>CM036643.1:1713405-4113405 GCA_020746105.1 Trogon surrucura
ACCTCCAGTACACTGCAGATCTGGATGCACCAAGTTCCCGCAAATTCATTTCCACAGTGAAAGTTATCAACCATTATGTAAGTTTGGCTCTGGTTTTGCCCGCTTAGTGTTACCTGTGTGATCTTAATCCACCTATATTAAACTCAGGACATGATTTCGAGTTCTCAGATATACTTTGGTTTGTATTTTTGTTTTGACAGATTGACCCTCTTTTCAAAAGGAGCAGCATAAGCTCTGCCTACACAGGTTGTAAAGTGGTGAGATTTAGGTAAGATTCCTGAAAGTGCAATTAACCATTTATTTCTCTGCTCTGATACACCTTGAATTTGCACAAGTTATCATAGTGGTTCTGATGCCAGAAAACAGAAGCCAGTGACGCCTCCCTGTACTTTCATGATTTTCCTGCTGGTAAAATAAATTCTGATATATTAATGCCATTGCCATAATTCTCGAGAACCTGTTGAAAGATGTAGGAGCCCAACTGCACCGACAGGTTTCAGTGCCTGTTGTTCCCAGTCATACAAATTACTCTGATATTTTTACTTAGGTCTGGGACACACAGGGATCACACAGGCACAGATGCTGTCTGCAGCTACAAAAACAACGCCAGCCTTGCCAGGTTTGACAGAGAAAAGGTTTACCAGGAGCTGAGCACCCTGACAAATGGAATCACCAAACTAGGACACTACAGCCTGGAGAAGAACAGTCTGTACGTCGATGGTGAGCATCCACAAAGGGGATCAAGATACGATTTTGGAATTTCTTGGCTATTGCTTATTCTTCCATTCCAATGGGGCTTGAGCACTTGTCCCTAACCCTTGACAGCACTAATGAACTTCCCCTTCAGTATTCTGCAAGTTTTGACACTATTGTTACATTAAATAATCTAAAAAGGGACATACTTACATTGCTTTTGTGGTACAGATAGATCAGATGTAAAAATAAATGTACTGTACCTTTTTTATTTAGGTTTCCCCCTCAGAGAGACAGCGACCACCAGAAAGCCCGAAGCTCCAGTGGGTTACAGACTGAGCTTTAGAATAGTCAATGAAAATCTAACTAACCCAGACTCTCAGTCTCCAGAATACAAAGCAGCAGTGGAAAGCATCAGCAACAAGGTAAGGAGCTGCAGCTCAAATACCATCATGTCTGTACCGGTCAATTTTTGCAGTGACTGCCATAGATTCATGTCTTAAGGAAAAAAAAAAGTCATGAGCATTTTGGAACAAAGATGTCTAGAATCTAAAATAATCATTTTTTATATTACATTACACGTGGTCTTAAGGAGTTATCTGCAAAGACACGCACTACAAAATGCGAGAGGCTTAGGTCACCCACTCAGGGCACACTCACACAGCATTTCAGTCCCATCTCTAGAGGCAAACACCAATCTCTGCCAGCTCAGAGGTCAGCATGTACATAATTCATATTATTCGGCACCAATCCACCAACATATCAACCTGATAAAGTCCTCATTCGGTAGGTTTTGATTTTTAGATGAAGCCATAACATTCCATACTTATGTTGCCATAATGGTGGCAGAATTGCTTTCGGCGACACTTTGAATGCTGAGTCTGTGCTGCCTGTGAAATGTGGATCAAGATGACAGCTGTCAGCCAGCAGATTGTGCTGTTTAACAGTGGCAGCTTGCTCCGATAGGACAGAAAGTCTTGCCAACCTGTAAGTCAGACTCCATCACCAGAAGGCATATTCTGAAGTAAAAGCCAACTCCCATGATCCAACCAGCAAAAAAATAAAAATAAAAAGTTTGATGCTTCTCCAAAGTTAGAGATCATCCTGCTACCCTAAAGCATCTGCCAGGAGGCCCAGAACTCATTAATATTTAACCTGACATTTTTATTTCAGATGAATCAACTGTACCGTCAGAGCAACTTGCGAGACCAGTTCCTGAACTGCAGCATCACAAGGCTGAGGTCTGTGACACAACCTGATTTTGTTTGAAAGGCTGCCACACCCTGGCCCCATTTCCCAATGGCCAAGCGCCATCGTCCTTTGCAGAACTCCCGTCCTCCATTCTCATGCTGAAAGCAGTTTGTTTCATGCCATAAGAAGTCATGTCCAGACTTCCCAGAATTTGTAAGTTTGTTTTCTTCCCCAAGTTGGTATGGACTGACATTTTTCTCAGTCAGGGTTTTTGTAAGGTAACCAGGTCTCTGAAAATCCCAGTAATTACTGGTTTCCATCCTCTTAATGAGGACTGATGGTGAGTCTGCAACATTTGCACTCCTCTCAACTTGGACTGCAGCGTTCAGGTGTAGCTGCAGTGTCCAACTCTGGATGGAAAGAGGCTTGGGCAACGGACCTCACAAAAAGCTTTAAAAACAAAAGTGCTGATCTGGAAGTGCACCGTATGCACACAGTGAGAAGAGGTAGTGGTATTTCATTTGCTGTCCCTGTCCAAAGAAAAAGCCCAAACCAGCCTCTTCCACCTCTCTCAGTACCACCACATATTCTTAAAATACTTAACACTCAGAATAGCAGGACCCCTGCAGGAAGCTTTCCCAAACGAAATTGTTTCATGATCATCAGCCTGTTTATCTCAGAACCTCTGCTTCTCTGCCCACAGGACTGGTTCCATAGTGGTCGACTGCAAGTGCTTCTTCCAGCCAGAGCTCAACATCAACAGGGCTGTGGTTGAAAAGGCTTTTCAGGACAGGACATCGAACGCAACTGGACTATGGCTGGGAAGCAGTTACCGGCTGCAAGAATTCTCAGTAGACAGTACGTAGGGCTCAAATCACAGCTGCCCAGTGTCCACCGAGATCAAGCCACTTGGCCATGGCATAATCAGAATTCCCCAACTTCTGGTCTGTCAGAGGGGCTGTGCGTGGAGATAAATCTGTTATCAAGTTGAACTGGTGAACTTGGGTCAGAGTTGGGCCAGTCCTTTGTCACGTTCAGTCTGGCTGCGTGTAGCCAATTGGTCCTCAGTGGCTTAAGATGTTAATATTAAATAAGAAAGTGAAGTGGTGACTACTCACCATAACTTCAAGCATTTCTAAACAGACCTGTAGCTTTTTTTCAAATGTACTTCCCAAGATTATATTGCTGAAGGATGGATTCAAAGGTTAGAGTGGGAATTTGCCATCAGGCCCCAGTGCAACTCAAGTTCTGTCAATTTATTAAGACTTCAAGTTTTCCTACCTAAAAGTGTGCAGGTTAATGCTTGGTAGAAGAGCCTCTTCACTATGATTTATACGAGCTTCTCTCAATTTCCAGGTTTGGAACTAGCAATCCAGGCAGTAACTTACAAAACACCCCTCGAGTCTGGGAAGGAGAGCTTCAGATTGAGTTTCAGAATCTCCAACCTTCCCTACTCCCCAGAACTACAGGACTCCAGGTCACAGATGTACCAGCTGAACAAAGAGAAAATTGAGAAAGAGGTAAACCTAACAGCAACAGCTTGATTTGTATGCCCAAAGATGTATTACGTTTACTCTGTTTTCCTCAATTTTTTTGTTTCTTTCCATCAGCTGGATGTATTCAGAACTAGCAGCCTGAAGGACTACTTTGCTGGCTGTACTGTTGAGAGCTTTGGGTATGTCTTCCTTGGGAAGCTTTCCCCGCCCCTGCAGAGTCCCAAAAAAGAGCAGTGAGCAGAGAAGACATTCAGAGGCACAGCATGGTGTTTGTGCCTCGCTGGGAGCCTTTGTGCTCTGGATGACACGTGGGAAGCACCTTCATTTGCTCTCAGTTTTGCCTTTACCACAAAAGGTTTCTGTCAAACGAGAGGTGCTTTTGTTTCCCTGCTAGCAAAGCACGCATAAGCAATTCCAGAGTAAAACAAATACATTTGTTCTTTCATTTAGCTTATTCAAATAAGCTGAAATCCCATTGAAACGGTAGCAAAACAATCAGAGCTGACTGTCCTGATGACAGAAATCTACTTCTGCGTGTCTTCCCCAACACCTCTTTGGAGGAACAAAGAAAGCTGAGCTGATTTAGGTCTTGGCAATGCCCTGCCTGGGATTAAACCCGTGGGTGGATTTCACTAGACCGCAGGAGTTCTTGTCTCCTCTGGCATAAACTGCAAAAACTGATCCCAAGCTAACAAAACCTTGCTTAGACATCTGCAAACCTGAGCTTGATGCCAAATCCCTCTCCCTGCCTCTGCTCAGCTCTACTTTTTCTCTTCTCCCCTAACGATGACTCCGGTTGTCACCCTCCAGGCCCGTCCCTGGGAAAAGTTACACAAATGTTGCCTCCGTCTGCAAATTCATCCTGGATCCCTTCTCAAGGACTTTACAAAAGGAAGTGGTGTATGAGGAGCTGAGCCGCCTGACACAGGGTTTCACCAAGCTCGGCTCCAGCTACGAGCTGGAAGAGCAGAGCCTGGTTGTTGAAGGTGAGAGCTCCTGCAGCAACTTTGTGGAAACACCGATTGTTTTAGTCGCCTCCAGAGCACACTCTCACCTGTCCCACCCTTTATTTCTAGGTTACTCTCCACTCAAGACAGATGAACAGGAGTCTGAAAGATCTGGTAAGGGGATTTTGGGGAGGAGTTGACCCTACAGCCACTGAACACTTAACTGTAGTATATTAGCATCACATACCTTGGAATGGAGACTAATCCCTTGAAAGAGGCCCAGAAATCCAGGACTTTTTGTAGGCTGGCAGCAAAGAGAAGAGCCAGCCAGCTTGAGGAAAATGGAAGCAAAGGATAGGCAAAACCAACACGACTTGAGAGGTGGCTTTGGAGCACATTTGGTAACTGCAGCATTTAAAAAAACCAAACAAAAACAAACCCCACAACTCAAAATAGATATGCTGGTGTGAGCATAGCTACAACAGTGGAGAAAAAGAAAGTACTCTGGACTGTTGCTTTTCAATACACCACAGGCGTGCTGGCAAAAGGAACTACAGCGTTTGCTGACACCCTTAGTCGCGTCCACTTCCCTGAAAGGGTGCAGAGCCAGCAATTGAGAACTTGGTCTCTTCTGAACATCTCCCAAATCATCCGAGGGATCTGACGCTCACTGAGGGGGCATTTAAAGCTGTAGAGCCTGGGACCCTCACTCCATTCTGCCAAAGGTGCTGCACATCCCATCCATCGTGACATTGCCAGGGCATTGCACCGCAGCCAGGGAGGGCCAGAGGCTGCCTTTCAGCAAACGTACCTCACCTTTGCACCGTGCGGTTCTTTTGAACTTTGCCACATCTGCCTCCCCGTGTCCCAGGTACGGGAGTCCAAAAAAATACCTCATGAGCCTTTATTTTGCTTTTGCAGAGCTGCAGTCCTGGGCAATTATCCTCATCTGCATTTTCACCCTGCTTGGCTTCATCCTCCTGCTGTTGTTGTGCTTCCTGGTAAGTGGCCCCTGCCCTATCTCACCCTCAGGGGAGCTGCAGGAGGGACATTTGGACACACCCAACAAAACCCCAGTGGGAGCAGTACCTGAGTGCACAGTAACAGTACATGGCATGCCAGATCTTCCCTCGCCCACTGCCAGCTCTTTCGAGGACTTGTGCATGTGAGGAAGGATATTCACAGTTACTTCAGCAGATTTCTAGGAAAGGAAGCAGCAGGTCGTGAAGGAGAGTCCTTTTGCAGAAAGGAAAATATAAAGGCAAAGGTAAAGCAGACACCAAGATGACAATTGGCCTGAATTAGGGGATTTGCTGCCGCATTTCTTAAACCTCTTCCCCGTTCAAATATCTGCAGAATGATCAGGGAGTGCAAAGATGATATTTTTAATAACCTGCAGGAATTGCATGATGTATTCAGTGCTCTTAACGTACAGGCTGCTGCAGCCTTGGAGGACTGTAGTCCAGCTGCATACCCCCTGGAAAGAACAGAAGCCATGTTTGCTTTGTACCAGCTAGAGGAGTTAAACATACAGAGACCATGGATTGTTGTAGAGGTTCGGGAGTAAGAATCACAGTCAGGAGGATTTAGAAAAGGAAAAACCCTCAGATACAAAATTAGGGGTTATGCGAGTGTCTGCTGAGGCAGCTTCAGGCAGACATCTAATTCACATTCTTTTTTTTTTTTCTTTTTTTCATAAACATTGTTATTTCCCCACCAGATCGTCTTTTGCCTGAGAAGAAAGTCTCATCTATACCAGGTTCAACAAGGCATGTACGGGGTGTACTTCCCACACCTGAACACAAGAAAAGTGCATTAACATAGCAGGTGAAGTCCAGCTTCACAGACCTGTTCCTCCGTTAATGAAGGAAAAAAAATGTTTACAAGTGCTAGAAAAATGTTTCTTTAATAAATTATGTTTAGCATATTTTCTTGTCTTGAAGAAAATCCTTGTACTGTTCCCACAACTCTTTTCACACTATGGGAAACTGCCAACACCACAGATGTTGATGAAAATATTTTTAAAGCACCGCAGGGTTTTATAGAGGTATTGCACAACCAACAGAAAATAAAGACTAACAGGACTGCATTTTGCAAGGACATTCATTACTGGTGAGGCACTGGAACAGGTTGCCCAGAGAAGTTGTGGATGCAAGTGGAAGTGTTCAAGTCCAGCTTCGACAGGTCTTTGAGCAACCTGGTCTAGCGGGAGGTGCCCCTGCCCATGGCAGAGGGGTTGGAGCTAGACTTTCCCTGTAGCAACACTTTCCATCTCAAATCAGAAACTACTTTTTCCTCTAATAAAATACCTGAGCTTTTGCTCCTCAGTTGTCTTGGGCATCCTAAAGGGCAGGGTCTGATGAAGAGCAGAACCTTTACTGTCCCTCCAGGCCACCTGAGCCAGACAGAGACCCACAAGAGCATCTGAATGCACGCCTCAATTTCTTACAGAGCACAGGAGATTGTACTGATCTTTAGGTAATTATTTGATACTATCATTAGATGAACTCTCTGCTGAAAGTGAAAGCATGGGGATTAATGAAACCACAATTAGTCATTAATCCTGCCAGTACAGGCAAGGGTTCTACACAAACAAGGCAGCTTTTTCCTTTCAGAATAAAGCTCCTCAATGGCAGGTTGGACCAGTTTGTCCCCTGGGTCAGGTTCCTCAGTGCAGAGCAGAGTTTCCTACACACAGAATTAGAAACCTGTTTGCCTGACCAAACACATGTTTTCCAAGCACCCAATATTATGTCAGTGACATTGGATTAAAAGCTTTCACAGCTCCTTGGAAGAGACCTTTGCAAGTTCCCAAGCTACCCAGTGTGTCCTGGCGCAACAGCTACCGCACGACAGAAGCGTTGTGAGTGAAGGGAATTCCCAGCTCAGGCTTTGACAGCTGGCACTCACGAAAAACTCCACAGCGGAGCAGGGCGGCTGGGGTCCAGTCAGAGCACCAACTCGTGCCTTGGCAGCCCAGGGTCAATGCCTGGATCTTCAGCCAACTGTCCCTGCCACACCTCTGTTTCTTTCATCCTGGTACCCCACTGCCCTGCTCCCCTCTCCCCATCTCTTACCCTCAAAAACACACAAGTGATGCTAACAACAGCACAGATGTGAGAGCCAGCACCCGCTGTGAGACAAAGGTGCTATTTGTTTGGACAAGTTTCCTAGGGATTTTGAATTTTCTCTTTTTTTTTTTTACACCATGGCCATGAGAGAAGAGCTACCTCCCGGCACTGTGAGCCACACCACCTCCTGCCCCAGGCTCTCCTGGTTTGCTGGAAACAGGGGAGACCCAGCACACATTGCAGAGCACACACCAGCAGCCCCTGTGCTGGCACCACCACTCTGTCTAGACCAGGGACAACAAAAAGAATGCAGAAAATACAAGTTTCCCCAGGGGGGGAAGTTTCTCAGGTGCTGAGTAGCACTTTAAGCTCCAGGACAAACCCAAGAGCAGTGGAGCAAATTTACATCTGCTCAAAGGCACACGTAGCTGATCTAACGTAGAAAAGCTCTTTAGCCGAGATGCAGCACAGCAGCGCTCGGCTCCGCCTGACCTGTTTGCAGGAGATCCAAAGAGACAAGGTAACCTGCCCAGCAACACCACGAGATGTCATTTCCCCTAGGGATTGCTGCAAACACACCTTTCTGCAGGAACAGCCACTTGTGCCGAGCACTCTCCTCTCCCTGGCACTGCCACCAGCACCCACAGGCAGACCAGGATCTGCCACACACATCCAAGCCTACCCACCTTTGTCACCATGAGCAGGGGAGTCAAACCCCAACCCTGCCAGCTGATCTCCCATACTCAACCCCCCAAACTAAAGCCGAAACACACTTTAAAAAAGGGGCAACAAGGCAACGGGGAAAAGGAGCTGAGAAAGCAACAGCAGCGTGCAAGAAGGGTCAAACCCCAGCACACTCTGGGGGCAGCTGGTGCTCAAGAGCCTCCCCGAGGGGCTGCTTTCCAAGAGGAAGGAGCCCTCGCATACCACGGTGCCTCTCGGCATCCCCTGCGCTGTGTTGCAACGCACTTGACGTTACGGTTGGACGCCGACCGGCGTTTGCTGTGGAGCCAAACAGGCTCATGACACAGGTGGCTCAGCCCCTGGTCTGGTGACCCAACCCCAGGCAGGGATCAGGGATGGGGAAGGGCAGAGTAAAGAGGCTCAGCTTGACCTCAGGGACCAGCCCTGGACCCAGTTCCATCAAGGCCTGCCTGCAGCACCAGACTCTGGGGCTGCTTCCCCCCAGCAGAGTCTGTTGTCTCCCCTTACCCTGCAGGTGCACTGGGGCATTTCTGTCCTTGTGCTTGTCTTCATGCAGCTCAACTCAGGCTCCCCGCTGCTACCGGTGTGCAAACTGGCATCCAGCAGCATCCCGTCACCTCTTTGCCCAGCACAGGACTAGATAGACCTCCAGATGCTGCCTTCCTAATGGCCTTCTTTTCAGCTCTTGAAGCATTTTGTGCTGAACACATGAAACAAGCTCGAACTGCAGTGATAAAAGATTCAGCTGCTTCTCATCATTTTGCCCAGCAATTTCTATTCAGTTTGGCTCCTACAGATAGGAGAATGCTCCATCTGTTTTGGAAACAGTCAATAAGCCTTTTGTACAGTAAGGGCACACACGTGCAGATACTGCCTTCACCTCCTGTTCTCAGCACTGACCCAGCACCATTTCCCAATGGCAGAACCCCATCATCACCCACCTTCAAAGGAGAGGAGAACCTGAACAACCTGAGCTGCCTCACCCAGAGCAGGACCCAGAGCACTCACCCCACACACACAGCACCTGTGCAAGGCCCCAGCTTTGCTGCAGGTGTTTACAGCTCCAACACCAAAGGCACAGCTTCTCTGCTCATCCCCTCCATCACTTCAGTACCAATTGCAGCTCATCAGCCTTTCTCCTGCCCGGCTCCACTGGGGAGCTCAGCCCAGGGCAGCCTGCAGCTGAGCCTCACTGCACCCAGCCAGGAATCTAATCCATGAAGCAGTTACTTTATGAGGAACAAAATCTTGATTTTGTCAGCACTGAAATTGCTGAATTTTGTTTCCCTCCCACCAGCCTGCAAGAAGCAAATGCAAATTTCACTCTGAGCCACTGCTGGACTGGGTGGCCCCTATTTCCTCTGCACAAGTGCACCTGCTCCTCTCCAGTGAAATGCACCAGATTTATGAGCTGCAGGAGAAAGAAAATTCAGAAGTTATGTTTTTATGCTTCACCTTGCAGCTTGCCCAATGCATCAGTGAAAGAAGCAGTACTGAGGCAACACAACAGTTCTTCAACTCTCGTGCCCACAGCCCAGCATCCCCTGCTCTGCTGCACCCTCCCTGGTGCAAAATCAAGCTGCATCCATGCTGCAAACCTCCACACAGCAGCCACACCACATAGCCACCCCGTCCTGTCACCTCTGGACAGCGTTAAGCAGGATTTTACAAGAAGGGATGAGTCCTGCAGGAAGCAAGGAGCTGTTTTTCCTGGGTGTGTGTAACCAGTGAGCAGCCCTGGGTACACTCTACCCAAGGAGGGACTCCCAGGGGCCCTGGCTTCTGGCCAAACTGCATTACAAGGAAAATAACCAAAAAAAAAACCAAAACCCAAAGCAGATCACAAAATCCTCCAGGACACATGAGCTGGCATGAGCCAGAGCTGGATATCACCATTCAGTTTTCTGACAGACACCTGTGAAAACACAGATAACACCATCCAGCATCAGGGCATTAAACTTGCTCAGGACACAGAGGGAGAAAATTCTATCACAGGGGCCAGAGGTACCTCCCTGCTCCCCGTAACCACCACTTTCCAGCTGATCTAGCCAGGTCCAAAGAGCCTTGATGCACTGCAGGACCTCGACCCCAACCCTGGGACAGCGTCGCTAAATCCCTCTTTTCACATAAGACCAAGGAAAGAGCCCAATACATCGCACTGCAAAGGCAGCCCCTGGTCCCAGAGACATTTCCACATCTGCAACAGCACATCTGCATCTGCCACTAATTTTTTATTTGGAGGGTGTCAGGCTAAGAGCAGCAGCCACATCCCCCCTGACACACCAGCATTTTGGGGAAGGGACCATCTCACCATGAGAAAACACCCACCCATGCGGACGGGATGAGGGGGCTGCGCAGGACGAAGGCAGAGCAACTCAATCCTCTTTGTAAAGGTGAGAATCAGCACACCAAGGCAGACTTGTCCTTTTTGGGGCAGACCAGAGGCCTGGTGACAGGCCAGGACATGCGGTAACCAAGGGGATACCCACTGCCACCACCTCAGACCCAGCTGACATCACAGTTACCTTTGTCTGTTCTTCCCCAACCCACTAAGGGCTGGGTTTCCTTTGGGGGAAGGGCACAGGGCCACCCAGCTCTGCAGGGACCGTGGGATGTGGGCTTCCCAAACCAGGCACCAGGACCATCGAGGAGCGGGGACTCACCCCGCCAATGCCTGCACTGCTCAAATGTCACCACAGAGGCCTGGGGTAAGAACCAGCTCCCCCAGCACATCCATCTCCTCCTTGAGCACTGAACTGCAGTTGAGAACAGGAGCAGTGGTGATTGATACAGGCACGTGGAGCTGTAAAGCAGGGTTTTCTGGACAGCAGACACCCGTAGTGGAAATCAACACCCCGGTGGGCATCTCCCCAGGGTCAGGAGAAGACAGGTCCAAGGATTTCATTGGAGAGGAAGCCTTGCTTCACCCCGACGTGGAAATTACTGAGCCGATACAGAACGGTGTCATCATCAACTGGGATGAGGTCGAAACCCTGTGGCAGCACCTGTTTGACCACGAGCTTCAGGTCCCTGCTGAGGAGTACGCTCTGCTCATCACTGAGCCCCCGCTCAGCCCCACCACCCACCGAGAGAAGATGATGGAGATTGCGTTTGAGTCACTGGGCTCTCCTGGCTTCTTTGTTGCCGAGCAGCCTGTCCTCTCTGCCTACGCCAGTGGCAGAACCAGTGGTCTGGTGGTGGACGTGGGCTACACAGCCAGCCACGCCGTGCCGGTCCATGAGGGCTACAGCTTGGCACATGCTACCGAGAGGATGGACCTGGCAGGGTCACACCTCTCCTGGTACTTGATGATGCTTTTGGAGGACCTGGGGTACATGCTCAGCAATGAGGTGGCCCATGTAGTGGAAGACATCAAGCACAAGTGCTGCTACGTTGCTTCCAACTTTGAGAGCGAGTGCCAGCTCCCACCAGTCAGCTGCACCCTGGATTTCCCCCTGCCTGACGGCCAGACCATCAGCCTCAGCAGAGAGAGGTTTGAATGCCCAGAAATACTCTTTAACCCTCCATCCAACTGGGGCATTTCCTACATGGGCATCCATGAGATGGCCCACAGAAGCCTTGACAAAGTGCCAGAAGACATCAGGTCAACAATGTACAGAAATATCCTCCTGTGCGGAGGGTCCTCTCTCTTCGAGGGACTAGAGACGAGGTTTTGCAGCGAGTTCCTCCAAAGCCTGTCGCCCAGCACTGAGGTCGGGGTTGTCGCCATGCCGCTGCGGAGGTACTCAGCATGGATAGGGGGGTCCATCCTCACCTCCCTCAAGAATTTCCAGACGTGGTGGATCCGACGGGACGAGTACGATGAAGAGGGGCCACACATCGTCCACCAGAGATGCTACTGAGGGGACACCCATGCCAGAGGCCCAGGGAGCAGGGTTTTTTTTATGGCTACAGACTCACTGCAGAAAACATTAATAAATAATTTTGTGTTCTTGAGTGTCACCTGCTCCTCAGTCCTGCACTGCCCCCAGCTGAGCCTTGTTTAGATAAAAGGCACAGACTCGGTCTGCAGCTGCAGGTGAAGCCAACACACTCTGCTCCTCAGGGAGGCACCATCCACCAAAGCGCTGCTTCCAAGGGGAAGAGGCAGCCTCGCCACAGGCTGGTGCAAGGGCTCAGGGTGATGCTGAAGTCCTGCCCTAAGCTACCTGGTCCCCAGGTCCCACGTGGACTCTGCTGCCTCCACACCACATTCATGACCCTGGGTGCTCACAGTCACTTCCCCATCTCTGCTCCCACAATCTCTCTTGACTAAGCTGACGTTACAGACTGAAGCATCCCCTACCAAGGCCAACACAATCAAGGTGACATTGTCACCCATTCCAGGAGCTTGCCAAAAATACAGGAATAGGTGCGGGATTCCCACACCAGCCCATGCCCACCTCTAGCAGAGCTACACAAAAACTCAGGGAGCATCAGAATTTCATCCCACGGTTTGCAGGAAAACCACTCCCTTGGGGCTGCAGCACGTATACCCAGAAAAGGTCCTTTGCTCCCCACTTGCAACCCCACAGGGCTCCCATCACACAGCCAGGCTGTGCAGTCACCCTCAACCAGAAAAAGGGGGCCATAAACACCAATATTCAGACAGACTGGGGCACTCAGAGCAGCCTGGCATAGGAGAAAAAGAAAAGCAAAAAACCACAACAATGTGACACCTCTCCCAAACGTGAAATACTTTCATACCTGAACCAGGAGGCTGGAAAACAGACTCTCAACAACATTCCACTGCTGATACTTGCTCAGGGAGCAAACCTTCTCCCACGTCTCTGGGATTTATAGGGTTGAGGGTTTATGTGCTGCAGCTGCAGCTCCTCCACCACTTTACACCTCTCATCAGAGCCCCATCGCCCTCAGCTGGGAACCAGGGGCATCCTCCAGCACTGTTCAGTTGGGGTTTTTTTGGGAGAGTGTGCTGGGGGGTGTGTGGCTCCTTGCAAAAATTCCAGAGCCTTCCCCAGCCCAAGTAAGACTTAGACCCACCTCTGGCTAAGGCCAGGCCCATCAGCACTTCTGTGATCAATATATTTAATATGGGAAACCTGCTGAGATAGCCTCTTTTAAGAGCTGGTTCTATTTATTTTCTCTCACTACCCTATTCTGACCTAATTACTGGTAAACTAGAGGTGGTTGTCTAAATTAAATTGATGTTTTTCTCTCCAAGTCTGTTCTGTTCTTTGCCCTTGAATGTAAGTGGTGAGTGAACCCTCCCCGACCTTAATTTCGATGCTTTGTGTTCAATTTTCTCCTCCCCATCCCGAAGAGGAGGGGGATAGGAATGAGGGAGCCACTTCGTGGCTCTTTGTTGCCAGCTGGGCGAGCTCAAAATGCCACAGGAAGGAATGTGGAAGTGATGCTGCAGGGATGCAGGGAGGGTGCTGCAGGGATGCAGGGAGGATGCTGTAGGGATGCAGGGAGTGTGCTGTAGGGATGCAGGGAGGATGCTGCAGGGATGCAGGGAGGTTGCTGTAGGGATGCAAAGAGGATGCTGCAGGGATGCAGGGAGGATGCTGTAGGGATGCAAAGAGGATGCTGCAGGGATGCAGGGAGGATGCTGTAGGGATGCAGGGAGGATGCTGTAGGGATGCAAAGAGGATACTGTAGGGATGCAGGGAGGATGCTGCAGGGATGCAGGGAGGATGCTGTAGGGATGCAAAGAGGATGCTGTAGGGATGCAGGGAGGATGCTACAGGGATGCAGGGAGGATGCTGCAGGGATGCAGGGAGGATGCTGTAGGGATGCAAAGAGGATGCTGTAGGGATGCAGGGAGGATGCTGCAGGGATGCAGGGAGGATGCTGCAGGGATGCAGGGAGGATGCTGCAGGGAGAATGCTGCAGGGATGCAAGAGGCATCTTGCAGAACACTTTCCCACACCTCTCTGACAAGCAGAGAGTGTTTGGCTCTCAAATTGACTCAAACTAGCCACTTCATTTCCCCTGAAACTTTCCGGAGAAAACGCATTCTTATCTCACTAGAAATCCAGACCGCAGATGCTGGGCTGCCTGGGAGGACCAAGCAGCTCTTGTAAGCTGACAGTGGCACCCCGAGCCTCAGATGAACTTCCCCAGGGATGTTCTCGAGGATGGGGCTGAGCTGCCGGCACCGTGTGCTGGGTGCAGCTGCAAACCACCGTCCCGCGGAGCGAGGAGCTGCAGATTCATTTCTTGTGAGCTGAAAGGGGAAACACAGAGGGACGACCCAAGGGTGTTATTCTGCATCCCTGAGATCAGGCGAAACTGCCAACTTTCAACCTATAGCGTTTTCTGATAAAGGCTTTAACAGAGGGTCAAGACTCTAATTCTGACTTGGGTTAACTTTGCAGTGAGCGCAGCCCCCTGAGCGGGTACCACTGGAGCCCGCAAATCATCTGGCACATCTGCACTGTTTTTAGCCCAGGGAATCCCCTCTTCTCCTGTTTAGCAAAAAGGCCAGAGCAGCAGCATCTCCCTCTGCCCACAGGGTGAAATCCTGCCAGTGCTCCTGGAGGCAGCTCCTCTGCCCCCTCCACCACATCCCCTACGGACACCTGGGCACTGCCGCCACTGCCCGGCCAATGCACGGGGAAGAAATTGCTTGGTGGTTAATCAGACACCTCCATCACCTTTTTGTCTTACCAGAGGTACTTTGTGTCACCCATCATGTGTAATGTAATGACAGGACAAGGAGTAATGGTTTCAAACTGAAAGAGAGGAGATTTAGGCTAGACATAAGGAAGAAATTCATTATTGTGAGGGCGTTGAGACACTGGCACAGGTTGCCCAGGGAAGCTGTGGATGCCCCATCCCTGGAAGGGTTCAAGGCCAGGCTGGACGGGGCTTTGAGCAACCTGGGCTGGTGGGAGAGAGGTGTCCCTGCCCATGGCAGGGGGGTTGGAACCAGCTGATCTTCAAGGTCCATTCCAACCCAACCCATTCTGTGTTTCTCTGCTTGTGGAGGAGAACGGCTCCTTTCATCAGCTGGAGTGATTTGGAAGAGGCTCCACAGTGCCTGGCGGCTTTTGATGAGGGTGTGGATTAAAGCGCTGTCAGAGCCCTCCTTGACCACGGCCACCCTGCCCGCCCTGTGCCAGCGCTGGGGAAGCTCCCACGTTAAAATCTGCCTCTCAGGGCACTGTAGAAACACTCACCTGCCGAAGCTCTGTGAGGTCTGGGGTGGCACGGTCTCTGCTTATCCATTTTTCAGATGCGAATTTCGGGGGTGCCTAGGAGATTGGGACACCAAGGGCTGGTGCTCAGCCATCGGCGTCAGCGATGGACACGTCTTCATTGTGCCAAAGGGATCGGTGCAGCTCAGAGCTTCTGGGTTGCCACCTGAGTCATTTTGGTGACAGAAAACAAATATGCCATGAGCAAGTCACCTTCCAGCACGTTGCAGGCTCAGGGCCCGAAGAGGACAAGGCAACCCTACGTGCTCGATGCTGGAGCCCTGCAACCCTCCATTGCGGCACCGTGCTGGGTCTCCACGTGCGTGTTGTAGTGGGATGCAAAACCCCCTCATCCGCACGTCTCAGGGAAGTAAGGGACCAGGAAGAAAGGGAAGGTACAATTTTGAGGTTGGTCAAAACACTGTGGTAATTTAGTGGAAAGTATTTTTTTTTTTGCTGTCATCTCATTCTCATTCGTACCAGGTTTTTTTCTTGCTTTATTAAATGCAACGAGTGTGGGAGGTGTGAACTAATGCTGCCACACATGGAAGGTGGTGACGACGTGAGATCTCACAATGATGTTCATTAGACTCCCCTACTCAACGAGGGTGTGAGCAAGTACAGTGGAAAAAAAAGGGACATAATTGGCCTTTTAAGAAAAAAATCCCAAACCAAATATCTGTGAGACAACTTCGTCAGCAGATGTTATTTAAGAGCACAGACCTTCCCCTCCTTTCTCCCAGGGCAAGTGTTAACCTTTAGACACAGCCTTTCTGCTCCCTTCCATTTCACTTACGTGTTTTCTCCTCCGCCTGCTCCCAACTCACCAAAACCATTTGTGTTTCCCCAATCAGAGCTCACAGCTGAGCTGAGAGCTGCCCCATCCCCACCCCATCCCCACGCTACCGTGGGCTTTGAAGCAGCGGCCGGTGCTATTTGACAGAAACATTTCCCAGGAGCAAAATCTCCCTGTGGTTTGCACAGACCCAGAGCTTGGACCTAAGCCTCCCTTCTTGCAATTCCTGGGCTAGAGATGAGCATCCTCAGTGCTCGGGCAATCGAGGAGCTGGCCCTGAGCATCCACCTGGGTCATGCTGCCCCATCGTTACGGGCTCTGGGATGCACAGAGCTGCCTCCCTGGTTGGAAAGATGTTCCTGGCTGCGGGACAAACCCACTGGTGTCGGCACCAGCGCCCAGCCCGGTGGGAGGTTTCTTGAGGGAGAACGAGTCCTGTCTGCGCCGTCGCTTCCCGTCCTGTCTGCGAAGGCGAGAACAACAAAAGCTCGAGCGGTGACGCGGGAGCCTTGCGCAAGAACCGATGGGGGGGAAACGCAGCTCTGCTTTCCAAAGAGCATCTCAGGCGAGTGGGAACGGCCTGGGAGGGAGCAGGAGCGCAAAACCCCTCACATCATGTCCTCACCCTTCGTCTGCGTTCGCCAGTGTTTTGAGTTCAGGAAAATGAAAGGCTGATGCATGGGGTGGAGGAAAATCACCGTCTGGAGCAGGAGAGCTCTGTGACACGCAGCACAGCCCAGCCCAGCCCGCAGCAGACACCCTCCAGTCAGGCTCCGGCACGGGTTGGGGGTGGCTGCTGGGAGCTCTTGCAGCCTTACTCCATCCCTGCATCCCCCCAGAGCATCATGGTACTGGGGGAAATACTGTGTCTTCGCACACCCTGCACCAAATATGCAACAAAATAAAGGAAAGAGGGGTGCAGCTGAGCTGCGAGTGCAGCTCCTCCGGCTGCCCCTCGTCCTGCACCGGGGAAGCTCCTTCAGTTGGCAAACTCATGGTGGGGGGTAATGATGAGGAGCCCTAATTCCTCCAGGGCAGGAAGGGCAGGTGCCTTGGGGAAGTGTAGAGAGCAAGGAGGATCCCTGAGGTGTGGGAAGCACTTGGGCAGCTCCTTGCTTCCCGAGGGAGGAGCAGTGTGTGGGGAAGGGGCTGCACAAGCCCCCCCCAGGCAGGGAGGCATCACCCCAGCTTCCCCATCCTCTGACCTCTCCGCTCGGGGTGCCTGGCTCCCTGTTTACTCACTTGAAAAAAGTGATAAGGGAGGGTTTTCTTATCAACTGCCTTTGACTTGTGAAGTTGCAGCCACTACTTCAAAAGCATTAAGAACAGAAATAACTTCTGATAAAAGCGACTCTGACTCATTAAGTATCTTTGACTGCTGTTCTAGTGCCAAGTACCATCAGAAAACAAGGAAAGGAAGCTGCCACAAGGCAGCCAGAGTGACTCAGCTCGTGGCACTCATCACCAAAAGTCCCCAAAGACACCCATGTCCCACACCGGAGCAATGAAGCCCACCCCTAGCTCTTCAGGATCTGATCAAAAAAGTTATTACAAACCTAAATAACTTGAACCTTATGTATCCACATTTGCTAGACCCAAAGAGGACAGAACATTAATATTTGCACCCCAAATCCAGCTCAGCTTCTTTAGTTTTTGCAGCAAAGCCTGAAGAACAAGGCTCTGCTGGTGGGAGGTTGGCTTGGATTTAGACCAATAAAATAAAAAACAAACCACTGTGTGTTTGCTGGAGTGAATTCCCCAGTTTCCCAGGTAATGTCCAAGCTGGGGGTACCTGGCATCCTCCGGCCACCGAGGCAAGTGACAGATTTTAAATGAAACCCCACAAATTCTACCCATGTCAACAGGGAAAGTCCTTGCTACCATAGTCGGGAGTTCAGGAGCTTCGAACCCAGTGGGTTTTTTTTTTCCTGTGGTGGCCACTTGGGACTCTGTAGCTGGCTTTTCTCTCAGTGTGCAGTTACTCAGAATTTCAGAGCCATAGTGGGGCTAAAACACAGGTCCTCTACTTTGCTTTCACAGCAGCCTGGGCTGCAAACTGAGGGCAGATGCCTGCAAGATTAATTTTCACAGTGGTGTTCACCAAAAAAGGTGGGGTTTTCCCCTCTGTTTCTTCAAGGCATGAAATAAAAAACACACCATCATCTTCTATTTGCTTCTGGATTCTGTGTCTTTCTGTTCCTTTTTCTCCTCATTATCAAGCTTTTTTTTGTTCCCACTGCTTATGAACACTGAGCAATTCAGAGAGACTACATGTATGCCAGCTGCAAAAATGCTGAAACAATGAAAAAAAACCCTCGTGAGTTATATTAAAACTTTCTTATTTTGTCTGACAAGTGCATTAAAGCAAGCAGGTCAGATAGGGGATAAATCCCTGGCACCACTCAGCCTTGGGTCCCCCCAGGTCCATTCTCATTTTGTCCAGAAGGAGATTAGCAAAGACAGATATTTACAGTGGGAATTAGGGAATAAATAAAATAATTCCAGCCAGTTTCTGGTTGCCTGGGTGTACCTGGCAAGACATTCTCTAAACAAGGTTATTTTATCCCCCACTAAAAAAAAACACAACAGCTTTTTGTCATACGAATTGCAGTAAAGAGATCTATCCCCTTAATCTTGGTAACAGAAACATGACACAAATAGGTGCAATTTCAAATTTAAACCTCTGACATTTTGGGGTGGGAGAGGAGGGGAGGTGCTGACAAAATGAAAACCATTATCAGATCACATGTCTTTCAAACGTAAGGGAGGAAAAGCAAATTCTCTAATCAGCTGTAATTGCTGATGTGCAGGAAAACTGCCCCGGAGGGATTTCCCTGTCCTTTAGAAGAGGTGGCACCGCCTGAGGTGACCCTGCCTGGCTGGCACCAGTGCTGACAAAAATAGGAAATTGGAAGGAAAAGGGCTGGTGCCCGATCCCACCTGGACACCGCCCTTTGTTCCATGCACATCTGGAGCTGGGGGTGATCGAGAGGCCACATCTGGATTGCTGGGTTGGCGTCGTGTGGCTGCATCCTGTAGGAAATCGGGTGGGATCAGCAAAACCCTGAGGACAGCACTGCAGCTGGACAACACACCTGGACTTCAGAAAAAGCTCAGTTTTGTTGGACCAAAGCAGCACTTGCACATCTGATATTGTCCTCCCCACCTTTATGACCATTCCAGCTGTGCACCAGATGTGGTGGCGGCTGTCGATCTCGGTGAGCGTCAGTGCCAGCCCCAGAGCTCTGGATCCGTGCAAAGAAAAGAAACATCAGCAGAGAAATATCAGTCAATTCCCAGGTTTAACTCGACACAGTAAGACTTGAGTTCTGGGGAGATGTGGGTGATTTCACCCAGAAAAACGGCATTTCAGAGGGTTCTGTGAAGGGTTGGTTCATACTTTAGGCCAGGCTAACTGATGCAGCTATCACTAAATGGCCTTTAACAGAAAAGAAGCAGAAATAAAGGCGACACAACCCTGTGTGATGTCTGGAAAGTGGAACTCAGCATCCTGCTCTGCCACAGCCTTTCTGCATGGAGTCAGGGTGGGAGAAATCAGGAAAAAATACACCCCCCTCCCCTTCTCTAGGATGCTGGGACTGCCCCTACCAGTGAGCCAGGGCTGAGCAATGTGCAAGAAATCAAGGCAGAGGCATCTCACCAGGTCTTGCTCAAGGTTTGGGGACTGAGGTTAAATCCAGGTGCAGGTTTTAGTTAGCTGCTATCTTGCCCACACCCGACCCTAACACATCACACCTGCAAAGACTTTTAATGTCTGAAAAAAATAAAAATAAGAACCAGGCAGGCTTTCTTCATCCTCGAGTGTTGCTATCTGAGTAGTTTGTTTGAGGTCAAGGAGTTGTCAAGCCTCCCCAGTTCCCTCTGATGTTTTAGCACACTTATCAAGTATGAGTAACGCTATGTGAGAGAAATGAAAGATTGTGGTCTTCAGAAGAACTGATATCAGTAAGCCAGCTTGAAGATTAATAGCTTAGTGTATTCACACTTCTTCAGTTGCGTTTACTACATCATATTTACAGGATAACATACGGGTGTATACTTTCTTTCTCTCTCTTTTTTTTTTTTTTTTTTCTGCGTGGTTGAGCATGAATTTAGAAGACTGAGTATCTAATAAGAGAAAGACACAGGCTGGAAGGCAGCTACATTAATACTGACTCCCACACACCCAAGAAACCTCTGACAATCACTTCATCTTAACACACGGCTGAGCATTATTGCACATAGATATTTGGCGATACTAGGAATTTAGGCAGCAACTCCCAGTGTTTTGCATTGAAGAGAGCATAACCTGTTTTATCCTTGCGCAGGCCACAGGCTGAAGCTTCAGGTGATGGGACACCCCAGATGACGGCCAGTGGCATCTCAAGGTCACATCTCCAGCTGTATTTCAGCCTGACCTTGCTGTGCAAGGATGAGTGGACCTCACTGACATTTTAAAGTTTATCATCCTTAAACCCTCCTTGGAGAAATCAGGCCAGAAGCCCATGGTCATGCACATCTCCACCATCGGGCTTAGCCTTGTGGAAATCCCAGACCATGGGCATCAAGGCACTGTGTTGTGCAACTCACTGTGCACTGAACTGAGGCTCCAATCATTGGTTTCTGCCTATTCCTAATAACAGAGATGCAGGTGGATATGAAAAAACCTGCATGCTTTCCTGGTGGTATTTCATAAACAACCTCTAACACCCTCCCCGCTAAACTCAGCGTGCACAGATGATGCCCGGACAGCAATGGGGTAGCTCATCTAGGAAGAAAACTGGGACCGGTTTGCACAACGTGGAAAGCACAGTCAGGGGATTTATACCCAGGGCTGCCTGCCAGAAGTGCAGAGAGAGAACACTGCAGGAAAACATGGAAAAAAGGCACCTGGATATAAAGATAAAGGCAAGGTTCAGCAGGAAAGAAGCAAGAAACGGGGGTGCAAAATCCGGGCAGCTCGGAGCAGAGCAGGCAGATCGTGTGAGGAGCAGCTCTTGTGTGACTGATAAGGCCAGCAAGAGATAAGGGGCAGAGACGCTCTTGCTGCCTGCGGTCACTCAGTGTAACCCCACATGATCTCTCTGCACAAGAACAATAAAAACCATCTCTAACATGAGTGGGGGGGACGTAATGCAAAGTAGGGACCAGCTCATTTCACCGACGGTTGATGCTGCTAGTCGTGTATGGTTTGGAGTTTTCCCTTCTAGTTATTTTATAATCACGGAAATAATAGCTAAGATTGAATTGAAAATACATTTTTGAAATGGCATTGCCCTTTGCAGGTACACCCAGGGGCTAGACAGTGTGTCAGACATCAGGGTACTCAGTGCGACATCTGTGCCCATAAGTCTTTGCTAACTTTTCCAATATCAGTAATGATTCAGTTTGGGTCCTGGTCTGTGCTAAAGGTCATCAATAACTCACGCTCTTAGGGGAAGACTCTGTAGTCATCTCTCCATCTAACACTACAAAGGTGTGAAAAGTACCTGAAATGTGTGAGATTTGGTGGTGGTTTTGGTGTGCGCAGTGTCTGGCAGCAGAGAAATTTTTCTCTTCAGAGGCACAGCGATGAAAGAGCATTCGGATCCGACTTCAGCTCCATCCAGCCTCGCAGCTTGTCTCCAAAGCTGGGGGATGCTTAACGACACCCCGGGAGAGCAGCGCCGGCATCACCTGCCCGCTCGGCTCCCCTGGCTGCGCTTTGGGGACATCCTGAGCCAAAGCCTTGCCACCACTGGCTCCCGACAGACTACCCCTCCTTGAAATTGTCTCTTTTTGACCTCTTTTATATCCATAACAACCTGTGGTAACAAGTCGAACAGTTTAGCCATGCACTACGTGAAAAAAAAAACCACCACCTTCTGTATTTTTTTTTTAAAGCCTCTGCCCACTTCCACTCGGTGCCAGCTCACTCTGCATTATGGAAAGCAGTGAGCAATTTTTCCCTGTTCAAATTCTGTGTGCCTCCTGTAATGTTTAATTAGATACCTGTAGCACGTCCCTCTCAGCTATCTCTTGCCAACTCGAAATCCCAAGCTCCATATCAGAGCCGTTCTGCGTTTCCACCCGCTGTCATTTCCCTCTTTACTGCCTGTTCTTGGAGGCAGGAGGAGCAGCATGACAAAAGCCACCAAAGATGTGAGCTCAACAGGAGAGCAGAGCTGTCTTGGAGAGTCCTAGTTGTTACTTACTTGTTACTACATGATTTCTTAAGGCCACGACTTCTCCTTTGTATTTATCATCAATGAATTGCCCCAGTATTATCTTCTGCAAACTTTGAGCTCAGTGAGATCTTTCCCCAACTGTCACAGTCATTTTCAGTTTTTGCCAGCCTGAATATAATGCAAGGAGCTTTTCCATTTCACTATTTACCGCTCTTTCTCAACCACTTACTAAATGCACCGACTAGGAAACAGATGCCACCACAGTGTCTCTCAAAGTAACACCTAAACTGTATTTCCTGGAATGTGTTTGAGGCTTTTGAGAACTTTCCATTATGATCAATGTAACCGTCACCTGAAAAATTTATAGCAAAATGGTTATATTTTTAGTTGGAGAAAAACATGCTGATCGTGAAGGCTGGAGGTGTGCAGAGGGGATGTACCTTAAAAACACACACTGGAATGACACTGGGAATCAGAAAACCAGAGTCACCTGTGACTGACAAGAACATTGAGCTCTGAATGCAAAAGAAGTGTTGGGAAATGTTTAAATGCTCTGCAAGGGGGGGAGTCACAGAATCACAGAATCACAGGACGTTGGGGTTGGAAGGGACCTCTAGAGATCACCCAGTGCCACCCCCTGCCAGAGCAGGGTCACCCAGGGCAGCCCCACAGGAACGCGTCCAGGCGGGTTGGAAAGTCTCCAGAGCAGGAGACTCCACACCCTCTCTGGGCAGCCTGGGCCAGGGCTTTGGCACCCTTACAGGGAAAAAGTTTCTCCTCATGCTTTTGTGGAACCTCCTGTGCTCCAGCTTGTACCCATTGCCCCTTGTCCTGTCATTGCATATCCCTGAGCAGAGCCTGGCTCTGTCCTCCTGACACCCACCCTTGACATATTTATCACCATGACTGAGGTCACCCCTCAGCCTCCTCTTCTCCAAGCTGAACAGCCCCCCTCCTTCAGCCTTTCCTCACCAGGGAGATGTTCCACTCCCTCCATCATCCCTGTGGCTGCGCTGGGCTCTCTCCAGCAGTTCCCTGTCCCTCTGGAGCTGAGGGGCCCAGAACTGGACACAAGATTCCAGATGTGGCCTCACCAGGGCAGAGCAGAGGGGCAGGAGGACCTCTCTCCACCTACTGGCTACTCCCCTTCTAACACACCCCAGGATGCCCTTGGCCTTCTTGCCCACGAGGGCACACTGCTGGCTCATGGCCATCCTGCTGCCCACCAGCACCCCCGGGTCCCTTATGCTGCAGTCCCTGGCTCCCTCTCATTTCCCTTTCCAGCCCTCAGCACCCCAAGTTCCCAGACATGGAGGAATGAGGACCCTTGTGCACGGAGGTGTGGAGGGAGCGGCCGTGGGGCCATTCACCTGCCAGCTGTCACAGCAAGAACAACTACATTTCTGATTTCATAAATAAAACATCTCTGCTGGAGGGAGCTGCCAAAAGGTGGGAGAGTGCTGTGCAGAGACAGATTTAACAGCTTTTGCCTTCACATGTCTTGCCCCATGCAATTTCGAAATTTCCCCTATGCCCTAAGAATAAACATCACCAAGTGGTACCGATAAACACAGAACTGTACTTGCCAGTGTCAGTAATGTTGTTATTAAATCTGTGGCATTGGTTTATCTGTTTAATCAGGGGTTGAAGCATCTTAAATGCCGGTTGGTACTGAATTAGCCTGTTGCTTTTGACCTTTCCGTTCTGGGAGACAGGTAAAAAAATACCAGAACAGCTTTCCAAAGAGATACAGGCAAGAAATACCTTCCTCACCTCTCCCTTTTGGGATACACATGTGGGGCTTTTTCACTGTGACATGTCACCACCCTGCCTTGTCTGCGACTCCTCCAGGTGAGGGACCCCGGAGGGGACCAAAAGCAAAACCTGGAGCAAGAGGAAGAGGTTGCAAGAAGGTGTGAGATGAGCCAGGCGTGGGGCTGCCATCCTTCACGCCCTTTCACGGTCTCCTGCTGCTGTCACATCCTTCCGCTCCCTCCGTGGCAGAACGCACCGCTCTGAACCCTGGCTCCAGGTTTGGCCCTCGGCTTCTGCAACAGCAGGGACACAACAAACAGGAAACGTTACTCATTTCTTCGTTGCCTTCAGAGGAACCGTGCCCTCTCCCCGCCAGAAATCACCTTTGGGTACCTGCAGATTTAAACCTCTTGAGGTCGCCTCGCCCTGGACCCCTGGCAGCAGGGCTGGGAGGGAAGGCAGGTCCTGGGAGCTACGCCATCCTCCAAACCTGTCCATCCCAGCAGGGTGACCGACCCCCAGCTCTGCTACCAGGGTCAGGCTGCTGCCTGCGCCCCACGGCTGATTGTGGCATCCTGAGACTGTCACGGAGCACCACGGGGCAGTGAGAAAAGCTGGTCCAGCAGCGACAGGGAAGGGCAGGCATAGGAGGGAAGAAATTTCTTCCAGCGAAATAGTTTCTAAGCCACCTTCTTGTTCTGGGCTGTCCCTTCCTGCGCTGAGGGGAAGAGAGGACAGAGGGAATAGGACACGAAATCGAACTGCTTGTGGCTTCTTTTAATCTGAAAGCATCACTGCGCCAAGTTTCACACCTGGAGCACTCTGGTTTCGCTTTGTGCCAGTGAATACAGCAGGGCTGCTCCCCTTGAGCTGCACCCCGGGGGCTCCGGCCTCGGTGGCTGCGAGGGGTGGGAGATCTACTGGCTCCTCGGCACCAGGCTCGGCACGGAGTGCCAGAGATGGACGGGCAGCAGGTTCAAGGGAGGGTCCTGCTGAGAGGACATAGACACAGAGAGGACAAAAACACATTTACGGACAGAGGGATCAGGAAGGTATGTGTCCCACAGCCTGCTCAACCTGTGTCCACAGCTGCCTGTGGGATGTGTTTGTCACTCTGGCTGTTCCAGACGGAGGAAAATCTGGTGCAGATACAGCCCCAATGCACAGGCCAACACAACTCTCACAGCTTCTGAAAACAGAGTTTTATTAGGCACAAAACGTTGATACACCTCCACAGCTCACATGACCCCACGTACAGCTCACATTCACAGCCCTCTTTTACAAAGCGATTGGAGGGATTATTACACCCCGTGGCAGGTATCGTGGTTTGTCCTTTGATACAGTCTTTATTGTTGATGCATTTCTTTATTACCTATAAAAAGTTTTCTGGGAAAACACTCTTGGCAAATGTCCTTATTCTTCAGAGCCTGAAATTTCAGTGAGAACCACGTAACACAAAAAAAAAAGGAACAGTGTTGTCCTGTGGGCAGCAGAACTGGCGAAGCAGAGACTCCCAGAAATCTGAGCCTGGAGGTTGAGCTCACAGTGTCATCTCTGGTTTCCAGTAAGGCTGAGCAGGCAATGCAGTTTTTCTATCAGTAGGGACTTGGTAGACTGTACGAGAATGTATGGCCGGGGCAGAGAAGAACAATTTGAACTTGCTTGTTCTGCTTGAGATCTGTCTTCTTCCATCAGATTGCGCTGTATTTGTCCAGTAAGTCGAAAAATGTTTAGAGGTGACAGACACAGAAACATCAGAGCTGCATTATCCTCCTTTCCTTGTGAAAAGAGACAAAACATGATAAGAGAACTGAGGACAAAAGTTACAGCTATACCTGGAATACGTCTCTGAGAACTATCTTTGGCTTGTAAACTGAGGTGACTGAGGAACAGCATAAAGAAGGCTTTAGAGACCTCCATAAGGCTACTGCTCATGGCAGCTTAGTTGGCTTTTAGCTCTGTGCAGCTACAGCTCAGGATGCCTCCTGCCTTACCCTAAGCCCTGAGCTACGTGACCATCGGGGTTTAAGATCTCCGGCTGTATCACAACTACTCCACGCTCAGTGCCACGGCTGCAGTGCAGGCTTTCCCAAAGCCTAAGCAGTCAGAAAGCAGGATGGGCAGGGAAAGTGTCTCAGCAGATACTGCAAGGAATATATACAATACATGCGGAGTGTGCACAGGTGAAAAGGAGAAAAATGCATTAAAAGGGGAAAGGGGCTCAACGCAAATGCATCACGTAAAATCAGATAAAGTCTGGGGATCCGGAAAAGAGCAGTCTCCTGAGGCACAGGGTGGAAACCTCTGTCATAGGATCAGCTAAAGCCAATGTGGAGATGATGCTAGAAATGTCTCAGCATGGACCCTCCTTGGACGCTTGGGGACGGAGCAGAAGGATCGCATGAGAACCAGGTAACAGCTTGCCCAGCCTCAGAGTGGATTTCCAACGATGATGCTTTGCTGGAGCTTCCCAACACATCTCACTGCACAGATTCAGTTGGGAAGGAGCATTTCAAGCAGCCCAGCTGACATGGGTGAGACTTCAGGAGGGGAGCGAGCGGGTAGCGTTACATCCATAAAGGGTCACAGCTGCAGAATCTCTTGGACATCTCCCTCCCTCCCTCGTACACTTCTAAGTCTCCTCCCTCCTTCACAGAGATGTGGAAATCAGTGCCATGACCAGGAGAACTCTGAAACAATGTAGCTTTTACAGTTTTTGCAAAGTCCAGCCCATTCTGTTCCACATCGGCAGCTCATCCAGTGGTGTTGCACACCCTGTGTCAGAAGGGACCCGAAAAGCTATGGTTATGATTATCCCTTTTTCTTGCTCCAAAGGGGTCTAAAGCTATTTCCATCAATAGTTTCCCACGCCAAGCAATTAAGGCTTCAGGCACATTCATGAAGATGAAAGCAATGATGAAGCAAAGCTAATTAAAATGGTTGCCACCCCAAGCAGCCGTAGATGTGTTACATGGTGTGGGCACCACATCCACTGTTGTAGCCTCTCGCTGCCTCTGATCCCCCCACACCTCAGATTTTCGCTTGGGTTGTAAGAAGAGCAACCATGTGAAACCCAGACGTACTCACACAGTGACCATAGGGTCTCACAGGTCTCTCCCAGCAAGAAGAACACCATGGCCAGCTGCAGTTGTGCTGTAGTGATGTAGCCCAGCCCTATAAACCCCGTCACCATTTACTCAAAGCAGGGAAAATGACTTCCCTCTTTGAAGCACAGGACATTTCCCTCCCACCCCTTCCTTCCAAACCTTTTGGAAGGTTTTGCACTGGCCCCGCAGCAGGCCGTTCCTCTGCTACCTCAGTGGGAGTCCAGGCTACTCTCCTCCAAGCAGCTGAGGGCTTTGCTCTTAATCCGGAGCTTGTGAGGTAGGGCAGCGTAGCTTCGGCCCTTCAGATAATCTTCTGAAGGGCAGGGCAAGCTACAAGGGGGTAGGAGAGAAGTTTTGGGCACTTGCTGCTCATCGTCTTCATCCGAGACGGTTGTGCTGCTTTCTTTGCTCGCCTCGGCTGGAGGCGGGGAAGGGCACAAGAAGCAGGCACTGCCTGACAGAGACAAGTGGAAAGCATATTTGTCTGGGCAGTGGTAATTGAGGAATGGAGAGCAAGCTGTGGATCTGAAGGATGCATCGAGCTTCTTTGGCTGCTGAAAGCCAGGTGTGTCCATGGGAGCTGGCTTCGAGTCACAGCCGAGGATGTTCCGGGATGGGGCAAAGGTTTTGCAGGGAAAGTCAGCTGGCTCCAGCACCTTCGGCACAAAGCTCTTCGCTGTGAAGAAGCAGGACCCTCTAGCAACGGGCTCGGCCTCGAGGTGTGGGGAGGCTGCTCTGTGCCCTCTGAAATAAACTCCCAGGAAGTCCTGGAGGGAGTGGCCCTGGTAGGTGCTGGTGTCTGGGCTGATGAGCCCAAAGCGCAGCTTCAGCGACAGCAGCTCTGTCCTGAGGACGGCGTTCTCCTTGATGAGAGCGGCCAGCTGGCTCTCCATGGCGAAGTCGTTGAGCCGCCTCTTCTCCCGTGAGCGCTTGGCCGCCTCGTTGTTCTTGCGCCTCTTCTCCCAGTACATGTTGTCCTTCTTCTCATCTGGCATGAACTCCCGCTTGCGCCGGGAGGGACCACTCACCTTGCCGTAGAGGACCTTAGCCTTGCTCTGCTGAAGCTCAAGCTCGTTGACGGTGCTCAGCGGTGCCATGAAGTTTTCCATGGCCATGAGCACAGACAGCGTCCTGCCAGGATTGGAACACAAAGCCGTTACCTCTAAAGTTGCTATTGATTAACACCAACAAATAAATCAGCATGGCCAAGTGATTGTTTTATCTTTGTTGTGGTCGTACCAGGAACGCTGAGTACCGTACACACACCTAACCTGGGGAGAGCTTCCCTCGGCTATTTCTGCCATTTTGGAGCCACATTTTCAAAATACTGCCAGCACATCGATGCACTCACATCTCACCAGTGTCTGCAAAGTTCATCGCAGAGTCCCCAGAAAATGTCTGCGGCTGAGCAGAGTTATAAAGGACACACTTTGCCAACTCAGTGAACAACCACGAAAGCTCTGATTTACCTCAGTCACCTTCGTGAGCAGCTGAAGCAGGATTACAAATCTACTGCATATACTCATTTTTCCCCCAAACCTCTGAGTCCACCCTGGAAAGCCAGATTTGGTGAAGTCTGTGATTTTAGATAGATCTGTAAACAAATGTGGATGGACACTACCAAAATGCCATCCTAGGAGCCTGGAAGTACTTGCACAGCAGGCGCTGAGCAGAAGGATGGCACCAAGGGTTAGCACAGAAGTGTCCATGTGAAGCCAACGACCACGGGAAGAAGCTAGCAGAGAAGAGCAACGAGATAGGTTGTGAATTAAATTAATAAGATCACACTCCAGACATCCCCATCTAAGCTACAGGCTTCGTGTAACATGGCAAAGCTTCCAGGAAAAGCACATCAGCCCTCCTGCCCCTGGGCAGTCTAGGAGGGATTATGCTGACCTAGTGTGAGTGTCTACAAGTAGGCACCTTCATGTGGTCACCTCAGACACGTTCTGTACTTCACAGAAACCTAGTGAGGGAGCTTAGCATGTGTCTTACCCTGAAACAGTCACTTATATTTGATCACCTGAGCTCCCTGGATTTATGTCCATTGGCTCTAAGAAAATCCAGGGTAACTAATTCTAATTTAGACTTCCCAGGCATCTTAGGTCTGGTGAGAAGGGTCAAAACTTGTGAACCTAATTTAACTTTTGCGAAACTACTCTGCAGAGTCAAGACGAGGCAGGTTGTTATGACAGCTCTACAGGTTGGATATGGAAGGAGCAGAGAAAGGCTCCCACCCACAAACACTCCACTGCCAGACTGCTCAGGACCCAGGTCCCATCTAGCAGACACAGCTGGGCCAGCCAGCAGCGAGTCTGATAAGCCATCACCTCTACAAGATTACCCTAAAATGGTAAAGAAGGGAGTAATTATTTCACTTTGCTTAACAACTAATGCACTGAAGCTTTGGCATCTGTCAGGTTTCAATTGGCCACGAAGCCATTCTTTTTAACTTCATGATTGGGTGGATGCTGGGAGCCCCAAAGACCAATGCACAAACAGTGGTCGGGATGCCCTCCACGCTGTCTAGTAGGTTGCACTTTGCTTTACTAGCACTGCAACTCACTCTGGGTTCACCATGTAGCTACAGTAATAATAGTAGCTCTTTATATAATTGCAAAGTGCTTTTCTGAGTCATGGGGACAACACCACCAAGGTTCCTGGCAGGGCTGTTGAGAGGAGGAGGGCTAGCTAAGGTATTCATCCAAAAAAATGTTCCCCCTGCCTTCCCTCCCCAAAATTCGGAATGCAGGCGCCAAAGGTCTTTGAGCTCTCCTCCAGTATGCAAAGGTTCTGAGAGTAACTAAAGACCAAAACAAAGAATGCCCTTTAGCGTGCATATCTTTCGGGTAACTCCTCCAGCTTTGGATCAAAATGACTTCTGATCTCAAAGCATCAAAGGGAGAACCTCAGTGAGTGTACCTGTGGTTTCTGACAGCGTCAAGAAGCAGAAAAATGCTATTGTTTCATGGCTTAATCACTTACCAGGAATTTTTCAGCCCAGTATTTGACGTGACTTCTTTGTCGAATGAGTCAAAGATCAACAGGTGGCCTTTTCACCACGTAAAAGCAGCACCGACATTGGGCAAAGTAGTTTATTTTCTTGCTGTCCTCTTGCTCCTGGTGCCTGTCATAAGGAGACCCTGTAAGAAGTTTCAAGATCACCGTAACCAGCTTTCACTGTCCAATATAGCTGAGAAGAATGGGAAATAAAAGCGACCCCAAATAATCCTTTGTGAAACAGAACCAAAAAAAAGGAAGAACCTGAACTCTTCCTTCTGGCAAACTCATTTCAGGAGGAACTTTCCCGCATTTGTTCGATCCTGCACACCTTAATCTGTTGTGCCAAGGTGGGAATTTCCTTCAGACCTCAATGTAATGCTGCGTGGATTGAGGCAGATGGAAGAGAGAGAGTGCAAAGTGAGGGTTGAATCCAGGAGAAGAGGCAGGAGTCAAACCAGAGGGAGGGCAGTTGCACTTACGCGGAGGTGGGGAAGGTTTGGGAGGAGGTTGGATGTGAAGCAGGACGCGTGGCAAGTTCTTAGGAGAGGCAGGATCTGGCCTTTTAAGGGCAACGAGTGAAGATTTAGCTGGGTGAATATATGAAAACATCAAGGTTTAGGCCACAGAGTCTAAACTCAACCTGTTATTTATATCTGCAGCCCACAAAATCACACATATACCCACACGATGTTTGTCTTGGGACTCTTCACGTGTACGGACTCTGTCAGTCAAGCACACAAAGTAACAACAGAGAGCGTATCTGCAGGAACGAGTGGAAACATTAATATTTGTAGCAATGGTGGAACTGTTTTGGTTAAGTGCATTATGCAACCAGTGTTTCCTAAGGCGCGTTGGTATCTCGTTTCTGCAGCTATAAATGTAGAAGATATTTGTAGGAGACATGTCTTAATGTCTTGTCAGAACACCAGCCATCTTCTGTATTATCTGCATCCTAAACAGCAGAAAGAGCACCAAAATCGTTGTAAAATTACGACTTTCCCCTCATTTTTCACCTCTGATTTTCACAAATCTGCAAGCTCTCTTCAGAGAGAGCATCTTTTTGAAGTCGTACGTCTCTAGAGGGGGCAGCCTTTCAACTTTCCCAGTCCCTTAACTTTCTGAGCAGGCAGAAAACAAGCCACATTTTTATGTAGAGACTGTTAAATACATGAAGGTATGCAATAAAAACTGTCCTTTCCACTTCTACAATGGGTCCTATCAGCTGTGAAGGGCTAAATATAACGGGTGTAATGTCCTCGCTTAGTGCTGACGTTAAACCATTTACACCTTTGTGAAAATGGGGACTTCACGTTGAGGTCTTTGTTCGCGAACTCGATCTACCTGGTTGAAAGATCCTCATTTCTGGTAAATCTGCTCTCCTTCCACTAACAGAAGACCACGTTAGGGCTCAGGCTTTAGAGATTTGGTTCAGACCTATCTCCCCTCCTTCCTCTTATCTCCACTCTGAGCAGCAGATCAGAGCAGACGATGAATTGTACTTTCCAGAAGGTTGTACAAAGCCCTCCAGGAAAAAAAAACAACAACTTTTATCTATCAGGAACTGATTAACTGCAGATCTATGAGATGATATACACTTTTCTTTAATCGAAACACATTGTCTCATGAAAGAGATGGTGAATCGCGCTTTTCTGCGATTGCAATTCAAGCCTCAACCCTCAGATTATTCTTCTCATCTATGGGGATAGATCCTGCAAAAGGCAACCAGAACAGTCATAGATCCAGAACAGTTTCTGCAAACAGATATGCTACCTCATTATTTCTCAAGAATAAAGAACATGCGCTAGAATTATCAGGCAGGGGATTTCAAAGAAACGAAAGGAGGCAGATCTTCATACAACATAAAATGAGTTTGTTGGCTCAGGATAATGTAGTCACCAAAAATAAAAAGGCAGTCCCTGAAAGTATTAGGTCAACGATCAGGCCAGGTGGAACTTTGGTTCAAGTCTAACAATTCTAATGCACCAAAATCGTGTCTGAATTCGACCGTTAAGTGAATTTCCAGCTGGGTTGGGTTTGTGTGGCAAGGACCCCACACAGGAACGGGTGGATGTGCCAAGGAAGTTGTTACCCCATGGGAAGCCCACGCTGGAGCGGGTTTACTGACAGGACCTGTGGAGGACCCACGCCGGAGCTGTCTGCTCCTGAAGGCTGGACTAGATGATCTTAGAGGTCTTTTCCAACCACGATTCTGTGACTGCACCGTGTGGAACCCACCCACGCCAGAGCAGTTTGTGAAGAGCTCTAACCCCGTGGGAAGGACTCGCACCAGAGAAATTCATGGAGGACTGTCTCCCATGGGAGGAACCCCATGGTGGAACAGGGGAGGAGCGTGGGGAGTCCTGCCCATGAGGAGCAAAGAGCTGCAGAAACAACGGGGGATGAACCTACCGCAGCCCCCGTTCCCTGTCCCACTGCGGGGAGTAGGTGGGGAAGAAGGGAGGGGTGGAGGGAAGGTTTTTTCAGGATTTGATTTTATTTCTCATTATCCTACTCTGACCCGATTCATAACAAATTAAATTAATTTTTCCCCAAGTTGAGTCTGTTTTGCCCATGATGGTAACTGGTGTTCTTATCTTGACCCACCATGAGCTTTTCATTATTTCTGCCCCCATCCAGCTGAAGAGGGGAGTGGCTTTGGTGGGCACCAGGTATTCAGAGTGTGATGTGGATTACATGCAAAATCCAACCATTTTAACATGGTGAATGTCTTTATTCTTCTCAATTTACTAATTTTTAATATATTAATCTAAATTTTGCTGCCTCTCAGTATGGCTCTCTCTAAGTTGCAAACTTGTTCTTAAATCTTTGAACATCTGTTGATTTCCCCCTCTTTATATCACAAGCTCGTATCTCCAACCACTGATAATCTTTTTGAGTTAGCTCTGTTTTTTAAATTATACCTCAGAGAGGAGTTGTCTTAACTAAAACTGCCAGAATGAAATTTCAAACATAAATCTCTATATATTTTAAATAGGAAGAAATTAATGTCATAGAGATGTGCATAGAGCAACTTGGTGTGTCTTCCCTGTGTTAGAGATTTCTTTTCTTTACTCTGAAGTGACAATGGTTGGTTTGCTCTGGTATTCCCATGACAAAGAATTATGGAATTATAGAATATCTCAAGCTGGAAGGAACCCATAGGGATCTTCGAGTCCAACTCCATTCTCCTTGCAGGACCACCTAAAAGTAAGCCATGTGACGGGCACAGATTTCGGCACATACTGTATACTTGATTTCAACAAAGGGAAGAAAGCTTCTAATTATTTTTCACAGCACACATCACTCTGTTATGAAATTAACTACCCTACAGGCAGTTTTTGGGTCAAACTTTGATTCCCAGCTTCCTTATAACACCCGACTCAGGATCCATATATAAAATATATATATAAAAGATATGTACGTATAAAAGCCAACCCATGGAAACATCACTAGAGTTTACCTACTTCAGTTAAAATGGGAGCAGAATTCAGGATTTAAGGAGTTTAAATCAGCACAAAGTTTGAGCCATTTTACACTTTCTCTACGCTAATACAAAGGAGATTGAGAGGTGTCTATTTTGTCACTCTTAAATTGTGACATCCTAAACTAAATCAGAGCTCGGCTGTTAATCTCAAGCTGTTCTAGTACATCAGTATCCAGCTCACAGGAGTTATTCAGAATTTGCAGTGATGAAAGGAGATAAGAAACAGAACAGAAGAGAACAGAAATCTCCAAAAACTGCTACCAGGAGCACTGTGCTGTACAAACACAGCATTGCAAGCACCCTAGTAAACAAGTTTCGATCCTCACTGCCGCTTCTTCGCCTTAGTAATAAGAAAAGAAAAAAAAATCAATCTGTGGTTTGGTAGTTTCTTACAATACTCTCTAAACCTACTGGCCTCTTCAAGATAAAAGGACGTCGTTCTAATTACTCATATTCCTGAGTATTTCACATTCTTGCTGAAGCAGTGGTTAAGGGGTGCTGTTGAGGAATAGATGCTACTGATTTTTTGTGCCTTGGTGGGAAATAGCACGTTAATTAAAGAGAAAACAGAGCTGAACCCAGCGACTTGTGTGCCTGGACTCCAGGACAGTTACTCCTTGTGGCTGCTACCGATTGGAGAATTGGTCCTGTTGGTGAAGTTTTAAGCTCAAATCCAAAGCCAGACCGACTTTTTGGTGAAGTTTTAAGCTCAAATCCGAAGTCAGACCGACACGGAAATGTGCCAAAGTCACAGTTTTGCTGTGTGTCTGTTTTGAAAACACACAAATGACTGTTGGCGCAGAGCAGCAAATGCTGCAGCAAGTCTGTCGACATATGGCAGTGCCTTTACAGACAGATTTTTCAAAACCAAGCACTCTCACCGTCGGGCCAGGTTTTCTGAAGTCTGGCTTCCACTGAAGCTTTGCACTCGTTTGGGCACTTGTTTGAAAACCAGATTCCAAGATCCCATAAGGATTCTCTGGAGTGGATCTGGCCACTACCACAGATGCTGAACTCCTGAAAAACCAATTTTATTTTTTTTTCTGCAGATTCCAAGACCAAAGGATACATTGAGCTTTCTGGTGTACTAAAACTGTAGGCACAAAGACGTTAAATCACTGTCTCTGCAGCTTGATCAAAACCAGCTGATTATCAGGGGCTCAGTAGAATTAGTTCTGCCTTTTGGTCTTGGGGCACGAGACTTCAAACCATGTGAACCTCCCCAAAATTACCAAACTGCTGGGTGCTACAGCTTGTGAGCTCTACAAAGCCTTTCTCACTCCTCGTGGGCAAAGCCCACACCGCCGAGGCTGCATCGCTCACGATGACCAGCCTCAAAACCAGCACAGGTATTACCCTATTTGGAGCAAACTGACCTCTAAGTTTTACTGTGGCTCTGCAACAGACCGTAAGACTGAAAATGTACAGCAAAAAGCTTCAAACTTCTTTGCAAGTGAAAGAGTTTTGCATTTCTTGGTCTGCAGATGCCTCAGTGTGTGCTGCTGGTGAATAACGATGTCTTCACGGTATTTAGTTCATTCGGTTTGCCTCTGCACCCAAAAGGGGGACCCTGTCACATCATGGCTCAGTGTAAGATGCTTCATATTTTTTAAATTTTTTTTTCCTAGGAAAAGACTTTAAAGAAAGTCTTTTTCTTTCTCTGCTTCATTTCACAGCTCGGGTCACACATACTGACTTCTCAGCAGATTGTACCTGGCAGGGATGTTTTAGTTCACTTCTGAAATACTGGGATTGGAAACCTCAAGTGTTTTGTCTGAAAACACAGCACAATGAAGATCTTAGTGTTTTCAGATAACTTTTGCTGAATACCTTTTTTTTCAGACAGCTAAAACTTTCCTTGAAAAACCGATTGTGTCTGAAAACCAGTCTGGATTCTACCTAGCAGTTTCCAAATGTCCTTCAGATTCAGCACCTACTTGATGGACCCTCCTCCAGTAACATAAAATGCAAATAACCAAATTGCTCTTTTCCCCCCTCGCACGACGCAAAGCCGCGCAGAGATATCTGAGCTATTTCATTCAGACGCAACGACGCTGACACAGATTGGAATTCCCCCAAGGTAACTCATGCCAACAAGCTCAATTTGGCAGCGCCACCATGACCAGACTACATTTACTACCGAAGCTGGCTCAAGCACAATCGTAGCGCACAGATTTGCAGGACCGGCCCGTGCTGCCTCAGATCTGCGTCGCGTTGTTTCTAGAAAAAGCACTAAATAACACATAAAACCATTATGCGACCCAGCAGCGTAAGCGGCAAGTACGAACCTGCCAGTTCTTGCGCGTGGACGTTTTAAGTGGCCACTTCTGCCGGGCTAACAGGAACAGGCAAGGAGGTGTTGCGGCATTTACCTTGGTGTAATCCAGAAGTAAATCTCCTCCAGGTGCTCACACAACTCACGGGAGAAGAAGAGAGCTGCTCCGGGCGCTCCAGTTGAACGAGCAGATGGATGGATGCTCGCGCACGGCGCGCCACTGGCCGGACGTGCAGCGCCGCATCCGCTCTCCACCTCTCTCTGCCTACCCAGAGGGATGGAAAATTCCATCTGGTTCATACTGAACCTGACAAAAACTGCTGTCGCCGTAGGTTTTTTGGTGGTTTCTTTTAAAGTGAAGATCAGCTCGCAAAGATAAAGCGTGTGATTATCTGAAGGTAACCCCCAGATGTTAAGGTGATGCCTCGTCACAAGGAAGAAGTGAGGGGCAGTCTAGGCTCAAAGGCAAGTCCCTTCCTCTCCATGTAGGCTGTGAAATCAATGAGACTTAAGCATGTTTCTAAAATTAAGCAGAAGCTAAGAGCTTTTTCCGAAACAAGGCCAGAAATGCTGGGTTAAGCAGCGCTGCCATTGCAAGTCAGTGGTTTTCTCTCTTGGAAATAAGAAATCAAGAGCCACCAGGAAAGAATCGAACACATTTCTCATCTTTCCTAGATGCAGTCATCCATGATTAGCAAGTCTTGAGGGCACATGAAATCCCTGCTTTAAAAACGGGCTGGAATTACTTGCAAATGACAAAATGTGTAGAAGCTGCAAAGATAACCACTGTCACAAAGCTCGTTACAATGCTTCAAGAGGAAAAGCTGGTGAAAACAAGGACCTCCCTGCACACTTTCAAAATCCATTCCCCAGCAAATGCCCCTCTATATCTGATATTCCCAATTGCTTTCTTCATCTTTTCATGTGTCTCTTTCAAAACGACCAACCCAAAATATTTTTTTCAGCCAGTAAAAACTCCAGGACTTGCTTCATTCCCCGTTCTCCTGCTCCTTGGGTGGTCACCTTCATCATCAGCTGCAATTTTTACTGATTTAGAAAACTGAATTAAGCCCTCGGCTTACTGCTGAACCAGAGGGACACACACACGCAGTGGAGCCCCTCGGGGCTTAGCTATCCCAGCGTTGCTGTCATCCCAATTCCAGCCCAAAGAAACTGTTTTGCTCTAAGTAGAAAAACCAAAGCCAAGCTCTCCCACTCTTTCCCCCAGGCTTTTCCTGCCCCTAGCTCCAGCACAACCACTTCCAGGATGCAGGACGGATCATAGCATCCCGTTTACAAAAGTTTTTGCAGGATCTAAATAAAACTCATTGCTCCTATTTCAGAATGAGGAACTGGTGATCACAAAATAGAAACCATTCACACCAAGTACAGAAATATTTAGCAGATCAGGGACCACAAATTTCCGTGCAGGGTGCATTTCTCACCGTTTTCTGGCAGGAAGACTCCCATCCGCATGTTCTTTTGCAGAAGTCCTGTCAGAGGATCCAATGCTCTCTAAAATACTCTCTTTTTCTTTTCAAAGGAAGTAAATCATCGCTACCGGCTTGGCTTGAAACCTCCGCTCGCAGACGCGTGCAAAGGGCACTCTCTGCAGAGCCTGATCACATCTCTCATTCATTAATTGTTAATATCAAGATTTTCTCTCAGAGGTTTCCCTTTCACTCTTCTATCACAGGAAATAAATGAAGCTTTTGAAGATTTTTGCAAGGCACAGTCATGCTTCAGCCACTTCGGCCTGAGTTTCTGTAATACACAGAACCGGTGACGCTTGTGCTAAAGACGAAACTTCGTTTCGATCCCAAATCATTGAGTTTCTCTGTGCCCAAAGCAACAGGATGCTTATCGGTGCTTTATCAGGTTCAAAACACTTACTTCTGGTTAACTGAAATGCTTATGCAAATTCACATGGTCCAGTCCTAGAAATTTTTTTTTTTTCCAGCTTCAAACTGATTGCTGCAGTTTCCCTTTTAAATCATCAGAAACGAAGATAAGGCTCTAAATTAGGGCTTGGGGTTTTGTGTGAAGCTACGCTGGAGTAAAATCTGAAGTGCCTCCCCTGACGCTGCACAACCCATTGCAGATTTCAGTCAAAGCGGCTGAAGGCAGCAGCCAAGATTATTTACAGAAACCAGCAAAAGACAATGAAGAAGCCCTTCTATCCCTTGGGTTACTCCTTGCAGTATTGGTATTCATGATACATTTTTCACCGCGTGGAAGCGGTGGGAATTCCTGCCTAAACTACTCAACTCCACAAGAAAATAAATATCCCCTTCCTCCTCCAAACACAAAGCCAATTTCTACTGTTAGCTGCCTCTTATCTGACTTTCTGCTGTTAATTGCGTCTTATCTGAGTTATTGCACAGGTTCGAAAAGGGACGGAGTCGTGCCCTTGGCACAGATTTCAGCTGGGCACACATCAAATCACTGCCCAAAGCTTTGGCACCTGCCAGAGCTCTTAGGTCTGGGAGATCCCCAGGAGCACAGCGGATAACCTGGCAGAGAACATCATTACAGCCTGAGAGACAATTCATGAGGAGCGAGAAAGGGTAAACAGCAAAACATGGATTGGTCTCTAGAGGCTTGATTTTCAGTGAAAAGTCAGGGCAGGAATCACAACAAGGCTGATACGTTGGGGCGTTGCTTGCAGGTGGACGGACGTTTCCAAGTAGCTTAAGCAAAAGCTCCTGAAGCTTAATAAGACTTTCCTAATACCTGCTGGTTTTCTGACAGCCTCTGCTAGATGAGGTTGGAGTCTCAGCTTTCAATCAGAGAAAAACGTGCTCAGCTCTCGTGGGTGCAGGGGGTTAAAAACGTAGAATTGAGGCGCCTCAAAAGCAAGACCAGCAGAAAGCTTCCCTGCGACAGCAACAGGAAAACAACCCCACAAACAAACCAAAACAACCCCAAAAAATCTTCATATTTTGACTTTACCGCTCAGCATCACTCGAACTCAGCTTTTAAAAGCATGCTGCAAAGGAGCCATCTTTTAAAGCTAGAACTAGAATGTTTTCTTGAAATAATTCACAATTCAGAGTCTCTTTATGAGAGGGCTAAGTTCTGACATGTACTCAAGGCTGCCTGAATTTAAAAAATGTTCTTTTTAAGTGAAGCCTGTGCCTTTTGGCAATCACAAATGTCAGAGTCTGGAGGCATTACTCTTTTCCGAAATATTGCCTCGTGCCTGCAGATTATTCCACTCATGCTGGCATGCAAGTCATCCTACAGTCAATTATTGCAATAATTATTTCTGATGAGCCCAAATGCTGGATATGGCATAACTGGCACGTAGTACACTGATGAGCAGTCTTTTCCTTCTCCCATCAAATCTTTGAGTGTCCCCAAGAAATCTAACCAGTCGTAAGCCATGGCACAGCAAAGTTCAGAGTGATAAAAAAATTACCATACCTAGATATTTCAAAATTGTTAAGTCTTGTATTCCATATGACGCAGCAAGAGCATTTACCTCGTGTAGAAACAGAAGGTCCCAACTTTTGGGTGGGCTCTCAGTGCTCTCAGTGCTTGGTCTGGTAGGACCCAAGAAATGTCCTCATGGTTTTTCTTTAATCAACAGAATAGTTATTTACTGTCTCTTTAAACCAAAAGCAATGCTGGCCACTAATTATTATTGATATACATGATAAGGGTTTAAAAAACAGTCATCCTATTTAAAATGTCCACAAGTCAGAGATAAAGTAGTTTTGGGGAGTAGCTACTTGAATAAATTAGATGTTTAGAAGCATTTTCAGTCTTTCTAAAAAGACCTGTTGTGGGTTTTTTAAGTCAAAATTATTTGCCAGTGGAATCCTTAACAAAATAGTTTTAGGGACACCAATAAATATATTGTTTATTGAATGTAGTCTCTTGCGAAAATGCCCCTCAGTTGCAATCTCTGATACCTAGAAATACCCAAGGGCTGATTTCCTTTCCTGCCTTTGTAATTCTTAATACACTGTCAAAAAATACGGATGCACGTTGTCATATGCACCGCGCTAATTTAAATTTGCCTAAATAAAGATTACACCTTGTGAAGTGCTAGACCATTCTGCTGCTTATAACCGGTAACGACAAAAAAATATAACTTGCAAAAGCAATTGAAAAAAAATCTCGCTCCCCTTCTCCAAAATAACCTGTGAAATTCAGGAGCAAAATCTACAAAGAACGTAGATGGGGTGGAGCATTGCAGCAGTAACAATTACAGGTGTCTACAACCTATTTTCTCAAATTGTTTAGAGATGTGCGTATCTAAACCCCACTGAAAATCAATGAGCCCTCTAAATCTGGTGAGCTGAAAACATCAACTGTCTTACAACGCAGGAAATCCCAGAGCCGGATGGGAGTGCAGGTGAGCTGGAGCGTCGGGTCCAAGGGTTGGGTGACTGGGAAGAGGAACAGGCATCAAAAGGTTGGGAGGCAATAGCATGAGTTACAAAAGAAAATCAGAAAAAGTTAGAGCTGGTGTTTCTTAAATCTTTTTCTAAACCTCATCAAAGCGTCCTGCTAAATGCCTAAACCCAAGGGGATTTTGCAGATCTGACTTGTAAGGAAAAAAAAAATAAAAATAAAATGCATCTTTTCACTTCTCAGCTAAGTAAGCACATGCCAGTGGAATTGAAAGTTAGTGAATGTGAGAGTTCCTCCCACCGCCTTCATTCATCTATCTAATGACATAACCTTTCTGAGAATTTCATTAAAAGCCTTCAGAAGGAGGTTTTTTGGCGTGCATTTGACATTAGATTACTGTCAATATGTGTCTGCTAGCAACAACAAGACCCTGTAGCTGGGACTGCATTTTACTTTGCTTGTACAAATAACCAAAGGGCAGAGTGAGGTTCGGCAGATTTGCAACACCCAGATAGATACGCATCTCTGCCGTAGCAGACTCACGAGGTTTTTCAACAAATCTACACCGTTTCATTAACTTGCACTTTATATCTACGATCTTCACACCTGTGTAGAAGGGGAAATTTAGTTAATTCGACAGAATTCAGGATGGCAGTTTCGTTTTCCTTTTGCGTCTCAGCTCTTCTCTCTCGAGTTGCGATGACGACGAAGAGTATCTGGTTTAACATCAGACAAAGAGTAAAGGAAAGGCCACGGCTACCACTGTGACCTGAGAGAGTTTGAACGTACCACGAATTTTTTTTTGTGGTAAGGGATGCACAGCGCGCCTGGGTGGGGGGTCAATTCCTCCAAGACAGGAGTAATTCTCAAAGGCTGTCACCAGCACATCCCCAGTTCTCCTACCTTTTAATTAACAGTAGCAACATTAATGAGAAACTCTGGGGATACTTGTGCCCCCAGGGGAGGAAATGCTGTGTTTTAGGGTTTACCAAAAGGCTTCAAGCTACAGCTCTGCTGTAGATTTCTGCGCCACTTTAAAGTGTTTTTGACACCCAGGAGTGCCTCTGAAGCGGAGGTTAGCGAACACTCTCTGTGTATGACTGTGCAGTTTATCATTCCCCTCATTCAACGTGACAAAAATAATTAATGTATTATTATCTCTACTGTAAAATTCACTGTCTTGCAGAAGCAAAATAAGGACGGTGAACATTATGCAGAAAAAGGGGGGGTTAAACATAACTTTTCTTCGTATAAAAATTTCGCAACAGCTGTCAGCTTTCAAATTCTAAATGAGAAGCGCTACAGAAATAACCATCCCCCAGGTATAATAAACAGGTATTGCACGCCGTCGTATAGACCCTGCGTGCCTTCGGAATATCCTTCTCCCTGTCTTACCCAGACGTGCTACAGAAAGGGAAGTCTGAGAAGGAGAGGGGGAAAGGACAACAACCCCTCCTCGTCTTTGGAAACTAGATGCAAAAGGTTTTTCAAAGCACAAGAGGAAAAAGCTTGTCCCCAGCAGCTTTGTGAACTGAAGCAAACCTTATGGGGGTGATAGAAAGACACAAATGGTGCTACATAGCATTAGCAATTTTTTAACTTTTCAATGCCTGGATCATTTGTAGGTTCTATCCTGACTCGCCATGCTTCTGATATCATAAGGGATATAGGGAATGACGTATACATCAATATCGTCCCCACACAGAGCAACCGAATGGAAAATCAGTGTTTGAATGTTACGCTTTTACAGAGACTTTGATGTAAAGCCTGAGGTTTTCAGAAGAGGTTTGCATCTAGGGACTCCGAGATTGCAAAAAACTGGCCAAAAGCGTCACAGGAGAAATTTAGACCAGAAAAGGAGAGAGTGAGAAGACAGGGAGATGGAAACAAAAAGTTTGAAGCTCAAACAGACCAGCTGGAACAAAACAGATCGGTGCAAGCCCACCAGCTTAGGAAGCTCAGAGCAGCTTGCCACGGTTAAAACACGAGGCTGAGCAAACACCAGCACCATACAGGGACTGCCATGATGGGAGTCGTTCTTGGGCTCGCAACCCTTCTCTCCACGCTAACCGTGGGTATCACTAAAGGCAAACTGACCTCACCAACTCCACAAGCTGAGCTTTGCTGCAGAGACATGCAAAGGGCTCCGTCTGCGGAGGGGTCGGTCCTTCTGCCTGGGTGGGAGCTGCTGGCAGAAGGTTCTTCTCCAAGGAAGGCACCTTTCTACTGCAGCTGCTCCGCGGAGATGGAAATCACCCAGCACCTGATAGTCACCATGTTATTACCAAGCTCTGCTGCTGTGTGGCATAGAGACACCGGGTGATGCTCTAGAAACAACCAAACTCTGCCCAGTGCAGGAAATTAAATTCATCCCTAATCTCACAGCCAGGCAGCTGCAAGCGCGCGAATGTTGGTATTTCTGGCGTGAAGAGGAGATTGAACCGAAACAAGCACGTAGGAAAGAACAGGCAACAAAAACGCCCAACTCCGACGACTTGGCAAGCGCAGTAAAACAAAAATCTGCAACATCTCCATCACTTTTCCCTGGGAGGACGGGAGGAGAAATTAAGGAGGAAGATGTTGGGCATTGCAACGTGGTGAGTGTGCGTGCATCCAGGTGTGTGCGCACACTGGTGTCGGCGTGTTGGCAGGGAGGGGTGCTGAGCGTTGGGAGTTTGGAGAGAAAGAGGTTCAGGGAGAGAGGGGGGAAGCACAGAGAGCACAGAGATAATGTATGGGGGGGGAGAGAGAGAGGGAGAGGAAGGAAGGAAAAGAAAAAAGCGTTAAGGGGAGCAGAAAGGAGAAAGAAAAAGGAAAAAATATGAAACGAGGAAAAAAGTGATAGCAGGAGGAGGAAAAGTGATGGAAGAAGGAGGAAAAAGTGATGTCAGGAGGAGGAAAGCAATGGCAGGAGGAGGAAAAAAGTGATGGAAGGAGGAGGAAAAAAGGAAAAAGGAAAAAAAATGAAAAAGAAAAAAGGCAACAACTTTCATGCTGAAAGCCCTTCATGTTTCAGGAAAGCGAGAGGGGTCTCGGGCCAAGTGTAGAAGGTTTTCTGATAGGGTATCGCTACCTTCTTTGCCCCACACCTCCTGAAAAAGCCCCAATGCCCTGAACTCCTTCTCATCAACCGGGCCAGGACTTACCTTGCAGATCAGCTGCGACACCCAGAGTCATCCAGCACTGGCTCCTCACCAAGAGCCACCCAGGCAGGATGAGAGGGGGTGACAACCTTCTCTTCTGCCGAACACTGCCTCACCGCCCACCCACTTGTGACAGCCCTGCACTGAGACACATGTCAGTGGGTCAGCGACAGTTCTGATTTTTGGGCGCTTTTTTTGTTTTCTTTTTTTGCGTAACCAGGTCCCAGGAAACCCGAAGTCATGTAGCGATTACGTAAAAGGCGGTGACACGCGGTGGTGGCATCACCGGGGAGGTCAGGTGGCTCCCGCCAGCAGCACAGCTGCCTTTGAGCTTCCTTTTAGCATTTGCACCATAAAAAAGTGCATCAGCCCCAGCGGCGGCAGCGAGGGGGGGTTCTCCCTGCCGAGGCTGAGGTTTGAAATGCTGTTGTAAGTGTCAAGTCACAGACGTGTGCTGCCTGACTGGGCTGAAGGAGGTGGGAATGGCGAGCTGAGTGAGAAGGTGGCAGTGAGGAGGAGGAGGACTTGATGGATGCAGCCAGAGAAGCTATATTTTAAATAAGAGGCAGGGCAAGTCAGCATGGCAAATAAATTGGGATATTCGGGGCTGACTCAAGGCACCCCCAGCAGAACCCTCCCTCCTGCCAGGCCCCCTGCAGCCAGGAGCCACCCTCTCCCACCACCTCACCCCTTCATCCACCCTCTTCCACCTCCCAGTTTTGCCCACCCAGCCGTAAGGAGAAGGGGCTCTCCTCAGCTTGCAGGGACTCGGGTGCTGCTCACCCCACTGCCTTAGTCCTCCAGGGGTGTTGAGGCTTCAAGGATGCCTCTGTGAGGCACCTTCCCTTGGGGAAGATGCGTTTGATATCCCAGCACAGCCGGCCCTTCAAGGGGAACTATCACCTCTGAACATAACGACCCAGCCACCTGGGCCCATCTTGCTGCTTTCTGTCGGGAGCCAAGGCTGAGATTTGCCCTTAAATCCCCAGAGGCTGCTGAAATCCACGGCACCTGTTCAGAACAGCAGCAGAAAGATCAGTGAAGGATGCTGGAATCCCCCAGGTTGAAGAATTCAGAGGGGGAATTGGGTTGATTAGAATCAAGTAATTAACTCTGCTAACAGCTCGTGGGAGGTTTGATCACGGGTGGTGCTTTGGAATGAACCAGCTTCTTCCCTGGGTGAGTAAATGCAGGTATGAAGCGGGGTGTTGACAGTTTCCTTTGGATTAGGGCTCACCCTGCAGAGCGTATCACAAAGATGACGGAGGTGATGAGTGCAGCTCCTCAGGCGAGTCAGTGGAATCTCTACAGATTGAAACTGCAGATCAATAAAGTGAAGATAATCATTGTTTAGATGGCAGATTTTGTGGCTTGTGTACGATGAGCTGCACCTGCCTTGGCAGCCCTGGGCTCTGACTTGTGCTTTTAGGTTCTGTTGTAACGCAGCGATGAAACTCTTGATACAGGCATAAAATTCAGGCGTACCCCCAGAACAGAAAAACGAGGAGCTAGTTCTACTGAGGGGTCAGTGCACTCCAGAAAAGCAGAAATCACCTTTGTGGTCTGCTGCCCCATTACCTGTTTGCAATCCTGCCGGGAGCCTGTACCAGCTGGCGGACACCAAAGGGGAAACGCCGAGCTGCACAGGAGTGGAAGAAAAGTTTGTTGAAAGCACAAATACCACCCTGGGTCCCAAACATCCAACCCAGCCCACTCTGCTCCTTTGAGACAGACTCTATGGGCAGTGGGGGGGGGGCTGAACCTCCCAGCTGGAGGGCTACAAATGCGATTGGAGATGTGCTGGTATCTAAAAGCTGCAGCGTGGAGAAGATGGCCCTGTATGGTGTCAGGGTTAACTATTTTATAGTAAGATTAAGGTGTCTCTTTCCAGGCAAATGTGCCCGGCTGCATGTGCAAGCCCACGTTGCTCGCTTCGCTTTAGCTATCAAAGTCCTCCAAGTCCTAGAAGGGACAGAAATCTTATCAGAAATCCTGTTTTATGTGATTGGGTTTGAACCATTCCGACTGCAGGGTAAGTTTTTCTTCATTCTGGTTTCATTCACCGCAATGGGTGTTAACTTTTATACAATCTTTCTTGAAGTTAAAATTGCCAGAGTATAGCTTGTTTGCCTTTTCAACTAACGTGAATTAAAATTCACAAAAGCAAATTGAAGGAAACTAGGAACGTAGGTCTTAGTTTTCTGGGTAATGTTTTAAAGTCTTTCTGGATATTTAGCCGTATTTTATCTTTAAACTTGAGCTTTTAGCAGTAAAGCCTGAGGGATGCAGACACATTTCTGAACTGTCTCCATAAAGTTATCTCGCCTTTTTTTATTATTTTTTTTTTTAAATTGGTTCTGACATGATTAGTGTGAGCAAGGGAGAGAGTGAATGCTTCTTCCCAGAACAGCAGACTTGGGAAGGGGCTGAGCTGTAGAGGTCACTCTTCTCCCCTGTTGCTCCCAAAAGTGAGAATCAGGTCACTGCTGATTTCATTTCACTTCAGATTCCTGCAAAAGCGGCGTTTCTACGTATGGACCCCTCCTCTAAGATTCCTCTTATAGCGAAGGGAGGGAGACAGAGTCTTGTAAAGTGTGAGTGACCTGATCCGTTTTAGACTATCTTGAGAAAAACAATGTATATCACACAGTTCAAAGCAGGGTGGAACTGAGAATTAATACTTCAGTCAGGCTTGAGAGACTGAACAATATTAATTTTAAGCATGTTGAGAATAAAAAAAACCTGCTTTTTATTTTTTTTCCCCCGCTGGGACATAATGCTACATGTTGGGTTGTTGTGGGGTTTTTTTTCCATCTGGCAAGTTAGAAATTTTACCTCAGAAAACTGATTTTGTGAGAAAGCTGTGAAGAAATGAGATTCTGACGTACAGATCCTTACGATCTCTAGAAGTTGGGGTCAAAATGTTACAAGTTTAAAGCAGATTTTAGAATATGCACAGCGAGCAGTGATTAGCCCATCACATCAGGTTGTAAAAGGCGGAAGCGTTTCTCTACGTGACTGCCTACACTTCAAATTTTCAGAGATAAGGTAGTTTCAGCCTATGGCTCCCCTGTCGCAGTCTGTTGTGCAGAGAGGGAAAAGAGCTGTGTGAAATGTTTCGTTTAAACCATGTTTTCCAGAGAAATGTGTGTTTTCATCAAGTACTTTTCCACAGCAAGTATCAATTTTAAATGAAAATTGGATTTTCGTAATAGGAGTTTGGAAACCTCTTTTATTTCTTCCCCCTCTCCCCAGTGGCTTTCAGCTCAGACAATCAAAACATTGCAGCCAAGAGATCCCCAAATAATCTTTACTCTTCAGACATGTAGTTTTAAGAATGCCTCTAAAGGTTGTAAAGGAAAACTCAAAAAATAAACCAAAACCCAAACCTTTTTTTTTCTGTTTTCTGTTGTCAAAACTATTGCCAGGAACAGAAAATTTGTAAACAGCTCTACATAAATAGTCATGGGACCACTAGACTTATTGCTGCAAGGACAACGCCTTCCCACCTTCCCTGGGGGCACTCTTGTGGCTCCCAGATGTGCAGCTTCCCCGTTTCTCCCTCAAGGTAGGGCTGAGCACGCTTAGTGCTGCTGCCAGAGTCGGAGGAAGCCTGCAAGTGTTGTGTTGTCACCTTTTCCTGGCGAGATGCTGTATCTGAACCTCATCTTCAAAACCTCACCTCACCCGGGTACCCACATGAGCAACCACAGGGTGTTCCTCCTTTGCGCGCAAGACCGTGGACTCCCCTTCCTTTGGGCTTCTCTGCGCTCTTCCCCGGAGCCCCGGGGAACAAATCACTGCTCTGCCACCACCTCTGCTCCAGCTGAGCTGGACTTTACCTGCACGGGCGTGTTACCGACTTCAAGAACGACTTGCCTGCTGGCAGCAGAGAAGGAGAGGGAGTAGAAAGCACCACGACAGCATTTCTAGCGGATAGTTGCCTTCAGTGGTCATTCACCCCAGCTACCAAGAAGAATAGGTCTTGTCTACAGCTCCTCATACCACCCTGCCAATTGCTGCAGGGACTTCATAACAAGAGACTACACATTTCAGCCTAAATGAAGTAAAAACCTTCGTATAAGAGTAAGCTCTGGAAGTTGTTGCCACATGAGTTAAGAAAACTAAGGCAGAACTGAAGGAGGATGGGTCGCGATTTGGATTCGGACTGCAAGGATGATAAAGCTGAGCTGGTTTCTCACTGCTCTGGGTTTTGGAATTGGGATGAGTTTTGCTCCTACCCTGTGCGTTCGGTCAAAGATTTTGGCAGGACTCATCCCTTGGAAGTAGCTGGCCTGAGGGGCTGCAAAGCTCCTTGGTCCCTTCTGTCGTGCCTGAGCCATTGTTTGCAGAGCTGGCAGCAGCTTCTGGTAGTAAACCACTCTGACATCCCTAGTGTCGGCATTGTCACTTGGGGACCACGGTGTGCCAGCCTTTTACCGCTTCGTCGCTGGGCTGAAGGATGATGCTGTTCATACACCTCGGGATGAACTGGGGGCAGCACAAGAGGCACGTGGGTTTCGGCAGCTCTCGGAGCAGGGGCAGGATTCCTCACTGAGTTATTCATGCCCACAGGACACCCTTCACCACCTCCCAGCAGAGAGGATCTTGTGGGCTTTGTGAGGCAGGATCGAAGGTACCGCAGGACGCTCGCGGACTGCAGGGAGAGGAACTGAAGCTGCTTCACACAGGGGCCATGTGTGAAACTGAAGAAAGATCAGAAAGGCTGCACTCTTCCTCTGCTTATTCTCTTAGGAAACTCTTCTTCTATAGTCCCTGTAGCTGTCCTCACCTTCCTGGCTTTCACAAATGCAGACCACGCTTTCTGCTCAGCAGGAACACACTCGTTGCTCTATATTCCAGCAACAACCTGGGGCTGAGCTGGGAGTCTACTCCTTTTGTGTACAGACGTGTACCGAGAGTCACAGTCTCAAAAACTTACGTAAGGGTAAACGTTTAAAGGAACAGATACTTTAAGATCCTCTTGATGTGGTAGCTGAGGCCTGAAGTTTCATTTATGGTTCTGCAATTCTCCCCTTGAAGTCACGGTATGAAATTACGGCGTCCCATCTAAATAAATTCACATTTCTGCACCGTTACCGGAGTTTGTCCATGTGTGTGCTCGTGCTGATGTGGAGTAGGAATTTCATTCCGTACTCTGTAGTCAGCACAAATGAAAATCATGAGAATGGTTGCACAGAGAATGGCTAAAGATCCTGGGCATGGATGCTTATCATAAACATCCAAAGATCACTATTTGCGACAGTTCTTACCAGGGGAAAATCAAAGCAGGTGTTGCAGCAGCTCTACATGTGTGGGATAACAGCCCTTCCAAACTGCACGAGTGGGGCAGAGAAAAAACCTCAGACGGAGGAAGCCGTTATTCAAGATCGTAGAACAGGACTAAGAAAACTGTGGAGTAAACCGGTCTTTGACTTCCTGTTTAAAAGCAAAGGCTCGTTTTTCAAAGGAAGCCAAGTACCGAAATGACATTCATAAGCTTTTTGCTCATGACGAATAAAACTTGCACGTGTGGGTGCAGAGCTGTTCTGCAAACCTTTCCTCTGTGCCAGTGGCTGAGGGTGTTGCAGTTCTGGAAACTGTCCCCACACGAATGTCACCTGCACACACCAGGGAATAAACGCGCCTGACAATCTCTGCACACTCACAAACTGCCACCGAGAGGTTATTCTGCAGTTTGAAGAGTCAAAATCAAGACGCAGAAAGGGAAAATGAGCATTAGGCTTGTTCTGACTGTAAGTCATATTGTCCTTTGGAAAATGTTCAGAGAGGAACACTTACATGCTCCTTCCATTGGCTTGGTGGGAGGAATGAACTCCACAAATTCCCATCGCTTAATTCCCCTTTTTATTTGAACTCTACCTGTGAAATCTCTTTTCCCTTACATTGCTCTTCTAGCACCTGCGGCTGTGCTGAGGCATCTTGATCCCAGCAACGGAGGAAGAGCCGTGGAAGTTTGTCCTTCTCCATTAGTGTGAGCTCCTCTTTCCAGTGGTCAGGCTGGCTTTCTCCGTCCTCTTCTGGCCTCTGACCCCAGCGAAGAAGAGGGCAAAACAGGTTGGGTGTGGGAAACATATGAGGCCCCTTTCGATATACAGAGAAGCAAGGTGGAAAATCCCTAAATCATAGTGAAAAGAGAAGGAGGAGGTCTTGGCTGCAATGGAGTAGGGTAACTGATTTAGAAAACCTAAGTAAGAAAACCTGGAGGAGAGATTTTTGTTCATTTCTAAAGTCACATTAAATGGAGGATGGTAAATGTGGAATTTAATCTCACCTTTAAATTGTAGGTCCTATGGTTTATACTCGCCTTGGAACACAATCTGAAATTTTCACTGTGCCAATGTCTTCACTGCCCTTTGCTGAACTCCTAACCCTCTCTGAGAGTAGATTGTTCTGAGTTTTTTATATTACCACAAGAAAAAAGGCTTCCTTACCCTCCACTTTGTCTATCTGATCCCACAGAATTATTTCTGTTCCTACTTGGTAACTTCTCTGACCCTCCTCCACCTTCGCTACATCTTCTCAGCTCATCCCAGTGCAAGTTTATTTGCAATTTTCCCAAATATGTCAAAACGGCACCAGATGTGTTAAAACAGGCTGCTCTAAATACCAAGTCTTGGGCTTCTGTACAATTTCTTTCTCTTTGCTGCTTTACATTCGGAAAAATGGATGCTGTACTGGGTGAACTACTAGCATGATTCAATATCTGTCTTCCTGCGACTGCTTTTTTAACCCATTTGTGGTCCATAAAAGACTTTTTCCATCCTTGCTTCTCCTCTTACCAGCTGAAGCACAAACACCCGAAACCTACGGCTTTCCCTTTTCCACTGATAGTATGATGTGCTTTATTAATCACCACAATTATTTTTTTTCTTTGTCAGTGCTTTTCCTTTGCTTTCTTAAAGTGTTTGAGTATCTATTGGTTAAATTTTATGTTAAAATGGCTGGAGTTAGTGTATTTTGTAATTCCCTTATTTACTGCCGCAAAGATCTTGAGGATTTTTTTGAAAGTGTGGCTCGCGCAGGTGCAAAAAAGATCATGTTGTTGCTCTCACCATAGTGTCTGTGTAATACAACAGAAGCAGGACTGAAAATTCTTGGTTTAGGAAACCTTTAAAAGGTGTATTTGTATACATCTGGAAGCATGCTGGTGAAAATTGTGACATACTCAAACAGTTGCACTGGTGCGAATATCACACTTGGCATCGGAGATGATAAAGGATGGAGTTTGTGATCATAGAATCATAGTGATCCTTTCTTTAAGCCATTAGTTGAGCCAGTGTTAATCTTTTCTGTTAGAGGAGAAAGCAATAACGCTGCTTCACAGTCTGGAAATTACAGCCTGCCCTGGCATTTCCCACATAGATGCTCGCTGTGCTTCTCACCTGCACATAAAACCATTTTTTCTCTCTAAGATTGGCTACAGCAGAATGTACTATGGTAAAACTACAAACGAGGAGGGCAGTGTCACGTAAAAATGGAGCGAATTCACAAAGGATTAGATTCACTGTGTATTTCTGGAAAGCACTGGGCAACAAAAAAGGCAAAGAGGGAGCTCAGAGAGGGCTGTGCACGTCCTGCCCCGTGCCTAGACAGCATTTCCTATTCACCTGAGGTCCGGCGCTCTTACCCCTTTGTCATTCCACCTTATTTCCTAAAATTCACTGACCCGTGGCCAAAATCAATTTCTTAAGTTTATCCAGGCTGACCGAGGACACGGTCTGGGGAGGGAACCGGTTCTCCATTGCCTCTCACGCCACGTCCCCGTTCGCATCGTGCCAAAGGATGTGGCAACTGCTACACCTCTGACATGACCGTGCTGTACACCCACACCACACTCATTTGCCCCGGGAGCAAATGACTTGAGCTGGATGGAAATTTTCCTACAGAAGAGTTTTCCATCTGAAAATGCTGATTAGACTGAAACGAAGTGTTCCGTGGAAGGGTTTTCATTCCGTCAAAGCTTTCGGTGGAAACAAAGCGAGCCTTGGCCAGGATGTCTGATGGGCAAACCCCCCCCGAATCCTGTCAGCTCACCCACCTGCCCACATGCCCCTGGACTTGCTGGCACCGTGGCTACAAGATTTCCCAGCTGACTGGCTCGTGGAAGCTGAGACACCAGGTGGGTGCCAGCTTTCACAGCTCCAGAGTCGGATATTTTGCTTTGAAAATCTCTTTTGATCCCTTTGTCGTGTTTTTTTTTCATTCCACTGAAATCATCCATTTCTTAGTTTCGCCATTTAATTCAGAGTTATTGTTGCTGTCGTTGTCAGTAGGGCACTTTTTTATGCAGCAGAAGGTGATGTCCATTTGTCTGTGTTGGTAACATGATTTCCAGCTCCAGGAGCAAGCTCTGAAAACAAAGCAGGAGGGAGGGAAGTGTTTTTTCCCCCCATTTTACCCTGCCTGCTCACCACTTCACCTACAGTATGTAGATGCTTTGGGACCCTTCAGTCCTTCCTGCATAACCCTGCTCCACGCGTCTGCTCTGTTGCCTGTGGAAGTTCAGACGTGCACAGAGAAGTTGGTGTTTCTTATCCTGGGGGGGAGAAATATGTGAGACTTATGGCAATGCCACAAAGCATTCCTGAGAGATGGGCTGAGTTTCTGTGGATTAGTCAAAGCACAGCCCCACGGAGAAAGAATTTGCCATTTGTGGCCAGTACAGAACCAAAGAGGAGGGCAAGATGCTGACTCCTGCCATCATCTGTGAGCGGAGGCAGCTGCCCACACCGTGTCAGGTTTGGCCAGTTCTGGACCACTGCTGAATGTTTTGATACATGGGATAGCACTCTTTGTGCTGGGGCATCATCTGGCTTTTTTGGCTTCTCTGAACCGTGAAGGCCTTTGAACATCAAAGAAGACATCATCTGGAGATGGATGGGAGCTTTTCTTTCAGGTCTCTGTGCAATCACTGACAAGTCATATCATAAAATCATAGAATCATAAAACATATTAGGTTAGAAAGGACCTTTAAAGGTCACCTAGTCCAACCCCCTTCTGCTGTGATTAGAAACAAGCTGATCTCCTAACGTGAAAAGGAGACAAGGGGCCAGTGTAGGAACAGTGACTCGCCTGACTTTTATGCAGAAATCTGTGATTTTGAGGTATATGGTGGCAGCAAGCAGGTCTGTGCCCTGCACTCCCAGGGTCTCCGAGTCGCCTCGAGCTGGAACCATCCAGCAGGACAGAGATCTTGAAAATACAAACTTGCCCTTTCCCTGAACATGGAGCCATTCTACAGCAGCTCATCTCAGCAAGCACTGCACAGAAACGGCTGCCATGGGGCCCACCAGTGCTCTTCCCTCAGGCTGGTCCCCTTTCTGCCTAGTGCTTCTAATTCTGCCTTCTGTGCTGTACAGAAATAACTCAGGCCCAGACAGCAGCCAAAACCGAACGTCTTAACTGCTGGCCGGGCTGAAAGGAAGGAAAGCCCAGCAGCAAAGTCGGAGTCCAGCTGCCAGTGCTGAGCTACGCCCTGAGGAGCCTCGTGGGCAGCATTTCTTGGGGAGAGGGAATAATAACCAGTGCTAGCTTTGAAAGTGCACTTTTGCATTAGTTCAGTACATTTCTTAGGGCTATGACACAAAGGTCAGCGAGTACAGAGCTGTGTTAGTCATGTAGCTGTTGTGCTGCTGAACAAAATGGAAGTGCCTAGATAGCTGAAAGAGATAGAGAGGTTAGTATGTCCTCATGATATGCACAATTGCTAAACAGGCATGTACTGGCGATAAGATAGGCTTATTGGTGATAAGATAGGTTGGAATGTGATAAATCAACGTCGGTGATACAATGGAGTGTTACACAGCGTTGATCAGACACGATTACCAATAGTTTATCGTGCCTCGTGTTATTGCTGTGGGTGCTTAGTTAGAAGGTGAAGTTCATCCTTTTCCCTTGCAAAATGAGGAGTGCAAGAACCAGAAGAGCTCGAAGACTGAGATAAAATAGAGGGAAATGAGGAGAGGAGAGAGAGGAGAGAGGAGAGAGGAGAGAGGAGAGGAGGAGACAGGAGAGGAGGAGACATGAGCAAGAAAAGAGAAAGCTTGAGGGAGTTTATGGGAGAGAAGAATCAGCCGCAGAGCGCTGAATTCTGAGTCTGTGCTGTCCACAGCCTCTGCCTTTATCTTATCGGTAACCCAACTCTTGCTCCGACACCCAGTGCCTCTGGGATCAAGGGTGTCGAGGGGAAGGGGACAGCTGCTCTCTCTGGGAGGAAAACATGACATAGGGGATGATGTTTTTTTCCCTGTGTCTGCCACTAACTCATGGAACAAAAAGGAACAAGGCACTTTCTCCTTTGGTACTTCTGTTTTCCCCTCAACTGGTAGGATAATACGTTCTTAGTTCTCAATCACACAGGACAAGCTAATGGGATCGAGACAGAAAATGCTTTAGTGTGTATAGTTGGTGTCACCGGAGGCTGTAGTTGGTGTCACCGGAGGCTGCAATCTAAGCAAGGCATAAACACTCCTGGTTTTCATCAGATGTCTTCTGACTGCTTAAGCAAGCTGTGCTCAGAGGTTAATTCAGGTCTCATACCTGAAAGCTCCCCAGGAACTGTTGTTTTCAGATCAAACGCACCACCCATTAAGGTTTTAGATAAGGGCTGGCCTGACCTGCGGCTGTTTATTTTACCCCTGGGACAAGGTACTCTGAGCTACCGTGTGGCTTTCAGACACCAGAAGATGGTGAGAGATAAGCTTCTCTATTCACTGTATCTCAGGGCTCTGATCTTCTGCTTCCCAGACTTCACAACCACCCTGCTCCCTGCAGCAGTGCAGACCACAGCCCCCCAGCACGGGCAATCCCTGACAACTGGGGCTGGGGGAACACCAGTACAAGCCTTGGAGGGTCTGTTTCCACAGTGGAGTCAGCCAAGCAGCTGTATACGCCATCAGCTGCAAGAAAGCTGTGGGAAAGGTCCACCTCTGGAGTGAAGGCAGGCTGGTGACTCTGCAGGGTTACAGAGAACACCAAGGAAGGAAGCCCTGACCTAGTGGAAGGAAATTACAATTCTTTTCTTGTCAGCTTGAAACAGTTGCAAACAATTACGGTAGTTCAATAGTCTGAGCCACAGGTATGTTAGAAAATATAGAATATTTTATTTACAGGCTGACCAGATGCTTAGATAAGCCAGATGCTTATTCCATTAGCACAGAGGGGCCTGGTGAGATCCAGGAGGTGAGCAATGGGGCCTGGGGGTTTAGCTGTTTCAGGAGCCATAAGTAGCTTGGAGGGCTGTGGCAGTGCAGAGGGGATGATGTACAAGGTCTGTGCTGAACAGACACGTGGCAGCACCCTGGGATATAAGAAATGTCCATGTGTTGCCTGATTCAATTGAGAGATGTCCCTGCCCATGACAGGGAGGTTGGATTAAATGATCTCTAAGGTCCCTTCCAGCCTGGGCCATTCTATGATTCTATGATTCTATGAAATGTGGCTGGCAGGGAGGATGACGCAGTAACACGGTGCTGCTCTGCCCCACTGCTCCTCTTGGGGACGAGCAGCACGCCGGCTGCTTCTCTCCCTGCGCCATGGGACTCGATGGCTCCCTGCCCTATGTCACAGCCCCTGCAAACCTCACCAGAATTGTGCACTTGGTGGCTTCCTGTGAAAGAATTGGGTTTTAAGAGATCTGGAAAAAAATCTGCTGGAGCCAGCTCCTTGGTGAGCCCGGTAGGCATTAAGCTCTGAGGTCTTGGGATAGTTTTGGAAGTGGGTAAGAAGGAACTGTAATAGTGCCCATTCTGTCCTGTGCTGGGTCAGGCTGGAGGTGTTTGGTGACGTGAGGCACAGCTGAGTGCCCTTGTCCGCTGGTAGCATTGTCTCCCAGGTTCCTAGTTCTGGAACTACTTGAGAAACAAAACTGGCATCTGAGAAATTAAAGCAAAAATTCACAAAGAGCCTTTCCAGGTCCCATGCAGGAAGGATGTGTGTTGAAGAACAGAGAAGGAAACTCAAGGAAGAGTTGCTTTTGGCTTGTCCTCTGACTCGGGTCCGTTTTCTGTCTTGGTAGCAATACTGTAGTAGTAGGACCGAATTATGTTTTCCACGGTAACAAATCCTGGACGCTCTTCCCATCTGCAAGGGCAGAATGGAACAAATAGAGTCGACAGAAAGGACAAAAGTGAACCGACACCATGAGAAGATACCACAGCCCAGTTGTACCAGGGTATAGGAGAAATTAGGAGAAATTTAGGTGAGAATTTTCTGGGGTGGAGAGGATCAAAGGCACTGAGGCTCTGACACCTTCCAGGATTGGTACAGGCAAGTGGAGAGGTATAAAAATGAAGAAATAGGTGCATTCATCATCAACTGCAGAATGAGACCAAGGCAGGAGACACCATTTGCTTTGTGTTGTCACCATCCAGACAGTGTGTGCTGTTCTGCTGGACCTGCCACCCAGCAAAGCGTTGAGCTAGTGATAACCTTACCTGTAGGTCCAGCATTGCTGCATGAGGACGTATATCTCTGCTGGGCAGTCCGTGGGGCAGTCCATGCGCTTCCCTTGCTCTATGAAGCTGATGACTTCTGGACCTTTCATTTTCTAGGATAGGATTGAGTGGGAAATGCTTTATTGTTTTCAGAGCTTGCAAGAGGGTTACAAGAGACAAATTATAGCTGGACCTCGGGTAGAATCATAGAATCATGGAATGTTGGGGGTTGGAAGGGACCTCTAGAGATCACCCAGTGCCACCCCCTGCCAGAGCAGGGTCACCCAGGGCAGCCCCACAGGAACGCGTCCAGGCGGGTTGGAAAGTCTCCAGAGCAGGAGACTCCACACCCTCTCTGGGCAGCCTGGGCCAGGGCTCCAGCACCCACACAGCCAAGAAGTTTCTCCTCATGTTGAGGTGGAACTTCCCATGTTCTAACTTAAACCTGTTATTCCTTGTCCTATTGCTGGGCACCACTGAGAAGAGATTTTGAAGTCCCTTCATCATCCTCGTAGCTCTCCGTTGGACGGAGTCCAACGGAGAGCTACGAGGATGATGGAGGGAGGAGGTCCCAAGGAGACTCCACACCCTCTCTGGGCAGCCTGGGCCAGGGCTCTGGCACCCGCACAGCCAAGAAGTTTCTCCTCACGTTGAGGTGGAACTTCCCATGTTCTAACTCAAACCTGTCATTCCTTGTCCTATTGCCAGGCACCACTGGGAAGAGATTGTCCCCTTCCCCTTGACCCCCAGCCCTCAGATATTTCTCTACGTTCATAAGGTCCCCCCTCAGCCCTCTCCTTTCAAGGCTGAACAGCCCCAGTTCTCCCAGTCTCTCTTCACAGCAGAGATGTTCAAATCCCTTAATCATCCTCTCGTAGTGCTTTGGATCCCTGCACCAGATACCCCGCGTAGTCACAGTTTTCAACCCCAGCACCCAGCGGCGCTGCCTCCCGCTTGGAGTGCAGACCCCATCCCAAGCACGGGAAGAGCAGTGGTTGAGCAACAGATTTTTCAGCTCTGCAGGTGAGCAGAAGGATCAAAGAGAATGCCTGCTTTGGTTCAAATGAATTTGGTTTTGTTTCTGTTTCTTCTCCATTAAATGAGCACAAAGCTGCAGGGTCCCAACAGCCTAATTTGTGCCTTTTGTAAAATGGGAGTGAGTCTGTCTCCCTTCCCCTCTGTTCAACAGCAGGAAGAGCATCCACTCAAGGAAACAGAAACTGTAGTTTCAGCATGTGCCAACCTGTTGTAGAGTAGACTGTGGCATCCATCCGTGATGGACCTGTCCTTGCCTCACCTTATACGGTTTCTGCCCGTAGCTGAAGGCCTCCCACATGGTCACACCGTAGCTCCATACATCACTCTTGCTGGAGAACTTGTGGTAGAGGATGCACTCAGGGGCATACCATTTCAAGGGCCACTTTCCTGCTGTTCTGGCCTGCAGCAAAGCAAAGCAGAAAGTTGCCACCCTGAGACACACTCTGGGATGTGCTGAACCCAAGTTCTGCTTTGCTCAATGTGTGTGTCAAATGCCATCTACCACTGCTGGAAAAATATCTCCTTGCCCTGGACTGGGAGCTCAAGGCCCCAAGTCCCAAGCCTCAAACCCCGGCTCAGACCCTGCTGAGCCCTCTCTGGGTGCAGGACACTGTCCCATGGTGCCAGCCTCCTCCCACACCCCAGCCCCAGGGCTCACTGTGGTTGTGCACTGCTGGGAAGATCAGCCCTGGCTCATTCTTCATCACCTTCTCTTCCCTGATCTCTGCTCTGGCTCCTCTCTCCCATCATCCCACTGCACCGCATCCCCCCCACTGCCTCTGCATCCATCCAAATTTCCTCCTTGCCACCTGGACCTTTGCAAAGCCCCTTCTAATGTCACAGAAGTGAAGTCAGACAGAGTGTGGCGTGGTCATGCAGCAGAGCTCCTAGGAAGAGCCCAGACCCCCTGCCTCCAGGATCTCAGCCCCCCAGACAGGAGGGTTCCTGCTAGCTCTCTGCATCCTTCACTGGGCTTACACTTACCTTGTAGTAGCTGTCATCAGCTCCAAGAGCTTTGGAGAGTCCAAAGTCACTGATCTTGGCATAATGCTGGTTAACCAGCAGAACATTTCTGGCTGCCAGGTCCCTGTGCACAAAGTTTTTTTCCTCCAAATACTTCATCCCCATGGATACTTGGTGCATCAGCTCCACAATATTGCTGACTGTAATCTCGTCTCTGGGGAAGGTGAAAGGAGAATGCAGTAATAAAGGACCTGCCATTACTCTGTACACCCTGGTCCCGCTCAACTTTTGTAGCCACAAGGGAGAATGAACATGGGCATCTCTGCTCCGGATGCGTCGGTCCCTGTTACCTCACTTGAAAAGACATCTCCGTCTGCTCTTATCAGCTTCCCTCCACCTACAAATCTAGGCTTCCCTGGCAGCGGAGGGTTTGGTGACAAATGCAGAAAATCAGCCAGTAGCATTTTATTCAGTACTCACTTCTTGGAAGCCAAGAACTTGTTGAGCGGTCCTCCGGAAGCCATCTCCATCACGAGCATCAGGGACTCTGCCTCGCAGACCCCGATCATACGGACAATGTAGGGATTGTCCAGCTGATGCATGATCTGGGCTTCCTTCATCATTTCATCCTTCACTGTTTTCTCATTGTTGCTCTTCAGTACCTTTATGGCCACATCGATCTGCTTCCTGCACAGGGTGCGAGAGGAACACGCATGGGATGAACTAAACAACATCTGGACTCACATATCGCAACCAGGAATGCAAAACACTTCTTACATGATACTGTTTGATGTCTCAGTAGCAATCTCAGTAGCCTGTTCTGGAGAAAAGAATCACCTCACCCTTCTAAGTGTAGGCCAATATTTGCCATCTGCAGGTCTGAAGGTGCATCACCTCACACATTGAGATCTGCATCATCGTTGCCATTTTTCAATGGGGAAAACTCAGGCACAAAGTGGGCAAAGGCCATTCTGTGGACTCACAGACAACTAGCAGCAGAGCCAAGGACAGAGTACACCTCCTCAGCCTCACTCCTTTGCCCTAATACAGACCATGATGACCTCAGAAGCATGAACTTGCTCTTCTGAGCCAAGCAAATGCCTTCAGAAGTGGCCGTCTTAATGCCGGGAGGGTGCAGTGCAGGTTAAACTCTCAGGGCAATGAGGCTGTCAGTGAAGGTCTGTGGAAAGTCATAACAGACCGTCCAGAGTATCTCTTTTCCCTCCTCTCCATCACCACTTTAGGGTCCATCTAGCTAAAAACAGGGTAGCTGAGGACACCTCTGAGCTCAGCCTGGAGCACCCGCCTCCAGTCTCCCCAGCATCTTGCAGGGCAGCACTCACTTTTTCATTTTGTAGACTCCTTTCTTGACGCAGCCAAAGTTTCCTGAGCCCAGTTCCACTTCATCCATCATCAGGTGGTCCCTCTTTAGGAAAAGTTTCTTATCCTTCAGTTCCTCAGGGTCACTGTACGGGCTCTCGTAGACACTGGTGTCCATGGGTAGCAGACGTGAATTTCCTGCACATTCCCAAGAAAGACAATTCTTTAGAACTGTAAACAACATACCCTTCCCCATGCCTCTCTCCCTCACTGACTGGGAAGGTTTTCTCGAGTCCCTTGTCCTTCAAACTCCAGCATTCAAGCCTCTCTCTTGGGTTTTTCCATTCCTTTCACAGTCCATGGCCTCTCCTACAGCAGCTGAAGGGGCCAGAGTCGGGAGAGGTGTCTGAGTGTTCCCACTCCACACATCAGACCCTGAAGGACCTGGGCATGGGCAGCAGTTCACCCCTTTGAAATCTAACTGAATAGACTGAAGATTTAGTAGGCAGGATGGAAGATGAGGAATGGGAGGACGGGGCTTGATTTACTGGGTATGATGGGGAATGGGATAGGGCTTGATTTATTGGGTACAATGGGGCTTGATTTACTGGGAGCTGGGTGTGGGCAAACACTTTTGCAATATTTTTGTCTCAAGACTCTGAAATGACTGGGATGCTCTTGGGTGCCTTTGTAAGAAAGGGGCTTTGTAGCACAGCTTTTTGACCAGAAAGTGATATAAATGTGTCAGGTAACCCCCATCTTGTGACATCCCCAAGTCCTGTCTCCTGATAGACCTACTCTAGGTGATGCTGCTCTGGCAGGGAGGGTTGGACTAGATGATCTTTCGAGGTCCTTTCCAACCCTGACCATTCCGTGATTCTGTGAGAGTGCTTTCAAAGTCACTCACCTACAGGTTCTGGCGTGTATCCATCTGCATTGAGCGGCCCAAGGTTTCTCTGGAAAAGAAAAGGGGATAAAGGGGATAAAGGAAGGGGGAAATGCTTCAGTCTGAAATGAGAGAGGGATGGAGAACCTCTTTGCAGCTGGCAATGCCCTCTAAAAGACCCTGAGGTGGGCACAATACCACATTTGTGGCATCAAATCAACTTTTCTCTTTCAGTCTCAGCTGGAGCCTGAACGCAGCATCGCCCTCCAGTAACCCAGCCTGTGGGCTGTGCAGGGGAAGGTGCTGAGGGCTCTCTGTTCACCTGAGCAGTGAGGGGCATTCACACAGAACTGCTTCTCCCTCTCTGCTCCCCTCTGCTTTCCCCATCGCAGAGTGACAAGTCTCCTGCAGCAGCGTAGGGGTCACCCCAGCTGAGTCTCTGCAGCTTGCTTTGAGATGAGGAGCCAAGAGCAGCCTGGAGGCAGCTCAGCTTGCAGCTGGCACACCTTCCTGCCCAAAAAGGGTCCTCCACGAGCACGCAGGGACATTCTATCCAGCCACTGTCCCAAAAGCAGACAGCAACAAAGCCTTATGGCACGTATTTGCACAGCACAGCTTTGAACACCAGCGCTACTGAGAGTTGTTACGACGTGGGAGCCCACCGCAGATTGTGAAAGCTCTCTGAGAAGATGGGTGAACGCTCAGGCCTTTCTTTAGCCTCCACTGGGCTCTGGGATGGGCTGCTCGTATAGCCCAAACTGGTTTCAACACCGCTCAGCACTCGGAGCAGTGACTGAGCACAGACGTACCCGGGGGGGCGAGGGACGCGGAGGGAGCACAAAGACCTGGCCGGTGGCCAGCGGCCAGCAGCAGGGCTGAGCGTTCCCAGAATCCAACCACGTCTTCCTTGCTCCTGCCTGGCAAGGAGGGAAGGGAGGAGAGGGCTCCCCAAGGACAGGCCCTCATGTTGCAAGGAGCTCAGTATGAATGGAAACCATTTTCAGCTCTAATGGTAGCTGAGCCCAGCTATTCCTCACCCCCATCCAAGCTGGAAAGGGGACAGCATTGCAGCTGGGCTTAATATATTCCCTTTGAGTTACCGAGTTTTAGAGAAGAGCAGAGTTTGAGGAGCAGAGTTTGATCAGCAAGCTTGAAATGCGGTAACATTAAACCACTGAGGTACCAGTAAATCAGATCCTGCCCAAAACTTACGCTCGCGGAGGGGTGGGTTGGTGGAACCGGTGCTGCAGATGCTGTGAATCAGGAGAGAAAAGTTGTTATTAAGAGTGTGCCTATGGTCCAAGAGGATCAGAACATCAGTCCTTGAACTCTCTGGATGCCTGTGTCTGGTTCCCTCTCCCCAAAGGACAGTTTCCACAGATTTAGCCAAAAAAGCTGTGGAAACATGCCTAGATGTGGGTGTTATTCCCAGCCCTTAGGGGAGATGCAGGCCCACTGGAGCACCCCACAGGCTCCATCGGTCCCAAAGCAAGGACTGGCCAAACTGTGTCACCCTCTACCCAGGAGAGTGAGGGTCCCACAGGCAGGCTCTGAAGTGATGTTTGGGACATTTGGACCAGGATAAAGTGACCCATAGTTTTGAATGCTCAGCTCAAGGGACCCATCAGGACCCACACTTGTAGGACGTGTTGTTTCCCGCTCCTACTTCAGAAGCCCATTCGGCACCAGAAGGCCCTCATCCATTTGGAGCACTGATTCCTCCATCTGCTCCTGTCTTTAGGCCACCTGAGCCTCTTTCAGCAGACAACGTGACATGAGATTTGCCCAGTTTGCCAGGGAAGCAGAAACTTCACCGTTCCCTCGCCACCAAAGTCTGAACGAGGTTGGACACAGTAAAGGAAACTTTTTCTGGTTCTGCTCAAACTGGTCCCACTTGGTGGTAAACTGAGGCCAAGGATGGCTCTGAGAGATGTCAGCATTGAGAGATGTCAGCTCACCTGGCATGTTGGGGTTGGGGCAAGTTTCCCTCAGATAGAAAATCAGCCCGTCCGGTTTGAGTTTTAGGTACTCCACCAACTGGGAAAGGAATTGGAAGAAAAAGAGATTATTGGAAGGTGAAAACAATTTTTTTTTTTTGCAGGCTAACAATTTCTCTCAGATTTGTGGCAAACAGGGACTAGGCTATTCCTCTCTCTTCTCCCTGTCTATGCACTCAGGGATCTCCTAGAGTAAGCTCTTCCATACCTGGATACCTCCCGGAGCTGGGAAGGACTTGGGAAGTTAGATAGAGACTAAAGAAAGACAAAAGGGAAATCTCCAGCAGGAGAGCTGGAATGGGCGTTTTCAGTGCAATGTCACTGCTGTTCCAGCCAGGAAGGTTTTTAAGTCATGTTGTGTTTGATAAAGCCAGAGAGAAACCTTTTGCTTCCCCAGAGGAACTCCAGGGTTAGGTCTGTGGATCCTGAGCAGTTTTTCACTGCAGCAACTGCCAATTTAAGCACAGCAGGGACTTGACTCTGGCTGGAGATGACCAGCCCAGCCCCTGGCCACGAGGCCACAGGGGAGACAAGGCTTTCTCTTTCCCTCCTGCCTGGCTCAGATTTCATCTGCAATTCGGAGCCTGGCCATAAAAATGCTCCAAAGTCTTTGTTTTCAGGCAGAGTGAAAACAGTCCTGGGAATTTGGAAAATTCAGCAGAACAGAGTTACTGTCCCCCAGACAGCCTTGCCCAGGAGGAAGCCCTGGTACCCGTTCCTGGGAGCAGGTCCGAGGCGTGTGCCACAGGGGCAGAGCTGGGCTCTGGAGGGGTGTGTGACTCCCCGGCAGTGCCAAGACTTGCGGGACCATGTGTCACGTTCCCTAAAATCCCTAAAAACCCTGCCTGATCCCTTGCAGGGGCTTTACAGCCATCGACACATCCCAAAGAGCCTGACTCTCAGGGGTGATAGGATGTGTCTCCTGGCTCTTGGACCTCCAGTTGCGTAAAGATTTTGGCAGCTGGCTGAAGACTTCTGGCCTCCCCTACTCTTCGCTCAGAAGTTGGTCACTTGGGATGTGGGGGGGGCAATGTGCACACAACAGTTTTGCTCCCCAGGAGCAGGGTGGGGGGTGCGCAAGAAGGGACAGCCTGGATTGAGCAATCTCATCGGGGCTCGCTGCAGGCACAGGTCTGAGGTGCACGCTGTGGCTGAGTGTGGGATGTTTGCTGATGAGGTGCAAGTGTAATTAATATCATCATCTCAGGGCTTAAAGCTAGAACTGAAAAGCACCGATCCTCTTGTTTCCTTGGGGAGGCACCAGACCAGTGTAAGGCATGAAAGTTTTTAAGGCCAGGTTGGATGAGAGAGAGATGTCCCTGCCCATGGCAGCGGGGTGGGAACAAGGCGATCTTTAAGGTCCCTTCCGACCCTGACAATTCTATGATTCTATGAAGGCAGCGGTAAAGCCAGGATTAATTCAGAGTTGCTCTGATGTCCTACACTTAGATCTGCTTGGCTAGGAGTGCACAGAAATGAGTGCAATGAGGTGAGGTGGTAGACAGCCAGATCAAGGGAACATAAGGGTTTTCTGGAAGGGCTTCAACCACCCACGTATGGTCTTAAAGCCTTTAAGGGAGGTTTAGATTGGAAAAATTCCTTTCAGTAAGAGTGGAGAGGCGTTGGAACAGACTGCCTGGGGAAATGGTGGAGTTGCCATCCCTGGAGGTGGTCAAAAAATATGCAGACGTGGCACTTCAAGGATATAGTTTAGTGGTCATGGTAGTGTTGGGTAGACGGTTGGACTAGATGATCTTTTCCAACCTTAATGATTCTATGAGACCTCCACATGGCCTTTTCTATCCCTCAAGGCTTAGGCAGCCATGACAAGGGAAAGTTGCCTTTGCTTTATCAGGACAGCAGCGGTCAGCATCCCAGGGTACGGTACCTGCCAGAGCGTGTCAAACTTGGTCCCTTCGGGGATGGAGTATTTGCCGGCCTTGTCCTGGTCTATCCGGTAGTGATACACTGTTTTGCCATAGACGAGGGAGAGGGCGTAGGCGCTGTTTTCCTTCCGTTCTCTCAGCCTGGTAGGAAGGACAACTATTAAAAGCAACTCTAGGTTTTACCCTGCAAATCATCTCAGCTGCAGTGGCAGTTGGTTGGTAAGATGTCCCTGTACCCCACTATTGCCACCACCCCTCTGCAGAGGCTGAGACCTTTTGTATCTTGTCCCCCTCCTCCACCCTCACCATCTAATTCTTTCTTTCCATAACTCATTCAGGAGACAGTGAAATTAAGGGCTGTGTCACCTTGGCAGAGATGCCAAGCACATGCCTTGTCCCGTTTTGTTGGCCATACGTTGTCTACGTGTCTGTGCTAAAGGTCTGCACCTTACATCTCACGTCACTGGGTGCATTAGCAAGCACACATCACAGAGATATCTAAACATGAGAAATAAATAAAGCCCAGGATTGGCTCTTCACAGAGGCCAGACACTGTCTGGACAATAATACAATTGGGGTGTCAGACCCTGTCTTTGACAGATCCATAAGCACAGTCTGACCATATTCTGCTAAACGTCCTCTCAGGAACTGTCCTGTGAAACAGCTAGAGGATGGTGGCAGTGGGAACTGGTCAAAAGTACAGAGATCAGAGTATTTGCCAGGGTTTTGCATCCTCACAGGAATTTCCCATCAGGTTGAGCCCCTGAGTAGAGCCTCCTTTCAGCTTCATCCCGAGCGATGCTGCCATGGTACCAGGCCATCCTCTCATGGGCTGTGGTGGCGACGAGCTTCTCCACCTGTGGAGCCTGGCTTATGATCGCCTGTTCAAGCGCATCCCCCTGGAAAAGAGCGAGAAATTAGACCTTCTGCCACCCTGATGCATTGTTACATGGCTTCAAAGCAGGTTTGTTTGCACCCTTTTGAGCAGCTCACACGGGGAACTTGGAAGGTCTCGTAATTGTAGTTCCTGTGGCTTTAATTGTGCCGATGGCAAAGGTGGGTTGAATTCTGCCCTGCCGCAGAGCAGAACTCCTTGCTTATCTAAATTGGTCCCATCCCTCGAATCCAGCTGAAGTCCACTCTGTTGCCGGTGATGGAAGAGAGAAGTCATCTTCCTCATGCTCATATTTGACATCAGGCTCGCAGGGTGTCTTTCAGCCTCGCGTTCCTGGGAGAGCGGGCACCTCTTTCTAGTGCTTCTCCCTTGCTGACTGCTCACTGTCCGCAGACACTGCAACTTGTCAAGGGCAGTGCAAGTCTGGAAATCATGGGGGAGACCCTAAATTAATTGCACTGAGCCTACACATTTTAAAAACAACCGTAGTTTCTCGCTTGCCAGTAGGTGGCAATGTCCTTTGTGATATCTACCGGTGTCCACAGAGCAGCTTCATGGAGAAACCCTGGAGAGTGTCTCCTTCTTTCAAGCCCCGCTGGTCTAAATCAGGCCAAATTTATAGATCTTTTGTAGAAAGGCTCTGTTAGGAGAATGCCTGAGCCATCTTCCTGCGAGGACTTAGGAATGTCTGAGAGGCCACCGTTACAGTGACAGCAGGTAGAAGAAAATTAATTATGTGGCTGCCAGTGGGACCATTTATAGAGCTTTGCCTTGTACAAATATATATTTTTTCCAGCCTGCAATAAAATGCAGGAACCTGTGTGTAGCTATTTTTAAATTTAAATAGCAGGCAGACCTGGTCCAGCACCTGGTGCTTCCACTGACTTCAAAGAGCGAGGAAAACCTGAGCAAGGATTTAAGTCTGGTTTCATTACGCCTTCAGCACTGTGTTACAGAGGCACGGGCTCCTCACATGGAGAACATCCTTCTAACTGCAGCGAGTGTCCCATGGGCTGCAGAGGAGCAAACGGCACACGGGGAAATACTTGCAAAGTGGGCAGTGAGCTCCAATGTCCTGCAGAGCAGACACTCAGAGGAAGAATCTGAAGGCTCAGGAAGAAATTTAGACCCATTTCTGAAGAAGAAACTGGGAAAGAGAGAGATTTAAGACTGCTCTTCATATCAGCAGCCTCCGAGGAGAAGGACCTTGCTTTATCTGTTGTAATAAGTCCAGAGGAGGCCACAAAGTTGACCCAGGGGCAGGAGCAGCTCTGCTGCGAGGACAGGCTGAGGGAGCTGGGGTTGTTCAGCTGAAGAAGAGAAGACTCCTGGGGGCCTTATCCCTGCCTGCAGTGCCTGAAGGGACCTACAGGGAGGTGGGGAGGGACTTTGTACGGGAGTGTCCAGCGATAGGACAAGGGGAAATGGATTTAAGATGAAGTAGAATAGATTTATATTGGATCTTAGGAAGAAATTCTTCACTGCGAGGGTGGCCAGACTCTGGCACAGATTGCCCAGAGAGGCTGTGGCTGCCCCTCCCTGGAGATGCTCAAGGCCAGGTTGGATGAGGCCTGGAGCAACCTGGGCTGGTTAGGGGCATCCCCGCCCATGGCAAGGGATTGGGTTAGATGATCTCTGAGGTCCCTTCGAGCCCAGGCCAGTCCAGGATTTTATGATTCTGATAACGACAGTGGAGGTCAGTGCGGAAAGTGGCAGCAAGCCCCCGGGGAGCACTCTTTGCACGGTCCCACACCACCCTTGGCCAGTACCTCCAGTTTCCACGTCTGCCGGACGTATTCGCGCACCATATTGTCCCTCATGCTGTCGAAGACGCCGGCCTGGGGCTCCATGCCGCTGGGGCGATTGCAGGGTTTGCGGAGGGTGCAGCAGAGTCCGTCGGCATCCTTGGAGTAAAACTCGCAGAGCTCCTCTGGGCCACAGTGCGCTTTGCCCCCCGCGATGGCGTAGGTGCCATTCATCTGGCGCTCAATGGAGTAATGGTAAAACTGGAGGTTGTAGACCATGGAGAGGACGTACCCGCCGAGGCTGCGCAGGCATTGCCGCAACAGGAACAGCCCATCTGACATCCCCGCCAGCTTGAGGTACTCCTCTGCCTCTGCCCTGGCAATGCTGCCGTAGTAAAAGGGCAGGTGAGCAGCAGCATCTGGCATCTCCGTGCGCTGACCGGGGCTGCTTGGGTCGGCTGATGCGCTGCTTGTGCTCGAGCTGAAAGAGAGAAGCAAAATTCTTCACTGGCACCTAATTTTGCAAAAAGGTTCAAATGGAATTCAGACCCGTCTGTCTAGAGGTCGTCTCCAACCTTCAGCTGAGCACCTGCAGGGTCAGCTCAATCGTTGCACGAGGGTAGCGGTGAGTGCATTCGTATCCCCAGCCTGAGAATCCCACAGCGATTCCTTCATCCCCCCCTGAACAGAGTTAGAAAGTGTAAGTGAAAATCCATCTGATCTCAATTTAAAGATTTCAAGCAATAGTGAATGCACCCGATCCTTCAGTGAGCTGTTCCAAAGGTTAATTACCTTCGCTATTAAAAATGTGCTTCTTACCTCCATCCCGAAGTTTTTAGCTTTGACTTCCTACCATTTTCTCTACAGCCTTGTTCACAATAAAAGGAAATTCTTTTGCTATTCTGAATAAATTACTTTTACCGTGAAGGTCTACAAGGCCAAAATCTCAAACGCAATAACATTAAAACCTGAGCTGGATAAATATCTAAAAAACATTTAGATACACAACCGCACTAAACACAGCAAAAGGAGATAAAGACAAACCCAAGTGCTTCTGGGCAGACATTAACTGTCGGTTGACAGGAAAAAGAAGAAACCTTCCTCTAATCGCCTGTTGAAAAATTTACGGATTTTTTTTCCCTGTCATGCCTGACTGGATGGTTTCTGAGGCTGAAACTCTGACCCTGTTTGGCAGCTCCTATTTCTACATCGTGCATGTGCTCCAGAGAAAGCCGGAGCTCAGATGTGGACAGCCATCGCCGCAAAGTGAGTTTAATCCCACTGTTTCTGTCGAGCTGCAACGTGCAAGTGTTACTGGAGTCCCCTGTTCAGAACAGCCCCAAACCATTAAGGAACCTACCGCAGCGCTGCCGCAGCACCAGCTCGCAGTGGGAGTCCAGGGAGAAATGGGACTTGGTTGCTGCAGTCACTGCAGAGCCCCTTCTGCCAACGAGCTGCAGGTCTTGTATCAAACCATCGAAAATCCCACCCACAAACAGAAGCCAATTTCCAGTGATTAATGGAAACATCATCACATTCGAGGGGTTTCATTTGTTCCCTGGAGCCTGATCTTTGATTATGTCATTGCGCAGACGCTGACCCCAAAAAGACATTTGTCCCCATCCTCATCTCCTGCAAGTGCGTCACTTGTGTTCAGAGTAAAGAAAACACCGGCTCTTCGGCCAGCGCGCTGGGTAGTTATTCTGATTCTTCCAAATCTAACTCTCATTTCTGAACATAGAATCATTGAATGTGTTGGGCTGGAAGGCATCTTTAAAGGTCATCCGATCCAACACTCCTGCAGGGAGCAGGGACACCTTCCACTAAATCAGGCTGCTCAGAGCCCCACCAAGTCTGGCCTTGGATGTCTCCAGGGATGGAGCCTCCACCACCTCTCTGGGCAACCTGTGCCAGTGTGTCACCACCCTCAGAGCAAAGAACTTCTTCCTGATACCTAATCTCAGTCTCCCCTGCTCTAGTCTAAAACCACTGCCCCTCATCCTGTCACTGCACACCCTTGTGAACAGCCCCTCCCCAGCTCTCCTGCAGCCCCTTCAGGTACTGGGAGGTCACTATAAGATCTCACCCAAGGCTTCTCTTCTCCAGCCCCAGCTCTCTCAGCCTGTCCTCACAGGAGAGGTGCTCCAGCCCTCTGATCATTTTTGTGTCTGGACCCATTCCAACATCCTTCCTGTGCTGGGGGCTCAAGAGCTGGACGCAGAACTGCATGTGAGGTCTCACCAGAGCAGAGTAGTAGGAGAGAAGCCGCTACCCGATGGTTGGGTTGGGTCTGTTGCACTCTTCCAGAAGTGGTCTCTGCTCTCAGGCACAGCAGGAGCCGTGCCCGGACTGGAGGTCAGCCCTGTCCCATCTCGGCCTGCCTGCTCCAGCCTACTCAGCATCATTGCAATAGGGCTGCCTCTGCCAGCTGCTGAGACCACTGGAACTGGGAAGGGGTTGGCTGGATACTTGCTCTGTATTGGCATGGACAGGAGAGAGGTTGGGGAAAACTGGTTGGGAGAAACCATTCTGCTGTGTGCACCTCAGCCTGCAAAAGCCAAGACCCATGAGGAGCTGGATTTATGGTAACCAGGTTCTTCTCTACCTATTTGTTGTCTTCATCAAGCCCAGAAGTGGCCCTGATGAGAACAGGAAGGGAGAGCAGGCTCCCCGAGGAGGTGTTTTAGCCGAAGCAGGAAACCACAACAGGAAGCCGCCAGTGGCGTTTGCAGCTCGGGTGCAGGACTAGCACAAACTGTATCAGGCACAGCACCAATAAGCCTGAGTTATGAAGCCCCTTTCATCAAATCCATCAAATGAAGCAAAGTGAGATCTTGGCAGACCTGCCAGTCTGGGGCATGGAAGGCAAAATTCTTGGAACCAAAGCAAACGTGCTAATTCCTTGATGCCTCTGAGCAAAAAAGCAGGGCAGACGCTGGACAGGCCTATCCACCCAGGTTCAGCTCCTGAGAAGAGACAACTGCCAGGTCTGCTCGACCTCAGCCTGGTCCCAGAGGTGGGTAGGACCCAGGAAGGTGAGTTGAAGGATGTGAGGAGCAAGGACTGCAGCTCTTGGTTTTAACTGCAGAGTCAGGCTCATGAGTCACACTCATGAGCCAAGAAAGAGGAAGCTCTGAGTGGGCAGCAGAACGTCAATCGCCTTCTTCATGTGCTGCTAATTTCCACTAGCTACCTGGGATAAACAGTGGTTAGGTACGAGGACGCTGCACTCAAACATGCTGATTCCCTCTTCCGGAAAGCCCAGGACCAGAACATCAGAGCAAATGGAACGTATTTGACAATTCTTCAGACAGGTGAAAATGAGATGGCAGAAGCCAATGATCACCACCAAATTCCCACAAAGTTTCCAGCTGCCTACACACATGGTCCTGGTACAAACAGACTGTTTTTTCACACCAAACAGAGGGCTGCGAGTCAAGAAACCCTGACAGAGACATGAGAGTGAAACCGGGGATCAGAGGTGGGTTCAGGCTATGCCACCCATTTCATGCAAGCCTTGATGGCCACAAATAGAAAATTACCTTTATTAGAAAAAACTTTTAAGTCCCTAGCCACAAGGGGAAGTCACCCCCTGAAGCCTGAAAGCAGATTTGAATAGAATTATTTACAGCTCCCCTAAAGCTCTTGCTTTAAAAAATTTTGTCTCTATTGCCCATACACCAGCCCAGGGTCTCCTGGGCATAGATAAGCTCCTCTAACAAACTGCAGCTCTGTTCCTTGGTGCTACCCCTGGCCAGACCTGAGCAGCCCTGATACAACCTCAACACACTTGCACACTTACACAACTTTGTGTTCCTGCACTGTAAAACACAGGCAAAAATGAGAATCAGCTTCATGGATTGCCTTTACTAACATAGCAAAACTGGAAGAAACTGTGCAAGGGCCCCTCCAGCGCTATTAATTTCAAGTAACAGGACAGGGGGATTGGACTTGATGATCTTTTGAGGTCCCTTCCAATCCCTAACATTCTGTGATTCTGTGATTCTGTGACCTGATTTTTCCAGCAGCTGATTAATCTCTATCCCTCAAGCTGTAGCAACCCAGGTGTTCCTGTTGGCTTTAGGTGCTCCCAGGAGAACGGCCATAAAACCAGGCCTCCTGTGATAACTGCCGTGTTTGCAAGTTGGTGTTATGATCATAGAATGATAGAATCAGAGAATCATCGAATGTGTTGGGCTGGAAGGGACCTTTCTGGGTCATCTGGTCCAACCCCCTGCAGGGAGCAGGGACACCTTTCACTAGAGCAGGTTTCTCAGAGCCCCGTCCAGCCCAACCTTGGATGTCTCCAGGGATGGAGCCTCCAGCACCTCTCTGGGCAACCTGTGCCAGTGTCTCACCACCCTCAGAGCAAAGAACTTCTTCCTAATGTTTAATCTAAATCTCCCCTGCTCTAATCTAAAACCACTGCCCCTCGTCCTGTCGCTGCACACCCTTGTGAACAGCGCCTCCCCAGCTCTCCTGCAGCCCCTCCAGGCACTGGGAGGTCGCTGCAAGGACCCCCTGGAGCCTCCTCTCCTCCAGCTGAACAGCCCCAGCTCCCTCAGCCCGTCCCCGCAGCAGAGCTGCTCCAGCCCTTCGGTCATTTGTGTGGCCTCCTCTGCCCCCGCTCCAGCAAGTCCACGTCCTTGTTGTGTTGGGACCCCAGAGCTGGGCGCAGAACTGCAGGGGGGGTCTCACCCGAGCGGGGCAGAGGGGCAGAATCCCCTCCCTCGCCCGTCCAGCCACGCTGCTTCTGACGCAGCCCCGGGTGCGATCGGCCTCTGGGCTGCGAGCACGTCGGTGGCTCCCGTCCAGGTTTTCATCCCCCGACAGCCCTGAGTCCTTTTGCACCCGGCTGCTCTGTCACATCGCCCCCAGCCTGTGCTGACAGCCAGGATTGCCCCAGCATAGGGGGGCCTTGTCGGACCCAGCAAAGTTCCCACGGACCCACTTCTCCAGCCTATCCGGGTCACTCTGGAGGACATCCCGTCCCCCTGGTGTGTCAACCTCGTGGCTCTGCTTGGGGTCATCTACAAACTTGCTGAGGGTGCACTCGATGTGAAGATGAACCAAAAAAATACACCCACGTAAAAAAGTAGTCAGATCTGCACCGTGGCACACAGGAAAGCCAGACAGGAAGGTATCGAGATGTCAGTCAATCAGATCTATATATAGCCGGCCACTTGCTTTTACTTAGATCAGACAGGAACCATCAGGAACTGGTTTGATTTTATAATTTCTCAGAACACCATAAACCACTTTGTGTGAATCCGGAGCCAGTCCCCAAGAGCAGCGGGGTGCGCTGATGAAGGAGGCGCTGGCAAACTTTAGCATCCTGTTAGGACCATACTTTCTGTATCATTGCCCAGGCAGCAATAATCCCTTTAGGAAACAGCCCTGGCTGGCTGGGCTGCCCCTTTAAGGCGGCTGGGGCAGCCGTGGGGAGAGGAGGGACCTGCCCGGGGGAGACCTGGGAGCAGCTGGAGGGTGGGAAGGCTGTGATGGGGAACCCTGCAGGGGTATAAGGGGGGGTCAGAGGTGTGTGTGCATCGAGGTGGTGGTGGGAGCTGCTGCTGAGGTTGGTGTTTAGTGATATGGGGAGAGGGAAGGTGTTAATATTTCTCTGAAAGGTGTTTGCGGAGGAGGGAGCTGAAAGTAAGATTGCACCACCGAGCTCCTCTGTGGGTCCTTTCTGCTGCCCCCCAGGGCTGGGGGTGTTGGTGGGGGGGGTCTGAGCTGTGCTCCAGGCTGCTGGGGGGGCTGCCCATGGGCGGGGGGAGCAGGGCTTGCCCGGCCTGCAGGCAGGAGCTCTGCAGGGGGGAGGCAGCTGAGGGGGGAGGATGGTGCAAGGCATCAGCCTGTCCTGAGCTCCTCACTGGCCTGTGCTGCCTTCTCCTGGTGGGAATTGGCCTCCTTGGCCACCTCCTGGGAAGGAAAGATGGTGCCTGGCCTCTGCTGGCTTGCAAGAATAAGCCTGCTTGCTTCTGGTGCTCTTTGCAGCCCCTTCCCTTCAGGGCTTTGGGAGAGCGGTCAGTCAAGGTTAGCACCTGAGATTCTCTAAAGCTCCCCAGGAGCTCCCCTGGTCGCCAGGGAAGGGCTGGAGGAGCCGGGCTGAGCCTGACGGAGGGGGTTTAGAGGTGGGAGCAGGGGGTGAGGTGCAGAGAGGGATGGGTGGCAGAAAGCAGAGCGAGTCTCAAGCAGCAGCCGCTTCCCTCTGTCCCTGCAGAAGTGACAGAAGGCACAGACAGGGACCTTTGGGCACATACAGGGACCTTTGGAAATGACAGAAGGAAGTCCAGGGAGCAGCTGTCCCCTACCCCTTCCCCTGGATTTCCTTCTGTCCTGCCTGATTTGAGCTGAGAACTAGGTTTGCAGCCCTGCTTGAAGATGTGCAGGGCTGAAACATGGCTGCAGTGTGCAAGTTCCTTTTCCAAGTCGTTCTTCCAGGAGCAGCTGGCACTGTGCGAGAGGATGAGCTGAGGAGCTGGTTCCTGAAGTTCAGGCATATGGGTTTTAATTTTAAAAAATCTCCAATAACAAAAGAGTTGAAATAAGTTTTATTTGACAGGAACTGCTTCTTAGATCAAAAAAAAAAACCCCTGAAAAACTTAACTTTGGATTGGCCTGACTACACTCTTGTAATTGTTCTTGATTAATTATTATTTTTATTTATGCACTCCATGACAGCTCTTCCCAAGACTTCCTCATGAGCACTTACATTCCTGGCTATAACTGCTTTCCTAACCTCCCTGCTGACTACTCATTAAAAGCCCAGCTACTCAACCATTTATTAACACTTGAGCTATGTGTGAGTGGGAGTTTATGAAAGTGTGAGCCCATTTATGTTTGTACTCATAAACAGTGCGCCTTCTGCTTGCTTGTGAAGATAATCATCTTTTCTGCTTCTCAATGAGTATTACTGACTCAGTCCTGCCTGAAATGCTTATGTTTTCAGAAACTCCACAGAAAAACCCGCATGGTTTCCACTAAGGACCTTGTCTGCTCTTGCTGTCCTTGAAGCAAGCAGGTAAGTCTGCACCACCCCTCCACTGCCTGTGGATCCCACACTAGGTGCAGAAATGCTTCTCTCCTGAGACTGAGAGAGCTGAGGCTGTTCAGCCTTGAAAGGAGATGGCTGAGAGGGGACCTTATGAACGTACAAAATATCTGAGGGGTTGGGGTCAAGCGGAAGGGGACAATCTCTTCTCGGTGGTGCCCAGCAATAGGACAAGGAATAATGAGTTTAAGTTAGAACATGAGGAAAAGCTTTTTCCCTGTGCGGGTGCCGGAGCCCTGGCCCAGGCTGCCCAGAGAGGGTGTGGAGTCTCCTGCTCTGGAGACTTTCCAACCTGCCTGGACGCATTCCTGTGGGGCTGCCCTGGGTGACCCTGCTCTGGCAGGGGGTGGCACTGGGTGATCTCTAGAGGTCCCTTCCAACCCCCAACATTCTGTGATTCTACGTACCTTCTCCCCCTTGGAAGTGGAACATCTGGCCCTGAGGACAGTCCATGGTCCTTTTTGGAAGGAAAAATGTTAAATGTCACAGTCACACTTTGGGAGCCCCTGGAGGGACCTGATGCTCCTGTGATGCACTGGGTGTGAGGGCTCCTAAGAGCGACAGGGCTGTACCAGACACAGGCTTTGAGTAAAGCTGGTCCTGTGGCGATCAGTACCTCTCTTCTGCCTTCTAAGCCTTGGCCAGAGACCTAGTGCCACCCCATCACAGCATTACTGGAGATCAAGAAATAAATGGAGGGGGGGGGTTCTGCTCAAATGCTTGTGGCCTTGGTCTTGTGGTACGTGTATGCTAGAAGCAGCCAGTGCTCACCCAGGGGCAGGACTAGTGGGTGACTGGTTTTCTGTGCCTCGTTCCACGCGGGATCTGAGCTGGGTAGGCTGTCTTGAGTCCCCTCAGCTCTGCTAAATCATTTATTTGAGCCATCGCTCTTGCGTGCGGTTAGCGTTTGAGGCGTCAATGCAGGAGCACGCTGCTCGCAGCCCTTCCTGCAGAGCCAGCCTGACACCAGTCTCTACCCAGGGGCTCAGGCGTTGCCATGTGTCACCTCTGCTCCCACCCTGCAGCTCTCAGATCATTCCCTCCTGCTGCTCTGGTTTGACTTGGCCACTTTGAACCTGCCCGAGCGGGTGAGGGTGCTCATCCTCCTCGAAAAGCGAGAAACGGTGCAGCGGAGCATGGAAAATTGATGACATGCTTGTTTGGTGCAGTCAGATGGCAATAAAGGCCTGAGCTCATTCATATCCTGCTGGGGACTTGTTTTCCTTCTGTGGTTATTTGTCAAATGCTAATGAGCGGAAGCAATTTGCTCCTCTAGCTTTGAGAGCAGGAGATGGGGAGGGGGCTGGGGAGGGCGAAGGCCACCTGCATGGGGGCCTGGTGAGTATAACTATCTGCCCTTTTTTTTTTTTTTTTTTTTTTCCCCCCAAGCCATTGTTTTAACGGCTAGGATTGCCTTGTTCCCAGAAAGCAGTTCTCTGGTGCTACCCTGCTTCCTCTTGAGGTTGTCACTGATGCTTGTGACCAGCGATGCAGCTGCCTCGGGGTGGTGTCAGGGCTCGGTGCCTCCCCACAGGAACCTGGGGCAGATATTCCTATTTACATGTGGTCATGCCCGTGGTGTATCACATGCTCTTTCTAGCAGAGTGCACCTGTCTCTTTGGAATAAATTTCCCAGAGAGGCTGTGGCTGCCCTCTCCCTGGAGGTGTTCAAGGCCAAGTTGGACAGAGCCTTGGGTAGCTTGATCTAATTGAGAGGTGTCTCCGCCCATGACAGGGAGGTTGGATTAAATGATCTCTAAGGTCCCTTCCAGCCTAAGCCATTCTATGATTCTTACTAAAACCTTGTTGTCTGGTTGTACTCTGCTTGGGGAACGTGGATGGAAAGATGCAACCAAGCACAATTGTGCTCCTCAGCACCCAAGGACTACAACACGGAGCTATCACTTACGGCAACACTGGTCTGCTGGACTCTGGGTGATCACTGGCCACAGAGTTGACTGAGTTCTGCCACCAGCTGTAGGAGTTTTGGCCAAATTCTTCGCCCTTTCTCTAAAGGAAAACGTATTGGTTCTTTAGTGCTTTTCTTCCACAAAAAAAGATCCCTGAGGAAGTGTTTATCACAGAATCACAGAATGTTAGGGGTTGGAAGGGACCTCAAAAGATCATAAAGTCCAATCCCAGAGCAGGAAGGCCTAGATAATGCTACATAGGAGCGTGTCCAGGCGGGTTGTTTATCTTAGATTGGAGCCTGGCAGACCCTGATAAATCAGCATGTAAAGAAACATACTTTTCTTAAAATGCTATAAGGAGTGATACAGAAAATTTAACTGAGTGTGGCTGTTTGAACTTGGGCTGATAGGGAAGTTCTTCTCCCCCTCTGCTCTGCCCTGGGGAGACCACACCTGGAATGCTGTGTCCAGTTTGGGGCTTCCCACGTCAAGAGAAATGGGGACCTACTGGAGAGAGTCCAAGGGAGAGCTACGAGGGGGATCAAGGGACTGAACATCTCTGCTGTGAAGAGAGACTGAGAGAGCTGGGGCTGTTCAGCCTTGAGAGGAGACGGCTGAGAGGGGACCTTATGAACGTACAGAAATATCTGAGGGGTGGGGGTCAAGGGGAAGGGGACAATCTCTTCCCAGTGGTGCCCAGCAATAGGACAAGGAATAATGGGTGTAAGCTAGAACATGGGAAGTTCCACCTCAACGTGAGGAGAAACTTGTTGGCTGTGCGGGTGCCGGAGCCCTGGCCCAGGCTGCCCAGAGAGGGTGTGGAGTCTCCTGCTCTGGAGACTTTCCAACCCGCCTGGACGCGTTCCTGTGGGGCTGCCCTGGGTGACCCTGCTCTGGCAGGGGGTGGCACTGGGTGATCTCTAGAGGTCCCTTCCAACCTCCAACATTCTGTGGTTCTGTGATGTATTTCGGGAACATCCACTGATGCAGACAGGCACAAGTAACCTCGACCCATGCATTCTGCACAGAGGAGAGCTTTGCCATAGGCTTCAGTGGCTGGGTTAGTGCAAAAACCTGGGCCCTCAGAGCTGCTGCTGGTTGGAGGTACTACCTCTTCACAAACCAAATGTCCCTGGTGAACAGCTTCCCTCTCGGGGCACTCTGGGTTAGGTGGGGTGCTGGGGTGTGCGAGCAGGGCAACGCTGCTGTGTGAGGGAGTAAAGCAAAGCCATAGTGTTGTCCTAAGGCAGCTTGTGTTCATCTGTTGTGTGCAGGTTTAGTTTGGAAGGCTGTGAAAACACCCTGCTGATCCTTTGTAGAGCCACTGAAAACACTCCCGGCTCCAGACCCGTTGATCCTGAACAGCTTTTAATTAGGGTCTGAGGTAGGTAGTTCAACACAGTACATGCCGTTTCCTGCCCGGTGTTCCTCTTGTGGTCTGATAACTCAGCCATGGGTCATTGTGTCTAAACAAATGATGTCAAGATATTTCTGGCGATGAGGGAGCGCTTGTCCCCGCCACCAACGTGGAGCTGGTACTGACAACGAAGCAGAGAGCAGAGTCAGTACTTGGGAAAGATCCTCTGGGATTTGGGTCTAACAGATGGTTTCATGGAGCCCATAACAGACACCTGCAGTAGCTTCTGCACAAATTAGAGGAGAAGGGCTCTGTTTTCTTGCTTGCCTCTACCTGGCCTCCTCGTGTTACCTCGTGAAGAGCTTTTGCTGAAGTAATTTAGCTGACAGTGCAGAGCATTGGGGAGGAGCAGCAAGGCTAAATGAGATATTTACGTGAGGGATTGATGGTGAGCCTGTGGCTTGAGTCCATCCCTTGGCCCTACTGCGAGCAGGGGGCAGTAAAGGTGGCACAGAGGGCTGTGAGTGCGAGAGCACTGGCTGTGGTGCTTCAGCATGGGAATAAGTTTCTGGCATCCTGCACTGGCTCAGGTCCTACTGATGGTCTGGGGCAAGTACCTTCTCTGGAAGGACTGAAACCTGCTCTGGACAATGTGGCCTTCTCATCCCTACACGCCTCCAGGTGGTGAAATGGCCAACAACTCTCTTTCCAGCCACAGAATGATGGTGTTTTTGTTACGTCAACATCTGCATTTACACTTTGCTTCTGTCATTGAAAACTAAATGTAATAGTTGAGCTTAAAGTTAAGCAGCATTGGGGTTTTTTGCAAGACCTAAAAACTCCCAAGAAGATCCCAGCCACCAACTGGACTGCACAGGCATGCATCTTTGTCCTGAAAAGCCCAGAAACAAGAAAAGATGGGGAGAGGAAAAGAAAGAGGCAAGCTGAGGACTGTTGTGTGTGCGGTTGCAATCAGGTGAGGTGTGTAGAGCTCCCACATCTCATTCCTTGGCTCCTGGTGCACAGGGCTCTGCAGCCCCTGGGCTACAATGCTGAATTTTGTAGGGTTTTTGGGCTGCACACAGCCACGGGATGGGAGGCTCTGCTTGGGGCCACATCGGGTGTGTGTGTTACAGCTCGTCCGAGTGCTGCGGTGGATCAGCAAATGTCTCCAAAGCCAATGTCAGAGATGGTTCATCCTCATCTTCCGATGCAGCGACCCCCAACATGGGATGGGGCAGCTTTCATGGTGCTGCCACAGGAGTGCCCGAAACGGGGAGACAACCTTCTCTAGCACCACTGGAGGGCATTTGGACAGGCGGAGTGTAAATATCCAACTCAGAAGTTGGCTGGGACACCAAAGCAGTTTCTGTGTGCTTGCAGTAAGTGCCATGGGCTCTAATGGTTGTGAGTCACTGGGTTTCTCAATCCCACTTTGAAAGCCCAGGCGAAGGGGGCGAGCAGCAGATCCAGACAGGATAAAATGAACGTGTTGGGCATCTGGTGTTGGCCACTGGCTCTCGTTAACACAATACCACTGTAAGGAGAGTGGGTAAGAGCCGCTGGCAGGGTGTGCTCATTGCTTCTCAGATCATCCCAAGATGAGTTTTGTTTACGTGGAGCAGACCTAAACCAGCTCCTGCAGCTTAAAAAAAGTAAAATAAATACCACCCATGTGGTTCTGCACCAGTGGCGAACATGATCCCAGCTATTTAGCTCACTTATTTCAGTCAGAGATTTGATACTGGAAGTGTTGGAACCGTCACAAGTTTAGGAAACGGAGCAATGAAAGTGATGACAGGACTGATTAATGAGTATAGCTCTTCGGGATGGAGTGTGCACATCAGTTGTCGACCAAGAGTGATGGCGGAAAATTTGAGAGCAAGATAGATCGAAAGAGCATGCTCCTCTTTCAGAGAGGAAAAGCTGGTTTGGATGTGCCGTTAAGATGATCTAGGGCTAAAGGAGAAGATATTAATCAGTGGAAAGCAAGTCTGTTTGTCAAGAAAGATTTCCTAACGAGAAGATTCGTCAGGACGTGGAACAGGGGGAATAGTGGAAGTCCCATTGCCCGTCACTTAACACTGGATCAGAGAATGTACTGCAGGGAACAATCCTCTACAGGCAGGAAGGAACTGGGATGAGCTAATAGGACTTTCCCATATCTAATTTCTGCAATTCTGAGTTCCGTTAGGGAAAGTAATACTTTCAGTTTCTTTCTCTGGCCAATATAATTTCCAGTTCAGCCGGTGTTCTGTAGAAAACTGAAAAACATCAGATGCAGAAGCATTTTGCTTCTGCTGTTGAAGTTTTTGGTGGTGTTTTGTTGAACACCAGTGTCTGAAATGAGAACAGAGTCTTCTACGTGCTTGCAAACTAGGGTTACACTCACAGCAGTAAATAATCTCTGATACATTTATATAACGTGGCTCAGCCATCAGCTAGGTGGGGACTAAGGTGAAAAATAGCTCCTTCTCCACAGACTGGTAAGTTCTTAACTGTTTTCCTTTTTATGCTGTTAATGGTAGGTTGCAATAATCAATATCGGCCCGTGCTTAGTCTGTTCTTACACAGGCAAAATACACCATCTCCCTTAACTTTTCCAACCAGCAAAACTTTGCCCTAATCTTGCAGCTGAATGTCCTGTCGCAAGCACCCGTCCCCTTTTCCCTCTTGGAAGCAAGGCACTGAAACGAACAGCAGAGGGTTAATGCTGTCTCACAGAGAAACTTCTGGTCACTTCTGCTTCACCCTCCCCTTGTCAGCTGGACGGGTGGGATCCCCATAACCCATCAGAAGTTCTCCAAGGAGAACGTTGTGGCCCGACTGCTGCAGAGCCCTCCAGGCTGCTGGATGGCACCCAGCCCTGGTGGGACGCGCTGGATGGTCCCTCCTGGCAGTTGTTGGGATGCTGCTAGTAGAATTGTCATTGCTCTTGGAGCGCTCTTCAGAGCAGGGTGTGTCTCAGCAGCAACAATTAGTTGTAAACAGGCTTTTCTTCAGGGCTCTCTGCAGAGAGCGAGTGGAAATCCGTCCAGGTCCCAGGAAGGCAGGGCACTGGCAGCTGTGCAGGGCATGTCCTGCCCTGCGTGGGCTCAGCTGAGTTCCCAGAAGCGCCCGGTGCTGTTCCACCCTCCCCTTGTAACGCGATTTCAGCCAGGGGAGCACCCCTGAAAATTTTGCCATCTGCCTTGCTGCATCTTGCTGTGGCTGTGGGACTTTTCTCTAGACTATTGTCTTCTCCTGCATCAAAAGGACGTTCCTCAGGGCAGTGTTTGCTGGTTCCCTTCCCAGCTCAACTGCAGCCTGGTTGGACTCCGGCAGGACCCTCGCTGGCACCCCTCGGTCCTTTATCACCTGGCATGACAATGGCTACAGGCCCTTGAGCATCTGATGCAGTATTTGGGGAGGATGCTCCTTCCACTGGTGCAGAATTTGGGGAGGATGCTCCTTCCACTGGTGCAGAATTTGGGGAGGATGCTCTTTCCACTGGTGCAGAATTTGGAGAGGATGCTCCTTCCACTGGTTTTTAGAAACACGCACAGTCTCACACTCCTCCCTAGGACTGTATTAACTTTAATAGAATCAGGCTCTGGCTGTCACGTAATATTTGTGCTGGGTGCTCCCACCTCTGCCTTCTTAACTCTGCGTGTGAAAGATTAGCATCTCCTCAGATAAGAAATGAGGGGCAAACCATACGTGTTTGGCTTCGCAAGTAATCTTCAGGATCTGCGCAAACACCTTGACGGGAAAAGAGTCATGATTTTCACTTGAGAGGGAAAAAAAAATAAAAGTCTTGCTAACTTTCCACCTGCCCTGCAGATCTCAACTTTTTAGATTCCAGAACCACATACTGGGAGTTTTCTAATGAGATGGAGAAGAGACAGGTAGGAGCAGGATAGCAGATGGGCAAGGAAAAAAATGAATGCTCCGTTCTTCACTGGCCCAACCTGTCATAACCTTGTTACTTAATAGGCTTTGGCTGAGGGATTATTTAGGAGCTCTTCAGAAGCACAGATAAGTTGTTTTTTATAGAGACTTTAAGAGTTTAAAAGGCTGGCTTCAGTCTCCTGTTCTTTTTGAGAGAGAACTTGGGTGAAATACAGTTGTGTTGGGTATCTCGGATGCAGAAGGACTTTCTTTGACATTTGAACTTTTTGAGTCAATGACTGATAGACGATGGGTCTGGTATCTCCCCCAGCTTTGTCATCCGCTTTTCTGACCCATTAATTGTTGACAGGCAGCAACAGCTCTAAGTGGTTGGGGAAAGTGACTTTTTTTGTGGTCAAATCCACATAAAATAAGGTTTGAGACTATGTTCACTAATATTATCCAGGTGCTTGAGTACTCACAGTTAGTGGAGCACCTAACCCCAGAAACGGCAGCTTGGTGGTTTTGCTGCTCGGGCGTTTCTGCTTTGCACTTTTGCAGCTCACCCCAGCGCTGCCCGACCCAGGGCCCTGCCAGCAACAGAACCCAGCTCGTCCTATCGACTCCATCCGAACAACCCTGCCAGCGCTCCCGGCAGATGAACGGGAAGGCTCGATGTTGTGCTTTGGGCTTTTAACTCTTGCAACAGAGGATTTTCTCAGTATGTGTCCAGGAAGGCTTTAAAGTTGCTCTTTTCTGCTTTGTGTTTCAGTGCTCTCAAGTGGAAAACCTGGCAGGTAGCGAGCGATTCTCCTAAAAGCTGGGACTGTTCTCCCGTCCCTTCAAAGGCTTTACTCCAGGTTTTGTCCAGGGTAAGGAGAACTTCAGTCCAAGCCAATGTGTCGATGCACCCACCTTTCAACTGTTCTCTATTCCTAGGCAGGTGATGATCTTGATGATCCCTGTCCTGCAGATGAGGAAGTTGAGGGAGGCAGAAGAGCTCAGGCCACAGTAATGCCAAGGGCTGGAGATCTCCCAAATAACACGGTCGCTTTTGCATTATGCTGCCTGTCACGGTGAGCACATTGCATCTCTAGATCTACGATGAGCCTTGGGAAATAGTTTGTCATCGTTGTGCGTGCTTTATTATGGCCAGTGAGTCTCGAAACTGAAGTTTCTCGTGCCGTTTTAAAGTCCCATGGAATTTTCAGAAAAATGCAGCATGATCTGAAGCCGCTTACCCTGTTTATGATACCAGACCCCTAAATCTGTTTGAGTTACTAACTTGCTGCAACAGTTGTGTGTTGTCTCATCCCCTCAGGGGCGCCCAGGAGATGAAGTGATTCCTCTCTGATCTACTTTAGGATCATTCTGAGTAACAAGAGCTCTGTATATCCCAAGGTACAAATGACAGGTCTGGCCTGAAGTTTCATATATATATAATTCCTGTTGTGTGGCTTTTGTGCCTCTGTCCCCACTGAAGTAGAAGTTTATAAACCCTCCTGCCATCGCTTCGGGTCCAGATTACGTGGTTGCTAACAGCTTCAGACCTGTGAGGGTGGGTTTTTTTGCATGCTCAGCAGGGTCCAAGGACTGGGCTGCTGCAGAGGATCCCTGTGTTGATGCCTCTTCAGAAATTCCTGGGTGAATTGGCTACTCGCCTCCTGCACCGTTCAGTAGCTGTGGCTGCTTTTAACACCTATTTTTGCACGTGCTGCGTTACTGGTGCATTGGGTGACCGCAGCCAGACATTTCCAGTCCCCGAGCCAGCTCAGCCCTCTCTGAACAGTGAACAGAGCTCAGAAGCAGGCATCGGTCGGCAGAATTGTGGAGAGTCAGGCACCCCCGTCCTGTTGGAAGCCGAAGGCTGTTCTGCAGGCTGGCCTAAGAGGCTTTAGTCCGCTGTGACTTATGAAACCAGGTGTTTGGCTAAGCTGCCCTGGTATGAGCTGGGAGGTGAGTGTAATGAGCAGCCTTGCTCCTTTCATCACTCAGAAGCCGTCTGAGGTTGTGCTTCCCCAAGGTCTTCTGAAAATGCTCTTAGGTGATGAATTTAAGGTCCCCACACTTGCTCTTTGGCACGAAGGAGCCCCAGGGAAGTGGGAGATGGTTCTCGTATTGCCAGAGGCATGTTTAACACCCCAGGAAATATGTTTCCAGCTCTGTAGAAAAGGGCCAGAGCAGTGGTAAGCTGCACCATGTCTGATTGGAGCCAAGGGCACGGCACCAGCGGACCTGGCAGCTCCTGGCTTTAAGGTTATAAACAAGACAAATAATGCGGAAAGACCTAACGTTGTCTGCAACTCGACAGCAAAGTGTATCGAGCATCAGTTGTTCTGTCTGGAGTCTTAAAAGGCAAAAGCTGAATCTGAGCTTGAAACCTAATCTGCTACGAGGAGCGAAATTCTGCAAGATCCAGCTGAGCTTCCAAAACTGAGGGTGTAAAATATTGTCCTGATGGTTCGTGACAGCCTTGATCAATCCTCATCAGTGCGGGAGCACAAAATTTACCTCGTCACTGCTGTTCAGGATTTATTTGAACACCATTTCAAAGCAGAGCGAGACTATTCCCTTACCAGTGTGTGTTGTGAGGTTTGAACATAAAACTTCCGACTGTGCAGGATTACAGGGTGGTCACGGGAAATTCCTGAAGAGGGAAATTAAAACTGGAGGCAAGGGAAGCTGAAGACTTAAGACTTCACCAGCTCTGCTTTTCTTGCAAAACCTTGTGAGATCTGGAGTGTAAGTATGTGTTTGCATGTGACCAGCATGTGTTTGGGCAAAACGTGTGGCTTGCAAGTCGTAGTGGAAGTTTGCATTCGTAATCAGTCATTTCCTATGTGAAAAGGTCTGTTCTGAGTGTTGAAATGCCCCACTAGCAGGCAGCTCGCTGTCTCGATTTTCCAAGTATAAAACTGAGGCCCAGAGACACATTGAGCTAGATCTACACAGAGCACTCTTTTTTTTTTTAACTAGTAATGGCAAAGGCTTTTTGTTCCAATTATTTGAATACGAGTTAGGGAAGTAGAGTTGTCTAAGACTTTAGTTCATGCTAGATCCTTACTCCCTCCCTTACAACATCCATATCTTTGTCTGCTGGCTTTGCATGGAGTCGGTAGAAAGCTGCCTGTGCTCTCCACCACCCCTGGTATCTCCCTTATGTCGCCAGGCTGGTCCCCATCTCTGCTGTGCCCATTCAGTTCCATGCCCAGCAGGGCCTTTACAGGCACCTCCAGGGTTATTATGAGACATCAGTGACCCAAAACTCTCTATAACTCTTGGGGGTTGAACTAGACGATCTCTGAGGTCCCTTTCAACCCCTAACATTCTGTGATAAACACGCACTGGTGAGGAAAGGGTGAAACGAGTATTGTACATTATATCCTAACCCAGTCTGTTTGATACAGCCTGTCTGATGCTACTGTAGGAGATAGCAGAAATTCCGGGGAAAACAATACAGCAAAGTGTGTTGGGCTTTAAATTACTTGGTAACAGCAACCTTTTGTGTATTTCCAACCCTTCAGCTTAATTTTCTGCACTGCCCTTTGACAGTGCCTGCGCTAACAGCTGCTTCATGCATCTTTCTGTTCTCGGTCGTGTCACACAACCGAGACCCACACAATGGTTAGAAAAAAAAAAATCATCTCAGTGGCATCCTTTGCTGTTGGAATTTCTGCTTTTGTGCTGGCAGTCCCGCCTGCTCGGGGTTTGTGTGAGTCAAAGCTTGGCTTAACTGACACATTTGCTGTCCTTTCTGACCACGTTGGTCCTCTCAGACTTTTGCTGCTCAAGCCAAGATTTATGTAGCTGGTTGAGTGGGCTTAGACCATGTGCAGAGCCTGGTTCTCCAGAGGTTTTCTGCTCTTTGTGAAGCCAGTTGCCTTACAGGGAAGTACAGAAACTGTGGCATAGTCCTCGCTGTCTGAGAGCCCTCAGGAAACCCTCTTTCTGGTTAATGAGAATTAACTTTTAAAGTTATTAAACATCTACATCCATATATTCTAAATATGGCTGTGGCATCACCCATGTTTCTTTAGGAAAACTTATTCTTGGGAGCAACAATGAGCTTTTTGGATACTCGGGCCCGTTTCTCAAGAGGAAAAAAGAATGATGAAAGGTTGAAAATATAAAAATCGGAAATATATTGAATATGGGCTTGTTCATCCCCCTGCCAGCAAAGGAGCTTTCTGCTTGATCCCTTCTCCAGTCCCCTCTCCAGTTCTGCCCATGTGACGGGTTTCCCTTGCGTCCCCGCGGCGTTTCTTCCACAGTCTGATAGATCTGCCCATTAGGAAATGTTTTCTGAGGTTTAATCTCAACATTCCTTTGTTCTAGTTTATTCCGTAGCACGACGGACTGTGCTTGAATTGATGGGACTTGGAGCTGTGCCTGCCTGCACTGAGAAGTGCAGAGTAACAACAGGCGAGACAACAAAGAAATTAAAGGAAGTAAATAGGAGTTTGCTGGTTTTGAGTATACTTCTTTCAGAAGGAAATGTCTGAAGTCCTTCTCATGTATTTAGAGCATTATTCAGCAGGTGCCAGGTATCCTAAAGTCCTCCCCCATTGCCCTGAGGCTTAGAGGCAGTTTAAAACTTCCAAAGGAGACTAGTTTGGATGTCATGTCCAGAGGTGAAGGGAATGGCTGACCCTGACTATTGGACTCCCAGCCATCATTTCAGCATCTTCTGACCTCTCTAAATCCTCCCGCAACTTCAAAAAGAATATGGTGAGCCCTAACTGACACCATTTATTTTTTCCTGACCCGGTGGAATAATCGGTAGAAAAGGTGGAGGAGTCACATGATGAATTATTCGGGGCCTAACACCAACATTTCACTGGAGTCCCCCTCCTGCCACTAACCCCCCGGCGCTACCGGGGCGTGCAGACACGAACAAGACAAGGAACAAAGCAGCCATGTCACAGAACAGCTGCGGAAGATACCAACAGCAAAAAAAGTGCCTCTTACCTGGCTTGCAGATGGGCACGATGTCTCGTCAGGGCTTCGTTAGAGCAATTTTGAAGAAATAAAGGAAAGGAGAGGGGAAAACGCTCCTCGGCCGGTGCGAAATGTGTCGATTTTGGAAGACGCGAGGGGAACGGGCCGCACCATCCAATGAGCTGTTTGGCATTCGCTAACCTCCGTTAGCTGGTTTCTTTGAAATGCAACCTATTTCCTTGATGCACAGGAAAGGAAAGAAGAGAAAATAAAAGCTGTGTAGCTCTGAAGAGTGAAAGAACTCCGAGATCTTCTCAGTGCCAGGGCATGGGTCTTCTGTGGAAGCAAACAAATTGGAGGAAGGTGAAGAGCTCTCATTATTTAAACAAAGGTTTTAGGGGAAGACATTGTCTGGAAAACAAAACTCTCTTCTCACACGTTGAACAGATGTTCATGGGAAAGTGAACCTTTTTGCACGAGTATCCGCCATGCCAGTGTCACCAGGAAGTCACAGGGTGGCTGGAGAGCTTAGTTTCTTTGGAATTTCCATGTCCAAACCAGAGGCTACTGAGAAGGGCCCTTGGTGTAGGGCTGCATTGGGTTTGTGATGGTCAAGACCTAGGGTCAGGAATCCAAGAAGCCTCTCCTAGCCTGTTCCTCCTGTCCTGCTTTCTGGTGAGCTCTTGGTGGTGCCACAATGGCCATAATCTTAACAGCTGGGCCGGGACCCATCCAACCCCAGTGCCACCAAATGGTACTTGTTTTTAGCAGGGTTTTCGGCTCCTCCTCAGGGGCAAGTCTTCCTTTCCAGAAGCGAAAAGCTTCCATGTTTCACCCCCAACCGTGGTAAACAGCTCCCTGTTGCAGGCAGAAGACGCTACTGTAGAAGTTGGGACTAGAGCCCTGGTTGTGACAGGTTGAGCTTGCTGATGTTCAAGACTGATTGGAATGGAAGCGGCGGTGATAAGGGTAGATATGCAAAATGTGAGCTATCCTTGAGCATTACTCAACTGTATGGCATTTCATTGCCCAACCCACCCTCGAGCAGCCCTTCATTTATGGTTTGACATGGAGCTGCACATGATGTTTACTCAGAAATCCATATTGAAGGTTTTCCCAAGGACACAGCGAGATCCTGCGATAGAAGGGCTGAGTCACTCAGGCAGTTTACCCCAGTGAAAATGCAGCGTGCCAACACACCCAGCCTTACAGGGGGAGCACAGAGCTCCCCGCTCACCTTTGCATTTGTCCTTTGCCCACAATCCCCTCAAAGTTTACGTTTACAAGTGCTTTTTGACCCATGTGCTTTCCAAGTGGCTCCTTTAAACTAGAGTTACAAGTCTGGGAGATGCCAACCCGACTTTATCTAACACCTGGGATTAATTAAACTTGAGTTTTACCGTTGGGCAATTAGTTTGCATGTCTCTACACTGGTACAAAAATGTTTGTTTACAGCTAATTTCACTTGTAGGTTCTCAACCTGCAGTATTTGGGCTACAAACAAAGCTGAGTAGTTGGTTGTTTAGAGCAGTAGCTGAAAGCCTGAATGGAGCGTTGTTGTGTTGGGTACTGTACAGCCATCAGAAGGGTTAGTCTGTGGCCAAGTAGCTGGTCCCAGCATGGACTTGGGGCCAGGCTGTGATGTAGAGCCAGAGCTGGGAACTTTGCCCAGGCCCTACAGCTTAGACATAGCAAGAGAAAGATTTTTTTTTTATTTCATGCACAAAATGATTATACACAATTACCCCATCAGGCCTCAGCATCCTTCCCTACGCATTTTAATGGCAACCAGGACAGAGCTTGCAGCCTTATAAGCCTTAAAACAAGCACTGGCCTCGGTGTCATGCGAGCTGGTGCTGCAGCCGGGCACGCCGGATGCATTTGGGCATCGGCCAGCACCGATGGCGCCAAGTTTGTGTGGAAGCCTTGCTCTTTGTGCCTGCTCCTCAGGTTCTGGTGCATCCTCCCTGCAGGGTTTCTGCCAGCCTGGTGCTGAGCCTGGACCTCGCAGGATGCGAGCGTGCAGCCTGTGCTGCGTGCAGCCACAGGAGGGTGCAGTGTCACCGGGCTGCTGAGCTCTGGGGACAGGGTGCTGGTGCTGTGCTGGGCACAGGGCTCCCTCCATCCCAGGGGCAGGGGGGGATGCAGGGGAGGCGGCAAGAGAGGATTTCAAGGGTCTCCTGGAAATGCATCCTCATCTCTGCATCCTAGAAAGAGGAAGCAACTGGCTGGGATGGTTTGACGTTGGCGATGAGTTGCGATGGTTGTTGGTTGCCTGTGAAACCCTTTTTTCCAGTACCCTCTGCCTCTTTTCTGTGAGTATCTGATCCCTTTACCTTTTCCCATTTTCTAAGCTCTTGTGCATGTGTTGGGAGGCCTTGGCTTGGGAGAGTGTGTGCAGCTCTGAGGTGGCTCCGTCACCCCTTCAGAGACAGGTTGAGCCTGTAGCAAGATCTAGCATCTGAGCTGGCCTGGTGCAAGAGTGAGAGGGTCCTCGGAGCAGCACTGGGTTGGGCTACAGGACTGGGAGGGCTTGGCCCTGCTATGTCAGGACTCTAACACTCTATTTCCCATGCAGGAGGGAGTGGAAACCCTGCACATCAGGGAAAAGCAAATTCCCCTGGAAAAGGAGAGGGACAGGTAGCTCCAAGCCGCTCGCTGCTGAGCAGGGAGGATGGGCGTCTGCACCTCAGTCCCTCTTCATTACACACCAAGTGTTTGGAGACAAGGTCGAGCAGACAGAAAGCCCCCAGCATGGCAGTGGGCCACGCTTGGAGCAATTAGTTTTTCCCTGGCCAGAAGCAGCACCATTCAATTAAACCCCAAAGACTTTGTTTAGTTGCTCTTTTATGTGTGTGCTTTGGGGGCTCAGACAATGGCCAGCGTGGCCTGGGGAGGAAGGAAACCACTCTTTCCACCCAACCAGGGAACTGGCCAAAAAATCCAGCCCAGCAGTTGCAGTCTCTTTGAACTCAGCTTTCAAATGGAGTTTCTCCAATGTTCCTTTCCAGTCTAAAGGCCTGCAAGGAAGAGTGGTCCTTGTGCTTGGGATGCCCCCAGCTGGGGCAGCACCAGGGGTGTGAACTCCTACCATCAGGCATCCCCTTCTGGGAGCAAAGGATGTTTTCCTTTATTTGCTCAGGGTTATTAGGACAAACATATCTACCAGGCAATAGCAAATACTGAGACCAGCAGAGGCTCAGAGGAACCTCCTGGGCATCTCCTGCACGGGTCACGCTGCTTCTCCATCCGAGGAGCAGCGTTCAGAGGGCTTCAGCGAGGGTTTCCACAAATTCGTAGAAGAAAATGAATTATGGCTGTTAAATGCAAAGATACGGCTTTTGGCTTAGCTTCAGCCCTGCACTTAGTTTACCGATAGTGGACGATGTAGGAGGATTATACCCCAAAAAGTACCACAGCTTTTTGCTTTTTGCTTAATCCCTTTCCTTAGGCCAGCATCCCATGGGAATGTAGGGGCTTGGCCGGACCTTTGTGGCTTTTTCTCTCTCCGTTCCCATCTAATGGTCAGGTGGTTACAGGGTCAACCTGGGTGGCCCCCAGGACCGTCACCAAGAGCCCTGCCTGCCCCAGGGCTGGGTGCTGGGGGTCTGGCAGCTCACCCAGGCTGTCTTGCAGACTTGGCACCTGTGGCACCCTTCACAGGGTGACAAACCCTCTGATACCACCCTGCTCCTTGCAATCAGCTCCTGGGCAGAGGGGTCTCGTGCTCGGGGAGTTTTTTGTAAGCTTAGCTTACTTATTTTTGTTCCAAGACTTAGAATAGCTTACTTATGTTTTTTCTAAGATTTAGCTTAGTAGGTTGATAGGGCTGGGACAAAGGCTGGACTAGAGCATCTTCAGGGTCTCTTCCAGCTGAAATTATTCTATGATTCTACTTTTACCCCATCCCCCGGCAGTTTTTCACCTTCTTACTCCTCATTCAAATCCTCTTATACTAGAAGGCTCCTGGAGGATGGGGTTTGGGGTCCCTCTGTCCCCAGAGATGGGCTCAGGGCCACTGCCCACTGCTGCCGTCCTTGCCCCATGCCCTTCCCCTGGGTCCCTCTCTGTATCCAGAGAAAAGCAGCGCTTTGACAATTTGATACTTTTCATCGTGTTTGCAGAACTGCCAGGTAATTCTCTCTTTACCCGGGCGTCCATGTTCAGCTCTCTGATCTCAGAGGCGACTTCAGAAGGAAGAAGGAAATGAGCTCCTGCCCTTTATTGTTGCTTATTGCTTTATGCGTCCTGAGAGGGCTTGGTTTCTAAACAAGCCCTATTTTGTGATTCGCAGTGTTTATTCTTTACTTTAGAAATGCATTGTCCTCTGTGGGATACTCTGCGGTGGCAGCAGAACACGAGAAATTACGGCGTCGCGGGAGCCAGCAAGGCAAAAATGATGTAACTGGGGAGGGAAGGGACTTCTTTAAAACATTAGCAAATTCTTGAATGTTTTTTTTTTTAAAATTTAAACCCGATACGTAGCATTACTGTCGAGCGTAGCTGCTCGTTTCATCAGCCTGGCTGTTTAAAAACATTCTGAAAGTCAAAATGAAGGGTGGGAATGATGCACATTGTTGGAGGGGGGGTAAAAAAACCCCCAAATCCTGACTTGCTTTATCTGTTTTGTCTGCTGCCTGCCGCCACCAGCACGGCCTCTTTGCTTTATGGCTTTTATTGGGATGTCTGACCGGCCGGCGAGCCGCCTGCGTCGCCTCTGGGGCTCGGCGCAGATCGCTGCCTGCGACTTTGCAGAAAGCCTTCGCTGATTAATTTTATACCGTCACAGGCAGGACCTGCCTTCTGCACTGATGTCAGCAGTCAGGGAGGGACTTTTACAGCCTTATGGGTTTGGGGATTTTTTTTTATTTTTTTTTTTGGATGATCCTGGCAAAATTCCTGAGCAATTTTTTTTTTTTTTTTTGAGCAGCCCCTATACATGCTGCCTCCAAGCCGCTCTCTTATTACTGCTCACTTCCTGAAAGGAGACTTTTTAGCAAAGCCTCTAGCTCCAGCGCTGCCTGGGTCTGACAGAAGAAGGTTATTGAGGAAGGCGACATAAAACCCTCAGCCTGGAAACTTTCTGACACGCGCAGGACTGAGGGAGAGAGAGAAGCTTTTTGGCTGTTGCTGGGAAAAAAAAAAAGAAGAAAGAAAAAAAAGAAGCTCAAGGAATTAAAAGGGGGAAAAGAAGAGAGAAGGGAAAAAACACTAGAAAAGGTAAAACATTATTTGAAATAATTTTTCCGGGGAAGACTCTTTGAGGTTGGAGTGGGGTGGTCTGGGCTGGAGGGAACGTGAATGTTCTTTGAAATCAGAACTGTCTCTCTGGAGAAGGAATGAGCCCGGAGAGCGTTGCACGCTGGAAAAAACATTTGTGAGAATGAAAACCATGTTCACCCTTCTCCAACATTCAGAGTTTCCATAAAAACGCAGGGTTGTGTTTCAAAGTGTCTGCAGGCAGCAGGAGTCGGCATCTGCGCTCGCGCGCCGTCTCCCTCGCCTCCCCCTAGCCCCACACCGCTCGGCTTTTCGGGTTGTTTTGGTTTTTTTAATTGCGTTAAGCCGTCGGATCGCGTGTTTGCTGCTCTGAAATGCAGCTGTGCCCGTGGGCGAGCCTCTCAATTACAGAAAGCAACAGCTACAGTCCCCTCTTTGCAGAATTATATGTTCCTTGCTGTCTTGGTTCCGGAGAATAAACGCATACTGTGCTCCCTCTCCCTCTTTAGCTGCCTCTCTCCATCTTCAGGAGCTGCCAATGCTTCTTTTTCCCTCCTGTACGGTGTGGTCAGAGGATTATAAACTTTCCACCCTGAAAAAGTTGCAATGTCCTTAGCTTTGGGTGCCTCACCAGGCATTTGGCCCTGCCGTGCTAGTCACCTTCTTCTTTGCTTTGATTGTGTTTTAAAGGGGGTTTTTTTTAAAAAAAAAAAATGATCAATCCCTCAGAACATGTTATTTTAAACATCAAAGTAAATATTAGTGATGGTGAAATGCCAGAAGATTATCTCATTAGAGCTGAAGGAGCTGCGCTATAAATAGAAAGGAGTTTATAAAATAACCTTGGCAAGTATCTTCCAGAGGGGGAAGAATCAACCGAGAGGGAAGCATGGAGCCGCGCTCCGGGGCAGGTACCCTGCTCTGGCGCCAGCAAAATTTAAAATTTCACGCAGAGCCTTGTTTTTGGGGACTTTTCTGGTCAAGTGTAGGCAGGGCTGTAAACGTCGGCGGGCGTTGGTTTGCCTTTTTCGCTCCATGCCAATACCCCCATCGGCTGGAGATGGCTCAGCCCCGCCAGAGATCGTCAATACTCTGGTTGGCAGAGCTCACGTGGTGGCAGCGTGCGGGTGATAGCAGAAGATTTTTGAAGCTTTTGTTCCTTTCTGGTTTCGCCCGCGCTGCGGGTGGCAGAAGGGGAAACGCTTTGTTGGGTGCCCGGGTGATTCCCCGGTCGGCACAGGGGTGTTCCCTCCGCTCTGCTCGCCGTGGACTAGTCTGAAAACCTCCTCCAACGAGGTTTCCTCCGGTTCTTGGGAGGTTGTTCCAGTGTCACAGAGTTTCTCCATATATGGAACGTGCCGAGTGCTCCGGTTGCTCCATCCTCGGCTTCCCGCTGTTCCTGCGTTGCCCCACGGCAGCACCCTCTCCTTCCCTCCTCCTCCTCCTCCATCCCTGGAACCTCCAGCGCTGGCGGCTGCGTCTCCAGTTGCCTTCCCCAAGCAGCTGCTTGTTGGGTGGAACGGGAAAGGTCCTGTCGTCTCCTGTAAATCAGGCTTTTCCCAGACACGGCTCGAGGGGCCGAACTGTTGCGTTTGGCAGAGGAAGACCCCGATAAGCCGCGACGGGGCGAGCAGTCGGTGGGGTGAAGTGTAGCCCCGAGGGAAGGTATTGCCCGCTCAACGCAAACAGTGTCTGCCCAACCATAATGCGAGAAGTTCTGTTGAAGCTCTGCTATCACCGGTGGCTCGAGGCCACCCAGAGACTCTTCGGGTGCTTGTCGTCACATGAAGCCCTGGTCCAAGAGGCAGTGTGGGCTCAGCTGCCCGGAGGAGCAGCTCCATGGAGAGCTTTTCAGCACAGGTTGCATCAGGCCCACCCAGGGGATGATTCTGTTCGAGCATTAATCTAAAGCTTATCTGAAACCCCCAACTCCAAAAACCACTTTTCTTGCCAAGTTTCCAGCAATTAGTTCGTTCTAAGCCAGAAACACCCCAGGATGTGTTTGTCACGTCCTGTCCTGCCTAGATCTCAAGTTAACACAAATGAACTTAAAACAAACAGAATTTGGACTGAATTTGTCAAGTTTTCAGAATTTGGATGATGTCAGCTCTGGTGTGTTGAAAATATGCAAGTCAAAAAGATCTTTGCTCGACCCCACCACCGTAGGAAATGTTTGCCAGGCGAGCAGTTACAAACGTTTCCTGGGAATCTGCAAAGCAGGTCGGATCTCATGCGGCGGTTGGGGAGCGAGAAACACGGAAAAACCACCAGCCTGGATTTCATTTTTCAGGACTAATGGAGTTTTTAAAGGGACACCATCAAAGCAATCTTGGTTGCTGTGAGTGCCTTCAATCAAGGCTGCAACCAATTCAAGAATTGGGAGAGTCTCCCCCGAGAAACTCTGCAGAAAGATTTTGGCTCCACCTGACTTCAGTGGAGCAATGTCAGTGGCACTTGTTGAGCACAGAGTCTCTATTTGGCTGCGCCGTTGCTTACCGTCTGCGTTCTCCCGGGCTGGGAAGAGAATCCTTGGGCTATGCCATGTCTTTACACCTCTGTTTGTCATCCTGACCCGCTCTTACTGCTTCTGTGTTTCCTTCTCTTCCATTGTAGCTTGGTTTTTAAAGGGAAAAAGAGTTAAGGTGAATCTATTCCCGTGCAGTTCTGCAAATCCTCCTGAACTCAAACGTTCGTAGATGTTGGTTCCAGCTGGGCTGGACTCACAGGTGAAATCTTGGCTTCCCAGCATGGGAGTTGTGCCGCTGACCTCAACAGGTCCAAGGCTTCACCCTGAAGTGGCTTCGGTTAAAGCCGCAGCGCAAATAATTGAGTTCAGTCCTATCGGGGTTAATGGCTTTTCATTCCTTGGCCATGAAGAAAGGCAGCTCCTCCATGGCAGGGCCCAGAGAAATGTGTTCGGTGGCTTTTGGGCTGCAGCTTCCCCGTTAGGAAGCCACACGTGCTTGTGAGTCGGCATATTTTCTGTTGCACCCTGCCATACCCCGTCAAATCCAAACCATCTGGACCATATGTTTCCCTGAACAGAGAACCTGCAGGGAGGGGGAAAAGGGCCCATAAACTCTCTGCACAGCAGATCTCACAGAGCTCGCTTAAGGGAGCCGGAGCCTGGAAACGATCTGCAGATCTTCCAGATCTGAAAAGGGCTGGAGAGAGTCCACAGCCCGATGTGGTCTGCAAGACTTCATCCCGCTGCCGAGCTCCCCTGGCACGTTCCTCCGTGGTAACGCGTCTGGGGGTGCTCACTGCCGTGGTCACGCTGCCTTTCACAAAGGGCGCCCCAGGGTGATGACACGGAGGGGGCCGTGCTCTTGTATGATCTGCCTGCCTGGCTCTCACCACATCGCTTTGCTTGCCCTGGTTTGCCCTGACGGGATGCGAAGCTGGTAGCATTCACCTGCTTGCAAGGAGGCTTTGGGAGGCTGCGGGGCCGGTGGCAGGAGCTCAGCTCTGCATTTGCGTTACGGGCTCTGGGTGCTCCGGGAGGGTGGGTGCTGCTGTGCACGTCTGCAGAGCGGGGGGTCTCAGTGCCGAGGCCCTGGAAGCACACAGCCAAGCAGGTAGAGCAGATTAGGTTGAGCCACCTCTCTGGCCAGCCAGGGGTCCTCTCCCTTTCGCTGTGTCACCACGATGCAGCCGCTTCTCTGGAATGGTCCAAACTGAGTTTGATGCTTTAGGGTCCTGCTCCACTGCTCACTGTGTTACCTCAAAGCCACATCTGGATGTGACCCCTCCTGAGAGAGCCTAACTTTATCCATACCTGCCCTAGTGTCAAAGTTAACCTCGTTCTGGGAGTGGGGTGGGACCAGAGATCCCCACAATTCCCTTCCAGCCTCAGTTATCCTTTGATTCAGTCTGGCAGGACCAAATCAGCAAAGGGTGCTGGAGACAGGCAACGTTGTGGATCCCTTCGCCTGTCCAGGTATGGTGGCTGATGTCTGCCCTCACTGCGGGTCCCATGGTGCTTCTTGCAGCGCTTCAGAAGAACAGGAGTCACCTCAGATACTCTTCTAGGGAGGCTCAGTGGGGCTCTCTTGTCTGTCCAGCTTCAGCGTACGAGACTCTGCTGTACCATGGACCCATGCGGAGGGACAGGTGATGAGAGGGGTCTGTGCCCTCTAGCACAGCACTTCCAGGCTGACGACCAGACACATCTGGAGGGTCCCAGCACTACAGATGTGCAGGGTATGGCCCTGCCCTAAGGGCGGGTCAAGGAAGGAGTCAGATTTAGGGTGCCACACGTGGTGCGTGCGACAGGTCTTTGTAAGGTCTACCCATATAAAACACGCTACCGCCCGAGCAGGGACAAACAGTACACCCCTTTCTCAGACCAGGTCCCTCCTGGAGAGAGCCGGTGGTGGTTGTGCAGGTGAGCAGAGCTCAGTGCTGGCACAGGAGGGTGTTTGTCTTTACGCAACCCCGGGGCTCGGCGCCTTGTGTTGCTGCGTTGTGTAAGCACAAAGACAGCCGAAGGGCTGCAGCAGCCAGCTCCGCCGGGACGCAGGCAGCTGCACGGGACTGTTGCAGTGCCTCCTTCTGCTTCCCTGCCTGCTCGGAGGCATGAGTGCTCCTGGCCTTTCCCAGAGCCTGGGGCAGACGCCTGGCACCACATGCACAGTGGAGCCGTGTCACTTGCTCCGTGGCGGTGCAGGGGGAGAAGCAGGAGCACAGGGAAGGGTGGTTTTGTGAAGGCAGAAGGCAGACACACAGGCAGGGAGGTGCCAGATGTCGAAACATCTGGATATGTGTGGCGTATCCAGAGGTATCAGCGGTACATGACAGTGTACAGAGGGGCATGTGTGTACCGAACGCAGATGTGCTTGCAAGTCGTGTGTATCCTCGCACAGAGAGCGTGTAACCTTGTGCACAGCCGCACCGAACAGCTGCCATCATGGTCGGCGTGCACGTGGATGGTGTGTGCGTGCTTACACGCATGGTGCATGCGTGTCATTGGCGGGGGGCACCGTAAGGTAGGCAAGATGCATTTTCTTTTAATGACTGCTCGGTCGTCTTTTGAATTCTGCTGGTTTGTGCATGGCTGAAGCCAGCAAGGAGAGTGGTGGCGGGGGGCCAGCAAGTCTGGGTCACATGGAGCAGCTCCAAACTATTGCATAAGTCCTGTCTGAAAGTGGACCTGCTTGGTGGAGTCATCTCCTTAAAGCAAAAGAAGTCCGAGGCTGGGAGCGTTGAGTTACTCGGTAGCCACCTTACATCTGGCTAAAGCTGGCTAGTCTAGCAGCCAGGTTTGGGCTTAGCCCTGGGGCTCGCACTGTCCTGTGCTGAACACCCCTCCCTGGTGATGATACGAGCTGGCCCTTCTCTTGTGCTTTCCTGTTGAGGACCTCCGAGCAGTTTACCACGCTTGGAGAAATGCAGTGACCCCAGCCTTCCAGATAGGGCCAGATCCTTATGTAACAGGGAGATAGTATTTCCAGAAAGCAGAGTCGGAGAGAGGTCGGTGCTCCCAGCTCTCCACTCACATGCCCTCACTTAACCGGGGGTTTCTTTTGCATCTTTGCTAGTGGAATTAAAGATTCTGGGGACGAGCAAGGAGGTAATTCAGCCCCTTCCTCACCGAGATTGCACTGGGTAGACTTGTCTTGACTGTAAGACAATTTTCATGTGTTTTGGGGTGGTTTTTTTTAAGTACTCCCACACAGTACTGGAGTGAGCCCAAAGCCCTGTGAGCTCGCTTGTACAAAGGGATAGAGGGTGTGCCCGGCTAGAGCACAGCAGGGCCCGGCGCGGAGCGTGGCAGCGAGCCTCCAAGAGGGAGCTGGTGGTCCGAGGGCAGCGAGGGGCTTCCCCTGCTCGCCCAGGCTGGTACCGGGTTGCTGACAAGGCGACGGAGACCCGGGCTCGGACCCCTCACTGCTCGGGTGCAGCCTGGCAGCACCAGCCTGGATTTCCCGTGTTGCTGGTGAGAGCCTTTGGATGGGGTCAAGTCTTATTTTAACGATGTGAAAGCAGCGTCTCCCCTCCGGGCAAACTCTAAATTTGACCCCGCAGTAGCCGCGATGGGTGTCTGCAAGGAACTGCTTTTTGGGTGAGATGAAAGAGCCCTGGCAGGCGAGGCGTAGGTCCCCTCTCAGCCCAGCGGATGCCAGCGAGGAAGGGAAAGGCAAAAGCCCTGGTCTTTTTACTCCGTTGTCCTTACTCCTGAGGAGCAACCGGAGGGGTGGTGAGGGGATCCTAAAGGGTTGCTCTAGAGCAGTGCAGGCAGGAACCATCACATGGCTGGAGGCTGCTGTTTTCTGGTGAACAGTGATAACTACGTGTTTCTCATTCTTTGCTTGCCGTGCCTCCAGAGAGGCCAGGCTTGGAGCAGCAAAGCAGATTAAGGTTCAAGCTCTTGTTTTCAGTTCTGCAGACCTGTGACTTTAACCCGTTTTTGGCATTTTGCAGCTGATGCTCCTAGCAGCAAGCTGCTGAGTGCCTAACGCTGTTTTTTTTCTGCTTTTAACCCATAATGCTGCTCTAGAGCTGAGACACGACTTCCCAGTGGAAGCCCTGTCATGCTGGCAGGACGACTGCAAGAAAGACTTCTGCCATCTGCAGCTCAGCATGTTTTCAACTTAGCAGACCAGCCAAATATTTTGTCAGGAATATCAGGACGGGCTCTTGCTGAAAGCAGGGGAGGTCTGGGGAAGTTTTGCATCCACCCGTGTGCTCACCACCCGCCCGGGCTCTCGCCTCTCGCTGCAGGAGGCGCAGCGTGTTCTGGGGGGAGCAACGTTCTTTACTCTGTCCTCAGGATCCCGAGGAACGTGCAGGAACCCGCCAGGAGCCGGAGTGGCAACTGTCCCCGGCCAGCAGCTAGCCCACAGCCACGTTGGCCACCCTGGTGGGAGGGACCTGCCTAACGCAGATTGACCGCATGGAAGCTGATGTTTGATGGGCTTGGTTGAAAGTGTAAGAAAACAACTAATTTTCCTTGAAGACTTTAATTTTGGGACGTTGGGGGGTTTGTATCTAGCCAGAACTATCTGACTGTGTGTTTTCTTACACCAAAAAGGCCAACCGAGGTCACAGGGGGTGGCTTTCTGTTTAGCTGCCTTTGGATACCTGTTGGAGACCTCGGTGTGCCGGAGGTGGCCGCGGGCACACACAGCGAGGCTGCCCTGCACAGAGGTGTTGTGGACGTGTCCCTGGAGACCTGGGCAGGGCTCACCAGGGCTTTTGCTTTTCAAGACCTTCCAGTCCCCAATTAATTCCCTCGTGCGTTTTGTGAGCGCCGCCATGTGCTTGCTCTCGTGGGGGCGTGGAGGTGGGGCTGGTGGCCTGGGCGTCCCCTCACTCTGGCGCCGATAGTCCTCAACTCTGGGGAGTCAGGCAGCAACAGGCACACGGTGGCTTTTCGAGTGTCCCTGGAACCAGGACAGACCCTGGAGACCGTGCGGAGGAGTTATCCCTCTGCCCTGCCGCGGTATTTGGGCAGTAGATGCCAGCCGAGGGTTTACAGCCAAAAACTTCGTGAAGAGGCGACAGCAGGTGAGACGAGGGCTGTTTTTTTTAGAGGAATGTGGTGACTTTAGGATCAGCGCCCATGAGCTGCAGGCCCCGTGGCTGTGGCGGGCAGCTGGGATGACGGAGCACAGGTAAGAGCCTGTGGGGGTCCGTGCAGGTGATGGGCAAGGCTGGTGGTGCCGCTGCCAGGTGCCTCTCCTTGGCACTGGCGCAGTCCATGAGCCCAGCCCACACCCCAGCACCCTGTGCTCCCCACCGTGTCGGGCTTGTTTCCCAAAGGAAATGGAGCCTGTGGAGCAAGCCATGCCTTTGCAGCTCTTCCCCTCCGACGGTGACTTTGGAACGTGTAGGGTAATTTTGGGTTGGAGGGGATGGAGGAGCAAGGTGTTTGCTTGCAGGGGCTGTGTTGGCAGGGAGCTAGGGCCGAGCCACGGGACGTGGTGTCACCACAACCCCGGCATGGTTTGGGAGTGCCCGCACCCCATTTTACAGAAGAAGGAAGAATTAACCGTGAGGGCGGGCGACTTTCATTCATTCATCGATGCCTTTGCTAAAGGGCACAGCCCAGAACTGCTGCTCAGGGCAAAGCGGCGCGGCCGTGGGACGCTGCTTTCGCAGCTGGCGGGCGCTGCCCGTCAGGAAGATGCCGGTGGAAGGGCTGGAGCGTGTGTGGAGGGGGTTGCACTGCAAGTATTTCGTCCCACCGGGGAAAACTGGAAGCAGAAATCCGTGTTTGTGTTTATTTCTCCCTCAGAAAAAGGGAAGAGGACACCTGAGCTCATAATTTGCAAAAGTTGGATGAGAAACCTGGAAGCCGCCGGGCCCTGCATCTTTAAAAGCCGTTAAATTCCTCTTCTCTGCACTAGGAGGCACCTTGAACCTTCCTCTTGGCCCCGAGCAGAGCCCATCTGCTTCCTATTACCTTCCCATAAAGCTGCCTCCCCGGCCAAAAAGCCGGGCTTTCAGGGAATTCTGTCTGCAGCCCCGATGTTGAAATTAGTAACAGTTGTCATCTGTTTTTCTTTTTTTCCCCCCCCCTCTTCTCTTTTTACTTTATTCCAGCTTGAATTTTTAAAAACCCCCCTCCCCAGCCCTCCTTCCCCACCCCCTAGGAAGGTGTGTGGGAAGAGGCGACCTCAAAGCCAGCTCTGGTGGCTCCCCGCTCCCCTTGTCGTTGCCGTCGCCATTGCTTCCTCCTCCTTCCTCCTCCTCCTTCCTCCTCCTCGCCGAGTGGCCCGGCCCACGGGTTCACGCGGCGAAAGCCACCTTGGCGCGGGGAGCGTCAGCCGCTTGCCTGCCAAGGACAACGAATTCCTCAGAAAAAGGAGCGAATCGGAACCGGCCCGAGCGAGGGAGGCACGAGACCGCAGAGGTCACCCCCGTGCCTCCCTCCATCCCTGAGTGGTGACACCCCAGTGTTGTTCCACTGCCCCCCCGCGTGGGACCCGTCGCTGCCGCTCAGGAGGCAAAATCTGAAAAGTGAGGTTATGGAAAACTTTATATGGGTTGAAGCGGTCGTGGAGCCCGTGATCCTCCAGCTCTCTGCTCCGTCCTCCTCTTGCAGGACACGGGGTCTTGGACGTGAAACGCTGCCGGGAAGGCGGGTTCGATCCCCGTTGGGTCCCCATGTGTTGCTTGATCTAGTTGAGAGGTGCCCCTGCCCATGACAGGGAGGTTGGATTCAATGATCTCTAAGGTCCCTTCCAGCCTGGGCCATTCTAGGATTCTCTATGATTTTCCTTCCCGTGTGAGGAAAGGAATATGGAAGCCAGACCCTTCCCCCAGCCCAGCTTCTGGGAATTTTACAACTGTAATTTCTGATTTGGGCTCCTCCAAACGTGCCTCTTTCCCCCAAGGTTGGGGCTGCGGGGTCTTGGTGCCTGCAGCTGCCTTCCGGGGAATGCGAGGAGCCGGGGCTGCAGGGGAAGGTCACGCCTGCTGCAGCTCAGGGTCACGGAGAGGAGGAGGAAGGATGGGGAGTAATGACAGCCTGGAGGAAACGGGTTCAACAGCTGGAAAACAAGAAAATTTAGCAGTGCGAAGCCCGGGAGAAAATATACTTCAGCTGAGCAACTTTCTGTCCGCAGATCTTGGAGCCGTGACAGGATTTAAAAGCTGGAATCTCGAGCTTTAATAGACGCTGAAAAATGCTGACTTAGGAGAGGGCTGCAGCGTGCCCAGCTTTCCTTTCACCTCTCCCTTTTCCAGTTCACTTCTTGCAGCCCCGTGATGGGGGAACGGGCACGGAGCAGCTCGTGACATCCGTGGCGCTTGACCGTGGCTCTGCCCTCTCTGTTTCCCAGTCGGGGGGGGGTGACACGACAGAGGATGTTGTCACCAGGTGGACGTGGCCTCATGGACACATGATGCTGAGGTCGGCATCCTCGTGTCATGGTGGAAGAGGGCAGAATTCTTGCCCGACTCTATTGCCTCCACTGTCTTCTTCCCTTTACCTGTCACAGATGAGTGGAGCAGCCCGAGACAAGATTTAGACAGTTTTTCCCCCGTCAGGTAGTTTACTTTCATGGTTGCGGATCGTGTGCGCAGTCTTTAAAGCCGTCATCATGGGGGTTGTGTTCAGCCTTGGCAGAAACCGACCTGGCAGGCGACACCAGATGTGGCTGGAGGGTCCAGCCTGAGGCCTCACCAGTTGTCTTTGGCCGTTTTGAGCTGTAAATAGTTAAAAAACTCAACATACAAACATCTCGAGCGCCAAACGGTCATTTAAAGATGCACGATTAATCGTTTGCAACATTTCTGTCTAGTTAGGGAAAGTCATCCACTTACTTAGGTTAATTATTGGGGCAGGAATCCCCTCTCTGATTTCTTCTTGTGCCTCGCCTCTGCAGCCTGTGGCCTCCGATGGGTGTTTTCCCAACCCCCCCAGCACAAATAGCATCAACTCCGTAGTGAAGTAGCCGGTAGCTAGTCTTTGCTGTTTGAAAACACACAAAAGCAGAGTGAGGCGAGGGTTAATGATGTTATTGCATTTCCTAACTGGGATGAGGACCCCACACACATACTGTGGCTATTGACACCTTTGCAGAGAGCACCTCATCGTCCATCTGCCCTGCCTTCCGCTGCCTTGCCCCAGCACCTTCTGCTGCCGGGGTGCAAGCTGTAGCAGGTCTGAAGTCAGGCTTCAGTATGTATTTATCTGTCGCCTTTGCATTATGCCGTTGCATTTTTCCGTGGGCTTACTCTGGAGCAGAGCATCGCTGCTCGGATGTTTGGGATTCTCCGGGCAGGAGTTAGGTATGTACCGCGTTCGTTGCGTACGTCATCTCCTCGTTGGATAGAAGCAGAACCCACAGGCTTTATGCAACTCTCCAGCGCTATGTGAGTTTTGTATAATTGCCTCAGACTGAGTGGAAATTAATCTGCAAAGCCAAAAATCTTTCACTGAAGCAATTAGCGAATCATTTTAAATAACAAATGCAATTGGAATCTCACGATCCGTTTGTGGATAGAGCAGAGGGTAAGGGTGAGTTCACTGAATGGGTCCTTTGTTTTCAATCACTTTTTTAGGTTTAACCAATACACTCTGAGAGCAAATGCTCTTCTCTCAGTGCAGTGACAGTCATTAAAGTGTATTTTAAAGCCAGGGAAACTGGAACAGGGAGGATTTCTAGATTGCTGCTCGCTACCACCCACCTAAAGCTTTTATTTCATGCTCTCCTTTAAGAGATCAGGTAACTGGGACCGGGTCACTCTTCCGTCTGTGCTTCCTCGTGGGCGTTGCCACAGGACAAAGGGTTCCCCCGTTTATTCTGAGCTCTTTTCCCCAGGTCCAAGGGATATAGCAGCCCTTCGGTGCCGCTGTCAGAGCGGTGCAGGAGCTGTGCTGAGAGCAGTTTGCCCCTGGAAGAGCACCCGGCTGCAGTGTCCCTGTACCGGGATAAAGTTGCTTCCCAGTGCTGTGAGCTGATGTGGTTAATTGCATTTGCATTCACTTCCTGTCCTTTTCTCCCTTTTGTTTCTTTTTTTTTCCCCTTTCTTTCCATCCTTCCCTTCTCTAAGATCCTGGTTCACCCTGCACCCCTTTCTTCTCCCTCATCTTTCTCCTCCGACCCTTCGTTCCCCCTGTGCCCGTCTCTCCCCTTCGCTCACCCCCCACCCTCTCCTCCGCAGGGGCGATGCCACCGAGAGCCTGAGGTTCCTGGCTTTAGCCCATGCTGACCCCGCGGCGCTGGCTGCGAAGACACCGTCGGCCTCGCTGCTTGGGGGAGAGCACGGAGCGGCCGAGGATGCCTGCGGAGGGACCGAGGACTCCTGTCTCTACATAAGCGGTGGCTGAGGGAGAGACATGTTGGGACGGGGCCCTTTCGGCTGGCACAACACTCCCCGCGCTGAGACGAGCATCGCGAACCATGGCAATAGCTTGGAGGCTTCTCACGTGGACGGCCATCTTCACCGCGGCCATGTGCAACTTCCCCGGTTACACGTTCCAGTCGCAAGGTGAGCGTCGCCGCGGGGAGGGGAGCTGGATCCACCTGTCCTCTGTTTGGAAAAACCCTAATACTGGCCCTGGAGGAGGTATTAGGGTAGTATTGTAGGAGCTGTAGGTGGAGTTGGCCATTTTGGACTGTAAATAGTTAAAAATCTCGGCATATAAAAACCTGGAGCACCAAACGGTCATTTAAAGATGTACAATTAATCCTCGCAACATTTGTGTCTAGTTAGGGAAAGCCATCCCCTTATTTAGATTAATTATTGGGGCAAGAATCATCTCTCTGATTTCTTCTTGTAGGTAGAGTTGTAGGGTAGTGTTGGAGGAGTAGGCAGAGACACCTCAGACATGGTTTGGTGCTCATGGGAGTGTTGGGTAGACGGTAGCAATAGATGATCTTAGAGGTTTTTTCCAACCTTAATGATTCTATGATTCTAAGAAACTCTGCTCCCTGTAGAGCAACATTGCTCCTCCGGCTGCTTTTGCAGGTGTTTTCCCTTGGTTTCTGAAGAAAGGACAAGTTTTGTTCTTGGACGAGCGAGATTTTTGCAGAATTCAGAGCAGCAGTTTCCGCAAGATGAGATGGGGCTTAGAGAGCGAAGGAGATGTGGAGGCGATAGAGGAAGCTCCTCTTCCACTCAAGTGGAGCATCCCCAGATGAACATACCCTGCACAGCTGGATCATGTGCTGCTGGAGGAGCAGTTTTAGTCTGTACACACATTTTCTGTAAGTGCTACCATTAGTAAGTGCTCCAACCCACTCAGGCGTGAGCACTTTGTACCTGACTTGTGTGTCTGGCTATTTCTAATGGGCTTGTGCTTAAATGCAGGGCCACGCATGCAAGTGATTGCCAGGAAAGAAAAACGAGGTTCTTGTGTACACGGATTTGTGCCTTTGCACAAGATTTTATTCCAGGTTAGGAGCAAAGGGCCTCAGAAGTGAGGTGGGCTGCCTTGTACCCAGCCCAGAGTACAAATACAGCACAGGCAGATAACACAGGGTCATTAAATTGCTTAATACTGATAGGCTTTTGTGACCATTTCTTAAGAGGCAATAGGAACCAAAGGCAACCGCGCACCAGAGGTAAGAAAAAGGAGCTCCAAAGTTAAACATTCATCTGCGCAAGGCGTTAAGACCTTGGCAGCGTACTTAGGCACCCTTAACCCTGAAATACCACATGTGCTCAGGCTAATTGCAGCAGGGCCAAAGTCAGCGACGTCCCAGTAGCAGGGTTACGATGGCTGGGGGTTGTCTTGTGAAGAACTGGAAAGAGGAGCAAAGGCAACCCAAAGCCAGCCTGGGTCCGAGCCGCATGTCCTTGCTAAACGCGGGGCACTGCCGTGCTGGGGCGTGCGCTTGGGCGAGAGGAGCATCAGGCAGAGGCACAGCTGCGTGCCGCGTGGGCGCTGAGTGACGTGCGAGGTTATACAGGCAGATTTTCTTGAATCTGAAACAAAAACATGGTTTCTGGTCCTTTTCACCAAAGCCTCTGGCAATGCCTGGGGTGACTGTTCTGGGCCTCCTGTGTCCGTCAGTTCACACCTCCCTCCATCTGCAGCCCTGCGTTCGCGGCGCGGCAACGCTCCGACCAGGCCACCGCTGCCAGATCGCCTCCCTCCGGACTCACGGCCGCTCAGATCCTCCCTGGCTCATGAGTCCCCGCACCGTCCGCTGGCGCACCTCGGTCTGAACCTCCCGAAATTGTGGTTAATGCTTTGGTGCTCTCCGAGATGCTGGCTTCCCCTGAGCAGGTCTGGGGGATGAGTCTCAGCTCGTGGTGTTGCTGGGAGCACGGTGCTGTGGGAGCACCGAGGTGAGGGCTGCAGCCTTGTGGCCCTCCCGTGTTGGGGAGAAGCACGCACGGACTCCGAGGTGGTGGAAAACGGAATCCACTTTGTTGCAAGCAGGCATACATATTTATACTTATTAGCAAGAAGCACTATTTGTGGGTTACAAACAGGAGACCAGACTGTGCAGCCAAGGTTGTTATTAGCTCATGTGCTCCTTCAGTCACCCTGGTATCACCCAGGGAGAACAGACTTTCCCAGGTCTGTGTTGATCACACTCTCCCATGCACATCTTGTGTTCAACAAGCATCTTGTCTGTCCATTCTCACAGACAAATTCCCAACATGAGCTGTACTCGGCTGGTCAGGGTCTCTTTTCATCATTAGCAAGCAAGAGTTATGTGTTTGGTTAGAAAAGAGCTCAAGGACAAAAGTCTTAGTTCTGCAACACCATGCTGCTGGCACAGCTAACTCTAAAACGTAGGGTATCCACACCTTGTCCCATCCAGTCCCAAGGGCCAGGCTGCCCCATGGGTCCCTCTTGCTACCAGAGCACTTTTTTAGCCTCCCTGCATCTGGAACTCAACACTTCTCTCCACCACGCTGCTGAGATAGTAAGTACATAATCCGCACAACACCCTTTCAAGAGGGTGAAACGCTGTTATCTCCTCTCAGCACTTGGAGGCACGGAGGATAAAGGCCAGCGTTTCCAACAGTTTGGACCCAGGGACTTGCTCCACTGCTAAGTGGAGCAGGATTTACGTGCCCCGTGCTCACAACTCCAGATCTGCCTGGGTTTGGTTTTTTTTTATGTAGGAAAAAGATTAGAATATCAGAGTCGTAAGCTGTAATTGTCTTTGTGGGAAAGAACAGCCCGGCGTTGAAAACCTCTTCAAGGCAGCGGAGATGTGATGAGATTCAGATGGGGCACGTGCATGGGGAACAGCAGCTGAAACGATTGACTGAGGATTCAGCACGTGCCCACCGTTGCTTAATGGTTTTTAGTCAAAAGGAAACTTTGGGCTAGTGCCCAAAGAAATGGATTAGACGTTCCCTTGTTTTATAGACCGTTAGGTGAGGCTGATCTCCCTGCTCACACGTAACCCGATGGACCCTTGGAGGACGTAGTAAGGCTGCCACAAGCCAGGGCAGCCCGAAGTCATGGGATTCCGAGGTGTTTTCCACAACCAGCCCTTAGGAATCCTTTCTGGGCTGCAGCTGGGGCTCCTCTTTGCTCTGGTGACAAGACCTGGGCAGATACCTGCTTCCTTTCCATCCTTCAAGCAGCTCGGTAATGAGCGAAGCGATGGCGAGCATTCAAAATCCTTCCTCCTCCACTTTTAGCTTCCCTCCCTTCTTTTTGTTCAGCGTACCCCTCTGCCAACCCTGGGGCCTTTCCCTTCCTCTGCCATCCCTGCCTCTGCACAATGCTTGTCAATATGGTGATAGGCACTATAGAAATAATAGAAATAATAGAAATGGAAATGAAATAGAGATGGAAATGAAATAGAAATAATAGAAATAGAAATAGAAATAGAAATAGAAATAGAAATAGAAATAGAAATAGAAATAGAAATAGAAATAGAAATAGAAATAGAAATAGAAATAGAAATAGAAATAGAAATAGAAATAGAAAGAAATAAATACATACATATATATATATGCTCCCTTTCCACCAAAAATGGGGCAGCAGGGTACCTCTCCCCACACCCCATCCCTCCTGCTTCCCAGTTTTCTCCCTTGCCCTCTCCTGACAGGTCTGTGGTCCTTCAGGGATGCGCAGTCCCACGTAGCCATGGGCAGGTTTTCCTGGAGAAAGGCTTTTTATAGCACCTCTACCGAAGCCGTTTGACAGCTCTCCGGGAACACTAGGCTGCTTATCAGCAGTGCCAGCCCTTCTGATAAAGGGGGTGCAGTTCTGTGCATTTCAGGCCAAGATCTATTAATACAGCTTGAAGTGGCTGCAAGGTCGGAGGGCGCGTGGTGGCTCTTCTGAAAGGAAAAAGGGCCCAACTGTGCTGCTCCTGCTGATGGGAGCTCCGAGTCTGGTCTGTGATACAGAGAGCATCACCAAGGCAGGGAGGGGCAGATGAGGGAACATCCACGTTGAGTGGGCTGGACAGGGTTAAAAAGTAAAAGAGATCCCAATATCTTAGAGTCTAATCTGATCTTTTATAATTTTAGCAGAGAGGAAGGAATCAGCCGTAACAGTGGGCGAGGACACTGGTTTCTTCTTGGTGGTGCAAGTCTCTCTTCATTGGTTTTTTCCGTTTGTCCCTGCCCTAAAGCGTCACTTCCTAAAACGCTCACGTGATGCAAGGCGTTGCTTTTAGATCTTTCTTCTTGTGTCTTGGTTTCTGGAGTGACTTCCCTGAGAAAATGCACAACTGGCACTGCGGTAAGAAGAGCAGTTTCTCACACACAACCTCACCCCCAGGTTCTGGATGCTTTTTTTTTTTTATCCTCCTGGCCCCACCTTGCAGGTCAGGATCAGAGACTGCAGCCCAGGGTCCCAGGTCCTTTGTAGCCACTGCGGGCTCCTTCCGAGTCGCTGTTTTGCAAGTCCATGTGGACTGCAGAGGGAAAAAGGAAAACAAGACACTTCCGATGGCAAATTTTTCCAAGCCTGAGGTCATTGCTTAAGTGCAAATAGTCACCCTTGTTTGCCTGCCTGCATCACATGCAGGGCGGTGTTGATGCAGGAGAAGCTGGAGCACAGGAAGTGAAAAAACTAATAATTATTTCTGGCTTGGTGAGGCAAGGGAGAGATGCCAGGAGCGCTTATGGTTTGGAAGGATGGGATCTAACCCCTAAACTCAACTGGTGGGAAGGACTGTCCTTGTTACCGGTGGCCAAAGAAACCACTCGGTCAGGCTCCCACACTGGAAAACACACTAGAGGAAAAAGAAACTTTCCAGTGCTGCCATGTGGTAAGAGTGTAATTTGGAGTCCAAATTTATGGTGTCTGGGAAGGCTTTGAAGATGGGTGCTGTGGCGTAGCCACCCTGGAGCAGCCTGGCCGCTCCCATGTACTTAGGAAACAGCTGCAAATAGGATGCAGAAAGCACAGCGAGACTCTCCCAGAGTGAAAAGAGGACAAATCCTCTCGCACTCCATGAGCAAACCTCCGGCCGGGAGGGGTTCAGAGGAGCACGCTGTGATGGGGGAAGATATCCTGTCCAGCGCACGATTTGGTTTTTTACATCCTCTGCTGAAGCCACTGGTACTGCGGGCTGTCAGGGACAGTTACACTTCCAGTCAGATCCAACCTGACAGCCCCTGTGACATTTTGCTTCGAAAACACGAATTTTCTGTCCAGCTTGCAGAGTGCCAATTTCTTTGACAGCCATAAGTGTCGCGTTACCGCTGTGAGTGCGGGCAGATGGTTTGGACAATGACCTTGTCAGAGCACATTTCCTAAGTGCTATGAGACAGGCTCAAAAACCCAAGTGCCTCAAGAGAAGGTGCTAAGCCAGACTGATACGATAAAGAGCACCGAGCTGGTGAGCTGGGAAGGCAGGATGGTGTCGGAGATAGAGACCCGTCCAGGGAATCGGGATGTCTGGCTTCTTTTCTTGCTGCCTTTTCAGCACAGCTGGGGAATTGCAGTTACCCTCTTATTTTGATTGCAAGATTGACGCTGCGAGGACACTGTCTTTGTGCCTCTTAAGAGGGTGCTTAATACCGAATGCGCTGGTGGGCTGTAATCAGGGAGGCTGGTGTGGTGCTGTTGTTATGTGAGTTACCAAAGCAGAGCTAACAGGCCCACATGGCAGCTGCAGCTGTTCTGAAGAACCTCATAGTTCCTTCCTGAGGCTGGTTTCTCCCAAGACGTTGTCACCCCAAGTCCTGCTCTGGCTCGTTTTGAAGAGACCTTATTGCTAGCTTTGTTACTGGAAGGTTAAACTAAGGCTCCAAAACACAGAGTGGGGTTCTGCAGTCCCTCTGCCCGGTGGGGATGGAGAGACAGGGGAGAGTCCATGTCCAGAGGCAGAATTTGGGTGTCCTGGATGGCCCATTGGACCAGATCTGGGGCTGTTTAGCCTAGAGAAGAGGAGATGGAGGGGAGACCTCATCGCTCTCTACAACTACCTGAAAGGAGGTTGTAGAGAGGCAGAGGTTGGTCTGCTCTCCCTCGTGGAGAGTGGTAGGACAAGGGGAAATGGATTTAAATTGCGCCAGGGGAGGTTCAGGTTGGATATTAGGAAGAATTTCTGTACTGCAAGGATTATCAGCCATTGGCACAGGCTGCCGAGGGAGGGGGTTGAGTCCCCATCTCAGGAGGGGTTTAAGAGACGGGTGGCTGTGGCGCTGGGGGACATAGTTTAGTGGGTTGATAGGGCTGGGACAAAGGCTGGACTCGATGATCTTCAAGGTCTCTTCCAGCTGAAACTATTCTATGATTCCATCACGTGCAGAGGAAGAAGATTATGCTCTGTAAGCTCAAGGCGTGTTGGTACCCTGAGGCTCTATAGGCTGAAGATCTTCGGGAATGCCCCAAGGATCCTGCAGCCTGGGCAGAGCAGACCCGGTATCAGGTCCCTGTCTCTCTGCCCAGCACTGGCCACGGCTCACTGGGACTCAGGGGCAGCCAGCTCTGTGTTGAGGTCGCTGGGGGTTTCACTCTGGCTCTCTTTGCAGAATGTCACTCCTGTGTTTGCTTTACCTCCCCAGAGGAGTTCCTCTCCAGCCTCGATCACTATGAAATCGCGTTCCCCATCCAAGTGGACCAAAACGGCGACTTCCTCACCTTTGATGTGAGAAGCCAGCTGAAGCAACGTCCTCGGCGCAGCCTGGGCTCCTTGCCCTACGAGCCATCCGAGCAGCAGGTTTTCTACAAAGTCTCTGCCCACCGAACCCAGTTCCTCCTCAACCTGACACTGCACTCCAACCTGCTGGCGGAGCACTTCACCGTCGAGTACTGGAAGCGGGACGGCGTGGACTGGCAACATGATTTCCACGAGGACTGCCATTACGCGGGTCACTTGCAGGATCAGTACCTGAACTCCAAGGTCGCCATCAGTAACTGCAATGGACTGGTGAGTCTCTGTGTCCTGGCCAGCCAGGGGCAATACTAACAGCTTGAGCTGCACGTAAGCAGAGGTGGTTGGAGCCTTTCTGCTCTTTGTGGTGCAAGTGCAAGCCGGTTTGGGTCCCAGCAGGTGGGTCCACAGTGGTGGGGTTGGTGTCAAGCTAGAGTATTGCACGCTGGCATCAAAAGTGAGCTGAGGGTGAAGAAGGTCACATCCCTTCGATAGGTCTGTAGGGCTTCCTGAGCCGTGTTTCACTTCTAGTCCAATTTCTACCAGAGCTGGTTGGCGTTTTGTATTGTTTTCAATTGAAATGGGATAATTCAGGCTCAAGACCATTATTCTGGCTCTCACAGAATTCTCTCCTCCACTTAACAGTGAAAATTGTGTTTTGCATATGCTAGTGAGGAAGGAGGGCCGGGATTTCACAGCACAACTGGGAATGTCAAAAGTGCCTTCAAATCCCAACTACTGCAGATGTGTTCCTGGGGTTCTGAGTCACTTCTGTCCAGATTTCAGGAGCAGTGTGACTTCTTGGGGGGGAAAAACTGAAATAATCGCTTTTTCAATACAAAAAAGAGAACATGAAGAGGGGATGAGATGACCTCCCTCCAAAACAGCAGGATCATTGCAAAGAGAGTGGTAATGCTTGATTTTGCATGTCCTAACAGCTAGGACTAGACATCATGGTCTTAAATATCAGCAAGAAAGCTTAGTGATAGACATTAGTGGTAAGGATAAGCTGAGCTCTGGACTAGATTGCTCAGGGAGTATGTGGCCCCTACATCACTGGAGATCTTCAGGAACAGGCCAGGCAAATGCCTCTCAAAAATACCCCAGGTATGATTCATGAGCAATTTGAGCACTGGAAGTAGACTAAGGACTTCCATCCTTATTTTTCTGTGATTTTCTGATGTTTCTGGCTCACGAAGCACATTTCATGACCTGCCAGATGAAGCGATGGAGCAAACGTACTCTGTTAGTGCATCCCAAGGATGATGGCTCCCTTGGAGGGGTAACATGTAGAAAAAACCTCTGTAGGCCAGATTCATATTTATGCTACGGCCCCACCTCTTAGCAGTATTCTGGCAGTGCGGAAGAGCTTCCAAATGGGAATGAATTCACGACTGATTTATTGCTGGCTTACACTGCCAGAACAGTGCTGTGGGTTATTAACAGAAATGAGAATCTGACTCATTATATCATTGGGTCTAATGTTTCTATCTCACAGCCAAAAATCAGGGCTGCATAAACTCTCGGTTCCCTAGTTAGCCCTTTATTTAGATATTGGGAACTCTGCTGAAGTCCTAGACAATTTACGGGTGTTCACAAAAGCACTGCAGGGTGAGCTGGGTGCTGCTGGCTTGGAAGGCATCCGGCGTTAGCCAACCTTCTCGCTTCGGAAGGCAGCAAGTCCAGGGCAAGCAATGGCCCAGCAGCACTTGTGCTGGGTTAATTTAGTCCACAGGTGATGTTTAGCTCTGGAGAGATACCAGGGGCTGTCTGGAAGAAAGTGCAGCCAGGCACAAAGAGGGAGGGAGAGTTGTCCAACAATCTCTCCTTTGCCTGAACTCTGTCCTTCTGCCCTCGAGAGTTATGGACCTCAGCAAGGAGCTTTTGGATCCGTGAGAACAACAGGGTCAGGAATTTGGACAGGAGGAGTCTGGAATCTCTTTAGCTGACAGAGTAGAGGCTGGACTTGCCACCAGAGAAGACCAGTTGCAGAGCTCTGGTTAATCAGTAACAGCTAATCCCCTCGTGCCGTCCCTCCGCCACCACACGCTCCCCTCCTAGCAGGCGTCAGTCCACTTTGGAGGGGACAGCTCGGGGCACGAAAGGGTCTCCAGCTGCTGAGGTGTCAAGGTTCAGGTTCGTGCTAAAGGCAGACTGTGCGCGGGGACCCCCGTCTGCTCAGACCCGACTCCCTGAGCGTCAGGCTGAGTGGGGGAAAGTCACCCAGGCTCAAGTTGTCAGAAGCAAAGGGCGAAATGGCTCGTTTTCCAAAACACGCAGAGCCATGAGCCGCTGTCAGGGCCAAGCGTGAAGCGGCCGGAGCCTGCAGGGAGCAGCCTGGGCAGTGTTGCCTCAGCCTGGCCAGGAGCTGAAATCCCTGTGTTAAATAAAGCCGTGTTTCATCCCACTGGCTGCACGAGATCCCAAGGACCTGTGTCCTACTGTCAAAAAAAAATTGCAGCGAGGAGAAAACAACTTTAGGGGAGAATCGCCACACTCTTACCTCTTGTGTCAGAGCTCAGCAAAGGACAGTTTACGGGCCAGGTTTTCACTTCTGTGTGTCTGCACTGAAACTCTGCTTTTGCTTGAAAAACTCTCCTGAAGTCAGCGTGAACATTAAACACTTGGAGCAGGGCAGATGCTGAGGCTACGGTTGAGCTGCTTGTGTATGTCTGAGGAGGTGGGAGAGCTGGACGGCAGGCTGTGGCTGTACTTTTCTGAAGTGTGGTTACAAACTAATAGCATGAACCATCCTTGCTCTGCAGATGACCTGGGTGAATCATAGACAGGATATCCAGTCCGGCTCCCCCACAAACCACAGGGATCTCTCTCAGGGCTTCTTGCCACCCCCTTTCAACAGGCGTGTGTCACGTCCAGCGCCGGGACCTCGGAGCTCGGCCTTCGGGGTCAGCGATGGGGCAGTTTTCAGACTCCTCTGACAGCCGAGCGTCGTGGCTGAAGGATGCCGGGCGGGCGGTGGAGCCTCAAGCCTCTTTGTAGAGGCTCCGGGTTTAAGTAAGAACGACCCAGGGATCTCAGGCAGGACGTGCTCTCCTCTCCTGCTGCTCTGCCCCGAGCCGGTGGTGACCTCCTTCTCCCCGTCCCACAAAGCCGGCAGCCAGCTGGCTTCGCAGGCCGACACTCGGCTTTCCGCCGGAGCCCTCGCCAGGCTAACCTCACAGTACCTCGCTTGTGCTTGAAAAGGTGGAGCCGGGCCAAGAGGAACAGAGCCTGGTGCAGGAGGAAATCCCCCGGCACTCTGGCGATGGGGACTTCGCCGCACACACACTGCCCCGATTCAGCTCTCGGGGCAGGGAGGGAGACGAGGGGAGACCCGTCACAGGGGCAGCGTCCGCCCCGGAGAGGCTCTGTCCCGCGGACGCCCGGCGGTGGTGCCGTCACGCAGCTGGTGCCTTCCACGCAAGGACCTCAAGATGTTTTGCAGAGACCTGCTTCCCCACCTCCCGTCTGGGCAGATCGGGGCTCCTTGCGTAGAGGGGATCTGGTGAAGCGTCTGACACCCACAGGACAACCCGGGTGCAGAGCTGGTGGCTGCAGGGGGGGTGTCTCTGCGCCCGGAGCTATTCTTGTGCACAGGGAGTGGGAGAACAGCCAGGTAACGTGGGTCTTAGACTTTTTGGATGCTTCTTACCCTGCCTGAGCAATGTCAGGCACGTTTCTGTGCGTCGGTTGCTTGCCGGTAAAGTTCAGCTGATAGGACACCCAGTGGTTACAGCACACACAGTGGCTGCAGCAGTGGAGCTTCTATTTGTATCGTGCTGGGCTGCCAGAAACTTTTTAGGTTGCTCAGACTTTTTGGGTAGAGGGAGGGCCCAGCTGCAGAGGAGAGATCTTACTGGGTTTGGCTGCTCCTCCTGCTGGGGTCTGCTCCTGCCCCTCTCATCACTCTCTCAAGAGTGGGTCCACCTGCAGAGAGCAAAGTCTGGGCTCACCGCTGAGATTCAGGCAAAGAACACAATAAGGGAGAACAACATAAAACAGATAAGGAAGCAGAAACAGAATCATCTGACCGAGATGGCCAGTCAGAGGCGTGAAAGGAGCAGTGATACCTGCGGTGCACAACCCAGGTATCAGCAAGCTTGTGGCTCCTGCTGGTTGCCTCACTGCTAATAATTCAGATTTTAAAGATTCAGTGTGTTCCTCAGAAGCCTCTGAGACTCTCTGCTTCTCTGCAGCTCTGTGCCTGAGTCTCCCAGCTAGTGGTAATGGTCCTGAGCTGCTTTTGAAAGTTCTGCAGTGAGGCTGGAAAGTACAGGAGGTAGGTCTCGCTGCTGAGTTGTGCTGCTGTTTGAAGGTACGGTATTTAGGATCCCACAGACAGCTCTCAATTAGACAGAGTGGGTGGAATAGGAAACAACTCATTCATAATTTTGCAAGGAAAGGCTGTGTTTTCCAGAGGACTTTAGTGAACACAGATGTCCCACGGCATCCACAACCATCTGGCTCGGTTTTCTCTCGTCTGTAGGTTCGTACATTTCAGCCTTTGTGCGTAAATGAAGGGATTCCTTCGCATTCTCAAAAGTATTTGTCAGTCCCCAGAAATTCAGTGGTTAATTGTCAGAAAGCTTATTACGAGAAACCACCCATACGTCACCCGGTTCTCTCTCTACCTCTTTTATTGCCTTCCTTCTGCAGCACGGGGTGATCGTCGCGGATGAGGAGGAATATTTCATTGAGCCCCTGAGCCCGGAAGCCAACGTCAGCGCGGGGGGTGAGGGCAAGGGCAGCCCCCACGTCGTGTACAAGCGATCGTCTCTGCAGTACCCACACATGGACGCAGCCTGCGGCGTGCTAGGTACCCACCACCACATCCTCAATCCATCCCAGTCCAGGCTGGGAAAAGCCCAGTAGACCAGGCTTTGAACCAGGCTTTGAAGGTCCACACTGCCTCTGTGGCAAAGAACCAAGTTTATCTCCTGCACTGAGGAAAGTTTTCAGTATTTACTTCTAGCCCTGCTAAGGATTTCTGGTGGCCTGGTCTTTGGAAAGCTCTTACACGCTCTTCTTCACAGCAGGGCTTTTAAATTTGTAAATAGAGCATGGAAGAGAAGAGAAAAAGCTGCCTCTTATTGTTCTTAAGAAAAATCCTCCCGGATTTGGCCAATTTACAAGGCATTGAGAAATCATAGTTGATGCATGCTCGGCAGAGACTTGTCTTTGGGTTTTAGTCGCCAAAGATTGTGTCCATGTTGAGCTACATCTACTGCTGTTAGACACCAGGTGGAAGGATGCCTTGTAGGGCGGGAGGTGGGGTCTAGTTAGTCACAGTGGGCTCTGGAGATGTTTCTGGACGTTCCTTCCCTGAAACCAAGCTCATGCTGTGCCCCCCTTGCCTCTGTGTGCTGCTGAATTGATGAATTTTGCAACACCAAAACCTCTTTCCCCCCTTCCAGATGAGAAGCCCTGGAAAGGAAGGCACTGGTGGCTGCGGACGCTGAAGCCTTCCCCTCTGAAGCCATCGGGCAACCACAGCCACCGCGGCCAGCTGCCCCTGAAGAGATCCGTCAGCACGGAGCGCTACGTGGAGACGCTGGTGGTGGCTGACAAGATGATGGTGGGGTACCACGGGCGGCGGGACATAGAGCAGTACATCCTGGCCATCATGAATATTGTAAGTGTTATAACCACATCATGAACTTTGGTGGACCCCAGCAGCAGAGAGCAAGCAAATCCTGGTCGTCGCGCCGAGTGTCTGGGTTTGGCAGAGGGTGCCCAGCGCTTTTCCTGCAAAAAGACGAGTGGGATGGGAATGCAGCGAGGAGATCGGGTCTGTTCCAGGGTGGCAGTGGCTTCTCCCCATCCCTCAAGCAAGATGTTTGGGTCAAAAATCCTGACACGCTGCTGCTGCTGGTGAGCCGGAGTACTCTGGAGTCTGCAGGGGCTCTCTGTTGTGTAGGGGAGGCGCTGCAGGAGAGGTGAACTCCGGCCTGTCTGGCCGTGCTACAGGCCAGATCTGGACTGGGAGAACAAAGCCCTTTCTTTGAACAGCATCTCCCTTCTCAAATTAGCATTGCAAATATGGCCAGCCAAGCTGAGAAACACATGGGAAAGCATAAGGACAGTGAGCTCTCACGCTTGGGGGCTGATCAGCGTGAGGGTTGGGGAAAAAGACCCTCGTTCTTCCATACCAAGCTGCCCGTGTCTCTGGGTTACTGCAGAGGAGCTTCCTCTGCAGCGTCACATTTGGGTCATTGCTGGCGGCAGGGTACCGGGTGAGATGCATTAGCAGCCTGAATTGGCCCTGCTGAATCCTCCTGTGAGGTGAGATAGGCTTGGAAGTTATCCATCAAACCACTGAAAGCCTCTCTGTGATGGTTCTTTGTCCCATCCTCTGCAGGATCTCTTTTCATGGCTTGCTCTGTTTGCATTTCTAAAGCAGATGCCAGATTTTAAAACAATACCGTTTCTGACTGTTGTGCCTGCTGTAAAACGCCCCTCGTGTGGCGGCAGAGAGACACTGTGTCACTCCCTGCCCATGGGCGGTCAGCAGAGCGTCGTCCCCGTGGCCGCATAATGCCAGGACCTTGGGGCTTCCCCACCCAAGCCTCCAGGTGAAGGAGCAGGTGGGATGTTGGCTTCGCGGCTTGGATCTCCCCAGAAAGCAACACCAAGGTCTGAACGTGGTTTAGGAGGCTCCTCAATCCCAGTGGAGTCCCGTACTCATTTCCACTTTCTAAAAAGGCTGTGTTCAGACCCTGCAGCCCACACTGATGAAGCAGCCCTGTTTCCCTCCAGCGGATCCCCAGCACATGCCAGCTCACCCCCCGATCGCGCTGTCACCCAGCCAACGAGCTCATTTTTAAGACTCGTCTTTTCTTGTTTCTTGGAGGTCAGGTTGCCAAACTTTTCCAGGACTCGAGTCTGGGCAATATTGTCAATATCCTGGTCACCCGGCTGATTCTCCTCACCGAGGATCAGGTAAGGGGGGCTCCAGCTGAGCCGCTTGCATCCTGCATCTGCAGTTCCTTTGGGGGTCCAGGTGTTCCCCCTGGATGTCACCCCAGGGAGGTGCCCCCAGTGCAGTCTTATGGGTGCACTACATCTCCTTGATGGGCTGAGGAGACCTCTGGGCCTCTGTGGTGGCTGTAGGGAGGTTTAAGTAGCTTTACTCCTCCTAAAGTCTTGCTTTCCGATGGCGTCGATGAAAAGGTGGGGGTATCTGGACTGGTGGCAGTGCTCTGCTGGCACGGGAATAGGCAGTACCTTCATATCAGAATTTTCCTGGGAACACACTGTCCTGGTTTCCATTGCAGCCCACACTGGAGATCAACCACCACGCCGGGAAATCCCTGGACAGCTTCTGCAAGTGGCAGAAATCCATTGTGAACAGGAATGGCAATGGGAACGCTATCCCTGAGAATGGCATAGCCAACCACGACACCGCCGTGCTGATCACCAGGTGAGGCTGAGCCCAGCCCTGGCAGAGTTGTCCTCACGGGGCGATGTCCTCTGGGCAGCTCCCCTTTGTCCCTGGCCAAGTGGTTCATCCCAGGCTTCCTCACCACCTGTTACCATTGCAGGGATGCAGATTATTGCATTTCAGATTGTTGTCATAGAGTCATGGAATTGTCAGGATTGGAAGGGACCTTAAAGATCACCTCGTTCCAACCCCCCTGCCATGAGCAGGGACATCCCCCACTAGATCAGGCTGCCCAGAGCCCCATCCAGCCTGACCTTAACAACTCCCAGGGATGGGGCTGCCACCCCCTCTCTGGGCAACCTGTGCCAGGGTCTCCCCACCCTCATGGGGAAGAACTTCTTCCTTGGTTCCAATCTGAACCGACCCATCTCCAGCTTCAATCCATTCCCTCGAGTCCTGTCACTGCCCGACATCCTAACAAGCCCCTTCCCAGCTTTCTTGTAGCCCCCTTGAGATACTGGAAGCCACAATAAGGTCTCCTCAGAGCCTTCTTTTGTGCAGTGTCTTCCCTCAGTCTTTGTTGTGCTCTCAAGGAGCTTAGGTTACAACCACGGGTATTTGTTCACCGAAAGTCACCGGCACAACGTGTACAACGATGCTGGGCGCGTGTGGGAACCCACTTCGGGGTCAGACATCCTACTGGAGAGCCTCCACCTGCTGTAAAAGGTGGAGAAGAGGATACAAGTGGGACCTGAGCATCGTGACAGTGACAGATGCCTCCAGCCCGTACAGAGTATGGCTCAAAAGTTTTAAGCACCTACATGTAGGGCTGAACTCTCTCCTTGGTAGCCAGTGGACACCCTTGAAGTAGTGACTTCATCCAAACTCTGTCAGGACCGGAGCAGTCCTGGCTTGCCTGTGTCTCTGCACTGCTGTAACGACCATCTAGGTCAGCAGCTTAGCCTGGATGCTGAATGAGACCTCCAGAGCTGGGTGAAGGGGTCTGAACCTTCACATGCAGGACAGAGAAACCCCGTCAGAGCAGATGGGTGCTTGAGCCTGGAGCAGCAGAGGGTATGGAAGGGATGGCTGGAAAGATGAACGGATGGCCAGAAGGAAAGGAGATGCAGAGAGGACAAGGACAGGGATGGCCAGAAGGACAGAGGATGTCAAAGGAAGAGCTGGAAGGATGGAGGAGACGAAGGGCGCTGAAAGGCAACTCTCGGCAGCGCTGACCTGGGACACTGGCTGTCCAGTGCCCCCACAGATCCTGTTTGGGCAGAGGGGCAACTGCCTGGGGAGAAGCCAAAGGCAAACCCAAGATTTGTTTGTGCCTTTTTTTCCTCCCCGCCTTGCAGAATGGAAGAAATTCGTAAAATGAAAAGTGCTGGAGAGGGGGGAGCCTTCAAGAGGGAGCCAATGTCACCGCGCTGAGAGCTGTGTGCAGCCTGGCACATCCCTCCGGGGACCTCGGAGATGAGAGCCTGCAAGTACCAGGGGAGGAGCGAGCGAAAGACCCCTCAGCCCCAGCTTTTCACCCTCCTGGGGCTGCGACATCTGCTTTGCCTTCCCTTCCACCACACGTGTGGGACGCAAACGCCGGCTCCGAGTTCTTCAGCCTCCCACCAGATGTTTGAGCTAACCCGAAGCAACTCGCCGGCTTGGACAGCACCAGCGCATCCGGCCCAACTCTAATAAATTCCCGGTCTCCCGATAACATCTTGCTGAGCTGTGGGCTTTTTTCTTTTGCAGGGACGTGTCAAACCAGAGCCTCCGAAGGCTTTAACAGTATTCGCTCGAAACAAAGCAACAAATGTTTTTCACTCGCTTTGGTTTCCTGCCGGGGGTGAGAGGTTTGGACACTTCCAGAGAGTGCCAGGGGCCAAAGGGACAGGAGCCATCAGCGGGAACATGTTACGTTTAACCCATCGTGTGCTGCCAGTTTGCTTCCTCCCCACTCTCAGCCCCGTCGGACCGCCGAGGCGCGCGGTGTGGGACGGTCCTGCTCACTGTGCAGGCGACCCCCAAGCCCACGTTGCAGTCGGCATCCTCCGTGCTCCCCACTTAAATGATGATACTCACTTTCTGGCCAAACTGGTCTCTTTTGGAGCTGCTGCCGCACCCCGTTGCAGGGGTGCTGTATTTCAGTTTGGAGGAGATTTTGCTTTGCTGTCCTCGTTTAGCTTTTCCTTGCTCGTGGCTAACAATGTGCAAACAGTCAATTCCTTGGTGGAAGTGGAGGCCAGCAACCAAGGGAAGAGTCATCTTGAATCAACCCGTACTGAATTTGCATGGAAAATTCTCAGTGACGAACTAAACTGAAGAAAATAAATATAAAAAAAAAACAACCCTTTAGCATTTTAATGAAACCGCAGCGGGTTTTGAAACGGAACACATTTTCAAACTGAAATGTTTTCTTTACTTTTTTTAAAAGAAATGACATAGTTGATTGACACGATTTGCTGTGAGGGACCCAGGTTTGCAGGCAGGAGACTGGCCCTGTGCTGCTGGGGCAGATCCCTGAGCCCGGTGCCTCCCGGGAGAGAAGTAGCGGGTTCCGGGGGGGTGTGCTGGGTGCTGGTGAGCACCCACCCAAACCCAAAGAGCTTCAGAGCTGGGATAGCCTTGTCCCTGCTGATTTACAACCTTTCATCAAAACCAAACCTCTGACCAGGCTCAGCACTGCCCCGTAGTTAAGGCGCGGGAGCTATCGTTAAAAATCCATGGTGAGTCTCAGCCTGGGGGAAGTGAATGTTGTTCGATCCAGATCAGAAGTGTCTCACCTGTTGCAGTTGGTACTTTCCATTCCAGAAGCGTTGCTGTGTTTGAGGTGTTTTGGCTATGAACTCGTCGGTAAAATGGAGATGCGGTTCTTTTGGAGCCACCAAAATTCTTAAGCGCTGCCTTCTCTTCTTTGCAGATACGACATTTGCATCTACAAGAACAAGCCGTGCGGCACCCTAGGTAGGTGGGATTTTTGCTGCCCCTTTTTTTAACTTGCATCCCCCCTTGCCTAGCGAGCGGGCTGAGGGGAAGCGCTTGCCCAACGCTACCGCGAGCGCCGGCAGCAGAGCCAGGAACAGGCCAGTGGTTTCCAACCCGCTCGACTGCGTAGCCTCCTTACTTCTGTAAACACTAAAAGCAGCAACCCAGAGGATAGATGGGCTCTGGAACGCTTCTCCTTTATATCCCTGGGTCAGGTCCAGCCTGATGATTAAGAACTGCTCGCATCTAGGGCTGGTCCATAGCCTAGTGGAGTATTCCTGGCTTAGCGGAGAGAAATAAGACTTTTTTGTGATGACTATAAAGGGAGTTCTTTATTTAAACTGCTAGACGCAGACAGACCCTGCAGCTCTCTCTGGCTGTAGCTCCTAATTTGTCTTGCCCTGGTCTAGACTAAGCAGTCAGAGAGGGATTACTGCTCTGAATCACTGCAGTTAAAAAGGAAAAGTTGGTGGATCTCTGACCTGATGTGACGAATGGCGAGGTGCCTGGGAGGGAGGTTGAGGCTGGAGGTGCCACGATGGCGCCATTCGTTCCGTTAGCAGAGACTTCTTCACTGGCCGGAGCAGCGGGCACAGCCCAGGGTGCTGGGAGATGAAGTCAGGCTCATGGTGGGTGTCAGCCAGAACTAAGCACGGGCTGGATCCTGGCTTACTCAGTTGTCCAGGCTGCCCTGGCTGGGTTCGGATGCCCAAGTGCTGGTGCAGCTGATCTTGGGTTCCCCAACCAGCAGCACCAGCGCTGGGACAAATGCTGCTCCTGCCTGCACACAGTCTGGGGTTTGCATGTCAAATTCTGAGGATTTTGACCCATTCTTAGCATTTCTGAGGCTGTCACTGTTAATTTAGTTGGCAGGCACCATGTGCCCACAACCCGTATGAGCTGGAGGCCCATCCCAAAGGCTGCTGACACCAGTGAGAAGAAACTTGTTATTGACAGCAGACTATGCTCAGTGTTAGGGAGACTGAAACACCCCAGTTAGTCTCCAAATACCACCCGTGTCCCCTGCGGATGCTTTGTGGTGACCCTCTGTGACTGCTCGCTCTGGCTTCCCTAGGCCTGGCTCCCGTCGGCGGGATGTGCGAACGAGAACGAAGCTGCAGCATCAACGAGGACATTGGCCTGGCCACAGCCTTCACCATTGCCCATGAGATTGGCCACACGTGAGTACCAGCCCAGAAGAGTCCCTGGGAGTGGCCGTCATGGGGAAAGGCCACCGTTGTTTTGTTCCTGCCGGCAGGAGCTGAAAACTCCTTCCTATGGATGATCCAGACGTGTTGAAAATGCAGCAGCTGATCATCACTCTGTTGCCTTGGCAATGCTTTCTAGGTTTGGCATGAATCACGATGGGGTCGGCAACAGCTGTGGCTCCCGTGGGCAAGAAACGGCCAAGCTCATGGCTGCTCATATCACCATGAAGACCAACCCGTTCGTATGGTCCACGTGCAGCAGGGATTACATCACCAGCTTCCTGGAGTAAGGAATCCATCTCACCTTGCTCGTCCTTCTACCTCACAACCAATACACACCTCTAACCTCTCACAGGCCCTTCTGAGAAGTGGGTAAAGACAAAGAAAAGCCCCCAAAGCATATGCACCTCCTGTCTTGTGTCCCAGCACCTCCTCCTGTCCCAGGAGACACACACTTTCCTTCCATCCTTTTGACTTCCCTGTGGTTTGCTTGCCTGCTGAAGATTCAAACCCTATTTACCTTGTAGCTGTGAGACCGTTCTTTAGGTTCCCTTCTTCCAGAAACTTCTCAGATCAGTAGCTTCTGGAGGCATTTGGATGTTTCTGAAGTTCAGCCAGGAATTGCGGAGAAGCCTTGGTGTGGAGGGGAAGGGGAACTGGGTCTTGCCTGGTGTAGGCAACTTCTCCAGACACTGAGGAGATTTTGGGTGTGAACAAGAAACATAGGAGAGAAGTTTGTGTTTGGTCTTTAGGATTCAGGAGAGGAGATTTAGACTCAGAATTTCAATTGTCACCTTGCCTGAGTCATGTCTCTGCAATCTGAAAGAGCTTCTCGTCCGTGGTTCAGGTGGTCCCCGGGGTTGCTATCCCAAAACAAGTAGTCAGGATCGGTTTTGGTGAGGCTGTTTTGGTAGGATCCGTGCACTACCTGATAGAAGGTCTGGGTAGGACTCGAGTCATGATGGCAAGAAGCAAGAGCATTTGGTCACTGTGGAGGGAAGTCCCCAGGGAGTCTGAGCACCAGACCTCTTCCCGGTGACATTGCAAGAGGAGCGGCGAAGGCAAACCTCCCCGCGGAGCTGCCGCCGGTCCCGCCGAGCTCGGCCAAACCGCCTGGCTCCCCACCAGATCCCACATCTGGCGGCTCACATTTGGCCCCAGCAAAACCTGTCCCCCCTCGCTCCTGACCCTTGGACGGGCGCCGCGGCCAGGCACGTTGCACGGACAGCACCGCAAGGCCGCCTTGTCCTCAGGTAACCCTGAGGTCTCGGCAGGGCTGGAGGAGGAGGAGAAGGAGGAGGGCAGCAAGTTCATATCGGCCCCCTCCACGGTTCATGCCGGCCGCCCCTGTCTGAGCGCAGCCCTGGGAGCCTCTGCCAGGATGGGGCTGTGGTGCGAGACCCCAGGATTTGGGGCTGGGGGAGTGCTGAGAGGGGCCTTGATTTAAGGAGAGCTCGGAGAGCGGCAAGAAAGGGGGAGGGAAAGGCGTGTTTTCTTGCAAAAGTTGGACGATCCTCCAAAGCTCTGGCAGGCAGGACGGGCTTGGAGAGCAGGGGCTCTCGGCACCTCGGGTTGCTCTCGGCTGGGGCTCTGCAACCACGGGGTGGGACAGCAGCCCCTGCCACCCTCCTGAGGGTCTGCTGGCCCCAGAACCCCTTGGGACAGCCAGAGCCTGGTGATAGCCTGCAAAACCCACAGATTAAAGGAAGGAACCAGCATACTCCTCCCTCTCCTGAGAGCACAGATAAGAAAGGCTTCAGAGCACTTTCTCAGCAGTGGTTTTGCCCGCGAGAGGCTAGTGGAGTTACCCTCCCCAAGCAACCAAAGCTGAGAGCTCGGCCCCGCCGCCGTGCTCTCCTACCAACCTTCCTGAGCTCTGATTCTCCTCTCTCGTTTCCAGCTCCGGGATGGGATTATGCCTGAACAACGCTCCTCCCAAGCAAGACTTTATCTACCCGACAGTGGCTCCGGGACAGGCCTACGATGCAGACGAGCAGTGCCGTTTCCAGTACGGAGTTAAATCTCGCCAGTGTAAATACGGGGTAGAGAGCCTTCCTGCTTTACTATCGGTTCCCAGGGGTACAAGGGCAACGGGCCGTGGGACCGTTCCTCCGCTGCCCACATGGCTTTGCTGTCCTCCTCCCGATGAAGGACACCGGCATGCTCCCTGTGAGCTTTTTCTCTTTGCTTCCCTGCGAGAGGTCAGAGGAGGTTGTTTCCCATCCACAAAGGTTGACCCCAGCTCAGATTGGGTCAGATGAGTCCCATGGGAGGAGATCTCTTGCCTCTGGCTGCTGCTGGTCCCCGAGGGTTGCAACCGAAAGCCAAGCTGCGGTCCCCTCATCCAAACTCCCCTCTCGACGGGGCTTTGTGCCAAACGTGTTTTTCATAATCCTTACTAGAAATCTGCTCCCACAAACTTAGAGGAGGAATGTCTTTCTTCCAGGCAAGGTGGGTCGGTGTGCTGTAGGCGTGTCTGGGGGACAGATGCTCGCTTAAGCCACTCCTGCCGTCACGCTGCTGTCCCCTCATCTTTTGAGGCCGGGAAACCACTGAAAGGAAAGGTTGTTTAAGGAGAAAATAGTCTTCCTAGATCTCAGACTGACGTTTTGCTGTTCTTGTCGTACTGGACTTTGCCAACTGTGTGAGCACAGTGACGAGGGCGAAGGGTCTGCGCTGAGGGGCTGATTGAGCTCCTTAACACACCCGCTTGCCTCTGGAGAAAACAGGAGGCAGCGACAAGATACGTGGGCAACGGTGTTGTCTGATGGACACGCGTGTGTTTACCCACCCCAGCCCAAGCCCTGGAAAGCTGCGAAGGAGGAAACATATCAGAGCAGGGTTTTGTTTCTCTTGCAACCTTGTGAATACAAGCCCAACACTCCCGTTGAGGTGACCCGATGGGAACCAGTTCATCGCTCCCAAGCGTTCTTCTGTTTAGTGTGGTTCAACAGTAGATTACCTCTTGGTGGTCTCACCACCTCATCTTGGTGAACAAGGGACAAAGTTTGGCTCTCCCTAGTCCAGTACTGTCTTCAGCATGACCCAGGGACCCAGAACTTTGGGGTCCTGGGACACTTGCAGTCTCATGAGGTGCCCAGAGCAGCAGCAGAAGTCCGGGTCTGGCTAACGTGGTCGTAGTATCTCTGTCAGGTGCTACCAACTGTGTCCATCCTCAGCTAAGCCGGGAACAGTGGAATGGAAATTTTCCACGTTTACATGCCTGTTTCCCAGCTAATTTTTAACTCGGGCAGACGTTTCCTGTGTATATACAAGGGTCACGAAAGCACAAGATGTCCTGGTGATGACCCTTCTAGCCCAGCCTGCCTTGCGTGTTGTTTGGGACAAACCCAAAGGGCGTAAGGGCCCAAGTGCACGCAGATAAATCTGGGTAAACGTGTAAATCCACCTCCCTCCTGCCCCGTATAAGCAAACTGCAGGGTGATGGCACAAACACGGCAGCATCCCTTCCTCCGTGCCAGCGCAGAGCAGATGATTAATAGGTGTAATGAGGACAGAGCGGACAGATGTCACAGGTTGAAGCTGGGAAGTCCTCTCCCTTGGTGTCACATAGAGAAGAGACTCTGGAAGAGCTTCTGCTTCCCAGTAGTCCTGCTGGCTCTGCAAGAGCACTATGGGGGAGCAGATGCCTCTTAAAGATGGGAGACACTTTCTCCTTTCCCAGGTTAAAGCCAGCTGCAGCTGGACTTTGGCAAAGGAGCTGGGAACCAAAAATCCCTTTTGTGCCTCGGAGCCGGGGTGCTCGGTGCAGGCTCCGTGGGATTTTCCTTTGCCACCTCTCCCTGTGTCACTCTGCTGTCACAGCCCCATGAGCGGGAGGGAAGCGGAGAAATCCCGAGCTCATCTTTTCACCCCTCTTGGTACCAGCACAGAGGATTCCCAGTTCTTGAGTCAGTTTGTCCTACAGGGGTATCACTTATTGTTTAGAGCCTTGACGGGGCTTCACGGGTAGATGTTTAGTTGAAGGACATGGTTTAGTGGTGTTCATAGGGCTAGGAAAAGGCTGGACTCGATCTTGAAGGTCTCTTCCAGCCAAAGCTGTTCTATGATTCTATGAGGAATGCCTTGCTGGAAGGCTGACCCGAGCCTGGAGGCGTGATGAGCTGCTCCCTGACGAGAGGCAGGCAGCCCTTGGGAGCCATCCTGGAGGTCCCGCTGCCATCAGGGCAGACAGGAGGTGAGGTGGTGGCTGTGCCACACCAGGTCCTTCAGCCCACGCTGTTACATGGGTGTGCACCGACAGCAGCACTGGCGTGGGTTGGGAGCCTGTCAGCAGCAGTCGTGGCTGTTGGGGCTCTGCTCTTACACCTTCAGACAGTTTCCTTCACTAACAGAGTGGACTTCTTTAGTGTTTTCCAGTGTAACCTAGCTCACAGCAGGCCGCCCTCTGCAAAGCAGCAAGTTCCTGATAGGTTTCTTGCAGTAGGAGGAATAGGAGCAGGATAGTGACCTGGTGGGAAACTCAGCTCTGGATTTTAGGTGTTGCTTTGCTGTTTGCAGGTGTTGAAGTCCAGCTCGGTTGAGTTAGTGGCAGAGCAGGTTCAGAGAGCCTGGACTTTCTGATTTAGCAGCTGTGACAACTTTGTAGACCTAACTTTAGGGTGGGTTCTGGAACAGCCAAGGGAAGCGTTTTGTTTGCTGATGCTCCGAGAGGTCGGGATGGGCTGAAGCTCAAGAAACCTCCTGGAAAGAGATCTGGAGTCTTCAGCTCAGGACGCAGCTGCACCTAGCAGAGACAGAGAGCAGAAGTGCCCACTGCTGGAGCTGCTTAAGGGCTGGCTCCGTGTCTGGTATTTTGATTATTCTGGCATCTCCTGCCACAGGAACACACTGCGGGTCACAGTGTGACTACCTCATGTGCTGGCAATCTCCAGCCAGCCCAGCGTGCCATGTTGATGCTCCTGGGGAGTCCCAGCTTCCCGCAGAGGCACACCTGGACCATAGCGTAGGGATGCTCGAGGCAGGTGCTAGGAATGGGCCTTTATGCTCAGCCTCCACTGCACAGACCCGAAAAAGGGAACATCCCTCTGCCCTGGGAACAGGTGGAGCACAGTGGCATGAACTTGGGCCTCACCGGGATGGCCAAGGAGATGTGTCCTCTGTGGCACAAAGCCCAGGTTTGGCTGTCCAGGCTGGCTCTGGCACCCGAGCGCTTTGGAACCTCCAAATCCAGAGAACCCCAGCCCCAGGAGACATGCTGAGCCTTAGTCTAGAGAAGGGGGTGAGCCGTCCGTGGTCTTGGGGTGACCTTGCAAGATTTAATCTTTCCCCCCTCACCATGCTGAAAACACTCCTTTCCCTGGGTGCCAGCCCAGCTGGTTCTTCTGAAGCCTCGCGGCCCCCAGCACAAGCAAATCCTAATCTCAGCTTTTGTTTCTTTTGTCTCTTTCTTCCCCTCTCCCTCCCCCAAAATCTCTCCCTTTCCAGGAAGTCTGCAGTGAGTTATGGTGTCTGAGTAAAAGCAACCGCTGCATAACCAACAGCATCCCTGCTGCTGAGGGGACCATCTGCCAAACCAACACCATTGAAAAGGGGGTAAGGAAGCCCGGGGCACCGTAGCGAGTTGACAGTGAGTGGTTGAATCCCTCTTCCAGTGATAACCGGGATTATTGTTCGCGTCGTTGGGCGTGGAGCTGATTTAAGAGCACCCACCAGCCTGTCCTCCCCTGTGTCCCAGAGCCTGGAGCCACCCCCACCCTCCCCGCTGGCACGGAGCGGGACCGGGAGGTGCCAGGGAGCCCAAGGGGTCTGTAACCATCCCCGAAATACAGATCATTCTTGCTGGAAATGCAGAATACGAAGTCCCTGCCCAAGTGAGCTTCTTGGTCTCGCTTAGAAGGCACGCTAAGGTGACCTCAAGGCATGCCATATGCTTTAGATGAACATCTTGTCCTCGGATCTGCTGGGGTTGAGAAAAATGGATTTTGCCCATTTGCCCAGGAAGGACAATGGGTTGGTAGCAGGCTTTCAGAGGAACTTGTGCAAAACTGCCTCACAAGACTAGATGTGATGAAACCTTCGTTTTTCAGGCTCAGCTGAGAGAAGAGGGTAGGGTTTTCCATGACTGTATATCTTTAAAATGAGTTTTGACTTGATTGTTCATATCGCTGCATTCCCTGCACCTCCTACGCCCATTTGCGCCAACGTAAAGCGAGCGCGTGGCACTGTTAAAACAAAGTGCTTTTGAAAAGTGAATAATAATTGGGACAACGGAGAGTCAGAGCTGGGCCGTTCTCCATTAAATGGACACGTGTTTTTCCACTAGAAGAAAAATAATTCCCAAGAAATTCAAGAATAATTTCAAATACTGAGGAAGCTGGAGAAGCTCATGTGCAGGAAAGAGGATGGCTTTGACAAATGTATTATTCAGGGTGCTGGGGCCATCTCATTTAAACTTTATTTCTTTACCTTAAAGGCTTGGGCGTTGAGGTCTCTTCCAACCCAGTAATCAAGGATTCTATAATTCTATGATATTCTTTGCAAACAGTTTTCTTGGTTCTGCTGAAAATTAGATCAAAAAGGAGTAGACAGCTCCTGGGGGAGAACATCCCTGCTGCTGGAGATTCACCATGTACAATGGCAATTTTTTTTCTACAATTCATCTTTTTTTTGCCAGCTTCCCTCACTTTCAAATCTCTCTCATATTTTTTTTCCCCCACTTACTAGTTGTTTTTTAACCAACGGTCTTCAAAAGCCCCTGCCTGCTTTGGTTTTATATTCTCTTTTTTTTTTTTTTTTAAATTTCCATTAATCAAGCACTCGTTCCATGGTTAGGGTCAGCACGCCCTGTGAGGATGCCTTTCGTTACTCATCCATCCTCCCCACATGCCCCCAGCTCGCATCTGGTCTGGTAGCCAGCAACACCTTCGTGCTTGCCACAGGACAACGAGCCAGAGACTGCTCCTGGCAACCAGGGTGCAAGGACAGAGCCCATTCCTGATGCTCTGGGGCCATGAAAGGAGATGGCTGAGGGGGGACCTTATGAACGTGTACAAATATCTGAGGGGTGGGGGTCAAGGGGAAGGGGACGATCTCTTCCCAGTGGTGCCCAGCAATAGGACAAGGAATAATGGGTTTGAGTTAGAACATGGGAAGTTCCACCTCAACATAAGGAGAAACTTCTTGGCTGTGTGGGTGCCGGAGCCCTGGCCCAGGCTGCCCAGAGAGGGTGTGGAGTCTCCTGCTCTGGAGACTTTCCAACCCGCCTGGACGCGTTCCTGTGGGGCTGCCCTGGGTGACCCTGCTCTGGCAGGGGGTGGCACTGGGTGATCTCTAGAGGTCCCTTCCAACCCCGACATCCTGTAGTTCTGTGATTCTCTCAGGAGCATTGGGAGGGCATTTCAGGGGCTGGTCATTCTCCTCAGCCCTTCCTTCAGAAGCAGCAGCCCCAGTACCTCCATTCTGGAGCAGCAGCAGGGACACCAGAAGGGCTGTACCAGCAGAGCATCTTCCCTGCTTGGGCTGGCACCTTTGGGAAGGAACCCTGGGGAACCAGGGTTCATTTTTCGCTGCCAGTTGTGTTGCCCATGGAGAGCCTGGCTGAGAAGGAGCCGGGAGAGGCCGTGCCAGGAGCTCTGGGGTGGGTTGTCAGCCCCTGGAAGGAGCACACAGCAGCTTCTTCCTTCCTGGGATTACCTCAGCCCCCGAGGCACAGTGTCCGGCACCCTGCCCGGAGAACAGCAGCGGGTCTGGCAGTGTCCTGCTCCTTGCATCACTGTTGACTCCGGGGGGTGCAGGACGCTTTCCAGGTCCAAGGGAAATAACTCAAAGACAATTTTCCGTGAGCATCTGTCACCCAGTCGGATGAGGACAGGCAGATTCTTTAAGGATCCTCAGCAGAGCAAGGACACAACAACATTGTTATTACAGTCAAAATCTTATTTTAACCTGGACCCTTTGCAGGTTGGGTCATTTTAACGCATTAACCACAACCTGAGCTCCCAGTACACGCACAAAACTCACTGTCCTGGGAGGGAGCAGCTGGCAGTGGAGGGGTCCATCCTCCCCCAGGGATGCTGGTCCTGCTCTGCAGCAGCAGCTCCTGCCCAAGTCCCTCCTGGGACTCGCTGTCTCACACTTTTGCAGGCAGTGAGAGGTGTGCTCTTGCGTGTCCCTGCTCACAACGTGTGGCACCCTGCTTTATGTGGGAACCCGGGACTCATTTAGAGGAGAAGTGGGGATGTGACCCACTTGCCCGTGGCCGCTTGTCCCATGGGATGGTGCACGGGAGGGTTGGGAGTGAGAGCACCAGCACCGAGCACACGGTTTGTGCAAATGGTGACGGCATGACTCGGAGGAGAAGGTGCCAGGGGAGAGGTGAACGCCCTCATAGAATCATAGAATCAAAGATTGGAAATGACCTTAAGGTCATCAAGTCTTAAGAGAGGGCTGGAGCACCTTTCCTGTGAAGACAGACTGAGAGAATTGGGGCTGTTCAGTCTGGAGAAAAGAAGGCTCCGAGGAGACCTTATTGTGGCCTCCAGTATCTCAAGGGGGCTACAAGAAAGCTGGGGAGGGGCTTGTTAGGATGTCGGGCAGTGGTAGGACTAGAGGGAATGGATTGAAGCCAGAGATGGGTCGGTTCAGATGGGACGTGAGGAAGAAGTTCTTCCCCATGAGGGTGGGGAGACCCTGGCACAGGTTGCCCAGAGAGGGGGTGGCAGCCCCATCCCTGTGAGTTTTTAAGGCCAGGCTGGATGGGGAGGCTCTGGGCAGCCTGATCTAGTGGGGGATGTCCCTGCCCGTGGCAGAGGGGTTGGAACTAGGTGATCTTTAAGGTCCCTTCCAACCCTGACAATTCTATGATTCTAAGTCCAGCCTACATCCCTACACCACCGTAACACCAAACCATCTCCTGAAGTGCCACGTCCAGATGTTTTTTAAACACGTCACCACCTCTGCGGTGGAGAACCTGGCTCCAAGGTGCAGCTCCAAGTTCAGATTTCACAGGATCAAAGCAGATCCCAGCTGTGGCTGCTGTGTCTGATGGAGGCTGGGGAGCGGTCTGGGAGGAGGAGACCGTGCATTCGGAGTGTTTCAAGCTCTGTCTTTCCGCAGTGGTGCTACAAGAGGGAGTGTGTGCCTTTCGGCACCCGACCGGAGGGCGTGGACGGTGCCTGGGGAGCCTGGTCATCCTGGGGGGAGTGCAGCAGGACGTGCGGCGGAGGCGTGTCGTCATCCATTCGCCACTGCGACAGCCCGCGGTAGGTGTCGGCGAGACCTGGCTTTGTCCCGGCTGTACAGCATCGCCCTTCGGCTCCGTGTGCCGGGTGCTGGTGCAGCTCTGCCCTCGGTTCCCAGAACAGTCTTGGTTCCTGCGTGCAAACCCCATGTTCATGCTTTCACAGCAGCTTTGGTGATGGGTCTCTTCTTGCAAGTAACAAGCTGTAGGACAAGAGGAAATGACCTCCAGTTGTACCAGGGGAGGTTTAGATTGGATATTGGTAAATCTTTCTTCACCAAAAGGGTGTCCAGCTTTGGAACAGGCTGCCCAGGGCAGTGCTGGAGTCCTCATCCCTGGAGGTTTTTAAAAGCCGTGTAGATGTGGTCCTCAGGGACGCGGTTTAGCGGTGGACCTGGCAGTGCTGCGTTAACGGCTGGATTCAATGAGCTTAAAGGTCTTTTCCAATTTAAACAATTCTATGATTCTGCAGCCACAGCCCCAAAGCCATTTGTAGAACTCCCCCGTGTGCCTGCAGCTGAGCTTGTGAGGTCTTGCTGGGGGACTGCAACAGCCCCTCCAGGCAGGATCCACCCTTGGGGTAGAGCAGGGTTGGGAAAAGCCATGGGCTGCTCCTGCAAACTCGGGGCAGCTGCCTACCGCAAAAGCAGCTGCCTGCCTTAAGCTGGTTGTCCCTTCTCGTTCCTGGCTCGGCAGGCCCACGATCGGAGGGAAGTACTGCCTGGGAGAGCGGAAGCGATACCGGTCCTGCAACACCGACGTGAGTACTGCCGGGCTCGGGGAGAGGAGCAGCAGTTCGCCAGCAGGGTTTCGCTGAGGGAGCAGGCAGCAAGGAGGCAGGGATGAACCCCCCTGCATGGCTGCAGGGCATTCTGTGCAGCCCTGGGACCCACAGGAGGAGGCGGCTGCATGGTGGGGAGCCACGCTGTGCCGGCGGCGACGCCGCGGTGGGCAAGGCTGGGCAGGATGATGCATGTCTACACCAGCTGCGAGCTTGCTCAGAGGGTGGGTGGTACGTACCTGCAGGGCTGCTGCAGCATCAAGAAGGGGCCCAGAAAGATAAGGAGGGAAAGGAGAAAAGGCTTTCAGCAGTGATGTGACAGTGATTGCCTCTCGCTCGCTGCAAGTGCGGGCCTGGTGGGGTGAGGGTGGCTCACGAGAGGCAGTGCAGCAGCCTGCTTCCCAAGGCTGAGGGTTAAACCTCAAGGGGAGCAGAGAAATGATTGTGCAAGGAAGCTCAATGAAGCTTTAGACCCAGGCAAATAGTGATTTTAACACGCATGAGCTGGTAATAAGGAAAATAGATGGCTCTCCCGTTGCTTCCCCTGGGTTGTGCACCTACCTCTTAAAGGGCTGCTTGTGAGACCGAGCGCTGCATCTGCAGACAGACCACCTCGGGCTCACAGGCTTGTGCCATTAGTCTTCGTACAGAGCCCAGCTTTGCAGGAAGGGCACTCCTGCCGTACTGTAGCGGCGCCCAGTCGTCAGGGCTGGTGTCCCATCTCCTGCAAGAGCTGGTGTTAGTGGCAGCTGGGAGCCCCATGGCAGCTCCTGCCCTCCTAGCAGCTCAGGCAGGCTGCTGATCGCTGCTGTGTGGCCACAGGACTGTCCGCCGGGCTCGCAGGACTTCCGAGAGCTGCAGTGCGCTGAATTCGATAACGTCCCCTTCCGAGGGAAGTACTACACCTGGAAGACGTACCGTGGAGGTGAGTGCTGGGGCTGGGCTGAGCATCCCCGGGCTGAGGTGGAGCTGGAGCAGGGCCGTGCAGGGCTTTGCTCTCCCTGACTCTCTGCAGGGAGAGGTCTTGTGGTCCAAGGGGTCTGGTGGGCAATTAGTCACCATCTCCACTAGCCCAGGTCCCACAGGTTGCCCACAAGTGTGGGTCGAGGTGCTTTCCTCCAGGTAGCTGCCCCCATACCCCTGGTCTCAGATCACTTACCCTCATGCAATTGTCTCTTTAACTTCATTGCTCCGCCAGAAACAATTCCAGCAGCATCTGAGCTGTTTAGCTCCTTTCCTCAAATCTGTTTCCTTAATTGCTGAGGGACCGAAGAGGAAGACAAGAGAAAGGGAGTTAGCATCTGGGACCTGATGGGGAGAAGACAGGGCAGCCCTCCCTGTGCAGGCAGGTGAAGCTCCAGCACAGATAGAAGGGATGTGAAGTGGTGGGTCCTCCAAAGATCTATGCTCCCTTCCTCCTGAGGTCAGTCCCGCTGCATCCTGCAGGAGAGTCTAGCGAGGAGAAGGGGTGGGAGGGAGGCCCCTCCAGCAGAAATCTCTTAATAATGAGAAAGAACAGCGCGTCTCCTTCATGTAGTTAATGAACTTGACTGGGGAAATCCTTCGCAGCTGTGTAAATAAGCACACCTCCCGGCGGGGCTCCTGCAGCTGGAGCAGATGTGCTGAGGCTGCAGGGGATGGATCAATAAAAATGTAATAAAATTGCAAAGCAGTAAGTCACACAAAGACCCCCAAAGGATGCCAAGGTAGAAGACAGCCCTGCAGGCTGGATCTGCCCTCACTTGGACCTCTCTCTTCCCCAGGCATGGCCCAGTGGTTTGAGTCCAGAGGACAGTTGGCCAGTTGAACATCAGCCCATGAATTGTAATTTGGCTCTGACACATATTTTTGCTTTGGTTTTCAGAAAAAAAAAGCCCCTTACTCTCTCTGCTTCAGCTTCCTCTTCCATAAAATAAGGTGATGAAACCTGTTTCCTTCCCAGGAGCCTGTGAGCATTGGCATGATCGTGTCTGGAAGGGATCTGGGAGCTCCCTGCCTCACCTCCCCGGGTTGGCTATGGGTAATGGTCAGGAGGAGCTGTACTGTTTAGCAGGTTTTTTTTTATTCAGCATCAAAGGGCATCACTATCTTCCTCTGCAGTGGCCCAGGTAGGGAAACTGAGGCACATTGCTCTGAGTAAAGAGGTGCTGGAAGCTGCAGCTCCTCGTCCTGTTCTGGGAGCCAAGCCCACGACTGGGAGAGCACCAATCTCCCAGCTCTCAAGAACTCATGGGTGCTGGCACCCACCTGCCTGGGAGCTGTCAACCGGGATTAGCAGGATCAGCTCTTCGCAGATCATGGGCTGTCCACGCTGGCTGGAGGAGGTGGTGAGGCGTCCTCACTCCTCCACTCCACCTATGAAATTCTTTGCATGAGTCTGGGTGCTCTCTCAGGGTTGGGGAAAACTGACTGTGGCCATTCAATATGTAAAGGGGGGGTTTGTGTAAAAAAGAGGGAGAGAGATATTTTACCAAAGCCTGTAGTGACAGGAAAAGGGGCAACAGTCTTAAATGGAAAGAGGGTGGGTTTAGAGTGGACCTAAAGAATAAAAGGGTGTGTGATGAGGGTAGGGAGACACTGGAGTAAGTTTCCCAGCGAAGTTGTGGATGCCTCATCCCTGCAAGTGTTCAAGGCCAGGCTGGACGGGGCTTTGAGCAACCTGGTCTAGTAGAAGGTGTCCCCACCATGGCAGGGGGGTTGGACTAGATGGTCTTTGAAGGTCCCTTCTGACCCAAACCCCTCTGTGATTCCATGACTTCAGCAGCGAGTACTGGCGTCTTCACTTGCCTGTGGGATTTTGTGATTTTTGGTGTCGTTTAGGTGTCAGAGGTGCATCTGTGGGGGAGGCATCCCTTGCACCTCCACCCTCTCCATGTCACAGATCAGATCCCCAGGAAGAAAAACCCTCTTGTCTTCCCCTTGCCATGGGTATTTTGCTCTCAGGACCTTTGTTTTCCCCCTGCAGCCCCCCCCCCCACCCAGCATCAGAGAGGCAATGAGAGCTGGCCGTCATCTCCCTCACTCCCTTTTACCCTCTTGCAGTAGTGCCCAGAGAGCTCTGGGTGTCAGTCCTTCCCTCCCAACTGACACAAGTAGCCTCTGAGGATCCATCCTTGTTGGCAGCCTCATCCCCAGACATTCTGCCCTCCAGCTGGTGTCATATCTGCTCTTCAGGTTGATTTGGGGCACGTGTCTCTGCTGTGGGAGCCGTTCACCTCCCTGGCCCTCTGCTGAGCCCCTTCCCTGGCTCAGCCAAGCTGCTGCCCTTGGCGCTGCACCCTTGAGCCTCCCCCTTGCCAAAAGGTGCAGTGGGACAGGGAAAGGTTTCCCTGGGCATGGAGTACCCCCACGCAGAAGACAAGGAGTGACCCCTCGGCTTGGATGGACGGAGGACGCCGAACCTGCAAGCAATTTGGAAAGGGAAGGAGCCACCCGCTGAAAGCCTGATGCCGGCTACCGGGTCACTGGCAAGCCGAGGTCGGGTTTTGCGCGGGGCTGGTGTAGCCCGTTTTCCTGGCGGTGATTTATAACGGTCCCGGAGCCCAGACCCCGGGATCGCAAGACACAGCCCCAGCGAGAAGCGCTGAGCTCAGCCTTTCTGAGCTCCGCAGTCAGCAGATACCTCGTGGAATGCGGCTTTAATTGTTTGTTTATTTTGCTTTATTCGCTTAGTTATTCATTTTGCTCTTGGCGGACGCAAGAGCCGAGGGAGAATGGAGCGGCTCACGGGGCTGGGAAGGGGCTGGGGAGGAGCGGGGGCTTGCAGAAAACAGGAGATTGCTCATCATGAACTGTAATGCGCTTTAATTCCTCTACGGGACAGGGCAGGCAGGAGGAACAAAACATCCTCTGAGCCAACTGAAAATATTCTATTCTAGTCTATTTTAATAGCCTTTCCTGCCCCTCTGCTGCCCAGTGGAGAGGAGGAGACTGGGCACCAGCCTGGGCACGGGGCAGCAGTGGTGAGGAATTGTGATAGAAAGGAGGATCGTGCATCCGAGTGGGAGGAAGGGCACTGGCAGGAGAGCTGCTCCCAAACCAGCAAGCACTGGCTGAATCACAGCTACATCTCAGGAAGGGACAAGCCCCACACCCAGGCTGGTGGGGCAGTTGCGGTGGGTCTCGGTGCTACAACCTCTCCAAGCCCTGAGGTCCCCCAGCCAGAGCAGGTCCCTCATGACTCGTGTTTTCCTACCTTGCTGGTGATGTGTTGCACCCAAGGTCTGGCTGGATAGACCAGGGGTCCAGGCATGCTGTTGTTTCATGGCTGTGAGTTTCTGGGGTCATGCCTGTCCCTCTTGGTGGCCCTGGAGCTCCCTCACCAGGCTGAGGAGAGCCCGGTGCTGCGGCAGGGGGTCTGCTCTCCAGAAGAAGGGTTGGTCAAGCACCTTCTCTAGGGGCTTGCCCAGGCATCCTGCGTGATGGCGCGCCTCCAAGCTGCTGAATTCCCCTCCAAGCTGCTGAATTCCCCTCTCGTGTCTCCTCCCATTCCTTCCCCTCGCAGCTTTGCTCCTTCGTCCCCCTCAGCCACTTCCCAGGCACACCTGAGCCACCCCTCCCCTCCATCGACCCATTTCAGCTGCTGTCTCGAGTTGCAGGTTTTGCAGGTTTTGGTTGCTCCCGAGCTCGGCTCTTCCCGGCTCTGGCACACGGTTCGCGACTGTTGCCGGTGCCTGCGGGAGCAAACTGCCACGGCTCAACCTCTCTGCCAGGTGATGCAGCCTCGTGGGTCTCCTTGGAATGCTCAGTAAAAGCAGTAAATGCCCCGATCTGCACCAGTATTTGATGAAATCCAGGAGAGGAGGCAAGAAACTGCGCAGGTGTCTCCTTCCATAACCAGTCCCATGTCCTGGCGCGATCTGCCCATATCCAGATATCCAGCCTCTGTTCCTTAGGGAGTGCTTTGGCAAGGGCTAGCATGTATTTTAGCTATAACTTGAGCATTCTTCCCCTTCAGCGTCACACTGCTGTCATCACCTTTGCTTTGAAGGTCTTGAACAGAAAGAAACGCTTGTCCTGGCCTAGGAGCTGAAAACATTTGTTGGTCTGTTCTTGCAGCTGAAAAGTGTTGGGCAAGTCACTTATTAACTGCTGCCTCAGTTTCCCTGTAAAATGGGCATAAGGCTGTCAACAGGCCTTGTAACACGCCAGGAGTGACCAACAGCAGATAAGAACAAGTCAGTTTTTTCCCTTCCCCATAACCCAGAGCCTGTGTTCCCCAGGCTGTGCAGAGGGGACAACGTGTCAGTATCTGGTTCAAGGGTCTTGACTCGGTGCTGATCAATGAGGAGGGTGCCTGGGTCCCTCTGTGGGTCCCTCCGCTCGGCAGGGACATCCTCCTGGGCACCTGGAGGGCTGGGCATAGGGTGGAGATAAGGAAAGGTAAGGCAGCCATCATCCACACCTTTCCTCTCTCTCCCGGGCGGCATTGTTTGAACCTCTGCTTCTTTCCCAGGGGGTGTGAAAGCCTGTTCCCTCAACTGCCTGGCCGAGGGTTTCAACTTCTACACAGAACGAGCCGCAGCCGTGGTGGACGGGACGCCGTGCCGGCAGGACTCCAACGACATCTGCGTCAACGGGGAGTGCAAGGTGCTGCGGGGCTCTGGGACAGACTCGGGACAGGGGGACAAGGACAGTGCCCTGGGCGGGGGAGCGCTGCCCCCCACCTCTGACCGGGCACCCCTGGGAGCAGGAACATCGCCCTCTGGGCTCGTGCCCGGCCGGTCTGCAGGCATCGGGTGCTGCGCTGACCCGCGTTAGCGACGCGTCGCCGCGTTTACAGCCCGCGTCGCTCCAGGCACTTGATATTTCCCTTGAAATGGGATCTGGAGGGCTATAAAAGTTTAATTAGAAGAAAGCGCTGTGGGAGTGGAGAATGTCGCCCGGCAGGCAGGCAGACTCTCTGTCTGTCTGCCTTCCTGTCTCTCTGGGATCTTTTTGTCTCCGTGGGGCTGGACATACCGTAGAACAAAAGGGGGATTGCACCATAGGTAGCCGCAGTGACCCGCTCGCTAGCCCACGTCCTGTGGCGGCGGGGCAGAGCTGGAGGCTTACATGGGCTCGTTGCAGCGGTGCCAGTGCTGCAGGGACGCGGCTTTCCTTGGGCTGCTGCAGCAGCACCAGCTCAACGTGGGCACCCTAACCTCTGCCTTATCCCATGGCTGTAGGATTTCTGCCCATATGCCCTTTTCTGACCTCGGAGAGAGCCCCTCCAGGGCTGTCCCTAGAGAGGGGTGGCAGCAGGATGGGGCTGGGCAGAGGTGATGTTACTGTGTTGTGCAATGGAGGGGAACGAGGTGGAGCCCAGGAATGGGCTCCTGGGCTGCTGCAGGTCAGGTGTGGGGAGGACAAGGCCCCAGCAGGGCGGCTAATTCCCTGCTGCTCCTTCCTCCAGCACGTGGGCTGCGACCGTGTCCTGGGCTCTGACTCAAAGGAGGACAAGTGTCGAGTGTGTGGGGGAGACGGCAGCTCCTGTGAGACCATTGAGGGCGTCTTCAACCAGTCCCTGCCGGAGGGAGGTAGGGAGCACACGGCCTGGCCACTGTCACCCACCCTCGAGTCCCTTCTCGGCTTTGCCTGCTCCCAGGGATGCACGGGACAGGCAGGGACCTATCCCAGAGAAGCGCCCCAAAGGGTAGGACCAGGCTGCAAGCTGGGAGCACATTGCTCCTGTTCACCAACTAAGCCGTGCCCCAGCCACCGCTGACACCCGAGTCCCTGTCACGGAATTCCCAGCTCCTTCCCAGCCCATGCTACCCTCGAGCCAGGTGGTGGAGGTGCCCACGGAGATCACAGCTCCACAGCACCTCCCCAGCACAGCCACTCCTATCATGAGAGCCCGCACCTTGAAGCGAGCAAGTCCTGGGGTGCCACAGTCCTTTTTCCGTTGCGTCGCAGTGGGTGGCTGAACGAACACTGGCATCTCATTCAGTGTTTGACCCCTGGGTAACAGGGGGGCACGTGATGCCATCCAGCCCGGGGCCGGGTTTGCTCCAGGCTTGGAGGCTGAGCGTCACTGCTCACCAGCCCCGGGTTGTCTCACAGGTTACGAGGAGGTGATCCAGATTCCCAAGGGTTCCGTCCACATCGACATCCGGGAGCTGAACCTCTCCATCAACTACTTAGGTGAGCTGGGGCTGGGGGATACCAAAATCCCAGCTGGGCACCCCTTGGTTTACTATTTCCCTGGGAAAAAGCCAGCAACGAAAAGCTCCCACTGCAGCAGAGGATGGGGCTGGAGGTCCCAGCTTGGGGCTGGGGGACAGAGGAAGGCGGCAGGGGCTGCTGGCAGGGCAGCCTGTCCGTGGCCAGCAGGGGCTGATCATTGTGGCCCGCACAGCCCCCGTCTCGCTGCGGGGCTGCCTCCCTCCCATGCTCACTGTTCGGCAGCGTAGCCCACAGCAAACCACACACCCTGGTGTTCCTGGCACTGCCTTTGTCTCCTTGGCATTCCCCCCCCTCCGCCAGCATGTTGGGCTGAGGATTAAAAATAGACCCACTCACATTTTCCTTGGGATTAATTTTCCAGCCAGACTCTGGCTCGTTTCTTACAACGGGCTTTTTTTCTTTCCCCTTGTCTTCTCTTTCTGTCCTCCGAGTGATGGATGGTGATGGGCAGGGGTGCTCACAGCAGCTCTTCCGGAGCAGGAGCCTGCCTGGACGCCAGCGCCGGTGGGGTGTCACAGTGGGGCTCTCCTGTCAGCATCCCTCCAGATCAGCTCCCTTTGCTGGGCTGAGATGCCGACATCCCTCCCTTCTTAGCCCACATATACCAGGGACTCCTTGTGTCCCTTCCTTTCTGTGCTTGTTAGCGCTATCGGCTGCTGCCACCAGCCTCTCCCACCCCAGGATCTGCACCTCAGTGCGAGTGAGGGAGCACCCTCCATCCTCCCCAGCAGGAAGCATCCTCCCTGCCCCGGAGCATCATGACAGTGAGGTGGTTGCCAGCAGCGAGGGCAGGAGGGACTCGGAGCTGGACGCCAGCGCTGGTGGCGGAGAGCAAGAGGGGAGAGCGTGGGACTGCGAGCAGGAAGGAGCAAGCGAGCCGATCCCCCTCTAGTGACTCGCTTGGGCAACCACAGCCAGGCTGCTGGGCACCAGCCTTCTCCAGTAGCCCCAGCAGCCAAGACCCAGTTTGCACAGCTGGATTTGAGCCTGGCTTCAGAGCCGCGCCTTGTCACACTTCCAAGTGTCCCCATCAGCAGCTGGCTGAGCATCCTTCCACGAGGGCGTCCCGCCTCTGCCAGGGACTTTCTGTGTGACCCTGACCCAGGCACCTACTTCATTTGCCCCACCTGATCCATCCTTGTAAAATGAGGACGGTGATATTTACCCTCTGTTGTAGCAGAGCTCTGAGCATGGCTGATGGGAAGGGCCCAGCCGAAGGTGGACGCAGCTCTGTTCAGCCTTTCTGCTAACCCTTGTCCTCTCCCCTCCCCTCGCAGCGCTGAGAGGGGAGAGCGGTGAGTATTACATCAACGGGAAGCTCTCCATCGACCCACCGCGGCGCTTTGACATCGCAGGCACAACCTTCCACTACAGGAGATCCCCAGAAGAACCTGAGTCCCTGGAGGCCTTGGGACCCACCAACGTCACCCTCTTTGTCATGGTTGGTAGCATGGTTCCTTCATACCCCCACCTGGTCTGGGCTAGAGGGACCTGGACTGTGATTCCCTGGGAATTGTTGCTAATTAGTGTCTGTCCTTACTGTCTGGAGTAAAGGAGGACAGAGACCAGAGGTAAAGAGGGCTAAATTCTCAGGTCTCCCTGCCTAATCTGCCAGGCTTCGGAACAATTCAGTCTTTAAGTGCACGGGAGCTTGTTCTCTGGTCGTGTCACCTTCACAGCTGCACCACTGTCCTCATCGTGGGTGCCATGTCAATGATGGAAGGGACTGGAGAGGGAAGGGGGAGAGATTGCGGCTGCTCTGGATTTTAGAAGGCACGCCGAGGTCGTGGGTCGCCATCCATTTGGTCACAACCACGCTGGACCTCAGCGGCCCTGATGCTTTCGTGGTGCCTTTCTCCACAGGTCCTTGTGCGAACAGAGCTGCAGGGGATCCGATACAAGTTCAACGCACCCGTCGGCAGGGATGCCTCAAACCAGTATTCCTGGCACTACACCCCGTGGACCAAGTGCTCCGTGCTGTGTGCAGGGGGTGAGGTTTCATCCAGTGTCGGCAGGGGGTGGGACACGTATCTTCCCTCCTGTGACTCCCACACACCGTGTCTGGGCCACATGAGACAGCGCGTGGACATTAGCATCTGATTTGCTCTAAAGGAGCTCTCGGGTTTCTACATGTTCCCACCCTGCCATCAGCCACCTGCAAGCTGGGGTCTGTCAGTGTGATCTTGTAGGCAGAGCGTCCGGGCAAACAGCCTGGGTGCCCCTCTTCAGCTGGACCACAGGTGTAGATGGTACAAGCGATGGAAGGTGGGATGATAGCGGTTGAAATTCATTTATTTGCATGAGGCAGGACGGGTTAGCCAATGGCAACAGCCCCTCTGGCCTTTGGATCTACATGTCTGTGAACAGAAAAGCCGCTAATGCTTCCCTGAATCCCTTGGGCTGGTTCCTGTGGGGGTTGACACAGAGGTTGGTGCCACGTGTTGTGGCTCTGGAGAACCTGGTGAGCCTTCACCTCCTTCCATACTTTTTCTTGACACGTTAGAGGCAAAGGAAGCCTGGGCTGTGAGTAGAGAAGTAGGGTCAGGCTTGACGAGGTGCTGTGACAAGCGGCTGCCCCATCGCGTTGCCCACCAGGGAGCAGAGCCGTGGGGCTCGTCCCTTCAGCCCGGTTCAGCGCCAGCCTCAGGGTCCTCCTCTCTTTCCCCCCTTGCCTTTTTTTTCTTGGCAGGCAGCCAGGCCCAGTCTGTGGTATGCAAGAAACTCTCCGATGGCTCAACTGTCTTCAACCATTTCTGCAGCCCCGAAACCAAAATGCCGGAGCGGCAGAGGCCGTGCAATACCGAACCATGCCCCCCGGCGTGAGTACCCCAGCTTGGAGCGGGTCGAGGGAGCCTGGGTTAGAAAATCAGCGGAGTGCTCTGGGCACGAGGCTGTGCCGTGCCCTGCTCGGTGCGTGATGTGCTGAGAACATTGTGTGTTGGCCGAGGATGGTCTTTGCAGCATCACCACCTCCCTGCTTGCAGAAAGGAGCCCTCTCCATCGGTCCTTTCATACTCAGCATCATCCCTCAGAGATTGTCCCAGCCCCTCCCTGGCTGGTCCTTGCCCTTCTTTTGAAGGGAATAGGGAGATGTGGGGGAACTCTGTGGTTCAACCAGAGCTTCCTGGGAGGCTGTGGCCAGACTAGGAATAGAGCTGTGGACAGGACTCTGGGGACAAGCATGGACCACCACACCCCTCACAACTTTGCTGGTTTGCCTGTCTGCAGCTGGGTGATTGGGAACTGGTCTGAATGCAGCCGAAGTTGCAACGAAGGCGTCCGCACACGCAGCATCTTCTGCAAGCGTAAGATCTCTGCCACCGAGGAGAAGACTTTGGATGATGCTTCTTGCAACCCTCCAAGGCCAAAGATGCTCGAGCCATGCAATAACCAGTCGTGCCCTCCAGAGTGGGTTGCCCTGGACTGGTCTGAGGTGAGTGCTTAACATCAGCCAGACTGAGGGGTGACCTCGTTCGTGTTTATAAATATGGAAAGGGTGAGTGTCAGGAGGACGGAGCCAGGCTCTGCTCAGGGATGTCCAGTGACAGGACAAGGGGCAATGGGTACCAGCTGGGGCACGGGAGGTTCCACAAAAACACAAGGAAAAACTTTTTCCCTGTGCGGGTGCCGGAGCCCTGGCCCAGGCTGCCCAGAGAGGGTGTGGAGTCTCCTGCTCTGGAGACATTCAAACCCCTCCTGGACGCGTTCCTGTGTGGCTGCCCTGGGTGACCCTGCTCTGGCAGGGGGTTGGACTGGATGATTTTTCAAGATCCCTTCCAATTCCCGACATCCTGTGGTTCTGTGAGTCCCTGATGGCACGGGTTCTTAGTAGGTCAGTGTTGGTCACAGGACCAGAGCATCAGTGATGGCTGCTGGCCATGGAGAGCGTAACATGGGAGATGTCTTGTGGCTCAGAAGACAGACAAGGTGGGGACCCTGGTGGGGAGAGCCAGTGCTGCCTCTCTCTGCTCTTTGCTGTACATCCTCCTTACAGGGACATGAGTTAGTGGTGTTCATAGGGCTGGAACAAGAGCTGGACTCGACGATCTTGAAGGTCTCTGCCAATTAAAACTGTTCTCTGATCCTATGATTCCTCACCACAGTGCACCCCAAGCTGTGGACCAGGTTTCCGCCACCGCATCGTCCTCTGCAAAAGCGGTGACCACAGCGTGACTCTGCCCACCTCCCAGTGCCACGAAGGCTCCAAGCCCCCGACCAGCATGAGGTGCAACCTGCGGCGCTGCCCACCGCCACGCTGGGTGACCGGCGAGTGGGGAGAGGTAGGGACAATCCTATCGAAGGAGAAGACTCTGCCTCCCCAGCCCCTCCAATCCTAGTGCCCATGAGGCTTGTACCCACAAGCAGAACCTGATGTGGCCACCACAGCTATCTGGGGGGGCTGCAGGACTCTGTGGCGATGTTCTTTGCCCCAACTTGGCTCAGAAGGCCGTTTCATGTAAACATCAGGAAAAGCTTTTTCCCTGTGAGGGTGCCGGAGCCCTGGCCCAGGCTGCCCAGAGAAGGTGTGGAGTCTCCTGCTCTGGAGACTTTCCAACCCGCCTGGACGCGTTCCTGTGGGGCTGCCCTGGGTGACCCTGCTCTGGCAGAGGGTGGCACTGGGTGATCTCTAGAGGTCCCTTCCAACCCCGACATCCTGTGATTCTGTGATGGCAGCCAAAGCGCACAGCTGGCCCACAGAGATTCCCTGGCCTGGTAGGGCCCCACAGAAGCTGTTGGAGGGCCTTCCCTGGGGGGCAGCAGGGCGGTGGGGAAGGGGGGCATGTGATGGGGTGGGCTGGCTGCAAGCAGGGCCACTGCAGATCCACCCACCCCAGCCCAGCGGGGCGATGCCGACAGTCCCTCCGACACCCCTCAGACTGCGGGTGACGTCGGGGTGCGGGGATTTAGGGCTACCCTCGCCGAGTGCTGGAGGCTGGAACCAAGCTCTTGGGGAAGCGAGGCCCCAGCTCAACCCGGCGGCTGCGGGTGAGGGAAGGGACGACCCCCTCCAGAGGCCCGTGCACCCCCCGAGAGCCAGCGCGCCCTCTCCCCTCGCGTTAGTAGAGCCATGGCGGCCGCCGCAGCTCGGTGCCGTGCTGTTTCCCGGCAGTGCTCCGCGCAGTGCGGCCTCGGCCAGCAAAGAAGATCCGTCCAGTGCCTGGCTCACACCGGGCAGCCATCCAGCGACTGCGTGGAGGCCCTGCAGCCACCCGGCATGCAGCAGTGCGAGACCAAGTGCGAATCAGGACCTACGGACAACCCTGAAGGTGAGGGAGGCAGCGACGGTGGGGCTGGGAAGGGAAACTCGGGAGCTCCGTGGGGTAGGGACACCGGGCCGAGCACAGCCCAAGCTGTCGGTGCCGTGCTCTGGGGTAAGGCTCTCACTGGGGAGACCCGGTGCTCTCCCCTGAGGTCTCAGGCCAAGCTGGTGCCATGACCCTGATAAATGAGGTAACTGCACCACAGTGTGAGAAAGACATTGAGGTGCTGGAGCAGAGCCAGAGAAGGGCAACGAAGCTGGTGAAGGATCTAGAGAACGTGTCTTATGGGGAGCAGCTGAGGGAGCTGGGGCTGTTTAACCTGAAGAAGAGGAGGCTGAGGGGAGACCTCATCGCTTTCTACAGCACCCTGACAGGAGGGGGTAGGGAGGCGGGTGCTGGTATCTTCTCCCAAGTTACTAATGATAGGACAAGAGGAAATGGCCTCAAGTTGCACCAGCAGAGGTTTAGATTAGAATTTTGGAAAAAATTCTGTACTGGAAGAGTTGTGGGGCATTGGAACAGGCTGTCCCAGGGGAGTGGTAGAGTCACCATGCCTGGAGGTGTTCAAAAAACATGTAGGTGTGGCTTCAGGACATGGCTTAGTGGTCCTGGTAGCGTTGGGTAAATGATTGGGCTAGGTGATCTTTGAGGTCTTTCCCAACCTTAATGATTCTACCACTCATGGCAAAGAGGGGCTCTCAGTAGCAAGGTTCTCAGCAGCACTTCTTCAGCGCAGCCGCATCTTTGCTTCCCGGCAAAAAGCCCCCAGGGGCTGAGTGTCAGGGTGCATAGCGCCAGTCAGAAGTCCCCTCCTTGGGGCTCCTCACCCCCCTAAGGCAGCCTTAACCCCGCTTCCCTCTGTCGCCCATCCAGAGTGCAAAGACGTGAACAAGGTGGCCTACTGCCCGCTCGTCCTGAAGTTCAAGTTCTGCAGCCGGACGTACTTCCGACAGATGTGCTGTAAAACGTGCCAGGGGCACTAGGGACACAGCGTGACCCCCCGTGGGAAAACTGGAAGGCAAAAGCTATGCCGGAGGGTCGCCGAGCCGTGCCTTTCCTCTCCGCCCCGGGAACCTCCCCTGGGTCCAACACAGACACCGGTCGCGCTTCCAGTGGGAGCCGGCGTCACCCAAACCCGTCCCCCAAAGACACGCACCCTTCGCCCCCGAGCTTCCCAATGGCAGGTTCCCAGTTAAACCACTGCCAGCCGCTGCAGCCCCCGCCACGGCCCAGCACGACAGGAGCCGGCCGATGCGCAGCGGGAGGGGGAGAAACTGGGCAGAGAGCGGCAGCAGGGACATTACTTGAAATTCTGACATTGTTATTTATTAGTAGCCGGACCCAGGTCCTGCAGGCGCCGAGAGAGCCACCGAAGCGGCACCGCTCGCCCCGCTCCTGCCTCATCCCGTCCCGTGCCGGTGACCCCGAGGGCATCGCGGGGCAGCGGGGTTGGCAGCGGGGGTGTCCCCGGGGAGGCTGAGCGCACCGGGGGCTGCTGCCTTTCCCTCGGGGATCCCAGCGGAGGTTTTTCAGGTGTCACATGGCTTTGTGGCTTCTGGGCGATGGATGAAGAAGAGCTGCTGTGGGGCTGGAGCAGGAATTTGGGTTTCTTGGTTTGCATCCTGCCACCTTGGGTGAGCAGAGCGGTGACACCCGTTTAACTGGGAAGAGGGGGTTATTCCAACTCTCGTAACAACCCACTTTGATCGGGGTGCCCCCTTATTTTTCCTTGAAGCCTTTGTCACTGTTATGACCATTTTTTATTCCAGAAACACCTCAAAGCGTGAGCTGAGGTCAGGGCTGAGGCGTGCCCAGGGGTGCACTCACTTAACGGGCACCAAGGGCGTGTTGGGCTGCAGGAAGCAAAGCAAAGGAGGACGCAGGACGAAAACGGTCTTGGCCACAATGTCCCCATTGCCAAGCCAGCTCTTGGGACCAGTCTCCCTGGTCCTCCCCAGCAAATGCCACGGCTGCTTGGCCTCCAAAGGTGCTTTACTTCCAAAGGTGCTTTGCCTCCAAAAGGTGCTTTACCTCCAAAGGCCACACGCCGCTGTGGCCTCGGGGTGCAGGTCCCAGTGCCACCCGCTCCTCTGCCCCCAGGAGACCTCCAGTGATGGGAAAAGAGCAGACTGGGAATTCCGTCAGGTCAATTTGTGGCCAAATCTGGCCCAACGCACATCTCCATGGGCCTCCACAGCCCGCAGAGGAGACCTGAATTTCAAATCTACAAAACATGCTTTTTTGGTTATCATTACTGTTACTATTTTTTTTTTTGGTCAGGCCTTTCTGCGTCACAGAGATAGGAAATGTCATCCAAGCCCATGTTCTGTTCCCCCTGCGGGTCCTCCATAGGGTGCAGGGAGGTGGGCAGCCCTCTTTCCCTGGAGCAAACCTGCCAGACCCTCCTGTGTTCCTCCACCGTCTGTATTTTTAACCCACTCCTCAGCCGATCGCAGCTTCTCTGGTGCTCAGCAAATCCCGTTTGGCTGTCGAGCGGAGCCTCCGTTTGTCTTCCTTCCTGGTGCCATGCTCCGTTCTGACTTTTTGAGGAGGGGAGGGGGCGTTTTCACCTTTTTATATAGATATATATATAATGAAAAATGTTTAACGTACTAACTCTGAGGAGGAGCGACGTAATGGCATGATTTATAATAAAGGAGTAGCTACGATCCCGGGCGCAGCTTCTGGTCCCAGTCTTGTCTCTCGAGCAGCAAACCTGGGCTCTGAGCAGCCCCACGCCGCATACCCGCGTCGAAGGAGGGGTTTGGGCAGCAAGAGAGGGTTTGGCAGGGGGGATCCCCCAGGAATATCCAGGGGGGGCAGCAGGGCAGGGCAGGAGGAGTACCTGAAGCATCACTGTGTGTCAAGGAAGATTGGCAGGCGAGTGGAAGTTAATGGATGGGTTGATGGGTGTCACCTCACGGCAGGGGGAAAGGTTTTGTCGAGGCTCTGAGCATCCCTGACAAACCGTATCCAGCATCCGCCCGCTTACCCAGATCAGTGACCCAGCACCCAGATGGGGCCACCCCAGGGCCACCCTCCTCGGGCAACAGACAGTCACCCTCGTCATCCCCACCCCCGGCAAACCGGGCTCGAAATGAGGAAGTGGGAGGAGGAAAAAAAAAAAAATCCGTTGCAATTTGTAGTTGCAGCAGAAACACAAAAGCAAAGTGCTCCAGGATGGACCTGGGCCCTCGGTGACAGGAACCCCAAGCGCCCCATCCCCGGGGGCAAGACACAGGGACACCATGGTGAGTGCAAGCGGGGTCCTCCTTGGGCGTCCCCCACCCTGTTCCCCTCAGGTACCCTGGGGATGTCACCTTCTTCTCCTTCCACCTCCGGGCTACCTCTGCCCTGTCCCCTCCTGCACCCGTCGCGGTCCCTCGCTGTTTTCTGGGAGGTGCTAGGTGTCCTCCCGGTGTCCCCGCTGCAGAGGGGACAGTGCTGCCCAGGCTGGGGACAGTGAGCGGAGCTGGGTGAGGCACGGGCACAGCGGTGGGAACAGCTGGGGCCGGGTGCAGGGTGGGTGTCCCTGGGAGCACTGAGCGAGGTGGAGGGCACCAGGTGGCGAGACTGGGCTGGCACAATGGCCTTGGAGAACCTTTGTGTTCCTCCCGGCCCAAATTCCCACCAACGCGTCTGGTCCCAGCGCTGGTGGTGCTGTTGGGGTATGGGCAGGGTGCAGGGAGGTGCCAGGGGGGCTGTCACCCCCTCCAGGAGGTCTCAAGCCAGAGAGGACCCTCTGGGTGCTGCTGCCCAGGGTCAGACCTTGCACCCTCACACGTGCAGGGATCGGGGCTGCGGGCAGGACACAGGGCTGCTGAAGGGGCAGCGGCCGGAGGTGGAGGTTGATCCAGAGGCAGAAGGGGAAGACCAAAATCTCTCAAAATCTGAGATGCTCAGGCATGGAGTAAGGGTCTGCAGCGTGGCCGCAGCCGTGCCCACAGCTCTGCTCCCTCCTCCGTCTCAGCGTGATGCTGTCCCCGGATATTTCCACCCAGCCGGAAAGGGGATGATGACCGGGCTGAACCAGAGCCTTCTCCCACCCACGGTTGCGGTTGTCACCTCCGAGAGGCTGCTCAGATGCTGTGTCTCCCACAAGACACCAACGCTGTCCTCTCCCCACCGCCACCCAAGTCCCCAAGATGTTTGGTGGCTTCTCGAAGGGCTGCACGGCCCCAGCCCTGATCCCTCTCAGGCCCCAGCCCCAAGGCAGCCCCAGCCCCAAAACGCTGGGGGGAACATCCCTTCCCCAAACCCTGGCTGTGCCTGGGAGCTGGCAGGGCTGTGACAGCGATGTGACACCTCGCGCTGCTCTTCTCAAGGTTTCCGGTGGTTTTAAGGTGTTGGCTGCCTCTGGGTTTGCCCTGGCCCCAGATAAAAGATGTTGCCTTGGGCCGCTCAAGGCTTGCAGGGTTGGGTTTTTTTAAGAGGCTCAGGCCTGAGCTTTGAAGAAAAACAGATGATGTTTTGCAATTGCTGCCACGGGGCTGCTCCCTTCCCTGCCTCAGCGATCCTATCTGCGGTGGCCGCGATGGTGACAGTCCCCATCTCTCCTGGGGGTCCTGGTGAGGCTCCCTACGCTTGCACCTGTTATGCACAGGACCGCCATCAGAGCAAAGACTCTCATGCAAAGCTGCAAAATACACCTGGAACCCCAGGCTGAAGGTTGCTGAAGCCTCCTTCTTGGATGAAACGGAGGCGTTTGGTCCAGGGACCCGTCAGCCCCCTCCCCTGGGGACCCCCACGGTAGTGGCTGTTCAGAGGGGACGGCAGAATTGCTGCCCGAAACCTCTGAAAGCAAATTCCACTTGTGAATCTGCTCCCCGTAGGGACTCTGCCTGCAGCCCCCTCCCCGGCTCGCTGGGCGCAGAGCTCGGCCAGTGCCACGGTTTGGAGGGAGCATCGTTCCTCCTCATCTTTCCCAACAAGACTTTCAGCCAGGGTAGCGAGCCCTGGCCCTGCAAAACTCCCCTCTTGGGACGTGCTGAGGAAAGCTGGGCAGAGCTCGTGCTCCCAAAAAAGAGGGTGAGAACACCCACGGCCTTGCAAGATAATCAGGGCCAAAACCTGTATTTAAAGTGAGCTGGTGTTTTCCCTGCAGCTGCACAGGCTGAGCCAGGAAAGCACCTAAGCTGTGCCTGGAGGAAGAGAAGGTGTCACTCCGAGCAGTCGTTTGACTGCAGGAGAGACTCTGAGTGCCACCTCAAAAAGCTCACGATACAGGAAATGCTCGTATTTGCCTTAATTTGGTGCCACAACGAGTCACGAGCTCAGGGCGATGGAGGCAGGGACTGGGGTGCCCAGACTCCTCACGGGCTCCTCCCAACCTGCTCCTCTCCCCCTGGAGGACAAGATTTTGGCCAGGTTGGGGTGAAGCCGGGCAGCTCCTGGGGTCACCCGCAGCTCCCGGGGTGACAGAACGGTGACCTGAGCTCACCTGCATTTTTCTGGGTGGCTTTTGTAGGGGCTTGTTAGGATGGAGGGGAGGAAGAGGAGGGAAAGACAAGAAAAAGACACATAAGCAACAGACAGAAGGTAGAGGAGAAGCTCCCCACGTGGTTTCAGACCGCGTGAGCAGCCCCTGCGCTCCCTGAGATAACCCAGGTCCAGGTATCCCAAGGGAAGGTGATGGGACAATGAAGCCAAAAGCCCCTTCCCCAGCCACGGGGGCTTGAGTTGCACTCGGAGCTTGCAGGGGGAGTGGGTGGTATTTTGGGTTGAGAAGTCCAGCGAGGAGGGAGGCGACCAAGAGGAGCAGCTGCTGAGCATTTCTGTGCTCCATGACGGTCCTTCCCAGCCCGTCGTGGTGGTGCCACGTTGTGGGCTGCAAAAATCAGGGGTGGGCAAGAGGGTGCAAAGGCATCAGAGGCCTGAAATCTTGAGAGCCAGCAGGAAAATGAAGCAAAAGGGGAAGAGAAGAAAAGGGAAATGGAAAGAGGCTGGGGCCGACGGGGGGAGGAGAAGTGAAATCGAGGCCGGGAGCTGGGGTGAAAGCGGAACGGCGGGAGCCGTGGGACGGGCAGGTCCAGATGGGGTGTCCCCTCCTGGGCACTGCATTTGGGCCATGGTCACCAAGTTTCCTCTACAGAATCAAGGGCAAGGAGCCTTGGGGTGGTTTTCTTTTTGCACGATGAAATATTAACCTCCCCTCCCAGCCCCGGGCAGCGTTTAGCCCTGTAAGGGCTTAAATCCCAGCCCGAGGTTCTCCTGCTGCCTTGGAGGACAGAGCTGGGGTTGGCTGGGAAGTGGGTGCTAGCTGGAAAGTGGGTGCTGGCATCTCCCCGGGTGGGGAAGGGAGGGTGACGGGGGCTCCGAGCGCCTGGGTGGGTGTATGGTGTTGGGGACTGCCCCACCAGCTGCAGGTTTTGCCCTTCCCCTGGTTTATTTTTGCTGCCCCCCTCTGACTCATAAGCAGAGCTTGTGCGGAGGCAACTGCTTCGTTAGCCCTTCGTTACCCCCGTAACGTGTTACGCACGTGCCCTGGGTGCCAGACCTGTGGTGAGGCAGGATCCGGGCACAAGCCCAGGTGCAGCAGCGCTGGGATTCTGAGCTTTGCGAGTTCCAAGCGCAGCCAAAACCACCCTCCCAGCAGCACCCAGAGGGACCTGGGGCCAGATCCACCCCTGGAGACTTAGCTCCATGGGTGTCCCCGGTGCAGTCGCTGTGGCCTGTCCCCGCAGGGCAGCAAGGAGCGCTTCCACTGGCAGAGCCACAATGTCAAGCAGAGCGGCGTGGACGACATGGTCCTGCTCTCCAAGATCACCGAGGAGGCCATCGTGGAGAACCTCAAGAAGCGTTTTATGGATGATTACATCTTTGTATCCTTGCCGAGGCAGCGGGACGGTGCCGGGGGGTGTCGGGGCTGTGCTCCGAGGCTTTGTCAGGGCTGCCCCAGTGCTTGCAGAGAGGGCCCGTCCCCACGCTGGGACAAGGTTGGGATCGGCTGGAGGAACGGTGCCATTCCCAAGATGAGTGGCACCCAGCAGAGACGCCGCAAACGTGTCCCCTATCCTGCCGTGCCCCACTTTGGTCCTTCCTTTGCAGTCACAAAAAGCCCCAAGCAAAGCCCCTCATCTGGTTCACCCTGCTCCTGCACCCCAGAGACCCACCAGCCAGTGCCAAGGGAACCAGACCCCAGTGGCAATAGAGGCCATCACCCAATCCCCACCCCATGCCCTAAGCGAGCTCTGGCTCCTCTGCTCCCACAGCAAATCCAAGCAAACCCTAGAAGGAGCAGGAGCACCCCAACACCCGCTCTCCACCCGCCGGGCAGCTCTCGGGCTCTGCGGTGAGGACGAGGAGCTGTGGCTTCCCTGAAGATGCGGCTCTGTCCTTACAAGGCCATGCCCTGTCCCCGGCTGGCGGTGACGCAGGCATCTTCCTCGCTCTTTTGGCAGCCCTGGGGCTTTACGTGTGTTTAGGGGTTGGGTTTGGGGTTGGCTGGTTTTTTTTCTTTTTTTTCTCTCTTTTGTTTCAGAACAAAAAATACCCCACACAACTTCTTTCTTCCTTTTTTCTCTGGTGCTGCTGCACACATGGCCCCCCCATCTAGCCGTGACTCAACACCCTGCGCTTCTGCATTTCCCAGAAAAACCCCTCTCTTCCTGCCCTTTGGCTGCTCTTTTCCTGCCCCGCTCTCAGGTGGCCCCAAAACAGGACACGGAGGGCTCGTAATCCCCCCTCAGCACCAACCTGACCTTGATCTCCCCATTGCCCACACGGGGGCTCATCCCCATCCTGCCCTCGTGTTATTTCCAGGTGCAATTCCCAAATTTTCCATTCCCCTGCCCACACCTGGGTGACCCAGGGATGCTGCAGGCAGGGGCTGAGGGGGGTGGAGCGGCGGCAGCTGGCGATCTCTCCCTTCCGTGCCTCGGTTTCCCTGGTTGTAAAATGGAGACAATCTCCTGCTGAAAAAGCTGCAGATGGAGCATGAGCAGCTGAGCAAGTCTGGGGAGGCTGCGGGATGCTGGAAATGCCACTTTTTGGAGCTGATCCTCAGGCCAAGGAGCTCAGGGGGTGCTCCTACCCCGATCACACTGCAGGGGATACCCCAGAGCCCCATGGCTGGGAGAGCACCAAGTCATGGCAGGAGCTCTGCCTGCTGCAAACCTTCACAGTATTTCTGGTGCAGCTTTCAGGCTGAGGCAGGGACCCCCTCCCAAGCCCCGCTTCCTGCTCTTGCGACAGGTTGGGAAGGAGGGACGTGGGAAAGGCCGCACAGACCTTAACGTGCCGCTCAGACCTACATCGGGCCGGTGCTCATCTCCGTCAACCCCTTCAAGCAGATGCCGTACTTCACCGACCGGGAGATCGAGATGTACCAGGGGGCGGTGAGGATGCTACGGGCAGGGGGTTCTTTGGGTTTTGTCTGGAGTGAAACACCTTGGGGGGGTCCCCAGGAGTGTCCCCGTCCTCCCCTTCGGGTGGGGATGGGTGCTTCCAAAGAGCAACGATGGCGAGTCAGTAACAGGAGCAAAGCCACATTCCTGGGAAATTCAACTCGTGAAAACAGCCCAAAACAACCCAAACATGGTAAAATCCAGCCCGAGTGGTGAACTCTGCCCCAACGAGCTTCCCAAGGAGGGTGGGGAAGAGCTGAAAAAAATCTGCCATGTTGCCCATCAGCTTGTGTTTGTGGCAAGAGACAAATTCCCTCTCCCTGCTGCTGCCTTGGGCGGAGCTGAGCGCCGTGCTCAGTGCCGCTCTCCTCGTCCCCCTCTTCAGGCTCAGTATGAAAACCCCCCCCCACATCTACGCCCTGACCGACAACATGTACCGCAACATGCTCATCGACGGGGAGAACCAGTGCGTCATCATCAGGTAGGGGGTACACGGGGCACAGGCGGGGACATCGAGCCACTGCTCTGGTGTCCCCTTCTCCCCACACCCTGGGGGCATCTCAGCTCAACACAGAGGGAAGAGGCAGCAGAAGGCCAGTGGTGGGTCCTGGGGTGCCTTGAGGGACCCGGGCTGTGAGCATCGGCCGTGGCTGAGATGGGGTTGTCGCGGGTGGGGACGGAGCCTTGTGCAATGTACCCTTCCGGCTGAGCGTTGCAAGGGAAATGGTCAGGATGTGGGGCAAGGCCAGAGACTTCCCTTTTGAGGCTCCAAAAAAATCTGACAACAAGAAATGCGACATCTCCTCCTGGAGCAGCTCCTCAAGCCGGCCTTGCTCCATCCCCACTCATAGCTCCAAGTACCTCAACAGCTCCCAGGCACCCCAGTGTTAGCGCTGCCCCGCGCCGCGAGGATGCAGCAGGAGGGACCGGCAGCCCACCCCGAAACACCCCGGGATGGGCAACCGGTTCATGTCTCCTCTGCTCTGACATTTACACAGCGGAGAAAGCGGGGCCGGGAAAACGGTGGCGGCAAAATACATCATGGGCTACATCTCCAAAGTGTCTGGGGGTGGAGAAAAAGTGCAGGTATGTCCACCCACCCCCGCTTCGACCTGCACACACCCCCACACACACATTGCTTCACCTCCCAACGACTCCCCACCATCCCAGCCCCCCGCTCCCCCCATGCAACGGAGCCACCCCTGCCCCAGGGCTGGGGACACGCAAAGCCCCGGGTCTGTCCCCAGCCTGGAGGCAGTTGGGTGCAGGAGTGCAGACCCCTTGCTCAGGCCTCTCCATCCTCTGCCCCCAGCACGTGAAGGACATCATCCTGCAGTCCAACCCGCTGCTGGAAGCCTTCGGGAATGCCAAAACCGTCCGGAACAACAACTCCAGCCGCTTCGTAAGTCGCCGGGGCTGGTGAGGAGGGCGAGCACCGCGGCCGGGATTCCAGGAGATTGTCTCCATTTTACAACCAGGGAAACTGAGGCACAGATGCTTCTGGAGTGGTGGGAGACAGGGGAGAGAAGCCGGGGCCGTGGGGAGCGAGGGGTCCTGCTGGCTGGGGCCACGGCCCTGAGCAGGCACTGTGCTGGGGCAGGGCAAGTACTTTGAGATCCAGTTCAGCCGAGGCGGCGAACCCGACGGGGGCAAGATCTCCAACTTTCTGCTGGAGAAGTCGCGGGTGGTGAGCCAGAATGAGTGCGAGAGGAATTTCCACATCTACTACCAGGTATGGGGTGGGAATGGGGGGCGCGGGGGCATGCGGGGGGACGCGGTGGGGGCCGGGTAACAACAGCTCCCATTTCTCTCCCAGCTCATCGAAGGGGCATCCCAAGAGCAGCGGCAGAACCTGGGCATCATGAGCCCGGATTATTACTACTACCTGAACCAGTCGGACACGTACCAAGTGGAAGGCACGGATGACCGCAGCGACTTCCACGAGACCATGGTGAGGGGAAGGGGGGGACTCTCCAAAGCCGCCTGCAGCCGGGCAGCAGCTGACGGGCTCCCCCCGCCCCCAGAATGCCATGCAGGTCATCGGCATCCGCGGCGAGGACCAGCAGCTGGTGCTGCAGATCGTGGCGGGGATCCTCCACCTGGGAAACGTCAGCTTTCGAGAGGAAGGCAACTACGCTCGGGTGGAAAACGCTGACAGTGAGTAGCTCCAAGAGGGCAGAGACCCTTGGGCAAGGGGTTGAAAACTCTCCCATAGTACAAATCCTCTGGCAGAGGAGACAGGCAATAGCAGTGCTGGGGAAACGGAGGCAGCGAGGAAATGGCACAACCAGAGCTTGATTAGCTGTGGTGGGTGCCAGGAGTCGCTTACAGTGATTTAGCAGGGGATGGACCATATCCGATGTCCCTGGTTGCTGCACCCCTGCTGTCCTTCGCACTTGGACAGGGCTGGGGGTGTCCAATGTGCCGGGGACGAACAGGCAGCCCTGACCGCCCCCATCCCCGCTCTGCCCAGCCCTGGCCTTCCCTGCCTACCTGCTGGGCATCGACCAGCAGCGCCTCAACGAGAAGGTCACCAGCAGGAAAATGGACAGCAAGTGGGGCGGCCGCTCCGAGTCCATCACCGTCACCCTCAACGTGGAGCAGGCGGCTTACACCCGGGACGCCCTGGCCAAGGGGCTCTACGCACGTGTCTTTGACTTCCTTGTGGAGGTGCGTGGTCCCAGAGGGCTGGGCTGTGTGGCTGGGGCATGGAGGGGGTGCTCACCGCCCCTTCCTGCCACCCTACGCCCCCTCTGAAGGCGGCTCGTCCCATCTCTCCCTCCAGTCTATCAACCGGGCTATGCAGAAGCCATATGAGGAGTACAGCATCGGGGTGCTGGACATCTACGGCTTCGAAATATTCCAGGTGTGTGTTGCTTGGCTGTAGGAGCCCAGCTAGGGAATGTCCTTCCCTGCTCCCACAGCGAGGAGAGGGGATGCAGCGGGAGGTTGGTAGAAGTCGCTGGCTCCAAGAAGGGTCCCTGGAGCAGCACCCAAAGGATCTGCTGTTTGGGGTCCCTGCAGGGCGGTGAGAGGAGCAGAAGCAAACTCGGTCCCACCTTTCATCTGTTGTCCTTTTGCAGAAAAATGGCTTTGAGCAGTTCTGCATTAACTTTGTGAACGAGAAGCTGCAGCAGATCTTTATAGAGCTGACCCTGAAGGCAGAGCAGGTATGGGGAGGGACTGGGGTGGTGAGGCTGTGGCACTGCTCCTGCACCCCGATTCCTGCACCCCATGCACCACAGCCAGAGCTGGGGGGGCTGCAGCACATCCCACAGGCTGGGAGCACACCTGGCTCTCCCCACACTTCCCCAGGAGGAATATGTGCAGGAGGGGATCAAGTGGACCCAGATCCAATATTTCAACAACAAGGTGGTGTGCGACCTCATAGAGAACAAGCTGGTGAGTGGGGTCCCTCCTCACAGGGGGGCTTCATTGGGGAGCTGAGGCACCCAGGAAGGGGATGGGATGGGATGGGATGGGATGGGATGGGATGGGATGGGATGGGATGGGATGGGATGGGATGGGATGGATGCTGTCATGGATGGTGGCAGAAGCCAGTCCCACCAGGGAACATCCTTGAGAGAGCCTCAGCTCTGCGTCTTTAACCTGCGCTGTGGTTCAGCACGAAGCACCTCTGACCAGCACAGAGCACTCTGAGCACAGCCAGATGCAGGACTGGGCCCTGCCCTCAGCCTTTGGACACCCACGGCTTCACTGTCCCTTTCCCAGAACCCCCCTGGGATCATGAGTGTCCTCGATGACGTCTGTGCCACCATGCATGCCACGGGTGAGGGGGCCGACCAGACCCTGCTGCAGAAGCTACAGGCGGCCGTGGGCACCCACGAGCACTTCAACAGCTGGAACTCAGGCTTCGTCATCCACCACTATGCAGGCAAGGTACAGCACCCCACGTTTTGTGCCCCCCACCCCACGGCCCGGGGCACGGCGGTGTGGGGCTGAGCTCCCCTCCTGTCCCCAAGGTCTCCTACGACGTGAACGGCTTCTGCGAGCGCAACCGGGACGTGCTCTTCACCGACTTGATCGAGCTCATGCAGAGCAGTGAATAGTGAGTCCTGGCAGTGCCACAGTCCCGGGAGTTACCCCAAAAGGGTTGGGGCAAAGGGTGGCACCCTCAACATCCAGACCATAAAACTTTGCTGGTCCTGCCTTTGCTGGAGCCACAGCTCGGGGTGCTCAGCATCCTGCATCTCCCTGCGGGCACCAGCAGCAGCACCCAGGGGCTGCAGGGTGGGGACAGAGGGGTGCTCATCCACCAGCACTGATCCTGGTTGGGCTGGGGACATTTAGGGGGGGACGGGCTCAGCCACGGTGCAGGATTTCCCAGCAGCAGAGAGCAGAGCTGGAGCTGGTTCCAGCTCAGTGCATGCTGAGCTCAGGATGCCTGGCAGTCCTCACCTGACGACTGTCACCTGCCTTGCAGTGGTTTTATCCAGATGCTTTTCCCAGAAAAGCTTAATTCAGACAAAAAGGGAAGACCAACCACTGCTGGCTCCAAAATCAAGGTATGTCCAGGAGGATGGGGGGCAGTAGCTACCTCTGGGGCAGCATCAGAGTGATGGGCTCCTACCAACACCTTTAATGCTACAGAGATCGATCCTTGCAACAGAAACAGGCCAACGACCTGGTGAACACACTAATGAAATGCACGCCACACTACATCCGCTGCATCAAGCCCAACGAGACCAAGAAACCCCGGGACTGGGAGGAGAGCAGGTAACAGAAGCCCCTTGTGATGTGTCAGAGAGCCCACAGAGCCCAGGGAACGGGACTTAGCCATGGAGATGTGGCCAGGATCAGCTTTCCTCCAAACCCTGCACCCCTGAGCTGGTCCCTCTGTGCTGCCCATACACCTAAAGGCTCCATCCGAGCCCCAAGAAGCTCTCGCACACGCACAGCCGTGGGCACTCACATACAAAGCAGTGCCCAAAGGGCCCAAGCAGGTCCCACGCCGAGCCTGTCCCTGACAGGGTGAAGCACCAAGTCGAGTACCTGGGGCTGAAGGAGAACATCCGTGTGCGCCGGGCGGGTTTTGCCTACCGCCGCGTCTTCCACAAATTCCTGCAACGGTGAGCGCCTGCAGGGATGGGCAGCGGTGGGTCCCTGCAGCCTGGCAGCGACTCACCTCTCCTCTCCCCACAGCTATGCCATCCTCACCCCCGAGACGTGGCCGTCCTGGCGCGGGGATGAGCGGCAAGGGGTGCAGCACTTGCTGCGCTCTGTCAACATGGACCCAGACCAGTACCAGATGGGGCGGAGCAAGGTCTTTGTCAAGAACCCCGAATCGGTAGGTGATCCGGCTCCGCAACCCCAGGGGACGCTGCACGCAGCTGAGCGTCACTTTGGCCAACACTGGGGAGGACTTGAGATGCCAACGTGCAGGAGAAGTGATAGGACGAAGGGAAATGGATTTAAATTGCGCCAGGGGAGGTTCAGGTTGGATATTAGGAAGAATTTCTTTACTGAAAGTGTTGTCAGCCATTGGCACAGGCTGCCCAGGGAGGGGGTTGAGTCCCTGTCCCTGGAGGAGTTTAAGAGAGAGGTGGCTGTTGCGTTGGGGGACATAGTTTAGTGGGTTGATAGGGCTGGGACAAAGGCTGGACTCAATGATCTTCAAGGTCTCTTCCAGCTGAAACTATTCTATGATTCTATGAAGTGATGTAGCCAGGGCTCGGTGGCCTCTGGCCAGCCATGCTCAGCCCCCCGTGTCCTTCCCAGCTCTTCCTCCTCGAAGAGATGCGGGAGCGGAAATTCGACGGCTTTGCCCGGGTGATCCAGAAGGCCTGGCGCCGGCACATTGCCATTCGGAAGTATGAGCAGATGAGAGAGGAAGGTAAGGCCGGTGTCCCCCAGCACTTTTTTCAGGGTGCCCTTTGCTGGGGACAGCCCAGCCTCCAGAATGGCAGCCCAGCTCCTAGCTGTGGCACCGACCAGGTGGGAGGTGAGGAGGGACCGGACTATGAGATGTCCCGGGGTCTTTTCGTACACCTCAAAGGAGGCTGCAGATTTTTCCTACCCTTGTTTCCAGACCTGACCCCATCACAGGTGTTTTGTCACCCTCCGAAGCGTGCAGTGAAAAATCAAGGGGGAAAACCAGAAAAGGAGCTGGGTCCCTCCCCCATCACAAAGATTTCTGAAGGCAATTAATGGGTTTCAAACCCAGCCGAACTCCAGTAGCTTGGATTCCTCCCCTGGCATAAATCGATCCCCAGTTCTCGCTGCCGTGATCCGTGTGACACTTCCCACCGCTGGTTTGGGGAGGCGGGGGCCAAGGGCTTGGCAAGGGTCAAGCGCAGAGCCCCGTCCAACCGGCATCCCTTGGGGGTCTCTCGCAGCCTCCAACATCCTCTACAACTTCAAAGAGCGGAGGAGGAACAGCATCAACAGGAATTTCGTGGGCGATTACCTGGGCATGGAGGAGCGGCCAGAGCTGCGCCAGTTCTTGGCCAAGAGGGAGCGGGTGGACTTCGCCGACTCCGTCACTAAGTACGACCGGAGGTTCAAGGTACGTGGGCCCTGCTGAGGCTTGGGACAAACCAAGCCATGGTTGATGGTGGCTGCCCTTGGGTGGGATGCGAACACCCCCTCACCCCCTGCTTCTGGCCTTTCCCAGCCCATCAAGCGGGACTTCATCCTCACCCCCAAGTACTTCTACCTGATCGGACGGGAGAAGGTGAAGAAAGGTCCTGAGAAGGGGCAGATCAAGGAGGTGCTCAAGAAGAAGGTGGAGCTGCAGGCAGTGAGCGGCGTCTCGCTGAGGTGGGTCCCTTAGCATGGGCTCTGCACAGGACAGTCCACCCGGTCCAGCTCCCTTCTCCCCGCCAGCACCGTCCTTATTCCCCGCTGACGCCCCCCCCGCACCGGGCTTGCTCCCCCAGCACCAGGCAGGATGACTTCTTCATCCTCCACGAGAACGATGCAGACAATTTCTTGGAGTCCATCTTCAAGACGGAGCTGATCAGCCTCCTGTGCAAGCGCTACGAGGAGCTCACCCGCACCAAGCTCTGCCTCTCCTTCAAGGACACGTAAGGATGGATGCCAGGAGAGGTGACAAAGCCAAACAGGGTCCTGTCGCTGTGGCCTCATGGCCTCTTTCTCCCCTAGACTACAGTTTCGGGTGAAGAAGGAGGGCTGGGGTGGTGGTGGCACCCGCAACGTCACCTTCATCAGGGGACAGGGTGACGTGGCCACCCTCAAAGCCGGAGGCAAAACCCTTACGGTCAGCATCGGGGATGGACTCCCCAGGAATGCCAGTGAGTGCCAGCGCACCTGGGGGGGCTATGGGAGGGAAACAGGGGGGCAGGGTCTGCCCATCGGGGTGAGCCAACATGTACCCTGTCCCTGCAGGGTTTGCATTTCACCCAGGAGGGACCCGCTTCTGCTCGGGTGGTGGGGCAGCACAGGATGTTTCAGGGGTGAGGGTAGAGCTGGGTACAAACTGCGGGGGCAGCCCCTGCCCCAGCTCTGAGGACCAACCCCTAACGGGGGGGCTTGTGTCCCCCCAGAGCCCACGAGGAAGGGGGTGACGCAGAGCAGAGGTGGCAGCAGGTACCCGGCGCATTCCCGACATGCCCCACCGGCACCCAGAGGTGAGGAGGGGAGTGCCAAGGGAGGGGCTGGGACGGGGGACCCCAGCCTGGATCCAGCCACCACCGCTCTGCCGGGGGGGCCCCCCGTAATGCACCATCCCGGGGGTCTTCCAGGTGCCTGCAGGAACGGGGCAGCCCAGTTCCCACGCAGCGATAACCGGGCTCAGCGGGACACCTACACGACACCCCAGCGGCAGGCACGGGGGCCACCAGCCACGGCGCTTCCCCCCCGCAACGCCGGCCGCCAGCCGAAGGCGCGGCCCCCATCCGAGCACAACATGGATTTCCTCAACGTGCCTGACCAGGGGGTGGCCGGGTAGGTCCCACCATGGCACCCATGTCCTCCTCTTGTCCCACCCTCCCCTCTCACTGCTGCTGGTCCCAGGAGATGCTCTTTCCCCCAGCTCGGCTGCCCAACAAAGCAACAGCCCCACCAGGTTGGGGCAATCTGGTAACACCTCCGGGGCTCTTGCACATCCCAGTTGTCCCAGTCCTCGCACTGGGAAGACCCACCCGAGCTGCAGACACAGAGCATCCCCTTGGCTGAGGAGGGGAGGGATGGGAAGGAGGGTGCAGCGCATTCCAGCATGAACGACGTTTCTCCCACCCCCGCAGAATGCAGCGCCGGCGGAGCCTGAGCCAGCGGCCCCCCCCGGCCGGGCGCCCCAAGCCGCAGCCCAAGGTGGCCGTGCCACGCTGCCGGGCACTCTACCAGTACATCGGGCAGGACGTGGACGAGCTGAGCTTCAATGAAGGGGACATCATCGACATCCTGCTGGAAGGTACAGCCGGCTTCCTGCCCCGCTCGGCTTCTTTGTGGCAACACCACTCCTGGCTCTTCTTTTTTTTCCCCCCTTCCCAGATATCTCCGGCTGGTGGAAGGGCCGGCTGCACGGCAAGGAAGGGCTTTTCCCTGGGAATTACGTGCAGAAGATCTGAGATGTGCACAGGAGCCACGTGAGGGTCACCGTCCTCCCACCCTGCCTCCGCCAAGGCTGTGCCAATGGGCTCCATGGCCGTTCTCCACCAACACCGACATGGAGCATCAAGACCCTCCGGTCCGTGCCGGCCGCCGGGCTGTGCCGGTGCTACTGAACCCTGGGCTGTGCCGGTGCTGATCACCGAACCCCGCAGCTGCTCGAGGGGCTGACCTCCCTGCAGCAAGGACCGGCTCTTCGCTGCTTCTTCATGCCCTGGGAGTGGAACCGCTCCAGTGATTCTGGAGTATAAATGGGATTATTGTTAATAATAACCAGACTTTGTAAATCTGAGTCTGACTCAGAAATTGAGCCGGGGGTTGTATTTCACCCTGGGGCCCTGTGACAAGAGCCCACAGGGACAGCCACCCGTGGGAGGCAGCCCCATTGCTCACACCTTGAACCCTCCGGAAGATGCCGAATACAGAAACCAACCCCATCGGGAGCCCGTCTCCACATCCCGATGTGACTCTGGACCGCTGGACGTGGCTGGGCAGGAGCTGCCGGAGCAGTGGCGAGGCCGAACGGGGCAATGGGGTGTGGTAGGACCAGGGGGTGCCATGATGGCTCGAGGGTAAAGCTGCGAGGATGACTCAGCCGGAGGCCACCAAGCTGTCGCAGCTTCTTCTGCAGGTGGCCAGAGCGCTGCTGGGACCCCCAAGTTTTGCAGCACGGGGTCTCCTTCATGCATAGAAACTGCCACCCTCAGCTGCGTGGGGTCTGGGGTTTGGGGATCCTCTTTGTCCCGACACCCAATATGACTGGGGTTGGGGGGGGGGGGTGTTTTAGGCGGGGGCTGACTCTGACCCGGGGTTGTTCCCAGTTTGCAGCAGGGAGGGACATGAACGGCGCCGCCATGTCAGGGCTCGTCCCTGCCTGTCCCCCCCTCCCCGCTCCCCCCACCAGGCCCTGCGCCGGAGGAAGTGACGACAGCAGCTCCTGCGCAACCCCGCGTCACCCGCGCGTCCCAGCCCTCCTCTTCCTCCTTCCCGCTGCCCCCTCTGGCAGGCTGACCCCCCCTCCCACATACAAGTGGCTACAGGCGGGTTCAGGGGACCCCATTTCCTCCAGAGTGGGGCCGGCACCAGGGCCCGAGGCTGCTGGGATGTGAAATCCTCCCCGGTCTCACGCTGCAAACCATGGCTGGGCCACCCCGTTATACGATTTTACAACCCTTGTGGCCCTTGGGGTGATTTTTCCTGGAAATCACAGGTTTATACAAGCTCTTGCGCTCAGAGATTTGCAGGGGAGGTGGAGGAAAGCAGGCAAGAGCCTCTGTTGTGTTTTTTTAAATGAAAAAAAAAGGCTTTGGAAACTGTGGGGATTTCCTGTACCTTCTGGCTCTTCCTTGGGGGAAGGGGGGGCAGCACCCCAGCAGTGGGTGCTGTGCAGGTGGGGTGCTCCCACTCAGGCCTGCCAGAAGGTGGGAGCTGGGCCAACTCAGGCACTTATTGGGGTGCTCTGAAGGGCTCCGAGTGCTCAGAGGGGCTCTGAGGGTCTCTGAGAGGCTCCAGTTGCTCCCAGGGTCCTGGGCTGCTCTTAGGGATCGTGCACGACTTGACATGCTCAGAGTGTTCCCAGGACTCCAGGGTGCTCCAAAGAACTTGGGGTGCTCAGAGAACCCCAGGATGCTCCAATAGCTCCAGGATGTTCTGAGGGATTTGAGGAGATTCAAAAAGGTTTGGGGTGTCCTGGGATGCTCTAAGGAGTCCAGGACTTCCCAAGGGGCTCAGGATGCTCTGAACACTAAAAAGTGCTGCGATGTTCTGAAGTCCCTGGGATGCTCTGAAGTCCCTGGGATGCTCTGAGGCCCCAGAACACTTCAAAGGGTCCAGGGTGCTCTGAGGCATTTGGGAAACTCCAAAAAGATTTGGGGTGCCCTGGGATGTTCTAAGGGGTCCAGGGCTACCCAAGGAGCTCAGGATGCTCTGACGATGCAGAGGACCTGGAGAGCTAAAAGGTGCCAGGATGCTCCAAAGTCCCCAACGTGTTCCAAGGTGCTGGGATGCTCTGAGGCCCCAAGATGATCCAAAAGCTCTCGGATGCTCCAAGGCCCCAGAACGCTAAAAGGCCCTAGGATGCTCCAAGGCCCTGGGATGCTCTGAGGCTCCCAAGATGCTCCAAAAGCTCCGGGGTCCTCTGAGGCCTGGGATGCTCGAATGGCCCCGGGATGCTCCGAGAGCCCCGGGATGCTCCAAGGCTCCAGGATGCTCCAAGGCCCCCCGGATGCTTCAAAAGCTCCAGGATGCTCTGAGGCTTCAAGATGCTCCGAGGCCTCCAGGATGCTCCAAAAGCCCCGCGATGCTCCCGCTGCCGACACCGGGGGCGGGGGCGATGAGGGCAAAACCAGCCGGCGGGTACCGGGGCGGGGCCGGGGAGCGTCTCCCCCCGCAGCCCCCGCCTCCCCTTCCGCACCGCTCCTTCCTCCCCCCCAGCCCCCACCTCCTCCTCCTCCTCCTCCCTCCCTTCCCCCCCCCTCCCCGCCCCCCCCCCCCCCCCGTTCTCGCGACAGCTCCGCGCGGAAAATGGCCCCGCGGCCGCGCGGCCGCTGATGCGCGCTCCGGGCACCGGCCCCCCCCCCCGGCCCCGGTACGGCTCCGCGGGGGCGGCGGGGGACGGGCAGCCGGGGGGAGCGCCGGGGGGCGTACCGGCACCGGGGGGATTGTATACCGGCACCGCGGGGGTTGTACCGGCGCCGGGGGGGTTGTACCGGCACCGAGAGGGGTTGTATCGGCGCCGGGGGGGGGGGTATACCGGTACCGGGGGGGTTGTACCGGCACCGGGAGGGGGTTGTATCGGTACCAGGGGGTGTATACCGACACCGGGGGTCGTTGTACCGGTACCAGGGGGTGTATACCGGCACTGGAGTGGTTGTACCTGCAACGGGGAGGGTTGTACCGGCACCGGGGTGGTTGTAGACCGGCACCGAGGGGGATTATACCGGCACCGGGGGGGGGTGTACCTGCACCGGGGGGTGTACCGGCACCGGAGGGTGTATACCGGCACCGGGAGGGATTGTACCCGCACCGGGGGGTGTTGTACCGGCACCGGGGGGTGTATACCGGCTCTGGGAGGGACGTATACCGGCACCGGAGGCAGTTGTACGGGCCCCGGGAGCAGCGGCGGTGCCGGTGGGGCGGTACAGGAGGGGGTAGCCGGGGCTGGGATGCGCTCCGGGGCTGCGGCGGGGAAGGGGTCTCCGGGCAAAGCCGCCCTGCCCGTGGGGGGGGCAGCAGCCGCCGGGGGTTGGTGCCCACGGGGGGTTCCAGAGCCGTGCGGCCACCAGCCCTGGGGATGCTGGCCGTGTGCCGGGCTGTTATGGGTGTTACAGGGGGCTTGGAGCCGTGGCTGTGTTACCCAGGGGGCTACGAGCCACGGAGGGGCTGCCCATGGGGGCTGCTGGCCATGGGGCTTCCTGCCTGCTGGGCTCCGGGCACGGGGACCGCCAGCCACAGGAGCCGGTAGCCCCTGGGCTTTGCAAGCCTGTGTGGCCCGTGGGACCCACTTCATCCCCTCTGTGCTCCCGCACACCCGGGGGTCTCTTTGTTGCTGTCAGGCTGGGGGACGCAGCCGCTGGAGGGGGACTCCGGCACCTTGGCCATGGGGTGAACTCGACCGAGGGCAGCTTTGTCCAGGCTCAGGGAGGAAGGTCCATCCTCCCCAGGCAGCTCCGGAAAGGCAAGGGGGTTGTTTTCCAGCCGAAGAGGGGCTGCAGCCCGGCCGAGGGCAGGCGGGTGACAGTGGGCGCCAGGATGGTGTGGAGTCACGGGGAAATGGCAGCACGGCTCTTCCTTGGTCACTTCCCAGCCTGGTCCCTGATGACCTGGAGCAAGCCGGGGGGATGGCAGGGACCCCCCGGGCTCTGCGGGGGAGGCTGAAAGATGTTTCCCAAGGAATCTCTGAAGGGCCTCGACTGAGCTGCTCCTGCACCCGACACGGGGCCGTGGCTCAGCGCTCACCCCTGGGGGTGCCCGTTCTGCCACCGGCGGGGTCTGGGATGGGCTCCTGGGGGCTCTCTGGGCTGATTTTCTGAGTTGGAAAGCAAAGGAGCCTGCCCGCAGAGGGGCAAAACATCGAGGCAGCGGTTTTGCTGCAGCGCAAGTCGGGATCAGGGCACCCGAGTCGCGGTGGGCATCGCGAAGCCCCGAGCATCTTGCCCCCCCGCACCCTCCCCGCCCTTCCCCAAGCTCTCGCAAGGCTCCCCGTGATGCCTGAAAGCAACGGGAAAATTCACCACGTGCCTTTTAATATCTGAGGTGCAGTTTTAACCTCGTAGCTCATGGCCCGTGGCCGGGGCGGGCAGGCAGAGGTCTTGCCACGCTGACGGGCGCCGTCACCACTGTCACAGGCTGCGCGTCCTCCCTCCGCGCCGCGCGATCACATGAGCCCCTTGTTCGGAGCCTTTGTCTCTCAGCTCCTGCGCTGAGGAGCCGCGTTTTGGGGAACCTCCGCGACCTCCGGCCGTGGACCACGGCAGAGATGCTCAAATAGGATTATTTGTTCCTTTTTTCCTCCACCCGGGGTGGGTTTGTAGAAATCTTCTGGGCTTGGCAACATGGATAAACCCCCTGGCTCGTTTGAGGGAGAGGAACTGCATTAATTATTAACTGAATCAGCAGCGGAGGCTGCTCTGCATGACCAGTAGCTGCAAACCCTCCTGCTCACCCTCGTTGCTGTCAGCTCCCCCGAAAGGATTTTTCTAGGGTCCCCATTCACCGCAGAGGCCAGAGCGAGGGAGTTCAGTGTCAGCAGGTTCTCGGGGAGACGACCTGTGGAAGGAAAACCCTGTGGAAAGCAACAGCAAATTGGGTCCAGGGTCCCGGGTTTCCAGCGACACGTGGGGTCACCTGGGCTGGAGCATCAGGGGTGCAGGATGGAAAATGAAAAGTGTTGGGACACTGTCCCACAGGAGGTGACAGATGACAGTGAAATGTGAGCACAGGACGATGCGATGGTGCCAAAAACGCGCCGGTGTCAGGCAGGTTTGCTGCGGTGGGAGCTCCTGCACCCGTCCCGCCTGCCCTCCCCAGACCTACCCGGTACCGTCTGCTCAAGAGGCATTTTCCAGCAAGAGGAAAAAAAGACCAAACAAACTAAACCCAAAAAGCAGCTTAAATCGCATCGCTGGGGCACCGCCTGCAACGGGGACCCAGAGAGCGCGTCCGAGGAGGTTCGGCCCGAGCTGTAATATCCAACCGGGTTTGACCCCGGAGCACCGGGAGCTCCTGCTCCTGCGATGCTGCCGAGGGAGAATTCCCTGCTTGCTGGAGAACAGAAATTGTTTGTGCTCTAGCTGAGCTCTCAGTGTTGCGGGCACAGTCTGCAGACTCGAGGACTCGCACTCCCGGGAAACGCTCCGGTGGCATCGAAGCTTCGCCATGGCTGGGACGGCCACCGAACCGATGGACAAGGCGTGAGCGCGAGGACGCAGCTTCTGCCTCAACCCTTTCAGTGTTTTCTCCCTCAAGAGACGATTCCAAGACCTTTTTTTTCCCCACCAAAACCTGCATTTCCCCCTCCTGATAGAACAAAGCTGCCACGAACTCTGACGCTGTGCGGCTTCATACAGACCGAGCAAACCGACCCCTCCAGCCGGGGCTGAATTTCCCTTCCCGGGACCTGATCCACCCCAGCTCTGCCCAAATCCCTCCCCCCGCAAAAAATAAATAAAACCATTGCAACCCCCAGACAAAGCTGCAAGCCCTGGGGACAGCTGGAGAAATAATCCCCCGTGGATTTCCCACCGCTCCTCGATGTCTTGCCCAGCAGGCTGCAATCGCAGCTGCAGGAACAGCTACCGAGGCCGGCTTTGCCAGGCTAAAGCCTCGTGGTGGGCGGAAAAATGGGGGAAAATGCCTCCTGAATGGATGGTAACGGGCAGGGCCGGGATGAATGGGATGGATGCGGGTGCAACCTGGCCCCAGCAAGGCCGGTGGATCCCCAAGGAGACTTGATTTGGTTTTAATTTTTTATCTGATTTTATTTTAATATTTTAATTTACTGTTTTACTTTAACATGTTCATTTAATATTGGGGAGGTTATTTTATTTTATTTTATTTTATTTTATTTTATTTTAAACTTGAGCTCTAGCAAGAAATCTCCCAAAGCAAGAGACGTTTTGGATGCTTTTTGCTGGGAGTTGGTGTTTGGCTCTTGCCCGTCGAAGCCTCGTGCCGAGGCTCCATGGGGCCGAGCCAATTTCATTTTGGGAACTGTCCCCAGGGACCCATCAGCTGCTGATGCTCCTGGTTCCCCTTGGCTGGAAAACCCTTTGGAACCTTGGAGGGGGGGAGCACCCAGAGACCCCCCGGCCCAGCTGCAGCAGCTCCTGGGGCTTGGTGGGGAGGGGGTCCTGTGGCTTTGGGGGGGATTTTTGAACTTTAGATGCTGGGGGTTGGACCTTCCCACCAATCTGGGCTGGACAGAAGCCGGGGGGACCCCTGGGGGTGCCGCGGGGTCTGTGCCAGCGTTTAACCTCTCGCCCTTCGCTCGATGCAGCGTCGCCAGCAGAAGACGCCGTGAGCGGCTCCCGCCTCCCCCCGCGCCCACCACCGGCCAGGCCATGAAGACGGAGAAGGACGAGGCTGTGGCCACCTTCTCGCTGGGGGGTAAATGTGCCAGAGACGGGGCAGGTGCCGCAGGGGGCAGGGGGTTGGTGGCGGGAGCCTCCGCCCCTGTTGTCGTGAGGTCCCTTTGGCCAAACCTGGGGTGGTTGGGAGTGCCCCGAGGGGGGCATGGAAAGAGATTGGGTTGGGTTGGAAGAGACCTTCAAGAGAAGTTCCAACCCCCACACCGTGGGCAGGGACACCTCCCGCCAGACCGGGTTGCTCCAAGCCTGGACGTGGGCACTTGCAGGGAGGGGGCTCCCCCAACTTCCCTGGCCAACGTGGGCCAGTGTCTCAGTTTCTCAGAGAAAGAATTTCATCCTTATATCTAATCTAAATTGACCCTTTTTCAGTTTGAAATTTACCCCTCGTCCCATCACAACACCCCCTGACAAAGAGTCCATCCCCAGCTTCCCCGCAACCCCTTCAGGCACTGCGAGATCGCTCAGAGGTCTCCCCTTTAGGAGCGTCTCTTCTCCAGCTGAACAGCCCCAGCTCCCTCAGCGTGTCCTCGCAGGGGAGATGCTCCAGCCCCCAGAGCTGGGCGCAGAACTCCAGGTGGGGTCTCACCAGAGCGGAGCAGAGGGGCAGAATCCCCTCCCTCGACTGCTGGCCAGGGTGCGATTGGTTTTCTAGGCTGTGAAAGCACATTCCTGTCTCACATTTAGTTTTTCAGCCTCCAGCACCCCCAAGTCCAGCCGGTATCTGAGCTCGGCGCTGCCCCGAGACCCCGGCGCAGCACCTTGAGCTTGGCTTTGTTGAACCCTGTTCACCAGGGGTGGGCTGGCGGGCGGTGGTCTCAGTGGGGGGGGCTGGGGCTCATCGGGGCATTACGGCCTCTCCCCGGCAGGTTGCGGCGAAGCGGCTCTGCCCGGCAGCGCGGTGCCGGGGAGCGGAGGGACCCCAGCCCAGGAGCTGCGACCGCTGAAGCGCAGACCTGTCCCAGGTGAGCCAAGCTCCCCTGCCCTGCCCTGCCTCACCCCGGGGAGGTGACAGCAACACCCAGGGCAGGGGTGACACCAACAGCTCCATCTCCTTGCAGGGAAGCACTACCAGTGCTCGAGCTACGGCTGCAAACAGGCCTTCCCCAGCATGCAGGAGCTGATGGACCACCTGAAGGTCCACTACAGACCCACGCAGTCCCTCGAGGGTAAGGCCAGCACCCCCTGGGCGCCCTTTCTTTTTGGCTGGGAGGTGGCTTGAAGCCGAGGCAGCGCTGGTGGCGGCGCCTGCACCTCGAGGAGGTGCTGGAGACCCCCCGGCGGGGCTGCCCCCCAGCCCCAGGGGTGCTGCTGACTCTCCGCTTTATCTCTTTGCTCAGGTAAAACCTTCCAGTGCTCCACGCTGGGCTGCACCGAGACCTTCCCCAGCATGCAGGACCTCATGGCCCACATGAAGGTGCACTACAAGCCAAACCGCTACTTCAAGTGAGTCCCGTGCAGACCCCTCCCACCGTGTGTCCTCCCCGGGGGCACCCAAGCAGCCTCAAGCACAGGAGCTTTCACATTTGCAGATCATCCCTCCCCGGACCCCGGGGTTGGGGGGACTCGTGTGTGTTTGCAGTGATGATGCAGAGGGAAGCTCCGTTGCTGACGTCCCCACCCCGTGTCCCCGCAGGTGCGAGAACTGCATGCTGCGCTTCCGGACGCACCGCTCCCTCTTCAAGCACCTCCACGTCTGCTCTGACAGCGCCAGCAGCCCCGCGCCGCCCCCCAAAACCAACAAGCCCGCCCTGCCTGCTACCTCTGCCCTGGAGAAGGAAACCCCCCCGGCCAAACCTCCCGAGGGGCTGCCCAAGCTCCGGCCCCCGGAGAAAGAAGCCATCCCCCCCGGCGCGGACACTGCCCCGGCGTCCCCCGCCGCGCTCCCCACCAGCCTCCCCGAGCTGCCCGGCTCGCTGGAGGCTCTTCCACGGGTCTCGTCAGCCCCCCACCCCTTCCCGCTGCTGGAGCCCGGCCTTTTCGGGCCGTCGTCCTTGACCCGGTTCTCGGGGCCGCCCCCCCAGCTCGGTGCCGGGGCCGTTCCTGTCCTACGTGCCCCCCTCGCCCTACAGCTTGCCCCAGCCCCCGGCGCAGCATCGCCTGCGGCCCTACGTGCCGGGCCACGGCCCCCCCGGCTCCAACGCCGTCTGGAAGAAAAGCCAAGGTGAGCACGTGGGGCCGCTCGGGCAAACCTGCTCCCACCTTGGTCAGCAGCTCCAGGAGGAGCACTCGCTGCCGGCCACCTGAAGATCCCCCAATTCCTGCCCCATATGGGGTCACCCCACACCGCCCCCTCCCAACTTCATCCAACCTCTGCTGCCCCCTTCATCCCACCCACAGGGATGCTCAATTGGAGAAAGCCCCGGCAACCTCCAAAAACAAATCAAAAAACCCATAAGCCTCCAAATTTTCCCAGCCCTGGTGCTCCCCGGCGTGCTGGGGAGTGCGAGGCGGGGGGGGACCTGCCCTTCCATGTGCCCCCTTCCTGCTCCCCCTAATTCTTGTCTTGCCCCTCGATTCCCTCCGCAGGTGTGAGTGTCAGCCCACTCCTCCCGTGCTTTGGCTCAGGAGTGACTCCAGGTTAGTTTGTCACTGAATTGGTTGGGAGCTTCTTTGTCACTTGGAGGGGGGTGGGTGGCAGTGGAGGGGGGGGCGCAGGGGATGGAAGAGGCCCTTTGAGGCAGGTGATGCTCCCTGAAGACCCAAAGGGAGGGGTGGCCTCCCTCTTTTTGGGGAACCACGTGGCAGGGGGATGCTGCCAGGCTGGCTCAGAGACAGAGGGGGTCGCTGGCTGTGTGCCCCCCGGAACAACCCAGCCTGGTGCTTCTGGCTCCCCAGGGCAGGAGCAGCAGGAGGAGCTCAAGCACCCCCCCAGTCACCCCGAGACTGGGCTGGGAAATGCCGCCCTTTGCTCCGTGGGCTGCGGAGAGGCGACGGGCAAAGGGAGGTTGAGGCCACGAGCCTCGCTCCCGGCTCCTGAATTTGGGGTTCCTCCCTTGGGAAGGGCATGTGGGGCTCAGAGCAGTTTGAGGGGGGCTGCTCCTGCCCCCATAGCACCGGCTGATCCCAGCACGATGCAGCTGGCGCCTGGGGCTGCCTGCTCCACTTCGTGGGGCCCCTGCTGGTTGCAGGTGAGGCCAGGGGCGGGGGTCTCCTGGGCACAGCCTCCCCTCCCTGCCCCAGCCATGGTGGGGGGTCAGTGCTTCCCTCCTCGCCCGTCCTCGCAGGGCACTCCTCCACCGGCCGCATCGTGTGGGAGCACACGCGGGGCCGCTACAGCTGCACGCAGTGCCCCTACAACACGGCCTCGCGCGAGGAGATGACCCTGCACATCGAGGACCACCGCAAGAACCTCCCGCCCCCAGCGCGCCTGGACACGGAGATGGGTACGGCCTGGGGCGGGGGGCAAATGACAGCTGGAGAGACACCCTCAGCCTCCCGGGGAACGGGCTCAACCTGCCCCACGTGGGGCTCAACGCGTCCCTCTGGCTTAGAGTGGGGGGAGACTGGCTGTCGGGCTGGGCATCGATGCTCCAGGCTGGTGGGGGAGGATGTCCATGTGCCCTCCTTGTGCCCCCCCAGCCGGGTGCGAGGGGCTCGGCCACAGTGCTGACGGTTCTCTTCCTGCTCCCTCCAGATTTCGGGGTGGGCCTCGCCTCCTTCCACGCCAAGCTGACGCCGGAGATGGAGAACTCCCTGTACTCCCAGCTCTGATGCTCCCACGGGACGGCTCCTGCGCTTCCCCATCCCTATCCCCATCCCGCCTCCCCCAGACCCCCCCCCAGCCAGGCAGGGGGGCACTGCACAGCCCCGCGCCACCACGCTGGGACAGGGACCCTGCCCAGCTACTGGGAGCATCCCCCAGCCCCAGAATGGGGAGGGACAGGGGGGCTGATGTTTTTGGGTTGGTTTTTTTTCTCTCGAATTTCTTCCCTCCCATTTATTTTTCGGAAACTTGAAGCGCCCCGAACCCCGCGTCTCCCTCCCCGAAATGTTTCGTTGCTTCAGCTCCAGGGACTCTGGGGGGAGCTCGATGGGTTGCTCAGGAGTTTGTGGACTTCTCAGCAATGAGGTCTCGAAATAATAAATGGGAATTGTACAGGAGTGGAGCCAGGAGAGCCTCTGTCCGTCCTTGGGGTGAGGAGGGAGCGGGACAGCCCCTGAGAATGTTGTGCCACCCCAAAGAGGAGGGTGCAGATGGGGAAGGGGGTGCAGGGCGTGGGACAGCACCCCCCAAACTGTGACAGGCTCCCGAGAAGCGGAGTTGGAGCCTCTCCCTGCTGCTCCCCAGCACCCACGCTGGGCAGGACCTCAGCCCCTTTTCTTTTCTCCAGCCCTGGAGAAAAGACAGAAACCCCAGGGGAATTCCCCCCCTCTTCTTCAGCTCAGCCCTCGCTCTCACGCCCGGAGCCGTCCCTTCCCCAGGCACACACACCCCAGAGCACAAGTCCTGCTGGGGGTGAGGGGGCTCCAGGCGTGCAGACCCCAACCAGGGGGTCACAGAGCCCGAGACCCAGCGCCCGTGGTTCTCCCCCGTGGTGGGGGGGTCCCCTGGCAGCCTGGCCAGACCTTCCTCCTGATGCAATCCCTGCAGCATCACAGCCCCTCCACATCCCCCCAGAATGATTCACTCCCGCCTGCCCCCCTACACCCCAACACCTTCCCCAGCCCCACGGTGGGGACTGGGCCCCAGAGCAGGGTGGGAGGTGAGGATGAAGAGAAGGTGGGGAGGGGGGATATGGAGAAGCAGACAGACAGACAGACGAGGCTGGACGGATGGAGCTGCAGCTCCAGCATCACTGGCCCAGCTGAGGAGGGGGCAGCCCCGCAGGCAGTGTGGGTGGGGAGGGGGCAGTGGGGCTGTCATGGGAAGGAGGGGGTTGCCCCTCACCTGAGGGGAGAGGGCTGGGTGGGAACAGGGCGGCTGCAGCAGCCACCACCCGTCCGCGCAGCCACCATCGGGAGCAGCCGCTGCCTCCCAGCTCTGGGTCCTGCATGAGCTGGGGCTACCCCTGCCCCGTCCCCTGAGAACCCCCCCACTTCACACCAGCCCCTGAGCAAGGGGAGGCACACGCTGAAGTGAGACACCTGGGCTGAAGCTCCCTAGCACCCCGAGCTGCTGAGACCCGAGGAAGCAGCAACTCGTGACAGAGCTGGAGCAGGCCCAGGCAGCCCCAGCGAGGGACCCCCCAGCCCTGGCGAGGGGGAGCACCGCGGCATCGGGGGCAGCTTGGACCCCTCCCTCCCCAGCAGACACAGGTAGCTGCCCCAATGCCCCGAGCCTGCAGCGGCATCCCCCCCTCCCCGCCTTGCACCCCGAGCATCAGCTCCTTCCTACAGAGCAGCAGAGGTGCCCACCCTAAAACCCAGCAGCGGGACCCTTCCCCAACCTTTCCCCAGCCCCACGAGCCCAACTACAGCCCGAACCGAACTGAAGGGTGCAGCACAGCGAGGGCTGCATCGCCCCGTGCAGGTCCTGCAGCTGCCTTAGAGTCATGGAATCATTAAGGCTTGAAAAGACCTCTAAGATCACCTACCCCAAACCCCCAGGACCACTCAACCACCTCCTGAAGTGCCACGTCTACACATTTTTTTTAACACCTCCAGGGATGGTGACTCCCCAGGGAGCCTGTTCCAATGCTTGAACGCTCTTTCAGTAAAGAAATTTTCCCCTAATATCTAGTCTAAACCTCCCCTCGTGCAACTTGAGGTCATCTCCTCTTGTCCTATCATTAGTAACTTGGGAGAAGAGACCAGCACCCACCTCACTACAACCTGCTGTCAGGTAGAGAGCAATGAGGTCTCCTCTCAGCCTCTTGTTCTCCAGATTCTTCTTCACACAAGGACCCGGGATGCTCTGGTCCTCCCCAGCCCAGTGCCCCCCACTCCATCCCCATCCCAAGACGTGCCCAAAGCAGCCGAGCCGTGTCCATGTCCCGAGGACACGGGGCTGTCACCACTCCCAGGAGAGACCCCAGGAAAACTGTCCCGACGCGTCCCTGCGGGCTGGCAGCAGCTCGGCCGCTCCCCGAGGCAGCCAAGACAACGTTCGTTGCAATGGATTTTTAAAAACTGAAGTCTTTATTAAAAGTTTTATCCAAATTTTGTAACAAAAGATACAAAAGGGCTGGAGATCCTTATTTCTGGGACTAATCTGACCAATCAAAACCTGACAGTTACTAGGCTAATATAAAAATCCATACAATCTGCTAAAAATGCAGGGAAAAATTAGAAGTAACTGCTGCTCTGAAATTTCTCTTTTTTTTTTTTTTAAATTCCTTTAACATTTATAAGTTACTCAGTTTGCATTTTACAGGACTATTTCTTCTCCGAATGGTTACAGCTACTGTACAACGCAAGAGACAACAGCAAGAACAGAACGAAGCGACGGCAAACCCGGACGCGCCGCGAGACGCGACCACCCCTCCGACCGAACCGCCGCCGGTCTCGCCTCCAAGCGCCCACACGTCGCCCCGAGCGAGCCCCGGGGACGCCACAAAGTGCCCCGTGCGTCCCGCGCCCGCCGAGAGCCCCGGGAACCGCGGCTACTCCCACCCCAGCGCGGCTCCCAGGCACCCAGTTCCCACCCCAGAAGAGGATTTGCCGGGTGGGCACCTCCGGGTAGAGAAAGGGTCAGAAACCCTCCACGGGTGGAGCTGTGGCCGGCTGAATCCCCCCACGGCCTCTCCTTGGGGGGACACAGGCTCAGTGGCACCACTCGTGTTCCCACAGAGCGCCGCCGCGAGCGGGAGAGCCGGGTTTGTGATCGACACGCTCCTCTTCGTGCTGAAAAGGAAAGAGGAGGAGGAGGAGGATGCGTACACCAGGCTGGCGCTGAGGCAACTGTCCAGAGCTGGGACTGGCTAGCAGAAGGACCCTGAGAACATACAGGCTAACACGGTCTCCCGGGGAACGCCGAGTTAGGTGCATCACAGTGATACTGGTTGAACGTGTTCTGTACAGCGCGAGAAACGGAGTTTGACGGAAGCGCAGTATCCCTTCACCTGCTGGTTCCTATCTCTTCCTAAAAGGCAGAGGCTGCCGCGGGGCGCCGAGGAGCCTCATCGAGAAAAGACGCTCGCAGCCACAAAAAAAAACAACCACCCAAACCAAACAGACTTACTTGGGCATCCAAGCGAAAGTTAGTAGGTGGCCACTGGGAAAAAGATTCCAGTTAATTAAAAAAAAATAATAATAAAATAGGAAAGCAAGTGCAGGGCTACTGCAAGGTGCAACGTCAGAGGTACCAGGTCTTGCAAGCAGCCCGCCCCCCTCTCCCCAAGACCCCAGGCACCCCACAGCCCCAGCACTACAAGTATCTTCAAGCGTCTCCAGAGATCACATCACCATTATTTCTGATCAGAGAGACCTCAGCGATCATTCGCTTGGAGTCCGTTTTAGACGAACCAGGTTTGCACCCACTGCTCGAGAGGGCTCAAGCGTCTTCAGGAAGCTGGTCTGAGGGCGCGCGGGCAGCGAACGCGCCTCCTTCGCTGTCAGGCAGGGTGGCGAGCTGGAGCTCTGGGTCCAGTGTGGCAAGGCTGATTTCAGACACAAAAGATACCCTAAGGAGGAAATTTTTTTTCTTTTTTTTTTTTCTTTTTTTTTTTTTTCTTTTTTGCAAACTGCTGCACAAACCACAGAACGGAGAAAGCCTTTGGTCATGAGATACTTGTGAGAAAGTGAGCCTTGTATGGAAGATTCCCCTGAATGCCTACGGTATTCTACATCTTAAAAAAATATATTGTGGACGCTGCAGCCATACAAAGGGGGGAGGAGTGGGAAATGGGGATTTACAGTCTCACATAGACACAACGGGGAAGTTAAGACAAGCACAGTCATAGTCTGTAAAACTGATTGGCTCGCTCGGATCAGTCATCCTCATCGTCCTCTTCGTCTTCTGGATCTTCCTCTCCTTCATCCTCTAGATTTCGTTTTCTCTTTTCCCCTCGCGGAAGGTCTGCAAAAAGAGGCGAAGCGTGAAGCTCTGCTCAGTCTTGCGGAAACAGCGCTTTGAACCGGGGCTTCCAGCCACGTCAGCCACAGCTCACTGGCGAACAAGCACGGACTAGACCATGACACGGCAGAGATCCACCCTGCCCCGCTTCTCGTGGCGCCCGGGAAAGCCTGGGCTACACGACACATTTTCTATGCCCTCCAAGCAGCCCATGTTTCCACAGTTACAGGAAAAGGGGTTTTGTCGAGCACCCCCACAACCGTGGCACCTGCAGAATTCAGTCGCTTAGACCAAAGCTCACAAGATCACTGGAAGCCACGATATTCTGTCATCACTCATTCAGGCGTTTATAGTTTATCACGACCAGAGGAGTTTGGACTTAAGTCAAGAAGGTCAGGTCTACCCTGCCCTCTACAGCCAAGAGGAACGTGTCTCCAAGAGCATTTCCTCAGACGCCACCGCTACCACGAGCTCCTGTGACAGAAGCCCTGCTCCTCCAAGGACTATCGGTTCAAACTACTTCAAAGTGGTTTTCTAGGCAATTTGCTTTGATATCTAAGAGATGTACCCAGCTTGGTCGGTGTCGGGAGGTATCGAGACCCGTTTCCCCATCACCACCGCGTGTCCCTTTGGTTGTAACCACTGTTCAACAGTCAGCTCAGGCACAAGTAACCGCTTCGGGGTGCCCACAAGCAGCGACGCTGCACCACGCTGAAGCTTGGGAAGCTCTATGAACCAGCAAATGTGTGAGATCGTCAAGGGAGCTTCACGAGCACTTAAAGAGTTTTGACTCACCATCATCAGCTTCATCTTCTTCATCCTCCTCACCATCTTCCTCCTCATCTTCCTCCTGGAGTCAAAACAAGACACTTTGCTGCAAGTCCACAAGGTGTAATTCCACAGCAACACCTTCCTTCACCTCTGCTCCCGCCCTACTCTAACCTCAGGGTGGCAGCTCCGAGTAGGGAGAAGCTGCAGGTTCCTGAACAGCTTCTCACGTCCCTGCGCAGGGGGCTGGGGGCTGCACAGCTTTATTATGGGGAGCCACGGGATGCTCCAGGCCAGCAACAAACAAGCCTGAACTGGCAAACTCCACAGACCACGAGCGCAAAAGTGTACGGGAAAAAACAGATCCGCCCACCAAGAGGCCCCTGTGACGGCTGCTGAGGTGGGTCACAAGATCAAGGGACGTTGCCAAACACAGCAAAGAGGGTGGCAGATTTTACAGCGACGACAGAAAGCCTCACCTCATCATCTACGCCGTCCTCTTCCTCTTCACCTTCCAGATCATCATCTTCATCTTCTTCGTCATCGATGACTTCTTCATCCAAATCATCTTCCTCCTCATCATCATCCTCTTCCTCACCTTCTAGGAAAAGGAGAGGGAGGTAAGCATTACGCTTTCCAAATGCCCCTGGGCCAACACGCTCGCGCCTCCAAGCCCAGAGCAAGGGGCAGGTAACCCCACAGAAGCCTCACACACGTGAGGAGGGTCAGCAACCAGCTCCATGAGCTCGTCGTGGGTCTCATTTCTTACACAGCCTGCCAGAAGAGGGGCTGGGATTAGCCACACAGCCCCTACAAGTTATAATCGCCACTTATTTAGCAACACGTCCACACTGAAGGAGAAAAGGGGTTGGTTCCCCAGCAAGCAAACCAAGAGGAGAAAATCCTCACCTTCCCCATTCTCATATTCATCTTCCAGTCCATCCCCATCCGCTTCAGGATCTGAGTCAGGGGCTTCCTGGTCATCGGCATCAAATCCATCCAGGTAGGTGAGCTGGGGCAGGAGGGTGAACACGCTCTCCCGGTAGTTGATGAGCATCGTCACCTCACAGTTGAAGAGGTCGAGACTATGGAGGTTTGGCAACTTTTTCTGCAAAGATCAATGGGTTAGATTATTTACAAGCTGGCACCATAGGAAGATCAGGCAACCGTCAAAGAAGATTTCTTTTCAGCTCCTCTGTCCTAATTTCCCCTCCTTGGAACCAACTCCTTATGGAACCACTTTTACTCCCCTCCCCCAGCCGGAGCAATCCCTGCACTGGACTCATCCTGCCCAAAACATGACGCAAAATAATCCCCGAGAGCACAGCATACGGGGCGAGCAGACTGTGCCCGTCTGCCTCTCGGCACAGCCCCAGCAGCTCTCCCACTCAGCCATCGCACCGTGCGCCAGGCCAAGCGGAGAAGGAGTTAAATAGTTTCAAGAACTTTCTTGAGGGGGCGGAGGGACCAAAAGCAATGGCTAAGGAGGCAAATAGCCTAGAGGAGACCTTTCAGCTACAGCCCTTTCAGCTACAGCCTGTGTCACAAGGCAAGAGCCTTCTTTGGGGCAGTTCAGATGCAACTGGAACCCCCGAAACAGCACCCGGGGCAAGGGTCCCAGCCCAGCACGACAGCACCTCTGGACGGATGCGACAGACACCCTCACTGGTGTCCTAGCAACTCATCTCCATGACACCCCAGGTGCCACCTACCTCCAACTGCATCCGACCCTTTAACGGTCCTTTCTCAGATGGACACTGAGCACTGCATCCACAGTTTTACTCATCCAGCCCAATTTCACGCTTCTTTTAGCAACTGGCTGCTGGTTTTCCAGACAGAGGAGCCATTAACTATTAGCCCAGCCTCAAATTGGACCCACTCATCTGTTCCCATCAGAACCACGAAGTGCTGTTGGAACAGTTACCAAGACGTTGGACTTCTGCTGCACAGACACGCTCCCCAAAGGAAACAACGTCATCCCTCAGATGCCAGCACAGCCTTCCACTCACCAAGGGCTCCAGGGTATTGATGTCTTTGATCTTGTTGCCGCTTAGATTCAAGTGTGTCAGGTTAGGAGTTCTCTCTGCTAGAACTTCAAGGCCACCAGAAACCCTGTTATCACTCAGCTCCAGCTGTCAGGAGGGAATATCACATGGTCACAAAGTGTCTTGGCTTGTGACACGAGGAATAAAATTGCCCAGAGAACCGGACCACAACAAGCACCCAAGTTCCAGACGCCGCTTGCTAGATCACACCACAGAGCAGTTCAAGTTTTCACTTGAAACTGCTTTCCCGTGGCAACGCAGCACTCCCAGCCACCTCCGTACTGCAGGACACAGGGCTACATGCTCTAAAATCCAAAATATTTATGATGTTACTGAAGCTTCTGTCAGCAGAACAGCAAAAAGCAAGAGAGAAAGGACAGTACCCACACAATAAGCTCAAAACCATTTTGTTGCACGCTAAAAAAAACCAACCGCTCTCACTTGCTCCGATTGCAGGCTACAGAGGAAAAAGCAAAGTCAAATGGCATTTTTCTGGCAAAACCAAGAAAAATAACTGACGGGGCAGCAGAAATCTCAGAGCACGGGCTGCTAGAGATGGAACCACAGGTCTGACTCACCTTCCGGAGTTTGTTGAGTTTGGGGAGATTGGAGACGGACAGCAAGTTGATGTTGATCATGCTGAGGAACTCCAGGTTCTCGAAATCTGAAGAGAGGCCAACGATCTTCCCATCGTCCGAGCGGCAGTTGTCAAGAACCAGCTCCTTCACCTGCCAACAGAGACACCCGGCAGCTGCTGTCACACCCGGCTGCGTCTCACCTCCACTTGGCCAAGAGGACGTCAAGCGGGGCGACCGGCGTTTCAGAGCTGCCTGAAGGTCCTCCTTCCTCACACTAAGGGACATGCAAGATCTTAAAGCCAAACAGCTTTCACGAGGGCACAAGGCGAGAACCCCTCAGGGGGGCTAGAAATCCACCCTTCCCGCACGATCCACGCAGCAGCCGCACCCTGTGGCTCCAACCAAGGGCCACCTTCTGCACTAAGAAGCATTAAAGGGTTGAATCATGCAGAAGGCGTCAAAAAAAGCTTCCAGAGTCACACTTCGGGCTTCATTAACAAGAGGCTGAACAAGGTCATCTGGTTTTGTCCCCTTCAACTTACACCCCCCACGCCACCGGGCATTCAGAAAAACCTCCAGAGGATTCTTCTCTCCCCTCCCAGTGACAATTCTCCACATGGAGGTGACACATGTGTCCGAACGGACCTCGGACTCAGAGAACCACGGATGGCACCTCATATTTTGCCCACAGCCATCGCTAGCCGGGAGTTCGGCTCAAAAACCAACGGCGCCAAATCCCTCCTTTGCCAAGAAGAGCCTCTGACGAGCCTCCGACGGAACCGGGACTCCGTTCGATGGAACCGAGACTCCGTCGGAGGCTCGTCCAGAGCGTCGGGAGAAAAACCAAGACTCTGTCTCAGTGGGTGCAAAGGCGGCCAAACCCGCCGTCGTTTCGGCCATGGAGGAAATTTTTCTGGTTACCAATCAACCTTACGAGACCGGCTTTAACCCGGAGCGTGCCCTGCCCAGGTCACCTTCTCCCACAGCGAGGCCGGACCCCGCTCGGTGTCACTCGGATGCTCCTATTCCAGACTTTTCGCCTCACAAAAGCACCTTTTTAACCTCTAAGCAAAATATCTCCCGCTCGCAGGCCTGAGGCGGGTGACAGCCCGGCCTAAGGCCTCCTTGCCGGGCTCCGGGAAGGAAAAACCTTCGGGAAGGAAACACCTTCGTGAAGGAGAACCCTTCGGGAAGGAAAAAGCTTCGGGAAGGAGAAACCTTCGGGAGGCCGCGAAGCTCCGGCACTGAGGGGCGCGGGAGGCTCCGTTTTTCCCCCCTTCGCTGAGGCGGGCAGGGCTGGGCCGCCGCCTCCTCGACGGGGAACGGCAGCTCCGCGCCCGCCACGTCCGGGTTGGGCCTGGCCGCTGCCCGCCGGGGTCTGACAGTGTCGGGGTGGCCTGAGGCGGAGTCCCGGGTCCGGCTGGGCCAGGCCCAACGGGGAGCCCGGGCGGCGGCGGGGCAGGCTCGGGCGGGCCGCTAACATGGCCGAGCCGCCATGGCTGCGCGGGGGACGCACCGGCCTTGCTCGGCGGCTCCGCCGCGGCGGGAGAGCAACACCGGCCCGGCCGAACCCCGCGCCCCCACTCCGACACCCAACCTCCCCCTCCCCACTCCGGGCCGGGCCGCGACCTGCCGCCGCCGCGGGCCGGGCCCCGCCGCGCACGTGCGCGCCGCCATGCCGGGCGGGGAGGGGAGGGAGCGGGGGGGGGGGAAGGAGGGGAGGGCTCCCGCCGCACCGCTCCCGCGCACCAACACTCCCACACGCACCCCTCGCCCTGCACGGCGGGTCGTGCCCCCCCACCCCGCTCCCGCTCCCGCAGCAGCAACACGTGCGGCCCCGGTGTCCTCCCGCCGCCCCCGCGCGCCCTCCACGGCCGCCGGTACCTCGCCCGGTTTCTTGTTGCGCAGCTCCAGCGTCAACCGCCTCTTCATGTCCATCCTCCCGCCGAGCCGAGCCGAGCCGAGCCCGCCGCTCCCGCCGCGCCGAGCTCCCCGCGCCGCTCCCGCCGCCCCGCCCCGCTCCGCTCCCGCCCGAGCCCGCGCGCGCCGCCGCCGCCGCCTGGGCCGGGGAAGGCGCCAACGGCAACAAAGGCGGCGCGAGCCGCGACCCCTGCCGGCCGCGCGCGGCGCCGCGCCCCCCGCTCCGCTCCTTCCCCCCCCCCCCAACCCCGCGGCAGCGCCCCCTGCCGGCCCCGCTTCCCCCCGCCCCCCCCGGTGCCACCGACCCCCTCGCACGCCGCGTCCCCGGTGCCACCCGCAGCTAACTCCGCACGGCGCTGCCGTCCCCAGCACCTCGTCCCCGTCCCCACGCACCGCGGCGGCCCGGACCACCGCCCGAGCGGTGCTGTCGACACACCAGAGGGATGCGGTGTCCTCCAGAGCGACCTGGATAGGCTGGAGAAGTGGGTCCACGGGAACCTCGTGGGGTCTGACAAGGCCACGTGAAAGGTCCCACACCTGTGCCGGGCCAATCCTGGCTGTCAGCACAGGCTGGGGGCGATGTGACAGAGCAGCCGGGTGCAAAAGGACTCAGGGCTGTCGGGGGATGAAAACCTGGACGGGAGCCACCGACGTGCTCGCAGCCCAGAGGCCGATCGCACCCGGGGCTGCGTCAGAAGCAGCGTGGCCGGACGGGCGAGGGAGGGGATTCTGCCCCTCTGCCCTGCTCGGGTGAGACCCCCCCCTGCAGTTCTGTGCCCAGCTCTGGGGTCCCAGCACAACAAGGACGTGGACTTGCTGGAGCGGGGGCAGAGGAGGCCACACAAATGACCGAAGGGCTGGAGCAGCTCTGCTGCGGGGACAGGCTGAGGGAGCTGGGGCTGTTCAGCTGGAGGAGAGGAGGCTCCAGGGGGACTTTGCAGCGACCTCCCAGTGCCTGGAGGGGCTACAGGAGAGCTGGGGAGGGGCTGTTCACAAGGGTGTGCAGCGGCAGGATGAGGGGCAGTGGTTCTAGACTAGAGCAGGGGAGGCTTAGATTAAACCTTAGGAAGAAGTTCTTTGCTCTGAGGGTGGTGAGACACTGGCACAGGTTGCCCAGAGAGGTGGTGGAGGCTCCATCCCTGGAGACATCCAAGGTCGGGCTGGACGGGGCTCTGAGAAACCTGCTCTAGTGAAAGGTGTCCCTGCTCCCTGCAGGGGGTTGGACCAGATGACCCAGAAAGGTCCCTTCCAGCCCAACACATTCGATCATTCTGTGTTCTCATCCCCACGTTCCCACCCCCATGCCCAGCCTCCTCTTTCCGCCCCTGCTGAGGCCACGCCTGCCAGTGGTGCCGGGGCCGGGGCAGCTGATAAAGCCGGGGTGTTGGTCGGGCTTTCTGTGACAGGAAGGACGAGATAAGGGCAGGAACTCCCTTGTTACTATGACAGTTATGAGGATGTTTTTCCCCTCTTCCATCCAACAGGCAGCCCACAGAGGCCTGCGGCGCTGAGTAAAGACACGGTGAGAAGGGAATTCTGCCGTGAAGATGAGCGGGGCAGGGAGGTTCACGGCCTCCGGGCGCCTGGCCGGGTTTTAAGGGGTGTGGTGGAGCTGGTGGGACTTCCCACACGGGGCTCAGGAAGGTCCCTCAGCACGACACAGTGCCACTGTTCCCAGGGACCCCATGCAGCAGGAGGATTCTTGCAGGATGTGGGCACTGCTGCTGATACCTTCATTAAAAATTATCTTAAAAAATACACAGAGAAACCTTTCCAATCAACGCCCAAGCCTCCAAGTAAACAGGAACAGGAGGGTGCGCAGGACCATCCTCATCGTCCCTCATTGTCCCCTCTGGCAGCAGGCCACTGGCTTGCCTTGTATGGGAGGAAATGGCTTTCTGGTACATTGCAGTTCATTTTTGCCAGTTGGCTCTAACAAGAAACTTATTTTATTAGGAGCAGCAAAACAGAGCGGTGACATTCAGCAGAGGGATTTAAGCTCCAAAGGGACCAAACCCTTCTATTTCTTTTTAAGGGCAGATAAGGGACATCTCCTTGAAGAAAACCTGCATTTAACATCAGTGCATTTTTTGCATCTGTGATCTCCCCTGTTCCCCCTTGCTGACTGTGACTCAGTTTCTCCAAATGTTTTGGTTTGGCCTGGCCAGATTTTGGCGGCGGGGGGGGGGAGCTGCAGGGTGGCTTCTACAAGAAGCTGCTAGAAGCTCCCCAAGTTTGATAGAGCCAATGCCAGCCGGCTACAAAGAGGGACCCACCGCTGGCCAAGGCTGAGCCTATCAGTAAGGTGATAGCAGAGGAACGCCTCTGTGAAAAACATATTTAAGAACGGGAAAAAGAACTGCACCATAACAGCTGGCACAGAGATGGAGGAGTGAGAATCTGTGCAGACACCAAGGTCAGTGAAGAAGGAGGGGGGGGAGGATGAGCTCCAGGCGCCGGAGCAGGAGGAGTCCCCCGGGTCTGTGGTGAAGACCATGGTGAAGCGGGTTGTCCCCCTGCAGCCCATGGGCGAGGTGCAGATGTCCACCGTGAGGATCACCGCGTAGATGTCCAGCGAGGACTCCACGCCGTGTGGGTGGATGCCTGAAAGGGACTGTAGCCCGTGGGAAGTCCGCATCGGAGCAAGTTGCTGCCGGAACCTGTAGCCCGTGGAAGAGGGAATGCCCACGCTGGAGCAGGTTGGCCAGTGGGACTTTTGGGATGTTGCGGGTGGCTCACGCTGGAGCAGTTTCCCCCGAAGGACTGCGCCTCAGACTCACGAGGGGTGGGCTGCCCCTCGTGAGGTGTCTCGCGTTGGGCAGTTTGTGATGAATTGCCCTTCGTGGGACGACTCACGCGGAGAAGAGAGCGTGAAGCTTGTCTCCCGTGAGAGGGACCCCACAATGGCCTGGGGAAGAGTGAAGAGTCCTCCCCTGGAGTGAAGAAGCGGTGGAACGAACGTCGGATGAACTGACCGTAACCCCCATTCCCTGTCCCCCTGCGCCGCTCGGGGGGAGGAGGTGGAGAAACCGGGATTGATGTTAAGCCCGGGAAGAAGGGAGGGGTGGGGGGAAGGTGTTCTGTTTAAGATCCATTTGCTCTTTCTTACTTCTCACTACTCCTCTCTGATTAGTTCTTTTAATAAATGTACCTAATTTCCCAAAAACTGAGTCTGTTTTGCCCAGGACGGTGAATGAGGGTGATCTCCCTGTCCTTATCTCAAACCCTGAGCCCTTGGAGATATTTTCTCCCCCTGTTCAGCAGTGAAGGGGGGAGTGAGTGAGCGGCTGTGTGGGTACCTGGCGGCCGGCCAGGGTCAACCCACGACACCATCCCAGGTGCGTGCCAGCACCCTGCCATGGGGCAAGCAGCCTGTGGGGCAACGCACCGGTCACCCCTCTCCTGGGTGTGTCCCTAAGGAGCTTCCACACTGAGGCTGTGAGGAGGTGGGAAGATGCTGCAGAGGACAAGATCTGTGGTGAGGTCGCTAAAGGATTGGGGACAGCAGCTCAGGGCTGGGACGGGACAGGCTGCAAGGTGTAGAGCGTCCTGTCCGGGTCAATCACATCCCCACGGGGGAAGCAGCAAGTGGGTCATAGGATCATAGAAACACTTAGGTTGGGAAAGACATCGAAGATCATTGAGCTCAAACATAAGATCACTGAGTCCAAAAGACCATCGAGTCCAAAAAACCATCGAGTCCAAACTGTAAGATCATTGAGGCCAAAGATAATGTCATCGAGTCCAACTGCAAGATCATTGAGTTCAAACCGTAAGATCATTGAATCTGGCCATAAGATCACCGAGTCCAACCACAAGATCACTGAGTCCAGCCGTAGGTCATCAAGTCCAACCATAAGATCACTGAGTCCATAAGATCATTGAGCCGAGCCATAGACCATTGGGTCCAACCGAAAGCTGATTGAGTCCAGCCGTACCCGGGTCCCTCCTCCGCAGAGTGAACCCGGGCTCATCTGGCTCTTTTTCGGCCTCACGGAGACCTACTTGCCAGGTAAGAGCAGGTCCCCCCGGCACCCAAAGGGTCCCTGGACCTCCCCCTTCCGAATTCCCCCCGCCCTCTCTGTCTGCTGCGGCAGCTTCAGCAGGCTGCCCCTGGGCAGAGCAGCTGGGAGATGAGCCGAGAGGTCCCCCCTTGCTGATCTGCATTTGTTTTAAGGTCTCTTTCATGTACTCTTTGAGGCTCGTTTCCTGTTCTTTGTAGAAAACAATGCTTCCCCCCCACACCCCGCCCGTCCCAGGGTGGCTTTATCTCCCCTCCCGTGGGCTGCGCTCCCTCGGGAGCTGAGCTTTATGTTCGCCTTAAAATACAAAAACCCTGCTCTGATTTAACCGAATTGATTTTAAAGCCGCGTCTGGTATTTGATGTCTGGTAGATGCATTTAAACTGATCTAGATTTTCTATGTTTGGGCAGATTAACGCGAAGCTGATAATTTACTGTGCGAGTGACAGCGAGCGGGGAGGCTGGACAGTAAACACTGACATGGATTGAAATTCAGGTCTGGAGCTTTTCACGCAAGCTGGAGCACAGATGCTTGGAATAACGTATTATCTGTCTATTATACAACACAATATTATCTGCTCGTGTTCTGCACAACTTTAACCACTTCGTTCCTGGCCGGGTGCCTCCTTGAGAGCGAATCCTGGGAAACCGGCCATTACTGCCGTTCACACCACAAGGACGTTCTCACCACCTTGTACTTCCCCACCCTCAAAACGGGGATATGGTTCCCCCAGATCTCCTGGCAGCTGCAGGTCCTGCTGGGATCCTGCTGGGACATACTGAGGTCTGGATGCTGGAAAGCAATGGGTCCACCAAAGCGGCCACAAGAGCTTCTTCTGCAGGAGCCAAGAGCTGCAGAAAACCCCAATGAGAGCTGGTCCCTCCATGGCCTGGCTGTTCCGCCAAGGTGACTGGCTCCAGAGACCTTTGGGGTCGTTTGGGGATGTCCAGTGATCTCCCACAGATGGAGATCACAGAATCATAGAATCATAGGATCATAGAATTATAGGATCATAGAATACGTTGAGTTGAAATTTCACTGACGATTTCGAAGCCAATACAGCACCGAACGTGAGACTAAAAAAACCCAAAGCAGTGACGAACAACCCTGCAAGGAAGAGGCAAATAAGGTTAACACAGTCCTCCCTAGTCTTTAGAAGAAATGCTCGTGACTTTTTACTTGTTCGTTTGTTTGTTTCGCTGGTGAAAACCGCCGACGTAACACTTGCCAGGGCCTGACGAGCTGCTCCCCGGAGCCCTCCCGGCTCTCCCCGCTGCAGAGCGGCGCCGGTGCCGGCAGAGGGAAGCATCCCCTCGGCCATGCGGGGAGCGGGGTGGGTCCCCGGCCCCGGAGGGTCCTGGAGGGAACCAAGGCTGGGGGAAATTGTCATCAGGAGCAAAAACCTCTGGAGAAGGAGAGCCTGAGCGTGGCTCAGGAGTCCCCGAGGTGCAGCCGGGCAGAGCGGTCCAGATTCGGGGTAATGCCAGGGCTCCACAAACCTGGTCCACAGGGCACGTGGTGGCCGGGTGGCTTTTCAGGGTTTTGGGCAAGACAGAGGTGCCCGAAGGGTTTGGGTGCCACCAGCCTCCCTTCAGGCAGTCAGCAAAAGTGTTTGGGTGGGGGGCCCCGAAAGGCAGCAGGGAGGAGGCACTTCCAGAAAGATGTGCCCGAGATTGCCTCTGACCTGAGCTGTCTTTCCAAGAGCGTGCAGGATTAGTACCCAGGCAGCTTTCTCTCTCACACACTGGGCTGGCGCTCTACGCACAGTGTTTGCCCAGTGTAAGATAAAGTCATGACTCTCTCACATTCACAGCGTTTCTCCTTTATTGGGGATTCTCCCAGCAGCGCAGCAGTGATACCAGCCTGTCTGCCTTCAGCTTTCTGCATGGCAAGGGTCTCGCAAGCCGTCTTAGTTTGCACCTTAATATTTTATCAGCCAGACAGTGATTGAAAAGGAAAATTCAACCACTCTCCTCGGAATTTACTTGCTGTATCCTGTCCCTCATGACAGTCTGTACCTGTTTTCAAACACCCAGGTGCACGGAGGTTCCTTCGGACTCTGACTATGGACTTCATTGTCCCAGTCCAGGGGCTCCTCAGCCCAGGATGGCTGCCCTACAGTAATTAGCTTTGCCCTGCAGTAATTAGCTGTGGATACCAGTATCTTTATGCAGCGTAACCATATAACAACACCCAGCGCCTATCTCAAAGCAGATCTGGAGGCACCTTGCAGATCACGATTGGAAATTTCTGGTAGGGAAGTTGAGCTGTGTAGGGGGAAAAATTTTTATCCGACATCACCCTGCAGAGAAGTCAGTGCCCTTCTGACTGGCTACTCCCAGCAAATACAGTTGGCATCGTTTCCACTGCAATCAGTGCTTTGGAAACACAGGGCAGGAATGGGTCTGGCTAGTGCCAGGGAGAAAAGAAAGAGGCAGTGGGGCTGTATCTGGGGTGGCTTTTGGGGATATGGGGCTGCCTTTGGCCAGGCGAGCACTGTCCCCACCTCTGTAAAATGAGTTGTCACCTCCAAGCTGCCCCAGCACCCCCAGGCTGTTTGCTATAGTTAGTAAAAACAGGAGGGTGGTGGATAATCACCTTTTTACCAACTTTGCAATGTCTCCCATCTCAGCTGGACCAAGCAATAACAACGTCAGGAACTACCACCCCGGCTGTTAGTGTTTTGTGCTACTGAGGGTTTTGGAACCCCTGTAAAGGAGCCAGAGAGTCTACAGAGAACATACAAAAGCCACATGACACAGCCGGGAAACGGACATCAGGGGCCTCAGGCCCAAGGATGAACCCCTGGTGTTAGAGTTTAGTCATGCTGGGATGGACACCTCCAGGGAACCCCATGAGGCATCTCTCATCCCCATCAAGAGCTGCGGTGGACACTTCAGGAGGAGAGCACACGGAAGCAACCAGGCACGAAGTCTGTGTGTAGGATTCTCAAATGCCTCTTGGCTTCCTATCTCAAAAATCTATGGTTGAAACAACACCTGCCTCCTCCTTCAGAATATCACCAAGGCCCACAGTGTCCCTGTCCCAGCATCTTTTTCCTGCCACCTGGATTGCGCTTCAGCTGCCTCGGGTCTCAGCCAGCTCATAATGCTTCCGTGCAGCGTGGGCATCGATGGGTGAACCCTGAGTCTTTCTTTCCCTTCTCTGGTCCAGGCTTACACACCTTGCTCCCACCCCCCAACTCTGATTCTGCAAAACTTCCAGCTTCCAGGCTTCAAAGTCCTGCCCCTCCGTCTGTTTGTCCTGTCTGGACAATTTCTGTGAACAGGTATGGAAAATCAGGGATTCTCAGTTTGTTATCACACCAGCACTCAGTCAGAGCTGCTCTCGCCCCTAACTTGCAAAGTTTGTGCTAATATTCTGGCTACTCACAGGAGTAACATCGCAATAAGAGCATCCCCAGATGAACTGGAGTTCCTCCCCATCGCCTCTGCCGTGCCCCAGCATGAGAGGGGATGCCGTGCTCCACTTGCAGGCTGTGCTGCGATTTCAGGACATGAAAACAGGATTTGGGAAACTTCGCTCTTTGGGAAATAGTTCCACAGTGCCACGGGGAGAGGCGCGCTGCGGGTGGGATAGCTCCGTCTCCCAGTTCCCACCCCAGTTTCCCAGTATCAACAACGGGGCTGCATTGGGGAGATAAGCAAGGGCCTCACCTGGAGGCTGGATTCCCAGAGCAGCCGCCTCCTCCATCACCAGCCGTTGCGAAAACCCTCTCACCCTCCTTTCAATGGGTGTGGGCAGCAACCCTCGCAGGCGGCTGCTGCTTCTCGGGGTGCAGCTGAGCTTGGGAAACAGCCTCGCGCCTGCCCCGAAGCACAGAGAGCCCCGTGGGCTCCCTTCTTTGCGCCGTGCCGGGCGGGACACGCTCCAGCCTCACATTCCCTGGCTGTGGCCACAGGATGGACGGTGTTGGCCCCTCACACGACTCGCGGAGGTGGGATGGGGCAGAGAGATCAAGTTGGAGGTGGACAGGGACAATTTCGGAGCCCAACTCTGCCCTGATGGAAGCAGGAGGTGAATTGCATTGCACCAACTTGGAGTTATTTTGGGCCCTTCCGGATTTACCTCTGAGTTGCCCGCAGATTCTTAAAGTCTCAGGACTAGCTGGTTTTGTTACATAGAGATGATTTTCAGCCCCTTTTTCTTCTCAGGGAAGGTTGGAAATTAAAAAAGTGAGCAACACAGTCAAGAAACAGAGAGATCTGGGGATCTGGGGCTGTTTAGCCTCGAGGAGACTGAGGGGAGACCTTGTCGCTCTCTGCAACTGCCTGAAAGGAGGTTGTAGCAAGGCAGGAGTTGGTCTGTTCTCCCTAGTGACGAGTGATAGGACAAGGGGAAATGGCCTTAACTTGTGCCAGGGGAGGTTCAGGTTGGATATGAGGAAGAAGTTCTTTACTGAGAGGGTTGTTGGGGACTGGCACAGGCTGCCCAGGGAGGGGGTTGAGTCGCCATCCCTGGAGGGGTTTAAGAGACGGGTGGATGTGCTGAGGGACATGGGTTGGTGTTCATAGGGCTGGGACAAAGGTTGAACTCAATGATCTTGAAGGTCTCTTCCAACCAAAACTGCTCAATGATTCCATGATTCTGTGATTCTACGTCTGGTGGCTGCCAGCAGTGTCCCTGGGGGAGCTGCTGGGAGAAGAGCACACGCTTGCTGACAGCCTGGCAAATGGCATCAGGAGCTCCCTGCAGAGCGTGCACAGAGAGGGAGCCGTCTTCAGGCTGCGCCAGCGCTGTGTTAAGGCCACCGAGCACGGGATCTGCAAGAGGGTGGAGTGATCTTGAAGCGAATGTGTTTTATTGTGTAGGCAGCTGCACGCAGACCACAGCCTGGGCACTGGCACACGGACAGAGGCTGCTGAATAGATCGCAGGAGGACACAAGCGTTGCTTCTTGTCGCTCGGGGTTGAGTCTGAATCACAAGGGATGCTCTCTGCCATGAGGGCATCTCATCCGCTTTTGGAAATAAGAGGGAGGTTTGTGCCAGGAGGTGGCTGCAGGAGGGTGGAGAGGGTTTTCCTTGTGGTCTCAGGGCCCAGGCACCAAACCAAGAATGAAGAGTGTGGGGCACAGCCCCTGCAGGCACTCCTGACAGATCTGCTCTCTGGCTGCCAGCGGCGTTTCTGTGCCCTTCTCAGACTTTTCTATTTCAGGTGACAAACTCTTCCAAGGAGTTTTTCTAGTGATGCTTCTAAGCATCACCTGGTTAAAACAGCCCCTCTTGTGCCCATGAGACACTTGCACAAAATACCTGTTTTCAAAAAAAAATGCAAAAAGGAAGATCGTGTAAAATACTAGTCTCCTTTTGTTTTTGTAGGCAGAGGTTTCAAAGCATCTGGGACGAGACTTGCTTCTTTGGACAGAGATAAGAAACTAGACCAGGCGCAGGGATGTGCACTGGGAATGATCAGGGTGGGATGAGGAGGCTGCAGAGAGATCAGTGAAGCAGCCTAGAAGATGGGAGTGGGGAAAACTACTCGTGATTTCCCTCTCCAGGAATGACACAGCTGCACCCAATGCAGCCATCAGGCAGCAGAGCAGCCAAAGGAGGTGCTCTTTCACCCAGCACCTGATTAAACTGGACCTTGTTGCAACAGGCTATGACCTCAAAAAATAACATTTGAAAGCTGGAGATAAGTGTATGCAGGATGGAGCTGTTCTGACTGGTTAAACACAATGGTCCAGGACCTCCAGCTCAGGAAGCACTGCACCGCTGACCACCAGAAGATGGAGCAGGATTGTTTCCTGTTTGCTTTCCTTCCTACATTCCACACACCAGACCAATACTGCCACCGAGAGGGTTGGGGCAAATATGTGCTCTGCCTTCTTAGGCGCTTACAGAATCATAGAATCATGGAATTGTCAGAGTTGGAAGGGACCTTAAAGATCAACCAGTTCCAACCCCCCTGTGCCATGGGCAGGGACATCCCCCACTCGATCAGGCTGCCCAGAGCCCCATCCAGCCTGGCCTTAAAAACTCCCAGGGATGGGGCTGCCACCCCCTCTCTGGGCAACCTGTGCCAGGGTCTCCCCACCCTCATGGGGAAGAACTTCTTCCTCACGTCCAATCTGAACCGACCCATCTCTGGCTTCAATCCATTCCCTCTAGTCCTACCACTGCCCGACATCCTAACAAGTCCCTCCACAGCTTTCTTGTAGGCTTTTTCTTGTACTTTTTTTCTTGTACAGAGTTTTAACAGAGGCACTAACTGCCCAGGCCTTACCCCATCCCTCACCATGAACTGAGATGAAGCTTTTCCCTTGCTGAAACAGAGACAGCAGCTCCTGCTTTCTGCCCAGTGGGGAGCAGAGAGAGTAAAGAGGGACCATGGGGGGTTTTCCCCCTTGAGTACTCAGAGACAGCCCTGAATGAAGAAGCTACTGGTTCCCAGGGCCTATTGCAGACTTTGCTGTTAAGTCTCTCGCAGAACTTGCACAAACCACTGCCGTCTCCTGCCAGAGCTTTGCGCCACTCTGAGAAAGGATTGCAACTTTAGATAAACGCGTCTACCTGGGCGCAGAGCACTGCCAAGCTTCTGCCAGCTGTGATGCAAAGCTGCAGGTTCAGCCCCAGCAAAAAAGATCTTTCTCTTCGCCTCTTTTCATCTCCACATCCTTCAGAATCAAGATTCCGGCAAGTAAGAAAAGGTGAGAAGCTGCTAGATGCAGGGGTTTGGTTTGGCAAGAGGTGCCTCCCTGCAACCTGTCTGCTAAATGTGAAACCCGGCGGGACTTGAGGCAGCCCTGGCTGTGCCTGTGGCCTGCATTGAAGTTATGTTGTTACGGAATAAAGTGATTTTTCTCTCCCCTGATTTAGATAGCTTGTATTTTCATCTACAAGAAGGGGAGAATTAAAAAAGCCTCTCTGTTTAGCCCCTCTTCATCCAGCAGCTCCCGCTGAGTTACGTAAGCAGTATATACACAACTGCCCCGAGAAGTGCATGTGACGGATGACAGCACCAGGAGAACTTCCTTTAATTATTACTGTTATTGTCGGTACTATTAGCAATTAAGGCATTTGTTTTAAACCTGTCTGTATTTCAAAACAAGCAGAGGGTGGTCAGATTGGCAAAGACTGTTCGGGTAACTGGATGGCATCCTGCCTGGAGTAAAGATAATAGAGTGCCTGGGTGATTGCTCAACGGTGATGGATTGATGGGGAATTTCTCTTGGACCCTGAGACTGAGCCTCTGAGACCTGACAAGGCTTGTGCTCTGCTCCTCTGGAGGCTGACTTGCACAAGTAGCAGGGCCGTGATGTTGTAAAGAGCAGGTGTTTAAGACATTTTGAGACTTTAAAACCACACCTCGCGTGGGGTGCAATCTCCCTTTGCTGTTGCTGCCGACAGGTTTTAGTTGCCTGGAGCCCCTGCCCTGCCTGGAGAAGAAACACGGCTATTTACAGCTCTGCGGATGTAGGAGTGGGTACATTGCTCCCGGTAGGCTACACGGCAGCAATGGAGACAAATGCTTTCATTTGGCTGTGTAAAGCACATCCAGCTTTAGCACGTCTCCTGCTGCTGTTATTATTTCTTCCAGACCGCAATTTGCTCAACAGCTTCCAAACCAAGCAGAGGACACGATTCCTGCCCGGTAGAGCCGTGAATGATGGGGATTATCTAGCTGCTCAGTATCAGCAAGGCTTCCAGGTCACCTGCTTGTGTTTTTATACCTGGAAGTATGAAATTGCAGCCCTGGAGCTAAAGTCATGTACCAAAAGCAAAGGAGCTGGCAGCAAGACAGAGCCTGTCCAGGTTGCTTCAGGACCTTCCTGGTCACAGGCAGAGCGATGCAGCAGGGCACCCGCCAGCCAAAATGCCTGGGTTCCCCCCCCCGACTCTCATCCACTGCCTCGCTGTCAGAATGGAACTAAGTCATTGCGTCTCCTTCCACCCCAGGGCTCTGACTCACGCTTGCTGAGCAAACAGCAGTGGGGATGTGGGATGCCAGCGCTCCCACCTCATCCTCCCTGCCCCGGCTGTTTGTTACTGCCCCTCTGCCCACAGTCACAGCCCCACGTCAGCCAAGGCAATAAATAACGATGTGTTCCTCTGAGCCACAGCTTCTCCAGATGGGCTCTTTGAAAAAACTTCCCTTGTTATCAGGGGTTCAAGTGGAAGCCTCCATCCAAGGGGCCAGAGAACAAGGCAGGTAGGACTGGCCCCAAGTTAAGCAACTGGATTCCTCCAAAGTTGCCCATTAGAGTTCCAAGCTTCTCTGTTTTGGTGGCACCAGCAGCAGAGCTGCTTCCTCACTGTGGCTTGTGAGTTCACAAGTGTAAAACGCTGGCAGCTGGACCCTGCGGCTACTGGCTCAGCTCGTGAGTCCCCCCTGCCCCTTCCACCACCAGCTCTCAGCTGTCTCAGTGAAACACCCTCAGCCCACGCTGCCTGCCCAAGGGACAAGAGAGAGGCAGAGGAGCCGGGATGAGGCTCTCCAAGATTAAAGCATGTCCCATATCGCAAAGCCTGGGACGTTGCCTGGGCTGCGGGGTCTTGCAAGTCAGCACCAATTCCAGGAAGCAGGGAGGGAACAGTTGAAGGGACAGAAGGAGGAACAAACCTCATCTGTGAGGTTTCCTGGCAGACCCTGGTGCAGAAGAGACACATCTGAGCAAGCCAAGACATCACATGTTAGAAGCAAGGTGGAGAGGAGGCAGCAGGTTTTAGCAAGCGGGTGAGGGCTTTGGGCGAAGCTTTGAGAGAAAGAAGTCTCAAACATGGGGAGGATTAGGGGAGTCTCTCTGTGTAACTCCCACAGGAGACCCAGAAAGCTTCACTCCTGTGCTCCCTGGGCATCCCCCCTCCCCAGCTCCCTCCCACATCAGTCAGCACCCTCAGCATCCCAGGCCCTTCTGACCCCAGGCAGGAGGATGTAACCATTAGGACGAGCTGGGAAGGAGGACTCACCAGGAAATCAGCCTCTCTTTATGGCCTGAATGCTACTTATTGATGAATCAGGGAAGATGCAGATCCGTGACACCCTCCCCAGTTATTTGTTTATTCACTGTGTGGCACAGGATGTATTAGCGATGCTTGGCGATGCCAGGGATGTCAGTGGTTTTGGGGTGAGAAAACTCATTCTTTTCAATGACATTCACACAGGCCAGGCACCACGTGTCTGGGCAACAACTGGTCTTATTTTCAAACCCATCTCTGCCACCTTCCCTGGCCTCACCTGCCCCCATCTGCCTCCCTTCGCAGTGGGATGGGCAAGTCACCACTTGCTCCTCACCGAGATCTCCCGAGGGCCTGGGGACCTTCTTTCGACAGCAAAGTCAATCTCCTGCTCACATGCTCCGTTCAGGAGTTAAAAGTGAACGGGAAGCAAATTTATCCCAGACTTCCTCAACGCAGACACCTCAGCATGGTCATCCAGCGGGTGAGAGCAGTTTATTGAGGCTTGTCTCTGACCTTCTGCTTCGAGCTGCATTGTCTGTCCTAGAAAGACACTCGGCCTTGACTTAGTGGCATTTAACAGAAGCTCCACCGTGTCGTAACACAACCTACTTCAGCGGTTAATTACCCTCTCATTTCAAAATGCACGGGGATTTGTGAGGCTTTTGTAAGCCCTGGCATCTTCAGCAGGCATTGCACTGCTCAGGTCTCCCAGGTACGCTCTGTCTCATAGAATTATCAAAATAAATGGCTAAGCTTCCCAAAAAGCCAGTCCCCAGGGCAAATCCAGAGTGTCACGGCAAAGGCTGCTGTTGGAACCCTGCTCCGCAAGGAGCACATGGACAGGGACACTTTGGATCTTGGTCTGACCCTGTCCTGTGATGTTGAATGTGGAATCTCTCCTGCTGCAACTGGAAGAGCTGACCAAATAATAAGCTTCTATGTTTACGAAAGGAACATGTTTCTTCTTTTCTGAATCCTACATGAAGGAAAAAAAACGTTGATTTTGGGGAAAAGCTGACTCGCTGCCAACCTTCTTGACATCCTGAACGGGACTCAGGAGGAAAATGCTTGCGATAACCCGAAAGTGTTCTATTCAGCCAATTCTTCAACTAAGTGATAATGAAAAAAAAATAGCTAGAAGTCTGATTTGGTAATAAAATTATTTTTGATAATAAAAGAGTAGTGGTGGAAGAGCTGAAAAGCAGCTCACATTTAAACCCCAGGAAAACAAGGCTGCGTGCTTTTCGGTGACAACTTTTATTGGTTTTTAACCACCTCTGTAAGGGAGACTGTATGGATCAGTCCCTCCCCTGGGAAAAACAGAGTTAGGATCGGGGTGTGTGCGCGTGCGCAGGTAACCTGCCTAGGGGCATACCGATGATTTCAGGCTGCCTTTCTGCCCGCTCTTCCATCCTCCCCTGCTCACGCTTCTCTGCCCTCCCCCTCTGCCCCTGCCCATTTGGGGTGCGCAGATATAAACCCTCCAGCCAACATGTTTCCTTTGGGGGACTGGAAGGGTTGCCTGGAGGGATGCGCACAGCTCTCGTCTCATCCCAACGCTTTCCCTAGAGACCGAGCAAGGAGCATTCCTGGCGGCTGCTCCAGGTGAGCTCACACCGTGGGCACTCCTTCCCAGCCAGAGCGGCGGGGCAGGTTACCGCTCCAGCTTTGCTAGAAACCTTGGAGCTCGCGACGCTTCGCCTCACTGCGTGGAAGCGGTGCTGGTCTGTCTCAAGGGATCACAGGTAAGCCAGGCTGGGATGAGAGGCGAGCAGTAAGCCAGCAGCTTCAATTTTTTCAGTTCCCTTTTCCTTCTTCTGTCTCATGTCCCCTCCATCCCTTCACCATCTCTTGACCAACGTCTGTTCAGCTAGGAGATGGGATTTACCGTCTTGGGGCTGATTCTTTCCTGACCCCACGAAACTACTTGCGTCGCTGTAAAAGCAGAATGCAGAGCACCAGGGATCAGGAGAGTCACACCGTGGTGTGAATGAGCACATGGAAACGCAAGATCATGAAGAGGCAGACCTCAAACCAATCTGCCTGCCATCTATTTTATTTTTCTTCTGTAGCTGTGATCTCACCTGCTCTAGGGAACCAGCCAGCCGGGGTTAAAGAAAGGGCATCATTAAGTTGCAATTGTAAAAGGACGGTGGAGATTTATCCACAAGTCAGTTTATCTGGTTGGAGCAGGAAGTTACGGAAGAGCTTGGTTGTATTAATGTTACACTCCTGTGTTTTTTCCCTTTGAACTTGTTCTTGGGAAGAGAAGCAGAGGAAGCTGTGGTAGCTTCGCACCACTGCACACCTACAGTAACCGCAGAGCTCGGTGGTGTTGCTCAGCCGACACCACCGTAAACAGGGACCTGGCTGTTTCTCCACAAGAACATGATCAACTGATGAGTGGTTTTAAGATAAACATCCCTTCCCTGAGTTAGACTCAAAGCTGAAAGGATTTTCAAAGAAAAGCAAGCTCTGATTTCCCTTGGGAACTCAGAGATACTACTGAAGTGTTTGGTGCCACTCTGGCACCTGCTTGTACTGCAGAGCGAGAGCACGGCTGGACAAATTAGTTCAACACTGCATCCAGGGACTTCACTGCTCAGCTCCAGGGAATTTCTGTGGCTCTCGTGTACCAAGTATTCAGCTGCTAGGCCTTGGATGGTGCTTCTGAACACATTTAAGCTTGCACCCATCTATCAGCTTCTAAACCAGCTCCGAAGTCTCAAGGATGTGAAACAAAACATGCCAGATAGGAAACTTGATCAGAACTTTTACAATTTCGAACGAATAACAGAGGGCTGAGAAATGATGCTTAGGCCAAGGATAGGAAAGTCTTTAGCATGAGGAAGAAAAATGGGCAAAAGGTTAGATTTTTTTTTTTTAAGGATCTAACTTATAACTGCACCTTCTGTCACTGCCAGAGGCTAGGCTGGGGGACCTGGCAGTGGCAAGCCCACTCGAGGTGTGAAGCTCTGATGCTTTTTGCTGGGATACAAGGTCAGGGTTTGCATGCAAGCAAATTCAATGTGCCAGCAAAAAGACACCTCCCAGTGCCTTTGCTCTGCGCCCTGAGGACTCCGGTAACACCCAGGGCCTGCACTGGTGCTCTGGGGCTGAGCTCATGTGAGATGAACTCCAGCCCTCAGGAAGATGCTGAGAAACGACTACCGAGGAGAGAGCCAATGAGCAATAAACCCTGTGGAGTTGTTCACTCCCAAAAGGTAGCTCACAGCCCTCGCGGTACAGGGAAGTCCTCTTGGCAGAAAGATCTGAGTCATAAAGAAAGTGAAGTGAAGGGAGAAGGCAGGGTGGCAAGGACAAGGCTGAAATGGGGGAGCATTCTGTGGCAGCGACAACTCCTGATCAGAGACATTAACCGGGCTGTGGTGACCATTCCCGGGCTGAGTTCGAGACCATTTCCTAGGATATTTTCTCCCTCCTGCGTCGTGGGGAGAGACAAGGAAATATTCTGCACAATGATGCGTGCTGGGAAGAGGATGAGTATCTCGTAGCAGGGTACGGGTGCCGTGATGAACAGGGCTGGTGCGACGGGAGCGCGTGTGCAAGGGGCGGGCAGGGGCGAGGGCGTTTGTCCTCTTTCCCGTCAGGTGTGTGGCGCGCTCCTTCCCGGCATGCAAAACTAACCCGCTCCTCTCCCTTTTGCCAAGGTGGCCCGACAATGCCGAGTATATTCTCCTACCAGAGCGCCGAAGTCGACTGGTGCGAAGGCAACTTTGAGCGCTCCCCGGTCATTGCGGAGTACTACAACACCGTGAGTGCGGGCGCATCCGAAGGGCAGGCTGGGGCACGAAGGCTCCGGGCACCCAGGAGCTGCTTTTGGGAGATGAGATGGGACAACCTTGCTTTCTGTCCTCCTGCTGAGTCCTTTGAACTTCCTGGTGTTGGAGGGTGCTGGTATGGGGAACGTTTTCTGAACTTCAGGTAAATCATGGGACTTTTATTGCTTACAACAGCCAGTTGCCGACAAAATGAGCTGAGGTCAGGGGTACTTCTGGCACGTGTGGGGCTGAGTTCCCAGTGAGAAAACTCCGGCAGTGCTCCTTAGCCCAGATTTGTGAGATCCTGTTATACCAGTCCTGCAGCTCTCCTGCCAACTGGGTTAAGACCCACACAGAGCTCATATATTCCAGCTAAATGTACAGGAGTGGCAAAATGAGAGACAGCACTTGCATGAACCGTGTTGGGCAGGTTGGGAATCTGGAACTCAAGACAGAGGAAAGCTGGTGCAGAAGCCAATTTCACCTCCTGTGATCCTTTATAATTCCGGCTCCATCCAGCGCCAGTCCCTTGAGAGCAGCCTCCTGGCTTAAGTGTGGCTGGAAGCACCCGTATCTGTTTGATCCTGCTCTTGCAGGGGGGTTGGACTAGGTGATCTTCAGAGGTCTCTTCCAAGCCCGACCACTCTGTGATTCTGTCTGCACAGGACTCGGTAGATAACCGGTCTCTGCAAGCGTGCGCTTCTACCTCAGTGCAATTACAGGCTGGCAGGGGGGTGAGGCACATGGATTTACAACCTTCCAAAGGCCTTGTTTACAACTTTTAGCAATTGCTGTTTAACACTCAAAGTCCTTGTTCTCATGGAAATGTCTCTTCCTCTTTTTTTTTTCTGTTTTGTTTTTTTTTTAAAGCATTTCCTGCTTTTAATGAATTGCCTGTAATAACAATAATTCCCTCACCCGAGTCCTGCAGCTCCCCAGCTCTAATTGCCCAGCCAGGGGCTCGGAAGAGGAATGCTGGGGCTGTATCTAGTCACTTCTCTTCGAGACAATTAACAAAATAAAGATCTGCCAGCCCAGGCCAAATCCTGCTTCCCTCTGGCATCCAACCGACTGTGTTGTGCTGTTGCCTGTTTGTCGGCGCTGCATTCCTGTCGGATGGGCTCAGAGCTGCAGAGCAAGGCAGAGCTAGCAAGGAGGCACAGAAATCACTTATTTTCACATCAGCATTTCCAAAGGCCTCTCTCTTTTGGAGTGTTACTGGCAACACTGAGGAGGGTGTGATTTTCATGAAGAGCAGCAAGTCGGAAAGTTATGTCTATAAACAGAATTCATTCTGGGAGATAAATTTCCCTCACCTCCTAGTTCAGCATGTATATAGGTGGCATTTTTCAAACACATCATGGGAGCTGAGGCCTCATTTTCACAAGCATCCTGATTTACACCCAGATTGCCCAAGTGGCTCAGGATCTTTAACACACCAAGACGTATCTCAGGAACTCTCCCAAAGCACTTACGTGTCTAACCTCCCTGCAGCACCCCACTAGATACCAGTCTGTGTGGCCAAATGTATAACTGTCTTTCTTCAGAGTCAAAGTCCACTAAATCCCATAAAACATTAACTCTTAGCTGCCTAGGTTATTTTGTACTACAGGTTTCTAAATTATGTAGTTATTCCTCAAAATCTTACCCTGTAGTTCTGGACTGAGGTCCCTACCAGCCACAGCCACCTCCCAGGTTTCCATACGACACCACCTCTGAGGCACTGGGCTTGTCGGGATGGATTTTCACAGGGTAGGACTCAGTCACAGCTTTCCTCCAGGAGAGGAATACTCCTCTATTACATGTTTCCACATAGATGCAAACCAGCGCGATACCAAGGAACAGAGAAGAGATGTGGGCAAAGAAAACCCTGCAGGACTTTTTTCCAGTGATTAAACTAGCCCTTGTTCCCTTCTTATATGTCAACACAGGGCAGCTCTTTCCCAGCGGAGAGAGAGCTTTTTCTGGTCCCTGCACTGATCCCCTCCTTGCCAGGCTGGCTTTTACCAGTCCACGGAGCTCAGCAGGGTGCCTGGGCAGCCAGAGGGCACCACTGCTGCAGTTTCCCTCTTAAGATGCAATTCCCATTTAGAGAAAGCAGCAGAGATCTAAACCTGCCTTCACAGCTGCCTGCATCAGGGCTGGCATGTGATCTCTTGTCCAAACGAGGCGAGACAAAAGAGCAAATGCTCCTAAAAACTGCTGCCATCTGAGCATCTGACAACAGCCCCAAAGGTTGCACTGTGCTCAGGGCCAGACCTTGGAACTGAAAGAGGGCAGGAGCAGCGCTCACATGGGCATCACCCCTTCATCACTCTGCGCACGCTGACTGGCGCTGCCTGGCTCTCACCCCTTGCAGCAGCACCAGGGGAATCCTCTTCATGCTCTGGGCTCTCCTGCGGGATCAGGCTTCTTGTGTTGTGCCCTAAAACGGAAATGACGGAAATCGGACCAGGCTGAGATCCCTAGATATTCCTAGCTATTCCATGTTGTAGATGCAGGTGGGGCTCAGGGCACTATCTCAGATGTGATCCTAACAGCCTGGATCTCCTTCTCTTCTCTCCTCTATTCATTTGTTCCCCATATTCAGGTTGCTTCCTCCCTGCGGCAGGCTTTATGGGCCTTATCTCACTGGCCTGCCCTGAGATAATTATATCAATAGTGACTCCAGTATCAGTTTGCCAGAATTTTAGACTGGCTGGGAATCCAGCCAGCTCGTACCCAAGACTCCTGCACCACTAAATCAGCAGGGCTTCCTAATGGAGCATCCTCTTCAACGTCTTCTTCCCAACACCGCCTGGGGCTCAAGCAGGGTAGTTTTGTGCCAGCAGCAGTAATGTGCTGCCGAGAATTCCTCTGTGCCAGCCACTCTCTATCTCGGGTCTGCTTGGGTTGGGTGCTTTTTATTAGAAATACGCACCAAGGGTATGAGCAAAGAACGTAAACAGTGTATTTAAGTACCTAATAATACCCAGTGGCTCATGATTGGATGCAGTTAAGCAACAAAGCACCAGCTATTTATAGTGACTCAGTGACCCAGAAATTTATCGTCTTCTGGCTGTTCATAGGAGAGCGGTATTGTTGAGGGTCATCAGTCAGGGACTTGTCTTTCTGTTCTCATTTCTTTCCTGAAATGACTGATCCAGGATGCCGGTAATGACACCCAAACCCTCAGCAGTCTCTCTGGCAAAGCAGCAGGAGCTCTGACAAGGGCTGTATATCCAGAGCTCCTGGATGCTTCATCGATTGGTGCAGATCAGCTTGACTGCAGGTGCAAATTACCTAGCTATGCCCAGAGACGCACTCACTTTCAGCGTGTTGGAGCTGCAGAGCGTGCCCTAGCCCTCTGCACGGGCTCAGGAACTCCGCAGCATCGCAGAGGCATCGCTCTCTTGTCTGCCCAGAAAGTCACCTGCAGGAGTACGGAATTTCCTCACCCAGCACTCCACAAACACAAGACAAACAGCTGTTTCCTGCCTCAAAGCACTGGCGTGTCATTGTGATATCAGGATATGCAGCCTCATCTCCTGCTACGCAGGTCTGGCTGTTAGGAACTTGCTGTACAAGTCTGGAGAGCCTCTGAGGCATTCACTTCTGCCCTGTGGGCTCTTCTGTCAGCTAAAGCTGGTTCGCTGGCCTTTGGATGAATGAATGTGCTCCAGTGAGTCTTGCAGAAATCTCCTTTCACTGCAGAAAATCCCAGTCTTGAGTAAGGACCAGCTCATGCCTTGGCTGCTACCGCACTGTTGCAAAGCTCACAGAGCCCAGCAGAGCTCTGCAAACCGGCATCTCCTGTCCCAACCCCAGGCTTGTTCTCACCCTGTCACTGAAGGAGAAGCAAAGAGGTTCTTTGCAGGTCTCTCCCTCCATGCTACACTGCAAAGTGCTGAGTTGCAGAAGCCCTGGGGCCTTTCCCATGATCCTGCTAATGCACTAGGATTAGAGCCGTGTCGCTGATCCTGGTCTCGCTTTCCTCCTAGCGAAAGAAGCAAATGCCAATATAGGGAGACTTAACTTAGGCACTTGGAGCAATAACTCACACTTGTTAGGAAGTGGGACATTGCTGTGAGCTCACACAGTGGAAAACCACAAGGCCAAGTCACTCTAACAGGTCAAATCACACCACAGATCCATCACCACTCTCTTCCCTCTCTGGCATCCTGGGCAGAGCAAGCTCGTGCCTCCTGGCCAGTACAACCCAGATTGGAATAAGGAGAAACCATGCTAGAGGGACTCAGCATGAGCAGAGACTCTGGAAAAACTTCCTAATGGAAGTACTTGGGAGCAAAACCCTCCTGACCACATTTGAGATCGAGCTTGCCACATCCTAGAGGGAAGATCTAAAACAGCATTTGCAAACCGGGGCTTGGATCTGACAAGTGATGAAAACACCGTGTCCCCCACAGACATGGTTTTGTAGCAGCTCTCCCCTAAGTTCTGAGCGAGGCTGCTCTGCAAGGAGTCACTCTGTCTTTTCTACCCTATTGGCACGGTTCCCCTGATTATCCCTCCCCTCTGATATCTGATCTTGCACATCTCATACTGAATTAATGAAGCGATAACACTGCTATCATGTAATTAATGACACTGTTGCAATGCCCTCTGCATCAGGGATTCAGACCTCCGCACGCAATCTCAAACTCCCGCATTTCCTCACTTTGAGGTTCATGCTGGCACTTGCGTACTGCTGCCTTTTCTGCAAGCGTTTTCTCTCCTCACGCTATCCCCGCTTCTCTTCCAAAAGCCTCTTCTAACCATTTCACAGGGAAACAAATGTTTGCAACGCAGTTCTTACTTTAACACACAGTTCGGTTTCTCAGCCGTTTCCATTGACCTCAAGCATGCAAGCGGGACCAACACTTCTCTTTTCATAGCTGGAAGGGGAACAGGCCTAGATTTGGCTCTAAGCACCTACAGAAAACCAATATACCTGGACTGAGAATTGCTGTTAATGGGAGCATCAACACATTTCATGAAAGCCTTAGTGAAATTCAAGATTAATCTCTAGGTGTTAAAGGGAACAGAGACCTTACATTAAGCATGAATTGCATTTCCCTCTGGAATATGAGAGGGTGTGTTCTACATTTACGACAACATCCCCGTGATCTGCATCCCTGTTACCATCAACACAGATCCTGTGGGACATCACGAGCCCAGCGTCAGTTTTGCAGTTTACCTGGTGCACATAAGGGCTGCTGAGGGGTGACACTCCAGCTGTGGTGGTCAGATTCCAGGCCTGGGGTCTGGGTCAGCTGAAAGATGAAAGAAAAAGGGTGACACAAAAGTCACCCCGGTGGCTTGCCAAATGGCATTTTAGCAGATGGCTCTGCCCTGCTCTTCCAAAGCCCCAAAGAGCTGCCTGGCAGATAAAACATGGCGCCACGGTCCCAAACTTTTATGAACAAGAAAGATCTTTCCCGGGGAGGTTGCACTTCCCCGTGATATCCCTTTGCTGAGTTTGCAAAACTGGGGGAAAAAGCCAGGGTGAGAACCCACAGCTGCAGGGTAGAGCAGGCACGATCCTGAAGACAGATCCAGGCTTTGGGCACTTGCTGTTCCTCCTCAGCTCCCACATTTTGCTGCTGTTCTCGCAGCACCGGCACCTGCAACCAGCCTGGGCAGCAGCAACAGGCTGAGCCCTGGTACCATCAGCTCCTCCTCAGACGATGCAGCAATTTTGCAGAGCTGGAAATCAGGGCAGGATAATTTCACCGCACTCATTTGCTAGGTATGCTTAAAGGAGGTTTATGACTTTATGTAATTACTAGCGTCCAGGGTACGTCCCATCCTGAGGTCAAGTGGCTTTGCACATGACACACCAGGACATCACCTCAGTCCTGCCCGTTCCCACCTCCCAACACGCTGCTTGTCCTGCTGCTCCCCACCGCACCCACTCCCAGTTAACAACGGTTTTGCTGACTGGGGCGTGCTTTGGGGGCGTAGCTCCTCACATCCCTCCCACCCCTTGCAGGGGGGTGGCTGCTGGCCCAAAGAAGCAGAAGCCACTCAGGGGGTTTCTGGGTTGGCAGGAGAGGGGGCTGGCTGTGAAGAGAAGAGTGTTGGCAGCTTGCTCAAAGACACTGGGCAGCTGAAGCTAAACCATCACACAAAAGGGGCACGCCAGCATCCTCTGGGCTTGCTGGTCCCAGAGGTGTCTGCAGGGAGAGCAGAGAAGTCTGCAGCCAGTGCTGTCACAGTGGTAGCTGTCCTTCCAGTTCTAGCCTGGCTTCTCGAGAAACGCCTCTGCCCTCTCTTGTGCTAAGAGTAATATCTGCTTCCACGTGACACTTCCACTAGAGATCAGTATCCTCTTCACAAATGGAGACATTGAGGCACATGGTGGGATGGGACTTGCCCAAGATCATGCAATAAGCTCAGTGTGCCTCTTGTTTTTCAGATCAGCAATGTAAGCTTCTTTATCCTTTCTCCTGCCCTGCTCTACCTGAACCGGCAGTACTGTCAGCAGCGCACCGTGCCCATGTACATCATCTCTGCCATGCTCCTCTGCGTAGGTGGGTGCCAAGGTTGCGAGAAGACCAGACAGATTGCCAGAGCACCCCACTGTCCATTCATGATGCCTTTGGAGGCTGGTTTTTGGTGGCCAAAGCACAGGGGTGAGCCGGGGTGGGAAACCAAACAGCCTATCTGTTTGGAACAGTTTCATCCTGCTGGCTGCAGACTAAAGCTTCCAGCCCAGTAAATCCCTGTCGTGCTACGTGGACTGATTCACTCAGGGCTCCATTAACACCAGGGTCCGTGCCCTGCTCTTAGGGAATGGTGTGTCTTCAGGAATGGCCCCCAGAACTTCCTTGGCCAGAAGGGGTTGTGTGAGAATGGAGCTTTGCTGACATGAGATGTCCTCGTTCCTTGCAGGTATCTTCTCCACGTACTTTCACATGACCCTGAGCTACGTGGGACAGCTCTTGGATGAGCTCTCCATCCTCTGGACGCTGGCCGTAGCATATGCCTTTTGGTACCCAAGGGTTTACTTCCCCAGGTGCATCAAGAGCAGGTAGGACTCAGAGGGACACAGGGTTGCAGCCTCTGAGGGGAGGGGTGGGACGCTGACAGCGATGTGTGTGACCCACTGATCCCCTGCCCCAACCCACAGCTGGCTCCCTGCAAAGGGCCAGAACTGAGATTCCTGCAGTTTGCTTCGAGCCTAGATCCTCCATCACTCAGTGGTGGATTTGCTGACAGAGGAAGAGTAAGAAACTCTCCCATGGGGAAGGGCTGTGCTGGGCTTCTGTTGACTGGATCTGTTTGTCTTTGCGAAGATGATAGGACAAGGGGTAATGGGCTGAAACTGGAACATAAGAGGTTCCACTTAAACTCGAGAAGAAACTTCTTCTCAGTGGGGTAACGGAACACTGGAACAGGCTGCCCAGGGAGGTTGTGGAGTCTCCTTCTCTGGAGACATTCAAGACCTGCCTGGACACGTTCCTATGTAGCATAATCTAGGCGTTCCTGCTCTGGCAGGGGGATTGGACTTGATGATCTTTTGGGGTCCCTTCCAATCCCTAACATTCTGTGATTCTGTGATGCTGAGGAAACTTCACATGGAGAATTTCAAAATTAATTAGCAAATTAAACGTTCCTGAGCACTGCCACTCCATTACCCACGCTGTCAAACTGTTACAGCATCCCCTGCCATCCATAGAGAGCTTCCTTCGAAGGCTGATGGGCTTTCCCATAGGACAAGCTGGGCCAGGTTAGCATCCTACATTTCAAAGGTTGTTTACAGGAGGGCTGGCTGGGCTAGAGGAGCTCAGCAGAAAGGATGGAGATACTGGGTAAGCCAGCAGAAATGGGAACTCAGCAGGGCTTTGCTCAAAGGATGGTCCCATTCCAGCAGGCTTGTTGGAGCCTGCTGAGCCAGTCCAGTTAGAAGCCTTGCAAAGGCCTGCTCTGAGTCTGCTCTTCCCATGCCAAAGAGGAGGTCACCAGGAGTTCATGTCATGGAGACATGGTTGGGGGAGAAGGGGAAGGGACTTGGGAAGGGATTTGCATGTGAAAGGCCCCTCTGAGCCCTATTGTTGTTTAGTCATCCCAAATCTGCATGTTTGCACGGCTCAAGCCCCTGCTTTGCAGCCCTTCCCTGTGCAAAGTTCCCGATGCCTTTTGCCTCTCGACGCTCGCTTATCTCTGGCACCACCATGAAAGCGCACGAGCTGCCTTCTGGGCTGTGATCCGTGCTCTGCCATGGACTAACTGGGAGCCCTTGGGCAAAACACAGTTACAAACAGATATCTCGGCCCTCCTGCCAGGTCTACTGCAGAGGCTGAGGTCAGTCCACTCTCAGGCAATGAGCAGGACCTCTCCCATCCTTACCCGTCCCTGCTGTGGACCTTGGGTACTGACACTCACTCCCAACTCCCTTTAGGAGGCATTTCTTCTGGCTGAGTGCCATCACCACCGTGATCAGTACCTTGATGTCCTTCATCAAACCAGCCTTCAATGCCTACGCGCTCAACTGCATCGCTTTCCACCTGCTGTATCTGACACGGCGTGAGCTGAAAAAGTAAGGAAGGGTCTGAGAGGAGTTGTGTGCAGGTCCATTACATGCTCCTGGCAGGCTCACAAGTGGCAGCGATTCTGTGCACAACAGAGAATCGAGCCCAGTTCTTCATCAGTCACAAGCTGGACCATCAGGTCTGCAAAGAACTGGGGCAGCCTGGGAAGGACCAGAAGGAGGCAGAGGCAGGACTGTGGGCAGTGGGGCACAAGAAGGCCATCTGGCCCAGATGCCATGCAGAATGGGAGCAATCCATGGGACAAGTGTATCTTCTCCTCCCCAGTCGCCACGTCTGCAGCTCTTTCCCCTTTGTGGGCAGTCTGGGAATCCGTGTGGGGTTGGGAGAACCCGCCAGGATCTGGGGAGAAAGATAAGAGTGCCTTGGCATCTCCTAGCATCACCCTTACCCACAGAAATTCAGCAAGCCTCTCTACAGAGCCATGCTTCTCCAGTTCTTGTGGTCTGATGAATACTTTTCAGAAGAAACTTGCTGGGTTTTGCCTTGTTGCATTAGCATTTGCAGACAGGAACCAGCTCTCTTTAACACACACTTTCCTTCCAGCGTGATATTCCACTTCTTCTCACTCTCTGTGTCTTCCAGGTGTGATGACAAAAGAGTTCACCGGATGGCCGCGGTCATGGTCGTGTGGTGGGTCCTGGCCATCAGCAGCTGGATAAGCGACAGGTGGCTTTGTGGCCTCTGGCAGGCGATCAACTTCCCCTACTTCCACAGCTTCTGGTAAGGGCTCCAGCTGAGAAATAGGAACTCTAGCCCAAACACTTCAGGGGCTGAAGGGCCACAGCTAAGGAGAAATGGCAGCAGGGACGTGATGCTCGACCAGGAAGCAGCCACATCTCTGCTCAGCCCTCTCCCCCTTTCCTTCATTGCTATTGATGCTGCTCCTCCTCCTGGCCTCAGCCCAAGGATTTGGTCCTAATTAATATCCCCGACCTCCTCCATACCAGCCAAATGGTGTTTTGCAAGTGAAATTGTTCTAAAAATCTCTCCAGGTAAGCAGCTTGCTCTCAAAGGGCTGCAGCTGCTCCCAGGAAGCTGCTCGAAGTGCAGTGTTCTCTGAGTTATTTTAAGAGCCAAACTGCAAGGCAATGATTTGCCTGGGTGAGACATTGCAGTGTGCCTCCTCAGATTCACCCCCACAAATCACTGGGATGACTGGGAGAGACACCCAGCGCTGCTGGGCTAGGCCAGACAAGGTGGAACTAGTGGTTTGGGACTTAAGTCCCCTCTATCACCCCATCCCCTCTGCACGGGGAATTGCACCTGCCCACAGCTCACAGAGCTCTTCTAGGATTTCCCAAAGGCACAAACCCTGAAGGGCTCGCATTCCCTGAAGCCCTCACACATCGCGGGAGTGGAACTGTTGCCGGCTGTGCCCCTCAGCTCCAGCCTCACAGCGACAATGGCAGCTGCACGCCGCGATGAGGTGCAAGAGGAGCAGATGGAGTTACCCCGTCTGACAAATCTCTTTTTGGTTTCCTCGCTAGGCACGTGCTGATAGCCATGTCCCTCCTGTACTGCTGCCCACTGGTCATCTACTTCGACGTCAACTATGAGATGCCATCGTTCAGGCCAAAGCTAGAATATTGGCCCAGCGACTCCTGGCCCATCGTGGTGCCTTATGTTACCCTGGAGGAACCGCACAAGCAGTGCTAGAGCCGGCTGCCCTCAGCATCCCTTGGGCATGGGGTGTGTGATGCACACGTGTGCGTCTGAGCGGGGAAGCCCCCGGCTGTGTGCCTCTTCCTCAGACGAGGGCAATATGGCTAGCAGATGGGGCAGGGAGTGGCTGAAACGTCGTGACGCTGGGCACGAAGCAGTGTAGGAGCCCACAGGTGCCTTTGGAAGACTCTGCCCAGAGTGGTGCCCAGGGAACCAAAGATCTTCTCCAGCAGATCCCCAGTGAGAAGGGGAGGGAGATGGTGCTTCTTCTGTGTCTTCTGCATTAGACAAGTGGTGGCAGCCTTGCTGACAAGGGCACAGCGGAGAACGCAGAAGCCAAACTGGTGACAGCTGGGTTCATTGGGGCTACTCTAATTGGTATTACTAATTTTATTTATTGATGTACATGATCTTGCTCAGGAGGGCTGTGCATTAAAGCTATGGACACTGCCTTGCACTGAGCCCCTTTCCTTCCCCTGACCGTACCACATCCCCCGTTATCTGCCAGTCCCTCCCACAGACAGGGCAGCCAAAGCTCTCTCTGACCTAAGGAGAGCTGTTTATAACGAGAAATCCTCCCAGGTGACAACCCCAAAAGAGGCTCTACCTCAGGCTCTACCCCTTCTTCAGCCCCCAGTGGCCCTTGTCCCTCTTCAGCTCTGACAGTCTCTGATGGCCGTGTGTAACCTGGAGACTCCTCTGCTTGCTGAAAGGGCTGGCTGGTGGCAGAGGGAGAGGTACAGAGCCAGCATATTAAATAAATATGTCAGTACCTTCGCAAGCACAAAGAGAAGATGTAAAGCCTCAGAGAAAGACCACTGCTGTGCCACTGGTACAAAGCGATGCTTTGCAGGGTCTCCCCACAGCGTATCAGCGAAGGAGTTGCTCTCACGGGCATGGAACATGCTCTTTTCGCAGCCTTACTGCACAGCAGTGATGAGTTGAACTGTGTTGTGGGTCTGAGTCCTTACAGGACGAGTGGGGACTTGCTCTGGAGAGCACCCAGAGGCTGGCACAGTGGCTGAGGCTGTCTCCCTGCAACACAGTCAGAACAAAGTAATGTCATTCCAGGGACCCAGAGGCTTTTCGGGCCCCTGCGAGTAAAGCAAAAGCAGAAGCACTCTGAGCTTAACCTTGGAGGCAGAAGGTGCTGCCGGGCCACTGCTGCCTCGTGGGTGCCTCTGCAATGGTCCCCAGAGCCACTAGATGGCAAATTTGACTCATGAACCCCGAGTAATATTTCATCTTGGGAAAGGGATGCTTTGCACAAGGACTGAACCCCCAGGTCTGGTTTTCCTGCCGTCTCCATCACCCGGCACCGGGGTCAGCCATGTCTCTGCCAACGCAGCCATCGCTGCGACACCTGCACAAGGTGCAGGACGAGGGGTACTCAGAGCTCCAGCTTTTGCACGCTCTCGCCTCCCCATGGCAATGCTCATCTCCCGTTCACCTCTTTGTCTCTCCTGCACACCATCGCTCTTGCCTCTCCCCTCATCACCCCATCTCCCTTTTGCTGACCCTCCCAGTTTCTTTCCCTCGTTTGCTACCCCCAGCCTTTCCCCAGCCCATCACATTCTTCTACAGCCTATTAATAACTTCTGGGCAATTGCACCGAGTCCCCGCTGGGCTCGGCCCCTCCGTTGGAGCTGCCTTGTGCAGCCACTGAGCGCGCCGGCAGCAAGTTCAAAAGTGCAGCGGGGCTTTCACAGCCCCTCTCCCCGTCAGGGGGTGGAGGAGGCCGCTCGCAAAAGAAAGGCCGTGTTGCCAGGGAGCCTGGCACAGGAAAAGGGGGTCACCTTCACCTCCGACAGGACGGCCAGAGATGGACAGGCGCCAGCAGCCCCGCAGGCTGGAGATGCTGAAAGAGCCACGGAGGGATGGAGGCTGGGGCGTGGGCAAGAAGGGCTAATTGGCCACCTCCTGCCGCAGAGCCGGCGCGATGCTCGGCGGAGAAACCCAACGGCAAAACCCCCGTGCAGTATGGTAATAAGGGAGGTGTCCTGGGCGCCGCTGCCTTGAGAACAATGTTGCTGCAGTTGAGTGACTGTAACAGGCCCTGATGACAGCCGGGGCCGTGTTAAAAATGCCTATTCAAGCAGATCAAGACATTGAGAGGCCTCGTGGGGATCTGAAACCCTCAGGGATTTCTAGATGAAGCCAGAAGCTGAATCCCCAGCCCTGGGAACCTGAGGGGGGGGAAAAAAAATAGAAAGAAAAGAAAAGAAACCCACAAAGCAGCTTTAAAAGGACTGCAGCGCCTGAGGCAGGGCCTCCTGCTCCAAGCAGGGCTGTCGCCTGAGAAAGCGAAGCTGCCCTGACACCAGTGTGTGACTGGTTTGGGCAACCCAGGGGAGTTCTGAGCTGGCTTCTTGCACCTAGAGAGGCACTCGCACAGACCAGGGTCCCAGTGCAGACAGCTGTTTGCACCGGGACCCTCGGTCATGCGAGTGTCTCTCTGGGTTCAAGCATCCAGCTCGCTCAGCAGAGGCAGGAAGAGCTGCTAAATCCATCCACTCCAGGATCTGAGCTAAGACTGGTCAAAATTAAACCTTTCCTTATTTTTGCCAGATGAGCCTTAACCCGGGTCGTTTCCCCGCTTTGGTTCGCCATGTGGCTGCCTAAACCACAAGAAAAGAGGCAAGGGAAGCAGCAGGAATGAGGAAGAGCATAGAGGCTGCTCCTTTCAACTGATGCCAGATTAAAGAGGTTGTGAAACAACGGCATCGGTTTAGTCTGTTTGGTGCAATTGCAGCACAAATGAAATGATAACATTGATAACGCACCGGTCCTGCAGCATCAAGGATTATCACTTACCTGTTCCGCTGCGCCGAATCGCCTCCTGCTGTTATAGATTTACGCTGCAGGATTTGGCTCAAAGACTGGAAACTTTTCAAGGCAGAGTGATTTATCTGTACGAGACATTGCACATTCACGGACCTGCATAAATAATGCAAGAGTAATTAATAATAACCCAGTCCCTGCTCTTAACAATGCCAGGAGAAGAAATTGCTTCACTGGAGTGTCTCTTATGCCTTTTGCAAAAGATCTTTATTTGTTAACTGGCTCAAAGAGAAGGAAGATAATAGTTTTGAAACATGGAATGGATGTCGCTAGGTCCTGGGTTTTTATTGCCAGCCTGGAAATCTTTACGATTGATTTAAAGAACCCTCTGCTGGAGTCATGTTAAAACAACATTGATTCAGCTTTGATTTTTTTTTAAATTTCAGTCTGCAGTCAGAAGTTGAAAGCCATGAACACGAAGGGCTAAGAAACCCAGGAAGGAAAGCTCCTCTAAAAGTGTTGTCCTTTCAACTCTAAGTGCTACTTTTGAGGTTTGACACAGGATTCCCAAAACTGGGGGCTGGCAATTCTGTTACACCCACCTCACAACTGCTATTTGCTTTACTGGTCACTGGTTCACATCCTTGCTATCCACTTTTCATATAAGACCAAATTAGCCATGGGGACGTAAACAAATGCCAGGACTTTGCCAGCACTGGTGGCTCTTCTGGACAGATGAAAGGTGTCAGGTCCTGATGAGCTGAAAGTCATATTTCAGTGAATCCTGTCACCATGTTTGCAGCAGTCGGGGTCTTGAGGTCCCCTGCCTACGGCTCTCTGTGTTAGCTCACATGATGGCTGCACGTACCATCGGGGCCAGTTTTGACCCATGATCACAGAGGAAATGTGGGTAAAAGCTGCTTCTCAGCACGGAGAGGCACGGCTGTTACACAGCCAACTAAATCAGCTAGCAAAAAAATGAAGTTTAATCAAAAATTCAAATGATCTCTTCAGCTGCTTCTATAAAACCTCATGAGTTGGTTCCACTTAGTAAGATATTCTCACTGCCGTTTTTGGAAGGAAAAAATGCAGTTCACAGTGGTTCAGACAAAGTGCTTTAAATGACTTCAATTCTCTAGTAATGGCCGCTATCAAAATACCTAAAATGGAAGGGTTATTTTTTCTCTGCCTTCACATCACAGCTCAAAACATGGTTTCAATTAGGACTGTTCTCCACTTTTTTTTTTTTTTTTTTTTAATTCCCTTTCTATGAACTTCAGTCACTTGGGTCTCAATTCATGAGCTCACTTTTGTGTGTTTAAAACTGAATCGGGTTGTTCCAAAATGGCACACTTAGTTTCACCGCCACAAATATTTAAAGATTCGCCTCAAATGCTGAAGATTTTAAATGCTGAAGAATTTAACGATTCATCTCAAATGCTGAAGTATTCACCGAAAGCAACATCGAATTGTGCATCAGGTTATAAAATTCGCAATCTGCAATCGATGCTGCATTTATTTAGATAGGCCTTCCGTAAGAGACCAGCTGTCTCCGTTTGCTAAAATGCTTAAGCATATGTTTAATTTTAAGAATATGAATAATTCCATTGATATTGATGGCACTTGCTCACACTTAAGAATATATTTTGCTGGTCTGGAGCCAGAAATAGTGCCATGTAATGCCAATAAAGTGCAAACTGCAATATTTCTCTAAGTGCTTTCGGGGACCAATTTAAAAATTAATCAACGAAGAACTGTAATGTGAAAATGCAAAAATTAATATATGTGAGATTTTGCTGTTTACTATCCTAATATTAACATCCATCAGAGCACTGCCAAGTGAAATCAAAACGAAATCTGTGAAGAAGAGCAAAAATGGCAACAAGTTGAATTCGTTAATCATCATGAATCATCATATCAGACTTAAAGATTTACTCAGGCAACACTGAATAACATTAACCAGCCTTAGAGAAAGATCCATATAGACCCTAAAGTGCTCTGGGCAATCCTGCTTTAGCAAGGGAGTTGGACTGGATGATCTCTAGAGGTCTCTTCCGACTCAAACAATTCTGTGATTCTGTGATTCTGTGATCCAAGACAGGGTCTGGCTTCATTTAGAACCACAGAATTGTCAGGATTGGAAGGGACCTTAAAGATCATCCAGTTCCAACCCCCCTGTGCCATGGGCAGGGACATCCCCCACGAGATCAGGCTGCCCAGAGCCCCATCCAGCCTGGCCTTAAAAACCCCCAGGGATGGGGCTGCCACCCCCTCTCTGGGCAACCTGTGCCAGGGTCTCCCCACCCTCATGGGGAAGAACTTCTTCCTCACGTCCAATCTGAACCGACCCATCTCTGGCTTCAATCCATTCTCTCAAGTCCTACCACTGCCCAATATCCTAACAAGCTCCTCCCCAGCTTTCTTGTAGCCCCCTTGAGATACTGGAAGCCACAATAAAGTCTCCTCGGAGCCTTCTTTTCTGCAGACTGAACAACCCCAACTCTCTCAGTCTGTCTTCCTAGGAGAGGTGCTCCATTTGTACTATCCCCAACACGTACTAACACTGTTCAGTCCAGAGAGCAAGTCCAGTCCGAAGGCGATGCTTGAAAGGGAGAGCAGGATCTGCGTCTGCTCTGTGACGGCAGAAAAATGCCTTGAACAAGAAAGACTCTTAATGATGAAAATATCCAGAGAAGTTGTGGCTGCCCCCTCCCTTGAGGTGTTCAAGGCCAGGCTGGTTAAGGGCATCCCTGCCCACAGCAGGGGGGTTGGGTTAGATGATCTCTGAGGTCCCTTCCAACCTAAGCCATTCTATGATTTGTCCCAGTTTCAGAATACCAGGACGATATCATAGAGCAAAGGGTCACTAAAACCATGGTTTTGCTCTCCTGCTTTCTTCACAAAGCTCTACGAATCGCTCCGTTACAAGGAACGGAGGAAAATTTCCAGGCACCAAACATTTTAGCTTATTTGTATTTGTTCTCATAACTTCACTCACCGCGAGTCCGAGTACGCCGACATCGCCGGTGAGTTCCACGATGGTTCCACCACACATACAGCTCTGGATCCATATGCACACTGTTGTTTTCAAGCTGTTCATGAGTGACCTTACGCGCTGCCCATACGGCACAGTAATATGTTTCGCGCGTGTCAGATGTTTCGTGACACATCTCACGCGCACAGTTAAAACAGGTTTTTGTAGCCACGTAAAAACGCACAGGCAATGGCAGAAAAAGGGGCTGCGCCTGCAAGGTTAGCCTAATGCATTTCAAAATCGTATGAAACGTGTCCAAATTGATTGTATTCTTCATCTATCTAAAATATTGATGGCGTATAAAATGCACGCGGAATGGATTCGCTCACGAGCATGTATTACACGCCTTATTTTGATGCCTGAATAACAAAGGGAAAGAATTTGTTACAGCTCTGCCTCCACAGCGTAGCTACAGACACAATTCTCGATTCTCCCTGTGTTGGTCGAAACCGTATTTGTCGCATGAGTTGGTTGTTTTATATTCCAACCTAACTCCCTCGAAACTGCACCGGTCGGCCCTTTATGCAACAAAATTGAGCTCCAAGGAGTCCGAGATGCGCCACGCTGCGAAGGTACGGCTTCGCTGCGATTAGGCGCGTTATTGTCTCGCCAGGTAGCAGTATCTGCGATAACGATTAAATTTCAGTGAGATAAATTTCGGCACGGTAGGGCCAGCCAAATTCCCTGAGTGACGGGCAGGTTTGCATAGCCCATGCGGCGGCGTGGGGGATTATCTGAACTGCTATCGTACCAGAGCTACCTAGCTGAGAGGTGGTTTGCATACATTTACATATGTGGCAACCTCACCTCCAGCTGTTGTACAGACAGGTGAAAGCACACTTCATACCATGTCATGAGTGAATCTGTCACGAGAGCAGCTGACCCAGAATCCACCCAAATCAGAAATTCACACTAATTGGAGTGTTACAGGCTCTGAAAATGCTGCTCTGCCAGCTCTGGGATGCCTCACAACCTGCCCTGAGCATAGAGAGGATCAAACCACCAGGCTGGGTATCTGTTGATGTTGGAAATGGCCAGTTGCTCTAAAAACCACCAAGCTGACTTAACTGGGGTTGGAAATAGTAGAAACACCAGTCCCAAAAGGAAAAGGCATCACAAAATGTGAGTCAGAGCTCAGAATGCTCAGAAACATGGCGAACATAAGCGTACGGCCACCAGACTGCTGCACTAGAGCCCTAGGGAACTCCAACTGCTGGGAATGCCTTGGGAGAGGTTGTACCTCAGACAGTATATTTGTCTGAGATAGTAATTCATATTTGCTTTTTGAAGTCTTCAATCCAGAAAACAATTCAGAACGGGCTTTTTTGATGCTGATCAAACTCCCCAACCAACCTCCTCCTGTTACGTCCTATTTTTCAAGCTATTTTGTCCCCCATCTGGTATCTTTCCATGGCCTAAAGGTTATCCCATCTAGGGCGACAGTCACCACTCAGAAGGTGGCCTCTCTCTGAGCAGGCAGACAAGCACCTTTCAACGATTTTGGCATCAACCCCTTGCAAAGCAGACACAAATTTCGGCGGGGACTCTCACTCCTTCCTATCACACCGTGATTGCGTTTGCTCAAATGGGCACATAAGGTGCCTGGGCCCGTCTTCTCCAGCCTGCGCTTCTGCCAGGAGCTCAGATTCAGTGTTGGACAGACCCAGGTTGTGAAACGCTCTTCGCGGCAGGCCCAGCCGGCCGGCGGGTTTGGCACGACGCAGACCGTTACATCACTTGGCCAAACCTGACCTCCGTCTTGTAGAGTACAAGAGAAAGGTACCGTCATCCAACGGCCACTCAATAGCCAGGCGACACGAATTGATAGGTGTCGATTCAGCCTGCAGTGGGCCAGTAGCTACATTATAATGCCAACCTCACCTTCAGTGTTAATGAGGCCCCTTCATTAACAGCCTTGAGCAGAGGGGTCAGGGATTGAATAGAGGCAGACTCCTTTCTCACCCAGAAAGCTGGTCCTTCTCATTCAGAATTGAAGCACGTTGGCGGGGCAGTTTGAGGACGCTTGTGCTGCCCATGTTGCATCTGCAAGGGACATGACGTATTTGTGACTATTCATCTGGTTCTTTTCACCAGCGCTAAATACACAGAAAGAATAAAATAAATTCTCATTGTGTTCCCACTTACTAAGAAAAATTTTCCCTCTTCCTTCTGGTTTGGAGGGTTATTGTACATTAAAAGCCTTTTGCATTTTTCAGTAGCTATAGCACACTATAATTTAGATTTTCCTCAGGCACAAAAGAACTTAGTTAAGCTAAACTGTATTACAGTGTAGGCTTTTTTTTTTTTCCTACTAAGTCCTTCATTAATAAGGGAACTGAAGAATTTCCAAGCTGTCTGTAATTTTTCCCAGATGCATCTAGTAGTTGCTAGGAGTATCTTTTTGGCAATCAGAGGTTTTGGCTATTAACAATCTGGCCTTTCGCTATACTACCCTGGTGTTAAATATGTGCTGTGAATACTGTAGTGTGGAGTGTGAATTGGAGAAGGAGTGGAAGGCAGAGAACAGGCAAAGCAAAATCATTTTTCAGAAGAACAAATATTGCTAAGATTAACAGCTGATTTGAATGAACACGCTTCCCTGCAGGGACTCTGATGCTGATCAGCAAACCAGGAGCCCTGCTACACCAGAACAAGCATCGCGGCAGAACTAAACACTTCTCACTCAGGGTTTCCCTCTCTGTCACTACCTGTTCTGTCTGCTCCCTGGAGGCAACACAGACAAGCCCTGTGGTGAGCCCTTGCCAGGAACAAGAGACAACGAAGGCCACAGGTAGCCCCACACAAACCAAAGCAACACCAGAGGTGCCATCAGAGAAACCGAATTCTCTCAGCTTCAGGTTCAGGATGTTTTCTGGGGCTGCACGTAAGGACATGACGCTGTTGTTGGCAAAGCCATGGTAAGCACCAGGAGAAAACTGTCTTCCCCTTGCGACCTAAACTAGCACCGGTTCTTTGTTTTGACTGCAGGTGTCTTTGTCTCAGAGATGCCAGAGAGTGTTTTGTTTATAGGATTTGCTTCAGGAAAGAAGGCAAAAGCACTTACAATCATTTTGCAGCTGGCAAGAGAAAATGGTGAAGTGACTTAGGTCCAGGAGAGAACTTAAGGGTCTTCCCACACTCTCATGTTGTGTACGGACACAAAGTGGAGGCATGTATTTTCTCAGAGAAACCCTCCTCTAATGAAAGATTTGTGTCTTAAAGTCTGTGGGACTATTACAATATCATCATTTTTCTACTCTGCCTGACTCTTTCAGTGCTGGCGATAGCCTTGTGTGTTGGCTGGCTGGTGTCCAAGCCACTCAAAGCACAGCTCGCTCACAGAAGTTGTGGTCTTCACTTCCAGAGGGGAAACGGAAGATGCGACTAAATGAGTAATGAGAAAATAATGATGAATGACAGAAAACAGTGAAGCAAACTAGTTTCTCCAGGGATAAGAAGGTAAAGCTGCAAACATACAGACCCATATAAATTGAGGATAGGGCCTTACAGTGGACACACAGCTGAGTGATGCTGAGCCTACAGGAAAGCACTTTTGCTGCGGAATGAGGGATGTTGCTCAGAGCTTGGCTGGTAATTTAAGCGTCCTGGGTTGCACAGCAACCGGGATTGTCTGAGGGGGCTGTGTGCATTTGCCGGGGGAGGGATGGTGTCAAAGTTGTGTTCCCACAGAGAGGGGGAGTGGATGAGGAGGGAGGAGAAGTGCCCGAGGAGCAGCTCTGACCCAGCCCGTCCTCTCCCAGGAGGCATCTGCAGACGCCCAAGCGTGGGCTATGCTGTCCCAATTCGCACGTGATGTGACTTTCCCACCAAAGCACTAGGACTCGTCTCTTCCCAAACACTGCAATTGTTGCCTCCCTCACTCATGTTCCCCAAAACCAGCCCGGTTTGGGCTGTAAAACAGCCACGGGGCGTGCAGGCAGGAAAGAGAAAGGATGTGCTGTATCTTCCCAGGACTGTGCTGGGGGAAACACTCCAGAAATCTTTCCCATCCCTGGGTTTACCTGGCCAAGACAGGGACAAGTGAAGCGCGAAGTGTTTTTACCACGTTATTTTCCGGCATCTCCAACTCTCAGGTGACAGAACCAGTCCTTGGCATAGCCCCCTACTGTGGGCCAAGCCAGATTAAACACACACCTTTCAGGCCAAGACGAGAATCTTTGAAGCAAGACTCAGGAAATGAAAATAAAAAGCCCAAACAAAAATTAGGGAGAGCTGTCATGTTTCATTTGCATATTTGAATATGCAAATAAGACCCGCTTCTTATCCATTGGCACTGGCCCTACTGTAGATGGCAGCAACACAGCAGATCTCTGCCAGCACACAGTGCCACAAAGAAAGACGCTAATTGGATTTGCAGACGCTCATTGCAAAACCCAGAAGTTGCTGGAATAGCTATAAAGAAACAGGAGCTCAGCCCACGGCTGCCTTGGGTGCGAAGGCACTCAGCTGACAGCACGTTAGCTTGAGATGTCCCTGCAAAATTAGAAGTTTGGAGGAGCCTGGGTGGCTGCTGGCTCCACCTTCCCCAGCACTACCCAGCACCCGAAACTCCCAACATGCTCCCATAGAGCCTGGCAAATTTTCTACTCTTGGCCGTGATTTTTTTTTTTTTTTTTTTTTTGAGCTTGAATTGAAAATCGGGGGTAAGCTTGATCAATCCTTGGGCTGGAAACCAAAGGCTGGTTGTAGGAATTTCTCTCCTTGAGAATTTTTGCAGTTGAATGTAAAGAGCTACCCCAGCACATTTTAAATTAATCCGCTTGCAGTACGTGTCCCAGCACAGAGCCCTGAGGTGCTGGCTTGGAGCAGGCATCAATATAATGATGTGCTTACTCTGAGTGGGGCACCCCAACTTCTTCAGTAGAGTTTAACGGCCGCGTATCAGAGCACCCTGCCTGCCTGAGGTGCTGCGGAACATGAGGCACCTCACCTGAAACCTCGGCGTTTCCTATCTCTGACCTGGAAGTTCTCGCTCAGATCCCAGCCCAGGCCATGGAGCAGCTGAAAGCTGGAGGAGTGACTTGTGTCCAAACCAGTAGAAGTAAATAGAGGTGTGCTCAAGTGGGAGGGAAGTCCACGTCCTGTGCTGGCAGAGCCCAAAACCAACTGTTAACACTGGGCTGGCTGAAAATAAAGGCATGGAAAAATTGTCATTGATGGCAATTAAAATAAAAAGCAAATTCTAACGATGTTTTACAGGCAGTAACAGACAATTTTTTCAGGAAAGAGAAAAGTTCAGGGTCTTGTGTGGTCTGAGCAACACCCCTTGCACAAGGAGGAAATCCAGCGGAGCAAGAGCAGAATCAAATTTGGGAAAGACGAAGACGTTTCCAGAAAAGATTCGTGCCTGGGAGCGTGTACCCAAGGGCTGTGATGAGGCTGTGAGTGAATAGGTAGGACCGGGACTTAGAAAATAAAAGATTTAGACCTAAGAGTCACGTGTGTAGGAGTAATGTCCACAATTAAAGGTATCAATGAGAACTCCCAGAGCAAGAGGCCCCGTCTCATGGAGAAGAAAGGAGACTGTCCCAGGAGATGTCTCTTGGGGCTGCATCAGACAGAAACACGGAAAATGAAAACCAGAGCACTTCAAAGAATCCAAATCAGGCTCTTTTGTTGTTGTTGTTGTTAAGTGAAGCGATCAAGCATTTTGCTTCCCTAATATCCTCTATCAGGTTGATGAGGTAAAGTGGCTCTTTAGACGATTAATCCTCGCCTGTGGCCATCGGTCAGCGACACCCACAGCGCTATTGGCCGAGATCAACAAACTACTGCAAACACGAAAGTTGCACGAAGGAAAAAAAAAAAAAAAAAGAAATCCTGCCTCGCACCTCAAAGAAAACTCGCTCAGGGAACAAGTGGCGAATCGCACTTTGCAGCCCGGCGTTAATTTAAAGGCGCGCAAAGAAACTTGTCATTTAGAGCTCTAAGAAAAGGTAAACAAAACCCACTTTTCAGATGCAAATGCCACGCTCGGAGTCAGCGGAGGTGCCGAGAAAAGCGCGATCGCAGGGCGGGAGCCTCTCAGCGACGGCGGCTCCTTCCCCGCGCCGGGACCGTCACCACGGGCTGGTCCCGCGGCTGAGAAACGCGGCTCCACTGGAGGAATCCCCGCGCCCATTTGCATTGAAACGCTCCCGGCTCCACACCAGAAAACGAGAGATTTGGGGGTTGTGGTTTTGGTGGGGTTTTTTTCCCTCCCCCGCCGTCCCCAGCGCGGCTCCGGCGGGAGAGGAGGCGGCGGCGGCCTGAGGGGCCTCGCGCAGAGCGGGAAAGGAAAGGCGGGAACTCGAGGGCGAGAGGGACGCGAGGGACAAAGAGGAGCCGTGAGGGGCAGGAGGAGAGAAAATGTGGAGGGTTGAGGGGGACATGAGAAACTGAGGGGGAAAGTGAGAGAAAATGTGGAAGACTGAGGAAAATGAGAAACTGAGGGGAAAATGAGGGAGACTGAGGGGGAAAATGAGAGAAAATGTGGAAGACTGAGGGGGAAATGAGAAACTGAGGGGGAAACGAGGGAGACTGAGGGGGAAATGAGAAACTGAGGGGAAAATGAGGGAGACTGAGGGGGGAAATGAGAGAAAAGGTGGAAGACTGAGGGGGAAATGAGAAACTGAGGGGGAAACGAGGGAGACTGAGGGGGAAATGAGAAACTGAGGGGAAAGTGAGGGAGACTGAGGGGGGAAATGAGAGAAAAGGTGGAAGACTGAGGGGGAAATGAGAAACTGAGGGGAAAATTGAGAGAAAATGTGGAGGGTTGAGGGGGAAATGAGAAACTGAGGGGGAAAGTGAGAGAAAATGGGGAAGACTGAGGGGAAATGAGAAACTGAGGGGAAAATGAGGGAAACTGAGGGGGGAAATAAGAGAAAAGGTGGAAGACTGAAGGGGAAATAAACTGAGGGGGAAATGAGGAGGACTGAGGAGGGGAAATGAGGGAGACTGAGGGGGAAATGAGAGAAAATGTGGAAGACTGAGAGGGAAATGAGAAACTGAGGGGGAAATGAGGGAGACTGAGGGGGAAAATGAGAGAAAATGTGGAAGACTGAGGGGAAATGAGAAACTGAGGGGGAAATTGAGAGAAAATGGGTAAGACTGAGGGGAAAATGAGAAACTGAGGGTAAATTGAGAGAAAATGTGGAAGACTGAGGGGAAAATGAGAAACTGAGGGGGAAATGAGGGAGACTGAGGGGGAAAATGAGAGAAAATGTGGAAGACTGAGGGGGAAATCAAAAACTGGGGGGGAAATTGAGAAAAATGTGGAAGACTGAGGGGGAAATGAGAAACTGAGGGGGAAATTGAGAGAAAATGTGGAGCATTGGAGGGGAAAATGAGAAACTGGGGGAAATTGAGACAAAATGTGGAGTATTGAGGGGAAAATGAGAAACTGAGGAGGAAATTTAGAGAAAACGTGGAGCATTGAGGGGAAAATGAGAAACTGAGGGGGAAATTGAGAGAAAATGTGGAAGACTGAGGAGGAAATCAGAAACTGAGGGGGAAAATGAGAGAAAATTGGAAGACCGAGGGGAAACATGGGAGAAAATATGGGAGACCGAGGAGGGAAATGAGGGAAACTGAGGGGCAAAATGAGAGAAACTGAGGGGGAAAATTAGAGAAAATATGGAAGACTTAGGGAAAAATAAGAAACTGGGGGAAAAATAAAAAAAATGAAGTGAATATGAGGGAGACTGAGGGGGAAAATGAGGAAGACCGAGGTGGGAAATGAGACAAAACACAGGAGACTGAGGAGAAAAATGGGAAACTGAGGAGAAAAGGAGAGCAACAGAATGGGTACGTGAGGGAGACCGAGGGGATGAGGGAAAATGTGGGAGACTGGGGGAAAAATGAGAGAAAATGTGGAAGACTGAGGGGAAAAATGAGAAGCTGAGGGCAAATGAGGGACATTGAGGGGAAAATGTGAGAAAAATGTGGAAGACTGAAGGGGGAAATGAGAGAGACAGAGGGAAAAACATGAGAGACTGAAGGGAAAATAAGAAACTGAGGGGAATGTGAGGGAGACCGAGGGGAAAATTGAAACTGAAAGGAAATGTGAAAGACTGGGGGGAAAAAATGATAAACTTAGGGGGAAAATGAGAGAGACCAAGGGGGAAAATTCAAACCGAGAGAAAATATGGGAGACCTGGGGCAGGTCAGAAGAAACAAGGGACTGCAAAGGAAAAATGAGGGAGAATGAATGGAAACAAGGGAACACAGGAGAAAATGAGAGAAACTGAGCAGGTATGATGGATGGAGGGAAAGAGGGGGAAGCATTCAGGGAAAGTGGGCTGCGAAGGGAAAAATGAGACCGAGGGAAAATAAGCTGGGAGAGATGGAGGGAAAACGACAAGGAAGGAGAGAGGCTGCGGGAGAACAAGAAGCCCGGGCGAGCGGTGCTGCCGGCTTCGTCCCCGGCCAAGGCTCAGCCCTTCCGGACCGCCGTGCCCGCTGCACTGGGAGCTGCGGTTTCCCTTGTTCTCAGCTCACTTCTTGTAAGAAATTAATAACGGGGCGAGATTCGCTGCCGCCAGCGGCGGGGAAGCGTGGGCCGAGGGAGGGAAAAGGGGCGGGCTGGCGCGGCCCGGGCCGCGCAGGAAGGCCCTGGCGCCGGTTGGCGGCCGCGCTGGGCGCTCCGGGGGGGCCAAGCTCGGGAAGGGCACCCAGGAACGGGGCGCGGGCCCGATCCGGCCACGCCGCCGGGAAAAGGGGGGCACGGGGAGGCGGCGAGGGGCCGCTCCCGCCCTCCCTCCCACTCCCCGCTTGACCCAGCGCGGGCCCCGCCCCTAGCCCCGCCCCCGCGGCAGCCCGCCCGCCGCCGATTGGGCGCGTCGGCTGCCCATCAAGAGGAGGCGGGGGAAACTGGCGATGGCCGGGCGGAAGCCCCGCCTCTGGGCGTGAGGCGGCGCGGCTATTGGCGGCGGGCGGGTGCCTCTCTGGTGGCGTCGGTTTCCGGTTCCGCGGGGCGGGCGCCGGGGGGGGTGGCGGGGCTGCTGCCTGTGAGTGACACACAATGAGGCGAGCGGCGGCGGCGGGGCCGTGAGGGGCCGCGACCGAGGAGGCGGCGGCGGCCGAGGCGGCGGGGAGGGGGGTGGGGGGGGACGGAGAGCGGCTTCGCTCCTAGAGGCGGGGGGAAAGAGAGAGGGGGGAAGAGACCCCCCCCCGCCCACCGGCCAGCGAAACCGCCTCGGCGGGAGCGAGCGAGCGAGCGGGGCCCGCGGCGCTGCGCCCAGCCATGGACAATCAGGTGAGGGGAGCGGCGGCGCTCGCCCCTCCGCGCCACTGTTGGGGTGGGGTCCCTCGGCGCCTCCCCTTTCCCCCCTCCGGGTGGGGGGCACGCGTGGGGAGGGGCCGGGCCCCCCCTGCACCGAGGGGGAGGGGGCTCTGCATCGGGGCGGGGGGGCACCCCTGTCCTGCAGGAGGGGGCGGTTGGTTCCCTTCGGTGGTGTTGGGGGGGCATCACCTCCCCACCCCCCTCCTTCGGAGAGGCACACCTCCTCCCCGCCCCTCCTTTTGAGGGGGGATATTACTCAACCCTCGCCCCTTCTTGGGCGGCCGCGCTGCAGCCTCGCCCGCGGCGGGGGGTGGCAGCAGCATTTCCCGCAAATTCCTGCCCGGGCTTATTTACGGGGAAGGGGTGGTGCCGGCGTTCCTACCCCCACCAGCAGCGGTGCAAAGGGTTAATGCCACCGGCAGAGTTATTCCCGCTGCGGGGAGGCGGTGGGAAGCCGGCTGTTAGCGGACGGGTTGCTGCGGCGGGCGGGGATGGATGCTGGAAGTTTACCTGAGGTGATCTAGAGGAGGCCTTTTGTGTGCGAGCTGGTAACAGGTTACCTACGAGCCCGAGGTTCAGGAGGTGAGCCCCGCTATCCTTGGAATAATCAGCCAAAGGAGAGCGGATGGAAACTGGTTATGGCTTTCAGGCAATTAGCACATCAAACAGAAACCCAGAACAGCCCTTCAGAATGTTTATTGGGAAGTTGAAAAGCAGACTCCTTTGTATTATTACAAATTGTTTGAATAGGATCCTGATTTCCCTTTGTTGAGAGACACGCTTGGAAAAAAAAAAAAAATAATCCTCTCCATTTTTACTGGAGCAACTTTGGATGTTTTGTTATGTTGGGAGATCTTATTTTCAAATGTGTTTCAACTTCTGGCTTAATTCGTAGCGATTGTTAATTGGACCGATATGTGAGGAGTATAGCAAGTACAACTTTCACTCTCAGCTAAACAGTTCTCTTTTATGTTTAATTTTGTTCTCTTCCACGTAGCCCCATCTGTTTCTCAGCTAAAATTTCTCAGCCGTTTCAACTAGAAAGGCAAATTCTGTAGACTGACAGTCATTTGCACTTCTCTGGAGAGGGGTAGTAACTGGCAACAGTAGCACAATTTAAAGGGTAATTATGGAATCGATAACGTGAAGCTGCGGAACAGACTGGCTCCGTTGATGCGAACGCTTGTGTGAACACTGTGGGAAGTATCCCAGATAAAGCAGGCCTGCAAGTGCTCTCCTCTGTGAGCTTAGGATTTAGGCAGACGGTCTCCCCATAATGCTCTTCCACTGGAGGAGAGATTGCTGTGCTTTGAGGGAAACGCACCTTGCCCTTTTTCTTGTTCCTTAATTCAACATGAAAGAGCAGACGCCTGCGTACCTTCGTTTTTAGCACAAGAGCAAGATGGAGCCAGTGTAGATAAGCCCTGAAGCGTAGAATGGGGGGAAAAATGGCCTGCCAAGCGAACTTGCGGAGAAAGGTGATGTAAAGAAATGTTGTATTAATACCGGTGAAGCAGTTAATGAGAGGAGCTCATCTCTGTGTCTTAGAATTGATGTATTGGATGGCAGCTGAAGGTATCTTGCTATGATGGTAACTGCCTTGAAAGAGTGTGTTAAGGGTTATAGTTGAAATTAGAACTGGGCTGCAATTTGGGAGGTCGAGCTTTCATGCTTGGTACTCTGTAGACCTCCTGTGTGATCTTTTTGCGAAGAAAACAATAGTGAGATAGAGTGACTCAAGTTTTTTGGGTTTAGGAAGTATTAACTATGCTCTGAAAAATCACATTCCCCTAAGAAGTCAGGTTGGATACACAAAGCATTTTTTGAGCATTCATCGTGGTCGTACTCCTTGTTGCAGTTCCTCAGTGGCAAAATGAGGACATTTGTCTAGAGCTCAGGAAGCTTTCTCTTTCCACATGCCCTTGGTCTGGCTCCGTGTCTACCTCTAATGTGGGTAATGACAAACACTGTTGCCTCTCCCAATGGTAACTGAGAACGCCAGAGACAAGAAGATGCTATTTCCAAGTCTTACGTGGAGAAAGGGGGTAAGCACTAAAAGCTGCCCCCTCTTTTTTAGAAACTTCCATGTGTTGAAGCTCAGTTTTGATGAGTCTTGTTTGAGATTACTGTGCTGCTGGTCTAGTTTGTGTAACATATAAGCACAAAATTAGTAAGTAGTTGGATACCTTAGGCGTTGTTATACCCTGTCCCTGCAAATCTTGCCCTAAGATTTGCTTGCTTTAACTTGCGTTTAAATCACATTTGCCTTTCCCCTGTTCCATCTGTTTCATTCATTTGCTTTCTTCTGACTATGAAGTCTGCAACAATGCGTGGATCTTCACAATTAATTTCATCTGGGTTTTTTTAAGACGTTTAATGGGATTTTTCTGCTTTGAGACATTGAACACACCTGCGTTATTTAGTGATTAGAGTAGGATTCGGGAGCACAAATCAGAATTAGGTCATTTTAGAGCTGGGTATTGTACAGGCATGCTGTGTGTTAACTTGGTCTTTGAAAGTGCGTTAATAAAATATGTTTAAAAGAATACAAGGGACATTATAGTTTTATTCTCATGGATTGCATCTTCTAGGGAATGTCATAAACCACCAATTCGTGATCTAATTTTTCCTGGTTTAAGATTAGTTTTCTGTCAGCGCTGTGAATTCTGTAAGCTGTGAACATCAAGTTCTGTCTCTGACACTTTCTAGAAATAAAGATTCCGCAATTAGGACTTTGCTGACAATTTAGATAAGTGAAGCAGATAAACCTGTCCCTCTTCTAAAGCTGCTTTTTCTGCGATGTTAATATTAGAAAGAAAATAGGTATGAAATGGTGCCGGGAGCTATTTTTATGAGACCTTTTCTGTTGACAACACTGTAGTTTTCAGAATGAGACTAATCTCTCTGTGGAGGCTGTTGTATTCCTCCCCTGCGGTGATCTAGCATCTTCTGTCGGTGGGGCTCAGCATTGTGCATTTAACATGTAAGCGGTTCCGTTTTACTTCTGTCCTAAAACAGTGCACGGTTCAAGTCAAGTTGGAGCTGGGGCACCGAGCCCAACTGAGGAAAAAGCCCACCACCGAAGGCTTTACTCATGACTGGATGGTGTTTGTCCGGGGCCCGGAGCAGTGTGACATCCAGCATTTTGTGGAAAGGGTGGTCTTTCGGCTACATGAGAGCTTCCCGAAACCCAAACGAGGTGAGTGTATTTCTGAAGACTCGTTATTAGGTCTTCTCTGTATGAAAGAGCATCGCACGAGTCAAGGTTGTCTTGGACTGTCACGTTTCTGTAAAATATCTTCTTAAAGAGGAGCAGAATGTACTTTGCGTGCACTTCAGCTCTAACCTTTGCTATCTTTGTTTGAGGAAGGTCAGGGAGAAAGGGACCTTTCTTCTGATGAAAGGGCTGGAGGTGAGGTGCTTTCTCCTCTTATTTAAGCGTTAGGACACGCAGGCTCTCAAGACAGTGACAGCAGAAGATAATTCATGTTACAAAATGGGAGAGATGGGTTTGATTTCTTAATATTTGCCAGCACAAGCTGGAAGCCTGTGGTTGGTGAGAGATACTCAGGTATGGGGTTGGTGTGCGTAGTGGAACGCGTAGACTTCTGCATTTGTCATTAAGTAACCGTGAGGATTCCTGCAATTTCTAGACTCGGGTGCCGGTTCAGCAGAAATCAGTGATGCCAAAGGGGTGATGGTCTCTTTGCCGCTGGCTGTACGTTCCAGCCACACGTATGTGTGTGAGTCCTGTGCAGTCAGCATGGTCGGGGAGGGTATACAAATTGTCGTGTGATTTTCTGTTCTTTGCTCTTTCTGACTGCGCAGCAACACAAACCTTATTCTTGGCACGGTGCAGCAAGAACGCGTGGTTGAGGTGGAGGAGCAGGAATTGCCCTTTTCGGCAGCAGCGCCGAGTTAGATTTGCTTAAGATTGTGTAACTGCATCTCCAGTGTTGTTGTTATGTAGTGTTAGAAGGAATGCTGGCTGCTCAAGAGCTTCACTGTAAATTACTTCATAATGTGTGTTCTTTGAAGTATTTCTCTGGAAGGCTGCTGGCCACGCAGGCTGTCTTAGGACTACCTGCTGCGTTGGTTATTTGTGAGAGTCCACAGTGGAAACTCGGAGGTGTTCAGCTCATAAGGATGTGAATCTAGTCTGTATGTTAATAATATCTCCTTCAAATTGATGTAGTAAAACTGATGTATGATAAGCAAGTGCAATACTGAGCTGAAACCTAATTTATAGAATAAAAGTTACAATCTGCTGTGCTGCAATTCTTGTCATCTGCTGTAATTACTTTATTACAAACAACCGTGCTGGGGTAGCGCATGGTCTTCGCTCAGTCGGTTACCACGTCCTTTACTTTTAAAGAGACAGTTTTTGCCAATCTCTAGGTTTTGCACGCTTGCTTAAGCTTGCTCGGAACGCCAGCCTGCTTTTGACCAGAACGTACCTGGGTTAAATAGTATGACATATGCCTGCTATTTCTAGATTTGTTTGAAAGGTTTCTTCAGATGGTTCACTCTTCCTTGGAGCCAGATCTTCTGGTGAAGGTAGGCTGGTGCTGCTAGCAGCTGCTTGTGTAGTAATTTTAATTTGTTAGAATAGAGTGGCAAAGGAACAAAGGCAGCTTGGCAGATAGTCTTAAGATTCCTGCTGCCATATTGGCACTGTTCTTTGGTTTTGGGCTTTTCCCCCTGAATGATAGAGTTCTTATATGAAATTCAGGTTAAAGGAAGCCTGGAGATGTTTATTACTTTTAGATATGCTTTTTTTATTTTCACAGTTGAATTTTGAGTGCTGTTTTCTAATGCCTTAATGATGGTAGCAGTGCTTAGAGCGGGGGCTAATATATCTACATTAAAGGAAAATAATTTGTGTGCTTTTTAGGTTTGAGGTGCTGCTTCCTAATCATATTAATTACATGGAATTCTTTCGAGAAAGCACAAAGATTTGCACTGAATTCCTCTAATTACCTAATTGACTTTATTTACATATATTGTAGTGCGTAAATAATATGAGGGTGTATCCGGTTCCTGAGAGGGAGAAGATCTGGGTTGGTCTCATGTTTCTTCTGGCAGCTGTTGCGTATAGTATAAAGAAATGATCTAGAACCCTCCGAGTCGGCGGTCACTGTGTTGAAATGCAGGGGGAGCCGATAGGAAAGATTCAGTGCCATGAAGATACAACGAGTAACAGGACAGGGGGAACTGAGGCAGGAAGCACGCAGATAAATTTCTCGAAGCAATTAGGTTTTGTAAGCGGTGTTTCTGCAGAAAGCAGCGCCGTGACCTTAGCGGCAAACTGTTTAACCTTTCTCCGTTTCCTTGTGTGCGAAATAAATAGCAGCACATACCTGCCCTTCAGGTTTGTTACGACGTCGGGATAAAGCAGCTTGTAGCGCGACTGTTACGTAATTACCAAGATTGAGCATTTCAAGGAAAGAAAAAAAAATCCACTTGTGTGTTATAATGTTTTGATTAATAAATACGATCATGAAAGTAAATTTTACCTTTCCGTAATCTTTCAGTTCGCACCATTTGAGTCTTCGCTTTCTTTTTTTAAGACAGCTTCAGCTGGCAGTTTGCATTGTTGTGGAACAGCACAAAAATGTAATTGTATCTCACTGCAAAAGCAGGGAGAGAATCTTACAGAGCCTCTGGCATGGAGTGTTTTATGTTTCCTCTCCATGGGAGGAGCTAAGAACAGATTTTTAAGTTCTTAACTAAGGCTTAGACCACCATCTTACTTTGCTTTTTTTTTTTTTTCTTCCTCAACAAAGGTCAGCGTTTTAAATGTGTCCTGAGCTGTCAGAGGCGCATTTCTCATCTTGCAACTTCTTTTTGGCTCAGGTTCAGTTGCATCATATTCAAAGTTAACATTTGTCTGTTCTCTTTTCAGTGTGCAAGGAGCCCCCTTACAAAGTGGAGGAGTCTGGCTACGCAGGCTTCATTATGCCCATTGAAGTGCACTTCAAAAATAAGGTAGAATCTGATTTCTGGTCTTCTAATTGTTTTGAGCTGTGCCAGAGCCTGAAACTGCCTGACAGAAAGACTCTAAATTATGTGACTGTTTTATGTGTATGTTTTTTATTAGTCTAATAAATAGAATTTAACTGGGAGTTGGAAGCTCTTGCCAGACTTCAAAAGAAAGATTTTTTTGGCAGAAATGGGATTGTATCGAAAGGTAACATCGGGACGGTGTGATGGTCCTAGAGATGCTGAGCAGAGATTGTGCCACTTGTGACAAGCTTCTCTGGCGTGGGCAATGCTAAAGCACTTTCAAATATTTCATGGAATTAGGGAAGTAAATGAACATAAACCACTGATTTTTATAGACATTTGTAAATACCGTGTTGACTGGCTGACAGTATATTAAAAATATCAATTTTTTTAAGATGCAGACGTATTAAATACAGGTAGAAAATTTGTATAGGCCCAAGTCAAACATTTGGATGTATAGGACAAGTATTTACAGCTGTGTTAATATTGTTCTGAGTCAAAGAAAACACTAAATATTTTAATTCTTAAGATACGTTGCCAGCAAGTGTATGAAAGTTAGAATTTGGGATTTATTGTTTGCTTTAAGTGTTGCCACAGAGGTCACGTGCTACTTGACTTGAAGAAGGTTATGAAAATAGGGATTTGGGCGCTAGGGTTCATATTATTTCAGTTAAATTTTGTCAAACATGAATACTGCATCTTTCTGGGTTTGATTATTACTTAAATAATAATAACAAAAAAAAGAAGTTCTGGGTATTATCCCTGTGAGGAGACCTAGAAAAATGAAAAATTTGACCTTTAAACCACATCAGACACATCTTTCTGTCGTTTCCTTCTTGCCCCTGCCTAGCACGGTGTACTCTGCTGGCAGTGTCACTTTGTAAATAATTAATGTTTTAGGTTGGTTTTTGGCCTACCTGTGGCTGTAACCTCCCTTGATGAGTCTGAATAATAAGCTGAATAATGAGACTGAACCACAAGATTTGTCTTCGAAACCTGGGGACGTTTTGTCTGTAACTCTCTTTTGGGCGAGTGGGGCAAGCTGAGGGGGTGTGAGGAGCAGTGGCCATTAGAGGGTAGGGGATGAAAGCTGTTGATAGTTTTCAGTGTTTGCCGGAAAAGCTGCTTCTATGATTTAAATGCGAAAAAAAAACCCAACAAACCAGACGAAAACCTAACAAACCAACCTCAAAAGCTTAAAGGTAGTTTGACTTCTGGGGGCTTTTCTGAGATTTCGGAAGGCAGTCGGGGAACTGATTGCTGCATGTTGGCTTAGTTCAGGTACAAAATCTACTTTTGCATTCCTGCCCAAAAAATGTCATTTTCTCCATGTGAATGTCTTGTAAGGGGGATTTGAATGATTCTGAGTGAGCTGCGTTCCATTTCTACTCTTACCTTTTTATTTTCCTGTCCTTTCTTCGCCCAATCTTTTCTCACATCTGCCTTTTCCCTGCAGCTCTCCGGTGGCTTTGTCTTTCGTAGATCCTCTCGGATTTCTCTGTCATTTATGCATCTCCTGCACTTTATTATTTTTTTTTCCTTTTTTTAGGTGCACTTGTTTGCATTGACTGTCTTCTGCATTTGTATACTTACTTTCTTTCCATTCCTTATATTTTATATAGTCCTTGCAGAAAATGGAACTGGCGGCTTTTCTGAATGTAACTTGGTTTCACACCCACCGGGGTCATCACTTCTCATTGTTTCTATAAACACGTGACTGCACAGTTGCTCTTTCTAGCATTAGGGGTAGGATGCCTTTTATAAATAAGGGAAATAGGTGGTCTCTGTTCTTAGTAGAAACAATGGAAGTAGCAGTTAATTTAGGAGGAGAAGGCGGTTTGGTTTTGGCGTTTGCTCTTCAGAAGCATGAAAAATAGGTAAGAGAACAGGTTTAGTTGCAGACTTGTTTTTCAGAGCTACAGGTCTTGAAAATATTCATCTTTGCCCTGTTTTTTAGATGCGTGCGTTGTGGAGAAGTTCTTTTCTGTGTTTAAGCTGATTGACAAATTGACTAATTAAGGAATTTCAGAGAGCACCTCCCCTTATTAAATTGGGGCAAGAGGTGTTTGAGGGAAAATGTGATAGCTTGTGTCTTCCAGCACGTCACTTGAACTGAGACATATTTCCAGTTTCAACCGTGAACTTGAAATACATGAGCTCGACTGCAATTGTCTGAAATTTACTTTTACTACTTCAGACTTAATTTTTCCGTCCTTATGTCAGCCAGTGTTATATTCTCTGCTTGTTTGGAAGTTAAGCGTGGTACTTGTGATTGCTGCTTTGATGACGTGAAGAATTTGCCTCCTCTGACAACTATTGCCCAGTGAAAATGCCACCTTGAAATGCTAAGAGCTGTGATTATTTTCAGTAAGTGGAGTTCACAGAAATGCAAGAAGTAAATACTTCTGCCAAGATAGAAGACCAGAAAAAAAGATAAGCAAAGATGGGGGCTATAGTAGGAATTATAAAGATTGTGAAAGAGGAGGAATGGCAAAGCCTTTAGAGCACAGCCTCTTTTCTCCTGCATTAAAGAATATGACATTAAAGCACCAAATAAATAAGTCTTTACTCCTTTGAGACCATATGTTCACTCTGATCTCTGTAAACCTGTTGACACCAGTGGGGATCAGCTGTTGTGTCTCGAGCATATATTGTTCTGAATTTGCCTGAATTGATAACGGCATTTGGGGCTCATCCTTGAGTAACTCTTTTCAAGTGGATGTTGGGGATTGATTCTGGGACCGGGTAGAAAACGCTGTTTTGTAGGTGGTCGGGCAGGAGGAGTCGGTGGGTCTTTCTGACCATATGCTCCCTGCGTTTTAGCACGTTTTTGTTGATGCGTGTCCTCTCAGTTGAAAAAAAAGGAGTTGCAAAGGCTTTGGGATTTGTTGATCAATGCATGTTCAGCTTTGTAAAGGTGAGAAGAGAAAGGATTTAAAGAGGGAGTGAATTGATCTGTGGGGGCTGATTATTTTTTTTTTTTTGCATGGTTGGCTGGTGTTTTTATTTTTTTTTTATTTTTCAGTTTAAGCCTCCTTTCTTAGCCATTTCCTTTCCCTGTTCTAATTTGTTACTAGGATGATAAATAGTTGTTGTCAGAGCCGGTGTGCTCTCTGCTTTGGCTAAGAAAGCCTGGGCCTGTTCACTGCTAAGGAACAGGTTTGCTAAGAATGGCTTAAGAATGGTTTTAATGAGCTTCATCGGGATTTCTTTGCTTTGCATAAAACTACCTGTTAACTCTTTGTGTTGGAGCGCTCATTTATTGTTATTGTTGTTGTCTGGAGTAGCAGGGTCAGTGCTCTTGGCCCTGCTGAAGCTTTCGATGCCTTTCTGTCAGACAGGGAAGTGTCAGCCAAGTATTAAAAACGGTGCAAGAGCCTGAGCCTGTTCTTGCCCCCTGTGAACACGACTATGCCTTGTTGACGTGTGTTTGTCCTCCCTGCGCTGTAATTCAGTTTCTCAATAAGTGGGTGCTCTCCCAGTCTTGTCGTTTGAACTACAGAATACACATTTTGAATATAAGGAAGTGGCAGGGGCTCAGTAGGGTGAACGATAAAGCTTTTGAAAGTAGAGTTGACTAATGATGGTGGATCATTTGGGATGGTTGGACCGAAGATGTTAGTGTGCTATTTCTATTTTTAAATCCTTTTGTGTCCTTTCCTATAATGAGGGCTGCTGTTAGTGCCTTGTGGTGCTTGAATCGATACGGACTGGGTACAATAAATGCAATGCTGTTTTTCTGCTGCTCTTCCCCTTCCCTCTTCCCGACTCAATTTCAACAGTCTTGAGCCTTTTTTTTTTTTTTTCATGGCCTCGTTGTCGCCAAATACATCTCTTGGAGCAGTGTATGCTGTAATCCGGAGGCTGCAGTACAGATACAACTTTGGTCTCGTTACATTTTCTGCATCCTAATCAAATCAGATCAATCCCCCCCTCAACAAAAGCTAAAGGTCTAGTATACTTTCATGCTTTCATGGGCAAGATGTTGTATTAAACTCTCTTTAAAGGTACTACCTCACAATTTCAGTGCTAGAGATAAAAGGCTTCCAGTGTTTACATAATGGATACATGTAACTTGGGCTTTTTCCATTAGCGAAAAGGGAGATAAGCAAAGGAAGCAGAGAACTCCGTTTGATTTTCCCAGTTAGGTTCAAAGTAAAAAACATGCATATTTTACTCCTTCTGCAGCATTTATAGGTGTGATATAAAATACATAGGAAATTTCGGAGAAGGGAAAGCTTGTTTGTGTTTCAGAATAGGAGCTCAGTGGAAACACTGGTTGGTGAAACTGGAGACCAGTTAGAAACGTGTGTCCCGTCTGCGCTATCAGGAAGGTGTTGGCTTGTGAAATACTCCTGAGGAAGGTCGCTGGAGAGCCTGTGTTTGCACGAGACATTTGATTTTACTTTACAAATTGCTGTGTTATCAGGGCAGGGGCTGCACGGGTTAGAGTAAAGGAGGAAGGATATTTAACCTATTAGTATTTATTCAGTGCTCCTGAAAGTTGTGGAAGGAGGAGCAAAACTTGTCGTTTTGTCCAGCCTTTACGTGAAAGCATTTGTTGCTCTCATCTTCTAGATCCTCTTATTTTACCAAACCTGCAGCATTTTCTTTTGTGCTCCTAACAGGTGGTGATTTTTAATTTTTTCTTTAAAAAACCTTTTTCTCTCATAAATTAATATGTATTATCAGTTGACCCGTTCTTTTATCTGAGCAGACTGTTTTCCTGGCCGAAACACCCGGGCTGTGTGTGTGGTCCATCGCGTGCCGAATAGATTGCAGGGCCTGGCAAGAAAGCCTTGTCGGACCTTGCAGCTTTACTAGCCATGCCAGCATCGTCTCGTGTATTTGTAAGAGCCAGCAGATTATTAAATGACTGCCTTTGAGCAGCAATTATATATTCCTGATTTTCAAACAAAGTGACAGGCTTCAGACGGGGGGAAGAGTTCCAAAATGCTGTTCTCTGTTATTTTACATAAACCTGTGGAATCTCAAAAAAAGATCAGCGTGTTCTATGGACTTGTTAGTGAGTGTAAGGCTACTTGCTTCAAAAAGAAAAAAAAAAAAAAAAAGAATATTGGGCTATTCACTTTTAAATGCCCCATCTCCAAGCGGGTGGAAGACTAGTCAAACGGGTTGTGCGAGCCTGGAAAGGGGGTTTCATTTATACAGACATTATGGACCGGTTACGGATAAATGACTCTGTCAGGCTGGATCTATGGCAAAAAGGAAGTCGTGTTAGATGTTAGAGTTATTGAATAACCATGAGCCTGCTTCCTTGGTGTGCTAGATTTCTGTAGATAATTTTGTTTTATGGCTTTCTAAAAGTGATTTATGAGCTTTATGCACACGCTACCAGTGAAATTCTTTTGATTTGTGTTAAGTGGCAAAGAGCACACCCTGCCTTCAAAACAGGACAAGGAAATTTTAACAAAAGACTGAAAAATTCCTCCTCTTACCAAAAGTGCTAAAAGAACTTTAACCCGTTACTTCAGAACTAAGAAGCAGCCGCTTTAGTGTTTAACAGCACTGTGTCAGTCAGCGGAGGCAGGAAGCTGGAAAACAGTAAAAATAAAACGTAATGTGCTCAGCTTTGGAGATTGGAGGTGGAGTAGGGGGATTCACTGGATGGAGGGAACTTTATAGCGGCTGCAAATAAAAGCTTGGCCCTCGCTTTGTGGTACACACTTGTAGTTTACTTCTCTGGCATCCTGAGGTTTAAGGGGCAGATATAAACTGAGGCTCTAAGGTGACTTGCTGAGAGATCCCATGAAGATTAACCATTTCATGTCCAAATTGACCGTTGAATTTTAATCTGCATAATTGCAGTATTTACCCATTAGAAGTGGATGTGATCCATCCTTTTTAAAGCCTTTCTTGGAAGTAGGGCCCTTTAGAGAAGCTCATGGTCTCAGTGAGTGACAAAATACCCAGGGAAAGACAGGCTCTCCCCTTTTTGGTTTTACTTGTTGACATCAAGGGTACAATGTTAGAAGGTGGAGTCGTTCGAGAGTCAAGCGGGGCTTGAACGTGTGGTTGCTGTTCAAGCAGGAGTATGTCAGGTGGTGGTGCAGCGTGAAAAGAGACTGCCTGGACCCAAGTTTGGGGGTGAAAAGGTACCAACGCTCTGCTGCAGCCCCGGGGGGGACGTGTAGACCCCAAGGTGTTACTTAGCCAGGCTTTGAAGTGTGGCGCAGGGGGTTCAGCATGGCTTTCCCTTTAGAGGGTGTGTAGGTCCAGGTCAATTGAGAGATGATTTTTTTTTTTTTTCTTTTTCCTCCTTTTTTTCCCTTCTCTCCTCCATCCCTTCCTCCTTCCCCAGTGGTTTGGAGGGAAGAAGCTTTTAGGGAGGGACCGGATGGGTTAAGCTTTAGAGTGTCTGAGCTGTAATCATTAGCTGTCAGTGAAGGCAGTAAAGGAAAGAATGTTTATTTGCAGCTTTTTGCTTTGAGACTTTTGTACTCTTTCTTTTAGGAGTGCTGTAATCTCAACTATTCACTTGGGGGGGAGGTTCTGATGGCCTGAGACCATACAAAGGATATTTTAATGATCATGGTACTTGGCTGGGGCTCATTCCCAGGGCAGTCATGATCTCTCGAGCTGGAAAAAAAATCACATTGAGAAACTGTCTTAATTTTACGAAAAGTGGAAGCTCGTCAACGGAGGTGCGATAAATATTTGGGAGGTTCTCTGATGATTTTGAGTCTGTATTAAAGAAAAGAGGTACCTAGGATAAAAGGGGAATGAATCTGCTGCCCCTCTGCTGCTCTGAAAGCAACCAGGCAAATGACAAAGCAGAGCTCTGATAGTGTGACGGTGTGACAGCTTCTGACTGAAGCCTGCTTTTGCTAATGTATCCAAGATCAATTTATTCTGTGTTGTAAACGAGGAAGAGTATTTTAGAAACAATTCTTAGGGCACGTTTAGATTTCCATTCATCCTTCATTTAAGTTTATTGGACTTAGAGGGACCCTCTACAGCTGCTGTTTTGACTCCAGCGTAAGCACACGCATGCAGAGCTCGCTAATGATTCGGTTAATGACAGTGGTTGTAGCAAAAGGAAAATGACAGTGCAGCGGATTTAGCGAGTACGGTTCTTCTTACAGTTCATCCGTTTTAGTAGACCTCGAACCCTTTCAAGCGTGCCTGGATTCTTGAGGATTTTTCCAAAAAGAGGGTCTCAAGACCCTCGCGTTGGTAGCGTGTTCTTGGGAGACAATTCTGTTGATGTGGCTGCCTAGATCTCTGCCTTCCCCTCTTAGGGGAGGTAGGACCCAAGACCGCGCCTCCCAGGTGCGCTTAGGCTGCTGATTTTGATGTAAACCTGGCGTGGTTACCACACTTTTTATTATTAGTGCTATAGTTTGTACAAGAAATGGCTTCTTCAGCGACATTCGTGTCCACCAAGCAAGCGGCAGGAATCGGTGTGGTCTGAAGCCATTTGGTGCTTCAACCTATTTTCAGCAAATCTGATGGCTCGGGCTAGAAGCCTGTGGCGTCTGTTCCCCTACAACAATGCGACTGCACCAGGAAATCGAGCTGCTGGATGTGAATTGTGGAAAGGGCTGCTGTGCAGCTGCTCGATGTTGCACACTGAATGAGGCATGTGGGATGCATTCATGTAAATACGGAGCGCGCTGTAAGGCTCCGGGTGGTTTGCAGGCGAGTCTCTTTGGTCGCATTTTGCGTTTTCATCTCACAGCGCGGAGCACGAGAGAATATCAGGAGATGTCGTATCGATATTTGTAGTACGCGAGCAGCACATTTGCAATTTGGGGAGAGAAGGAAGAGGCTTCTTCCCTTCTGTCCTGCAAATGCAGAGTGTTCGCTGTGCTTTTGCAGCAGGTGGAACAAAACCAGTGAGGCGCAGATGATCCCCAACATGCATACAAACCTCCGGATTTCGTCGGTGAAAGTGCCCTTGGAAAGTTCAAAAGCCTGGGCTATCTTCCCATTCAGCCCCTGCAATATGCATATTGAAAAGGATTTTACAAAACGAGGCATCCTTTTACCGTTGCGTTTAATCTTTTCTCAGTACCCGCGCAGATCCTCTGCGTTAAGAAGTTGTTCCTTCCTTAAATAAAGGATTATGCTTTTCTTAATATTGATACTCAGAGTTCAGTCGCTTCCCAAAGGGGAGGTAGGGTTTGAATTTCAGAGAAAACACAATAGTGGATAAAGTTTGTGAATCTGCTTTCCTAGTAAGATTCAAACGGCTTTAAGCAGACAATTGTCAGTCAGTACCCTTGTCCGTGTGTTGCTTTCGCAGTGAAAAGCTGTGCCTGAGTTTCTGTTGAACAATATGTTAACTTCAGGCACAAATAGCTGAATATCTAACTCTAATCTCATGATGAAAAACTCCATGCATGCAACACTCAGTGGTTTATTTGGGATTTTCAGGAGTGACTGTTAGAATCCTCCGGCGTAGTGTGCTTGCCAAGCTCCTTCCGTTTTCCCAAAGTCTTTTGCTTGTTTTTTAGGAGGAGCCGAAAAAGGTTTGTTTCACCTACGACCTGTTCTTAAATTTGGAGGGAAATCCCCCCGTGAACCACCTTCGTTGTGAGAAACTGACTTTCAACAACCCCACCAAGGAGTTCCGACGCAAGCTCATTAGGGCTGGAGGGGTAAGTGCCAGAGGGATGGGAAATCCAAAGAGGTTCTGCTACACCGTGCAGCCGTTTCCTTCTGCTCTGGGGCTTCTTTGTAGCTGCGGCCCAGCAGGTCACAGTTTTCTGCCTTCATCGAGGGTGACCCAAGCCAATTTTTACTCCTGGTTACGCGGCTGCAGCACTTGAAGCAGAACTAAACCGTCGCGGGTGTGATTGGTGGCGCTTCATTTTCAATTTAAATGCGACTCTTAATATCAAAGCAGTAAAACCCCTCTGGAACTGGAGATTTTCCGCGGGTGTTGCGCGCTGTCTGTCAGGCAGCTGAAGTTATCTGCGATCTTCTTGGTATCGCTAGAGAAAAGCTCAAGAAAGGGGAGAGGCTGCCGGTCCGTTCCTTACTCATTTTTGCCACAGGGAAGCTTAATATCCAGCGCTTCTCGGTCAGTAAATATCCTCTAAACCTGAGATTGGCTGCTTGTGGTTCAGATAATAAAAAAAAAATTAAGGGCAAGTGTTACAATATAGAGTGAAAATGGGTGTGGGAAGAAAATGAAAAATATATGCCCTTGAAGGCGTATATTGGGTAGCTACAGTGGATGAATTCTTAATTCTGGGCAAGCAGTATGCAGTGATAGGCTAAAGAAACGATCCTCGAATAACTAGAACATCTAGGCAAATTAATGCAAACCACAAAGTGCGCGAGGTTTTTAACCAGACAAAGGATGTCGTTCTGAGACACCCCTGCTTATAGTAGTGTATAATTATGTTCTGTTCAAGGACTTTTTTCAAGATGGTCTTAATTGCTGGCAAAAATTTTCTTCTGTAAAAACAGGTTTCTAGCTTGGAAAAAAAAAAAAAGGGGGGGGGGTAAAAAGGCCGTGGGGAAGGTTGTCAATAATAAATCTCAAGAGTTTCAAGTATTCCCAGCTGATCTGTCCAGAACTTCCTCCGTGTGCTGGTGCTTCCCCCGATTGGGCACGGAGAGGAGGGTGCTCATTTCAGCCGCAGGATTTTTGCCTTCTAGGATTTTTCATTGTACATCGTTGTATTTCTTAGATATTGAGGCGTTTCCTCTGCAAATCACTTCTGATGCCATTTATCTAGTGGAGATTTTGTACGGGATTATTTTGACAGAATATAGGGGGTGTAAGAGGGAAACTGATTTGTGGAGCTCGGTGCTTGGTGTTAAGATCTTGTCAAGGGAGAGACCCAAGGCCTGCTTGATTTTTACCCCTTTTTTTTTTCCTTTCCCCCTGAATCAGTGAATTCAGCTTCTCCTAAAGAGATGAATTCTTGCTTATTCCCTCCAGATTTACCTTGTAACCCACTCACAAGATAAGAGCATTGGCAGCAGAACACACACTTCTTGTCCAGAGCTTTATTGCCTGCTTGTGCTCCCAGTAATGGAGCTTTGGGAAAGATACTTCATATTGCATGTGGCCTTTAGTTTTTTCTGGCTTTAATGTTCTGTATTTGAGGAGTTACCTTGAAACTGAGCATTACCTAAACATATTTTTACAGCCTTTAAACAAGAAGGGGAAAAAAAAAAATCCAAAAAATGAGTTATAGTGTGTTAATGGAGCAATGACTTAACGTTATCGTGTGATAATAGTCTCTGCGACTTCACTTGTAAATAATTCTTCTCCTCTTTATTCCAAGGTGATGGTAATGCCAGAGGGGGCAGAAACTGTTTCAAGGCCGAGTCCCGATTATCCGATGTTACCCACGATACCGCTTTCTGCCTTCTCTGATCCCAAGAAGACCAAACCATCCCACGGGTCAAAGGTCGGTGAGGCATGCTTTGGTGTCACCCTGAGGTGAAGAGGTCTCTCAGGACTCGCTGCTAAGAGCTTGTCTGGCAGCTGGTTCGGGCTGCTTCAAATTCTGCAGCCTCCTTCTGTGTACTCTGTATTTCATTAGCTCAGAGTCTGGAAGTTGGGGTGTAATTGAGGAGGCCTTTTTGTGATTTGCTGGACTCCTCTACAGGGAAATTTGTTTGACGCTGGGAATTCTTGATGAACCGTATCTTCTTCCTGAGCTGCTGTAGTGATAAAGTTGAGTGGAGTCCTCTCTGTTCTGTGTCCTTGATGAAGATGAATTCTGTGGCTCCTTCGCTGTCACGTGAAGCTCTGCTCCAACTCCTGGAGGGTTTCAACCTCTTAGCAGCGAGGCTGAGGGCAAGTCAGCTCTTGCTCTGTGGTTAGGACAGGTGAAGGTGGTGGTGTGCAGACCCTCTGGTAGAAGGTGCAGAGCACAGAACATGCTGCATTTGGCCAGACTAGGATTTCAAAATTTGATGCTTGCATCCAGCAGTGTCTAGTTCTTGAGACTTCAGAAGAAGCTTCAAGTGTTCTCTTTTTTTCACTGGTGTGATGAAGCTATTTCTGTGTAATTCTTCACAGGAGAAGCAATCCGCAGCATTGTGTTTTGGAGCAGGTTACATACACTTTATCAGCCCAAACGGTCACAAATATTAACAGCAATTCATTTTGTGGCGTAATTCAGTTCTGAGATCCAGTTTGTTTGGGGCTCTAAACACTTCTGGCGATTTGGGCATGTCTTCTGGTGCTGATGTTATGGAATACAATAAAGATGATTTATCTGTTAGTGGCTGATTTAATTTTGGTCAGGAATGAAGCGTTAGAAAACAGAGAAGACAGAAGAGAAATAAAGGGCTCTGACCTGAGCTCTGGTGACATTGCCAGTAGCCAAAGAGGCAGTGTTCTCCTGCCTCTCTTCCTCTAGGTTGCCCTCAGAGGCGTGTGTTGGTGTGTCCAGGTTGTACACCGGTGTCTCATTCCTATAAGTGTTTTGAGTTCACCCACAGTTTGCGAAGGGAAGCTTTCCTTTGCCTTCAGGCGTACCTGACCCTTCGGATAGGCAGGGTCCTAACAACTGTCATCTTAAACCATAAAATACCTGCTGATATCAGAGGCTTTGGCTCTCTTCTGGTTGTGGTTTTGTCTAGGTGGGGGCTAGGCTGCAGACACAACTTATATTTACCATGGATGTGATTTAAGCTAAAAAAAAAATCTCTTCAGTTGCTGGTTTGTTTTTTTTTCTTCTAAGATGTGGTGTGAAGTGTAACTTTGCGTAACACGGCGAGGGTGAGTTTCCTCTTACCTGGCTTCAGATGTTAACCCCGCAGATCAAATCTGAACAAAACATCTATAGATATTTATAGACCTCCTTTTATAGACCGTGGAAAGGAACAGGCATTTGCAAGACGTGTTTCATCCTGCCTTAATGTAGATGTTTAAGTGCCTACTGTCATTTTCTGTCCAGCTTCAGGGAAATGGAGATGTTTACCTCGGAGGTAGATAAGTACCTTAGACATCCGTGGGTGGATGTCTACATGAAATAAATGCTCTGGTGTGATTTATGAGAATGTGCTTTATAATTTTGTGCAGAGCTTCAGTTTCATACCTGGCTTGCACGTTTTTGTTGCTGGGTTTTAGGATGCAAGCAAGGAAAGTAGCAAAGCATCGAAGCCGCACAAAGTAACCAAGGAGCACAGAGAGAGGCCAAGGAAAGACTCGGAGAGCAAAAACTCCTCCAAAGACCTTGAAAGAGAACAAAACAAGCCTTTGAAGGACTCCTCCAGAAAACCGACGGAGAACAAACTGCCTAAGGAGGAGAAGGCACCTCCAAAAGCTGCTTTCAAGGAACCAAAACTGGCCGTGAAGGAGACCAAACTGGAGAACACTTCTCCAAAGGGCGGGCCACAGCCGGAGTTAAAGTCTTCCAGCAAGAGGCCCTCCAATGTGGAGTCACCAAAGCCTAGTGCCAAAAAACAAAAAAAGAGTAGCTCCAAAGGAGTGAAGAATATCCTGGGGACGTCTCCCAGAACCTCGTCTTCCTCATATCCAGAGAAGAAACAAACCAAGGAGAAGATGAATGCCAAAGTGGAAAAGGTAAAATCTGAAAGTGAGGCCAAGGAGATCAAAAAGCCTGTGGAAATGGAGGAGTCGAACTCGGAGGATGAAACTTCTTTCAAGTCAGAGGTGAGTAGGGATTTGTCCTTTACTAGAATTTTTAAGCACCGTGTTTAAATCCCTGCGTGAAGACGATGTTCAGAAATATTCCCTCGTGGAAGATAGAGAACCAGATTGGCAAATGCTTCGGCTGGGTTGCACCTCAAATAAAATCCCTCTTCTTTGAAAATCCTATCAGTATTCATCATTCCTGGTACCTGTTTTACCCCCTACTGCAGATGTGCAGTTCTGTTTAGATTTATCTGCAGGCAGAGTTATCTAAAAGTTGAATTTAAGGTTATGGTCCTCTCTTGCAGTGACATTTACAGAGCTAGAGTATTGTAGGCATAGATACACTTCCTGCCTGCTGATGACAACGTAGTGGTTTTGAACGTGATCTTAATTCAGAAAAGGAGGAAATAATTTCAGTTGTGTTTCTGAAAATGAACAGTATTAAAATGTAAATAAAAAAACCTGTTCCTGACATAGCCTGTAAAGAAATGTGCTGTTGGCTAGAGCTCAAAATACAACCAAATGCCACTAAACCTAAATAAGTTGTGTTGTAAAGCATAAACCAAATTATGTTATTGTACTACTATTTTTAAAAGCTGTCTAAAAAGGAGAAAAATATTTACAACTAAGAACATTCCTTGTTCTCTGTCTTCTAAAATTGTTTTCCAAAAGAAGGCAAAAAACAAAAAAGGAAGGCAAAGACAGCACTTTAATCCATACTCTCGTTACTCTTCACTTGTATATTTTGTACTTGCTATAAAGAAACTGTGTAAATTCTGATAGAATTCACGGGGTCGTGTCACGTGAATTTGAGCTGCATCCTTCTGGCCACTTCTAGAAAGATTTGTTTTAGTAGAATAAATCTTCTAGGGACAATTCATATTATGATTTAGTCAGCACGCTGATACAGTAATGATACAGATGTGCTTATTTCAGCTTTTTTTTTTTTTTTTGCAAAGGATTTCTACTCTGCAAAGACTTTTTTTCTTTTTATTCTTCTCCCCCTCTACCCCTGGACTAGTTCAATATGTAGCTTGTGCATTCAGAATAGGCAGCTCCTCTCCACTTGAAGTGCATTGGTGTGCAGAAGCCCATCGTCTCTGTGCCAGACCCACAGCCCCGGCCGCAACCTTCTGGTCGCTGTGAAATCCTGAGTATCTTGTATTTCAGTATTTCTGAGGTGTCAGGCCCCCTCCCCGGGGACTGGAAGCCGAGAGCGCTGATCAGGCTGTTCCCCGAAACCGCAGACTGGGGCTGTGGGTCCCCGGCGTCTGCTGCCGCCCTGTCCTGCCCCCAGCGCGCTCTGAGCTTCCGTGTCCTCTCTTGCACCAGCTCTTGTGTGTGTTGGACGCCTGACAGAGGTATTTTGAGTGCCGGCCCAGAAGGAGGGTAGGAATACTCGGTGTGACGGGGAGGGGGGAAACCGTGGCAGCTGCCAGTCAGATCGGCTTGGGTTTCTGTGGAACTTGAAGCTCGAGGGCAGAGCTGCATAATGCATTGGCAGCGGCAGGGAAGGCTGGTGGAGTTCCTTTTCCACCCCGGGGGGTTCTTTTTGCTCCCAGCGCTGCCGTTTTGCTGCTCCATCGTTTGTGCTGGTACAGCTGCTGGTGGATCTGTGTGGTAAGCCACATCACTAAAGCGAAGGAGCAGCTGGAGGTGGACCGGGGCCCGGAAACTCTTAAATCAGCTTTGCTGCTGCAGCCAACGTATTGTGCAACGTGCTCCGAGGCTGCAGCTCCGCGATTGCTTTGAGATGACATCTTTGCAGGCTGCTGTTGAAAGGAACAGCCTTGCTCTCATTCGTGCTGCTGGCACGAGAGCTCGTGTGACTTTGCAACGGACTGGAGGAGTTTCTCCTTCCATTTCAGCTCCTGCTGAAAGTTAGTGGTCCTTTTTTTTTTTTTTCCTTCCCCCATCGAGTCCAATTCCCTGAACTGGCCTCATGCTTGGCTGCCTAAATGCTGGCGCTGACAAAAGGGAGAGGCTGAGACGTGCGGGCAGGGTTGCTTTTTTTCCATCGTAGGCGTGTGCTTTTGTCATATCAGGGTGACAGTAGCTGCAGCCTGAGCACGCAGAGCATGTCCAGCCTCCGAAACGCTTGAAATAGCCCCTACAGGGTTAATGGCAAAAGCAGGGTTGGGGTCTATAAAACTTACAATTTCTGCTTTAGGTCCTACTAAGTCATTTTGAGGGAACTGCTGCTAGAAAGTCAGAGATGAAGGGTGTTAGGATTAAACCTGTGGGTGAGACATGAGACCTGTGCTCCCTTCTCTTCGAAATACTGCTCTCTGCTTTCGTGTTGTGATTTTTTTGAACAAATAGAGCTGCTGCAGTGGGCCAATATAGCAGATACTGGAAGTGTGGAATTATTCTCCTTTGCTATATAATAATTCACAAGGGTTGTAATACCCCTTTTTGACATTTTTCCCCTTCTTACAGTTGAATAAATGAAACTCTCCACAACACTCAGGTGATAAATTATAGGGAAGGGTGGTACTGGAATGACAGTCCTGCCACTGCTTTCACTTATTAATGCCCAAAGCGGCTGATGTACCACTTTCTACCTGTTTACAATGTTTTTGTAGTATTAATGCTTTGATTTATTAAGTTTATTGAGAATGTGTGATTTTATTTTTTTATGGCATCAGCATTTGGCAGTGGAAGCAATAGGTGGATTCCCAGTGAAACTGAAATGTGAAATTTCCAGGGAATTACTTTTGAAAAAAGCAAGATGATGTTCCAGTACGTGGAGAATCTTTCAGCTAGATCCTGCTGAGTAACAAAATCCCCTTTAAGAAATGGAAATAGTCGCTGCTGCCATCGGGGATGAAATAGTTGATTGAGCCTTCACTGCCACCGCGTGGTCCTTCAAGCTAAAGCACGGGCTTGCTGTGCAGCCTCTGCTTCTCGGCTAAAAGCAGTCAGAGCCCTGAAACTTGTTTCTGGATGCTCTTATCAGCAGTAGTTAGAGCTTTTTACTCCCTCGTACTGCCCAGTGTGCTCCCCACAGTTCCGCTGAACACCAGCTGGCAGTGTAGCTGGTTTCTGTTAGGTTTTCACAAAAAACTGGGAGCGATACCAGTGGATCGCTCACGTTGGTGCTCCAACAACTGTTTGGAGGGTATAGTAATAAATCAGAACTGGTTTTGGAGGCAAGCGGGCTGGCTGGGACAGGCATCTATGTTTAATGACCAGTACAGGGTGTTCAGGGGCAAGGTTGGTGGGTTACAACAAATACACTTACTAAGAGGGCTTCAGTAACTGTTCCAGGTTATATCCTAGTCATCTCTCGCGTTTCAAAGTCCAGGTTTTTTCACTTGAATGTTTTTCAGATGCTGTATTTGATCATTTGAGGCCGTTTGAAACTAGTGGCCTGAAGGGTTCTGATGGGAGCTGTGGATGCTACTGGCCAGGAGTGCTGAGCTACAACCTGCCAAAGTTTCTGTAAATGTAGTTCTCTCCCTTGCATTTTTTTTGTTTTTTTTTTTTTTGTATTTCCAAGAACTGCGTTCAGTGGTGTATGATGTGGAGTGCTCAGATGCTTCTGCCTCACTGTGTTTTGTGTTCTGTGCTGCTTTTCTGGATTAGAAAGGTTAAGATTTTTTTTTCTTTTTTTTCCCTTTTATGGGGGGTTAAGTCTGTCCAGTCCAGCCCTTCCAACTCCAGCTCCAGCTCCGACTCCAGCTCTGACTCTGATTTCGAGCCGTCTCAGAACCACAGTCAAGGTGTGTTGCAAGAAATACAAGTTGTTAAAGTCTTCCTGGCACAACCTTAAAAGGCTTATGAGAATTAGATCTGTGTTCCCAGCACCATATGTACTGCTAATACAGTTTCTTGTACACAGTCACGTGTCGAAGCTGTGATGCTTCAGCAAGAAAAGGCAATAATGTCGTAGCGTAATCATGAACAAGTATTTTTCTTGGTTTGGCAGCTAACTTATGAATCGGGAGTCTCTCTGGGTTTGGTTCTTTCCCTTTTGACTTTGGTTGCTGCCTCAGTTTATAAATCTGTTTACTTCTACTTCATCTCCCGTGTCACCAGAATATTTCTCCTCCACTCTCATATATGGTTTATTAAAAATTATAAATGTGACATTCATCACTTTACCAGTGCATAACAGCTGCTTTTTCAAATTCCTCCACTGATAATCCAAAGAGATATATTGTGGCAACAGTAAATGTTCGAGCTTTGGCAAATGCTGTGTTGCTGCAAACACTGTCTCCTGAGTGACATTTAAAATAGTCCCCAAATGCATGAAGAACACATCCTTTTGTTTTCATTTCAGAAGAGAGCGGGAGGGTTTGGGGGGGAGGCTAAGGGTGGCTTTATGGCAGTTGTAAAGTCCGTGAACTCTGTTGTAATTTTGAGACTGGGATTCAGCAGTTTTTTTGTGCAAAATGAAAATACCACAGACGCCTCGGTGAGAGATCTTGATGTATCTTAATAATAACTAGAGGAGACAATAGCTCGAGTGGAGTTCTGCTGCGCGTGTGCCCGTGTTGAATTGCTTCCTCCCCTCTGATCCCAGGCCCGCTGCGCTCCATGGTGGAAGATCTGCAGTCGGAGGAGTCAGATGACGACGACAGCTCCTCCGGAGAAGAGGCAGCCGTCAAAGCCAACGCAGTCAGCCGGGATTCCAGGTGGTAACAAATCGGGAAGAAAGATGTTTGTTGTCCTTCTGCCCTTCGTGTTCGGTATTTCTGTGTGCCTCCCCAGAAGGGAGGAATCAAAGGGATGGGGCCGTGTGAGAGAAGGAGAGGAAGGGCAGATGCGTGGAGGCCTCGCGGTGGGGTGGGGACGCAGAGTCGCTGAAAACAGGAGGGTGAGAAGGCAGTTGGATGAGGAGAGGTCACTGGAGCTCAAAGAGAAGAGGCCCCTGGGAAGTGGTACGTGTTGAGCTCGCAGGTGTTAGTGACTGAGCCCCTCAAAAGAGTCACTTAATTGTTGTCTTCAGATCTCTGCCGAGCCGAATGGTGTGCGACACCTTTGATCTGCAGAGATGAGAGAGGAGCTGTGGAGGCTGTCGGTGTACGTGCTCTTCTCGCTGCGCGCGCCCGATACAAAACGGAGCGGTCCTAGTCCTTGCCGCTTGCTCGTGCTGACAGTTGGTGACTTGACTCCTCTGGGGCTCGGTTAACAGCTGTTTCCTGCTTTAGTCAGTGGAAATAGTTGAATTTCATCCTTCTCCCCTCAGGATGCGCTGTTGTAGCCAAAACCTGGAGTCTTAAGCTGAGTATTTGAAACCAAATGCTTGGCCCAGATAGCAGCTGCAAATTTCAAGTTATGTTTGCCTTCAAAAAAAAAATAAAAAAATCTGTTGTTGCACTCTGTCGTTATGAACTGGAGTGGAGAGACTTTGAAGGATATTTTGTAGACCTTTAGAGTGTAGGTAATAAACAGTTTTTCAGGCTCATCTGAAGTAGGATACCTGCTATAACACATCTGTAGGGCCAAAAGAGGAATGAGAATAAATAGGAAGTTTCAAACGTCACAACAGAAATGCTAAATGTTGGTGTTTGGGGTTTTTTTGCCTGTGTTCTCAGTGGAGGTGTTGGTAAAGCCTCTCATGCAGGTCATAAGTGATCTTGGAGTGAATCCCCCAAATGAACAATTGCTGGTTGCAAAAACCACGTGGTACTTACTCAGTTGTGAGGGGACTCGTGTATGAAAGAGCTGAACTGCTGGCTGTCGTGTGTGAACTGAAACTCCCCGCTCTGCCTGCCCAGGGGGTGGAAGATGGTGAATGCAACATCAGCTGAGAAAAAAGGGGTTCTTGGAAATTGCGGACCTACTGTTGCTCCCAGCAAATTCAGTAGCCTGTATCAAATAAGAAAGAGAGCTTTGCTGGGCTCTGCGCGGTTCAGTTGGCAGCCGAGTAAGTTTCTCTTGCCTGGTGATGCTAATTCTCTGCTGCTTGTTTTTCAGACTGAGCCTTAGTGACAGCGACAGTGATAACAGTGCAGATTCCTGTCTGCCAAGTCGAGAGCCACCTCCTGGCCAGAAGCTGCCACCAGCAAACAATAAGGTATTTACTGCATCCGACGTGCCCATAAAATGCTGGATTTCCACCGCTCTGGGTACCTGTGTCGTGTTCAGTCTGTGGTGTCAGTTCTGACTCGCACCAGATTTTCCCTGTTTCATCGTCTTTGTCTCTCTGTTCCATGCTCTTCCAGCCATTAAACCACCACGTTCTCTGACCTCGTTTTGGTCCCTAATGTTGCTTTCTTTAACTCTCAGGCATCTGGAAGAAAAAGTCCAGAGTCTTGCAACAAGCCAGAGAAGATTCTGAAGAAGGGAACGTATGACAAGGTATGTTTGAGGCTTTGTGTGTCATGGCACTGCTGGATGCTCACCAGTGTTTCTGGGTAGAAAACTATTTGAATCGGTTGAGCCCGTTCACGTTGCTCTATCTCAGAAGGTTAAAAGCTTGAGTATAATGAAAAACAGATGTTGAAAGGACAAAGTTTGGAGAGTGGCGCTGCAGAAGTTGTGTACGTTAAATAGATAGAACCCCCGGGTCATTTCCATATGCAAAATTTTAAAATTGGTTTATTTGTTTGCCCTTTGTCTGAACCAGCAGCCTGGCGAGTGCCTTTTCATTAAAAGGCAGTTTTCATCTGCCTTTGATCGTACAAATTAAAGATCGTTTGATGCTCTGCTTTGCTGGTTAAGCTGAAACTTTTGTTCAGTGAAATTCCCTTCTCTCCTGCCTCCAAGGAAAGCAGAGCAGGGTAGATGCTCCTAAAGCACGGCTAACTTGCAAGCAAATAGCCAAACCCTAAGTTGTCCAAAAAGTTCTCCCACTGCGATTTTTTTCAAGAAATCAATCAAATAGGAGCTTAATAGTTTTCTGTAGTCCAATCCTTGAGGCCCTCACAGTAACCAGAGAGTCAGTCTGCAGCTCTCACTCGTGTGGGTTAACACTTTTTCAACAGGAGAATTCAGCCCAGCTTAGTATTCATGTTAGGTGTAATGCTGGAGACACTTGCAGCTGAGTGTCCTGCTAGTTCAAAATCATCTGCTGGTAAAAAATCATCAGCTGGTAACCATAGCCCAGGCGCCTTATCTGGGACAAGGTTTGTGGGTAATAGCACTTTCTATGAGACGTGAAGTCTTAAGTCTCCCAGTACTTGATAAGGGGAGAGGAGGCCGTAAAAAACATAGGGAAAAACTGGGGATAGGAGCACGTCTGAAAGGGCCTCCCGTTCCTCTGATCCTCGCCAAGGAAAGTCACTCTGGCAGTCATCCAGACATGCCACGTGTGTCACTGTTTCTGTTCATGCCTCCTTTACAGGCCTACACTGATGAATTGGTGGAGCTTCACAGGCGACTAATGGCACTACGAGAGCGCAACGTGCTACAGCAGGTAGAGATCATTTCTCAGCTTTCTGGCGAGCTGTCGTACTCTGGTAATCTCCGTGTCCAAGGGTCTCAGCCGGACCCCTGCGATGCCTGACCTCTCGCTTTGCTCTCCTTCATGAGAGGGTCTGGTTCGCTTTGCAAGCAAAGAGATTTAGAGGAAAAAAAAAAAAAACGCAACAAACCCAACTAAAAATCAGACATCCTGGCTTTGTTGGCAAAGATGGTGCATCTTCCCTTTGCCATCCTGGTCGTGGGTCCCAAAGCTGGGCTCTCTCGGTCTGGCTGAAAAAGAAAGAAATGTGCCCACATCACTTTCCAGGCTGAGCTAGTCAGGCATGCAGGAGGAGCCGGTGTGCTTTTTTGGGGAGAGGGTTCCCTTCGCGTTGCGAGACCTTCTCATCTCTGCGGCTGTTCCGAAGGGGTGAGGAAAGGACCGGGTGGGGTTGCCCAGTAACCGCCGGCCTTTCTGCTGTGCTTAACCTTTACGGGGGCTCCGTACGCATCCTCACTTGTCTCCTTTCCATACAGATTGTGAATCTCATTGAGGAAACCGGGCATTTTAACGTCACCAACACAACCTTTGACTTTGACCTCTTCTCCTTGGATGAGACGACCGTCCGTAAGCTGCAGAGCTACTTGGAAGCGGTGGCGACATGACGCTCGGCCCTGGAAGCAGGCTGCTTTTGAAACCCGAAATCCCGTTTATTGGTACCAGGAAACGAACCCATGGAACTAGGCCTTCTTATTCTCTTGATTCACCCGAAGCACTGCCTTAGAGAACAGCCATGCTCTATGAATGCACAGCCAGCTGCACTTTCTTGTAGGCTTCAAACGAGCACCTGTATTGCTGAGTCTGTCCTCCCCGGCTTCATACGTTTGCTTGGGCGCAGGTCCCGAGTAGAGCAAAAGACGTGCTGCACTTAGCTGCACAGCATGACCTTTTTGGTTTCCCTTCGAGGAACTACGTGGGGTTTTTTAAGAGCACGTTTTCAGGCGTCTCTGAGATCTGAAAAAGCGTGGACGATGTTTTCTTCACCGAATCTCGGGCCCGGCCTGCCCGCGGGGAGCTGTAGCGCGTCCCGTTTTCCTCCAGCTCCGTGCGGAAGCGTTCCCGCCGCATCAGTTAGATTGGCTTTTACAAAGCTGGCCCACAGACCGATGGCAGAGGCGGCTTCCCGGGGATCCTGCTGGTCTGACACGGAGGGAAAGGGGATGGATTCCAGTTTTAATCATGTGCGAGTTAGTTCTGCCGCGGAGCGCTGCCGCAGCTCGACTCCTGCGGGGCGTCGCTCCGCACGCGGGACCTGCAGCTCCCCGCAGAGACAGTTCGTGCTCTTTGAAGAGGCCTCTAGAATCTGCTGTCTCCTGCTGGGGTTTTGAGATGTCTTGTTTGTCGATCCGAGCTCCTAAACAAAGTCTCACTCCTTTCAGTCTGCTTTAACTGTAATAGGACTACGAAACTGTAAGCTGTATATTTTATATATATATATATTATATATATGTATGTACTGTATGTATAAGAAGGGCCTAGTTGGGTCTTATGATCTTAACGGTGTGTTTTTTCTGTTCTGTTTTTTAATGGCTATGACAGGGGAAGGGCGCTTAATAAGATTTGACTTGTTTGTTAAAATAATGCCTCTTGTGGACAATTTTTAGTGTATGAAAGCTGAACAGCAATCTTCGAAGCATTTTGTGCTCCGGAAGGGGCTCACCTGTCGTCTTTTCATTTGTCAGTGTTTAATAACTTTGCCAAAATACGTGATTGGTTTTGTTCTATGTTCTCAAAGAGGAATCTCCTACAGTGGCCCCTATAGTAGTGGCTGTACTTTGGGAAAACCAAAACAAGGGAGGATTTTTACCTTTGGGGCACACCCGGATTGTAAAAACCAAGTGAAGTTGGGTTTGTTTCCTCCTCCTGCTCCTGCCCTGCTGCCTGTTCAGGAAACTGTAAACACTAATCCAGAACTTTTCCTATATTTCTAGTTAAACTAGTATTGACTTCCAAGTGTTTTCTGCGTGGGTATGAGGAAAGTCCTGCAGCTTTCATCAAAAGCGTATTACACTCCTGTTCCCTAAATTCAGTATTTTTTTTTTATTTTTTTAAGAACTGCTTGGTTTTTTCCAGTCAGTGCATAAGCTTTTGCCAAATGTCTGGTGGGCTGCAGGCGGGGAGGAGCCGAGCAGTGGTCCAGAGGAGCCCTCTGCTCCTGAGCAGACCTCCCGTGTCTGTGAAGGCCCCGTGCGGGAGCTGGGGGGGGTCACATCACTCCCGGGTTTTGCTGTCCCTTCACCATTATGAAATTGCAGTCCCTTGTTTTGGGTTACCCCCTTTCTTTATCATGGAAATGTTGCAACTAATCAACTGAAGTGGCAATATGATGATAAGCTTGTTTGAGTTGGGTCATGTTGACCCGATTCCCATTAATTTTGTCTTTGTACCATCTTTCATGTGTCCTCTGTGTGTGTGCGCGTGTATATATATATATATATATATATATAAAAAAATCAAGCTCATGCCAGGTGCAAACCCTGTCACGACAGTGATCTCAGCTGTTTTCTTTCCTGATGGACAATGCCAAGCCCGGATAGAAACCCTGCGCACCAACGTACGCTGTGGAGGACGGTGGGAAGAGGAGGAGCTGCGGTTCAGTCACGGTTGGCAGCAGGACGCACCGTGGTGGAGGATGGCAGCCGCGGCCCCTGAGCGTCGCCGACTCGCCCGGGTGCCACAGCGGGTACGTGCGAACGACTCGTGGTCTCCGCGGTGCGGAGGAGGCGAGTCTCGCGCAGTCACCAGAGCTCCCTGGGCACCCGCCGCCCCTGTGAAGGGTGGGGGGTGACACCGTCCTGTCCCCCGGCAAGAGGAGCAGCTGTGGATCTCCAGATCCTTTCCTTGCCTCCTCTCCACCCGGGCAGCTTGCTACCACCGCTGTTGCACCCGCATCGTCCACCCCGGCAGCGTTTCTCCACAGGGATTCGGAGGTGTCGCCTCCCTCCTGCCCCCTTCTCGTGTGAAATCCGAACGGTCGCGCCGCTCCCAGCCGGTGCAAGAACCCGCCCGCGGGGGAGAGCGTTCCCGAACTCGGCTGGAAGCGCCCGGGGCTCCTGCCTGTAGCCGTGGCATCGTCCCGTCCTGGAACCGACTTTATTCGTGAAGTCTAATGAGCGTTGATAGGAATTTTGTTTGGTTTTTATAAGAAGTATTTTACACATGGATTTTTTTAGACTGTTTATAATCTCCTTGAAACACCCGAGGTAGGATTGTTCCCCCAGCAATAGTTCTTTTCCATTGTGTGCACATGCTGATTTGTTACTAAAAGGTTTCTTGCAAGTACTTAGTTGTTCTACAGAGTTGTTGTTTTTTGGGGTATGTGGTAGCGTCGGGGACCACAGGAGGAATGACTCTGCAAACAAAGAACGGTCAAATTTGGGCCTCGTCTTGTGTCCCCTTCTAGTTACATATGAACGAGTTCCCTGTGTAGATTCTCTATAGGCTGGCTGAATGCTCTTCTGAACATGCCGTGTACAGGTTTTCGTGGATAAAGTGTTTGTTCTTGTGTCACTCTTGAGAGCATGGATGGATTATTGTACTCTAGGAAGGAGGGGGCAGTGCTGCGCTCGGCATTGCTTCAGGTCTTCAAGGATGTGTAGTAGCTTGCGTTGTTTAAAAAAGAAAAAAAAAAAAGAAAAAAAGGAAAAAAAAAATAATCCGAAATTGACTTCTAGCCATAATGGTTTTTCCAAGGAAAATGGACAGAACTCTGTTACTTTTCGGTGTCCTCCATCGTGTTACTGAAGGCCTGAACGAGCGCCGATCGGGCCGAGGGCTTTCGGAGTTGCTTTGAATTGAGTCGCGTTGGAGATGAGATCAGGACGCAGCTTGTCCTTCGTCCTTGGCCTTTGTGGCGACGGGCGAAAGCGAGGGGTCGGGAGCATTTTCCTGTTGTCTTGGTCTGCGCATGTATTAAGCCTTGAGGCTTTGATTACTGACATTTACTGTTAAAACAAAAAAAAAAAAAAAGAGGATAGTAACGCTGGCTGGATCCCCAAACCCCAGCTGAGGAATCTCGGACCCGTAGGTGACGAGAGTGGCTGTGCCGTGGTCAGGCTGAGTACACGGAAGTGCAATGGTTTTGCCACCGGTTCTTCTCTCGCTGCGCGCGGTGGGAGCGTCGGAACTAGCGAAGCGATCGGTGCAACAATCCAGAAGCAGTTTTGGGGTTGGTTTTTTGTCAGATCTTTGATGGCGAGCGAGGTTTTTGACTTCCCTTACGGAGCTTGCCCTGTCTCCGTGAGCAGAGACCCCCGAGTCACCCCGGTTCTGCGGATTTCGGGTGTACCCCCCTCCCGCTTGGCGCTGGAGCGCGGGCGGGCGCTCGGCCGAAGCTTCCCTCTGCCCGGCCCTTGGTTGTGTCGACGCTGTAGACAACCCTTGCGCACCTTCCACGAGTGTTATTTCGGAAAAGCCAATCGGTATCGCTTTCCTGGGGGGGCGTGAATTAGCCATCAAAAACTGACAAGAAGATTTTGCACTCCTAAAATTAAAAAAAAAAAAAAGAAAGAAAATGTAAGTACTTCAACTCCTAGATAATTTTTAATTGTATTTCTGCCTAGAGCCGAGGTATTAAATACCTTGTCATCGCTTGAGGATTTTAAAAGTTGGGTTGGGAAATGAATTCTTCACTCGGCTGTAAGAAATTCAGCTGGCCCAAGACTAACTTCCAAGGTTTAAAAAAAAAAAAAAGAAAAAAAATTTAAAAAATCATGTTTGTAATACGTTACAGGATTGTTTGTCCTGAATTTTAAACTTTTTGTTAAATTTGTGGAACTATGGAGGAATTTTCTAGAAAAAGTGAAATAAAGTAAGATGGAAAAGTAAAACTTCAAGCGTTCTCTGTTCATTGTGTTGCTTCTTCATGGTCAGTAACGAACCTTCCCTGAAGCGCTTTGGTGCCCGAACTCTTTTCTGTTCCCAACAGGGAAGCCGGTGCCGCAGGCAGCAGCTCCGCAGCCCCAGAGGAAGCTTGGTTTGAGCGCAGTCAGGCTGGAGGGAGGCTGATCCGTCTGTTAATGCATCGGTTTGGATCCTGGTGCTGCTTCACCAGCCGCCCTGAGCACGAGGTGGAGCAAGAGCAGGGCCAGGTTTGCCTGAAAAAAAACCACCCACCCCCCTCCCTCTGCTCCGGTGGGGATCCAAGCGGTTTCCTGATGGTTTCGTGCTGCCCCCGGGTGGGTCAGAGCTCGGTGGGCCCCTGGAAGCAAAGGTCAAGGCCAGGAGCTCGGTTCCCCTTGTGCCCAGAGGAACGTTCTGTAGCATCGGGGTCCTCAACCTTTGAGGATGATGCAGGAGTCAGCTCTGGGTGCAGCTCGCCCTGCGATTAAGCAAATTTACCGTTTTGCTAATCCCCCCCCCCACCCCTGACCTCACCATTAACCATTATTTTGCAGAAATTACCAACACATTAAGAGACACAAACTGCCAGTTTGTTTATTAGGCATCCCCTGAACAGCAGGAACACTTCAGACTCACAGCCAACACCACAGGCATCTGCAGGCGCTCCAGCAGCGTGCTGGGAGCACCAGGAACTGGGCAGACTGGGATAACCCCGCAGAACCATTTTGAGGAGGCCTTCGGCAGGTACCAGCACTGGGGGCTTTCCCCTCCCGTGCCTCACATTCAGCGAATCGATCGCAGGGGCCAGAACAGTCGATCAGACCTTCCCAAGAACCAGCTCCTGGGCTCCCAGCAGGGTCCTGTCTCCCCACACGCAGGTACGAAGCCTCAGCCGAGCCCCCGGCTCCGGAGTTCCACCTTGGGACGCTCTAGACAGCGTTTCTCTAAGACTACGGACACATTTCACACACAGAGCCTCATAAATAGTCCCTCCTCTGTAGAAAACACCGAACGCAGGCCACGGATGCTATTTTAGCGACACAATTTATGGCTTCATTATAACTCAAAAAATAATAGTTACTCGAAATATTGCACAGACAAATCCAGCAAACACGAGGTTTCCCCGGACACCCCGAGCCAGTGTGTGCGGTCACACGGGCGTCACCATCTCCGGCAGAAGCCAGGTTGTGGGCGAAGAGGTTTAAAATAATTCCGGTGGGAGCAGCATGCAGTTACACGTGCATCGGGGTGGGGAGGGAGGGAAGCACACCGCCAGAGAAAGAAATCTGCCTCGCTCCCCTCAGCAGGAGGAAAAAAAAAAAATATAAAAAACCCACGATTCCTGATTGTTTTACATTCGGCTCAGGAAAAGAAAACTTTGGTTAAAACAGAACATGTCACACAGATGGGAGGTAAACGTATTGCCCCGGTGAAAACGAAAAGACGCAAACCACAAGGAGGGAGATACTCGGCCTCAGAACACGGACGCAGGCAAACGCGGGGCACAAACACGCTCGACAGCTGCAGCGCGAGGGCCAAAAACTGCTGGGGTGCGCGACGTGAGGGGCTGCGGGACGGCCCGGCCTCCTTTATTTCCAGAGAATTGTCCTGCGGGCTCGCACCGAGCCGGGGCCCGAAGGCTCCCGCTACTGCCGCAGAGCGTTCTCCATCGCGGTGGGTGCGTCCGCGTCGGCGTAAAACTGAGCGATCTGCTCCTTGTACTTCTGCGCAACCACCGGCCTCTTCAGCTTCATCGTTGGGCCTGGGGGGAAAAAACAACAGCGCGAGGTTTTAACGGTCACGGGGGCACTTTTGGGAGACAAAGCCCTGTCAGAGTGAAGCAAGTCTGGAGGAAGATGCAGAACACGTGAGCTTCTAAATTTCTCTCTGTGGAGTAAGAAAATCTTTTCTCTCCCCTGCGAACAGAAGCAGAACTGTCCTGCACCAGGCAACGCAGAACCAAGGGGAAGCAGCGCTTGGTCAGTTCTGGGAGCTGAAAATGGGAACTCGTCCCACCCTCCCCATAGCTGCGACCTGGAAATGCCACAGCAAGGTAGGGCTGGGGGTCACCCCGTGCACTGAGGGTCCTCACTGCGTTATCTGTTCAATAGCCAAGGAAGGGGTGACCCCACCTGTGCTGCCCTCCCTCCTGCACTCACCGAGCTCTCCACCAAACAGAGAAAAGTCCCTCTCCAGAAGGGCCCACTTCTGGACTTTCTGGGCATTCGAGACGGCTCTTTCATTGACTGCCGAAATTCCCTTCTGGATCGCCTCGTAGACGGCCTTGTCCTTGCTGCTGATGATTTCGGAGACCCTGGTGGCCTTGCTGCCCAGCTTCTGGCAGAACTCCACGGCTTCTGGAGTGAGGTTGTCTCCCGGCTCGCCGGTTTCTGTATTGACCTCGCACTGGAAGGCAAGTGGGAGCAGGTAACATTCAATCGCTGACGAGCCCCGCAGCCCCGGGAAGCTGCCCCGTGTCCTGCCCCATCCCAGCTGCTCCGTTCATCAACCTCGGCCACTTTCATACACTCGATGCAAACCGCGGCTTCAAATGAAAACTCCGTGAGGCAAAAGCAGATGGAACTCCTTTATCTCTCCGCCTATTCAACAGCCACGTCAGTACCGAGGAGCCAGCTGGGTACTGAGCTCAGCTTCCAAACTCCTCCGGCTGACCCCCTATTTTTGGACCTTTTTTGCTGGACCTTATTTCTAGACTGTTTTTCTGGCCCCCCGTTTGCTTCCCTACATCCCACAGCAGCTGGAAGTCGCCACACGTGGCAGGCACCCGACTAAGACCAGGACCTGGCTCAGCATCTCTCACACGAGGGCGAAGAGGTTGGCAGTTGGTCTCGCTAACGAGCAATTAGCACCGTCCTGAAAAAACCACCAGCCTGCAAGGGCTCTAGGTGGAAGTCGGGGCAGGTTAAAGTGGTTAAAGCCAGTGTCTTAAAAAGAAATCACTGACGGCTCATTACCACCCAGACTGCTCCAGGTGATACTAAAAATGGGTAAGAAAAGCAGAGGGTTTCTTTTTTCAGTCTCACTTTTAGGTCTCTTACTTCTGCCCTACGTGGTGCAGAGAGAAACAACAGAACCTGATCGAGAGGCAACACTTTTTCTTTTTTACAACCCCTGTTTGCAACTTGGCTACAAGTGACACTCCACGACGCCTCCTGTCTCTAGACAACACCGCAAAAACGTCTAACAATTAACTTCCTCGCAGGGACTGGACGCAGTCAGCACCGAAGGTGGATTCCCACCCCCTTTGCCATTACCTTTAGCGTCAGAAGCATGGCGAGGAATTTCGCTTTGTCTCCAACCAACATCGCGTTGCTGATGATGGGAACGGCTTCTTTTACGGCGTCCTCAATCGGGATGGGAGGAACGTTCTCGCCCCCCTGCAGTGATGATGAGCTCTGGAAAAGAGTCAAATCTTGGATTAATGCTTAAAAGCTTTTCTCCCGTCCTTCACAATCTGAAATAACTTTACAGCTCCTTTGTGCCAGCTGGATCAAACAGTGAGTCTGTGTCCTGACCTCTGGAGAAGGCAGCGAGCCAGAAGGACTCCGCTCGGGAGACGGGATGGAGAAGAGCACACCCACAGCTCCGCGAGAGCTGCTTTAAACAAAGCTCGGGAGATGTTCACAGATTGGGAACGTGGGGTGTTGGCGTACGAGTGCCTCGGTACCCTGCCACAGTCACCTTAGGCTCTAAAGCAGGTAAGTTTTTACCTAAATTGTTCAGAAATTGAAGAAAAAAGAATTTGCTGAGGTGAAGCAGAGCTGTTGTGTTACGCGGCAGAGCTGAGCTGAGCCTGCCTTTTACCAATTTCTTCAGCCAGCTCCTTTACGTAACCATTTACACCTTTCTGATGACTGAAGTCTTGCAGGAAATCAGATTTGTTTGGGGTTGGGTGTCTTGGGCGTCCCAAGGACTGCGAGCTGCAAGCCACTTTCACAACAACCTTAAGCTGCTGTTCTCTCTCAGAGATTAACTAGCAAAGCCAGCTGAAACGGGAGGGAGCTGGCAGTGCACAGAGCTGGACCTGGACGGGTCCGTTTCTACATCGACAGAATGTAGAAATAAAACAAGGCAACAAAGCATTAACTGCTGCTTCTGAAATCGGAGGATTTCTTTCCTTACTGCGCAAACACACCCTGGTTTCAGAGGTCATCCTTCTCCTCCCGTCACGTGTCACATCACACGCGCAGGGGCAGGATGTGCTGCAGTCACGCTCACATCAAAAACGCTGGAAATACTAAATTAAATATTAGGAAGAAATTGTGAGGGCACTGGCACAGGTTGTCCAGGGAAGCTGTGGAAGATCCATCCCTGGAAGGGTTCAAGGTCGGGCTGGACGGGGCTTGGGGCAACCTGGGCTGGTGGGAGATGTCCCTGTCCCTGCCAGGGGGTTGGAGTGAGATGATCTTTAAGGTGCCTTCCAACTCAAACCATTTGATGATTCTATATTTAACTATTCTTCTGTGCAAGCCACGACCACGTAACTAGCAGGGGCTGGACGCATCGCATCACAGCACCGCACGACCTCAACACAAAGTCAAGGGATACGTTACCTTTAATTCTGCCAGTGATGTAGAGGAACCCGTCTTTATCGTGCCTGCCGAGGTCACCCGAGTGCAGCCAGCCCTCCTCATCGATCGCCTCTTTGGTTTTTTCTTCCATGTTCAAGTAGCCCATGAAGACGTGCCTTCCCGAGAAGCAGATCTCCCCGTTGCCATCCCCATCCGGCTGATGAATGAGCGTCCGGCAGCCCGTGATTTCCTTCCCACAGCTTAAAGAGAACATGGCCCCGTGGCCGTTTTGTGTCAATTTAATAGCTGAGCGAGATTACAGCATCACCCTCTAAAGCTCAAGGGTCTGAACAAAGCCAGGCAGCTTTTTGTTACAACTGCTTCAGCAAGGAACTTGAAAAATTAAAAGGCATCTGCCCATAAGGAGAACTACAGGAGAAGGGCTTATCACAGACATTGGTGCTCACACACCTGGTGTTTTCCACCCATTGTTCTCAAGCACCTGAGCTTTAAATTCGAGGACTTATGTCCTTGGCAGCCAACTTTTACTGAGGGTGGTATTCACTCTGCAGACTGAACCAGCCATTCAAAGCAACAGCTGAGTCTTCCTGCCTTGATTTATTTGATGTTAAAGTGAACTGTAAGCTGGAGTTACTAATTCTTCCTCTTCCCCACCAGTCCCTTGCTTCCTCCTCAGTCCCGAGAGAACCCAGGCCAAGCTAAACGTAACTAACCCAGCTGCTGGCCCTCGCAGATCTCTTCACCTGCAAGATGTGGCCAAAGGACCCGACTCCCCACTGACTTTTTTCCCGGAGCAGGACTCTGGGGACGTGCCAGATGCAGGAGGAGCCTTCAAGCACCTCTTCCTCCCAGGCAGCAGAAGCACTTACCTGCTAAGCTTGAAGGCGTGAGGTAGAGAGACTGTGTGAGGCCCGGAGCTCTCGCTCATGCCGTACAGCTCCAGCACGGGAATGTTCAGACTTAAAAAAAATTCCAGCGTCTCTCTGGTAACGGGAGCAGCCCCCGTGTAGCACTTCGTGCACCGGTCCAGCCCGACGGCCTTTCGCACTTTCTTGTACACCAAGTGCCGGGCGAGGCGGAAGCTCACCGGGACATCGGAGTACCTGTGGGAGAAGAAGCGGTTACAAGATCTCCGTCACCGAGCAGAAGTTCTCCCCCTTCCTCCTTTCATCTTCAGCCCGTTCTAGTTCATTTGGTAAAAAGTGGAATTATTCCCCACCCAGCCCTTGCTGCTCACCCTCTGCTCCAAGGGCTTTATCCCTGTTACAGGGGACAGATTTCCTGCTCTGACAGCCAAGTCCTCCTAATTGTAACAGCCCTTAAGTGCAGTTCCTAGTTACCCGTTCATCCGCTTCAGGTTTGTCTGCAGCCCGACTCCCTTGGCCCACGATGCCACTTTTTTCCTGAGCGCTGACGATTTTGCCCCGACGGATTTCATTTTTTCTTCCATTTTCTCCCAGACACGAGGAACTCCCAAGAAAGCAGTCGGCCTCACTTCCCGCAGGGTGTCCACCAGGGTGCCCTGGGCAAAGCAGAACTTCATACAGATTTCAGAAGTACTTGACTACGGATGTCAGGTCAGCACCGGTCTCTAGCTGAACCTTAGGACTCTGCCATTGATTTTGAAGGATTTTTGAGGAATCGCTCATCGCTGTGGTGCCACCAAGAGAAAGGAAGCCTGGGAGCATTCGAAAGCCACGTGGTTTTGAGAAAACAGCAAGGGGGCGATGCTGCCGGTGTTGACACAGCACCAGGAGAAGAATCTTTCTTGGGATGCAGGTTTAACGGTGGTGGCATTTTCGCAATGTGGACAGAGCAAACACAAAGCCATTGCTCAACCAAGCTGTCGGGGCGGAGAACTGGTGTCAGGTGAGACATGGAGAAGCTCCTCGATGTGGAGCACTCGGTCACCTCATCCCAGCTCGTGGGAGAGGCAAAAGGCAGAGGTCAGAGAGGTTATATTTGTCAAGCCAACAGTCCCTTAAACAGGAGTTGTCGGTTGCTGTGCGAATAAACCGAATCAGCACAGCTTCCAGGGCCTCGAGGGAAGCCAGCGGTGCTTGTCTGAAAGCACCCACCTCACCTACAAGCAGGGGGAAGGGTGTAGGATTTATTATCGTCTGGTGTTTTTACCTTTAACGCATCTGGCTGAGCAAAGAAAACTTGCACGCCGAACGTCATGGCCATCCAAATATCCGACATCTGTGCCGCGATGTGACTGAGGGGCAGGTAGCTCACCACCACCTCCTGCCTCTCCGTGGTGTCCTTCAGCAGGATGAAGCGTCCGGCCACCGCCGCTGTCCACGTCAGCTGTAACGAGGACCCGCCGCAGCGTCAATTAAGCGACAGCTCTCGCATCCGCGACGTCCCAGCGTCTTAATTAACACCAGGGACGTTTTCCAGCTGATCTCTGCCCTCTCTCAGCACCCACCCAAGGGCACCGAAGGAGCAGCTGCACAAAAAACCCACTTACGTTGTCGTGACTGAGCATGACTCCCTTGGGCTGTCCCGTCGTGCCCGAGGTGTAGATCAGGGTACAGCACTGGTTGGGCTTCTGCGACCCGATGATTTCATGGAGCTGAGTATCTGGAACGTCTTTGCCGAGGTCCATGAACTCACTCCACTGTATAGAGAGGGCAGAGCTCAGGCTTTGTGGGCTCTCACTCATACGTGAAATTAACCCCTTTGCATTATGAAGAGAAGGAAACAGCTCCCTACACCCAAACCCCTGGCAGAATCTGGAGGAGGCTGTACATACTGTCAGCCCCACAATGTTTTCTGGCTGCCACAAGAAGTGCGGCGAGAAGCAGGAGAGGAGATGGATCCACCCTGAGGATTTTTACTGACTCTGCAGCAGCCCCAGGCGGGAGCAGCTGCGTGACACGAGGCTGCCCTGCCGAGGACAGGATGCTGACACCCTCCCTCACACCACGGATGATTGGGGTTTGAGCACCACCAGACATCTACTGCTCCAGCCGGGTGCGCAGTCCAGCGCTAAACCCGACACAAGCTCAGATGATGACAGCCCCCAGCAAGGTGACAGTTCCTGGCAAGGCAGCGGCGACCCACAGCCCGTGGCTACAAGCATTGAGACTTACAGAGTACAGATTTGGCCTCTTCTCTTTGGGCTCCTCCCCGTACTGGACGATGGCTTTCAGATGAGGTAGTTTATGCTGAACCTGTGTTAAGAGGGAGATTGGTGAGAAGGAGCAGATCCTGCTCGTTCCTTTTAAGCCCGAGTAACCCACCGCTGAACACACTGCTGCGACCTGTCACCCTAAGCAAAGCCCAGAGAATCTCAGAATCACAGAATGGGTTGGAAGGGACCTTAAAGATCATCTCACTCAAACCCTCCTGCCATGGGCAGGGACACCTCCCGCCACACCAGGCTGCTCCAAGCCTGGTCCAGCCTGGCCTTGGGCACCTCCAGGGACGAGTGACCCACAGCTGCTCCGGGCAGCCTGTGCCAGTGTTGTTGAAAGAGAACAGGGAATCACCTGGGCCGGGATGCTGCCAGACAGCCTAGGGGATGCTCAACTGTTCATTTTGGCTTCTCGTATTTTAAGCTCGAGGCTTTGCTAGGCTGCAGAACCACCATTTAACCTCTCATGAGATTTAGCTCTAGTGACTCCTCATCGGGCTTGAACAAGGAACACACGCCGAGGAGACTCGATGGGTTCACCTCTGCTTTCAGATCCAGCACCTCCCTCAGGTGTCACCCCCCAACGCCTGCCAGGAGGATGTCGTAGCCCCCCAGGTATTTAAAAAGAGCATTTACTTCTAAGATTTTCTGCAGCTGTTTATGGTTTTCCACAACCAGCACGTTGGCGCTACAGCTCTCTGCGACGTAATGGCAGGCGTCCGGAGAGTTCGTAGTGTAGATACCGACAGCAAATCCACTGCAAAAAGCAAAAAAAAAATGCCAAAAACAGAAAAGCAAACCACAAAATTAGAGGGCAAGCAGAGCTGCTGACAAAATTCAGATTGTTTCAAACTTTAACAGAGGTAAAACTCTAGGAAGAATATCCCATTAAAACGGGCGAAGGGCTTAATGCCAAAAGCAAAGGCTCTGGTCTGGGGCACGGGAAACACCAGGACGACGTAAGGGACTAGAATATCTCAGGTATCAAAACCCACTGCTGTGATTCTCTGCCACTTCCCATCGTATTTTCAATCACAGTGTAAGCAAGAGTGCTTTTGGATTAACCCCCTGTTCATGTCATTTTGAGGGAACCATCTGGCTAAAAAAAAAAATAAATAGTTTTTGTCTTATTAATTCATACTAAAGAGAGAGTTTAGGTTCTATCTGTCTTCATCAAAGTCAAATATAAGCAGTTGGTTTTGGTGGGGGTTTTTTGGTGGCTTGTTTCTCTGTGCTTTTTTTAAGCAAAAACTGCCCCTGATGAGAATACTGAAATCACTTCCTGGGTGCTAAAGCAAAATTCATGTCAAGAGACGACGCTCGTTCTTACCCGGCCAGGATAGCCCCAATGTCAGCGATAAACCACTCTGCAGAATTAAATCCCAGGATGCACACTCCATGGAAACGCTCCAGCCCCAGCTGAAAACGAGAGATGAGGTTACGCGCAGTCTTGTTTCTCCTGTGAAGGATGCTCAGAGCCAATTTACAAATCTCTGCTGCGAGCTCGACGTCGGGGGAGAAGCTCAGGCTATTACAGACAGTAACACACACCGGAAAACTTCCCAAGACCCAGCACGGAACCGGTTAAGTTTCCCATCGGACACCGTCCGGCTTTATCAGGAGGGAGGAAAAAGGGGATTTGCTGAGGTCTGCGCCAGGTACGGACACCAACGGCACCACAAAACTGCAACCGAGGCAGCTGCCGCTTCCCTTCAGGCAGGGAATGAGAAGGTAAGGGGTTAACTTCAACGACACCCCCTGAGACATTCCCTGCAGGTTAGATACGTCAGGTGTCCATAACGGCAAGAAAAGCCAAGCTCTGATGACAGCCAGAGGCATTCTCCTACGAAATTCCAGCTGTTCAAGTCCCAGCCCTTAAATCCTCTTCAGCCACTCTCTGGTCTTGACCCAGACTGGAAATCTGGAAGATCACAGAATCCTAGAATGGCCTAGGCTGGAAGGGACCTTAGAGATCATTTTAATCCAACCTCCCTGTCATGGGCAGGGACGCCTCTCCCACCAAGAGAGTTAAAACAGAGCAGCCATAACATCTAGAAATAGGAACTCATAATAACAAAAGCACATGGGATGTTAACTCCCGGCAGGATTGGTCACTTTGGGCATTTAAGCCTCATTCATAAGCATCCCCTCAAGTTTTTTCTAAGAAAGATTAAAATTTTTGTGTCTCGCGAGGGACGTTTGTCCAGGATTGACCCCAACCGTTTCCGCACTTTGAACACCAAGGAGGAGAATTCAAGGCAAGCCTTACCTTCAGAAAGCTCTTTGCTGCTTTCCAGCACTCATCATAGTACATTTTATAGGTTAGTTTTATCCACCGGCCGCCCTTTTTGGAGGCGAGGGCATAACAGTCCCCGTACTTAGTGACGGCTTCCTGGAAGAGCTCGTGGACGGTCTTCGGAGCCTCGCTGCCTGCGCCCTGCTCCTCCACCCTCAGCCTGACCTCCCCGTCCCGCCGCGTTGTCCACACGCTGGAGGTGGGAGCTGAAGAGGCTGGTTTGAAAGAAAAGGGGGCAGCAGCTCACGGTTAGAAATCGCTTGCTGCCGTAACAGAAACATCAACGCGAGCGTCAAACAGCTGAAAGCAAACGCTGGTACATCCCCTCCCACCCTCCTCTTCTGACCTTTTATTCTTCAGGTTGCCATAGGACCCCTCAGTATTTCAGACCAGGACTAACAGAGGAAACCTCTAAAGCACTTTGAAAACTTCGTTCAACGTTTCCCATTTACATCCCCTCCCTCTAACCTGCCCTAAAGCTCTCATACAAGGTGGCAGCTTCCTGCAACAATCACATACCCTGCTTTTTCTCTTTTTTTTTTTTATTTTATTTTTTAAGGAGGACTGATGGCCTTACGTTACCACCCGGTAGATAAGCATTAGGCAGCGACGCTGCCTCTTTCACTCCTTGAAGCTCGCTCGTGCTTTACAGCCAAATTTCAAGACGCTTCTGTTCAGACCATCGTGCAATCCCAGTTTCTTCTTTGAAAAATCCCTCTCTCGAGAATAACCTCACGCACGCTGCGGTAACTAAAAATTCTCTCCGCTTACCGTCGCAACCAGGCGCATCCACCCGACGTCCCCCCGTCTTGGAGCCTCCGCCCATCTCAACGCCGTTGACCTCAACGCTTCTGCAAGACAAGAGCCAGCAGCCCTGGATAAGCTGCCTGAAGAACATCCCGGGCAACATCACCTCCTCGGGTTAGTCCCTGCATGACAAAGTGCTTCCCGACATCCTGCAGGTGACTTTTTTTTTCATTTTACTCTCCCCAAGTGTCTCAGACCCTATGAGACCCGGGGTCCGTGCCCCCCGGAGCACATCCCACCCTCCCGTCAGCCCGTCGGCGCGGCTCCACGGCCCCACTTCCAGCCGACCCACGGCTCTAGCCCAGCTACCCCAAACCCCGGTCCTGCCTTGCTGGACAATCCCACCACTGCCCCTCCCTCTGGGCCATCCCCTAGGTGTGTGGCTTCACGCCGGTGCCGGGCGTCTCCTCTTCCTCACAGCCACACTTTGGGGCTTCTCGGGCTGTTCCAGAAGGGTCACAGCCCCTGACATCACAACAGCTTCAGGGCAGCAGCTCCCTGAGCCCCCCTCAGCCCAACGCGGGCAAGGACCTCCCTGCTGCGCCCCGGCTTCTCTTCCGACCACACCAAAGAGAAAAATCAGCACGAGGCATCATGTAAATCGCTTCCCTCTGGTTTACTTTTTCTCTAAGATTATCATCAACGATTATTGTTGGGGTGAGGTTTAAGGTACAGAGAAGGTTTGACACGGCTACTCCCACGTGCTGCCCAAAAGCAGAACCGCTTCCCCCGACTCATTTGCGAGCCAGAAGACGGAGGGAAATTATCCTGGTTTTTCCCTCTTTATTTGCCCCCAAGGGATTACAAGATGTTCCCTACTACACGTTTCCTCCTCGTTATTGAGAGCATTTTTCAGCACAAATTAATCCTCAGTTGCAATAGTTCTGCACCATTTCTCCACCAGCCTTTATCATCAAAGCATGCAAATGACCCAGTAATACGAGCGAAAAAAAAAAAACTAAACCACCAGATATTTCCCTTCCAGTGAATCATCCTTCTCTCCCCTCCCCGCTACACGTAATTCAAATGCAGCCCGAAAAAAAAAAAAGAAATCAGGTAAAGAGGTTTTTGTCAGCGATATCCCATTGCAGCGCGAGGAGATATCGAGCCTTAAATCCTAATCTGCTCTTTAGTAAGAGGCTGCTCAGATTTACAGAGAGATTATGGGGAGTTGGATGGAAACCAGCCCAGGTACCGCTCCAAAGGCCGCCCCCGAGAGACACGTCTCCCTCCAGCGCTTCACAAACAGCGACAAACCTGCCGGGGGTTGCATCAGAGCCCTCCCAAACACGGGGGATTAGCAATTTCGCAAAGGTCCTTTACAAGAAGGGATCCTTCTGCCTACACAGCATATGCCCCTGCTCCTGTTTATATTAAATGCAGGCTCTGTGCTACATACAGGGACTTTAACTCTGTTCCTCTTCTTTTAAGAGGACGAGAGTGTAGATTCAAGCTTTAGAAAGAAGCAACAAACGTTGGTCACTGCTTCCAAAAAAAACCAAACTAATAATCTTAATTAATCTAAGCAAACACGACAGGATACAAACTATACCCTACGTAGACAGGTCACCGCAGAGCAGACAAAATCTCTAATTAGACAAACCTAGCCGAGCTGCCGAGCAGCGTGTCCCGCAGCACCTCGCCGTTCCCTTGAGGATCCGAATTCAAATAAGCCGCGGGGACCGGCTCGGCAAGTGCCGTACGTGCGTCTGACTCACACAGCATCGTCCCTGCAAAAAAAAAAAAAAATAAAAACAAAACAGGTTCCGAAAATTAGAATCCGATGGCAGGCTGGGGTGAAACGGGCTGGCAGCGAGGCAGCTCCCCGCAAGAGGCCGTCAGCCCCCAGCAGGTGCGACCCGAGGCAGCCGAATTTGCATCAAATTCGGTAAATTCCAGCTGAAAAACCCGATGATACCTCCAACTCCCACAGCCGAAAAAGAGCACCCTGAGCTTAACCGTTTCGCCCTCCCTTTGCCCCAAACCCACCCGGCCGGGCTCTCCAACCCCCTCCACCCCCCAAAAAAGCCGCAGGGCTCCGGCTCCAGCCTTACACCGCATCGCCGCGGTGCCGCAGCAGCTCTGAGGAGGAGGAGGAGGATAACACCGAGGAGGATGTGTAATATCCTTCCTTTTTAAACCTCAGCATCTCATGTCATGTGCTGCCTGCTCGCAATTGGAAGCGGCTCCTCACCCCACGCCGCCGCCTCTTAAGGAAGCTCCAGCCCCACGCCAGCCCCCGGCACAGCTCGGGGGGGCACAGACACACGACGAGACCCCTCCCAGCGACACCCCCGAGATGTGACCTTCTTCTCACGAAGAGCAGCATTTTTTGCAGCCGTTCCAGTGCTCCCCGTGCTTTGTCATTGGGGATTTCGTCACCGAAACAAAGCATTTTCTAACGCCGACGCGCTGATTTTATTTAAGGTTGATGTTCGTCAGAAGCCTCTGACGCTTTCCGACTCGAGGGGCCGAGCTTTAGTTGCTTTGAGGGCTTTTCTAACCGGTGGGGGATGAACCTCGTCATCCCTGATCTTTTTAAAAAGTGGATTTGAGCGCGACAGTTTGTACCTGCCTTAAACAGACGCGACTTAAAGCGGGCGGTGACGCGAGGAGGAGCGAGTCTGTGGTCTGAATGAGGAGGGACGTGGAGCAAAAGGAGAATGAGGAGGGACATGGAGCAAAAGGAAAAGAGCCCTCTTATCTCAAACATCCCACACGGCCAAGCTGGAGCCTTCGGCCTCGGAGGGGTGGGGACAGCCAGGGACAGCCCAGGACAGCATCACACCCCCCCCCCTTGCAGTTACTCATCCCACTGCTCACGCCACACGCTGCTACCGGCTAGATTAATAGATTAATTAGATTAACTAGATTAATTCATGAGCAGATTAATTTATGAGCAGCTGGGACATCTCCAAAAACCCCGTCTCTGAAGCTCTGAGATAATTGACCCAACACCCCACTTTAGGCTAAAACACCAGAGTGGCTTATTTTTGGTTGGGTTTCTTTATTATTTTTTTAATATTTAGTAAGAGAACTGTGAGAAAAGGGGTGTTATCTCTACAGAGCAGCCACCCAGACCTGTGAAACCTGAGTTTAATTCCCTCCCCAGCCTGGAGGAACTCAAACCTACGTCCAGGAGAGCCGGCCGGTCACCAGACTGCCGAGACGTCACCACCACCTCCCTCACCCGGGCAGGGTTCGAGGCACGAGGTGAGGAGGAACCTACCCCAGAAGCTGTCACCCAGCCTGACCCCCCCTAATTACAGCCGGGGGAGGGTGGAGGTGTCCTCCCGGCAGCTGCCTCGCAGCACAGCCCTTGGGCGGCGGAGGAGGGTTGGAAACACGTTGGGTGAAGAAAGGCAGAAGACTCGTCTCCCAGAGAGGACTTCCCGGTCACTCAAGAGGAAAAAGGGCTTCACGGTGCAGAACACGACGGCGCTCTGCCCTTGCTGAGCTCGTCACGAGGACCCCCCAGACAGCGGGGTCTCCTGCCAATGGGTGCTTGGGTGGGCACACCAGGGGTGGCACAAAGAGCAAGGACACGAGGCCACACAGCTTGAAAGGGAGACCCAGCGGGACATCGCTGTCACCGTCGCACGGAGCCGCTGGAGCGGGTCCCCAGGAGGCCATAAAGATGCTCTGGGGGCTGGAGCATCTCCCCTGTGAGGACAGGCTGAGGGAGCTGGGGCTGTTCGGCCTGGAGAAGAGAAGGCTCCTAAAGGGGAGACCTGAGAGTGGCCTCCCCGTGCCTGAAGGGGCTGTAGGAGAGCTGGGGGGGGGCTCTTGATGAGGGGGTGTAGCGATAGAATCATTTAATGGTTCAGCTTGGAAGGGACCTTGAAGGTCATCTGGTTCCAACCCCCTGCTGTGGGCAGGGACACCTCTCTCCCACCAGCCCGGGTTGCTCCAAGCCCCGTCCAACCTGGCCTTGAACCCTTCCAGGGATGGGGCATCCCGTGCCCATGCCTCACCTCTCTCATGGGGAAGAATTTCTTCCTTAGATCCAATCTAAATCCACCCTCCTGCAGTTTCAGGCCATTGCCCCTTGTCCTGTCACTACAAGCCCCTGGAAAATGCCCTTCTCCAGCTTTCCTGCAGCCCCTTCCATGAACTGGAGGCTGCTGTTAGGTCACCTTGGAGCCTTCTCTTCTCGCCCATGATGAGGGAGTAACAGGTTCAAACTGAAAGAGGCTCAGTTTAGAGACAAGGACAAAGCTCACAGGTCACTGGGGCAAACGGGACGGTGGAGGGTCTTCTGCCCCGCGCTGCTTCCAGAGGAGTTCCCACCCCGAGGTGCACCAGCCATGTGCAGGAACACGAAGAACACGCCCCCAAACAAAACCTCCCCTTTAACTAAGCCTGCACCGCAGCTTAAGTCATTTAAATACAAAGTGGCTTCTGCTTTAAGGGAGCGCCACAACCTAGAAGAACTAGAAGCAGGTGAATAATTCCATGAAAAACTGTGGAGCTTCACCTGCAGAACCAAAGTCTGACGACGTGCAAACTCGTGACAGCCAACGGGCAGGAGCGAGGGCTCCATCGACAACCGGCTCCGAGCACACCCGGACTCGGCAGCCACGGGGCTCCTGCCCGCTGGGCAGCCCGGCCTCAGGAGATTGCCACATCTCCACCACAAGTGAAACCGGGCCCTTTTGATCATTTCGCTTAAAGATTTATTATATGAGGAGAAGCGGAGCAACCAGGTCTTCCTCTTTTGGATCAATTCCGCTTTTTTAAAAGGGCAACAACTAAAAGTTCCCAAGCGGTGAAGGTTTTCTCCCGGGCGGGACCACGGGTGAGGTTACAGCCTGGCCTGGTGCACCCCACGCACCCAACACGGGGTAAAACAACCCCTACAAGGGTGGCACCACCCCAGGGACCTGGAATGGGCCAAGGAAGGACCCAAGGGCAGGGGAATCCCGTCCAGAGCGGAGCTTCAGCCCAGAGAAGCTGCCCCAAGAGGGGCACCGAGGGCTGGAGCCCCCACGGCCACCTCTGTGGGATCCCTCGCTGGGATGGGTGGTTTCTCCAGGAGAATTTTAGGGGAATTCCCCACCGAGCGACTCACCAGGAGCCCGGCTGAGGTTCTGCTGTGCCGAACCGCCGCTGGTGTCACCGTTACCGCGCCTCTGCTCTGGCTTCACCGGGGAACCCCCCACACGGCGTGACAGCAGAGCGGGTGTGACAGCGGAGCGGGACGCCAGCCCGGCGGGCACAGAGTCGGCCAGGGCACCGAGCAAGGGTCTCCGCAAAGCGCCCCCGGTGCCCACGGGAGGTCCGGGCCTCCCCCTCGCACCCTCCGCCACCGAACTGCCAACGCCGGGTTTTGGGTTGGTTGCGCGGCCGCCCCACGCGTGAAGGGGAAGCAGCCTCGGGAGTCACCGGAGAGATGAACGTCACGGCCAAAGGCACGCACAGACAGACAGACACACACACACACACTGCCCCAGGGTCCGACACCCCCGCCCGCGCTGACCCCACGCGGGACACGCCACGAGCCCCCTCCTCCCCTCGCGCGCGGGGCGGCCGCCGGGTTTTCCCGCGCTTTCCTCCCCCCCCACTCCCCGCCACGCCACGCGCAGCCCGCGCGAGCGGGAGGGGCGGGATCCCGCGGGTGCGCGCGCCGTTACCTCCGACAGGCGCGCCACGAACCCCTCCAGGCGGCGCGTGTCGCCACGCGGTGCCCTTTAGAGCGCGCGGATGGGGGGGCGGGTCCTTCCCCCTCCGCCCCGCCCACCGCAGCTCCGCGCGGCCGCGCCATTGGTCGAGGCGGCGGTCGGACGGCGGCGAGGCCCCGCCCCCAGCCCCGCCCCCCGGCGAGGGGTTACTCGCGGTCGTTGCCTCAGGCGCCCTGAGCGCGGGTCGCGCTCCCAGCCCCGCCGGGCTGCTCCGGTGCCCTCCGGCCCCCCCGGGACCCCTCCGAAGGGCCGGGGCCGCGGGAGCCTCGCCGCCAGCCCGGGTGGGGTCGCCTCAGGCACGGTTCAGTTTGAAGCCCAGAGAGACGCGGCGGGAGGAGGAGAAGAGGGCGCGGTGGGCGCCGCCGGGGAGGATCCTGCCCTCCCCACAGAAGTACCAGCCCCGCGCCGTTGCTTTCCGTCCACAAGGGCCTGGATCGGCTCAACAGCGCTGCAGGCACAAGCATGGGCCGGGACAGGCCCCAGTTACCGGACCCGGGGCAGACCCTGTGGGGGGGTCAGGCCCCCTCTGCCCCCCGCTCCGCCCCGGGGAGACCCCCCCCGCAGCAGGGCCTTGCCTCCGGGGTGCTCAGCGCATCAACACGAGCGGGTCCAGAGGAGGCCACAAAGGTGCTCTGGGGGCTGGAGCACCTCTCCTGTGAGGACAGGCTGAGGGAGCTGGGGCTGTTCAGCCTGGAGGAGAGAAAACTCCTAAGGGGGAGACCTTAGAGCAGCCTCCCTGTGCCTGAAGGGGCTGCAGGGAAGCTGGGGATGATCCCAGCAGGGCCTGTAGCTCCAGGACAAGGTGTAATGGTTTTAAACTAAAAGAGGAGAGATTCAGACTAGATGCAAAGAATTTTTTTTAGGATGAGCGCGGTGAAGCGCCGGCACAGGTTGCCCAGGGAGGTGGTTGATGCCCCATCCCTGGACTCGGTCAGTGTCAGGTTGGACGGGGGCTCTGAGCAACCTGCAGAGGGCTCGGACTAGAGGAGCTTTAATGTCAAACGTAACACATTCTGTGAAACTCTCCCTGGGTCTTGCTTATTTAAATTCAGGTCCAACAGCACGTTGTTTAGTTTTTTTTTTTTTTAAATGTTAGGTTAAGTAGATCATCTAACTATTCTCAGTCGTTTCTAGCTAGTAAAGTCGCAGAAAAGCCAGAATTTTGTTTATTCTCTTAGCAAAACAGCTGTATCCGTGAAATGAATTATTGCCACTTTTTTTGCTAGTACAGACCAAGAACTCCTAAACATTGGGTTCTTTTTTTTCTTGCGAATTCTTCTCCCAGAGATATTCCCCACTCCCACGGGGTGGGGAGAGTGTGGTTCACGCTCTTTAGTTGGTGAGCAAACCTAAGGGATATGTCATGAGGGAAGCTCCTGCCAGAAGCTCAGGGCCGCAGCTGGAGCAGCAGCAGGTCCAGAGGACGGAACAGCGCCGAGGATATCGCAGCTGCAAAACAGCAACAGCGCAGCGGGGCGGCGACGACGGCCAGATTGGCCCCAGGAGCCCTGCACCAGCCGTCCGGGGTGTCCAGTCGTTGCTTTGTCATGCGTTTGCTATCTCATGCAACCTGAGCCTTCACTTGCAGCTGCATTCCCCTCTCTGCCCCGGCTATCTCCCCTCCTGCTCCCTGCAGCCTGCCCAAATCCCTTGTGCAGGTTTGGTTCAGGTGGCAGATTTATTCTGCGGAAGAAAGATACAAAGAGCAGCCAGAAAGTTTTTGAGAGCTGTAAACTTAGCAAGCCTCTAAACCTCTTCCTCCCACCGTGCTTTTTGTTAGCCAGTACCTGCTGTGCTGACAAGGGGAACGTAATTCTCAGCAAACTAAGAAAAGGTTCAGCAGCACAGCCCAAAGGTTAACTGAAGGGGCAGGAGCAACCAGTTCTATTTTCGGCAGTGCCCTGAGCCAACAGAATACCTTGGGCAAGCTGTTTTTCTACGCTCCCAGCGCCCTTCTCTGGCAAACTGAGGTTGCATCACTACCAAGGGTGGTGCTTCCAAACCCTCCATCGGTTCTGGGAACAAAGGGGACCAGATAAGAGCAGAGATAAGTGCTAGATGGTCCTCGGGCAACTCTGCCACAGGCAGGAGACCGTTCCCACTGCCTGCGGGTGATCAGCTTATACCTCCTGTAACTACAAGAACCTTTATTATTGATTGCTGATAGCGCAGCCCAGCCCTTTTTAAACAAACATGGATTTGTTAAGCTTGAACTAGAGCAAATGCAGCAGAGCGACTGCACCCTTTGTCAAGTACGGCCTTTGTCTGCTTTGTATTTACTGGCAATTAAGTCGAGTGGATTCCCAGGGATCTCACTTTCTGGGGCACCGAAAGCCAATATCTACTGTGTTGTCAGTCTCTGTGACTTCCCAGGGAACAAAAGCTGGTTTCTCACCTGCTGCCAACCAGCAGCTCCACAGAGCGGTGCCTTGAGGTGTTCTCCCACAGGTGGGGCTTGGTGCTGGGCTTGGTGGTGGTGGGTTAACGGTGGGGCTCAATCTTAAAGAGCCTTTTCCAACCTAAATGATTCTATGATGTGTTTCTATCCTGCCTTGACTTTTGCAGGTATTTAACATGCTGCAGCAGAAGACTAAGGTGGAGGAAGGTCTCATCAAGGACAGAGGCGTCCCTCGCAAGCCAGGAGCGGCAGGATAAGCACTTTGACAAGGCTCACGATAAATGCAGATCGGGGCTGTGGCACTTGAGGCTTGTGTATGTCAAATCATTCAACTGTGGTTAGACACGCTGGTGTGCAGAGAGCACACTTCTTCCTCTCGGGCCTTCGTTTGTCGGTGAGGCACGGTCTGGCTGCTGTCGAGAGCTGCCTTCTTCATCTTGGCCACAGGTTTCCTGTGACGTAGAGAACATCACTCCGCTTTCTCACGAAACAGAAGAAATCCCATTTGCAAGTTCTTTCCTACCTCAAGCAAAGAATCATCTCTTGGTACAGCTGTGGACACAGAGAGAGCGGAAATAAGTTTCTTCTTTGGTGTAACCGTTGCCCATACGGAACGAGTCCTGTCTGCCCGCATAAATGACCCAAGCCAGCTTATGCAACTTTTCACTTTTCTCACCCTTCCCGTCCAGGCCTGGCACTGGATCTGTAAGCTATTTTGGGCTAATGTTCCTGCGGTAACTCTCACAAATTTCCAGCTCGGGGGTCACTGGTAGCAAGTGACTCAACCCGAGGTGTCGTTGCACTTCAGGACATTGACTTGAAAGATAATGGGGGGGGGAATAAGCTGTTTCAGCAATTTCCACATGAAGCTCCACACGAACGAACGCTGATAAACATGCGGAGGAGGGAAGGGAGATCGAAGAGTCTATTTATAGCGTAGTCATTGCTAAACTTGAACAGATCACATTACCTTTCCCACCGAGCACTTACAACCTGTAATTCAGTCTGAAATGTTAATAATCCCCAGGGCTACTTAATATTTTTCTGTGCTTTTTTAATCATAAGCTCACTGTAGTAAAAAAATTACAGAACTTAAAAATGCCCGTGGTCACGAGGATGTTGAACTTTCCCATCCAAACAAGCTGAAATTTCTGTTTAATCTTCAGCTTCCAAACTTCCATAAGACTACAACTTTCTTTTTTTTTTTTTGCCCCAGCTCAGGACAGAAGAAGTGACCCGAAACATTGAGAACACTCACAAGGCAGGCGAACAGAAAGCGGCCATCCTCCCGTGGTCTGGTCTGCAGAATAATTCCACTCCAGCTCTGCCCATACAGCTGCTGCAGCAGCATTCCTGATAGTGATTTTTCTGTAGAAGAAAACTGTCCCTCCAACGGCTGGAGGAAATCACGCTGTGGCTGAAGTAGTTCTTGCCTCTCATTGCCTCCCCTTTCCCAGAGCTGCTGCAGTTCACGGTGTCACAGCTCAAACTTTGCTGCTTGCTCAAGGCTACAGAGCCAGGCTCTGCAGGGGAAAAAAAAAGAAAGCAGACTTACTTTTCTCCTGGCACTGCTGGGTCGCTGGTATCTTTTGGCAGAGCCGGAATGGAGAGGTTTGCTACAATCTCTCCATCAAAACTTTAAAAGACTCAGCTACACCTCCCTTAAATTCAGCTGAAGCTTTGCTGCCACCCTTCTTCCAGCAGACTCCAGGTGCAGAGACCCAGCAGCTCTTCCCACCTACCCGAGCGCAGGCGGGTGTCCGCCGATCGCACCGCTGCCAGTTCCACCAGATGAGAATTTCACAGCCCAAGCTTCTCCACGCTCTTGCTGATTACCGGCCCCGTAGATGTGGTGTCGCACAAATGTTTGGTAAAATAGTTGCAGGCAAAAGGGCCTGATACAGCTTAAATCATGTCAATGACTTGTCTAAATGAGGGTAGCTGATTTTGCCTGATAGCAATTTCAGTGATTGCTTCTCAGCTTCGCTGCTGGTAACATTCGCCACCGAAATGCTGGTTTTGGCTGTGTGGATTTAGGGCAGCAAGATTTCCCCCAGCAGATATGCAGCTGGCCGGCAAATGGCCTCAGCATAATGCACAGAGAGAGGCGGTTGGAGCAGTGGTCACATGTGCTGCTCTGCCCTGGGAGACTTGAGGAAAATAGCCCTACCCCTTCGGGGACACCCAAAGGGTGAAGGTGTAACATTGTCAACCAGAAGTTGGCTGTTGGTAGTATTAATGAGAAAACAAGAACCCCCAAATGACTTTTCTTCACTAGCGTAACTGCATTCATGCAGAGCATTTTTGGGAGTGGTGGTGGAAACAGCTTGGAGGTGAGGAGTTTGTGTCTGGGATTTCTTTTTCTGCACCGCAAGAGCACACTGCTGCACCGACTGGGTGTGGGAGCACAAACTAGGTCCTCCTTGGCCTCACCCCTAGGAGATATCATTGATGATGATCTCGAGGAGCCTCCTGGATTGCTTGTGCTCTGCTGTGCTGTCCCTCCAGCAGCTCCCAGGATGGTTGAAGTGCTCCATGGGGACCAAGATCTGCAAACATGTGGCTGCTCCTTCCCGTCTGGAGATGTCCTCAGCCACTTGCTCCTCCTGGTCATGCAACCTGTAACAAACAACTACTCCAATGCCACCCTTGCCTCTTTAATCCTCACCCAGCCCCAGGAAAAGTCCTCCCTGAAGAGCCTGTATCCCCTCACTGCAGCACTCCGGTCACGGGAGCCGTCCCACCACATCTCCATGACCCCAGCCCTGTCCGTCACTCCCTCCCAGGCTGCTGGTTGCTCTGTCCCTCCCCGTGGTTCTTCGTGCCTGTGGTTATCTGGGAAATGGGAGAGACTCGTGTCAACTCACCACACTAGGAAAGAACATCTGCTTTGCACAGAACGTCCATTGAAACCTTACGCCGGGGCCGTTCCGTTGCTGAGGGTTTAATTGCACAGACATTGCCTCCACACAAAAGTTGTGTTGACATAAGCTCTATTGATTTAGTTACACCGATATGAGTATCTTTGAGTACGTCCAAGCTCTGGAGCTCCTATAAGCTGAGAAGGCTACAGGTCCCCGTGGGGTGTGGCACATATTAACCCCTTTTTCCATGACCGTACTCCCATTTTTTTGCAGAATTTCCAGGCAGCTACGGCCAATCCAAACAGATAACCCTCCAGATAAATGCTTAGTCCTTTAATTCAGCCAGATGAAATTTTCCAGGGTGAGAAGGAAGAGAGCACCAGAGTTTCTTTTTCTGAAAGGCACAAGGTGGAGAGGAGTAACCTCTTCAAAGTTCACATCCTCAGAACGGCGAGTCAGGAAGCCTTTGCCGGGAACTGTTGCGATACTTGTGGTTGCCCAAGGGAGAGAGAAGAAAGGGCAAGGGAAGGCCTGAACACTTTCTTCCTTCTGTCTTCAGCACTTGCTTGCGTAAAGCTGAAGCAAGAAATCTGAGCTCTGGTGTCCTGCCAGGACCGGACAGGGCATCCTGTGATGCTGGGGCAACGACAGCCCTGATTTCATTTTCCTGCTGAGAAGACACGTGGGACAGAGGAGGACGTACTACTACGCCGCTGGGAAATTCCAATATTGCCTGAGCACAACCACACTTGACTTATCCACTTTGGAGGGTTGTTGTCTGACTGGGTGCAAATCAGAGACATATGACACAGAAGACAACCGAGGCTGTGTCTTACTCGGGACCCAGGAGAATCTCTCGCTTCGGTTTGCTGCCCAGCCCTCTGAAAAAGTTTCCTCAGGAGTAGCCGGTGTGGAGATTTCTCTTGAGCAACGACCTGATGACAAAACCGGAGCCTATCCCCTCCACGTCACAATTTGAAATGATTGCGAAGTTAACTTTTATCACTGACATATTAAAAGAAAAGCTCTTGTCACAGTCAGACAATCCGCTCAGCTTGCACGGGTCAATGTTGTTCGTACCATGGTGGGTCACCAGTTCAGGCTCCTGGTATTTATACCGGAGGCACTGGGATCACTCAGCAGTAAAATACAGCACGGACAGAGGGGAGCCAGCACGGAAAGCTTTCAGGTAAGAAAGTGCTGGAAAGGGTTGGTACATGTACAAAAATAAGGATTTTTCCCATTAAAACTGGCTAAACACAAGCAAACTTTTTTCTGTAAGCCAAAAACCCCAAAGGGAATTTTTTGGTTTGGTTTGGTTTGAATCCTCTGTGAATTTTTCATTTTGTCAGTAAAACAACTCGAGGGAACAGCTTCATTTAAGGTTTCATTACCGGCGACCAAAACAACAGCATTTTTCACAGGTAAACGTGACATTTCAAAGGCTCCCACTGCCTCTGCAGGGGCATTTGCTTGCATCGAAAGATTAATTTTTGTCAAAATCTCCTTTCAGTGAAATCGAGTCGAAAGGCTCCTTTGAGCGGGACCGGATTTGAGGAGAATTCCAGTTTGCTTTGAGGAACGTGCCCTCCTGTGGGTATTTGCTACAGCTGCAGCAAACCCGCGCCTTTTGCCAGCAGCCTTCGTTTCTTCGCTTTCTTTACCTGCAGTTTTCTTAAATGAGGCTCCTTTTCCCCCTGACCCTCCCCACACTCGAATGCCATGTTCAGTTTGGGGCTCCTCACGACGAGAAAGATGTTGAGGTGCTGGAGCGGCTCCAGAGAAGGGCAACGAAGCTGGGGTATGGTCGAGAGCACAAGTCTTAGGAGGAATGACTGAGGGAACTGGGGTTGTTTAATCTGGAGGAGAGGAGGCTGAGGGGAGACCTTACAGGAAAGGAGGTTGTGGTAGGGTGAGGTCGGTCTCTTCTCCCAAGTAACAAGCGACAGGACAAGAGGAAACGGCCTCAAGTTGCGCCAGGGGAGGTTTAGATTACAAACCGGGAAAAATTTCTTCTCCCCAAAGGGTTCATGCAATCACAGACCAGTTTGCATTGGAAGGGACCATCATGATCATCTCCTTCCAACCCCAGGTTGCTCAAAGCCCCGTCCAGCCTGGCCAAGAACACTTCCAGGGAGGGGGCTGCCCCAACTTCTCTGGGCAACCTGTGCCTGTATCTCACCACCCTTGGTTGTCCAAATCTTTGAACACGTCAGAAGGAGCGATTAAGAAAAAGATATTAGTCTGGTCTCCATTTCCCATGGTAAAGGTGGATGTTTGTGTGCATTAGGTGACTTCTCAGAAACGATTCCATCTCTACTTTCCGTTTTAATGTTTATTAAGCAATGACACCCTCACCTAAAAGTTGTTTTTTTGAAATATCCTTGTCCTCAGGGCATTAAGAGAGTGGCTCATTTTTTTCTTTGGAGCTTCTCAAAATCTCACCCAGCACACCCTCAATGCTCAGACACACAACTCTCTGAATTTTTCCAGTACAATTCTCACAGTAGCCTATCAAAAGCAGGTATAATGACCCCAAATCTGTGGACAGACCACATGGAAACCAACGTGTCCAGTCTCTCCAGTTCATGTTGCCTCACTCAGTCACTTTCTCTCCATCTCTCCCTTTTCCAGGAACTCCTTTCCTGGTATGTTAGGTAAGAAAACTAATAATCCTGCGGTGTTTGGAGCTGGCTGTGTTATTGGAGTCTCCATGGGTACAAATTCCACACACTTCCTTGGCTGAGGCTGGGACATACCTTTCAGAAAACGTTACAGAAAAATACGTCATAAAAGCTTTTATCGCCTGTCAGTGAGGTGATCCTTGAAATCTTGGAATCTCTGACAGGGATTTTTCAAAGCAGTTGAAGCGGTGATTCCGCCGGGTTTAACTGTCGGAGGAAAAAACAACAACAAAAACCTCACAAACAAAAGTATTATGTGAAGCTTTATAAAAAACCGCTGCCTTCAAAAACCATAAAGAAGAATCAAGACCGGAAAATTCCATCTGAATTCTGCTGAGTTTCCAGCCTGAACCACTGAGGACGTCGGTGGCGGTGACACCGATTGTCCCAGCTGTCCTGGTGGCGATGTGCATGTAAGGGCAGAAAGCGTCACGCCGAGGGACCTGCTGCTTTGGCTTAAGCCCATCAGTCCCATCTTCCCACCCGCAGGCACGAGCTGTGTTTGTCCCAGTGCGGCCTCACCGCGCCGTGCACCTGCAAATACACGTATCGTCGATCTACGTGTCTCGGGGCGGCCGGATTCCGCACATTTCCCAGCCCGGCGCGGGCACTGGGAGCTCCTCCCGTGTTGCCGCCCGTCTCCTCGGGACCCTCTCCGGCTCCGTGCAGAGCTCACGGCAAAACACACTTTGTTAATGCAACCGCTCGAGGGCTGAGCCCGGAATTTCGTGGGTTTAGCCCAAGCTTTAAAACCCGTGATGGATTCTCCATCAGGAAGTGTTTGCTGTTTGACAGATCATTTTCTGTCATCACAGAATCACAGAGTCACAGAATCACAGAATCACAGAATCACAGAATATTGGGGGTTGGAGGGGACCTCCAGAGATCACCCAGTCCAACCCTCCTGCCAGAGCAGGGTCACCCAGATCAGGTCCTACAGGAACGCGTCCAGGCGGGGTTTGGGTGTCTCCAGAGCAGGAGGATGCTGCTGCTTCCGTCCTTATGCCCCCCATGCCCCGACCCAACTCCGAGCGCTCGTTCCGCTGGCGCTGGGCTGGGAGCCCGCACTCCCCTGCAAGGCTGGTGTGCACCGATTCCCTGTTTTTTTCTAAAATTTGCACCGAACCAGGACCTCCGGCGCCTGTTTCTCCATCATCTCCCGCCGTGTCTCCCGCCCCATATTTGTTGGGTGACTTCACGGCCGGTCGCTATGGAAACAGTTTGATGTCACGGGGACCGGCGGCAACTGGGAGCAACGCCGGCGGCCCCTCCCCGCCCCGTGCCGGCCGGATGGGTGCCAGCGGGAACTTTTTTAATATTTCGTAGGGGAAAAATTAACTTTTTTTTCACTATAAATGCCGGACCGCGCCTCCCCGTCCCCGACACCCCCCTCGCCCCGCCCCCTCCGCCCCCCCTCCCCCTCCGCCCCCCCTCCCCCCGCCCCCGGCGGCCCCTCCTCCCCCCGCCCCGCGCAGAAGCGCCAAAGCGCGCGCCAACTCTTCGCTCCGCCCTCTCCCCTCCTCCATTGGTCCGAGCGGGCGGAGTCCCCGCCCCCTCGCAATGACTGACAGCCGTTGGGCCAACGGCCGGCGGCGCCTCGCGGGGCACACCCCTCCCCTTCCCCCCGGAGCCGGCGCGGGGTGGGCGGGGCCGGGCGGTGACGTGAGGGGAGAGGGTAGCAACAGTTGCCTCGAGACCCGGCGCCAGGCGCCATAGTGACCGTAGCCCTGGAGACTGTTACTTGCCAACGGGAGCAACGCGCGGCCCCGGCGGCCGGAGCCCAGCGCAACCCGCGGCGCCCGCCGGGGAGGGCAGGTGAGCGGGGGGGGGCGGGGGGGCGCGGCGCCCCGCCGGCCGGGGGTGGTGGGGGGGGGGGTGAGCGGGCCCGGCCCGCGGGGGGGGGTCCCACCCGCTGAGGGGGGTCCCGCCCGCTGAGGGGACCCGCGGCGGGGCGGATGGAGGAGGCGGAGAGAGGGGGGGGGGAACGAGGCGCTTGCGGAGGGCGGTGAGGCGGGGGCCGGCAGCGGACGCGAGGACCCCCGGCCCTGCCGTCCGGCCCGTCCCGGCCGCCGGCGTGGCGCTCCGGGACGCTTCTGGCCGGGGTCCGGCGCCCCTCGAGGGGCCGCCCCGGGGCTGAGGGCGCGCCCCGCGCCGCCCCCGGGAAGTTGGCGCGAAGCGGCTTCCCCCTCCCTCAGGCCTCGGGGGCACCGCCCGGGGAGCGGCGGGTCCGGCCCGCGCCCTGCCGGGGCGCCAGCATCCAGCCCTCCCCCTCCCGCCCTCCCTCCCTCCCTCCCGCCAGCACCAACTTCTCCCCGGCGCTCTCGGCTTTGCCGTTTGGGTTTTTTCCTTTTTTTTTTTTTTTTTTTTTTTTCCTCTAACTCCGCGCGTCAGGTTTAGTTCGGAACAAGCGTTGGGGAACAGACCCGGGCTCCGTCCCCCCCGCTCCGTCCCGCGGCCGTGCCCGCTGCACCGCCCCCCCGGTGCCGCCTCCCTTCGCCCCCGAGCCCGGACCGGGGGGGGTTGATTTCGGCTCCCGCTCACCCGTTTTTTGCCCGAGCTCACCCATAGTTTGCCCGAGCTCGGAAATCCCAGCGCTTCCTTTCTTGTTGGGCTTAGAAACGAGCGAAAACTGCGATGAGACCTATTTTTAAGCGTCTGCCGGCTATTCTGGACTTGTTTTCTCCTGTTTGTTTTGAATGAAGTATGTTGTGAAACGAGCCTCATCTCCTGTTCGAGCAGGGCTTGGGGCATGTGCCTATTTCAAGCGTGAGTTCCTGCAGTCTGATTAAATCTTTCCATGCTTTTTACTTAGATACCGAAGTCTTTTTTTTTTTTTTTTCCGGTTTTGCTATTGAAAGAAACCTTTCTAATTAAAGACCAAATAATTTTACTAAGTCTACTTTATGGATTTGCGCTTGGAATATCCTTAAACTGACCGGGCTCAGCTTCAGATTCATTTCTTTAGTCGAGGTGCTTTTTTATTTTTTTTTCACCTGCTTCTGCCCAGACTTTTCAGCTCTCTCTGGGCTACAAATCAGTCGAGAATAGAGACTAATTGCTAGCTTAATAAAAGCAAAAAACAAAATCAGTCTCAAAATATAAACCATAGGCTTACCAAAGACTGGGGTTTCTTCTTTGCTTCTGCAAACACTTTTTGGTGTGTCCTTCAGCCAATTTAAGACAAATTCAATCTTATCTCAGGTTTTATTCTAAAGTTACGTGTCTAATGGAAGGGAAGGTATCTTGTCAGACCCTCTCATCTATTGCGTGATGGTCAAATCAGCCTCTGAAGGTATCTGTCTCTGTTGAGGGAGTCTAGGACGAGCAAAGTTTGACTTCCAGGTGAGGAAAAGCCAGACTTGTAGGACCAAACTGTGGCTGTTGGATATCCAAGGTCGGGACTGGGGCGTGGTGGCTCTGACATTCATGCTCGTTGCTTTATTTTGAAAATCTCTGTTGATATTTGTAAAAGACTGGCGCATCCAACTGACTCGTTACCTCTCAATATCCCAAGGGATGTGAAATTCATTTAATTTGCCTTTTAGCGCGTACAGATGTGGGCACGCTCTGGTTGTTTGGGGGTTTTTTGTTGTTGTTGTTGCAAGCCTTCAGAGTTCCCGTTCTCAAAACTGTTCCCGTACCAATGAGGGCTGGAAATGCTCATCTCTTCAAACAGAATCTGGCTTCTCAGGTAACCACGGGCTCTTGGCCTTAAGGGGGAAAGCGCACGCAGAAGCAAGCGAGGGCTTGACAGCTGGAATTTCTTTGTCCCCGCTTGCTTTCTGCAAAACGTGAACCATCCCGACAAGGTCGTGGAGCATCCGCTGCCCGAGAGGAATGCCAGAGCCCTCAGACTTCACGTGAGGCTCCCCACAAGCTCCCGAATGCCCTGCTTTGCATTTCCCTGCTGGGCCATTTGCATCTCATGAATTCCTCTCCCAGCACCGCGTCCCTGGCCTGGGGCCCTGCACGGTCGCTGCGGGAAGGTCCAAGCGAGCTTGAGATCCCGACGCTCCGCTGCGGCGGCTGGAGAGGGTGGGAGAGGTAGAGGCGACGTGCTGGGTGCCCTGGCCGTGGCCCAGCGCAGCAAATTCTCCTTCAGCGTCAGGTCTGCCCCGCTCAAAGAGCATTTTCTAGGTTTGGCTTGTGGATTTCTAGGTTTGACTTGTGGATTTCTAGGTTTGGCTTCCAGATTTCTAGGTTTGGCTTCCGAATTCCTAGATTTGCTCCTGAATTCCTAGATTTGGCATATAAACCCAGGGCAGTTTTCATCAAGGGACTCGGCACCGTGTCTCCCGTTGAGTTCCTGGCAGCGAGCGCGGGAGGGAGGAACGGGGTCGCCCATCTCAAGGCTTAAGGCTGAGGGTGGTCTAGAGAGAGTCGCTGTTAAAACAGGTGTTATGGACCTGAAGGTGCATTACAAATATGTTTTCTCTGTATTTCTGCGTGCGTTAAGTCTGAAACGGTAATTCAAGGCCGTAATTGGTGAAGACATGAGCAGCCAGCGCGTTCGATATCGTGTGTCCTGCCTGTCTGCTGGGGGAAATTCTCCAGCTGAGATCATTCGTTGCCACTAAAAGTCACCTCTGTGCTCGTTACCTTCTCTGCGACAGCTTCGTCAGGGCTGCCACGAATGCGAAGCCTCGCTCGGTGGTTAATAACCGTCGCTTTTCCCAGCTCCATCGCGGCGAAATAGACGGCGCCAGTCATTGTCTTTAAATAGTCTCACGCTTGTAACACCTCGGAGCACTGACAGCTGTTACGCTTAATCACAACATGTTTTCGCTTTTAATACAGGCCTGTAAACAGAGCTCTTTTAACGTATCCCAGCATATTTCCCTCGGTCGGTTTTAGTACTCCGGAGCTAAAAGCGGCGCGCGGAGTCACGGCACGGCGAGGGCACCGCTGATTCAACAGGCGGATCTTCCCGCTCGCCTTCTCAGCCAAAGTTTCTGCTGGAGGCTGCCGAGTTATATTTAAACCGAGTTGCGGTTTGTTGGGTTTTTTTAATCCTCTCTCTCCCTCCCTGCAAACGAATGCCAGCGCGGTTCCAACGCCTGGCCAGGGGCCAGCTGCCCGACCCGGCGTGCCAGGGCTCGCTGTGGGTGCCGCGGCCAGGAGCGCCGAACCTCCCCCCTTGGCCGTGTCGGCGCGCGCACCTCCGTCAGCCGGCGTTAGGTTTCCGATATTTGAAACATCTGCAAGGTTTCTTTCTGTAATCCGCGCTTTGAGACTCGGTGTTTTGTCCTATTCGGACTGGCAGGTCTCGATTCCTGCGTTCAGACGGTCGCACGGCCGCCTTATTGTCGAAGAATGTGCCGGCTTCCTCGTGTCAGGCCGTTCCTGTCGTAGTGTGTGAAGCCATGAATACATAAACAAACATGTCTTCATGTGCTGAACAAAGAGGAGTTCTTCGGGGCAATACGTACAGTCATCGCAGAAAGCACAGAGGAAATTGTTTTGGGGCACATCCCTATGCAAGCTATTTATTTAGGGGGGAAAGTTAAAAAAACACACCTTCACCTTTGGGTCCTGTTTTTTTAGGAAAGCCGGCGGTGTCTGCATTGCATGCAGCTAAAACTTTTCTAAAAAAGTTTAGATTCCCTTACTTCAGGTGACTCATTAAAGCGCTCTCTAGTTATGTACAGGCATGTGATCTCATGTCAATGAATGCGAAAATCTTCCGATGATGTTCCTGCTCGCTTACGATGCGGAAGGGTTTGCCAGTATCTACCCAGCACTGAATTTACAGGGAGTATCTGAAGCTGGAACAGAAGCATCTTCCAGTACACTACTTCATAAACTGGTTTGTTGATCTGGGATTACCCAGGAGTTAAGAGCTGTAGAAATGCCAAATGAAGGCATTTGAGAAGTAACTTAAAGGCAATTGATAAGCCTTTTTTTCGTCGATTAGATTTCTCTTAAGCAATCAAGAATCCTGCACCCAGCTCTGGTGTCCCCACCCTAAGAGGGACATGGATCTGTTGGAACAAGCTCAGAGGAGGCCACAAAGATGCCCCAGGGACTGGAGCAGCTCTGCTGCGAGGACAGGCTGAGGGAGCTGGGGGTGTTCAGCTGGAGAAGAGAAGTTCTGGGGAGACCTTGTCCCTGCCTGCAGTGCCTGAAGGGACCTACAGGGAGGTGGGGAGGGACTTTGCACAGGAGTGTCCAGCGACAGGACAAGGGGAAATGGATTTAAGCTGAAGGAGAAGAGGTTTAGGTTGGATCTTAGGAAGAAATTCTTCAGCCTGAGGGTGGCCAGACTCTGGCACAGATTGCCCAGAGAGGCTGTGGCTGCCCCTCCCTGGAGATGCTCAAGGCCAGGTTGGATGAGGCCTGGAGCAACCTGAGCTGGTTCAGGGCGTCCCTGCCCACGGCAGGGGTTGGGTCAGATGATCTCTGAGGTCCCTTCCAGGCCAGGCCAGACTAGGATTCTATGATTTTTTTTCTGAGCTCAGTAAAAGCCAAAGAAGTCAGCATGGTACAGATATGTCAGGAATGAAGCTTTGGAAGGTATTAATGGCTGCATGTTGCAGTTGCTTTGGAAGGGGCAGGCGTCACAGAGTGCTGTGCCAATGATGACTTCATATAAAGCAGATGCACTGAAAAAATAGATCGGTGTCTTTGTTTTCTTGTCACCGATCAATACCCAGCTGAAGGAAACCCTCAGAGTCTCTAGCAAGAAGCTGACAGAAGAAATAATCACATTGACTGCAGCGACGTTCCTCACCGCTGCATCGTTTAGTTCATTGATGCATATTGTGACCATCCAGCCTCCACAAATTATTTTTGTCTCTTTGAGATGGTTCTTCTCTGGCTTTATTTGCGGGAATGTCTGAGGACAAACGAGAGCAGGTACCTGCGTGTAGGCTGGGGTGAGGACCAGCAGTTTGAGACACGTCTCTGTCTTCTGTGGCCGTGTGACTTCGTGCTCGTGCTTCTACGGGGCGTCTCCAGTTTTCACCAAGTCTCTAGGCCTTTCAGAGAATGCACAACATGACCAGAAACAAAGCGAAAGTGGGAGGCGAGAGGTTTCTGTGGGCATCACCCTGCCCAAGACATCCTGCTGCCTCCGCTGTTAAGTACCAGGTGATTCTTGCTGTCACACACGGACGGAGGTGTTTGCAGGTGAAATTGTATTTTCCCCATCCCTTCTAGAGAAGAGGCTCACGGCTGGGTTTTCTTCTCTCCCACGTGGCCTCGGAGTACACGTTTTGCTTTTCCCAGCAGGATCTGAACCCCTGCTCTTACCCACCAGCAGACACGTGCAGCAAACCCTTCGTAGGCACGTTGTGCGTGAGTGAATCCTTGTAAGGGCTACGGAGCTTGGGAGAATCTGGCTGTGAAGAAGGACGGTTCTGTCTCCATAGCTGAGTTCTGTAAGTGCCCAACTCACTTGGAAGTGCCAGGATGAAATCGATCCTGAATCTGCCTGGTGATGCACCAGATATTCGGGAGTTTGGGGTCTCCTTCTCTGGAGACTTTCCAACCCACCTGGACGCGTTCCTGTGTGGCTGCCCTGGGTGACCCTGCTCTGGCAGGGGGTGGCACTGGGTGATCTCTAGAGGTCCCTTCCAAACCCAACACTCTGTGATTCTGTGAGTTTGGGGTGATATGGTTGGTGGTTCTTCGAGGCCTTGCTGAGCTGAGCGTGTCGGTGAGGATGTGCCTTCTTTTGGAGATGCCACTGGTTAAGACTGACAAGAAACATTAGGAGGAAAGGAGAGAGAGGAAGAGCCGGGGTGGAATGATTCTAAGCAAACAACCTCGGCATAATGAGCCATTTCCTTAGCTGCCACCTGGTTAGTCATCCTGAGACTATTTTTTAGTATCAGCTTAAGATTCCGTTGCCACCGTGACACTCCTGGAACTATTCTGGGTAATTTCTGCCTGGACGCACAGTTAACAATCATTCCCCTTGCTTGGAGAGTTCTGTTAGTTCTTCCGTCTCTGGCAGAGTGTACCTGGGATCAGCTGCCTGAAGGAAAAGGAACCTCGTGCCGACAGGTACCTGCTCTAGCTAAGGCAACGTTTTAGAAGGAACATGATTATGAGCATAATTGGGAGCGTAAAGAGAATTCTGATGTGGCGTGTTAGCCCGCAGCCAGCCAGCTCTGGGCAGAGGGGTCACCTCTCCGTGGTGGACCCAGCCTGAGGCACTGCCCGACCGTCGTGAGATCACAGACCGGCTGCTTGTCCGGGTCCTGTTCCCCTGCTCTGTCCTGAGGAGCAAATCCAGTGTGGTTTGCAAGCCTATGAGGGAGATTAGGCTGCCCTCGTGTAGCTGAGTGCGTAGACAGTGGGACAGTTTACACAGAGATTTTTTTCCTAAACCAGTTCTACAGTGATTAGAGAGACCAGGGCATTGAGCACTGAGTTTTTATTATTACCACCTAGAGGCATCCAGCAGCCCCACACCACGGTGCAGGGACGCCCTGAAGGCAACACTGCTTGAAGTTACTCTGTTCACTTGATTTGGAAAGGTTATTTGTGGTGGTTATTCTGCGTTTGTCTTCTGGGACGGCACCTTTTGGAAAACGATGGTCAAAGGCAGAAACAGTCCAGACGATCTGAGCGCGTCGCGTCTACCGAGAGCTTTTGCACGAAGGATTTCCCGTGTTCTGTTGCTCGCAGGACTGGATGCTGACCTGGCGGAGCTCAAACCAGCTCCTGAGAAAAAGGCCTTCTCTTTTTCCCCTGACGTGCAGGCAGTAGTCTTGCGTTTTCTCTTCCCCAGGCTGTGTTCCTGTTTGCACAGTAAAGGGAGTTTGTGCGTAGCCTCCGGCGAGATGAAGCTTGCAGAAAGCTGGGGGGAAGGAAGTTCTGAGATAAGACCAAGCTCTGGGCGTGTGGTGGGTACAGTCTGTCAGCGGTGTCGCCTCGCTGAGCTGGCCCAGGATGTCTTCCCCTCTTCTTTCTCCTCTCTCAAGCTGCCTTGGATGGTGCAGTCAAAAAACCAACTTGAAATCCACCTCTGGGCTGTGAAACGTGGGGGTGGATGTAAATAAGTGCACATGGACTAGTTCTGTCTAATTTATCTTCAATCTTTGCTTTTAAACAAAATACTTGAGGTGCTGCTTAAACACCTACCCCTCCCCCCGCCCTCCAAGAAGATGAAATGCGGATCTTTTCAAATATTCATGATCTTAAATCACCACTCATGGGAGGAAATTTTTTCTTCGATAGGTCCGGATAATAATAAGAGAAATAATGGCTTCTGGTCACCAAGCTAATTTTCAGAGCTCCCTTCTTCCGAGCAAATATTTATTCTTCTTAATACGATAAACGTGCGCCATTGTTCAGAAGGCTTGCACCTACCGGGAAAATGAAATATCCTCCACCCAGGTCCTAAAACCCTTGAAGAAACTGGGGCTTGCCTGCAGGCTACCCATCTTCCACCGTTGGTTGAGCTCGGAGTGCAGATTTTTCTGTATTAATTACCCTCCTCCAAGCCATAAATACAAAATTCACCTGCTGAGGCTGACGGCTTGCAGCCCTGGCTTGAACCGGGCGCTGCGGAAGCAAAGGTTGTTTCTGACTTAGCCTAAAGGTCCCTCGGTGTCAACGTTTTCCTTTCGGAAGAGCGTTTGCGATGGGACTTTCCGTAAGGTTGCTTCCGACACTGCCATCAGGGAATATTCACCAGACGGGAGCCACTGGCAGCCCTGAGATGGTTGGAACCGCCACTTGCTGTGCTAATAAATGGACTTATTTGCATTTCAGAGTGTTGTCTTGTGCGCTGCAACCAGTAGAGATCATTGTGGAAGGTTGTAAGCCGGAGTATTCGTGTTTCAAATGATACTGGAACAGCAAAAGTGCTTTTTTGATTCTTACCGCTGCTGTTTTCCACATTTTCATTTTTCCCCAATCTAGATGCTGCTCAGAACAAAAATCCTAAAAAGCAAAATTGAACCGAAACAACCAACTGACACCTCTCCCCCTCAAAAAAAACCCCAGCAAACCCTGACCAAAAACCCTTAAGCAACCAAACTTAGGAACTACCAAAAGGATCCACAACTTGTTTTTTAGGTAAAAATTGCAGTCAGCATCTCTGAAACGTTTAATGAAGTGTGTGTGCTCCCGGAGGTTTACCTGGTTACTGAAATCGTGAGTCAGGTCATTATTTAATCTTTCCTGAGGTGGAAATAGCTTCCTTCAGACTTTTTATCCAGCATCGGTTAAAAAAATGTGAATCTCTGCTCTGAAACGGCGCCGGGCAGCCCTGATGTGCCCAATAACTTGTTACCCTGGGCGCGCTGTGGGAGAAGCGGAGCCGCCGTGGGCTCACGACGAAGACGAGGGTTAATGGGTTTGTTCTCTCCATCTCGGCAGCCTCTGCAGTCCCCAGCCAAGACATTCCAGCGCGATGCCTCAGCCGCTGCCGCGTCATCTCGGTGCTGTTGGGCAGGGCTTGGCCGCAGCCCGTCCTCACCAGGGAGACGTCGAGGCTCTTTGGGTTCTTTAAGACATGTAACCCTTGGAGAGATCAACTGCCCCGAGAGCAAACCCGCTCCGGTGCCTTCCTGGAGGAAGGGGGGTGGCTGGTAGGTCCAGAGAGGTTCTCCTGCCCCTCTGCTCTGCCCTGGTGAGGCCACATCTGGAATCTTGTGTCCAGTTCTGGGCCCCTCAGCTCCAGAGGGACAGGGAACTGCTGGAGAGAGCCCAGCGCAGCCACAGGGATGATGGAGGGAGTGGAGCATCTCCCTTATGAGGAAAGGCTGAAGGAGCTGGGTCTCTTTAGCTTGGAGAAGAGGAGGCTGAGGGGTGACCTCAGTCATGTTCATAAATATGTCAAGGGGGAGTGTCAGGAGGACGGAGCCAGGCTCTTTTCAGCGACATCCACTGACAGGACAAGGGGCAACGGGTACAAGCTGGAACACAGGAGGTTCCATAAAAATATGAGGAAAAACTTTTTCACTGTGAGGGTGACAGAGCACTGGAAACAGCTGCCCAGGGAGGTTGTGGAATCTCCTTCTTTGGAGACATTCAAAACCCGCCTGGACGCGTTCCTGTGCGCTCTGCTGTAGGTGATCCTGCTCTGGCAGGGGGTTGGACTGGATGATCTTTGAGGTCCCTTCCAACCCCTGACATTCTGTGATTCTGTGAGAGGGACGAAGCCAGGCTCTTCTCAGGGATGTCCAGTGACAGGACAAGGGGCAATGGGTACAAGCTGGAGCACAGGAGGTTCCACAAAAATATTAGAACAAGCTTTTTCCCTGTGCGGTTGCTGGAGCCCTGGCCCAGGCTGCCCAGAGAGGGTGTGGAGTCTCCTGCTCTGGAGACTTTCAAACCCACCTGGACACGTTCCTGGGTGACCTGCTCTGGGTGACTCCACTTTTACAGAATCACAGAACGTCAGGGGTTGGAAGGGACCTCGAAAGATCGGATGATCTTTCGAGGTCCCTTCCAACCCCTGACGTTCTGTGATTCTGCCGTCGTGTTGGGGTTTAACGAGCGAACGCCTCATTTTTAGAGATGCTTTGGGGAAACACTCTCCCAGTTTTCACTCTGTGTATGTGAGTACAGGCTGGGCAGATCCTTTCTGTTTATTCCACCAGCTCCGCTGTCGGGGTGGATTACAGCTGAGCCAGGCGCTGGATTGCAGGGTAAGGCTCTCCAAAATACAAACTCGGCATCTTTTGTCATGGGTGCAATCACTCATAAAACCCCACGATCTGCCTTACTGTAACGCTCAGGAATTTTTAAGGCCCTCGAGTGCTGCCCTGCAGGGTAATGTGCTTTATCTTGAGCTCCACAGGTGCCACGTGAGCTCCGTCTTTACACAATATTTGTAAAACACGGGGGAATTTCGGTGACGCTCCCTCTCTTTGCACATTTCAAGAGAGGATTTATGTCGCAGATTGATTTTTTCCAGCTGTATTCTAACCTCATGTCCTTAAAACTCAAGTTTTTTTTTTTTCTTCAGGGCCACCAAATATCTAAATTGATACATCATACATTGCAATTTTTCTTCATGTTCCCCAAAGAATTACATAATCCTTTGGTGATGAGTCTCTTATTAGTTTACCATTAAGGAATTCTTGTGATAGCTTAACATTTTGGCAGCTCCTTGAATTTATATTATGATGTTGGACGACAAAATATTCCGGAGCGAACACTTTGAATGCATCTCCTGGTTTTTAACTGCTTTCCTCATATATGAGGATTGAATTACACGACTAGCCTGAACATTATGCAATATTTCCACTGGAGAAAAGTAAATTGTCTGTGGATGAATTTCTATTTCTCCTTTACACTTCTGGCTTTATAGCTACCCTGGGCTAATAATGAATTGAAAGTTGGGAAGAACTAACAGCCTGTGGCCTCTCTGCGGTAATTTTTATACTCTTTTTTTTTTTTTTTTTTAAATAAAACTTTTACTAATTTTCTTGCTTTAGAAAGCTAAGACAAGGTTCCCTGTTCCCTACTTTCCCCCAAACCAGCAGTAGCCCGTGCTGACCAGTTCAGGAAGGTCCGCACTAATATGGCCCAATAATGGAATAACAGGAATTTAATTTTAAAATTCTGCCCCCCCTCTTCAGCCCCCAGAAATCTTGCTCGTCCGGGTTCAACGAGGTGACTGCGCCGTTCCTTTGAGGCGTCAGCGTGTGGAAAACCCCTTGTGGAAGGTGAATTAATCGCTGGTTTTAGGAGTTTGTACCGACAGCGGGTGTTTTCCCCTTGCGGAAGCCCAAACAACGTTCTCGCTTGCACACGCTCGTGGGACTGGAGGTGAGGGCTGCAAACACAATTTAAAAAAAATTTATTCTGCGTGGTTTTTTTTCTGTGGCTCCTGGCGTCGCTGCTGGAACTGCCTCTTTCCTAGAGACTGCACCTCCTGTGAACTTCATATAAGCTGCTCGTAGTGCTCCTTTGAGCCTCCTTCTAGACTTGTATCTTTGAAAGATCCCTCTGTAGCTACAGCTCGGGGTTGGGGGGTGAGACAGGTGACTTTTTGGGGCTTATAGTCACTGTGAGAAGGGAAAAAAAACCCCTGATGTGAGCTCTCAGCTGAACCACGTGCATTATTTCTCCTGGAGTGCTTTCTGCCCGAGCAGCCCCCGTGCAGAGGAAGATGATGGTGTTTCCTTTATTCCCTTCATCTGCAGAAAGTAGATCTTCTGCCCTAAGAAAATTCACGCCGTTCTGGATTTTTGAGAGCTGCCTATAATGTCTCGATCGTCTGTGCTCCTCTGGCGTACGCCGCTGTACTGAACCCGCTCGCTTTGATTTCCAACGTGCTAAATAAGAAGGGGAGCTGACCCTCCCATCCTGGAAAATCAAACTAGAAATTCAGGATTAACAAAATCTACTTTTTTTTTTTTTTTTTTTGCCTTTGGAACAGGCAGATGGGATCATTTAAGGTATCCTTTGCTGAAGTTTATTTTGACTGAAGTCTGATGTCAAGCAGCATCCCAAGCAAATATTTAAGAATCAAATACCATCTTGCTGACTTACAGTTATAAACCCACTCGTATTGGCAAAGGTTCCGTGAGCAGCACAGGAATTGTTTGTGTCTGGCATTTTACATCAGTTGTGTTTTCTGCTGTTTCCTTAATGGAAAGCATGTTTTGACATCTCCCCCTTAGCTCCCGGACTGAACTGTCTGGATCTGGAGTTCCATCTGGCTTCACTGAAGAAACTCTTCCCTCGGTTCCCCACCCAAATTTCTTCTCGGTACATAAAGGAACCGCTGAAAAGGGTCGCTGTTTTGTAAGAGAACGAATAATTCCGCTTTTTAAATTGGCAGTGCCGTGGTCTTTACTGGCTACCTGCTGAACTGGGGCTCTCGAGAAGTGTTGGAAGCTTTTTCTACGGTGCTTTGAGTTGTTTGGCTCAGAAATACCTCCAGGTCGTAGCCCAGGAGTCAGGGAGGAGGAAAGGGTCGAGTACGGAAGCTGTAGAAACCCCAGTCCTATCCTTAGAATAAACTGATGTTTCTTTTGACAGTGCCCAAACCCTCCCTAATTAATGTGCTTCGACCTGTCCTCTCTCCCCTTCATAAATGTCTTTTTTTTCCTTCTTCCCTGTTTGGGGGAGAACACTGCAAACGGGATTTACCGTGTGGAATGGTGAGATTAGCGTTAGCTTGCGTCTCCTGGCTTTCTTTTTCAAGAGACCTTTATGCAATTCAGCCAACGAAAGGAAAATTAGCAGAGAGCAGTAACGTGTGGAGAGCTAAACAGTTCATAATTTAGCAAGAAGAAAAAAGTGAATCCCCAGTTCCACTGGAAGATGTGAATCCTGACTGATTCCTCGGATGCTTTTGAAGCCACAGACAGGAGAATCAGTTGGAGGTGATTTAATCAAGCCACCCGTGCGATCTCTCTTACGGAAAAAAATCCATTGAAAGCTTCACAGCCCACACAGAGGAGCGGGGTCTCGGCTCGTAATGCCTCAGCCTGAGCTTCCTCCGCTCCGCGTAATGACAAATCTTCATTGTTCTTTGCAGCAGAATAAGGGGGACGGGTTACTGCTGACGATTACGAGCAATTCAGAGTTTCTCTCACTGTGCTTTTTGCAAAAAAACAGAATGGGTCGATGCTTTGGGTAATTCTTGAAACGTGGTGTTGCTGGAGGCCCGGCTGTCCCGGCGCTACCGCTCGGCCAGCAGCCCCGCGCCTCCTCCCTCGGTCCGGAAGGAAAATAGCTTCTCCTGGTGTTTGCAGCTTTGGTACAAAAGTGTTCTCAGTCAGCTGGAGTGTCACTGCCAGGGGGGTTGACCTCTCTTCTGACAATAAAAAGTTTTCATTGATCTGTTAATTAGGCTCTTGGTGCGAGTTTGCAAACATCTGGGTGGCCAAGGGAGTTCCACCTCCCGTCAGGAACCTGCCACAAGGGCCCCGATTCCTTCCCCGGCGCCACTGGCTCATTCCTGCAATTTCAGATTTGAAATCTGTGCGACTCCTCCTGACGAGGGACCAGGAGCACGCAGGTTGTGGCGGCGAGATGAGCACGGGAGCGCGGTGCCGGACCCTCCGTCCCATCCCGGGGGTCTCTCACCACTCAGAATCCTGGAATGGTTCAGGCTGGAAGGGACCTTGAAGGTTACCTCGTTCCAACTCCCCTGCTGTGGGCGGGGACACCTCTCTCCCACCAGCCCAGGTTGCTCCAAGCCCCGTGCAACCTGGCCTTGAACCCTCCCAGGGATGGGGCATCCTTGGGCAGCCTGTGCCAGCGCTTCCCCACTCTCATGGGGAAGAATTTCTTCCTTGGGTCTAACTGTCACTTCAACTCTGCCCGAGCGATGAGGTGACAGGCTGCTCCCGTCCTGAATATCTACAGAAAAATGAACAAGTGAGTGTCCCGCCCGCCGAGCCTTGCAGCTCCGTCAGCTCCGTTCGCAGCCCCGTGCGATGGCCGAGCGGGTGGTGATGCTCAGGGCAGCGCAGCTCGGCCTTTCCTGCTCCTTCGTGGGATGCTCTGGCACCTAAGATGTGCTCCGCTACAAACCGCTTTTCGACAGCGAGAGCGTTCCTACAAAACTTCTCTTTGCTACTGGCGCCGTGCTTTTCCACTCGTATTTGCTTTGCTGATTATTTGCCCTTAGGAGGACAGTTGTTTTGTCTCAGCAGCTGAAGGCTTTCTTGTCTAGAGGGGATGGATTTGTTTTTTCCATCCCCAGATAATTTAGATACTACTGATACCTTCGAAATATTATTTTGCAGAGTAGCTGGATACCTGCGTTAGACTGCAAATGAATCCTCTCCTGTATTTCCACCTGCAAATTACAAAACTGCTACATGAAGTTTGCTGTTACAAAGCTTTAGGGCCTGCAATTTATTTTTCATTTAATCAATTTATTTTGTGGAGGAAAATTTGTGTCAAATGTGGCAGTTCTTTTAATAGGTACGTTTCAGAAATGAAATTAACTCCGATTCTGGTTCCAAATGTGTGACATTAGTGTTAAAAAAACCCAAAACCCAAAAAATGCCATTATTGCTTCTCTTAATTGTGAAATAGGCAGAGTCATTGTGTATAAAGAGATTTGTTTCAATTTTAAAAGGTTTTGTCATCCTCAGCTGTAGCCCACTACTGGTGCTTACAAGCTCACTCCCAACCCAGGAAACGTCTCAGAATTTGAAACCCAAACATTTTCTGACTGGGCCGTGTTAGAGAAAACATTCAGCCAGAAAACTTAAATTAAGATGGTGACTTCAATAGGATGCTCTTGGTTAAGGCAGATACTAGTTCCTTTGGAGCGTGGCAGCATGAGGTGTGACACGGAGCGGTCCCTTCTGGTCCCTGATGCCATCGATCCCTTCTGGTCCCTGATGCCATCGATCCCTTCTGTTCCCTGATCCCATCAGTCCCTTCTGGTCCCTGATCCCATCGGTCCCTTCTGGTCCCTGATCCTGTTGGTCCCTTCTGGTCTCTGATCCTGTTGGTCCCTTCTGGTCCCTGATCCCATCGGTCACTTCTGGTCCCTGATGCCATCGGTCCCTTCTGGTCCCCGATCCGGTGGGGTGCGTGCGGAGGGGAGGAGCGGGTGAAGAGATAAAGCGAAGGATGCCTCACTTTCTTGCCTCACCTTCTCCTTGCTTGCGAGCTGGAGGCTTGGCTGAGCGTTGCCATCGCTTGGCAGCTTGTGCTTTGACTGCAGAGACCCTCCTGCATCTGAAGAGACCCTTCTGGTACCGAGAACGTTCTGGTCCCAGTCCCCGCTGGGTACCGGGGCTCCTTCCCGGGCTCCCGAGGTGCGAGGATGCTCCCCTGCTCCAGCCCCTGCTCCTCGGCTGTCGCTCAGTTGGCAGCCGAGGCATTCTCAGCATTCCTGCCCGTGTGCACCGTCGCTACACAACATCTAATTACGCTTCTCCACAACAACTACCCGGCAAATTAACATTAGAATGGATCTGAAGCTTTGGTAATTACTCAGAAATGTCACTGGGCTGGAGGAGCGCTGGGCTCTGCCTCTGAGCAGCCTCTGCTTTCCTCCCAGGGCAACCGCTTCCTTCTCCTGCCTTTGGAGCCTTCCTGCAGGTGAAAAATGTCTTGTCCTGAGCAGCATCTTCCTCCTCTCTTGGAAAGGCTTGTTCTGGGAATTACTTTGGATGCACGAACGTCACCAAAGTTTGGCACCGGGCTCTCAAGGAGAGCTGAGCGTGTCACTGAGTTTCTGTGCTGAGCTGAAGCGTCCCGGCCAGCTCCAAACACCGGCGGCAGCTCCTTTCTTTTGGCCTGTCCCAATTTTGACTTTTTTTCTGGTTTCTTCATGCAAAAATGTTTACTGAGATTGCTGGCAGAGTTGCCTTTGGCGGTGCCAGGGATGCTACTCGCAGGTGAAGGGCCTGGGGAGTAAACCTTGTGAAGAGCGATGGAAGGAGCTGGGGCTGCTGAGTTTGGGGAAGAGGAGGCTGAGGGGAGACCTCCTCACTCTCTGCTACTGCCTGACAGGACGGTGTAGAGAGGTCGGTGCTGGTCTCTTCTCAAGGGTAATGAGTGATAGAACAAGAGGGAACGGCTTCAAACTGCAACAGGGCAGGGTTAGACTGGGCATCAGGAAAAGATTTTTCCCAGCAAGAGTGGTCAGAGATTGGCACAGGCTGCCCAGGGAGGGGGTTGAGTCCCCATCCCTGGGGGTGTTTAAAGGCCATTGAGATGTGGGGCTGGGGGAGATGGGCTAGGGGTGAGCTTTGTAGAGCAGGGTCAGTGGTTGGACTTGATGTGATCCCAAGGGGTTTTTCCAACATGAATGAGTCTTGATCCTACGACTGGCTCACAGGAGGGAGTGGAGCAGGAAGCCTCATGCACTGCGGAGTCTCAATTTCTACCTTGGGCGGGGCAACAGCATCCCTCCTGCTGCCCGGGATCCCTCCTGCTGCCCGGGATCCCTCCTGCTGCCCATCTCCCCACTTTACAGCTTGGCCACTCGTCCTGGCAAAGCCGCGGCCGCTTTGTGGCGGGGCAGCTGCCCCCTCCGAAGGGACGCCTCGCGCCGCTTGAGGGCTGGATGCAGCAGGAGCCGCGGGGAGCTTTTGCATTGCTTTGCGCTGGGTGTTGAATCGGGATTTTGGACTCCCTGCAGAGGCCATTCCCTCCAGGGGTTGCCTCAGGAGCTGCTGGCATAGCTGGTATTACCAAAACTGAGTTCTTCAGCCCCTAACGAGGGCACTTGGGGGCTAATCCTGGGTGCTGGAAATCCTCTGCGTCCCATAGCGCCTGCACCAAGAGCATCCTACGGCTGAACTGGGTGTGTTGGGCTAAACTGGGTGTGTTCGACCCTTCCACAGCTTTAACTTGCGTTTCCAGCTTAGCTTTGGGAAAAAGAACTGGCTCCTGTGAATTGAGGTTGCTGCCTCTTTGGAGAAAAGGGGAGAAGGAATGAAATAATAGTTAATACTTGATGCATATGAGCAGCAGCGCTGCTGGGGTTGCCTAGCAGCCGCTGAGACACGAGAATAAAAAGGGCTGAGTGAATGTGGTTGGAGCGGGTTCCTCGGTTCGCGGGTGGAATCCGACCCATGCGGTCCGTTGTGGTTTTTTTTTCTTTTTTTGGGAGGGGGAGGAGATGGTGGAATTTACCACTAATGGATATTTTAGCTCTGTCGGATCGTCTCTCTGCGCTCCCCCACCCCCATCTGGTTTTCCTTTTCAGTTTTTCGAGTGTCACTTGCAACGCTTCAGCCAAAAGGAGGTGTTAAAAAGTTTTGTAGGATTTCTGGAGACGGAACGGGCAAAAATATAAAATAAAAAAAAACCCAACCTCTCCGAGATACAGTCCTGAAGAGAAGGAAAAAAGTATCTCTGCAGCCTGGAGGTGGTTGGCGTTTCACGGCCTCCCCGACGTGCTGCTCGGCGCACGCAGAGAGTGCTGGAAATAGCTTCTGCGCTCACACTTAACGCTTCTAGTGGATGTGCATTTCGTTTGCTGGAAAGCAAAAGCAGAAAAATACTTTGAGGGGCAAAAAAAAAACCAGAAAAGGTGTGTGCGGGGTGGGGGGAGTCGAGCTGCTGTGTGATTGCAGATAAACTGCACCCTCCCCTACGAGGCCAGCGATTCCCCAGAGTTAGAAGGTTGGAGTAAAAACCACTTGGAGATAAAAATACGGAAGGCTGAGCATTTAAAGAGTGACTTCTTGAAAGTGGGTTCTTCTTTCTGCTTTTTCAGTGAAAGCTGGAAACCCTCTTTCTTGTCACGCTGGGATTTACAGGACTCCCACGACTGAAACCCTGAGCCCCCTCCCAGCATCCACACTTGAGATGGGAGCTGTCAGCTCTCAGTTTTAACGTGCTTTCCTCATCCCAGCGGTAAGTTTTTAGCATATTAAAGCCGGAATGAGGGCACTTAGCAGGAAGGAATGGAATGAGAAAAATCTTGGACTTCATTTGCCCGTCTGAAGGAATAAGAACAGCGGCTCTTTCTGGGCAGCAGCTCGGCTCTTGGCTCTTTCTGGGCAGCAGCTCGGCTCTTCGGCGCTCTGAAGTGAGCTGATAGGTCTCGGCTCAGTGCCAGCAAGCATCACTCTGGTAATTTTGAGTAATTTTGGTAATTTGGAAGGACCAAAAAGAGAGTTCTGGCTTGCTTCGTGGGCTGGCATTCGTGTGAGACAAGAGTTGTCGAGAGGTTGGTCACGTTTATCTGTGCTGCTCCTGCAGTGGGGGCAGAGATGTTCCTCCTAAGCAGAATTATCTCTAAAAGCCCTTTATTTGTCCAAAGGTGACAACGTTAAAGCATCTTTTAACCGTATTTTGCGCAGCTTGGAGCCTTCAGTGCTGAAGGCTGCCCTAAGGCAATGGGTAGGATGGGCGAGGATATTTAAGGAGCCTATTTTGAGTTCCCTTCTTTGTGTAATGCCTGAGACTGCTGCCGGATCGGCTCAGACAGCAGCGGATGCTGCACGTTTTCTCTCTTTGCTTAGGAGATTCTTCAAGTTAGGACATTTTCCAATTTTTCGTTGTCGTTTTCAAGTTTGCCAAGCTGTGGCAAACTCTCGACTGTCTTCCATTGAGTTGCCTGCTCTCTCTGTGGATGCCTCTCTGAACATCGCAAGAAAAATGATCGGCCGCCTCCCTCCCAATGCTCCTGGGCCTCCTGTCCTCACGCCAGGGCTGCGTGAGTCCCGAGAAGGGGAGAAAAGCAATCAAATGCTAGAAAACCCAGGAGGAGTTTGAGCGTTGAGGTCAGCAACTTTGGGAAAAAAAAAATCCTTAAATGAAGAACAGAAATTTTAATGACTATTTAAAAAGTGCCTGGTACTCTGATTTTTATTTTTTATTTTTTTAAATCTGATGGTGTTCTACTTTCCCTGGCATGAGAGCAGTGGGTGCTGCCGTTCTGCTGCGGCGCCCGGGCGCGCTGTGCCCCTAGAAGAGCAAGGCCCAAGGAAGCCCTAGGAGCAAAATCAGCGACTTCGGTGCCGAGCTTCATCGTCCGTCGCTGTGCAGGTGAACCGACGCGATGCCAGTGCCAAGCTCCGGAGGGACGAATCCTGCCCCTATTGAGTTTGGGAACCTGTGACAGCAGCGTGGGGCTTTCATGACGATTAGCAAGCACAGCAGAACTTTTATGGTTGGGATCGTACGGCGGCGCGCGGGACAATGATCTGGTTCCACCAGCCCCACAAAAGCCTGTCTCTGGTCTTTTATTTCCACAGAGCGCAAGCTCTCCCTTAAAATCCTCCGAGGGTTTATAGATTTTTGCTTGTGATCTGTCTGTGGTGGAAAAAAAAATGCAAAGTAGAGGATTTAAATTAGTTTCCCATGTTGATGGGACTAGAAAAAAACACGTTTCTGGTGAGCTTCTCCTCTTCCTCGAATCAGGGGACACTCCAAAACCACACATGCCCTCTCCCAAAAGGTTCTTTCCCAGCCAGACTATCTTTTCCCAGACTCATAGATACCACCCTAGATACCAACCTGTTTGAAGTAAGCTAAGTCCTGCTTGAAAGGGGTCTGAATTCTGCTGGGAAACTTCTAGGAATCTGCAAACAGGTGAAAAAAAAAATAAAAAATAAGTTGAAAGAGTACTTGCTCAGGGACCTGTGTGTTTGTGGCCAGCTCTGGCCGTGCAGTGGCACGGGGCTTTGCATAATGAGTAGTTACTACTGTCTCCAAAAGAGGTTGACTCAATAATAATTAAACAAACTCCAAACAATCAAAAAAAAAAAAAAAAGAAGGTTCTTTTCCTGGGCATCTGTTTTGAAGAACACCGTTAATCCGTTTATTCTGAAATAACAAGTAAGAAAAAAAGAGAGGAAAAAAAAAAACCAACAAGGCAAGCCAAAACAAAGCAGCAAACCCCGCAGCTCCCCGCCCCCTTTCGGTTACTATAGCAAAGAAATTATTTGTCGGTCCTGCCGGGCTTCTGAAAATACCCGCTGACATATTTAGTGAGCCTGGCGGCGGGGCGGGGCCGCGGCTGTTTGGTTTGGGAGCGCTCCCCGCGTTGCCTGGCGACGCGCCCTGGACCCGGGACCGGACCGCGTCGCCCCTGGCAACCGCTGTTGCTCCCCAAACAGCATCATCCCCGCATCCTTCCCCTCCCTCCCGCACCGGCCTCTTCTTCCGCCGCTTCCGAGGGGCTCGGGGTCCCCCTCGGGTTAAAGACAACTTTCCTCCCCTGCCGAAGTTGATGATTCGAAAGGATTTCAATCTTTGGCTTGACGGGCTCCAAGCGCGATCCGGATGCGTCGGCGCGGCGCTGGGGGGCGAGCTGCTCCAACTGCCTTGTCCAAAGGGGATGGATGGATGGATGGATGGATAAAATTTGGGGCGTTACCCGACGTCCCCCCCTCTCCAGGGAGACTGCAGGCGGGCTGAGGCGTCGGAAAACCACCCACTGGTGTCTCCAAGCCGTCAGTACTGCCCGCTGGAATTTATTGCCTGGGTAAAAGATAGAACTTGGTTAATTCTAGTTTGGCAACAGACAATTCTTGTTCTCCGGGAGGGCGTGAGCTGCCGGAGCAGCGTGCGGCCAGGCAAGCTTTGCTCTCCTCCCGTTCACCTCGGATGCGGTCGGTCCTATTACCGTCCTCACCAAAAATCCTGCGGTGCCTTTCTCTGAGGGCAGGATATCCAAATACACATTCCCAAACAGCATTTCTAGGGCGTCTAAAGCTGCCTTCTCATTACTTTGCCTTTCCAGGAAGAATTGCACGTTTCTAGGTAGTTTGTATCTTCTGTTTGAGGTCTTGTTTACCCCTGAAGTCTACAGTCACCGATAGCTGCGTGAACCTTACATTTCCACAGGGAAAAAAACCAGCTCATTCCCCCTCTTCACTGATCTGGAAAGCAGTTGCTCCTGTCCCATTACTTGCCCAAAGGTGCACGGATGCTGCGATGGGACAGTTCAAGAACCACTGTGAGTTTAGTTTTGGGATGCCCTCTCTCCGTGCCAGCCCGAGGCTCGGATGAGCCCGCTTGCAAACGCGCTCACGCGTCTGTTTTGACCTGGGGGCAGTTTTGCTGCACGTAGAGAAGCGGAACTGTCAGCAAACAAATCCCAAACTCTCGTGAGAAAAGTTTGTGCGTCCACGGAAGGAGGTTTTCATGTGGCACCGTTTTGTGTGTAGCGCAGGAGAGCAGAGCCAGCAGGGTGCCCAGGTGGCCAAGAAGGCCAACGGCGTCCTGTCCAGGAGGGGATTGTCCCCCTGTGCTCGGCCCTGGGGACGCCTCACCTTGAGAGTTGTGTCCAGCTCTGGGCACCTCAATCCAGGAGAGATCTCGAGGGGCTGAAGCGAGTGCAGGGGAGGGCGACGGCGCTGGGAGAATAAATCTCATGAGGAACAATGGAGGGAGCTGGGGCTGTTGAGTTTGGAGAAGAGGAGGCTGAGGGGAGACCTCCTCACTCTCTGCAGCTGCCTGAAAGGATGGTGTAGAGCGGTTGGGGCTGGTCTCTTCTCAAGGGTAATGAGCGATAGAACAAGAGGGAACGGCTTCAAACTGCAACAGGGCAGGGTTACACTGGGCATCAGGAAAAGATTTTTCCCAGCAAGAGTGGTCAGAGATTGGCACAGGCTGCCCAGGGAGGGGGTTGAGTCCCCATCCCTGGGGGTGTTTAAAGGCCGTTGAGATGTGGGGTTGGGGGAGATGGGTTAGGGGTGAGCTTTGTAGAGTAGGGTCAGTGGTTGGACTTGATGATCCCGAGGGACTTTTCCAACCTGAACGATTCTATGATTCTGTGACCTCCATGGTGGTTCCTCCCCAGTAACACCAGTCTTGGGTCAGGGCAATGCTCGCCGGGAACGTACCAGGTCAGCACAGCCTGGAAGAGCATCTTGTGTGCAGGCAGAGGGACAGTGGGGTCAGAGCTCGTGCGGGTGTTTGCAAGAGACAAAGAAACTTGCCCTTATTGTCAGGAGAAAGCAAACAAGCCGTCCTCCTCTTCGTGGCCACCCAGGCACTCGCTACTTGTGTTTCAGAGGGGAAGAGGGATCGCTTCTTGTTCCAGCTCTCCTTTCCGGCTTCTCAAACTCCTCAGGAGAAACCCACAGCAACACTAGTGCTTGTGAGCACTTGTTTAGCCCCTCGTGCCATGTTTCTGTGCACCCCGTGGTGGAATCTCTCCCGGAGCGTTGACTCAGCCGATGCTGTAAAAACTGAGACAAAGTCATTTCTTCTCTGAAGGGCCGCAATTTATGTTTGTGGCTTGCTCAGCTGAACTTTGTTAAGCACCACAATGCTCGCGGATGGTGCTATATAAATAAATAACAATATATGGGGCTGTTCTAGCAGCGGTTGCTTCTGTATTTGCTGCTCACTGGAGAGGCACGATGGAAGCAGCTGCTGCTGCCGCCCCACATCTGAACGAAATGCTGCAGCAAATCTCCTACTTCGCACTTAAATTCTCCAAAGGCCTTGAGGCCATCAAAAGGATTGTCTAGACTAAGCAAGTGAAAAGTAGGGGCTGATGAACACTTGTGTTTAAATTAAGCTGATCTCTTGGAATTAATTTAAAATAAGCGATATATTCCATAGTTTTATGCCATGGGACAAGGCTATAAAAGCAGGTCTTGCAAAAACTCAGCCGAGTACAGAGGTTTGCAGTTCCTTGTTCCAGAAGGAGCCGGGTTCAGTCGAGGGAGGATTCGCTGTCCCCAGGTACCTGGGATCACCCTGGGACCTTGCCGAAGCTGAGCTACAGACCGCAGGGGCGGAGTAACCAGATGTTCTGCTTTGGTTGACAGTTGAAAAGCTTAAAGATTCATCCTAGGAAGGAACCTCTGAAATGCTTTTGTGCCAGATTTTTGCTCGATGCGTTGTGTTTCCCCTGTTGAATCACAGCCCTGGGAAACCCCTACGGTGCACACGTTAAATATCAGGTAAAGCGCTTAACTTGAGCCCAGATCTTGTGCCCGCTTTCACCAGATAGCACCAAGCCATATGTGGCAGGGAAGAAACAAAGAGCATCAAGCATATCCTGGCAGGGTTGTGACAGCCGTTGGACTTTTTCGCTCTTAAGCGAAGAGCTGGGACTCGTGCAGGTGAGTCTGCGGCAGCCGGAGGGGCATCAGGCTGCCCGCTGGCCCCCGTGCTTCCAAGCACCAGACGGGATGCCTTCGGAGCAGAAGGAATCCAGGCCTGGCTTTTGACACTTAGAGAGTGTCGGAAAGAAAATAGGCCAGGTTTTGGGGCGGGAGGGAGGTACGTGACATTGCGTTGCCCGTGTTCAGGTCTGAGATCCGTGCATGTGGGATTTGTCCGCAGGCTCCTGCCAGCAACGTTAAACCGTCACGGCTCCTGCTGTTCGGTCTCAGCTGGCTCTTAAGGAAACTCCATGTTAGGGGGCCAGGACAGATACATTCCTCACTCTCTTCTGCTTCTCTGAAAGTTACTTTTAAAGAAACAGCAATGATTTGTGAACTGCTTTTACACAACAATTACCGTGTGATTTTATCTGTCTACATATATTGCTTGATTCCGTGAAATCCGGTTAAAGGCTGAGTGTATATTTGTATTTTGGTATATTAATAACTTACTAATAAAAGCCGTTTCCAAATTTGTATTTTTCCATGAGGACCAGGTTTCTGAAAAAAAACCCTCCGCGACCCAGCTATCCTGCCTGCTGTCCTTGAAACGCGTGTTTTGGGTTTATCTGTGTTTCCAGGTAACTAGAGCTCTTGGACAAGCAGTGGTTGCTTCTGTTTCAAATTAATTTAACCTAATCAGTGGCAGGCTCTGGTGGCTTCTCTCATTTATAACGTTTTGCAGCAATGTAATAAGCAGCCTCTCCAGAATCAGCTTTATTATCAAGTTCCTTGTCGTGTTTGCTTTCCCCTTCCATCCTCTCCACTTAACCACCGCTTAGTGAAGGCTAAAGGCTCCGACACGCGATTCAGGACGCTCTTTAGCTTGAGCCCGCTCAGGTGCCAGCTCCCATTGGGCTGGAGGATGCGATGGGGACGGGGACACGTTTGCTCAGCTCAGAGTACGGAGGTGCCCGAACCTTCTCCCCCATCCTCTGCTGGATTCGGGGCTGGTTCGGGAGGGGCCGGCTGCGAAAGGCGAGCGCTGCCCCCGCCCTTGGGGTGCGAGCAGGACCCCCGGGTGCTTGTTGCCGGTGGTGGGGATGTCCCGCAGCGTCCCGGGCTCTGTGGGGTGGCTGGGCTTGGCGGCAGGCGCCACAGGGATGTGCTCGACGTGAGATGAGGGGTTGTGGTGCAGAGACCAAGATTTGATTAGCCAAGAGTCAGTCCAGTCCCAGAATCACAGAACAGTTTGGGTTGGAAGGGACCTTAGAGGTCACCTCGTTCCAACCGCCCTGCCATGGGCAGGGACACCTCCCACTAGATCAGGGGGCCCAGAGCCCCATCCAGCCTCATCTTGAAGGGATGAGGCATCCACCACCTCTGTGGGCAACCAGTTCTAGTGTCTCACCAGCCTCATGGGGAATTATTTCTTCCTTATATCTAATCTAAATCTACCCTCTTTGACTCTGAAACAGTTGCTCCTCATCCTCCCTGACAGAGCCCTTCCCCATCGTTCCTGTAGGTCACCACTCCACCAGAGGGCTTTCCTTGCATTGCTAGTGGCTCAGTTTAACAAAATTTTGCTGCGTTACCTGCTCTAGCTTTTAGGTTGGATATCAGGAAGGATTTCTTGACTGAAAGGGCTCTCAGGCATTGGAAGGGGTTGCCCAGGGCAGGGCTGGAGTCCCTGTCCCTGGAGGGGTTTAACAGTGGGGCAGACCCAGCGCTGGGATGTGGCTTCGTCGAGGACTGGTCAGTGTTGGGTTAATGGTTGGACTCGATGATCTTAAAGGTCTTTTCCAATCTGGATGATTCTGTGGCTGCCTCTGAAACTCAGAAGAGCGGGCTCTCCTCCCAAGGCTTTTAGAGCAGTTAAAAACCCAGGAAACCCTGTAGCTCCCCTAAACCAAGCTCGTGTCACGATTACCAGGTGTACACCCTGTGATGGGGATTGAGGTGCTGAGCAGTGACACCTCCACGTGCTTTGAGCTGCCCCTGTTGCCACGCGCCGCGCTGGGACCTTTGGTCTCCGAGCATCCTTTGCTTGGTCTGAAGGAGAAGATAATTCCTGAGCAGGTTCTCTTTGGCTCAGCCATCCGAAAGCCAAGAGTTTGGGGAGCTGGAACCTGGTTTTCCCGAAGGTTGAGGTGAGCTTGGCCCTTGGGCTCGGTTCAGAGCCTCACGCTGGCCGTCTGCGCCTGACTGCCCGTGTGCCCCTTCGGCTTCAGAGCCTTTTGGGCAATCGAAAAAGAAAAAAAAGTGTTTTCCTGATTGGAATTACAGGGGAACGGCTGTTATTTCTTGGCGAGGTGCTTTGGAGACGCGCAGCAACGTTGACGGGCGCACGTGGAGGCGAGGGAGGTTTGATCCGAGCTCTGAGGTGGTGTCATTCCCTCGGTCGCGTTTTCATTCCCATCAAATAGAAAAGGTTCTTCTGAAGAACGAAACGTTTCCTGGTGAAAACACAACTAACGCCTTTCCAGGGCAGATCGTTAAACAGAGACTAAGCCAAAAGGGTTGAACGAAATGGAAAATATCTCAGAAGGTTTTTCTTTAGTCAAGTAAATGCGGTGTAGAGTGCGGCGGATAAAATTGATGGATAGTGCGCATCTGCTGGAAAAAAAAAAGTAAAAAACTGCTGTTCCCTGCATTCCTTTGATCATTTTCAGCCAATTTTGAGAGCATTAAGTGGATTCTTAGTAGTGGATCTATTAAATGTAAAAGCCACAGTCCCTTCTTCTGCGGTCAGGGGAGAAAATACCACTTAGAGCCCCTATAGAATGGGATGGTTAAATAGCGTTTTTATTTCTCTTCAGCTCAGTTATCGCTGTTCTGGTTTTCCTATTCATCTAAGTTCCAATCCAACTGAACTTGAAGAAAACCAAATAACTATTTTCCTTTCAAAATACGCAAAAAATGCACAAAACCAAACAACAAAAAGCGTTTGGATTTGGGTTTGGATTTTGATCCTAGCAGGTCAACGGTATGGCTGAGAAATAATTCCTTATTTTAAAAAAAAATTAAACTACATCCTTTCCATTATTTTCAGAAAAAAAAAACCCAAACAAACCTCAAATAGCAGGAGATTTCTATAAAAAATTCCTAGCTTTATCATGACCTTGTATATGGAAATATGCCTGGATGTGATTTCCTGGTTATTTTACCCCCTGGTCAGCCCGAGATCCGCTGAACGGAAAGAACAGTGGGAGCACAAACTGTGCACAGCTGAGCATCCTGGCTGCTGGATACTCTCAATCTCATTAATAAAAAGAATGAGTGTGGTTCACCTGGGAAAAAAAAAAAAAGAAACTTTATCCCCCTTTGTATCTTAATTAGAAAAGAAAGCTGTGAAGTGCATCCTTCGGGCGTCGAAAATGTGATTTACTGTTGACTCCAGTCATTTACCTGGTGGATTTTTCTGCGCCACGTTTAGATCCTCTTTGAGAAGAAGCTGCTGAGCCCGTCTACAAACGGCAACCGAAGGGAATTATTTACCCTGTAGAGTTAATAACACCCACCAAGGTTTACTGGGAAGGAGCTGTGAGAAACTTTGGCCCAGACATGGAATAATCGACTGTCCTTAAAAACGACAACAAAGAACTCGGTGAGGACGTTTTTCTTATTTACGTCCCGGTATTTATTATTTTCTATTTCAAAAGTTCTGCCAGAAAAAAAAAAAAAAAGGAAAAAAAGGATGTAATGAAGGAATTTAAGAAGTTTAAATAAGATCGAAGTCTGACCAAGTGAGTTTGGAAAAGCAAATTCGATAGAATAGTTCATGATTTGTCTTCGAGTGAGCAGGTGGTTCACTGAAACAGGAACAATTTTAGTATTTGGAAAGCAACACTAATATTAAAAAGCATTCCCGGGTTGCTGCCGTGGGGTAGCTCGTCTGTTTTACATCTTTACCTTAAAAAATGAGAGATCCGTGAATCCAAGACTTAAATACCCTACGAGAGCCAAGACTGTGCCAGTCCCACCCCTGATTTATGTAAGGCTGCTCTTAAAAAATAAAAAAAGAGAGTTATATTCACTTCAAACAGGGATACTTTCTTCTAGGATAAAAACTACCGAGTCGGTTGGCCCCCAACGCCAACGGGAGGGCCTGGGGAAGGCTTAAACCCACTTTTTTCGAAGCCCAGACGCTGTCCCGGCACCGAAACCAAATAAACCAAATATTTTCCCCGGGGACAGGCTCCGGCCCCGCTCCGCAGCGAGTGTTCCACGGTCCAGGTCTCTCCGCTCCGAAACGCTTTTTGTGTTTGAGCGCTCGGCGCCCGATCGTTTACGTTACAACATTCTGTGGAAAAATACTTGCGGTTCCTCGTCGGCTGCCAGAGCTCGTGGGCACCCAGGGGCACCTTTCTCGCTACGAGGGGGCTCGTGCATCAGCCCCCCCCTTCCTTCCCCGAGTTCTTTTTTTGGGGCGCTGAGGACGCTGCTGCTTTTTTTTTTACCTTCTCATCACTCCAAGGCGAAGGCTGTGTGAGATTCTGCCGCTGCCCCCTCCTTTCGCTGCGGATTTGAATATGGAAAATATTTTTAAACGCTCCCCTTATCTGTGTTTTCGCAGCGTTTCGGAGCCGCTTTAGGCAGGAGAGATTAACAAAGGCAAGGCTGTTTCCGTGAAGGCGACGGTGGCTTCTGAATGAAATAGTGACAAGTGGAGTTTTTATCACCCCTCGAGGCTGGTGATATTACTACTTGTCTTTCTCACGCGCATTCAGACTCTGACAGCCCTCCGAGACCGGGCGAAAAATCTCCTGCCTAGGGGAGCGCTGGGGCTTTTTTAGGAGTGGGAAAATTGAAGCGCGGGGAATGGGAAGCGTCCTGTTCAAGGTCACGGAGCGAACTGGTGGCAGGACCAGAAATAGCACCCAGAAGTTATTAGGGGTTGGGTTTTTTTTTTTTCTGGATTTCCTTTCCTGTCACCGCTGTTTGCTTGGATACCGAGATGGCTGTGTGTAAACAGAAGGTTTCCAGAGGCAGCAGCCTGGTTGTCTGCCTGATTCGTTCAGCGGTGATGCAACCTGGAATCCAGATTTCTGCAGCGCCTTCCACGGCTGTGACGCTGGACGTGGCGTCACCGGCTGCTTTGAGCGACCAAAGGTTTCAGCCTCTCTACCCAAAACACCGATGTCTTGAAAGGAGACGGCTGAGAGGGGACCTTATGAACGTACAGAAATATCTGAGAGGTGGGGAGCAAGGGGAAGGGGACGATCTCTTCTCAGTGGTGCCCAGCAATAGGACAAGGAATGATGGGTTTAAGTTAGAACATGGGAAGTTCCACCTCAACGTGAGGAGAAACTTCTTGGCTGTGCAGGTGCCGGAGCCCTGGCCCAGGATGCCCAGAGAGGGTGTGGAGTCTCCTTGGGACCTCCTCCCTTCATCATCCTCGTAGCTCTCGTAGCTCCGGAGACCTCCGGAGAGCTACGAGGATGATGAAGGGACTTGAAAATCTCTTCTCAGTGGTGCCCAGCAATAGGACAAGGGATAACGGGTTTAAGTGAGAACATGGGAAGTTCCACCTCAACGTGAGGAGAAACTTCTTGGCTGTGCGGGTGCCGGAGCCCTGGGCCAGGCTGCCCAGAGAGGGTGTGGAGTCTCCTGCTCTGGAGACTTTCAGAAAAACTCCTGTGGAGCTGCCCTGGGTGATCCTGCTCTGGCAGAGGGTGGGGCTGGATCATCTCTGGAGGTCCCTTCCAGCCCCCAACAATCTGTGATTCTCTGGTGTTCACTCAGGAGCCACGAGGATGCTCCTTACTTTGCACTCAAAACTCCCAAGAAGAGGGAAGAGCAAGACTTGGGATGCCACGTTTCTCCTTCCCCTTGAAAGCCGATGCTTCACCTGTTCTCTGGAGGCTTGGCTCAGGTGCCGGCTCCTTCGAGAGCTGCGCTCCCAGGACGGCGGCGAAGCTTTGCAGCACCTGGTGATGGTTTCTTGGAGCGCAGGAATTCTTGTTTACGTTGTCAGCTTTTCATCGGCACAAACGGATGTTGGAGCAGATGGCGCGCGTGTCTCTGTCTCTGCAGTTCTCGGGAAGTGCGGGATGGCTTCAGCGGGGAATGAATTATTCTTTATCCAGGGTGTTTCACTGGCAAACAAAATAATGAGAGATCTTGCACGTGTGCCTTGGTGGTCAGTCCTTCTGTATCTGTCTACCTTGTCTGGAAGTACCAGCTGGAGGTTTCGTCGACGACTTTGTGTCTGGCTTGGTTGTCATCGTTAGCGGAGCCCCCGGGTTGTAATAAATCTGAAAATAACGTTGACGGTTTATTTTGGCAGCAGACAATTCATCTTCCACCCTGCCTGCCTCTCTTTGATCTCTTTTGGTCGCTGAGGGAAACCAGAAGACTAAATTTATCAGCAGAGATGAGTAGGTGGTAATTCTGAGATAGCGTTGTCTTCCGAGGGCCCTCCTCTGGTTAGAGCTGCACTTGAAAAAAGACCTGAAATGCCAAGATCTGACCCCACCGGAGCCGTTCTCAAGAAGATCATTCAAATACATTTGGCCATTTACCCACCGTTCCTCCCATAATCTCCCCACGCTAGATTTTTCCACTCACAAAACCCTAGAGGGCTGCGAACCGGAGCCTTGAGCCCAAAGAACGGACAATAGAACACTTGCACAAGTTAGAACACACACCCTGCAAGCGACCCCTCGCTTCTGCCTGAGCTTCTCCGCGTGAGCTTTATAAACCTGCCAGCTGCGCCGGCCGGATCTTTGCTTGCAAATAATTGGGGGCTGGAACAGAGCAGAGGCTATTTCATCAATCTACTGGGAGATTTCTGATTTCCATGACCCTGCAGAGCTCTCGCGACGGGCGACGCCTTCTGACGGAGAGAGTTTTGGCTAAAAACCGCTGCGGGGCAGTGATGGGGAGGAGCAGGTGCTGCCTTTATATAGTGGAGCTGCAGGGAATGGGCTCGGGCAGGCTGGAGGGCTACGAAGGGACACAAACAGGGATAAAGAGTGACTAAAGGTCTTTGCCTTGTTTTCTGGCTTGTTAAAAGAATCTGGTCGCTGTGTTTGGGGCAGCAACTCTGTGAGTTCCGTATCTGCTCCCTCCCCTGGGTACAAGAAAGATGATGCTCGACAGAAAATTCCTCACAAGTTGTGGGGTTTGGGGGGAAATCAGGAGAGTAATTGTAATTTGTGGGAATGTGGGGTCAGCACTGACTGGAAAAAAATCTTAAAAACTTGGTTTGTGAAGTATCTGAATATTTGGATTTGGGTTTTTTTTTTTCAGTGGCTGAAGGAGAATAACCAGGTAACTTCTCTAACTTCACCTCCCCCTTGCATTTCATTTTACCGTAAAGAGCTGTCAAATGAGCAGGATCCAGGTAGGATCCAGCTTCTCATTTTCCCTTTTGCCTCTTGCACAGAGGTGAGGAAGAAGTTCTAAATTTGAGTAGGGAAGGGAAATAAAGTGGAATAGATTTCACGCCATTCCTTGGAGGCTACGTTACGCTCAGCAGCGAGGCTGAGAAAGGAGAAATGACACTGGAAGTCTCTGAATCTTTTGGATTTGAAGTGACAGCAGCAACTCTCCTACAGTAGAACAGGAGATACTAAGATAAAGAGGCTCCCTCACCCTGCAATATTGCATCAACCCCCCCAAATGATGGCAGCAACTCTCGGTGTCCCGGCTGGGCTTTGCTGTGCCCCGCGGGGACGGACGCTGGGTGCTGGTGCCAGATGGGAGCGAGGAGACGTGGAGAGCTGGGAGAGCACTCAGCCCGGCTCTCGCGCCTTCTCTTCATCCCCAGGATGTTCCCACGTGGCCCTGGGGATGCTCCTGAGGTGGGCGAGCACCGCTGGGGCTGGGGGACCCAGGCGACTTGGGGCATCGGCTCCGGGGGTCGCAGCCTGGGAGTGGGGTGGGAGGGCGATGCCGTGGGAGGGCAATGCCGTGTCCGGGCTTGGGGACCTCGGTGAGGCTGGTGGGATTCAGGGGCAAGGGCACGTGGCAAGGAGGGCGCAGGTGTTTCTTTGTGGGGGTGCTTTGGGGTTTTTAAAATGCTGGCGAATCACTGCTGCGGTGCCGTTCACATTTGATGATGGGTTGCGATTGTTGACCACCCCACTTCCCCAATGAATGCGTTACCTAAGCTCCAGGCACATACTTGGAATTGATTTTTTTTTTTCTTTGCAGTAGTTAAACATGATAAGGCAGAGGGGGAGAAAAATTATTTTTAAAATCTGTGCTTACTCTTCCAGATCTCAAGTTATCCTCGCTATGACACAATAATTTTCCAACTCTACTTTTCGGTTATATTTAGAAGTGCATTTTCTGTTCCTTCCCTCTCCTTTCTGTGGAACAATTGTGCAACTTTCTTTTTTTCTTAATATAATACCGTATTAAAATTAGCTCCGACGCTAAAAAGAGCCCTCTGTGTAGGAAGGTAGCCACCTTCCTTCCTAGCCGCTTCCCCTCGGTCTTCCACTGGGATTTTAGCCCCGTTAGGGACGGGTCGCTCGGGCCGTGGTTCGCTGCCCCGGCTGATCTCAACCTCTGCTCTCTCCCAGCAGTGAGCATGCAGAGTTCCGAGGGTGGAGCAGACTCAGCAGCTTCTGTGGCGCTTCACACGTCGGCCTCAGCCCAAGCTCCGGTGGTGCAGCCGGTGCCAGCCTCTCAGCAGGTAACGTACGCGCGGCTGCCAGCGCCCCGTCCGCAGAGCTGAGACCCGTCGTACCGGCAGGTGGCTTCTAATCCAAGGGGGGTTTTCATAGGCAGAGGGTCGTTAATCAGCTCGCTGAGGTAGTGGGGAGAACCCGTTGTTGGACTTGGGGTTCATAAAGATAAAAGATATTTCTTTACTGCAAGTGCTGTCGGGCGCTGGAACAGGCTGCCCAGGGAGTGGGTTGAGGCACCATCCCTGGAGGTGTTTAAGAGATGGTGGGTGTTGCCTTGACGGACGTGGGTTAGTGGTGTTCACAGGGCTAGGAAGAGGTGGGACTCGATGATCTTGAAGGTCTCTTGCAGCCAAAATTGTCCTGTGATTCCATGATTGACTCTATGATTTCATGCATTAGGCCAAGGAACACACAAGCCTTAGAACACGGGATTAAGATTTTAACTACCCATGGAAGTCACCTCATGCCAGTTTGGTGTTTGCCTCAGCATAATACCCTGTTGTTCTTATTTAGCATGCCAGGAAGAGCAGGAGAAAATGAAACAGTCCTTAAAAGCGTCTCTGCAAATAAGGTCTCGAGCTCAACAAAGAGGTGAGGGAGGGGATGCTAATGCAGGGAGAGGGTGGAGGAGCCTCATGCTGGTCTCTTCCTTTGGTAGGTGGATCCTGACCTTTTAAATTGGGCGGGGGGGATTCATATACATGAATGTGATGCACTTGGGAGGGCTCCTGATAGGATGCAAATGACAGCTTCAGCTGATGAATGAAAACACCTCGTGCAAAACGGGAAGGGTTAAGTAAAGCTGGTTCCTTTTTGTGCCTTTTGGGGAACTCTCAGAAGAAGTTTCTGTTGCAGGAAGCTGGAGGGATAAGAGGATGGGTGGGGATAGCTTAGCTACACCCTTCAACTCCCAAGTGAGCAGAAGTAGCTGCCATTGGATGCTGGTGAAAAGGAGCAGTTACAAACCTTGGGAGCCTTCGATTCACCAGGAGCTGTGGCCATTCACATGGTGTGATTTGGAGCTCGCTGTCATCTCTCAGCCCTCCCAGCTTTGGTTTCTCTGGGTGACGTTTCTTGTTCGTGTTGCTGTGACGTGGATCCCGCTGATCAATAGCATCAAGTGTCTTAGGGATCAGTTAAGCGCGAATTTGACTGTGACGTGTTAGAGAAGTTTAGAAAACCCATCTTTGGATTATGAAATTCCCTGCCCAGCCTTTGCGAATGCTGCTTTCATGATGCGGAGTATTGAGTGGAATTCTGTGGATTGAGGAGGACCCAGAGGACTGTGGAAGGTTGCTGAAGAGGAGGAACAGACAGAGCTTTTACTTCTCACCAGTGGGACAAAGAAAATCCCAGGAATGAACTGCTGGCAGCATGAGCGGTGTGAGGCTGAAGCCTTTGGTGTGGTTGATCACTGGTCTGCCTTCCAGTGTGAGCAGAGGCTGTACGAACGGGACGGCCTCATCTTACAGGTTGGGGGTGATTCCATTTTTTTTTGGTTGGGAGTTAGTAGGAACAACCCGACAAGTGGTGACAAACGACACCAGTAGCTGAGCTGGGCAGCCGTGCCAAGGGAGGAGATGTGTCGTTTGGTAGAAGCGATGACGACAGGTAAAAAGTAGGAAGAAGGAAAAAATCCTGCTGAGACTTTGGTGCAGGTGGCATTGCCAAGGCCTGGCTTGGAAGAGGGTTTATAATGTTCCTGTCTCACGCTGGTCACAGCCTCTTTTGGAGAGAAAACTGATGAAGTGGTGGGTGGCATAAGCATCCGGGTCCTTGTGCTCGCTCAGCCTCAGGATCTCCAACGTACCCGGACCTGCTGAAGCCCAGCCTGGGGACTGGGGGTGTAGAGGCTGCCTAGAAATCTGGACAGTCACCGTATTCCTGTCACGCTGCTGGGGTGGAATTGCTGGCTGCTTACAGAAGGTGTGTTGGGAGGGTGTCAGAGGGCTAAAAATCAGAAATAATGTACATCTAAGGTAGCTAGTAGTTGTCAAGGTCTCTTCTGAGATTCACGTGGGATTGTTTTGCAGCTTTTTGTTCTGGTGGCCCAGTCTGCTGGGTATGTTTAAAGCCTCAAGCCATGGAGGATGACTGTCTCCTTGGAGAAGGTCCTCATCAGCTTAAAAGGCCGTTCTGGCGCTTGGCTCTGTTCACACGGGCCTCAATGAATTGTTTCTTTCCATCCACCACATGCCCACGTGTGCTTGGCTGGACCCCAAAGGCGCTGAGCACCCCACGAGACGTGTGTCCAGCCTCGAACTGGCTGACGAGCGTAACACAAAGGGCAGGGGGACGATGGAAATGACGGAGTGACCACGGCAAAGCGTTTCGGTGCCCTCGGGGGCACCGAGAGGAGGTGCAGAACCATCTGAGCTTTGGTGCTGGTAGAAACCGTAAGGGCTGTGACACCTTAGAGAGCAATTTCTTGTTGTAGGAGGCAAAGTGTGGTTTGGGAGAGTAGTGGTAAGAGAAGGAACTTTGCAGCTCTAGAAGGAAAATGTGAATGTGTGAGGAGTGGGTCTTGTTTAGCTGAATCTCATGCTGAGCTCCTGCCGTCAGTCAGCTCTTCGCTGTTATTTCCAGTGTTAGAGATGATCCACGTCAGAAAATGTGGGTCCAGCTTTCCTGAAGTTTGGGGCACTGAGCTCAGGCACTGGAAGGGTGGGGACCGCGGGGACGCTCAGTAAGGGGCGGGTACTGCTGCTGCCCGAGTAGGAGGCAAGCTTTCTGTGAAAGTCTGGCAGAGAAAACCTGACTCACCCGTGTTACAGCCTGAAAGTAAGGGTATGTTCCTGTGTCTTCTTCTTTCAGAGGGTTTTGGTCCAAGCAGCAGGCTCCGCTCCCAAAGGGGCGCAGATGCAGCAAATCTCCGTTCCCCGAGTTCAGCAGGTTCCACAACAGGTAACATCTCCGGGGCGAGACACCGCGCGGGGACCCCCGTGGCAACAGGACCCCAGGTCCCACGCGGCGTTTGAAACCGGGCCAGAAAGCCGCTTCCAAAAATCCTTAATTAAGGAGTCGTGTGCAATGAGAGAACTGGAGGTCACTGTGAGAGCGGAGTTCTCCATCTCTCCCTTCCTTTCTTAGGCTGCTGGCAAAGAAGGCTCTTAAGATATTTCAAGTTGAGAAAGACCCTTTACCGTAGCGGTTGTCTTTGAACCGTTTGAAGATTTGCTGGATGCTTTTAATTGCCGTTTAAAAGCAGTCCTCCTTTGTAAGGATTTTTTTAGAGGCAAAGTGTTGGGGATTTTTTTTTGATTACACAAATAAATGTACTGCCTGCACGTGGCTTCGTAGAAAGCTTAAGGTGACAGAGAGCGCCACGCGAGTGCTTTTATTTGTCTGAACTTTGCCTTTTGCAGTCCTCGTTTCCTAAGAAACCAGCCCGCCTAATGTGGACAGTGAGGCTCACCCTCTTGACTTTTTCTTCTAGAAATTTTTTATTTGGTTGCTCAGTTTCAGAAGAAAAAAAAACCAAACAAACCAGATAACAGCACCTTGACAGAGCGCAACTATATCCCTCCCAGAGCAATGAAAACAGGGGGCTGGGGTGCAGATGGACACGGCCAACCAACCTTCTGGCTGAAGGAAAGGCTGCAGCGTGATCTCACTCCGATTAGTCAGCGGAGAACCAGCCCTGAGACACGTGTGCGGAGGAAACCCGGCTCCATTGTTTCCATTGCTCATGGAGCAACTATTTATTTCTTTATTTATTTTAATTTGACCTTTTAAAACAAACACACCCTTTGGTAAGCATGTGGGGGGTTTTGATTGTTTTCTTCTAAAAAAAGCCTTGATCGTCTCTCCTATGAAGCGAGACTGAGAGAGCTGGGGCTGTTCAGCCCTGAGAGGAGACGGCTGAGAGGGGACCTTGTGAACGTAGAGAAATATCTGAGGGGTGGGGGTCAAGGGGAAGGGGACAATCTCTTCTCAGTGGTGCCCAGCAATAGGACAAGGAATGATGGGTTTAAGTTAGAATCATACAATCATAGAATGGCCTAGGCTGGAAGGGACCTTAGAGATCATCTAAGGTAGAACATCAGAAGTTCCACCTCAACATGAGGAGAAACTTCTTGGCTGTGCGGGTGCCGGAGCCCTGGGCCAGGCTGCCCAGAGAGGGTGTGGAGTCTCCTGCTCTGGAGACTTTCCAACTCGCCTGGACGCGTTCCTGTGGGGCTGCCCTGGGTGACCCTGCTCTGGCAGGGGGTGGCACTGGGTGATTCTAGAGGTCCCTTCCAACCCCAACGCTCTGTGATTCTGTGATTCTATGATTCTGCGTGTAAATGCTGAGGTAAGACTGAAGATGTAATATGCAATTTCTCCCTCTGTTGCTGGCCATAACTCAAGTTTGTGATGCTTGTTTCAGGTGCAAGCCGTGCAGCACGTGTATCCATCCCAGGTCCAGTATGTGGAAGGAGGAGAAGCTGTCTACACCAATGGAACCATGTAAGAAACTCGTGTTGGCCGCAGCAGAGCCCTGGTCCCCTCCCAGCCCCCCTCCACCCTGGTGCTGCAGCAGGCACTGACCCGCCATTGCGAGGAGGAAGAGGAGGAACGGCCGTTCCATGTGCTGCGCTCTGTGTTGAGGGGTAGTTTCAGCCAGACTCTGGCCTTGGAGGAGGTGTTGCTCTCGTGGAGGGACTGTTCTTCAGGGAATGTGCCCAGCCCGTGGTGGGGTGGCTTTAGGAGCCAGACTTAACCGCTGGAGGAGAAAGCGAGCTGTTCTGCTTCCGCTGGGATAGAATCTTAGGATCAAATTTCTATTGAGGAAAGCTGCGTTTTTGAGAAAACTGCAGCACCCGATTCAGTGAAAACAAAGTTGATAAGACACTTTGTTTTCGTCTGTGGCCAGCCACGGTATGTGGGTCTCCATAGCGATCAAGGTCTTTAGCGGTTTGGAGTTAGCCAGGTGCCGAAGCGAGGAGGAGCGAAAGCCGGGGCAGCTGACCCGAGCTGGCCAACAGAAGTGTTCCACGCCACAAACGTCACGCTCGCTATAAATTGGAAAGTTGGCCGGGGACGGGCTCTTTGCCACCATGGCGGCCGCCCGCAGAAGGTCGTGCCCGTCGTCCTGCTCCCGAGGCCTGCTCTTCTGTTTGCTGTGAGCATCGCGTCCGCGCCGGAGCCGCGGGGCTCGCCGGGCGGGTGCCCAGCGTCTGCTGCTGGCGGCGCGCGGCTTTGCCACCACCGCACGGGCTGAGCATCACTTCGTGTGCTTTCTGTTGCCGTTAATACGAGGGGGGTTATTATTATTCTGTTAAGTCCGTTTCCGCTCTGGCCCATGGGTCTCCTTTCCTTTTCCCGATTGCCTTTCTCGCTGCAAGGTGACCGGGTGGGACAGGCTTTCTGTAGGGTTTCCTCTTCCTCCGGCTTTGCGCCCCTGCGCCCGCGATGCTCTCAGCCTCCCGCACCAAGGTTGCCCCCGCGGCTGCCGAGCAGCTCCCGGGCCCTCTCTGTGGCTGTGAGTCTTGTCTCCAGGGCTGATGAATATTGTCTGGGCTGACTTTTACAGCACAGGGTGCAATTCCAGTGGAGCAAATCCCACTGGCAACAGAGCGGGGGGGGGTTTGTGTCCAGGTTTTTGGAACCCGCGAAGTTAAGCTTCTCTCCGCCTCCTGACCCTCTTGTTCCTTCGACAGACGAGCCACCTACTCCTACAACACCGAAGCTCAGATTTATGCCCCCAGCAGCACAGCGACCTATTTCGAACCGCAGGGAGGTGGAGCTCAGGTGACTACAGCGACATCCTCTCCTACAGCCATTACCTCTCACAACATGGTGGGCATCACCATGGACATTGGGGGAAGTCCGATCCTCTCCGGCTCGGGAGCCTATCTCATTCATGGGGGGATGGAAAACACTAGACATTCTCTGTCACATACTTCACGCTCCTCTCCAGCAACGGTATGTAGCCCTGCAGATATTGCAGCTCGGGGGCCAGGAATTAGTCCGAGGGGACTGAAAAGCCTTCAGAAAATTAAAAATTCCTAGCGTTGTGTATGACGTGCCGTGCAAATGCGAAGGAGAGAATAGACACTGGTGTGCTACAGGTGTTTTTCAAAGGGAGTTTGGGAATGGCTCTCTTGCTGGTGGGCAGAGCCTTGTCCGAGTTCCTGAGGGGATCGCTGAAATGACACAGCATGGAGAGAAGAGAAAATTCTCAAGGATTTTGTTTCTGCTTCCTCCCACCCCGAGCGAAATGTTTTGGCTTTCCCTTTCGAAAGAATTCTCAATATTTATATTTTCTAATAAGCACAACATCTGAACGCGGGACACGGCTTATCCAAAATAAAGAGGGATCTAAATGTGTTTTTAATTGTGAAGAGACCTGAAAAATCCATTATTAACACAGTGGGTAATTAGCACATAAGGAATGTCAAGCCGACCATGCTAAATGCACATCTATCAAAAAAATCTTGGTATGATCTCCTACACCATTGTCTATTCTGTCCGTGCCATATGTTACAGAAAATTTATATTTAGGGGTAATACTGATCAAACAGAAACGTTTTAAAGCTCTAACTGTTTGGTTTTTTTTAATCATGTCCCTCCAACTGTCAGTCGAGGTGCCGGGTTGGTAGAAGCACAGCTGTACAGCTGTGTGGGGCTCAGGGGGATACAACAATTAACCCAAAACAGCGTTTTTTGCAGCTGGAAGCTACCAGGGCTCTTTTTATCGGAGGATCTACCAGCCCTTCTTCGCAGCTGCTGCCAGGAGGGGGCTGGAGCTTGTTTTCTGGGACGCTGCTCACCTTCCTTTCCAGAGGGGTTTATGTGTGTTTGTATGTAAACCTAATTACAAGTGGAGGAGTCATTCGGTCCGCGGGGCCAGATTTTAAAATACGAACAGCACCACCCAGGGAGAAAACCAGGATCCAGAGTGTTCTTGGAAATCCGGCCCGTTAGGTTGTACTTTTTTTTTTTCCCCACCGAGTTTTAGTATATAAACCACGTTTTTTGATCTTCGTGCCTTTGATCCTGGAGTAAATGTGCTTGGCCTTAGGTAGGAGCAGGGGAAAAGTCCTTTAGCTTTGGGTGGAAGTGGGAATGTCAGGTGCGTCTGGATTAGCCGGGGTTCCTTTCTTGTGCAGGAATTGTATGTGGATTTTAACTGTTCTTGGTTAAAAACTAGCAGTGGACCTTCTGGTTTTTGCTCGAGCTTGTTATTTGGAAGGAAGTAGCTGCTGGTCTTGTCACCTGCGTGGGACCGCGTCTTGCAAAGCCACACGACATTGCTCTGGGGTTTGGGTTGGTGTTTTTTTTTTAACTTCCACAGCGTAAAAAGCCCGAGTAGGGGACGTGTCAGTGCAAGTGTCCCGTGCACAGATGTGGTTTGTAGCTGTCGGTCACATGAGAGAAAGCTGTCCAGCAAAAAAAAAAAAAAAAAAAGAATTTAGGAAGTGACCTTTATGAAAAAGGATCTGAAATCAATTCACTCTGTTGCATTTAGGAATGAACTTTCTGTAGGGATTTTCAGACCAAATGTCCGTGGAGGGGCTCAAGGGGCTGCAGTAAGGGCAGGGGGGACAGTGTCCGCCTGTGGCTCTCAGCTCCGTCAGCACGGAGCAGAGTCGGAGGGGGGTAACTGCTTTGAATTTCACCTGATAATGGGCAGACAGGTTGTGGAAGTCTTAAGGAGAGCGATGACTAAATCGAATCAATGCGCAGGAAGGTTATTTTTCGTTGCAAGTTCTTCCTTAAACAGAGAATGGGGAAAGCTGCTGGTAAAGAGGCCGAAGAGTCCTGGCAAAGTGTCTTTGGGGCAGGACTGTGGAGAGAAAGCGAAGCCCGGCTCGTGCAGGTGTAGCCAAGGAGTTTGCCCGTGGCTTTTGGGTGGAACCTGAGGGACGTGTGCGGAGGTGCTGGGGCAGAGGGTCGCGCTGAGACTAGGGTGTGACACAGCCCCTGCCTTTGGTTGTTGAGTGTCGCTTCAGGTCTGATTTGTTCTGTTCTCTCACTTTTCTGACGGAGCTCAGCCCAGCTCCTGTGGGTGTAGCCAAGGAGTTTGAGGGTGGCCTTGGGGCTGTAGTGCCAAGGACGTCATGACAAGCAACAATGTGAGGGGCAGCAGCAAGGACCGGGGAGGTGAGGAGTCCTGGAGGGTGTTGGAAGCCAGAGGCAGAGCCGGCCCTGAGACCTTGAAAGCAATGAGGGTGTCTTCAGAGAAGAGTGGGAACAGTGGAGTGAATTAGCAGTGGTGTAAGAGCTGCCTCGGGAGGTTGAGGGATGTTTGGGACACTAAAATCAAATCTTGCGATGTTTAAAGCAACCCATCTTCCACATCTGCTGGAATAATGACCTTGTGCTCCATCGAATGGGCTGAAACAGCTCGCGGAGCAGTCCCACGCCATGCCTGTGCCATCAGAGCGCCGGTCATCTTCGTTTAGATGAGGCCGTACCAAGAGAGCGAATCCTTGAGACCTCCCGTAAGTGGCTCCTCGTTGCTCCTCACCTTCGTGCAGGGCTCTGTCAGAGTTTTTAGTCTTTGCCCTGTCGTATTTTTTTTCTGCTAAGGTGCAAGGGGTCCGTTTGTCCAGGACCCTTCTCAAAGTGCCCATGGGCCAGGCGGGGCTTCCACGCTTGCGTAAGAGCTGTTACTCAACTGGCCCTGAGCTGCTCCTTGAAGAGAGGAAGGAAACGGTGTCTCCCTCTCGCACTGACTCATTTCCTGAAGGCTGCGTCAACAACCAGGCTTTGGTTCCCCCTGGTACCTCAGGGTGTGCTGGGCAGTTTTCTCAGAAAAAAACCCCAACAAACCCCTGACACATCACCTTAGACTGACCCTTTTGGGTTTTTTCAATTGGGTGTTAACTCCTTGAGAAGCGCCGCCGCCATGGCGCTTTGGAATGGAACCCGAGGGACGGGCGCTGGAGGGCAGAGGGTCACGCTGAGACGCGGATGGGGCTCAGCCTTTGGTTGCGGAGTGTTGCTCCGGAGGTCAGCTCTGGTTTGTTGCTGACGGAGCTTGGTTTTGTAACCGGCCGTTTGTTTCTCGACCTCTATATTCACGGCGCAAGGGGAGCTAGCTGGTAGGGAGGGAGGCCGCTGGCAGGTCGCTGTGCAGATGTGTTTGTGCGTGTGCCTGCGGACGAGCGCGCGGCCGTGCGTGGTTAACGAGGACAGACGCCAGAGACAGCTGCTGACCCGCAAGTTTTCCCGCCTGGTGTGCTCTGCCTTGTCCTGCCCGCAGATAATAGGGGTTTGAGAACATCTACTGGAAAGAAACAGCAGGTTCTGCTCCTGCCAGTCCCTTCATGTGGGTTTTTTTGTTTGGGTTTTCTTTTTCATTTGTTTGGGGTTTTTTTTTCCATCCCTCACTTGCAAAACCCTCGTGCTCAGGAGCTCTAGGGCTAAGTAGTTTGCCGGAGATTGCCAAGGAGAAGGCAAGAAGAGTCCTGGAGCAAGTGTGAGCAGAAGGCAGCAGCCTCAGCTGGGCTGGGTGTAGAACAGGTGCTGGGCAGAGGGAAGCTGGGGGGTTCTTCAGGGGCTGGGATGTCCCAGCACCACTGCAGAAGCACCGAGTTTTGTGGAAGCGAGCACCGGCAACACCAAGGTGTGCCAGCCTGTCTTCGTGGGAAGAAGGTCACTTAAACCTCTCTTCTTCCTCCAGAGCCCCTTTGCAGCTCTCTTCAGTAGCAAAGAGCTCCTAGCCGTTCCAGTTTATGCATTCTGTGTGTCAACCCTGGTTTATTTAGGGTTTTTTTTGGTCAAAATGCTGTGAAGTAATAACAACCCAAGCCATTACTTCCAGATTTCCTTGAAAGCTCTGAGTAGAACACACCTTCTCTGCAGCAAATCTCCTCTGAGCTGCTGCGGCGTGTCTGGCCGGTGGTGGTTGGTCTAAGGCGTGGAGGGGAAAGGAGACGGAAAACGGCTCCTCGTGGATGCGCGGGCAGCGCGTGCAGTGGAAGATCAAAAGCCCCCGGGTCTCGCTCTCTCCCCCTGACAGGGGTTCTCGCTGTGCTGAGGTTTGCATGCCATCCCATCACGTCTCCGCAGCTTCATCCCATCAGGACTGTGCCTCATCTGTTTGCCTCTTTTTCACAAGCCTGTTGTTGTAAAACATTAATCATTCAAATATTAATGAAGATATAATAATCCTGGCTGTTGCTAACTATCTGATTTCCTTTCTTCTTCTTTTTTTCCTGTTTTTTTTTTTTTTTTTTTTTTGTCCCCTGTGCACATTCCCTTTAGCTTGAAATGGCGATTGAAAACCTACAAAAAAATGAAGGGATTACATCACACAAAAGCAGTTTGCTCAACAGCCATGTAAGTTACAATCGGGATTTACAACCTTTTTCCTGCTTTGGTAGCAGCGTTATTTGTAGCCCTTTGGTGTATTCCACAGCACGAGCCGCAGCGTGACTCCGCCGTGCTGCCCAAAGAAACAAGGATACGCAAAAAAAAAAAAAAAAAGAAGTGCCGGGATGTTAACGTTCACTCGTGAGATGCTCTGGATTTTGTTCCCTGCCTCCGCCCTGTGTCTATTTATTTACTTCACCTGCCTCGCAATGCGAATCGCTGGCGAGTAGATAAACACGTCTGAGAAAGTTCTGCCCTTTCCTTGCAATCGAAAGGTGGCTGGAAAAATAACTCGTGATTTCCGGCGGCGGCTCGGCGCGCGTCGTGGCGGGTGTCCCTTCGGGTGGCTGCTCCGAGCGCCTTCGCCGCCCCTTTCCGTGCCTCGGCAAGGCCGTGCCCGTCACGGCGCTCTGCTAAACCCACGCGCCAGACCTCTCTCTTCTCGCTGTGCCGACAATTTCCCTGCTTTGCCTGAAGTTCCCGCTGTTCTGCTGGGCCTTCTGCATCGTGGCTCCCATGCGGTAACGCCTGACGGCGAGCGCGGGCTCCCGTGAGGTCGGAAGGGTCTGGTTCAAGTCCTGGACTTGCTTTGACTTCCTCATGTTTTGGCTTAGGCGGGAGCACGTTCTGCACCGATAAATCACGGTGCACGAGGTGGTCTTTATTCTAACAGGTTGCCTTTTGCTTGGTATTTGTGGGCAGGTCTGTTGTCATTCTTAGGTCCTACAAAAAAAGAAATCGTTGCCTTCTTCAACCTAGAGAAAATGACAGGAACATTAAACCTGATTCTTTTAAGCTGATGTCAAACTCCAAGCCAGGGCTCCAGGATGACCTCGACCCTCATTTCAGCTTCTGTTGAAGGTTCCTTGCTGTAGTTGGGGAAACACAAATGTGCAGAGTCAGGCTGGTGCCTGCGGTTCTGAGCATCTCCGTGCTCCCTCCCTGCCCTGGGCCATGGCTGTGCCCCGAGCGCCGGCAGATTTGTCGAAGGATAATGTTGCTCTGCAGAATTTTCCTTCTTCAGCATAGAAGGGGACAGAGCGGAGCAGGATGGGGTGGGTCATGGGGTGGTACTGAAGGAGGTTTGAAGTCAAAAGCAGGAAAAGGGCAGAGGAAAGAAAGTGAACTTAGAAAAGAGATTTCACGTGACCGCAGGCTGCACGGGATGGAGCTGGGGCCTGACCCAGCCTCTGATCGGATCTTCCCCACCTGTGTCTTGCAGGGTCGAAGTAAATAATATCTGTTCTTCTGAGGTTTGGCGTAAAGCTTAAGTTCTCTTACAAATTCTAAAGCAAAGAAACTACTTGCTGAGCACGTGGGTGCACGTCAGCGCTCCGCTCGTCCCCGCTGAAGGTGTGGGTCCCGGCACAAGTGATGCATTGCCCTGGGCAGCTCCAGGGCTGGGGTGGGGAATTGCCTCTGCCAGGGCACGGAGCCTGAGCCGAGGAAACCTGTGGGGCTCGTGCTGCCCCAGGAACCTCCAGTGCCCTTGCTCTGCCCTCCTGGAGCGCGGAGCCGTGTCTGTGGGTGTGTGGGGGTGACACGGAGGCGAGGGCGCGGGCAGCGCCTGCGGGAAGCGCTGCGGATCCCCATCAGGCAGTTGCTTCGCGGAGCTGGAGGAGGATCGGTGCTGTTGCCCAGGGAGGTTCTCGGATCTCAACTGAACGAGCTGCTCCCCTGGATGGAGGCACCTGAGCTCCCTCGGCAGCGAGCCCTAAGTGGAGCAGGGGGAATTGCAGAACCGTCGTCAAACGGTTTGGGTGGGAAGGGACCTTCGAAGGTCACCCGGTCCAACTGCTTTGCAGTGAGCGGGGCCATCTAGGTCAGGTTGCTCAGAGCCCCGTCCCACCTGACTTGAACGTTTGCAGCCGGGAAACATCTCCCACCTGGAGGCTGGAGACGGCCGGAGGTCAGTCCCAGCCATGGGGTGTGGGACAGCCCGATGAGCGTGAACCTCTCCACGGCTTCCCCGGCATGTGCTGCCTCCTGAGGGTTTCTGCTCTCCGAGATGTTTCAGTTCCCACCTCCTCAGGTTAAAAAACCAGGCAGAGGATTACGTGTCTCCAAGGCTGGGCTGACTGTCAGCGCGGCATCGTCAGGTTTACGCGTGAGGAGCAGAAAGCGAAGCAGCAGGTGACTGTGATTTGTCGGGGCTGAAGTCAAAATATGAGCTTGACGACAACTGGCGGCCAAGAAGGTTGTGAGATGATGCTGATCGCGGTGTTGGTTGTGTCTTAAGAGTTTTTCATGAAGTTTTCTGTCCCTCCTGTAGCAGATCTGTCGGTTCTTGGGATAATGTTTTATTTTGTTGTTGTCAGATGTTTCATGCCAAGGATCTTTGGTTTGGGTTGCTTGGTTTTTTAAAAGGAGAACCAGAGGTATCTCAGTCAAGAGGGAGTTTTTTACATAATGCTGTTCAAACAAAGTCAATGTGAAATGAAACCAGACTGGATAACTTAAATTAGCTTCAAAAACTCTCTGAGCGCTTATTTAAATGCACTTGAAATATCAAATTTGGAAGCCTAAGCTGATGTGAATACCCCAGTGACACACGATGTTTCTAAGGAAATCACGTCAGTCTATTAGTGTTACTGGAAAAGCTCTGCTCACGAGTGTGCTCCAGAGTCCCTGGGGCAGAGGATTATTTTTTTTTTGCCACTTGTGAGCTTGCAGATGATGCAAAGAAATTTGAGAAAAGCAACTACAGTTTTTTGTGCACAGGTGCCTAAAGCTGAGCTCCTGGGGAAGGAGCTGAATGCTACAACCTGCAGCTCCTAAATATCTGTATCATGTGCAGGAGCGGAGGGGAAAGTCTATTTTCTCCTCACTGCCTGTAAAACAAAAACTCTGAAAAAAAAATCAAAATAACCCCTCAAAAAAACCCCACATTGGACTTCTTCCCTGTGGGTGAACGGCCCTTAGGTGGGTGCTGGTGGAAGTTTTCCCCCAGGAAAAAAATCTTGCCCTCGAATGGTGTTTTGGTGGAAACACCTAAAATGAGACTGAATGGAGAAGGAGGAAAACTCTGCTTCTGGGGGAGCCGAAAATGGCCCAAATGGCCCTGACGACAACGTGTAGAGGCTTTGACCAAAGCTTTTCGTCTTCTGCCATTTGTACATCTAGTTTCTTCAAGAATTCACTGAGTGTAACACTTATTTTAATGATGCTGAAGCTGTTTAGCCAATTAAAGCATATTGAGGGGGTTTGGGCTTTTTTGCGTTTTAATCCCTGCGCTGACATTGTGTGCCCGGCCTGCCCTTTCAGACCGACTGGGTATGAATAATTTATATTAATTGCAAACTTTAATCAACAGAAATGTCAGGAGTTCAGACAGTAAATTCTGAAAAATAGATGGACCCCCCTCAGATTTTTCAGGTTGCTTCGGTAACCGTTAATTTTATTATTAAGGGAACAGTTGCAGACATGCCAATCTTCAAATTAATACAGACTTTGCAGCATATTTGATTCTCCTAAAATTGATTCCTCTTAGGCATTATCTTAACATCTTCGTTCTTGGAAAGCACGAGTTTTTACGGCTTTATTTTGGCTCTGCAGGAATTCATCCGAATCCAAGGTGGACACTGAGATGCAGGTGGACGATTTTTAATGCTCTTGCAAAATCTTGACAGCGTCTTTGGGTCATTAGCTTTTGGGTTGGGGGTCATTTTTCTTTTATAAAAGTGCAACCGGCGTAAGTTCCACAAATTAACCACTCTAAATTAACTCCCCAGCAATAAGTTCTCTTGAGTTCTTAATGTTAGATGGGCTCTCCTGACATTTACGTGTTGACATTGACACAGTCCGCTCCAGCCCTCTTTAGACTTTCACGTGTTCTTTCTTTTTCTTTGTGTTTTCCACGCATAAAGCTCCAGTGGTTGTTGGACAATTATGAGACGGCGGAAGGTGTCAGCCTTCCCAGGAGCTCTCTCTACAACCATTACCTGCGGCACTGCCAGGAGCACAAACTGGACCCGGTGAACGCCGCCTCCTTCGGAAAACTGATCCGCTCGGTGTTCATGGGGCTGAGGACTCGCCGCCTGGGAACCAGGTTGGTATGAACCTTTAAATGAAAAAAAAACCAACCCTCTTACAGCTTTCCTCATGCTGACAACAGGCACCAGCACAGATATGGGGATGTCCTGCTGGGAAGCAGCCCCGTGGAGAGAGACCTTGGAGTCCCAGTGGGCAGTGAGTTGTCCCTGGGACAGCAACGGGCCCTTGTGGCCAAGAGGCCAAGGGGAGCCTGGGGGGCATCATGGAAAGTGTGTCCAGCAGGGCTGGGGAGGTTCTCCTGCCCCTCTGCTCTGCCCTGGGGAGACCACCCCTGGGATCCTGGGTCCAGTTTGGGGCTCCCCAGTTCCAGAGAGACGGGGACCTACTGGAGAGAGTCCAAGGGAGAGCTACGAGGGGGATCAAGGGACTGAACATCTCTGCTGTGGAGAGAGACTGAGAGAGCTGGGGCTGTTCAGCCTTGAGAGGAGACGGCTGAGAGGGGACCTTGTGAACATACAGAAATATCTGAGGGGTGGGGGTCAAGGGGAAGGGGACAATCTCTTCCCAGTGGTGCCCAGCAATAGGACAAGGTGCCCAGCGAGGGTGTGGAGTCTCCTTGGGACCTCCTCCCTCCATCATCCTCGTAGCTCTCCGTTGGACTCTACGAGTCCAACGGAGAGCTACGAGGATGATGGAGGGACTTGAAAATCTCTTCCCAGAGAGGGTGTGGAGTCTCCTGCTCTGGAGACTTTCCAACCCGCCTGGACGCGTTCCTGTGGGGCTGCCCTGGGTGACCCTGCTCTGGCAGGGGGTGGCACTGGGTGATCTCTAGAGGTCCCTTCCAACCCCAAACATTCTGTGATTCTACTGAGAACCCATTTAGCAGGAACAGCTCTTTCTTCTGAGATGAACGGAAACTACCAGCCATGACCTTGTTTGGGAAAAGAAAAATTGCTGTTCTGAGGCACACAAGGAGTTTCTGTGCATCGTGGTGCTCGCCCTGAATCAGCCGTGTGAGAGGCTTGACAGTACAGATGATTTCAGACGTGCTCCAGGTCTCTGGGGACTGCCCCATGTCCAGCCACACGGAGGAATTTGCCTTCCTCAGGAATCTGAGAATACTTTATTTGAACCTAAGATGCTTCTCATTCCATCACTGCCTCAAAAAGATGAAGCAACTCATCTTCACAATTGCCACCATCGGCTGCAGAGCCCCAGACGTTGGTGCAGTGAAACAGTTTCTTCCTTTGGGTCCAGTAAAAGTCCTTCGTCGTGGATCCTGTGCCCACATCTTTGATGCAGACAAGCTGTACAGATGTAAATGGCTTTTATTTCTTAAATTCCCAAAGCAGCAGGCTGAGTCTTGTGTCAGAATTTTTTTCTTTTAGATCTATATGATCTTACAACAAAAGCTGAACATAAGAAAGCAGGCTTGCAGTAATTACCTGTGTGTCCTTCAAGGGAGTATCCGAAGTATCTGCAGAGCTGAAGTTGCATTTTATCCCAACTTCTAACCAAAAAAAAAAGTGATTGCTCTGATTGTGTAAGATTTCATAATAAAATTCAAGCTTGGATATTTGGGCTTCTAAACTAGAACAAAACCAGATGTGTCCAGGGCATTCCACAGCTGGAATGTGGAGGCAACTGTCATAGGAAGAGCAGGGGAGAGTTCAGATTCCTGTAGATTCGTTCAAGTGCAAGAGCTCTGAGGTAATTTCTTTAGAGAAGTTCTTCAATCCAAGGATTAAAGAAAAAACAAACAAGCCAAAAAAAACCAAACCCCACTTAAAATTGTAAATGTGCAGGCTGGGAAAGATACAGTAAACCTCCATAAATATGGAAATACCTGTCCATTTTAATTTTTTTATTCATTCATTTAGCGTATAAATGGAGCTGTTGCTGAGTTTGCAGGCACTTCAAACCACTTAAGACACAGCCGAAGCGTATTTCACACCTGAGCACTCGGTGTGTGCAAAACCCTGCGGCACAGCGACAGAGACAGAAAATTCCCCCGAGGAGGAAGAAAGGGTTAATCCAAGTATCCCTCTCTTAAATTTCTCTGTGTCATTTCCCAGTAGGAAGCACCGCTGGGTTTCAGGTACCTCCAGACCCCATCACAGGGGGGTCTGCAGATGAATTTTAAGCACCCCCAATGCTCTGGGGACCCTGCTGGGGCTCCCCGGGCTTGCTCTTGTCGCCCCCCGAGGCCTCAGCTCGGTGTCGTTGGCGACAGGTTGGCTAAAGCCAAGCTGGGCATCTCGTCCTCATACCCATGGCTGCCCAATTGTCCTTCTCGCCCCCAAAACACGCGCTCGGGGGATTGAAAAACTCCCGTTTGGTGGAAAAACTTTTAACTGACCCGTCGGTGTGCTGTGATGGAAAGTCATCCTCCTAAGGAGCATCACAGCAGCTTTACTGACCAGCAAAGGGAGAAAGATTTACGGCGTCTTTTGCTTGCAAAAAGCTTTCAGTTTTCACAAAAATGAGCCGCTCCAGCAACGAAGCCACATCAAAGCCAGTTGCTGTGAAAGAGCTGGCAACAGAAAGACATTTTTCTTACAGTCAGCTACTCACTTCAAGCTCGTTTCATCCAAGTCTAGATAAAGATAGAAGTTTGTTTTTATGGAAAAAACCAAATCCTTAAACCCTAATCAAACAGCAAAGTGTCCCCTGAGGTCTTTCTGTTTAACAAGCCTTTGTGCTGTAACACTTGTCTCTTCTCCTCCAGTTACCACGGGTTACTTGGAGCAAACCTGGCCGGGTTTTAAACGGGGATGTCGCTGAACTTTGTGACGCGTGGTTTTAAATTTTGTAGGGGATGATGGCAGTCCTGAGTTCATTAATTCAGCCCGTCAAACAGCGCTTGGCAGCAAACCGGCGTGTGCTGCGAGGAGTAGGGTGGGTTGTCAAAACAAGCCTAAGGGTAAATCGCAGGGCTACCGTGTCCCTTCCATTGACGAGCTGCCACTGAGCGATTTCAACGCTGATTCTTGCAGGGGGAACTCCAAATATCATTATTACGGGATCCGACTGAAGCCAGAGTCTCCGCTGAACCGCTTGCAGGAGGACACCCAGTACATGGCAATGAGGCAACAGCCCATCCACCAGAAGCAAAGGTAAGTCCAGCTCCTGGCTGGGCTCGGAGCTCGCTGCTGGTGCCTGTGACGCTGCTGTGGGCAAGGGTCCTTCCCTGGAGCCCGTCTTGGGATGTGGTTTGGGAGCAGAGGGAGCCTGCTGGGATAGCTCCAAGCCACATGTTGCTGAGCTGTGGAAGAGGGGCTGGTTGCTCTGAGTCCTTGTCGATGGCCCATCCCTGGAAACGCTCAAGGATGGGTTGGACGGGGCTCTGAGCAACCTTTTCTAGTGGAAGGTAGCCTTGCTCTCTGTGGGAGGTTGGACTAGGTGACCTTTGGAGGTCCCTTCCAACCCAAACTACTCTATGGTTCTATGAAAAGGCATTTATCTGCCTGTTGTGTTTGCCTGCAGCTTGATTCAACCCGCAGCCATGGAGAATGCCTCTGTATGTGCTGCTCTTTACGGGGTCCCTGTGACCAAACTGGTTTAGGACCTCAGCTCTGGAGTTAGTTGTTCCAAATCAGTGTAAAGGACTGGAAGGCTTAGGTTCTACATGGATGGGTTTAGGGTTTTGTTTGGGTTTTTTTTTGTTGTGCAAAAGTGCAAGTTAAACAGTGCTGTGGTTGGTCTTGTGTCTGAGTAATTCTGAACATAAAACGTGATGTGTGAAGGGATTTGGAATGGTCTCCCAGAAGCACAGACACTTCTGGTTCTTGCTGGAGTGAAGCAGGAGCAGAAGAATTTATTTCTTCAGCTCCCAAACAGAAAGTGAATGCAGAAGTCAGCTCCTGGGACAGGATCTGCACTCTGGCACCCACTCCAGCCTTGCAAAACACCATGTAGGGGTTTGCCCGTGCCCGTGTGAATCCCAAGCCGTGCTCTTAAATTTAGGTACAGACCGGCGCAGAAGATGGATGGCGCGGCAGAGAGCGGCGCCAACAGCAACCCGCACGCCACGCCGGAGCAGTCGGTTGCTGCTCAGAGTCAACACCATCAGCAGTTCATAGGTGAGGAGGCTGCTTTAGTGTCTGTCTCACATCTAGGCTTTAAGAGGAAGGTCTTGCCCAGCCATCCCCGGCTGTTCTTTGCTCTTTGAGCAAATCTACAGTATTACGTGTATGTATTTTATGTATAGTATATATTCCAATAAGCTCTCGTAATGCCGCGCTTGCTCAGTTTATTTGCAGTTCTCCACCACAGGGAAGCTTTTTCCTTGTGCCATCAGGCCTCCTGGCTCCCTCTTAGTACATTTTTAATCCGTCTGGTTTTATCCACGTTGACTGGAAGCAGCGGAGGTCCTGAGCTCCTGCTGACACAGGCGGCTGAGAGAGGGAGCGATTCTCTTCATGGCAAGAGATAATCCACGATCCGTCCGTATGGACCTTCTCCCTGTGAGATGCTCTCTGGCTTCGCCAGTCGTGGATCTACGTGTCTCCACCATTCAAGCAGAGATACCAAATCCCAGCCAGCTCCGAGCTCTCTCTGAAACATAATTGCTCCTGAGACATCTGCTGCCCAATTATATTTTCCATTGTACACTCAGACTTTTTTTTGAGGCTTTGGGGAAAATCTGATGGGAAGCGCAGTAGAGGAGGACAATGTATTCTTGTTTCTTTTATTACAGAAAGAAAGAAAACGTTTCCTTTTCCACACTGAATAAAAAGCGCCTCTTCGCTTTCTGCCCAGTACAGCAGCACGATTGGGAAAATACCAGATTGTTGGTTTCCTTTTCCTGTTTCAGCCCCAACTGAAACGTGAAACGTAGCTGCGGCGACAGCAGCACCTTGCACTCAGCTGTGGTCCTGCGTAACCGAGTGCTCCTCTCACCGTCCTTCCTGATCGTTTTTTTTTCTTTTTATTCTTTCCCCCAGACGTAACCCATGTGTTTCCCGAGTTCCCAGCGCCTGATCTAGGTAACGTCCTCGTCCAAGAAGGGGTCACCATGAACGACGTGAAAACCCTGCAGCTTCTTTACAGGCGACACTGCGAGGTGATTCTTTGTATTTTTAACTGAAAAGCTAGAATGTAATAGGGAATTGCTTGATTTGCTGGGTGTTACAACTCAAATATTGCCCTTTACGTTAATTTTTTCATTGCATGACCTGTGTTATTTTATGTTGGTTATTAAAACAATGCCTCTTCTGTCACTTTTCTTTGAAATTATTTAATCTGAACGGCAGCACAAGAAATGCCGTGTGACACGACGCTGGCAGAGCAGCTAACGAGTTGTGTTCTGTGTTGTCAGGCGACTCTAGATGTTGTAATGAACCTTCAGTTTCATTACATTGAGAAGCTGTGGCAATCCTTCTGGAATCCTAAAACACCGTCGAGCGATGGTCCTGCTGCCCTGCCCTCCAGGTACCTCACTTGGCTTCGATTGTTTCCAAATGCTCTGATTTTCACAGAATCAATCATAGAATCCTGGACTGGGCTGGGCTGGAAGGGACCTCAGAGATCATCTGACCCAACCCCTGGCACGGGCAGGGACGCCCTGAACCAGCCCAGGTTGCTCCAGGCCTCATCCAACCTGGCCTTGAGCATCTCCAGGGAGGGGCAGCCACAGCCTCTCTGGGCAATCTGTGCCAGAGTCTCAGGCTGAAGAATTTCTTCCTAAGATCCAACCTAAACCTCTTCTCCTTCAGTTTAAATCCATTTCCCCTTGTCCTGTCGCTGGACACTCCTGTACAAAGTCCCTCCCCACCTCCCTGTAGGTCCGTTCAGGCACTGCAGGTAGGGATAAGGTCTCCCCGGAGTCTGAACACCCCCAGCTCCCTCAGCCTGTCCTCGCAGCAGAGCTGCTCCAGCCCCTGGGGCATCTTTGTGGCCTCCTCTGAGCTCATTCCAACAGCTCCATGTCCCTCTTAGGGTGGGGACACCAGAACTGGGTACAGTATTCGAGGTGGGGTCTCACAAGAGCTATTTCTTCATTTAAAAACACACAAAGCATTTTCAGCCTCGTTAGGAATTTCGAGTGCTTTGTGGGACTCCCAGGTAGTTACTGCCCCACGGAATCGTTACCAAGAGCGTCAGAAGCGTTTCGTGTCGCGACGACCGTACGGTTCAGGCCTCTGAGGGAAGGATCTGATCTCAAGGGACATCTCGGTCTCTGAGGTTTTAGTGACACCTAGATTGACTTGCTTCTTTGTCCAGCAATCCAGGTCTTCAAGCGCCTCGTGTTTTGAGGCAGATAATGGCAAACAAAGCTGCTCTGGTCTCTGTGCTCCTGCCTGGTTCGTTGCTGTTGCCCTTTCTTCATCCTTTACATGTTGGTAGTCTGCTGCCAAGAGATACAGAAATGGAAATAAGTGAAATCAGAGAAAGTCTGTGTTGTCCCCTTCTACCGATAATACAAGGACTTCTGATACAGACATGTTTAGTCAGAAGAAAAATGGTAAAAGTTTGAGTAATAAGCACTGGGTGTTTGCAGTTTTGGAGCTGAGCTCTGTTTGGAGGGTCAGATACTGAGCAGAGGATAAGCTGGCTCAGAAAGCACAGATCATCAATGCCAGCGGAGCGGTGGAAGGGCTGTCCAGGGAGGATCTCACACGGCAACAGCATTTCTTCCTGGCACCTTCTCTCGGTGGGAGCAGTCGTGGGACATTTGCAATCCTGGAGCTGGGCTCTGCCTGGGGTGTGAGATAAGCCGAGGAGGTTCAGAGCAGAGGTGGGAAGGTTTTGGAAATAGCCAGGTCTGTAAGGAGAGACCAGCTACGCTTTTGCTTGCTGAAACGCCTGTGCAGAAGCACAGTTCCCTTTAGCTGAGGCTAAAGCTGGGCGAAGGGAAGGCAGGCCAACACCGGGAGATGCGGATTTGAAAGAAGCGCAAATGGCTTTTTTTCTGCTGAGAATGGGGATTAGAATTTTAGAGGAAAGGTGAATGCACTGCATCAAACCTGCTGCTAACGCTGCCTCCCTCCTCCTCCTCCTGCAGCGAAGAAGAGCACGAAAGGACCCTCCCGAAGGATAAGCTGATTGCTCTGTGCAAATACAAGCCCATCCTCAAGTGGATGAGAAGCTGCGACCACATCTTGTACCAGGCCTTGGTGGAGATCCTCATCCCCGACGTCCTCAGACCGGTGCCCAGTGAGTGTCCAGGGGGGCACGGGTGCTCCCCGCTCCCCCGCGGCTCCTGCTCCTCACTGGGCTGAGTCACGGGATGTTGTGTTGTCTGGGGAATGGTGATCCGTGACTCCCTTGGTCTGGCTACCCCTTGCCACAAAGATTTCCCTTCTAAAAGCTGATTTGGAGGGATTTGTTTTGACTACAAGCAAAAATACTATTACTGCAACAGCAGTATTCCTCCTTTGGCGTTGCTCTAGCATCAACAGTACTTTGTGGCCCCAGGAATCTCCCATCAGTTTTGAAATTTGGTTTATTCTCTGTCACATCTCCAGACTTTGGCCAGGAGTCAAGGTGAAAGCACAGGCTTAAACCACAAGTAAAGTAAGCACAGCTAATCCTTGCAAGGTGTTTCCTTGGAGATGGTATCCTTGTTTCTTTATGTGGGACCATCCTGTCTCCTGCTGCACCTCCTGGAAATTTGGGGTCAGCTTTCATTTGGGTGATGAGTGATGGGATACTGAGGGTTTTCTCTCCGTGAAAAAATAAGAATGAAAAGAAAAGTTTCAGTAACAACACTAGAGAGTAACAAACATCTGAGTGCACCTTGGGACTCGGCTGATTTCCTCGATGCTAAATTGAGACCGCAGCTGACCGGAGCAGCGGCTGTGCTCCCCGCAGCTGCCCGCAGCTGGGAGGTGGTGTCTGGCACAGAACGGCCTTTCTAACTCTGCAGACTTCTTTGCAGGCACGCTCACGCAGGCGATTCGTAATTTTGCCAAGAGTTTGGAAGGGTGGCTGATGAACGCCATGAGTGAATTCCCCCCCCAGGTTGTGCAGACCAAGGTGAGCAGAGGGAGCGCGTTGCGGGTCCGGGATAGGGACTGAGCGAGCGTGTGTGTGTGTGTACATGCATGTCACAGTTTTCCACAGCGACTGGAAGTCACTGCTGGGGTTTGGCTGCGTGTGCTCCAGACTAGCACAGCATAATGAATAATTAGCAGCCAAAATCTGCAAGGAGCAGGAGGACGGGTAGGGCAATTGCTCTGTATCAGAAGCTGATGATACTCTGTGCATGGAGCCATTCCCGTGTCCTGAAACCGCATAGAATAATAGAACCGTTAAGGTTGGGAAAGACCTCAAAGATCATCTAGTCCATCTACCCAACACCACCAGGACCGTGTCCCCAAGTGCCACATCTGCACATTTTTTGAACGCTTCCAGGGATGGTGACTCCACCACTGCCCTGGGCAGCGCATTCCAGAACAAACGTGGAGGCTGGGTTGCAAGATGCGATAGGTGGGACAAGAAATGCTGCTCTGGAGCGTCTGTGGCCGCTTCGGGCATCAGCGTGGGTGGGACCGCGTGGGTTCCCCCCCGATGCGCGCCCCGTGCTGGAGCTCGGCCCTGGGAGGGATTTCCCCCCCAACTGGCGAGCCCCCCGCGCTGTGTTGCAGGTGGGGGTGGTGAGTGCCTTCGCGCAGACGTTACGGAGATACACCTCCCTGAACCACCTGGCTCAGGCCGCCCGCGCCGTGCTGCAGAACACTTCCCAGATAAACCAGATGCTCAGCGATCTCAATCGGGTCGACTTTGCCAACGTGCAGGTAACATAACGGTATTTCTTCCTAGAGCTGCTGTCTAGAACTGGGACTCTGTAATGAGGTTGGCTGCTGGTAACCAACATCTTATTTCCACCCCTAAAAAGCAATTAAGTGAACAGTTTAATTGTTTAGGTGTTACTTTTCCAGGTAAGTTTGCCATCTCACTGTGAATAGCAGGGAAGATACTAAGGAACTTCTGTGAGAAGTAGTGCTACCGACGGTTCTAATAAAAATATTTTACCGTGATCTGGGTGGATTGGAGGAGACGTGATTCAGAGCTGGTTTGGGGTCCTTGTCTACTAGAAATGAATTCCTGGGGTGGGATGCAACAACCGTGCAGGCTTGTCATGAGTGACCGCCATCCCTTCTTCCCGAGCAGGAGCAAGCCTCGTGGGTGTGCCAGTGCGAGGAAGGCATGGTACAGAAGCTGGAGCAGGATTTCAAGCTCACTCTGCAGCAGCAGAGCTCTCTGGACCAGTGGGCTAGTTGGCTGGATAACGTCGTGACTCAGGTCCTGAAGCATCATGAGGGCAGTCCCAGCTTCCCCAAGGCAGCCAGGCAGTTCCTGTTGAAGTGGTCTTTCTACAGGTACGTTTTCCTTCTCATTTTGGCAGTATTTCTGCATCGGAAAAGCCAAGGCTAAGCTCTTTACTCCCATGCAACTCTGGTTAACTGTCGCTCTGGTAGGCAGAAGGGAGCATTTGTCTCCTATATCAGGTTGGAGACAGGATGCTCCCTCACATAATTCCTTAAAGTGCTTTGATATTCTCAGGACAGAGGTGGAACCAGAGTGCTGTGCCCCACAGTACCTTCAGAGTCAAGAACTCACATCAGCCGGGATTCAAGTGTAAAACACCACCCAAATATTTTGTTTCCCGGCTGTTTTGCAGCTCCATGGTGATCCGTGACCTCACCTTGCGCAGCGCTGCCAGCTTCGGTTCCTTCCACCTGATTCGCCTGCTCTATGACGAATACATGTTTTATCTGGTCGAGCATCGTGTCGCCCAGGCAACGGGGGAGACGCCGATTGCCGTCATGGGAGAGGTGAGAGTTGTTTATTCCCTAGAAACAAACCCAAACTAAGCAGCGCCTGAAGAGACGCTGCTGGCTCACGAAGCGTCGTGTCCCGAATGCGTTTCTGTACCCGGCTTTGCCGAAGGATTTACTGACTTGTTGCCTGGCACGAGGGTCCAGCTCCCTGAGCACCTCCCGTCCTGGCTCGCTGGTGGGTGTTGGGGCAGTTGAGCATCAGCCGGGCTTTGAGGGCCTGGAGGAGGGAGGAAAAGGATCTCCCCACTTCTCTCCATCACCTTTGGGTACCAACCCTGACTTTGGGCTTCCCTCCAGAGTGAAGCCCCATCAAACACCAAAAGGAAACCAAGAAAAAAAAGTCCAAATTTTAATTTCCTTGCAACTTTCAGTGGTAGGCTATTCGCTGACTTTCTTCAGGCCTCTGCAAGCTCCAGAGTTATATGTGCTGTCAGCCCTCTCTCCATTTTTGTAGAAGAGAAATGATGGGTTGTTTATGCTGTTCGTGGATTTTTTTTTTTTTTTAACAAATGAGACAGTAAATCTGGTGCCTGGCTTGCACCCTGGTCCTGTCCTGCGGGGCTGAAGCCACATCTCATTTTTCACTCCACGATGCAGAGATGTAAGAGCCCTGACCGACCCGCGACAGCAATATAGAAGCTACTGTGAGGTTAAAACTCATCTCATTTGCTCCTTGAAGCTCACGTAGAGGAGCCAGACAAACCCGCGTGCCCTCTGCTTCCCTTCCCTGCCCGTTCGACTCATGCCCTTGCACCAAGTGCGGCGAGTTCCCGCTGTTCCCTGCAAAGCCTCTGGTTTTATCGATCCTAAAGGAACGGGAAAGGCGGAGGGCGGCCTCCAGCAAAACCTTTCAGCTTTCACGTTTTATCTCGCTTTCAATCAGCTCGTGCAATACTCTTGTTCTCCAGGAGGAGGCTGATTCTTCCCAGCAAAAGAGACTGAATCGAGTCCTTCCATTTCCCTCGGTCGCTTTACAGCTCCTGCTCCCCTCGGTTCCTTCTGCCACCCACCTTTGCCTGACTTTCCGGCACTGTTGGAATAGTCATTTTGTGTTTCCCAACTAGTCACAGAGGGAGATAACGCATCTCCAGAATTAAATATATGCCCTTGGAAGCCCAAGCACTCTCTTGCCATGAAGTGAAAGGCTTTGTGGTGTGTTCCAGAGACGTGGAGTGACGGCAGAGTCCCAGGAGAGGGGGGATGGCATGTCCTGCTGGGAAGCAGCCCCGTGGAGAGAGACCTTGGAGCCCCAGTGGGCAGTGAGTTGTCCCTGGGACAGCAACGGGCCCTTGTGGCCAAGAGGCCAAGGGGAGCCTGGGGGGCATCATGGAAAGTGTGTCCAGCAGGGCTGGGGAGGTTCTCCTGCCCCTCTGCTCTGCCCTGGGGAGACCACCCCTGGGATCCTGGGTCCAGTTTGGGGCTCCCCAGTTCCCGAGAGACGGGGACCTACTGGAGAGAGTCCAAGGGAGAGCTACGAGGGGGATCAAGGGACTGAACATCTCTGCTGTGAAGAGAGACTGAGAGAGCTGGGGCTGTTCAGCCTTGAGAGGAGACGGCTGAGAGGGGACCTTGTGAACGTACAGAAATATCTGAGGGGTGGGGGTCAAGGGGAAGGGGACAATCTCTTCCCAGTGGTGCCCAGCAATAGGACAAGGTGCCCAGAGAGGGTGTGGAGTCTCCTTGGGACCTCCTCCCTCCATCATCCTCGTAGCTCTCCGTTGGACTCTACGAGTCCAACGGAGAGCTACGAGGATGATGGAGGGACTTGAAAATCTCTGCCCAGGGAGGGTGTGGAGTCTCCTGCTCTGGAGACTTTCCAACCCGCCTGGACGCGTTCCTGTGGGGCTGCCCTGGGTGACCCTGCTCTGGTAGGGGGTGGCACTGGGTGATCTCTAGAGGTCCCTTCCTGTGATTCTATGTCTGTGCAGTTGCCTGACAGAGGCTGGAGAAAAGGCACTGGCCTTTGAGCTGTGGCAGCACTTGGTCGTGAATTGGGAGATGGAAAAATTTCTCCCTTCATTCCAGATCTCGATCCTGCCCTCGATTGTCGTGTGTGGTGTTTGCTAAATGGCAGCGACTGGCTTTTCCCCAGAGCATGTGTTTGGTTTTGCTTTCTGCTTGTCACCACCGGCACAGCTGATGCTTGTGGTTTCTCCTGAGGGCTTGAGCTACTTGTTAGAATTGCTTGGGAATAGGTGTCACCTTGCAGGTCTGGAGCTTTGGGTCTCCAATAAGCCTCACTTACCTTGTAACTCCCTTTTCTTTCAGTTTGGTGACCTCACATCCCTGTCCCCAACGCTGCTGGACAAAGGTACCTCCTCTTCGTCAAGGGAAATCCTGTTGGGTTGGATCGCTGTGGGAGGGGGAACCTCGTGATGGCTTTTCCACCTTGCTCTGTTGGGAAAAAGCTCCTCTTCCCTTCCGGCCGCCGCTCTCATGCCGAGACCTGTCGTTTGCAGATGACATCAGTGACCTGGGCAGCGAGGTGGACACGGACTCGCGGAGCGTGGGGGAGCCGCTGGTGAAACGGGAACGCAGCGACCCCGGCCACTCGCTGCAGGAGATCTGAAACGGGGACTCGGCTTTTCTCTGGCCGGACGAAGACATCCGGAGCCAGGTTTGACAGTCGCAAGCCTGAGTCTCCCCGTATCTGCGTTTTAGTGCCTCGTAGTTTCTCTTTACGTTTACTTGTGTTTGAGGATGGGCTCTGGGGGGTGAGCCCGTGTGGGTGTTGGAATGGGGCTGGTTTGGCCGCCTGCTTTCCTCCAGCGTGAGCACTGCCGGGGGACGAAGGTCCAAAGTCTGGTACCGAGCGATGGAAGCCTCCGTGGGCAGCAGCGGCTCGGACGTGCCTGGCTGGGAGAGGCTGTCCTCTCCAGCCTGAGCGAGGCGGGCAAACGAGGCTTTCTCTTTCAGGGAAGGTGGTTTGGGTTTCTTCCCCACTTCTCAGACTTCACTGTGATACAAACTTGAACCAATCAGTGCCCAAGAAGAAGGAAAAATACCTGACCCTTCTCCTCCAGCCTTTCAAGACAAGCTGTCCTGGCTCTGACTTTGCCAAATTGTTCGTACTGGGGGGCGGAGGGCAGTTTGTCTTTTGTACCTGCCTGGGGAGAGGGCTCCGGGCTGCACATCCACCTGGTCCTGGCGGAGGGGTGACGTGCTCGCTCCGCGCTGATGCGTCTGTGCTCTGGGACTGACACGTTCTTGCGCTGGGACTACAGGACGAGCATCCCCACCTGCCCCCGTGTCTCCCCAGCTCGGCGTTTCGTCGCTGCTCCACAAATTCTCCTGGGACACTGTCGGGCCAACTCAAGATACCAAAGGACTCCGAGGAAGCGGCAGCTGGTCGCAAAGTGTGCTCGTTGGTCCCCATGCTCCGATGCCCGTGGGCCACCCCGCGGGCCATCCCCGCCCTCGCCAGGGTGCCCAGGCAGAGGGCAGCTGGTCCCACCTCCCTGAGTTTTGTAAAATTCTCGCTGGGTGTCCTGCTAAGCTGCGGGACGTGGGGTGCGGCTGCTGCGGGGCTGCGTCCCAAGCACGGGCGAGGATGTGCGACTGCAGTGCCTTAGGGTGGGCCGGCGCGCCCACTTCCCCCGCGGCCGGCACAGCTCAGACTCAGATCAAACAGCCCGTCCCGCCCAGCAGCGAGGGGCTGTCACGGACCCCGGGGATGCTCGGCACGACGAGGCGATTCCCCTTGCTCCACTGCTTCTCCTTCTCCTGCGGTGGTGGCTCCTGTGAGGCTCAACTGAGGGAGCTCCTGCCCCTGGGGGGTGTTAATCTCCCGTTCCGTGTCCTGTGGGGTCTGGGCTGATGTGGACCACGGGGCGGAGCAGGAGGGGGTGGGATGTGTCATCAAGCCAAACTGCAAAAAACAAAGCCCCGGGGCAAATCTTTCTGTGAATAAAAGGCCGTGTCATAAATAGCTTTTATTATTATTATTTCTAATGATACAGTATTTGATGTGAGCTTTTCCAGGGGTCTCGTGTACATTTGCATATCGGAGTATATTCTGTCCAAATATATTATTCACTCATTCCGAACGGTACTAAGGTAGCTATGACACTTCGAAAAATATTGCTAATGGAAAGCGAAAAGAAAGTGTGTGTAGTGGCACATCTTTCCCTCTTACTGTCCCGTGCTGTTGTCTGTCAGGGTGATGTTTGTCTGTAAATGTCTCATACTGAAGCAGCAGGAACCGAGCGAGAAGGCTGGATTTATCTGTAAATAACGACAATGAATACTCCTTGGGTCAGAGTCCACACTTCAGGTCCTGCTGATGAGATAAGATGGTCTGAAAAACCAACTGAGCAACCAAGTCTTAAACTCCCCTGCTCCCACCGAGTGCGACATTCACCTCAGCTGCTGCGTTGGCTCTTCTTTGCAGCCGCTACCGACCGAACCCGGCCACCTTCTGCTCACCACAGACGTGCAAATGAGACGCTCTGGAGCTCTGCAGCACCGTGCGAGGAGTCTGGAAAACCACCCGAACCCCATATGCACAAAGTTCCCAGCTAAACCTGAATAGCAATAAACGTGTATCAAATGCTCAGGCCTCTACAATACTTGTGGTCCCATTTTTAATTCAGTCACTGAAAGGAGCTGTCGGGCAGGCAGTGCAGCTTCGCAGCGTCGTGGGGAGATGCAGGATCTGCCCGGTGCTGTCTTAATTAAAGCAGTTCTGGCCGGGGAGCTGGTGCCTGCAGGAAGGCAGTTTCCCCGCGAAACAGCGGCTGGTTTGTAGGGGTGATGTTCCCGTGACAGCAGAGATCATGGAAGGGAGGAGGCTGAAATATCAGGCTCCTGCCAAGCACAGGGCCGTAAGAAGCATTTTCTAATTATGCTTTTCCAGACTAATTGTGGAGGGTGGGAGCGGTGAGACAGGGATGCGACAGCTCATTCCTACCACGGGAAGGGGAAGGTTTAGCCTCAGCCTTTTTCCCTCCTTGTCCTCACTTCACTCTCCCTCTGGATTCTGCCCGGTGTTTCGGGGATGGCTGGACCAGCCGGAGCCCCTTCCTTCGCAGCCTGAGTCTCGGGGCTGGAACAAGGGGGTTATTTCCTTCTGGCTCCCTGAGGAGCTGAGCGGCACCTCCTGAGCTGAGCAAACCCGGCTGCAGCTGCAGAGCGAAGCACAGCTCAAAATGCTCCCAGTCAAGCACATGCACACCCAGTGTCACCCGCGCTCTGTCGCCCCTCCTAGATCAGCAAAGCCCCGCAGAGGTGTTGGCACAAGTGGGTGGCGAGGCAGGGTGGGCAGCCCCAGGACAAGGGGACCCCAGTGAGGCTGGGGACAGCCCCTGCGCTGGGGCAAGGGGTGGTTGGCAGCACCGTCGATATGCCCGTTCCAGCTCAGGTGGGAGTCTCGGGTGTGGGGATTTCAGCCCTGGAAGTGTCCTGACTGGCAGTGAAACTGCCTCCCAGTGCAAACTCAGGCGAGGTGTGTCATTGTTACCTGCCACCAAGTGCCACCAACCCTTCAGGGACCAAAGCTGTTCCTGGATCCCCTGGCGGGCGGCTCTCAGCCACCTCCCTCATCCCAGGACTTTCTCTTCCACCACGTCACTGCCACACAGTTCCCGACCCGGGGAGAAAGCCGGGAGGTGACGGGAGGTGGAGGTGGCCACAAGGGAGGTGACACCAAGTGCACCAACTCCAGCGAAACCAGGGCAGCCCAGCATCCCCGAAGCAGTTTGGTGTTGCTGGTCCCTGTGGCTCGTCCCAGAAGGACAAGCTCGGAGCTGGACAGCGGCGGCGCAGCCCCGGGGATCCACCGGTGGCAGCCCTGCGTGGCCGGGGCGAGGTGTTGGGGTGGTGGAGCGCTGCCCACAGAGCCCACCAGGGAGATGTGTCACGAGCCCTCGGCCACTCCTCGTGGCCACAGGGCGCAGAGGGACACCAGCTCCTTGCCGTGCCTGGACAAGGCACACCGACAGCCACCAGGGTCAGGCTTCCAGGATCGACTCCTCCAGACCCGGTTCATGGCACCCTCCGCACCCACCCCCCACGCCCGGGCATTGCCCCCCACCTGGCCGAGCTGCCCCCCTGCTCTGACAGCCCCGTCCTCGCCTCCACGGTGCCCTCCTGCTGCTGCCCAACGCGGGGCTCAAGCAACGGGGGTGAGCTTCATCCCAGACCTCCTTCCTCATCTCGTACAGAAGAAATGGGCTGTCCTGCCCCACAGCATCTCCCCCTTCCAGGGGATCCATGCCTGCCCTGGGCCTCACCCCACTCTTTGGGCTCTGGGGGTAATTTCTTCAGGAAGAAGGACCTTTGCCTGTCACTCTGGCAGCACCTGGACTGAACCCTCCCTCCACCTCCACATGACTGTTACCGTCCCTGTGCAAGATGGGGAAACTGAGGCACGGACCATGATGCCTCGTGGCAGTGGGTCGCTGCCCTGGCGGGTAGCGGGGGTGCCAGTGCTGGTGCCAACAGCGCTGCCTCTGCCCACCCTTTGCCGGGCTCAGCAGCTGCTGCGGGAGGGACTCAGCTGCTCCTGGGCTCAGCTGGGACCACTTTACCTGCAGACTGGTTTCACCTGGAGTTTGGTGGGTCTGGGTGGGGGCAGGTCCAGAACCTCCCACTGAGGCTCTTTCTGGGTGGCTGCTCTTATAAACCAGCAGCCCTCTTGCCCCTGAGGGCTTTTGTTTTCTTTCTTTTCACTTTGTTTTAAGGAGCCTCAGTTTTGGGGAGGGGGAGCTGGGGTCCACGGGTCTCTGGGATGTAGCACCAGGATCTTCTCCTCTCCCCAGCAGGTACGGGCACAGCATCGAGCTGCCTCCACCCTCCCGTCCCTGGGCTGGGCTTGGGGGCTGCAGCCCGGAGCAGGGCTCTGGAGGGGTGGTTGTTGTCTGGAAGCATCCCAGCGCTGTCCTTCTCCTGTGTAACCTCCCAGAAGAAGGACAATGTCGTCTCGTAACTCTGGGGTGGCCCTGGGGCTCAGTTCCCAGGCCAGCAGCAGCACCCCAGTGCCGGTACAAAGGAATCCCTTGCTGGCGCCGCAACTCTTCCCATCACGGAGGCGCTTGCTCGGCCAGGAGGACTTCTTCAAGAGCTTCAATGGGTACGTGGCTGCTGGGATGCACGGAGGGGTGAGCCCTGCCCTTGTTTATCCCCAAGGGAACGTGTCCTTTGCCTGGGCTGGGTTCTGTTTCACGCTCTAGCACACGCCAGGAGGGTCACAGTGTGCAGGCTGTGCAAAGCTGCTGGCCCTTGGTGTCCCTGGTGTCTCTGCTCTCAGCACTGTTGAGGCTGAGACCAAGCTGTGCTGCACGTCCCAAAGGCCACCGACTCACGCTGTGTCCCTGCTGTTCTACCAGGAACTTCCGCGACATGAGGGATTCCGTGGAGTCCACTCTATCAGACCGCGACTGCTCCATCCCTGACCCGCAGCTGGTCCGGAGGATCGTGTCCCAGGTGGAGTTCTACCTCTCGGACGAGAACCTGGCCAAGGACGCTTTCCTCCTGAAACACGTCCAGAAGAACAAGATGGGCTTTGTCAGCATCAAACTGCTGACGTCCTTCAAGAAGGTAAGCACCCTGTGGCCTTCACATGGAGGGTGTCTGGGTGTGCTCGGGCTGTACGAGGAGGTCCAGGTTGTGTTCAGGCTGCCTGGGTCCCGGTGAGGCGCTGGTGGTGCACAGCTGGCCGCTGCCCTTCGCCTTTGATGTGCTACAGCAGTTCTCCAAGCAGGGAGGGTGCCTGGGGAAGTGGTGCCCAGTTCTCAAACTGTCCCAGGGATGGATTCATTGATTCTACCCATGGTTCCCCCAGGCTGCTTTGGGAGAGATCATCCCTTAATGAAAAATCTGCAGGGAAGTGCTGGTGATGTGATGTATGGAGAAGTCGTGGCTTGTTGCCATGGCCCAGAGGGCCCTGGGAACCTTCTGCAAACCCCAAAGATACTAATATTACTTAATATTAATACTACTGCCTTGCCATGATAACAGGTCAAAGGGGTTGCAGCCTGCCTAGAGGATAGTTTTAGGGTGGTCCCTGCCTGGGGAGGCTCACGGGGATGTGGTTGCCCCTCATGTCTCTCTCCCGCAGGTGAAATACCTGACGCGGGACTGGCGGCTCACGCTCTACGCCCTGCAGTTCTCGGAGCTGCTGGAGGTGAACAAGGAGGGCACCAAAGTGAGGCGGCGGGTCCCCATCCCCGCGTCCCTGCTGAGAATCCCCCCCAGCAAACTGCTGCTGGCCTGGGAGCTGCTGCCCCCGGAGCAGGAGATGCTGCCGCCGCTCCAGAAGAATTTCCTCGAGACCATCACGAGGATGTTCAGCCCCTTCGGCGACATCGCCTCCATCCACATCCTGCGACCGGGCCGCAAGCTGCCCTCGGTTGTGCGGAAATACGCGTCGCGCTTCCCCGAGCTGCTGAGCAAGTGCTGCGTGTTGGTGGAGTACGAGAGCCTGGAAGGTGCCCACAGGGCTTTCGAGAACCTCAGCCAGCAGAGCTGCACAGGCAGCGAGAGCGTCAGGGTGGTCCGGCTCTGCGGGAAGGTCTCCAAGAAGAAACCCGGGGCCGAGAGGGAGGCGGTGGAGGAGCTGGTGGACCGGCTGGGTTGGAAGGAGCAGGTGGCAGCCGCCACCCTCCCGTTTGGCTTTGGGAGCTCCCTGCTCTGCAGCTCCCTGGAGCTGGACGATGCCGTGACTAAGGACCCCTCGGCACCCACCTGGCCTGGTGATGACTTCAAGCCCATCGACTTTGGAGATGCCTTCACCGGATCGCTCCTCACCAGCAGAGTCTTTCCTCCGCTCGGGTCGGGCTCGGGCAGTGGCAGCAGCTCCAGCACCAAGAGCCCCTGTGGCTGGGGGAGCGGGGGGGGTGTCTGGTTGCCGTGGGGCAGCAGCCCCTCTCCCAGTGCCAAATCTCCTCCTGGCAACCCCCTGGCACTGAAGCAGGTGCCTGAGCCCCTCAGTCTGTGGGATGGGGTCCTTTGCCTGACCCAGAGCCCCGATGGCACTAAAGGCTTCTGCAGCAGCCTCGGGAAAGGAGAGCTCGTCCTCCAGCCCTGAGGCTCCTTTAAGTTTGGGTTTGGGGATTTTTTTTTTTTTTTTCTTCCTCCCCCCCTGCGATGGGGGATCACCCTGACAGGGAACCCACCCTGCACCTTCCGCAAGGCAGATGCGGAAAGGTGAGGCTGTTCCCAAACGTGCCGTTGGCTGCATTTGCTGCTGGTTGTGGAGCTTGGGTGGGAAATGGGCAATAAAGAGAGATGAAGTTCCCGGCACTTTCTGGCTAGAGCAGCGATTTTTTTTTTTTTTTTTTCTTTTAATCGTTATTAATAATTTTGTTTTCCCTCCTTGCTCCTCCAAGGGGAGGAGGGTCCCTGCAGTTCCCTCCATCCCCATTCTTGGAATGACTTGAAGTCGTTTTGCCGTGGCAGTGAGGCAAAGCCAGGCTCCAGACGGAGCGTGGTGCCACCTGAGGAAGGCTGTGACTGTCTCGAGGCTTTGAAGGGCTTTGCCCCAAGCCCAGTCCCTGCTGGAGGAGATGCTGGTCATATTTAAGATGATGGCACTGCAGCCCTTGTCGTGTCTGTCCCCCATTGTGGTCACTTAAGGTCTGTCCTTGTGCTTCTTTCTGCGTGGGGCCATGTCCGTGAGTCCTGCAGGGATCCATCTGTCCTGCGTCCCCCCTTTTTCCAAACAGCTGCTTCCCCTGGGGAAGGGGACAGGGGAGTCCCCAAGAGTGCCTGTGGTCATGCAGCCCCCGGGGTGGGTTGCTGCCCATCAGGGCTTGCTGGCTCTGGTTTGGGGCTCAGCGAGGCTTTTGCACATCACGGGTGACATTTCCTGGTGTTCCCTGCACTCCCTCACTCTCCTGTACAGGTAGAGCAGATTTGGAGAAAGACATTTTAATTGAAGAAGAAAAAAAAAAAAAAAACACACCAAAAAAAACAAGAGAACAAGTCCTAACAGAGCTACCCTGACCTCCCCTCTCTTTATGTCCCGCCCTGTTCTGGGTCTCATTGCAGGGGCTTTGGCAAGGTGCCTTCTCTCTTCTCCTGCCTCTTCCCCCACTCCTCCGACAGGGTGGGCTGGGCCAGTGGCAGGTCCATCCTTGCATCCCCTCATGACTCCTGGGCCTCCATCCTGAGTGTGTTGGACTCATCGAGGCTCAGGATGAGGTTGGAGGTTTTTGAGGACGCTGCAGTTGATGGCGAGCGGCTCCTCGGGCAGCGAGATGGAGCTGATGTCCCAGCAGAGGGCTGTCTGTGCCCTGCTGTGCGTGAGGAGCATCGGCAGGGATCTCCGCCAGAATGGACAGAGACATCCCAGGGAGCTGGCAGCAGCTGGAACCCAAATGTGAGTTTCAATTTTCCCTCTATATTTCCTGGTGTCATGCAGCATGATGACCATCTCTTGCACCGACACTGAAGATTGTTCTTAAATCAGTGGAAAATTAAAGTTTTGTGGCGCGCACTAGGTCTGCAGCTCCAGCAGGTTAAACCAAGCGACTTGCAGTGGTGTTGAACTGCTCAGCGGGCACTTGTACGGCCAGATTTCTTCCCTGTTATATGACAAAATGAGGATTTCCATCAATTATCCTTTTGAGTACGGATGGCACTGTTGGGGAAAACCAGCTGGGTTTAGGAGGATTTACAGAAGAAACAGCCATTAGCAGATAACTGCTGATATTTTGCAACCTCAAAATACAGCAGAGCGGATCCATCACATTAAAACCTTCCCGGCAGCTCCCGTGCGGTGGTGGAACAACAACCACTAGAGAGGGACAGAGACCAACCCTACCAGGAGCTCGAAAAGCAGCGGAGGGGCCTGGGCTTGAGGCGCTGGGGAAGCCAGAAGGGCTGGTGGAAAACTCAAAACCCCAAAGGGGCTTTGGTCCCACCCTGTGGGAACTGCCGGAGGGTCCCCGGGTGGGCATGGGTGCTCCCGTGGCCTCCACGATCCAACGGGGAAAGAAAATTAGGCGGCGTGAAGTGCTTTTTTCCAGAGGTGGGAGAATCGGCATTTCCCTCCCAGCTGTGGGACTGGAAGGTGCTGGACGATGCTGTGGTCCCCGGGGGTGACTAAAGGATGGCGGCTCATTCGGTGATAACTGCCCAGGGCTGGGAAATGTGGACTCGTCCCGGCTTCGCCTCTGCCCTGGGGCGGGTCTGGGCACTTTCCTTCTGGATTTTCCCCTGTAAAGCCAGGCTGAGCTTTCAGTGTCCTGTTAAGGATTGACCACATCAGCAGAGCCGAGGGAAAGCGTCCCAGAGGGATTTGCTGTCAAGAAACGCTTTTCCCTCCCCTGAAAACACATCGTGGAACAAAGAAATCTCCTCCAGCAGCTGCTGAAGTAGCTGGGAGGGGGCAGAAAACTCTCACAACCATTTTAGAGCCACCAACTGAACTCAAACCCTGAGGGACCCACACCCAAGGGCTGGGACAGGGCAAGTCCAGGTCCTATTTAGAGCCAAAACCCAAGACTAACTGAGCCATCCCCTCCTCTAGCTCACGCAACAGAGATTTTAATCCTTGGTGAGGGAGTGAGAAGATGGGAGGTTTAACAGATACATTCCCTGTGGAAAGGAACAGTTTATGTTTGAACAGAGCTGGGCAGGACAGCCTGTGCCTGTTTCCTTCCAGCCGGACACGAGTTCTTGCTGGAGGATCCTCTGTCTCCTCTCCAGCTGCTGAGCCCCTGCCTGAGCCAGCCAGGACCCGCTGCTGACATTCAGAGCCCTGGCCCAGGCTGCCCAGAGAGGTGGAATCTCCATCTCTGGAGACTTTCAAACCCCTCCTGGACATTGTCCTGTGCCACCTGCTCTGGGTGACCCTGCTCTGGGTGACCCTGCTCTGGCAGAGAGTGGGACTGAGTAGTCTCTAGAGGTCCCTTCCAACTCTGAACATTCTGAGTGAGAATCATAGTGGCACCGTAGAGCCCTGCAGTCTGAAGCTGAGCTGGAGGAACAAAACCTGTTGCCAAGGCCCTGAGCTGATGAAGGAATCACAGAACCGTCGAATCGAGGAGCGATTGAGGGAGCTGGGACTGTTCAGTTTGAGGAAGAGGAGGCTGAGGGGGGACCTCATCCTGCTCTACAATTACTTGAAAGGACATTGTGGAGAGGTTGGTGCTGGTCTCTTCTCACAGGTCATTAGGGACAGAACCAGGGGGAATGGGTTCAAGTTGCAACAGGGCGAGTTTAGGCTGGACATTAGGAAGAAATTCTTCACGGAAAGAGTGGTCAGACCCTGGCACAGACTGCCTGGGGAGGGGGTTGATTCACCATCCCTGGGTGTGTTTAAGTGTCGCTTGGATGTGGTGTTGGGTGACATGGTTTAGGGGTGGAGTGTAGGGTTAATGGTTGCAGTGTAGGGTTAATGATTGCACTTGATGATCCCAAGGGTCTTTTCCAACCTGAACTGTTCTATGATTCTATGTGTTGGGCTGGAAGGGCCCTTTAAAGGCCATCTAGTCCACCTCCCCGCAGGGACATCTTGAACTAAATCAGGTTGCTCAGAGCTGCATCAAGCCCCACCTTGAATGCATCCAGGGATGGAGCCCCCACCACCATGAACCCCAAACTCTCCTCTGGGGACACTCGCACAGAAAACAGCATTTTTTCCATTCTAGGCTGTGCCCGTGCCGCCCAGCAGAGCCGTAGTGAAGAGGCTGCTGCTGTAGCGGCCCCAGATGAATCTTCCTTCTTGTCTCCTTGCAGATGGATTTTCTGCGTGCCCACAAAGCTCAGCACCGCTCTAGTCAGAACCCCCAGGGCAGGGAGGTGGTTCAGATGCTGGAGAAACGCAAAATGAAGAAATAATGTTATCGCAGTTCCCAGGTGGAATATTATTATTACGAAATCACGCACAGCTCTGGGGGGAACAGCTCAAGGTTGGTTTCCTGCAGCTTTGACCTCTGTTGAGGGGGGCTCAGATGGGTGGGCCCTCTGTTCACCCTGACAGAGCTCAGCACACCCTGGCAACAACTATGGTGGTTCAAGGTTCTGTGGTGAGGCCATCACGGGTGGATGCTGCAGAGCAGCCCCAGTTTGTCTTGCTGCCACCTTCGCTCTTGGAGCAACCCGCGGTGGTTAAAAATCATGGAACCATCAAATGTGTTGGGCTGGAAGGGACCTTTAAAGGTCATCTGGTCCAACCCGCCCGCAGGGAGCAGGGACACCTTTCACTAGAGCAGGTTGCTCAGAGCCCCATCAAAGCTGACTTTGGAACTCAAAAATCTCACACTGATGCTAGAAAAATCACTGGACAGAGTGGGTTCTGTTCAGCTCAAACCAGGACATGAGCTTATGTGATAAAATGCATTTTACTGCCCTTACTTTGTGTGTACATCAGTGCCAGAACACACGGGGGAGGATTTCTTTTAAAACTAATGAAGGGAACAGTGAGATATTTATTTTTTTTTAAAAAAAATATTTAATCATTAAGTATGCCTGAAGCACTATTCAAGGAGACTTTACTCTCTACCTCAATGCACCTTTGTGCCCAGGGACCGAGGCTGGAGGGCAGTCGGAGGGCGAAGTGACGTCCCCTGGGGTGTCCCCAGGGAGGTGCTGCGGGGGATTTTCACGCCTTTGTTTTGCAAATCTGTGCAGGAAATCGAGGTGGGAAGGTGCTCGGGCAGCTGCTCCTCGGGGGATCCCTGCTTGCTTAGGTAAGCACAGCTGGCCCTTCGCATCCCCAGCGCTCAGGGCCAGGTTTGAGCTGTTCCCGTGTTGTCTCAAAAGCCAACAAGCCAACCTCATGCACCGAGCTGAGACGTTATGACAACGTTGTGCAAGTTTGGGTGCTGGAATCAAAAATAAAGCCCACCCCGGTGCTTTCTAAAGTGATTTTATGTACAACCTTACCACTAACAGATTTCCAAAGACATCCCACTAGTGTCTGATTAGTAATTTGCGTATCGTCACTCAAGCGTCAGTTCTGTGAGGAAGGGTCTCTACTGGGCAGAGGATCTCCTGCCCAGTGGGTGTGATTTTTAGTATTATAAGGAAGGCAGTTTGCCTAAGGATAGGGCTGATCACCTCTTTAGCTGACCGCTCAGAAATACATGTAAACGTGGTAACGGTGGATACGTGGATTTTACGTATTGTCCAGGATGTTTCTTCTCCAAGGACGGCCGACTCCTGGTGAAAAGTTCCTTTACTGATCATCCTCGACAACTTCAAGGATAATCCTCTTACCCCCAAACGCAGGGTGCATACTTGCCTTTCTTCAGTACGTGCAGTCTGTCTACTCAGCTTCACAGCTATTCCAATATAACATTCGCCTTCTTTTTGACCAGGTAACACCCGTTCTTCTCCAGTGCTGCATTTGCTGCCCCCAGGGCAGGACCTGGCAGGGTAACGCTGGAGAAACCTGACCACGCCGCTGCCAGATTTGGTCCACAGAGCTTGTGGTCCTCCATGACAGCAGGCACAGATGGGTCCTGACAGTGGTTTTTTTTACAGCCTGGAGGGTCCTATTGCTGCCCCCACGGCTGCTGACGGTGCCCTGGGGCAGGAGGAGGAGGGAGGGGGATGCTCTGGGGGCAGGGTGGGTCCACAACGTTGTTTGAGACCAGGGTGGGCGCAGAGCTTTGTGTTCCTTGCAGACATAAAACCATGTGAATGCGAAGGGAAGCGAATCAAACCACCAAGAAAGAAACAGCCCTTGCTTTGCACGGGCAGGAGAGAGTTCACCGAGTTACCCCAGGAGTCAGGAATGGATGCTGCTGGAGGAGAGATGCCATCCAGGAGCTGCCAAGGTCACGCCGTCATCGCCGCCCGGCAGCGCCAGCGCAGGGGGCAGCGGGGCTGGGGAGCTGCAGGTGGGGCTTCTGCAAGACCCCTGCCAGACTGTCTGTACTATATGTAAATGAGAGAAGGCTGATTTCTGAATAAAAGCAATTTGGAACCGCGCTTCTCTAAAAGAACCTTCTGCAGAATGTTTCGCGGCTTGTAAAATAAGCCCGGCGGGCAATTCGCAGCTCCTCGGGCAGCTCCACGGCCCCTCCGTCCGCCCCAGCATCCCGGGGACCGCGGCACGCACCGAGAGCTACGGCCAGCCCAGCCGGCGCAGGTTGGGGGATTGCACGAATCCAGCTGCTCCCATTTACAAAATGTGGAGAAGGTGTCAGAGAGGAGAGGGAAACGGGTAATTAGGGGTGTCGGGGCAAAGCTGTCCCCTCTGCAGGCAGCCCGAGTTATCCCGCGGGTGAGCCGGGAAGAGGAAGGGAAGGATCCGGAGGAGATGAATGGTCTCCTCTATCAATTAACTCAAACCTGTCGTTGCCTCCCTGCTTATTCTGGGTAACTAGCAGCCCGTTCACCTGCCAAGCATTGTTAGAATAATTTATAGACACCAAACAGGCAAGTAGCCTCGGGCTTGTCCCGGTCCTGTTGGTCTGGAAGTGTTTCAGTGGCATCTGCGGGGCTGGGGACCTTCGCTCGGTCCCTGCCAGCAGACGGACAGACAGATGGACAGGGCTGGCTCGGCACCTTCCCCTCTCCACACCACACCTCTCGCAGAGCCTGCATCTACCCATGGGCCTCGCACACAGGGGTTTTCTCTGTTCCTTGTAAGATCCAACAGGTTTTTCTAACCGTGCTCTTTTTATCTGGGCGCTCTCTATATGTATAACCTGTATAATGCTAATTTTATCTGTTCGGTCACGCAGCGTTAAAACAAACGGCAAATGTAAAGAGTCCAAGTGTACCGTGTCAACCAACTCATTTTCTGTGTGATTGGGGAATACGAGCAAAAGAATTGGCTTTTATCCCTTCAGCCAGAGTCCACAGGGTTCTTGTGATATTTCAGTAGTATCGAGCATTCAGGAATTAGCAGCAAATGCCTTTTAATCCCCAGGAAGCCAACCAGCTAAATTTAAAAAAAACCCTAAAACTAAAAAAAAAAATCTTAATTTTGGTTTCATGCCTCCAGGGCTGGTGGTTCTGCACTGCAGGCTGGGCTCACCAGGCTCCATTCTGCAGGGAACACAAATGGGGGGGTCGGGGGGACACATGGTCTGGGCTGTCCCTGCTGCGCGGGAGGTCCCCGGGCACCCCACCCTGCAGGCCTGATGGGGACGTGGGATGGGGACACTGGCGTGACACCGAGCCCCCCCCTGCGATGCTCCTGGCTCTGGGCAGCGGGGCTGCACAAGCTGCCGCAGCTGGTAATTAGGTAATTAGGGGTGTCGGGGCAAAACTGTCCCCTCTGCAGGCAGCCCAAGTTATTCCGCGGGTGAGCCGGGAAGAGGAAGGGAAGGATCAGCCTGCTCGGCTGTCGGGGGGGCTGCGTTCCCCTGCACAAAGGTCCTCCCGTTTTTCCCATTAGTGCCGTCATTAGAAACCAGTTAGGCCCCTAGAGAGCAAACGCGGCCCAGCCAGGGTCTTGCTGAGGGCCTGCGCAGCCCCCAGACCCCGGCGTCCCCCACCAGCCCCGGGGAGCGCTGGGGTGAGCCGTCCTCCCCTCCCACTTGTGTACTGGGGCTAATTGGTGCAGGTTGCCCGGGAGCCCAGCTTTGCACCTTGTTAGCACAGCAATTAGCTCTCTTTACCCTCCTGATTGCTCTTGTGCATATTTGACTCCAATACATCTTTCCAGGGAGTTATAAATGCCGCCCCGGGGAGGCCGGCGGGAGAGGAGCTGCGACAGGGACAGCAGAGCCATGCTGGGGGCCGTCCTGCTGCTACTGGCCCTGGCCAAGCCGGTGTGCCCGAGCCCGACCGGAGCGGCGAGCCGGAGGGCTGAGGCGCTGAAGAGGCTCCTGGAAGTTTTCGGCATGGAAGACCCTCCGCCTCCCCCCGCTCACTTCAAGCAGCCGCCCCAGTACATGGTGGATCTATTCAACACGGTCGCCAACGCGGACGGGGTCACCAAGAACCCCGGCGTCCTGGAGGGCAACACTGTCCGCAGCTTCCTGGATAAAAGTAAGGGTGGGGGGGTCCCGGGTGGGGAGGTCCTGGGTGGGGGGGTCCCGGGTGCTGGGGCTGCGGGAGGGGCCAAGCGCAGCCGGTCGAGGTGCTGCCCCCGGTTCCGCTCAACTTCTCAACCCATCCTACCCCCCACCCCCAGCTCATGACGAGAAGATGCGGTTCCTCTTCGTCCTTTCCAGCGTGGCCAAGAACGAGAAGATCCTGACGGCAGAACTGCATCTGTTCCGCCTCTGGCCGAGGGCCACTGACGGGCCCAGAAGGCATCACTTCTGCCAGGTGAGGAGGGGTCGGGGTGGGGATGGGGACAGGATGGGGACAGGACGAGCACAGGGTGGGGGGCCGGGGAAGTGCCACAGCCTGTGCCCAGGGATGCCAGCGACACGCTGTGGTCACTCACCTGCAGTGGGAGCAAGGCCTGGGTCTTTGAAATTCGTACAACTGAACATCATTGCGTGGAGAAACGTGACTGAACCCTGGCGGGCTCTAAAATATCACCCTGGTTTGTGCACACCCAGCACCCACAGGCTGCCACAAATCCAACTGCCCCGTCTCCCACCTGTTTTTTCCGCAGAGCCTGCATCAGGGGTGGTTCCCCTGGGGCAGGACACCCGGTGGTAATGGCCCTTTGCTGCTTCCCCAGGTCAGCGTCTACCAAGTGCTGCAGAGGAGCGAGCCCGACGCACCCGGCGGGAAGAAGCTGCTGGCAGCCAGGCTCGTCTCGCTGCAGAGCTCGGGCTGGGAGGTCTTCGCCATCACGCAGGCCGTGAGTTGCTTTTCCCTTGGTTCGGGTGGCGCAGAGGGAGCCAGGGGTGTTTGCCTGCCAGAGGTTTTTTAAACCCATCTCACCCCCCAGCGGCCTTTTGGGCTCCAACACAACGTCCTGCCTGCAGTCTCTGCAGCAACACGGGGGGATGAAGCCTCTGGAAGGGGGCTAAAGGTCCTGCCAAGAGCCCCGGGGGGCTGCTTCATCCCGCCCGAGACCGGTCCCGCTGCCCTACTGGTGACACCGGTGCTGGCTCCTGCCGTGGTGTCACCTGTGCTGCGGCCCTGGAGCAGCACAGTCCCTTCCCATGGCCAGGAGATGGAGCGTGGCCTCGGAGGTCGCAGTGACAGGGCGAGGGGCAGCTGGCCTGGCACCTGCCGTGGGGACACAAGCGCAGTCCCTGTCCCTGCTCGCACCACCACGGTGACACTGGTTTTGTTCCCCAGGTTCGTGACTGGACCGAAGATGAAAGCAGCAACCAGGGTTTGCTGGTAACGGTCCAGGGCCCGGGCGGGAGCCCCCAAGACCCCCCACCGCTGCAGTTCGCATCTGGCAGGGACCACCATGAGAGCAAGAAGCCCATGTTGGTCCTGTTCACAGATGATGGGCGCCGGGGAGCGTCTCTACCCACGGCCGGCTTCCCAGGTGGGTCCCACACGCCCCAGCATGTGTCCCTTGGTGCCACCGTCCACACCCGCAGGGCACTGGGGTGCTCCTTCAAATCTGAAGCTCCTTCTCCAGCCAGAGGGAGAAGTTGTCTTCTTTCTGGTTTAGTCTGTGCAGGGGTGCAGGCTTGCAGGTGTAAATCTGAATTTTGCTTGCCTGTGGGGCTGTGAGGTTGTCACCTCACGATGACTCTGCCTGGGCTGGTGACAGGCTGTGACCAAAGGGCTCGTGGTGGCTGCAGACAAAACCTGTGGAGAGGGGTGGTTGGAGGAGTGGGTGCACCACGTTGTCTCTCCTCGGTTCATGTGGCATCTAATGGCATCTAGTGCTTCTTTCTGGCAGATTCACAGCCTCGGGCTCCTGTTCTCCCTGCTGGGATGTCGGTGGCCAAGCCGAGCGGGCCACGCAGCACCCGCTCGCTGGACCGGCTCCAGCCCTGCCAGAAACATCCCTTGTCCGTGGACTTCGAGGAGATCGGCTGGTCTGGCTGGATCATCTCCCCGCGGGGATACAACGCTTACCACTGCAAGGGCTCCTGCCCCTTCCCGCTGGGCGAGAACATGCGGCCGACGAACCACGCCACCGTGCAGTCCATCATCAACGCCCTCAAGCTGAGCGAGGGCGTCAGCAGCCCCTGCTGCGTGCCCGACAAGCTCTACTCCATCAACCTCCTCTACTTCGACGACGACGAGAACGTGGTCCTCAAGCAGTACGACGACATGGTGGCCGGGAGCTGTGGCTGCCACTGAGGCAGGAGGAGCAGGACGGTGCCAACGTCGATGCAGCAGAAGGTGCTGCCGCTCCCTCCAAAGCGTCTCTGCGGGGGTCTCTGTCCCACAAAACCCTTTGAAAGAGCCCGGGGAGAGCAAAGCAATGGGGTGCTGGTGCTGGGTGGCGTCACCCCAGGTAGTGCCTGGGAAGGCTCAGGGCCAAGCTGATTAAATTGCCCTGAACGAGCCCGTGCGACTCGGCAGCCCCGAGGCAGCACATCCCCTCCGGGGTGCCTGCGCGGGGGTACGGGTGTCCTTGCCCGAGCAGAGGCTTCCTGCAGGCTGTATTATATGTATATAGCAAGAGCACTAATATATGACAGAAACCGCCTGTACAGTGTCCTGTAAATGTCTGTACATTTCTGCATTGTTGTGACTTGTAAAAAAGAAATCAGAGGAACTATTAAAAACATCGTCTTCCGAGGGACTGCTTGTGGGGCTGCTGCCTGGGACGGGGCTGGCCCAGGGCGAGCAAACACCCTGTGGGTGTAGGGAGGGTGGTGTGAGCAGAGAGCTGAAGATTCAACCTCCACGCAGCCTCCAGGGTGGAGTGTTCAGCTGCAGAGCTGCGTTCCTTGGAAGCTGATCTGAGGATCCATCAGGCAGCCCACAGTGGGGGTGCAGGGGAGGAACCCTACGCAGGTGACGGGGACATGTAGGGGGATGTGGTGATGGGGGATGTGGTTGAGGGGGGCTGTAGAGGTGCCCAGATGTGATGCTGCTGGGGTGGGCGGGTGGTGGGGAACAAGCAGCTGTGGGTGAAGATGGCTGGAGGAGGCTGCACCATATCCAGAGAGAAGGTTCCTTGTGGAAGAGAAATGGGGTGGAAAACCCAGGGGACCGACGTTGTGGGGTGCTGGACAGGTGTACAGAGGGTGGGTGTCAATGTGGCTGTAGGCGCTGGGGTTCAGGGCAGGGGTCCCTGTGTTGCACCCGCGAGCACAGCCCCCTTGTGCCCCGCAGCCTGGCACTCAGCGAGGGTGTGGGGCTGCCCCTGCCGGCGGGCTCAGCCCCTCCAAGCCTCTGCCCAGCGCTTTCCAACAGCAGCAGCTTAACCGCGGTCCCAGGCTGACTCCAGGACTGCCCCCCCACTGGCAGCTCTTCATCTCCAGTTTGCAAGTGACCAAATCCCACTCTGGCCTGGTGGGCCCCACTTTCCTCCCTCCGCTCACCCGAAAACAGCACCGGTAGCTCTTGGCCCTTCCTCTCCAACACCTGCCCTGCAGCCTGGGGTCCCTCTCGGCACTCCATCCAAGGGACGGGTGAAACACCCCCTGGGAGCCCGTTGACTAGATGTGGCCCCAAACTGGAGGGCAAATCCTTCTCCCGTACCCCAGACATGTCCCTACTGCCCCTGGGGTGTGAACACCGGGCAGAGCCAACTGGTGCGTCCTGCACACACGCCGGTGTCCCAGCTCTTCTCCCAATGCACCCAGGGCCAGACACCTCACCCCAGAACCAAGATGCAGACAGGCACAAGAACCCCGTCCTCCCCCCGATGGGCAGAAGAGGTGGTTGTAAGCTCTGGGGACACGTCCGTTTGTCACCCTCACTTATGAGCAGTTTACTGAATCACACGAAGTCACTGGCCAGTAATGCAAGACAACAAATGTTTTTTCAGCCTGGTTTATTAAATGCCTGTTCCTGAGGATGCTCCAGCTGCCAGCTCTGCACCCCCAGGGTGCCCACGCTTCCTGCCACGGCAGCATCCCCAGCCAGGGCTGTACCCCCAGGGTCCCAGGGCTGTGGAGGATGGACGGCTGCAGTGTTTTCTGTGGGCTTTCACCCCAGTCCCTGTGCTGGACTCAGCCTGAACGTCTGCTCGCTGAGAAGGAGTCATGGGGTCCTGGGGCACTGCCCAGTGCAGGGAGTCTGTGCACATCCCAGCCAAGCCAGGATGTGCAGGTGTCACACTGGGCTTCATCTCATCACTGGTGCCCACCTCTACCATCCCCAGGAAGGTGACCGAGCTCAGCCCCACACATCTCACCGCTTGCTGCTCATGTCCTCAGGGCGCCACGTGCCCCAGACAACAACAGCCAGATGTCCTGCCTTGGCCACACAGACTTCTCTTTAGTTGATTCTTTCCCAACAGCTCTGTGGGACAGCAGGGCCCAGCACCCACGGCTGAGGAAGGTCACGACAGTCACGGACACGTTTCATCCTTGCGAACAGCCCGAGCTGGCAGCAGCACCTGCACGACAGCAGAACCCCCAGGGGTGCTGCTCACTGCCCGAGTCGTGGAGCCTCCTCCGGGGACAGGACTTGCTGGGGGGTGGCCAGGCCAGAGGGCAGGACGTGGCAGGGGCCGGGGGGTGACTGGACGGTGGTCAGTGGTGACAGCGGGGATCAGCCCTGCAGCACTCGGACAGCTTCCGCAGGACTCGCTCCTTCAAGCGGAGCCTCCTGGAGAGCTTGAGTGAGTTGCTGGTCTCGTGGGACTTCAGCTTGGCATAGTAGTCAGAAAACTTGTTGTAGAGGATGGAGATGGGCATACCATTGAGGATGATGCCAAAGGAGATGCAGGCAAATGCCACCATCCTGCCGAGCACTGTGTCGGGCACGGTGTCTCCGTAGCCCACAGTGGAGAGGCTGACCTGGGTGAGGAAGGGAAAGGATAAAATCTGACATGAACAAGCCCAGCAGATCCCTCATGCTGGTGCTGGGACTCACCTCCCTCCACCCCTGGGTGGGAGCTGGGTATGACCTAGGAATGGCACCAGAGCGCGGCTGCGCCTGGCTCGGCTGTCCCTGCCCAGCACCCTGCATGGCCAGTGCTCAGGCTGCTCCCGGCGGGCTGGGAGAGCCCAAGGAAAGGGCTGGATGCGACCTCAAAAGCAGAGACCAAAGGAGAGGCTCCCTGGTCCTTCCTCCCCTTCGCGTGTGGCTCTTCAAAAGCAGCTGGACATCGCCGAGCTGGACTGTCCCCAGCAGCCAGGCTGTCTGCCGGAGCTTCCTGCCCCCACGGAGTGCCGGCTCCAGTGCTTCCTGGCCAAAAGCTGCCCAGTCCCACAGGAACGAAGCTTCCCAGACCCTCCCTCCGAGGGAAACAGAGGCGCCGCCTGGGAATGAATCTGCAGGAACCATGTCTGGGCGGCTGGGGAGCAGGACTGTGGCTTGAACATAGGAAGTTCCATCTAAACATGAGGAGGAACTTCTTTACTTTGGGGGTGACAGAGCCCTGGCCCAGGCTGCCCAGAGGGGTGGTGGAGTCTCCATCTCTGGAGACATTCAGACCCCTCTGGGACGTCATCTTGTGCAACCTGCTCTGGGTGACCCTGCTCTGGCAGTGGGGTTGGACTGATGATCTCCCTTCCAACATCAAGTGTTCTGTGATACTCTCATTGTGTGACAGGGTGCGAGTTGAGGCAGAAAGGTTCAGGCTCTGCACAGAGCCATGCTCCCCATGGACAGGATCAGCCTTGATGCTTAATTACTCCAACCTGGTGATTTTTCCACAGTGATTTTGCACTCCCTTGAGGAGGGATGAATCTGAAGCAGGCAGTCTGTGGCGGTGGCCAAGGGGGGATTAGAAGAGCAGAAATGATCTGTGGTTTAATCCGTAAATCAAAATGCCTTTGTAACCCCTGGCTCTCAAGTGCTTTATCTGCTCCTTGCCTGGAGGTAATCCCAGGTTTATTATAGCCCCCGGCTCAGCGGAGCAGGGCCACAGACACGGGCTCCTGTGGCCAGTTGCAGCCCAGCCCGGTGTGTGTCCTCTCAGAGGCACAGTGTCACCACATTTCCTTGGTTCCCACAAGCAGCCTTGGGGCCCGGTTCAGTTCCACAAACTCGGAGTCCCTCATGCCTCCCACGCCCAGCTGGGCTGCAGTGCTGTGCCTGCACCCACGGGGTCTGAGCACCCAGGTCCTCTTACATGCCCTTGTCACTAACGCAGGCCTGGAGGTTCTCAGGCCACCGCCCCACCCCAGGACCAGCTTTCGAGCCTCTGAGCTTAGTCCAAACCTCTGATTTCTTTTCTCAGAGCATCAGTGGGTTTTCCACCAGTACTGAGCCAGTGGGAAGGCTTGGTCCTTTTCTGCCTCCCGAAGAGCTGCTGTGACAAATCCCTCGAGCACCAGCGCAGGTCCTGCCCATGGAGCCCCACCGCACCCATCTCTGGAAGAAGATGCTCACACCTTACCGCTGCCCACCACCACGCGTAGGGGATACTGGTGAAGTCAGTGCCTGGGACATCGTGTTCCACCGAGTGCATGAGAGCCGAGAAGGTGAAGACCCCCATGGCGATGAAGAGGAAGAGGCAGCAAACCTGCTGGTAGCACTGGCGCATGGTGAAGCCGAAGGCCCGGAGGCCAGTGGAGTGGCGTGCCAGCTTGAGGATGCGGAAGATCCTCATGAGCTTGATGAGCTTGAGGACTTTGCCCAGCTTGCTCACGTTCTCCACCTTGTGCAGTTCCTCGTGGTAAAGCCTGTCTCCTTCGTCCAGGTTTTCAAAGAGGAGCTGGATGTAGAAGGGCAGGATGGCCACCAGGTCTACAGCATTAAAAGCTGCCCGCAAAAATTTCTTGAAGGTGGAGGCAGAGATGAGCCGCATGATGTATTCCGTGGTGAAGAAGATGGTGCAGACCATCTCCATCTGCTCCATCCACATCTTCCCTGTTTTGTGTTTCATCTCCTCCACTGTGCTCAGAGTCATGCCCACGATGGAGATGAGCACAAAGAAGCTTGACATGACGGCAATGATCTTGGCTGCAACAGAAGAGTAGGGGTTCTCAATCAGGTTCCAGATCATCTTTCGAAACCGTCCCAGAAATTTGCCATCAAACTGTTCCCCGGAGTCCATGGGCTCCAGTTCTGCCTCCAGCTCCTTCTGTATTTTCAGATTCTCGCTGAGTTCATCCTGTTTTTCCTCAAACAGGATCCGGCAGCAGCGTTGGGTGTATTTCAGATGGATCCCCCAGTACTCGATTTCCTCCACAAAGTTACTGGGGCACATCTCATCCATGATCCACAGGACCCCGCTGCGGTAGAAGTGGAAGATGTAGTGGAAAATTGAAGGATCTCTGTCAAAGAAGTACTCGTTCTTCTGCACCGAGTAGTCATCGCAGAGCTGCAGCTTCTTCATGGGGTCTGTATAAAGAGCCAGCTTCCCAAGCCTGGTGATGGGATACTGGGCCACCACCTTGTAAGCTATCTGGAACAATTTGCCACCAACGTTAATGTTGAGCAAGTACTTGTTCCTTTGGATGGGAGCCTTGCTTTTCTCCTGGTTTCTGTCCGTCACGTTCTGCATGGAGCTCCATTGCTTTACCAGGCTGTCCTGCCCAAACGGGAAGTGGACCTCCTCCTCCTCCGGTGTCCGGCAGGAGCCCCGGCGATCCCCGATCTTCAGGCTGGCAGAGAGACTCGCGCGCCTCATCCCCAGCTGCCTCATCGCGCCCGACCCTCCGAAGCAGCGATTCCTGTTACGGGCTACGGGACGGCAGCTCTGGTTTCATGGGAACGCTCCCGCCGGGCACACGCTGCCCGAGACAAATGCTGTGAGGGCGAGCTGCTGCCCAAGGGACACTGGCCATGTCACGGTGCCACGTGGCACCTGCCGGGGTCCCAAAGCCGATTGCTTATCAGATTGCCATTTGCATGGTAGGAGTTGGAGGCAGCTGAGTGTCTGCTCCTTAAGACAATAATGAGATTGGAGCCCCAGCCCTTTATGTAAGGAACTATTTTCAGCTCTGCACTTCTCTCTTTACTTATTTTTCTCTTATTAGCTGTTTGCGTCTCTCACACGCTACCCTGTTCCCAGTGAGGGCATCCATGAGAGCAAGTTGAAAAGGGAGCGTGACCTCACCTTGATTTAACCCTGAAAGCCCTCCCTTGCCAAGCACGGAAAGGTGCAGACACCCAGGATTTGTATCAGCTTTGTACCCCCACGACAGATGCCGCTCTTGGCATCAGCCGTTCATTAGGCACGTGAGCGCTAATGCAGCTGCCCCTGCTCCATCAGCCGTCACAGCCCAGGAAAGAGAAACGGTTGTTACCTCCCAGCTCATCCCTCAGAGCTCCATCACAGCATGGATTTACAGCGGAAGAAGTGAAGGAACCACCTCACCCCTCACGCAGAAATCCAACTTGACGGGGTGCTCCTGCACCGCTGCCGCGTGCTCATCGCACTCGAACTGGCAGGGTCGGGAGCACTGAATGGAGTACTGGAAATGCAGGCGTGTGGTAAAAGTTCCCCCGAACTGCAGGAACTGAAGAGATCCTTTGGATCTGGGAGTAAAAGGGGAACCAAAATTAAATGGGCCGATCTTTGATGTCTTACCCTGCAACACAACTCTACCTCAGCATGTAAAACATCACCCTGATTTCCATCAACTGATCTAATTAAGTACACAGACCTTGAGCACAAAGCTGCTCCCAGGCTGGAAAGCAGCTCAGGTTCTGCTACAATTGAAGTCTCTGAGCCCTGGGATTAGAACAACACAAATGCTTCTGGCAGCGGACTGAGGAAGGGAAATTGCTGTCACGAACACGGCCCCAAGTTTTGGCACAAGATCCATAAAAAGGTCTTTCTTTCAATGCTGAAAGGGATCAAGTAAGCAAAACCTGTGTGATCTTGCCATGAGAAGAGGCTGCGACTGCCGGGTTTACCCACCAGCCTTGCCTCACGTCGCACAGAGCGAGGGGCTCTGCCCCAGGTAACGCAGCAGCACGTCTCCACTTGGCAGCTCGAGCTAAGAGGATGACCTGGGACAGGCTGGGGACAGCTGACCTCTGCCAAGCCACCCTGGTGGCACAAGTGCTCCTACTGGCTCACCCCGTCCTGCTGGGCAGCCCCTCCTTTCACTTGCTTTAATGAAGAAGGAAATAAGTTCAGGCAGGCTTAAGTTTTTCACGTTGTCTCAGACGAGCTTTCCACTTGTTGGCTATTCCATTGCAGCAGCCCCTGATGCCAGCTCGAGCCATGTCCCATCTCCACCCACTCTCTTCACTCCGCTCCTGTATTTAATTTTTTTCTGTTGTGTTGGTGTGTGCTGGGCTCACTTCAGCCCCAGGCAGGCATGGTAGCACTTGTTTTCCCTGCCTGCCCATGCCAGACCAGCCACCGTGAGTCCCCGTTCCCAGGCTGACAATCTGAAGGTGACGCAGCCCCCGGCCTCCCAACTACAGAATTCAAACAAACACACAAATCCCAGAAAAAAAAAGAAAAAAACTCCAGAATGCATTCGTTTGAAGTTCTTTATTCTCCTGCATCATTCACCAACAGCTACCTCCACTTGAACCTAGGGAAACAGAAGTAAGGTTGTGTGCACCCTTGCAAATGACGTCTTGATGCTAAAAATAGCAGCACTGGAATAACTCAGTGCTCCACACCGCATGGAGAAGTTTCTCCCGATGCTCACAGTCTACCTAGGAGTGGAAGACTTCTGTTCTAAGGCTGGTGACCAGTGCCTGCTTGGCAGGCCAAGTTCTCACCCTTAAGGCACAGAGAACAGCAGCTGAGGCAGCAGCTTTCTATCTTTTGTGCACTTAGTGAACACTCGTGCAAGGAGTAGGTGGGCAACACTGATCTAGAGGCACTGGTCAGTAATCTTCTCCTTCCACTGCCAGTTCTTCTGAAAACTGTACATCACGGAGCGCTTCAGAAAGAGCTGCGCACGCCACGATGCACAGACAGTGTTTGATCCAAGACACGAGTTATTTCAAGCTTCCACAATTGAAGGCCAATTTCCAAGGGGAGTGTGCTCTTGTTATTCCAGTGTAACAACCCAGATTTGAGAGCTTATGTCCAATTCAGTCAGCCTCTGTGGTGAGCAGGAGGGAGACCAGGCTAGTCCCATCTCATCACCTCAGATCCCTGTTACGAGAACAGAAGAAACACCAGGTTACTGACAGTCCTTTGGGTAAAACCTCAGTTTGACTTCACTTTGTACAAAGTGGAAGAAAGCCACCAGAAGATTAGGATCTTAGCATGAGTGCTCAGTGTCCTTGGCAGCAGAAGAAAGACAGAGACCAGCTCATTGCTATCAAAAGAAGCCTGCATCTTCTCACAGAATCATAGAATGTTGGGAGTTGGAAGGGACCTCTAGAGATCACCCAGTGCCACCCCCTGCCAGAGCAGGGTCACCCAGGGCAGCCCCACAGGAATGCGTCCAGGCGGGTTGGAAAGTCTCCAGAGCAGGAGACTCCACACCCTCTCTGGGCAGCCTGGGCCAGGGCTCCGGCACCCGCACAGCCAAGAAGTTTCTCCTCACGTTGAGGTGGAACTTCCTAAATCCATTACTAAGCCCATTATTAAACCCATTATTTTTTGTTCTATTGCTGGGCACCAAGCTCAGATTCAGCTGTGCAACTATGCCTGCAGACAAACAAGAGGCTTCATGTCTGACTGCGAGGGAGGAAGGGAGGAAAGCAGAGAGCTCTGTTGCTTCAAGACAGATTGAGCCCCCAAGTATGGCTGACCAGCAGCAGGAAGAGCTAGAGAAAGCTACCCCCAGAGAGGAAAGGTTAGAGACACAAGGCAAGAAGACACTTCTTCTTCATGCACACAGAGAGCATTGGGTGCAAGAAACTTACCCTTCAGGGCACTGAGCCTGTCTGGCTCTTGTCAGGTATCAGCTGTTGCCTGGATGCATTTTCAAGACTGAGGATGTCAGATCTGCTTTTTGCTTTGGACAGGACCCACACAGCAACAGAACCCACAGCTACCAGGATGCTCAGGAGCACTAGAGAGCAGAGTGCATAAGCAGAGAACCACTCACAGCTCCTGGGCTGCACATCAGTACCAGGCTCTGCCGCTCAACAGCAGTAGCCAGCAGCTACAGAGGAGCAGCTTCCCCCAAGGACAAGGGGCAGAGAGAGAGAAAGAGAGTTAGTGCCAGATTGCATGGAATGGCCTTTCCAAGGACACAGCGTGTCCAAGCCAGAGGAATGGTTAAAGTTGTGGTCTAAGGTCTCCCCTAGCCCTCCCAGCCCAACAAAAGCAGCTACTAATTCTGGTCTGGAACTAACTCCATCAGATATTGAACTTATAGCCCAAGTCAGGACCAAGACCATGTGCAGCACCCCGAGTCTCACATACTTGCAATAATCAGGATCCACAAGTGGCCTTGACTCCTCAGTAGCACAGAGCCCTCAGGCATCGGTGTAGCTAAAGCTGCTGCAAGGAAAGAGCGAAAAGTCCATCAGGCTTCCAGCTTACCTTAGGGCCAGTGTTCAAAGCAGCCTTCAGACCAAACCTGGCCAAGTTCCCAGTTCACCTCAGGAGTGCCGACAGGCCTTTTCAATTTAACAAAGCTTTATTTGCCAATCCTGTGATTAGCTTACATCAGAGAAAAAAAAAAAAAGCTAAAAAAAAGTCCTACTGGAAATGCCTAACAGGGAAAGCTGAGAAATTTTCCAGCTGAAGCTGCAGCATCCTGCCATCTCCTTGTGGCACTGGGAAGCTTCCAGGTTCAACCAAAACACAGCTCACCTTCCTACCTACCAACCAAACCGGTGCAGGCATCAAATCCAAACTTGTTTCCCTCACACCTGCAGTAATCGCCCTCCTCTCCACATCCACAGCACCCCAGAAACCCCTGGAGTAAGGGAAGCTGGAACAGCATCTTCAAGCACCTCAGAGAGCCAGCGGGTCTGGGCCAAAGGAAGCTCCAGAGGCTCTTGGCAGAGCAGAGCAACAGGCGCCAACAGTCCTGAGGATGCAAACGCTTCCTTCAGCCTGGCAGGGACCGGCGCCTGCTGCTCTGGCCCTGCCCCCGCGGCCCCGAACCGCTTCCCCGGCCTCCTCCTTCAGCTCGCCTGTCCCCGGAGGCCAGAGGGGTCGGGAAGGGCGGACAGACACTGCCGTGTCGCCGCCTCGCCGGAAGGAAGCGGCCAGGACTGCGCGTTCTGGAAGAAGGTGCTTCAGAGGCGCTTCCCGAGGGAGCCCCGGGGGGTTCAGGCGCCGTCTCCGCGGGAGGAAACCGGCAGCGGGGCCGGCCCTGCTCGGACACTTCCTCGGCGCGGAGCACGCAGCGGCCGGCAACGCTCTCCGAGAGGCCGGACACGGCGGGGTAAGGGCCTTTACCGGGCCCAGCGCCCCCCGCCTCCCCCCAACCCCCCCCGTACCTGCGCTGCCGGCGGGCGGGGCCGTCCAGGCGCTGTCGGAGGCCGGCTCCGTCGGGGTGACCGTGGCGCAGTCCCGTTCATCCTCTCCATCGTTGCAGTCGGGGTGCCCATCGCAGCGCCACTCGCCGTGGAAGCAGCGGTCGTCGGGCCGGCAGCGGAACCAGCCGGGGGGGCAGCCGGGCCGGGAGGCTGCGGGGGCGGCCGGGCCTGAGGGCAGGCGGGGGGAACACCCCCCCCCCCCCCAACCCCCAGCTACCTCGCGGAGCGGAGCGCGCGCCCGAGCGCACCAGCCAATGAGGGCGGAGGGCGTGCGCGGGCAGCCAATAGGCACGAGCGAAACGCCGTTCGGCCGCGCGAGCGCCCGCTCCCGTCGCACGCCCCCACCCCACCCTCCCCTCCCCGCTTACCGTTCCCCAGCGGAGGCCACGGGAGCGGCAGCACCGGCGGCACCAGCAGGAGCAGCAGCAGCGGCGGCAGCGCCATGTCGCGACACACCCCCCCGGGGGGGCCGCCACCGTCCCCTCTATAAAGCCGGCCGCGCGCCGGCAGGGCGCACGCGTGACGGCCGTGCCCTCCGCCAATGGGATGGCCGGCGCGCCAGCGCGTGCCCTTGAGGAGGACCCGCCCCCGCCTCGAGCCCACCCGAGGGACCCTGCGCGTGCTGGGGGCGGGGCACCCCCAGGCCACGCCCACCCCGAGCCCCGCCCCTCCCGCCGCTGCCCGAGCGGTGCCCCGGGCCCACCCCCGCCACCGGGGACAGGACCCCCCTCCCCGACCCCGCCCGCCCGCGGTACCGGCCACAGGCTGCTTAACTCGCGGCTCCTCCTGAGAAAAACAAAGCAGCGGGGTGGTTGGGGCGCGGGTGTGTTTCACCGGGCTCTGTCCCTAAGCGGGATCTCAGCCGTAGCTACAAACGCACTGAGCCTAAGCTCGATTCCTGCAAGAAAACCTCATGGCCAAAGCAACGCTAAAGCACAGTAATTTGGATAATTCCAACAGACAAAACGGGGAAGAATAATGATGGCTTTAAATACGTTTATTAGTCACTCTGTAGCGCCACTAGGGCAAGTTCCATGCAGCATCACCGTTGCAAAATCCACCACAGGCCTCCCCACCAGAGCGGTGCTGCGTAACCAGCTGTAACCTGCGCATCCAGCCTCGGCTCATTTGCTTCTCACAAATAGGGCTGATCTTTGGAAATTTCCCACTTCTTAACTGGTGGCCCTGGAGTCACCGGTTTTTTCTCGGCTGTTGTCACTGCAGAGCCTGAACTGGGGTAGAGGAAAAGAAAGGAGAGGCTTTAGGAACGCTATAAAAATCAGACTTGTATTTAATCAAGAATACAGGTTTTAATAGTACTAGAGGAGTTCATTAAGCCGACTTCCTGCTACCTCGCTTACTCGAGAAGAGATACAAGGACAAATAATTCCTTCAGCGTTCTTCTACCGACCTGGGACATCCAATTCTGCTCTCGGGAAGAGCTCTGCTTTTCCGGTGTCAATCAAACGAGGCTTAACCCCGCTCGGCTCCAACAGCGGCGGCAGCAGCGGCGCTGCGGGACCGACCGGGCCGGACCTACCTGCCCGCCTCAGCCCTCGCAGGGAGGATTTTCTGCGCCGACGCCACCACGATGGGCGGGGAGGACTCCCGGCGCCCGTCCCGGGTGCAGTAGTAGTTATTGGCCAGCTTGTGGCTGGGGCCCACGGGGAGCCGCGGCGGCGGCTGGGTCCTAGGCAGAGAGCGGACCCGAGGGTCAGGGCCGGCCCGCGCCGCCCCCGCGCCCCCGCCCCGGCCCCCGCCGGCACCTCTTGGCGATCTCCTCGTAGCGCAGCGCCAGCTTGGCCTGGAGGTCCCGCTGCAAGGCAAGGCGAGGCGAGAGCGTCTCACGGGGCGGCGCGGCCCCGCGGGCCGCTGCCCTGCGCCGGCGGCTCGGCGGAGCCGGCGGCGCAGCCCCCGATGGCCGCGGCGGCGCTTACCCCCGCCAGGAAGTTGCGGAGGCGCCGGATGACGCTGGTGGCCGTCGCCATCTTTGGGCCGCGCTGAAGGGCAGGCGGCGCGCGGGGCGGGGGGCGGCGCGCGGGGCACGCTGGGTCTCGCGAGACTTGGCGCTATATAAGGCGGCGCGGGGGAGCACCGCCCCTTTCCAGCGCCGAGGAGGCCGCCATGGACACGAGCCGCGTGCAGCCCATCAAGCTGGCCAGGGTGCGCGGGCGGGGGGCAGCGGGAGCGGGGCGGGCCCGGCGCTCCCCTCCCCGTGCTCACCCTCCGCTCTGTCCCCGCAGGTGACCAAGGTGCTGGGCAGGACCGGGTCCCAGGGGCAGTGCACGCAGGTGAGCGAGGCCCGGGCGGGGCGGGGCGGGGCGGGCAGCGGGGCCGGCGGCCGGGCTGACGCGGCCTCTCCCGCAGGTGCGAGTGGAGTTCATGGACGACACGAGCCGCTCCATCATCCGCAACGTGAAGGGGCCGGTGCGGGAGGGCGACGTCCTCACCCTGCTCGAGTCGGAACGGGAGGCCCGGCGGCTGCGCTGACACGGTGAGACCGGGCCTGAGTCTGGGCCTGCGCCTAGGCCTGAGTGTGGGCCTGGGCTTTGGGCCCGAGTCCGAACCGGGGCCTGTCGGGGCCCGCTGTCACCTCCACTGACGCGACCACTTGCTGTTCCGTTCCAGGCGATGGAGCCCTGCAGTGCTTACTCGGAGTGGCCGGTCGTCACCTGCTCGGCCAGACACGGGCCACAGATGAAGAGGAGTGTGGTGGTTGCGTTACTGCAATAAAGGTGTTTTTTCAGTAGCCCCCTGCCCACGTCTTGTTGTTTGCGTCAGTGCTCCGGCATGTTTCGGGGCTTGTGCACCTGCCTCCTGTTGCTGGGCTCAGCCAAGGGGCAGAACCTCACCCTGCTTAGCACTGGGGTTGCACATAACACGTTCCTCGTAATCTTAGCGTGTTCTTGCATTTTTATTAACCTGTCACAACAAAAATAACTCTGTTGTTTTGATTACAGCAACGTTACTTCTGACCTTTGTGGTCAGTGTTTTTCTGCCTCTAAGCAGTAAAGTGACGCCACTAAAATTGCTGGATTTTTGTGGAATTTGATTACAACTCAAGAGCCAAGCTTTGTACCAGCTTGCAGAACACCCGCCTGCTGCTTCTCTCTTTCTGTCCTCAGTAAGCTGTTCTGTAAGTGCTGCTATAAATATATACATACTTGCTCTCTTTCCTGGCAGTCACCTACAGAGGATGAGTGCTTGTCTCTCCCCTTAGAGGAGTTGCTAAATCAAGCTTACTTTCTTCCTTGCTTTCTCTTCCACCGCACAACCAACTAGAAAGATTGATTGTTTGAGACTATATAGAGTAAAAAAAATCGGGTTAAAAGGATTAGGAGTGAGGCTGAAGGCTGTCATGGTTCAAGGGCTGGTTTTTAAGCACTGGTATTTTCCATCTGGTAAGGGAGCGATACTGGTTTGTGGTGTGTTTGAACCAGGTTGGGTCTGTGGGTCCTGATCCTGTGGTCTCTGATGGGAGCGTTCTTCATCCTCTGATGTTTTGAACTTGTTTAAGGTACTTTAGTGGGATTGAGGGTTTGAATATATCCTGGAGTTGGGGATAGAATAGATGTTTAAATCACTGAGTTTAGGCTGACAGTGAGGATTGCTGTTGGGGCTGGCGTTAAAAGAGTTTGTGGGTTTGTTTTTTCATCCCTCCTGTCAGTGTTAGCTGTGCCCTGGGCAGCCTGAGGTGGATTTTGTGCTCTGGAGAGTGTGCTCACACTGTTGCTTACTTTGGTGGTCGTTCAGTGTCAGAGTGTGGGGTGAGTCTGCGCTCCCCTGATCCGTGTGACACAGCAGAGCTCCTGGGAACTGAGGGTAGGAGGTTCACCTTGACGTTTGCTTCTCTGGCCAGTTTGTTCCCCCCATGGCTTTCGCAGTGACCTAAGAGCTGCCAGCCCTGATGCTGCTGAGTGACTGAGACAGGAGGCATCAGCTGTGAGTCAGTGGCCTCACAGAGAGGAAAACTGGCATCGGGGGTGGCTCAGAGCAGCTGCAGCCCTTCCTGAATATCCCTGTGGGGTCGGCACGGCCCTCGGCCACGCGAGGACAGGGGTCATCCTCGCCCTTTTAATACCAGAGCACCAGAGGGAACCGAGGGCAGCCAAGGGCTTGGTCCTGTGACATGGAACACGCCAGCAGACGCTGTGGTACCCGACGGGGACAGTTGAGCTGGGACAAAACCAGCCTGATGGATGTAACTAGTTGATAAAACTTGCAGGGAATGAATTGAAACGTGCGGGCAGCTGCTCAGGGCGAGGGCTGTCCCTCTGCAGAATCTGTTCCAGGGATTTTATCTTGAGCCAGACAAGGAGGCAGCAGACTGCTGGTGCTCACTGTAATATTTCAAAATAATTTTACTTTACATTTTATTTATACCTTAAAAATAAACATCAGTATTAAAATACCAGTAAACAAACCTGTGAGACCAAAGCAGTGAGTACAGAATACACAGAGAGCAGTGTACTAGGGAGAGGCTGTGAGCAGTGCAGAGTAACTTCAGTGCAAAGCTGAGACGGGCACGCTGCGCGGGCGGCACCATGTTGGCCAGAAAAAGCTTCTTGGGGAGCATTTCCCTGCTCTCGGCTCAGACCAGGCCTGGGTGGGGTGAGAGTGAGGGGCTGGAGGCTGGGCCAGGGAGCAGAAGGGGCTGCGACACACGTTATCTTTGTGACTGATTCAGAATGGAGCTGGCTTCACGTGCAAAAGCCTTTTTCCTCCTGGTCCTTAGTCCTTAATTTGTTCCCACCCTGCCCCGTGCACACACTCACACAGACACACACACGTCCTCCAACATACGCATCCGTCCTCCTACACTTTCTCAGCTCTTTGTGACAATCTTCTTTTTTCCCCCAGAGCTATCCTCAGCTGCTCTCCTCCTCTTTGAGAGGGAAAGTAGCCAAAGAGGGACTTGGTCATGGGCTCTGGCTCCCTTCAGTCAGTAGCAATGAGACTGCCTAAAACGGGAAGTATTTAGACAGTAATTACCTCCTTTCCCTTAGGAAAAGGTCCCTGCTCCCCACGTGGGGTATCGCTGGGCAATCTCGGTCTCTGAATGTGTTCGTGGCTCTCAGCCCCCTTCTGCAGCCCCAAGTGCTCAGAAGTTTTGCTCCCATTGACCAAACCAAATCACCAAGTGATTTCATGTTGAACTCCATCCTTTGACTAAACAATATGAGTATTTTTTTTTGCTTTGTGTGCACGTGATAGAAAAAAAAAAAATCAGATTTCAGTCAGGAAAGGAAACGCCAGAAAAGAAGGGCAACTATTTCAGGCAGGAAGTGCTCCCGGCCATGTCCGAAGCAGCGTTAACCAGCTGGTTTGTGCCCCTGTCCTGTTGCCGCTCGGAATTCGCTGAGCCCCGCTACCCCACCGGCACCGCGGGGCCTGGGGCTGCACTCGCCCTGCTCCCTGTCACCGGCTCTGCTGCTTTCCTGGAGCGGCCTGAGAGCAGAAACCAGGTGCTGTTTCTGCTGGGTTGTTCTCTGCTGTTCCAGGAGTTAAGGACTTGCCGAGGGCTCTCAGGTGGCACGTGGCTCCAGCCGTTGTGACGAGGAGCAGAGGGGATGGGACCAGCTTCTGCTCGCTGCGTCTCCCACCCTGAGATTGCTTGATGCTTGGCTCCTCTGTCACTCGGTGGGACGAGGTGGCCACGTGTGGGCTGCTTCCAGCAGTGGAGACAGGCAAGTGAGGCCCAGGGACGGCGCCTGCTCTGGTGACAGGAGGATTAAAGCATCTGCAGCTGCAGAGAGCGATTCGGCACACAAAGGAGTGGCAGGTGAGGGGTCATAAATTGCAGCCCAGTGCTGATGGTGGCCAGCTGGCACGTGGCTGCATCCCAAGGTTACTCTAATTTGGTTTTGTTGGGCTCCCGGGGCTCTTTGTGGCTGTTGGCGATGACCCCTGCTGCAGAGAGAGTGGAGTCACAAAATGTCACCAGAGACCCCACCCAGTGACTCCTGCTTCGGGCCAGCCAGGCTGGTTCCCTGATGCTGAGCGTGCATTGAGCACGTGGGACACCCTGCTCCTGCCCCTGCAGCCCCTTGCTGGGGAGCATCATCTGTGTCACAGCCCTGTCCTCTCCCAGGGGCCACCTGCCCGCCGTACAGCTGAGCTGGTGGTGTGGTGCCACCTCCGTGTGTGGGACAGGGCAGGTGGCAGGAGCTGGCGCGGTGGGGGCTGCCGTACTCACGGGGAGCTGGACCTTCGTGCCGTTGAGGTGGGCGTAGAGAAGCACGGCGATGTTGCTGTGCCCGGCCTCCAGCGCGATGGCAACGGCGTTGTTACCGTCCTGAAAGGGGAGAGAGAGCACTTGGGAAGAGGTTTGGGGATGGGACGCTGGGTGAGTAAATCACAGAATGTCTGGGGTTGGAAGGGACCTCTAGAGATCACCCAGTCCCACCCCTGCCAGAGCAGGGTCACCCAGGGCAGCCCCACAGGAACGCGTCCAGGCGGGTTGGAAAGTCTCCAGAGCAGGAGACTCCACACCCTCTCTGGGCAGCCTGGGCCAGGGCTCCGGCACCCACACAGCCAAGAAGTTTTTTCTGATGTTTTTGTGGAACCTCCTGTGCTCCAGCTTGCACCCATTGCCCTTTGTCCTGTTACTGGACATCCCTTAGAAGAGTCTGGCCCCATCCCTCTGACACCCCCCTTGACATATTTATGGTTATAAATGACTGAGGTCACCCCTCAGCCTCCTCTTCTCCAAACTGAACAGCCCCAGCTCCCTCAGCCTTTCCTCACCAGGGAGATGTTCCACTCCCTCCATTATCCCTGTGGCTGTGCTGGACTCTCTCCAGCAGTTCCCGTCTCTCTTGAGCTGAGGGGCCCAGAACTGGACACAAGATTCCAGATGTGGCCTCACCAGGGCAGAGCAGAGGGGCAGGAGAATCTCTCTAGACCTACCAGCCACCTCCCTTCTAACACACCCCAGGATGCCATTGGCCTTCTTGGCCACAAGGGCACACTGCCGGCTCATGGCCATCCTGCTGCCCACCAGCACCCCCGGGTCCCTTTCCCCTGCGCTGCTCTCCAGCAGGTCAGTCCCCAAGTGGCAGAGGCTTACGCTGTCCACGATGGAGACGTTGCAGGTGGGCTGAGCCAGCAGCAGCTTCACTGTCTCGGCGCGGCCGTGCTCACAGGCGCACATCAGCGCGGTCGAGCCCTCCTCGTCCTGCAGGTTCACGTCTGCTCCACAGGCGAGCAGGGCTTCCACCATCTCCTGCCGCCCGTGGCTAACAGCCAGCATCAGGGCTGTCTGGCCAGCCTGTGACACAAGGGATGCTGCCAGCCTGTTCCTGCCCCAGCAGAGCCACCCAGTCTTCCCGCTCCCCAGGGACTGTGCGGTCTCTGAGCACGTCACAGACTCACCACGAGGTGTGGGTGAGACCCGACAGCCCTGATGCTACACACAGGGAGCACCTCAGGTGACACCCTCCCTGCGTACCAACCCCTCCAGTTTCGGAGCCACAGTCCAGCCCTTGGAGGAGCCGAGTGTGGCCCTGGCAGCTGCCTGAGGCTGGAGGAATAGGGCAGGACATGGTGGCCCCCAGCCCGTGCCAACCTGGCTGGCCTTGGCGTTGACGTTGCCCATGCTGAAGAGCCTCCTGACCACATTCATGTCATCCTCCTGCTCGACGGCCGCCAGTGCTGCCAGCATGAGGGCTGTGTAGCCGGCTTTGTTCTGGTGGTCCACGTTACAGACCCCTGCGGGGACAGGCAGAACAGGGGTGCTCAGGGTGCTGCAGAGCTGGTGGAAGGCACGGACCGAGCCCCTTGCCTGGCTCCCGCTCTGCCCAGAGTCCTGTGAGCCACCCCAGAGCCCCACGGGCACAGACCAGCTGATGGGGGTCCCCCACATCAAATCTGGGCTGGCCAACCCCCAGCCCTGCACAGACACAGCTCAGTGCAGCTCCCCCTGCCCCTCTGCTGCCGGCACCTTCACCCCATGCCTGGCATGGCTGGGACGTGACCTGGGCCAGTGGCACAGGGACATTTCTGGGGGTGAGGGGCACTGACCTGTGTCCAGCAGCAGCCGCACGATGTGGAAGTTGGAGTGGGAGACACTGTAGTGCAGGGCTGTGTTGCCGTTCCCATCTGCCAGGTTCACCACGTGGGCCAGGAGAGCCGGCGAGACCTCGGCAAAGGCCAGGAGGTGGTTGGCGACCGTGTCGGGGACGGACGACTTCTGGCTGGACAGACGGAACCACTCCTGCAGCACCAGGCTGCTGCTGGCGAGCTGTGGGTGGTGAGCGGGGCTGAGCTGGGGGCTTTGGCTCCCCTGGAGCCTTTGCACCATCCTGCACCCCACACATACCCCAGCACCCACCCCCCCCGTTAGGGAGCAGAAATCCTGCTCTGGAGGGGACTGGGTGAAGGCAGGGGTCTGAAACCCCCAAACCGTGCTGGATTTTGGGGTATTTGGGACAAAGTCTGTAGCAAAGGGCTGTGTTTCGGGGCAAGGCGCCGAGCCAGGCTTCGCCTTTGGGGAGCCACCCCACCCGCAGCGCTCACTCACCACCTCTTTGCTCTTGGTGGCACCAGGGTGGCCCAGGTGGGTCTTGACGATGAGGCAGGCCTCCCGCATCCTGGGGCTCAGCTCGAACCTGGGGAGAGCACGAGGGCGTCTGCGGCGTGGGGCTGCGTCACTCCACCGAAACCGCAGGGGTAAGGGGCACCTCGAGTTCCCCCGCCGAGGTTTTGCTCCTCTCCCCGATGCCTGCGAGCCTCCAACGTCCAGGCCAGTGGTTGCACCCTGGCAGCTTCAGCCTCTGCAAACTCCCGCAGAACTGAGCCTTACTCGGACGTGCTCAGGCATGATTTACCCGTTTTTAGGCCCCATTTTTTCCTTTTGTTGAAAAATGCCATTAACAGCTGTTGGGACTTTTTTTGGTCCCCCTCCAAACAATCTTCTCCAGCAAAGAGGCATCTGGGGCCTCCGTCTCATCCTTTCCTTAGCGGACCCAAGGAGTTGGAAGGACTTTTTCCTGACGAATGGTTTCTGCAGGAGCTGAAGGTGTTTTTCCCATAGGCTGCACCGATGCTGGCAGGGCCGGTGCCAGCCCGTGGCTCCCAGCTCTTGGCAAGGGAGCCGTCCCCCATGGCACTTACTTCTCCTTCACCTCGGGAGGCTCCAGCAGGGTCACGCTCGCTCCCTCCTGCTCCTGTCCTGGCTTGCACTCGCCTTCCCCAGCCCCCTCATCCGAGGTTTCGGTGTCCCCTAGCTCCTCGCTGTCAGAGCTGTCAGCCGAAGCCTTCTCAGAGGAGCTGTCTCCTTCCTCCTCCTCTTCACTGGATGTGCTCTCATACCTGCACAGAAAAACGATGTTCAGTGGCAACACGGCACCTGGCTGATCCCCTGCAGGTCCCCCCATTGCCTCGAGCCCAGGACAGGGATACCCGGGGCCAGGGCTGGCCCTGGGGGGGGGGACAGGAGCCCCTCGCCACGTACTCCCCGTTCAGCACGCCCACAAACTGCAGGCTCTTCTTGCTGCCCTCAGCCTCGCTCCGGGGAGGACCATCCCGCTTCTTCATGATGGACTTCAGGGCTCCTGGGGGTAGAGAGAGATGGATGCAGGGGCCAGTGAGGAAGAACCTCTCCTGGGGCTGTCCAGGAGCCCCAGACCCACCGGACCCCAGGGCAGGCATGGAAGAGACACGGGCAGAGCACAGGCAGCTGCTGCAACACGGGCAGCACCGACCCTGCAGGCACCGTCCCCACCAGAGCCACCCTCTCCCTTCCCACAGGAATGTCCCAACCAAGACCCTGGCGTCATCCCCAGCGCCGACTCACCGGTCGCAGGGCTTGGAGCAGCTCCACCATCCCGCACTGGGGACAAGTCCCTGCCACTAAGTGTTGTCTCTAGTGCGGCCACCCTGGGGGTTGGGCTGCCCCTGCACGTTCCCGCCGTCGCTTCTGCGCCCTGCGCCGAGGGGCCGCCCAGGGCATTGCCCACACTGGGCTCCGTCTGCTTGTCCACCGGGACGGTGCTGCCCGCGTCGGTCTGGCTGCCCTTGTCTTCGCACCTCGTGGCCAAATCGGGTCCGACCGCCACGTCCCGCCCGTCGGGGCGGCAGCCCACCCCGACACAGACGGTCAGTGGGCAGCACACCACGCCTGCCTCCGCCGTCTCCGGGGGGTCACCGGCTGCCCGGCTCTGCGTGGCCACCGCTGCCTCCACCAGCACCTCGGCCACCTGCGGCTTGGCCGTCACCTCCTTGTCCACCTGCCCGCGGGGCCGGCGGGCGCACACCTCCAGCCGCAGCTCCTCCAGCTCCCGCGTGGCCTCGCGCAGGTGGCCCTCCATCATGGCGATCACCTCCTTCTGGTGCCCCACCGTCTGCTGCAGCAGCTCCCGCTCCTGCTCCGCCTCGCTGGCCAGCCCCAGCGACGACTCCAGCACCCACACGGCCGCGTCCCTGCATGCCCTTGTCCCGCTGTCTGGAGTGTCGCCGTCCTCCTGCGACCGGTAGTAGAAGACGGCGTCGGCCATGGCTCGGTCCTCGCCCACCGCCACGGAGCGGCACGGCCTCTCGGAGGCCCTGGGGCTCCTGCCCGGCCCTGGCCAGGCCCTGCCGCCCCGCTCTGGCACAGCCAACTTCTCCGTCAGCTTCCTCAGCTCCGCGATCTTGCTCGCTCGTCCCTTTGTTGGTTCTGCTTCGCTCTCCGGCCCCGCTTGGGATGGCTCCTCACCCCCCGTCACCGCCTCGGAGCTGGCAGCGTGGCCGAAAGCCTCGCTGGGCTCCACCGACAGCTTCTCCATCAGCTTCGCTTTCTCCCTCTTCAGCTCACAGATCTGCGTCTCCAGGAGGGGGATGGTTTTCACCTGCTCCTCCAGGTCCCGGAGCTGCCGCAGGGCCGCCGCCATCTGCTCCCGCACGAGCTGCAGCGGGGCGGCGCTGAGCCCCGCCGCCGGCGTGCTGCGCCCCGAGCTGCCGGGGCTGGCCCGTCCCCAGCCCGCCTGGCCCTCGGCACCCACCGGCACCCAGGGGGGCCCTCCCAGCGGGCCACCGCGGGAGAGACCACCGATGGCCTGCAAATGGCCCTGCTCCTGCTCCAGCCTCCTGCTTGTCTCCAGCAAGGTCTTCTCCACCCGTGGGTTTCGCACAAGGCACTTGCGGGTGGGAGGGGGGAGCAGCCGCACCGGCGGCGGCGGCGAGACGGGGTGCGAGGTCGGCTTGCCGGGGGGCTCCAGGGGTGCCCGGCTGTGCGGGGACAGCAGCAGCGCGGTCCTGCCATCCTCACTGGCCATGGAGGTGAGGGACTCGGTGGAGGTCCAGGCGCTGGCGTGGCTGCTGGGGCTGCGCAGGGCGCTGGGCGGCTGCCGGCCCCCTTTCGCCCGGCGAGGCAGCGGCACTTTCTTGAGCGTTTGGCCGCTTTCGATGTCATCAACGTATTTCAGGAAGTCCAGGTCCAGCATGAAGCCGTAGGGGGTTTCCACCGAATACGAGCTCTTCTCCCCATTGTCCTGGTCCCGGTATAAGAATGGACCCCCAAGATCTGCAGGAGGAGCAGGGATGGTTAGGCAGGGACCTGGAGGAGACAGGAAGGCTTTTCTACTTGGGTTAGATTCACAGAATCATAGAATTGTCAGGGTTGGAAGAGACCTTGAAGATCATCTAGTTCCAACCCCCTGCCATGGGCAGGGACATCCCCCACCAGATCAGGCTGCCCAGAGCCCCATCCAGCCTGGCCTTAAAAACTCCCAGGGATGGGGCTGCCACCCCCTCTCTGGGCAACCTGTGCCAGGGTCTCCCCACCCTCATGGGGAAGAACTTCTTCCTCACGTTCCATCTGAACTAACCCATCTCTGGCTTCAATCCATTCCCTCGAGTCCTGTCACTGCCCGACATCCTAACAAGCCCCTCCCCAGCTTTCTTGTAGCCCCCTTGAGGCCACAATAAGGTCTCCTCGGAGCCTTTTCTCCAGACTGAACAGCCCCAACTCTCTCAGTCTGTCTTCATAGGAGAGGTGCTCCAGCCCTTTAATATAATCGTGGCCCTTTTCTGGACATACTCCAGCACATCCAGCTCTTTCTTGTTCTGTGGGCTCCAGAACTGGATGCAGGACTGGGATTTGCAGCCCACCACAACGCTGCTGGCAGTGAGCCCAGTGGACAGCCCATCCCCGGCCATCCTCTGTGCTGGGGTGGGTACTGGTGTGAAGCAGCCCACTGGGACGGGACAGGACAGCTCAGCCCTGCCACTCCCCTCACACTCCTCCGGTTGTCCCTACCCGGTGACAACCCCGGTTGCTTTACCTGGAAGGTTCTGGTTCAGGGGCGCAGGCTGAGCCATCTTCTTCCTGAGATGCTGCTGACCAGGGCACCATCAACCTGCAACAGTAACGGGGCCACATCTGGTGAAACCCTGCAAACTGGGGACTGGTGAGCCCGCTGTGGCCATGAAACACTGCCCCCCACCCCAGGGGGCACCCCATGGCCACCCCCTGCCATCCGCTGGGTCCCCCGCGCCTCCCTCCAGCCCTGGTGCTGAGGGGCCGAAGCTGCCGCAGGCGCTGGGGATTGTTTGTACATTTAAGGAATGCTTTGCAGCCCGCACTGGGACGACACGCTGCCAGCTCCGAGGGAGCCGAGTCGTGAGTCAGAGCTCGGCTGCACTGGAGGAGCGGTTTGGCAATAAAAAAAAAAAAAAAAAATAGAGGCTGCAGCCTTTACGGGTGGGATTCTCAGCAAAGTTTGCTTTGGATAAAGGGAATCGACGCTTTTGCAAAGCCATGTGGCTGCAGGCAGCTGCCAGCGGCCACCCGGTGCGGGGTGTGATGCCCGTCCTCGCTGCCCGGGCTGAGCAGGGCCGGGGTGCCCTTCGCTGCCCACCCCTGCCTCAGGGGGCCCTCGGGAGGGACTTGGCTGCCTCTCCTTGTGGATAATGCGGGATAAGACATGAGTGGGAGGCAGGGGGGGATGAAATGGGACCCTGGTTTCCCAGGATGGGCATGCTGGAGAGCCCAGGGGATGCAGCTGCAGCCCAGAGGTGAGCTCCAGGCTGGGGGTGCTGCCAGCTGTGAGCTGGGACCTGCTGCAACATCTGGCAGCATCTGGGTGCCAGGGCCCAAGTGGGAGGTGCTCCTGACGGGAGCAGGACAGGGGCGAACAGAGTTCTGGGAGCACACGGTGCTGCTGTGCACGGGGTCACCCTCTGGGGACCCGCGGGGACCCTGTGTGGTGGGGCCGTGATGTCCCTGCCCCCGGGGCGTGGGTGGCCACTGGGTTGTGCAGCTGTCAGTGGGCAAAGCATTTGGCACCGGGCTATTTTCGGAAGGGAGCAGGGGAGCAGGCATGCTGCAGAGGCACAGCCCTAAGGGAAGCTGAGGCTCAGCGCCACACAGAGAAGGGTGCAGGATCTGTCCTCAGCTGCAAAGAAACATCCACGTCCATCCCCATATCCTCTCCCTGTGACAACCAGAGGACCCAGGATTTTCCAGCAGAGATGCTGTGGCCGCCTCACCAAACGGCCCAGCTTGGGGATGATGTGACAGCCCCGAGCTCGCATCTGCTGCCCTCGATGGTACCACCTGACACTCCCCAGCCCCAGCCGTGCCGTGGCGGTGCCCAGCCTGTGGCTGTGCAGCTGCCAGAAGCCGGAGGAGCAGCTGGGCCAGGCTCAGGCTGGGCACCCACCCACCACCAGCCCCAGCACACGGGGTCGGGTGTTGAGTTCAACTGGGTAGGGTTGAACTGGGCAGGTTGCGGGCCAGATCCCGAGGCTGTGCCACTCCTCTACCAACCCACCTGCAGCCAATGCACACCCCAACCTCCACCTCCCTCGAATCAGAGAATCTTTATGGCTGGAAAAGACCTCCAAGATCATCAAGTCCAACCATCATCGAACTCTACCAGATCATCCTGGTACCATCCTTTGGGGGTTGGACTGGATGATCTCTAGAGGTCCCTTCCAACCCCGAGCATCCTGTGATTCTGTGATCCTGGATCTCGGGATCACCCCAGCTCCACAACAACAACCCACCATTACTGTGACGTCGCCTTTGCGCCTGAAAAGTTCTGCACATCCCCCACCTCGTCCAGTCCCTCCAGCCCTGGGAAGCAGCGGCTTCCTCCTCCGCGCAGCCCTCGCTGCAGGTAATTAAACAGCGTCGGGGCCAGAACAAACTTCCCGCTGGGCTCCGCGCTCTCTGTAAACCAAACGAGAGGAAGAGGGAGAGCGGCAGGAGTCAGCGGGTGCGTTTCCTCGGGGGAAGCGGCCGGCAGCTCCCTTCCGCAGCCCGGCCGGGAATTGTCCTGCCTGGGGCCGGGCCAGGAAAAGCCACCTCCAACCGGGACCCTGCGGTGAGGTCTCCCTGACTGCTCCTGCTGCTCGCAGCAAAGGTGCCCTTTCTGCAAGCGCTGCCCCGCTGTCCCTGGGACGCGCCGCTCAGCCTCGCTGCCAGGAGCTGCTGCGAACCACGTGGCTGCCCTGCCCGTCCCCAAAACCGGAGGATTCTCGGGGAGATTCTCCCACAGCTCCACCATGGCTCTCGGCCCATCTGGTCCAACGGGATGGGCAGGGCACAGAGCAGGAGGTTCTGCCTTCACGCAGCTCTGAAACAAAGGGTGGTGGGACCCACAGGGTCCTAACCTCACGCAAACTGCCCCAAGATCCTTGCAATATGCAAACCCTCCTGCCGACCCTGTGATGTACAAACATCGACGGGGCTCCCCGTGACGTGCAAACTGTCCCTGGGCTGGGCTGAGCTGCCAGATTTGAGCCACGGCAGCAGCAGCGAGAGGGTTAAGTCCCGGCACCCACGTCTGAGCCACTGCCGGCACCTGCCAGGCCCAGCCTCACAAAGCCAGCCTTGTCCCCAGCCGGCTGCAACCACAGGTTCAAAGAGAAGCCGCTCCCACCTGGGCTGAAGTTCCAACGGGAAAGACCACGCCGGTCACTTTTGTGCCAAAGGTTCGTTTTTGGTGGCTTTGGCTGCTCCCTGGGCACCAAAGACTCGGCGCTGTCAGGGCCGGGCACAGGGACCGGTGGGTGCCAGAGGTGGGGGGACGCTGCGCAACCCCACCTTCTTTCAGGAGAAGTAAAAGAATTGTTTCTAGCCCAGGTGTCTCCATGGGAAAGCAGGATAGTACAGGCGAAGTGCCGCTGGGGAGGCTCGGCAGCGAGAGGGGGAAGAGGAGGGTGATGCCCAGAGATGCAGTCCCCCCCGCGGAGGCAAGGCTACGCTTCGCCCGGGGCTCCAACCTCCATTCCTCACACTGATGCCAACAGAGCAAACCGGTGGCCAAAGCTGTACCCATGCCCCAGCCCCAGCCAGCTCCTCAGGACCCCTGCCCTCATGGCCCATGGGGAGGTCACCCATGGCAGGGGACAGGCCTGGCAGAGTTATTTTCAAAGCCTCGGATTCCTTCGGGTCTCCTCCCTCGCCAGGGGCACAAGTGGGGCAGTCTCTGCACCGGCTCGCGCAGCCTGAGCCTCTCCACCGGCGCGGCCGGACACGGGGAAGGCTCTCCCAGCTCTCCTCCGGAGCCAAAATACTGAGGTCATGAGGAATGTGAGAAGAACAGAGTCCAGAGCAGCCCTGGCCAAGCGCGACTTGATTTATCTCGGCCAGGCACGCTTCCCTCGAAGCTGCGCGCAGGCGATAAGCCCCAAAGCTCGGGGCTGAGGCTGTTCCGAAGTTAAAGGGAAACCACTGAGCAAGCACACGGCTTCCTCCGCTGCCGGGATTCGAGCTCCGCGCACGGAGGCACCCGTCACACGTGCCGGTCACCTGCAGCGTCACCCACCGGCGCTGCAGGCCGGGCACGCACAGGAGGTGTCCGGGGCTCATCACACCTTCTGGGCCACACGTCCTATTCCAAAGAGTGTGCTCTGTGCCACCCACCGTCCCCTGCCAGCTGGCCCAGGACACCCTGGCCGTGCCATTGGGGCTGGGGCTGCTCCCAGGCGCCGGATCCCGTGCGGATGGGTGGGTGGGTGTGCCGGTGCTGACCCAGCGAGGGAAAAGGGAAGTGCTTCGTTCTTCTCAACAGCCTAATTTCAGGGTTGGGCTGTTATTTCTGGAATCGTCGTCATTGTCAGCCCGCTCGCTCGGCAGGGCTTGCTCGGGGACCTCCCCGAGCTCACCCAACACCTGGACGCCAGGCGCAGGGTCCCCACGATCAGCTCGACGTGTCCCAAAGCAGAAAACATCTCCTTTCCCTACACCCCCGCCCCAGCCACCCACCCCTCCCGATTCCTTTAGCTGCTGCCAGGGGGCTGAAACGCTTCAATCCGAACACCCCGAGCATTCCCAGCACCCCAAGGAGCTTGCAGCACCCCCAGCACCCCGGACACCCCCCCCCGGGGACCCTCCGCCAGCCAGGGAGGGCAAACCGGGGATGCTGGAGCCGCTCCGCTGCGGTGCCGGCTCCGACGGGGCGGGGGAGTCGTCTCGCTGGGCCCCTGGAGCCGACGGGAGTCGGCTCCAGGGGCCCAGCGAGACGACTCCCCCGCCCCGTCGGAGCTCCCCCCGAGCCGCCGCCCCGTCCCCACCGCCCCTCACCTCTGCGAGCGGCGTCTGGGCTGTCCCCGAAGCCCCGGTTCGGAGCCGCCGTCCCGGCGGCTCTGGCGGCTCCGCGGCGCCGGGCAGCGCTGCCCGCCGAGCCCGAGGGCGGACCGGGGCGGGGCGGCGGAGACGGCGGCGGGCGGGGAGCGCCCCCCGGGGCTCGGTCGGGACGGAGCCGCCCCCTTTGCAAGTCGCTGGTCCGCCGCCGGGGGGTTGTGTCGTCGGGAAATCCCCCCGGTATGGGTCAGCTGGGGGAGAAAGGGTGTCCCGGGGAGACCAGGAAGGAGGGGAGGGGGAATCTGGTCACTCCCGGGGGTTCTTTGTCCTCGTTACCCTGGGGATGGGGTGTCCGTTGTCTTTTGTCCCGGTGAGTCCAGAAAGGGAGGTGTCCTCTGTCCCGGTCACCATGAGGATGGGGGACCCCCCGCCCCAATCACCCCTGGGGTGGGGGACCCCCTATCCTGATCGCTCCAGGGGTGGAGAATCCCCTTCCCTGATCACCCCAGGAATGCAGGATCCCCTGCCTCGATCACCCCAGGGATGGGGAACCCCCTGCCCCAATCAATTTGGGGATGGGGGACCCCCTGTGTCGATCACGTTTTGGGGGTGTGGGACCCCCTGCCCTGATCGCTTTGGACATAGAGGTTCCCCTGTCCCAATCGCTCCAGGATCCCCTGCCCAAATCACCCCAGGAGTGAGGGATCCCCTCTCCTGATCACCCCAAGAATGAAAGATCCCCTGTCCCATTCACATGAGGGATGGGGGATCCCTGCCCTGATCAGCCCAGGGTTGGGGGATCCCCTGCCCCGGTTACCCCAGGGGCTGGAGTGCTCCTACTCCGGCCACCCCAGGGATGGTCACTCTGCAGAGAGAGGGATCCTCTGCACATGTCACCCCACCGCTGGGGCATCCTCTGCCCCGGGCTCAGCATCGCTACTGGCCAAGGGCCTCCACGTCGCTGGGGTCCAGCTTCCTGTGACCCCCACCCCAGCACAGCCCCCCAGCCCGCTGCCTGCCCTCGTCCCACTCCTGGCCGGGAGTCCTCGGCCGCTCGCCCCGGCTGGGCTCCCCAGGTCCGGCCCCGCCAGGTCCTGGCAGCTCTCCTTGTCCCAGCAGCAGGCTGTTTGTCTCCTTTTCTTGCCAGTTTTCTTCCCCGCTTGCTTCACACGCCAGTCGCTCGGCCGCCAAGGTCTGGGCCGTCATCCATCCCGCAGGGACCCCTGCCCATTTCACACCATAAAGCTCGCCCTCACTAACTGCTCCAACCCCTTAAAACGCTGAACAGCAAGGATTTTTGCTTCTTTTCCTTTCCTTTTCAGCTGCTGAACCCTCGCGGGTATTTTTCCACGGCCGGCTCTTCTGTGACGCTGCTCACGGGAAGAGCAGCAGAAACAAGCTGTGCTTCCCGGCATCCCGCCCAGCTGCTGGCTGGCAGCTCAGGCGCTTCCTGGGAAAGGGCTCGCGTCCGGACGGAAGCACCTTAACAGCCCTCACGGATCTACCTCCACCGACAGACCTCGTCCCTCTCCAACCCATTTACATACTTGGCCTCTCTGGCATCCTGTGGTAACGAACTGAGTGATTTCATGGCCTTGCTCTGTCTGCAGAGCGGCTCTAGAACAGCACCGCTCTTGTCTGCTTGGCCAAAAAGTCAGCTGGGTCCTCTGCAGCCACACGGCTTGTCTTCTCCACCCAGGTCCATCCTGCTCTTGGACACCTGGCAAAAAATGTCACCTGTCACCAAAGGACAACGCTTATTTCCTCCTTGTGAAGGAAAACCACCTGTAAAGGGGTTGAGGAAAAATGACTTGGGAAAGCGATGTTACCTCAGCTCGGCAGGTGCCAGAACTCGTCCACGTGACTGCTGCCACCCCTGCCCCGGGGCACTGTGAAACGGGGGCCTCAAACCACCCAGTGCCCCCAGGAAATACAGACCTGGGGACACCTAAATTTGGTGCCAAAGCAGAGAACTGTGGCAACTCTGAGCTATTTCCGTGCTACAACTCAAGAGCAGCCTTTGAGTCCTCTGGCTTTAAGAGCTGGTGACTGAGAAGGATTAAACGTGTGGGACGACCCTTATTTCTAACATTCACAGTTTTCTGCAGAAACTCTGCAAAGCTTAAATACGATGTCCAGAGAAGTCACAAGGGCTGGCTGGTTGTTTAACCATGTAAATCACAGCTACGTCTGGGAGGTGGCACCAAGAAAGGCTGTTCCTATGTCTGGGCTGTCAGCTGGCGCGGTGGCTTCGCGGTGGCTTCCCCCGGGCCAGGGACGCTGGCCCAGGACCGGTTGGGGCTGCGTCACTCGCCTGCCCGGGCCAGCAGCCCCTGGCAGCCACAGCCGAGCCCAGGCTTGGAGGCGAATGGCAACACCCGATGGCTTTCCTGCTGCACCCATGTGTGTGCTGAGCTTCGTTTAGTGAAAGTGCAACTGTGAGATTGCGGATATTCAGGGATGGTTTTACCAAACAATGATGGTTTTCTGGTGCTGAAGTGTTGTAGTTCAGCTCTGCAGATTCCCATGGCATCGCGGCAGGACCCGGCTCAGCCGGGGAAACCAGCCCTGACCCTCCTGAGAGCATCCATCTGAAACAAAAATTGCTGAGACTTGATGAGTTTTCAGTTCATCAGAAACATTATAAAGGTTTGTTGGTCCAGAAGAGGGTCTTAGAAAGTGGCTTTCCCTGTGAATCCAAATCCTTTGCTCTCTGCCAACCCCAACTGGGACTGCACATGTGATTGTGCCTCAGTTTCCCCATCAGGGCAGGCAGAAAGGAAGTACAAGTGTGTGTGTGCGCGTGTTGTGACACGTGGCAGGGCGCTCCTCGGCAGCATGCTGGCGAACAGAGCCCCGTGAGCTGGAAGAAGCTCTAGACTGACAGAACAGGCTGTGTCCATGTCCCCCTGCATACAGCACAAAAACCGAGCGGTGTTGGTGCAGAAGGAAATGCACAAAGCTTTGCCAGGCTTTCAGCTGGCTGCAAGGAACTTTTACTGTTGTCCTGCCTCATTCAGGTAGCTCTGGGATGGAGAGAGTCTGAGACGCTGCCAGAGATGCCCGCAGGGAAGGGCTGCAGCCCAGTGTGCCACAACACAAGCCATCCTGCTCACTCCAGCTCTGGACCACTCCTTTTGTTCCCTGGTCAGTGGGCTCCCAAATCGCTGAGCATTTCGGTCCGCTCTAGGACAGCCCTGGGTGGCCCGGGCTGGCTAGTGGTGGCCCATGGCTGGGAGAATCTGTGCGTGCTTGGGGTGCACCTGCAGAAGCAGCTCATGGGGTGTGTTCCAGCTGTTTCCTGGCTGCCCGAGTTCATTTCTGCTTGCTCCAGCTCCACCATGCTTGCCCCAGCCCAGCTCCCCATTCCGTCACCCCCTCCCCGGCCCCACCAACTGCCCAGCACCCACGGGCATGGCCTGGCCCAGTAGGAAAGTGCAGCTCCACGCTGCATAAATAGAGCATCCCAGCATGCTTCCCTCGGCAGGACGTCCTTGTTTTCTGCCGGCGGGTTTGGGAGCAGGAAGCTCGTTTCCTCTCGTTGCGTCCGCTCAGATCCTTCCTCCCCAGGATGCTGCAGCAAAACAAAGGACCCAAGAGTGGAGAAGGAGCAGCTTCCTCAGCTCTCCAGCCGTGAGCAGGCCAGCAGGACCTGGGGAAGGGTCCCTGAGGAGTTGCTGCCGACACTGGGCTCAGACCCAGCCAGGCTGGTGGGGATGGGGCTGACAGCAGAGGCTGAAGTTGTTTGGGGAAGCTGCACCCCAACAGCGAGACAGCTACCCAAAAGACCCCTTGCCAACAACTGCCCTCCTTGCCATATCCCACCACCCCATCACCTCCCGGGGACCCCCTTGAACCTGATTTAGGGCCATCCTGTGACAGGTACATCAGCGACAGCGCACCTGCAGTGTCACCTGCCCCATGGGGACCTCCTGCTCCATGCTACCCCCTCCTGCTGTCCCCGATGTGTGTGATCCCGCGTGCCCTCTCATTCCCAGGGCAGCCCTGCAAGACCAGCCCTCACCCAGGTGCAGGGTGCCCTTGTCCCTCATCCCCTCTCCCGTGTCCCCTCTGATCTAGCCGGCCACAGGTGGTGTTTCGTGCCAGTGTGGCGCAGCAGGCGCAGGCTTTTATCTCGAGCACTATTTCGCACACTTGGCACAGCACCCAGCCAGCGTGGGGAGGGATGGATGGCTTTTTTTTTTTTTTTAATGGCTGTGTTTGCAGCTCAGCCTTATCAGAGCCGAGGAAAATGCCACACGGGATTTCTGCAGCCGGGATTCGCGTTGGCTGGGGGCCAGCCCCTGCCTCACTGCCCGGCAGGTTCCTGCATCACGGAGCCATAAACACTCCCCAACAGTCAGTGGGAGCTGCTGGTGGGATGCTCCTGGGCCTGGGACTTTCCAGGTACCCAGGCCATGCTGTGCATGGAGGGTTTGCAACCCAGGGCACCTTGGCTTAACTCAGCACTCCTTAAAAATAGATGTTCTTCCTTTGGGGCCTCTGGGCTATATCCCTACATCCAACTGTAGCTGAAGGGCTGCAAAATGTGTTTGGAAAACGAGTGTCCACACTGATTCACCACAAATGGGGCCACTTGTGGAAGGGGGCAGAGAGGGAGGGTGTCTGCTCCTGCAGATTCACGTGATGCCAGGGTTGGTCCAGCAGCACGGTGGCTCCAGGCTGCCGCCCTGTCCCTGTGAGAAACGCTCTTGTGCAGGGGCAGGAACCCGGGCACAGCTCTGAGATCCCCAGCTCTTGGGAAGAGGGGAGGATACTGATCTGTGTGTGGATACGGATGTCCCTGTCAGCTGCTGAGTGACGTGGGCTCAGCTTCACCTGCTGGCTTCCAGCTCGTCCCTTCACCCTGCAGAACAGGATGGGGGTGGGTGTGCGCTGGAGGGACCAACCAGCCCCAAAATACCTTCTTCTTCTGGGCTTTCTGCCCTTTAGCATCCATTAAAGATGCCAACCATGTCCTTAGGACAAAGAGGGGGTTGCTGCCCAGTGCACGCCCTCCTGCCCTGCCACAACCACCAGCAAGCCAAGCCCTCAGTCTCTCAATGGGGAGTTATTTCTAGCTCTCTGCTCCCCCCATCCCAACTCAGAGCCCTCGGGCTGGTGGCATTTGACGTCGTTTTGACATTTCCAGAGGAGCTGAGAAAGGTCGCATGTGTCTGGGCACACAGAGCACCCTTCTCCGCTCGGCGCTCGCAGCCGGCAGGTTCCCGGCTGCCGGGGATCTGGCGAGGGCCGGGGCAGTGCGGCAGGACCTTCCCAGCAGGACCGGCATAGATCTGCCATTGAGAAGCAGCAGAAAAGCCTTTCTGTGCCACTGCCCGGAGCGGCACATCTGGTCCCAGCGCACAATCAGGCCATTGAGTCGGCGACAGTGAGCGGGGGGCCGAGGAGATGAGTTTTCCTGCTCCTTCCCTGCCATGGGCTGGTTTGGAGCTCCTCCCCTCGGCCTTTGATTTCTGCTTTCGAGTCTCCACTGGGAACTTTCCAACCCATCACAGACAGAAACAGGTTCCTCCAATCTTGCACCATCGCCACCATCCCTGAGAGCCATCCTCCGTCCCTCTGGGGACCCTGAGTGTCCTTGCTCTGGTGGTGGGGCTGAAACATCCCAGTGCCCGCACCCATCTGACTTCTCCTTCACTGGCAAGTGGAGAGAAGCTAGAGGTGGCCCATCTACAGTTGTTTTCCTGCAGATGATGCACGGTGCAGTTGGGATCTCCTAACTTGCTTGTGTGAGACCACCTGCACCGCAGGGATGGGGACAGCCCCATGCTGTCACAGGTTGCACCTGCAACCCTCGTCCCTCATGGAGTGGGACAAGAGGGACAGCATGGCAGGGGACACCTGCAGCGCTGCTGGCACCCAAGGGTGCTGAGCTGAGCACGGTGAGTGACAGTGGTGCTGGCCCCCTCTCCAAGCTGCTCCAGGGTGGAGCAGCACCCATGGGTGCCCTCCAGACATGTCTGCCCCTGAGCATGGAGCACCCACCGGCACTGGCACCCAGCAAGGGTGGACACCTGAAATGAGGAACATTCATTAACAATCAATGTGTGTTTGGGAGGTGCAACACGGGCTCTGGGCGTCGAAGCCAAGTAAGTTGTGGGGGGAGTGTGAAGCTTAGGAAGTGTCCCCCAAAGTGATGTGGCTTCCAGGAGACAGGGAGCAAAAGCCTTGCTGAGCACCGGGGACGGTGGCCAGTGCAGAGCACCCGGGCTCCCAGCTCCGTGTGTCGCTGCACCCGGGCCCAAGGGCAGAGGGGATGGGGAGGGGGGACTGGGCAGGAGCGGGGGTACCAAGGCGGAGCTGGGCTTGGGGTCCACGGGAAGAGGTGTGGGGCTTGCTGGTGAGATGGGCAGCACAGGGGGGTCCTGCCCAGCCTGAGCCCCTGGGGCCGGGGGCGCTTTGGGAGAAGGTGATGGCAGCCGTGACGGGCTGGCAGGGGGATGGGGTGAGGGGGCGATGGGATGATGGAACGAGGGGTGACAGGTTCCTGGGGTGAGGGGATGATGGGGTAGAGGTGTGGCAGGGTCACGGGGTGATGGAGCGATGGGGTGACAGGGTGAGGGGGTGACAGGGTGGCGGTGACCCCTCACTCGCAGCCCCGGCGCCGCAATCCCGAAGCCGCGTCCCCACGCCTGTCCCCAGCCGCCCCTTCCCGTCCCCCTCGCCCCTTCCCCGCTCCCGGGTGGCTGCTGGTGGCCCCCGCCGGGCTTCGCGCTGCCCGCGGCACCGGCCCGGGATCACCGGCAGGGGGAGCTGCCGCCCCGGGAACCGCCGCCACGCCACGGGGAGGGGCGGGGGGGGGTCGGGGGGCGTGGGGTGGGTGCTGGAGGTGGGTGTCTGGGGTGGGTGTCTGGAGTGGGTGCTGGAGGTGGGTGCATGGCGTGGGTGCATAGGTGGGGGGCTGGGTGCGCAGGGGCGTGGGTGCTGGAAGCGAGGGCGTGGGGTGGGTGCATGGGGTGGGTGCTGAGGTTTCAGGGGGTGCTTGAGGTGTGGGCATGGGGTGGATGAGAAGGTGGGTGCTGGAGGGGGTTAAGGGGTGCATAGGCCGTGAGCCTGAGAGGAGCTTTGGAGACGGGTGAAGGATTGGGTGCTGGCAGTGGGGGCACGGGGTGGGTGAGGGGGGGCAGGAGGCAGTCGGGCTCTGCCGGGAGGTGAGGTCAAGACCTCTTCATGGCTGGTGGGACAGTGACAGGAGGGACAGGAGGCTGTGCAGCCTAGGTCAGTGCAAAGAAGCTTTTTCACTCCCACCCCAATTGACGCAGCCCCTCAACGGACCCTCACCGGCTGCTCAGAAATGCCTGGCGTGGGGGGACACGGAGGGATGGAGTCACAGGGGAGAGGGAAGCACCAAATGGCATCTTTCACGTCGGAGCCCGCAGTGCTGTTGTGCACCGCTCAGTCTGCCCCAGACATCTGTGCAGGGACAGGGCACCCCCTCCCTGCAGGCGACGGCTGTGACGGGTTTGCCCCAGGGCCAGGAGGATGCTCCACCACCCAAACCACCCCCAGCAGACCACCAGCAGCTCTATGGAGCTAATGGTCACTTCTTGGAGGGGGTATTGCCGTGCAGGTTTTCTCCTGCAGATGCTGCCCAGAGCAGTGGAGGGGATGGCTGGGGCCGAGGACGTGTGGCAGCCCTCAGGGAAAGCAAAACTGGAGCTGTCTGAGCTCTGCCGCAGAGCACGGGGTGCGGGGGTGCCCGGCCATCAATCATTTAGTGCTGTTAATTTTTAATGTGTAAGAATCTCTTTAAGTAAGGAGCCTGGCGCAGCGCAAGGCTGATGATTAATTCAGAGAGTGACGCATGGAGGCAAGCGCGGGGCCCGGCCGCATCGTGCGGGGGGTCCCGCTGCTGGGGACCAGCCATGAAACAAGCTGGGGGGGCTGGGAAGGGGTGGACCCCCCCATGGGGCTGGTGACACAGGGTGGCAGATCAGCAATGCTGCACTGACACAAACTGGTGTCCACCTCGGCGCTAGTGGATATCCCCACCGCAGCCCTGGAGGTGTCGCATGTGCCTCGTTGGGCTATTTTGGGGGGTTGTGAAGCTGGTAGTTGCTCAGAGCAGCATGTCCCTGCTCTGGTGATGCTGCCATTGGCGTCAGGGACTGAGGGGTCTGTCAGCCCCTCCACATCAATGTCCCCTCAGAGCCCACACCCCATTTCCATCCTGCAGCTGTGTGCCAGTAAATGCATGAATGAATACCAGTATCAGGGATAACGTGCTGCTGGCGTAGGTGGCACTCACTGCACCGCCTCACCCTGCCTTGTGCCCCTCAATGGCCTGAGAAGACCCCACTGAGGTGGCCTCAAAGCCAAATCAAGAGAGGAGGATGGGGAGAAAAAGCACTGACCGAGGGTGTCTTGCTCCAGCAACGAGCCCGACGCAGCGCAAGGGCAGGGCTGACACAGCCGTCAGGAACCAGCTGCAAAGCCCCGGCTGTCCCAGCAGGATCAGGCGTGATGGGAGAAGATCAAAATGCATCAAACCCATCAGAGTCACCCCCTCCCACAGCTCCCAAATCCTGCCAGCATCTCCCGGAGCTCAATCAAAACCCTCATCCTTCAGTCCCAGCTGGACCCCGGGTGTCCCCGGGGAGCTGTACTGGGGCTGTGACGCATCTGCTGCCTCCCAGAAGTAGGTGGAGAAGGTATTACTACTTATCTACGTTATCAAAAACTACGTTTCTCCAACAGCATTTTGAACCTCCAGGGTTTAACTTCAAGTATTTGGGGAGCTGGGCTCGGCATTCCTACCTGCTTGTTAAAAGGCAATTAGCTGGGGATGTGTTATTCAAGAGGCAGGGATGGGATCTGCCCCACAGGGAGTGATTTTAGCTTTGATGAGTGCTGGCTACGGAGCAGTAAGGGATTTTTCCGGTGTTCTACGCACCGCTTGTGTGGGTACAACTGTGGTGCAGGGACAGCCAGCCCTGCACGTGGCTTTTTGAGAGGACTGGTGGCAAGGACAGTGACGGCAATGACTGAAGTCATGTGGGGAAACACCGTGGCATCCAGGAACCCAGTAAAAAACACCGATGGTCTGCTTCAGCTCTGAGGTTTTCATGACCAAGGCCTCTGCAAATGTGGGGTCTGGCTGGAGGGGAGCAGGGAGGGGAGCCCATGGAAACCTGCCGCTCCGCACGAACGCAAAGTAATCGAGTGGATTTGCAAGTCCCCAAATTCCGTTGTGTCACAGATGGAAGGAGTGATAATGGAAGGGCTCTGCTATCGGGAAGGCGAGTTTAAATAATTGAGAGGAATAGTGAGGTGGAAGTGAATGTGCAGAAGGTTTGGGGCTCCCTGGAAGGAAGCAGAGATGAAAGGAACAGCCTTGCTACAATATTCATAAGGCTCTGAAAGCAACGTCACGAGTGCTGGAAGAAGGGTTGTTGCGTGAGCCCGTCTCCTCTGGAGACCCTGGCCAGTGCCGGGGCTGGTGTAGGAGGAGGCGCCGCCCCCGCAGTGCTCAGCGTGTTCAGGGGCAGCGGGTCCTGTGGCTTTTTGCCCACACCTTGTGCAGGGGATGCCTCAACCCTGCCCAGCCCAGACGACCAGGGTACTTCTGCCCAACCCCAGCCTTTCCCCTTCATCATGGATTGTGTTTATTCCTTTTCCTTCTCCAGAGATGGGAATTGGGAAAGTCTGTGGGTCAGCCCTAAACTTTTTTAGTGGACTGACAGCTGGGACCCAGCACCTCGTGCCCTGATGCTGGTGCAGAGTGTTTGTGCTGGAGCACCAGTGCTTCGGTGCTGGGGTCAGCACTGGGTGTTGGTGCTGGCACTGGGGATTGGTACTGGGAACGGTGCTGGGTGTTGATCCTAAGTCTTGGTCCTCCTACTGAGGAAGAGCTTTTGGTGCTGGTCCTGGTACTGGGTGTGGGTGCTGGTACGGGGTGCTGACAGCGGTGCTTGCCTTTGGTTTCCCAGGTCTATACACTCCACACTGCTCTGGTGCCTTGTGCTTGCAAAACTTCAGCAACATCCTGCGGTCCCCAAGGCCAGAGATGGCTGCAGAGTGTGGGGAGCACTGTCCCCCTGTGCAGCCCCAAACCCCGGGATCCTGGACAGACAGAGGTGACTCCTGGGCCATTGGGGCTGTTGCTTGTCCACCTTGGACTTTCCGTGAATGTATGGCCAAGAATTGGGCGCATTTTCCATCTCTGGTGCATCCCTGGTGTCCTGCTGTGAGCTACTCGTCCCACCCTTGCTCTGTCCCACTGTGACCCCCACTCCCTGACACCCCAAGTGAAGAGTCTCTCCCAAAACCAAAGGAATTGACCCCAACCTGAGCTTTCTGATGTGAATCCTCCATAGCAGTGGGGAAATGCAGCAGAAACTCCAGTCCTCAATCCAGGATTCGTGGAAGTGTCACCTAATGAACCAGGAGCAATTCATCAGCAAATGACAGAGGGAAGGAGGGAGAACGATTCTGACTCTGGCCTGGGAGGTGGGGATGCTCCTGGAGGGTATCAGGAAGCTCAAGGCTCTTTGAGCACAGCCCAGTGCTACCACCCCAGGTGCACAGTTTTGCTGTGGATTTTCACTGCCTCCAACCAAACTGAGAATTCCTCTGGGCAGCATTGACAAAATTCCCCCAAATTACTGCTTTCTTTGCTTGGAAATGGGGGTAAGAGCTTGTGCAAACCACAAAGAGCTGATCTCGCTTGTGTTTCTTCTTTCTATGCATTCCCCGTGTTCGGGGAGGGGCTTGGTTGGCGCAGCACAGCACAAAGCAGAGCCGTGAACATCTGGAACACTCTTCAGACAGAAGAACCTCGTATGCCTGGCCTTTTTTGGCTGTTAATTCATTGGTGAGCCCAAGCTTTGGCTCCCAAGGGATTTCTATTCTCAGCATTACCATGGGGTGCTGTGCCAGCAAACAACTGGTGCCGTTCCCTCTGCTGCCCTGACACACAGCTCCAGGTCAGCTCCCAGCATGTCGCAGCTGCCCCAGTCTCACAGCGTATTTACACGTGTGCTTGATGTGAAGTGAGTGAGTAATAGCTGCTCTCCAAAGCACCAGTGCCCGTGCATGGCTCTAATTGTGCTGTCTTGGACCCTAAACACTCAATAAATGCCGTTGGGAAAGGCACACTATCCAAATGCGTGCTTGTCTGGAGTTGTGGTTTTTTCGGAGGAAATCCAAGTAAGCCGCTGCCTTTTCTCCCCCGTGGGCAGAGGAGGGGTTGTGCCTGGTTTGAGGTGCCTGCAGACGTTATCACTGTGCTGATGTGCAGTCTGGCACTCTTTGCCATGGCTGCTGGCACAGAACATCATCCACCCCGGCTGGTGCGTGCTCGCTCTCTGCACCCTGGGCTCGGCTCCCCGTCAGCCCATCGTCGTCTTGCTCAGTCACTGGCTGCCCCACATCATGTGAAAGACCCGTCAAATCATTTAGTTGCTGCTACAGTTACGAAATCCCATGGAGTTTCCACGGGACAGGCACGCAGGACCTGCGGACAGGCTGTCAGTGGCGATGGGGGGGTGCAGATACAGCAAAAAGCCTCCCAACGACTGGATGCACAGCTCGTTTTCCTCTCACTCCCCAAGCCAGACTTTGCTTCACGGGTGGTTCAAGGCAGTGGGAACCTCTTTCATGCTGTGGGGAGCGATGAGATGTGGGGGCAACCAGGAGCTGTGGGAGCTGCTGACCCAGCATGATGCAAGGATGTGTGAGCAGGATCAAACTGCCGGGGTCTTGCAGGGTTTGTCAGGCTCCGGGCTGAAAGGAGATCTCTGCTGAGACTGGGAATGCGAAGAGGAGGAGGGGAGAGAAAAGTAGCAACCGCCCTGGGAGCGGGAAGTGGGATTAGTGATGCTGGAGAGGCTGAAGGGCTGTGGCATGAAGACGTCCCTGGTTTTCCCAACCCTGTGAGCTCTGCCAGGCCTGGGGGAGCACCAACACCACATCCCGAGGAGTCCAGCCTTCGGCCTCGTGGCCCTGGCCAAGCCTGGCTGTGGGGGCAGCTCAGGCCAGGAACAGCTCTGCAGTGTGACTTTCTGAGCTCCATCACCATGGAGATGGTTACTAATGGGGTCGGGCTGCTAACGAGGTTCCTGGGTGTTTGCTCACCCTCCTCCTGCCGTGACTCGGTGGAGAGGCCACGGTGCAGCTGGCGGTGGCCTCTGGGCTGCCCCTGCCTCTCCCTGTGTCCCAAAGCCCTTGGGGACAGGAGCCCCCGGTGTCCCAGGGCAGGGTGAGGGCAGGCAGGGGTTGCATGAGCTGGGGCTGACGGGGCGATGCCGATAGCATGAAGAGTGCTGTGACACCAGGGGACAGAAGGGCACTGCACCCCTCTCCACCGTATTTGACCTTACCAGGGTAAGTCAAAGCGGGCACTCCCTCCCCAAATTCACACCTTTCTCCCCCAGATTTCCTTGTGGGCAGCAGGAGCGGGGCTGTCGCTCTGCCCCTGTGCTCAGCACTGGGGAGGCCTCCCCTCGAACCCCGGGTGCAGGTCTGGGGCCCTCCCTGCAGGAGAGACCTGGAGGGGCTGGAGCGGGTCCAGAGGGGAGCAGCGAGGCTGGGGAAGGGCCTGGAGGGACAGTCCTGTGAGGAGAGGCTGGGGGAGCTGGGGGGGGTTCAGCTGGAGAAGGGGAGGCTCAGGGGGGACCTCATGGCTCTCTGCAGCTCCCTGCAGGGAGGGTGCAGTCAGGGGGGTTGGGCTCTTCTCCCAGGATGAGAGGGCCTGGCCTGAAGCTGCCTCAGGGGAGGTTTGGGTTGGGTCTCGGGCAGCCCTTCCTCCCGGAGAGGGTGCTCAGGCACTGGGATGCTCTGCCCAGGGCAGGGGGAGTCCCTGTCCCTGGGGGGGTTTGAAGAGAGGCTGGATGTGGCACTTGGTGCCCTGGTGTGGCCCATGTGGGGGTGTTGGAGCACGGGCTGGGCTCGATGATCTCCGAGGGCTTTGCCAGCCTCAGCAATTCTGTGATTCTGTGATTCCTGACTGGGGGAGAGGATCCTGGTAGAAGTCCTCATGCCTCCATGGTGCAGAGCCCTGCACCAGGGACCCAGGACCCCTCGTGAGGGGCCACGCTCGTCCCCAGCCCCCTGCCAAGGCGGAGACCTGGGGCTGATGGAGAGGAAAGCCCTGCCAGCTGCCTCCTGCCAGATCCTGCCGCCTGCTGTGGGATTCGAGGTGGCTGTGGAGCATCCCGCATGCTGCCAACGGCCCTTGGGTGGGAACAGCGTACCCACAGTCTTTCCATCCAGTCAAACTGGGAAGCCAACCTTCCTTCTTGGGTTCATCACTCTTGGACTTGGGCTCTTGAAGGTGTCCCTTGCCTTGCAGCAAGCTCCGCTCATATTAAACCATGAAGGATGCGTGCCCAGGGTGAAGTCGGAAGGGAAGCGATGCGCAGAACCTCAAATCTAGCGGGAAACAGCCTAAAAGTCCCTGGCAGTTAAGCAAGGAAAGGATGTTGGCCTGTGTAGGAGCTTTTTGCAATGGAGGCACTTCACTTGCTCCTCAGCCTGTGGGGAGTGTCTGATGCCAGGGGGAACAGCCCTAAACCCCGTTTTCTGAAGGTCCTCCTGCACCAGAGCTAGGTGGAGGCTGAACCCTCAGGTTTGGGGACAGGTGACTCCAAGGGCACCACTGAACCCAAGATGTTTGTGGGGATATCAGGGCTTTCACCAAAGCCCGTGTTGGTCTTGGATGGTAAAAACCCTTCCTGCTGCTCTAGTGCAGGAGCAGGGATGGAGCGGGGCAGCTGGACCCTCCGGCTGGGCTGCTTTTGGCCATTCCCCCCAGGGGTGGGCAGAGATGTGTCACCATCACCCCCAGGGCGAGCAGGTCCTGGGCAATATGATGACGTTAACACCATGCCCAGAGCCCTCCTGGCGTGGGGGTTTCACAGACACCAGAGTGGGTCTGACTGGGGGTCTCTGCAGCGAGGGGAGCAAAGGATGGGGCTGCAAAAGCTGCTTAAGGGATTTGAATTCTTAATCCCCATTAGAAATTAATGTCCAAATCCCTGGAGTGGTGGAAAATCCCACCCCAGAAGTTCATTTTTCTTCAAAGCAAAAAGAAACGCAAGCTGCAGCGTGTGGGACTGGAAGTCCAAGCATGGGGCTGGCCCCTGGCAGCCCCTGACCACGCACTGTGGGGCACCCACCACATTTGGGGACAGCCACCCTCATTTCCCCCAGGACATTAGGACATTTCCTCCCAAGCTGGCTGAGGATTTCCAAACTTGGGGACATGGCTCAGGATTTGGGCCCAGTGACTGCTCTCCCCTTCATGACCCAGCCGTCAGGAACTCCCCAGCACCCTCCTCCCATATTTTAGGAAAATATTTTCCTCTTCCGCAAAGCAGTAGCTGGTGTGGAAAATGGCCAAGCTCTGGGGAATCTGTGCAGGTTGTGTTGCTTTGACAGCAATTCCCATCTGACTTAGCAAAGGGCTAAGCTAATTTTACACATGATTTACTTTCACACCTTTAACAAGAAGCAGTTTTTCTCGATGAGCAGTGCATATGGCAGTTAAATTGATTATTTGTTGCATGAGTGAGAACATGCAGGACAGAAACTGGACTCGATACACAAGGCACTGGAAAAGGGCTACAGAAATACATTGAAAAGCCTGTTTTCTCCCTGTGCAAATACCACTGAATATAGCTGAGCCCCACTGACAAGGATCACAGCTTGCACTAAATCCAGTGAGAAAGTCAAGGCATAAATTAATTCTAAAATCTGCCTGTAGTTGGCCTTTCCTTGGCCTTTTTGCCGCTGCAGCAGCAGCAGTGTTTCATCCATCGTGCTGTGCCGGGTCGAGGAGCATCCGCAGGCTGACCCAAACCCGGGGCAGGTGGAGCTGGGTTCAAGCCATCCTTCCACTCCTTCTGCCTCCAGTGGAAACCCCTGACATGGGGACTCACCTTAACACTCCCCTGACACTGTCTCTGGGCTGGAGGACATTGCAGGGCCTCTTTCTTGGAGGAGTATGAAGCTGCACCACCTTTGCATGATGCAGACCCCTCTGCTGTTTGGTCACCAGTGGGGCAAATAGCTCAGAGCAACGGTCCTTGTCCCTCCCATGCTCATCACTTCCCTCCATATGAGAAGGATTTCCGTGCGTTTCCACTCACCTCTGAGAAAAGCTGCACCTCGGGCAGGAGGCAGCGAGGGCGAGAGGGAAGGGTTGGTCACAGCCCCAGGAGCCCAGTGGCCACGGGATGTCCCTGCCCGTCAGAGGACGACCAGCCCCAGGTCAGGATGGCTACAGCGTTGTGCCACCAGGTTTGGAAAACTCAGGCAAGGACGGAGACAGCCCAGGGCTCTGAATATTCATCCCAGGGCTGCATCTCCTTGATGGAAAGAGCTTTTTGGTGGATCCCACCCAAACCCCAGGAACAGCTGCCGCTGCCCCGCATGGTATCACGGGCAGGAGTTTGTCCCCGTCACCCTGAGGATGGATGGGAACTAAATCCCCCAGCACGGCCCCGTGCTCCTGGAGGCTCAAGGAGTTTTTGCATCTGTCCCTGTTTCCAGTAAGCTGCATGGGAACGGGCTCTGCACCGTTACCTCTGTCCCAGGGCTGTGGGCCCTACTGGAGGAGCATCCCTGGATGTTGGCCGAGCTGGGGTTTTGCTGTTTTTTCCTCACACAGGCGGTAATCGCAACAAACATCCTCGCCGGGAGGGAGTGTGGAGGGAGCCAGGCACTGTCAGTTTGAATGACGTTTTAATTCAGGTTAATTAAAGGGTTCAGGCAAGAACAAACAAGCAGACAGTCTCCTCAAAGCACGCGATAGGAGATCTGAACCCGAGTTGACAACCGCCCATGGGAGACGGCCGATGCCTGGATGCGGAGGGGGGAATGCTCTGCTTGCAGCTGCACGGGACACAAACCCACCTTGTCCTACACGGGCACCCAGAGCATCACCTGGAGACCCCAAACCACCTCGCAGTGGGGAGGGAAAGGCCCTGGGTCAGCCCAACGTGGTGGATGCCCAAACCACTGCGCCAGAGAGGTGTTTCCTCAGGACAAGTCTTTGCAGGGGGTCCCCTGACTGCTGTGTGGGTGCCCCCCACCTCTGCTGTGTCAATATCTGGGGTGGGTTCCTGGGATGAGTCCCAAATTTTTAATGAGGAGTGATGTAGATTTGCTTTGATGGACCAGCAGCTGGGGCTCAGGACCAGACAAGTTTTCCAGGCTGAGACAACCTCCACGGAGGCCGGCTTTCTGCGTGCCAGGCTCCCAGCATCTGCCTCAACAGAGCTGGCTTGTGCCAACATGTCTCCGAAGTGTAGGACAAGCCCTAAAGGATTGTCCTAAATTTTAGGAGAAGGCAGGATGCATTTTCTCGTGCAGCAGCGTGGGCTCTGGCTGGGCTGGAGAAGGATGCTTGGGGCCCCGCGCCTTCCGCTTGGGCTCTGTGCACGGAGCGTGAATTATTTCTCCTTCTCGTTGTAAAACCGTGCTTCTGAAGGACGTGTTCATGAAATATAAATGCGAGACCTGCTTTAAGCGGGCAGAGCAGGAGACGAGCGGCGGCTCTGTGCAGGCAGCAGCACGCAGCCTTTTGCTTCCCAGCTGCGATTCATAATTTATGATTTTCATAACGCGAGCTGGGATCTGGGAGACCAGAATGCCCCGGGGGCTGGCGGGGCTCCCCCACAGCTCGCCGCCACCAGCATGTCACCTACACTGACAGGCGCTGTCCCACAGAACTGGTGGCTGGTCCCCAGCGCGGATGGGTGGCACTGGTTGGCAGTGGGTGGCTGTGAGTTAACGATGGGTTGGTGGATGGTTGGTGAGGGGTTGGTGGTGGGTGCTGATAGCTGGTGATGGTTTGTCGGTGGGTGGCAACGGATGGTGATGGGTTGGTGTTGGTCGTGACACGTTGGCAGACGGGTGGCAACTGGTGTCGAGGGGTTGGGGACGAGTAGTGACGGGTTGGTGATGGTACCATAAAACTTAAAGGTTTTGAGGCAGAAAGGGGAGAAGGGGAGTGACAGCCTGCTGGTGTGTTGGGCAAATTTGGATAAAAACTTCTTTTCATCCTCAACCCCCAGTGAGAACTTCAGTTTTTGCAGCACCAGCATCTTCTGTGAGGAAAACAACCCAGGATCGTTCCTTTTGAATGAGCTGACGCAGAGTCCATGCCCAGGAGAGGCCAGGTGACGGACTGAGGTTCAGAGGGTTGGAGACCTGCTTGTGCTCATGCAAGGGGCAGCACTGAGCCGAGTTAAGGCTGAGCTGGTGACTTGCAACCAGTCCTGTAACACAAGTGTAACCCCTGAAGCAATAGCACGTGGGCCCTTGCCAGGGGACTGGGACAGTGAGGAGCCCAGGAAAGGAGACACAGCTCCAGGCAGCTTGCCCAAAAAGAGAGGGTAGGGGTACAGGCAGGGTGTTGGCATACAGGCAACCCCATCATTTCCACACCAGAGCCCTCCAGCCCAGCTAAGCATGACCCGCTGTGACTGGGGACATGCCCTGGACTGGCTCTGGGGCAGGGAGAGGATCCCCTGCTGGTCCGGGGTGGCATTGGGCTCAGCTCCCACCTCTTCTGTCTGGGCTGAACTTCACCCTCCCAGCTCCTGCTCTGTTTTTAGCTCAGCTAGAAAACAAAACCTTCGGCGGGTTGTTGTGGGTTTTTTCCCTCCTTTCCTAATTTAGATGGTCCCAAGGCCCCACAGGCAGATAAAGGCGAGTTGATTGCTTCCTTGTGTTTATGGCACTGCTGGAACATGCTGCTCCTGCAAATATTACGTCAAGGGAGAGCGAGGAAAGCTCAACTTCCCAGCATGGCTTAACCCTCACCTACATCTGCCGCTCGCCGCTGCCGCCCACGCTCCAGCATCGCACGGAGCCACGATGCTGCCACCTCGGTATCACCAGCGCCGCCAGTGCTCTTGGCCCCAGCTCCGAATCATGCCGGTGCCTTGGCTCATCCTGCAAGCCAGGGCGCCACATGGGCTCCACAGCTTTGTTTCAGACTCGGCCGCATCCTCAGGGGGCGCAGGGCAGCATCGATGTGCCCCTGAGGATCAGCAAACATCCCTGACAGCCCTGCTTGGCCGTGGTGGGCGGAGGTGGGAACACGACAGAGTAGGCACAGAGCCTGGCACGGACACAGAGAGAGCGCGGCACCACGGCTGGGCTTGGCACAGGGCTCCCACCACTTCGGTGGGGTCGAGGACTGTCTGGGAGGCAGCTCCCCTGCACCTCGGGCGAGCTCAGCCCTCCCTGGTCCATCTCGGTGGTTGCCCCCAGCCCGATGGCTCTTGCTCCAGAGGAGGTGCCACCGCCGGAGCCTTGGCTGCTGCCGGGCACGGTATGGGCCATGTCGCTGGCTGCGAGTGCCGGGGCTGTGCACAGTCACACCGCAACGAGAGGCTCCGAGCTGTGTTTGCTTGGCTGGGACAGCATGTCACCACTGGCCGAGTCCGGGTTGCGTCATGCGGTGGAGAGAAGAAAGCTGTGCCCAGGCTCCGTCCACTCCCCCGGCCAGAGGCAGCAAGGATTGGGGACAGGCAAGGAAGGGGAGAAGGCTGAGAGTAGAGAGCAGTGAAAATGGAGAGTTTGGTGGTGTTGGGAAAGAAGCTGGAGGCAAGGAACATCCCAAGGTGCTGGAGGGAAGGGCTCAGGGCTGGGAGCTGGAGGTTTTAGCAGCATTTAATTAATGCCTGACTTACCCACACGGTACTAGGAGGAGAGGGCTGCTGGTGAGACCCTTCCCAGCCACAAAAGCTTGGAGGAAATGGCATTGAGGGTCTCCCATGGCAGAGGTGTGACAAGTCCTGCTGCCCCAGGATGCTGCTAGTGCCCTGCCTCTTCCCAGGGTGTGGCAGAAAAATGAGCTCAAAAATTTTCTTTGTGGCCTGTCTGGACAGCTGGAGGTCTCCAGCGGGGTGTGGTTGATGGGGACCGTTCCCTCTCTCCTGGAGGTGGAGGCTGCAGCATGAAGCCGGTGGGGCCGGTTCCCCCACAGTGGCTGATACCAACACACACCCCGCTGCTCACCACCGAGATCTGACTAAAATGCAAATGTCAGCCTGCCTGGCCGAGCTTTTCAAGGAGGTACAAAACCCCAGGCCAGTCTCACCATCTCTTCCCAGGTGAGGGTGAGTCCCCACACCAGCCCTGCCTTCCCTGAGCCACAGCCGTGATGCTGGGCACAGCATCCACCCGGACCTGCGTGTGGCCATAGTGGTGTCGGGCAGTGCTGGGGAAGAATTTGGGGTTGTCCTTCACCATTGGTGAGGAGCAGGAACTCTGTACCCCTGATACTCTGGCTCTGTGGGAAGGGACATCACCATCCTCAAAAATCAGCCCAGAGGCTGGGGAACAAGCCGGCCCCAGGACAATGGGGCCAGAGATACCTGGAGAGGACCTTGGGGAGGGGTAGTGTGAGGACAATGGAAGGAATCAGAGATAGGGGGCAGGAAACAACAAATGTGAGTCAACCAAGAAGCACGCGGGCAAGGACACCTTCCGAGAGCTTTGGAGAGCTAATCTTCAGGAGATAACGCTGCCAGGATGGAGGAGCCTCGGAGATGAGCTCATGGAAGGGGAGAATCAAGACACGGAGGCATCTGAAACTCCAGTGGCCAACACGGTCCTTTCCATCACACTCAGCTACGTCACCCCGGGGTGCTGGGACTCGCACTGAGCCTTGGCTGCTCCGGACAGCATGTACACTTTGGGATGCATTTCATTGCCTCCAAAGGTCTCCCCAAAATCCTGCACTGGGTGTTTATCCCCTGGCAGACAGGACTAGCTGCAGTGCAGCCTGTCTGCTTTTAGTCTGGTGGAGATTAAGCTCTCCAGGCCTTAATGGCAATTCTTTTGGCAAGCGTTCAGCAGGCCTTAATCCATCTTATCTCCGCTCTGAAAGGATGAATTAGGCGCCTCTCCAAGTGCTCAATGGGGAGCGGGAGCGGCAGGAGATCTGCAGCGCACAAGCTGCCGCGGGCGCCCCGGGGCTGCCCTACATTTGGCGAAGCGGCCGCGGAGCCGCCGGCACGCGTGGCAGCACGGCCGGCACGCTCTCCTCCACACAGCAGGACCCTCTGGCCTTTCTCCCCCTGAACATCCAGATGTTGGGATCACCAGGAGTCTTGGCCTGAATAACGGAGGTCCTGATTCCCTCGGGATTTGCCTGGGCGTGAGCCAAGTGCAGCTTCTTGGCTCATGGGGACAATGTGGCCCCGCTCAGACCCGTGCAAAGGCTCCCATGCTGGCACCGGTGCCTGCCCAGCCCATCCAACCCATCTGGCACCCAGGGACGTCCCTGCTCCCGCTGTCCAGACGCGGTCAGGACTCCTGAGTGACGCAGAGGACATCCCGGTCGTGTTGCGCGGTCCCATCATCCCACTCGCTGCTCGGCTGTCAGGCACAGGGACTCTGAACTTGCCTTTTGCAAACCTGTCCTGACATCGCTAATAATAATTGGGTTAATTAGGGAGCTCTCCCAGCACTGCATGATTCGTTTGGTCAGTTATGGGGGGATATTGTCAGGGTAATGTAAATGAGGGGTGGCATTCGCCTCCCCAGCAGCCGTCTGGAGAGCTGGAGCCATGTCTAGGACCCGAGGCACTTGCTGCACGTCAGGGTGACCCGATCAGTGCAGGTGCCACAGGCAAGGACATTGCCCGGCTCAGCCCCATGTAGACATTGGGCCAGAGGAATCGTGGCTCAGACACCCGTGGCTGCTTGCACCCACTTCCACTGTGGGCACCCAAAGGCAAAGGGCTGTGTCCCAGCCACGCTGCCTGCCCTGACCCTGCCAGCTGTCCCCAGCTTTTAGATAACTGCCCACCACCGTGGCGTCTTGCCTTCTCCAAGTCCCTTCCGTGTGAAATCAGAGAGGACAGCGAAACCATTCATGAGCTTTGCAGAGTCTGAAATTTCCCACTTTCCCTATCAAAGCCCTGCTGGCAGCGGGAGGCCGGGGGCTTATTTTTTTTCTGGTCGTGGTATACCTCATCTGACAGATGGCCCAGTGGCTCACCGGCTCGCATGCCCACGTGGCAGGGGCCATGGCCTGGGACTGGGACAGGCTCTGCCAGAGGGGACGGGTTGCCCTGAGATCAGCCAGGGCCACTTTGCAGGCTGGCGGCAGAGCCCCTGCGGCATCGCCTGGTCCCATCCCAGGGTGCAAACACCCCTCAGCTGGGCAATGCCTTTAACAGCGAGGTTTCCTTCTTTGCCGCCGCACAGGCTCACAGCCAGCCTGCACCCATGGGTGCTGCCAAGGGGCCCATCAATGCCGGATTGCCCTCCCGGGGGCGGTGAGGGGCGGGCGGTGCCGTGACGTGTCCTGGCTGCCAGCTGCCGTCCTTGCTCCCGACCTCAGTCCTGTTTGCTCTGTCTCGAGCTGTGCTGCCCCTGAGTCAGCGCCTGACATGGGCCCAAAAGGCCGTGGAAACTCTCCAGGGGCTGGTGTGGTGACCCCCCGCCAGCGAACCCATCATGCCCTACCTGCCCTTAGCCCATCCCTGTGCAGCGTCCCTCCTTAGCTGGTGGGTCCTGGGGGTCTGTGCTATGTCTTGTTCCTCTCCTTGGCCCCTAAAGCTCATTTTTTTTCCTCCGCAAGAGGAAAAATAGAGGAAGAATTAATCAGGAAGCAGAAAACCGAGCTGCTGATTTTCACACCAGACATCAAAAATTGCAGGCCCTGCCCATTTCTTTCTGCTCTAAGCGTGTGCTTTGGTTCCAGGCCAGGCTCTGGCCGCTCCAGCCACCGGTCGCCCTCGTGTCTATTCCTGGCCTGAAGAAACCCCTTGTCAGTGTTGCATCACCAGTTGAACTCCAGTGCGTGCCGTCTCCAGAGCAACAAGCAGCTAAAAATGGTAGAAAGTTTGATCTGAGCCTGAGCCAAGCTTAATTTTTAATTGCTTCTAATTTCACTCTCCAGTCTGGGTTTGCCAAGCCGGGCAGAAAGGTCACAGAGGCAGGTGCAGGCTCGGTTACCCGCGGGCAGTGCCCCGGCCCTTCCCTGGGCTCCAGCAGCTCTGCAGGGCTCGAGGGTCCCTGAGATCACAGCTCAGCTGCTCCCTGAGCCCGTGGCCGGGCTCTCAGCTCCCCTGGGAGCCCTGTTGTGGCAGAAGAGATTGGGCACCTTGCTCGAGCCCCTGGGGGCAAGAGGCTAACTTGTCAGATTTTACTTTCCATGCTTTCAAAAGACCAGCATGATGTGAGGATTTGCCATTAAATCTCAAGCAGCTTGTGACATTCCTGAGTCCACTCCCACCCCTGCAGCCTCCCCTTTCCCATCCCATGCCTGCAGTCTCACTCTTCCCTTTCCATCCCGTCCCATCCCATCCCATCCCATCCCATCCCATCCCTGCAGCATACTGCACCCCTTCCCATCCCATTCTGTGCCTGTAGTCTCCCCCTTCCTAATTCATCCCTGCAGCATACTCCTTCCCTTCCCTTCCCTTCCCTTCCCTTCCCTTCCCTTCCCTTCCCTTCCCTTCCCTTCCCTTCCCTTCCCTTCCCTTCCCTTCCCTTCCCTTCCCTTCCCTTCCCTTCCCTTCCCTTCCCTTCCCTTCCCTTCCCTTCCCTTCCCTTCCCTTCCCTTCCCTTCCCTTCCCATGGTTGGGCCACCAGAGGAGCATTTCTGGCGTGCAGACACATGGGGAAGCCCAGAGTGTGCACTCGTGCTCCCTGGAAGGCGTCTTCCCTCCCAGATGTCTCCCGGAGCAGGGATTAGGAGGCTGCATTCCCAGTGTGGTTCACGGCTGCCAGCGGAGAAGAGGAAAATTGTCTGGTCCTGGCTGAAAGCCCTTGGAAACTTCCACAAAATCCTCAAACACGCTGTACTTGTGCTGACAAAGCAAACAGCTATTCAAATGACAAAGGTCACCTCTCCGTGGTTTGACAGCTATTTTTGCACCACGTACTGAAGTCCAAGGGTAGAAGAGTAGATCCCGGCTTGGCTCCACCCCGTGCTCCAGTTCAGGTTAATAGAAGGATTTGGGAGAGAGGAACAAATCGTGGGGCAGAAGCTGCGAAGACAGAGACACCCCCCCATCTGTTTTTCCCCCTGACATCTCCCAAAATCGTCCCAACAGGCTCCAAGCAGGGGGTTCTAAACATTTATGGGGTGCGGTCGCTTCGGGGTTGTGTGTGATCTCGCAGGCTCCCTGCGAGGCGGTGGCACGGCCCCTCTGCCTGCGCCGCCCCAAAGCCCCTTGATGCTGCTGTGAGGGCCCGGAGCACCTCGGTGAGACCCAGCATGGGAAGCAGCAAGTCAGCGCGGGTGCCTCACCTCCCCACGTGGCTGCCCCTGTGTCACCAGTGGCTGCTGGCACCCACGCGCTGCACCCAGAAGTGGCTGGGGACCTCCCGGGGCACCAACAGAGCTGGAGGAGGGCGCTGGGAGGGCTGAGCCTGGGCTTGGAGGTGCCACATGTGGCACAGCCCATAAGCTGCCCTGACATAAAAGAGACAAACCCTCTCCCGTAGCACAACGGCGCTTGAGGCTTCGCTGAGTCCCAGAGAGCATCCGGCCCCACTGCAAGGCTCCCCATGAGATTCAGAATTCCTGCAGAATCCTGGGTGAGGCTGGAGATCGGGTGTCCCCGGGTGGTCACACACCACGAGGACCAGAAACCGCTGGTGGGCTTTCTCTCGCTGGTCCAGCAAAACTCCCGCTGAGAGCAGAGCTCCACAGCGAGGGCAGCCGAGGAGATTTCCCTGCCCTGCCATTCGTTCTGCAGCGTTGGACAGGAGTCCTCCCAAATACGTCACACGTGGGAAGTCACCCGGAGGCTGGAGATGCACCAGGGCAGTCCCCAGTTTCTTGCCCAGGGGTGCAAAGCTGGGACCCCCCACTGCTCCCTGACCTTGCCCTCCCCAGAGGGTTTCTCCCAAAGGAAGGTACTGCCTGGCCGAGGGTGTCGATGTGGGTGATTTTGGAAATGGCTGGGTAGCAGAAGGGAACTCCAAAGCTACTGTCTCCCTGACACAAACCCTAATTTTTGGCTGAAATGGAGGAGTTGTGATGCTCCATGGTCTCAGAGGCTGAGAGCACAACGATCCTCAGCCACTTTGTTTGACGGGAAATTTTTGGGATTTCTTTGTTTGGAGTGGGAGGGTTTTCTCGGACCATGCTCAGGATTTACCTTTTCTCTGCACTTTGCAACAGGGAAGTGATTTCCAGGAACGCCCGCACCACGTAGGTGGGTTCTTGGCATAGGGATATTTTACTCTAGGTATCTGGTTATCCTTGCAGTGAGAGGATCACCAGATGCCAAACCCGGGGACGCCAAACTTGAGCAGCTCCAAGGGCACGTGCTCAGCGCCAGGCAGGTGAGGTGAGATGGTCTGAGCTCAGATGCAGGCTTGGACCCGCTTCAGCTTTGCTACTGTCTGCTGAGCAAAGTCCCACAAATCAAAACATCCATCTACGTCAGGTAAAAACCCCACGACATTTGTTTTTCTAAGAAATTCAAGTGAAAACAAATGTAGCTCTGTTCCAGCCCTGCGTGAACAGAACCACTTCATGCTCACGTGCTCCTTCTCCGGGCTCTACAAGAGGACGTAAGGCAAAGCTGGGTGAGGGATGCTCCAGGCGTGGGACCTGGTCCCGGGTACAGGATGCCCCAAGCAAGGAACCCCTGGGTGCTGCACAAGGTCTGGGAAAATCCAGAATCCGAGCTTGAAAATCCAGAAAAATCTTGATTAAAGATTTAGATATATTTATATGCCCTACTGGAAAATGTTCACGGAAGAAAAAGTCTTATTTTTGCCACTTCTTTTTTGGCCCCTACCCCGCAGAGCCTGTGCCGTGCCTTCCTTTACCTTCTCGACATGACCTTCTGCACCAGTAGGAAATATCCCGACTTCCCAGACGCATTCCCGGACACCCTGTTACGTGTGCCAGTACGTGGCTTGGAGGCAGCTGGCCGGGTGGGCTAAGAGACATTACTGCCACCTTGGCCGATCCCCTGAGGTATGGCCGTGCCTCTCCCTGTGCTTCAGTCACCGGAGCCAGACAGGGAGACCGAGCATCACATTGTCTCAGCAGTAAACTGAGCAGGATGGTCTGGTCGAGGTTTGATCCCCAGCCAGGGATTTCAGGATTTGGTGCCCAAAAGCCTGCGTGTTTTTCATCTGGATGAGGAGCATCTCTCCTGGCATTCCCCTGACTAAGCCTCCACAGCCCTCTCTTAGGGGTGTCAGAAGCTGGCAGGTCCCTTCCCAGCCATGGTCCTGTGGGGACACAGTGGCAGGCAGGGACATAGGAGAGCCCTTGTCAAGCACAGCGGCCGCTGGCGGTGGGTGCAGCGTGACGGAAACCAGCAGCAGCACCACAGTGGCCCTGGGGCCAGCCCTGTGCTGCCAGCCCGGCACCGAGCAGCCCACCCTGCCCCTCACTGGGGGAGCATCCCGATGGGATGGGGCCCCGCCAGTACCAGGAGAGGAGGGCACAGTGGGAAACAACCCCTTGAGCAAAGTGAGAGATAAATGTACTACTCAGCCAGGTGTCAGGCAGGAGGGCAAGTCCTGAGGGCCAGTGTGACCACGCATCCTGCACATCCTGGGGTGGCAAAAAACCTTCCTGGGCAGCAGAAGTGACCCTGAGGCTTATCACACAGCGCAGCCAAAAAAGCCATTTGTGCTGCAGCAGGAGGTCTGGCCCTCGAGGGGCTGTGCCAGCAGGATGGAAGGGTCATGGTCTCTGGCAGATGCCGACCGATAAGTGCCGAGCGGTGCCAGAACCACCTCCACCCCCATTGGAGAGCGGGGGACAGGCAGCCAGGAGTGACGATGGGACATGGATGCAGTCGCTGTGAGCTCTGCTCACGTTTGCCACAGCGGCTCCCTCCTTGCAGCACCTCCGGGCATCTCCTTCCAGAAATGGTGACAGAAAGGAAAAGATGTTCATTAATGTTTATAAATATGTCAAGGGGGAATGTCAGGAGGACGGAGCCAGGCTCTTTTCAGCGGCGTCCATTGACAGGACAAGGGGCAATGGGTGCAAGTTGGAACATAGGAGGTTCCATAAAAATATGAGAAAAAACTTTTTCACTGTGAGGGTGACGGAGCCCTGGCACAGGCTGCCCAGGGAGGTTGTGGAGTCTCCTTCTTTGGAGACTTTCAAACCCTGCCTGGACGTGTTCCTGTGCCATCTACTGTAGGTGACCCTGCTCTGGCAGGGAGGTTGGACGAGATGGTCTTTGAGGTCCTTTCCAACCTCTAACACTCTGTGATTCTGTGATTCTGCAAAAACATCTGGAGAAATCCTGTCACCCCCAAAGGGCCCAGCACAGGCTCTTCCTAAGCCGCTGTCTCCGTCACTAGCCAAAGGTTGCTAATAAAAGAGATGTCATCGTTGTCTCATTGGGAAAGCAGAGCCCAGCCCCAGTTTCGGCGATGCAGCCCGTCCCAGCTGGGCTCAGGAGGGAACCGCCCGTGCCCAGGGGCAGCCTCAGCCCCTGGGACCCGGAGCTCCCTGTGCCGACAAGCTGTGAGCCCAGCCAGCGAGAGCCCCTAATTCAAAACGCGTGTTGTTTAAACCGACAGAGGACTGTAAAAATAAGGGTCGGATTTCTCCGGCTGCCAAGCCTCCCACGTTAACCCAAGCCCTCCAGTTTCCTGCCTTCTGGCATGTGTGACCTTCCGCACAGTAACCCGGGCGCTCCCCGGGGAGCCCCACGATGGCAGCGAGAATAAAGGGTACCGAAGGTTTGCATAATCCCCTTCCAGCCCCGCCAGGAAAACGAGGAGGCTGCTTGGACCGAGGGTGTTGTGGGCCTTTTATATTCACTTTTCAACTGTGAAAACAGGCTTCCCTGCTCCAGGTTAACGGTGCCAGGGATCCTCATTGGATGAGAGGACACATGGGGTGGCTGCGACCCTCACCCCATCCTCCAGAGCCCGTAGGGGACATTTCAGCCCAGGTACCGGTGCCTTCTCCCCTCACTTGGGTTTGCCCAGAGCTGCCGTGTCCCAGCAGGATAGAGGATGGGATTGGAGCCGGGCGACATGGCTGAGCTCCCGATCCAGCTGCTCCTCGCTGGGGGTGCACGGCTGCAATGAATTTTCCATGTTTGTGACTCACCCTGCTTGGAAACACATCTCGGCTCAGGGAGTGGAACCGCCAAGGGCAGAAGTTTTTCCAAACCCACTGACAGGAGGGATGGGGTGGCCCCGGCACACGCAGCTTGTGCTGCCCTGCTGTCACCCGTCCCCTCGGGGTGCTGAGGGTCGGTCTGGTCAGCCTGGCTGCTGTGGGGGTCAGAGAGGGTTATGAAAGCCGGGCTGGTCCCTCGGTGCCCTGTGCACAGGCCAGGAGCTGCACAGCCCCTCTCCAGAGCAGGAAGCCATGGAGTTTCTAGCCCAGCAAAGCTTGTGCTTGAGAAAAGCAGGAATAACCGATCCCAGCGTGAGGAGGGTTTAGCAGGCAGGACTGTTTCACTAGCAGGGCTGAGTCCCACGAGTGTGCGATAGGTAAATCACTGGGGGACCAAGTCTGAGAGGAGATCAAGGTGGACGGGGTGCCTGTTCCAGTTGGGAATGCTGCCAGTGCCTGTGCGGGTGAGACGTGTCGCTGCGCTGGGACAGGGGCCGGTAGGAAATCCCTGTTGGATGCCTCACGACCGCTGCTGAATCAGAATAACTGTTCCTCTGGAAAACCTGAATTCACTTCTAAAGCAGTGACGGTGTAATTCACATATGCCCTATTCCCCTCTCGTCGGAGTCTCCCTTACGTTTGCTATTTCCAACAATAAAGCGAGGCTGTGAGCAGCCTTCCCGTACATCAGCATCTCTCCATCCCTCCCGGTGACGTCAGCCCAGGGCTGAGCAGCTGCAGGAATTCAGGCGAGTTCAGAGCAGGCTGAACTTTCGCACAGTGACCCGCCAGGTCAGCGTGGGAAGGAGCGCGATGGAGAAAGGCAGCGAACAAAGACACCCGTCACAGCCCTCCCGCTCACAGCCTGCCCTGCACGGGGCAGCAGGACGGTGACAGTGACTGGGATGGGATGGGATGGGATGGGATGGGATGGGATGGGATGGGATGGGATGGGATGGGATGGGATGGGATGTGCTGTCAGGCTGTTTGGAGGAGCTACGTGCAGTGCTGTTGGGGATACCGCCCTTCCCAGCTGGCTGGGCTGCGGCGGTTTCGTGGAAGAGGGGATGGGGATGGGTGTGGTGACGGGGATAAAGATAGTGATAGAGGTGGGAGACACCCCTGATCCCACAGAGAAACCTCCAGGAAAAATAACATCCTTCTCCTCCAGGAGCAAAAACTGGCCCTTCCCCAGCCCCAAACGGAGCTGGGAAGTCAGGACCCCTTGGGGATTTTGACCACAGCCTTTTTCCACGCCAAGCAGACCAGAGCTCCCTCTTGGCACAGAGAAAGGCTCGGAGAGATCAGTCCCCACTGGCCAGGACATTTTACAATCCATTTAAACTCAAGTGCATCCAGCTCCGCAGAGATCACCTTCCCATCGACCCGTGGTCATTCACAGCCCAGTGTAGCTCAGCGCCTCGGGGGACTTTTCATTTGTGTACATTAAAAATTCATATTTCTCAGGGCAAATTGGAGATGTCCCAATAGGAAAATGCAGCTGAAGGAAAATGCATAAATCATGCAGCTTCTCAACAGGCCTCGGCTTCTTACATCAGCTCTCTCCTGCCTCAGCACAAACACCGCGAAGGCAGAGAAGAACCAGTGGGAACACGCCTGCTTCGACACCCGGTATAACCCCGTGTTTCCCAGGACGGGCTCCAGGGTTGGGTAACGGCAGGGCAGGGCGCGGAGCCACGCGCTGGATTCATTTCGCCTGACATCATTAACCTGGAGCAACAGTGAACGCATTAAGCTGTGCTCCCCGTTTGCCCCCGTGCCTCAGGGGTTTGGTGTTTCCCGGCTCCGAGGGCTCTCGGGGTGCTGGGTGTTCCAGCCTCGGGCTCCATGGGCACGGCTCCCAGCAGTTCGGTCTCTCTTGGGATGTCAAGAATGGGCATAAAAGGAGAATTTTCATGATTTTTGGGGGGATGACCCCATCTGAGGATTTTTTCAGAGCTGCAGCTGCCCTCAAGCACTCACAGGGAGTGGTCACCAATCTGTCCCTTGGCGGGGAGGGGGGGCAGACGTACAACACCTGGCATGGCCTCGGCGTCCAGGGGGCACAGGCCAGCCAGGTGCACCCCAAGGTGCCAGGCAGGGACCCCAAGCCCTGCAGAGAAGCCTGATGATCTCACCCTGCTGGGGAGTCACCGCTCCCCAGCCCCCTCCCCACTGACATGTCCCGGGCTCCCCTCCAGCAGCCGCAGCAGGGTGAGCACAGAAGGGCCCTCCAAACCTCAAAGGTTTGGAAAAAGCAGTGACCACAATTCGTATTTTTTGTTGTTCCTTTTTCTCCTGCTGTGTTTCCTATCCTTTCCCCTCCCTTCTCTTCCTCTTTCCTCATTTGAAAAATTCCTTCCAACCACGAAATAAATGAGAAACGACCCCCTGGCAGAGGGGCCTGGGGGGTCCCTGGACGCTGTGCCTGCTGAAATTTCCCAAATTCCTCCTTCCTCTTGCTCCCACCTCTGTGACTCCTCCCTGTGCTGTGGCTGCTGGTGCTGGCTCTGAGCCCCCTCTCTCACCCTTTTGTGAGAAGCAGCCCAGGAAATGCTTGGAGAGGGCTTGGAAGAAGAAGCAATTGGTGGCTGGTGTTCAGTCCTGCAGGAGCCTCCTACACCTTTGTGCACAAACGCACCAAGGAGCGGTGTCCACCCTTCAAAACGGGGAGTCTATACCCGCTAAGGGGAAAAAAAAAAAAGGAAGATCTGAATATTAGTTGCCTGCTTGGGCTCAGGAAAATCATTTTGGCTGATGGAAGCGTTGGGTGCACACGTCATTGCTTCGGCAAGGCTGAGTGCCATGGGAGAGGCTGGGCTTAAAATTCAGCTCTGCAAAGCCGCAGTTAAATAGAGCGGCAGATCTCCAAGGATTGTGTGGGGCAGGGAAACCTCTCCCGATGGCCACTGCCTCTGGGAAGCTCCGGTTCCACCACCCTGCCTGCACCCCCAGGCAGCACAGGGACTCCTGGGGGGGCAACTCCTGCTGCCAGGCGATTTCAGACAAGAGGGAAAAAGCTTCTTCCCCAGGACAGGAGGGCTGTGCCCCAGGCACAGGGCTGGGAGAAGCAGCAGTGGGATGGATGGATGGATGGATGGATGGATGGATGGATGGATGGATGGATGGATGGATGGATGGATGGATGGTGGGATGGAGGTAGAGCTGCTGTGGGGTCCTGTGAGGTGAGTGGGGGCTGCGGGCCAGGTCCCAGGGGTCTCACCATCAGGCTGGTGTGTGGGCAGGGCCCAGCAAGTGGTGGGAAGCAGGGATTTGGCCCCTGGAAGATGGTGCGGGTGGGAAAGCAGGTCCCTGCTCTAGGGCAGGCTTTGCAGAGGAGGGACTGAGCACTGGGGTGGCAGGAGGGAACACCCAGCGGGAGGGAGCAGGAGGGCTCCATCTGCTCTGATCTGAAAAGAGCCAAGAGTGGCTCCACCACAGAGTGTGAATTCCTTCATGGGGAAATAAACCCCAGAGACTGAAAATCCCTTTAAGCCAGCAGAAAAAGGCAGGATGAGAGGGAAGAGCTGGTGACCGGAGTTCAAGACACTTGCAAATACAGCAAGATGCACATTTTTCACAGATTGAAGCCTTAGAGGGGGGAGGAATTAATCCTCAGCTCTCTTAAAGACTGGGAACATTTAGAGGCCTGAACGTCCTGCTGACCCCAGGTTCCAGAGGAGCTGACCCCAAGTGTGCACCCCTCCAGGACTGGCAGCTCTCCGCAGGCCTGGGGAGAGGATATGGGGGAGGGTACATGGTGGGGGAGCCCCACAGATGGGGACTCCACGGGGGGACCAAACATCTGGGCTTGGCACGGATGAGGGTCCCCGGTGCAGGGTGAGGGACAGGGTGGTCAGCAGGGATGGGGACGGGGACAGGGATGGAAAAGAGGATGGGGAAGGGGAAAGGGATGGGGTTAGGGAATGGGAGAGGGATGGAAACAGGAATGGGGAAAAGGATGGGGAAGGGGAAAGGGATGGAGAAGGGAACGGGAGACGGGATGGGAGAGGGATGGGGAAAGGGATGGGGAAGGGGATGGGACAGGGGTGGGGACGGGGAAGAGGATAGGGAAGGGGATAGGAGATGGGATGGGGACAGGGATGGGAAAGGGAATGGGACAGGAATGGGGATGGGGACGGGGATGTGCCAGGGTGCGGGGACGGGCGCCGGCAGGGCTCAGCGAGAGGGACCGAGGCTGCCCCGCCGGGGGGGGCCGGTTGGGGGGGCGGCCGGGGCTCGGAGCCGGCGCTGCCGCGGACTGAGGGTGCGGGGCCGGGGCCGGAGCCGGCGGGGGAGGGCGAACAAAGCGGCGGGGCCGGGCGGGCGGGGAGGGGCCGGTCCCGGGGCCCTCCCCGTCGCGGTGCGATAAAAGCGGGGGCGCGGCAGCGGGGCTGGCACTGAGGGCGGCCGGGCAACCATGCAGCTCGCAGGGGCAACGCTGCTGCTGTTCGCCGCGGCCGTGGGAGCGGCTCCCGCAGCGGGACCCGCGCCGGGGCGCCCGGGAGCCGAGCGGCGGGCGGCGGCGGGCAGGGAGCGGCGGGCGCAGTTCGCCTCCTGGGACGAGGTGAACGTGATCGCCCACGGGCTCCTGCAGCTGGGCCACGGCCTGAAGGAGCACGTGGACCGCACCAAGGGGCAGATGCGGGAGCTGGGCAGCCGCCTCAGCGCCCACAACAGCTCCATGGGGCGGCTGCTGCGGCAGGCGCGGGAGGCGGCGGAGCGCGGCGAGCGGCTGCGGGCCAGCGTGCGGGAGCTGGAGGGCCGCGGCCGGCAGCTCCTCAACCTCTCCGAGGCTCTGCGGCAGCGCCTGGAGGAGGTGGCGGCCGACAAAGCCGAGATCCAGGGCCGGCTGGAGCAGCTGGAGGGACGCGTCAAGCAGGCGCTGCAGGCGCGCCCGGCCGGCAACCAGAGCGCCAAGGACCTGGGAGCGCTGCAGGTGAGCGAGCATCGCCCCCCCGCACCGGCGGCCGGGGGAGGGGAGGGAGCGACCCCAGGGAGTAAGGGGGAACCTCACCCACCCCGGCGACCGGGGAGACCCCTACCCGCACCGGCGGCCACCGCGGGGGGAGCGGCCCCGGGGGGGCGGGAGAGACCCGATGCGCCCGGGAGGCGGGGGTGGGACCCGACCCACCCGGGAATCGGAAGCGACCCAAGGGATGAGGGGAGGGAGAAGACCAACCCCAGGGTACCGGGGCGGGGAGCGGGAAGGGGTCCCTGGCATCCCGGGAGCGGCCGCGGGAAGAGCGAAGGGAGCCCAACCCTCTCGGAGAGAAGGGGGCGGTTGTGTGTGTGGGGGGCAGCCCCCTGGGATGAGGTGGACAGCCCGGAGGGCTGAGGGTTCGACACTGGGAGCAGAGGGTGGGGATCAGCCTCAGGAGAGCAGTGGGGGGACCTGGGGGCACCGGGAGCACCCGTGGGGGCCAGCGCGGCTCCGTGCAGTACGAGCAGCGCAGCCAGACCTGCCCAGAACTGCGGGCTTCATCTGGTTCTTTCCTACAGTCCCTGATGGACGCACAGAACTTGCGAATTGAGGAGCTCTTGCAGAAGATCAAGCAGCAGCAGTACAAGCTGGACAAGCAGAATCTGCAGATTAAAAGCCTACAGAGCAAGGTGAGCTCCTGTCCAGGCTGCAGCTGTAGAGACCCCGGCATGAACCGCGCCAGCAGCCCGACTGGGATGGGGTTCTGGCGATGGGAGAACGGGCTGTGCTGCTGCTCCGGGGCTTTGGGCACCCTGCAAAGGTCGTGGCCCTGGTCCTTGTGCTACAGCATTGGTGCAAGGGTAGAAAACTGCAAGCTTTCTGAGCACAGAGCAATAGGAGGAATCGGTGTGTGGGAACAGAGCCTCTCTGGGCTCTTCCTTCGTGTTTATCTGCAGAATAAACTTGTTAGCATGGGTGTGAGAAACCACAATTGTTCCTGGCTTTGCCAGCCTTGGGTATATCCTATTCCTTGAGGTCTCTGGGCAAGTTCAGCCCCAGCTCTGGTCACAGGGGAGCGGCTGGCGTCTTGGCCAATCGGCTTCCCTGAGTAAGTGTTGAAAATGAGCTGAGATAAAACTGTTCTGACTTGTGCGTATGGTTTTTTTTAGGTCAATCTACTGATCCCCTTACACCTGAAAGACAACAAAACGCAGTCTCCGAAGTGGAAGATAAACCTGAAGAGCCTCAGCCTCACCAACCAGAGCCAGAATGCTACCAGGGAGCCTGTGCCGACACAGAGTAAGTATCTGCTGTGCTGCCCCGCTGCTCTCTGCAAACCTGCAGCAGTTGCAACCATTTGGAAACAAAAGGTTCAGTTGTCCTGAGTCATGATGAGATTTGCTTGCAAAAGTGGAGCTGGGAGCTTGGCCAGACTGAACGCAGGCAGGATCCAAGCCTTCTGGATCAGTATGAATCCAGCAGGAATTTGAGGATTTAAGACGAATTTTTCTGCCTGATATTAAGAATGCAGTGGGGAGCGAACAAACACTGCTGGCAGGTATTTGTCAAAGAGGATTGGCAGGTGAGGTGGGTGCAGGCAGGAAAGGAGGATCTCTGCTCCATGGAGTTAACTCTTGTTCACCCGCTCTTGCTTTGCCGGGCAGAGTCTGCTTCTCTGTCTGTCTGCTGGCAGAGGAAAGGGTTAGGGACCCCCGCACCATGAGAAGAGAGACAGATCCTTGCGCATCCATCTCCCCTGGCTCATATTTAGGGCAAAGACAAGTGCCTGAGCTCTAAAAAAATCTTAGCAGAAGGTTCTGAGCTGCAGCAAACGCCTGGGCAGTGAAGGCACCACATGCCTGGAGCCCTGGGAAATGGGCACCAGAGGAGGTGAGTGAGTGCTGCATCCAGAGCTCCCAGCTCTGCCCAAAGCATCCTCTCTGCCAGGTTCTGTAAGGGGATCAGGGGCTGGAGGAGCTCGGCAGAGCGGGTGTCCCTGGCTGCATTGCATACTCCCAGAGAGGAGCTGGTGTCCGTGTGAGGTTTGCTGGCCAGGAGCAGCTGCTCTCCTGTTATGTCAGCTAAATCACGGTGCTGGCCCTGCCTGGGCAGCTGCCTGGGGATGTCCAGCGTGAGCCAAACAGAAAACAGGCACGGTGCGGATGCATGGGGAAACCCTGTCCAGGGCTGAATGCAGGGATAGCTGTGGGAGGACGCATGGTAATTTGTACACAGAGCTGTCACCGGTGTGCCTGGAAGCTGGGCGGGCAGAACAAAGAGCTGCAGAATCGATGTGGACAGGGAGAGAGATGGGACGAGGGGCTCCAGACTCCTGCTGGTGCTCAGCTCGGTGGGGCTGGCCAGCCTGCAGCAGGGCTGCGTGAGGTCTCCTCAGTCAGAGCAGCACTAGCAAGCCAGAAAACTCTCTCAGAACCTCTTTCCTCCCTGTTTTCTCCCCAGCTGTGCTTTATGACTTGCCCTCAGTAGAGTATCATAGAATCCTAGAATCGTTTGGGTTGGAAAGGGACTTTTAAAGGTCAAGTAGTCCCACTCTTGTGCTCTGCTCTCAGGTTACGCTGAAAGCAGAGTGCAGGGAGATGGATTTGGGTCTTTTCTACTTGCTAGTGTAGAGACGCAGGCTGTGCTGTTGGTTTTGTGATGGGTTCTGGGTGCAACAACCCTTGTGAAGCACAGTGGGAGGCAGCAAGGGCCCCCAGCTCCTGTGGATGCTGTGAGGTGGGGGTTGTGAGAGCTCAGCACCGTCTGCTGCACTGTCCCTGGTGAGGAGATCCTGAGCATCCCCAGTGCCCTGGGCATCCCGACTCCCTCCCGCCCGGCCGAGCTATGAGCTCCCCCTTCTCTTGTCTAATCCCCGATGCTGGTATCGCTGACAGAAAACAAACTGACTTCCTCTCATTAGCAAGTCGAGTGAGTTTGGCAAATCTGAAATTGCCCAGAATCTGTTGGGCCACTCTGTGCTCTCTGCCTGGGGAGCCTTGTGGCAGCTCTCAGAGCAGGCGAGTGCCAGTGGCTCCTGCCCATTGCCGGGCCAAGCCGTGGTGCCGGCGGGGACCCAGGGAGCAGGATGGGCTCCACCAACAGCCCTGTCAGAAAGACCCTTTCATTTGCATCCAGTGAACACAAGTTTTTTCAGGCCAGAGATGGCACGGGGCCAAGCATGTGAAAGTTGAAGGCTTGAGGCAGCCTGGAGAGTGAAAGGTTTAATCGCTTGCAGAAAGAGGATCACGTCTTTAGGCAGCGCCTGTGCTTTCTGGCAGCTGGCCGAGTAGGGGAAAGGCAGAGCCCTGCTCGCCTCTCCTCGTGGCGCTGGGACTCCAAAATAATTGGGTTGGGGAGGGTGAGGGGGAGGCGATGCAAACAGCTCCAGGCATGCCCTGCCGTCCCTTTGCCAGAAAGGCTGTTTATCCCAGGTTGGTAACCTCCATCATGCCTGGAGATGCTGTTGGGTAAACAGGGTGCTCTGCCTGGGGCGGCTCCAGCCAGCCCTGGTGATCCTTCCCTCTTGTTTGGCTAAATAAAGGGGGAGGGAAAGAAAAACATCCAGAGCAGCCAGGAGGTCTTGTTGCTCTGCTGGTGCCATACGGATGTGCAACATGAACTGGAACTAACGAGCGTGTTCCTCAAACAAAAAGATTGAGCTGAGGCTGTTCAAGCAGCTGCATCTCATTCAGCTGCTTGGAAGTCCCCGTCGCATCAGGGAGCCAGAAGAGACCCGAGTGCGGTCGGTGTCGCCAGTGCCCAGGAAAAAAAAAAAAGGCAGAGGGGCAGGGATGGGGCTGACTTCTGCAGGCTGAGCATCCACCCCGGCACCATCCCATGATGCTGGGAGATGGGGTGGGAGAGGAGGCGAGGAGATGTGTGGGACTCGGGGAGGCTCGTAGCCTCCAGCACCTCCCTGCCGTGAGGCTGGCTTGCTGTTGGTGTGCGTGTGGGGTCAGGTTTTGGGGGTTCCTTCCCCTGAGCTTCCTTTGGCTTCCCTGGCTGCGCTCACAGAGGAAGTGGGATATCGGGGTGCACGTGGCCTTTGGGTGGCTTTGAGCCTTTGTGCGAAGTGCTTGCCCTCCATCCATGGTGCAGGGGATTGGGGAGGGTTCAGGGGGTAAATGGGTGAGAGATTGTGACAGGTGGCACAATGCCATCCCCCGGGTCCCCTCACTGACCTCCGCTTGGGTTGAGCCTCTGCTTCTCCCCCGCAGTGCTGCATTGGGACTCCCCGGACACCCAGCGAGGATGGGCCAGGGGGTGATGACCCACGGGGGCTGCTCTTTCCCTCAGGTCCTGTTTTCCCTGCTTCTGCCCCATGCAGAGCCCCTCAGCCGTGGGGCTGACCCCTTCCTGACCCTGGGGACAGCTACTGTGGAGGGGACCCCAGGGCGGGGTGGCTAGTACCCTGGCACCACCCGCAGCTTGGCTTTAGGTTTCTCCCCCCGTCTGTTGTGGGGTTGTGCCGGCTGCAGCTGTGAGCCACCGAAACCCGTCCCACCCGCACTCGGGGAGAACAGACCCCCTTTGTCTGGGGGTGACGGGGGCACCTGTCCCGGCTGACAAAGAGCCCCTTGACGGCGCCGACAGCTTGGGGGCCGAGGTCCCCGCGCATCCTCCTGCAGCCTTTTGGCTCGGGTTTTGTAACGGGTCCCCCCCGCCGCCCCGTCTCTCCCCAAGCGCTGCGGGTGTTGGTTCCTGGATGGACTTTTACCAGCGCTGTTGAAACGGTGCTTTGCTGGCAACTCCGGGCAAAGTCCCCGCAGGGGCGGAAGGAGAGGTGGGAGCCCAGCGTGGGGACGGAGAGGGGCGAGCTGTGGGGTGGCCTCACCCTAGGCCAGCCACTTGTGCAACGAGCTGGGGCTCCCTGCTTCCCTGCCCCGGTCGGTGTGTCTTGGACAAAAAGGTCGCCCCAGCCTGGCCCCACGCCCGCTGGTGGCAGGTTGCCCAGCGGGATGGGACGTCTGGCTGGGGCTACCGCAGTTGCCGGGATCCAGAGGTCATGTGCTGGATGCTCAAGTGCCTTTGTGAAGCCAGGACTTGGGGTTTCTTCCAGCCCCTGAGGCCCTTTGAGATTGCTCCAGCCTCAGAGCAGGATGGGTGTGCTTGGTGCCCTGGTGTTATCTCACCCCAAGTTGCTGCTCGTGCTCGGGGATGTGATGGGTGTTGGGAAACTCCTCGGGTCTCTCCTCGATGGGGAGCCGTGCTCTCCAGCCTGGGTCACCCCAGCCTGGCCTGACGCCTGGCTTCTGCCTTGGATGGAAGCCCAAGGAGCTGTGTTTGGATAAATGGGAAGATACGGGGTCACAGCATTTAGAGATGCTGAAGTCAGGGGTCGCAGTCTCCAGCACGTGTCCGGAGCCGCAGCCACAGCTGGCCGGGCTCGTGGCCAGGGCTGCGAGTGCCGGGGCTGTAGCAGGAGCAACCTGCTGAGGAGGTGGGACTCGGGGCCATCTTCTCAGTTGCCGCTTCCTTTCCCTACAGAGCTCCCGGAGGACTGCCACCAGCTCTTCCAGGCCGGGCAGCGAAGCAGTGGTGTTTTCCAGGTGCAGCCTGCGGGGTCTCAGCCTTTCAAAGTCTACTGTGACATGACCACAGGTAACGCACTGGAGGTGTCGCGCAGCGCTTTGCCTGGTGGTCTTGCAATTGGTAGACCCAAATGACTGTATTTTTCCTGCCCGCAGAAGGTGGCTGGACGGTGATCCAGAGGCGCTCAGATGGCTCTGTGGACTTTGACCAGCTTTGGGATGCCTACAAGAATGGCTTCGGAGACCTTCGTGGTAGGTGGATGACGATGTCTATCTTCTTATCGTGGGATAAGTGATATCTCAGCACAAGTTGTTCCCCCTTGCTGGCTCCTGGAGATCTCTATGTGCTGGAACACAGAGCTGTGCTGAGGAGTGGGGCACACTGCCTGCAGAGCAGGAGTCCTTGGTCTTCCTGACTTGTCCTGCAGGTGCCAGCTGTGCAAATGCTGCAGTGTCCCGGGTGGTCCCTGTTTGTATCTGGAGCCTGTTCACGTGTCTGCTTTGCACGGCGTATTTGTGTCCCTGCAGCCAATGCAACTTGTCTTGTTTCAGGTGACTTTTGGCTGGGCCTGGAGAAGATACATCACCTTGTCCAAGAGGGAAGATACAACCTCCTGATTGAGCTGGAAGACTGGGAGGGAAATTCCCAGGTGGTTCAGTTTCTCTTCAGCCTTGGTGGTGAGAGCACAGCCTACATGCTCAACCTGCTGGGGCCTCTGTCTGGAGAGCTGGAAAATGCCATCGGGGACTTCAGGCAGCTGCCCTTCTCCACTCGGGATCGTGACCACGACCTCAAAGCCGACACAAACTGTGCCAAACACCTCTCAGGTCAGTACAAGCTCTTCCTTCTCGGTGGCGTGCACTTTCCTGTCAGCTCCCCGCTGTCTGGAAGTGGCCATAAGTGGGACGGTGACCCTGTCGGACTACACTCCCTTTGGTGTTGAGCCCAGCTTGTTCCCTGCTTCCCTGGGAAAGCTGCACCCCTTGGAGGAGCCAGGCAGGGAGCTGGGAGGGAAGCCAAAACCAGGAGGGGGTCATGAACATCCGTCTCTCTAAAGGTTTGCTGGCTTCCACCTTGCTTGGAAACCTTTCAAGTGAAGCAGAGACCAGTCCCCAGGTCTTGAGATGGGGCTGCTGAAGGATTTGAGGGGGTTTTGCATTGCAAGGAAGAACAGCAGGTGCATCCCGACGTCACAGAATCTGTGCGGAGGTTTCCCAGTGCCATCATGGGCCTCCTCACAGTGGTGGGATAAGGTCCCAAAGCCCTAGAAAAATGAGGAAAATGGAGGCAGCAGCTGCCTCTAACCTGGATTTTTTTGTCTGGAAGTGCTGTGGGTTAAACCTGCCTCTACGTTGCCTTGGTAGGTGGCTGGTGGTTCAGCACCTGTGGCCACGCCAACCTCAACGGGAAGTACTTCCGCTCCATCCCCCGGCAGAGGCACGAGCGCAAGCAGGGCATCTTCTGGAAGACGTGGAAGGGCAGGTACTACCCGCTGAAGTCAACCACCATGAAAATCCAACCCGCAGCGCTGGAAGCAGAGCCCTAAAGCTGCCACTTGAGACTTGACTTTTTCTGTGGAGCACAGACCTGAGCTCCATCACATGGTGTTTACAAAAAAACAAACCCAAACCCTTCCCGGGAAGTCTCCTGAGGAGCGTTTCTCTTGGTTAGCAGCCTGTTAGTGGCACGACACAGCTCCTCGCTAGGAGTAAAACTGCTCTACTTTGCTGAAACCCCTGGATGGGAGCTGCCAAACCTGAAGAGCCACCAGCAGAGAGATCCACCTCCAGAGCCTGCACGAGAGTCTTCCAACTTGTCGTGTGCTACTTCAGGAAGTTCAAGTTGTCTGGTGCTTTCTGTCTGAACACTTTTTGTACTGGTTTTGACAAGCTGGGGTTGGGGGGAAGGGGAGCACTGTGTTTCAGTACGCTGAACCCGAGCGTTGGGTACAGAGCCTTGCTGTGTCCCGTCTTTCACTGTTGTTCCCAAAGGATGTCCTGTGTGCCCTCCTGTGAAAGCCTCCTTGTCCCGTTGGAGCCTTGGGCAGCTCCATCTGCGCCACCCCTGCTCCAGTGACTTCAACCGCTGAGATCCTGGGTGTTGGTGGGAAGGTTGAAGGACACCCTGTGCAGAAGGAGACCTCGGGCTTGCTTGGCTCCGCTGGCCCCCACGCCTCCGAAGCCCTCTGCTTCTGTCTGTGCTGGAACGTGCTGAGAGCTGGGGAAACCCGCTCCCAGCTCCAGGAGGACGATGCGATGGGTGGGATCTTGCAGCCAGTCACACGAGGGTCAGATCCTGGAGCGCTGAGTCTCAAGCTCTGCCTGGAGCCTGCTGGTGTTGCTGGAGGTGGTCAGAGCAGGGACTGTCCCCAGGCAGGACCAGCCCTGCTGCCAGCTCTAACTCTCCTGAAGCCTTGGAGGGCTGCCTTCCCCTGGCAGGCTCCTACATCCCTGCCCCAAACTTGCTCCAAAGGGCCAGGGGACAGCAGGCTTTCTCGACAGGAGCCGCGCCGCCTCGTTGGGTGTGTACCCTGATGTTCATGTCGCCTCTGGAGAGAGGTGGGCAAAGCGGGTCCCCAAAACCTGGTATAGACCAAGCTGCCGTCTTGGGGCTTCCCAAGCATCCTGCCCTATTGAAGTCATATTGACTACTGTGCTAGAGCTCCTAGCTGCTAAATATTGTAAATAGTCATTTGTAGGCTGTTGGAACTTGTCGATGAATTTGCTGTTTTAATTTGTTTCCGTATTTAAGTGCAGTGTTAATAACAATGTGGTGTAATTTATAAGTGTTGATGCTGGAGAAAAAAAAAAAGGCAACTGTAGTTTGTGTATTTTAAACTTTTTTTTTTGTACTAAAATATCTTTTCTGAAGATGTCTTTTAATAAAAACAAGCCTGTAACTGTCCTGCCTGGATTATTGACCTGACAGTTTACCAGCAGAAGATGTATGGGAGCTATGTGAGGGCTGTGCATTCAGAAACTTAACTTGTTCAGAGTTTGGCCTGAGCATAATAATTTACTTCTAGCCTCAATTTTCAGCTGTAGCCTCACAGAGCCCTCTGAGATAAACCCCCGCTATAGCCTCCAGCGGTAGTTTCCAGTCTGTTTGAAGTTTATGGACTTCTAAATTTCTTTTCCCTCTGGAAATCAGGCCCTGAGGCAGCGAGCTTATGAGTAATGATGCGCTGGCTTTTCTTAGTCCCTGATGGGAGACCTTTGGACCAGGGAGGTGTTCCTCATAGCTGGCTGGAAAACCCTCTACCAGCTCCTTAAGCAAGAGCAGAGGCTGAGCTCTGAATTATCTGGAAGGATTAAAGGCAGAGCTGATGAGAACAAGCCCCAGCAAGCAACAGCCTTTTATCTGCTTGTACTGTACATGCATGGTCATCTCCAGATGCATTTATTGCAACTTCTGGGGAATTATTTGTAGAAATTAAATGAGTTGGGGAGGGAGCAGGAGCCTTGAAGGTAATGGGGGTAACTTCCAGCTGTGCTCATGATCCTGGACATGTTATGATGCTGCAGCTGGAGAAAAAGAGCTAAAGCACTCCTTGAGCTGATCAAGGAATGGGGAAAAAAATTGCTCGTTGCAGAAAGAAGAGACAAGAGACTGCTGTAGTTCTGCAGAGCAGCTGTGTAATACCTGATGTACCAAAACCTGACCTCAGCTCCTGCGTCTGTCCTCCTTCCCTCGGGAAAAACATGGGGTTAATGATAGCCCCAAGCACAATTGCACAAACAGCCCATTATACCCAGCTCTGCGCTATCTGTCTGCTCACTCTTGCATTCAGAAATACATTTTTAATGTTCCATTTGTTTAATTCAAAGCTTGTTTAGTCCCTGGGTGCAGCAGCAGATACTGGCGTGCCGTGTTTCAGTCTGGATGCTGAAGCGATTAAACTAAGGTGGGGTTTACGCATCACACAGAAAGTGGGGAAGGAGCTGCGCTGTGTTTATTCCCTGCCAGGGTCAGGGTGTTTTTTTGCAGCCCCGGGGTTTGCTCACCGAGGATGCATTTGATCTTCAGCACAGGAGGCGCCCAGAGGACAACGCCAGCCGGGGGAAGGCTGAATGCCCCAGATCTTGCCTAGCCCAGGAACCACAGCTCCTGCTCCCTTCTGTGTCTCGGTCTCGCCCTGTTCTGCTGGCCACAGCCCTGCAGAAACTGGAGGAAGCTGAGAAAGCGGCGGATGAGAGCGAGAGAGGAATGAAGGTTATTGAGAACAGAGCAATGAAAGATGAAGAGAAAATGGAAATTCAGAAAATGCAAGTCCCCACGTCGCCGCAGTGTCAACGTCACCCCACGCCCCCAGACCACGGGTCCCACACCAGGGAGTGTGGTGTCCCCGGACCCTTCCTCTGCAAAAACCGACAGTCTGAGGTCTCTGCTTTCATCTAAATTCCCGCCGGAATCCTCCAGCTCCTTCATTTTCACCAGCCTCTCGGAGCGCAGCTGTCGGAACCGTCCGGGAGCCCGAGGAGGGATCGGGCAGCTCCCTCCAGCGACAGCGAGAGAGATGGCACCGCGCTCCAAGATCTCCGTGGTGGGAAATCCTGCTGCTCCCCCAAACGGGCCATCGCTCCCCAGAACGAGCCATCACCCCCGAACGGGCGATGTGACCCCACAGCAGCTCCCACCACCACGGTCCAGCCAGGGCTTCCAGCCCTCCCAGCAAAACCTCAGCGAGCAGCTGGCGAGCGAGGCTGCTGCGCCGCTGGCTCCGAGGGGCTGTGGCGAAGGCGGTGATGGGGTCCGAGATCTGCATGTGCCCCGAGGCTAAAGGCTGCGGGGTCTGGGCACGGTGGGACGGGGCTTTTGGGGAGCAGAAGAGCCAGGGGACAGCCTGGGGCTGTGGAGGTGATGCAGGGCTGGCACAACAGGGAGCTCGGGCTCATCGGTAGGAGCAGACTGAGCAGCAGCTGCTTGGGCCCCAGGGGTTTTCTCAGAGCATCGTTAGGTCAAGAAGATGTGGTGCATCTGGTACCGACATCCCGAGCCAGTGGTTTTTGGGGCCCCAGGAAGCGAGGAGAGTCCCGACTGCTGCACAAAGCCACTTCAAAAGTCAGCCCATGGCTGAAAGGCAAGAAACAACCACCAGGTGAGGCCCTTTTTTATGGAACGGTGAATCCAATCAGCTCTTTGCGAAGTTTGGCAAAAAGAAAAGGTGTCTGTGCGTATCTAGAGCTGCTCCGGCGTGGGTGGGCAGGCTGAGCCCCCTGCACCGGCGGCACCACGACATCGCGGGGGGAGGCAGAGGCAGCAGCCCAAGCCCCCGCCGCTCCACCGTGGCTGTTGCAGACCACTGGAACAAAATGGAAAAGGTGAATTGGCAAACCCTGGCTTGACTCCGAAAACTGGTGCAAAGCCAAGAAACAGTAAATTAATAACAAGGGACAAGTTCTCTGCCCACCACCACTTCCCAGACACCCCCCACCTGGCTCCCGACACCTGTCCTTGCCAACACCAGCAGGAGTCACGCTTCCAAAGCTGTCCCCTGCTCTGAAAGCCTCAAGGTGCCTGGCAGACACTGGGGCATCAGGACCCTCCCAGTCCTCCCTGTAACTTCAGCTCTTCTGCTGGAGCTCAGCAGCATCGAGCTGCCCGTGGACCCATCTGGCACAGGTTCGCGAGCATCCACACCCTTGGCAGTGACACCTCACAAGCAGAGCCTCTTGGGGGGCTCTCCTGGGGGAGCTCACAGGCACCCAGAGGACCAGATCCCACTGAGGGTGGGAAGGGGATCTCCTCCCGGGTCAAGCATCCCAAGCAGGCAGCTACACCCCGGAGCAGTGCAGGGGCCGAGGCACCCAAGACAAGAGGCAGCATCTTGGCTGGCCATTCTGAGCAAATTTTTATCATGTCAGAAAAGCAGCAGATGGCATAGGCCTGGCTGCTTTGAAGGGCATGTGCCCCAGTATAGCTTAAGAAAATATTTGGGGCTTGTAGGACCTCAGCCACGTGGGGCTTGATGGCCTGTGGCCAATTCCAGGATGCAGGTGGGATTTCCAGAAAGGGTCTGCAAACAGTCGGCAGCAGCTGACACGTGGCCGGTTTTGGTGACACAAAGTCGATTCTCCAATGCAAAATATCCCGTGAGCCTGGGGGGCTCCTGTGGGTGAAGAACGTGGGGGCTGTTGGCTCATTCTTCACCCTGCATCACCCCAGGGCAGCTTCGCTCCCTTAACTCCAAGTCATCATCCTCAGTCCCTGCAGCCCGTGCTAAAACTCTGCCCCAGGGATTTTGGGGCTGGATGGCACTCGCGGGGATACCTCTTTAAAACTTATGGCAACAACTTCCAGGCATTGGAAGAAGAAAAGAAGACAGTGATTTCCATTCAAACCAATCAAAAAAAGCTTTGGGTTTTTTTTTTAAACCTCTCCAATATTCAGCTCAGGGGCAATTAAGGTACTTGTGATAATGAAGATGGGATGTTTTACTTCTGATGTGCCCATTTTAACCAGAAGAAAATGAGGGAAAAGGAGGACTCAGTTGCAAGACCAGCCTCCTCTCCTGCCACTCACTGGATGTGGCTTTATTAGGTTTGGGAAACTCGGCACAGGGTAACTCCCCTTCCCAAGGAGATTCTGTATCCAACATGTTCCAGCTTTGCTCTTCCTGATGCTCTTTAACTATTCATCAGCTGGATGCCCGACATCCCTGGGTGTGCTCTGGCCATCACCCAACCGGGCCGCTCCCTGTGGTCCTGCAGCACATGAACAACATCAACAGGAGCAAGCGATAACCCCTTCCAGTGGAACCCGGGTGTCGAAACTCCCTTTGGTGTGGGAAGGACCAGAAGTCCAGTGTCCCATGCTGCGTGTGTGACCACCAAAACGACAAAGAAATATGAAAAGAGAGGTTTCCTCCCCACTTCTTCAGCAATCTGTGTCTGTCAGAGAGGAGCAACTGCACCAACCCGTCGCCAGGTTGGACTTGGCATCTTCCCTAGACCCCCGGCTCTGTGAATTTCTGGCTTTCCCTCCCAGCTGCTTCCACCGCCTGATATACAACGGACCAATTGAGACGGCAGTGGGATTGCAATGTGTTTGCAGCCAGCTGTTTCCCACCCCATTTTCAGAGCCTGGGCCACTTTCACTGAGCGGGAGCTGGACCCCTCTGCTGATCGGGAGCTGTCAGTCTGCGGGCTGCCCTCTTCACATGCTCCCACACATTTATCAGCGCCTGTTTTTGGGAAATGGGAGCATGATCCTGCCTGCTGAGGGTCTTCAGGTGTCCGGGGGAGCACTCCCTGGGCTGAGCATCCCCCAAGGCCGGCAAAAATAAAACCAAAGCCACTTTCCCCATTGTCTCAGCCTTGCTCTCATGTGATACTGGAGACCCACTAATCCTTTAGCCGGTTGAAGACTCCTCTGGGGAAAGTAGGGCAGAGGAGCTGTGACAAACACAGCCCAGGAAATCTGGTTAATGAGCAGGGCGAGGTTCCCCACACTTGGCAGAGGGAGAAGGGAAGGAGCCGTCGTCTTCCACGGGAGGGTTTGTCGCGACCACAAATCAAGCCGGAGGTCGCGACGGCAGCGATCCCGTGGGGACGGGGGTGCAGGAGGTCACCGGAGCACCGGGGACAGCCCTGGGATTTCCGAGCAGCTCCTCGGGCCGGGTCTCACTCTGGGTCGTGCCCGCGGGGCGAGCCGCTGGCGGGAAGGCGAGGCCGTCGGGTCCTGCCGGGAGCCGAGGCTGCAACCCCCGGGGGTGCGAAGGGGCCTCTTCTGTTCTGTTACCGGTTCATTCAGGAAATGCTGCTCACCAGTACCAGGAAAAGAAAGGGGAAATGTTTCCCTCGAGCAAATTGTGTCACCGCGAGGTGACTTTTTTTTTTCCGGAACAGCTTTTTCAGCGCGGGAAGGTGACCCTTGGGTGGGATCTGTCCGAGCCGGCGACCAGCCCGAAGACAGAAGCAAACCCCGGGTGCTCGGGCTGGATGTAGGGGACCCCTCCCGGCCCCGCACCGACCCCCCCCTCCCCGCCCCGCCCGGCGCGCCCCCGCGAGACCCCGCCCCCACCAAGCCCCGCCCCCGCCCCGCAGGCCCCGCCCCGCCCCGGGCCCCGCCCCCGCCCGTCTCGCAGGGGCCCGGCTCAGTCAGCCAAGCCCCGCCCCTCCCCACATTCCCTCCTTCCATTGGGCAGTGCCTCCCGCCAGTCAGAGGAGCGCCCGACGCCTATTGGGCGCCGTTGATGGGTCTGGTGCAGCGCCCGCCTCCTGCGGGCTCTGGCGGCCGCTGATAGGCGGCGGCGGGAGCGCCCCCCCCCTCCCCGGCTGGGCCGCGGTCGGTGCCTGGCAGCCAGAGGGTCGGCGCCGCCATCGCCATGGGCACCCGCGACGACGAGTACGACTACCTCTTCAAAGGTACCGCCGCCCGCGCCGCGCCCGCCCCGCTCCGCCGGCCCGCGGCGGCGCTGGGCCCGGCCCGGCCCCGCAGGCCGCGCTGCCCGGGCCCGTGGCGGCAGCCGCGGCCTTTGTGCGCGGGGCGGCCTTGCGGGCAGCGCCCGCCGCTCCCCGCGGGGCCTGGCGCCGGGCTCACCGCCGGGGGAACCCCCGGGCCCGGCCCGCCCCGCCGCGGCGGGGGGCTGCGCGCTGGCAGCCGGGCGGTTGCGATCCCCGGCGGCCGCGGTGCGGGGGGGGCCGGGGCGGGGGAGCGGCTCGGGGCTCGGGCCGGCGGCGGGAGGGGAGGGGGCTCGGGGGCGGCGCCCGGCGGGGGCGCCGCTGGGGCGGGTCGCCCGAGGGATGGGCCCCGGTGCGGAGCCGGAGCTGGGAGGGCTTGAGCCTCCATGGAGACTGACCCGCGGGGGCGGGAGCCGGGAGGCTCCGGGGTGTTCATTCGGCTCTGCCGGGCGTGACGTTCGTGACGGCGTCCCCATCCTCGGGCCGTTTTGGGGGTCGTGTGGGAAGACGGGGAAGTGCTGGGCGGGCTCGGTGCTGCTCCGCCTGTGCCGGCTCGGGTGGGTTTTGTTGTCGCCGATGTCCTGCGTGTGCCGAGGCTCCCGCAGGTCTGTGAAGATGCTGGGGCTGGCCTTAGCTCGGAGCGACCCATCGCGCTGCCTTCGAGGCCTGAGGGAGCGGGCGGGCAGCCTTCACCTCGGTGCTTCCCAGCCTGTCTCACGCCTGCTCTGCCGCGGGAGCAGGAGCTGGATCCGAGGAGCTCGCCCTTACCAAAGGCGAGGCTCGGGGTGCTCGGCAGGGCCGGGGGGTGTGGGCGTGCGCCCGGGAGTTCAATGTCGGGGCGTGCTTGTACGTCCCTCAGCCCTGACGAGGACAGCAGCGGTTCCACACTTGCTCGTCGATGAAAGGAAAGAGCAATTGCTCATCTGTTGGAAGTATTTTGTGGATATATTTACCTGTTTGGTGGAGTTGTTGTCCAGTCTTCAAGATAACAGGGAAAAAAACCCACTTTATTTCTTCTCTGCCTATAAAGCACAAGATTAGCCTCGAAAAATATGCTAAACTGTCTGGGTCTAAACTGGTTTCTTTTTGAAGTTGTTCCACTGTCTATTTCCCGAGTGGTTTAATAGCCAGGAACTTGAAAGCCTAACAATTTTATTTCTTATTTTCTTTCTTTGACTAGTCAAGTAGGTAGGCAAAACTGCCTTCATCTTTAAAAATACTTACACCGCTTTGAAATGTGTTTTTAATTTGACCTAAAGCTCTTTGGTCGGGAGCCAGGCTCTTGTGTTGATACTGCAAAGTAACTTGGCATCCTTTGTGGCACCTAGTGATACCTGGGGGACAGAATTGTCCTTTGGGTCGGGGTAGTTGTGTGGATGTTTTTTTAAAAAAATCAACCCATGAAAAACCCCCTCCCCATCTATTCATCTTTTCCTTCCTTCCTTCTAGCTCTTCGGGACTAGGCAAGAGCCAATGGGTGTTAATGGGATGAGGTCTCCATTGCAGGAACAACTCCACTTCCTTTACCTTCTGCCCCTTCCAATAACAGAATTAAATGTAAAGGGAAAAATAACGTCCAGGGCTTTGATTGACTTCTGGTTTAGCCCCTTCTTAGCTACACAGACAGCTTCTGAATTCTCCTCTGTAAGGCACATGCAGCGGTCAGAGGTAGAAATAATGGTGGAGCAGGGTTGCAGTCCATGGAAGATTGTTTTTATTGAATTTAAGGTTTGGCCATTTCACTTACCACCTGTTTCCAAAAGAAATCTGGTTGGACTCGGATTTTAGCTTTTACAGCTGTGCTTTTAAAAGAAATTTGCATCCTTGTGTTGGAATATTATTTAGGATGGCCCCAACTGAACCAAGTGTTGCTTTAAAGTCACAGTTTTTCCTTTTTTGTAGAGTGGAAGATCTGGAACTGCTTGTGTAGGAACCTCTGTCATTTAGCACAGGCTACATCAATCAGCCCTACGGAAAGTTGAAGAGGCAGGGAGCCCCGTTTATCATTAAGTGCCTTTTGTGTGAAATCCTGCGTGTGAAACAGTTGTTCAGGGGTGAAAACGCACAAGGAGTTGGTAGCAGCAGCTTCTCCATGTAGCCGCCTCGCTGTTCTTGGAGCTCCCTCGCTCAGGTGGCCCGTCAGCCTGTGCTTCGGGACCGGCCGTTTCCACGGGGCTCCGGGAGAGCTGAGCGGTGTCGGCTTATCGGCTCTAGCACACAGTAGGCGAAAACTAATTTAAGGCTTGGTGGCACTCTGGGGACATGAGTGCGGTAGTAGGCAAAGCTGCTCCGCCAAGCTAGAGCCTCTTCATCTTTCTTCCCAATTTCCCTTTCTCCTGCGCGCATCCCGGCGGGCGGGACCGCGTATTTTATTGATCGCGCCAAAATGCTGTTTGTTATCGAAAAGCCTGAGCCAACCTTTGGGAGAGGGAGCCGAGTCCTGCGTGCAGAGCTGCGCAGAATAATGAGGCTGCGAGGATGTTGTTGTCGATGGGTTTCGGTGATGTAACGCGGGCGAAGGCAGCGGTTCAGGGCTCTGTGCCCAATTAGTTTTGGAGCTTGGATGGCTAAAAAGCAGGAACTTGTCACGATGAGTTTTGAATGGGCTGGATCTGGAATTGAATTCATGACCTTCTAATGGTTGTTAAAATATCAGAAGGCTTGTACCTATTAAAATGTGATCTGCACATTAATTTTCCTCTCGAGAAGATTAGCTATTATCAGTGTTTATTTTAAAAATGAAACCTGAGGTTGTGCAGATGCATGCTGCCTCGTGAAAAAGGAAAGAGCACCCAGAGAAAAAAGAGCTTGCTTTTACCTCGGTGGGTATTTAGACTGGTCTGATTAGAGCTTTAAGCCTAACAAAGGCTGTGCTTATTAAAAACAAATGTGTGTGACATTAGTCATCGATATCTGGCAACCTTATGTACTTCATATTCATAATGAATTCTGCTTATATAGTCTCTGCTAGGGAGAGCCTTAATCTTCTTGATTGTTCAAAAGAATATATTCGTTTGGCCAGATGAATAAACTAGGGTATGTAAAATTCTATCGTAGATTATTTTTCTTACCAACAGCGTATTGCCCTGGATTTTTAATCCAAGCTCTGCATGGAGATCTGCAGCAGGTCGGTGGGATTGCGCTCTGCTCGGCCGGCTTTAGCTCTGGACGTTGAGGACGCGGGTGACGATGGTGACCGAGATCTGAACGCTGCACCGCTGGCGGACGGGTGGCGCGGTGAGCCGTCACCCGCGGGCTGGCACGGCACGGTGGCGGGGGGAGGGATTCAGGAAAGACTGATGGAGCTGTGTCACGGTTCGGGATGTAATTGCGGCACTAAGCGTGGCTGATTGTGTCCTTACAGCTGTGGGGTGGTGGTTGGTGCTGCTTTTGGGTTGGGGTGACGTCCAAGTTAAAGCCTCTCTCCATTGCCGGGGGGCCCCGAAGGCTGTTTGCAGGGTGCGACTTCAGCGATTGTGGTGCGATGTGCTTAGGGACTACTCGGTCTCTCAGATCCCATTTTGAACTTTCTTTTCTGCTCCATCAAGGCTTTCGCATTTGAACAGGCAGCGCTGCCTGCTGGCCTGTTCCCAAATTTAGGAACTTTTCCCAAGATCTGGTCACTTGTCCAGAATCTTGAAGGTATCTTCTTGCTCAGTTCCCATAGAAAACAAAATTTTGTGGGTTCTCTCTGCATGTGAGCCTCCAATCTTTGTGTCCTCCTCCTGAAAGTGAAATGCTTGCTCAATGCTTGGGATTGAGTATTAACATGAAGCTCTTGGAGGCTGCCAGGTGGAGGGGATGTTATTTATCGAGCTGGGATCTGCTTGCCATCCTTTGTTACTTCTGCATCCAGCAACTTTGCAAAAATGCTCTCCTAGAAGCTCTGCTAGAACATGGAGCAGACCAGTAAAGGGGAACGTGGTGCTTTGCTGCCAGATTGCAGCAGAAGTATCTACTTAAAGGAGTGCAGGACCCCCTGAATTTTCTTCCTGTGGCAGACGGAGGTAATGACCTGAGAGACATTTGCAAAAAACTGCTAATTCTAAAATGCCAGAGGACAGGAGGCAGAACCTGCAGAGAGGCGGCTGTGCATTCTCGAGCTGCAGATTCACGAGGAGGTAACTCCCTTCGGAAAGAGTTGGAAGCTTCAGGTTTTTTTCCAAGCTGGTCTAGTTTGTGTGGTGGATGTTCTCTTGCCTCTTCTGGTTACGGCCATGGCTTCACCGTGGGGCACAGCGTACTCGAAGCTGACCGATCGCTGAGCAAGATGGGTGACCTCTGGCTCGTTCTTGGAACACCGCGTGGAATTAGGGATGAAAAACTGTTTGTCTGGAAAACAAAGCGAACAAAATCATAGAGTCGGATCTCGTAATAAAATCTTTTTTATGTATCTGTTCTCATACCCTCAGAAAACGGTTTAGACCATTTGCCAGGCGAGGCAGAGCCCCGCGAGGGGCTGATTTAAGCCATCCCGGGTGGGGAGTTGTGGCGCTTTGCCACGATCCGCTGGCTGCCTGTTCCTGCCTCCGCGGTGTTTTGACTGTTCAGCTGTGCCAGCACAATTGTCCGTCTATCTGTGCTGTCAGCCGGATGAAATGCTGGCGGGGCGGAGTGGGGAGAGTCCGGAGCGCTTCAGCAATCTCCCCGGGCAGCTTGGGAGCTGTCGCAGCGGCGCTACGGGGGGGCCACAGCAGGAATTTGGGAATGTGCGGAAGGGGTGGGGAGGTCCACGGGCTGGAGCAGGGCGCTGCCAGAGCTGCATCCCGAAACAATGGCCTGAGCAGAAAAAAATAAAAGCTGTGATAACGCTAAAAAAACAAGTCCGATCCTCGGCCCTGGGAGAAGGGCAGTGAGCTCATTCTGGAAACGTGTAATGAGGAGAGTCTTCTGCAATGTGGTGTGATCAGGACTGTTTTCTGCCCGTGTCTGCTTTCCTGTCGAAAATTGTAGAGGAAGATTGTGTGAATGAGGAAATTTGTACTTTGAACCAACATAGGAAACATTCCCAAGGTTGAAGATGCCTCGCTGAGGCTGCCCTTCTTCCTTCCGCTCCAGCCCAGATACCGTTCGCTTGGATACCAAAGTCACGCGTTGCACAGCGTTTGCCGAGACTGAGGGAGGATGGCTTAATTTCTTTTGTTCTTGTTTCCCTTTTGTTACTTCTTGCTCCAGTCAGTAATACAAGGGTTGGAGAAAATGTGTGTAGCGGTGTTCACTGCAGAGTGCAGAGCCTCGCGTGACAAATCCTGGCGTTGGGGCTCTTGACGTGAAGGTCTCACACAGGGCCGGGTGTGCGGCAGCAGCCGCCTGCTCGAGGTGTGCCTCGGCCGAGAAATTCAGCCCCAAACTGGAGGAAACTCCTACTGCACGGTCTGTCTTTTATTTCCACAGTTCCTTTCAGTAAAGCTGGGTGCTAAAGATTGCTCGGCGCTCACGTTTTTCTGTTAACATGGCAACACCTTGTGTGGAGGCAGAGATCTTTTAGCTCGTCTTTTACTTCTCACGCAGTCAGCTGGGACTCGTTTTGCTGGATAAAGTTCTGCTTTGCTTTGTATCTTGATTGTAGTATCAAATGTCTCCTATTTTCTCCTTTTTGTGGTGAATGTACTTCTGAGCTAAATTACTGAAATAAACACCCTGTATGAGCCCAACAGGGACTGCAAATAATTGTGTTCTTGTTTATTTACCGTGTTGGTTTGGCTTTTTTTAAAAGAAGAAGAAAGTAGGCTTATACTGTACACGGGCTTTTGTCAGGGAGACAGGTAGCCCATTGCCACGTTCCCGGCTGGTCTTTCTTAAAATGTGAGTTGCAGCTTTTCTCTGCAAAAGTCGAGTGTGCACAGGACAAGGAGTTACCCCTAACGACTGGTGGCAGCCTGGGGTCTCCAAAGCAACATTTCTCAGTTCCATCTCCAAAGAACAGAGCTGCTGCTGGCAACAAAAAGGCTTAGGGCTGGTTTGGGGCTGGGGAGGCAAGGTAAAGCCTGTAAAGTAAAGCCTGAGGTGCTGTCAGTGTGACTTTCTCGTAGTTTTTTCTGGCTGCACAACTCCTCTGGGTCCTGCCTGCAAGGCGACGCAGCGGCCAGGTAGCACGGCTGCACAAATGCTGGTATGAAGAATTAATTTCAAAACCCATCTCTTTTCTTTCAGTTGTGTTGATCGGAGACTCTGGAGTTGGGAAGAGTAATCTTCTGTCACGTTTCACACGCAATGAGTTCAATCTGGAGAGTAAGAGCACCATTGGGGTGGAATTTGCCACCCGGAGCATCCAGGTGGATGGGAAGACGATAAAAGCCCAGATCTGGGATACTGCAGGACAGGAGCGATACCGTGCCATTACCTCAGCGTGAGTACTGTGGCTTTGCCCAGGCTGGCAGAGAAGGTACAGAGAAATATACGGGTGGAGAATTAATGAAGCGTATTTGGGACTCATGACGAAATCGGCACGACAGACTTCAATGTAGATCGGAGTCATAAGATAGGAAATACTTTTGTGTTCCTTCCTTAATATAATGAAAGTAATTATTCGATCAAATGGTACTATTATAGACAAAAATGACAGCTTAAATCAAGTGTGGGAAATGTTTGACTCTTGTGACTTGTTTTCCTTTTTACCTGCCCTGGGTTTGCTGTCTTCTTGTCATGGAATGCGTGTCCTTTCCGACGGAGGCTGGGCATGGCGTGGCACCGAGTTTCGGTGTAGGCGTGGCAGCTTACTGTCATGCCAGCACCTTCTGGTCTTTGTTGCCCCCCAATCTTGAGACTAAGGGTGGTTTTAGCACAGTCTGCCACCCCAAACTGTGTCTCAGTGACTTTGAATTAGTCACAACCCCAAAAATTAAGTCGAAGAGCGTGTGCTGAATGAAGGAAGAAGGCAACTGTGATAGTGCTGACTGTGTTCATAACTGGTGGTGGAGCTTTCATACACCGCACCATGTTCGTGTAGACAGAAGATAAAACCCCTGGGTGTACCTGTTTCTGGGCAGGTAGTAGGCAAAAGTATCTTTCAGAGGAAAAAAAGAAAACCCTGTTGGCAGGCCTAGTTATCCAGGGCGTATGCTGATCAGGGAGTTGAAATTTTTTTAGTGCTACGGATGTGGATCGGTTTTGAAAGGGCAAACTCGTTTCAGAACGATGCACAGATTGAAGCGTTTGGATTGAGGTAAAGGGAACTTTTTTTCACGGAGGTGAAATAAGGTAATGCAAAATAGATGGGAGAAAAATAGAAGAGCGTGGAGCCCAAAGGGAAGGAACGCAAAACCAAAGTCAGGTGTAAGTGGCGATTTCAAATTGCGTGTTTTTCGTACGTTTTTTGCTGACCCTTAAATTGTTCTTCCTGCTGTAAAAGACAAGCAGGAAAGCTGCTGGCTGAGTCTCGTTCAGTTCAACAGACCTGGCTGGTGGGACTCGGTGCCTCTGTAGCCCTGGGATCCTGCCTCTCCTCTGTGCTGGCACGAGCTCTTGCTTGACACATCGCTCGGCCAGTTCAGCTCGCTAAGCCAGCGCAGCGCCAGCCACCAGGGAAAAGGGAATGTTTTCTGCTGACGTGGTGCCCCGCGTCGGTTCAGCGATGGGTCGGGCAGGTGCTGGCCAAGCAGAGGAGACGGGGTGGGGTTCTGTGGCAGAGAGAGGTGGACGTTGCAGGATTGCTGCGAGAGGTTGGCTTCTGCTGTCCTGAGCCCTGGGCTTGAGTCGAAATGGGCCTAAACCTGCACTGAGGGAGCAAACTCTGTTCTTGGATTACGGGCTTATTTTAGTTATTATTATTACTTTATTTTATTATTATTATTATATTAGTACGTGCTTAAGTGTCAGTACAGCCCCCTCTAATTTTTAAGAGCAGGAGGTATTTGAAAGATCAGCAACAAATACTGACATTTTACTAAGGACTGCTATCCTGGTGGAGAGATAAGTTACAACTTCACTAAAACCTCCAGCACTACTGATTCTTAAATGCATTGTGAGTTTTCTTGCACACCGTTTAAGCAGACTAAAAATGTCACAGCTTCTGCTGTCCCCTCAGGATTTTGTTGCATACATTGGAACTTTTTAGGAACGATGTTAAAAAAAACCACCACTTGGAACCTGATTTTAGGCTTAAAAAAGCCCCCAACAACTGTATTTATCTGAGCACGTCATTTTCCAAAGCGAGTGGAACGCGTTTAACTTTTTAGCAGTAAGCAGTACAAGAATGAGGTACCGGGTTGATTGGGGCAGCTCGGACACGTGAAGGAATGTGCCCTCTGGTTTCAGATATTACCGCGGTGCTGTTGGGGCTCTTCTCGTCTACGACATCGCCAAACATCTCACCTATGAGAACGTGGAGCGCTGGCTAAAGGAGCTTCGAGATCACGCGGACAACAATATTGTCATCATGCTGGTGGGTAACAAGAGCGACCTGCGTCACCTGAGAGCGGTGCCCACCGACGAGGCCCGGGCTTTCGCAGGTTTGTGGGCAGCGTGTGCCGGGTTGGTGCTTTCTGAACCGTGAGGACGGTGGTGCAAGCTGTCGCTGGACTTTGACCTCGGGTTTTATTTTTGACCCTAAAAAGAAAAGCATTTAAGACTTATTTTTTAACAAAAATGTCTTGGCTTATTAAATAGTGTGTGTGGTTGGTTGTTGGGTTTTGTTTTGTGGGGTTTTTTTTGAATCTAGCGGTAGTGCGTGTTTTTGAAACACTGTCCTTGAGCTGCCTGATAGCTGAAGATTAAGCACTTCCTCTAGCAAGGCTAGGAACACTAAGCAACATCTAGAAGAGAAAATGTCACAATATAAATATAAAATATCACAGCACAAAATGCCTTTCCTTCCTTCCTAGAGGCCTGAGCACATATCAGTGTGGACAGCTGCAAATGAACAGCAAATCTTCTCCTAGACGGTGCAGTTTCTGCTCCAGAGCGTTGACGCTTATAGGAGCGTCACCTAGTTCCACCCAAATCATCAGAGTTGGAGAGTGTCAGTTGTTGGGAGAAAATCTAGTGGGTCACATGAGCTGCTGCCATTACAGCACTTCTCTCTCCTCCTTATCTTTCAGGGCACTGGTCAAATACTCTTTTGCCCCTACAGGCCTAGGGACATCCAGCTTACTGTCAAGCTTGGAAGTGGGATTTAAATATATTGACTTTAAAGTGCTTTCAGGAATATTACTAGGGCTTGCTTAAACATGTTTTTCTGAAGTTTTTTAGTAAACAAGTACCCCGTGGTTAGTAAAACCACTTCAAATTTTCAGAAGAATGAGAAGTGAAGTCTGTGTAAGAGAAGCAGCAGAAGCTAGTAGGCACTCTAAGTAGTGCATTACTTTAGTCACTTGATTCAACACCTGATTTTTTGCCTCTGATTTCCTACCAAGGTTATTTTAAATAGCTAGTGGTGGTACAGGTGTTGCTGTTCAAGCTCTGTGACGGAAATTCGCCTGTTGCCGGGCGAGTGGTACAGAATCATTCTAGGAATGATGTTTAGGTGTTAATCACAGTCTTTTAAAAAATAAAAAATATATATGTATATGCTTTGCATTGTAAGAGGAAAGAAGAAGAGGGACTCTATTAGTAGAGGGGTTTATTGTATTTTGGAGGTGGGGTGTAATGAGGAAAGTGTAGATCTGTTTATCTTTTTGGGGTTGCAGAGGAGAGTTGTGCCTCCTGCTGCAGCCAGCGGGCCCGTGCTCTTGCTGAGGGTACTGCTCGGTGTGATCTGGAGCCAGACGAGAGTAATATTGTGTTGCTTGACTGAACAAGGGCTGCAGTGAGCAAAATGTTCTCACGTTATGGGAAGGCAGTGGTCAAAGGTGACACTGCTGAAGCACTAAATAAATGGTGCACCAAGTTGTTCCTAGGGTAACATGAGGGGATGGCGGGGGAAAGACTGTGCCCTGGCTGTTTTGGCCTAAAAATAAAGGTAAAACCTCCAAGTAAAGGTGAATTAGAGTGCTATTAAAGTTTTTAACTGAACCACTTGTTATGTGTTACAGAAAAAAATAACTTATCTTTTATTGAAACTTCGGCTCTGGATTCAACAAACGTAGAAGAAGCCTTCAAGAACATCCTTACAGGTATGGTTTGCTGTGGATTCAGAGCACCTCCTGCGGTAGTGGATCTCCTTTTTGGGCACGTTTTGTAGCTCGCTAGAATCTTCCCTCTGTGTTCTGCTTCTCACCCCACACATTCCTTTCTGCTCAAGAATCTGGAGGTTTCCTGTCTCATGATGTTCCGTAAATTCAAGCTATTGCAATAGCACTCTTGTAAAGGCACTAGTACGTCTGTGCCCACACAAAATTCAGGTGGTGAAGCCACAGCCACGCTAGGAATTTAGGTGTTTCAGTGTGTTCTCTTGCATCGAAGCAGGCTAGGACATAGTAATTTGTCCACACTTCTGAGCTCTTGTTCTCAGCTGCTGGGAGGGGTTGTAGGTGACTGTGCACCGACAGCGTAACTTCCTTCTGGGAATGTCCCTGAAGAGTCCCAGGAATTGTCTAAGAAGGGGATGGTGGGTCACAAGCCAAAGTGAAGCCAGGGCTTATGATTTCTACTGCTCGAGAACATTCCTCAGCAGCATGGCTAAGTGCTGTCGATGCGTTCTGCGGGAGTCGTGTCTCAAAATACTGTTTGTGGCGACGGGGAAGTTGATGTGTCAAAGCACAGTCTTCCATTCTGGGAATGAAGTTATTGGTAATTGGCAAAGAACCCTTAAAAATCATATCTAAATAGGAAGAGAGCTACCAAGCAGGCTTTGCATTGCTGTTGTACCTCTGGCTGCCCCATGAGATCTGAATCTTGTTCTAAAGCGGGGAAGATGCCATAGAATTTGTTAGTGTGCTTGTTCTGTCTGTTGAAAAGCTCTTTAAGATCCGTGCTGTGAACACAAAGAGTTGGCAAGATTCAATTCCTGACTTTTACTTCCCATAGCTGCATTCTGCATCGATGAACTGTCTCAGTAGTCTCACCCCTACACGGTTTTGTGAAGTTGTGCCTGATTTACACGTCTCACGTGTCAAGATGAGCGTTTTGTGAGCTTTATTGTGACCAGATATTGATTTCAGTGAAATGAGAACGAGCCTTTGTTCTGGTTCTACTTGTTTATCAGGAAGTGTCTGGTGTATGTTGCTTGTTGGAAGCTGACCAAAGAACTGGCTTTGCATTATTGTTTCTGGATTATGTGTGAATGAGAGGCTCTTGCTAGGAAAAAAGCTGAGTTTGAATACAGTGAATTCTGTGAGGGGGGCTCTTTTAGGTTTCTTTTGCAGAAGTGTGCAGGGAAGCCGTAAGAAGCGTTGGGATCACTGGGCTGGGTGCTCGCCAAGTCTCTTGGTAGCAGAAATGTCGTGCAATTAGAGGAAGATGATCAAGTGAACATGACCAAGAGGCAGGCAGGAGAAAAAGGGTTGCCAAGCTGCTCCTGTAAGTGAAAAGCCTGACAGGCTAGAAATCTTGCTGGCCAGCAAGATTTGCACTGAGTTATTAGAGCCTTGGCCTTGTGCAGGGCAGCCTCACAGCACATTCGCTGCTTCTCTGGGACACTTGGCTGGATCTGGGGCAAATTGTCCGGTGCTTTGAGATGGTACCATGGCTTTAGTGCTCTGGGCGTAGTTCAGCAGTCACCATCCATCCTGTCTTCCCTTGCAGTGTTGTCCCAAGACTGACCCTGTCCAGTTCAGATACAGTAGGGATGTGGCTAGTAAGACTGAGTACTCCTGCAAAGGCTGTTCCTAAAGTAATTGTTCTTTCTAGGGGAGGAGAAGAAACCTGGGAGAATATGCTGTGTAGAGCAGTGAGTTGGGAGCAACCACAGGGAACCTGGAGGAGGGAGCAGCAGGACAGAGTTTCCTTACTGACCATCACTTTGAGGGATCACTAAGGAATGCAGAAAAGTAAAACCAAAACAAATCCAAAAACCCCAAACAGATTCTACCCCAAAGAAAAGAGGGCTTCGCAATGGCTCTGGACAGCTTGTATTAAAATACACCAGAGGGGATGTGACAATCTCTGTTCAGGTCTCCTCATCCCTTTTGGCCAAAAGAGCTGAAGGTAGCCAGAGGCAACGAGATCCATCTCAGCTTGAAGGTTTCCATTTTAAACAATGTAAATGTGTGTAGTGAAAAAAATATAAATACATAAACAAAACCCCTGTAGTCCCCCATGACTTTTAATCTGTACTAAAGACTTCGGGTGTTGTTGTTTTGAGGCTGTGGCTGCATGAATGTGACCATAATATTTACCGCAGGCTTCCAGGGAGGTGCTTGCCCTTTTCCTGTCTCACAATGGAGGGAAGTTGGAACAAGGGCTTTTAGTCAGTGAAAGAAGTAATTTAAAAACCTTTCAACTTAATTTGTTCCTACTAACTATGCAGTTGAAATGGTTTGTTTCTAAAAAGCTTTTAACCTGGCAGTGTCTCTTCGGTGGTTACAGCCTTGTGGATCGGTATGCTTTCAGGCATAAATTAATTTGACTCAAACAAATTAATTCTCTCAGGAAAAGCGTTTTCGGATCAATATGGGGTTTTATGGAACCGTGTGGCCTTTTACTGCCATAGGTGGCAAAACTGATGGGTTGCAGAGGCACTTCTGTCATCTGGTAGCAGCACGTTGCCAGAAGCTCAAGTGTGAAAGAGGTACCATCACTGGCTGCGCAATGATGTTTTGCAAACATTCTCCTGGTCTTTTTAGATTGTTGCCCGTTTTTCTTTCAATCAAAAAGAAAACGGTTCCTTATTTTAGAAATGGGCATTCCTGCTCCTTTTGCATTTTAAAAAAGTCTCTTAATAGTACTCGCGTTCACGGAGTCATTGAAGAAGAACGTGCTAGGAAGCGCCGTTGTGGAAGGCAGTGAGGAATCTTGTCTTAGTAACTTTTCCAGACAGAGATGGCTCATCAGAGCGGGAAGGCCAGCCAGATGTTCCATGCCACAGCTGGTCAGATGAGATTCCCTTCCACAGCTCTCAGGTCCAAATCTTCTCAGTTGCGGGTTGTGGTGTCTTTGCCAGCTCGCTCTGACACGTGCTCTGGTGGAGACAGTGTCTTCCTGGACTCTAACAAAGTCTGTTCTCGTTTCAGAAATCTACCGCATTGTTTCGCAGAAGCAGATTGCAGATCGGTCTGCACATGATGAGTCTCCTGGCAACAACGTAGTCGACATCAGTGTCCCACCAACCACCGACGGACAGAAATCCAACAAACTCCAGTGCTGTCAGAACCTGTGACCTCCTCCTGTAGATGACTCTCGTGCCCTTCACTTCGTCTGTGCTTCATTTAGAAACTTGTGTGCACTTCTTATCTCCTGTGATTCAGTGACTCCCTCTTCCCTCCTTTACCCTGTTCCCAAGACCCCCTTTTCATCTTAGAGCTTTAATTGTAGGGCTAACATCCCCCCGCCTCTGAAATCCCCTCCCATGTGGTGACTCTTGGGCTTGAAATGTAGGCACTGATCTGATAGACATGTTTGTGTTGGAACATCTGCTGCTGGATATTATCCCATGAAACACTCTCCTCAAATGGTTCTGTGGTTTTTTGTGGGGTTTTTTGTTGTTTGTTTTTTTTTTTCTGGGAGAGAAACAATGGGGACTTGACTATAACAGTTGAAGAAATAACTACATTTAGGTGACAAGGCTTTTGCTTCCCGTAGTCAGATTTATTTTCCCTTGTGTTTTTGTAAACATGGGGGAGAAATTAAAAGAAAATAGCTGTCCTACCAAATGCTCTGTTTTCTGTCCTGGTAAAGTCTCACAGTGAGGTTTTTAGTGGCTGCACACAAATAAGCAAGCTGTTGAAAATAACATTACTTATTATGTCGTTACCCTTAATACAGTTAGTCTGGCTGTGTAGTTTACAGTTTCCTGCTTGGGAAATCTTTCTCTATTCTTGTTTTATTTGGGAACAATGAAGTATGTCTGCATTGCTTTCTCTGCCACCATGAATGCCCCTGCTGCCTGTGCAGGCTTTATGAAGTGGCTTAATATTTATTCATGGCTTATGTTAGTCAGTTAACATTATTGTACAGTAAGAGCCAGCGTATTGGTTTCAGAAACCTTTTGCAACCTGTACAAGTAGGTTTCTTTTGTACCGTAGGTCAGTGTCTGAAAGCAGGATCTTCTATAGTTCCAGGGTTTTTTTGCATGCTGCTTTTTCTCTAGATCTCTCCTACCCCTGTTTGAGTGAGTGAAGCAATATTTTCATGTCATGTATATATACCTGCACTTGTAAGGGTTTTGGTTGTTGTAGAGAAACACAATACTTTATACATTTTGTAAAACTTCTGCAGAACCATAGCGTCTCGAACTTTCTCTTCATGATCTTTCACTATTGACCTTGAGCATAATCTTCTAAACCCCTGCTAAGATGCATAATATTAAGATTTCACAGAATAACTACTAACCTGTTGTTTTCCTCTTACTCTGTTTTACTCAATTGCAGACTGTAATTCTCAAATGATTGTACTTCACCTGATGTAACAGATTTGTCATCAGCAGGGCTAACTCCTATAATACTTTGTTTTGCTGAATGGGAAGAATGTTATCACAACACGTGTAGTCAGTCTCTTGCTAGCTTGTGCAAAATCTTCTAGGATGGCTTCTCATCATTAGCTCTTACACACTCGCATCCCCTCTGGTGTACGCTGAATGTTATGATGAGGCAAATACTGGGTGAAACTATCTAAAGGAAGAATTGGAGACCGTCTGCTGCTCTCCGAAGGCTAGTGAAGCAATTTGCAGTGAATTTTTGCTCTGTATTCTGTGACTGTACCTCACTCGGTGAATCCTGCCGGCGTATGAGTGAGTTGATTTTTCATTTCTGATACAAAGCAAATATGAAACTGTGAATTGTGCTCGAAGGGGAAATCTGACATTCCAGTCTCAACTGTTCTGTCTGGTTATGTAATAAAATTAAGGGCGGTTAACTCTGATGGCTTTTCTTTTATAAGATTTCCAGATTTTCATTTTGTACTGTTTGCACCTAGAGGGCTATAGTGAGGGCGATGGGTGCGTGTGGTGCCTAACGCCTCCGCTTTTCAACTTTGTTTAGAGGATCTGTTCAAGGCAAAGGAGTGCACTCTTGCAGCCTAATCTCATTGAATGAGGATCTGAATTCCTCTGGAGGCGTCACAGTGCTCTGTCCTAAGAGTGTCCCAGATCGGGAATCACCGCAACACTTGGTATTTACAATAGCATCCTGCTGAGAGAAGGTGCAGCCAGTGGGAACTGGAGACGTCTCCTTTTTGATGGTCCTGAACTGGAATGCGATGTGCAGGCGGTAGTTAGAAGGCTGGCAGATGAGCGCGCCATCAGAGAGAATGGAAAATTCGGAGATACTGAATATATTTTGTTCAAGAACAGGTGGACGCTACTGGAGCTGGGCTCCTTAATTTTTGAACAAAACTTCTTAAAAAGGAATGAGTTGAATGGCATGAGGAAGAATCATGCTGTTTAGCAGACTAATCAGTTCAGGTTGATGTATTAATGTGTTTACTCGGCAAATTCTGTTCTCAACATGAAGCTTCTAGAATCAATCAGGCCTGGTAGAAGCAGCTGAGAAGCAGTTTAGTCCCTTCCTGAGATGTGGGAAGCGCGTGTGTGCACATGTGCACGCATGTAGCTTATGATGCGAGTGCTGTAAACTAAGCGGTGATTTTATCTCCTGTGGTTACTTGAGTTTATTAGACTAGGTGTTGACTCTTTCCCAGGTTGCTGTGCTGCTCTCCGGGTAGTCCTTCGGTGGGTTTGAGATGCTCTTGCCTAGCGTAAGTAGGGGGCTGTCAGCACCAGCTGAAAAAGGCGAGGGGACCAGCTCAGCCTGGTAAAACCATCTTCCTGTGCACAGGCAGTGCACAATACTTCTTATCCCGAGTATTCTGCTGGTGTCCTGCTGAAAGGGACACTCCTCAGAAACTAGAGCTACAACCCAAGCCCCGGTGGTGACGGCTACTGAACTTGCAAAGGGGAAGACTGGGAGGAATCCTGAGGAAGCCTGAACTGTTGAAGAGCTGTCTGACTTTCAAAAGAAGCTCTCCAACAGGCCAGACTCTTGAACCCTGCTTTCCCGACGTGTAAATAACAGTTAAACGTAACTTCACCTGGACTGCTTCACACTGCAACTCCACTGGCTCTGTGTCTCTCAGTATTACTGTCTGGAAAACAGAAAAGGTTCCAGCTCTCTTCCATCTGCCACAAGAGGTTTGAGAGCAGTATTTGGCTTAGGTAGAACTCCTGATGACAGGAAAGCTGCCAGTGAAAGCAGGAAAGTGTGCTATACTTGCTTTACTTGGATGTTGAGGATGATTTTCACCTAACTACTGAAAAATAACACTAAAAAGCAGTGGGTGCTTACCACCCAGTGTCTGACATCAGTTGCAGGCTCCGGCTGATACTCGGAACAGATCCTCCGATGCAGAATTAGACAAGAGTATTTTCTGCTGAACTACCCTGTTTGCTACGGGGAGAGTAAAGGCCAAAATTCACAAAAATGATTTGGTGGTGAGCACACAAAGAAGTAATGGGTAAAATAACTTCATTGGGTGGACTGCCTCTAACTTCCTTTTTTCCTTTTGGGCCAGATGCTTACAGATGAGGTGAGTTAAAGTCTGGGATCTCCACCGAGACTTTGTCTGTAGCCTGCACAGGACAAGGCAGTTTAGCTCATAGGGAAGTTTTAGAGCTCTGTACTTGTATAAATACAAAAGTCCAGTTGATGAGTGACTGCTTGTCACTTTGTTAAAAGAGACATCTTTTTGTGTGCTGCAGAGACCATCAAAATTTGGTAGCAGGAAAAGGCGCTACGATCCCTTGTTCCCCCTGTGGCTGTTTCTCAGCACTTCCAGGAGGTTAGAAGCAGTGGAGAGACTGCTGCACCCCAGAGATCCCCCCCTGTTTGGATGCGGTTCTGTTGGATCGCTTGCGGTGTCCCCGCGGCACGCGGAAAGGCTGGTAACGGGGTGTTCTTGCACGAACAAGAGAGACCTCGCAGCTGGACACGCCACAATGGTAAGGAGTGGTCTGTGCCTTTTAAGTAGGTCACTTTACCAAAAGCTGCTTGGAAGAATGTACAGTAGGTGTTTTCGCTTCCTGACGCTTTGATTCCTGCGTGCTGTACTGTTGCACAAGTTGTGGATGCAATCTCTGTGGGCTGTTAATGGCTGAGTCTTAACTGTGCTTGGTGATCGTTTCCCTTCCAAGCACAAAGGAAGAGGTTCTAGACTCCGCAGAAGAAAAAAGTTCCTAATGAAGTGACTTGGTCACTTAGGGAGGCCTTTTTGCTTCATAGACAAACAAACTAGGAAAAACAGTATTAATGGTAGGGGCCTGAATTTTGAGTAATAAAAATCAGGCAGCTAGAGCTGAAGACTAACTGTCCTTCAAGTAAAATAACAGTGAGAAAGGGCTGAGGTTGGATTCTTTTGACTTGCAGACTCTTCATAAAGGGTCTTAACATGGTTTGGTGATTAATGGAATGCTTCTGTGAAAGGAGTATCTCCAGGGCTGCACTGTTTCAATAAATAACAGTAATTCTTAGTTCAAAACTGGTCAGATAATGCACTGCAGTGTTGTCTGTCAGGCTTTGTAGGCTATAAATAGCACCGACCTTTACGCAACCCAGAAGAGAGGTTCCTTTCACTTACTTTTACTCCCGGTTCCTGTGTTAAGTGCAATTCACTCTGTAAATATACACATCGCTTGATTTTTTTTTTTTGTGTTTGCTTTTTTTTTTTGTGTGTGTGTGTGCATGGTTATGATGTATTGTGGATATAAAGATTGCCAAATCATACCCCATGTGTGTGTGTGTTTAACAGTTCTTGTTCTGAGCACGGCCGGAGAAGGGGGGTGGTACTGAAAACTGTAACCACGAAAACTCTCTAAACCAAATGATAGTTTAGAAAGCTGATGTTGGTTTATTAAAGCAGTTAGACGCTGCATCGAAAAACTGCAGCCTGTTTATATTGTAACTTAATCCGTATAAATGAGTGTAAACAGCTCTAAGCTTACAATTATTGGTTAGTGATAAGTATTTAATCTATTATTGGTTACATATATTTAAATTGGCCTCGCTTCACGTGCAAATTAAGCCCTCGGGTGTGTTTTTTTTTCCCGTGTGAACCGAGGCCTTGCTCTCGACTCCCCCCAGTGCCTTTCCCTTTGGGCCAACTATTACAAAACCCCTCACTCCAAAAAAAAAAAAAAACACAAAAAACAAAACGGGAACTTTTCCGACCTCGAGGACGAACACCCTATTTCTACGCAGGACTTTTATTATTTTAATTTTTCTTCTACTTACTGCCTCAAAGCGGCGACTGGCGCCTCTCCCATCCTTGAAGGCCGCAATCCTGAATCCTGCCCCGGCTACGCTCGAAGCGCGACCCCCTCGGCCGGGCCGGCTGCGAGAGGGCTCCCGGAACCCCCCGCGGGGGGTTCCGGGAGCCCTCTCGCAGCCGGCCCGGCCGAGGGGGTCGCAAGGGGGAAGGTTTCGGGAGGAGCGGGAGGGCCCCAAACCCGCCCGGCTCCTCCCCGGCGCCCGCCCAGCTCTGAGGCGACGGCGTCGGGGGCGTGTCCCGGCGTCCTCGCGCCGCCTTCCTATTGGTCGCCACCTGTTGCCAACGCGGTGGCGTCGCGACGCCGACGGGTTTGGTGGGCGGGGCTTCGAGTATCAAGGTTAGGGATTGGCTGGTGGGCGGCGCCCGCGCGAGGAGCCGGCGATGGGGAGGCGCGCGCCGCGCTGAGAAGGGGGGGGGGCCGCGGGCGCCGGGACCGCAGGTACCGGGTGGGGAAGGGGAAGGGGAAGCACCGGGGGCACCGCCCGGCTCCGCTCCCCCGCTGGGGCTGAGTCGAGCCGGGCCGCCCTCCGCTGCGGCGGTGGGAGCGGCGTCCGGGGCTGGGCCGCCCCCCCCCCCCCGAGGGCCCTGACAGCCCTCCCGCGCCGCCGGTAACGGTTTGAGGGGGCGGCGGGAGAGGCCGCGGGGGTGGTCCTGAGCGCCCCGGTGCTGTGGCAGCGCCCCGCCGGCCGCGCTGCGGTGGGCGGGGGGAGGGCTGAGCTGGCCGCGGGGCCTCTCCTGCCGGCCCGGCAGTCCCCGGGCTACCGGGTCCTTGAACCCGCCGGGAGCTGGGCCGGGCAGGCGGGGCTGGGCTCACATCCATCCCTCCGGCCCGGGGAAGCCACGGGTGTTGCAGAGAGGCTCAACCCGGGAGAAAAAACCTTGTAGGCCCAGAGGTTTGGGGCAGGGATTTCTTTTCTGTCCGTTCATCAGGCCCGATTTCACGGGTGTGAGGAGTTATTGGGGAAAGGATTCTTCTGTGCCGGATTCTTCTCGTCTGGGGTGTTGCTCTTGTCCTAACGTGCTTTTTTTGACCTGCTGTGTGGCACGACAGGGAGTGCGCTGTCTTGTGGAACTCGTTACAGAGATTTCCCAAGGGAATGGGTTCAGTGTCACAGCAAAACCGAAGAACTTGCTGCAGTTGTGTGTTGGAGCACCAGGTGTCTTCCTCGGTGGTGTAAGCTGAGAGGTGGGAATTGACTCTTCTTAAAGCGGGACCTATAATTCTGTCTGTCTCATTGAAACCGCTTTTCTTGGGACAACTCACCTGCTAGAGACAGAGGCCAAAACCTCTCGTTCGAGGGATTTGTCCCAGGGACAAGCCTGTACAGGGAGATTATGCTGACATTGGAGGTACTTTTCTCCTGGTCTCTAATGTTTGCTCTCATCGTACGAGTTTGTTCTCTGTCTGATGGAGAGACCAAGGCTGAAAACTAAAAAGCATGCGATGGCCTTTGACTGAGACTTCTTGCTTAGCTGTGCGGTTGCCTGTTAGTACACACGGGAGCGGTGCTCACCTAACTGCGGGGTGATGCGTCTGCGCTGCGCGATGCTGCTGCCCCGATGAGAGCTCAGGCTGTTGCGTGACTTGTCTCTCAGAGGAACTTGTACAGAGCTCGGGTTTGACAAGTGGATGGGTTGGGTGTCTCTCAAGCCAGCATGGATGATGACTAACTGAAAGCGCCAGGGTTAGCCAGAGTAGCTCTGGCTTCTCATCAGGCTTGTTTGTATTCAATGTGCCGTCCTCGCGGTGTCCGGAGATGAAGCCGAGCGTGTGTGTGATGAAGCTCTGTCACTGGGGACGTGCTTCTCATCCCACCCTGTGCCCTTCATTTACTCATACTCAAGAGACTGTTTGTATCCACCTCTCAAGCCTCCCTGTTACCAGCCATCATTTTCCTTGGGACTCTCCTTCCAGCAAGATTTTATCTCCGTCTTTCCCTTATGATACAGTTTCTAGCACTTCCTTGACTTTTTCCAGGTTCTTGTCGAGGATGCCTGTGATGCCGCTGCGGTAGGTCAGCTCTGACGGCCGTGGCCAGTCCAGTTTATCCACCCTGCTCACGGGGACATATAACCCTGCTCGGCTGCCAAGCTTGCACATGCACAGAGTAATCCTTTTAACAGCTGGATGTGAGCCTTGTCTTTCCAAGGCTTAACTGTTTGAATGCTTTTTTGCATCTCCGAAGGATTATGGAGACAGCTGCAGGGGAGGGTGTTTGGAGGGCTGGAGGAGCCCTGGTTTTCCACCTGCGTTTGAAACCGATGGTCTGGCACCCTTTGGAAGCAGAGGCTTGAAGGGAAGGAGCTGGGACTGGAAAATCCTTTTGTTGCACATGCTCCAACAGTGCATTTAATAAGTCCAGTTGAGGACACAAGGTCCAGCTACCCCCAGCCTGCCTTGTGGAGCCTCACAGGCAGCCTCCCTCAGCAAGGAAGTCTTAACTTTGCCAGGAGTGGACCAGGAGGCCCAGGAAACAGCCAAGTGTGAGCTTATTATGTGTACCACGGACATGAAATACCCGCTGGGACGCCCGGGTTGGCTGTGTGTGGTTAGCTAACTAACACCACTGGCAGTCTTTAAGTGGAAACAGGAAAGCAAGCATTGGAACTAACGGTTTCTTGTTTCTGATGCGTTTGACTGCCCTTTTTTTTTGCCGTGGAATTGCACTGAGGCTGCAGAGTGAGGTCACCCGACGCCGGCCGCCATGCAGATGAGCAGTGTTACAAACACACTCATTGTAAACGGCTTCCGACAGAGCCCTTGCCTTCAGAGATGCTGGAAGAGGGGTTTTCTCATTCTGAGATACTGGTGCTGGCCCAAATCAAGCAAGTGCAGGACACGGTGTTTCGCTGGGAGGAAGTTAGTGTGGATTCCTTCAAACAGCGTGACCATAATCAACCCAAAATGCGTCCAGCACGAGCTGGGCAAGTTGAGGTTGGGCTGTGAAAGTTGGGGCTGGGCTGTGAGACTGTTAGTGCCTCCTAGAGACTGCTGCAGGTCCTCAGCATGTGACTTGGCAGAGATGCAAGGCAAAATGTGCATTTAGGAGCTTTTTTCAGTATTGTTTGCAATGTCTTAGCTTTTTACACTGAAAACCACAGAACCTTGTCTGAGGAGGCGAAGGGAGGAATCAGGCATCTTGAACTATAAACTACAGGATGAGTTTATTTTTCCCCCACTTGACTCTGACTTCGGATATTTGGAGATTTCAGAGTTTCCATTTTCTAAACTCTTTTTTTTTTTTCTTCCCCTCCAGATTAAAGTTCTTAACTGGCATGTCTGTTCTTCCCCCAGTCTCACTTACTCTGGTTAACTTCTGCCTCTGCGTGCTCTTAGCTCTGAGAGAGAAATGATCTCCGTTTACTTTGCCCACTTGAAAACACACGAACCACTTCTAAGTTAGTAGGAAGCAGGCACGCAGTCTCTGTGATGTAAAAGCCAAACCATGTGAAAAAGAAAGCCGTGGGGCGCTCTTACGTGGAGGAAATGAGCGCGGCACCAAATCGGTGTGAAAGGTAGGCAAGCGGTTTCCGTGAAGTTTGTGTAAAATAGCTTCCTCTGGTGCTAAAGTGGTTTCATGGAATCACAAAATGTTGGAGGGTGGAAGGGACCTCTGGAGATCACCCAGTGCCACCCCCTGCCAGAGCAGGGTCACTCAGGGCAGCCCCACAGGAACGTGTCCAGGCAGGTTGGAAAGTCTCCAGAGCAGGAGACTCCACACCCTCTCTGGGCAGCCTGGGCCAGGGCTCCGGCACCCGCACAGCCAAGAAGTTTCTCCTCATGTTGAGGTGGAACTTCCCATGTTCTAACTTAAACCTGTTATTCCTTGTCCTATTGCTGGGCACCACTGAGAAGAGATTTTCAAGTCCCTTCATCATCCTCGTAGCTCTCCGTTGGACTCGTAGAGCTACGAGGATGATGGAGGGAGGAGGTCCCAAGGAAACTCCACACCCTCTCTGGGCAGCCTGGGCCAGGGCTCTGGCACCCGCACAGCCAAGAAGTTTCTCCTCATGTTGAGATGGAACAACTCCTCCTAAAAGATTGGAACATCTCCCTGATGAGGAAAGGCTGAAGGAGCTGGGGCTGTTCAGCTTGGAGAAGAGGAGGCTGAGGGGTGACCTCAGTCATCTTTATAAATATGGAAAGGGTGAGTGTCAGGAGGATGGAGCCAGGCTCAGGGGTGTACAATGAGAGGACAAGGGGCGATGGGTGCCAGTTGGAGCACAGGAGGTTCCGTAAAAACAGAAGAAAAAACTTTTTCACTGTGAGGGTGGCAGAGCCCTGGCACAGACTACCCAGAGAGGGTGTGGAGTCTCCTGCTCTGGAGACATTCAAAGGCCGCCTGGACGCGTTCCTGTGGGACCTGCTCTGGGTGATCCTGCTCTGGCAAGGGATTCGGACTAGATGACCTTTCAGGGTCCCTTCCAACTCCTAGCATTCTGTGGAACCTCCTATGTTCTAGTTTGCTGAGGCAGTGTCACGCACATGAATAACAGGTTCTCCACCTCTCTGTGTCTGGTCTCGTTCTCTCTCCAGCTCCGGCTGCAGCAGTGGCGCTCCCCGGGGAGGTTCCCGTCACGCTCGCTCGGTCGCCCTTCTGCTTTGTTTTCCGTAGTTGGACCAGGTGGGCTCTCGCCCCTCAGCGTCCCAGCAGCAAACGCGGTTCTGCCGGGAGAGGTGGCTGCCGGCCTGCTCGGCGCTTGGGAGAGCACTCGGCTCTTTATCCCGCCTTGTCAAAGCGGGGAGGTCACCAGCAGGCTTCTTAGGGTTTTGGCCACCTTTCCTATGGTGGAATACGTCTCTGGGCGTGATGTTTGCAGGTGGTGAGAGCTCTAAGCGCTGACAGCGAAACGCAGAACGGCAAAATCCTTAGGGCACAGGCTGACAGTGTCTCAGGGCAGGGACCCTTTGTATCATCTGGCAGAGCGTGTCGCCTGACGGGAGCCGTGCTGACCTGCAGCTCTTCTGCCTGTCAGCCAGGGACATGCATCCCGTGCCCCAGACCTCTCTAGCACGAGCGGCGTTACGATTGGGAATCTGTGATTTGTCCTCATTTTCAATCCAAACAGGCTTCTGTAAGTTTCCTTCCAGATTTTACATAGCAATTCTAACTGAACTTTTCAATTCCTGATAGAACACGAGATGACTGTGTGTTCTTAACCTCAAGGGCAGGCGTGTTGTAACTGCTGTTGCAGTTTTAATCAGTTGTCATGAAGTCAGTGATAGACTGAAGGAAACGTTCTCCTGCTGTTCCCAAAAAGAGGGAAGAAGGGGAAGGAGCAGTACAGGCTTGGCAAGTACAACCACGTAACTACAAACGCATCAAACCCGGTTTCTAAAGCACTTTCCTGCAAACAGGGGAATGCACCGAGCTCATAGAGTCTTGGCTTTCACACCTATTTCTTTCTTTGAAGCTCCGAGAGCTGTTTCATCTGAAAGCTGTTCTGGTTTAGATTTGGCAGTGTTGGGAGGGAAAAGGTAAATGACAATTCTGGACTGTTATCAGCTTCTATTTCCTCCCAGTTTTTATCGTGCTTCCCTGTAGACAAAACAGCCGAGGCTTGTGTCTCCAGAAGAACTAGGAATGCAACTCAAACAAAACATTGCAAACTTGGTTGGGGGAGAGAGCGAGCACCTGGATTTTTGGAGCACTGGTATAAATTGTGAAGTTTTGTTTGCAGACGGAGGGAATTTGTAGTGGTAAGGAGTGGGCAGAAGGGTTAGATGAACTCGGATCAGCTACGTTAGGGATCTTTTTAATGTGTATAAATATCTGAGGAGTGGGGGTCAAGGGGAAGGGAACAATCTCTTCTCGGTGGTGCTCAGCAATAGGACAAGGAATAATGGGTTTAAGTTAGAACATGGGAAGTTCCACCTCAACGTGAGGAGAAACTTCTTGGCTGTGCGGGTGCCGGAGCCCTGGCCCAGGCTGCCCAGAGAGGGTGTGGAGTCTCCTTGGGACCTCCTCCCTCCATCATCCTCGTAGCTCTCCGTTGGACTCATAGAGTCCAACGGAGAGCTACGAGGATGATGAAGGGACTTGAAAATCTCTTCTCAGTGGTGCCCAGCAATAGGACAAGGAATAACAGGTTTAAGTTAGAACATGGGAAGTTCCACCTTGACATGAGGAGAAACTTCTTGGCTGTGTGGGTGCCGGAGCCCTGGCCCAGGCTGCCCAGAGAGGGTGTGGAGTCTCCTGCTCTGGAGACTTTCCAACCCGCCTGGACGCGTTCCTGTGGGGCTGCCCTGGGTGACCCTGCTCTGGCAGGGGGTGGCACTGGGGGATCTCCAGAGGTCCCTTCCAACCCCCAACATCCAGTGATTCTGTGATCCTCCTCTTCAGCTGACTGCGGAGAGTTTACTCTTGGCTGGTGCCTGCTTCAGATGCACGCGGGCGCTGGAGTCGAAGGCTATGGTCGTTGCCTTTGCTGGAAAGCTCTTTGAAAACGGGGTGAGCTAAAGAGATTCGGATGTATGGGGAAATAGCTGGGTTGAAAAAAACCTCTAAATAGGCAAGTTCAACTCTGGATCAAATTCCGCTTCGAGGACCGGTGCGCTGCCTGGTTCCGAGCGGTGGTTGCGTGCCGGCCGCGCGCTGCCCTGGGCTGCTGCGTGCTGGCGGGTGGTTAGTCCCAGCTCCAGCTTGTCTCCAAGCAGCGCGTTTTTATTTCCGTTACGGTGTAAATGGTGCTTTATAGACCAAGGAGGAAAACACGGAGGACTGTGCAAGTTCTTCCTGGCGCGGGATTCCTGATCCCGAAATGCTATTTTGGACCCTTCTGAGTAATGCCTCTTGCGTGGACACTTCCCTGTTGATCTGGTGAATGCGTTACTGCTGCACTGAAATTCTGTTTTTTTTCCAATTTATTACCCTGAGCTGGAAAATAATTTCTTTTCTGAATAAACTGAAACTGCCTGGCAAGTGACTGCTTAGGACTGGGGAGCCCTGGAGCTTTGGCATTGCAGCAGGTGCTGCCTCTCTCGAAAGGGGGCTCTCTGAAGCGGGGGGGCAGGGAGCAGAAATATTCATGCATCGTTGCTGCTGTTATTTTGACAGAGGGTACAAGGAGAAGGGAGAGGCCAAGTGGCTCCGGTGCCTTCGGGAAGCCGCCGCGCTGGGTGAGAGCAGGGCAGGGGTGGGCTTGTGTGTGGTGGGACGGTCTTTCTCCCCACTGAGGGGTAACACTCCTGCAAACATTGCTTTGTGAGCCTAATAACTGATTTTGTTGGTTTTTTTTCACCGTGGTTCTTGATGTCAATAAGACTTTCAAGTCTCGCTAATGCATCTCTTTTTCCCTGCAGAAAGAGGGTGATGAACTGCAGAGGGAGGTGGGCTCAGGGTCTTTGTAGTCGCGTTGTGTAGTGAAATTGTGCTGCTGTTCACCTCGAAAAACTGGCATGTTCTGAATATTCGGAGGAGCAGCAGGTGTTTCTCACATCCCAGCTGTTTTTCAGTTGTTTCCTCATGAAACTTGTTATTAAAACGGCTGATTTTTGGTTGGAGACGCTCTCTGCAAAGAATTTTCTCCTAATGTTGCAATTCGGGTTTTTTTTCCCCAGATGTTTGTAATTAAAAGTGCAATAAACTTTCTTCTCGTAGGCTCTTGTGGCAGATAACAAGTCTCAGATCTGAGATAACTTTGTTCCTTTTGGCACTCCGGCTGCAGCTCACGGCCTCCTCTTTCCCAAGCACAGCTTACTGCAAGAAAAAAAAAAGAAATCACCCTTTAGGCTTCTCGTTTTTATACGGGTCTGCTTCTCACCGTGTAAACTTGAACCTTCTGCTTCGTTTTGGATAGCGAGGAACATCGTGTTGTGTATCAGGCAACGCTTTTCTAAAATCTGTGCCACGTGGGCTTCTTCTTTGCCCCTTGTCGGTTCGCCAGCGCTGCGAGACCCCACGATGCAGCGCAGCTGCCGCAGGGGTTGGTCAGATATTTTTGAGGGAGATGTGTGTGGATGCAGATGGAAAAACAACGTGTTGGAAAAACAACCGTACATCGATCAGGAAGGTCGCAGCAATGTTTTTTTGACTGTTGGGGAATAGGAGTCAGATCCTGGCAATGCGTCCGTTTGGTTAAAAAAACCCCTAAATAATGACTAAATCGCTTTCTGTAGGAGCCTGTGCCTGGAAAACGAACTCGTTTGCCGTCAAACCGTAGCCTAAGCAATCGAGATTTCAGAGAGCTTCTAGAATGTGCCCAGATAGTGGCTTGATATAGAGAAGTTTTGGTCGTTTGCCCTCGGCAGGAGTGTGGGGAGCGAAGGCTCGAGTGACTGTTTCGCTGCCGCCGAGTTGCGTTGTTGGAATAGTTGAGAGGCAGCTGAGTTGAGTCCCTGGCGGCGGTAGATAATGCACAAACAGGAGTTCAAAAAAGCCGCTTCCTAGAAGTGGCTGAGCTCCTCCTGGGAGTTACACAGTTGAAGTATCTTACAAACATCTGAAGTTCAGCCCCAGCGATGAGGCGCGGGAGCCTCTGGGCGCTCGTGGTGCTTCACCTCCTTCAGCCTGGCTTTTGCTCTTCAAGGTGCAGGAGGAGGTTCCTGGCATGAAGCTTTACATGAAGGTTCACAGGCTCCCAGAACATTATCCCTTGGTTATATTTTTTGGTTTTTGGAGGTTCGTTTTGGTTTGACCCAAGGGTCGTGACTGGTTCACAGCGTTGCTCCTCTGGCACCGGCTGAAGAACAACTTAACGCTGAAGTTTTTGCAGCCCCTCCTTTAGCTGTGACTGCCGACCACGCGTTGCAGGAAAGTGGAGAAGCTCCCAAGGAATTAGATGCTTTCCTGTGTGTTATCTACCAAATTTTACAAGCTGTTGCGCGGCGTCGGATCTGGCTTGGAGTGGTCTGTGTCACAAAATGCTGCGTCACGTTTCTCACTAACAGGGCTCGTTGCAGTCAGATGACTTCCGAGCTTATGACTCACGAGATTTCTTCCCGAGTCCCGGGCGACCCGAGCCTTGCAGTGAAGCAGCAGAATCCCCAGCCTGTGCCTGAGGGAGCGTCTCGTGGAGCTTCAGAGCTGCCTTCAGGTCAAGAGCGGGCAGGTCTGTCGCTGGCTCTTCGGGTGCTTTTCGGGTGTTCTGCAGCAGACCCACAGGGTGGCTTCTGGGAGTCAGCTGGCGCAAAACCGTGTGCTTGAAAACAAAAAAAAAACCCAACCCACTGAACAGTGCTGCGGTATTCAACCCTCAGCAGAGTATGTTTAAACAAACAAAATGGAAAAATAAAACCCCGCAGCAGTTTGAGACCGGGTTTTGGTTGGTGTTTTGGGGTTTTTTTTATGTGTTTGTGTTTTTTTTTTCTTTAGATTGAACCACTTACACAACCTTTTAGCAGCAGCAGGGAGCACTTTGGGCTGCTCACTGCACCCCTCCCGTGTGTATCTTTGGCAGCTGCATCTCAGGACGGGGAATCACTGCGGGTGGAGGGGCTGGAGGCCAGAGCTTGTCCTCTGTGACACGTAGGAGCGGGAACCTGCTGGTTACAGGTGGCTACAGGTACGTGCGTTTGGCACTGCAGCCACCTCCAGTGGGCACGAGACTGGTCGTGGGCCTGGGGTTGGACTTGGGCCGTGGAAAGACGTGAGTTATTGGGGTGAGACAGGGGCGTGTGGGAGCAGGTGCTCAGATGTGGTGAAGGAAGCAATCCTTTGGCTCGTGTTCAGGTGATCGTAGGGCCCCAGGATGTAGGAAATCCGGCTTTCGTGGTGAAAAGGGAAGCGCTGATGTTTGGAAATGCCCTTCAGCAAGGGAAAACCTTCGGTTCACTGTGACGTTTGCAGAATCGTATGATTACAAACCTCAGTGTCTGCGTGGCCAAGTTGGCTAAAAGGGATTTGGAGGGCAGGCTGGGTAACCTTGCTCTTGGGGGTTAAATATCCGTGGCAGTCAGAGCTTTGGTGGTCTGCACACTGGGAGCGTGTTACGGGCTAAATTTAAAGAGGAAAAAAAGGAAAAGCAACTGCTTAGGTACGGAAGGGTGGGTTAAGCTGGCTACACAACTTACCTCCTGGCAGCACTGTAGTGAGGTGCCAGGTCGTGGTTACACTCCTCAGGGAAACGGGTTGCTCGGTGAGAGGAACAGACTTTGCCACTGGCAACCTCGACGGGAGGTGTCGTGGTTTTTTGTTGTTTCGGTTTTCTTTCTTGGTGGAGTTGTTCCAGGAAAGCTAATCTGCACGGGAGCTGGGGCGTATGAGCTGCATCGGAAGAAGGTGGGGCTGGTTCTAGTTCTAGTTTGCTCAGGATCCGATCAAAGCCTCGGAACTGCTCCGAGGGTTTGCGTTGGTTGAGAAATTCCTCATGTGGACGGGCCAGGAGAGCTGTGACCTGCACCTGACAATTCCCCTTTGCCGCGATGGCTCGGCCTGAGCCTTTCCCGCTGCTGTCTTTCTCATGTTGGCTGTGGCTTTTGTCTTTGGGGTTCTGATCAAGGGCTTCATCTGGCCTGCTACGATTTCCCCGCCTGGGAGAAATAACTGTCTCATCCCACTGCAAAGTCTAAATATGCAGAACAGAGCTGGGCGACTCTTTAGCTCCTTGTCTTCTTCTGCTCGTTCCTGCCGGGCACGTCTTCTGCATGGAGAGCAGCGGTCCGGCCTCATCTCTGCAGGCATGAGCTGTTCAGTCGTTTGGGGAATTTTTGAAGCCCCTGGTGCCCTTTGGATGATGCAAACCGGATCGTATCTCTCATTGTAATGCCTGAGGACTGACAAGGGGGATATTTTGCTGACGTGGTTTGCATAAGCTGTGCAGCCGGCAGGATCCTGCCCAAGCATCCTGGTCTCCACCTTGGAGCAGCGAAGAAGCACGAGCTGCTCTTCGAGGAACCGGCTCATCTCGCTGCACGTGTTTGAATTTTGGAGTCCTAGTGCATAACTCGCTCCCCGGAGCCAACTTTCTACAAACGAGGTTTGTTTTTCTTCAGTTTGAGTAATCCCTACAAACTCAGCCTTTTCTATCCTGGATCAGCTCGGATCCTGAGGATACAAAATGTGGCTGAGAAGAGACTTCTGATTTATTTGCTCATGTCTAACCGTGGCAGCAGAGGGGATTTTGATAATAAACCTAATGTCTCGGTGACCTTTTTTTTTTAAAAACAATGAGAACAAGAAATGTGTCCTTCAGGAATGCGCTCAGAAATCACAGCTGCCCAGAAAAAAACGCACACCAGTGCGTGGTTCAAACCAGCTGTTCGGGTCTCGGTTCTGACTCCTGAGTGTCTGCTGTGCCGTTGGTTTGGGGCTCGATGAGCTGCTGACAGCCGCGAGGGCAGGCTGCGTGTCGAGGAGTTGAGCCTTTAGGGAGCCAGGAGAGGGACTGGCTTGGCTGCGCGCTGTGGTTCCCGTTCAGCTGGGTATGAAACGCTCTGCAGATGTTCTCTTTGGATTTCGGTTACTTCCTCGCTAACTGCGTCCATGAAAACCTTGCTGCTTTTCCTTTGTATTGGCTGAATGAGTCAGATGTGAAAGCGGTGACTTTAGGTTCCACCCTGGGATGGACCCCGACGAGGAAACGCCAAATAACTCGGAACAGCAACCGGCTCGGTTCCTGACGGAGGGCAGGGCGGCGATTCCTTTCAGCCCTCGGTAGGGCTGCCAGGGCAAGGACACTGCCAGGGCAAGGACACGGCGCTGCCTGTATCTGTCAGATGTGGAGGACAAAGAGCCTCAGTATAAATACTCCCAGTGTGCAGGGAGTCAGGGCAGTTTTATTCCAATACACAGAATGGACTTTTTTTCCTGTGGGCTTAAAAATAAACAACGTTTTGGCTGAACGAATGGAATCGAGCTTTTTATTAAAAGCATATATCTCCTCATGCCTGGTTCAGTAAGAGGCTCTTAAAATTGAAGGAACTCCTTAACTTGCAAAACAGCTGACTTAAGTCATTCCAATAGCATTTATCATCCTACTTTTGCTCAAAGTTGGAGAGCTTGTAGCTTTTTTTTCCTTCTTTCTTTTTTCAACAAGAACAATAAGAAAAGTGGCTCTAACTGTGCTCTGTGCACAGGTGGAGAGAGGCTGAGCCAAGGCAGTGCTGACTCCGTTAAGTTCAGATGCAGAGGAAGGGTTACAAACAGTTACCAAAAGCAGCTTGAATAGATTAGAAACTTTTCTACTAGAAATTAGAAAATATTCCGTAACTTGAGGAGATGCTACCAAAGCTGGTGTCCGAGTGGTGCGTGCTCACTCCCTCTTGAACACATTCACCATGAACGGAGTCATCCTGGTAGATCTGAAGCCCTTGGTTGTGTAAGAGTTGCTTAATTTCCAAACCACAAAAGAACACTTGTGCTTCCCCAAATCAGTGTTTTCAGGGCTTCAGCGATCACCTTCTCCTACTGGCTTTTTGTTATCTTCCTCTGTAGTCTGGCCAAGCCTCCAGCCCGGAACAAGCCCTTATTTTCTTTAGCTATTTTAGTTTGATTTAGGCTTATCTGAACCCGACGAAACTGCAGTTCCATGGGAACGCTTGACTCCGGTCGTGCGCGGAGATCTGGAAACAAAACAAGCGTTTCCTTGGAAGGGCTGGCGAAGGTTCGCCCGCTCTTACCTCCAGGAGGCTGAGACTGACAATCCCCCCCCACGCTCCCTCAATTAAACAAACCAAATGCTTTTCATATTTCTCCTGGGGTAAGTTTGGGGCTCGGGGTTATTTTGATGGTTCTGCCTCCCCTGCCAGACCTTTTATCCTTTTCATTGCTTTCGTTGGAGCTTCTTTTATGGGTTTGTTTCCCTCTTGAAACCCAGCCACCGGGATGAGACCCCGTTCCAGCCCCGATCCCGGCGGGGATTGCCGTGCGTGCCTCACAGAAGGCAGTCCTGTTCACAGACACAAGGATTTCGGTCTTTACCAGCAGCACGATGCCGTTGGCTCGCGTTCAGTTTGTGACTAATTGTAACCCCGGCTCTTTATTTCTGCGCAGCTGCCTCTTAGGCACCGGGCTCAAGGAGACGGGAGAAAATGGGATTTTTCTGAATCGGCAAAGAATGCCTGTCTTTGGGGTTGAGAAAAGCCCTGCCGGGGAGGAACGCGGCTGTTGCTGGCAGCCTGGGCGAGCCGCTGCCTCCCCGCGAAGGAGGCGACTTCTCCCGCCTGCACATGGCTCGACGGAGCCACCTCCCCGCTTGTCACCTTCGGCTTTTTCTCTGCATCTTCTCCGTGGTTCTTGCATTCGCTTCGCGTTCCTCGCGCTCTCTTTGCTGGGTAAATCGCGAAGCTACAGAAAAATCCTGACCGTGTGCTTTGCTGTTTGTGTGTGGCTGTTAAAAAAAAATAACAAAAAAATTATGATTGTTCTGAACTGTTGAAAAGGAAAGAACTGTCCCGCTGGCCTCGCTGTGGAGCTCTGGGAGGATTTTCAGTGCTTTTGGGTGGTTCGTACCCACACGTTCACTGCCGGGATGTACCACGTGGGGTGTGGAAGCAGGAACGTGTGCATTTCTGTAAAGAAATAAGAGTGGAAAATCAAAGATGCGGCTGTGGGGAGCCTTTTGAGTTTGGAGGACGGGCTTTAAAGGACCCAAAGCACCTGAAGGTGGCTGAAAGGGCCTCCCTGAACGGAGTTTAAGTGCCGGATTCAGGTGAAACTCAGCAAGTTTGACAGAGGGTATGAACAGAAGGTTTCAGGGTGGCTCTAGCCAGAACAACACAGGCCCATGGGGCTCCTGGTCGCCTTCCCCGTCTCTGCGTGGGCACGTTTGGTTTGAAAGGCTTCATCAGGTTAAGGGGTGGGCACCAGGAATTCTCCCTGGGAAAGGCAAATTTGCGATTGTGACACTAAATTCCGTAAGTGGGACGCTGGAAGCCTTAATTTGATGGTAGGCAGCCTCACAAAGCCCATGAAAGGGACACAAAAGGTATCAAATCCCGGGGCTGCCGGGGGGCCCAGGCGCAGTGGCTCTGGAGGAGGGTGTCGAGGGGTGCCGGGCTCTCACGGCGGTGCCGTCCCGCAGGTCTCCGTGCCACCGGCGGGCCCAGAGCGGCCATGACGACGGGTGACTGCTGCCACCTCCCCGGCTCCCTCTGCGACTGCCCGGGAAGCGCCACCCTCGCCAAGTCGGTGGAGGACTCGGAGATCGGGCGCCCGCAGTACGTCACGCAGGTCACCGCCAAGGACGGGCGGCTCCTCTCCACTGTCATCAAGGCCCTGGGTGCGCAGAGGTAAGGCTGCTGCGGGGAAGGGGCTTGGGGTGGCTGCGTCTGGGATTGTCCCCCTCCTTTTCTGGGTTTTTTTTGTGATATGAGGGAGTTTGCCGGGGCGCTGATGTTGAGCGCGAATCCTCGTTAGCCAGGTGCTTCCCTGCTTTTTGTCGCAGCTTATGCCGGTCGCGTGTGGGTTCACGGAATCACAGAACGTTGGGGGTTGGAAGGGACCAAGATCACCCAGTGCCACCCCCTGCCGGAGCAGGGTCACCCAGGGCAGCCCCACAGGAACGCGTCCAGGCGGGTTGGAAAGCCTCCAGAGCAGGAGACTCCACACCCTCTCTGGGCAGAGATTTTCAAGTCCCTCCATCATCCTCGTAGCTCTCCGTTGGACTCGTAGAGTCCAACGGAGAGCTACGAGGATGATGGAGGGAGGAGGTCCCAAGGAGACTCCGGCACCCGCACAGCCAAGAAGTTTCTCCTCATGTTGAGGTGGAACTTCTTACGTTCTAGCTTGTACCCATGGTCGGGACTGGTATTTTCATGGAACCCCCCCCCAGCTGTGGCCACTCCAGCGTGGGACGGCACAGGTGACCATGGCCAGGTCTGCGCTGAGCAGCAGGGAAGGTGGATGCTGTGCTGGCAAGGGAGGGACGCAGCGTGGTGGTCATGGAGGTCGTAGATCTCTACAACTGCCTGACTGGAGGTTGTGGAGAGGTGGGGTTGGTCTTTTCTCACAAGTTACAACTGATAGGACAAGAGGAAATGGCCTCAAGTTACGCCAGGGAAGGTTTAGGTTAGACATTAGGAAAAAACTCCAGGGAAAGGGTTGTTGAAGACTGGACCAGGCTGCCCAGAGCAGTGGTTGAATCACCATCCTTGGATGTGTTTAAAAGCCGTCTAGATGTGATGCTCAGGAATGTGGGCTAGAAGTGGGCCTGGTAGAGTTAGGTAACGGTTGGACTTTATGATCTTAAAGGTCTTTTCTAACCAAAAAATGATTCTATGATTCTGTGATTGAAGGCTGAAAATGGAGCACAGCCCCTGTCCCGAGATGGTCACGAGTAAAGGCGTGGTGTGGACTTGCAGCCCTGGTGAGAGGAGGGTGTTTGTGTTTCAGGAACCGCAGTGTCCAGCTATCGCTGAGGAGGATGTGTCACAGCCTCACTTGCTCAGACTCTTCCTGATGTGACTCCTCCTCGTGTATTTTGAGCAGCTCCCAGAGCAGAGGACGCTTGACAACATTGTTCAGTCTCCAGCGAGTGAGACCGGTCACGTTTGTGTTCAAATCTCGCCTGAACAGCTGTTTTTTATAATGAATTTGGCCAAACGTTGATGAGGTGTGAAAGCAACAACTGCAGACCTGAGGGAGGAAGGCAGGAAAGCCGGGTGAGAACTGAGGCGAGCGTAACTGCTGTATCTAGCAAACCTGGTCAATAAAAATGGGAGGCAAACTGAGCTTGCTCTCTGACAACACATAGGCTAGGAGAGAAAATCCTTAAAACCTGTGGAGATGTAAAAATTGGGCAGGAAGCTGCCGGGGATTACAGGTTAAGGAAAAAATACCCAACAACAGGATTCCTCAGGTATCTTCACGGGACACCAGTCTGGTGGTGGGTTTCCATCTTCTCCTTGTTTGCTCTTTCCAGGCAGGGATTTTTGATATTCGTTAGTGATCCTGAAATGAAAAGTCAGCTGTATAATATATTCCCAGGGAGCAGCTTAATGTACCATGGAAAAGTTTTGATTTGCAAAGGACTAGCACTTAGCAAAGCGAAGCCGGGAGCAGCGTGGCTCTACTGGAAGGCTGAATTAGTGATACGGTCTCTCTGCTGGAAAACTGTGTCGGAAGGTGTTTCATGTGGGAGTGTGACCAGGCTCCCTCCCCCTCCGGATAGGAAGGAAGGAAAATGGAGTCTGATAAGAATTTTTTTTTTTTTTTTCTTGCACTGTCAGCAAATTTTTTCCTTCTGGATTGTTTATTGGTAGCCAAGGTTATCCTAATGCTCTGGAAATATGAAACTTCTCAAACAGGAAGGGAACGGATGAAATATCTTGCAGATGCTTTTCTTAGGAAATAGCAGAGGCATGAGAGCACTGGAGGCTTGGGGGGGGGTTGGTGTGTCCCTGTCACCAAGGCTGTGCGAGAGGACGGCAATTTTGTCATTCTGATACAGCACTGAGCTTTATGGCAATAAAGGTTACGGAATCATCAGATAATTCCGATAGCGAGGGAGTTCTGGAGGACGTCTGGTCCAGCCTCCTTTCAGAGCGAGATGGATCAGGCTGCTCAGAACCTCCCCGGATACAGTTTTCAGTATCTCTGAGGATGGAATTTCCAGCACCTCTCCAGACTCCCCTTGCGGGGATTGTCCCGGCTGAAGAAGTCCCGGAAAGAAAAGGCACGTGAAAATGAGCAGAGACCGAGGGTCAGGGGTTGGGCAGTGGTGTTTAGCAAAGAGAAGAGGATGAGGCAGTGGGTGTACGTGGCTTCCCAGCCCTAAGGATGAACAGAAAGTCCAAGTGGGATGAAACCGGGGTTGAAAGTGGTAGAGATCTCCTGTGGTGCTCCAGGAGAGGAGCCTCGCTCTTCCTTTCGTGAGCTGCCATGCACTTTCTTGCTGGCTCTTCCCTTCGTGTCTCCCTCAACCAGTTACTCCTTATCCTTGCACCGTGTTTCCACGTCTTCCTCTCGCTTTCTGTTTCGTCTGGTTGTGCAAACGCATGGCGTAGCACTGCTGCTCTCTTAAGGTTGCAGACTGCTCGTTCTGACTGCTGTGTTGCAGTCCTGCAAACTTCTTTTGCAGTCAGGTGTTTGGGGTGGGTTTTTTAAAGTCAGAATAGGTGTTTGGGGTGGGTTTTTTAAAGTCAGAATAGGTGTTTGGGGTGGGTTTTTTAAAGTCAGAATAGGTGTTTGGGGTGGGTTTTTTAAAGTCAGAATAGCAGCGGAGCAGGAACCGTGAGGTCGGATCCGTGTGGCTTTTGTACCGCTGGCAAGATGGGGAAAAAAATGATAGCTGAGACAGCTCACCTGGATTTCAAGAGGGCACACAATAGGGTCTTTGAAATAAAGGTGTTCCTTTCTCACCCCTAAACCCGTGCAGCTGTGGATGACAGAGGATGGTTCTTGTATGAAAGAAATGGCTGGTTGGGAGAGGGAAAGGAAGTGAGATCCTAGTGAGAGGCTCGTGTTATGAGCCAGGGAGGGCAGCCCTGTGCTACTGTCCCATGTTTTATTCCTAAACGATCTTGATGGGCAGCAAACACTGAAAAACTGTGCTGAATTGCTGAGAATGGTGAACTTCAGCGTCTAGAGCCATCCGAGGTGTCCCAGGAAGCCTGAGGCGTCGCAGTGATGGGGCCGGCAGATGTGGCACGGGGCTGCCAGCCCGCAGGTGCCAGCTGGGATGCCCTTGGACCACAACTGGCACTGGGAGCCTGGGTTTGGGGAACCAGACATTATTGGAAGTGACTGCAGGCTAAAGGAATGGTTGCAGTTCCGTGTGCAGATGCTGATGAAGAACAATAGTCCAGGATTTACGTCGGTGTTTGTGATCCTGGCCGCGTGGCAGTTACGGGCAGCAGTGACCGACAGGGGAATAAGATGCTGGGATTTAGGAAAACAGCGAAGAGCAGAGCACAGTTGCTGCAAAAATCCCTGGTGTGTCCACATCTTAAAAACTGTAGCTCTGGTTCCTGCAGCTCTAAAAGGATATTTTAAAATGCAGGAGGTACAGGGAAGGGTAGTGAAGATGTTCGGGAAGGTGGGTGTGTTTCTGTCTAAGGTGTGACTGAATAGGCTCAGATTCTTCCACTTGTGAAAGCGGCGACTGAGCAGGCTGATGGGGTCTGGGAATCTGTAGACTGTGGAAAATATTGTCTTTTACAGGACAAGGAACGATCAGATGAGAAGTTTTAAGTAAAAACAACTTGGTTCTTTGGGCAACTAGAGAAAGTCCTTGCTACAGGAGGGCACTGGGTGCCCTGAGTTTATGCAGGTGCAAAAAATGACTTTAGTGTTTGTCACGAATAGCACCTGAGCTAACAATTGCGGGATGCTGGAGCAGTAGCACTGATAGTCCACGGTTAGAGGTGTGAGGGAATATCTTGGGGGCAAATGGGTGGCTCGAGTGCCATCAGCAGCGCAGGCCTCCTGCAACTGTCTCTGAAAGTGTTTGACGCTTCCCTTGATAAGCAGCTCTGGTTCTGTGAGGTCCCAGAGAGTGAATCTTGAGCGTGATCAAAGAGATTTGGTTCTGTAGTTGAAACCTTGAGCCACGGAGGGGTTGAGAAGTGGTTGTTGCATTTCTGCAGCCAGCTAAAGACCCGAACGCTGCGGAACGGTTCTCTGCGTCACAGTCTGCAGGTGGGACGCTGAGTGAGTTACTGTGCTGTGATGGGCAAAAGGTTTGTACCCCAAGAATTTAGTCTGGGTGACTGCTTGCCATCACTTATGTCGTGTCCTTTGAGACCTGAGCTTCCAGAGTCAGTGTAGTTGGGTCTTTAGATATCGCTGCTCCTTACGCGGTTGCTGCTGGACCCAGGATGCAGAGCAGACATGAGGTGAGAGCAGGCAGGCGGCCTGATAAATGCAGCTGTGATTGCAAACCTCTTGAGTGGCTCCCGGAGGCACTGGGCACGCTCTGACTGGTGTGGATCCATCTGGCTTCGCTTTGGGCGTCTGGATTTGCATCAGTGCTTCAGGGATGGTTTTGGGGCCGGTGTCAGCCTCTCTGCCCGCCACAAGCAGAGCTGGAGACAGTGGGACACGTGCCCTGCAGTCCCCCCCATCGGGCTGATGTGCCAACCTCTCTTGGGTGTTGTGGATTTTACTGACCTGACACCTCTGAGCTGCCCTGGGACGGGTTTCTTGCTGCAGCAGGGTGCTTTGGAGAGCTGCAGCACGCCTGGCACGCTCTGCCACGCGCCGCTGCCTCACGTGTGCCCTTCTGAGGCTTGGTGGGGTTGGATCCCGCTCTCCGACGTGGCTGTATCGTTCTGCCTGCTCTGACGGTGATTTCGTTCTGTTTGTCTGCCTCTTTAGTGACGGTCCCATCTGTCGAATCTGTCATGAAGGTGGAAATGGGGAGGGACTGCTTTCCCCATGTGACTGCACAGGAACACTGGGCACCGTGCACAAGAGCTGCCTGGAAAAATGGTTATCCTCCTCCAACACAAGTTACTGTGAGCTCTGCCACACAGAATTTGTTGTAGAGAGAAGACCGAGACCTTTGACAGAGGTACCGCTTTCTTCCTGCTTCACTTTTATTTCCTTATCACTTGAGAGAAAATGACTGATTTGCCCTGCTGTCCTCGTGCTTCGTGCTGTCTCCTCCCCCTCGCAGTGCCTTTGCACTCACAAAGAGCAATTTGTTTAGAGAGAACAAGTCTCTTACGAGTCCAAGTGACGTAGTTACAAAAATGCAGTAGTGATGTTTGGGGCAACTCCTACCTGGGAACCCCCCCAAGGCTACCCAGCAGCGACAGGCTGTGGGGCTACAGAAAACATTCCACTCGTAGATACCCTTTAATGCCTGAGCATCCAAAGGTAGAGATCACCACATGACCTCCTGAAATATGAAGCTCTCAGAAATATTCTTTATTTCCTCTTAGTTTTAATCTTACCTCCTCCCAGTGTTGCAGCAGTGCAGCTCACCTGTATGTGACTTTGTGTCGTGTTCTGCTCTCAAAAGTGAGGTGTGGTGATTGCTGATACTGTGCATAAAGGACCCGACGTCTCATGACTTATGTTAACGTGTGCTTCTGAACCTTTGGGTCTTCCTCCTTCCTGCTGAGCCATGTGCCCTGCGACTGCCCCGTGTTCCCCGAGTCGAAGGAAAAGACAGGGTCTGGCTCAGCCAGTCCTTACGTTTCTCTCTGCGTTGACTGTAGGGGAACAAGTTTCCATCAGCCTCCCAGAGTTGGAAGGTGTAGTGCAAGCTCTGGATAGTGGGTTGGTTTGGTCGTTTTGTTTGATTTTTTTTTTTTTTTAAATCACAAGGCTCTCTTCATTCCTCTGTTTAGGCAGTCTGTTGCTGTGCTCACGTTTCAGACTTCCTTTAGCCCCTGAAGTTTACAGCAGCCTCCTGTAATGAAGCCCTTTACAGGTGGGAACAAGGGCAGCTTGAACCAGGCCATCCTCTGGCCTCGGCATCCAAGCGTGCATCCCCAAGGAGGAACAGATAAATCAGTGAGTTACAGTATGGGAGGCTGGAACATGAGTGGGTTGTGTCGGCAGGCGAGCGGGCGATCTTGGTGTGACTCCTGTTTGTGGTGGTGGTGTCGGACCAGGTAGGAGGGTGTTGGCACGCCTGGGCCCACCCTGAAGATGAGAGCGAGCTCCTGCAGCCCTCGCTGCCCACAGCCCCCTTCAGACCCCGTTCGCCGCCTGTGGTGGGCTCTGCCCTGTGTCAGCTTACGTTGGGCTTAGGTTTTTCTTCAACACCATGTGCACCTGCAGCAAAATATCAGCCTACCAGTGGGGGTTAACAATTTTGGGACCTCCCCAGTCCTGCAGCCATCAGCAAGGAGAGAAGTGAGGAAGTGTCCTCTGGAGCTGCCACTGCAAGTGCTCCCATCCTGGCCCTACAGGGTTTGCAGTCACCTCCCTGGCTCTGTGTGGACTGCAGCACATAGCTCTGCTTTTTGTTCCAAAAGTTACTTTTCCTACTGAGAGCGTTTCAAACCAAGGCAAACCAGTGCTGCTGCGCTGCCGGTGAGGCTGCAGGAGGTCTGTGAGCTGCTCCCTAACACCAGACCCCTCATACCTGTCAGGGGTTTGTCAGCACCTGCCGCCAGAACCGTGCGTGTGACGAGACGGGGGTTTATTCTGGTTTGTAACTGTGACTGCTCTTGCCTGCTCTCTCCTTCCCCTTGCTCCATCAGTTAGATTAAAACCGAGTCACAGCTGGGATTCTAAGCTCCTTTTCACATCTCTATTTCCACTCCCACCAGTTCTAGAGGTTATTTCCTTTCCCTTCCCGCCTCCCTCTGAGGGTGATACCTGTCCCCGCCTCCTTCCCGCTGTGCCCAACTCTCCTTCTCACACTTCCATCTCCCCTGGGTGCCCAGTAAGCCGCAGAGGTGAAAAGAGCCCCCCAACTGGGGAAACATTCAAGCTTCAGTTTGCAAAATTGATATTCGGTTCTAGTGATAGTTTATTTTGCAACTGGCTGTCGTTGACTTGACTGTCTGAGACAGCAGAAGGCTTTAGACTACAGTGCTAAACCAAACCATGTATTTAGGCAAAGCAGTTTGTGAAAGAGCCATTACATCAGTGGTTAGTACTGTCTGAGCTTTATCACTTTTCTCCCAGCTGCTAAAACATACCAAATGGCTCTTTGACCAAAAACTCTCAAGTGGTTGTTCCAGAGGTTTAAAACCATTGCTTTAAAATGTTTGGGAAGGGCTGTGCCTTGGTCTTGAGGACACACCACAGGCAAGCCCAGTAACAGTGAGCTTGCCGGGGTTTAATGCGGGCCAAAATTTTGAGTGTGGCTTTCAGATGGTTTAGCTTAAGAGCTCATAAAGTATTCATGCCCCGAAACAAACACGTGGGAGTGTGTTTAGTCATAATTCACAGATGCTGTAGCACCTCGTAACAAGTACAGGCTTGGAAAACTGCATACTTGAATAAAAGCTCAAAGACCAGCATATACTGGCGGAGTTTCTCCTCTGACAATGACATCTGCGCCTCCAGCAGGCAGGAGGTGCTCGTCAGGACGGTGCTTCTGCAAAGCCCTGGGTCCTCTGTGCACCTTCTTCTCTGTACTCCAAGGCAGATGAGTGAGCAGCTTGGGACAATCGAGTTTCCATTCCTGCTGAAATCGGTGAAGAGCCCCCCTGAACTGGAGCCTGTACGGGCAGAGTGACCAACAAGCGATCTGTGAGTGCTGAGAGGTGGTGAGTGGCGGCATTTACGGAGCCCCAAACGCAAGAGGAGTGCCGCCGTGTTTTCGGAGAGGAAACACCCACAAAATGTCCCGCGGTTCAATTTCTCGTTTTCCTTGGGAGGTTGTCGCAACCGCTCCAAGCTTCTGTGCCACCAAAATCCGTGTTCATCAGAATTGTAGAATGGTTTGAGTTGGAAGGGACCTTAAAGGTCATCCAGTTCCAACCCCCTGCCATGGACAGGGACACCTCCTGCCAGACCAGGTTGCTCAAAGCCTCATCCATCTTGAACGTTTCCAGGGATGGGGCATCCACAGCTTCTCTGCACAACCTGTTCCAGTGTTTCACCACCCTCGGAGTAAAGAACTTCTTCCTAAGGTTTGATCTAAATCTTCCCCGCTCTAGTTTAAAACCATTTCCCCTCATCCTGTTGCTGCACACCCTTGTGAACAGCCCCTGCCCAGCTCTCCTGCAGCCCCTTCAGGCACTGGGAGGCCGCTCTAAGTTCTCCCCTTTAGGAGCCTTCTCTTCTCCAGGCTGAACAGCCCCAGCTCCCTCAGCCTGTCCTCATAGGAGAGGGGCTCCAACCCCCTGGTCGTCTTCATGACACCCTCTGGGCCCTCCAACAGATCCGTGTCCTTCTTGTACTGGGAACTCCAGAGCTGGACACAGAACTCCAGGTGGGTTCTCACCAGAGCAGAGCAGTGACAAGACACTGGCACAGATTGCCCAGAGAGGCTGTGGCTGCCCCTCCCTGGAGATGCTCAAGGCCAGGTTGAGTGAAGCCTGGAGCAACCTGGGCTGGTTCAGGGCGTCCCTGCCCACGGCAGGGGGTTGGATTAGATGATCTCTGAGGTCCCTTCCAACTCAGGCCATTCCAGGATTCTACGAGTGTGAAGTTTGCTTGAGCTTTTCCTTCACTGAGGGGCTGACTTCCAGAACTTGGCTGCTCTGGGAATCATGCCCGCTGTTCCCTGAGGCTCTGCCTTAGTGCAGAGCCCTCCTGCAAGAGCTGATAATGGCTTTCCATGAGTCCACTCTGTCTGCAGTCCAGCGTAACCTCATCCCCACACCAGATTGGGCTGAAACTCTTCACCACATACTTTTGAGGAAGTGTCATGCCCACGTTGTTCATCTGTTTCTGAGAAGAGGGCTGGGGAAAGAGGCTGCTTAGTCATTTAAAAATGACACGGTCCCCTCAGCCTTCTTATCCGAGAATTTCTATGCTCCTTTATTGCAGAGAGGGGTGGGGAGTGTTTCGAAACTTTTGGGGAAGTGATGCTCATGTGTGTCTGTGCCTTCTAGTAGCTCTGATCAAAGTCTGCCGTTCGCCAAGTAAAACTGGGAAGAGAAATCAGGAGGATAAATGGGATGGAGGCTTGGACTGGGAGCTGTGCAGGAGCATGCTTTACGGCAGCAGCATCGATGAGTGGGTCTGTCCCAGGTGTGAAAGGCTCTCCGGGCACCCAAGCTCCCTTCTGCTGTCACTTGCCACCATGAAACCCACGAGAGAACTGGGTGACGAGCTACCTGCCCATGTTGGTCCTCCCAGGAGAAGGAGCTGCTCGTGCTGTTTGCTCTGCTGTGTCCTGCCTTTCCAGCCTGGGAAGGCTTAGAGCTGGCCAGCACAGCTCAGCTCTGCAATGGGCCCCCAGCCCCATGAAAAACAAGCTCTGTTTGTGTGTGTGTTTGAGGGGCCTTGAGAAGGAGAGAGGCCGAGAGCTGACTGTGGGTTGGAGGCGGCGTTTTGGTGACTGCTGTGGGGAATCGACGCGGTCGAGTTGAAATGCTCCTGCGGAAGCTGCAGAAAGTTCTTGGAAGTCAGGAAATGCCACAACCAAAATTGCCTCAGTTTTTACCTCGGCCCTTTATCTGCGTGGCGGCGTGGTCTTCATCTGGTCACAGACCGCGTCTTCCAGGCTCGGAGCAAGGGTGAGAGCTGCCCCCTAGCTAACTTGGGTTATCCCACCGTGTTGTGTGGCCGTGTGCTCTTGTATCACGAGACAGAATTATTCATTTCCCCATCAGCTTCTCAGGGGTACTTACTGCTGAGATAGCTGAGCACTTCACAAACAGTAATTTAATTTTGCAGCCTCCTTCAGGGAGGGAAGACAGCAACCTCATTCAGCATAGATTAAAGAGAATTTTTTAATAGAGTCGGATTTTTGTTTTCCTTGAGCAGCCATTTATTTACATTGTGGTCTGTTCAATGTAAAAATAGTAGCAGTGTTCCCTGCCAGCCTGCCTGATCTCTGACTGCGAGTCAGGAGCCAGCTCTGGCAGCCGCGGGCTGACCCATGGGTGCGGGGAGCAGATCTCCTGCAGCTCAGCCTGGTTCAGTTATTTTTTAACTAAGAAGCTGGTTGAGAGCTGGGAAAAAACCACAAGAGGCTTTTGTTGATTGTTAGGCTGAGAGATCGGTGGGCTGTGTCGAAGCCCCACGGGCGAGGGTGGGCAGCTGAACTGCATCGTGTGCCATGAAAGGACGGGGGCTTCTGCGTGGCCTCTGAACTGGTTTCCAGCAGAAAAGGGTCGTGCACTGGGGCTCTGGAATGAGGAGCATGTCCCCAGCGGAGAAGGAGACGGCCAAGCCTTGGAGAGGGATGGTGTTCCACGACTTGACTTCCCTACGTCAGTGACAGTTTAACGTCCATCCATCTATTTACGTCAGCTTTCCTGGAACGGATAGTTTCTTCATTGTTCCGATAATGTTGAACAGAGAAAATGCAGTTACTGCCTGGGATTCGTCTTCAGGAACACCTGTACCTTTGCTGTCCAGAGCATTGTAGGAGAAAGAGCACAGGCCTTTGGAAATGAAACTTTACTCTCGTCTCAGCAGCTCTGTCTCCCAGGCCGGGGGTGGTCACACAGTTCTCTAGGGTTTTATTTGGGTTTATTTGCTGTAGCTTTTCATACCTTAAATTTGCTTCGGCCAAACCTTGTTCTCTCTACCCCAGCCAAAACCAGTTGGGGTGGGTCAACTTGTCTGTATTTTTCTGGCTGTAGGAGAGCCAAGGTGAGCGCTGTTCCGGGCAGCTCGTATGAGTCTCAGTATCCCCCTCTCTTAGCGTTCTCCCTTCCCCGTAAACTCCTCTCTTTGATCTGCAGCTAAACCCAGCACAAACCTGTTTTCCCTTACAAAGGGCTCTCCTTGCTGGAAACACTTTGTCCTGCAGGATTTCAGGTGGAACCACGTGAGTTTGAGGCATTTGGTACTCTATTGGATGCACTGTGGGTTTCTAGACAGCATTTTCAAGGGTGATGCTGTGGCTTTGTTTCTACAGCCCTTGTGCATGGCTCCTGGTCTCCTCCAGCCCCGACACCCACAGGGTTGAGTCCTGTCCTGTGTTCACCCTCCGCTTCCCCAGGTTACCAGCAAAAGCGTTTCCCTTCCCCAGCTGCCTTGCTCCGTGGGTCTTACTGTGGCGCTGACCCTCTCCTTTCTCTTCTCAATTCATTAACCTCTTGTAAAGCGTTTTAAATTTAACCTATTAATTTTATTCCCTCGGAGTGTTTCCAAACCCCGCTTCCACCCTGGTGACCCCTATTTCGGGCCGTCCACCCGTGCCAGGGGTCAGCTTTGGTTTCCCGTCCCCTCGCGCCGGCGCGGTGCCGTGGGTTCCCCGGGTCACCGCTGATCTTCGCGCGGACACGTCCCCGGCTGGCACGCAGGCAGGCGGCAGAGCAGCAGCTGTTTAGTCCCAGCAAAATGCCAGCCCGTGTGAAAGAGGAAGGACGTATTTTTGTCCACACGTCGTGTAAATCCTTGGGAGAGGAGCCTTCGGGTGACAGGAGTCGGCTCTGAGAGTGAGTGTGGATTTCTAGTCCCAGGGCCAAGGCTCTGGCTTTCCTAAAGCTACCAGGATGTCAAAAGCCAACAGATCCTGGTGGTAAAAGCTAACTGGTGTTACGCATGACTTGTTCTTAAAGCTTCTCTACGCATTTAATACCTTTGCTAAAGCAGAACTCGTTTAAGACAACTCAGTAATTCCCTGGCAAATCAGTCACTGCTGGAGCAGTTTAACCACACCCTTTGTTCCCATGTTTCTCTCCCGGCAAGCAGGTCTCGTGATGGAGCCACAACAAAATTCTGCTTCCTTGCCTTCAGCGCTAATGCTTTCCCACAATGTGTATTAACATGCTTTATTTATAAACGGCAGCTTTAGAAATATCCGTGTGTTCCTGTGCCTTTGCAAACCAGTTCTTTCCGAGGCTATGACGCAGTGCAGGAGACTGACACATTTTTTTCCTCCTCCTCTTTTCCTTTGTTTTATTATGCAGTTTTGATTAAACGATGCTTATTTTTTCACTGACTGCTAGTACTTCTCGTTCGCTTAACCTGGATATATTATATGGGTCAGTGGATTTTATTTAATATTTGTTTGTCTCATAGGGAAAGTACGGCTTCCAAACACAACTGTTGCCTGCAGCAAAGGGTGTTTGAAATTCTTGGAGATGTTTGCTTGGCCGTTTGGGTCACGCTGGAGTAGGGGACGCCTCCCGTGGGTCTGCCACGTGCAGTCCCTGCCCCATCTCGCCAGCCTCCCAGACCTCTGACACTGTGAGAGATGCTGCTGGGATGTCTCCAGCACAAGCAAAGTGAGGTTTGCGGGGGACAGCAGTGACATTACTCCAGCTTATATTGTTAGAAAAAGAAATTTTGCCTCCAGGCACCGCGCCTGGTGCAGTTCAGAGAAGCGAGATGTGACGTAAACTCTCCCCCACCCTTCCTCCAGCCTTATCTGCCTTGCAGACCCACTTGTTTCTTTGCTTTCCTTGAACTCCTCTGTGAACACACTGCTTCTCTGCCCCCTTCCCCAGCTCGTCTCTCTCCTTGCTCGGCGCAAGCCTGTGTTAGACTCCTGCATCTGGTAAAAACCAAATCACTCGTGGCTCTGCCTGGGTCCCATCCCTCTCTCAGCTCTTCCTCTCTCTCTTTGCTTGTATTTGCTGCCTGAAGATGCTCTTCTCACATCCTACCCTAGATCCTCTTGTTATACCTCTGTGCACTCCTGGCACTGCTCTGCAAACCTGGAATGGCCTCTTTGGGGTCCGAACTGGAAATATTTCATGGCACTTGGCACTGACAAGCACTGGTCTCTTCCTTACGTATCCATCTTCACCGCTTTCGCCAGCCCTGTCTGTGACCAGAGGATCCAGAGGATGAGGTGCAGCTGCTGGCAGTGCCGTGATCTCTGATTTTGTGCACGTCGTCGTGTGCCATTTCCCGTGGTGACACCAACCGCAGAAGCACCTGCTGCTGTGCAGGGAAGCGTCCTGGTGATCTACAGCGCTGCTGGGCTCGGTTCCTCTCCTGTCCATCACTTCGAGTGCTCTTGCAGCTCTTGCTCTCCTGGGGTCAGCCTGGTGCTCTCCGCTGACTGGAGTTGGGCATCGGGGTGGGTCTTGTGCCTCTACAAGGAGAGATTCAGGTTGTTGGGGTTTGTGGAGCATCAAGCGGTTGCACGGTGGGGAAAGGAGGCCGAGGAGGGACAGCTTTGCTCTGCAGCATTTAACGGCTCCGCTTGCAGAACTTGGAGCATTTCTGGATCTTGGCTTCCTGAACTCTCAGTGTGCTGCTGGAAAACATCCCTCCCCACCTTGGTAAAGGAAACGGGACTGTCCTGCCGGGACTGCCCATGGAGCTCGGTGGCCTGCAGGAAGGTTTCGGTGGGTGCCCAGAGAAGGGGTGTGATGGTCCCTCTTCCAAAGCTGTGTTTTTCGATTTGCCACGTTTCTCTGGGCAGAGACAGGGCTAATCACACTGGTGGGAAGCAAGATCATGTTTTTTTCTCTGGCTCACCTAGTCAGGCACCAGGTCAGCAGTGAAAGAAAAATCAACAGACACCTGAGCAACCACAGGTGGGCAGAAAGGACACGGGATGTTTTGTGATGCAGCTGGCTTTACCCAGCCAAACACTCCTGTTGTTGCCGTGGCTTGCATCATACTGTAGCTGTGAAGCACGTGGGGAACTGTGGCAGTGTCAGCCGGTGAGATTGGCAGGTCACACTGGTCCTCAGCGATGCTCACCGGAGTGGTGGCCCAAATCCAGGTCACGCTGGCCCCCAGAGCAGCTGGTCCATCAACAAGGCTGAGAGAGACCCGAGCATGTGCCGGCCAGACTCTGCTGGTCTCACTGGGGCTGGCACCACACTGGTCCCAGTTGGCGTGGGACTGCCGTCGGCTGGCCCGCGAGTGCTGTTTTCTGCGGCGTGTTTTCTGGAACAGGGGCCAGTCGCTCACAGCCGTGTTCCCTTTGCAGCACAAGGTACGTGAGCTGTACAAGCCGATGAAAGCTTGTTGTCAGCCACCCGTCTGTAACCCCCCCAGAAGGTGCCGAGCGCTGCTGGGACAGCCCTCATCAGTCCGTTCCTCTTGGTCTCGAGACACGTGGAGTTAGCAGGTGCTGGCATGGGCTGTCTGGGAGACTGCTCTGTTACACTTTGAGCTCCATTCTTGGCTTCTGGAGGTGCTGATGATGTCCTGCCGTCTTTTTCTGCATGCCCTCCTCCTGCTCTCCTCCACCTGGGGCTCACCCCAGTTTCGTGGGCACTGCGGCACCGAAAGGTCGGATACTCATCATCCCACAGCCCTGCTGCAGGTCCTTGCCATAACCCTGCTGATCCCAATAGAAAGAACATCTGGGAAAGCCTCAGGATCGTGTCAGAGAACCAAGAAGTAGGGTTGTACCTGGAATAGCTTCTTGTTGCCCAAGCAGAGAGGTGCTTTCAGCAGGGAGGGCAGTCTGGGACCCCACTCGTGGCCGAAGGGGGAGCACGCAGCCAGCTCTGCCTCTTCCCCTCGAGTCTCACGTGTGCTCGCAACATGGAAGCAGTTGCTTTTTGAACATGGCCTGGAAGAAGACCAAGTTGTGCTTTTGTTGCTTTCCCATGTTTGCTCGATAGTTTTCCCTGCGAAAATTGTTTAATCTGACTGACCACTTTTTGGATTGTGTGCGAGGTTTATTTGAAGCATCGTATGCACTAACGTGCTGCTGTGCCAGAAACCCTGCGCCCTTAGGGTGGCTTACTGCATTTTTTTCTTTTTCTTTTTTACTGCGTCAGTGCAGATTGGCCAAGTAAATCAACCACTTCAAAAGGAAATTAATTTGCTTCCTGCCTTTACATGTTTGGCCCCTTTCTTAGGGAGGAAGAAGTAGTTTCAAAGGTCACAAGGAATATAAATAGAATGAGATGCAGTAAAATACCTATCTGTTTTCAGTTCTTGAGATTCTTATTGGATGAGGGTCAAAAGTGAGCCACGATGTTCTCTTGCAGGGGATGGGGTGCTCAGGGGTTGCTGCCAGAAGGATGTTGCTCTGGTTGGGATAATTCAGCATTCGCCCACGTGCTGTGTAGCCGGGTCAGCCCGGTGCTGGTAGGAGAAGGGGAAGCCAGGATCACAGCCGGGGATTCGAGGGATGGAGCTGCCAATGCACCATTTGCAGGAGCAGCTTTGCTGCGTAGATGAATTGCGTCCGCCCTCGCTTCCTCTCGGGGTTCCCCGGGACTGCGTGCGCGGCTCTTATCTTCCCCACGCAGCTCGGCACCACTAATCTCCTCTGCAGAACCACACGAGGGGTGACTTGGAGGTCTGCCTCCCTTCTCCCAGCTCCTCCTGTCCAAACCACACTCATTGCTGCTCTGAGATGTCCTTCTGGCTGTCTAGACATCAAGTTGTACTCGGAACGGCTTTAAAAATGCTCCCAACTTGTCCTCTGTTATCGCAGGAGCGTTACTCGGTCCCCAGATCTCTCCACGCTCTTAAGCTTCCAGCTTACTCTCTAGCTCCAAGCGTTCTTGCACTGTTTGGATCTCTCAAAATCTCTAAAAATCTTGCTTGTCGGTCCTCCCAGCTCAAATTCCTGGCCAGGCTCTTACCTGTTGCTGCAGCACCTTCTCCTCCGTTCTTGGCCAGCTCCGTGTCCCATCGCGGCGTCTGCAGAGCACGCTGCCGCCGTGCCTCTGAGCACCCCAGCCACGTTGCTGCTCCTTGCTTGCATTTGCCATCTCCCCCTTCTCTTTCCCATTTCAACAAAAGCTGCCTGCCCCTCTCCTCCTGCCCTCACCCCTCTGTTTCATCCTGCTGGACATCCCTCGCAGCAGACTCTCCGGAGTTAAACCTGCGCTGACACGTGTGCCCCCGTCCGTGCTCCCCTTCTGAGCCAACATCTTCCCATCTTTCTGGCCAGCCGTGCCCTCAGGTTACCCGTGCTTGGTTTTGACCAATTAATTTCTTGCATACCTGCCACTACCCCTTCTGTGTTGCCATTTAAACTGTGGTTTCCCCTGTAGGGAAGGAGGTTTGCGTGCGTAGCTCCCTTTTCATGCTGCCTGTTCAAAGGTGGGCATCCTACTCATGCCTGGTGGTAGGACTGCCTTGGGGATGTTCCCCTCCCTGCTCTGACTGTGTCTTTCAGTCATGTTCTTCTATTTTATTTAGGGTTTTTTTGGGAAAAGAAAACAAGTCCTAAATGAGATCAGTCATCCTTGTGCAGGAAGGAGGGAAGGGTCTGACAGCCTGGCTTACAGAACTCCCAGTAAAAACTCTGGGTATTAGTAGGAACTACAGCTGCTTGCTATTCTAAAAAAGGAAAGGCAAGGCTGAAAATAGCATAATCCCAGGAAAACTAGAACAATTGCTGTTGTTGAAGTCAAGTATATAAATGAACCCACGATGGAGGCGTGTTCGGAATCCTCAAAGTAGTGATCTCCGCCCGTTGCTGGAAACCTGTCTGCAACAGAGCTGCACTCGTTCTGCAGATTTTTGAGAGCTGCAAGAGAGAAGCACTTGCAAAGCTTTTGCAGAGAGCAAAGTGCAGTAACCTCGGCTGCGATGGATCTCTCGCTGCCTGGGAGGCAAGAAAGGAGGCTTGAAACTGGGAAGGACTACACTGGAATCGTCTCTGTCCTGGTCCTGGCAGGTCTCTCCTGCGGGTGGCCACCAGCAGGGGAAAGGCCTTCGGGATTTTGCAGTTGTGAAGGTGGAGTCAGGAGCTGCGGGGTCGTGCCTCATCCCTTCATGGGCACAGGTTGTTCTGTAAAACAGGTTGTTCTGTAAAAGAGAAGGGGTTTGTGTTACCTTCCTTGGCCAGGGCCAGCCCAGCACTCTTGGCTGCTGTCCTTCATCTGCTCAGGTGCAAAGCTTTCTGCTAGTTACTCACTTTCTTTTTTTTTGTTTTCTGCTTTTTTATCTCCAGTCTTGGATCTTTAGTTCCTGAAGCGGTGTGCTCTTTGCTCCTCTCTCATCATCTCGATGCAAACACCGGGTGCGTGGGTGCCTGTGTTCCCCACTGCTGGCACTGGCTGGGGGCCGGGGTCCCTGCTGATCTGCGCTGCCGTGGCTCCTCGGGCCCCAGGGACAGACTCGTACCCGTGAGAGCGCTCCCGCAGAGCTGCCGTGCACAGTCTCCCAGCTGGATCTGGGTATTTCAGACTCGATTTTAGTCGGGAGCAAAACTCTAAAACGCCACCGATCTCCGAAAGGAACCAGAGGGCTGGGTTTGGGACACCTGCCCTTATGGCTTGGCATTACCACAGACCCCAGCACCCCAGTTTCCCATAGCCCCTACACCAGTGGCAGAGTCCGGGTTATGTTTCTGTTGAAGCTCAACCCAAGACCCATCAGATCTTTATTAACCCAAGCTTTGCTGAACCGACCTCCCTCTGACCACTGCCTGCTCCTTGCTGCTCCAGCAGAGAGCCCAGGCAGTGCCCGTATTTACTGCTTTCTTCCCCCGCACATGTCCTTCAGGTGTCTCTTCCCTTTCCTTTGTTGGTCGATAGAAACACACGCTCTCTGGCTCTATCTTTAGGGACGGTTTCTGCGCATTAAGCGCACGCGCCAGGTACATACAGCCTGCAGGGAGCGCGAGAGCTTCCCGGAGCAGCAGCCCTGTTCTGTTCTCACGCCGCGCCTGCCGCTGCCTCACGCCCTTTCCCCCTTCCTTCCCGCAGTGGCTCAAGGACCCCGGTCCCCGCAATGAGAAGAGGACCCTCTTCTGCGACATGGTGTGTTTCCTCTTCATTACTCCCCTGGCAGCGATCTCCGGCTGGCTGTGTCTGCGCGGGGCCCAGGATCACCTGCAGTTCAACAGCCGCCTGGAGGCCATCGGACTCATAGCACTAACTATAGCACTTTTCACAATCTACGTCCTCTGGACGCTGGTAAGTGCTGCTGCCCAGGGCCTCGGTTCTGTTCAAAAGGGAGGTGGAGGTAGTGGCTCGCACCGCGCCGGCGCAGCCAGCTTGTCCTGATTCCCCTCGTGAGAAAACCTTGGGCTCTTCCTCTCGAACGTCCGTTTAATTACGTTCAAATGGGAGCTGCTAAAGTTGTTGCAGAGAACGAGAAACCACTTCCTGATCATCTGCTTTCCAGATTGTCAATCTGGGAGCCGTGTTCCCCGGGGTGTCGTGTGCCCGAGCGTGGCTGGGGCTGGGCAGGAAGGTCTGGTGCTGGGGGCAGGCAGCCGTCCAGCTCACGTACCTGTTCCTGTTTTCGAGAAAAAACACAAACTTGGTGTGGTTCAGGAAGAAAATAATACCTGGAAAATGTTTGACTCCTACGTAATCTGCCATCGTATCCTTCCATGCTTTGTGCTGCCCGGCGCAGGCTGGCCGTGCCCGAAGGAGGTGCAGGCTCCAGGCTGGGGGTCTCTGTTGCTGCAGCTAAACAAATTCTGACACAGTATTTTTAAGATGTCAGGAGCACAGAAAGCCGTGTGTAAGGAGCACCCTGGCCCTGGGGAGACCTCTGACTTCTCTCTCACAGTGGGCTTTTGGAGTCAAGCCCTGCGCTGAGGCTGGGAGCCATCTGCCTTGGCCCACGGCTTTGTAACCGGGCTGCCGGGGTCAGTGGGGACCGCGCTTGATGCTGTCTGGGTGTTGGACTGATCCGTGCTGGGAAGGAGCTTCCTGCAGATGCCTCCTCGCTTTGCATCTCCTTGGATGTGCTGAGTTAGGCGGCTGGGAGCTTGCAGCTTGGGGCGAGTCCAGAAAAGCAGGAAAGCAAATGGGAATTGGCTGTGTCGTGCATCTGTGAGCACTCCCGGGCGAGAGCCCAGAGGAGCCGCTGGGCTGGGGAGCAGCTCCCTGCCCGGCCCCTGCCCCAGCCCTGGGCATTCCCCCGGCCCCTCTCTCTTGGGGCTCCGGGGCCAGGGCCTTCCCTCTGTTTCCCTTTCAGTTCTTCAACCTTCTGTTGGGCATGTTTGTGGGTTTGGATCTTCTGTTCTTCTCTCCTGTTCAAAGCCCTGTGTGTGCTCGTGCCCCCCGATAGCCATTTCCAGCTGCTTGCTGGGAAGCACCTTTTTGGGAAGGGAAAGAAGTGCAGCTGCTGGAGGAGAAATAACAGGACCCCAGAAGGTGGCAGCTCTGCGGGCGCTAGAAACGCCACAACCCTCTTGGCTGCCACCTCCTGCGCTGATCTCTCTGAGTAACAGCTTTCCCAGGGGTTAGGACGCTCCTTGCACCTCTCCCACGCAGGCTCGGGTGCTGGAGGGGGTGACCTGGTGCTGCAGCCTTCGCTTGGGGGGGCCTGCAGGGAGGTCGGTGCTGCTGTCGAAACCCGCAGCGAGTGCAGAGCGCGGGAGGGGGTGAGGAGGGTCTCTGCGGCGCTGTGTACGCGCTGCGTGAGGCGCGTTAAAATTGGGAACCTGACAAGGAAGTGCTTCCATCTTCTCTGTCCCAGGACTGGTGCGGAGAAGCCGGAAATCTGGAGGAAATGGGAAAATTTGAGGGTTTTTTGTGAAATAATTGGTTCCTGAATAAAATGGCTCCAGTTCTGCTCCTTTCCAGCCTCGATGTTTCTATATTTGTTGTTCGGCTGAGCGAACAACCCTTTTGTTCAGAGGGATGTACGGGTGGGCGAAAGCTGTCGGGCCGCTTGGTCTCCTACGGGGGCTCGGCACACGGAGCGCCCCACACTGTACCATGTCCCCCGGCCCGGGGGTGCCGAGCGTGGGCGGGTGACCGCGGGCTGTGGCGGCACTTGGGTAACCAGACCGATGCGCTCTTGCCCCGCCAGGTTTCCTTCCGCTACCACTGCCAGCTGTACTCGGAGTGGCGAAGGACCAACCAGAAAGTCCGCTTGATGATCCCGGCCTCGCGGAGCCCTCACCCCGTGCCCCACTCCCTCCTCTCCTCCAAGCTCATGAAGAAGACGGCGGATGAAACCACTGTCTGAGCCCTCCCTCGGCCTCCGGGCCCGGGGCAGCAGGAGAAAGAGGGTCGGGCGTCCCCGCACGCGCAGGAGACGCAGCGGCTGCGGAGGCACCGGAGAACAATCATCCCGCCCGAAGGGACTTTGCGGTCAGCACGTACTTTATACTGTGGCCAACGGACAGATAATCGGCGTCTGTCGTGCGAAACGGCCCAGAAGAGCCAGGTGACAGAATGTGCCTGTCTGCAGGGACACTTTCCTATAATTAAATACCGTATGTGGAAGATATCTCCGTATATATATATATATATATATCTATATATAATATTATTTTTTAATGGCCATGCATATTGTGTTTCAGTCCTTTTGTGTTGATGTTCTAAGCTTCAGTATAGAAGCTGGCAGCCTGATCTCATTCAGAGGTTAAATCTATGCCTTTTCTCTAAATGAGCATATAAAGAACACTTTTCATCCACCGTTCTTGAAAGTCCCCTTCTCCTTTGCACTAAATTGGTTTTGATAATACTGCAGCAGCCTCCCCCGTTACTCTTTGGTCTCTTTCGTGGTGTTTCTGTCCTTTGTAGAAGGTTGTGTGGTTTTAATAATTATTAATCCCAGAAGGAGTAAAATGACGTAATACTGAACGGAGACATTTTGTATTGTAAAGTACTGTAATTTTGAGAATTTCACAAGAAGTTTCAGAATGAGAAGATCTTTTCCTGTGCGATCTCACGAAACGCTTTCCCCTGGCTCATCCCCGGGTCTCGGGTGCGCTCGGCGCTTGGTGTGTCTGGCCAAGGTGGATGGAGGATGTGAGGGTGGGAAGCGATGGCTCGCAGTAGCTGAACCCCCCATCGCCTTTTGCTTTCAAAAGACTCAGAAAGGAGCTTTCCGGACCCCAAAAGGCTGGAGTCGCTGTTCGCTGATGTCCTTTCACTCTCTTGAGGCTGGACCTCTCACAGTCCCCGTCACACACACCGTGCGGGACAGGCGGGCTCCGCAGGACGCGGGGATCTCGGCCATCCCCACGGGCTCGATTTGCACATTCCTCGGCCGAGCCGGAGGAGCTGCTGTGGTTTGGCTCACCCCCGAAAATGCTGCCTGCCTCTCCTGTGTCCTCTAGTGAAACACCCCGAGTTCACTGGTCCCTTCTCCTGCGGGGCCGTCGTTCCTCCTCCTCCATCCACCTGCCTCTCCAGCACATCCAGCTAACGACACCCTCTGTCTCGGGGTGCCCAGTCTGCCAGGGGTCTCCCTGCGTTGCGCTTCGGTCCCAGCCTCTCTGCTGCCTCCCCACCCTGCCGGACGATGCCTGTGCTTGGTGCTCTGCTTGCCCGAGCCCTGTGAGGCCATGAGGACGTGGTGCTGGCGCTGCCCTGTTCCGCGCAGCTGCTTGGCAGGAGCCTTGGCTCTCTCTCGTGTGACGGTGAGGGTTGGGAGCAGGGGTGAGGCACACTCCAAGGTGCCCGTGTCCTTGCAGTGGGTGGTGGTAGCCACATACTCTGTCCCTCTGCTCCTTTGGTGAACCCAAATGAGTCAGTCCAATGCTCTACTGGATTGAGACCTGTGATTTCTTGAAATCAAAGCACCACACGCCGTTCCTTCTCCTCTCTAGCTGTGAAGCAGGGTGCTTTTCCTTACTTTAGGCTGGAAGTTGCCGGTGGCATGAGCAGCAGAGGCTGGTGTCTTGTCTCCCCAGCCCTGGGGCCTGTTCTGTGTCTGCTCTTTTCCTCCATCTCCCGTCCCAGGGTTCTCAAGCAGCTCAGCGATATCCCAGCACATTTTGAAGAAACCCCTCTCTGCCCAGCCGTGGGCCAGTCTGAGCTGGTCTCTGCTCTGAGCACGAACATCTCGTTTGATCACGGGGTGAACGTCTCCTGCCTCGGCCAGGCGATGCCTCTCTGCTCCCCTCTCTGCCACCCTCCCTGCCTGTCCCTTCCCTTTTGCCAGGTGGACACCTTCCCTGTCGTGCAGGGCTGGCTTGGCGCCGGTGCTCCTGGAGACCTGCAGCACAGAGAGACCTCTTCAGCCCAGTTGCAGCTGCGGTCCCTGCTTCAAACCCCCCTGTGCCGTGCAGCTCCCACGCAGACACCCCTTTCCTCGGCAGTGAGCGCCGCACCACTGCCCTGTGCCTTGTCCTGGGCACCCCTTCCTTCAGCCCCCAACAAACCCCGTGTGACCAGGACATTCCCAGTGAATAAAAATGTGGGGATTTGGTTTATCCTTCCCAGCCCTGCCTGCCTCCTAGGAGCTCGGTCTTGTGGTGCATCTAGTTCTGGCAGGTAATGAAGGATGCGCGCTCCCGTGCCACATTCCCCCCGGTAAGGACTAACAGAGCCGGTGTTTTGGTCAGGAAATCCACTGCTGATCCAAATATGCAACTGTGAAAGCCACAAGTCCTCCCCGGCAGGGGCAGCTGGGGCCTGGCCCTGTGCTGCTGCGCAGCCGTGGCTTCGCTCTCAGCTTCATCGTCTTTATCGTAGTTGCCAGTAATTGGAGTCGTTGCATGTGCCCCTGCAAAACCCAACAGTGACTCTTGGAGTCTTCTGCTCCTTCCCAGAGGAGATGTTCAGCTCGTGGATGTGGGAAAGCAGTGTCTGTGACCCGCCACGATCCAGTGTCATGGGGAAACGGGCTGTGCAATTATGTAAATAAAAGTGAGACAAACTTTGGGCTCTTGCGTCGTTACTGGAGACGGGAGGGCCTGGAGAGCCCAGGCTGCCCCCTGCTATCGGGCTCCCCAGGGTGCTGTGGGCAGCGTTCCTGACCTGCCCCCAGAGAGGCAGCAGAACGTTTCCTATTTGAGCAGAAGCTGGACGAAACCCGGAGCTTTTTGTCACCTGCAGGCAGGTTTCTCTTGTCTGTGCACAGAAGCCTCCCTGGTGCGGGCTGAGCAAGGAGGTGACATTTTGGCCAAGGGAATCCTTTTGGCCTCTCCATGGAGCGGGCGTGGGGCTGCAGGAAGCCATCCTGGGGGTCCCTGCAGAGCTCCTGGGAATCACCCGGCCAGCGCCTGCCCCGCTGCCGGCCCAGCCCGTGGCTCCAGGGAGCCGGGAGGTGCCGGACCTGTCTTCCAGCTTTCCCAGGGTTTCTCTGCAAACGTGAGGGTTTTATGTTCCTGACTGAAAACTTTCCAGCCTGTGCTTTGCACAAGCCCACGCCCTCTGCAAGGAGCCAGCGCTCTGGCGGCACCCTCCCTGCTTGATGTTTGTTTGGTTTTTAACCCGTGTCTTCCGGTTGCTGCAGTTTCCCTCTTCTGCGCTTTGTGACTCGACAAAACATTTATCAAGTTTTCATCAGGGTGTAAAACACTGTGGTGTGCAGTTTACGTGGACGACATTATAATGTCCTGCCCTTGCAGGGACAGTGTCCCTCAGCATGTCGCTGTCTGCCAGACCAGGGGATCACAGTGATTGTCACCGGTCTGCGATATTATTTTGATTCTTGGCCTGACTCCCGAGGGATTCTATCCAGGTACGTGGGCTGTGGTTCTGCTCCAGCTCCTCTCTCGCATTGCTCACACCGGTTGCCCCCCCAGGAACTGGTCTGGGGGACACACGCCCTTCCAGACACCGTGGCTGGTGTTTAGGACCCCCCACCTGCTCCAGGAGCTGCTTTGAGACCTCCAGAGCTGAGAGCACAGCCCCGGGGTGCTGCACCCCCCAGCTGACTGCAGCAGCTGCCACCAAACCCACGGGCACTGGTGCCCCCAGGAGCTCGCACTCTGTCCTTGCAGTGCTCACACCCGCGGGGTACGGAGCGAGATCACGCAAACAGAGAGTTAAGAAAGGATTTAATGAGGAGGTAGGACAGCCTGCGGCGACCGAGCACAGGGCTGGGTCGGACAAACGCCATTTCACCCGTGACAAATCCCTTTTAAACCCCTCTCGGCCTGTTCCTCCCCAGTGCCCTTCCCCTGCACATTCCCCCATCGCTTTTCACCGCCCCACCAACCCCTGTGAGCATCCTGGAGCCACAGGTCCTGAGGCTGTTCATGCCCATCCCAGGGAATAGACCATTTTATGGACACAAAGTGTGTACTCGGGCAGCGGGGAGCTCCTAAAGGACATCTCTCCTTCCAGGAGCAGAATCAGTCACAGCTGGAGAGCCTCAGGAGAGAAAGAAGAAGTGGAGAAACGAGGACGGAAGGAGTGATGGGTCTGCCAGGACTGGCCCGTAGGTGGATGGTGCTACTGGGAAGAAGTTCGTTTGGGCAATCGCAGGGACCAGACACAGAGGAGTTCTGCCGGGGAGCCTCCTCCGGTTAACCCTGGTTGTGAGGGATGCGACGTGTTTTGGGGGACGGTGAATCTTCACATGCCTTGGCTCAGGGCACGGAGCTGCTCCCTGTTTTGAGCTGGGTAGTTTCTGGAAGAAAAGCAGTGCCAAGTTCCATCCCAAAGCAGGAGCGGCAATGTGGCTGGAGAAGAGATCTAGGGAGGTTCAGGCTGGATGTTAGGAAGCACTTCTGTGCCCAGAGGCTCATCAGACGCTGGAACAGGCTTCCTCAAGAGGTGGTCGGTGCCCCAAGCCTGTCAGTGTTTAAGAGACATTTGGACAATGCCCTTAGTGAGAGGCTTTAGCTTTCGGTCAGCCCTGAAAGTGGGCAGGCAGTTGGGCTGGGTGATCCCTGTGGGTCCCTCCCAACTGAACTGTTCTCGTCTGGTCTGTTCCGTGTGAGGAGAAGGAGACCTTGATGCGGGGAGCCCAGAGAATGGCAGATCTGTGGAAATGGCCTTGCCTGTGGACTTCAGACACTTCTCAACTTCTTACCTTCCTGGGCTGTCCCTAAAGCTTTGCAAGTGCTCTGTGCTAAGAAATATGCTCAGTGTCAGTGAGAGCTAGAAATAAGGCGGGGAGACGCTTTGGATGTGTGAAGATAAGTGTTATCATGAGCTCCAGCATCCAGCTATGTTTGTGGCTTTGGGGCTTTTTTTAACTTAATCATTAAGCTTAATTGACAAAAGCCAGCCACTCTGCTCCAGCACCTTTTAAGGAGTTTGAACCTGCTGTATTTTTCATGGCCTTGCACAGAGCAGCTCTGCAGTGCCCCAGCACTTGGTGCCAACCCCCTGCCCCGGGGCCTCCAGCACCAAGCTCTTCCAGGCACCGAATCTCTGCGTTCCCCATCGTGTCTGCAGTCCCAGCTGTGGGGTGGAGGGGATGAAGGAGGCTCTTCCATGGTGTCCCTCTTCAAGACCTCCCAGTCCTGCCACTTGATGGCCAGAGGAACCACATGAGGAGCAGCTGGCAGGACACAGGACGCTCCCAGTTCCCAGCACCAAGACTCAAGATGATGGTGTTCACCTTTCCAGTCTCCCCACCACCAGCCGCCCTCTGTGCCTGTCAGGGACACAGCTTGAGCCACGAGTCCATCCCTACCCAGAACCACGGGTGTAGCCTCTCCCCGGGACAGGAAGCCAGGCAGAAAGCAAAGATTGGGGATTTTTTTTCAGCATCAGCAAATGCCACCTGCCTGTCTGTAAAGTCCAGGCAGACCTGGATGGCCTGGGGGAGGCAGGCGAGGCGCAGCGGGGTCCAGTCAGGGTCCGTGAAAGCGTAGTATTGTCCAAACCACTGCCCCACAGCCCAGATCCCCTCCTGGGGGGTAAAACTGAGGACCCCCTTCCTCCGGACAGACTCCTGGGTCACGCCCACAGCCCACCAGTCCCCCGCCTTGGCCACCTCCACCTTCCAGCAGTGCCTCCCCGCCGCAAAGCTCTGGCTGCCCAGCACGCACGGCTCCGTGTCAAACCGCTCGGGGTTGTCGGGCAGCGAGGTCCACTCGTCCCCCCGTCCCACGCCTCGGTGGTCGCCAGCCAGGATGAGGAAGGGGTTGGCGGTGTCTGGGTCCAGGGTCACGTCGGCTGGGGACAGAGGAGGAGAAACCGCTCAGGACAGGCAGCCCCAGGGGTGCATGGGGCTGCATCCACCTCAGTAAGAGAGGGGACAGGGTGATTTCCTTTCCCCCGCCCAGAGATGCCCAGCGTGGGGTGGGAAGATCCCTCACACTGGGTTGCCCCAGCTCCAGCCTCAGCTGCCCTGCTCCTGCTCTTGCAGGAGCTTCCATGTGATCCCTGGCCAAGGAGACATCAGTTCCCTGGAGGAGGATGGGCCTGGGCGGGTGGATGCATCACCTAGACCTGAGCTTGGGTGTCTCTAGTGTTGCGAGAGCGCAGCGGGCACAACCCAGTGCGGACTGCAACAGACGTTGGCCCAAAATCAGTGCGGCAGCTCAGGTGTCTTTGGTGTTGGTGGTGGGTCTACAGATAAACATCAGGAATCCAGCTGAGGGTGTTGCACCACCAAGTCTCAAGCTGTGACAAGCCCAAGCTGGGACAAGCCCCAAGTGCTTTGACCCTAAATAGCTCTTCCACAGCAGAAGCACGATGCATTTTTCTCCTTAACAGAGGACTGTTCTCCCTCCTCTTCCCTTCTGAAAACTCACCTCTTTCACTCATCTCCTCCACCTCATTGCTCGGGGTCTCGCTCTCTTCTCTCTCCATTCCAGATACCAGCGTGTCTGCAGTAAATGGCCAGGAGGGGAGGCAGGATTCCTTGCTGAAAATGGAAATTGCAAGACTCAGAGGCTGCCTAAAGGGGATAAAGCAGCAGCAGGAATGATGGAAAAGTCATAGAATCATAGAATAGAATCATAGAATAGAATCACAGAATGTGTTGGGCTGGAAAGGAATTTAAAGGTCATCTAGTGCAACCTCCCTACAGAAAGCAGGAACATCTTTAAGTAAATCAGGTTGCTCAGAGCCCCATCAAGCCTGACTTTGGATGCCTCCAGGGATGGAGCCTCCACCAAGTCACAGCAGCAGGCGCTGTTGGGGCAGGCAGCACTCACCTGCAGGCTGTCTCCAAGAAAGGAGGTTTTGGGTGGGTCTGAAGATCGTCGGTCTGGTCTCCACTCCCCTGATCTCCTCATCAGCTCATGACTGACCTGGGCTTGCGCAGCATTTCCAGCTTGTTCCAGGGAACAGACCGAAGACCAGAGAGGCTGGATGGCCTGGAGAGCGCGGATTCCGGCACCTTCGCCTCTCTTTAGGGGACAGCACGACGGGATCTTCCACCTCCCGACCCCTTGGCGACTGCTCCCCTGTCAGCGGGCGTGTGACCTCATCTGACACTTGAATTTGGGAGCTCCCTCCCAACGTTCCTACAGGGCCTCAGTCCTGTTTGCGTCGTGGGATCTGCCACATCTGCCCTCCCTTGGGCCAGCTGCAGAGGGGTGATAAGAGCTTGCTGCACCCCTGGCACAGACTGTGTCGTCCCACGGCAGGATGCTCAGAGCCCTCCTGGGTTGGCGGCACCACGTGCACCTCCAGCCCCATGGGATGTCACTTGGGGACACCAGCCACAGCCCAGTGGCTGTGCTCCGGGCGTGCAGGCTGCACACTCTGATGAGGGGACAGGTCTGGCTCCTTAGAGGCGCTGCCTGCCCGGATTTGTCGTGCTGCCACGTGTTGCCTCTTTTGCTCAGCCGGTAAATGGGGGACAGTGGGTGCTGGGCTTTGCGTCCCACCTCGCCTCTGTGTTCTCCAGCAGCTTTTCATGTGCCCAGGGACGACGGCCTCACCCCCACTTATAGGCAACTTAGGAGGTGGCACCCACCAGCGTGGAGGTGGCATCCCTCCAGCGTGCCGACTGCTCCGCACAGCTCGGTGTCATCGGCCAACGTGCTGAGGGTGCCCTCGATCCCGCTGTCCGTGTCGCTGACAGGGGTGTTGAACAGCCCCAGGAGATGCTGACAGCACTGGTCCCAGCACCAACCCCTGGGGATGGCCGCTCCTCACTGGTCTCCACTCAGACAGGGAGCCTTTTCTGGAGCAAAAGCACTGTGGAAAAAAACACAAGTCACTCAGTGACTTTCATTTTTGAGCGGAGGCAGTGGAGGAGGAAACGTGGGGCAGGCTGGGATGCCAAGTGACATTTTAATTTCATTTCCTCCAGGGTAACGCCCCGGACACACTGGCCCACAACCCAGCAGCTCCTGCCCCACTCTGAGCTCTTCTCTGGCCTCCAGGTACGAGCATCTGCCAGAAAACTGCGGATTTGCTTTGCTTGCCGCCTTCTGCCCAGATCAGTTGTGGTTTTCCGTGGGACTAAATCAGTGGTAGGAGGTTTTGGGGGGGTTCAGAGCGGGGCCAGGTCTCATCTTGGCTGGGTGTTGAATTGGTGCTTTGGTTATTTTGCTTTCCCTGGTCCCAGACCTCCTGCCACCCTGGGTGATGGCGCTGCCATCAGGTCCCGAGTCAGTCCCAGGGCGAACGGGCGCAGCCCCGCTCCTCCTGCATTTGGTCTGGGTTTCTCCTTCTTGTCCTGTGCCTTTCTGTCTCTTTTCTGCGGCTGGTTAAGAAAAGCAAGTGCTCCCCATTAGAACTACTGCTGCTTTTTCATGGAATTAGAGGAGACGTTGCAGCCTGTATTTTGTTTTCCCATGGAGAAGTCCTGCAGCGTTTTATCCCAGTCAGGTACCTGGTATGTGAAGCACCCAGGAAAGTCAGTCTCATGATGAGAAAAGCAGTGTCAGCCTCCTGCATCCGAGGCTCTTGCATAAACATTACAGGAAGGAGCAGCAATCAGCCATACACCACTTTAAAAGGCAATTATGATTTTTCTTTTTTTTTTCCTTATTCCCTTGTTTCTCCTCTGTTTTGCCCTTCCCCCTCTCCAGGCTGCGCTCCAGAGAAGAAGATGCTCTCCAGTTCCTGCCTCCGCTCTCTGCCAGCGTTTATCATTTGTGGTTTACTCTTGCGAGTCCCCGAGCTGCGGGCAGGTAGGGATCCCCCGGGGTTTGCTCATCCCTGGGGCTTTGCTTCCCCCCGAATACCTTCCCAGCTGCCAGCACCGGGACCAGCAGGGTTCGGAGCAGGGTCAGACCCTTCCCCACATTCCCAGCGTGTCATCGCTTTACTGGTCCAGGGTGCGCTGGACCCTTCACAGAACCAATCCAGTAAGGGGAAAAACCACCACAAAACAGTCTGTTATGAAATACTGGAGACTCTTTTGCTGTTGGATTGCTGACCTGGAGCAGCGTCTGCAGGGCAGCCCTGGCAGCTGCCTCCAAAATTACGTTGCCATAAAGAAGTTTATGGCTTTTGGTTTCCTTCAGCCAGAAACCACCTCCTCTGTGAGCTGAGTGGCCAGCTTATTAATAACCTTTTAAAAAACATTCTGCAGTTGCCCGTTTCTGTTTTCTCTTGTAATAGCTGCGAATAGCTGAGGCTGCTTGAGTTTTGTTTGCACCTAGGTTGTAGCTTTGCCAGCCAAGCCCCAGACACCTCCCAGCCACTTCCTTGACTCCTTGTCCTGCTTCTCCCCACCCTGGACGGAGCCTCCACCACCTCTCTGGGCAACCTGTGCCAGTATCTCACCACCCTCAGAGCAAAGAACTTCTTCCTGATACCTAATCTCAGTCTGCCCTGCTCTAGTCTAGAACCACTGCCCCTCGTCCTGTCGCTGCACACCCTTGTGAACAGCCCCTCCCCAGCTCTCCTGCAGCCCCTCCAGGCACTGGGAGGTCGCTGCAAGGTCCCCCTGGAGCCTCCTCTCCTCCAGCTGAACAGCCCCAGCTCCCTCAGCCTGTCCCGCAGCAGAGCTGCTCCAGCCCTTCGGTCATTTGTGTGGCCTCCTCTGCCCCCGCTCCAGCAAGTCCACGTCCTTGTTGTGCTGGGACCCCAGAGCTGGGCGCAGAACTGCAGGGGGGGTCTCACCCGAGCGGGGCAGAGGGGCAGAATCCCCTCCCTTGCCCGTCCGGCCACGCTGCTTCCGACGCAGCCCCGGGTGCGATCGGCCTCTGGGCTGCAAGCACGTCAGTGGCTCCCATCCAGATTTTCATCCCCTGACAGCCCTGAGTCCTTTTGCACCCGGTTGCTCTGTCACATCACCCCCAGCCTGTGCTGACAGCCAGGATTGCCCCAGCCCAGGGGGGCTTTGTCGGACCCCACGAGGTTCCCAGACCCGCAGAAGCCCGTGTCATTCTTTGCATCCCTTGCCAGATTTAGCTCCAGATGCGCCGTGGCCTTCCTGACCTCATTCCCAGGCAGTGTCCGTGTGCTCTTCCCAGGACACCTGTCCCCGCTCCACTGCCTGTGCCAATCCTTCCAGCGTTTTAGTTTGACCAGCAGGTCTCAATTCAGTGAGGCTGCTCTCTCCCCTTCCTTACTGGTTTTCTTCTCCCAGTGCCACTTAACGTGACGGGACCCCCTGGCCCCATCGTCGTGACCAGGGGCGAGGACGCGGTGCTGCCTTGCCGCTTCTTCTCCGAGCGGAGCGCGCGGGACACGGAGGTGATCTGGTTTCGGGAGCAGTTCTTGCCCTTCGTGCATCGCTACAAGGGGGGCCAGGACCAGTACGGGGAGCAGATGCTTCGATACCAGGGGCGCACCCAGCTGCTCAAGGACGGCCTCGCCAAGGGCAGCGTGGACTTGAAAATCTTCCACGTCCGACTGGACGACAGCGGGAACTACACCTGCTTCGTTCACCGAGACTCGGATTATGAGGAGGCCGTGGTGGAGCTGAAGGTGACAGGTCTGTAGTCTGTGTCCTCCAATTCCCCTCCTTGTAGCCAGCACCCTTCTTCCCTGTCCTTCTTCCCACAAGGGGGTTGCTTTGGAAATCGGGTTTTATTAAGTCCCGTGGTTGAAAATACCCAGACTGTCTGAGAGAGGTAAAATTGCCGACTGAGCAGCTGTGAGGAGCTCCTGAGACACGCTGCCTACTTCAGAAGAGTCCTTGATACTGTTTTCCTCGTGTAAGCGGGTGTAAGAAAAACATTTGGCGCTGGGTTATAAAGTAAGAATGTCCTGGTTTGTGCTTTTTTATTTTAATATCCAGGCCTGCAGATTATTTTGCTGCAGTAGTAGCCTCCAGAGCAGATTTCTGAGCTACATGGGAAAGATGGCAAGAAATGTCCTGACTGCAGGCGACACCTGCCTGGGATCGATGCTAAAATTTATCCCTTCTTGCCAGGGAGAGGAACAGCCAGGCCGCGTTGTTCCCCGACGTGTGACATCCCGTGGGGTCTCATGGTCTCTGTTTTCCCACAGTCAGCGGCTCTGCCCCACTCGTCGCGCTGGAGCGGTATGAGGACGGCGGCATCCGGCTGTCCTGTCGCTCGGCCGGCTGGTACCCGCCGCCCTGGGTGCTGTGGCAGGATCCCCACGGGTGGCACCTCCCGCCCCTCGCAGAACACGTCACCCAGGACGCGAGCGGGCTCTTTGCCGTGGAAAGCATCATCATCCTCACCAGCGACTCGAGCCAGAAGCTCTCCTGCTCGGTCCGAACCGCCCTGCACAGCCAGGGACAGCAGCTGGCTCTCTACGTGTCAGGTGAGCAGAGGACAAGGACATCCCCGTGGAGCTGCCCTCGGGAGGCAGAAAACCCGGCGTGCTGTTTGCTGGCGGCGTTTGCGCCTTGTGTGGATGCGCAGCCAAAATTTAGCCCTTCTGGAAGTGCAAAGCCCCCTCCCTGGGGCAGGATTTCTGCACCCACCTGGGTTAGACGCAGACGTTCACAGCACCGGAGCAAAACTGCAGAGGAGAAGCCGACCCGTGCCCGTAGTCCCTTTGGGATGAAAAACCAATCGTTGGGTCTCCTTTTAGTACCTGCGCACATGAAATGGATTTTTAATTTTTCCCAATCACACAGAAAATGTCCTTTTTCACTGGGAGGCTGCTGTGGGGTGGGGAATGTGTCAGAACAGAGATGCAGCAGTGAGCTGGACCGACTGCACCACAGCTTTCAGTTGCCTCCTGCTCCTTTTTTATCTTGGGAATGAGCAATTTGGGGAGACTTTCTTTCCCTGGGGGTCCGATAACTTTCTCCTGGTGATACTGCTCTGGAGTGTTGCTGTTGATGCACGTGTTACTGTGTTTGTGATCCTATGCTGCCTAATGAAATACAACATTTTTTTCCAAAGAAAAAGAAAGCGTGATTTAACTAGAAATAATTCGTTTCAAAATCCGCTTGCCCTTTCAAAATATATATGCACACAAAGCGTCATCAGCCTCAGACAAGTGCTAAACTGCCCAAATGGATTATTTTATTTTACATTACGTTTTCCCTCATTCTGGAGCTGATTTTCACCCTCGATGGGCTTCAGACCTGCTTGGGACGAGCTTGAATGAGATAGAAATAACCGATTACTTCCCGTTACTCCTTGCAGAGTAAGCCCTTTGGGGATTTTATTTTCCAGATCCCTTTTTCCACAACGCCCACCCTTGGAGGATCGCCCTGGGCGTGGTGGCGTTTGCTGCGGTCGCTCTCCTCGCCAGCGCAGTTTATCTCTTCAGGATTAAAGGTATCGTCCCGGCGCCACGTGTGGGGCTGGGCGGGGGTCCTGCTCAGCTGCCCCTGGCTTTGAAGCACAAATGGGTTTGAGAAATTCCTGGACAGTCCCAGAGTCTTGTCTCAGAACCATGTACTTACAAATCCATGGATTTAATTGCTGGCAAGAACGGAAAGGCTGTTTCTCCGCCAGCAAGAAGGACGTGGGCATCAGTGCGGTTTGAGCCCCAGCCCAGGGTGGATTCTGCCCACAGAGCAATGATTTGCCTGGCCCTGCAAAAAAAAAAAGGTATTTTTGGGGGCCTGGCAAGGTTTCCTTTCCTTCCAAAAGACTCCAAATACTACAGAGGAATACAGCTGAAAATCCTCTATGTCCTACCAGAAAGGGGGCAGAGCTGGGGGACTGCGGCGCTTGTGCTTCAGCCAGCGCTGAGTTTCCCCATGTGGAAAAATGAATTTCTGGGGGGGTGTGGGGAAGGGAAATGCTTTTGGCTAGCGGTTATAGAAAATTATGAAATGAATTGATGAAGTGGTAGAATTATGAAATCAAGTTGGAATGTGAAGGAAAATTACGGCAGAAGCAAAGAAAGTGTAAAGAGACGTTGTACCAACAGCAACCTCTACTTTTTGAAGGGCTCCTCCCAAAGCTGGAGGAAGGACAGGACAGTCAGAGAGCACCAAAGGTGAAATTTCACCCCGTGCTCCTCCCCTGTCGATGCAAACCCGCCCCTTTGATGCTGCCCTGGAGCTGGAGGAGCCCTCGCTCAGGTCTCCGGCCCCAGGTTCCAAGAGGGTGGGCAAGATCTCCAGAAGTTTTGAGAAGAAAAGGCTTGAGGAGCTTGTGGGCTATGAGGAATTTTAGCTTCCTCCCCAACCCAACAGGTCTATCGGAGGAAAAGGAACCAGCGCGGGTGGTGATGCTCTCTCCTGGTTTTGTTTTTCAGAGACGCAAGAGGCAGCACTGAGTAAGTCTCGCTCCCCATCCTCTGTGAAAACTTTCACACTTTTCTGTTCACCCTCTCAGTCTGTCCAAATGCTCCTTTTAGACCGACACTTCCCCCTCCCCTGACCCCCCCGATACTGTGAAAATTCACTTGGACAAGTCATCAGGATTTCTTCCCTGAGTCAATGATTTTTAAGAGTCTCAATTTAAGTAGTGAAATACTACTGAAAATTACTGTTTTCAGGACAAGACCACAGAATCTTCCTGTAAAAAATACAGGTCGATTTGTTGCCAAAAACTTAAAAAACAACCAAAAAGACTTGAAGAGGGAGTATATTTTTGTTTGCCTGCTTGCTCCTAGCTCATAGAATTGCCACAAAATAGCCCCTTGGCCATTAAAAACGAGCTCTCACTAGCCTGGTGCCAACATAGGGGGAAATAAGTGACGGGGAAAAGAAACACGTATCAGCTCACTCAGGAATCGTGAGCATCCCTGCAGCCAGAGGGGAAATCAGCGCATCTGCCCCTTCCCCCCCGCCCGGCCCACGGAGGGACTGGGACAAACCGTGACTCACGTGTGTCTCTGTTTGTTGTTCAGGGCGCTGCGATGCAGAAATCGGTGAGTCGCCTTCTCTTCCCTGCAGAGGAATTTTTGCGGAGTCTGTAGAGGGCGGTGGTATTTGTTTTTTCATTTTTCACTTTCAAAGCGTGGGCTTTTCCCCCTGCCAGGGGAGAAAGGATTCTGTTCTATGTCGCAGATTCTGTTCTGTGATTCTATGGACCTCATCACGCTCTACAATTACTTGAAAGGACATTGTAGAGAGGTGGGTGCTGGTCTCTTCTCACAGGTCATTAGGGACAGAACCAGGGGCAATGGGTTCAAGTTGCAACAGGACAAGTTTAGGCTGGACACTAGGAAGAAATTCTTCACGGAAAGAGTGGTCAGACACTGGAACAGACTGCCCAGGGAGGGGGTTGAGTTGCCGTCCCTGGATGTGTTTAAGTGTCGCTTAGATGTGGAGTTGGGAGATATGGTTTAGGGGTGAACTTGGAGTGTAGGGTTAATGGTTGTAGTGTAGGGTTAATGGTTGGACTTGATGATCCCAAGGGTCTTTTCCAGCCTGAACTGTTCTATGATTCTATGATTCCATGATTCCATGAAAGGAGAGAGTGAGAATCAGGAAGGGAAGATCACCAAAGGTGGTGCCTGGGGCTGGGTGGCTGCAGTGGTGCTGGGTGACAGTGCCTACGAGGGACCTCCCAGAGACCTTCTCCTGCCCCAGACTGGAGCGGGACAGCCTGCCCCACCGCCTGCAGAGCAGAGCTCCGGGCTGGGGCTGGAAAGGGCTTTGCATCACCAAGTGTTGGCAGGACCCTGCTCTTCTGCATGTGTGGGTGGTTACGGGAGAGGTTCTACCCAAATCGATGTCCCACAACCCATTCGTATCGATTTATCTTCTCTTTCAGAGAAGCAAGCTGAAGAACTTGGTGAGTATCATTCTCCTTCCTACACGGGAGATTTTCCAGTCGGGCCGTTTCCTCACCTGGGTTTCCAACACATGCCCTGGCTTTGTTTTCCTTTTGGGGAAGGAGGAGGTAGCAAGCACCGAACTCATTTCAGAAACGGTATTTTCCTTTGCTCTCTCTGTGTTTTAAAGCTATTCACTTCTATACTAAGAAGAAAATTCTTTCAGTTTTCAAAGGAAGTACAAACAGGCTGTAAATATAAGCTGATTCAGGACAGGCAGCGTGATTATGTTTGTAGAAAATGAGTGGAGCCCTTTCATGAAGCTAGATATCAAAGTTGTAAAGCTACATTCTGAGAGATGAGCTTCACAAATACAGCACCAGTTCAGAAAAAGTTAACTACGCGGGCATATCATTTTCCTGAGCTAATCCAGGACGCGTTTAGTGCTCAGATCAACTCTCATCTGTGGCTTTTTGTCTTTTTTTCAAGCATGGAGGAGGTACGCGGTGCCTATCGAACAAGGTAATTAACGTTTGCTGATCAATCAGGTTGCTGATTCTTCTTCCCTGCTTTAATCTCCCTTCCTGGTCGTTCCCCTCCTGCAGTGATGCTGGTGGGACCGGGGATGCTTCTGCCAACCCCCGCTTTACAGGAGGGTGACACTCAGACCCCTCGTTTGTTTGGTGCTTGCCCCAGTTTCAGGTAAATCTGGAGAGTTCTGCTCCCCAGCAAGCAGTGCTGGCCACGTCTTAAGGACGTGGAGACTTCTTCAGCCTGGAGGTCTGCTGACGATCCTCTTCCCTCTCTGCTCGATGTCATCTCCCTGCTTCCTTTTCCTTGCATGAGCACTGTTACCTTGTGCAGCTTCCCACGCCACGGACTGCCAGCCATCGCCTGTGCCCTTCTTCTTCCTTGGGCAGCCCCAGCAAAGATCCCTCCTGGGGGGAGCTCTGCCCTGATGCGTTGACTCCCTCTCTCCTGCAGTGAAGGTGGTTCTGGATGCAGACACAGCCCACTGTGACCTCGTCCTGTCCCATGATTGCAAAAGCGTGACACGAGGCGACAAGCGGCAGGATGTCGCCGACACCCCTGAGAGATTTAACCCATGGCGCTGCGTGCTGAGCTGCGAAGGCTTCACCTCGGGGAGATGCTACTGGGAGGTGGAGGTGGCGGACGCAGGAGGATGGGCCGTGGGCATCTCGAAAGAAGATGTGACAAGGAAGGGCGATCTTGAGTTCAAACCAGAGGAGGGCATCTGGGCAGTGGGGCAGTGGGCAGGGCAATTCCAAGCTTTCACGTACCCTAATCGCACTCTCCTTCCCGAAATCCAGGCTCCCAAGCAGATCCGGGTCTCTCTGGATTATGAAGGGGGGCGGGTGACGTTCTTCAGTGTCGACGAGGAAATTCCCATCTTCACATTTTCACAGCTGTCATTCGAGGGGATAAGAGTCTACCCTTGGGTCTGGCTGGGTCCAGGGACGTGGCTCAAAATGTGTCCCTGATGAAGGGGAGGAAGTAAGAGAAGGCTTTTCTTTAGGGCACCTCAGGAGTGCAAACTCACAGAAGGATTTAGGTTGGAAGGAACTTGCGGAGGATTCTGTTACAACCACCAGCTCATGGCAGAGGTGACCTCAAACTGCCTCGGGAGTCTTTGGACCTTGTTCAGCTGAATTGTGTAGGATCTCCAAGGACAGAGATCTTGTCACCTCTCTGGAGCTCTGCCCTGGTGTTGCAGCTCTCAAGGCGAAGAATTAACCCTTTAGGCTTGGTCAGAGTTTCCCCAACGGCAGCTCATGACTGTTACCTTTATGCTCGCTCCCTGCCTGTTGAACGGCACTTCCACTGAAAGACACTCCTGCAGCTGGGAACGGTTTTAAATGCACGGAATAAAGTCGCTTCAAACGGATTTGTCTGTACGTGTGTCAGCACCAGATGTCTGTGTCTGAGGTGTCGTCTCCATCTCCTTTCAGCCTGTGGGGAGCTGCAGGCACTGTTCAGAGGATGGTTCACCACATCCCGCAGGAGACAGCAGGGGCACGCTGGTGGAATCAGTCCATGGCTGTGCTTGTCCCCCATGCCTGGACGTCAGGACCCCAGGATCTCTCCTGGCCTCCTCCTCACCGTTCGTAATCAGCCGTGGGCAGAGCGCGCCTGCAGACGCCTCCCGACCTGAGATCCCCTTTCCTCTGGGCCAGCCCCTTCCCCTCCAGCAAGGCCGACTGCAGCGGCCCGCTTGGCTCTTCTGCTCCTTCTCCTTCCAGGAGTGAAGCAGGCGGCGTGGAGGACATTTGGAACGCTCAGGGTGTCCTTGTGCATTCCTCCACCTGGAAAAGGGAGACAGAGAGGCAGAAGCAGTGACAGCGCCTGTGCCTCGGGGCTGTGGTGTGCAAGACTGATGGGTGGTGTCAGTTCGAGGTCCAGGGTGAGGGGGGTAAGAGGGAACCACGTGCAAGGATAATCCTGTGAGAAGGCCAGGGTTACGTGTCCCCTCTCCCTTCCCATCCCCGGCTTTCGGTTGGCGATAACCGCTGCAGAGCTGAAAACCAGCCCCACCAAGTTCTGCCTCTGCCGCTGCCTTGGGGCCTCTTCCCACCAGCGGGACCTGAGGTGCCCCGGCAGCCGGTGGGTGGGGGGTGAGAGGGGGAGCGGGCACAGCAGGGATAGACCAGAGGGATAGACCGAACCACGTGGTGTCACGCTCCCAAATGGGGTTTTTGGAGTTGGTGGGGGGAAATTTCCAAGGTACCAATTGCTTGAGAACTGGCTGTGCTTTGACCTGCTGGGGGGAGGTGGCGAGGGAATGCTTTTGCAGCACTTTTTCTTCCTCTTCCCTTCACTCATTAAACTGTCTTGACCCACAAAGTTTTTTTCCTCACTTTTGGTTTTCCAGTTCTCGCCCCATCCCGCTGCAGAGGCAGTGGGTGAGAAGAGCAGCTGGTGGGTGCTCAGCTGCTGGCCAGGGCTGACCCACCACCACACACCCTCAGAAGCCAGATCTTCCCTCCTCTGCAGCATCTCCCCTTGCAGCTTCTGGGGACCCTCCAGCCCTGCAGCCCCGGATGCTGGGCAGCGACCTATGGGCCAGGAAAGTGGAGCCAGCTCGGCTCCAGGAATAGAGCAGGAGGAACTGCAAAACCGAGCTCCTTCCTCTGCCTCTAATCTCCCTGCCTGGACTGTGCTGCGGCTTCTGCTGCGTGCGTTAAGGCTGCCTCCCAGCTCTCCAGAAGAGCCATCCCCGCGTTTCCTTGCAGGCCAGAAGGGAAGGATCCCTCGCCTACACCATGAACAACTGGCCAAGGTAACGTGCAGTTTCTTGCTGGTCTGTGGTCCCCAGGCTGAGGTGCCTCCAGGATTGAAGCCCAGAGCGTGCTGAGAAAGCTGTCTTGAAGCAGAGGAAGGGATGGACGTTTGTGCAAGGGACGCCTTTGCAAGAGGTAAAAAGATGTGGCGTGGGGGGCAGAGGGGTGTGCAAGGGCTGCTCTGGGTGCAGCTGTCTCTCCTCTCCTGCACAGAAGCAAGAAATGATGGAGCCGGTCTCCAGCTGAGTCTCTTCCCAGGAGAGGGTGATGTGGCAGCGAAAGCGAGGGCTGTGCTGGAGGACAGGAGCTGGTTTTGGCTGCTCAGGAAGCAGCAGCTCCTTCTTCCCAGCTGTGGGTGCTGATAGAGCCCGGGCAGGAGGGAGGCGAAGCTGCCCGAGAGCGATGCTGGAGGGTCCGAGGGGAGTCCCAGGGAAGCCGTGTCTGTCGGGCAGGGCCACGGCTGTGTGAGGGAAGCTCTTCTCACACAATTCATGCTCCTACTGTGTGAACCCAACTCCAGCGGAGGAATCAGCCGGCGCTGGATGAAGGCACGTTCGAGGAGGCTCTTGCAGCACACGACTTGTCTGGGCTGGGTGTGCAGCGACAGGACCACCGTGGAGCCGCTGCCTGTGTGGGGGCAAGGGCAGCAAAGCCACTCCGGCGCAGGAGGCATCGCCGTGGGGAGGGACGTGAGAGAGGGTCTCTCTCCCACGGAGGAGGGTGAGGGCAGCGAAAGGGCAGAGCCAGTGTCTCCTCACTGACCCTGCTGCCCTCCCAGGGTGAGGGGACGGGTGGGCAGTGGGTGTGGGACTCTTCTGTCCCTTCCCTCCTTGCAGAGAGGAGCTGGGGACTCTGGGGGCTCCGTTGAGGAGGGGTTTGGCACAGGCAGAAGGGGAGCTGTGTGTGTGTGCACCTGCCTGTGCCCACAGCTCGGCTCTCCCCTCCAGCCATGCGGGCCCCTGCCCTGCTCCTGCTCGTCCTGCCGACCCTGCTGCCCCCGGCCAGCGCCTCCGACCCCAGCCAGCCCTGCCCGTCGGAGATGAACAAGATCAAGGACATCCTGGAGGTGAACTGCACGGAGCAGGATCTGAGCGCCGTGCCCCCCGGCCTGCCCACGGACACGGGCATCCTGCTTCTCAGCGCCAACCGCCTGGTGTCCGTCTCCACCGCCGACTTCCAGTCCCTTGCCCAGCTGCAGGACCTCGACCTGTCTGACAACGGGCTGGCAGCGCTGGACACCGACCACCCGTTGCCCAGCCTGAAGGAGCTGATCCTCTCCCGCAACGCGCTGGGGGCCCTGCCCGCTCTGAAGGGCCTGTCCGCCCTCACCCGCCTGGCCGTGGCCCACAACAACCTGACCACGCTGGCCCAGGGGACCTTCCACGACGTGCCTGAGCTGCGGGACCTGGACCTGCGAGGGAACCGTCTGCGGACGCTGCCCCAGGAGGTCTTCAAGGGGCTGACGGCGCTCAAGTACTTGGACCTCTCAGATAATCTCCTGGAAGAGCTCCCCAACGATTTGCTGCAGGACCTAGAAAACCTGGAGACTCTCTGGCTCTCGGGGAACCTCCTGCGGACCCTGCCCACCGACTTCTTCCCCGAGGGGCACGACTTCATGTACGTCTTCCTCACCGAGAACCCCTGGCACTGCGACTGCGACCTGCGCTACCTGCAGAACTGGATCTTGCAGAACGAAGACAGCGTCTATCAGCCAGAGCGGGGCCTGGAGAAGACGAAGGTGGAGGTCGCCCCCGAGAGGGTGCTGTGCCACAGCCCCACCAAGCACCGCCAGACGCCCGTCATCGACTTCAAGTCCAGCTGCGATAGCGTGGGGGATGTGGACGCACACAACGACGAGGAAGAAACAACAGAGCAAGTTACCACAACCGCCACCTTCACCTCACATTCCCCCATCCCCAAAGAAAGCACTGCCGTCCTCCGGGCTGTCACCTCGCCTTTCCTCACTACTGTCCAGCCTCCCCTCAGCACCCCTTGTAGCTCCACTCTCACCCCATGTACTTCACCTGTGATTTCCAGGGGGCCCAGCACCACGACTCCTGTGCCAACCAGTCTTGCTGTCACACCCACACAGACCCCCAGCGCTGCTGTCGTTCTCACTTCTGCTCCCGCCAGCACCCCTCCCAGAGCCACCACTCCCGTCCCTACCAGCTCTCTGCCGACCGCTATGAGCACCAGACCTGCCAGCACCAGCAGCTGTCCCCAGACCGCTCTTGCCACCAGCACTAGCAACGCCCATTCCACACCCACGGTGTCCAATGGTTCATTGTCCAGCACCTCTACGGCACTGCCTTCCACTGCCATGCTAGAGACCTCTTCTTCCACTGTCAGATCATCATCTCCTCTTCTGCCATCATCCGTGCCAGCGGGCTCCCCCACGACGCTTTCCAGTCATGCCCCAACAGCGCCAGCTCCCCTGGACACAACACCTGGACACCCCACCCAGCCTGCACCTTCCCCTCCGCCCGCACCTCCGCTCTGCCCGTGCTCCACCCCAGGACTGGTTGCACACACCGTGCGCTCATGGGCAGGCAGGGAGGGTCCGCAGTGGGGGCAGTGGGTGCTGAGGCACTGCTGCCTGTTGCACTGGGTGCTCTACCTGGCCTCCTTGGCTCTGCTGGTTCTGACCGTGCTGGCTCTAGCAGGCTGGCTGGCGTGGATATGTCTGGTGGGACGGCCCTCCTGGCACAAGTGCCTGCAGACCCAAGGGGTGCGGTATCCGCTGCTGAAGCACAGGGAGTCGCATGGAACCACTGAGATGCAGCTCAGCAGCTTCAAAACCCCCCTGCAGCACCCCGTGTTCTGCACCATCAAGGAAGTAGAGTTGTGCCCTGAGGTCACTTATTGCACAATTAAAGACCTGGGGGTGCAGCGCAGTCCTCCTGCAAGATCCTCCTTCTGCACCACGAAGAAGTTGTGGATTCACCATAGTCCTCAGGACACTTCGTTCCTGCCTGTCTCCAGGAAGGTGACAGTCACAAACCTCAGCTCACTGAGGACCCCTTCTGCTTACAGCCTGGACAGGGGTGTCACGGCCATTGGCGATGTCAGAGTGAAATACGCTGGCAACACCTTGTAAATGCTTTTGTGCACTCTGAGAAGGAGACAGAGCATTGTAGCTCTGCTTCACGTACCCTTGATTTACAGGGAAAAGATCTCCTTGCCCAGGGGGAAGCGACGCAGCTCCTTCCTCTAGTATTGCTCTCACACATCCTGAGGTCTCTAGATCTGAAGGGAGACAAGATGTCCTAACGTGGTCAGCGATGCCTTGGCGCTGCCACTGCCTGGTTTCAGGGTGGGTGTGGAACAGCAGAGCTTGCTTCGTACTCCATGTCCCAACCGCTTCTGTCTGCAAGATGCTGTAAAGATGCGCTACGCTTCCAACTCGGCGTCGAGTTGTTAATCGCAGAATAAACATTCTCAATTGCAAACACAAGCTAGTTTCATTTCATTGGACTTCCCGTGGTTCGGGCAGGGTACAGCGAATGACAAAATTGTCTCCAGTGCTTAAAAGAGTGAAGACAGAGAGGAAAAGTCCCAGCTTCCTGGCTCTTGCCCCGAACGTGTGATCCTTCCCCGTGGAACTGAATCACGTGGGAAAAGCCTCCCACTGCACATCCCACCAGCACATCATAAGTTCAGGCAGTGGTGACATCGATGCTTCTGGATGACCTGCTAGGGCGTGGCTGGAGATGGGGGAGAAGAGCAGGAGGCTTTGGAGGACAATGGATGTGACTGGTAAGGGATCATACTAGGACAAAGTGTCCAGGGGCTGGAGGAGGTGATTGAGTGTGGTTTTATCATGACAGCAGGTTGGGAGAGATCAGTTAGCAACTACCAGTGGGGGGAGCACCTTGGAGAAACAGGTTGACAGAAACAGGGACAAATGCCAAGTCCTGTACCCTGGAAGGAAGACCCCAACAGAGCCGGTGGGGGACAGACTGGCTGGGGAGCAGAGTGACAGGAAGGCGAGCAAGCTCCAGGACTGCACCCTGGCAGCGAAGCATGAGGAGCAGAAGTCTGGGCTGGGGTGGACAGTGGCACAGCCAGTAGGCCAAGTGATTATCTTCCTCTTCTCGGCACTCATGAGACCACATCTAAAACACTGTTTGGGGGAGTCACGAGAACCTGCAACGCTCCCCTGCACAACCCAGGACTCCCAATCCCACCCCCAAAGGTACCACTGGTGCCCCAGTATCACCCAGAGTCCCTATTACTGACGCTTGCCCTTGCAAGTCCTCCCTAGGATTCTCTCAGCTCTCCAGGCACCAAGCTCTCTAAGTCATTCCGGGAAGCCAAGACCTCCCAGAACCACCTAGAAACCCCAAAACCCCCATTTACCCTGCCACCTACTCCCCAAACCTGGGCACCTCTGGGACTTTCCCATTCCCTCGGGATCTCCCATGCACCCCAAAATGCCCCTCGATTCTGTGACATGCACCCCCTCCCCTGTGCCCAACGAGTGCAGGCACCCAGAGCCCCAGCGCCCTCCTGGTCCCCATCACCACCCATCCAGGACACTCACGCCGTTGCTCTCCCGCTCTCCTCCTGTTCCTTCCAAGAAGCATGTGGATGTCGGGGTTCCCCAGCAGAAAGAACAAGACCCAGATGGGCAGTTTAGGAGCCACTTTTATTCAACCCAAGTGTGGGGGCAATTGGGGGGTCCCCAGCTCCCAGTGAAGGGCCTGGTGCAGGGGAGTGAGTATTCCTGGAGGCACAGGGTTGCAGTGTGAGGAGTCTTTGTGTCCCACAGGGTCCCTACAAATCAGGCATGTACCCGCGGGGTGTGAGCTGCTGGAAACCACAGGAGGAACCCATTCTGGAAGAACATCTGGAGGTGATTTCATCCCACGGAAGTGCCCATAGATGCTACCTGGGGATCCCAGGGTGGGCTGCAGAGCTTTTAAGCATCCCTTAAATACTATTGGAGGTTTCAGGTGATCTTGAGGGATCCTCAAGGCAGCTGGGACCACGCAAGGCAGGGGGTACAGTGAGGACACAGGCTTGGAGGTCAGTATAGGCATGGGGCAAGGTGCCCCGGGTGATCCAGCGCCGGGAGCCCGGCTGGTAGGCGTGGATCAAGTGGGTGTCTTGGTAGGTCTCATGACTGTACCCTCCCAGTACAAGCAGCTCCCCTCCCAGCACAGCTGCGCCCCCAACTACATGGGCACGGGGCAGGGGGCTGAGGAGGACCCAAGTGTCCAACTTGGGGCTGTAGACCTCAAAGGTCAGCTGGTCCTTGTAGCCAGTGTACCCATCCCGCTGGCACAGCCCCCCGGCCACATAGAGCTGCCCACCTGCCTCCTCCATGACGTGGCCGGCTCGCGGGCCGTTCATGGGTGCCAGGACCCTGGCAGGCGCAGACGGGTCGTAGCGCAGCAAGGATGCCTGGCACTGGGACGCCTCGTCACACCCCCCCGACACGTAGAGAGCACCATCCAGGGCACACGCCGCATGCCCACACAGAGCCATCGGCAGGGGCCGGCACCTCCTGGGCAAGGAGAGAGGGAGGGCATGAAGGGCAGGTTAAGCAGGGACCACCCTACAGGTGTTGGCCCCTTCTCCCAAGTTACTAGTGGTAGGACAAGAGGAAATGGACTCAAGCTGCACCAGGGGACGTTTAGATTAGATATTAGGAAAAATGTCTCTACTGAAAGAGCAGTGAGGCATTGGAACCGGCTGCCCGGGGAAGTGGCAGAGTTCCCATCCCTGGAGGTGTTCAAAAAATGTGTAGACATGGCACTTCAGGACATAGTTTAGTGGCCATGGTAGTGGGTTGATGGTTGGACTTGATGATTTTAAGAGGTCTTTTCCAACCTTAATATTTCTACGATTCTATGATGACAGCCTGCTCAGGAGCTCCCCACTCACCACAACACTGGCCAACACCTCAGGGGCCCCAGTGGGCAGCCTCAGCTAACACACAAATGGACGCCCAAGGGGCATCACTGTTCAACACTTTGTAGACCCCAAAAATACCATTGGTCAACCCACAATGGACTCCATTAGTGTATTCGCCAACACCCAGCAGAGCATCCAATGAACAGAGCTGGAAGATGTTCAAGAAATTCGTCTCACTGACAAACGGCCAACAGGCCCTTAGTGAATACTGTTGGTCAAAACCTCATTCACCACCTAACAAGCAACACTGGCCAACACCCAGTGACCCCCCGAGGGACATGGTTGCTCAACAGCCAGTAGACCTCTCCCAAAGGCCTTTGTAGGCCCTTTCTCCATTGGAGGCTCCGTGACCCAAAGGCCACTCAACGGGCAGTGCCATGGGCTCCTCGGGCAGAGGAAAGCGGGTGTCTACGTGGAGTAGTCTCACCTCCACGTGTCGTCGGCCAGGTCATAGCCCTCCACCGTGTCTGTGCAGTAGAGCTCCCCCGAGCTGCCCCCCAGGGCATAGATGAAATCCCCAAGTGCCACCGCGGCAAAGTAGCTCCGCCCACAGGTCATGCTGGCCAGGCGCTCCCAGGAGTCGTCCATAGGCTCATACCTGGGTTTAAGAGGCAAAGGGGCAAGGGACTACCTGTCACCTACAATGCCATGAGGTGACACTGACATTGCTGAAGGCAGCCGCCCACCTGCAAGCAGCCAATCCCATCAGGCCCTGGGGCCACATGGTTCCCCTGCATGGGAATATCCCCTCGTTTTGGGCACTATCAAACCCATAATGCCCTAAAGCATCTCCAGATAGGAGGAGCCTCCCTGCCCTACCCCAGAGAGCCTGCCAGTGGGGGAGGACACCTCCCAGTCCCACACCCAACCAATCCCAGAATGCCTTGGCCAACTGCAGTGCCACAATGCCTTGGGTCCGCAGAGCAGCTTTAGCTCCACTAAGGAGGACCAGAGATCCTCCTCTTGGTCCCACAATGGCCTGGTATCACATGGCACCTCTAGGTCCTCTGTAGCTCTCACCTGTAGACGCTGGCCAGGGTGTCATGGACCCCGTAGTAGCGCTTTCCACCCAGGATGTAGAGGATGTTGCCCACCACAGCTACGGCATGGCGGAAGCGTGGACCATCAGGAAAGTGTGCCAGAGCCCGCCACTCCACCTGCTTCACCAGCCCCACAGCACTGAGGTAGCGGTGGGCAAACCAGAGGTGTCTGCTGGGCTTCCGGGCAGCCAGGTTGGATGTCACTTTTTCTCCGCCGCAAACCACCAGCACCTCTTGCGAGGAACGCACCCGGCACGGCAGTTGGGCCGTGGGGGCCAAACTTGCTACCACGAGTTCACGGAGGACCTTTGGGTCAGCTGCACCTGCAGTCACTGATGGGACCTTCTTCAGCTCCGAGGTGGACATGAGGGCAAAGCGAACAGATGACAGGACTTCTTTGGCGAGATCCTCTTGGCCATCTCCATTGGCCATAAGCCACCGGGACGCCGCTTCCAAGGCCTCCAGTTCGTAGAGGATATTGAGACCATCGGAGCGGAGGAGGCGGATGAGGAGGTGCGCGGGAAGCTCCAAGAAGGCCGGTGTGGCCACCACACTGGGGAAGGTGGCCAAGACGTAGTCCTCTGCTGTGCGGCTCACCTGGGCTAGCTCGTAAGCTGCAGCGAAGGCCAGCACATCCAGACCAGTTTCTGGGGTCAGGCCACGGGTGAAAACATCGAGGCAGAGGGTGAGGAGCCCCCACGCCTGGTAGCGCAGGGAGGTCTCGGCCGCCTCCAGGACCACGGGCCACGGCCCCGCCACAGCCCCTGTGTAGGCGAAGGAGAGGAGGAGGCGCAGCTCGGCCGGGGACAGCCCTGTGGCCAGCGGCGCCGCGGGGTCGTGGGTGGCCTCGCGCATGGGGCAGGTGAAGAGGGCTCGGAAGAAGTCGCAGGAGCAGCTCAAGGCCAGACGCTGGACTAGAGGCAGGGAGGAAGAACAGCAGGGAGGGCAGCGGGGGAGCCCTTGGCCTGTGCAGACCGTGGGATCGCCACTGCCCTGGCACCCGCCTCCAGCCCCCCAGTTCTCCCCAGGCACCAGCCCTGCAGCCACCCCGAGCTCCTCACCCCCATCTGGAGCCACAGCCCCAGCACCGCTGCCAGGGGACCCGTCTGTCCCTCCGTGCCCTGTCCCCTCCTCAGCCCCCGTGAGGACCCCCACTCCGGCTCACCTGGGATCACCTCATCCCCCGCCTGCAGCTGGAGGTCGCAGCCCAGGCCACTGGCATGGAGTCGCTCCATGGCTCTCAGCGTCTCCCACTGCTCCTCGAGGGGCTCGGGACCTCCCTCCTGGGGCTCACGCTCCAGCCTTGGGGTGCAGGCAGCCACCACCCGGGGGGCCCCCAAGGCCCGGGCGGCCTCCTCCACCTCTTTCTCCCGGCCACGGGGCACCGTTCCCCCATAGGCGAAGGCGAGCACGGCCCGCCAGCCCCACAGCGTGGCCCCAGGTGGCAGGGGGACGCAGGGCGGGGGGTCCTGGCACAGCCCTCGGGTCCTGCCCTCCAGGAAGCGGAGGAAGAAGGAGCTGATGGAGGCCAGGACCACAGCATGAGCCACGTCACCCTCCGGGCCCACGGTCACGTCCACCAGCTGTCTCGCGGTGCGGAGGTCGTCAGCCCTGGCCAAGACGTGTCCGGCGTGGGCCCCATCCCGCAGGCTCCACTGGGCTGGGGCTGGCCCCTCAGCAACCCACATCTTGCCTGTGGGAACACACAGAGCCGGGGGTCAGAGGGCTGTCCCCACAGCCAGAGCCTCTGGCAGAGTCTTGGCTGCAGACACGGGGTCCTGCTGCTGGCTCTGCCCCACAGCAAAAACCACTGGATCCAGCAGCAAAGCCTCTGCCCCACAGCTGAGGCCACCAGGCTATGCTACTGCGCCATAACTGAACTTGATGGCCCTTGGCAAATCTGCAGGCCTGTAGGAGAGACCATGTCGCTGCCCCACAGCTGAGGCTGATGTCCCTCATCTGCCTCATCTGTGAACCCTCAGGATGAAGCTACTGCCCCACAGCCACAGTCCCTGATCAAACCCTCCATCCCATGGCAGAAGCCACCAAGCCCTTGCCCAACCATTGCCCCATGGTCAAAACCACTGGTGCCCCAGGAGCGGCAAAGCTGCTGGTCCCCAGCACCGCTCACCAGCAGTCACCTGTCCCCGGTGCGCTGCCTGTCATGGGTCACACTGCCTGACGCATGTCGCGATGCAGCGCGACACACATCGTGTGTGACATCGCACGTCACGCTCGCTGTGCCAGTCCTCACACGCTGTGCTGTGTCACACCGCGGCGCGCTGCACGCCGTCCCCCCCTCGCCCCGTCACGAGTGGCACCTCATGTGCTGCCGCGGTGTAAGCACGATGTCGTGGGGCCTCGCGCCGCCGTGCTCGCCGTGTCCCGCATTGCTGCACGCGCACCGCACCGCGCTGCACCCTTACCGCCTGCCGCAGCTCCGGGAGGCTCCTGTGACTCCCCAGGAATGTGCCCGGGTAATTATAGCCCAGACGGGACACGTGGCCGAGGCTGGCGGCTGGGAGAGGCCAGGGGGAGGGAGGTCCGAGGCCACAGAGCCCCGGTCGGGCGGCGGGGACGGGTGGGTTCCCCGAGGACAGGCAGCAGGGCCAGTGGGCGCTGCCGGGAGCTTTTTCCCCTCTGGGGCAGTGGGAAGGCACTGGCGGGGCTGCAAGCCCCAGGGTCACCCCGGGCACGTCCCGCTGGGAGTCTCTGGGCTATCAGACTGCCTGTAAACCCGGCTCACCTCCAGAACCCAGGGGGAGCCAGGCCCCTCCAAAGTCCTTGGGTGGGAGAGGAACAACCCCTCCGTGCTCCCAGCCCCAGGGGGGTGACACTGCCACCGACACTGCCACCGCCACCTGCCGTGCCCCCCAGCTGGAGCCCGGCCCCATTAACGCCCACGCTGAAGAGCCGGGGGTCTCCCTGCCCCAGGGCCACATGGGGACACCAGCCCCTTGGCCCAGCCCTGGGCACCCCCAGGACCATCCTGTCCCCCCAGGATCTTCACCTGCCTGCAGAGCACACGCCAGGGAGCAGCACAGCCTGTGACTGTGTGTCCCTGTGTCACCATCCTCTCCTCTGCCGTCCTTGGGTCCTCCAAGCTCCTCCTCTCCAGCTTTGTCCGCTATGTGCCCTCCCCTTGCACCCCGTGTTCCCCTGCCCACACTCCCTCTTCCCCCAGTGCCCATATTCTCTCTCTATTAACTTGCACCCGTTTCCAAATGTCCTGTCCCCGTACCCCAGTAAGTCTGGCTGAATTCTGCATCCCCAAAGACGATTTCTCAGCCTCTTCAAGTCCCTTTGTCAGCACTTACCTAACGCCACCTGTGAGATTTCTTTTTCCTCCAATCTAGTCAGAACTTCCCCTTCTGCAACCTGTGCTCGTTATCCCTCATCCTTCACTGTGTGCCCGAGCCTGCCTTTTCCGTATCCCTTTAAAGTTGTGAGAAAACAGCTCGGCCCTGGACCTTCTTTCCTCCAGGCTGAATGATGTAGTTCTCACCTCTCTCTGCGCATCCTGTGCCTCAACACCCCATCTTCTCAGTGGCTTTGCAGGACGTGCTTCGGTTTGCACACAGAAAATTCAACTGGACGCAGCCCTGAGCAACCTGCTCCAACCCCGAGCGGCAAGATTTTGAAGGGCCCTTCCAGCCTAAGCTGTTTCCCAGGTCTAACCCTGAAGTTGGGGGTTCCAGACTTCCTTGAATGTTGATAGGAGAGAGCCCCAGGCTCCCAAACCCCTCACTGTGGGCACCCCGTACCTCCTCCCTCCACCCCAATTCCTCCTCCTCAACCCAGAGCCAAGTGCCGCTTCACCAGTTTCGACTCCGAACCCTTTCTGCCAGTCTCGGTGTGGCGCAACCTCGATTCCTGCAGGACCCATTCGAAACTACCGACAACTCCTACAAGAGCGGACTGAAAACGGTACTGCTACCCCTCCGGTTTGCATGTGTAACGCAGGGACATGGAAGCAAAGTGACTTGTGCAGGGAAATCTCAGCAGAAGCAGCAGACGAAGCTTCCTCTCCGATGGCTCCACCTGTTTTGCATCTCTGCAAAAATCACCGTAAACAGCCGGACGACACCAACACTTCATGACAACCGCTGGCTTGACAGTATCTTTATTCCGCATCTTATTCCCCACAGCGCTCACAGGACAGCTCGCAGGGAGCAATGGCTACAGTCACAGCTTGGGAGGTCCCGCCAGCCTCCAGCCCTCCTTGTTGCCGATCTTCATCAGAGCAGCGGTAATTCCGAAGCCCAAACACGCAGTGGTACCCGTCATGTAACTGTGAGCTGGAGGAAACACATCAAACCAGAGAAGATCTATTAGGGCACAAGTACTACACAGCAGATCTCAACAGACTCCGCAGCTCTTCCAGGAGCCACTCACAATCCCTTGACCATCAGTAACGTCGCTTGGCAGGAAAAATCAGAGAAGTGACTTTATTCAATCACGTTTTCTCACGCTTTTAGGTTGCGAGTTGAGCTACTGATTTCTCCAATCTGCTACCTCATCTCCTTACACAGGCCACCTTCATTTCAGTGGCAAAAATAACCATCGCTGCTTCCAACTCTCGTCAGCTCAGCAACTAGAAAAAGTAAAGATAAATTCTGTTTCACCACAATTACACCTTAAATCCCTCGCGTCTTTAACACCGAGCCCGAACGCAGACGGAAAGCAGAGCCGTACAACCACCCGCAGGAGCTAATCCAGCCTGACAAAATGCCACAGGAGCAACTGCAGCAAGACACAGCTTGTCCCTCAGAGAGCACCAACAACTCACAAGGCAGATGTTAGATTATATCTTCCGTGTAAAATAAATCACATTTGTCACCAAGAAAACATGGATTTCCACAGTTAGGCTTTTCACACCCTGCAACATCAAGTTTTAACTCAGCTGACAGGGTTGGGTTTTCATTCTGGGATTCAGCTTGCCGTTACATCTGGTCTCCTTCTGCAGCAGGATTTATTTTAGCAGGCCTGTACAACGGAGCGTAAAGGAAACCGGCAGGGAATGGAATTCCCATGCTGAGATGAATCTTTAACCTGACACCAAGATTACTTTACGTTTTCCCCCAATATTAAGGTTTCCAACACCAGAGAGGGCTCACTGCAGTACAGGCATTGCCCACACCTACCTCTCGCGCCCAAGACAGCTCCTGTGGCACAGCCTCCGATGAAATAGTCCAAGGGACTCTCTGTCTCCTCTCGAATTTGGGCACTGAGGCAGGTAGTGACGCCGAACACGGCTCCGAGGGTGGCTGCAAACGAGAGGGGAAAAAAGCACAATGGAATCCCTCATGGAACGGAGAATTGCACACACGGCCCGTTTTTGAGCCACGCGGTGCCGCACGATTCCTCCGGGAGAAAAGAGGAAAAGGAAGCAAGATCTGCTGTCAATCATCCACCAGCAACCCACCTGGCTCCTCCCCTGGTCCAGCTGCCTCTGCTTCAGCAGCCGGACTCCAGCACCCTGCCGCAGCCGCACGTGGGGTGGGGGTGTCCGAGCAGCTGCAAACCTCTGCATCCAGCTTCGTTATCAGCTCAGACTTATCAAGAGCCCTTCCAGCCCCTAAGCAGCCAGGGCAGGGAGAAGGGAGGGCAGGGTTCTCTGCAGCAGGTTCCCCCAGCTGAGAGCAGGGCTGTGCTGAAACTCAGCCGGCGAGCGCCCGTGACTCCAGCCTCGCGGGGAACCAGCAGAGGAACGCCGGCGGCCCCGCTCTCCCTGAGGTCGGTTTGTGCCAGCGCTTTGCTCCTCTGCCTGCCCGGGGCTTGAAATGGCTTTCGGAGAGCAGGGAAACGGACGGAGTTTGTGAATTATTCTGTTTGTAAACCAGCTTTGAAAGGAAGAATTTCAAACCAAATTAAGAAACTGCAAAGCGGCAACGTCTCGTCCACTGAGTTACCAACCTCATCACATCAGATCCTACATGTGTGTAACTGCAAACTGTGGGAAACGGCTCCGTCAGGCAAATCACGCTTCCCCATCACGAAACGACCCCAGCCCAGCAGGGGCTGGAACTAGATGACCATCAAGGTGCCTTCCAACCCAACGCATTCTGATTCTAAACGTGATACTGGCTGCTGGGCACCACCGGCAGATTTAAATTCACGTTTTCTTGGGAACAACAGCAACGTCCAGACTAACAATTTTCAATCCCTATAGTAAACTAGTAAACCACAAGCTCACGCTACAAACTTCAGCAGTTTTTCAGCAGCAAATGGAATTATGCTCATCCTAAAACTGACTGAGATGTGCAGTGAAGAGACAAAACCTGCAGACCGAGGGCTGTATCTCAGCTCCCTGCTTTGGATCAAGGAGTCTGTGGGCAAAACACGCGGCTTCAGACCTAGAGATCTGGCCACGTCACAGCAGGCAGGCCAAGCCCTTCCTCAGGTGTGAGAATTGATGAGAGGATTCAACACGCCGGTTCAGGATTACAGGATTTATCAAAATCCTAACTGAGTACATTACCCAGTCCGTTATAACGACCTTCTATGGCTCAACAGATTACAGGAGATTCCAGGTCCTGTTTTAGAGTTGAACAACTTAAAAATACAGATGCGGCCTGCCGGTGAGCCAGCTTCCAGCTCAGGGCACTACAGGGCACAGGGAAAGACGAAGGTGACAGAAGCCATTAAATGAGACTGCAAAGTGAGATGAGTTTGGTGAGAAGAAAACTGTGCCAAGGGGCTGGGGGACCTGCAGCCTCGCAGGTCTGCCCCCGGAATAGCCCCAGCAGTTCCCTGCTTGTCTCTTCAGCGCCTGCTTTCTGTCACAAACCAAACAATTCAAGACAACTGTGTGGCTTCTTCTTGTCTACAGAGCATGATGGGGAAAAAACACAAAACATATTTATTTTCCTTTTCAGTCAAAAACCCTGCGCTTGCTCTTCAGCAAATGTGATTTATTAAGTGCAATGCCTAAAAATGTGAAGTGACAAGGTAAGCTTGCTTCCACTACACTTTTGCCCATAAACTACCTGTACTCCAAACCCTGAGAGTATGTACCTTTTACTCTGCACTGCGAGAAACGTGTCACCTACACGTCAAACAGGGGCCGCGTCTTTACATAAAGAACAAGGCGGGCAGAGGCTGCCTCAGCCACATCTTCCCTCTGAGCGGCTGCTGTCCTAAGCACCCATCAGGGGGATCTCCCGCCACCACCGTGTGACGGCCGGGATGTCATCACCCAGCAGAAAGCATCACTCACACGGGAGGAACTCCTGTTCTGCTGGCGATGTGACCCAGAACTGAGCAAACAGCAGAGGCAAACACCGGCCGAAGCTTCACGCTTCTTCCCAGTGCTGTCAGCACTTGGCTCTTGGTTTCCACCCCTCGGGCGCCAAGTGGCACCCCTGGGGCAGGGACCCCGTGAACATCACGTGTCGGGCAAAGGGAGGGTCAGGGCGAGGGTTGAGGTGACGGCTGGGGCGAGGGGGGCCTGTCCCTTACCCATAGTGACGCTGTCGCTGGCGGCCATCTGCAGGGCGGCCAGGGCCGAGCTGGGCTGCAGCAGCACGATGCGGTACGCCGTCCCCACCAGCCCTGAAACACAGAATCACAGAATTGTTGATGCTGAAAAAGACCTCTGAGATCATTCCAGAGCCTGAAAGCTCAGTTTCCAGCCTCTTCAATCCACCCACTGCTTTTGTTCATGTTCATTCCTTATTTTGTTTTCCCTGCAGCGCTTCAGGAGGGAGGACAGCTCTCTGGCAAAGGCCGGATGTTTTAAGCTATAGGAAAGCGAAGCACAGACGACTCTCAAGTCAGGAACACAGAAGGAAGCCTTCCTCAAAGTGAAACCAACTGGTTTTTTACATTATCCTCTCCTCATGTACAATGAAACCAGTTACTCTTGCCATGCCCCTTTGCAAAGCTTCTACTCCAGGCTCAGTCAGGATCCCGCCTGCTGAAAGCAACCCAGTACGTACAAGCCTTGGCCATGCTGAAGGCACAGATGAACCTCACAACCACCCCTTAGGAACCCTGTGAACAAAACTAAACCCAGCTGGAACACAGCTATAACCTCTGCTAAATTCTGCTGCTGGAAGCAGCACAGAACCACAGAACTGTTGAGGCTGGCAAAGCCCTCGGAGATCATCGAGCCCAGCCCATGCCCCAACACCCCCACACGGGCCACACCAGGGCACCCAGTGCCACATCCAGCCTCTCCTCAAACCCCCCCAGGGACGGGAACTCCCCCTGCCCTGGGCAGAGCATCCCAGTGCCTGAGCACCCTCTCCGGGAGGAAGGGCTGCCCGAGACCCAACCCAAACCTCCCCTGAGGCAGCTTCAGGCCGGGCCCTCTCGTCCTGGGAGAAGAGCCCGACCCCCCTGACTGCACCCTCGCTGCAGGGAGCTGCAGAGAGCCATGAGGCCCCCCCTGAGTCTCCCCTTCTCCAGCTGAACCCCCCCAGCTCCCCCAGCCTCTCCTCACAGGACTCTCCCTCCAGGCCCTTCCCCAGCCTCGCTGCTCTCCTCTGGACCCGCTCCAGCCCCTCCAGGTCTCTCTCGCAGGGAGGGCCCAGACCTGCACCCAGGGCTCCAGGGGAGACTGAGCACAGGGGCAGAGCGACGGCCCCGCTCCGGCTGCCCACACCGCTCCTGACACCAACTAGAATCCCCCCCTCGCTCCCCCTCTCACCGGCGGCGGCGCCCACCCTCGTGGTGAGCCAGGTTCGGCGGGCACAATCCTCGCCCTCAGGCCCGTCCCAGTAGCCCGCCATGGCGCCGCAAGGGCACGGCACAGGCTCCGCCCCGCCGCGACGTCACATCCAGGTCGGGGCGAGGGGGTCCGGGCTCACCCCCCACCTCCCCCGGCCCCGACGGAGGTCGGGGCCGGGGGAGGGGAGGGGTGAGCCCGGACCCCCTCGCCCCGCGGTTTTCTCCTGCTAAATCCTTCCTAATGTCCAGTCTAAACTTGCCCTGTTGCCACTTGAACGTATTCCCCCCAGTTCTGTCCCTCATGACCCGTGAGAAGAGCCCAGCACCAACCTCTCCACAATGTCCCCTCAAGCAGAGCGTGAGGAGGTGCCCCCCCCCTCAGCCTCCATCCACATGAACAGTCCCGGCTCCCTCAATCATAAGGTTTATTCTCCAGGCTCTTCTTTGTTGCCCTTTTCTGCACTCGCTCCAACACCTCGAGATCTCTCCTGTGCCCCAAAATTGGACACGAAGCTCAAAGTGCGGCCTCACCCGTGCTGAGGGCAGGGGGACAGTCCCCTCCCTGCTCCCCACGTACAGGGGGACAATCCCCTCCCTGCTCCTCACATACAGGGGGACAATCCTCTCCCTACTCCCCCTGTACAGGGGGACGATCCCCTCCCCATTCCTGACGTACAGAGGGACGATCCCCTCCCTCCTCCCCACGTACAGGGGGACAATCCTCTCCCTACACCCCACGTACAGGGGGACAATCCCCTCCCTGCTCCCCAGGTGCTGCATGATCTAGTCGAGACACATCCCTGCCCTCCCAGGGAGGCTGGATTAAACGATCTCTAAGGTCCCTTCGAGCCTGGATTCTGCCAGTGAACAACATCTCTAACAGAAGCCAGGATGCTGTTGGCCTTCTTGGCCACACTGCTGGCTGCCGTTTGGCCGGCTGTCGATTAGAACACCCAGGTCCTTTTCCGCCGGAATGAAGGGTGACAGAGCCCTGGCACAGGCTGCCCAGGGAGGTTGTGGAATCTCCTTCTCTGGAGACATTCAAAACCCACCTGGACACGTTCCGATGTAGCACTATCAAGGCGTTCCTGCTCTGGCAGGGGGATTGGACTTATCTTTCGAGGTCCCTTCCAATCCCTGACATTCTGTGAAGAGCTTTAAGCAGCTGTTGCAAGCTCTTCGGAAGCATAACTACGTGCAGGGGATTCACACTGCTCCTTCCTCAGACACGTGAGGTGGGACCACTCCTTGGCTGCAGGTACAAAGCCTGGAGCTGCAACCCCAGCGGCCGTACCCACAGGAACCATCAGGACGGGCTCAACCACTGCTCGGGGCTATTTTTCTGAAGCCTGTCCCCAGTAAGACACTTCCTAGGCAATCGGTGCTCATCAGAGAACTGCTCCAGGAAGATGGAACAGTCATCGTACTATAAACAGGCAAGTTCCAGGGAAAGCGACACATAAATCCACCTGGGTAGGCAACATTACTCTTAAGACAACAGCTCAAAATATTTTATTATTAACTATAGGCTACTGCAACAAACCAGTTGGCTAATACAGAGTTTTAGTTCCTTTAACTGTTAAGTGAGGGAGTGTCTTGCCATCATACCTACGGGCTGCAAATAACTTGGCTTCTTTCTACCTCTGAAACATCTTAGAAATGAGGACAGAACCACCCACCAGCAAGTCCCATTCAAAACACTTCCCCATCCTCCCCTCTTTCGGGAGCATTTTGCACGGCCTCAGCCAACAGACCTCGTGTCCGCACCTGAACTCGCCCTCGGAACTCCCCAGGACAGGAATTCTGTCCACAGAACACACCACTATCAGCGAGATACTTTCCAGCAGTCAATACAAAAAGCGTTTCCCCAGAGCAAGGACAGCAAATACAACCTCACTGCTTTGCTCTTCCTAGAAGGTGGCGGGAGATTCCCAACCGCAGGCAAGCTGTAGAATTCCATCAGGAATTACACTATACCCCACATTCAACTCACAGGTATCCTTAGGAAATTTATTCACTGCCTGCCCCCAGCGACAGAGTTACCAGCGTTCTCAGCGACAAATTCAGCTTTTGCATCTTTAAGCCCTTGAAAGGAGGCAGTTGAAAGGGAACTCTGAATACTATCTTTTTAAATATGAAAATCTTACTTACACCAACTATCTTTCAGCATTTCTTTGCAAGGTACCTGTACCATGACCGAGCAGATAGGAATTAAGATTGACTTTAAGGGTCTAGTTTACCAATTCTCTTCTAGCATCTCTGTTGCTCATCTTCATGGGGTGGGGGGAACGAAAAAAAAAAAAAATTACCTTGGAAAATTCAAATACTTTTAAAACAGTTCAGTTTCAGCAAGTCAGCGCACGGAAAGACCAAACAAGGGGAGAAGAGCGCACAGTGAAAAGTCAGTTTAATGAAATCTTGCGTGACAAATTATGGCAATTATCATAATTGGAATTCCTAAAACTAGAGATTACGGGGAAACATGGTAAATTTTCAAATGTGTAACACGTTTCTAGGAAGGAAATAAACCATTTTCTACACTCACCGGGAGCACGAGAGGCCAGTCAAACTGCGGGACGGGACGCGTTACGAGCGGTCACTGAATGGCAGCAGCGCCCAAGCAACGGCATCGGGACCTCCGGGACTGGGAACGCGGGGAGAGTCACTACAGAGTTGGAGCTTTTGTAATTCCTGCAGGCTTCTAACACCTGCCCAGTCTAGTGGCAGCAGAGGGCTGTTGAGGACTCCTTTGTTTAGATCTTTTTCTGCCCACAGCGCACTGTGCCCGGGGAATGGGACCACAGACACATGCAACGACTTCACGTCCCTGCTTCTACTTCCTGCGGGTGCGAGTTCTGGTTTTACGGGTACGAGATTTAACTCTGGTTTTAGTACCGCCACCATTCCTGCAACATTTTTCCCCCATTGGAAGTGCTCAACTTTATTCATTCTTTGGGTTTTTACATTTTTTTTCCCCCTGAAAAATCTCAACAGCTGTGCCCGCATCAGGCAGCGGCCAGAACCAGCCCCATGGGAATTCCTTACGAGAGACCTCAGAGCAAAGATGTGGCAGGAGGGTGGCACAAGGGGAAGATTGTTGTAAGAAGGCAAACCCGGGTCACCCTCGACCTCCCTTCAAAGAGCCACTGCCCAGACCATGAAATACAACAAAGGGCTTGGGCTGTTTCGTTTGCTTGCTTCCTGATGAGTTTTAATGTAGCTCCCACATACACTTGGACAGGACAGTCTTACAGAAATCTTTCAGCACGCACAGGCATTACCCGGTTCTACCCGTCACTACTTTGCTAAGAGTTAAAGCAGAGAGTGAAATAAGAGTTTCACATCTTGCTGGGCAGGGTCTGAACTCGATCTATGGTCAGTTCGGGTGGTGGTTCACAGCAGGATTTCCCTCTTCGCTGCAAAAGCTGCCAGCTGAAATAAAGTTTGCATCAGTAAACAGCCACCAGATTCTTTTGGTTTTTTTCCCCAGAACACTGCAGGTGATTGTTCGCCACCACTAAACCCCATCAAAGCGAGCACATTTATTCCATTTTTCTGCACCTTTGTGCACCATCAGTTTTATTTTAGGTAAAGCACCTTGGAGCGATACTCTGCATAGACCTCAGGGAGTTTGCAACAAGGAAATCACTCCCATTTCTCCACCAGCAGGCCTCGCTGACCAGGACGCCTTATTAATGTTCTTTATGCTGACAATCCTGCAAGGTTGTTTCAAAGGGAGCAGTTTAAATCTGAGTAGCTCAGCGTAAAAAGATCCAAACCGCAGATCACTCGTTTGAAACTACAGAAGTTCCCCAGACCTTGTGATGCAGAAACGATTGCGTGGGGGCAGAAACGTGTTTCTGTCAGTGAGCTGCACGAGAAGGGAAGCATCAACAGGTTTGGGCACAGTTCAAAAAAAAAAAAAAATCCCGTAACTCTAAGGAGGAAAAAAAAAACCCAACACGAAATCAAAACAAAACCCAACAAAATGCAAAAAGACATGAGCAGACAATCCAGAGGAATCACAAATGCAGCAGCACAGCTCATCATTAGCCCTTTGCGCTCCCTGCCAAAGCGATCCAAGACGTTCCTTCAGTGGGCTATCGGCAAAAGCGAAGCGCCCCGACGGCTTAAGTCTCCAACACGGTTAACAAGAGGTAACAGGGAAAAACACGGTTTTGACTCCCAGCGAAGAAAAGCGGATTTCATTAAAACAGAGGCAATAAGGACGGTTTTGCTAATCGGAAGAATTTCTAAATTGCTTTCGTGCTACAACCTTGGGTTTCGTGTTCAATTCATGCTACATTCAATGCTTCTTCCCCTTCAATTTTCTTTTAAATCTGAGATCTCAACCTACAGGAGAAAGAGTAAGCAAGTGAGAAATTATCTATCAGTAAACTATTGGTGAAGGAAATGGAACAGTTTGGGGAATTTATACGGATAGTGACCTGGTCACTGCTCTTAGTGACTATCAAATTCCAACTTCGCTGGCCAAGAATACATCATATGTTTTAATAACGAAATAGAACTCAACTTTCACACAAGAGGCCCAAATGACTAGAAAATATCCAAAGCAAAAAGTGAGTTATGGTTACAGTAGGAGTACGTCAGAATTACACACAGGAAAACACATTCTTGCTTTATTTTGGTGGAAGAGAATACAATATCCTTCAGCCCAAACTACTCGAAGCTGGCAATATTACCTTTTTCTTCATGCTGCAAGACTTCAGGAAACAGAACGGGGACAGGAAGGGTTAGAAGTTAATTTTCTATTTAAGGCCGTTAAAATTCAGCGAGATATTTAAAGATGTACTCAACCTTAAGCATGAATAGTTGCATTGACTTCAGTAAGGTTACTCACATGTCAGGCAAGTGCTTAAATGGCTTGTTGAATCAAGCCACTAAACGAGAGCTGCTTTACTGTACAGATTTATTTTAATGGCTGATGGAGCTCATTACATGAGCCTCTTTCATTCTTCCAATGGATAACAGCTGCTTCCTCCTCAACTTTACCAAAGGTGTAACCTGTATGCCTCCTACGCTTTACTGTAGCCACAGAAACATGGAATTTTCTAAGAAAAATTTTATGCAACATCTATTATATATAGTGGCTTAGCTCTCCCTTAAATAGTAACAGAAAAGAACAGTACAAAACAATAGTTCCACTTGTTCAACACACAAGAGCATCTTATTGAAAAACTAAAATAAAAAAGTCTCACCACAATATAAATCCCCAAATAATAACAACGAAATGGGAAGAAAGAAAAAGGAGTTAGCAAAACGTCCTGGGGACTTTAAAGTCTCTTATTAGCGCATTTAAAAAAAAAAAAAAACAACAAACAACCTTTTTCTGGTGAACCACAATGTTTTGTTTCTCTCTGTTTACAAACCCACGAGACAGGGAACAGTGTCCACAACCTATGTTGGGATTAAAAGGTACAAACATCAACTGCCCCATCTGCAGTCCAAAAAGAGAATGAACCCAAAGGGCAGCCAGTGAGCGGAGGAACTGGTCAGGACACGGTTTCCCTGCGGGTGGCAGAAACTCGTAAGGGGGAGAAGGGGTTACGAAAGCGGAATTCGAGTTGGAACCGCGTCGGAAAGTTCTATCTCGGAGGCCTGCAAGACATGAACTACTGAAGAAACAGTCAAAAGGTCCCAATGAAAAGCTGTGACAAGCTGTAATGTGCCATTTCAATTACAAGGAAGAGGGGAAATGTTTGGTTTTTTTTTTTTTTGGCTCATCAATATGATGAGCTTTCACGTCCCAAACCACATTCAGGTAGTTTCCAAGTCTGCTTTTTTTGTGTGGAATCTACTGATCCAGACCAAAAAACCAAACAAACAGAACAGGGATGCACAGTTCTTAAGTCCTGGAGCCTTCAACACTGCCTGAAATAATAGCTGGCCTGGGGTATCCAGAGATGCCTGCAAGAGGGTGTTCATAGCAGCCTTGCAAGCAGAGCGGCTCACATCTGCTATGTGCTGCCAACGTTCTGCCCGTCACCTTCATCGCTGGGACCTGAAACAAACAAAGTAGTTCTTTGTCACGACAAATACCTTTTGTTTCTTGCCTTACAACAGATCCTGCCCGAGAAGTTTACAGAAGCCTCAGAGTTAGGATTTCAAGGACAGGTGAGAACTGTAGTTTGCCCTCCCCCTGCTCTGTTACAGCTTCCTTCTCCAGATTAAGTTCTGTTCATTGCAAGACTTTATTGACTTCTTGACTAATCTAGTTAAGGGATCCCAGTAGCATCCCAGAGCCTAAAAGCTCAGTTTCCAGCCTCTCCACCCACTGCTTTTATTCATGTTCATTCCTTATTCTGTTTTCCCTGCAGTGCATCAAGAGGGAGGACAGTTCTCTGGCAAAGGTTGGATGTTTTAAGCCATAGCAAAGCGAAGCACAGACGACTCCCAAGTCGGGAACACAGAAGGAAGCCTTCCTCAAAGTGAAACCAACTGGTTTTTTTAAATTATCATCTCTTCATGTACAATGAAACCAGTTACTCTTGCCATGCCCCTTTGCAAAGCTTCTACTCCAGGCTCAGTCAGGATCCCGCTTGCTGAAAGCAACCCAGTACATACAAGCCTTGGCCATGCTGAAGGCACAGATGAACCTCACAACCACCCCTTAAAAATCCTGTGAACAAAACTAAACCCAGTTGGAACACAGCTATAACCTCTGCTAAACTGTGATACACCGCTGGAAGCGGCACAGAACCACAGAACTGTCAAGGCTGGCAAAGCCCTCAGAGATCATCAAGCCCACCCCATGCCCCAACACCCCCACAGGGGCCACACCAGGGCACCAAGTGCCACATCCAGCCTCTCCTCAAACCCCCCCAGGGACGGGGACTCCCCCTGCCCTGGGCAGAGCATCCCAGTGCCTGAGCACCCTCTCCGGGAGGAAGGGCTGCCCGAGACCCAACCCAAACCTCCCCTGACGCAGCTTCAGGCCGGGCCCTCTCGTCCTGGGAGAAGAGCCCGACCCCCCTGACTGCACCCTCCCTGCAGGGAGCTGCAGAGCCATGAGGTCCCCCCCTGAGCCTCCCCTTCTCCAGCTGAACCCCCCCCAGCTCCCCCAGCCTCTCCTCACAGGACTCTCCCTCCAGGCCCTTCCCCAGCCTCGCTGCTCTCCTCTGGACCCGCTCCAGCCCCTCCAGGTCTCTCTTGCAGGGAGGGGCCCAGACCTGCACCTGGGGCTCGAGGGGAGGCCTCCCCAGCGCTGAGCACAGGGGCAGAGCGACAGCCCCGCTCCTGCTGCCCACACCGCTCCTGACACAGGCCAGGATGCCATTGGCCTGCCGGGCCACCTGGGCACCCTGCTGGCTCGGGTTCACAAGCACGGCTCTGGAGAAGCAGCGAGGAACCGTTATGTTCAACAAGGCAGCTCTCAGCACGAGTCCTACAGCACATGCTCCCAGGAGAAGTTAGAGGCCGGGAGCACAGCTCTGATACCAGTCACAGAGAGGAGGAGCCTGCCTTAAAGAACGACAAGTAAAAACCTATGGAAAACAGGAAACTCTGCTGGTTTTTGTTGCTTACCGCTTCCAACTGCTCCTGAAGGTGCGATGACATCGTCATCACTGTCTTCCTCGTTTGATTGCGTTACCTCCGGCTCGGGTGCTACGCTCTTGACTTCCTGCTCTTGCTCCACTCTACTCCGCAAGGCCAAGATGCGATGGTGTAACGCAGCAAACAACTGCCCTGTATCTTTAGAGCTCGCCTGCATTTTTTGAATATTCAGAAACAAGGAGAAGGCGCACGGAATTAGAACCAAACGAAACTCCGCTCACACAATACACACCCGTCGTGCCAAACCTCACCACCTACTTCTCCGTTTTCTCACACGGGGTTTTTCAGACTCGGTGAGAACGGGCTGTGGTAAACAGGTGTCTGAGAGGAAAGTATCTGTGACAGCCTGTCCAGGAACATATCTTTTACTCTCAAGAATTAATGGCCACTTCACGGCTTCAAAAGGATTAATTTTTAGGTTTGTCAAACTAAGTATTTAATGGACATTATTTAAAAGGGAACTCCCTTCAAATACTCTGAAACTGAGTTCACTATGTCAATTAAGTCCCCATACTAACTACTATTACTGTTCGCCCAAGTTAACTGTAAGGTAACAATGTCACTTGTCAGATTTTAACATTAAAATTGTTTTCATCTTCCCCATCTATCATTTAAATCTGTCACCTCTATATCTGCACAATTCCCCTGCAATGAGCTATAGTGAATAAATTACTCCATATAATATACTTTTTATCAATACTGAAATTGATAGTGAATAAACTGATCACAGATTAACTCAAAATTTTCAAATTAGAAAAAGTTATCCATTCATTCCTCTGCTTTTTCCTTGTCGGTGGATGGGACTCGAGATCCGTGTTCTGCAAACGCACTGTCACAGGGCAAGGTCACCTTTTGTTGCCATCCTCTTAATTTCTGATCCATCAGAACACTTAATTCTTTAGCAACTTTCAGTATAGAATCAGCATAAATCTAAATAACGTGTTTAGACCCCTCGAAAATCCCAAAGTGCTCTTAGCAGGCATTAGGGAAGGACCTTTCTTTCTCACCAACTCTATCACCACCTCCCAAGTATTTTAGTAATTCTAACTGGAATTGCCATTCCCCATTTAGAAAGCAGAGAAACCACTTTCCCTGTCCTGCTACCGCTTGGAATACTCTGTATTAAAAGCAAATCAAAGTCAAAATGTATTACTCTTAGCTACCAACACAAGGCTCTTGACAGATACCTCATGTTTCACTGGAAGTGGGCATCTCTAGATCCACCCATGCTGCAAGTTCTGGCAGATCACATTTTGCTTAAGCTGTTGAACACAGACCATTTTTTGCTAATCTAGAGATTATCTTCCACTCCACTAGTCTCAGGAGGTGTGGAAGAGCTCCCAGGACTCCACAGTCAGTGCTTTGGGCAACTGGGCTTCCTAGGGCAGGCTTTGCAGTGGAATTTCTTCACGAGGAGGGCTTTTCACACAAGCAAAGGCTGCCGAGCCCCTTGTCTTTGGGGAGGGGGCGGTGGCATGGAGGTGGGGTGCAAAGAAGGGCAATGTTACCTCAGGTGCAATTTAAGCAAGCTCCGGTTTTAGTAAGAAGGTTAAGATGTAAACCGAACCCAGTACTCACTGATATAAGAAAAACTTTAACTCCCTGGTCCTCCGTATCCATGGCAGTGATCCGGATGCTCTTCTCACTGGCTTTGTCGATCTGCATCTGAGCCCAGAGCTTGGTATTTAGGATTAACCTGAGACTCCCCTGAGTCCTCATCACTAGAGCCAACACACAAGATCAGTTAGGTGGAGAAAGATGCAACAGGGAACTCAAACCAGCCAAGATGGCTTTTTATTGTGTGAACATCTAAGTCTCTTCACAAAGACTATTAGGGAGAGCCCTTCAAACAGGAATCTTGCCGCAGATGTTCATCAGAAGAATGTAGGTTATTAAAGATTATCATCTGTGTCTAAAGATATTTAGTCCAAAGTCTTCTAAGTTAATACAGCAAAGTTCAGAGGCTGGGTCTGAGCTGATAACCTCAGGCTAATGCACACTCCTGCCAGTCCCAACAACGGGGCGCTGCTCCAAGAGACTCCCCCCAAGCACCCGTCCCAAAAAAGCTCAGAGCTGAAGAACGTTACCGTAAATTGCCGGTCAATATTCCAGTGGCTAAATACCGTTTGCTTTTGGGAGGATGGGGTGGAAATAATGTAACTGGGATGTCTGCTACACTAGGAGGATATGAAAAGATACTCTCTTTGGGGGGAATGGTCACAAACTGAAGCAAGAGAAAAGACCCAAACTGCTTCTGAGTTGCTGCAGCTAAGACGTAACCTAACGCAGATGCTGCTGTGCGCTGTGGAAGCACCCGATGAAAACAGCACCGACCGTCATCCGGCACCTCACCCGCCCGGTTCCTCTTACCCAGCCGAGACTGTAATGTTCCGTCATCTGTCGAGGCCATATCGTTGAGTCTCAGAAGTCCTCGACCTCTCTCCACCCAAGACTGAGAGTTTTTATCAAACACAAACAGCTTGCACTGAATCTGTAACGGAGAATATCTCTCTATAGCACAGTGGTTGATAGCAGCAGTAACATATTGCATTTGCAATCACCCACAACTGGTTCAGAAAATATTCAGATTTCGTACTGGAATTTTAATCTGTTTATAACTGCAGAAACTAAAGTAGTCATTCTTTCTTCTGCAATAAATTCCTCAAAATATGCTGTCTGGTTTAATTACCAGAAGCTATATATTCTTAAAGAGTACCTGAGTTCAAGATCAAACCAGATCAATTTTCAGATAAGGTACAAACTTTCACAAAGGAAACACTGCAATAAGAGACCAGGTAAGAGTCACCTATGTCTTCCATCGGGCAATATTTTGACAGCCTCAGGTGCACTTTGCACCGCTACCGAGGGCGGCATTTGCTGCTGGGAAGGCCCAGCACAATGAAAGCAAAGCAAAATTCTTCCTGTATTAAGGAAGAAAGGACGAACAAACACGTTAGCTCGTTACCAATTCAGAAAGCTCGAGCCACACAAAGTCATGAATAAATAAGAGGCATTTTTCCTGCTTTCCTGGTTCATCAGTTTGAGAAAATTCCACCTTCTGGACTTTCTAGTGGCAGGACCGTTCCTGTTTCCCATAAAAGCTCCCGTTTTCTTGCCTGGCCAAACATCTCTACCTTGTGTTCATCACGCCTCAAGCTCCCCACAACTGCACATGCCCTGGGTGGAGAAAATATTCCCATTTTCGTTCCCTCTGTTTGTCTCCTTTTCTCTGCCGCAGAACACTGAGCTCTGTATAACTCATTTCTGCAACATTAACAGGGTTCTGCCTGCATCTTTATGCAGAATCCCTTTTGGGATGCCAGTGAATTAAACTCCACAGGAAAAAAGACCAGAAGTTGGGGCAGAGGTCTGTGATGTTACAATATATTCACACAAATCATTCTATTAAGTACAGAACTGCTCAATGTTGTAGTTTTCGTAAGTGAAAAAGGACTCTCTTGCCTTCAGTGTCTTGTCTGATTACACGAAGCACCCAGAATTATATATAAAAAAAAAAAGAGAAGCACCAGAGTAACTATTTAAAGACCATTCATGCCTGGTAAAAAGTCTGAAAGGACAAATGTTATACATTATTATTTTGTAGGATAATAAAAGCGTAACTGATATGCCTTGGTTACTGACACAGTGCATGTTTGGTGTCAGAAGAGACCAGCAGGTCTGCAAGAACACAAAGCTACTCCGTAACAGAAGACACAGTTCAAGTGCTGACAAACTTAAAAGATCAAGAAAAAACTATAATTGGAGAATTAAAAAGAAAATCTCTAATTTGCTTGGGTTTACATCAAAACCCTGCACAATCTTCTTCAGGATATACTGAAGTTTTAGGAAGCATATTTCAGTTAATGATTACTACAACGTCAAATAAATCACAATAATAATCAGCACTAAGTCATGACCGCATGTCCTTTTAAAACATCACTAATTCAATTAAGTACCCCCAGACAAATTCCTGAGTGCTGTTTTATGGCTTCTGCTACGCAAGAAACCACATTGCTGGCACAACAGTCCATTCTAAATTTAAAAAAAAAATCTATTCTTCAGTAGTACAATAATTAATGAACTCAGATATTTAAGTTTTCTTCGCAGGAATCCCTACAAACTCAAAGTTCCTGTACTTCACCTGTTCCTTACCTGTAACACGTTACTTTCAGCTTCCTCCCCGGTGATCACTTCTACCTTCGCTAATAAACACTTCCTTGCTGTTGCTTTAGTATAGGCTGCCGCAGACTCCGCCAGCGATTCTGAAATATTATTAGCTGAACAATATTTTGAAAGTTTGAGAGTGATTAACATATCATTTCCTAAGATTTAGAAAGGTTTCACACGAGCGTGCTGCCATTGGAGAAATCCAGGCCAGACGGCAGACGGTGACAGAACATCAGAAACAGGATTGAAACGTAAAGCAGAAGTGAAAGTTTGTCTTTTAAGACTCGTTTTAAAAGTCCAAGAACACACAATGGACAGAAGAGGGAAGTTATTGGAAAGTTTCGACCCCCCACACAGTATTTCAAACCCTTTGCTAACACACAGACACCCACGTATCGGCAGGTGCTTCCCACCTGGACGCGTTCCTGTGGGGCTGCCCTGGGTGACCCTGCTCTGGCAGGGGGTGGCACTGGGTGATCTCTCAAGGTCCCTTCCAACCCCAAGACTCGTGATTCTGTGTGATTTGGTGTCAGTGCTGCTGCCTGATACCCAGCCATGTCCATGCACATACAGCCCCACTCATTTTCTACGTCTATTCTGGCTTGCAGGCAGTTTGCTGAAGAAAACCCACAGCTCCCACAACTTCCAGAACATCCTGCCAATCTCAAGAGTCACACGTGTCCAGAAACCAGCAAACAGTTATTGATCCGCGCAGCACACGTGGTGTGTCCACCCGATGCAACCTACACTCGACTTGGCCGGTCAGTCGCTGCAAGTGCAACACAACTGTTAAAACAGCAGTTTGCCACGTTTCTCCTGTGTTCTGGTCCAGGTATCTGCTCTTTCATTCCCTCTACTTTCGTTCTGCTGAATCACACAGAACTGTCAAGGCTGGCAAAGCCCTCGGAGATCATCGAGCCCAGCCCATGCCCCAACACGGGCCAGACCAGTGCACCAAGTGCCACATCCAGCCTCTCCTCAACCCCCCCCAGGGTCGGGGGACTCCCCCCTGCCCTGGGCAGAGCATCCCAGTGCCCGAGCACCCTCTCCGGGAGGAAGGGCTGCCCGAGACCCAACCCAAACCTCCCCTGAGGCAGCTTCAGGCCGGGCCCTCTCGTCCTGGGAGAAGAGCCCGACCCCCTCTGACTGCACCCTCCCTGCAGGGAGCTGCAGAGAGCCATGAGGCCCCCCCTGAGTCTCCCCTTCTCCAGCTGAACCCCCCCAGCTCCCCCAGCCTCTCCTCACAGGACTGTCCCTCCAGGCCCTTCCCCAGCCTCGCTGCTCTCCTCTGGACCCGCTCCAGCCCCTCCAGGTCTCTCTTGCAGGGAGGGCCCAGACCTGCACCCGGGGCTCGAGGGGAGGCCTCCCCAGCGCTGAGCACAGGGGCAGAGCGACAGCCCCGCTCCTGCTGCCCACACCGCTCCTGACACAGGCCAGGATGCCGTTGGCCTGCCGGGCCCCCTGGGCACCCTGCTGGCTCGCGTTCAACTGGTTGTCACCCAGTGCTCCCAGGTCCCTCTCTGCTGGGCCATTCTCCAGCCACTTCTCCACCCGTCAGCAGTGCTGCAGGGGGTTAGGACGATATTGCCAATAGCACAGAAGGACCAGGAAAAGGGGCAGCGTGGAGTGTTTAACGTTACAGACAGAAGGACAAGAGAATCTACAACACCCAGCACGTCAGCACCCACCCCTAGCCTGCATCTGCGGCTGCAGGAGACAACAAAAGCAACATCATGTTTCATAAAGCAATGGGATATTGAAAAATGCCATCATTTAAACAAGAATTAATAGTCACTCCTAAAAGAATAGTTTGATTTTCACCTTTCTCTAGTGTGGCTTCCTGAGAAGATGATTCGGACGCAGACTCCGTAGCAGCGTTCTCCTTATTACTCTCCGTACTGCCCTCACTGGATTTTGGTGGACTCTATCGCAAACAAAAGAGGGGGTAAACAGAAAGGAGAAGGCAAACAGAAGAGAGAAGGAATAAGCTAATTTTGCAGAACAAAACTAGTGACTGATTACTGAGGGACACCCTAGTGTTTATAAGGCAGAGGGCAAAAGAAGAATCCTACAGACAATCTGCTTTGACAGTAAAGTCGAGGAAGTGAATGGAGCATGACCTGAAAACCAGTTCAAATCATTTTCCCCTGCACTAAACCCCAATTTCAACCCTTATTTTGAGGTTACATTCAACAAAGCAAACCAAGATCAGTTGCAGTTCTACTCAAGGCATACTTGACCAAACTGCTTGCTTAATGGTTACACGGGTAGGAACACACCGCGTTCAATATTTTCCTTTTGTGCCAGCAATATAATTTAATAAAATTATTAAATTTAAAAAAAAAAAAATCAACAGTGAGGCACTAGAAGTTACGCAACAACCAGAGAACTTTCTGAACTATCAAATCAGAGCTGAAACCTCAGTTCTGAGGCAGCTGCCTTACTGCTGGACTTGAAATCGTCACTGGGGGAGTCACGTAACTGACCTTTTGTTAATTTGAAGGGCAGCAAACGTCAAACACCCTCAAACACTTGTACTCAAGAAGCAAGCTGTGCCACGAAGCGCTTGGACTCTAGAGCTACAGGAGCAGCACAGAGGAGGCACTCGATCTTCGTACACTGCTAAAGCTGAGCAGGGAGATCCTGGAAAGCGCTGCTGTCGCAGCAACAGCTGGCAGCGAAACCCCCAGGCTGCACTCGGAGTAAGCCGAGAGAAAACTGTGCTTCAGCGACAAGTATTGTTAAAGGCTCTCCAAATTCCTGAGTGAGAATCTGTAACGCAAGCTACTCACAGAACCGCAACGTTTCACACGTGGTGGATACTCACTAGGACTCTCTCACTCATGTTCTGTCCAAAGACAAACTTGTTGCTCGATGCGTCTGCGCTGTTCGTAGAGTTCTCTACACTGAAAAAAAAACCCACAAAAAAAAAAACCAGAAGAGATTTTGTAAGTTGGGAAAATGTCTGTTTAGCTTCTACCGATAAAATTCCTCAAAAAGTGAGTGACTGTCAGTGGCTTTAGGAAGTAAGAACCAGCTGACACAAACATAAGCAAAATTTAATCCAACTTAGTAACATGAGAGTACGCTGGTTTTATAGAGTAAGAATTCTCTCAGATTGACGGCAAATGATTTTGTCGCTGTAAATACCTTCCCTTTAGATACCTAATTACATATTAAGCAACGATGAAAGCTAAAGGAGGGCTTACTGTGCAATCACATAACATACTTCTTTTTTAATAGCGTTCTACATACACAAGCCTGAACCACTACACATTTTTAGGTTCCTCTTCTCCGAAAGGGAAAGAACTGAAACAAACCCGCTTGCAGTATCGTGACTGAAGCAAGGGCAGCAGAGATAAGCCAAACCTTTTTTTAGACCAGCCGCAAGGTTATGGTCTCCCCAAGAAGTTTCACAATCAAACCTCAGCCCTCACATCTTCCTTTCAGAACAAGCATCCTCTCCCCAAGTGGCACTTCAACAGATTTTAATCCCACTTAGGAAGGACAGTAGTTTTACCATTTTACAGCTTGGCCACCTCATTCTTCAGAAGCCTGGCTTCCCACTGACCCAGTACAAGCCCTGCATCCAACAAAGAGTAGGATCACAAATAATCTTGAACGCAGAATAAGGAAAACTGTCCTACACGTTTCCCTGTAGTCTCACCTGGAACTGATGTACTGTAGAAAGTAATTTGTTGCAGAAGGTACGTCTGATGTGGGAAGGCCAGCGTTCTGCACATCGGCAGTTTCATCGCTTTCATCTCCTAGCTATGAAAAGAACAAGTATGGATTGACAGTTTTAACTACTGATGACACAATTTTCAGCTCTTCTTTCCCAAGACAAAGCTCCATCCACACTTCCCACAATAAAACACAAGCCTACGTCTCGGTGTCACACAGGAAACCTGCGCAAACTTGTTTTCAACAGGACATATTAACAACCCACCTCAATTACTCCAGGCACAGGTTGGAACCCAGGCTGCCCTGTTTTGCTTTTCTCACCTCCTCTGTGAAGTCTTGGTGGCACGGAAGCATCTTAAGAACACATTTCAACTTAATTCTGACCCAAACATTCCACCACACTGAGCTTTAGATGTTACCTATAACTTCAGTAGTGATGTGTTTATTTTTGAAAAAGCTTCTTATGCTATTAAACAAGATTAATAAATGTCTGGAAGACCACTTTTACTAAAGAGCCAACTGTGTTCACAGCTTCCAATTTTGCACATACACAGGGAGGTTTTAACTCTGTTACACAGTGGATTCAATGCACCTTATAGACAGGAACGCTCACGCCAACAAGCGATCCGTTCCACGGCTTCTTACCCTCACTCAAACACATCAACTGCTAGTCAAGATAAAAAAAAATGTCCTTACCTTAACTCTATCTCTTAAGTTTTGCCCAAATACAAACGCCTGCTGGGCATTTAGTTCCGCCTTCTCACAGCTGTCGTCATCTGAAGTATTGTTAGACTCTTTTTTCTGACATTCTCCTGTCTAAAGGAAAGAAATTGAAAATCTTAGCCTAAGCAATCGAGCTTCTTTGAGAAAAAAAACAAACAAAAAACCAAAGATGGTACAACATGGTGAGTCACACAGTTATTTGCAAGGACAAGCCAACATCATCTCCAGAGCTACAAGGCAAATTTTACACTAGGAAAAAAAATAATTCCTCTGTTGCTGAGTATATTCCTTAATGAATCACAGAATAGTCAATGTTCAAGGGGATCTCTGACAATCATTTGGTCAAAACCGTGCTCAAAGCAACATCAACTTCAAAACGATGTTAGGCTACCCAAGACCTTGGACAGCTGAGCCTGAAAAAAAGCCAAGGATGAGAGTTTTACAGCTCAGTAGCCTGGTTCAATGTTTGACTGCACTAAATACGACACTTCTGTCCTCGTACCCCAGTGCAATCCCCCTTCCCCACCCCTGCAGCCTCTGGTTTGGTTGGCAGGCACCTCCAAAGTCTCACTCTATCTTGCCACAGCCCCACCGCTGAGCTGAGGAGAACAATTCCGCTCCCCTCCCCTTGCCCCAGCAGAACACGCTCGACTTTCTCGCTCTCAGTCACGTGCTCCAGCCAGTTGTCACCTCCATGTACCAGCCACGTACAGTCACTGTCACCTCCACGTACCAGTAAACCCCAAACTACACACAACGCTCCTGACGCCACCCAAGGGAATGATCACTTTTCTGAACCTAATGGCTGAACCTAATCACTTTTCTGAACCTGTAGTCTCAGTAACGCAGCGTAATACACTGTCTTAATCAAAAAACCAAGATGCACCGCCCATGCGTTTAACTTGTCGTTCATCGCTGCCGCACAGGACCTCAAGGTTTCTGAACCTTTCGCCCTGTTAAGGACTTCCTTTTCTTCTGCACGCCTGCGGCTCATTTTCCATGAGCAGCTCTGTAAACCCTCCCTGCAGCTGCGGTGTTTTCCAGAGCCCCTGTGACAATATCTCCCCTTATTATTCTCACACCATAGTACTCAGCCCATTATAGTCAGGGCCTTGCACCTGCAAACTCTTATAGCAGTGCTGGAAAGAAACTGGAATCAGCCTGGGAATCGCCCCCTCTCTCTTCTCTCTCAGTTTCCTACCGTGCAGGATCTCCAAGAGCCAACCGCACTCGCACACAAAGGCTGAACAACTAAGCAGCACTCAGCAGCTGCCCCTCAACGCGTGCTCCAATCAGCCTTAACAGCATCGTAAGCAGAAAAAAAAGAAAAAAACCAAAAAACAAAAGAGTAGGAAGCTTGAGCATATCCTGATGAAAACACTATAGTTACTACAGGAAGAATATTATGGGATCCCACCTGCTTCACTGAAGAGGACACTCAGGAGGAAGATACCCCCTGCAGGTGGTCCCTTCCAGTTTAGGCCATTCTAGGATTCTGTGATTTAACACGATGACTTCATGAATTCCAATTATTTATAGCTGTGCTACAAAGGGATCAATGAGGGCATAAGCAGAACTAAGCCTTTTTAAAATATATTTTGTGGGGAAAAATGGGTATGAAGAACCATCCTAAACCCTGGATGCAGCAAACCTTTGTTACAGTTCTTGTGTTAAAGACAAACAGAGCACACTATTGGTACAGTACGAAATCTACTACTCCACCTAAAATCTATGACTAGAGTATGGAAATACAGACAGATAAGGGAGCTATCGCTGATGAAACTGCGCTCACGTTGCTAAACAAATTGACTCCGTTCAGAGAACACTATTTTAAAGTTTGTCCCCTTGAGTATCATTCTGATTCTTCTCCAACTCACCTTGTCTTCAGAGTCGGAACTTTTCAGTGTTGCATTACTAAGTGATTCTGATGTGGCTGCAGAATCTGGTGGGATATTTACACCATTGGTGCCGCTGCTGAGAACTGCAACAGGAGTGAGAAAATGCCGTAAATTTTCTAGATTGTTCTAAAAGTTTTCTACAGCACACACTGCATGCTGTTTTCTTGTTTAAATCCATGCAGCATCGCAAAGTCAACTACAGAGCTCCCACAGTATTTCACGAGAGACGTGAAGACCACAGTTTCGCAATTCTTAGCGGAATCCAAATTCCAAATGCAGAAAGCCAAGTAGCAAGAAGTCACTTAATCTCTACAAACACTGCAGGGACACCTTCAAGCAACCACCCCGCTCCGATGTGATCCTGTTTGGCCCAAAGAGGAGCACTGCTGGCTCTGATCTACTTACTGACACGCTGAACCCCCACCGAAAACTCCTACCCCAATATCAAACCCTCTGCAGAGCCCAAGCCGTGCCAGCAGGCACGCCAAGGAATCGAGCCAGAAACGTTTGGTTCTGTGCCAGATTAAGCGAAGCTACGTCTGTTTCAGTTCAACTGAACTTCCAAAAAGCTAAAGGCAGCGGGGCTGGGGAAACACAGGAGGTGAGGAGACACAGACAGCTTGACAGGTCTTTTTGCTTTAACTTTCAGTTTTCAGTCATGCCTATTTCTCATTAGCTATATCAAATTCCATAACAATATAACGAGCGTAAGACACGTGACCAAAGTATGAATTAAAATTGTATCTCCAAGTCCCAACTCCAAAACGGGCCCCAAGCCTAGAGGCACCTCCTACCTGATTTAGGCACTTTAATCTCCGTGCAGGTAGCTCAAGTCTACCACCACCATCCAACTGACCAGCAGCAGCTTCTCACACCATGGCCAGTGCTCTCACACCCTCGAAAGTCTTTTTGTTCCAAAACCCAAGCACGGGCTACGCCAGAGTTAGAGGCCTGGCTGTGTCAGTCAGCCACCCCCCACAAAAGCTGAAGGTTCCCTTATATCACACAGATACACTTAATGTTTAAGATATTTTTTTCAGAAAGGAGAAACCAAGGAAAAGGTGAACACTGAGTAAAAATGAACCGCTACGCTAAGCAGACTCTGTATTTTTGTTCTGCCTCCACGGTATTCTAGAAAGCAAAAGCATTATTTACCCATCTGTGAGAAAGCTTTTGGCTGCGGTGCCTGTAGTACCGCCGGGCGTAGCACGCTGCGCTGCTGCTCCTTCGGCTTCTGGCTCGGGAGACCTGCAAGTACCAAGTTGTTTTCAAAAGCTATAAAATCTTAAAGTTGAAAAAACTCAACTTCATCTAATCTTCCCAGAAGCTTCCAACAGAACATATCATGAAAACATCAGACATTTAAAAAGCTCCCACCTTTTCTTTCCCAGCCCTTGCTCAGCCTCAAAACAGAATTAGTCCTTAACAGAGAAAACATCTCAACCTTAAAAAGACACTTTAAAGTATATTCTCTACTTTATCCAGGAAAGTATAAAAGGAGGGTTTATGACTGGCCGAGACATGAAATCTAAGTACACAAGCACTCTACAGCTCTACAATCCAACTCTTCTTCTCTCCTTCCAAGGAAGGAATTTCCAGATACTGGTAAATGATATTTTTGTTGTTGTTCTTCACACAACCAAATGTCTGGGCAGTGTATCAGTCTTTGTACTACTGCAGAGAACACTGAACTCACCTGCACTGGGTGCCTGACCATGGATAAGTATCGGTGGCTTCAGACGGAACCCGCTGCTCTTTTCCTCTAGAGGCAAAACACAAACCAACAAGGACACAGCTGTAACACGCTGCAGACACTCAGTCACAAAAATCCCTCGTGCTTTCCCCATCGTAGCAACCCAGGAGTTCTATAAACATCTCAAGTCATAAGCCCAAGGAGCAAATTCCCTTTTCCTACAGAAGTCTGAATTTTCAGTGATCATGACAGCAAACGTACATCACAAAGACAGACAAGTCGTTGCAAGGTAAATAAAAATTGTTTTTCAGGAGAAACACGCAACAGACCAGTGCTTTTCATGAAGAACTTAGGGATAACAGAGGTTTTAAGTGAGACTCAAACTGAAGAAAGGACATGAAAGACTGAACACAACAGCTAATTATTATAATTTAAGTTAAACTTAATTGTTTAATATTAGTTTCGTGTAATTTCATTAGCTTTTCCCTTATGCTTTTATACCATGAAGGTAAAAGAAATTCCTCTGCTCGCAGCCACCACAGTTAAGGCCTTTGGACAACAAAACGCTCACCTGGCTCCGAATCAGAATTGCCTGTGGAAGGTTCACAGAAGCTTGATGGCATAAAGACGTTGTTCTTCGTTACTGCAGTCAAGGAAAAAGGAAAATAGAGAAGAGGTTGGGTATGTTATTCTCAATGATAAACTCCATCCTCAGACATATCAAGGGTGCAAGTTGAAAATGATTTTTCTAGCAATTTATTATTTGTTTTATGCTTTTCTTCCTTCTAAACTAAACCACTGTTACAGTCACAGACATAAAGAGGTTGTTGGCTACAAAATGCCCTTAGTTTCTCCTGAAACAGAGAAAGAACAAATTTAATTTATTCTGGAGGGAAGACTAACACGGGATTCCCAGTCTGAATCACGTCTGAACTAGGAATTAAAAGCGACATTAGAACGTAGAATACTACAAAACACATCTAACACCACAAAAACAAATTTAAGGAGTCTGGAAAGTCAAAAATTTTCTACAAACCGAGGCCATCGAATGCTGTCACCTACATTCAAAGAAACCTTTATGGAGGCTGTAATTCCAGTCAAAGTCCTCCCTGCCTGACACCGCCAGACGTCAGAAGAGAACAGGGAAGAAATGATCACATCCAGCCCCGCGGATGCCCGAGGAAGGGTGCTGGACTCCTGAAGCATCCGGTACTTCACCAAAGAGCCACTAAACTCTTTTCCTCCGCTTCTCAACAAACGCTAGCGTTAAGCAAAATCGGTCGTAGAGATTCTGATCTCCAAAGCTGGAGGCATTCCACACCAGGAGGGTTAGTGATTCCAGGGAACCACGGAACGTGAGGTGCAGTAAGTAAATAAGGCAGCTCCTACCAGGCCACACGCACTCGGTTACGTTATCCTACCAGAAAACATAGAATCATAGAATGGTCTGGGTTGGAAGGGACCTCAGAGATCATTTTAATCCAACCTCCCTGTTGTGGGCAGGGACGCCACCTCCCGACTAGGTCAGGCAACACGTGAGAACCGAACAGGAATCGAACCCGTGACCTTTGGTGTTTCAAGCACCATGCTCAACCCACTGAGCTAAACCGGCCCTCAAACCTACAGACCCAAACCCCTACTTGTTATTTCTGCGTGGCCAAGCACTCCCTTGGGCAGCAGCAGCCTCGGGGAGGTGGGAGGCTGCACCTCACCAAGTCCCGGCCGGAGGGAGAAGGGATTCCTCCCCTGCCCAGCACTGGCAGCACAAAGGGAGAATACAGCAACTACGTTTTAAGTTCTGTAGTCACTGACTTCTTCAAAAATTAAAATAACCGTGTTTTCATCTTTTAGTCCCCCTTCACAAATGTGCTGTATGTTAGAGGAGCATTTTTACTGTTCTCTACTGCTTTTCTCATCTCCTTTATTTCAACCAAGGTGACAGAAACAAAGCAGTGAATTCTCCACATCTGCCCCAAGCACTGACTTATTTATCTTCACAAAAATAACCCTCGAGCAAAGCTAAAGACTTCCTATTGTCTGTGAAGAGAGATGAGTTTTAGAGACCATTCCTGTGGGTGAAGGGAAATATCAAGCACAACCATTCCTGCCCATGGGAACTGCAAGAATTTAGCCCCAGCCTTCCAGAGGTTTTGCTGCCCTGCCTGGGGACACGAGCAGGTCACTCTGTCTGGCGTTTGTCAGGTGGAACGTTGCCGAAATGCACGGAATCCTTTCCCCTTTAAGAGGAACAGGAGAAAGGGAAATGAGTGAAACAACTTAAGCACAACCTGAGACTTGGAAGATTTGCCTCGCAGCAGAACAATAAGGGAAAACAGAGCATTCACATCAATTTGTTAAGAAGTGACCTGATCACAACAAATTAAAAACATGTGGGTAAATTCTTCAATTTAACAGCACAAGACTAAAACTTGAACTGACAAGTATAGATAAATATAGAAAGTATTTTTTAAAAACGTGTCTATCAAATCCTGTGGGTGTCACTGAATTTGCTAACAGAAAAAAAACCCCAAAAATCAGAGTACATGGTTGCTGTGGTCTTCAGCCAAAGCACAGCAGAGAGCAGTAAGACTGCTGATGGGACTGGGAAAAAAGGTGTAAGAGGGAAACTTCTCATATATTGTATTGTAGCAACATTTACCTGACTGAGAAGGAGGGAACTGAGTTAAGGATGAAGTTCTCTCACGCTTCACAGGTGGACAGTAGCTCCCATCCTCTCGATCAGATTCTAGAGAAAAAGGGAATTAGAGAAAACGCACGCAAGTCCTGGAGAGAGAGATACCAGAGGTTTCTAATCTCACAATTCTCTTACCATCTCCATCTTCTGGACTTGATCCATCCGCTGATCTCTGAAATCAGACGACGGGATAAGAATCACCCACTGAACACTTGAGTCTCAAATGTTTCAATCATCAGTTTGGAGAGTTTTTCTTTAGTAGTAATGGTGTACACCCAAGACTCAGCATTATTTTTACGACTTGTATCGGGTACATTCTGTTTCGCCCACATGCTATTAAATGAGATTAACTTGAAACATTTCATTTATAAGCAACATATCCGAAAATTCACATCGAAGCACTAACACCCTTAGAGACTACGCGGTATTTATTACGGTTGCATTTTCTATATACTGAAAATCTGAAAGGGACGTTTTTCAAATTTGGGTTGATTTTAAAAATGTCACAGAAGTTCCATTTTGCCTCGCTGAACCTCACGCAGTTTGCACTGGCCCATTTCTACGTACAAAAATACTAAAAAAAATCAACAGGTGATTTCCCCCTGAACTTCAAAAACTTCAGCTGTCCCTCATCTGTACTGTATGTCCAATGCTTGAGTAACAAAGACCAGAAAAAAACTCAAACCTGTAGAGCACAAGCTTCAAATTGCCATTCCACTTCGTTAACTGATGCAAGCACAACTAAAACACACCGTCACTAGATTTAGCGGGCAAGGAGCATCGATACCCAAATCCAATTCTGTAAACTACCGAGGGCAGAGCAGAGCTAAATATCTGCTCTCTCTGAATTATTTCCACACTTCCTAGTCCAAAAGTTGTAGATTAAAAGCTGTGCGAGAGTCCCATGACAAGCTGTTACTGATACTGCCAACCCCAGTCAAAGAATTTAAAAAAAGAGACTTTCCTTTCTCTCAGATGTGATTTTTCTGCACAGGCACCTAAATACCGAGACCATCTGGCAGGTGACCTCCCGTCCCGACCCATTGACACGCTCCTCAAACCGTCGGTTATTGCGCGGGGGAATCAGGACGGACCTTGCAAATAACTCCTACCAGAAAAACGCAACAGCGGATTTAAATCTTTCACCAATTCGGGACTTTAAAAGCCAGGGAGGAAAAGAATCATAATCCCTTAAGTTGATCCCCCAGCACCGAGAGGCCAAAGTTTATGCCTATGTCAGCACCAAAACTCGTGCCTGAGCATTCAAGGTATCCAGGTTTGATTTTCCACATTCACATTAACAAGAATATGCACAAGTTACGCCACTGCAGAGATACCAACATTACTGGGAAGTGCATTTAAATTCTGTTATACCACAGCACTCAGTAAGAGACACGCGCTGCTCCGTTTCCAAGTTTTTATTAAAAAAACTTGCTGTCAGCATCCACTTCCCATGTCTGCAACCCAGACGCGCTGCGCGCACACAGGAGTTCTTGGAACTGCCGTGGCCGCTGTGTAAAAGCTGTTCCAGAAGCTCTTACCCAACAGCCCCGTGCTGGCGGCGCCACGCGCTGCTCCGGGCTGGCCCGGCTCCGGACATCAAGCCACGCACGGCTCCGCCAGAGCCCGTAACTCCGGCCACCCCGTGGGAACAGCCTGGCAAAAGCATCTGCCTGGGCACACACAGACACCTCCAAGGAAACAAGAAACGGGCAGCGCCTCTTCTGCAGAGCTCGGTCTTAACTCACCCGTCTTCCCCAAGGCGGGGGCGCTTGGCTGAAGCCGCCCGCTCCAGCAAAGCGGAGCGAGCCCTCGCGGCGAGGGGCAGCTGGGCTCCCAGGAACCGAGGCCAGCCCCGCGCCCGCACCCAGCGCTGCCCCGCTCCACGGAGCTAAGCAAACGGAGTCAGGTTCAAGGATGCACGGGTCCGTTGTGTACAGCCAAGAATTCCTGCACACATTCCCCAGCAGCATTCTTGGTTCTTACATTACTTTCAGAGCTGGGTTAACTGGGGTGAGAACATACCTATGGTAATGACCGCTTGCTGCCGTTTTCCACCAAGTCTGGTTAACACAGTTCTCATGGCCACTTCTAGAACACTGGTAATTTCAGATTACAGAAGACTGACATAAAAGCCTGTGACTACGTTTACAATCTCTATTTTAGAAGTATTAACCCTCGAAAACTTGAATCTTGCAAACAAATATAACGCGATCCAAAAAGCAAATGAAAAATTTCTGCAGCAGGTCATCAAGTCACAGCCTGGACACGAGAAGGTGTTTAAGCTGCGGGTGTTTGTACCTTGCCCTGCCGATCCATCGGCACCGGGGTTACCCGAAATGGCTCAATACTGGAAAAGGGTGCAGGTAGTGTGTGGAGCAGCCTTGGGGTCGACACATCTTTGATGAGAGAGCACACATGTGCCTTGTGTGTGGTCACAATGAGGACTGATCCACACCCACACCGAGATAACACAGTCCCACCAACCAGGAGGATTAGGAACAGTTTTAAAAGGGCCATGAGATTGCGTGGTAGCAGTCCTTAGTCAGTGAAATTTTAAAAAACACTTTGCTGCACCACCAGTAGAAAAATCTTAATTTAACAACAGTGACAGCTTTTCCTACTCCAAGGTACTGATTTTTAATTTTTTCCCCCCCTAAATTCAAAATTCTGCTTTAGCACCTTTCTTGCTGCTTTTTATCTGTTCAGTACATTACGGGCTGGCACGACAAGCTCCTGTTTGCATCCACTGGCTGCTCACTTGGTCAAGCTGCAGCACTAGAGCTCAGCAGGAACGAACAATCCTCCTCTGACTGGGGCAAATCCATCAGATATACCCACTTTCTGACCATTCACAAGAGCTCTTAGCACAGACAGAGCTTACACCCTAAATTTTAAAATTAATACTTGATGCGTCTTCTATAATTACACCCGCTCGGGAGTCCCGTGCGAATTTCCGACAAACCTTTTTGCTCTGCAGGGGACTGGGAGCAGAAAATACAACGTCCCTTCAACGCAAGGCTGCGCCACGAGGACCAGCTCATCCCTCTTTCAATTCTGCTGGTTTTTATTCGTGAATTAAGAAGTTTGGGATTTCAAGGCGGGGGGGGTGACAGGACAGTGAGCCGCAGGCTAAGGGGAGCTGAGATTTGCTGAACTTTTGCCACAGTCTCTTGACGTTTTTAGATCATTTAATGCCACAGATCATTTGCAGGACAAATATTAAGCATTACCATAGCGTGCATACGGCTGAAGAATGAAAAAGTTAAAGGCTTTGAGCCTGAAAACTGTATTGTGAGAAAGGACTAAACTACAATCCATGGATAACATGCAGGTTGGGAATATTCTCCCAGCTGTGATCCAGGTTGAGCCTCCTGGTGTCTTAGGGTGAAGTACCTGGACAATCACAGGTAGGCAGGCACTGAGGTCACTCAACAGCTCATAACCCTGCATTCAGCAGAACAAAGAGAGACTAAAAACGCTCATCTGTGCCCGAGTCCGTGCAAAACAGAGCAAAAAGCAACCTCAAAAATCAACAGCAGCTTTTAAATCTTAAGGGCCCAAAGTTCTTCAGCTATGACTTGGCCTGGCCTCAGACAGAAGAAGTTACAAAAAGGCAGCAATACAGGTAGTTTTATCAGCAGGTTCATGTCAGTTCGAGTTTTAAATTTCACAAGAAGTTACTATCATTAAGGCTCAAAATATATTTAATGGGAATAACATTACATCAGGTAAAGCTGGGGATGCTGGATTTTTGTATTTTCAACACGACGCTGTTACTAACAGACCCAGAAGTCCCACAGAATGAGAGAGAAGGGTTAAAGAAACATTTTGTTTGTCAATAAAAACTAAAGCAAGTCTAGCACTCTGCTATTCTAACCCCTGTGGCTCAGAAGAACAGCACGAAAACGAGCGGTGTGGAACTGGCCACAGCACTTACAACACACGTACGTTACTCACACGTAAAGGCAAGGGGCAAGTATCTCAGTCCCCCACTTGCTGTTTTCTACCTCCTACTCCTCATCCCTTGTTCATGCCAAAGCTTCACTTTCAGAGTTAACAGCCCTCCAAGTGTCACTCGAGCTGGGTTTTTTCCCCTTCAAAGGGAGACAGCCATAAAAAGTGCAAGAATGAAGTCACGAGTTACCTGCATCACACTAACCACAAAAGCAGCAGCACCTGATTTTTCTCGGGGCCCACGTTGCACGTGTCCTTGGGTCCTCTCCGGAACCACCCCAACCCAAACCTCGGCCCCTCGCCTCTACAGTCCCACCAGACCAGGGCATTTGGGTACCGCTGACCCAGTCAGGTTTCTGGTTTTGAGGAAACACACAGAACCATTTTAACATTCAAACCTCTATCGCCTCGTCACTAACTACCAGAACCTGCAAGCTTTCGGCTTGGTGATGAGAGGAGAGCCGGCAGCACAGCCCCACCTTCCCGGCTGCAAGAATTCCCACTTCTCCAGCGGTTTGGAGAGCCACAGAGAAGCCCAGAGAGGAGATGCCTCCAGTAGGATGTGCAGGCGATGGACATAAGCCTGTCACTACCACGAAGCCTTGGAAGAACCAGGTGGGGCAGGATGAGCGACAGGACTCTAAAAAGCACATTGGGGGAAAATGCTGAAAGCTCTAACCAGAAAGGCACCAGGAAATGGGGATGGGGGAGATTGTCCTTGTCAGGAGCCAGACTGAACCTCAAGGGGAACAAATCCTCACCAGGGATCCAGAGGCAACAGGGAACCGTTGGGGAACTGCAGACAGGCGGACTCCAGGGTTGAAGATGATGAAGGTTTAGTACCCGTTAGAAGCAAAATAATGCACAGGAAGATGGTATGGAAGTGTTTCCATATAACAATAGCTAAATATTATTCTTCAGCCATAATACAGCGAATTTGGAGCAAAAAAGGAGCAGGTACATAGGGTGGCAATACAGTGACTCGCCCAGAGCAAGAGCTGGGAGGCGTCAAATTAAACTTGGCTCTAACATGTTCAAAAAAGTCCAACATGAAATTAAAGGAGCCAAAAAGCCCACCCTGCTGAACCCCTTGTCAGGGGACCGTGCAGACGGTAGTAGCTCACATGTTCACCAAGAAACTGGATTCTCTCTGCCAGCCCAGGAAAAAAAAAAAAAGGTATTAAGCCTTGGGTTAAGATTTTTTTTAGAAATATTTTTTGAGTCGTACCAGAGCATGGCAGCTCCGTTCCACAGCCCAACACGAAGGCCGCAGAGCCCAGCGCTGCGCGCGCAGGCTGCCGGAGCTCCGCGCTCTGCACAAGGTCCGACACAAAGGACTCGAGAGCGCAAGACCCGCCGGTTCAGTGCCGAAGGAGCGGGCCGGCACAGGAAGGGCAGAGCACCATGTCCCTCCGCTGGGGCTGCGTGCCGCTGGGACAGCTGCCTCTGGAAGCCCTGCCAGGTTAACGGATCTCTGGGGAGAGACCTCGCCAGGGCGCGACTCCGCAGGGACTTGGGGAACAGCCCAAGCACCAGTGGGTGACCGGGAGCTGCTTCCTAGAAGGAAACAACCCGATCCAAAGCGACAGCGCAAACACCAGCACCCCCTTCATCCTGAAGCACATGCAAATGATCGATCGCTGCGAACAATGCAATGAAAAGGAATGTGTCGAACGTACTCTAAGCTGTGTTTCATTTTCTTACCTAATATTAGAAGAACAACAGACTGAAATCCTCTGTAAGCTGACAGAGGATTTCAAGCTCCTGCTGAGGAATATGCCTACGGAATCTGGGAGGAAGCTCGAGTCTGGTACTTGTTCCAAACCACAGCAACGCTACCAACTGCAAAATGGTTCAGTTCTACAGTTCTATTCAGACAATTGAGAAGATTTTCTGATTGCACAGATAACAGAACAAGTGAGAGAGACTCGAGTGAATCCTGTGCATATGAGAACATTGCTCTTGGTTCCCCCCAGCTCCAGCTGAAACAAGGGTAACCTTATCTTATTTTCCAAGCGTTAACAGCTTTTACTATTAACAAGGCAGAATTAATACCACAATATATTGAGATTCTTATCAATTTCTTTTACTAAAAATATAGTTATAATGTAGGAAACTGAAAGGCTTACTGCTTGGGGGGGAAAAAAAAGGAAAACTACACCCTAGCACTCACCCAGAACATTCTGTGTCACTTCCAAAGTGAAAAGGAAAGTAAATTATACCGCACTTGGTCCTCATGGCCACAGTTTTCCATTACCTCTATTTTAATTTAACAGCGACTTCTGCTAAAGAGAGGATCCTGCTCCTTCTTTAACTGGATTATCAGAAAAAAATTTACACTTTTCACATGCACCTGCCAGCGCGCCTACGCGACCCGTGGCTTTCGAGGTACAGTTCTGAAGATAACTCTTCCTCCAGGTGTGGTCCATCTTCTGTCTGAAGAGCTACCCATTTCATGCCACCATCACACACACCTTCCCACCTTTAGCCCTCCGGTACATCCTCACCCTATGCCCACCAAGAGTATTAACGCTCTATTTTCCGTTTTCAGCTTGAAAGCAATAGAGACAAAGGGCTGCTCGCCATGAAACGAGTCAGGGCTACAGAAGCAAAGAGCAACACAAAACGTAACATCTCCTTACCTTCTGCGCTTTGTCCTTCTGAAACACAAAGACAGGTGGAGCAATGGCAGGCTTTTCTGGAAAAAAAAAGAAATCATTGGGTTTTGTTTTCAACCACAATCATTACCAACCGATACAAAACTTATGTTCTGTGATGACTTTAATGACAATGAATCCCTAAACCGGTTACATTTCAGTTAGACAAATTGCTCCCACTGGTTCCTGGTAACATATAATTATAAGGACTAGATGTTCCAAAGGAAAAAGGAGCATTTTGAGAACTTCAATGCAACTGATACCTGAAAGCTATTTGACCTCTCTGTTTCAAACCAGCTCCTTCACTGTTACTCTGGTAGCTCAGGAGGAAAAGGCACTTTGCTGAAGTATTTTACTTTCTGAACCCAGGTAATTTTCGCAGTCCAAGGCTTCTCCTTCCCCACAGCAAATGCAAAGGGAGATTCACTGCACACGCTCAGACACCCCTTCCTTTCTCAAACGTCACCCAACTTTTGACACTTGATTACACTTGTATTTCACTACCATTGAAACTTTTAGGAAGATGCTAAATCTTCAATATCTGCAGGTTTCCAATTTAAACCAAACATTCCCGACACATTATTATAGAGGGACCAATCTTTTCTGCAGGATTTAAGAGCGCATTTGCTTTCCGCTCAAAGCTCCGATTCAAGTATTAGCAGGGCGCTATTTTCTAAGCAAGCACACCAACACTTAGCCTTTAAGAACAGAACTAATTTCTAGAAGTCTCTTTTCCTTTGTCTCTAATGACATTAAAAAAAAGGGAGAGAAAGAATGCAAGATCTTCACCTAAGAGATGAACAGACAGGGCACAGAGCGGTTGAAAATTGTGGAGCAGACTTGGCTTTCCTCCAGATAAGCCGACAGAAACAAGGCAACACAAGGAGCTGGGGGTGCAGAAAAAATGTACATTTTCTAACCCAGCAGGTCTCAGTGTTCTGAGAAAGGCCAAGCGTGCAAGAAGGAAAGCAGACCTCCAGTAACTCCTGTCACAGAGACAGGAAGATCCCAACTTGAAGATCCGAAACCCGTACAAAACACTTAATTTCTTCTAACGGTGGCAGGCTGTCAAACCAGTCTGAAAAGGGCCTGAAACTCTAGAACTCCTTCCTGTGGCTTATTCAGCTTCAGACATTTCAACCTGGGTGAAAAATTACAAAAACCTCAAGAGCCGGCTTTCAGAGGCTGAATTCCTTCAAGGTATTTCACTGTTGAGTCATTAACGACCAACACAGTCTGTACTACACTACCAGCGTAGGTACTACTGAGCCTACTCAGTTTGCTTTGGAAGCCTTGGAAACCAAAACACAGAAACAAAACACACGACACCTTAACAGCTCAAGCAGAGGTATTGTCTTCAGGTCATATATATTATTGAATGTGAGGTTTTTTAACTCGGAGACATGACCATTTGTAGCCTTATCGAACTGCCACAGCACCCGTGTTTCCTGCAACCAGACAAAACAGGTCTGTTCCACCCTCCAGCGTTCAAAACGATGCAATTGTGGCAGCTGGTGGCATCACCAGCAGCCACAAGAGTTATTTTTGCAATACTAAGTTCTAAATCTTCACCGCAGCATGAAACGACCCACTCCTGAAAAATCCAGTGGGTATTTTGAGGGTACAGATGCACAAGCCATGTCCTCTTTGCCTTTACATTTGAAGGTCACGTAAGTGAAAAGACAAAGGCAAAACTGCCCAAAATAGTGAAAAAAAAAACCCACCCACCAAATTACTATACTGCAGAGGTGCACTTCTCTGTGTAGTTACCAGGTCACAGAGTAAATCCCACGACAAAGGCCAAGAAACCATTCCTCTCCTTGCGCCTCTGCCACAGGAGCCCAGGACAAACCAGGCTGCGCGGGATCACGGGAGTCTCCAGCCTCCTGCTCCAAGGATGATCAGCCACGAAGTCCAACCACGTTAACCAGGTTACCCAGCCTGGCCTTAGCTTCCAAGTAGGGAGGCTGAGGAGCCTCCCAGGGTCATCTCTGCTACTGCTTGACCATCCTTATGGTGAAAAAAACCACAACCTATCCCTATATCTGTCCTGAACATCTTCTTCCGCTTCTCACCTTTTGTCTTTCGGCACCAGCCTGGCTCTGTCTTTTCAACGACCTCCTCGTAAACCCTGGAAAACTCCAAATGTGACTCTCTGGAGCCTTCTCTTCTCTAGGAGGAACAAGCCCGGCTGCTTCAGCCTCTCCTCACAGGTCACCAACCATCTCGGCAACTCAAATTATCTTTAGATTTTAGAAGGAGCCCAGGCCCCACGTCAGGAAAACAACTCACGGGGTCTGCTGTAGCCAGGTGAATTTATTTTTCCAGCTAAGGGCTACACTGTTTCAAACATTTCCTTTTTAAATTTACTCCAAATGATATTTAAAAGGGCAACAGCACCTGACTACATGGAAACCAGTATGAGAGGCAGAAGAAAAAATACTGAGAAACTTCCAGCCAGCCAAGTCTTCGCTGGGATCCAAAGAAGCAACACGACAAGCACACGAGTTGAGAACGACTGCTCGGACTGTAACGCACTAGAATAAATCACCTGAGAGAAAAAGCAGATCATACCTGTGGAGAACGAGAGTGTTAGAAAGAAGAACAGCAACTGAGTTGTTAATTCACCAAAAGTATTCTACGGTAACTTATTGCCTGTGAAAGGCTTATCTGAGCGTCAAGAAAACTTCAGGGCAAAGTTAAGTTTAATTATGCTTACGTGAACAGCTCAGGCCACAAAAGTACCTTTTCACCTTAGTACTATTGAATAGAACAGAATGATCATGCTAAAACAAAAAAAAATCTGCCACATTAAGAGAGATATGGTCAATCTGCAATCTCAGACAGCTCTAAAGGTGTTGGTAACAAAATAAGACTCTTTTCCGAGAGCCACAACGAGAGTGAAAGCCTTGAGCGAGCCACCTCCCCACGGGTGATCTCCAGAGCGGCCCCACGGGCAGCGGCGAATCCTACTTGGGTCAGGAAGGAGGAGAAACACGACCTCATCATCTACACCCAGACTTCACAGGCGATGTCACACGGAATGTAACTGGCATCAGGGGAGGAAAAAAAGAAAAGATACTTCTGCCTCATTTTCAAAACTTGGGTAAGTTGCTTTTTAGCAAGTAAAACACCTGATGTTCTCATTCACCTCCAAACCCTTCAGCTTCTCGTCTCCTACAGCCCGAGTAGGGCAGCACATCCCCAGCTGCCACGGGAAGGCAGAATGCCTTTCACATATCGAATAAAAATTCCATACATCATCCTTTCGTGTTGGCAGAGCCTGCATTATTTCCTTTCCCAGGCCCTCGTGGCATTAACAGAACTAAGTTACCCTCTGCATTACGTAATCTCACTGCTTCAGCTCAGGTACCTCACATAAAGCAAATGTTACAAGTCAGAAAGGGAAAAGGAGTGGATTTTCACATGACAGGAAAAAGAGAACCATGAGGCAGCCCAACTACTTTGCAACGGAAATAAAATATTTATAAAGAACTCCAAAGAAAACGCTAACCAAAATATTAATTTATTTCATTTACAGGATAAAACTGTCTAGTCCTCTACGGCATTCGGGGGTGAATTATTAGAACATCTCAAAAAACACAACCCACAAACCAAATCACTCAGGTTAACTTTGTGTCCCCTGGTTTATCTGAATTAAATCACTACAAGGAAAAAAAAAAAACAAACCCATCTTGTTTATAGGGTCTCCAAGCATCAAGGATAGAGCTGCATGACTGCTTTTCCTGTCAGGCTAACAAGAGACCTCCCTCTCCCTGGAAGGTACCTAGAAGCAAGTAGAATTCCATCAAGGCAAGTAGAATTTCTTCGCCAGGGTGAAAAAAAAACAAAGCAGGAAGAGCACAGAAGCCATGTCAGCATCAAACGAGTCTGGCAAAGGAATGAGACTTTCACTCTAAGAGAAACTGCTTCAAATTCTCTCGTCTTCTGTACATCTGAGGCGGTTACACCCCGTGAAGTCGCGGCGACGACGAACGGTAGGTATGCTCAGCAATTTCATAAAGCAAAAAAGAGCTGTGTCTGGTGTCTAAGGAGGGAGTTTGCCAACGCAGTCGGCACAGGCACCTCCTGAAACAGAAACGTGAAGAAAGCTGTCGAGTTTCACCCCCAAGAAACCCCCGTACCTGTTCAGGGACTGCAAGGTGGCCAAGTCCCTCACCACAAGGGGATCCCAGCACCTCCAGAACAGCTTCAGCAGCAAATTATACACAAACAAATTGCTCCTTGTGCTTTTAAGGGCAAGTTAATGAGAAAAGTTTACATGACCACAGGCCTGACAGGAAGCTCGTGCCCACGATGCTTCAGTGCCACGCGTGAAGTGACAGTTTTACGACGTGACCCAGCCAGAACACCAACGCAGAACACCGTGCCGAAGACTTCAGAGAAAACTTCTAATACTATTCAGTAACGACGTGACACAGGCGTAGCGATGACTGCGCCTATCGCTCCAAAGGGCTGGTTTTCACTAAGCCACTTTCTCACAATGTCACAAAATCCTTGTGACAAAGTCGATCAAACTTCACGCAGCTGGGGAGAAGTTGCTCTCTCTTCATCAGTTCCACACTTACCAGCTCATCTCCCCTCACGAGGCGCAACGGCAAGACCAGGCCCTGTTCCTAGGAAGCTCCACGATGCAAATTTCTTTGGGCAGTGGCAGCTGGACAACCTCATCCCTCACCCCCCTTCTCAGCAGCAGAGGACCCCCTCAAACCAACAGCCTTCTGCCAAGATGCTGTTGGCCCTCACACCACCGCAAGGGGTGGGTGCACAGCTTCCCCAGCTCACCAGGGGGCAAAAAAAGAAAGAAAAGAATGGAAAAAAAAATCCAGGAATGGCTAGAATGAAGAAAACGAAGTAGTTGTGAGAATACTGAAGGGAACACTCGCCGCTTTGAAGAAACGCATCACGCAAAGATCACCCGTTGGTTTGGAGCCTTAGAGAGCGCCGACAGAACGGCGACATCTCGGTGTGACTTAACAGACTCAGTCCTCGGGATCTGAAAGGTGAAGGCAACATAATGCACTGCTGGAAAAGGAAAAGCCAAGGAACTAATTGAAATAAAGGGATGCCGCGGTAAAAGCGACAGGTTAAAAAGGGCTCTGCGTTAGTGAGATGAAAGGACACGGGCAGAACAAACCAGCACTTGCCAAGACCAGAGAAGGTTTGTGGCAGTAACCAAACAGGGCAGAGCCTGAGCAAGCTTCAGGTAAACAGACAAGAGAAGCTCCTGTTCAACCACACTACACAAAAAACAACCTGCAAGAAGGACTGAAACCTCTTTCTACGTATTTACAAGTACCCTGTGTCAAAGAGTAATTGGCTTCACACCTCCCAACAGAGCGTGACTGAGACGACACCGCTGAACACATCAGTCAAGATGACGGAATATCAAGAGCTTTGTTTCAACCACACCTGGTCTGTGAACTCCAACACTTGGCTATCGAATACTTCAAGCAAGGGAAGATCGATATGAAGCAGAAGATCAACGGATTATCAGTACTAGAACAGTTACTTTGTATATTTGAATGAAAATATCTGGGCACGAGGGAATAAAACATTCACCTACAGTACTGGAAAAATAGAACAGATTGATGTGGTTAAGAGCGAGGAGAAAACATCACCTGAGAACATCGGGTGCCACGTCAAAGACAGAAAGGGAGGCAAGTAGAAAAACTACAGAATCAACCAACTTTCAGCAGAAAGATGCCAATTCCACAAAGTACAAGTGCACAAAGAACAGACACCTCAAAAACGGAACCAGAGGAACGAAAATTAACACCAGACAACGCAACAAAGGGTATCAGAATGAGCAGAAGAGACAATGGTTCAGAAGCAAGCTGGTCTTGCTTGATCTCACGAAAGATTGTGTCACCTTCCTATTGCAAGAAGAAACAGAACAGCAAAGGAGGAGGAGAACTCTGGGAAGAGATCTGAGCACAAACTACAGAGATCAGCAGGTGAGGGAAGTCGCTGGAGTCAGGAAAGTGTCTGAAGGGGGGGGAAAAAAAAAAAAAAAGAGGAAAAGATCAAGTGAAAAAGTCAAGAGGACACCACACCTGCCCCTACCCCACACACAGATTCTGCAGAAATAGAGGCAGGGGCAGAAACACTTGACAAGCAGCATCGAAAGACGTAATAAACATTGGAAAGGTGGAATTCACTGTTAACATTTCATTTCCGTCAAGAATGGCACGGAGAGCCAGGGACTTGCACGACTTAAGGCAGCTATTCCTAAACTTCTGCTTCTAAACGAACACAGAAACCCATGGAAACTTATTATAAGGTCATTATGACTACAGTAAGTAAATACTGTTACTAGGTCTCCACAAACAGTCGCTGCACATCACACTGTTCACCACCATTCCTGAGACCCCCTTCTCACGCTTCTCCGGGCACTGACAGCTCATCCCGAGTCGGAGAGCCGGCAGCCCAAGACCTGCTGCAGCACAGGATTTATCAAGTAGCTGTAATCACGTGGTTGGCTGCTTGCAGGCTTCAGCTCCAAACACTACACCTACGAGAGAGATTTTCTTCCTGTTGCTGAACGTTAATATCAGAACTGTAATTGCCACTGGCAGAGAGGTCAAACCTATGAAACAATCTTGAAAGAAGAGGCCTCGCACACTGTCAGTCGCCTCCTTCGGGGCATTTCCCCCCTTCTTTCGTCAGCTGAGAGGAAAGATGAGAAAAAAAACAGAGGCAGCTGGGGCAAACGTGGATTTCCAGCAACTCTGAGGGAAGTTAATCATTCCCAAAGGCAAACTGTCGTCGACCACTGTCACTCACACACCGTCCCACACCCCTCGGAGCAGAGCACCCGAACCCCAGCGGCACAGCCCTCGCCCCCCGACCCTCTTTAAAGAGGAGTGAAACCGCTGCTGCTTCACCTCCGAGCTTTTCAGTTTTACAAATAACACCGGCATTGTCCCGCCTCACCCGGCTTTACATAACCGCCCCTGTCGCTCCCTGACGCGGAGGAAGCATCACCACGAGGGGAAGTCGAGCAAAGGCCCAAACTTCTGCACAGCGACCCCCAATCGCAGCCGGGCGGGCAGGGCCGGGAGGCGACACCCCCCTCCCGCGGGCAGCTCCGCGCTCCCCGCTCCGCCGAGGCCGCTTCCCGGGGGGGCCGCTTCCCCGGTGGGGCCGGGCTCGCTCTCTGCCCGCCGCCCCCGGGAGCCGCCGCCGCCCCCGCCCGCCGGGAGGCGCCTGCCGGCCAGGCCCGGCCCCGGCCCCGCGGGGCAGAGCGGTGAGCGGGGCGGCCCGGCCGGGCGCTCCCTTTGTCCGGCCGCTCGCCCCGAAGGAGGCCCGGGACGCGGAGAGGCCGCGGGGCGGGGGGGGGGGCGCTCCCGAGGGCGGGGCGGTGCCCCCGCGGGCGGATGGCGGGGCCGGGCTGGGGCCGGGGCGCGGCGGGCCCGGGTCGGGCCGGGCTGCGCAGCGCCAGCGCCCGCCTACCTTCGTTGGCCAGGTCCGCCATTTTACTGCCGCCGTCGCGCCCACAATGCCCCGCGCCGCCGGGCGGCTGCCACTCACCGCCGGAGCGCGCGCCGCGCCTGCGCCCCGACAGCGCCGCGCCGGGGCGGGGCCGCGCATGCGCGGGGGGACCCTCCCCTCAGGGGCCGGGCGGGGCCGCCCTCCCCGTGTGGCGGCCGGGAGGGGGCTTGGGGCTCCGCGGAGCCCGGCGGGTGGGTTGGCGCCCCTGTGGCCAGCGGCCGTGGGGATACCTGAGCCCCCCAGCGGGCCCTGGCGGGGCCGGTGAGACCGGCCGCCCCCGCTCGCTGGCTCCGCGCAGGCTGCAGCGCTGCCGAGTTAAAGCGATCCCCGGGTGCCGCCCGCCCGGGGCCGCTCCGGCTCCGGGGCTCTCTGGGCAGTACCTGCCCGCCCGGCTGGTGTGGCCGTGGCTCTGTCAGGCCTGACCGTACCTTTCCCGGCCGGTTGCCCGGGCACAAGGCTCCAAACCGTCTCAGTGCGCTGAAGGCCGCTGCCCCGTCCCGAGGATCCGTATTTGCCTCCCTCTGTGGTTTCTGACTCTGCCGTCCCCGGAGCTGCACGCCCGGCTCTGAAGGGCTCTGTGCTGGGTGTCCAGCGCAGGGACAGCATCGCCTCCAAGCTCTCACTGCTGCTCCCGTTGTTCTCTTGATGGTGGCCCGTGGTTTTTTGGCTCCCTTGGTCGTTGCACCTGAGCTCCCCTGACTGCACTGAGTAGGGTGAGCCACGGGCAGCAAGCCCAGGTGGTCACCAAGACCTACAGGGCTCCAGCCTTACCCTAACGACTGCTGGCTTCAGCCTCACCCCAACGACTGCTGGCTCCAGCCTTACCCCTAACGACTGAAGCCTTACCCCAACGACTGCTGCCTTCAGCCTTACCCCAACGACTGCTGCCTTCAGACTTACCCCTAACAACTGCTGCTCATCCTTTGAACGCCTCCCTCGCCAGCCATCGCACCGGTGTCGAGCAGAATCCGAGGGCCAGACTCCTGATGCCTTTTGCAAGGACCATCTGGTTTACCTGCCAGGAGCTGTTTGTCGAACGTCCTATTCACGACCAGCCGTGAAAAGCCGAGCAGCCTGAACGCCCTCTTCGTGTAAAACGTTGAACAGGGCTTCCATGCACAGGAACAGGATTTCCATCGTGGTGGTAAAGCCACAGCTGCGTTCGGAAACTAAACACAGCTTTTCAGAGACCAAGCGCAGCTTGTGACAACAACAGCCTAGAAAACATCCAGCAGGCACCTGAGAGAACAGGAGGTCTGAGATCTCGGGTCACTCCTCACCAGTGCAGGGGGTGGAATTGGAGGGCAGGCCGGGCAGGAGGTGAGGACATCATGAGGTCAGTCTGTCAGTACCTTGTCATCCTACTGAGCCAACGGAGAAGACCAACACCATGAGACCAGACTCGGTGCCAGGCAACACCACAGAAACTCTGGTCATTAGGCTGCCACTTTTTTCACTTGATCCCAGCTGACTTCAAGCTGATTTTAGCATCTCCTCTGATCACGGCCTTAGACTTTGAGCGGCTTCGTGAGATTTTTTCGTTTCACGCACGTCCGCTGGTCGCTCGCGGGGCCGGGCGCTGGTGCTGGCAGCTGGGTGGTGTCCAAAGGCAGCCTGAGTCTGTGTGGGCATCCAAGCCTTGTCCGTGCCTCTTCCCTAGAGAACTGGATCCCGTTTGGTGCAGACAATTTGCAGAGAATTTAGCCAAAAACATTAGCACATCTCTAACCACATGGGAACCGTGATTTTCAGGGATACGCTGACTTAGATCCGTTTTTTATGGAATTAAGCTCCTGTCCCAAAGCAGACATGTCCTAAAAACTGAGCCAAACACTGATATTGAAAAATGTGAGAGTAATTACCCATTATGTGAGTATCTAAAAAACAATAATTACATTTTTAATTTAAGCCCTTATTCTGATACAGATATCAATTACGGAGAATCTCCCTTCAGAGCATTAAAGCCTGTTAAACCTATAAGAAAGTGGGAACATGCTTTTGTCATGGAAACGTTGGGCAACTTTAATTATAGGCATTACTGTACCGTGCTTCTCTCGTGAATGCACGGCACTCGTGCGGTGGAGGTGTGACCTAGTTGAGGGCAGGGATTTAGTAAGAACCTACCTCAGAAAGTGACACTCACCAGACCTTAAGAGCCAGCAGGTCGCGGTGTGTTCTTTATGCATGTTCTAATTAGAGCCCATACTTCTCCAGCATCATTAACATGAGAGACAGAAATTAACAGTTTTATCCTAACAAAGTTTGGAGGCCAGATTCTGATGTAATTTACCTTCAGGTAAGTGTGTAATAATATCAGGGTAAATGTGATTCTGGCACTTTATTATTTCAATAAAAAGTAAATTCCACCCACACCAACTTTACAGTTCCTGTGACTTTTAGAAATTAATTACAAGAGTTATCTGTACCCCGTGAGCTTGTCAACTTGCTGATATAACTAGAATCTATTTTGGGTGCATGCCATTAAGGTACTATAAATGCCATACTTTCTGATTAGTACTATTGTTAGGTCAGCATTTCTAAAGGGACGTGGCCTAAAAGTCACTATGACTTTGACAAATTAAATATTTTTCCATGGCTGAGCTCTCAGGAAAAAAAAAAAAAAAAAAGCCAACCCACCCTGTTTGAAGGCTTTCTGCCTTTCTGCTGCTGAGACTTTGTAGTTTGGATGAGCTGAGACCCCGAAGGATTCACACAGTTCTGTGGTAATAACATCACTCGGTGTTTTGGCCCACAGCTGTGAGCATTGAACATTCACCAGCAGGGAAAGGAAGGGAGGCTCCAGAGTGAAAACAGCACCACAGGTAACCGTCGTCTCATTTCCAACTCCATCACTCTAACGGCGCCCTGGACAAGAAGGTAATCTCGAGATGTTCGCACTGTGTAGGTCAGTGGACACAACACTTCGTGGTGGTAGACCAGGCTCAAGCAGAACGTTGTACCAGAGGCCTCCAAAAGTCCCTCCGGCCAACACTTCTACAATTTACGACGATACGGTGACCATTACCAACTGGGAAACATAGCCAGGACTCTGTGTAAATCAGATGCTGCTGGAATTGATCCAGTTGAAAATCGTGCGGGTTTTTTTAACTTCTCTCTGCGCTGGTGGGATTCTTTCTCAGAGGACTCGTTCCTTACGAGGGAGCTGACAGGGACAAGCAGCCTCGGGAAGGATAGAGCTCCCTTCTTCAACAGCACCATGGCTTTATGTCAAACGGAGTTGACCAATGTCAGAGGCTTTCCCAGCTGCCAGAGCATTTCTGTGAGTCTTCTAGACCCACTTCAGAATGTCTTGTTAGAATCCTGTCCTTTTTCTTTTGCGATGGCTGAGACCTCCCGTGGCGTTGGGACCCTCAGCCAGAAGCTGCTGTGTTAATGACATTGGGCTATTGAACAGCTGCCAAGCCACAGATTTACAAACATTTGCCTGCTGGAAATGACAACAATAACGAAAACACGCCTGTTGGTCTGATTTCAAAGCACTTGCAACTGTGAAGGCAGGAGTTCATCACTAGAAACTAACAGCTGTGCATAAGCTGTTGTGACAGTGATGTTGGTTACCACCATTAATGTTTTCAGAGGTTCTAACTCTGCAGGTGATTTTTTACAAAACATTTATTTCCCCTTTAGGGAGGACTGAGCTGCAGGTTTTTCACAGAGGAAGGGAAGCCATCAATCTTTGTCCAGCTGTAAGGAAAGTGGTCATCTCCTGACAGTTTTGAGGAAGCCCGTGTGAGGAACCAACCACCGACACAGCCTACACCTTGTCTTTTGTCTGGTGTCTGTTTCAGAAGGCTCTCTGCAAAGAATCACCATGATTTCAGAGGGGAAATCTACAGGTAAAATACTTGCCGTGGTGAAAGGATCGCTAGGTCTTGTCAGTGGATTGATCCACAAGTGAAGCTACTCACATGCTCAGTGCACTGGTGTATAAAATTAAGGGAGTATGGGGGGGCTTACTCAGCAAGTTCAAATACAGACCCTGTAACAGCGTTGAGCCATCAACCACAGACACGAAGAGGAATGTTTTTGTGTTAATTGCTTTGCACTCAACAAGCAGCCCAGCCCAGTGAAACTCTAGAATTCCAAGTGTGTCCTGCTGGCACACAGCCCTGCTCGTCCAGCCAGCGCTTCTGGGGCAGCTCCGAAGAGCAACCTGGTCTCCAGGGGCCATCGCCAGCCTCTCCCGTGGCAGTGGCGGGACCACCGCTAGATGGTGGTCCAGGGCTTCCTATGGCCCGAGAGCCGAGGACCTGGTGTTGCTCGCCCTGATGTGCTAAAACACAGGAACTGTGGGCACAGCCCTAAAAATGCAATGGGGGGATCAGTGAAGCTGCCTTCCTGGGAAAACCTGGTATTTTCTCTTGGAGGAAGCAAGCTGGGTCGCTCCAAGCGGTGCCTTGCTCCCAGCAAAGGGCGTGCGTGCGAGGGCAACACTCGCTAACACGAAAGAAATGCCTCAGAACCCCGCTCAGAAGGGCTCACACTCTGTAGTTCACATCTCTACTGCACTTGCAACGTGAGTGCCAGTCCTGAGCTTTGACCCTCCAGGCACACCGGTCCAGGACTCGAATCAATGTGCTGGTGGTCCCCGTAGCTCTGCGGGGGCTCTACATGTCGATAGAGCCTGAAAGGGTGAGCGAGGCTTTCAGTAGTTTGGGCTCCTCAGGGGCTGAACTAAAAGGCTTCAAAATCTCACTGACCTCCATTCATTGCTGGGAGACCCTGAACTTAGAGCCTGCGCTTGGCACAACCTAAGAGCTGAAGTGCAGACAGCATCTTCCCCTGCAGCCAGCACAGCGTGCAAGCAGAAGTGGAGTTTTACACCCATTCTATGACAGGACTGGAGAGCATTTTTTCCCTAGAAAAAGGGGAAGTGCTTTCCCACTGTGCTGGAGCAGTCCTGGTGGTGAATCTCCATCCTTGGAGAGTTTCAAATTCAACTGGACCAAATTTGCCTGAGTAACTTTGAAGCCAGCCTTGTTTCAAGCAGCAAGTTAAAGTACAAAATGTCCTGCCCTCCCTATATCTTTCTGTGGTTCTGTAGCATATTTGATCTCTTTCATCCTTAACAGACTGTCTGAAATGATCTGTGCAGGTAGAAGGGGAAGAGGGCATGGGCAGCTATAAATGCAACTGCCATCTGAATAGCATCAACGTGCAAAAACGTTTAAGACAACTTTTGTGGTGTTTGATCCTAGAGCTCGTGCCCAAAGCTGCCTGCACGCAGCCCCGACCTCCAGGGACCAGCAGCTGACTTTTACTGAAGCCTTCTCCCTTCTGACTGTAACCACTAGATGGGGAGGCAAGCACTCCATTTTTCACAATTTCTTACCGAAAGATTTCCTTGGTTTTCACAGAATCATATAATTCCTGGTGTTGCCTCCCTGTTTAGCATCTCTGCGTGGCTGCTTGCTCCCTTAGCCTGCACTACAGCACCGGAGCACAGGATTTCAGCCGATCCAAGTTTAGCGATGCTGCACCAGACCACAGAAGAAAGGCTGTGAACACGGAGGTGTGTAGTGCCCGGTTCAGGTGTGCAAAGGCCGTGTAGCAGGAGGGCACCTCTTCCACAGAAACGAATTAGCAGACAAGTTTGCAGATACGCCTGGAAACAGTCAATGCCTTTGGTCTCTTCTGTCTTCTTTACCTCTACAATGTTTTTTAAGATTCTTTAGCAGTTTGGAACGTTGCCAAATTTGCCACCTCTGCCAGGAGCCAGCACCGGTCAGGGAGCTGAACTGGAAAACTCTCTGCAGCCTGCCCCTGCCAGGAGGAGTCTGCAGCCGTGAGCAGAGGGGTCCCCCACGCAGAGAGTCCCCGAGTACCAAAGAGCCCCTCACCTCCACCATAGTGTTCTGAAAGGCTTTAAAAATGGCCCAGGTACCTGCAGAGGACGGCAGGGTTAGACCCCAACAGCTGCTTGCACCTGAGAACAGGCACAGCTTTTTGCACTCCTGTCTGGGATCCGGAGTGAGGCAAGTGTTTGTAACTACAGAGGTTGATTCTGAAGCAAAGACACCCTTGTCTCAGCCGTTCAGTAACTACCAGTTACCCGCACTGTTCAAGTGCACGCTTCCCATATCAGCAGCCCTCCTTCCTCCCAAAGGCACACGTGCAGAGGGCTGTCACTTCACATGCTTCGCGGGACATGAACTCTCTCACCTGTTTGTCCAAGTCTGGTTTCTTCTGCATCACGTTTGCCAGGTGCCATCTCAGAGTAAAGAAAGGTCGGTCACCCCTTTTCCGAGCTAAGCGCTAGCACGCAGACTCACACTGATGAAGTGCCAGGGTTTATTCAAGGAGGCAACAGTCTCTGTGCAAAAAAAAAAAAAAAAAGTTTCCTGAAAGATGAAAACATGGATTTTGATGTAAACAAACCCGGAGAGAACACACCTTTGCTGATCTTCCCTAACAAGAAACTTACAGAACTTTTTAATTTCAGTATAAACATGACCAAAAGGTACCATCAGTCTCCTTCCTCAGCTTTGCAAAACAACCTTACACTGAGTTTCACAGCAATACTCTGTACAAGTCCTGTATCAGCTTCCAGTATCCAAACTGTTGTTGTTTTAAACCTGCAGAAATGAGCATCTTTTACAAAGGGTGTTCAGATCTCCGTTGCCATTTAGCTGCTGGGGACAGTGAGGCATAAACAGGTCCTTCAGGGTCCAAGCAGATCAGAGCCACTTCAAATGTGTTTATGAAAGCTGATGTAGAGCTGGTCTGTGCTACTAATACTTACTTCACTCTAGAGCCAGAAAGAAAACAGCTCAAGTGGAAAATCAGGTGTGCACAACACAGGGCAATGGTGAACCCTACCCAGGTGCTGTTCTGCTCTGCAAAGCACCATTGCTGACTGCTTTATACCTCACCGGCCTAAAATAACTACCAGTACAAAACTGCTGAATAACAGAGCTTGCTCATTGTTATCCCTTCCTTGCTAACTGTGTGATCCTGGTGGAGGCAGGAGGGCTGCGAACGACGCGGCCGTAAGGAAGGCAGGCTGGGAAAAGCGCAGAGAGACTACGGGAGGTTGCCTCACCAGCTTTCACCCAGCGGAGGTCAGGTCCACGGAAGCTGGTTCCTGCAAATTAGCTGAGAAGCAATTAAGGTTGGTGATCTCCCACCGCCTCTCTAGAGTCACAACAAATTCATTCCACCTGCCTTTAACGTCCTTCTTTTTTTCTTGGTGCTGCTGTGATACAAAGTGTAGTAGAAGTCAGACAAATTAGTGTCTAAGCGACATTAAAAAATCCCAACTTTCCTTACTTGTCCTGCTGAGAGGACTGCAGGAGATTTTGAGAATTAGCACATTCCTGGGTCTTGCTGGCTTATTATGGGATCGTTAGTGTGGTCTGTAAGTCCTGCAAAAAAAAAGAGTATCCTAAGGAGATGTGAACTGCTGCCAGTGAGCAAACTAAAGCAAGCTTTCAGTTCTAATCACCGCTCCTAGGAGGATTTGCTTTGAGTTCTGCATCCTTGCTTGGATGCTACAGACTTCAGAGAAGATGTGGAAAAAACAGGAGAGGCAAAGAGAAGGCAAGAGCTGGAAAACATCACCCGTGAGGACAGATAGAATTTTCAATTGTTCAGTCACATTGGGGTGGTCTCAGTGGCTTCTCCTGTGGCACGTCCGTAGCGCACAAACCTGTGCTGGCCTTTCTTCACCTGCTTGGTCAGTGTTGCTGCACCAGTGCCGTGTCCTGCCACAATTTTCTGTTCTGGCTCTTCTCCACTGCACAGTGTCCACACAAACTGGATTGGACCCCATAAGGAACCCAGAGTGCTCACCACTTGGAATAGCCTACTGGGTAGAGTACACCCCTAAAACGTGGGTTTCAACCCTGCCGAGATGGAGCAGAGACACGAATCCACATCTTCTATAGCTCTACAGATGCATTCATTGCAGGTTGAGTGAGTGCTTCCAAACTGCGCTTTGTAAGAGGCAGATTTATAACTGCCTGTGAACAAAACAGCAAAATACTTGCTATTTTGGAAGGGGAAAAAAAGAAAACTATTTATCTATAAAGCTGTTTCTCAAAGCATATTACAATAACGGTGATTCCTCTGTCGAAACAATGCTGGCATCTTAGACTATTCTTGCATTTTTCTACGGTGGCCATTCACTGTAGGTGTGGAAATGATTGTTCTTACTCGAGGAGAAAAGGAACATTTCCTGAAAAGCATTTACGTGTGCGGCACCCTGTGGAACTGCGTGGGAGCTTGTGCTGCAGGTGCTGGCTGCAGAGCCCCTGTTTGCGCTGTGGTACAGGACACTTGGCTGGAGGTCAGATGTGCTGTCTTGTCTCCACCGATGCTCTGCTGCACAGCAAGACCTTCCTAGAAGGATCCCACCACAGCTTGCGGTGCCAAGGGAGCCTGAGCTAAAGGAAGCGGCCAATCTCTTGAGTGAAAAATAAGAAGCACCCTCAAACATTGCTCCATCTCCCTGAAGTGAGGGTATAGTTGGGGGGGTCGAGCTCTTCTCCCAGGACGAGAGGGCCCGGCCTGAAGCTGCGTCAGGGGAGGTTCGGGTTGGGTCTCGGGCAGCCCTTCCTCCCGGAGAGGGTGCTCAGGCGCTGGGATGCTCTGCCCAGGGCAGGGGGGAGTCCCCGTCCCTGGGGGGGTTTGAGGAGAGGCTGGATGTGGCACTGGGTGCCCTGGTCTGGCCTGTGTGGGGGTGTTGGGGCATGGGCTGGACTTGATGATCTCTGAGGGCTTTGCCAGCCTCGACAATTCTGTGATTCGGTGATCTATAGGCACCACATAATACAGCATCACCCAGGTGGTGGGGATTGCGTTCCTGGTGAGGTGGCATGGCCAGGATGCCACGCAGCCCCGTGCCAGAGCGGCTGCATGGTGAGCAGCTCTGTGACCTGACCAGCCGGGGCTGCAGACAGGGTGGCAGGCACGGTGGCAGCACCATCCCTGTGCTGCAGGTCCCAGCTGTAGCGATCAGGGCTTGGGACAGAGCTCATTCGGCCTTTCCCAGGGCCCCCAGCACGTGGTTTTGTGCCCAGGGAAGGTCCTGCTGCATTTTGACTTTGCAGACGGTTCATTACGAAGAGCAGACAGCATTGTTATCAGCTGCAGCCAATTTTATCCCCAGGACAAGCTCTGTCTGCTCCAGCTCTCAAGACCTGACCTCAGGCTTCCGGCTCCTTTCCACTTCTCCCCTCCAGCAGCTCCGGCTGCCGTTGGCCACCGCTGCACGACACCTCCCCACGGCAGGTGTGGGGTCTGGGCCCCCCAAGCCGCCCGCCCTGCCCTCGGCCAGGAGATACGGCAGCACCCAGCCCAGCCTGGCCGCGCGCCCAGCCCAGCCGCCGCCGCGGGGCCCCGCACACGGGGCACAAGAAGGAGTAAGAGTGAGCCGTGGGTGTGATGCTTGCAGCTAACGGCTCCTCGCCGGAGGATTTCTTTCCGTCTTCTAAAACTCGGTCTCTGGCTTTACTCGGCAGTTGGGGGGTTGCAGATGCTGTCGCTCAACCTGAGCAGGCAGAGGTTGGTTCCTGAGCCAGCCCGGGCTCCCTGCTGCCTCCCCAGCCCTCCACAGGCTTTACTCCAGGTCTGCAGCACGAAGGTGCGGTGAGAACCCTGTAAAGGTAACGCTCAGATCGCTCAATTTTGCATGAAAGCTTTGTTATTCATACAGGAGATCCCAAGTGTGGGCAGGACTCCTGACCCAGGGGAGCATTAAAGGTGCTAAGGGCCTCGCAAAGACCAGGAAATACTTTTTTATTTATGGGTTTCAGAGATCTTGTGCCATTTCTCCCTGTGACAGGAACAGGTGATGAGGGTATGGGGTATCATCTCTGACACAATTTGTTCTTACAAATTTTATGCAAATCCAGGTTTTGTGAACAGAAGCTCACACACATCTGACCCATGAGGAGTAGCTTCGCTTTTGGGCTTCTTGTAAATAGGCAGGACACTGACTGTGTCACTGCATTCTGTCTAGTCCTTCACATATTCTACCACAGCTATGCCAGATACACACTCTAACCAGAACTCAAGAATTGATTTTTGTGCTAGATGTCTGGGACTGTTGGTTAGACCGAGCAAGCATCACTTCTTTAAATTTCTGTCTCTCTTCTGATACGGTATTTTAAATGAGCTGACCTGGAAAGTGCTAACAGACCTCCCCCATCAACCCTTTTTTGAGGCAACATTTTAAACATGAGGATGAAACTAACAACCTGTCTAAGAGGGGGCATATCATGGAACTGAAGCCTTGTTAAATAACTTTGTTGGTGAGTACCTAAGTAAAATCCTTCGGAGAGCACTTCTCGCCTGCGCCTCACTCCCCTTCGTGTCAGCACCAGGAGCACGTTGCTGCTGCGGGGTGGACGTTCGGTCCCTTGGATAATCGTGGAGCCACTTGCTCTGCATTTCCTCGTGCCTCCGTGCTGTGGGTGCCTTGTAGCCATTAGCAAGGGACACGCTCCGTGTTGCGGGAGTGTTGGGAGGAGAAATCCGGATTTCTGTATTTGCCTCTTGAATCCAAAGGTTTCTGTATTATTTCATTGCAAGGAAACCAGCAACAGCACGTTCAAAGTGGGAAGCGTAGTGTCCAGGTTTTGCAGCTGCGTAATTCCCATGGGATTTGTTCCCATTGGCTCGCGCTGGGTGTGTGCTGGTGACCTGCCCGACCTTGTGGCATGAGGCTTTCTGCCCAGACACTCGCAGGCTCTTCTCACCTCCTGACAGGGGATTGAACAACCCTGCAGCGAGCACAGCTGCAAATTCAGAAGGTAAGAGTGGGTGGGTGGGAACGCCAAGAAGAGGGAAAATGTGTGCAAATGAGGCAGAGGGTGAGATGAGGGTTGAGAGCACGTGAAAAGCTTTCACATCCTCAGCCAGTCGGGATTCCTTCAGTGCTGAAAGGGTAGCGTTTACCAGTATTACTTTAGCATTCATGGCTTAATAGTTTTTAAGTAAGATGAGACAATTGTAATTTGTTTGACAAATTTTGTGCATTTTAGCAGGTTTTGAGTTAACCTGGGGTGAGCAGAGGTTGTCTAGGGCTGATCACTTAGCAGAGATGCCAGGAGGGAAAGGAGCAGAGGAACTGGTTTCTCGTGCTCAGCTTGGCCAGAGCTGGAGGAGAGGTCAGGGCTGCTGGCGTCCCCATTCCGGAGCCTCACCGTCGTGTTGCTCTGTGTTGACTGTCAGCGGCGCTAAAAAAAAAGATGCTATAAAGCAGAGCAAAGAAGGCAGGACGCTGTTCCAGAGCTACTTCTTATCACAGCGCTAAAAGAAGCTGAGCAGATAGTGCAGGTATCGTGGCAAATGTGACACGATTCACGGAGCGAAGCCGAGCAGCAGCCTGGCAAGCGGATAAACAAGGCAAGGTTTGCTTCCCAAGCGCTTCAGCATGGTCTGCTGCGACGAAGAGGAGTGGAATTTTCCAGCTGGATAGTCCAACTGCCTGTGCCACGCTCCCGGCTCTCCACCGTGGCTGCTCGCAGCTGCCCGTTTAGCTTCAGGCTATGAGCTGCGAGATTTCTCAGGGGCTTCTCCTGGGTCAGGAACAATCACGGGAAAAGTAGATCAGAGAGCTCACAGAGGAGGTGGCCTGATAAGCTGGGAACGTGCCTTCCCTTTGGCTCAGTTTCTGTAATGAGCTGTGAGACAGTTGGCGTTGCCTCTGTTGACAGCACGCAGCCAGCGCCGCTCCGCGCGTCTCGGCGCGAGGACACGGGCCCAGCGCGCCCGCCCGAGCTCAGCCCGGCACCCCCAGGCGTGCGGGGCCACCACCTCGCCTGTCCGCCTTGTGAGCCACCACAGGGGACGAGGAAGGAGCTCCCTGCGCGGGAGCTCAGCAGAGCCGCTGGGTTGGAGGCAGGAGGGGTCTCGCTGGGTGTGATTGCCCTCACACGGCTGCACGCTGGCAGGGGACAGCCAGCTCCAAGCACCCTCCACGCGTAGGGAGACTCGAAGCACAGCCCAGCGCTGCCTGCACAGACCCTGTGCAGACCAGGCTGCAGCCCACCCGTGCAGCCTCGGCAGGTGAAGGGGGCCCAGCAGACCCTTCTGGAGCCCCGAGTTGGGCAAAGCTGTCACCGAGACACCCGCCCTGGAGCAGTGTTTGAAGGTAGGGCCACACCTTCCCCTGAAACACTTCAAAGTGATGAAAGATGTAACAGGAGGCGAAAAGCTTATGAAGCTCAACCTATTGAAGTCTTACCGTGAAAGCTGGTTTATTGACCTAAGACTGCATTAATGTATTTACACCTATAAAAGAGTGATCTGGCAGAGATCTTGCTGACTGGAGAAGATCCAGAGATAGACAGACAGCTAAATACGACTTTAATAGAAGATACTATTCTCTGACTACAAAGACAGACAGGCAAGGAGGTGCGTGTAACATCACCTGCAATCCTTGAGAGGAGATCCTGTATCTTTCTGATGCAGCTCCAAGATGGGCAAGATGAGAAGATTTCTGCTACACGCGGGAACCTTTGAGTTATCCACTTATGGCAAGGGGAAAAGTTGTTTTATCAAAACTAGGAGCCTAAGAAACATGACAGAAGGGTGCCATAAGAAGTGAAGTAAAGTTTCTCAAGGAGAGGAGGAGCATGCTTTTCCTAGAGAGGACTTGAGAGAATGAAAGAAAAAGTCCATCAGGAGTGACTGAAAGCAGCTGGGTTTGGGGGATTCTGCGATTCAGTGAGAGCAAGCCAAGGGGGTAGATTTCCCCTAGAGCTCCGCTTTCTCTGAACTCGCGTAGTTTTAAATCCTTCTCCTTCCAGAAAGCCCTTGAATAACTGGAGAGACTCCCAATGGAAAGCAAATTGCAAAATCAGACCCCAGAAGTCAACACAGGTCTTGGATCTGTGGTCTTAAAATCTCACTTGGGAGGAGGAGAAAACACATGAATCTGCACTGAGGGAAACAGTGATTTGAGGGGGTGTCTGGGAGAAACTTAGAGGTGCTGCTGTCCCAGTGACAGCTGCAGGATCGTCCACCTTGACTGAGCTTTTCGTACACCAGATCTCATTCACATTTTGGCCTCCAAGGCTGTGTCTGCAGGTGCTGTATGCAGAAGTGTTTGCACGTCCACACGGAACGAGCTACAGCCTCGCCGTGTGCCACTGTCACTGTCACCATTAACGGGACTAAGTTCAGCTCCTCCACAGCAGGAACTGGCTGCTCCTTCCTAATCATCGTGCATAATTTCCAGGGTCAGGTAGACCCAAGCTTATATAATTTGCCTGGAATCATGGTGAATTCATCACCACCAGAAGAGAGTAATGCAGGTTCCGAAATTTTTCTAAATAGTATATTCCACTTACAAGAAAATTAATTAACACAGGGCTATTCCTGTCCTGAAAAAGGAGGTCAGACTAGATGATCACAATTGGTCCCTTTCGTCCTTGTAATACATATACACACATACAGCGTCCGGAGCCGCTGGAGAAGAGCACAATGCCAGTGGTAATACCAGGTGGAGAATGCCGAAGAAAATGGGCCAAGTTAAATTTGGACAAATATATCATCGGAGCAGCAGCAGTAACGCATTTCCATCCTGTTTTCTCAGCCCAGGGAAGGCAGACACAGCCCGCGGTAGGACCAGACCAATGCCCAAAACGCAGTCGCATGCTGTTGTTGGAAAGCCATGCAAGCCGTTCCCCTGAAGTAATTGATGGCCAGTTTGGACATTTCAGGTCATTAATATGGAGCAGGGTGTAGGTGACAGTGCTGTATCGCAGCGTCTCGTCCACAGAAACAAACCAAGCGACAGGACGAGAGGAAATGGGCTCAAGTTGCAGCAGGGGAGCGTTAAATTGGATATTGGGAAAGATTTATTTCCTAGAAGAGTGGTGAAGCATTGGAACAGGCCGTCCAGGGCAGAAAGCTGCATTCCCAGTAAAATATAAAATAGGATAGGGGAGAATATAGGGCAAATATATAAAAAAAAGGGTAAATTATAAAGTAGGATAGAGTTACATGTTCGAAGATAACAAGGCAAGCCAAAATAAAATGTCTTTAGAAAGAACTTGTTTACAGCATGAAACCTAAATCAAGCCTCTTTCCATTATGTCAGGCAGAACAACTGCTGGGTGCTTCGTAGTGCCCGTAGAAAAGCTTCGGGTTGGAAGGAAGAGTCAGAGGTGGATTGGGCCAGGGAAGAAAAGCCGAAGGACTCCTCCCACTGTTGTCACGCTGGGGGAATGCGGTTGAGTTTCCACCAGGGAACCTTTCAAGGAGGTAGCAGGGGATACTTTCTCCGGTGGAGGTGCCAGTAGGGTGTTAAACAGTTTAACAAAATCGTGGTTTTAAGATTTCAGGCATCACCAGTGCAACCACCTTAGGCATCTGCAGTTTGCGCTGCCTCAGCCTGTATAGTGTTATACAGAGATTTCTAAATTTCTTTAAAAATGGCACAAAACAAATCACACAAGCTGCCGAAGCAGAACTCCCCCTAGAAGTGTGCAGCACAAGTTCCCTGGGAGAATCAGGGAGCACGAGCTGGGATTCAAAATAGCTGAAACGTCTCAATCACATACGCTCTCAGCAGAACCAAGGAGAAAGTAAGGGCACTTTTGAATGACAGAAACTTCAGGAGCTCACAAAAGTTTGTGTCACTCATCAGTTGAAAGTACCCGGTCAAAAAAAGCAGCCTTGGAGGAGAAGGATCTTGGAGTCCTGGTAGACAGTAAGTGAGCCATGAGCCAGCAATGAGCCCTCGTTGCCAGGAAGGCCAAGGGCATCCTGGGGTGCGTTAAGAAGAGGGTGGCCAGTAGGTCAAGGGAGCTCATCCTGCCCCTCTGCTCTGCCCTGGTGAGGCCACATCTGGGATATTGTGTCCAGTTCTGGGCTCCCCAGTTCAAGGGAGACGGGAACCGCTGGAGAGAGCCCAGCGGAGGGCAACAACAATTGGGAGACTGGAGCATCTCTCTAACGAGGAAGGGTTGGGAGAGCTGGGGCTGTTTAGCCTGGAGGACAGAAAATGAGAGGAGACCTTATCAATGTCTGTAAACATCTAAGGGTGGGTGCAGGGAGGATGGAGCCCGAGTCGTTTCAGCCGTGTCCAGGGACAGGACAAGGAGCAACGGGCACAAGCTGGAACGCAGCAGGTTCCATCTAAGCATAAGGAATCACCTCTTTCCTGTGCGGGTGCTGGAGCCCTGGCCCAGGCTGCCCAGGGAGGGTGTGGAGTCTCCTTCTCTGGAGACTTTCAAGACCCACCCGGACGCGTTCCTGTGCGATGCGCTGTGGGCGATCCTGCTTTAGTGAAGGGCTTGGACTAGATGATCTCTAGAGGTCCCTTATGACTCTGGCCATTCTTTGAAAAATGTGGGTATATAATTTTTGTCATCGGATATATCATCTTTTCACTATCACTTCATTTGTTTCATTGGCCCACCAGAAATTCTAACCAGAACGCCTTGACAGGTGCTGTCGGTGACATCTGCGTCACCGGCTCTTCTTCTTGGAGCCCTCCCGGCCCTGTTCTCCTTGGCCTTTGCCCTCCCTCTGGGCTGAATCGAAGATGATGCTCCACAGCAGCTGGGCGACGGGGGGAGCTGCAGTCTCTCCAGAGTTACCACGAGGCACTCACTCGAAGGAGTGTTACAGCTCAGTAGGAACACTGAGTTACGTCAGGCAGATCCAAGCCAAAACATTTCTTTACATTTCTGAGTTTTCCTGATCTTCATGTGTGCAAGAGTAGAAATTTTGCCTTTTCATCCAAAAAGAGGGCAAAAATAAATGCTGAAATATTGGCGTCTCCCATAGGAGGGAAATTCCATTATTTGAGGAGCTCTGTGAAACATGAAGGAGACTCATTTGCAGCAGCTCTGCTAACTTGGAATGAAGGTCACAGCTGCATAATTGGGCTCTGCTCCTTGGGCCAAGCCAGCTCTGCAGGATACAAAATTAATCCCAACCCCCAAATTAAGGTTACTGTAACAAGGAGAGCAAGACTACAGAATTGCAAAATCCGGGGAAGGAAGGGCTGAAGGATTGCTTAACATACAAGAAAATCACATTTTTCCCCTGATAATATCCTGGCAACATCCTCGTGGCTTTTTAAACTCCAGCAGAAAACATCTGTGTTCTAGGTAAGGATGGTTCATGTGCAACTTGGCCGTCACCCGCACGTTCAGGTGTCAGGGGTGCACACATTCACCCCTGCGAGACGTTGCAGCACGATTCCTAATGGTTGTTTTCTCAGCGGTTCAGGCAAATTAAGCCCTTTCAAAAGGCCAATGCAGTAAGTGCTCATTGGAAGAGTGAAAGCCTGGACCGTGGATGGAGCCACCTGCTTGGGCTTTTCTAACCCTGCAGCCTTCGTGCCTCATGTGGGCTGTGTGCAGCAAACTGCCTCACCTGCTGCCACAGAGTCACGGGTGGGCTCCTTCCCTTATGAATCAACACGTAGATCATCTCTTGGGGGTTTGTTTTTAAAGATCCAACCGACAATCAGTACATTTCCAAAAAAAACAAAGAGATGATAAGGAAGTAGTTGTTCTACTGGACCTGCAAACCTCTCTTTTTAGACACGAACCCCCTGTAAAAATATGTCTGAGGAGTCCTTTGCCCAGAATTTCACTTGCCAAGGACTGAGGTCTTTCCAAGCTGGGCAGAGATAGAGTCTGAGGGCGTGTTTAAAGAGGGAGTGGGTGCAAAACAAACTGTCCTGGCCCCATGTAACCTTTTTAGTCTGCTTGTGAGATTAGCATAAATCATTTTGAATGGTGCTTTGTGGAGGAAATCACCGGGGAGCTGATTTGGAAAAACTGTTCCAGGCTCTTGCCCAACAAGCCCTTCCCTTATCTTCAAAGAGCTGCACAAGGAGAGCATGAGAACACCCTTTATAAGGTGACTCAGTGACACGAGGCATCATGTCTTTCCTCATCGCCTCTCACAAGGGTGTGAGATTCCTTTTTACCTGCTGTTGATAACTTACAGGATCACGTGGCCTCCGTGCGATGCGGATGCTCAAGAGCTCCTGGCACTCGTAGAAAGAGGAGAGCCTGGGGATTGCTCCACCCCGGAGCATCAGGCACCTCCACTCTGAGGGACTCTTCACGTCTCCACAGCTTCAGCCCACTGCCCTGTGTCCTGTTTAGGAACAAAAAGGTGTCTGGAAATTGCCACAGGTGCAAGTCAAAATGAAACACAGAAAAAGTTTCTGAAGGAGAAGGTTTGAAGGAATTTGTCACCGTGAGTTTATGGCTAGAGGAGGCCTTTAGGGGTATTAACATGGGAATTAAAAAACTGTCTTGGAATTAGTCAGATTCCAGGAGTCAGGCCGAACTTCAGGCATAGGAAGTGGGAAAGGACAATTATTTCCTGTTAGCCAACCATTCCTGCCCGAGGGAGGTTCAGGTGGAGGGATGGCTGGGCAGCTCTGCCCCTCTCCGGGTGGCGTCAGAGATGCACCTGTCCAGGTGAAGAGCTCTTGCTGCAGCTCGCCCGCACCTCCAGCAGACAGACAGTTCAGGGGGATTGGGTACCCTTCTCTAAGAGGAGCTACTGGCTAAGCTGCTGAGAGAAGCAAGGGCAGGAGAAGTCAGAGATGCCCTCTCACTGGGGCTGTCCACTGCAGCTGGAATTGCACACCCGGCAGAAGCAAAGGCAATCGGCCACAATCTCCCTCCTCACCCCTCTGCGGCTGGGCTGGCTCCCAGCCACGCTCTGCGTGGGTGCGTGGGGCGGGCAGGGCGCTGGAGTCTATTCCCCGCAGCCACAGACATTCATCTTGGAATAAAATGATCTTCTTGTGCAGCCCGTTCCAACGTGTGCTTTGGGGGAAAGACGACTGAAAGTTTGCAGGGTACAGGGCTTGGGTTTCCAGTCCTCAGCTGACACTCCAGTGACCTGAGACCTTGTTGAACTTTTGCAGCCTTCATTAGGAAGATCAGTGCCATTTCCTCCACTTCCATGTGAGCAACCGAGTCGCGTGAAGAGCGAGCAATTTGCTGGGTGCAGTCAGGGTGTCCTTGTCTCCCGAGGCAGCAGTGGCCTGTGTCCGTGCTGGCTTGGCAGATGGAGCAAGTTAAAACAGGGGAGAATGACAGAGACAGTCAGGACCCCAACCTCCAAATGGCCCAACAAGCAAAGGCCCATCTAACCACCATCCTGATTTGCAGCTGGGCTTGATCTTAAAGGTCTGTTCCAACCGAAATCGTTTTGTCATTCACTGTTGCTACGCTGAAGCTGGATGCAGCAAAGCCCCTGCACCGGTGCCACCCGAATGAAGGAGAAGGCTCCTGCCAGGAAACAACTGATACGGCCCCTGTGAGTCATGTACCTGGCAGGAATAGAAACAGAGGTGCTGTTGTAATCTTGGTGCTGGGGCTTGGTTTTGGGCATAATTTTTTGCTCTGCCCCGTTCAGGGGCCAGCCCAGGCTGCGTGGGGCTCACACCTGCAAACTGACTCCTGCTTTTGGCACAGCGCATTAATGGGAATGTTGAAATGCACAATGCAAAATACCACGGAACCTGCCGCACGAATCAATATTTAAGAGCCCAGCGAGTAAAGACGGTGGAAGTTTTGCCAGCAGAGTCCGGCACGCTGAGTGTATTGCTACCGTATTTCATTTGCACACTCGGTGAATTCACTCCTCCTTGTGATTTGCCCGATACCCTGACAGGACACTCCGGTGCTTTGGCTGAGGCACAGGCTCACATCCATCCCCTCGGGCTGACCGGGACAAACCACAGGGTGTGTCTGGATCTCTGAGGTCCTGCTTACACAGGCTGGGCTGGTGAAGGACCTGCCCGTTCAGAGCATCCAGCTGTGGCTGCTGGATGGATTTGTGCACGGAGCCACCCCCATGGAGGGCACAGAGTGAGGGGCAGGAGCAGGACGGGGATGAGATCTGGTTCTCATTTAAGAGCTTGCCCTGCTCTCCGTTACCGCTCATTCTCTTTGCAGCTTGTGTGAGGAGGCAGAAGAAAGCACAAAACCACCGGCAGTGTTAAATCCAGTAGGGGCTATATGCAACATGATGGTGACAGGTGCTTTCTGTCCTCTGGTCTCCTGCAATCATCGAAGATTTTTTCAGTCTCCTCCTACATGCCACTCCCCCACCCCCTGCTGCCATGTATCCCGAGCATATTACAGTCTTCCTTTCCTCTCTCAGGAGGTACTGCTCAGAGCTCTCTGCTAACGCCGTACCTTTCTAAGAAGAAAATCCTGCTTCCTGCCTTTGAGCTCAAAGAACTAAAAAACGAAACAACTCAGAATAATCCCCCAAGACCAAAAAGACCTGCTGACCTTCCTGCTTGACGACCGGCACTTGTTCCAGGTGAGTGGTTTTGTCAGCAAATCTGAATGCATGAATAAGAGCGGTTCCAGCTCCAGGGGCTCAAGCAGGACAGGAGGATGGTCCTTGGGCGTGTGCGTGAGGGAGCAGCAGGGATGGCTCTCACCCCGCGTTAGGGCAGGGGACTGCCCAGAGGTTGGGCGCTTCAAAAGTGGGACTGAATATTCTGGGCCAGGGTGAAACGCCCGGCGGGCAGCTGGAGAGAGGCAGCCTTATCGCAGGACCTTGGCGTGTGCAGGGAGCGATGGGGAGAGCGGCACTTGTCCTGCTGGTACCAGACTTAGGCCGTCGGCTGGGGATCAATTTTGTCACTGTAGAGCTTAACTCGGCTGAAATTTCTGCCTGTTGCAAATTCCTCCCCCCTTAGTCGGTGCTCTCCACGGTGGCTGGACCCTGGGCAGATCCATTCCCCTCCCGAGTCCGTTGTTGTGGTAGGAGTTGGCCGGGAGGGAGCCGGCTGCCTGGTAGCGAGTGGAAAATGGAGATGCCCTAGTACTTCACTGAGCAGAAAGCCCTGCCAGGGGCTGCTATAGCAACACAAAAATGGCTGAGCTCCCCCCAGTCGGGCTTGTAAATGGAAATTTTCAGCGTTGGCACTTTGGCTGCATTTCTTTCAGCTTCTACTGCCCTTCCCAAGGGCAAGCAATGAGCCAGGCTGCAAAGGGTCCAACAGCATGAGAGGTGAGGATGCTTCCAGCCTGGAGCTCTGTGACCCCTCTCTACCCTGGTCCTTAGGACTCAAAAAACCCAGCTAAGAGCACGGTGCTGGGATCCAATACTCCCGACACTGAGTTAGTGACGGGGGAAAGTGAAGCGGACGTGGAATCCCCCGCTCCCCCTCTGCCATCCTTGCAAAGATGGTCCCTGCAAAGCAGCTGTTCCACTCAGCTGGCGGTGGAGGGGCTGTAGCTTCCTCCTCTGGAGTGTCAATGATCTGCCCAAAGAGCAGGTGGGACTTGATAGCTGCTGACTGTGATTGTCAGGCCACCAAGCAGCATCCGGAGGGCCCTGCCAGCCTTCCCGGGAGCAGCCTGGCACATCCCTTCCTTGAGCCTTCCCTCCCTCTGTGCAAGGACGCGCCGTTTAACTTCTGGCCTCTCACTGGGTGACCCAGTGCCAGAAGCTGTCCACCTCGGAAAGGACAATACAGGTTCTCTGGGACCCGTTGCCTTGTTGCTCCGTTTCTGCCTAGGCTGTGCAAAGCTCTTCCCAACTCCTCTCCTCCTGCAGAGGTTCCTCCCTCTTCTCCCCCTTAGAGTGCTCCCCTGCTGCTATCTGTGGAGGCTTCCCTCCTGAAAATCCTGCTGGTTTTGATGTTGAACAGAACAGCAGAGTTTCCTTGGAGACCAGTGAAACAGTGGGCTCAAAAGCGCTGATTATTTCACAGTTTTTGGCTTTCAGCAACAACAAAAAAATTAAAAAAACAAAACACAGAGAGAGTTGCATTGGTGGAGGGAAGAGAGAGCCTGAGGTGACTGTTGTGGAAGGGGGACGCCTGACTCTGACATGCTTTTCCAGAGTCACCCCCGGAGCGGCGAGGCTGGCCGAGCGCTGCGCTGTGCCGCGGCGCTGGTGCGAGGGTACGTGCTGTCCCAAACACCCCCGCATTGGGGTTGTGCTGCCGCTCTGCCCCCCGTCCCTGGAGGCTGGTAAACCTGGGAGAGACTTGGCATTTCTAATTTGGCTGACTCCTGTCAGTCCCAGGAGTAAAACTGACTAATTAGATTAACCCCTTAATGCGCAGACATCAGCCGTAGTGGGACAACGACGTAAAGCACCAGCACTTCAACCGTTGTCTCCCCTCCGTTCGTTCTGAGTAGTGACAACTGGGTTTGTCCCAGCTGAGAACCTGAACCCTCTGGAAACTGGAGCTCTCTTCCACTGTGTTGGCCACACATATTTTTTTGCCTTCCTTAGGGCTGATTATGCGATAATCAGTTGACACCTCTTGGACACGTTAACCATCCGAAAGCCGTGCCTGTGTGCTGTGTGTACCTAGAGGCTTACTGCTGCTGCTCTGCCTCATGAGAGAACAAAATGCAGGGCAAGAAAGCAGAAAAAGCCTTCGCTTGAAGGTTTTGTTTACTTCCTCCAACTCCACACACCATGGCAAGCATCCCCTGTAGTGCCATATTCTGCTAGTGGCCAGGATCTTCATTCTCCCAGAGGAGCACCTCATGGCGGATGCCCTTGACCGATAGCTCCCTCTGCTGAGACACCCCTGGGCTCCTCACGACCTGCCCAGCAGCCACAAGCAGCACTTGGCCATGGCCATGAAGTACCATTTTCTTGTCTATATTTCAGTGTGGTGCAAGAGTGCTGTGCAGGGCTTAGAGGGTGAGAGAAGAGTGGGGAACCAGACCTGTTCAGTTCGTGTCCACCATTTCCCATCTGGTCACTGAGCAACACTGAGGAGGGTCTGGGACTGTCTTCTCTAACCTCTCCCTTCAGATGCACGTTGATAAGGTCCACACGAGCCTTCCCTTCTCCTGGCTGAGCAGTCCCAGCTCTCTCAGCCTTTCCTCAGCTGTGAGGTGCTCCAGTCCCTTCAGCATCTTCGCAGCCCTTCCCTGCACTCTCTGCCCTGTGTCCGGGTCTCTGTCGCTCCGAGGAGCCCAGCCCCGGGCCCAGCGCTCCAGGGGTGGCCCCACCAGTGCTGAGCAGAGGGGAGGGATCCTCTCCCTCGATCTGGTGGCACAAACACAGCAGAATTTCTGGACTCTGGTGCTGGTCCCAGTGTGACCTCCGTAGAACTCCGGCGTCCCAGGGGCGCTGTGCTGGATGGAGGCTGCGCTACCATCAGTGGTTTCACAGAATCAGCAAGTTTTTAATTTCATCGGAACCCAGCACAGCCTAACCCTGCCTGTTGCCCAGCCACGACCAGACCAAAGGTCTCCTGGAGTTCCCCTCATGCTCGGGAAGCTCACGGTCCCGTGTCCCAGAGGCTGCTGCGCAGGCAGGGAGTCAATGTCTTTCCTGTAGGCTTAAACATAATTTTTGTTCCTGTTGAGAAGAAGCGCTAAGGCACGGGAAGCTCTGTTTGGGCAGTGAAGTCTCCTCCAGGGAAAAAGGCTCTCTCTGGGTGGCACAAACTGTTCTCCCTGGCAGAAACTTAACGAATGGCTGCTGCGCAGAACTGACCTTCGGTGGCCAGCACCTCTGCCCTCAGCTTCGGGCACGACGCGGCACCGAACACCGCTCGGGCACAGGCACCGATCCCCCAGGGCTCAGCAGGGCTGCCCCAGACACCCCGAAACAGGGACACCGGGAGTCTGCACGATGGCCTGGTGGTGCACAGAGCACACTCATGGCCCACACATTCACAAAACAACAGACTCACACAACAGTCGGGGTTGGAAGGGAGATCATCAGTCCCACCCCCTGCCAGAGCAGGGTCACCCAGGGCAGCCCCACAGGAACGCGTCCAGGCGGGTTGGAAAGTCTCCGGAGCAGGAGACTCCACACCCTCTCTGGGCAGAGATTTTCAAGTCCCTCCGTCATCCTCGTAGCTCTCCGTTGGACTCTATGAGTCCAACGGAGAGCTACGAGGATGATGGAGGGAGGAGGTCCCAAGGAGACTCCACACCCTCTCTGGGCAGCCTGGGCCAGGGCTCCGGCACCCACACAGCCAAGGAGTTTCTCCTCACGTTGAGGTGGAACCTCTTGCAGAAAGTCTCCCCTTAACCCCACTGACACTCTGACACGTGCGGCGCTCGGGAGCTCGCTTGTGGGCTTGTGGGTTTCCATGGATGCAAACTACCTCAATACAGACATGCACAATCTTTAACTGCATGGAATAAAATAAGAAATACTTCCAGCCCGCTTCTTCATGCTGCTGTTTGAATAACTGAGTACAGGAACGTTTCAGTGGTGGCAGCTTTATAGAAGTCAAACATTGATGTTTTTTTTCCTCAAGCGCAGCCTGCACAAAAAAAAACAAAGTAAGAAGAAATTAAGGTCGCTTTCTTAGAATCTGAGTTAGACGCAAAACTCCTTCAGCAAACAACTTAAAATTTGCCCCAACAATTCCATCTTTTTCTGGTGTTGTGACACAGCAATATCTAAGATGTGCACGTGGATTTCTGAGCACTAAAATAAAAACCACCCCTTTTAGCATTTAATGTTGCAACATGAAAGCTCTGTTATTCCCCACATGTGTAATTCATGCCGGGGCACTTTCACTTCACCGCAAGACAGAGTCTGAAATGTCAACCCTGCACCCTTGGGGGTCAACTCTTAATATTTGGCCTCTGAGGACACCTTGTTGGGGCTCCCAGAGGGAGCCAAGCACAAGCTGGTGGCCACAGGGCAGGGTCCAGCCAGCAAGGACGGTGCCACGTGGTGCTGGAGAGAGTCAAGGAGGGCAGGCCTGGGGATGCCACTGTCCCCTCGGAGACAGAGTATGATCTACATTTATACGTCACCATAAGACTGAAGGGGTTTTTTTTCCCGTTCCCTAATTTTTTTCCATTAAAATCTCCAGCACTGTTTTTTTCTGCCAGCCTGTCCTTTCATATGTGCTTCCATCTGGGATCTTTCTGAGTCACTAGAGGGTGCAACTAAGAGTTATTTTTCCTGTATTTACCACTTTTCACTCACAGAGCAGTTCATCTTCCTGGCCACTCGTGAACAGCTGAACAGCTCAGCGCTCTGCATGGTTTCTTATTGAACCTCACAGCTGAAATCTCTCTCTTGGCAAAACCAGGCAGGAAATTCCACCCGTTTTCATCTTCCCTCTCACCACAAGTGATCATAAGGGGATCTTCCCTTTCAGCCCACGATACATCAATTGCTTTAAAAACCCTTCAGGCAGGATCCTTGCCAAAAGTTTACGAAAAAAAAAATCTGGTTGGTCTGGCACTGAGGTTGTATCCTTCCTGATGTGGTTTTTTTTCTTCAATTCGATGCATTTGAAGATTGCCTTTTACTTCTGCTGCTCTCCCCAAGTCTTAACCTTAACACGCTGCTCTTTTTCCTGGGAGACGGGCACGGACAAGGACGTGGGGGGCTGTGTGCCTGTAAAGAGTCTGCAGCCAAAGCATGCATTCAAAATAATATTCCAGGAACTTTCTCTGCCGTGTGACATACTTTATTCTCATCTTCTAAGTTTGGAGCTGTGCGGTTCCTGGCGTTTCAGGGGATGAGACACTCTCAGGCACGGAGCGACGGACGTGGGGCAGAGAGCTCGACCCATCAGCCGGGGCTGTTCCATCACCGCCCTGCTCCAGGCTTGGGTTTGTGCCCTCCCCACTGCACAAATGTTGGGCAAACTTGCAAAAAACCCACTCAGGGGATTGTAGCACATGGGTATATTTGTGTCCCTTTGTCACAGCCGTGAGAAGAGCCAGGACACCCTTCAGAAAACAAAAGGAGTTTCATGGCTTCACGTTGCTTACACCCTTTTTACGATAAAGCAATATTTAGGGACAAGGGTGCACACGGCGACTAAAAGTATGAAATCTGTGACAAGGGGATAAAAAAACATCCTAATGCCATGAACTGCCTCCGGGGAAGGGTGTGATGGTTACCTCCTCTTCCCCTCAGCCAGGATTTTATTACCTTCTGTCTTTAAAGCACGCTCATGAGAAGGGGCTGCACACTGGGGGGTTTCAGCTTTTCTGATGTTGGTTTCTTTAGCACGGTGTAAAGAGGAGGGGTGTTCTCCAACATTTAGTACAAGTTGGAACAGATGCATCTTAGTTGGTTCAGAGTTTTCCTGTTTTCTAGCTCTTTACAGGTCCTTAAGCACTATTGCCCTCCTTCCCCCCACATTGGAAATCTTCTCCCTGGGGTAGATGGGAAGGCAACCACACAAAAATCTGCAAAGAGCAGGACAAAAAATATAGTGCAAAAGTCTTCCTTCCTCATTTTTCACTCTCACCATCTTCTGACTGATGTGCCGAAATTAGCCAGAATTCCACTGTTTATGTGCAATCTCATTGCCAGGAACGAGGCGCTAGTTTTGCAACACTGAACTTTCTTGCAAAATATCCTGTGCTTCCTGATCTAGCCTTGAAGTTACCTCCAAAAACGCTGTCTCAGACATCTCAGTGCTTCTGGCAGAGTGGAGCCTGGAGAAGGAGCCGTGAATAGAACCTCAACTGAATGAGCAAAGCCACCTTCCTACTCAAAAGAAGGGAAATGCAAGCCCTTGATCTGCAAGAGTATCTTGATGACTTACTGCAGCAGTCTGAGAGCTTCCAGCTGATGCAATAGGGAATATTTACACAATTTCAGGGCAGTGATGCAGAGGGAATGGGCTGTGGAGGGGGCCGCTGTGTTGCAAAATATGCAGATGGAGAAAGGGAGCAAGTCAGCAAGAGGGTGGGGACATCACAGGGGCAAGCTCTGCTGGTGAGTTCCTCCTGTGCAGTAAGGCTCCGAGAAGGCTGTCGAGCATATGGTGGAACATGGGGTCTAATGACTAACCCTGAACTTCCCCCTATCAAACTAGAAATCTCATTTTGTTTGCACAAAAATACATTTTCCAGTGCATGTGGATGGGGACACATCTGGAGAAAAGAGCAGGTGAGTCCCTTGATATGTGTCGGTTCTGTTCCCACCTTCCCTGTGCAGGAATTCGTGCCACTGCTGGGATATGGTCCAACGCGGAGAAAGGCACGGTGTGGAGGAGAAGCGAGTCTTTGTTCCCTTGCTCATGGTTCAGCGCTGGCGTCCTCAGGTCACCAGAGGGAATGGGAAGCTTGGTTTGCCTGTAGCAAGCCAGTGGTGGGTGATTTCAGAGCGGCCAGTGTGACCGTTTTCGCTAAAGAGATGGGAGGTTTGCATGTCAGAGGAGGCACTTCAGCTTATCACGGTGTGCTGGGTTGTTTGACAAGGAGTGAGGGTTCAGGAGCAAGAAAGTCTTTGGGGTTTGAAACTTTCTTTGGTGGTTCTGCTTTCAGAAGGGATTGCCTTGGGTGGTGATCTGTTCTGCTGTAGCGAGTTGCACCTCATCCCTGCTGTCTGGAAGCGGGTCAATGTTATCCCAATCGATAAAAAAGAGGGAAGATGCAAGAACCAACAGACCTCAGTCTAACCTGGAAAAAATTACGGAGATCATACTGGGTGCTATTGAAAGGCAATTAAAGAATAGTGCAGTCATCAGGCACAGTCAACACAGATTCACAAAGGGAAAGTCCTGCTTAACCAATTTTATATCCTTCCGAAGCAGTGAATGTAGTTTTTCTGGATTTTAGTTTATCAATGATGCCAGTAACTATCAAGTCAGGAGGATACAAGATGTGTGAAAATCCTGTCTCACTGGAACCTGGCAGCTAATAATTTTGTTTGTGCAACCACGTGTCTGGAAGGATGCTAAATAAATAATACAAGGCTGTTCTGAGGCACAGAGGATTGAATCCATAGTTTCTTAACCTACTGTAGAGTTCTGGAGGCACAAATTCAATGAACTGAAGGCATATGTACTATGAGGTTTCTTTCTCTCATGCGTTGCTGTAGAAAGTAGGAGGACTAGCAGTGGAAAGGAGGAAGACGGGCGGTTTTCACCCAGTCTAATGTATATTGGCTCCATCAACAGATAAAAAGAGGGTGGTGTAGTAAGAAAGGGAACGTGTGATCAAGTTGGAATCAGTGGATCAAAATTCACAGCGTGCTGTTTGCTTATCCAAAACCTTGGGTGACCACAGCAGCACTGCAAGGTTCCTGCAGCAAAAGCCCAGAATCTTTGACAGAGGCCTTCACACAGCTCAGCCTTGGGACAGCTTAGAGTGACTTGGCTGGGCCACCTCAGGTGTCTCTGCACTGCTCTGAGCCTCGTGAAGCCATTACCATCTGCACAAACAGATCTCCTGTCAGAATGGAGGTTTTCCTCCATCGGTTTTTTAGAAATGACCTTGCAGTGTTGCACCACAAGCCGATGCCTCAGTTTATCTGGGTCCAAATGGCAGACTCTGGATGTGCATTTTATAGAGAACGTGATCCCAGTCGTGATGGTTTCTTTGGCTTAAATTTAGGATTACAAATGGAGCAGCCCTTACTTGACTTGCAACAACCAAAGGAAGGTCCTTCAGCACGTGCCAATGTGCTAAGGTGACTTTGCTCTTCTTTGGTTTCACCAGTCTTGTGTTATCTTTGCAAACTCCTGGAAACCAGAATCATTTTCAGACCTTGTGTCTGCCAAAGCTCAGTGCCAGTAGGAAAATGGCACCTGCACACTCAGGCAATAATCCTGGTGATGAGAACTGTCGGATTCCTGATGCCTTCTAGCACTCCAGAGTGGGCTAGTGCACCTGTGCAGCATCCGTGTTCTTTCATTCTGAGGAATTTGGGGACAACAGTAAAGGATAAACCAATAAAGAACAGCAGACTGCTCCAGGCCTTGCTGCCACTAAGTAACGGAGCAGAACTAGTTCTTTGGAGTAGGTTTGATTGCGATCCTAGCATTTGGGAATACTTAACCCTATCAGTGGAGTCAGACAAGAGATACTGCCTGAAGGTCCTGTTGTGCTTCAAAGGAGAGTCAGTAAAGAATTACCCTCAGGCTCCACAGAAGGCAAAGGGAGCAGTTCTTTCTGCAGAAGGAGCCAGTGCCACTCGCTGTCAGGGGTAAAGCTGTCTGGGAGCGGCCCGTTCGCCCGCAAGGTTCATCAGAAGTGTTGTTTGCTGCGTGGTCTTGTTTGGAACAGGTTGTGTACAGGAACTGGTTTTATTGCCAGGTGATAAAAACTCATTCCCGTCCCAAGTGATAAAACTCCTAAGAGCAAGCCTGGGTGGTTGTTAAGCCCTTTCTGGGCCAGGCCACCACCAGCCGCTCCTCGGTGTGGGCTGGGTGCGACAGAGGCCAGAATTTCTCCAGAGACACCAGCGCGGTCAGGACAAGGCCCTGGCAGCCCTTTAGGTGCCTTGCCCTGGGGTCTTCTCCTTGCAGAGAGGCAGAGGAGTCCATCAATCAACTCAAAATAAACCCTCTCAGGACCCCGGGGAAACGACCTAAAAACGAGAGCAAGGTCTCGGGTGGTGAGTCTGACGCTTCCGCGCCTGTTCTTCTCCCCGCCCAGCTTAGGCAGAGCCGCGCCGCGGGACTGAGCCGCCGTGCCCACCATGAGCGAGCAGAGCCACGTCAACAGCCTCTTCCTCCACGAGGACGCGGCCAAGCGGCTCCGCGCCGAGGGCCGGTTGCAGCGCTGCCGCCAGGCGCTGCAGAAGCGGGCGGCGCGGGCCAAGAAGAGGATGCACAGCATCACCGCCGAGAGCGCCCGAAGCTTCTTCAGGAGAAACGCCTTCGTCCTCTTCACCATTGCCGCAGTGTTACTAGGTATGGGGCTGGTGGCAGCTCTGGGCATCGTTTATGAATGTGGGGAAATGTTTGCTTGCTCTACGAGGATTTTATTTTGCCGTAACAGTTTGGCTGGGGAGGTGAAGCTGACGAGCTGGCGGCTCATCCGGGGCACTTTTGTGCGCAAGGACAACAGGCGTTACAGAGGGTGTGCGTGAGGGAGACCTTGTTGATCCTTTCTGGCTGCAGCTCATGAACAGAAAGGGTTTGATGATCCAGCTCTGCCAAGCCTCATAAAAAATCATCCAGGTTTGTTCCGAGGCTTCTCACGAGTGCAGCTACAGGCACCAGAGCTCTTCGGCTTTGTCCCCCAGCTTTGGTTTGACAGGACCAGAAGGGGAAACTGATGCAAAGGGCTGTGAGATGATGCAAAGCAGATCTGCCTGGGAAACAGTGGATTGCCCCTAGCTTTTGAGTCAGACCATGTGCCTCTAACGCTCTGGCAGAACTCAGCTTTAGGAGGTGGGTGGACAAAGTCTCTGACCTGTGTGGTTGCACTCAGGTTAGGCTGGGATATCATACCGCTGGTCACAGCACTTGTGTCCCTGAGCTTCCTGGGAACAGACCCCAGAGGAGCAGCCAACAGAGCAACAACAGAACTATGGTTTAGCACGAGACTCCTGTGCACATAAGTATGTTGGAGGGAGAGAGAGAGAGCATATAGTAAATAAATAATAATAAAAAAGTAAATTAAAAAGAGACCATACAGTAAATAAATACAGCACAGAGGCTCAGAGCCCCTTAGAAAAAGAAAGAGCATTTGCTCCTTTGGGGAGAGGAAGAGCTGATGAAAGGAGCTGAGAAAGAGAAGAGTCACGCTGTAGGACTGAGGACTACTGGTCTCGTTTTCATTCTCACCCCTTGCTGATCCACAGGGATCATCCTGGCGTTTTCCCTCCGGCCCTACCAGCTGACCTATCGCCAGATCAAGTATTTCTCCTTCCCCGGCGAGCTACTGATGCGTATGCTCCAGATGCTGGTTCTTCCTCTCATTGTCTCTAGCTTGATTACAGGTGAGAAGTGGTTTCTGCTGCTTTCAGCCAGGGCAACAATCAGCACAGACAGATGCTGCTGTTGGAGTCCCCCTTTGTGCCCCAGCAGGAGGGGCTTGGATTAGCTTGGCTGATAGTGACAAGCCTGATCTTACACCTGTAGTGAATGTGATTCACACTCGTACCTCTGCTGGCTCAGTGGGAAAGAGAAGAAGGCCTTCTGCTTTCTCAGAGGACCGAGGAGGTCACAACGTGGTGTTTCCAATGCCCAATACTTGAGCACTAACCAGGATTTAATCCTACCTAACCTCAAACATCAAAAAGCTTGTTGCTCAAGTCAGGTTCAGGTTTCCTCCAACGCAGAGAAGGTTAATTCATGTCACTCCAAAAGAGCTGGAGTTGATGATTGGCTGGAGAGCTTGTTTTTATCCAGGTCCTCATAGAAGACATGCCAAGCTTTCAGACATCAGAAAGGACTGCAAGGCATTCCCCCGGCTGAAACGTCCCACCACTAGGGATTTATAGGCCCAATGTGCTGAGAGGGGACTATTTCCCTCCCAAGAGCTTTAGGAGGAAATTGCTGCATCCCCAAACACAGCCTAAGACCCACCAGTGCTGTGATTCTTCGTAAGCACAAGTCACATTCTCCCATATCGGCATCACCCTGGAGCTCCAAACTCTGCTCCTTGTGTGCTGTGCTTCCTAGAGACCTCAGCTCCCCGTCCAGCTCACCCAGATGCCCTGCGTGCTTTGAATCTTCCTCAGACTTCCCCATCCCCTCTAAGACAATAGACCTTCTCATCTTGTCTGTCTGTGTAACTTCGCAGGAATGGCCTCACTGGATGGCAGAGCCTCAGGGAAGATGGGGATGCGGGCTGTCGTCTACTACATGGTGACCACAATCATAGCAGTCTTCATTGGCATCCTCATGGTGATCATCATCCACCCAGGAAAAGGATCGAAGGACAAGCTTCACCGAGAAGGCAGAATTGAGCAGGTGCAGACCACAGATGCCTTCATGGACTTGGTGAGGTAGGTGAACAAGATGGTCTCGTGTTGAGACCGTGTCAGTGAGATGGCATTTCCACATGAAATGCCCTTTTGAGATGACACAGCTTTAGGCACACGCTCTTAGGGAAAGAGCTTTATGGCTGAGTCTTGCTCAGCCTACTCTAGCTGAGTCTGGCTAACTGGCTTTGCCACTCAGATTGAATGTTTGGCCTGGAGCTCTGGAGTCCAGCCCTTCTGTTGGCAGCATTAATGCAAGAGGCCAAGGTGTGCTCAGCAAAACGAGTAATGGCAACTGTCAATAACTGCGTGATCTTTAGAAATGTGCCCAGCAAGGGCTATTCCAAATACGGATTTTCTCTGACCCAAGGAAATTGAGGAAGTGGTTCCTGAGACACTCCCTCCCTTCCTGTGACCTTACACAGTGAGTTGCAGAGCTGAACTATCTCAAGCCGTGTGCAGCTGTTTCTGAGGCACAAGATAACAGAGAGCTCAAATGGCAGCTGTAGAGATGAGGCTGAGACCAAGGAGGTATATTAAAAATCATAATACGGTGTTGTTTCAAGATCTGGTTGGGTTTGATAATGCTTTTACAATGGACCTATATCCTCTTTCCACATACCTCAAATACAACCTTCTGATGTCTGAAAAGATGCAGGAGGGTGGGTGGTTGCAGATCAGCGTGTTCCCGTGTTCTGCCAGACAGAAAGGACCAGTCTGCTCTGTACTGGCACCGTAAGAGTTAGGACCTGAGATGCTGCTCCAGGACAGGAGCCAGGAAGCCCAGGTTTTCTTGCTAGTCAAACAAGACAATAGCTCTTTTCTTGTTTTATCTGCTGCAGGAATATGTTCCCACCCAACCTGGTAGAAGCCTGCTTCAAACAGGTATGGAATTCCACCTGGCTTATCACTTCCCTTTGCGCCCTGTGCCCCACACCATGGTCCAACCTACTTCTCTGAGGGACGGGATAGCAATTGCTTTATACTGCCCTCACGCTTCCCCGAGTCCGACTGCTGCAGGAAGCACAGCAGTCGTTAATCTGCATTACAGCATCCCCCAGGCAAGCTTTTCAAGCTGTCTGTGGATGGGGGCTTCAACCTCCATCCTACCTCACACTCAGAGTCAGGAGGGGTTTGTGTGGTCTCAGGCAGCAGGCTTGAAATGGGAGTGAAATGGGAGCAGATTCTCCAAGGGTTTTTCTCTTCCATGGTGTTAGTGCCCTTGGAAGCAGGATAAAGCACTGTCAGAGAAGGCAGAGTGTCCCGGTCCTAGAGATATGAGATGTCCCAATGGTCTCTTTTGACCTTCCGCTCTATGAACGTTTTCATGATGAAAGCACTAAGCTTGAGAACTGGCAAGGCGAGGTTCCCACGCAGGTCAGCAGGAACTTGCAGGGCTCTCCTTTCTCTAGGAAGAGATGCAAGAGCCTGGCGTGTTGGCCTGAGCTCCTCAACCAGGGTCTGTGAGTGCATCTGATAATCTGTGTCTTTTCAGTACAAGACGCAGTACAGCACCAGGGTCTTCACCAGAACCGTCCTGCACAGCAGCAACGTCACAGCAGGTGTGGCATCCACACAGATCCCTGTGCCTGAGAACTTCACCAGCATCCTGGAGAACGTCACTCATGCCCTGGAGACCGTCTCCGAGGTGCTGACCTTTGAAGAAGTCATTCCCATCCCGGGCTCAGCCAATGGGGTGAACGCACTGGGGCTGGTAGTGTTCTCCATGTGCTTCGGTTTGGTGATCGGCAGCATGAAGCAGAAGGGACGGGCCCTGCGGGAGTTCTTTAACTGCCTCAACGAAGCCATCATGAGGCTGGTGGCCATTATCATCTGGTGAGGAGCACGGCCGGTTGGAGCAGGAGGTCTGCAGGTGCAGTTTCCGCTGACCTGATGAGAAGTGGGGTAGCTTAAGGATGACATGCATAGGAAAAGCAGATGGGCACAGCTCTCCTTTGGCTCCATCAGGCTGGAGGGAAAAGTCTGGATGGGATATTTGTTCACATTTCATTTCCTGTTTTTTGTTTTTACCTTAGAAATATCAGGTACACCAGGACTTGCTTTCCTTGAGGCTGCTGGCAACATCCTTGGAAGACCAGAGAGCTGGAGTGGAAGATCTCTTAGCCTTACCAACAGGGGTAGGGTGTGAGGCTTTCCCACCAAAAGCTTTCCTTCCAGCAGTGTTCCAGGAGTCTGACTTAGCTATGAGTCACAATAACCCATTAACACTTTCCTGCTACCCAGGGTGGCAGCTGTATTAAAGTTACTGCCTTTTCCATTTGAGGCCTCCCAGATCCTGACTCCTCTAGAGCTCAGCTGCTTCTTGCTTTCTGTGTAAAGCTGCCTGTGCTACACAGTCCCGATAAGCAAAGCATTGCTGAGCCGACTCTTCTCTAGAAGGCAGTATTCTACTAAATCTTATTTTTTAAGCTTTTGACCCATCTGGGGTTCAAGGTCTACCTAGCAGATTGTGGTAGGTACAGTGAGATGGGAGAGATGTGGGGCTGGCAGAACGCATGGAAATGTCTCACAGGGAAGGGATCTTCCAGCCCCGCATCCTCTCTCGTTTTAGATCACTTCAGCTTCTTTTCGCTGGTCTTCTAGTGAGAGTCTTGTATCTCAGAGCAACATCCTGAGCTCAGGAGAATGGACAGGACTTACACAGAAAGACACGAAGGGGAAGGACAACCCTGAGTTCATAGCAGAGCTCAGATCCCCACCCCTCTGGGATCTTTTCTTCCACGGCTGAGCCAAAATTTGGGTCCTTGCTTTCCTAAGAAGAGATGAGAGTTGCTTGAGGGCACAGAAGGGGGAGCATGAGCACAGTGCAACAAGCAGACCTGCACACTAGTCCCAGAGACAATTTCAAGGTGCCTTCAACAGTCCCTCCTTCAGCCCGCCCCCTTACAGCGAAGGGAGGCAGCGAGTTGCCCTACAGACCGTTGGGCACACTCAGGAAACTGCCCGTGTGCATACAGTATGTAGTGTCTGGTGAGACCTCCTGACGTACAAAATCCTGCTGGTACAGGAGGCAGAACTGTCAGCTGCAGCCCAGCATCCCTTCCTGAAGCCACACTCTGCCGAGCATCTCCCAGGAGGCTGTTTTTCCTGGGGAAATCTGGTCACTAGCTGCAGCCAAGGATGCCTTCTAAGAGGAAGGTCAGAGGAAATGAAATATCAGTGAAATCCTTTCCTGAAACTTTTCCAAACCTCCCAAGCTAAGCTGGAGTTTGGCATGTGGACCTCTGAGCCTTGTGCATGAATTGCATGTGACCTCTTGAGCTGTAGAAGCCCAGCCCTGAGAGGTGGGGGGGTGGAGCTGGGATTTTTTTTGGTCCAGTTATTTGTCCATGTTTAATTTAGTGCCCATGATATTCTCCATGCCTGTGTTACGGCTTCCTTTCTGTGGAGCCTCACTGCTGTTCATGAGATGCATTGTTAAGCAGGGGAAAAAAGCCATAAGGAATGGAAAGGATGGCAGTGTACCTGAGAATGGGTTTTTATATAAGCCAAGGCTGCTTTCACAGGTGGTGTTGTACCCAGTCCTTGCTACACTAGGTGTGGATTCTCTACATGTCTCTATTCCCTAAATGCGAGGTATGAAGATATCAAGGCTGATATCCCAGAGCCTATAGGACACTATTGCTTTTACTCCATGATTGCCTATTTCTCCTGTACTTCTCTCTGCCCCTCTCAGTCCCAGCTCTGTTAGGAAAGGAAGGGACTCTGAAGACTCCTCTACACAACCTTCCCTACCAATTCTAGAAGGAGTGTTGTGAAAACTTGTAGGGAACCCAGGAGGAGGAGGAGGGAAACTCCACCAGTGCCCAAGCTCTGTGCACAACAGAATGCTGGGGCCCCCAACAGTGCAACAAGAGCTGCTTTTGGGCCATGTGGTGAACAAGTCCCAGCTTTCTCCAGGTTTCCAAAAAAGAACCAAGCAGTACCATCCAACATTTAGGTTCAGTGAGCACTTCTGGTGCGCTGGCTTTTTGGGGATTTGTCCAGACAGCATGCATGAAAGCTGGTGTGAAAGTGTGGGTGCCAGTTCTGAGCACCGGCCTTGTGTTTCCACTACAGGTATGCTCCCGTTGGGATCATGTTTTTAATCGCTGGCAAAATCCTGGAGATGGATGACTTAGCGGTGATGGGAGGCCAGCTGGGGATGTACACGCTCACCGTCATCGTCGGACTCCTCATTCATGCCCTCTGCATCCTGCCACTGCTCTACTTCATTGTCACTCACAGAAACCCTTGGGTGTTCATTGCAGGGCTTCTGCAAGCCCTCATCACAGCCCTGGGCACCTCCTCAAGGTATGACGGCTACACAGGAGTAGGGTTGGGGCTGGTGGGGATACTCTGGGGCTGCTTCTCAACACTCCGTCACTCTCAGTGCAGCGCTGTGCTCTCACAGTTTCTAGTGCCAGCAGTTTTTTGCACTGGTCCAGCCAAGCTCATTGGAGAGAGCAAAGATTCCCACGCGCCTGCTCAGGAGCCCTAAGCTCACGGCGACCTCTAAGCGTGGGTGCGCAGCCCCATTCCTCCTTACCCAACGCGGTGGTGACGCTGCTCACAGCACCATCAGTCAGGGAGAACATCAAAGCCAGCTGAACCACAGCATCGCTGCACGTGCACATACCCCTCACACACGTGCACTATCCCCTCTGCTCCACTTTCGTGAGGCCCCACCTGGAGTCCTGCATCCAGTGCTGGAGCTCAAGAAAGATCTGGACATGCTGGAGCACAAGAAAGATCTGGACATGCTGGAGCGTGTCCAGAGAAGGGCCACGAGGACAATCAGAGGGCTGGAGCAACTCTCCTAGGAAGACAGACTGAGAGAGTTGGGGTTGTTCAGTCTGCAGAAAAGAAGGCTCTGAGGAGACCTTCTTGTGGCCTCCAGTATCTCAAGGGGGCTACAAGAAAGCTGGGGAGGGGCTTTTTAGGATGTCGGGCAGTGGCAGGACTAGAGGGAATGGATTGAAGCCGGAGATGGGTCGGTTCAGACTGGACGTGAGGAAGAAGTTCTTCCCCATGAGAGTGGGGAGACCCTGGCACAGGTTGCCCAGAGAGGGGGTGGCAGCCCCATCCCTGGGAGTTTTTAAGGCCAGGCTGGATGGGGCTCTGGGCAGCCTGATCTAGTGGGGGATGTCCCTGCCCATGGCAGGGGGGCTGGAACTAGATGATCTTTAAGGTCCCTTCCAACCCTGACAATCCTATGATTCTGTGATTCTCGTATGCAGCTGGCATTGAACTCACTGCAGCCCTGAGCAAAGGCATGAACACCCGAGAGCTCAGTGCCTCACACAGCACAGCGAGAGCCGGGGATTGTAGGTAGCTGTTGTTTCACTAAGTGCAGCATTTCTTGCTATATTCATGTTCTGGCAAGCACACAACAGTCTCTCCCACATGCGTTCACACACCGAAACACACAGCCTTTTCCCTGCTAGTGCTCTCTTTCAGAAACAATTCCCTGCTCTCTGAAAGATATATTCTCACACATGGGTGTTGTTGTGTGCACTGAGAGGGGTGAGAAAGGGCTCAAGTTTTTTCAATAGCTGGAAAAGCTTTGGTCTTGAGGCTCTGTCCTATGTACCCAGCATCACCTGCTTTTGGTGTTATACCAGCATCACCAGCCTCAGGGTTACACAGCTCCTGTCCCAGCCCTCTGAGGAAAGCCATGTCTGAATGTGCAACTGCAGTGGGTATCACATCTGAGGAAGCCTTGCTTAGACCGTTCTTTCTCCTAGCAGCTTCTGGCCTCTGGCTCACATGGCAGGGTGAAAAAGCAGGTGGGTAAGGTCGTAAACCAGGTAGAGGCTCCGTCCTTTTTCCAAAGTCAGCATATCCCCAATTCATGTTGGTTTGTAAATTCCTTTCAGCTCAGCAACTCTGCCCATCACCTTCAGATGCCTAGAAGAAAACAACGGTGTGGACCGGCGCATCACGAGGTTTGTGCTGCCCGTGGGAGCTACGATTAACATGGATGGCACCGCTCTGTACGAGGCCCTTGCAGCCATCTTCATTGCACAAGTCAACAACTACGAACTTGACTTCGGGCAGATCATCACAATAAGGTGAATTTTGAGAAAGTTTTGGGACTACAGGAAGGGTTTCAGTTTTGTTGGCTTAGCTGAGCTGTGGTCACATTCCTCTTTTGCTCAAAAGAGACAATGAGGGGAAAAAAAGAATGGAAAAGAAGGGTGTACTACACCTCCAGGTGCAGAAGCACATATGATTTGGCCACCACATCCTTGAGGCTCCACTTGAGCCCTTATTGCATTTCCACCTGGGCCATCCCTTAGTGAGAGCTGCAGTGTGCCCTCTGCTGTGGATGGGTTCTGGCAGCAGGGAGCCCGGCTGCTGTGTCGCTGTCTCACGTGTCACCATCCTGCTTGGAGAGCAGGGCAGAAAGGCTGCCCAGCTGTTTTGTAGATGATGAATTTGGGCAACTTCCCGACATTTTTGCAAACGCGACTAGCTCTCCTCGTTGCTGATAGCTCTGCTTTCCTGTTCCTTCCAGCATCACTGCCACGGCAGCCAGCATCGGAGCCGCAGGGATTCCCCAGGCAGGACTGGTGACAATGGTTATAGTGCTGACATCAGTGGGGCTGCCTACTGAAGACATCACGCTCATCATCGCTGTGGACTGGTTTCTGTAAGTTCTCTGCTCAGCAGCATGCACTGCTGTGTGCTCCCTGACTGCTTGCAGGGTTTGTCCTTCCCATGTCTCTTCTGCTCAAACCAGTCCCAGTAACCGGTGTCATTAAGCTTCAGACAGGCCTGTATCCATGAGACCTTTGCACAGTAGCCCTCTCTTCCCATGCTGGAGTCTTCACCACGTCCTCCAGTGACCCAAGGTCACGTGCAGATCAGCCTCGTCACAGAGCAGAATGTCCTTAGTTTGCTTTATTTTAAAAGGTACCCAGAAACTGTCTCCAGACCAACAGGGACAGGTTGTGCCAATAATAAGTGAATTCACACTGTGGAGGGATGGTTCTGTGCTACCAAACATGGCAAGTGTGATGAGACTGGGCTGCACAAAGTTGAAGACTCAGATGGGTGCAGCTAGCAAGATACATTGCTCCAGTTCAGCTTGCTTTGCCTTTTAAACCTTGGAACAAGTGATTTCACAGGAATGCTCTTAGGATCTAGACTGAAGAATGCATTTGTGCACAGTCCTCATTCTCCCAGTTCTCTCAAACACATCAAAATCCTGACTCAGTGATACACTGTTAGTGTTTCCTCGTTCTTCTCTGTCTTGCATTGCTGGTTTGTAGTCAAAGCAGCCAAAGTCTACTCCCAGGCACAGCTGAGCAGTTGGAAACAGTCTTGCCCAACATCTCCACTTCTCCTGTGAACTGGGCATAAGAGATTTGGCTGGATGAAGTCCTGCCTCCTAAGAGGCCAGGTTACCTCTTGTGCTTACCTGCAAAGACTGGCTTTAATCAGGTACCAAAGACCTACCTGTGATGAGCTGCTGAACTGGTGACAGCTTCAGCTCTTACACACACTAGTGGTTGTGGAGGATATCTCCGCTGAAAAGGGTGGGTGAGATCTCCTGTTTTGCACAAAGACTCTGGTGCCTCGTTTCAGTGTACACTGTCCATGCTGAGGAAATCTGGCTCCATGGCGGCACCAAGGCATAGGTTTGCACCAGAATTCCTGCACTTTTTTTTGTAAAATGATACGCGATTCAACTGTAGCAGATGTGGCGAGGCTCATTCGAGTCTGCAGAAAGGCCTTACCAGCCCCTTGGAAAGAAGGGAACCACAGTAATGTTTTTCTCATTTCGCAGCAAGTCCAAAACTTTTCAGTGAGAAACTGGTAAGGCAATAGAGCAGGAATGAATATGAAGCCTGTGCTCAGGGCTATCAGTCAAGGAAGGCTCTCTGGGAGTTATTTTCCCATCAATGCTGAGGTGTCAATTATTAGAATGACTTGAAAACCAGAAGTTTCTTTGCAGATGTTTCTTGAAATGATCTTCATCCCTTTAGCTGTTACTAAGAAGCTACAGTTCATTCTTCTCTCTGGTTTTTCAGGGACCGCCTTAGAACGACCACCAATGTCCTGGGGGATTCTCTGGGGGCTGGCATCGTGGAGCATCTCTCCCGGCACGAGCTGGATGCGCAGGACTGCGATCTTGGTAATTCTGTGAGAGAGGAGAAAGAGCAGCTCTCCCACCTGCTTTGCCCACAGAACAACACCCACAGGCACCCCCGGAGTGAGACAGCACTGTGAAATCAGGCAGCAGAGTGCAGATTAATGCTGTACAAAGCCAAGATTTGAAACAGAAGTCCATAGTGGAGGACAGAGAAAAGATCCACTCTCCAAGACGCACACTCTTCTCCCCCTTCTGCCACACGCAGTCTTCCCTGGTCCCGCTTCTCCCCATCTCTTTCTGACTGGCATTAAAGAGGAGAAAATTAAACCACAAAGAAAGTTTTATTCCACAAAAGCCTGACATAGTCATTCTTATGGGGTCCAAGAGTGAGACCTGAGTAAAGAAGACTCAGTGAATGAGCTGGACTAGGAGCTCCTTCATTTCTGAGCTAAAGTATGAGGACAGCTAGGCAAGGTGGGTCGGGGACATGACCAGCACATGACTGTCACCAAAACGCGACCAGGATGACTCTGCCCTGCCGGATACAGCTGCAAAGCCTTCACTTGGTCAGGGCCTTCCCCCAAGCACATAAAGCCTTAAGCGTTGGCCATTTGGAGATGTCTGGAGAGCCCCAGCACTCCTTTTCAGCTCTTCACTGGCAAGAGTGTTTATGACAAACAGTGTCCTCCTTGCTCACAGTCCTGGTGTTTGCACAGAGATGCAGATGATGCTTCTTGAGAGTTTCTCCCCCCCTTCTGGCTGCAGATACTAGAGTCACTCAGCTCCTGAAGGAACGTGGAGCCATACAGCAGGGACAGGGCTCACTGTGCACCGTTGTGTGGCAGCACAAATAAGAGTCAATGGGCTTCTCATTAGTGGAAGCTGCTAAAGGGCTGTGAAAGCAGCGAACAATTAAAGAATTTATTATTCAGCCTCTGGAAAAGCTCTCCCTTCTACCAAGCTCTGCCAGACTCCAGTTAACTCCATTTCTCTGTCGCAAGCTGTTCTCCTCTTGGTGAAATCAGAAGGAGAAATGCAAAGTTTAAGAACAGTTTGCCCACCTGAGCAGCTGGGTGGTACCTCCGTGCCAGGAATGACTTCCTACCCCCCCAGATTTGCTCAGAAAACAGTTTTAGTCCTCATCATAAGACTCCTAAGGAAACTGTTCCTTTGCTCATCTTTGGCTATTTTCAGAAGGGACTTCCCTTCAGTCACAATGCTCCAGAACGTGCTTCCAGCTGTCTTTCTACAGCTCCTTATCTTTTATAAGCAATAGCCAATCACTTCTCAGCACTTGTACAAATTTGCCAGACCCAAACTTATACATTCAGGACAAATTTCTCAGTTCCTACCGCATGGAGCTCAGCTTCCGTTTAACGCACTTGGACGTAAGCCCACATGACATCCGAAACATCTCAGAGGCTTGGGCAAGAAGTGGGAGCCTGCTTCATCCATGTTCTATTCCCCTTTCCTGGCTTGGCCAGGAACACAGCCTGTACCTCTCACTCCAGCAAACAGGACCAGCAGGGCTTGCTCTATAATATCCAGGTCCATGAACATCCACAAAACGAGTGTCTGGACACAACCAGGAAGAGGTAAAGGACCCATAGTTTTGGGGTGACTACAGTGTAGCTGTCCTGCTTTAGACACGGCCGACCTCAGGAGTGGCAGCAAGCAGCCTCCTGCTGCACGGCCGAACTGTCTGAGCTGGGCAGCTTTCACCTGAGGTCTGTCCATTATTCCAAACCCAGGATATCACTTAACCTCCTCTGCCCTGGTTTTCCACGCTGATCCTTTTCATCCAGAAGCCCTAAGCACGCACTCAGAGGTGCACCTATGTGGACCTCAAGAAGAACCTCACGGGCATCAGTTAAAGTCACCCTTGCCAAACACAACTGCCCAACCGCCCATGTCAGCGCCAACACTAACAACGCTTCCTGGGACACACTTTCTGAGACAGCCAAAGCCAGGTCCTGAGGCTCTTTTTGGTCCTTCAGGAATTGCAGGGTTACAGATTGGTGCTGTCACATCCTGAAGGCAGAGTATTCTATTTTTACGGGCCGGATGGTTGTTGGGAATCTGAGCTAAATGGACAAATTCATCTCTTTCACATACAAGTGGATAACAGAGCAAGGTAAACAGAGGTGTGTTGTCGCTCCAGGTAGTAGTAGTTGGCTCCAGACGCGAAGGCAGCAGGCTGGTTCCTGACCGTGGGAGGCAGGTTGCTTATTCTGCCAAGAGATCTGCTCTAGCAGAGGGCAAGTGAGCAGGACAACAAATTATTATCCCCCTCTCTGCAGCATTTTTTTTAATCTTGTACGAATAGTATTATAATATCTGCTCTTCTCCTTTCTAGACTAAACAGACCCTGTATACCCTCACAGGTAATAATCATTCACGTTCCTCTCTTCTGGACTTTTCCCTCTCTGTTCCACATCTTTCTTAAAGTGGAGTAACGAAAATTTGACACAATAATCCACCTAAAGATTTATTAGTGCTGAGCACTGGGGAAAGAATGTTTTGTGTACATTAAGATTTAGGTGTTAGACTCAAGTCACCACAGTTCAACGGCATGCCATGCATCAGCTGATCAGGATAACTGCCCATGATGCATCCATAGAGCAAATCCAAGTCTGTTCATCTTACCTTAAATCTTAGTGAGGTTAGACTCCTACTTTGATGAGATGGCTGGATCTAAAGACTGGATCTTAATCAAAGAGTTTTAAGATGCACTGCATTAGCTTGTATCTGTAGTGGGCACTAGCTTTTATCATTAACACAGCTCAGCTGACATGAGTCTAAACCTTCACAAAGAACAGACCTGCTTATAAAACCCAGTAGAGCTTTCTTTTTTTCACAGCAGCATGAGAGCATTGACTCCACACCAGTGGTGCTACATGATAATTCCTACATCATTTTAAGCAGAACTGCTGCCTAGCTAGTAATATCCCAGCCTGTCTTCGTGCAGTTGGTTATTGTTACCTAAGTACGGTCATTTATATTTGCCCATATTGAACTACATTTTTTTCCTTTTTCTTTTCCAGACTATTTGTCCAACTTCTCAAGAAAGCATTGAATTCTAATTCTGAAGAGAATTCCTGTAAATAAAGGGCAAACTGATGGATGAATCGGAAGAAAAGACTGTTGGACTGGACTCTGGCTCAAATGCGAACGAATTCTGGGAAGTCCTAAGGCTCGGGTTGTGCAGACAGTCAAACTAGATGATCATAAGGGTCCCTTCTGGCTTTATAATATATGCACGTGCTTTTTGGTTTAGAGATACTGCAAAAGGGTCCTTCCAGCCCGATCATTTTTGAAAGCCGCCTGGAAGGATCGTGATGATACTTTAATAAAACTCAGCAGGAGTCTAACCCGTTTCCAGTTGCTGTTAGCAGACACGCAGACACATCCCAAAAGGGGCTCTCCAAGCCACCCTGTGTCGGCGCGGTCGCAGACGCTCCCACCAAGCAGCACGCTCCAAGCCTTGCCATCGGTGATTTCCTGCTTTCGACACGAGATTAACGGAGCACAAGCAGGCAGAGGCCACTTTCTCAAACATTGCAAACCAGTCTCCCACGGGGAGCTTCAGGGTTCAGCTGATAGTGTTTAGCTCTGGTGTTCACCCGTGTTGCTAACCAGTTCACGATTGGGATTCTCCACCTGTTTACAGTACCCGAACAGTATTGTCAAGAATTTGCATATACATATAGATACAAATCCCTACATATGAAAGGGGCGCATGTGCATAAACATATACACAGAGTTGGGGGGTTTTGTTGCTAATCCAAGAAGGAAAGGCAATACTAAACTCTCACTTTGTAAAGCTGCAGACTTGGCCTTGATGCCCACCTTGACCCACCCAACTAATCCCATCCTTAAGACAACAGAAGCTATTTTACTTCATTCCACTAATGAGTCTTCCGAAGCAAGGTTTATCAGGGAGGAGCTCAACACATCCTGATTTTGAGTCGTACCTGCACATACAGAGAAAACTCTCCACTTGGACTTCCCTGCGGACCCACAAGCCCCGCTGGGTCTGACTTGGCAAGGAGGCAGAATTTAAGAGCTCGGCCAAGAACGCAAAAGTGTTTGTCCTCCTTCCAAACACTGGCCTTGTGCTAACTCAGCCTTCAAAACTGAAAGCATTAAATCATCTTCTCAACTGCCATTTTAAATTATCAGACGTTGGGGAGTTTGTGCGGTCTTTCCTACAGTCCTGCTGCTTCTGCTTGCAGAAATGTTCTGAGTTTCTCCTGTTTGCAAACAGATTTATTCCTAACGATCAGGCGGGAAACATCTGGAATGAAGCAGAGCTCTCTCAACGCATACATACACGAGGAGCTCTTGGATTAGGACACATCTCTTTGAGATTAATTTTAAGAGAGAAAATCCACGAAGAATATGGATTTTCAGATGATAGGCCATGTGTCACACTACATATGTGATATGTGCACGTTATTTCAGGAGTCAGATCTGCCCAGAAACAATGCCCTGAAATTGTGTGTCCTTCTTTTTCTCTGCCCATGCAAGAAAGATAACTGGAAATCAGTGCTGTACAGTGTTCATAGCATCCCAGCAGTTTGACCATGTTAATTCCCAAGGGCTTTCTCTTCATGCTGTGCATTTCAGTGTTAATAAAGATAGTCTGCATATTTGAAAAGTAAAGGGAATTTTTTCCACAATGCTTTTCCATGCTGGTTTTTTTTTCCTATCGTTACTTCTCCGGACCATGACCTTACAAACTTAGGGGGGTTACTTTTAGCATTATGTATTACACTTCTTATCTCCATGTGCCTATGTCATGGGTCAAACACTAAATTCAGACTTTACAAGGCCTTTCCATAGAGCTTTATCTTTGCTATTCTTTTGCACACGTCCATGAATTGGCAAAACTGCCTGAGGTTTACGTCACACGCAGTACGTAACACACAAGGACACACTTCCATCTAGGAAATCCAGCCCAACAAAGGTTACGTGGAAGGAGTCTCTGAGGTTTAAACAATAGTGAGTTTATGTGACTCGCTCAAATGTCGCATTACCGGCATGGTATTTGAGCAAAGTGAAAGCTGTTAGTTCTTCCTTCCTTTATATCCCTTTTTTCTTGCCTTCTGTTCCCCAAGGGACAGGAGCTGAGGTGAATAACACCGTTGCTGGGGCAAGGGCATCACCAGCCGGAGCCCAGCCCCACAGCACCCAAGAAAGGCAAATGAAGCACAGACTCGGAGATGACAAACAGGTCCAGCCAAGAGTCCAGACCATAAGACAAGAGCACGGTGATGGAGCAGGTCTGAGGCAGGGCCCCAAGTGAGGCTGCCCAGGGCCACTGAGGTTTATTACTGCAACGAGGCCACAGCCCCTGCCGTGCCAGCCCTGCGGGCTCTCCCACGTGGTACAGGTGCTTTGGTGGAGGGATCTCTGGAGATCATTGAGTCAAATTCCTCTGCTCAAAGCAGGCCGACTAGAGCAGGTTGCTCAGGACTTTGTCAGCTGGATTTTGAACATCTCCAAGGATGTAGCTTTTGCAGCCTCTCTGGGCAACCTGTTCCAGTGTTCAATCACCTTTACAGTTAAAAAGGTTTTCTTCATTTGAATAGCATTTGTTGTATTTCAGTTTGTGCCCATTGCCTCTTGTCCACCTGATACCACCGAAACAAGTCTCAGCGCTCCCTCGAACCTTTAAATTTCATTTCACCTTTCACGAGGTTGGAGAAATGGACTGACAGGGACCTTGAGAAGTTCACCTGAAAGAAATGAAAAGTCCTGCGGCTGGGGAGGAATAGTAACTGCACGCAGCAGTGCCTGCCGAGGGACACCCAGCTGGAAAGCAGCCTGGTAGGAAAGGACCTGGAGGACCTGGCGGACCCCAAGTTGAACAGGAGACAGCAACGTGCCCTTGCCCTTCCTGGGCTGCATCCGAAGAAGCGCTGCCAGCAGGTCCAGCAGGTCGAGGGAGGGGATCCCTCCCCTCTGCTCAGCACTGGTGGGGCCACCCCTGGAGCGCTGGGCCCGGGGCTGGGCTCCTCGGAGCGACAGGGACTGGGACACAGGGCAGAGAGCACAGGGAAGGGCTGCAAAGATGCTGAAGGGGCTGGAGCACCTCACAGCTGAGGAAAGGCTGAGAGAGCTGGGACTGCTCAGCCGGGAGAAGGGAAGGCTCAGGGCGATCTTATCCGTGTGTATTAACCCCTGAAGGGAGGGGGTAAAGCAGATGGAGCCGGGCTCTTCTCGGTGGTGCCCAGTGACAGGACAAGAGGCAACGGGCACAGCCCGAAACAGAGCAGGAAAGGCGAAGGGAAGGCGGCCAAGCAGTGGCACAGGGTGCCCAGAGAGGCCGTGGCGTGTCCTCCTTGGAGATTTCAAGAGCTGCCTGGGCACGGCCCTGGGCAGCCAGGCCTGCGCGACCAGAGGCCTCGGCCTGTTGAGGAAAAGGTCGGGGCGGTGGCCGGAGCCACATTCCCGTGACGCCCCGAGCAGGTCCCGTCTCCGATGGGAGATGATTCCGTCCGGGGGGTTTTGCCGCCCCCCGCCCCTCCCGTCCTCCCTCCCCCGCGCTCGAACCCGCGACCCCCGGGCGGGCCGGGACGTGCGCGCCACCACGCGCCCCTGCCCACGGCGGGTCCCGGCGCTGCTGCGCCTGCGCGGCGGAGCGGGGCGGGGCGGGGGCGGAAGTGTCGCAGGGGCGCGCGCCGGCAGCATGGCGGCCGCCCGGTGCTTGCGGCTCTGCGGGCGCTGGCGGCCGGCGCTGCTGGGGCCCGCGCGGCGCCGCCTCCCGGCGGCCGCCGCCGCCGCCGCCTCCTCCCCGGCCCCGCCGCTCCTCGCGCCGCCGGCCCGCGCCGCCTTCGGCACCGGCCCGCGATGGCACCAGCGGAGCGCCGGCGGTCTGGCCGGGGGGGACGCGCTAGAGGGTGGCGGCGGCGGCGGCGAGGACGGTAGCGGCGGCGGGGGCGCGGACGGCGGCGGGGCCGGGCCGGTCATGACGGCGCTGACGCCGCTGCTCGTCCCGGAGCATTTCCCCAACGTGCCGCTCATCGCCGTGACGCGCAACCCCGTCTTCCCGCGCTTCATCAAGATCATCGAGGTGAGGGGGGGGCCGGGGACCGGCCGGAGCCGCCCCGCAGCCGGGCGCCGCGTCTGGCCCGGCCTGAGCTGCCCGAGGGCCGCTCCCCTCGGAGCCCCCCGCGGCCTGCACAGACAGAGCGCGGCTGTGGGGGCGCGAACGCCCCGCGGCCCCTCAGCGCCTGAGTGGGCAGAGCCCGGCGGTGCCCGGAGAGCGGTTCCCTCGGGACGGCCGCGGCCTCGGGATTTCCCGCGCGTTGCATCAGGCGCTGCCGACGGGGGAGCTCGGTGCTGGCGCAGAGGCTCGCTCGGAGTTCGCCGCCTTCTCCGCGTTCTCCTGCTGACGGGTCGAAGCAAACGTAGCCGTGGCCGTGGCTCCTGTCGCCCCCGGAGCGGTTCGTGAGGGCTGGAACCGCGGGAAGGCACCGGAGCTCGGCCCGGAGAGGGTGCCGAGAGATGGGGGCGGTCATCCCAAAATTTCAGAGGGTGATCTTTGCTCTCTGCACCCCTCTGTGCGTTTTTAAGAGCCATAAATTTGGTCTTGCCTATGTGACTTGGGCTCACAGGCCAGAAGTACTTTTTCTTCCTGAAATGCAACTCTCTTGGAACACGGACTCCTATTTTTTGCAGGTCACTTGTCTGGTTTTGGAGTAAATGTAACCAGAACTGAATCAATACCTTCCCCTTCCTGTAGTGTTATTCATCATAACATTATTTCTACTGTAGTATTTTTCTGCATTTCGAAATCTAATATGTGCAACTTTTAGGGCCTTTACAGATGTGTTGAGGGAAGGAGAAGATTCTATATTAGGACAATCTTTAGGCACTCGATCGTATGATACTTTGATGTGCAAGTCATTAATTTCAGTGCACGGGACAGCAGTGTTGGATGCTCCTTCTAATCCTGTGAATTCATCGTGCTGCCCTTTAGTACTTTATTTCCTGACAATGTGAAATCTCTGCAGAATACAGAATTACTAATTTTCTTCAGTGTCTGTGACACTGCTAGACATCGTGCAGAACTGAAGCAGGTGTGCCAGGCGTAGAACAGGCTGACAGCGGTGGTGTTGCTCACGCGGCTCTGACAAGACCGTACTCTTTATTGCCAAAGCGCTGAGCGATGCAGCTCGTGTCCATCGCTGTGAAAGAATGCCCAGGGGTCGGCGGCGTCACTTCGTGGAACGACAAAATCCACGAGGAGGGATTTTCTCTGTCGCTGCGGGATCGGCGTGCTGCAGTGACCGCGAGATCTGCCAGGGGAGCAGAGGGGGGTCAGAAAGTAAGAGAGGAGGAAATGCAGGCTGGGACTCAGAGCAGGGACTCGGGTGGGCTGGGGAGTGTAGGAGAAGAGTTGAACGGGAGCCTTCGGAGCAGAGGAGCTAAGCTGGGCTGGGCAGGCAGGATTCAGGCCGTCGCTGGGAAGGCTGGCCTGGCTCCCCTGCGGGAGTGGAGAGCTGGGAGCGTACAGGTGTGGAAGGGCAAGGGAGCGGTGACAGCATTGTTGAAGTGACTGAGAGGTTTCTTGCTCGTAACACTTGCACAGGTTAGGCCTAGTTTCTCCCCCTGCTTTCAGGCTCGTCTTACGTACTCAGTGACTTGTTTTAAATACTCAAATTTCACGTTTCTCTAACATTCTTCTGTATTACTGTCTCCTCATGAGGGTAAAGTTAGAAAAATCTGAGGCTGGACTTCATCATTCTGTCACAGGGTTGACCTTACACACCGAGGGGGCGAAGCCCACAGAAAATCCACCTCTGACTCCGTACCTGTTGTTGTCCTAGGTGAAAAATAAGAAGCTGGTTGAGCTGCTGAGGAGGAAAGTTCGTCTTGCCCAGCCTTATGCTGGTGTTTTCCTTAAAAAGGATGATAAGTAAGTCGTCGCACGTGATCCTTTTTAAAGATATCAAGATGATCTTGTTCCATGACTGGGCTTTCATTGCCTAGTTTTCATTGCCAGCGTTGCTGGGAGCTTGAGCCTTGCTGTAGAAAAGCTGTTGTTATGTGGGAGGGAGATGAACCATCCAGGTAGTTGGATGATTTGGAAAGGGGCTCCGTGGTGGTACTAGCGGGGATGAAGCGAAGTGTCTTTGCTCCTGAGTCCAGTTTAAAATTCCTCAAGCAGTGATTCTTTTTTTAACGTTAACGGTTTTCTCAAGATTCTGAATAGCTGCTCCATTTTTTTTTTTTTCCTCGACAGCAACGAATCGGATGTGGTGGAGGATCTGAATGAAATCTACCAGATGGGAACTTTTGTACAGATCCATGAGATGCAGGACCTTGGAGACAAGTTGCGTATGATAGTCATGGGGCACCGAAGGTAATCAATCACTTGGGCTTCTGCTGCATCTTGCCAGGCTACCAGATATATCAAACAGATAAATCCCGTTAGTGTTTTCACCACGTGTGTGCATATGTGTGTATAACAATTGCTTGTTTTGTTACCACAGCATCCTGGGGTGCATTAGAAGGGGGGTGGCTGGTAGGTCCAGAGAGGTTCTCCTGCCCCTCTGCTCTGCCCTGGGGAGGCCACATCTGGAATCTTGTGTCCAGTTCTGGGCCCCTCAGCTCCAGAGGGACAGGGAACTGCTGGAGAGAGCCCAGTGCAGCCACAGGGATGGTGGAGGGAGTGGAACATCTCCCTGGTGAGGAAAGGCTGAGGGAGCTGGGGCTGTTCAACTTGGAGAAGACCGAGGGGTGACCTCATTCACATTTATAAATATATAAAGGGTGAGTGTCAGGAGGATGGAGCCAGACTCTTCTCGGGCATGCGCAATGACAGGAAAAGGAGCAACAGGTGAAGCTGGAGCACAGGAGGTTCCACAAAAACATTAGGAAAAGCTTTTTCCCTGTGCAGGTGCCAGAGCCCTGGCCCAGGCTGCCCAGAGAGGGTGTGGAGTCTCCTTGGGACCTCCTCCCTCCATCATCCTCGTAGCTCTCCAATGGACTCGTAGAGTCCATCGGAGAGCTACGAGGATGATGGAGGGACTTGAAAATCTCTGCCCAGAGAGGGTGTGGAGTCTCCTGCTCTGGAGGCTTTCCAACCCGCCTGGACGCGTTCCTGTGGGGCTGCCCTGGGTGACCCTGCTCTGGCAGGGGGTGGCACTGGGTGATCTCTAGAGGTCCCTTCCAACCCCCAGCATTCTGTGATTCTGTGATGTCCTGACAGCGCTCTGGGGCTCCAGTCCCAAGGCTCTGTGTGCTATTACAGGTGTGAGAGTTTAGCTGCCAAAAGGAAAAGCTAACACAGGTGATTCCCGTATGGATTACGCTGTGATGCAAACAAGCACTCAGGAAGCTGAAGTTTAGCAGTTCCTTTGGCAAGTACAGCAAGGTTTACAAATGGTGAAAAAATATCCTGGAAGTAATACAAGCCAGTATTTTGGGTTTGTTTGGTTTTTTTGAGCTAAGACAATATCAAATTGTGATTCTTCAAAACGTCAAATAATTAATTTCCATTGGAGGGGAAAATATAAGGATGACAGAGGGAGACAGATTCAGGCTGGGGTTTGAAGCGTTGCTTTTTTTCCTCCCACTCGCTTTGCATTTGTTCGGGACAGCAGAGAGTGGGCAGCACCTCTCTAAGCTGAATTTGCAGGTCAGCTCCTTTCCAAAGGAAGTCTTAGACCTCTTGCTGCATTATCAAAGCAAACAACCTTGTTTGGTGCGATTTTGGAAATAGGCAGCTGTTGGGCTTGATTTACTTGGAATAGAAATATTTCCCTGTAGTTTAGAAGGTGTTGGGAATTGGTCTTTATTTATTTGATTGAGATTGAGACACAGAGCACTGGTCAGTCATGTCTGTAGGAACCACCTGGGATATCAGATCTGAGGAGCGTCGTGCATTTACAGGGAAAAATATCAAAACCAAAACTCTTACATCAGGAGCCAAAAAAGAATGAAATGTCGTGTCCTGCGAGAGTGGACATGGGGTTGTGTGCACAGCAGGCAAAGTTTAAAAACACTAACAGGGAACTGATTTTTTGGAGGGCGATTATCCCCTGTGATGCAGCCTGTTCTTTTCATGGATTAATAATCAATTGTTGTGGAGTGTATTGTGGGTTTGGTCTCTTTCAAAATGATAATGTAGGAAATCTCTTTGTGGAATAGACTGAAATTTAAAATGCCCAAGTGTGGAACGGCTTCAAGGTGCGTTTTACACGTGGTGCGTGATGTTTGGTATTACAGGAGATAATGCAGCAGATGTGATCTAAAGCAGAGAGACCGACTGTCGACAATCCGAAAACTGAAAAAGCAGAACATTACATTCAGAATTAGAGTGAGGCAGTGAACTTGCTTTTCGGGAGAGACAGGAGGAGGGATTGAATCCACGGCAGGTTCATGTGGCCAGAGAAACTGGCTCCTGAGCAGACACACTAACGATGATGCCTTGTTAATTGTTCTGTTCATGTGCTGCGAATTGTCACTGAGGAGTCTGACAGTCTGTGATACTGAGCTTTCTGGACGGTCACCAGTGTCATTCAGATCCTTTTAATAAATACAAATCTGTTTTTCTAATTCTGGAACTTGTTCACGCTAACACAGTTTATGATAAACAGGCTAAGACAGTTTGTGACGTGCTGTAAGCTGCCCTTCGCCTCTCATTCACACACCAATAGTCTAATTCAGTGGTCAGTTCACGTTTTTGGTGTGGCACCTTGCCTACTGTGAATTTATGTCGTAATTCCTGTCCGTATCTGCCACTTGATTTACTAAATCGAGCCTTATTTTGACAAAATGAACCAAAAGCTGGATCTTGCCAGAACACGTACAGCCTGTCGTCTTTGTCCAAGTCTGAAATCTTAGTTCACTTAGAACACAACTTAGACTCTTTTTGTTCTGAAGAGCTCGCATCTCATACGACACAGGGGATTTGATTGTCGCTGCTTTCTTTTGGCTTTCAGGATTCGTATAAACAAGCAACTAGAGGTTGAGCCTGAGGAGCCCGAGAACAAACAGAAAATGAGAAGGAAACAGAAGCGCTCTAGGAAAGAGGCTGAAGAGGAACCTGGAGCAAAGGACCAAGCTGTGGAAGTGGTCCTAGACCCTGTAGCTGCTCCCTCGCAGGAAGTTCTCATGGTAGAAGTAGAGAACGTGGTTCATGAAGATTTTCAGATCACAGAAGAGGTTAAAGTGAGTGAATTAATCTAGTCATACCAGCCTGGACTTGCCCTATAGAACTGCACCTGCATTTATTGCTTAAAAGGAAGAGTTCTAAAATCAAGCTTTAATTTCAGGCTTCAGAAACCAGTTCATCCTTCTCACAGTCACTGTGTGAAGAGATTATATGAAAATAATAACTTGTCATTACACCAGCTTGATTCCTTAGAACTGGTCGCTTCAGAAAGCTGCTGAAGGAATAGATGGGGCTGTGCTTAAATCTCTCTCAAAGTGGGGCTTTGCTCCAGCGTGCCTTGAGTAGCCAACCTGATTGTATGTTCTGGCTGAAAACCAGGGAGATCTTGTGCATGCGGGAAGCCAGCCCGTAGCCCTGCTTGCCTGTCCTTGTCTCCCGGGAGGAGTAACTGCCCCGACATCGAGTCCTCAAGTTGCACCGGGTTTAAATTAGATATCAGGAAGAATTTCTTTACTGAAGAAGCGGTGAAGCAGTGGAACAGGCTGCCCAGGGAAGTGGTGGAGTTGCCATCCCTGGAAGTGTTCAAGGCTTGGGGCAGTGCAGCTGAAAGCTGTCTGGCAGAAAGGGGCCCGGGGCTCTCACTGAGGAGCGGCTGAAGCTGACCCGGCAGGTGCCCAGGTGGCCAAGAAGGCCGACAGCGTCCTGGCTTGTGTTAGAGACAGTGTGAGCAGCAGGAGCAGGGAGGCGATTGCCCCCCCTGTGCTCGGCCCTGGGGACGCCTCACCTTGAGTGTTGTGTCCAGTTTGGGGCACCTCAATCCAAGAGAGACCTCGAGGGGCTGGAGCAAGTGCAGGGGAGGGCGACGGAGCTGGGGAAGGGCTGGGGAATAAATCTTATGAAGAGTGACTTGAAAGGGGAGGGTTAGACTGAGCATTAGGAAAAATATTTTCACAGCGAGGGCGGTCAGACACTGGCACAGGCTGCCCAGGGAGGGGGTTGAGTCCCCACCCCTGGGGGTATTTAAAGGCTGTTGAGATGTGGGGCTGGGGAAGATGGGTTAGGGGTGAGCTTTGTAGAGCAGGGTCAGTGGTTGGACTCGGTGATCCCAAGGGGCTTTTCCAACCTGAACGACTCTGAAAAACATGCAGACGTGGCACTTGGGGCCGTGGTTTAGTGGTCGTGGTGGTGTTGGGTTGATGGTTGAACTTGATGATCTCAGAGGTCTTTTCCAACTTTAATGAGCCTGTGATCCTGTGACTCCGCCAGCACACCCAGGGGCTGTTTTTCTGTGCTGGAGAGGTTGGGGAATGTTGTATTTGTACTGAGGCCGTGTCTGTCCTTGTCCAGTCTTTTTGTGGATGAAATTTGTTAATTTTTCTTGCGTTAATAGGCGCTTACTGCAGAAATTGTCAAAACAATCCGGGACATCATTGCCTTGAACCCCCTGTACAGGTACGTGTTTCCTGCACTGCCCTGCGTTGGGAACAGCGTGTTCTCAGGCTGTGGGGCACTGAGATTTTTTAATTCCACTTGTGCTCTTGCTGTAATGAAGAGATACTTGTTAAATTGTCACCTAGAATTTTGGTTTGGAGCGTAAGATTTATTGTCCATTGCTGGAAACAGAGAGGAAGTTTTGAAAACCTGGTGTAAAACTTAGACAAGTGGTAGGACGATAAGTCCTGTGGCGGGTGATCTGGGTCGAAGTGAAGCTCACTGCAATAAGTATCATGGTCTGATCCTTGTAAGATGAGCACAGTAAGAGTCTTGGCATACTGGCAGACCAGAATTTTACGTGTTAGAAGAGCATTTCATATATTTGGTTTTATTTATTAGTGATAATTCCTTTTGCCAAGTGATTGATGTCTTTGTTACCGAGTGTTGGCTTAGTCGTGTTTAAAAAATGAGTTATTTTGCTGTGAAACTGAGCGGCGTTTCATTTCTTTACTCTGTTGTAACAAGTAAATGACTCTAGAAGGATACTCCCTTACAAATGTAAAAGTTTACAGAGCGTTTTGGGGTTTATTACCATTTTTTCAGAGAGTCCGTACTTCAGATGATGCAGGCTGGACAACGTGTGGTGGATAACCCCATCTACCTGAGTGACATGGGTGCGGCACTGACAGGCGCAGAGTCGCAAGAACTTCAAGACATCTTGGAAGAAACCAGTGTAAGATGGAGCTTTTAACTCAAGCTGTGCTGGCTGAACCAAAAGTATCTCTGTCACCTGTCATCAACCTGTTGGAGCTTTTCTTCTCCCTTTCTCACTGGGGGTTGACAGGATTATTGTGTCTGAAAACCCGTTTTGTGTCCGTCTCTTTTCCCAGATTCCCAAACGGCTTTACAAAGCCCTTTCCCTTCTGAAGAAGGAATACGAGCTGAGCAAACTTCAGCAGCGCCTTGGGAGGGAGGTAAGTTTTTCAGGTGACACCTGCCTCCGATATATTTATTTCACGTCCACCACTGTGATGCTTGGCACAGCCAGTGAGGAATTTTAAAGCAAGACAATAATAGACACTCTAAAGGGAGGTTGGTTTAGAGTTAAGGTTTGATATTCTTCTTCCCTTAGAAATGCAATTTTGTGGTAAAAGTAACAACACATGAGGCTACGGCATCCGCTGTTAAATTGTGTCCAAGTTGTAATTTCTCGCAAGCAGGTAAATCCTAGAGAACTGCAGTTCCCCGGGCATCTGTGTAAAAAATAAATAGCACAATACTGTATATAGCACGTCATCTGACAGGTCTTTCCCAACCTAAACAATTCTGTGAGTCTATGACAGTAGCGTAAGTAGCACAATGTTATTTCAAAAGACCCTCTGCCAGCCACTGGGAACTGCAGTAGTTCCTGACTGTTGTAAATTTTAATCAAAATACAGGAACTGCATCAAAATGGAAACTAAGGACCGTCTGATGGCAACGAAGTACAAAGATTTGTGTGTATGGAATCAGAAGTTCCTGGCTTTATTAACTCCCAATAATTGGGGCTTTTAAAAATTCACGTTCAGCGCAAAATGGTTTTGGACCGGGGTGGGGATTGTTGGAGACTTGTTAAGCAAATGTGACACGTGCAGTGTGTGGGAGCAGATGGGATGCATCCAGGGGTGCTCAGAGGGCTTAGCAGTGCCGCTGTTGTGTTGTCTCAGTCATCTTTAAGTCATTGTGGTGGCTGGGGAGGTTCCTGCTAAGTGCCGTGCCCATTTTCAAGAAAGAGAATCGGCGAGACTACAAGGCCTGTCAGCCTGCCCTCAATCCCCGTGAAGATTACGGGGAAAATCCTCCCGGAAGCCCTGTACAGGTGAATGAAGGAGGATGTGATGTGGAAAAGCCAGAAGGGATTTTCCAAGAGCAAACTCTGCCTCATCAACCTGATTGCCTTCTCTGGAAAGAAGGCCTAGAGCACAAAGGGAGAACGCTGACCACCATCTGCCTTGACTTAGCAAGGCCCCAGCTGCGGTCAGCCGCAGGATTCTTGTGCCCAAATTGGGATCTTACAGACTGGAAGGATGTAGTACACACAGGGTGAAAAAATTGGCTAGACTGCTGGGCAGAAAGGGCTGTGATCGCTGTAACGGCAGCTGGTGGCTGGTGGTGTCCCTCGGGGGGTCGGTGCAACCCTCTCAAGTTCAGCAAATAGAAATCCGTAGTCCCACGTTGTAACCCTGTGCAGCAGGACAGGCTCTGTGCCAGCGGGACAGAAAATAGCTTTACAGAATGGGACTTGGAGGCCCTGATGTACAGGAAGGTGGCCATAAATTACCAGTCTGTCCCTGTGGCATGGAAGGCCGACTGCACACTGGGCTCTGTTTGCAGTTGCGTGGACAGCAGGTCGGGAGAAGTGGTTATTCCCCTCTGTTTGGCACTAGGGAGATCATGTCAGCTTACTCTGCCCAGCTTTTGATCACCCCAGCATAAAAAAAACCCGTTGATGTACTGAGTCATGGCCAGTGGAGACCACTGAGATGTGGAGGGAGCTGGAGTATGTCATAGAGTCACTGTTTTTATGTTACAACATGCTGCAAATGGTCTCTGAGTTATTATTTTCAGTTGGTGAGAAGGTCATAACTGAGAAGTACTTGGGAGCATTTGATGTTTGATGGGTTGTGCCAGGAACAGAATGGTTACTGTGTTTGTTGCTTTGCTTAGGTTGAGGAGAAGATCAAGCAAACGCATCGCAAGTATCTTCTCCAAGAGCAGCTGAAGATCATTAAGAAAGAGCTAGGTCTGGAAAAAGAGGACAAGGACGCGATAGAAGAGAAATTCCGTGAGCGACTCAAGGAGCTGGTAGTGCCCAAACACGTCATGGATGTGATTGATGAAGAGTTGAACAAGTTGGGCTTGCTGGATAATCACTCCTCAGAGTTCAAGTGAGTGCACGGCCGTGTCCTCTGCCCTCAGGGTTAGTTGGGAGAATAACAGAAGACCCAGACGGAGGACCTCGCACTTGGTCTTGTTGAACTTCATGAGCTTGGCCTGGGCCCACCTCTCCAGCCTGTCCGGGTCCCTCTGGATGGCGTCCCTGCCCTCCAGCGTGTCAGCCGCCCCACACAGCTTGGTGTCGTCGGCAAACTCCCTGAGGGTGCACTCAGTGCCACTGTCCATGTCACTGACATGTCTTCACAGCTGACGTAGAACCTTTCCCTCGGGAGTAACACTGGCAGGAAGTTTGCAGAGCACGTGCTTGGGAGACAGGAGCCACAGCTCCGACGATGTGGCGGTTGCCACAGGGTGAATCCTGGGGCGGGGCAGCCAAGCACGGGGACGCTGCACCTCTCGTGTTCGTGGCTGCACACAAGTTACTGTGTACTGCACCCTGCAGAGCTCCCCGTACGTGTGAATCCCTGATTGGAGCGTGCAGAGCGTTAGGACAGACGAGTGCTGCTGGTACACACTTGTGTTCTCCTCTGTAGGAGTCTGCTTAGACTGATAATCTCTGCCATTAGCTTCTGCACTAACATTCTCCCAGCCTTCTCTGTTGGTTGGTACACCCAGCTGGTTTTCCTTGCTTGTAAGCCAGGAATCTTTCTTTTTTTGCATTGTCTCAGTCCACTGGAGAAATGCAGAGAAGGCTTTTCTGTCTTAAGTTTCACGACCTGATCCGAACAGTTGTCAGTTGTGCGGAGTTTACGAAGAGTCGTGCTCATGTTCAGACAGGAACCAGCCCCACCCCAAAATATCATACTGGGAGTTTATGTTGGGGGCTCTTTGTCTCAGAAAAGCAAAAGCTTTGGGGAGAAAAAAGCTTTGATGTAAGGGACAAGGGAATGAAAGGTTAACGACGACTGCCCAAGTAATTATGTTCTTTTTGTAGTTACCTTTCCCTGGGTAGTTTATATCCCTGTGCTGCAGGAGGTTACTTTGAAAGGCAGCAGAGGAAGGGGTGAGCTGGTTGTCATCAAATCACTCTCGTTTGTGTGTTTCTGTCAGTGTTACACGGAACTACTTGGACTGGCTGACATCCATCCCGTGGGGTAAGTGTAGTGAGGAGAACCTGGAGCTGAGCAGAGCCCGAGCAGTTCTGGAGGAGGATCATTATGGAATGGATGACGTCAAGAAGCGAATTCTGGTAAGGCAGGAGTAGACGGCGTGTCCCATTTCACACCCTGCTTACCGTCAGGCATTTTGGATGTGTTTCAAGTTGCAGCTCTCCCTTGAATTTGTGATAATTCATGGCTCAAACAGAAAGCTGCATGAAAGAACAGAATGTTCTGGTCATCAGTTAGTGTGTTTAATTACTTGTGGCAATTAAGGTCATAGCATATTGCTGCTCAAAAGCAAACTGTTTTGCTATTTAATGCTGAGCAAGTGAGTGAGTGTCCAAGGGAAGCAGTCTCTGGATTTTACTTGGTTTGTTCAGAGACTGTTAAAATCGTTCTGCTTGACTGGAAAAGCTGCTGCCTTTCCAAAACACACTGAACCTCTGCTCTTAAGTCTGGATTTAAGAGAGGGTAAGTTAGCTAAGGTGTGTGCTGGCCTCACAACCTTTACCTATCCCCAGACTTGTGTGGGGCGCTGAAGGGTTGGCAGGCTCTGCAGCACAGCCCTCGCAAGGAGCAGCCAGGGTGGTTTTCAGCATTGCCTTGTTCTACAACTTCTGTCACTTTTGTCTGCTGGTGTCCCAGCTGTGCTTGCTGCAGTTAGTGAAGCTGGTTTGGATAAGGGTAGATACTTGCGACAGGTTGCAGTCACTTCATCAGCTTGCTGTGGGAACTGCAGGGGCCAGGAACAGGCTCATCCGACACATGCAAGCAGTGACAAACAGTCCCGGTGCTGGGAGGATTTCCATCGTGCTGGGCCAGCCTGTGGAAGTGCCCAGTGGAGAGGGGACAGTGCAGATCCTGCCTTTGCATGAACAAACTGGGATGGGAGCTTGGCAGATTTGGTGAAGCCGTTGAGGGTAGGAAGCCTTCAGTGTGGCTGTCTCCTTCCAAAGAGTGTAGTAAGGCAGTTGCTCTTACTGTCCCCACCTGCTGTAGCAGAGCTTTGTGGTACCTCAGGGACATCACTGGTGGGACGGAGGCCACCTCGGGGATGGTGCACAGAAGCCGGGTAGGCATCTCCTAAGCGATATCATCGTATACAATGAGTAGTAAATTCTTACACATCCTGAGATTCTGCTTTTATTAACTTGCATTGTTCCAGACTCTTGGAAAAAGATAAAGGTTGTGAAGTATCCCCTCGCTGACAGCCAGAGGGGGCTTCTTTCCCCTCCGTAGTGCCCAAGACTTATGACTAAATCCCACTATCTGATAAATCAAATGATTTCTGGTAAGCCTGTTGTTGCACACTTGGAAGCAGGTGACCCCTTTTGAGAATCAGTCTCTTATTTTGCTTGTCAGCCCGATTCGTGCTGAGTGGGCCCAGCCCTTATACAGAAATAGGTGGAGCTGCATCGTACAGGCCTGTGGCTTCGGTTATTGGTGTGATTCATTCCAGGCAGAGAAGGTTCCCAGCTGTAGCAGTGCAAGCCAGGTTGGTGATTTTAAGGTGCTCACAACTAGTTATAGGTTTGAGCCTTAATTAGATTGGTGCCCTTGTCCTTAGATAGTATCACTTCAGAGTTTAGTGCTGTAGGGTGAGGAGATCAAGGCTCATCTTGGCTAAATAACTGACTTGTTAGAGGGGAACCACACCTCTGTGCCCACTTGCACAGTGAGCATGTGAGCAGTTGGAGACTTCAGTTCTGAACTGAGATTTTTGCTTTCTCAAGTGCTAAGTGTTATTTGAGAGTTGTCGAGCGTAGGAGTGGGAAAAGAGGGAAGTTTAACTTAGCAAAGACAAGTAGGAGATGCACACGTGTAGCTTGAGAGACTCGGATTAGAACTAGGGAAGCCAGGAGAGGAACTAGAAGTCTGTCTGCCCTCTCCAGGACAGTGAGGGGAGAGAGAGAGGGGCAGACTGCTTCTCCCGCTGAGTCTGGAGCTCAAAACCCAGGGACAACCGGGTGTGTAAATACCTGAGAGAGAAGAGAGGCAGCGGTATCCCTTCTGGGCTTCTCCCGTTGCTCTCGTTGACTCCTCTGAGTTTTGTGTGGTGCTTCTTTTGTAATCGTTGCTTGACCCAGTAACAAATATGTTTTGGTGTTGCTGCGGTTGCTGTCGTTCACTACCAGGGCTTCCTCTGTTCTGCAGGAGTTCATAGCGGTCAGCCAGCTGCGAGGATCCACCCAGGGGAAGATCCTGTGTTTTTACGGCCCCCCCCGGGGTCGGCAAAACCAGCATCGCCCGCTCCATTGCCAGAGCCCTGAACAGAGAGTACTTCCGCTTCAGCGTGGGCGGGATGACTGACGTAGCAGAAATTAAAGGGCACAGGTCAGTGTCACTCGAGCGGTTTCTCTCCCCAGCAGTTCTTACTAACGTTGTCAAAATAGGAGTCCAGCTGAAGTGGGACAGTGCGTGTAATTTCTGTCTCTGTTGTGCCAGCCCCTGCTGACAGGAGCTGGGGGGTAGGGAGAGGTGCACAGGCTGGCAGAGGGCGGAGTTTGGAGCATAATCCTGTTTGTGCCCTTAAGCGCAGTCACTCCCTGCTTCTCCTGGAGCCTGCGGGAGGGCTCTGAAATGCTCTGTGAGCTCCCACAAGCATCTCACTGATGCCAAGTGCTAACTCCTGTCTGGCTATAACTGCCGGCACTGGAGAACGGGGTCCTTCCCCTGCTCAGGTGTGACTGAGACTTGGTTTCTGAGTAATTGGGGGAGGTACAGCCTGAGGAAAACTTGGGAACAAGAATATTTATGAGGAGAACAAGATGTGAATAGAAAGATCAGTAGATCTGACTCTATGGTGACTTCATTTTCCTTCCACATAACACCTGAGCACAAAACTGGTGGTGTTTTCAAACTAGTGAAGAGTAGCTGCTCTGCAGGGTGGCTTGAACCTGCAAGGCTCCGCCTTATATGATAGAGAAACAGAGAGAAATAGTTGATTTACTTTTCAGGATACTCTCTGCTCTGTGCCTCTTGGCACTCACTCTCTTGTGACCCTCTTGCTCAGCTTCTGCGTGTTCCTGGGTGCCAGTTCCCTCCAGAAGAAAGACTGTTTTGCTACAAGCAATTTGTTCCTTCAGTGTAGCTTTTGGTTTCTATTCATCTTTCATTTTTGTCCCATCAAGTGAGGGAACGAAATCTTGCCCTTTCATTACTGAAAATGCAGGAGGCCATTATTCAAACGCCTTTGTTCTCGGCCTTGCCTCTTTGCTTCCTTTTCATTTAAAAGTGATTAAAACTAAAGATAAAAACTAGTCTAGGAGTATTCTGCCAAAATTCAAGTCTGAGCTCTACTAGAAAGAGATTAGAGGGGTCTTGGTACTTAGTGTGGCGATGGAGAATGCTGTTGATAGTTGCAGAAGAACTACAGACTTGTTTCCCAGCAGGATAAACCTGTTCCAGCAGCTGCATGCGATGTTTTGTGCTGTGCTTCACAATGGTTCCCTAAACACAGTCTCTGGTAAAACAGGAGGACGTATGTTGGAGCAATGCCAGGAAAAATCATCCAGTGTCTGAAGAAGACCAAGACAGAGAATCCACTTATACTGATCGATGAGGTGACGTATTTGGTCTTTCTTCCAGTTTTCACTCTTAAAAACACGTATCAGTTCTCGACCCCGTTAGGAAAGGCGAAGCAGTAACTCTCCTAAAAATCTCGGGGAGGGGGTTATTTAAATGAGGCTGGGCTTTCAAATTCTTTGGGTGACAGTGATACGTTAGACCCTTCGTTTGAAGTCAGTTGACTTCAACTTTAATAATTTCATTTGTACCCATCTCATTAAATGGCAGTTCTGTGGATCGTGAAGATCCTAATGGAGCTGGCCGGAAATTCAGAGGCTTCAGCAGCTTTTGTGCCTCCCTGCCCACAAAACCACTCTTACCCGTGTGAGGGGCTCTGATGCCCCTGCTCACTGCAGGGGGGTTGGGGCAGATGACCTCTAAAGGTCACTTCCGACCCAACGCATTCAGTTATTGTATGATTTGTGGTTATTAGGAAGAGTCACTCTTGCAGCGGGTCTGAAGCAAGACTGTAAGGAGTAAGATGCTTATGGTCAGTTTGTGCTCTGGTCTGAGAGTAAATGAGTCAGGGCTGCCAGCCTCCTGCTTTGGGGAATGCAGGGGAGGACAGGATTTACTAGCAGGCATTCAGAATAAACTAAAGGCCCTTTTAGCCTCCTCGTGTGCCTTGTCTGGGAAACACCCAACTGGGCAGCGAGTTGCAGTGTAGTGTAACCAGTGAATGTCTTGATTTGAAAGGTCATGAAACCTGTAGGTCGTGGCGCTTTTTATTTAAGCGGTGCTGGTGTTGTTGCATTTGTAGGAACAAATTGCGTGCCCGTCTAGTTGATGATACTCTTTAGGGAGAAAAAGCAGTGACTCCTCCATGCGAGGCTGCGAGCGCTGCTGAAAGACGGCAGCCTCGGACGTGGGCCTGGGCAGCCAGCGGTAGGTGGCCCTGCCTGAGCTGGGGGGCTGGACAAGGCGACCTCCAGCAGCCCCTGCCAGCAGCAAAGGTCCCTGGCCGAGCCGTGAGGAGTGGCTGCCTGTCGGCACTTTGCGCCGTGCCCAGAGGAAGGAGAGGGTCTTAGCTTCTGTATTAGGGCAGTGGGGTAAGCCAGCACCCTGGAGTCACAGAATCGCAGAATTGTTGAGGCTGGAAAAGACCTCAGAGATCCTCAAGTCCAGCCTATGTCCTCCCAAGTCCTCACAAACTGTGCGATAAGTGTTCTGGCCTGTCGTTACAGCTTGGCTTAATGAGCAGTAGCACACCCATCCATGATAACTCACTTGCTTTTGCTTGTAGGTCCACCCCTTGGGACTTCATAGTCCTCCTCTACAACACTGTCAAAGCCCTGAGTCTTGTCAGGTGTAGCGTGTGCTCACGCGGTAGGACGGGGGGGACTTGGGTGAACGCACAGAAAACTGATAGACTGGTAGTGGCTGTTTATGAACAAATCCAAGGCTCCATCAGAAAATCTTTGTGCAAGAACCTTGTGTGAGGATTTATTATGATGAGAAACTTCTTAGAGCACTTACAGTGTTGGGTTTCTTTTCCCCATAGGTGGATAAAATTGGAAGAGGATATCAAGGGGATCCATCCTCAGCCCTCCTAGAGCTGTTGGACCCGGAACAGAACTCTAACTTCTTGGATCATTACCTTGATGTTCCTGTGGATTTATCGAAGGTATTTTTCTCTTCCGCAGGGGTCGTAGAGCTGGGATGTGTGAATGTGTATCAATGCAGAGATGTCCTGTCCACGAAAGGGAACTGACATTTCAGTCAGTTGGAAAGTCAGGCTGACGGGATTGAGGCACAAGTGACCCAGGGCTGTCTCTGCGGGGGCTGGCTTTATCCAAAGTGTCTGTGCCAGAGAACACGATCAGCAGCGCCTGTGCTGTAGCCCTGCGGGGCTGGGGGCACAAAAATGTGTCATCTCGGCTAGAAAAGGCCGGAGTTTTTCTTCTACGTGACTGGCAGAGTTGCTGTCAATGAAGTGGCCTCGTGCTACTGTCAAGCTTTTGACAGTGACTGTCTTCACACACTTGTTGCACTTTCTGTGCAGTTTACGTTAATTGCTGGCCTAGAAATGTGTGTACGTAATTCAGTCCCTTCTGTGGTAACTTTGTAGAAGGTAGAAATAACTTCGAAGTGAGATCTAGATCTTCCCAGGCAAATTTCCTGCGCCATACTGGACCATTCCAGTCTCCCAGTTTGTGCTGTGTGTGTTTCTTAAGCATTTATTTTGGGGTTAGGGAGCATCCTGCCACACAGTTCTAAAGTTCCAAACTTTTCCTGTAATAAAAACTAGATTCCACAGAGGAGGTGATCTTTCTCCAGCCCTTCAAACAGAGAAACGCAGAAGTGAGGAACTTTGCTTGGAGTAAAGCAACAGGTTAATGAAAATACTTAATAGGATCTTGTAATACTTGCAGGTACTTTTTATTTGTACTGCCAACGTAACGGAAACCATTCCGGAGCCACTGCGGGACAGAATGGAGGTGATCAACGTATCGGGATACGTAGCGGAAGAGAAGCTTGCAATTGCAGAGGTAAGAGAAACCACTGATGTGCTGGGAATTATGGCTGATCAAATGGTTTTTGGCACATTCAGGCTTCTATATTTACACCCAGCTGTGTCCAAAAGAGACATGTGGCATTTTGGACAGTGTTTCTCTGATTTGAACAGTGAAAGCAACTGCAGTGTCCCATAGGCTGTGGATTCCAGAAAACGGCACCAGGCGGGATGGAGTGGATTGGAACCACCAGGCTTTTGTCACAAATACTAACAGAAGGATGCGGGTGGTTATTTCTTTCAGAGGTACTTGGTCCCTCAAGCACGAGTTCTGTGTGGCTTGGATGAACAGAAAGCCCAAATCACGTCGGATGTCCTGACTGTTCTCATCAAGCAGTACTGCAGAGAGAGTGGGGTGAGGAATCTGCAGAAACAAGTAGAAAAGGTGAGGGGAAGTTGTGTGTGACCGTGGCTGCTGCGCTTCGGTCTTCCCAGCTTTTTCTACAAAACCAAATTACTTTTCTCACTCAGGTATTGAGGAAATCTGCCTATAAGATTGTGAGTGGAGAAGCAGAGACAGTCCAAGTAACACCTGAAAACCTGCAGGATTTTGTAGGAAAGCCCATCTTCACTGTGGATCGCATGTATGAAACCACTCCTCCAGGAGTGGTGATGGGTCTGGCCTGGACAGCTATGGGTGAGACAAAACGTCTTTTGGCTTCATATCTACATTTCCGTGTCGTTTTCAAAAAGCCAATGTGATGGTCACACTGAATCTTCCTTAATGACTCCAGTGAAGTTCTTCTGCTGGCACCAGTAAAATTAACTTCTGTGGCCTTTTAGATCCCGCTACTTCTTCCCTGAAGAACAGACACTTCGTTATTCCCTTACCAGGCTCATTTTAGCGTCAGGCCGGCGTGTTTTCTCTTTATGCTTGAAATCCCATGTGAACAACGTTCACAGCGATGACTTTTCTGAGAGGACAAACCCTCGTCTGCGTCCTCAGAAGCAGGAGGCGCCGTTCTGACTCAGGGCACAGCCGAGGCCGGGTCTGCGCAGCGATGTCGTGTCACCCACTGGGCTCTTGGTGCCGAGGGCAGACACGGGTGCTCTCGCGCTCTGTCGGGGTGGGTGCGGTTGGTTGGATGCTCTTCCTCACATTAATCCCCTCATAACCTGGGGGCTTCTGTGCACCACAGGGTGGAAATCAAGGGGTATGAACTCTGCATAGTCTATTTGACCCTGGGTGGAATTGAAGTAGTTGAGAGGGAATGGTCAGTGTGGTCGAGAAGGTGAATAGATGTTGGACCCTGGAAAGCAGAACTGGCTACAACTGCGTTACGGTATGAGCTCACTTTACGTTTTCTCTATGAAGAGCCTGAAACCATTATAAGAAATTATTACTTCTACTCGATAGGGGTTGCATCTCTTTTGGTGGAGCGTGAAGTCCAAAGAAGCAACGAATGAAGGCTCTCAGGGCAGCACGGTTGAGGCTTTTAGCCTTTGGAGAGCTGGTTTCAGCTGCTCCTCACCCAAGAGCGAGTGTCATCCGAGGGCACCGCTCCCAAATTCCAGACGTTGCTTCTGCATCACCAAAACCTTCTGCTTCCACCTTTTCTCAGGATGTTGTTTTTCTTTTCTTTCTTAGGAGGTTCCACTCTGTTTGTTGAAACATCCCTGAGGCGACCCAAAGACAAGGAGAACAAGGACGGGTCCCTCGAAGTAACAGGGCAGCTGGGAGATGTGATGAAGGAGAGCGCCAAAATCGCTTACACGTTTGCACGAGCCTTTCTGATGCAGAAGGAGCCCAGCAATGACTTCCTCATGTCTTCCCACATCCACTTGCACGTGCCAGAGGTAAACTGATGCAGATTGACAGAGCGTGCGCAGCAGTCAGGCTGGTTGGCTCCTCTAGACGTGAAGCTGGAAAGCGTTTCCTTTGTCCCTGTGTCGTGCAGAACGCCCCCTTTTAGCAGCGAAACCTAGAGCAGAAAATGCTTCTTTTGGGATCCTATGACAGCGTTCTTAGACCTGTGTTTCCATTCCTTCCCGCAGCAAGCACCTGGTGAGAATCCAAGGGCTTGGATAATGCTGTGAGGAATCCTGCGCCTCTGTTGTAGCTGCGGGTGGGGAAACTACGGCCTAGAGAGAAGTGCTGTGGATAAAAGCTTGTCTGGAGCCATAAGGAAACCAAAGTCTCGGTGTTACGAGGCCTTCAAAAAGGCTTCAGGTCATTTAGACATAATTGAAACTACTACTCTTGGTCTCTGTGCCGTGGTTCCCAGCCCATGTAACGACAGTGATTGCGGTTTTTTCAGCATTTAGGACTGAAAATGAGTGCGCGCAGTGCTCAGAGGGGCTCGTACGCTGTGTGACGGGCTTTGGGCAGGTGCTTTACCGAAGACAAATTGTCTGATTGTGCCCAAGCTTTGCTTCTGAACTACTTTTGCTTTAACCTAGTCCACGGTTTCCCTGTTGCAGTTTGGTCCAAGTCTGTCCAAGTCCTTGGGTGTTCTCTGTGCATCCGTTTCCTGGAGGATCACAAATCAGCAGATGTTAAGTCTGCCTCTACTCCCTCTTGGATACTAATCTCTTCTGCTCCTGCCTCTGTTTGATCTCAGATAAATCCAGACTCTCACTAGTTTAAGCCTCGATTTCATCAGGCTTTCTAAACTGGTTGATCTTTTCTGTCTTGAATGTTTTTCAGTATTGTCCTCCCCTGTTTTGTGACTCTTGACGCTCTCTTCCCTTGCATTGCTGGCCCGTGTTACTTCTTTTCCGTGGTTGACTTAGGTCAACACAAAGCTTCAAAGGATTCATGCTGGTTTTTTCCTCACGTTGCTTATTCCAAGCCCTGAGCCTGCTGAGTGTTGTGGTGGCATCGGGCCAGAAACCAAGTTGTAGACTCCTGGATTATTCCTTATGAGCGGGACTGATGTTAATTCACCAGTGAATTCAAATGGCAGGATTCCGTCAGTGACGCTTTTTCGCAACAACCTTCGTGAGACCCCATGAAATTAGGGCCCCGTTAAAGCAGCAGTGGCAGAGGGGTGGGCTGGCTTTGCTGCTCTTTGAATGAGCTAAAGGCCGGGGGGTTGTGGGATTACTTTTTTTGTTTTTTTATTTAAACAGGGAGCAACACCAAAGGACGGACCAAGCGCAGGGTGCACCATAGTAACAGCTTTGCTGTCGCTGGCCATGAATTGTCCAGTGAGGCAGAACGTGGCCATGACTGGAGAGGTGTCATTAACTGGAAAAATTCTTCCTGTTGGTGGAATCAAGGAGAAGACTATTGCGGTAAGAGCTCTTCTCTTGTCTCCGTGCATCATTTGTGGCTGGGCTCGATGGTGAATGGGACACCCAGAGCGATCGCTGGGGTAGCAGGAGCGGCGGTGGCTCCGTACACGCTGCAGAGCAGCTTTCTGGGGAAGTGTGGGGTCTTGCCCATGTCTCGGGCTGCGAGAAAGGAGACAGGGCCCCAGGCTCTGAGCCAGGGCATCCCTGTTGATGCCGTTACTGCACCGGGAGGGTTAAGAGCGGAAGGTGCCGCCTGGCTGTGTAAGCTGCCTTCTCCATCAGGCTGGTGCGGTCCCCTGAGCTGGGCTGGGCTGGGCTGAAGTGCCTCTTGAAGGAGGACGTCCAGCATAGATTTGCCAGTACCCGTGAAGTGTCCTCCTTAACGTGAAGGCTCTGTTCCCTGCTTCCAGCTTGAATTTGCCTCACTTACAATTTCATACAGATATCCCTATGTTCTACTGGTTCAGATGGAAGGAACTTACTTCCAGTGTCTTCTTGCCTTTCCCCCTGGGCAGTTTCTTTGTACATCATCATCAAATTACTTAACCCTTGGTTTTTTTCCTTAGTGGGCTACATAGACTGCATTTTCTGCAGCACTCTTGCAAGCACTGGATTTACAGTGGGGATTTTTTGGTTGTTTTGTTTCAACCCTTTCCATTTTTCAGAATTCTTTTCCAAGCATTGAATCTCTCTCCTGAGTCGGCCGTGCATCGCACTCGCTGTGCTCAGGAATGGCCTTTAGCTCTTTCAGCAGCCGGTTGAGGTGGGGCTTCACAGCACTGCGCTGCCCCATGATCTGCTGGAGCTACAGCCCTGTGCGACGCGATTCCCTTTCCTCGTGTGGGAGGAAACACGTTTCTTAATTCCTCTAACACGGGTGATTTTGTGTCGCTGTAGTCTCTGCAGAGGGACTAAGACACAACAGGGCTGGCCATGGCACTCGCTGGCTGCGCTTGCAGTGGCCGCGCAGGGTTAATGCGGGATCCCCCGTGAAATGAGGGCACAAACCTGAGGGTACAAACCTGCTCCAGTGCAGGGCTCCTGCCAGTGCTGGGCTCCCTGGCAAAAGGTTCTGCCCAGCGGCACCGGGCGTTGCGCACGTGGGTGTGCTGGGTTGGTCTGATAACCCATTTCTAGTTCTTTGATTCTGGGCTTTACCCTCATCCAAGTTGGAACAGGCTTCTAAAACTCTGCAAAATAGTATGAATTGTTCTAAACAGTCGCCTGATGTGCTGACATAACCCCAGTGAAACACCTCCCACTTCAGCTGTTCCTGCAGCCGAGAAGGTGCCTTGGGTGGATCTAGAACAGGATCCGTCCTTAGTGACATTTTCGGCAAGTAGTGCCCTTGCTGCTCTCCAAAGAACAGCATAAAGGCAGACCATGCTCCTGAAGAGCTGTTCTTGTTCTTGCTTTTCTGAAATGGGAGTGTCTGTAGGAGACCGATGGATTTCTACAACTCCAGCAGCCTGTGTGACTTTTTTTTCCCCCCAGGCGAAGCGGGCAGGTGTCACCTGCATCATTCTGCCATCGGAGAATAAAAAGGATTATTACGACCTTGCCGGGTTCATTACAGAAGGACTAGAAGTGCATTTTGTGGAGCACTACAAGGAGGTCTATGACATAGCATTTTCAAAGCTGGATTCTGCTGGAGGATGATGCTCGGTGACCTGATGGCTGGGAAGCAGTCTGTCCTCAGACACCCAACTGCTCAGCCCCCACCCACAAACGGGATGACCCAGGGGCAATCCAGAAGTGGGACGTGGAGCTATTGCTGCTGCGCAGCTGCTGAAATGAATTATGGCTTTGGTAGAATTATTTCTTTATTATGGAATTATGATCTACGTTCAGGATTTCCAATAAAATTGTGAAATTTTACCTAAGGAACGCGCATGTTATCAGTCACCAGCAGTGGAGCCAGCCCCATCTCTTCCAGTTCAAGATTTTTGAGTTGTGTCACTGTAATTGTATGGAAAAAACATTTCACTGTACAAACACGAGCTGGGCCTACACCTCACAAAGCGTTCAGGTGAGGGAGCGATGGGCAGCTCTCAGAAACGTCTCTCGGAGGTTAAGCCTGAGCTAAACTGAAGGGGAAACTGAAAATGTAGGACAGTTCAGCAAAGCTGGTGTGCTCGTCTGCTAGGGGCTGCAGTTCTCCACACTGAATCAGGGGTGGGCACCCCCAGAAACAATTCCAAGCTTAAGGAGAGCAGACCTGGACAAAAGAGCAAGGGGCTCGGTGTCAGGAGGGAGCACTCTGCCGCTGCAGCAGCTCTGTCGTGTTCACTGAGTGAAAAAAAAGAATTGAGTGTCTTAGCACGACTGTTGCACATCAGTGAACCCAGGCTTGGGCCAGAGAACTCGAGCGCTTTATCTTATGGCAAATGCTAGAAAAACAATTTAAATAGAGGAAGAGTAGTTACACAAAACCTAGTTGAAATGTATTATTTCCTTGTGCAGGAAGGACCACGCTTGTCCTGTCTCACGGCAGGTGGGGCCCTTAGTGGGGAATAAAGAGTCACCTGCTGGAATTCAGGGAGCTCTTACTGGCTGCAATTTGCTCTCCTGCAGAGAGAGCAGGAGAGAGAGCAGGAACAGGCTCAAGTGCTGCAGGGAAGGAGGAGGGCAAAGTCCGTATTTTCAACGGCAATTTTTCTTCACCAACAACTTCTCTCCTACCACCATCTGGGTCTGGAGACAGACAGGGACATGGAAGGTGTCACAGGCTACTGTGGACACTCCCACCCCCTCCAAAACACATCCCAGGCCAGTGCCAGCATCTCCAGCTGCCGGTAAAATAAAAACAGGTACAAAGTCTGGGTTCCTGCAGCTCAGGGCCCTGCCAGCGCCCCCTCCCACAGGCAGATCAACAGCCGCGACGCTGGTTTTGTGAGAAAGGACTTTATTGCGTTACAGGTTGTACAACTCAATCCTTCTTTGCCGCGGCTTTCCTCATGGCTGCCAGGACGTTGCTGAGCTCTTCCCGCTTTCGCTTGGCCCGAATGTGGGTGCCAACCTGCGGGACAGGGAGCAGAGGGTCAGCGGTCACCCCAGCAGACAACCCAGGGGACTTTGGGCCGCAGCAGGCGAGGGGTGAAGTCCTGGTGAACACGGACTCGCCCTCCCGCCTCGGCAGCGATTCCGCTCAGTCCTTTGGGGCTCAGTCCTTTGGGGCGAGGCAGACGCTGCTTTCAGCTCTGACAGCTGCCTGCGATGAGCCCCGCTCCAGTGGCCCCAGGCAGTGGCCCCCAGCCTCCAGCAGGTCCTGCTCTCCTCTGCCCCACACCAGGTGTGCAAATAACGCAAGAAGAGGATGACAAGTGGGGATTCCGGTAGCTCAGGGTCCTTTTGGCTCTTCCGCTCCCCCACCCAACCCAAGGAGCGTTCCCTCCAATCCCTCACGTTAGACCAGTAACTTCCCACAACAACAGAGAACAATAAGAGAATTCATTAAAAACAGTTTTCGCTGCCCTCGTTACGACGTCGGATTGACCTACCCGCTTCTTTATGAACTTCAGAGCACGTTTATCTTTGGAAACTTTCAGCAGCTCCATGGCCCGTCTCTCGTAGGGTGCAAACCCACAGACCTCCCTGATCATGTCTCGCACAAACTTGGTGTGTTTGGTCAGGCGCTGCGGGAGATGGGGGGAGGAGAGAAGATTATACAAACCATAAAGAACCGAAGTGCTGACTGACCCAGAGCAGAGCGCGACAATCCCTGGGCTGAAGCCTCTAAACCACCTCCCGGCACGTCCCAGGTGGGCTGGTTTTAAATCTTCCTCATCACGGGGGCTGGGGCTTGGATTTGGGCTGGGAGCAGCGCCGGCACCCCAGGGCAGTTTTCCTCAGGGCTGAGCATGGGACGTGGGGAATGGATTCCGTCTGCTTGCGTGTGGGCTTCTGCTTCACCTGTTCAACTCTTTACCCCAACCCACTTTCACCCTCCCGATTCTCTCCCCAGTCCCACCCGGGGGGAGCGAGCGAGCGGCTGCGCGGGGCTGAGCTCCTGGCCGGGGTTAAACCACGACGCGCCGCTAATTCCGTCGGAGCGGTGGCAGCAAAGCCTCGATCCTGTGTCACCGGCTCCTCCGCTCCCCCACAGCGGCCGCCTCGCCGCGCTCGCCCGTCTCCACCTCTGCTTCCCGTGGCTGGAGCCCCCGCTCCGCCTGCGAGCGCCACCGGCGCTCTCCACCCTCAGGAGCGGGTGTCCCCGCAGGCCCCGGGGTGCCCCCTCCCCGGGAGGGCCCCGGGCTGGACGGGGCTTGGAGCCGCCCGCCCTGCCGGGAGGGGTCCCTGCCCGTGGCGGGGGGTGGGACCGGCCGGTTCCCAAGGTCGTCGTCCCCCCCGCCCCCAACCCGCCCCGCTCGGTGGTTCCGGGCCCCCTCCCGGCGCCTCGTACTCACCCCGCGGCGGCGGCACTGCCGGGGCTTGGAGACGTTCTTGGTCACCTTGTAGCCCTTGTTGAGGCCCACGGCCATGGGGTACCGGATCGCCATGCCTGCGGGGCGCGCGCGGCCGCCGATGCACGCGGATGCCGGCCGGGCCCGGGGCTCGCTGCGCCCGCTCCGGTGATGGCGGCGCGCCGGAAGGAGGGAGCGCGCGCGGAACGCTGGGACAGCGCCTCTTCCGGCGAGAGGGCGCAGGGGGGCCGAGGCGCGCGCGCTGCTCCGCCCCGGGGAGGGGAGGGGAGGGGAGGGGAGGGGAGGGGAGGGCAGGGGAGGGCGCCCCCTGGGGGCCGGACGAGCATCGGCACCGCGGGAGGACCTGGCGGCACGAGGGGAACATCCCGGCACGGGGGGAGGCGCCGCCCGCTCCCACCCGGTGTCCCCGGGAGGGCCGGGGCGGGGCAGGCCCGGCCGGGCTCTGCTGGTGCCCGCGGGGGCCGAGGGAGCGGTCTTGGGCCTCCCGGGGCCGGGCTGGGCCGGGGAGCGGCAGCGGTTGGGCCCGGGCCGGCTCGCAGTGGCTCTTCTCCCGCAAAATAAAACTTTCGGTGTTTCTTGAGAGTTGGGCGGTCGGAGAGACAAAACCGGAGCGACTGAGCGCGGGCTCGGGGCTGTTTGGTTCCGCCCCGAGGGCTGCTCCGAGCTCCACCAGCCCAGCCTGCGGGCAGGGTGTTTCCCCAAGCGATGGAGCCTCGCTGGCCTCCAGGAAATAATTACTCACAGCAGCAACCAGCAAAAACCCCTGCTCAGGGTCCTTCATACGCAGTGTTTGTGCCACTCACAGTCGCGGATGGAAATACCCCCGTGCCCCGAGAGAGAGCAGGGCTCTGAGAGGAGGATGTGGGGACAGCAGAAGTGAGAACATCTCTCCACCAGCAAAGAAGTGGCTGCCAGACACAGGAACTTGCGATGATGAGCAAGGCTCCCCTTGCGGGCACGCAGGGCTGGGCTGGCACTGCTGGGCCGTGGGTGGCAGTTGCCGCCAACACCCCACTGTGCCCTTTGAGGGGGCAGGAGGGAGCTGGGAAGGGGTGCTCCGGCCTCTGGTGGCGAGAAGCCCGAGGTGGGGGAGCCCCCGGTGCGTAACGGGGCTGTCCAGGCAGTGATGGGAGCCAAACCAAGGTGGCTCTCCCTTGCTTTAGCTTCTTGAGAGGGAAGTTAAGGTTGCTGCAGAGTCACCGCGGCTCCTTCTTTTAATGAAAGCATCCCTCTCCGCCGGGATGACTCTGCTGCCTTCGGACGCTTTGTCTCACTCCTCTGTGGTGTTTGCCAAGCACGTCGCAGCGTGGGGGAACGTGCTGCGTCGGTGTGAGCCCGGCCAGGCTAACCTCCGGCTGCCTTCTGATGGACGCGTCCTGTGGTGCTTACTCACTCTCACAAAGTTTTGAAGCCGTGCTTCAAGGCAATCACAGACTCTAACCACTTTGGTGGTGGCTTATTAGTTAGGTTTAGGCATATTTTTAAACAAAACACTGCTCTGCACATTGCAGGGCAATTCTCACACTGGTCCTTGGCACTTCTAGCTCAAGTAGTTTGAACCAGACTTTAAAGAAAGCTCTAGTCTGGCTAAGTGAGCTGAGGTCCAGACGACATCCCCCGGAAGAATTTGGTAACTTGCAGGACTTCCCACAGCACAAATCAGGAAAGGAAACAGCAGGCTAAATCCTTCTCCTCCATCACCCATAAGCGAGGGCACCAGCTGCTCCGCTCGAGCCACGGCCTCCTCTCCGAAGCAGCACGTGTGCGTGGGCACACGGACACACGCTCAGAAGCCACAAGAGCCGCCCTCCTGCGAGAGGCGAGGCACGCGACCCCGCAGCAGTTCCCCTGTCGCTGCGCAGAACGCCAGGGAGCGAGGAAGGCTGCGCGTACGTCTAACGGTATGTTTTGTGCAAAGGCTTCTTTTACAGCAGGGGCGCGCTGCTGAAACTGTCGCCCCTGCTGCCACAGACCGGCATCTGTTCCTGAGTGCACCTGCTCCAGGAAAGACCGGAAAACAACCCCAGCCTGTTCCTTGGAGATTCTGCTGAATGATGGGTTTCGTCCACCTGGCCAGTCCAACTGCCTGAGCAGAGGAACCATCTGCAGCTGCCAGTCCAGGCAGGCTGCTTCGTCTGCTCAAGGAAAGGATTTAACCCGTCTGAGGTTGCGCTGGGACTTACAATGCTTCGACTCTACAGCCTGGGCTAATCTACTTCACCTGCTTTGGCACACAGTGGGATGCCTTAATTTTGTGTCTGCTTCTGCAATTATAGGTGCCTCAGCTTTGGTCTTCCTTGCAAGCTGCTCATCACTTCCAAATGAAGAGGATATGCTTGGGTAAATACCTTTGCTTTCTGTCACTGAGAAGGATGTTTCCTGCCTCCCTGTAGGGAAGGGCACAGAGAAGGACCTCAGTTTTCTCTGCAGCCGGTGTGCTGGTGTATCCCGTGCTGCTTCTTCCCTGTGCTGGTGGCCCTTCAGGAGGACCGTAGTGACTTACCTTCCTTTGGAGGGAAAGGTTTTACCCTCGTCAAGGTGGGAAAGGCCATTTACAGCCCTGTAGATTTCCCTCAGAATTAGCCGCTTCAGACAAACGCAACCACCATTTGTGTTACTGCTGCCTCTCACAAGATGGGTAACGCTTCAGCCAAATGGCTTATAGATACGAACGGCTTCCCTGGGGATGAGCTCGTGCCCCGGTCCCTTGGTGGGCCTGTGGCGTATTGCTGCGGGCACAAGAGAGGAGGCTGGATGGTGTGGTTGGGGCAGCGAGGGTGCATTTCCCTTTGGGCAGCGCTGAGAGACCGGGTAAGCTCAGCCCATTTGTCATCCTGTGGGGTCTTGGGCTGTCCCAGCCACGAGAAGCTTCCCAGAGAGGGGCAGAAGCCCAGACTGGCATCTCAGTGGGGGCTGGGAGGACCTGCAGGTTCAGATGGAGGTTTGGAGCTCCGATGGAGGTTTCTAGTTCAGCAGACGCTTGGCCCTCCAGGACTGTCCTTTACGTGGACTTGCCATCCTCGCCTGGGAGTGCTGCCCCAGGCACGGGGTGCAGCTCTCTGTGCAGCAGAAGGAGCTGCCAGCACAGGAGCTGGCGGGGAGTCCCTTGGGGTGCCAAGGGCTGTTGGAGAGGAGGCTGGAGAGGAAGGCAGGGCAAGGTGCTCAGCCTGTGGCACGGCCGAGGGGCAGCACTCACAGCCAGTGAACGGGACGGTTGCTGTGAATGCTGTGCCCTGTGCAGGAGGTGCTGCAGGAGAAGGAGGCACGTCCCGAGCTGCAGTGTCTGTGCGAAGGATCCTTCACTGCTCTGGCACAGGCTCTCCCAGAGCCCCAGCCCTGGTGCTGCTGGTGAGAGCAGGGTCCGTAGTTGGACACTGCTTGCCCACACCTGGTCTCACTAAGCAGGGGCACATCTCTTACCTGCCCAAGGAGGGCTTTGACCAGCATGTCCCAGTGGAGGCGAGGGCTCCCCAGCATAGTGGCTTCCCTTCATTCCTCCGGTGACACCGTTCCAGGGGAGCAACTGCACGAGCTGGCTCTCAGCTGTGCTGTCTGCTGGCACTGCAAGCCACCAGACAGCCACAAAGTGTCTTTAACATGACTGAGCTCATGACACAGCACGTTTAGCAAAGCCTTGCAGCTCTAACGCTTCCCACTCCTTGCTTGCATGGCTGGACTACCTGCTCATGCTTTATCCTTGGAGGCTTGGGACATCTGCAGAGTCTGGGACATACCTGTGACCTCCTGCAGGGCCACTGGTCACAGAGGTCCTCAGACCAAAAGAAACCGTGAAAGCAGCAAGAATGATGCAAGGGTTGAGGAAGATGGAGGGACTGCAAAGGGGAGGTCCTTCCCAAAGTGAGTTTTTTTGGAAGAAGACTCACCAACAGGCCAAGGATTGCAGGGGTGACCCTGCAAGACCTTTTCCTGGGAAGAAGGGAGTAATAGAGGTATCCATCTTCCAAGGAGGTGACGGTCCTTCCTGGTATGTGTGCCAACAGGAGAGTCCTGTAGGAAGCAAACGTTGCTGTTTCTTTTGCATAAGAAGTCTCTTTTGACAAGAACGAACAGGAAAATTGGTCACGGATTGGTTGGTGTGGCCAGGGTGCTGCCTGTTCTTGACACCAAAGGAGAAAGGTGCAGGGTGGGGAGGAAGAAACTACTTGAATGAAAAAGTAAACAGAATTCAAGAGATTTGCGCAAAGACAAGGCAAAGGGCTGAGCAGCCACTGCGCCCATGGGCAGCCCTTGGAAGCGTAGATTCCTCACACTGGATTTTCCCCTTACGCTTTCTGGTCATGCAGCTGGAGATGTCCTGAGGCTGCTGAAGGACTCCCAGCTCCTTGCCAGATGTAGGGTGGAGGGATTCTCCCCTCTGGCCTCAGCCCAGTCCTTCAGACCCAACCTCTGCCTCTGGGAACCAGGGTGGGGTGGCCACTGAAGCAGAACCCCAGAGTGACGTATCATCGAACTGTATTTGCTTAGCAGGAGGGGTACAATGGGTGGGTAGTGATTTCTGTCCTGCAGCACACAGATAGGACAAGCTTGCGCAGATCAGAGCTTCTGCCCCTCTAGACCAGTTCAGACCAGCACGATACGGGCACGGGAGGTGGATGCACACTGCCAGCCACCAGCATGAGAACTTGTGCAAGCGGCGGCTCATCTCCCCGATATCAGGCATGCACACGTGGTGCCCCTGCACGGGTGCATCACTGACTTAACTCTTTATTGCTTTTTAAGTCAAATTGTCGTTGCAGAGCACCGACGGCCTCACTGACCACGTGGCTCCACCCGGTACCTCTGCCTTCCTCTGTAGCCAAGGCCAGCTTGCGCTTTCCTACCATTTCTCAGCCTCCCACTCCAAATCTGTTATAAAAACGCAAAGCCAGCGACAGCTGCAGAATGGTTTATCAACTGCTTCTTTATCGGCATGAAGGAAGCCCACTGGTTAAAGCTGAGCAGACAGAGTCCAGGTCTCACACCTCAGGCAGGTGGTTTTGGGTAGAGCACTCTCCAAGACAACCACCAAAGGGGTGCCGGAGCCCGAGCAGGCAGTAAGGACACTTCCAGGTGTGCCACAGGGGCTGCAGACATCTGCACGGGGCTGCGCACGCTGCGGCAGGGCAGTCACGTCTGTGGCAGCGTCTCTGCTAACGGTGTGAGTAAATACCCAGAGATCAATGAACCCTGAATCATTTATGACGGCCGTATCGCAGCCCCCTCGGAGCAGTTGTCCGCACTACTGAGAGCGCCAGCGGTGGGTGCTGTGCTGGGAAACCGAGGCAACCCTGCCTGATGTACTGAGGGAGAACTGCCCCGGTCTGTTTGGCGCACAGGAAGAGCCGTCGGCTGGCGAAGTCGTGGCATTTATTAGTTCTCTGCAGGGTGCAAAGCTTGATGCTTCGAACTCCCCCAGTTACTTCTGTGGATTCCATGGATTTATGGATAATCTTTTGCACTTGAGGGAGCTCAGAGGTTCAGTCTGAGCAGGCCCAGCTTTGAAATTCCTGCATTTGGGCGGATTACCCACCAAGCACTGACCTCTCTCCAGCCCCACTGTGTAATGGCCCCAGCCCTTCCAGTGGGCAAAACCACGTGCCTCTCCGTCCGCACCACACCACGTGGGGCCAAGCTGAGGCTGATTTTCCGTGGAAGATTTCTGCAGACACTGTAAAACCAAGTAAACGCTACAAGGCAATGATATTCTCATACCTAGAAATTGGGAATTTAGCGTTGTCGAGGTAGCCTGCAAATACCTCTGTCAACCTAAAGCTTCTTCTCATTTACTGTAGCTCCAGCCCATTTATTCCATGCAAGCAAATCTCTGATGGCTGCCCAATCCTTGCACCCACCCACCTGCCCACAGTGTGCTGGTGGCAGAGAAAGGAGGGACGTGATGCTGCCGACTTTCAGAATTCAGCGCACACAGCACAGGCTGCGGGAGGGCGGTGTGGGGCAGAGTCTCTCCTGGTTTGTACAGTCGGTGCCAAATGCCACACAGCGAACGGCTGTGGGTTTGTGGGGAGCTGGAGCTGCTCCTCGCGGTGAGGACGTGCAGCTCCAACAAATGCTCACTGAGCCCCTGCTGCAGCACTTCACTGTTGTCACCAGCTGTGGGCTGGAAAAATGTTTTCCAGTGAGACTGACGCATCGCTAGGACGTGAAAGCCAGGTCCACCGAGTCGCTCCGTGAAACTCCAGACGTACAGACACAGACGGAGTAATCTCCACGGTCATCTTAATTTTGTCACGAGTTCATTATAAAGCTTGGTAAACTATCCTTTGTAAAATACCTTGAGATCTTCGGTGGAGCGCGCTTTGAAATTGCAGAAGGCATTCCTTTCATCTCCTTTATTAATCAAATAATGCGCACAAGAGAGACTGATCCCATGCATTTGCCTCTTTATCTCCACAGACCTGTCTTCTTCCCTCTCACATACATTTTAAACGTCACCTTTGACAGAGGCTCCGTCTCCTCAGGAGCCTGGACGCTCCCAGACGGACGCAGTTTCTCACTTCACAGCACACAACGGGCTAATTATCATTAAAAGGGGAGCCAAAGGTTTCTGCTTTCACTTTGCTAAAAGCTGAGCTCCTACCGCGCTGGGGGTTGGATTGTTTGTTTAACAGAATAAAACTGAAATCTTGACCCACCTCCAGTGACAGCGGCTGAGCCAGCCTGGCCAGACCTGAGGTACACAACAGGTTACTGCAGCTGCCGGAGGGAAGTGTGTAAATCGTGCGATGGGCACCCAGCCAGCTGCAGTTGGTCCGCGGGTTTGAAAATCAGGCGCCAAGTGGCTGTTTTGAAAAAAACACCGGGTTTGTTTTCATGAGCTTGGAGATCAGTGCCAGGTTTTATGTAATAACAGTGCGGGGAGGAGGGGGAGCTCTGCACGCTCCCCTCCCACAGCTCCGCGGGAGCAGCAGCGATCCGAGGGATTCTCGGCGCAGAGCTGGGATCGCTTCTGGCTGATAAAGCAAACTTGGTGAACTCGGAGGAACTTGCACTTCAGAGCCGGGCCCCACCCTCCTCCAGGCACTCTCCAAACTGCCAAACGGCCAGAAGATTAGGGGCTTGCTTCTTCGTGAACACCGCGGAGCGCTGAGCACCTGGGGCCGCCCCGGCAGGAGCCTCTGATCCCCGGATCCCTGAAAGTATAACCAGAATGAAATTGGGCTCCATGTGTGAAAGTCAAAGCTCATGACGTTAAGATATTATTAGCCTGGCATTTCATTAAAGGTGACGTGAATAAATCCCTTCCTTGATCTTAGATTAATTTGTTATTTACCTGTATAAACAGCAGCTAGTTACGCACCCGAACACCCCTGGCTCCAGTTGTGCCGGCAGCCTGGCTGGAAGGAAATGACGATGTTGTTCCTACCTGGCCACCTTATCTGGTTTTAGTGGTGTTTTCACGGTATTTTATGCCAAGAAATCTGTCTTCAGAAGAATTCCTGAGCTCTGGGGAGCCGGTGGGGGGAAGGCCCAGCAGCCGACGCTGCACTGGAGGCTGTGGTGGATCGCGCTGGGCAACACCCCTGCCTGACACGGGCTGTGCGCGAGTTCTGCTGTAGGAGGTCTCTCCATCGCTTTTGTGTTACCGATGTGGCTCATTTTAGCATGTGGTTTGATGTGAAAAAATGGCAAAGTGCAATTATGGAAAGTCGAGGAGCCCCGAGCACTGACACACACACAGCTTCTTCCTTTGCCACTTTTCTGTTGAGATGGAGGAAACTGTGAGAGGGGTTTTAAATTAAATTTTCATTTCTGGTCACATGAGACCAGGGTCTGGTTCTGGTACAAGAGCCTAAAGGGTCTCCTGACCATGAAAGTCACTCACCTCCTGCCACAGGGGAGTGAACAATCCCAAGCACAGACCTGAATTCTCCTCTCCTGGCCTGGTTAATGCTTCCCCCAGCGTGATAAGGCTTGAATTCTCCCTCAGTGAGGAGGTGGGTGCTGCAGCAGAAGAATACTATTAATCAAGGCTCCTGCCAGATATTATAGGGCTGGAGTTAGGAATGAATACGCTTTCTGCACGTTGCAGTGTGGTGTCTTGTCTTGAAAAAAATCCTGGTTCTACACAGTCTGCCACCGCTTTCATCCCCCACCAGTGCCCCGTGTTCCTCTTTGCTCTTTTTCACGTCTCTCAGCAAACTTTCTTACAGCAGATGAGGAAGATCTCATCCATGACACCCGGTGTACTATTAACTTTCTCTACTTGCTTCGGTACTGTCGGTCCTGACACTGCTGGGAGCAGTGAAATTCAATGAAAGCTGCAATTCTGGAGCAGAAATCTGCAGTGCTTCTTCCGGACTTGCAGTCATCGATGGTACATTTTTAAGCGCTAATGTTGAGGTTGAATTGATTTTGGATTGATAGAAAAATGTTCTGTGCTCTATGGTCAATCCTTGCCTTTTCCAGAAATATGTGAACGTATCTCAGACAATTGTTTAAACATTGACAGGCTGTTGAGAGATAAGGAACACGAGGCAGAGGGGAAGTTAGGCGGCTGCAGAAAAGACAGAAATTACTCCTGCTATTAAAGACATACAAATAATAAAGTGTAGAATGAAAAAAAGGAAGGCATGTCAGCAGCTGCTGAGAAACTAAAGCAGTTGAGGTAAGAAACAGCAGTGGAAATCCTGCGTTTTCGTGAAAATCTCAGAGTCATTATGAAATCCCAGACAGGATCAGAAACCTTGTTACACCCAACTGTACAGGAAACTGGTCGACGACTGAGAAGATGCTCTGCATCAAAAGATACATGAGATTTGTCCTTTCCACGTATAAGTAATCTCGTCTTTTATCTGATGGGAGAAGCACTCCAGCGCTAAGCAGAGCCTACCGGTGCAGTCTGTGCTCGCCGACATCCCCACAATTCGTTCTTATCCTACCCAGACAGACGCGTCGCAAGGATCTTTGAGCCAGGGATCCAACTTTACATCAGGGTGGAACCTGGACACGCACCAGCCTTCTCCTGTGCTCTGTCTGGGGTATCACCGAACTGTCAAAGTCCTTAATGAAAAACTAATTGCTAAATACTGAGAGACAAACGAACGACAACGCTGACTGTGGTTCAGTGCTGCCCTGCATCAGCGGTGATCCAAGAGGACGGGTAGTTGAACAGATGCTAATTCCACGGCTAAAGCTGGCATTGTCCTCCCTGTAAAACGCAGTTGTCCAGTGGGCTCTCGGCTTTTGTGCTTCCCCTCCTCCCCTGCTGCTTTCCTCTCCCCATCCCACCCCCAAACTGTTCTTTTTAGCGGAGGTTGGAAAAGCGCACATCCGTGTTAACAAGGAGATAGGGGCCGAGGATTAAAGTGTTGCGGTGACTGCTAAAGAAAAGGACCGTCTAAAAAGGTAGAAAACATTAGGTATTAGTATTGAGGCGTATTTCAGGAAGTATATTTAGGAAAAAAAATATTTTACTGCAACACAGTTGACATCAGCACTGGTAACATTAGAGGAAATAAAACCACAAAACACCTTTAAACAGCCACAGTTTCTAAAGCACTGTCTAAAAATCTGACAGAATCGTGAGGGAGTTTGGGCTGAACTCCCTGAACAAAGGGGATTTACGTTACTTTATCAATCAAAGCCAGGCGAAGGGGTTTAAAGCATTTCCGAAGCAGGACAGACGCGCCGAGCGTCACGTCAAACCACAAGAGAAGAAATTATCTAACGCAGAAACCTTATACGGAGGCTTTGAGCATTCCTAAAAGATTTTTTTTCACTGGCTTAACGCAACCAAAGCTGCTCAGCGGTGCCGGGAAGCGCAGGCGGGGCAGGGCCGGGCTTCGGTCGCTCTGCGGGGCTTGGGGGGAGCGGGAAGGGCACGGCCGGCCGGGCTGGAGCCGCTCCAGCGGCAGTTGGTTACAGTTTGCAGCCGGGCGCCAAAATTCAAAAAACGCCCCGAACTTCAAATGCTGCGAGGGAACAATGCGGGGGGAGGCGGCTCCCGGGGCCGCCGGGCCGGGCCGAGGCGCTGGGGCAGGGCTGGGCTCCCGGGCCGCGGCACGTCGGGACTTGTAGTCCCCGGCCCGGGCCTCCCCTTCCGGGCGGGGAGACGGGCTGGGCGCCGGGCCGTGGGCACCGCACCGCCCCTCACAGAACCACGGAAATGTCGGGGCTGGGAAAGCCCTTGGGGATCATCGAGCCCAGCCCGTGCCCCAACACCCCACAGGGGCCAGACCAGGGCACCCAGTGCCACATCCAGCCTCTCCTCAAACCCCCCCAGGGACGGGGACTCCCCCCTGCCCTGGGCAGAGCATCCCAGTGCCTGAGCACCCTCTCCGGGAGGAAGGGCTGCCCAAGATCCAACCCGAACCTCCCCTGAGGCAGCTTCAGGCCGAGCCCTCTCGTCCTGTCAGTAGTCTCACCGCTAAACACCCGATAAGTGACAGGCACATCGCGGGGCTGCTGTAAGCGCCCGCGGAAAGGGCACCGACAGGGACAGACAGGCCCGTGGCGCCTTCAGCCACCGCTCAAACCTCCTCTGCGTCACCCTGGCCGGGGGAATGGTCCCCTGCCCTCGGCTGAGATGGCACGAAGGAAGCCCTTCCTCACAGAGGGGGTGCTGAGGCACTGGGATGCTCTGCCCAGGGCAGGGGGGAGTCCCCGTCCCTGGGGGGGTTTGAGGAGAGGCTGGATGTGGCACTTGGTGCCCTGGTCTGGCCGTTGCGATGCTGCTGAGTCCTAGGCTGGACCTGATGATCTCAGGGAGCTTTCCAGCCTCAACGATTCTGTGAAGGAGCAGCCAGCGCTGTCCTGGGAGAGACGGTGCCCCGGGTGGGGTGAGGCCAGGGCAACTCTTCCTCAGGGACGCGGGCGCTGGAACAAACGCAAACAGGTGCAAACGTGTTCGCACGGGCCGGCTGGTGAAGATCTGCAGAGACTGCGAGAGGGACTTGCAGCTGTTTGCTGAGGAGGGTGTCGAACGTCCGGAATTCCTGGACTTACTCTGAGGTTTTCCAGTGAGATATTCGGATCCCAGGATCGTCTACATTCTGAGGATAAACCCATTTGCACCTCTTTGTTCAGCCTGGCTCCCTAAGCTGCTTTTCATGTATCATGTGCAGTATTTTCTCGTTTTCTTCCTGCTTCTCTGCCTAGTTCTGTCCTCCCTTTTGTGCACAGCACTTCTTTACATTATGCTCATGCTGCTTTTTTTCTTCGCTGCCCATATGGATGGACGACAGACTTTGACACTGTCTTTTCCACTTCTCACCCAGAAAATCTCCCCTTTTTTTCAGCCTTCCCCGGGTAGCCAAAAGGCTCATCAGCCGTAAGAGCCTTCCAGCCTCCAAAGTTTTGGGACACAAGACATTGGCTCATGTGAATGGTAATTCAGTTTATATGGATTAATGCACAAGAACTGATGGAAGTTGGGGTATATTCTGTAAAAATATGTTTTGGCAAAAATAATAATCTTTAGGAGCAGAAAGCTTCTCAGTGGATTTTAGTTTGTCCAAAATGTAGCTGCGTTCTGTGGGACTGCAAAAGGACTTCAGAACAGGTTCCCTTCTGAACGGCCCATCAGAGGCTGGGAGGCACTGCAACCTCCCAGTGACGCTTCGGAAGAAGTTTCTAAAATCTACAAAACAACACTCCTAAAAATTCACCCTTGGAAACGGTTGACTGGTGTGTTTTCTGAGACTCTCCACCTCCAGTTTAAGCAAACAGCAGGCCTGTGGGACTTGAGTGCTAACAGCAAAGCACGGTGAATTCATGAACAGCCCAAATTAGGGTTATACAGCCTCGGTTTAGATCACTAGCATGAAAATATTCCCTGTAAGTCAGTACTACACAGGTTTTGACACTGCTGTGACAGTGAGCAGCGCGGTGTTTCCAGTCCATGTGTCTCTGCCAGCCCGCCTCGGCGGCCGATGGTCGGGGCCCTGGGGGCAGGAGGCAGCCACAGCCCCTTGCAGGGCGGGGGGACACGCTGTGGGGCGAGGGACACGCTGTGGGGTAGGGACATGATGTGGGGCAGGGACACACTGTGGGGCAGGGGACACGCTGTGGGGCAGGGACACGCTGTGGGGCAAGGGACATGCTGTGGGGTAGGGACACACTGTGGGGCAGGGGACACGCTGTGGGGCAAGGGACATGCTGTGGGGCAATGGACACACTGCGGGACAGGGGGAAGCTGTGGAGCAGGGGACACGCTGTGGGGCGAGGGACACGCTGTGGGGCAGGGGACACAGTATGGGGTGATGGACATGCTGTGGGACAAGGGATATGCTGTGGGGCGGGGGACACGCTGTGGGGCGAGGGCAGGCTGTGGGGCCGCAGCCCACTGGCTCTCCAGACGCCCGCGCAGCTGTGCTGGCTGTGGGGACCGGGAGCAGCTGCTGGCGCTGGGGAACAATGCTGGTCAGGAGCTCTGCCCTCCCCCCGTTTTATTACAAAAAAGGAGTCTTTCTTTCACGATCTCCTGCGCTTTACTCGCACGGATTTGTGTTTTAACAGGCGGCACAAGCCCACACCGCGGACGGAGCCGGCTCCGCCGGTCAGCCCACAAAATGGCGGCCGGGCGGGACTGCAGCTCCCAGCGCGCCCCGCGGCGCCGCGCGGCCATCTTGGCGCCGAGACTTCATTTCCCAGGCGGCGCGGCGGCGGGGGAGGCGATCCCCGCCATCTTACCGCTCCCTCCTCCCGCGGTGCGGCTGGATTGAATGAGCCCGCTGCCCGCGAACTGAGCGCCATGTCAGGCACCCCGAGCCGCTGCATCCCCGGCGGGACCCCGCTGTCGCCGACTCGCATCTCCCGCCTGCAGGAGAAGGAGGAGCTGCGGCAGCTCAATGACCGCTTGGCCGTTTACATCGACCGTGTGCGAGCGCTGGAGCTGGAGAACGACCGGCTGCTGGTCAAGATCTCCGAGAAGGAGGAGGTCACCACCCGGGAGGTACGGCCTGCCGCCGCTCGCCCGCGTTCCCGGGGCGGAGGTGGGGGGTAGGGGGGGGCGGCCGGCGGCGGCTCCTCGGCGCCGTTCCCGCGGCCCAGGGGCTCGGCCGGGCCCTTCCCGCCCGCGCGGCCGCGCGCTCGGCGAGGGGGGGGGAAGGGGGGGGCCTGGGGCCGCGCGGGGCTGAGCGCGAGGCGGGGCGGGGAGCGGCTCGCGCCCGTCCCCGCCGCCCCTCAGGGCCCCCCCGTTGCCCCCCTTCGGGCCGCGGCGCCGGGCTCGGGGGCCGCTGGCGGCGCCGCGGAGGGCGGCTCGGGCCGGCATCGACACCCGCGGCGGGGACGGGCGGGCCGGCGGCTGAGGGCGCCCGGCTGCCGCCGCTGGGCCGGGGCGCGCTCCCGGTTCGCAGCCCGTTTCCCGCGCGGGCTGAGCGCTCGCCGTGCGCCCCCCCGGAGCCGAGCACATGGCTCCGGTGAGGTGTAGCGACCCGAGCCCCGGCTGACGGGGTGAGAAATTGGAAAGGGTTCAGAGGCCGACCTCGCTCTTCACCGGAGGAAACCTTCCGCCGGCGCCGGGAATCGAACCCGCGCAGCGGGAGGGGCTCGGATCTGCTTCCCGGGAGCCCGCAGGCAGAGCCGGCTGCTCCGTTCTCCCAACCCGCGATTCGCTTTTCCCTCCTGGGCTGGATCAGCCTTGCCCAGGGCCCCCCTCACCGGCCGGGCCCGGCCCTGGGCGCTCAGCCCCCGAGACCCGCTTCAGCTCCTGTGGTAGCAGCCGCTGCTCTAACTTTGGGATGCAAGGGGTTGCTATGCCCCTGTATAGGCTCTTTTTTTTCCCCTATGCCCCTGTAATAGGCTTTTTTTTTCCCCCCTATGCCTCTGTGTAGGCTTTTTTTCCCCCCCCCTTATGCCGGCTTTTTTTTGTTTTTCCCCTGTGCCCCTGTGCAGGCTTTTTTCTTCCCCCTGTGCCCCTGTGCAGGCTTTTTTTGTTTTTCCCCTATGCCCCTGTGTAGGCTTTTTTTCCCCCCTATGCCCCTGTGTAGACTTTTTTTTCCCCCCTATGCCCCTGTATAGGCTTTTTTTTTCCCCCTATGCCCCTGTATAGGCTTTTTTTTCCCCCCTATACCCCTGTGTAGGCTTTTTTTTTTTTTTTCTTTCCCCTTTAAGGGTCTGGTTTGATGATGCTGAAGGTGGTGGGCGGAAGGTTTGAGTTAATTAAGCGGACCAGATACGCGTGTCTCGTTTTGGGACTGGTCGGCCCACCTGCACAGCCAGTACCTTTCAAGTCCCGTTGTGCCACTTAATGATAGAGTGTAACTCCCATGTTTTCAAAATAACGAGATATTCCTAAAGGTAAAACATGACTGCGGCGCTTGTCCTGAGCGAAATCGTGCTGTAAACACAATAACCACCTCTGGTTCAGGGAGCTTTAAGCTGTAGGTGGCTGGAGGCTAAAGGAGTGTGTGTTTTAAATGTAGGCAGCAGAAATGGTATTGACAGCACGCACGTACCGAGAGTAAGGACGGGGTAAGCAGACAGCAGGGCTATAATCTCGTTGGATTTTTAATATGAACTCTTAAGAGCAGTTCTGTGTGTTAGCAATTCTGCAGTAATTGGAGAAGAAACTTGAGGATTTTGATATAAATATTTTGCTTACTTTGCCCTTGGGATTTCGTTCTTCATTTTTCTTCAAAAAAAAAAAAAATTTCTTAATTCTTAGACGTATTCTAGCAAACTTTGTTGGGATTCCTCAAACTCTTCTTTGTCGTGCCAGGGACAATGGAGGATGTTTCAGCTGGTCTCTGGGTCATGTTTCCTGAATGCTTCCTCCATCCCTTTAGGAGACGTTATTTGTTCTTTGCATATGTCCAGAAAAGGAGACTTTTTAGTTTTATTGGTTTGATGCATAATCGTGGACAGTGATTTAGGACTGTGGGGGCACTGAAACTTCAGAGGGCTCTCACATTTTGCATTTACTGGAATGAGGGAGTCGTGTCTGGCCTTTCTCTTTCAAGACCCATCTAGTAAAATGGATTTTCTGCTGACAATTCAGTTTTCTTGGGTACACTAGTAGAATTTGTGTTTATAAAATGATTAAGTGTAGTGTGAAATAAGATATTAAACCCTCCAACCCCCCCAAAAATAAACAAACCCCAAAGCAGCTGTAACTTCTGCATAGAGGCACAGTTAAGCGTAGTCCCATTGTGTGGGCTTACTGTTCTGGCTTTGTATTAGCTCTACATGCCTAAAATAGATAATTTTCTATTCCCAGGGTGTTTAAGATGAAAATTCCCATTGGTTGAACTCTGTGTAACTTTGGCTCTTTTGGGTTTAGTTTTGTTGGTTGTTTCTTTTTCTTGTATTATTTTTCCCGTGCCTCTGGTAGTGGTGGAGAACACCATTTGCCAGCGGGGTAACTGGGGCGATGCATGTTGGACGGGTCCGTAACCCAAGGAGACCGAGGGTTGCTCTGACAAGCTGTAGGCAAGCGTATCGCGAGGTGTTTGCCTGTTGCTTGGCCGCTGTGGGACACCGAGTGACGCGTCTGAAAAAGAGGCTGGGGTGGGACCAGTCCTGGCGTCCTCTCCGGGGTTGGCGTTTCCAACCTTTTCCAAGCTCTGCTTCGGCGGAACGTCTGCCAGATAAGAGAAGTTGTGCCGATGCTGTTCGGGCAGTCGTCAGCTGACCAGGAGGTTCTTTATCCTCGTTGCTTTAATCGCCAACCTGCAGAAGATACAAGAAGTAGAAAGTGGTCACTTTTGTCCTCCTCTGGGCAATCTCCTTAGTTTGACAGACCGCGGCTGCATCACGGCCTTGGAACAGGATTGCTCTTTGGGGAGCACAGGGTGCGCCTCTTATCGGGAGAGAAAAGAAACTTGGCAGAAGTTGAGATTCATCTTTAGTCCTCTATTAGTTGTAGCTCTTCTTCCTGCTTCTTCTAAGCCTGTCCAATGCTATTCTACCTAGGCCTGTAGAGAAATAAAAAACATGCACAGTAAGCCCTTGGACGAATACAAGAAAACATTTTGCCTGTGTAGCTGGGGGAACCTTAATTGTCCTCATTCTTTATCTGTTTGCTGTCTTGCATGAATCCCCTTGTGTAGCTTAGCCTATGACAAGAGCAATTGGACTCATACCCTTGTTTTTCTGCCTCCCTGTGCTGGTGACTGACAGGACTGATGCTACTCACACTCTGTTGAGGATGCTGTCACCTAATTTGTGAGGTTGGGAGGTGGAATGCTGGAAAGGCTAAGAGGAGAAGAGCCTTCCCGCTCTCCTCCATTCCCTTTCTGCGAACTCCCTGCCCTCCCCTGCAGTGCTCATCGTTGCAGCCTGCCCCAAGAGATGCTTTGATGGACAGGGAAGTGGTCACTGCACCCTTCGGAGGGCGTCCCGCAGTTCTTGCCCACAGAAAGGGGAAGTAGGGAGAAAAAAGAGAAGATCCCTGGGAGCCCCAACCGTTGGGAGCGACCGCCCTTGTGCCGAAAGCAGTGTCTGCAGGGTGTTCCCTCTTCACCGATGTCGTCCCAGCTCTGCGGGCGTGATTGGAGGTGGCTGCAATCTCGTACGTCGCAGCCGGCAGAGCTTTCGCTGTAGTCTCAGCTGGTCTCCGCTTGCCTCGCAGTGCCGCAGCTACTGTGCCCTTCGAGCACTGTGTGTAGTAACCAGAGCTGCTGTCCTGACCAGGGTGTGTGGGTCTGGTGTTGCTTAGTTGTCACCTGCAAAATACACGTTCAGATGCTAGTGAGGATGGTGAGTCACTCAAAGAGTTTTTTGTCTCCAAGACATGGTGTGACATGGTCTTCTGGCGCTATAGACGTCATCTGGGAGGCTGTGGTAGTGATGTGCAACACACATCTTCGTTGTTCTCGAGAACTTGACTGATGTTCTTGGTGAGTCAGCCCATAGTTGACTGTCGGACCTTTGTCGATCCGTAACTGGGTGAATAAGAACTTATTAAGCCACGTATGGTGGGAATCAACTTAGTTTTGCACACTGGTGCGTGCTGGTGAGATGTTTCACTGCCAAATTTGTCTGGACTCGCTCGTGGTTGGATGGAATGTGTTTCTTGCTTCGCATGTGGGTTCGTTGTCTTCTTGGCATGCTCGTGGTGTCTTCGCTGAGTGGTGCCTTGGAGCTCTTCTCAAGCGACTGCTGGGGGAGGGTCTGTGTTCCTGAGTTGGTCCTGAACCTCCGCGCAGTGACTTTGTTGGGTGTTCCCAGCACAGGTTGGTGGGTTCAGGAGAACCCCTCAGTCCTGCCTTTCGTGCTGTGCCCTGGAAAGATCTCTTTTCTCGTTCACCACATGCTCTCTTTTATTGTCCCGTGTTGCCCAGTTACAAACTTGCAGGCGCTGTTGCCAGTGAAAGGGGAATAAAAAGTGAAAGCGTGTTCCTACTGCAACCTGTAGGGTGTCCGGCTTGGTCTCTGCGCAGGAAGAGTTAAGCTTGGGAGCAGGTTGCCCTGAGGTGGGTCAGGCTGCAGCCTGTCTTCTGGCTTCTGCTGAATTCTGAGGTTTTAGCTTCATTTCTTCCATCCCCTTCTGATGGTGGGTGGGGGCGGTCACATTTTCAGGGTGGAGGGACATGTTTGCTGGCCTGACCTGTCATCTGGGGGCACTTGCTGCTTCCCAGGGGCTGATGTTTTGGACGCTACAGAGAAGCAGCTGAGGTTCACTCGGCCATATGACTATTGTCCCTACTGCTTTTCCACGTGGGCCCTGGTGGTGCTATTACATGGGTGGCCTGAAAGGTATCCAAGGTGACTACGTGGCTCTGGATGATTGTTGATGCCGTGAGGGCCCTGGTGGTGTGGGGACGAGGAAGGGTTTGAGGGTGGCTGAGCAGATCCTGCGGAGCGACACTGGGTTGCACAACTGCTCCTGGCAACGGGATTTTGGTTTCTACCACCACGGAACCGTCTTTCAGGATTGGCAACTGCTTCAAAGAGGCAGGATCCAGCTGACTAAGTAGGGCATGTGTATCTTTGCCAACAGGGCTGGTCAGCCTGCCGAGAACTTCAAGCTGGGAAGGATGGGGCAGGGAGAGATTCCCTCTTGGGCTGGTGGTGGATGGGGCAAGCAAGCAGAAGGCCTGGGGTTATGTGCGCGGAAGAGAAAGCAACAGAAAAAGGATGAAATGGGAACACGTAAGGAAGGAAGTGCCTATGGGACAGCCCTATGGGGAAAGCTCTCCTGCCCTTCCTGGAGAATCAGCCCAGCCCGGTGTCTCTCTGAAGTGCCTGCAGGGAGCAGCAGGTGGGGGCACGAGCAGTCCGTGGGCAGTTACGGAGCTCTGACCTGGTTGGGGTCGGGGAGAGCTCGCACAGCCGGAGCGCCGTGCTGGAGGGCTGCCGGCTTCTCAGGAAGGCGAGGAGGTGGAGTTGTCCTTTTTTATGTGTGAGAGCAGTGGGAATGCCTGGAGCTCTGCTGAAGGACAGGTTAGGAGCTAGCCCAGAGCTTGTTGGTCAGGATTAGTGGGCACACCAAGCTGGGTGAGGTTGTTGTGGTTTGTGTCTGCTACTGACCTGATCAAGAAGAAGATGTAAATGTAGGCTGGGAGTTGGCTGGGAGAAGTCTTTGTGCTCTGCTGGACTCAAGAGCTGGGTAGGAGTGTTAAGGTCAGGGCAGTGACCATGAGGTGGTGGAGTTCAGGACCGTCAGAGGATGGAGCACAGGACCACAAGCCTGGATATCGGGCAAGTAGACTTTAGCCTTTTGGGGGCTCTGCTTGGAAGAGTCGCACAGGTTACAGCCCTGGAGAGAAAAGGGGTCCCTGAGAGCTGGGGTGATGACTTTCTCCAAGCTCAAGCGTGGTCCATCCCAACAGTCAGGAGGTGGAGCAAAGGTGGTAGGAGAGCTGGGTGGAGGAGCGAGGAGATCCTGGTTACACTCAGATATAGGGAAGATTGATGTACTCAATGTAATCTTGGTCAGACGAGCCTCCAGAGACCAGAGGGAAAGCCCGGCGCAAGGAAGGCTTGCTCTTGTTAGAAGAGGATCAGGGCAGGGGCTGGACCAAGTCTGTGGGATCCCTGAGTGCTGAGGGAACTGGCCGACGTTATTGCGAGGCCACCCTCAGTTACCTGCAAAATACCGTGATGGTTGGGGGAGATTCCTGAGAGCTGGACAAAAGTTAATGTCATTTTCAGGAGGGGCAAGAAGGAAGATTGAGGGAACTACAGGCCAGTCAGTCTCACCTCAGTTCCTGTAGGGTGATTTGGTGTCTTTTTTTTTTTCTTCTTCTTCTCCACGCCTGCGTGGCCTCTGTAGGAGCCTTTGACAGGAGGTACTGTTGAAGCCTTTTGGGAGTCCGGACAGACTGACATAGCTCAGTCTCCCCTTGTGGAACGCTCTTGGACTTTTCAAGCCCTTGTTCGTGTGCTCGTTCCCTTGCCCGCAGTTTCCCTTTCAAAAAGCCGTACTGCGCGACTTGGGTTTTTTCTTCACTCTCTTGTGCTTAGACGTACACCCACTGCTCCTCTTCCTTTTTGCTTCATTGGGTCTGTCTTAAATACCTGCTCCCTGGTTGACTGAGCAAGTCCGGTGGGTTGCGGAACTTGGATTTTAGACAAGTTGATTCTTCCTCAGTGTGACTCTTACTTGTGTGCTCTGTAATTCTGTTCTTCGGGTTCATGCCTGCTGCCCTGGTCTTCAGTTTAGTGACGGGTAGTTCCTATTTTAGAGATCTGAATGCCATGAGCCATCTTCCAGTTCTCTAGGGCAAAGTGAACTCTAAATGAGAGCCTGACTAATGTGCTGATTGGTTTAGTTCAAAGCTGTTGGTACTTTCTAGATGTGATTGTTACTGCATCTTCTGTTGATCTTTGAACTGATGCTTAAGAAATCTCTTAAAGATTCCTCTAGTGCAAAGCTAAGTTTAAAAAAAACCCCAAAAGGTACTTTTTCACTGCTTTTTTGAGTGGTGACTCTACATAAACTGAATGATTTGGGGCCTTAGACGGTCATGCATGCCTTTTTCTTGAGCAGAGCAAGAGGAATTACAGCATTCGTAAGTTGTTCTTCAGACTTCTTGTTTTTGGCTTGCCATGCCGTATTGTGATTAACAGAAGTCGTGATAATTTTTTTTCCTCATGTGTACATGACCTCAGCATTCTGAGAAATGCTTTCCTGTGTCTCATCCTCCGTGTTTCGATTATCTTAATATTTTTTATATGTAGTCTTTTTAGCCTGTGATTATGCCATCATACAATATCTTGTTTTCTGGGAAGATTATCTCCTTAACTGCCTTTTTTTCCAGTTTATTTGCTTTAACCAATACCTTGGTGTTCCCTACCTGGCACGCTGAAATGATCGCCACAGTTGTGGATTTATTTTTGTTTTGCCTCTCTTGCTTCTGCAAGGATGCTGAAACAAAGTCAGCCGGGATTCTTGACGGTATCTTGGCAAATCAGTTCCAATGTGCTCCTGAGAATCGTAGAACAATTCAGGCTGGAAAAGACCCGTGGGATCATCAAGTCCAACCATTAACCCTACGCTACAAACCAGGCAAAGAGTTGCTTTCTCTCTCGTGGCTTCCTGGATTCACTACTCCAGGCACTCGCTACTGGAGTATGAAGATACACCTCAGGTATCAGCTCCTGGATTACACTTGGGCCAGTTGAAACCTGTGAGAATTGCTGCGTTTTCTGCCTCTCTGATTTCTTCTCATGTCTCTCTTTTCCTTTGTAGCTACTGTCCAATAATCACTGTGTAAATCAATGTTGGTTCTGTATTCTGAACGCTCCTTGCTGTTCTCTTAACCTATTTTAAAACATCCAGATCCTGGGAAAAACGGGTAAGGAAAAAACGACAAAGGTGGTCAGAGCAGCGGAATAATTTCTGACCAGGGGCAAATCTGTGAAAGAGATGGGAAGAGACCCGAGGTCTCGAAGTCGCGAGTCCAGACAAAGAGATCTGTCTAGGAAGCCAACGCTCGGCGCGTCTCACAACACAAAAAGTGAAGGCGTGAAATGAAATTATCAGGCCGTAGGTCTTAATCCACCATTCGTGCTTGCCTGGTGCTCGCTGACATTGTGGAAGTGAGAAGCTGAAGAGCTTTACAGCAGGATTAGACAAAATAACGGTGTTTGGTGACTACCCGGTTTTGGTGCCTGGAAGAAATTTTTGGCTCAGGTATTTTATTATTATTTTTCCAGGCCGAGTGAATAACCACTGTATGTTTACCTCGTTCTGCACTTTTTCCCTTCAGCTTTTGCTACCGGCCGCTCTTCTTGCTGCCTTAGACAGGGCTGGCCCAGGCTTCAAGGGAGAGTTTGTGTCTCCCCGAGATGTGGCGAGCGGGGACGGCGGGTTGTGGGAACCCGAGCGAAGGGAGGAATTCGAATTGATGGATTCTGCTGGTAGAAGATGACAAAAAAACGGCAGATGTTGTCAGACAGGTTGTCTCTTGCATCTGGAACTCTCTGGGAGCGTTCAAGGACAAGGTAGATGCTGTCTGGTGGCGCTTTGCTCCGCTCGGGAGTGTGATGAGACAAAGAACCACACTCAGTTTCCATGTGTGTTTATTTAACTTCTGTTTCTTGTTGCTGTGGATATTGCTTGTTGTTCCTTTTGTCTTTTTTTTCCGTGGGTTTTTTTTTTTGGGTGTCCAGGAGCCACCTGTGAGACTCATCCCAGCAGGTCATGCTTTGGCTTAACAGCATCTTTTTAAGAATGGTTGTAGGTGTCCCCGTACCAGAGACCAAACTGATCAGCAAGCATGAAGGGATTAAAAAGAGGAGCGAGCGGAAGAGTGTAGAGTTAAAACAAAGCGAAATCATGCGTACACTGAAAGGAGGCGCCTCTAGGACCGTACTTCACAGAATCACAGAGTGTTAGAGGTTGGAAGGGACCTCAAAGATCATCCAGTCCAACCCCCTGCCAGAGCAGGATCACCTACAGCAGAGCGCACAGGAACGCGTCCAGGCGGGTTTTGAATGTCTCCAAAGAAGGAGATTCCACACCCTCCCTGGGCAGCCTGGGCCAGTGCTCGGTCACCCTCACAGTAAAAAAGTTTTTCCTTATATTTTTATGGAACCTCCTGTGTTCCAGCTTGCACCCATTGCCCCTTGTCCTGTCAATGGACGCCGCTGAAAAGAGCCTGGCTCCGTCCTCCTGACACTCCCCCTTGACATATTTATAACCGTGAATGAGGTCCCCCCTCAGCCTCCTCTTCTCCAAGCTAAAGAGACCCAGCTCCTTCAGCCTTTTTCTGGGGATATTGAGAGAGTTGTTGACTCTGCTTCCCCCAGGTGTGACACTTGCAGGGAATGGAAACACTCACCAGAATCTCTCCCGGGCGCTCTCAGAGCGTCGCTGCCTTGGGCTGCAGGTGTTGTCGGGCACATAACGCCGGGCTGGTTCAGCTGAGTGGGCACTACTCGGTTTCCTTTGAGCCTCCTGCTGTGTTTGGTTCTCCCTTCTGTGCCCGACCAGTGCTGAAAATAAACAGATTTTTTTTATGATCCAAAATGACCATCTTGAACTGTGTGATCTAAAACTTTTCTTTATGTTATCAAGAATCCGCGTTCTCCTTACATCCAGTTGTCAGAGTTCTGGCGAAGGGCATTTTGTGGGGTTTTTTTTTTTGGTTGTGTTTTGTTGGGTGGTTGTTTTTTGTTTTGACGTGTGTTTATTTGTTTGTTACTTCGTTTTTTGCAGCGATTGAAGGTGTTGCCGCTCCCAGGCGTTTGCTGTGCTGGGAGCTGCAATATTTCTTTATGCCGTTATTTCTATCCGCTCAGTGAAATAGCTGAAAATTCAAGTGACGGTGGCTTTTGGACTGACCCTTTGCGCTGTGAACTGGACCCGTGTGTTTGTTACGGAGCGGAGAAGAGGTTAACAGGCTGCAGCAGCCAAAACACCTCCTGAGCTACCGCGACTGGTTGTGCTGTGAATGAATCAGCCCTTTCTAATTAATAACTACGGTCTCTGGTTCATCTTTTTACCAACAGGTTCCGAAACTGCTTTCATCAGGCGATTTTTTAGCTCCGTCTCGCTCTATTATCTTCACACAGGAATTGCAGTAGGCTCGCCGTTGTCTGTAATGCCTCAAAATGATCAATTATTTCCTGCCTGTTGCAAGCACCACACCAGGAACACCTTCTAGTGACGGTATTCACAAAAACTTAGGGAAAAAGGCGCTTTTTTTCCTGTGCACCTTGATGTGCAATGCCAGTTCGAGCTCTGGAGTGCTGAGAAGAGCCTTGTCCTTGTGTCCCGCGCGTGATTTAGCGTCTCCCTGGAGCTCCAGCCGTACGGCCCCAAGTTCCTTGTCCCAGGACAAGCCTTTGAGCACGTTGGGGAGCTGAGGAGCAGGTGATCTGAAGAGCTGGTGTTTGGGAAGGCGCGTTGCAGGTGCAGTGTCTGATGGGGCGCAATTGGTGCTTGGCCTTTGGGTGATTGTATTTTGTACTGCAGCTTGCAAATACTGCGTTTTCACTGAAGAGTCGTCTGTAACGAAAGGCTTTTACGGCCTTAAAAACCTCCCATTTATTTTTTTGGCGTTGTGGAGTGCAGATGAAAGAGTTTAGCGCAGTCGTGGTACATTTCTTCCTAGAATTTCCTGCGTTTTGTCACTCATACTCCAGAGTTGTGTTGGTTTGTGCCATAGAGAGCCTCTGGCTCAGCTGTGGAGCAAAAAAAACCACAACCAACCACAACAGCCGAAACAAAAACCCACCAGACAACAAAAAAACTTAAGTTGGATAAAGCTTGAAAGAATTAATTCTTCAAAGAGACGAAGTGAGATTGCCTGGGTAGGCAGCCAAGTTGTTTCTGGTATGTGGTGTGCTTGTAAACTAAAGCTTCTCAGTGTCATGTTGTAGTTAATTTCAGAAGTTTTGTGAGAATATGGTCTATCGGGAACTTAATTATATCCTGGCTCCTTGTAATCGGTCTTTTTGAAGACCAGATGGTTGAGTCTGTCAGTGGTGCCGCTCTGATTTGAGATAGGCGCTCCCAGGAATAGCACAGGGTGCTTACTGCGTTCTCCTTTTTATGCTTTATTAGGGAATTTCTCTTCGTAAAGTTGGTACACCCGGCTTCTGGCTCTTCTCACTCCCAAATTGCTCTGTTTCAGGACTTACGTTAGTAATAGTTCTTCTGATACCCCTTCATAGAAGCAATAGCAGCAACCTTACAGGGTTCAAACGTTTTTGCTATCTGATACACCTTTCGAATAATCTTGTGTACTGAAAAAAATGAAAGTGTGGAAGACTTCAAGGTGCTTTGCCCCAGTCTGAATGGCTGATTAGGCTGTTTTGAGCTGGGGCAGGTCTGCAGATCGGTATCCTCCGAGGTAGAGAACAAGAGTGGAAGCTCATCTCTCTCTGAACAGTTTGCATTTCTGTAGTTCACCTCATGTGAGGTGATTTTAGCTTCATAGTGCAGGAGCAACAGAGTCAAGTAGGGTCTCGGGCCTATTAAACCAGTCATTAAGTATTTAAATAAATATCTCAAAGAGCAGCATTGGCAATGAAGGCGAATAGTTTAAGATCTGATTGTAGGGTGTATGAATATGCTTTAGTTTCTCTCCTTGAAAGACTTGCACACCTTGTGCATGCTTTATGTCCCGCTGGGAATAAAAGTTAAATCTTGTCCTTGGGGCTAGAGCACATCTCGTAGTGGGTGCATATTAATTGAAAATGCTTGGTATAGAATGTTCCTAAACAACATCAGGTATCCTACGTGTATCTTCAAAGTGTGAAACCTGTTTCTGTGTTTCAGTTTTTCGGCGTGTTTTGCTGGCTCACGTTGAGGGCCCCATCCACCAGCACCGCCGAGTCCTTCTCCGCAGGGCTGCTCTCCGTCCCCTCGTCACCCAGCCTGGGTTTGTCCTGGGGATTGCCCTGACCCAGCAGCAGGACCTGGCACTTGGCCTTGTCGAACTCCACGAGGCTGGCACGACCTCCCCTCTCCAGCCTGTCCAGGTCCCTCTGGTGACATCCCTTCCCTCCAGCGTGCCGACCGCTCCGCACAGCTCGGTGTCATCGGCAAACGTGCCGAGGGTGCCCTCGATCCTGCTGTCCGTGTCGCTGACAGGGGTGTTGAACAGCCCCAGGAGATGCTGACAGCACCGGTCCCAGTACCAACCCGTGGGGATCACCACTCCTCACTGGTCTCCAGTTGGACATTGAGCCTTTGCCTGTGACTCTTTGTGTGTGACCATCCAGGTGTTTCCTTACCCACCGAGTGGTCCACGTGTCACATCCCTGTTTCTCCAATGTAGAGGCAGGGATGTGATGTGGGACAGTGTCAGATGCTTTGCACAAGTCCAGGTAGATACCTATCACATCTGAATTGGTTTTTTTTTCCTCTTAGGTGAGTGGAATCAAGAGCCTCTATGAGTCTGAACTGGCTGATGCTCGAAGAGTTCTGGATGAAACTGCCAAAGAGAGGGCTAGGTTACAGATTGAAATAGGAAAGCTGAGAGCGGAACTTGAAGAGTTCAATAAAAGGTAAGGAAAGCCCTCCACGACTTTTAATTTTTTATTTAGAATGGGCAATATTTGCACTGGGAATGATGCTATTGATGCTTTTTCAAATGCCTTTTGGAAGCATTGAGCGGATCAATGAGGAGATCCAGACTTGTCGGAGGGAAATTTCCCAGGTTGTTGGTACAACCAGTCAGAGCAGCTGATCCAACCAGCATATACCAAAACGTGTGCGCAGATGTGCGGTTAATACGCTGTGATTTGAGCACTTCAGGCATCCCTGGGTTGTGCCTGCTGCTCTCCTGTCGTATCCTTCCTTACGCGAGCGTGTGCCTGTGCAGCTGCTCGGGACACTGAGCCAGATTAAAACTGATGCTTCCCAGGAGCGTTTAGTTTTAAACCGTGTAAGTTTGTCTGGCTCACTGTACTGACTGATGGCAGAAATGAACGAAGAGCGAAAATTTGGGAATAGGGAAGCAGTGTTTCCTTGAGAACACCTGAAGCGATGATCTAAGTGTGCTGGAAAAGACCTTGTACTGATGACATTTAAAAATCCTGCTCTTCAGTCCACGTCACAGAGAATTGGCCTCATAAACTGGCTGTTGAATCTAATTGTAATTCATTATTTCTGTTCCCACTAAGGAGCTTTTGTGATCAAGCACTGTTTAGCAGTTGAAACTTCATTTTAAAATCAATATGTGTGGTGGCAAAATTATTATTTTTTTTTCCTTCTAATTGAATTTTGGTACCTCCTTTTAGTAGATGAGCTTTGGGAGCTAGACTTTTGGCTGATATTTTTGGCCATAAAATTGCTTTTAAGCCAACAGTGCTAGTACAGACCTACCGTAAGTCTCTCCTCTCCGCTAATTTACATTAAAGTGGTTGTAAAAGGAATGAAGCGTTTTTCCCTTTTGTCTTTTTTTTTTCTGACTGGCTGATTTGTTTGTGAGGAAGTGTTCTTGTTTCCTCTGTAAACTTTGCTGTGTCACTGAATCATCGTTTTCTGTGCCGAGCCCTCGTGTTCAAGTCGGGCGTTGGAGATATTTTGTGAACCTTGCCCCTAAAATAACTGGCCGGGTACCCAATCGCTCGACTGGAAGCATCTCCCTTGGAGTAACCCACTGCTGTAAAACTGACTGAACTCGGGGCACAGTTCGTAGCAGGAGAGATGCCTGCGTGGGCTCAGACAACCTGTGTCATACAACGGGTGGATTAGTCAGCCAGGCCTTGGTTAATCGTTAAAATCAACTCTGGTAACTCGGTCAGACTTAGAACCCCTCTAGTTAAGTGAGGGGATACCAGCCAGCCCTGCTGTTCACCTTGCGACTGACTTTCCTCTGAAGAGCCTTAGCCCAGCAGTCTCAGCCTTTATTCCAGACCGTGATGTGACGGCATCGCGTCGCCGTCGAGGGTGTCTCTCCTGTCTCGGTGACGGCGAACGCTCCACTCGCTTGGCTTTTGAAGCAAGCCCCAAAAGAGAGCAGCAGCGGCAACTCTGAATTTGGTTCCTCTCCCCTGTTCTGCAAGGTGCTCGTTTCTGTATTTTGATCAAGGTATCCGTGTCAGAAGCATCTTGACTTGGCAGCTTTTGACAGCACTAAGCTTTTACAAATACCTTCTTGCAGAATTTTGTGCACTTAATGATCGAGATTGTGGTTTTTTTTTTCTTGAGTCACCTTCCTTACCCTTTTTCTGGACAGTTTTGTTGCCCCTGGCGAGTCAGGTCAAGTCTGGTTAATTCTACTACACTGATTTCAAATGGGTTTTTTGGTTTTATTTTCTGAGATAGACTAAATATACGAGGAAAACATGCCTGCTTTTTTTGACTTTCTCTCTGTTCTTACAGTCCATGGGAGTAGAATCGAATTCTTTCTTGGCTTGAAAGTTGCTTCTACCAGCTTGCTTCCAGTCCTTTGAGAAGCTTCTAATGTGCTAGGGGTGTCCTCAGGGTGCCTTGCTCGGGTCATGTGGAAAGTTATGCTGGCCTGGGGCCAGATTTAAATGCGATACCTGCAAAGGCAACTTTGAAAAGTCTGTCTGCCTGGTTTGCGCAGCGTCCACTTGACATTTGGCTCCTGGCTGAAGTCTTCCCTGCCCATGCTGACAGTCAGATGGTGCTTCTCCCAGGCCAGGCTTGCTTCAGTGCTTTGACAACTTCAATCAACCTTTTACTCTGTGTAATATTTTTCCCTTTTAGTGTATCTTGGGGAGGAAGGCTGCAGAGCAGGACCTTCAACCAGTGTCCAAGATGTGGTTGTACCCATAGCAATGTTCAGTGTCTCGTTTTCCATTTGATTTACTAGATGCTTCTTCAATACAGTTGCATTTTGAGTGCTCCTGAGTTGATGTGTGAAGAAGGGTAAGCTCCAGATAGTCTCTTACGTCAGACTCAGAGATGTCCCCCCAAAGCCCTCCGAGTTGGGTGGGTGCTGTAAAACGTAGAAGCATTTTGTGGTAACCAGATCTCCCGTGGCCTCTTGGGGCAGAGGTGAGGTAAGGCCCTCGCAGAGCCCTGCTCTGCAGGGTTCTTAGCTGCACGTACCCCTTTTACCTTTCCTTTATGAAATCCAAATTGACTCTGAATCTTCAGATTCTTTTGTACTTACTCGTGTGCCCACTCCTTCCCTAATGCCTTTGTCTAATTTTACTGTGCAACCCCAATGCATACCCTTGCAAATATTAAAGTCTGAGGTTTTCCCCTTGAAAAAATGGCGTTTCATTTGTCATTTTCCCTCTTTAACATCTCATCATTCTGATCGGGTCCTGCTGAAGCTGCCTGATCCCCAGGCTGGTCAGACCCGGTTCCATCAGCCTCTTAACAGGGCAGGTACCCCAACTCTCTGACCACCTTGGGCTCTACTGAGCTTGCTCCAATTTATCAACATTTTTATTGCCGTGAGGGGTCCATACCTGGACGCAGTAACAGACACAGGAGTGATCTACTGCGTGTTGGTCGAAAGTGGATAATTGCTTCGTGTGACTTCCCAGCCTGCTAATGCAGCCCAGGTTGCCTTTAGCTGCCCTTAACCTGGAGACCCTTAAGGCCATCGAGTCCAACCATTAACGTGGCCCTGCCAGGTCTGAGTAGCTCACTTGTGTTGGTGACCAGGTCTGGTCTCGCATCCCTCTGTTCCTGGCCTCAGCAGTTTCCCTCCGTGCTTGCCTGGAGACCCCTGGGGTGCCCGCGGCTCGCTGGCTGGAGTGGTTGGACACTGGCCCGGTGCCCCCCACAGGCACTGCTCTGTCACTGCCCCTTCTTAGGTGGACGTGGGAGAGGAGATACAGCGAAAGGCTCAGGGGTCACCGTAAGGACGGGGACATCATTCAGCAATTATCGTCATGGGCGGAACAACTCAACTTTGGGAAATTAATTTAAGTGATTACCAATCAAATCGGAGAAGAGCAATGAGAAATAAACCACAGTGGCATGTGTTACTACATGACATGTGTGGCGCAGGGGAATGTGCCTGGAGAGTCTTATTTTTGAAGACTTTCTGGTTGCTGCTACATAGTAGCGTGTTTTGTCTAGATGTCTCCTGCGAGCTGCTGAGCTTGAGGACACTGCACATATGTTGTGGAACAGGACCCACAGTGCCAGTTTGGGCCAATGATTAAGAAAAATTCGTTACAGTTAAATGAAAATAAAATCAGAGATCTACACTAAGGAATGTAGAGAGGACACATGAGCTGTGTGGCTACAGCGTGTCACTAAGCAAGGGTGTCGATTGATGCTGTGGTTAGCAAAGGGTGCGATGCATCGCCCTGGAGCGTGTGAAGAAATCCTGCCTGTAGGGCACACCGATACCCTGCAGAGCAGGAGTTTTGTAAAATAATTCTGGGCGTTACGTTTTGTTGAGTTCACAGAATCACAGAATGTTGGGGGTTGGAAGTGACCTCAAAAGATCACCCAGTGCCACCCCTGGCCAGAGCAGGGTCACCCAGGGCAGCCCCACAGGAACGCGTCCAGGCGGGTTGGAAAGTCTCCAGAGCAGGAGACTCCACACCCTCTCTGGGCAGAGATTTTCAAGTCCCTCCATCATCCTCGTAGCTCTCCGATGGACTTGTAGAGTCCAACGGAGAGCTATGAGGATGATGGAGGGAGGAGGTCCCAAGGAGACTCCACACCCTCCCTGGGCAGCCTGGGCCAGGGCTCCGGCACCCGCACAGCCAAGAAGTTTCTAATGTTTTTGTGGAACCTCCTGTGCTCCAGCTGGCACCCATTGCCCCTTGTCCTGTCACTGGACATCCCTGAGCAGAGCCTGGCTCCATCCTCCTGACACCCACCCTTGACATATTTATCACCATGACTGAGGTCACCCCTCAGCCTCCTCTTCTCCAAGCTGAACAACCCCAGCTCCCTCAGCCTTTCCTCACCAGGGAGATGTTCCACTCCCTCCATCATCCCTGTGGCTGCACTGGGCTCTCTCCAGCAGTTCCCTGTCCCTCTGGAGCTGAGGGGCCCAGAACTGGACACAAGATTCCAGATGTGGCCTCCCCAGGGCAGAGTAGAGGGGCAGGAGAACCTCTCTCAACCTACTGGCTACTCCCCTTCTAACACACCCCAGGATGCCCTTGGCCTTCTTGCCCACGAGGGCACACTGCTGGCTCATGGCCATCCTGCTGCCCACCAGCACCCCCAGGTCTCTTTCCCCTGCAGGTCAGTCCCCAACCTGTGCTGGCTCATGGGGCTCTTCTTTCCCAGGCACAAAACTCTACACTTGCCCGTGTTGAATTTCATCAGATTTCTCCCCGCCCAGCCCTCCAGCCTGTCCAGGTCTCTCTGGATGGCAGCACAGCCTGCTGGTGGGTCAACCACTCCTCCCAGTTTCGTGTCATCACCAAACTTGCTGACAGCGCTCTCTGATCCCTCATCCAGATCACTGATGAATATATTGAACAGCTCCAGCCCCAGCACTGACCCCTGAGGGACCCCACTAGACACAGGCCTCCAGCTGGACTCTGCCCCAGTGACCACAACCCTCTGACTTCTTCCCTTCAACCATTTCCTGACCCACCTCACTGCTCGGTCACCCAGAGCACGCTGCCTCAGTTTAGCTGTGAGGCTGCTGTGGGAGAGGGTGTCGATTAGAAATTCAAGAGGACAGGAACAAGTGATCCGAAGTTTGGGAACCAAGGCTCAGAACTTGGCCTGAGGAGCAGGGTTTGTGTAAGCTAGAGCCGTGGCTTTCAGCTTCTTTTCTTTGCAAACATAATGTTTTTTCCATATCTGGAGTTGCAGAACATACTTGGAGTTTTTTTTAAGTCTGTAGATAGTAGGAATCCTCCTCAAAGGTATTTCTGTGAGCCCTTGAAAGGAGCTCAGTGACCACAGGCTGGAAACTGCAGATCTATAGATGAGAAGTTTGAGGAATGGGAAGGAGAAAAACTAATTTTTAAAGAGATGGTTTGAGAGGGAAAAATAAAAAGCTATTCCCTGCGTTGTTAGTGGTGTGAGAGTAGAATAGCAAGCTTAAACTGCAGCAAGGGAGCATTGCTTCGTGTAACTAAACGTCTGTTTAATAATGAAAAGACACTTGTAGAGAAGCTGCAGCAAGTCGGTGTGTTAGAGGAGAGGTAGACGAGTGCTTGGTGGGCAGGAGGAAGACGACCTTGGTTTCTCTGAGTTGGATTTGACAGCTCAAATAATCATCTTTAAAGTGCACTTTACTCATAATGAATCCTGCTGAAGAAATACTGGGTTATTCCTGAAAGCTGACCGTGGGGTGCGTTACTTTACTGCTGCGTGTGGGAGCACACCCGAGGGAACAGAGCCCGGGGGATGCTCACGAGCCTCTCTGGGAGCCGCGTGTGCTCCGCTTTGGGGGGTCCGTGGCCCAAAGTGAGGGATGTCAGCAGCTCAGTGTGCTGCGCAGCGGGGAGAAGGGATAAAATACTCTTTACACCTTGTGTGTGAAGCAGCTCTGTTGTCATCTCTTGGCTGTCAGAGTCATCTTCTTGTTTTTTCCTTCTTATTAGCCGATGCCTTTACAAGACACGAGTACAAGCTGAGAGTTTGAAGAGGTGTTGATGCTTTTTAGCTGCATTTGCAGGTTGCTGTGAGAGCCCCCTGGTGGCACACTCATCCTCGTGAAACGTACCAAAATACCTGTAGTTGTAACCAGGACAAGCTCAAGATCCGTGTGCGCTCACCCATAAATATAATTAACTGTTGGGTTTTTTTCAGCTACAAGAAGAAAGATGCGGATTTGTCTGTGGCTCAGGGTCGCATTAAGGATCTCGAAGTACTGTTTCATAGAAGTGAAGCGGAACTCAACACTGTCCTGAACGAGAAGCGCAGCCTGGAAGCGGAGGTGGCCGATTTGCGTGCCCAGCTTGCCAAGGTATGGCAGCAGGTGCTTAGAGGCTGCGTGTTGTAAAATTTATTGCTTTTCTTTGCAGTTAGTTTATCGTCCGACCATCACTGCTCAGCTCGCTTACTGCTGAACCTTTGCCTGCCTCTCTCGGATGTAAAACTAAGTCGTGGGCAATCTCTTTAACTAAAGGAACAGGGTGCTAAAGAAATTTTGGTAGTCAAAAGCTTTTTTTTAAAAAAAAATTCTGGTGTTTCTATATGTGTGAGACAATCAGGTTACTAAATGTTGTCCTTTGTAAGGTCCTGCATAATTTTTTACCTTATGCTGAGTATCCAGTGGGACTATGCCAGCAAGAAAAAGAATGTGCAACATATTGTGCTTGAGGATTTAATCATCCTCAGCTCCGTTATCGTACGGTAATGAAATAATTCTACTTCTAAAATAACTGGTATACAAACATCAAAACTGATGTTAAATATTCATAATCACACTTTTTTTTTTCTTCCTGGAAAATCAGTGGCTTGACATTAGATTTGTTGTTGTGAATAATTGGTCCAAAGATGTCATACAAAGACTGCAAAGGGGTTATGGATGGAAAACAGAGATCCAGACAAAATTAAATCTTCCAAATTCTTTACTAGGCTGAAGATGGCCACGCTGTGGCTAAGAAGCAGTTGGAGAAGGAGACACTCATGCGTGTGGACCTGGAGAACCGGTGCCAGAGCTTGCAAGAGGATCTGGATTTCAGGAAGAATGTGTTTGAGGAGGTATTTCCATTTTAGTAACCTTACCGGGGTCTGAAGTTCGTATAGCTTTTTTTCAAAGTGACTGTAAGCAATTACTAACTAGTGCAGGTAGGGAAAAATCAGTATTATCCTTGCTAACAGTGCATTGAGTAATGAGACAGTGGTGGAGCTGGCCTGAGAGCTGAAGTGGCAAGGGTGTTGTTCCGTGGGCCGGTGAGCTGACGTGTAGAACCATGGAATCGTTCAGGTTGGAAAATGAGATGGGATCATCGAGTCCAGCCACTGACCCTACTCTGCAAAGCTCACCCCTAACCCATCTCCCCCACCCCCACGTCTAAACGGCCTTTAAACACCCCCAGGGATGGGGACTCAACCCCTCCCTGGGCAGCCTGTGCCAGTGTCTGACTGCTCTTGCTGGGAAAATATTTTTCCTGCTGCCCTGCCCTGTTGCAGTTTGAAGCCACTTCCTCTTGTTCTGTCGCTCATCACCCGTGAGAAGAGACCAGCCCCAACCTCACCTGGAAACTTGTCCCCATTTTTTGTGTGTGTAGGAAATAAGGGAAACAAGAAAACGACATGAACATCGTTTGGTCGAGGTGGACACCAGTCGCCAGCAGGAGTACGAATCCAAAATGACTCAGGCCCTGGAGGATCTGCGAAACCAGCACGACGAGCAAGTGAAGCTGTACAAGATGGAGCTGGAGCAGACCTACCAGGCTAAGGTGGGTGCTGCTGCCCCCGGCCCTGAGGGACAGGGAGGACGGTTGGTGAGAGAAAGCCACTCCCATCAGCCCTACCCTCCTGAAGGAGACAAGTAATTTCAGATGCCTCCTCGGGCGCTTGTGTGCAATGTGGTTCTAGGGAGGGTGAAGCTGGAGGTGACAGCTGGGAGTAACTTCATCCAGGAAGGGTCAGTTTGTGAGAAAACACAACTGTGAACTGTCGGTCACCACGGAGGACGTGGTGGGAACAGGGGTGTCACACAGCAGCTGGTTAGAATCATAGAATCATAGAACAGTTCAGGTTGGGAAAGACCCTTGGGATCATCAAGTCCAACCATTTACCCTACACTACAACCATTAACCCTACACTACAAGTTCACCCCTAAACCATCTCACCCAACACCACATCTAAGCGACTTCTGCGACAGGGCTCTTTTTCTTCACGTCAGTAGATCCAATTCTTCCTCCAGAGCGGAGGCGACTCGCGGTAGGTGCGACACGTGGGCTCCAAGGAGCTGGAGGGCTGAGCAGCGGGTGCGTTTCAGCGTGAGTTTTGGCCGGGATGCCAACGAGCACGGGCGGGCTGAGGGGGGCTCAGCTCACCCCCGGGACTTGAGGCTGTTGCTCCTCAGTCAGCCTGACCCAGAGGATGGCGAGGAGTCGAGTGTATCCATCACAGAAAATTCCAGTTCATCCAGCACTCAGAACGTAGAAGTAGCAGTTTGATTTTTTGGTACAGTTGCTCGTTACGGGTTTGTTGTGGTTTGGGGGATTTTTTTTGTTCTTTTTTGGTTTTTTTTAAAATACTCACTGCCTTACCTGAAGGAGTTAGGCAGCTGCCAGTTTTCTAGTTATTGAAAATACCAATAATTACAGCCATTTCTAATTCTCTTGTGGTGGAGAAACTGTGGTGCTGCTTACCTCATTCTCCACGACCCTTTGCTGAGACTCCCTTGGAATTCTTTGGTTTGAAGATTTACAGTTTGAGAAACATCTGACTACAGATACGTAACTGTTTCTTAAAGGCAGCAACAGTGTGGATGATGGATACTAAAAAGCAAAATTAAGTACAGTAGCAGTCTTGGAGTTATTCCCTCTAACCCTATTGGTTTTTAAATAGCGTAAGCAAATCCTGCTGGAATAGGAATGAAATAGATTTTCCTGGTCCTTGGGGCATTTCCTTAATGTTCTGCAATTGGCATCATAAACTGAAGCAGATTTCCATTTAACGTTATTTAAGATGAAATAGCTTCGGGTTCCTTTAGCCAAAGGATATTCGCAGGATGTCAAGCTCGGTGCGAGTGACTTGTACACGATTTGCCTTCCAGCTGGAGAACGCCAAACTGTCCTCTGAGCAAAATGACAAGGCTGCTGGTGCAGCTCGGGAGGAGTTGAAGGAGGCTCGCATGAGAATAGAAGCTCTGAGCTACCAGCTTTCTGGCCTTCAGAAACAGGTAACCCGGCTGGATTTGCTTTCGTCTCTAGTACAGAGCGCTGCACTGTCTGGATGGGTTAACTTCTCTGTCCCTTCGTGTTTTCTGAATTCTACGGAGAGAGATCCTTAATGGTCATTTGGGAGGGAGATGGATTTTTACCTTCTTGACTGTACCCACGTGGATATTTTCCGTCGTGCTGCCCACCTAGGCTAGTGCCGCGGAAGATCGCATTCGTGAGCTGGAGGAGATGATGGCTGGTGAGCGTGAGAAGTTCCGGAAGATGATCGATGCCAAGGAGAGGGAGATGGTGGATATGAGGGACCAGATACAGCAGCAGCTCACAGAGTACCAGGAACTGCTGGATGTGAAATTAGCGCTGGACATGGAGATCAGTGCTTACCGAAAACTCCTGGAAGGAGAGGAGGAAAGGTACGTAGAGATTCCACGTTCTTTTCTTAGGACGAGCAGGTGTTATTTTCATTTCCTGCGCTTACTTTTTTACCGTTTGAGCAGGAATACCCAGGTTTTGTTTCGCTGGGTCACGCTGACTTCAAGCCACATCGTGTTGTGTTGCACATGTACCTGGAACACTTACGAGTGTTCTCATCTGAAGACTGTCTTTACTTTATTTGGGTTTTTATAATGGTCTCCGAGTACACTGGAATATGTCATCCTGTGCTTGACATTCATCCTCTCTTTTTGTTGAAGTGCTTATACTTCCATGTTTTGCTGGGTTTTTTTAGATGATGTGGCTCGAGAATAGTGTGTTTAGCAGTAGATGAGGTGGAGGGTTAAGTGATCTGTGTTACTCTCATCAGCTCTGCTTCCCGTATCACCTAATACTACCAGAAAATTTCTCAGGGACGGAGAGCAGCCCTCCCTTGCCTTCTCTGCAGCCCTCCTCAGCCCTGGGGCGTAGTACAGTCTGGTTACTGAGGATGTTGTAGCACTGTTGCTGTGTGTGCAGTTCCCCGGATGAATTAATTAAAACGCTTGCTTCGTTGTGTGAAGGTTGAAGCTTTCTCCGAGTCCTTCCTCCCGTGTTACGGTCTCTCGGGCTACCTCCAGCAGCAGCAGTAGCAGCACTTCGCTTGTTCGCTCTTCCCGAGGCAAGAGAAAACGTATTGAGGCGGAGGAGCTCTCCGGCAGTGGAACGAGCGGGATTGGTACCGGGAGTATCAGCGGCAGCAGCAGCAGCAGCTTCCAGATGTCCCAGCAAGCTTCAGCCACAGGGAGCATCAGCATAGAGGAGGTGGATCTGGAGGGCAAGTACGTTCAACTGAAGAACAACTCGGAGAAGGTGAGCATCAGCGGGACTTATATATGTTTACAAATATGTAAAGGGTGAGTGTCACGAGGATGGAGCCAGGCTCTTCTCGGTGACAACCAATGATAGGACAAGGGGTAATGGGCTGAAACTGGAACATAAGAGGTTCCGCTTAAGCTCGAGAAGAAACTTCTCAGTGAGGGTGCTGGAGCCCTGGCACAGGCTGCCCAGGGAGGTTGTGGAGTCTCCTTCTCTGGAGACATTCAAGACCTGCCTGGACACGTTCCTGTGTAGCATTATCGAGGCGTTCCTGCTCTGGCAGGGGGATTGGACTTGATGATCTTTCGAGGTCCCTTCCAATCCCTGACATTCTGTGATTCTGTGACTCCAGAAAACCAGGAGGAGCTAAATTGAAATGTGGCACAGCCTTCCCTAGGTGCAATCGTGTGGAGAGCAGGAGGTGCAGCATCCTGCAGCAGTTACGGCGTGCTCGCGCGGGCGCGATGTTTGCTGCAGGAAGAGAGCATAGCCTGGCCCAAACGTCTAAACGTGTGCTGGTACCTGGCTCGTGTAAATAGCCCTGTGGGCTCTAGGCAAAACTTTTTTACATGTGAAATGTGTTTGTTTTAATTTTACCGAATGACCTCCTGGCATTGTCACATCCCAGCCTTTCAGGATGTCGACTCAGGTTCGCTGATTCCCAGACCAGGATTAAGGTGATTTACACCAAGGATCTGAAATAGCAATTTTATGTATCAATCCCCTGACGACGAGGTGTTTCAATTGCCCGCTCGGCACAATCAACACACTTCACAACAACGAGTTATTGATAAGCAAAAGCAACCGGCCTTGCCATAGAGAGCTTCCTGTTAAAGCTAGAGAGAGAGAGAAGGAAAGTGGTAGAGAAAGGAAAGATCACCCCGCCGCCCTGGATCCAGCGACGACCCTGGCACTCGCAGCAATCCTCTAGTGGCGGGCAAAGAGCGCCCGAGTGCCCGGGGTGATGTCAAGTTCCCGCCACAGACTGGGAACGAGGTTGGGGGATGCTGGGGGCTTCTGAGGGGGGGTTACCCCTCCCTCTCCCGGCTTCTTGCAGCCACAGCTCCAAGCCCTGTCCGCCCCCACAGCTCCAGGGGTGCAGGGCTGGGGCAGGGAGCTCAGCAAAGCGCTGAGTCGCCCCCCACACGAACGCAAAGAGGCACCAGGGAGGTGGCTCTGGCTTGTTTGCTGTTTGAGACATCTATCTGGTCCCTTACAGGCATTTACACTTGAGGTTCGTAGTGGCTACAGAAAAATACTTTCAAGTTAGAATGCAGATGTCTGACTACCATGTAAATAAGTTTATATTCTTGTTATTTTAGTAACAAAGAGAAAGCTCTGACGCCTGTTTGCTTTGTTTTGCTCGCCCTAAATAACCTGATGGCTCTCTCCGTTAGGATCAATCTTTGGGTAACTGGAGACTGAAAAGACAAATTGGAGATGGAGAAGAAATTGCTTACAAATTCACACCTAAGTATGTCCTCAGAGCTGGGCAGACTGTGACAGTAAGTTGTACTTGCAGTACGTCACCGACATTTTCTTTTGTTGATGCTGTGGCCGTTGTCAATCTGACGTTTCGTTCGTAGAACTTTTGGCTTCGTGGATCTTACTGCGGAGGAGCAGGATTTCAGTTAGAGGAACGTAGGACAGAAATTGAATTTTTGTATCAGCACATCAGTATTTCAGACCATTTTGACCACGGAGAAAGTTGGGGGAGGAAAAAAAAAAGTATTTTGTCAGGTGCCTCAAGGGCTGTTTGTTTTCCAACACCTTTGCTCATGTTTGGATCCCTAATCCTACTCAACCTCTTACTGAAGTAGGAACATTTCAGAGCATTCATTCAGGCTGGGAGACTTAAGACTAGATGTTCTCAGCCTTAGCTGTAGTAGAACAGCTGCTTTTCTGTGGCCTTGTATTTTATTTTCAGTCTGCACAGGTGTTCTGTCAGGAAAAAAAAAGTCTTTTAACTGGTTCAGGCTATTTCTACTTAAGTATCAGTTGCTTAGATACATAGAAAAGATTAAATTGATGCACTCCAAGCTGCATTTTATGTCTTGGCTCCATACGAGTATAGTCGTTGAGACAGTGGTAGGAAAAATATGTATTTTCAGAAATATGACTGCAATATTAGTTATTTTTTTCTTTTTTTTTTTAATGGCTAGTGTTACTTTTTGTTCTAGACTTAGAATAATATCTCATGTTGATAAAGGCAGGATGAAACTGCCGTTGGGGATTCAGAAGCAAATTGTACATAGAGAGAGGTGGGAGAATTGGGGAGTTCTGTGGATTTGAAAATCAAATGTGTGTCTGTAGCTGATTTGAGAATATCTTCTTGACTAGATTTGGGGCGCGGATGCAGGTGTATCTCATAGCCCCCCTTCTGTCCTCGTGTGGAAGAATCAAGGCAGCTGGGGCACTGGAGGAAATATCCGCACATACCTCGTGAACTCGGAAGGAGAGGTAGGATGTGGCGGGGGGGAAAGAGGCTGAGAGCTGGGTTATCCCCCAGGCCCCTCGGTTTGGGGGACAGGGCACAACGACGACAAAGCCCTCGCTTGAAGATCTCCGAAATGAGACACTATGTAAGGCTGAAATAATTGCGTAGCTGTATGTGTCTCTGAGATTTGTGGTGAGGTTTGGAGAACTCTGACCATCATCCTGATTGCATCCCCAAACTTTGTTTCTCCTGTTAAAAATACACCCTGCTACTAGTAGAGGATTTGTTTGGAATTGGGTATTTTCAGAAGAGAAAAAATGTAGTGCTGGCAGTTCAAAGTTACGTTAGCTGGTACCTACAATATCCCAGTCTGTTCGTGCTGTGATTGCCTTTAGGATCCCCGCTCGGAAACGTGTGTTTAGAGCGACTTTCTCCACAAGAAAAAATTGGCACCTATGATTTGCACCGTGCAGGTGTACGGAAGAATTCCTTAATGCTAAGAAGTGTTAACAATAATTTATTTAATAAAGGAAGCTTCTTGGGGTTTTAGAATTCTTTTTAGTGCCTGGTTTGGGACGCCGTCCTGATAATACATGCAATTTCTGTAGAGTATTTAGTAGAAATTAGAAATATTCTTAATGCCAGGTAGTCATACTGAGAAACTTTAGTTTTTCGTGTTCCGCTGTGTCTCAGAGCTGCCAGCTGGCTCGGCTGTGAGCCTGCCTAAAACTAACAACCACCTGAGATGTGGCTGCTTCCTCTCAAATCCCTGGGTAACGGAAGAAAATTCCTGAAGCTAAATGACATTACCGTGCCTCTAAGTGGACAGAAATAGGAACGTTGTTGTGGTTTGCCGGTTCCTGCCGGTTTTTGCTCGCATTTAAATCTCAGGGAAGTTGCTTTAAACCCTCCAAAATTTAATTGGGAGTGTTGTGTTGGCAGTGCAGCAAAAGCTTGAGACAGGTACAAGCTACTGACCGTCTCCTTCCCTGTCATTCGGTGCAGGAAGTTGCAGTGAGAAGTGTTACTAAATCAGTAGTCGTGCGAGAGAATGAAGAGGAAGAGGATGAAGCAGAGTTTGGAGAGGAAGACCTTTTCAACCAACAGGTAATGAGATGCACACCAGGTGTGTAAGTTGCGCCCCGTGAGGTTAGTTGGGCGTAAGATTCAGGGGAGTCCCTTCAGCGTGTGCCAGCTTTGAGCTCCCTGGTCCGCTTTCCCAAGGGACGCTTGCGGAGGGTGACCCCTGCCTGGTTTGTGACCTTGCAGCATCGCCCCAAAGCGGCGGGAGCGTCCCCTGAGCGGTTCCTCCAGGAGCTGCTGCTGGAATCGGTAACGGGGCGACTCGAGCCAGGGCTCGTGTCCGGTTGGGAGGTCAGGGTGCCTGCGGAACGTGTGACGCGTCACGGGTTTACAGCGTTGCCTCCGCACAGGCTGTTGGTGGAGGCAGTAAGATGGGTTGCAGCAGTGAGTGTTCCTACATCCCGCTGCTTGATGCTTCTCCACAGAAGAGCCTGTGCTACTCTTGCCTCAAGCAGAAAATAACCATCAGGAAATAAAACCGCTAAAAACCGGGAGAGGGGGAGCGCTTCACTGCTGCTCTCTTCAGCTCCTGGGCGCACTTCCCGATACCTCCTAGATCTGAAATAAACTTGTTTCTTCTTAATCCCACCTGTACGTTTTCGTAACCCTGAGCTAAGGGCTGTGAAATAACTGACCAACCCTTGGCAGAGTGAAAAGGAGAAACGTACCTGGTGGTATCGGAAAATGTTCGAAACTTATTTCACACTCGGGCGACCTGTTCTCCTGGTGGGTGGCCGTTAGTAGCTCCTTACCCAGAGAATCCGTTCTGTGCACGTTTGAAGTTGATTCTAATTGTGGAGCTGAGAACCAGGGCCTGGGCTTGCTAAGAACTGAGTTCAACTGTGTCTGTCTTATTTTAGGGGGATCCCAGAACAACCTCTAGAGGATGCGCAGTGATGTGAAGAAAGGAAAAAGAAACTTTTATTTGCTCTTCTTCTTTTTTTTTTTTCCCCTCATTTATTTCCTTTTATTTTTGCTATTTTTTTCCCTCCAGAGCCACTGAAAACTATTTTTATATGCATCATCTGATTTCTTTGAAGTTTACTCCTTGGTACATTTTTATAAAAAAAAAATCAAAAAAAGAACTTTACTGAACAAAACTGCCAGACTTTTTAATAGATTTCTTTATTTTTCCCTCTTTGTTGAAACACTATATTGGAATACAGTATTTTTCCCCATACAGAGTTTAAAGTCTTATGTACAAACGTGCAGCAAAAAAAGAAATTTTTAGCTAAACTGGGATGAGACTCCTTGAGTGTATGGTAAATCTGTGATTGCGTATATAAACAGGATAACTCAGAAAATAATAATAATTAAAAAAAAAAAGTTTTTAAGAAAGCAGGACCCCGGGAAGGTTTCACAGCAGTGACAGACGAGGCTGTTCCTTTCAGGGGCTCTGGACATTGTCACAAACGAGACCTTGTCGAACCGTGGAGGCGGGTTGTGACGTGCAGTCGTTCGTGATGTTCGACGTCCCGAGTTAACGACGTATTTGGCATTAAACTAAATGATCGAGATTTTAGATGTTAGAAAAGAATTATTTTCAGTTTTGGCAACGAGAAACACCGGGGATCTTAAAGGTTCTCCTGTGTAAATGTTGACTTTTTTTTAATCAGAGCTAGATGCAGCTTGTTCCTACTTCTCCTCGAAGGGGTGTTGTTGGTACCTCACGGAGCAGCACTCGTAAAAGAGCTCAGAAAGAGTTGAATGACGTTTTTTAAAGTTGAAAGGAGCTGCTGTCGTTTCGAACTTAAGCAGTGCTTTGCTCAAAGGAACCTCTACCAGGGAGTGAAGGGAGCGTAATGCTTCTTATTAAAAAAAAAAAAAGTGCTTTGTACGCGTAGGAGGTGGTTTTTATTTCGGTAGGAGGCGTTTTCTATCTGACTGTGTCCCTTCAGCTGAAGGCTTTTTTCTGCTGCGTTTCTGTGGAGATAACTCCGAGTTCCGTGAGCGTTAGTATTCCTGTAGTAGTGCACCTTTAAGCACTAGGAAAAACACGTAACTGCTCCAAAGAATGTGCAAGTCGATGTGTTTTCCACTAGTTCCTAGTCTGGGTACAGAATCGGGATACCAGCCTAGAATCCTGTTTTTACCTGCACTCTTGAACTCTGATCTTGTCCTTCAAATAGTTCAGGCTCCTCAGACGAGCTACAAAGTTTGGATGTTTTCGGTGGCTTTTGGACATTATGTTCTCGGAACAGTATCGTGACTGACAGATGTAACCTAGAGAGTCAGTTTAGTGGCTTTGACTGATGGCTTTGTAATGCAAGCAGGGTGGGAACAAAAGGCGCTTTTCTGTTAAGGTTTTCTTGAAGCTGACGGATTTGTTTTGCCGTTGAAAAATAAATCAGCGATGCTACTTTTCTCTATTGGCGTGGGATGACTGAATTAGTTCAGCTGAGAGAAATTTAAGATTACGTTTTAATCCGTTTTCCAAAGATCCATTACAAAAAAAAAAAAAATGATGTGAAGATTTGGCTGTTTGGGCTAACGGGGTGACCTTATCGCTGTACTTGGCCGGTTTTCTGATGTGATTTTCCCACTCTGCTTGAGTAGAAGGTTAAATATGTAGTAAATCATGTCTATCTCTCTGTAAAATGTATCTAGTGAAATTATGTTTCTCAGACATACTGTTATCAATTACCTTTTCGCAATTTGTTGTTAACGCTAACGAATGCAATCAACGTAAACGGATTTTTTTGCAACGCACCTTCCAACCACTGGGCAGCATTTCCCTTTCTGACCCACAGCTTCTAGAATATAATTACATAATGTTTGAGGGCTTTTTGCTTTTTTTTTTTTTTCCGCTCCCCTCTATTTATTTTTTTTTTTTACATTGGCCAGTTTTTAGATTGCTGATCCTCATTTAAGATTGTCCTGTAATTTTAAGGTTGTTCTGTGATCTTAAATACTTAAAAGCTTAATAGTTTGTAGTTAATTTGCATTTATTTTCTGTGAGATTTTATTATTTTTTTTAAAGAGTGGGCTAAGAAAGGCAGCTTAAATGAGGAAAAACCTCTTGCTACCTGAGCCATAAGTTTTCTTTACAGCTACTGTATGGGAAGTGTGTCTTCTTGTAGCCTTAAGGACTGGTGCTGGCAGATCTTTTGTGATGAGCACCGTGCCCCTCAGTAACAATCCTTGGATTTGGAGCCGTGTTCTTTCGGAACACGATTTATTTTATCCTTGGGTGCCACGGTTGGGTACATCCGGGTGTTCGTATCAAACAGCGACGGACACGGTAGGGAAAGCCAAATGCCAGCAGTGGGAGCGCGGGTGCTCCTGTCACCGCAGGGCTTTCGAAAAGGCTACTAAAAAATAAAAAAAGAATTCCCAACTGTAAATTACCAAGACACAGAAAAACTACTGTATTCCACGTACCTGCGTTTTGTGTGCGCGTCCTCTCTAGACGCCGTCCGTTCCTCTTGCTTTCGATGCTGAGCTTCAGTGTGACATCGTGGTCCCTTAGAGCTGGTGCCCCGTGCTGGGAGGTTTGTTGGCTTGACCAGACCAAAAAGCATTTGTATTTTTTTTGCCCCCCTTCCATATCTTTCAAGGATTTTTTTTTTTTTTTTCCACACTAATTAAAGTTTTTGGTTCAACTAAAAAATCCAGTGTCCCCTTGCCCTCTTTTCCCGTGTGATCCTGTACGTGAACCACTCTTGGAGTCGGAGGACAGTCAGCACTTGGACTCCTGCGTCTGAAGAGCTTAAATAGATTTGACTTGTCAGGAGAAAAAAATATTTTAAGGCTTCTCTGGTTAGGGAAATGAGCCAGCATAGCTTTTATCAGAGTAGTTGCTTGAGTGTAACTACCCCTGTTCTCATTCCAAAAGAATAAGCAAACAACTTGATTCTGGGTGGAATAGTAAAACTGATTCCTAAACGATTCTCACTGGTTAAGAGGGCGAAGGACCAACAGCGGAGTCGTTAAGCCCGTCTCTCATTGTGTAGTTCATTCCAGAATATCACATAAAATATGATAAACACCTTCTGCCCAATCCTAAACCCGTTCCGTGTGAGGGTGCTGGTGTCGGAACAAGTCCATCCCTCTGCAGAGCCGTCGGTATCGGGGCACCCGCGGGCTGAGACGGGCTTGCAGAGCCCCTGCCGCTCCCCGCCGCCTCCTTCCCCCTCGCTTCGTAGCTCTTCCTTCAGCTGCTGCGTCGCGGCGACGTGTTCCAAGCGGTGGAGCGGCTGCGCTTCCTTTGCTGCCGCACAGCTTGATCGCCCGAGCTCGGGCTCCTTCAGGACTCGAGATTTGCCCTGACCAAACCGGGAGCTGACGCCGACATCGAGGGCGCCGCTCCGCCGTTGGGTGGGAGCTGGCTGGCGCAGCCTGTGCTTGTAGCAGGAACCAAAAGTCTCAGGAAGAAACCAAGCACCTGCTTCCCGCGACGGCAAAGCCGGACGAGCTTGCCTGCGGCTTGCGTTAGCCCCGAGAATCGCGGCGCGAAGCAGACCGTACTGTGAAAGGAGATCGCTTACTGTGCGCGTACCCTTGAGCAACAGGACACCTCACGTTCCGTTCAGGGATCTTGCTGGGTTTCGTACGCCCCTTTTTCTTCTTTTTAACGCTCATCCTTCTTGAAGGCCCTTTAACTGCAAGCTGAGCAGGGATTAGTTCGAAGAGGCTTGTAGGAATCCTCTCCACAGCCCCGAATGTCTGAGAATCTGTTTCTTTTGTGCGCGCCGGCAGAGTTTGGTGCTGTAGGAAGCGCGCGTGGCCGCGTGTTTTCCCTCTCTTGTAGCCACTTCTCTCACTTCCTCACTGTTGAGCCGTTCTCTGTCTTTCTCTGTCTTCTTTTGAAAGTCTTACCTGCAAGCAAAGGTCTCTCCGTGGTCGATACTGGATTTTATTGCCACTGTTGGGTCCAAACCCTGTGTGAGCAGGACGCAAAAGCCTTGTTGTAAACCAGTGAGTGGAAGGTGAGATGGTGATTGCATTTCTCAAAGCATTGTTCTAGCTGAATCTCAAGACAAACGATATCGGAGAGGGTTTTTTCCTCACTTAAAAATGGCCTGGGAAACAGAATTTTTATTTGCCCTTCAATATGCTTAGCTTTAAACCAGTTTAAAATAATTTAAAAGTGTTTGGGTTTTTTTTTTTTTTTATACAAGACCATATTTACATGCGATTATTATTTGTAAACATAATGCCTTTCTTGAAATGGTAAGGTCTAGAGAGTGACAAGGATGCTTAATATTAAAAGACTCGCTTCCGAATAGCACGAGCGGTGAATTGACTCGGAGTTGGCGAAAATAAAATCCAATTTATTGAACTTCCAAATTATCTAGTTAGCTTTTAATGAAGTGACGATTGCGTGTTGATAAGGTAGATGTTCTTGTGTGTTCCAACGACCCAGATCATCATCACACTAAAATTACGAGCAATAAGCTATTTTAAACAAGTTTAAGCCAAAACGCTTCCCATTCGGGCACAAAACACAGTCGAACTCTATTTTCCTAACAGTGATGCCTTGTGACTTGAATTGTGATTTATTTTTTTTTTCGTCGTCGTTGTTGTTAACGCAATGTTTATTTAGGTAGATCTGGTTCTAGGTCACTGATCAGCTTCACTGACCACCTCTGGTCAGCTGCTGCGGGTGAGTTTTTGGAAGGTTCGAGTTTTTAAAGTAAGGAGTTGCGAAAAAGGTTGCAAATTGAAATACGAATCCATGAAAACGAGCACGCGGAACTTACGAAAACTACGTTAATGATCTAGACTTTATCATTTCAAAGTGGTTTGTTTTCTTTTTTTTTTTTCTTTCTAGAATATGCATGCCAAACGTCTTGTCTTTTTCAATGATTTGTAATATACATTTTATGACTGGAAACTTTTTGTACAACACACTCGAATAAATGTTTTGCATTTTATTCGCTGCTTTCTTGTCATTTCACCGACGCAAACGTGGGACAGCTGAGACGGCCAAGAAGGTTGATCACATCCTGGGGTGTGTTAGAAGGAGGGTGGCTGGTAGGTCCAGAGAGGTTCTCTTGCCCCTCTGCTCTGCCCTGGGGAGGCCACATCTGGAATCTTGTGTCCAGTTCTGGGCCCCTCAGCTCCAGAGAGACGAGAACTGCTGGAGAGAGCCCAGCGCAGCCACAGGGATGATGGAGGGAGTAGAACATCTCCCTGGTGAGGAAAGGCTGAAGGAGCTGGGGCTGTTCAGCTTGGAGAAGAGGAGGCTGAGGGGTGACCTCATGAATGTTCATAAATATGTAGAGGGTGAGTGTCAGGAGGACGGAGCCAGGCTCTGCTCAGGGATGTCCAGTGACAGGACAAGGGGCAATGGGTGCAAGTTGGAACATAGGAGGTTCCATAAAAATATTAGAAAAAACTTCTTGGCTGTGCAGGTGCCGGAGCCCTGGCCCAGGCTGCCCAGAGAGGGTGTGGAGTCTCCTGCTCTGGAGACTTTCCAACCCGCCTGGACGCGTTCCTGTGGGACCGCCCTGGGTGACCCTGCTCTGGCAGGGGGCTGGATTAGATGATCTTTGAGGTGCCTTCCAACCTCTAACACTGTGACTCTGTAACCTTCCTGTGTGGGGGGCGATGGGGGACGAGGAGCTGCCCATGCTCCCGGATCAGCTGCAGAACCCAGTGCGCCTTCTCTCTAAGCTGAGCAAGAGCGCTGCCCTCTGCCATCGCCAGCAAAACCGACCGGGACCGGCTTTTTTATCTGCTCCAGCTACTCGTCCCCTTCCCTCCTGGTCTGCCCACAGGAGGGATCGTTCCCATTTAGCCCAACGGCTCCTGACTTGAGGGGACGAGAGTGGGTCCCGAGCGCCAGCAGCGATGGGGAAGCCAGAGCTGGGTGGAAGCGCTGTGGTGAGCTGCCCCCTTCGTCGTTGCCCGGCGCCGTTTCCAGCCGCTGCTTCTCACCGAGCCGTGAACTGCCACGTCTGTAGCTCTGGCTGCCGGCAGCTCTGCGAGGTGTAAATGGTTTCTTTCTCCAGCGGACAGACCCACAGACGGGACGGGGTTTTCTGCGATCCGCCTTCTGAGCCAAGGTGGGAGCAGTTCTGGCTTTCACTCTGCTGTACCACCCAGCTCCTCATCTAGCGGAGAGATCAGCAACCATCTCCTTCCCGTAGGTCGCACCTACTTCCCAAAAAAGCTCTGTAGCAGTGCTGGCTCCTGTTTGCTTCTGCATTCGTACTTTAATGGGGGACGTACCGTCGTGGAATTACCGCGGGCTTAAAGGCAGCTTCGAGCCGCTTGCCCGATTCAGCCAAGGCAAAGGGAACCATCAATGGGCAGAAGAATTAATTCCAGGGAGAATTCACTGGGGGATTGTTCTTCCCCAGATCTTAGCGCCCTTAGTTCATGCCGGGAGGGAGCTGGGCAGCATTTAAACCTTGGGTTCGAGCCGCTTTAGGTCCCCCCGCATCGTCTCAGCCCTGGGTGAGGCCGTGCTCGTGGCCCGGGCCCAGGCACCACCCGGATCACGGAATGTCAGCGGTTGGAAGGGACCTCAACAGATCGTCTTTCGCTATCTTAAGAGAGACATTGAGATGCTGGAACGGGTCCTGAGAAGGGCAGCGAAGCTGGGGAGGGGTCTGGAGAACAAGTCTGATGAGAAGCAGCTGAGGGAGCTGGGGCTCTGTAACCTGGAGAAGAGGAGGCCGAGGGGAGACCTCATCGCTCGCCACAACGCCCTGACAGGAGGGGGTAGGGAGGCGGGTGCTGGTCTCTTCTCCCAAGTTACTAATGATGGGACAAGAGGAAATGGCCTCCAGTTGCACCAGCAGAGGTTTAGATTAGAATTTTGGAAAAAAATCGGTGCTGAAAGAGTTGTGGGGCATTGGAACAGGCTGTCCCAGGGGAGTGGTAGAGTCACCATGGCTGGAGGTGTTCACAAAATGTGTGGTTGTGGCACTTTGGGACATAGTTTAGTGGTCATGGCAGCATTTGGTGGGTGGTTGGACCAGATGTTTTCCAACCTCAATGATTCTGTGATTCCATCACCCAGTGCCACCCCCTGCCAGAGCAGGGTCACCCAGGGCAGCCCCACAGGAACGCGTCCAGGCGGGTTGGAAAGTCTCCAGAGCAGGAGACTCCACACCCTCTCTGGGCAGCCTGGGCCAGGGCTCCGGCACCCACACAGGGAAAAAGCTTTTCCTCATGTTTTTGTGGAACCTCCTGTGCCCCAGCTGGCACTCATTGCCCCTTGTCCTGTCACTGGACATCCCTGAGCAGAGCCTGGCTCCGTCCCCCTGACACCCTCTACATATTCACGAACACGAATGACTCCAGGCTGACCAGCCGCAGCTCCTCAGCCTTTCCTCCCGGGGGCAGCTGTTCCATCCCTCCAGCACCCCTGGGGCTCCGCGCTGGGCACTTTCCCGCCCCGGTACTGAAAACGCTCCCTCGGGACGCCGTCCCCGGGGCCGGCGGTGGCACCGGAGCTCGGCCTGCACCGCGACACGGGCCTCGGGCCACCTGACCCGCCGCCCAGGGCCCGACCCCGCCCGGGCAGGCGCGGGGCGCGCCGGGAGCCGTAGTGCCGCGGAGCCGCCATTTCCCCGGCAGCAGCGTGGGGCCGCCGCCCGCCATGGAGAGCGGCTTCGGCTCCGACTTCGGCTCCGACTTCGGCTCCGGGGGTGGCGGCGGCGGCGGCGCGGGGAAGCTGGACCCGGGGCTGATCATGGAGCAGGTGAAGGTGCAGATCGCCGTGGCCAACGCGCAGGAGCTCTTGCAGGTCAGGAGGGGCTGGGGGGGGGGATGTCCCGGCCTCGCTGAGACCGAGCCCCGGCCCCGGCTGGTCCCGGCCGGGCGGCGGCGGCCCCGCGGGCCGGGGCCGGTGCTCGGGGCCCGGCGGCGGCCGCTCTCACGGGCTCTCTCCGCAGCGCATGACGGACAAGTGCTTTCGGAAGTGCATCGGGAAGCCCGGCGGCGGCCTCGACAACTCGGAGCAGGTGAGAGCGGGGCGGCGCGGCCGGGGGGAGCGGGACCCGCGGCCTCCCCCTCCCCGGTCCCCCCGGCCCCGGCGCTGAGCGCTCCGCCCGCCCCGCAGAAGTGCATCGCCATGTGCATGGACCGCTACATGGACGCCTGGAACACGGTCTCCCGAGCCTACAACTCCCGGCTGCAGCGGGAGAGAGCCAACATGTGAGGAGGGGACGCTCCTGGAGCAAGAAGGGACCGTGCGGGTGAGGGACGTGCAGCCAGGCCGGGGCTGGGAGCCTGCTGCCCCTCCAGCCCCCGCCCTGGCGGAGCAATAAACCCTCGCTGAACCGTTTGCATCCGTTGGCGTTTATTAGCACCAGCCCCAGGAGCGAGGGGATTCTCTTGAGAGCCACCGGGAGCTGCTCGGTTTGCCTCGCGCCCCGCTCAGCGCTGCGGGCCGGCTGAGGTGCAGGGCAGCTGGTCAGTCCCCGCTGAAGGGGCTGCGAGAGGCAAGGAGCCTTCTGTGGAAAAGGGGAGCCGAGCCACCGACCCTGTCCCCTTGCCCAGGAAGCAAGAATGGACCCGGCCATCAGGTAGTTACTCGGTCGCTTTTCGTCAGTGGAAAAGCTGCCGTAGATGCTCAGCTCGCCACGCGTGGCTCTTTCGTCCCTTGTGTCCGCGTAGCTGCGTGTGGGGCTCGCTTTCGGGCGCATACGTTTTGACTGGGCTCGCTCAGGGCAGCAGGATTGCTCTCGCTAGGTTTGCAGCACAGCCTTGCGAAAAAGCACAGCTGGGGATGGAAAGAGTTGGCAAGCGCTCGGGGTGATTTCTTTGTAGAAGGAAATGTGTCGTGTGGCTGTGATGTTCTGTAGCGCCTGGCTCTGGCGTAGCCGTTCCATCTTGGGGCCTGCCTTCTGGGCATCGTTTTTCTGAGGGAGGAGCACTTCTGCAACAGGACTTGGGTCTGCTCTGAGGCTGAGCTCTGTGGTGCTCCCACACCTCTCCTGGGCAGGCTGGTTTGTGCTGTGTACTCAGCAGCGTGCAAAGCAGCTGGAAGAGGAGACTTGGAAATTAAAAATGCCCATGCCCCTGTAGTGAGATTTTTGAAATCCCTTCTGAAGCTCTTCTGTCTTTTTTAAAACATTTCATTATTTGCTGGGGCAGGGAGACAGACTGGAAGAATGACATCTTCTTACGTGAGAGGACACTCAGAGAGATGTGGGAGAACCTGATGTCATTTAACCTCCCAATGTGGTGGTTCCTGTGAAGGGACTAACGTGCTCTCACATGAGGTAAACTGTCAGGAGATAACTGAATATTTGGACTAAGTGAAGCTGAACTGGAGTTCCCCATTTGCGCAGCAGTGCCATTTCACTGGTGGGAGTGTCCCACAAGTGTTCCAGCCGTGCATCTGAACCCATCCTGAGCTGAGCCTCTGCTTAGCACTCTAGCTTGGAAAGTTGGTGGCTCTCACTGCCAGCTGGACCGGGAGAGAAGCAGCCCCTTGCTGTCCCCAAATGCAGAGCTTCAGTGCCGAAGGCCAGCAGTGCGTTTGAGGCACTGGCTGCTGTTCAGTGTTGGTGGCTGAATCTATGAGGAGATGTCCAAGTCAGCCAAAGGTTTGGCATGTGAACGCTCTGGCAGTGTTTTCTTGTGAACAAAGACGCCCAGTGTGCCTTATGCTGGGACCTGACTCCCCACTGAAGGGGGTGTATCCTTGGGCTGCTGTCTTAGCACTTGGAATTTTTCCCATCGAGCTTAACCAGAGCGGTGTTCTGTGCGGCGATGCCTCAGTCTTTGTCCATTTAATCACCTGTTCCCTTATGCAGAGGCAGCTGGGGGCATGTGAGAAGCCTCCTGATTCTCTTAACACAAATGAGGGTCTGTGCAGTCCGTACTCCAGGCGGTTTAGCCCTCTGTGATCAAATGGGGAGCCAGAGGATCATCCCTGAGTTTACCAGCACCAAGGAGTGAGTGGAGACGGCAGCACACCCTTTCCAAAAGCCATTGCACGGGCAACAGCTCCCTCAAGGCATTGAGGTCTGAGGCTTTAGCGAGGGCTTAACTCTGGGCTGCAGGCAAAGTTCACTTCTCTCTTGGCTTGGCTTTGGAAGGGCAGCTCATAGACAGAGGTCAGCCAAGCTACAGGTATCATTTGCAGATGTTTTGGGCACCCCTCCAGCTAGAAAGGCCACATTTTAATGCATAGTGTGTTTGGCCAGGTCTTGGGACAGGCCTCATTTATTTATAGAAAACATCTAGAATTACACCTTTCTATGCAAAGCAGTTGTCAAACATAACATTCTGTGAAAAGCCCTGCAGTGGGTCACAAGACACGGGCTTTTGCTTAATACCTGCAGGCCATCTTCACCCCTTGGCAGCATCATTTAAAAAAAGTACAATAGCTGAGGTGTTAGTGCATCCTCTGGCAATGACTCCTCTCGTTCGTCGCCTTCCCTGAGTGGTGAAATGCAGCTTCAGAGCTTGAGGTTCTGCGCGATCCAGCCCTGGACAGCTGTGACTTTGGTGTAGACACCAGGGAAGTATGGCCTGGCACAGCCATAGCCCCAGCTGGTGATTCCTGCCAGAAACCACTTCCCTGAGGGTTCTTGACACGCCAGGGGCCCACCTGCATCGCCCTGCGGAGAGAGGAAAACGGGTCCTGTATCAAGTCACAGAGGCAGGAGCTGATGGAGCTGGGTGGACAGGCAGCTGAGCTACGAGAGGCAGAGCAAGGCCATGCTGAGCTTCGCACAGGTTTGCTCCGTCCCAGCTGCAGCATTCGCTGCTCTCGCACTCACCGAGCAGCTGTCGACGGTGCCCTGGGGGAAGCCGGCACACAGCATCCTGCTGCTGATCTGCACCGGGTAGAACTTCTTGCAGGCCTGGTCTGCGATCATGTTCACTGCTGCTTTTTGCAGGTGCTTTGACATGAGACCTGAGGAGATGAATAGCTCCGTCACCTTGGCGCAGAGCCCGCGAGAAGCAGCAGCACGCGTAGGAGCCGGGTCTCTGCGGCCTTGCTTGCCAAAGGGAGAGCCCTGCACTGAGGAAAGGGAATCGGGCCTGGCTCCTCCCCAGCAGAGCAAGCACGGGAGAGTCCCTTTGGTGTGTAGTTTGTCCAGCAGCTCGGCTGACCAGACAGAAATGGTATCGGGGTGGTGCTGGTACTGCAGGAGCACAGCTGGAGCAGCTGCTACAGGGATGGGGAGCAAGGTGGCTGCAGCGTGGGAAGGCTGCCAGAGGGCAGAGGTGTAACCAGATGGAGAAGTGCAGGGCGGCTGGGGAGGAGGTGGTGGTGACACCCGGCCTTGCCCGGGTTGGTGTCCCCTGCGGGGTCCAGCCTGGCACGAGGAGTGCCTGGAGCAGGGGACTTGCAGGGTGGGGGGCACTGAGTTTGCCCATCATGGGTGTGGGGGAGCCCTCTCGGCCAGTACCTCCTTCCTTCGTGGAGCCCCAGCCTGTGATGAAGCATCTGGCTCCTTCATGGAAGACGTGCGAATTGTCTGGGAGACAGATAGGTTTGATGGTGTTGCTGAACTTGACGGGCGTGTTCAGCTCGAGCAGTGCCACGTCGTAGTCCAGGCTGTAGACGTTGTAAAAAGGGTGCTTGTAGATACGGAATATTTTCTCCATTTTGCCATCGACGCCGCTCAGGAAGGGTGTTCCTAGAAAGGCCACCCACATTTTGGGGTCACTGTAACTGCAGAAAGACAGCAAACCTGGCTGTTAGGAGCCTCACGAGAAGGGCTGTTCCTCCACTCGTGGGGCTGGGACACCCTATGGCCACAGCTCCGTCACACTGTGGACGTGCCCAGGCTTTGCTCTGCTCATTCCTCTTCACGCTTACCCGTAGGGGCCCATCTGTGGAGGGGAGGGGGTGCTTCCCGTGGGGCGCAGCGCCCCAGCCATGGTGCTGGGCTGCGAGGAAGGGCAAGGGCTGGCGGGGATGAGGCCAAGAGCCGTCCGGCTTCCCCAGCCCGCCTCAGACTTACATGTCAAAGCAGTGAGCTGCAGAGAGCAGCCACCGGTCGGCAATGAGGACGGCCCCGCACTTGTGCTCCTTCCGCCGAAGCCAAAGACTGACTTGCCAGGGCCATTCTCCTCGGGCCGCGGTGCTGCCGCCCACGATCTTGCTGAAGGCCAGAGCGCTTGTTGAGCCACAGTCTGGGAGAGAAGAAAAGGCGCCGCGGTTTTGCGTAACCGTAAGTGAAAGGGGCATCTGCCCTCCTCGCCCAGGCTGTGCCAGGGGGCAGCCTTCTGGGGAGACATACACGGGGCTGAAGGATGTTTTACGAGTTCCATCTGGGGCAAGGCTTGGCAGACGTGGCTTGGTTTGGGGGCTCATTACCACAGATCACACCTTCCAAGGATGTGGTACGTGAGGAAGGGGTGTTTGGTTGGACTGGCTGAGCTATCACGCAGCAAGGGATGCTCAGTGCAAGGAGCAGTCCCAGAGATGACAAGGCTGCAGAGCTCTTACCAGCGTGTCCCACCAGACCAACTGGCCAGGAGGCCGGTGTGCTGGGAAGTGGGTTCTAATGTTAACAGCAAAGGAGAAGAGGCCACGTTTTCTGGCAGAACAATTGGACCCTGCTCATCCAGCTTTATCATGTTGCAGGCTCTGGCAAACCAAGTAGGAGCTGGACCGCAAGGGGCTGGCCCAGGCCCCCGGTGTGCGACGAGGGGCCCAGGACGGCGCACGTGAAGTTGGGGGGTTGCCCTGGGGAGTCTGGGCAACGTAGAATAAGGCTGGGCAGCAGTTGCAGGTTGCAAAGCAGTACTCACCGCAGTTGCGCTCATCAAAGCCGTTGCTGCAGTCAACAATGCCGTCACATTCAGGATTTTCTTTTCCAATACAGACCTGGCTGGAGCACTTGAAGGTGAGGCTGGTACAAGGCACCACTGGAAGGCAATAACCCATGGCCTGCTCAGTACCCTCTGTGCTGCAGGTCTCCTACCAACATGTCAATAAATCTGCCATCAGTTTTACCTGGGGTTTGGGTGGACTTGGCAGGCCCAGAGGTTTCCAGAGCTGTGGAGGTTTCTTTCATGGTTGTGGTCGTCTTCATCCCCAGGATGGTTCGGTTGGTTGGACTTGCAGCAGTTGTGCTGGGCTGGTGGGTGAGGATGGCTGCAGAAGTTCTAGTGATGGATGAACTGGACGGGGTGTCTGTACCCAGACTGGGCAACTGTGAGATGGTTTCCAGGATCCAGTCTTTGAGTTTGGTAATTCTGGAGTACACACCGGGTTTCATAGCTTGAGCGCAACCGATACCCCAGCTCACGATGCCAGCCAGGTAAAACACTCCTGGGGTCAGCTCGCAGGCCAAGGGTCCACCTGAATCTCCCTGAGGAAGAAGCAAGGCCATGGCTGCTCAGCCCGGTCTCCCCAAGACACATCTACATGGAGCTGCTCTTCAGCCACACCGGGAGGACTTAGCAAGCCCCAAACTCTGCTTCCTCCAGCACCGCGGGGCTGTTTGCTGCCGTGCAGCAGGTGTGCAAGAGATGAGTGTGCAGAGGCTGAAGCTGAGGTCGGTGGCTCAGCCTGGCTGCGCAGACACAAGTGGCATTTGTCACCAGGTAGCTCCTGACAGCACTTTTCACAAGTGAGGGGCAGCCACCACCAGCTCCCACAGGAGGAGACCTGCTTCAGCCAGTCTGGCCGGGCAGAGCAGTGGGATGTTGCTTTACGTCCTGTTTAACTTGATGGAGCTTTATTTACTTTTCTAAAGCTCCAAGGCAGGGGGCTGCATTTCTGAGCCAAGGTACGGGTGGGTTACAGCCTGCCTGCAGCAGCTGAGTAAATACTGCCCAAGGATGTGCTGAGGCTGTGAACTGGCCATAATAATCCAAATAATCCAATTGGAATAATCCAAAAAGGAACAGGGAAATTCCAGCTCTTACCTGGCATGAGTCTATCTTGCCCTCCAGGAAGCCGGCACAGATCATTCGGTCAGTGAGGGAGAAGTTGTAGAGGAAGTTGCAGGTATCCTGGTCTATGATGGCCACAGAAGCCTTCTGCAGGGTCTCTGGGTTGGTAACTGCAGGGAAACCAGGGAGTTTGTGAGTGCAGCAGAGGGAAGTGGGAACTAACGGTTTTTAGACTCGCCCAATACACATTTCAGGAAAACCAGCTCTAATCCCACACAGGGGTTGAGTCCTGTGTGAGCTGCTCTCTCAGCAGTCCTGAAGCTCCTGGCTCAGCCCAGGGAGCAGTTTCATACCCGTGCTGCACGCAGGCAGCAAGGTTCTGGTGTTTTGACACTTGGAGGGAGCTGGGGCTGTTCAGCTGGAGGAGAGGAGGCTCCAGGGGGACCTTATAGCGACCTCCCAGTGCCTGGAGGGGCTGCAGGAGAGCTGGGGAGGAGCTGTTCACAAGGGTGTGCAGCGACAGGACGAGGGGCAGTGGTTCTAGACTAGAGCAGGGGAGGCTGAGATTAAACGTTAGGAAGAAGTTCTTTGCTCTGAGGGTGGTGAGACACTGGCACAGGTTGCCCAGAGAGGTGGTGGAGGCTCCATCCATGGAGACATCCAAGGTCGGGCTGGACGGGGCTCTGAGCAACCTGCTCTGGTGGGAGAGAGGTGTCCCTGCCCATGGTGGGGGGGTAGAACAAGATGATCTTTAAGGTCCCTTTTAACCCAACCCATTTTGTGATTCTCTTGTTTGCTGGTGGTTCTTAAATAACCGCAGTTCAAGGTAGTGCCCTGTGTGCCCTTACTCTTGCTTGTTCTTGTGTTTCTGTGGTTCCTGACTGTCCCCCGTCCCGTTTGCTCCCAGGACGGGCTGGGTTGCAGTGGCACAGGCTTTGCTGCCCTGCCTGTCACTGCTCCAGAGTAAACCCACTGCTCACCCATCACTGCTTACCGTTCCCTTCTTGGAGGTTACCCCACCCAGAAATCACGCATCTCTTGCCAACAGGAAACTTCTGCACAGCCAGTGGGAGACAGATGGGCTGGATGTATTTGTTGAAGACAAGGGGTCTTGCCAGCTCAAGCAGAGCCACGTCAAAGTCCAGAAAAACCGGGTTGAAGAGGGGATGCTGGATCACTCTTGTCACGTTGACTTTCACTGCGTTCCCATCCGTGCCGTTCAGCGATGTGGTTCCCACGTAGGCTTCAATCTCTTCTGGGTTTGTCCTGCAAACACATGATCCTGAACGTGCGTGCTCCCACACGTGTGCCTAACATGAATCCTAACATTTAAATTGTAGACAACTTTAAGTGGTCAGTGTTTGAAATCTTACTTCACTGAGGCAGAGCCCGGCACAGAGAAGCAGCCCTGCTAAGACAGGCCCAGCCAACTGTTTCCAGCAGTGGCACATGTTGGATGTCTCCTGAAGAGCAGGTAAACATGCAGAAATCCTCCAGAAATTTGTGATTTCAGGAGCGTTCTGGCACACAGATGGTGTCTCTATATTCAATAACTCTTGATGGATTTGCGGATTTTATTTGGAATTTTTCTAGAGTTGTGGTTTATTCTTTTTTTTTTAACCCCAGGTAAATTTTAAACATTCCGTTTAAATGACATTTATGAAGAAGGGCTTCCTTTTGACTGTTTTCCACCTGCTCTTCATGGTTATCAGGTATCTTACAAAAACAGTAGGAAGGAATTCCCTAGGCGCTTTGTCTGTACCCTTTGTAATTGTCTAAGCAGTCCCTGTCACACACTCCCTTCCCACCTAGTTTTTGTATTACCTAAGTCTAGTCTGATCTATTTTGTGGTGCTGCTCCACACACAGCCCATCCCTGCGTCCTCGTTTAGCCTTTTTACCACCTTATTCCAGCACTGCCTGCAATGTTTGAGAAACCGTACGCTCTGGATTACCAGCAACGTACTTGTAACCTCGGTTGTTCTTCTAATAATTGTCAGCATCCTCTTGCTTGTTCTCATGGCAATATCCAGAATATTTCAGACCCTTTTCCTGAATGGTAAAAGCTGACCCATCATCATCTGCAGACGTAGCACCGCGTTTTTGCTGCATCACACTTCACACTTGTATTTCACCTGTTGCTTTACTGCCCAGCTATTTAATGCATAAGGTTGTCTCGAAACTCTTCACAGCTAGTCCCCCATCTTTCCTGCCTTCAGGGATTTTTATTCTTGACAAACATTTTCCTCTTGCTGCTCATTTCTTTATCTAGGTTATTTATAAACCTGGGCTCGGGCTCTTGCTGTGTAACAGATCTGTGCAGGACTGAACTGACCATCTTCCCTTTAACACCTGACCACGTGTCTCTATTTCCTACATTACAGTCAATTTTTAAGGTTAAGTTTCTTGAAGAAACTCTTGTAGCACCTGTCCTTTACATGTGTTGTCCTTGCTCCCTCCCAGGCTACATTAACCTTTTCCTGCCTCATCCCATCCTCCCCACAAAACCCCTTTTTACTATGAAGCTCTGACTGTCACAAAAATTCACATCCAGTGCGTGTTCCTTTTTTTTTTTCTCCCCCCCCGTGACTCCAGTGCCACAGCTGGGGGTTCGGCCGCGTGGAGCTGCGCAGCTCAGCGCTGGGCACGGCCGAGCTGGAGCAGCAGCGCCGGCAGGGGTGGGCTCTTACTCGTTGAAGCAGTGAGCTGCCGACAGCAGCCAGCGGTCCCCAATTACGGTGGCTCCACAGAAGTGCCTCGAGTCTTCCTTCAGGCTGACTTGCCAGGGGATCTCTCCTCTGGAAGCATCTGTTCCTCCCACGATCTTGCTGGGTTTAGAGAAGCCAGGTCGTCCTCCGCACTCTGAACAAAAGCCAAAGCACGACTTGTGAGTGCTCCCAGCAGAAGACAAGCAAAGAGGGACTTTTGCTCTAGCTGAGCAGTAGCTCTGAGCAGGGACAGGGCAGGGCTGCAGTGTGAGGCATCTGCCCAGGTCCCGATGGCAGCCGTGCGCAACCACGCGTGGGCTTTCACCCTGACTGCTCTCCTGCAGCTTGCTCTTGGCAAGTCCTTAATCCTGTGCCTTTCTCAAAGGCAGAGTCACCAGCAGCTCCGTGCCTCTTAGCCTTGCTATTCCAGATGAAAAGTTAATCCTAAATTTAGAAAAAATACCCTCCATCTGTAATCTCCTGACAGAGCTGCTGGGAGGGCTCCTTGGGGCTGGCAGATCATCCTATAGACACTTCTCAGGGAGAAGATGCGGGGCTGCGGTGAAGTTGTAGCCGTCACCTTTGAACTGCTGGGTGAGCCTTGGGTGACAAGCCAAAGTGAGTGGCCAACGCGTTAAACAGTGCCAGGTGCTGCTGGTGTCCCTTAGCACCCTGCCCCAGGCCCCCCAACTGCACCTTCAGTTGCACAAGCAAAGGAGCCCTTGGGATTCATCAGGCAGGTGCTGTCACTTCGTGCCCTGGCCCTTTGCTCTCAGGCAAGAGTTGTGTGCGTCACCCTCCCAAAGGTCGGTTTCAGCTCAGTGGAAGAACAAACCCGACATCTGGGCCTGTACCAGCCTCTCTCCCTGCTGGGGTGCACCCACCCTGTAGGTGCTCATACCTTGTGGTCTTGATGGAGTCGCTGGCTTGCTGGCAGCCGGGGCTGGTGACGTGGTGGGGACGGCTCTGGCGGTGGTGGTGGCGTTGAGCTCTTCAGATCTGACCGTGTCACTGTCAATACTGGAGTGTATTAGAGGGACCGTGTCGGCTATGGAGGTGGGGAAGGCAGAAATAGCATCCAAGATCCAGTCTCTGAGTTTGATAACACGTGTGTAAACCCCGGGTCGCCTGGCTTCAGCACATCCAATTCCCCAACTCACGATTCCCGCCAGGAAAAACTTGCCAGATGGTTCTTGGCAAACCAAGGGCCCACCAGAGTCACCCTGCAAGAGAAGCCAGATGGTGAGCTCTCCCCGGGGACACTCCAAGCTCGCCCTGGCCACGCTCAGCATCCCTCTGCGATTCCCAGCTCCCCTCTGCTCATTTAGTCCAGCCTAGTGCTGGGTGAAGCATCTCCTGTGCTGCCCTTTGGCTGCTCCTCTCAGTGGGCACAGCCTCCTGCTGTTAAGCAGTAGCCCTTGATATGCCAGAAAAGCACGAGGGCTTCCTCCACAGAATGTAGGGTGAGCATTCCTGCTGGTTTAATCATTTGTTAAACTGCTGCTCTTAAGCCCAGCAGCCCCTGAACAGCCAGATGCCGGGTGTTCGTTGCGTGATACACAACCCAGGGATGCCGTGCCAAGCTTGGCGTGATGTTTTCTAGGTACTGTGGGGCCACATGAGTGTCCCTGGGGTAGGACGTGGTGGCTGCGAAGCTGACAGTGCCTTCTAGGGGCTGAACTGCCCCAGGTGTGTAATGAATAGCCAGATGGGTCACATCCATCATTCGGCCTCAAATCTTCCCTTCTTGGCCCCTTCTCCGGTGTCTGTGCTGCATTTGATGCAGAAATATGAAGCGCTACCACCAGAGACGGGCAGTTTCGCTGCGGTGGTGTGAAGGGTTGGAAACCTCCTCTCCCCATGCACTGTGAAAGGCAGGATTTTCTCCAGCTGACCACCTGCAACTCCAGGCTGGATAAAAGCTGACTAGGGAAAACACCAAACTGTTCGCCAAAACCTGTAGCGTATGTTTTAGTCTCTGCTGCTGCCCTTCGCCATCTGGATTTTGATGTGAGGAACTGCCAGGTACGTTGGTAGCACCAGCCCTGATTACAGCTCAGGAAAAGCAGTTAAACAGCCAAAAGAGCCCCTTAAAGAGCAGTGCTGTGCTCTAAGCACTATAGAATATATTGTCTTCTGCATCCACGCTTTGGTCAAAGGCATGGCCTCAAACCTTGGGGGAGAATCATGACCATGGGGTGAGATCCTGCTTCTTTAAGTGCTGCTTGGTGCATACTGGAGGGAAAAGACTCATGCGAGGAGGTGTGCCCGCTCCCCTGGGCAAAGCTCACCTGGCAGGAGTCGATCTTCCCCTCCAGGTACCCAGCACACATCATCCTGTCCGTGAGGGCGTCGCTGTAGAGGCTGGAGCACAGCGTCTGGTTCAGCAGCTCCACTGTCGCTTTCTGCAGGAACTCGGGTTTCACCACTGAAGGAGAACGATGCGACCGTGAGGTCACCGCAGACAGCTTTGCACGGGACCAGCCGCCCGTGTCACAGCCCACAACCCGTCTTCGCGTCCCTGGGGGCTCCCGCCCCGCGCACACCCCGCCGTGCCACCTCCGCCAGGCTGTGCTTACAGAAATCCCCCCTGAGGTAGCCCCAGCCAGAGATGAGGCACTTCTTGCTGGCAGGGAAGTGATGCGCAGCGTCCGGCAGGCACACGGGCTGGATGTACTTGGTGAAGGTCACGGGGCTCTTCAGCTCCAGCACGGCCACGTCGTAGTCGGCCGTGTCGGCGTCGTAGGAGGGGTGCGGGATGATCCGGGCGATGCCTATTTTCACTGCGCTGCTGTCTGAGCCTCTGAGGGAGGTGGTGCCCGTGTAAGCTGCCCACATGGTCGGGTCCTGAAAACTGGGGGAGAGACAGCCGGGACGGCTGAGCCTGCAGCCGCAGCATCACCCAGCGAGCCAGAGCCACCCGGAGCGGACGGTCCCACCTCCTGCCCCCCCTGCCACCCGCTCTGGGATGAGAGCTCCTGGCTTCATCCAGCAGGGGAAGGAAACCAGACGTGATGGGGCAGTGAAGAACAGCAGGAGCTTGAGCCAGCAGCTTTTGGAAATGGGGCAAGCTAGCGCGACTCGAGCTTACTCAGTAAAGCAGTGGGCAGCAGACACCAGCCACTTCTCCGTGAGGATGGCAGCACCGCAGAAGTGCTCGTTGTTCTCTCGCAGGCTCACTTGCCACGGGAACTCCCCTCTGGATGCCTCTGAGCCCCCGACTATCCTGCCCGCAGTCTGCATGGCGGGACGGCTCCCACACTCTGAAAGGGAAGAGAGAGACGGTGATGGGGCTCCTGCAACGCGTGCTCGGGGGCAGGTGGGAAAAGCTGCTGCAGCTTCGTGCAGACTCCCAGCACGTGCTCAAGCAGCAGGACATTGCTACTGGAGAGAGTCCAGTGGAGGGCAACAAAGATGATCGGGGGACCGGAGCATCTCTCTTATGAGGAAGGGTTGGGAGAGCTGGGGCTGTTTAGCCTGGAGGGTGCAGGGAGGATGGAGCCGGACTCATTTCAGCGGTGCCCAGGGACAGGACAAGGGACGATGGGCACAAGCTGGAACGCAGCAGGTTTCATTTAAATATAAGGAAGAACTTTTTCCCTGTGAGGGTGACAGAGCCCTGAACAGGCTGCCCAGGGAGGGCGTGGAGTCTCCATCTTTGGAGACATTCAGACTCCTCCTGGATGCTGTCCTGTGCAACCTTGCCCTGGCAGAGGGGTTGGACTGATGATCTCGAGGTCCCTTCCAATCCCCCACATTCTGTGATTCTGTGGGGCACCGTCACCTCCTGTGTGTGCAGCGAGGCAGTGAGGAGGAGGCTGCAGAGTGCAGCCAAGGGAGCTGGGGCAGGTGGCTCTTCCTGCTGCCTGGCTCTTACCTGATTTCAGTCCAGGTCTGTGGGGAGAAACCTCACTGCGACCTGTGACAAAGCAGAAGGAACGGGGATCAGTGAGGGCATCCCAGTCGGGGCACAGGAGCTGTGTGCTCCCGTGGACTGCGCTGCTGCCAGGCCGGGGCTGGCAGAGGTTTGGCTTCACCTTTTCCTCCTGCCTGGCACTCGCCTTCCCTGCCCCACGGCCAGCGCTGAGCTCCCGGCCCCATTCCCTTCCCACACCTCAGTCTGCTCCACCACGGAGCAGTGGAGGAGCAGCCCCGCAGCCTTTGGGGGGTCCCAGGTCCAGGGAGAAATGCCCAAGAGCTGCGGCAGGGAGCGGGCTCTGAGGGTGAAGCTATGCCAGGACTGTTGCCTAAAGCCAACGGGTGCCTGTGCACCCTCCCCTTGGGCTGCACCAGGCTCCCGAAATCCAGGGTCCCTGCCCATCACTGCAGGGAGTGCAGAGGGAGCTGTGCAGGAGCCCACACCTTCGTGTTTTCCAGGCACGTGTTTGGTTCTAAACCCGCTGGACCCGAAGTCCTACAGGCACAGGCAACTCCACAGTCACTGAAGGAAAGGGCAGCTTCCAGTCAGAGAATAACTCCAATATGATCTACCTAAGCAGGAATTATTGCTACAACTCTGAGGGCTGCCACGCACTTGCAGGTACAGACAACCCAGCAATTAACCTCCTGAAGCTTGATCACTTGTCCCTCAGGCTGCTGCAAGAAAAGCCAGAGAAGCTGCAATTTGTGCTTCAGGCTGTTGTTGCTGCAGTCCCCCAAGGCTGCTCTTGCAGGGCAGCGAGCAGCCAGACAGTGTGAGTGTCGGAGGGGACCTGGGGCCTCCCCACGAAAGCCGCTGCCGAGATCTGGGCGCGTTTCTGCTGCTGCCTCGGGCAGCGGGTAGCACCAGGGAGCCAGGCAGAGCCTTTTGCTGGTTTGCTTGGGCAGCCCCTCCAGTTCTGACGTTGCTGCTGGGCATGAACCTCCAGAGCTAACGCCCTGCAGCAGCTGGGCCACCTGGGGCACAGCCTGCGGTTCTGGTGGTGTGACCTTCGGTGCCAGCAGCACCAGCACAGGGCACCTCGCCCGGGCTGCCCGGCAGCCGCGGGAGGAGCGTACCTGTGAGAGAAGCTGAGGATATTGTCCCGTAGGCAGCCAGGGAGAGACCCTGCTTGTGCAGGGCAGCCGCCAGCCCCTGTCTGAGAGCCTCCTCCTCCAGGGTAGAGCTCAGGGGCCGGGAGTCCTGGGGGGTGAAGCGGAGGCTGAAGTGGACGATCACACTCGAGTTCCCATTCCTGCTGGGAGACAGAGAGTTAACGGGTAGATTGGCTCCGTGTTCAGTACAAGGGACAGGCTCTTGTGACTGCAGGGAACTCGAGGGAAACAAAACTAGTTATTAATAATCTAAGGCACAGGTTTATCTGCACATGTGCTCTGGGTCAAAATGGTCATTTGCATTTTTTTCTTTGGCCTAACATTCAGCTTTGGTTGATAAAGACATCTTCCTCTGCCTTTCTGAATGCATTGCCAAAGGACAGAATCCAGAGCATTGGTGTGATCCCAAAAGAAAATCCAGCCCTGACCAAAAAGCAGTTTCTCTTTGTGCTAGTTCTGAGCAAGAGCACAGGTGTGAGCTCACTTTCTTGGTGGAGCTTGTCAGAATGCCCTGGAACAGGAGCTGCAGTCTGTGGGAGAGCTGCTCACACTCACCTGTAGCCCAGGATGGTGCAGCCAGTGCAGCTCCAGTTCAGCTGGGAGTCCTGGAAACTGGACAGAAACTGCAAAGCAAAGAATGATGGTCACACACTCACCAGGCAGAAGACCCCAGGGGGATGGGACTAGATGATGGCCAGAATTCTGCAGGGAGCTGGAAACAGCTGAAGCACCTTCTCTTGTCTCTGCAGCAGCAGGAGCAGCTGTGTCCAGCTCAGGGGTAACCCTTTTCCCACCCTGGCTCAGGGCACGAGGCAGTGCAGCCTTCCTGATGCCTTCCAGCCACCTCTCTTTTGCAAGAAAGAGACCCAAGTAGACATTTCCCACTCCCTGATGGGGCCTCTTGAAGTGCAGCTCGGCCCCACAGTGTTCCCTGCTGATGTTTAAGGAATCCCCGTCCTCCTCCTGCCCTTGGCATTCAGATTCTGCTGAATGAGGACAGCCCAACTGTGCCACGGTGTTTCCCAAGTCTTTTCCTGGCAAGCCCAGATCAACTCACCAGCCTCTCAAGAGCAGGTGTCAGCACCCTGTAGTAGTCCGAGTTCTCCGTCTGCAAGCTGCTGTTGAAGGGGATTCCTCGCAGCTCCACGGTGTGCTCGAAGCTGGTCTCTCCCGCGGGATGACAGGCTGCCAGAGAGGGAAGGTGTCTGTCACAGGCACAACGGACACGCGGAGGTTTGGGGCCATGGCTGGACCCCGCTGTCCTTGCTGTTGGCTTTGGAACATGGGTCTCATCATGTCCTGGTTTGAGCAGCTTGACTGTCCCCGACCACCCCTGGCTGCCTTGGGGGTGCCCAGGGCCGTGCTGGGCTACCTGCACACACGCTGTAGGAGAATTTTGCACTGAGCTAATTTGAACCTGGAAACAGTGGAGATTCGTCAAGCCTGAGACAAAAGTTTATGAACATAGAATCATAGAATCCTGGAATGGTTCAGGTTGGAAGGGACACTGAAGACCATCTCGTTCCAACCCCCTGCTGTGGGCAGGGACACCTCTCTGCCACCAGCCCAGGTTGCTCCAAGCCCCTTCCAACTTGGCCTTGAACCCTTCCAGGGATGGAGCATCTACAACATCCTTGGGCAACCTGTGCCAGTGTCTCACCGTTTGGAAGAATTTCTTCCTTGGATCCAATCTAGATCCACCCTCGTGCAGTTTCAGGCCATTGCCCCTTGTCCTACCGCTACAGGGTCTTGTAAAAATCCCTTCTTCAGCTTTCCTGCAGCCCTTCCATGGACTGGAGGCCACTACTAGGGCACCCCAGAGCCTTCTCCAAGCTGAATAACCCCAGCTCCCTCAGCCTGTCCTCACAGCAGAGGTGCTCCAGCCATCATCTTAATCATCTTCATTGCCCTTCTCTGAACCCACTCCAGCAGATCCACGCCCTTCCTGTGCTGTGGGCTCCAGAGCTGGCTTCAGCACTCCAGGTGGGCCCTCACTGGGGCAGAGCAGAGGGGGAGAATCCCCTCCCTCGCCCTGCTGGTCACACTCCTCTGATGCAGCCCAGGACACGACTCACTTTTTGGGCTGCAGGTGCACCCTGCCGGCTCGTGTTGAGCTCTTGTCAACCAGCACAGCCAAGTCCTTCTCCTCAGGGCTGCTCCCAACCTGCTCTCTGCCCAACCTGTGTTTGTGCTTGGGATTACCTCGACCCAGGGGCAGGACCTTACACTTGGCCTTGCTGAACTTCATGAGGTTGGCCTGGGCCCACTTCTCAAGCCTGTCACAGTCCCTCTGGATGGCGTCCCTGCCCTCCAGCATGTCCACCACTCCACAGAGTTTGGTGTTGCCCGCAGACTTGCTGAGGGTGCGCTCCATGCCACTGTCCATGTCGCTGACAGAGACATTAAACACCACTGGTCCCAGTACTGATCGTTGCGGGACACCACTCATCACTGGTCTGCACTTGGACATTGAGCCGTTGATTGCAACTCTCGAGTGCCACCATCCAGCCAATTCCTTACCCATGGAGTGGTCAGAGGGGTACAACCTGGCAGTGCAGTCCCAGATTGGCCCCATCCTCACAGGAACAGTGCCGGGTACCAAAGCCAGCTTAGAAAGTGGGACTGGTGGGACCTGTCCATCATGTCAGGCTGGGCTCCAGACCAGGGTACTGGCCTGAGGGGGCACCTGGCCATGGGGCACCAGAGGCAGCAAGAGGGGGGTGGGAGAGGCAGGGAGACTGGTCACGCTCTGGAGTGGGGCCGTAAAGCAATAGCGGCTGCAAGCGATTGTCATAGGAGGTGGCTGGGGCAGCAAGGGGCAGGGACAGGAGATTTGGGAGTCACAGGGAGACATTAGAGAGGAACAGAGCGACTGAACGTAACGTTCTTTGAAGTCAGGTATTCAGAACATGAGATGGCCACAGCTCTTGCGGTTTTTCTGTATGTGGGGAGAGTTGACCACATTTTGTCCTCAGCAGAAGGCTTCCGAGGACTTTTGCGATGAGGACTGTGCCGACCGTTTCCTTTTTTGGAGCAGATAAACTGAAAGCCTGGGCCTGGCTGCACACTCACCCAGCAGGATCCCCAGGCAGAGAGCTGTCACGCCGCCCACCATGGCAGCAGCAACGATCACCTTCCAGCAGCTGACCCTCGGTCCCCTCCTCTGCGTGCCTGCCACCGGCTTTATCTGGTCCATGCTTTCTGAGCAGATGGCCTCTGTGATTGAAAACAAAAAGAAGAAAAAGGATGGGACTGAGATGAAACGTGACAGTTAACCCAGGAGCTCCAAGCGGCGCGTATCACAAGAAGTAAAAGGATGGATGCACACTGGGTCCCCTGAATGCACCTCAGGCTGCAGTCAGGACATCCTGGGATATCCTCATAGTCATTTGCTCAGCCAGACTTGGGTGCATGAAGGGAGCAGCCTGATCTAGTGGGAGTCGTCCCTGCCATGGCAGGGGGCTTGGAACTAGATGGTCTTTGAGGTCCCTTCCAACCCAAATCATTCCATGACTCTGTGACAAGGGGCACTGAGGCACTGATTTCCTCTCATGCTAAAATGTACGCAATGACTGGATTAATATTCTTCCCTCACAGGTAGGAAGCAGACACGCCACCCTTCCTTTCAGACCAGCACACACAAGTCTATCTAAGACAATCTGGTTGGGCAGCAATGACCTGCGTGGATGTCCAGCCTTCTTGGCCAACGACCCAAAGTTCTTGGGCTTCAGAGTGTGTTTTTTGAGGACTCAATCTCCAGCTGCTGGGAAACCAGATTTACAGGCAAGGTATGTTCATCTCTCCAACTTTCTCTGCCTTGGTATCGAGGGCTTCAGGAACATAAAACCCACCCAGCTTTTCCTTCCTCAGTCCCCGGTTCTGTCCTGCTGAGGGACAACTCGACTTCCTACCAGCTCGGAAGATGCTGTGGCTGCACCAGCAGCTGGTGCTGATGCTGAGCTCAGGCTGTGACTTCCCCAACCAGGGAAGCTGCGAGGAACACCCTTTTCTGATGCAAATGCACCTCGGGATCAAAGGGAAAGCCAAGCAGGGGATCCAGCACAGTTTCAGCAGAGCTTTTCAGTGTTTTCCAAGAGGCGTCAGCAACTCTTTAAACTGAAACTTCTAGATAAGAGATTTTAAAAGGTCACTTCTTTGTGAGGCAACAGAGAGAAAGAGGAAAGGGAGTGTTTGTCCAAGATGCCTCTTTTTTTTTTTTTTTTCTAACAGACCTCCAAATATTCTTTTTCAGCTGTAACTGAGCCTGGCCAGATAGGTGCTTTGGGCCCCTGTGTTTTGCTGACAGTATCTCCCTTCGACAATTCAGCTCTGGCTAAGAGGACACAGGTAGGAACCACTTTTTCCAGCGGTTCCTGTGACCTGAATACATACAGATGAGCAATCCCTCTGCTCCTTCAGTAGGTTTTGGAGTCACCGGCTCTCCTGCACTATGCTGAACGTGGAAGCTCAAAAGTCCAGTCCAGATATGCCGACCAGGACGATGGCGGTCTTACTACCAAGAGTCATAGGTAGAAAAACTACATCTAAGAAAAAAAATAACATCACAGACAAGGCTGGCTTTGGCTGGGGTTATTTTAACAATATAGATTAGACTGAGCTATCTTGGCTCCATATAAAAAGTCATACTTTGATATGGGACCCTAGAAAGAAGTTCATAATATTAATTGCACGAGCATTTTAAATGGAAAAATGAAGCATATAGATACAGGGAAGAATTCTACTTGCCAAAATAATCAAAACTTGTCTTCTTTGTTTTCCCTTTTAGCATATGGGAAGTCTGTTTGCTCTTGGTGTGAGTGGTGCAGGTTGAAAAAATAATTGAAAGAAGTTATATACATTGACAAACATCGTTGCATAAAGTGTTGGTGGTGAGGGCAGAAATAAGAGGAGTATTAACAATCGGAGGAACATGAATTGCCTGGTTTGTGGTGGAAAAGTGGCTTCTTGCAAAATGTGACAGGCTGAAGCATGCTGGTGACCTCCCAGTGCTGAGCTGACGGCTTCCCAGCAAAAGAGCTTGGTTTTAATTCATTTAGCTCCTTGTTTCCCGGCCTCTTGTCTTCCAGCCCTCGGTATTGCTCTTGCTTTGTCTCTGCTGTGCCTTTCCCCTCTGTTTTCAGCTCCTGACGCCTTGCCTTCCACCTTCCCTTCTCTCTCCAGCTCTTCATGCTTAGTCTCTCCCCATTCAGAAGGGGAATTCTCACCCCCCAGCTCCTTCCTGCTCTTCTCCAGCTTCTCCTGCTCCTGGTCTACCAGCCCTCCACCATGAGGACCAAGCCAAGCCTCTCCTTTCAACCGTTGCCCAGGGGAAAGAAATGTGGACAGAAACAACCGGTGGCTCCTCGTGTCTTCAAAAGTCCACTTCATTTACAGATAAACAATGCAAGAAAAACCAGTGTCCCCAGATGGCCGAGTCCAGGCTGCTCTGGAGTCTTTGTGCTGCTTTTCTATATTCCAGCACATTTGAATGGTTTTCTCCAATGCTCTGATTACAACAGGCAGCTGATATTCTGCAACCATTTAAAACCCAAGTGTTAATAAAACGCTTTATCCCACACGAAGGTGGTGCCGTTGCGGAGTGCTGCGGCTCTCAGCACAGCAATGCTGTGTCTGCTGAGCCTTCAGGCACAAAAGTTGGAAAACTGTCTCACAGCCTAGGGTCATGCCTCTGAGTCCTCACCCAGACGGTGCCTTTGCGAAATGATGGCGCTGGTATGAAAAATATGCGACTTGCTTTGGGCGGACAACAAGATCAGCAGCAAATCCACCTGCAACCCCAGTAGGTATTTGGTCAAAGGTGAGGGAAGGACTAACAAGTTTATCACTGAGATAAGACTTGTTTTCCTTTAAGTCTCCTGACAAGATGATGATGTGCCACGAAGAATGTCCATACAGAAACAGCAGCAGCACACACAGAGAGAGGACAGAGCTGCTGAGCATCACGGCAGCTGGAGCAGACGGTACCTTCATCAGCAAAGACAAACCACCCCCACGATCAGCAGACACGGTCCAGCCAGGTTTGGCTAACGTGGCCTTTCTATTTCATGCGGCACGAGCATCTCCTGCCCCCCGATTCGTTCCTTGAACTATTTAATCCTTTTGCTTTAACCCATCTCCACCTTCTCCAAGGGCACACGCAGAGCTGTGCGTGTCCCACCCCTCTGCGGGTTAACGCTCAGCGGGGTCGTGCTGCACTGGAAAGGCTGTGCCCTGCTTCCGAGCAGAAGGAAACACCTGAAAGGCTGCAGACCCTGGGCTGAGGACATCTCTCCTCTAACGAGGTGAGCAAAGAGCCCCTGGCAGTGTCAGCCCGCAGAGCGGAGCAGCCTGCAGCAGAACCATCTGCTCCGGGCTCGGTTTAGCGGCTGATCCCGGCTGCTGCTCAGCTGCAGCTCTTCTCTTGGAGATGCGCCTGGTTCAGCTGCAGTCCTGCTCTCAGCCAGCCCAATGACACTGTGTGGGCCTTGTTTATTGTCCCTTTTGGACTTCAGATGTCTCTCACTTTACAAGTAAGAAGATCCTCTCCCTGCCTGCCAGCTCTGCAGCCTCAGCTGGGACATGACAGACGGGCTTGAGCTCCCCGCTGCTCGCATTATCTCTGGTAACAAAGGCTCTAACATCATTTCCACCTTGGAGACTCTCAGCCCTGAACTCTCCCTTTGGTAACAGCGTACCAGGCAGATTTGTACCTGCAATTACTTTTTAAATTTTTAGCGGATTACACGTAAAATAAAGGCTTCTGTCCCTCCTCCTGTCTCTGCTGGCTTGACCACTTGTTACTGATAGTAAATACTGAATACACACGGGGAGTATCCAGTATGCAAGGAAGTGCCATTTTTGTCTGGTTACTTTTCACAATAGGAGCGCTATATAATTTGATACTTTTCAGCTCATGAACGGTCAAGAAAAACCCACATGCTTAGCTCATGGCATTTCCTCTAGTGACAACGGCCCTCCTGCCCTGAGCACTGGGTCTGGCCCAGTGCAAAGGGCTGTGGGAGAAATCTTGGTCCTGATGGAGCTGGTGGGACATCCCAGGACCACAATTTCTTGGGAGAACTAAAGTAGGTGTCTTGATTTTGCAGGTAGTCACATTTCTTTCTTTCTTACCAGCTTACACACATCAGAAGCAATGAGTAAATTACATTTTTTCGTACCTAGCTTCAGACATTATTATTGCAGTTTGATTGGTAGGTGTGTAAAACCCCCATGCTACCCCAAAACCAGTCATCTGCAAAGCCTGCTCCCTCGGAGGAAAAATTCATAGAAAGAACTCAGCCGGTGATGAAAGAAGGGAGCTCACAGCACCAGTCAATGGCATTTTTGCCACTGACTTTAGAGGCTGCAGAATGAAACTCTGCATGTGCCGGTACAGGGTAGTGCCAGCTGCTAAACTCAAGTGCTGAGGTTGTGTGACCACGCACAGCTTCGCTCAGCCCCTCCTGCCCGAGGAGACCGTCCCCAGACACGGGGGCAGGATATCTGCACACACGGACACTCAAATCCTGCGCCGGCCTCTGCTTTGCCCACAGGGACCACCCTTGAGCAGGACACAAGGAGAATCTGCCCAAACCTCTGCAGGGCAGACAAGCAGGTAGGGCTGCAGGGCAGCCCTTTCCTTCAGCCGTGAGAGCAGAGCACCCGCGAGCTGCAGAAACGCCTGCCTGAGCTCAAATGATGGTGCTATTCCAAGCCCACGGAGCTTGCTACAAGATTTGGCCCATGCCAAGGTCAAAGCTGCTCCACCCGTGGCTGCGTGACCAGCCTAATTCACACAGCAATTCCATGGCTTAGTTTAGCGTTTACCTCTGCATTACTGCTAAAGCTGCACTTTTCATCTCCCACAGAGTACTCTGAACTTGCTAATATTTCATAATTCGTTACGGCTTTCAAATAACGTAGACCATTCTCTGCGTTCCGTTTCCAGAGTGTTAAAGAAACTAAGCCAGTCCTCCTCAAACTAGCACTTTCAGAGGGGAGGGTCTAGAGATCACTTGCCACCGAGGCTCGCCCATCAGATCACACACCTGCTGCAGCTGAAGACCCGCAGCTTAACGGAAAAGATGAAATATCCTACAGAAATACAACCTGCAGGGCACAACCGACAAACTTCCACTGACAAAATTCCACTGACATTCAACGGGAAGCTCAGTTCTGTGGCCAGTGCTGGCTCCTCTGGTCTGACCAGCAGAACACATCCCCTCCAGCATCACCGATTCCTTTGGGCAAAGCGCTCCCTGCCTCCCCTGGCCGCATGGAATCGAAAAACCGCTAAAAAGCACTCCAGAATCACACAACGAAAATTATTTAGCCATAAGGGATTCTGAAGGAAGCACTTAAGTTATTTGCATCTATTATTTTAAATAAAACTCAGCTGTTTCCCCTGGCGGGCAACAACTCCAGAAAGGAGCGGTTCCAGCAAAGAGGAGTCTCCGCCAAACAGCGACGGGGAAAATTCAGCGGGGAGGAACAAGTTTCAAATTCCCACTTGTCTGGAGATGTCCGGGTGCGGGCAGCCCCCCCCGGACCCCCCGATCCCACCTGGTGCGCTGGGGAGGGGGGGGTGCGGGCGTGGGACCGCGGAGGGGGGCGGCGATGGGGGACGGGAGCCGGCTTTTCGCTTCCCACCCGGGGAGCCCGACACCTTGAAGGAAATCAGAGGCGCTGGTAAGAAGGAGCAGGGACTCACCTGCTTGGCTTTTCCCGCTGCCGCCGAGGTGGTTTTTTCCCCGGAATCCTTCTCCCAGCGCCGCCCCCGGGCGCAGCCCCCGGCCCCGCCCGGCCCCGGAGATGCTGCCGGCGGTGGGAGGCGGGAGAGGGGGGGGGGTTGCATCCGGAGCTTGAAGGCTGAGAAGCGGCAGCGATTCACCCTGAAAAGCTGGTTTGCTTCTTCAGTGGAATCTGTGTTTAAGGTGGTTTTTTTCTTTATTTTCTGCACGTACCTGCGTTGGAAACCCGAGCAGAGCTGTCCCGCTCTCTCCTGTCGCCAGCCCGCGGGACAGTGGCTGAGCCGCTCCCGGTGGCTTCAGGAGCTTTTCGCCGGCAGGACAGAAAGTAAAATCGCTGCCTGAAGTGCTGGGGATTCACGGTAGCAGCTCTGAGCTCACCCCACTCACCAGAACTTGCCAACCCCACCCACTAAACCCTGCGGGCGATGGGTTAAAACGAGCAGAAACAGTAAAAAGGAGCCCTTCTACAATAAAAAACCCAACAATTTCTTCAGCCGGGCACCCACCACCCGCACAGTCCTTACTGTGATTATCATTGTAACAGTCTCTGTGGGAGGAAAATCGCCTCGCTGCCGCACAGGGACAGGCAGGTATCCAGCATCACACATCCCTACGGCAGAGGCCGAAAGTGGTCGGGGTCCCTTGTGCTGAAGCAGACATTTGAGAGCCCACAAATGACCCTCCTGCCAGTTTGGAAAGAGGAAAAGCACATGAAAAAAACCTGAGAACTCGTTTTTGCTTTAAGCTGAAATTTTTGCTGCCGCTCGGCACAGTCGCCTCTCACCTAACTGCCACTTTTCAGCCTAAGCAGCTTCAACATTAATGTTAAACTTCAACTGTTAGTGTGTTCACAGAGCAAAGCAAGGAGACAACTTGAGATTTTTAAATCATAAAGTTATCATAGACACTTCTCTGAAGTTGGTTTTGACAAGAGCGTATTCTCGCATTCCCAACACGTGCTGTCTCATAGATCTCTCCAGCCCAAGCAACAACCACTGAAACCCGCTTTATGCTTCCTCCTGAGCATCAATAATGAAGACTTGGCTGGTTAAAACTCCTCCTGCAGGTCCAATGAACCTGAAAAATGGAGAAATCTCTGCATATAAACATGTTTGGTTGTAAATAAGCCAGCAAGTGCCACAAGAAGCTCCTGTTCTTGCTGCCAGACTGCGGGTACCGTACGTACATCCCTGGAGAAGTGCTGAGCAGGAGGTCGACAGCCTCCTAAAACAAGAACCTGCACGTAATCTTTGTGGGGCTGGAGAAGACAAAAATCAGTTGACCAAAACCCCAAAAGCAATGAGGGGAGAAGAAACCAGCACAATCTAGTAGTGCATTAGTGGCAGCCACGTACTTGTCCTTTTGATCTTGCCTAATCTTATGGCCTGTGGAAGATTTACAGACTCTCTTGGGTTTTGTACGTAGAGTCAAAGTCTTCTCGCTTGCAAGAATCTTACATTTAAAAAAATATTATGTTAAAACAAATGCTTAACAGGATTATCCTGAGCTGTTGGGAAGAATCTCCTCCTTATCAAGAAAAACCCTCCTCTTGGGTAGTAGCTCACGCGGACTGAAATTGGGCCTGGGGTACTATCTCAAACAAAAAAAAGACACCCCTGAAGACCATCAGACACTCCAGAGCGTGGGCAACGAGGCCAAAGAGATTGCTGTGTAACCTTATGCATAGGCAGTAGGTAGCCGTGGGGTACGGCCCAGTTAGGTGGAGTTTCTGCTACTTTGGTACCATAAACACCAGTGCCTTTGCTCATAGCGGTGTCCTTGATTTGCAGAAGCTTCCACGGAGCACTCTGAGCAGAATAAAGCAGCATCTCCTCCCCAAATACTGTCTTTTACACTTTGGGAGCTTGATTTGGGTTAGAAATGAGGAGTAGCAGCAACCGAGCTGGGGGCAAAGACGTAAATGTTCAATGGGAAGGCGCCGAATAAGAAGTTGAATGGGATCACTGGCAGCCGGGCTCGCTGAACTCAGCAGGGGCAGATGAGGCCGCTCGGCTCGCTGCAGGTCTGCTGCACACGCTGGTACCACGTACAGGTAAAGCAAACACTGCGCTAAAGCAATGTAAGACTCCAAATTCAGCAGAACAACCAGGAAAACATCTTATGCCAGAACCACAGTCAAAATACTTGCCTGAATACAGTTGCCACAAAAAGAAAAAGGCCACAGATTAACACCTAGCGTTACATTTAAAGGCTAAAGAAGTTCAGAGCTTTGTGTTTTCACTTTTTCTGTTTAGGTGATTTTGTTCCACTTCCTACTCCAGAGCAGCTCAGGGGCTGGGAATGCTGGAAATCTGGGCTGCTGGTGAGTGAAGGGCTCTCTCTTCTCTGCTGTGTACGATGGGCAGTCTTCATTTTCTTCTGGAACGGGAGAAAAAACCAGAATATGTGGCAAGAGCTATTACAAGTGAGCTGTGAGTAGGAAACTGTGCCTTTCAGTTCTGGTGCAGGTGGGGAACAAGGCACAGCCAAGACATCAGCTCCCTCCCCGGCCCGGGAACTCTCCCCTCATTATCACAGGAGATAATGAACGAATTTGAGACAATGAACTGACTTGAAAGCAGACAATCGACTGAAGATCTTCACAAGAAACTCTTTGGGCAATTGATGGTGGAACACAGCGGGTGGGAATTCCACTGTGCCCCCCAGGCAGGACCACTGCTGAGCCCGGGCGGGGATCCTGCCCCCCCTTCCCTCCCGGCCAGGGGATTCCTGCTGCAAAACGGAGCAAGTTGCACATAGATAAGGCGCTGGGAAATAAATGCAAACTGTTCCTGCAGATGCAGGGACGGTCACGTAGGACAGATCTGCAGGAAATACGCGAGGTGGGTGGGAGATGCTTTAAATGCAATGAAGACAATGCAGGTGCCACCCGCGTCCTGGGGGTAGAACTGTGGGTCAGCAAGAATTCGGCAGAGCTGGATGAATGTTTCAATGATTTAATTCCCCATCAGGGCATTACTCTGTGCCAAGAGCAGTCATTTAGGTTGTTTAGGTTTGTGGTTCTTTTAAAAATAAATCCCAAATGCTCCATGTCCATGCAACAGATACAGTAAAGCCACACAACCCGCTCATTTTGCTAATTCTGTCCCAGCACGCAGGCGTACGTTTAAATCTAGAACACCGGTTAGGATTTCAACTCTTGTAGGATGAGATAGAGAATACTTTAGGATGAGCTTTGTGGCTAGACTGTATCTTAATCTTTACTACCCTTTATTTAACACAAAACCAGTTTTTCTGGTTCTGAACTCCCCTTGTCTGAATGGAAGCAGCTGTCCCCGTGATTCCCCAGCAACAGCCCAAAGAGAAGGGCCGTCTTGCTGCAATTTTTTAATTTTTTTTTGTTTTTTTAAACCAAGTAACACACGAAATTTCTCAATTTTTGTCTTCTGAGGTGTCTTGCCTATCTAGAAGTGGAATGCGAGGCATATTGCAAACCATGGGCACAAAACCACATCGAGTGTTTGCACCATTCTGGGATATATCCATGACTTACCTTGTGATTCGGTGGAAATTTGCTATTTTTTTTTAAAATGGACTGTTAGTAACCACCGTCTTTCCCAAGCAATAGCACTACAACATGCAAGAAATTAGTCAAAACTGATTGCACCAGCACAGGATCACATCACAGAAGCAGGGAAAAGAGAGGACTCGCATGGACTGCTTGGGAAACGCTTTCTGGTATTGAGTTTTGCACGTAGAAAATTTGAAAAAAGGTAAGTTTTAAGAATTCCGTGTGGAATCCAGCTCAGGGTGGGAGCTGTGCGCAGCAACCTCTTCAACCATAACAGACTTTTTATCACGGTGCAAACACTAAAAAGAAGCGCACAACCGCGCTGTCCCCAAACTGGGATTTGTCACCCAGGGTGGAAGGAGCCATCGGGGAGACGCTCACCCGCGGGTGCCTGTCCCGAGACGGCAGAGCAAGGCTCTGAAGGATTATTCATACGCAAATTGTTCACACATTCAACTTCCCAACACGGATGTGGTGGTGTTCTGTTCCTCGACTGGTTAAAATCTTGTCACCTAAATTAGTGTGCACGCTCAGCCCACTTCCTCCGCCCTCATCTGTTGGATCAGAATTACCTCTGCCCCAGTTTCTTACTTCTCTTGGCCCACTAAGCAGGTCTTCATGGGTTGCTCATTACCCCAATAATTCATCATTTTCAACTACTGCTTTAGACAGATGAATCCTGATCATCACGCAAAGGCAGGCTGTTTACGACCCAAGTCTAATAAAGTTAATTTTTAACCTACAGTATTTCAACACCAATTCCCGGCTTTGAGACTTACCGAAATCTTATTTTTTTGACGTCTCGCCTCCATTTAGTTAAACTTTTTAGCCACCCGAACACAATACAAACATTTACTATAATTATTCCACTTTCGCTGCGGTATCGGTTTTACCGTCACAGTACGTGGCCCTTTCCACTTTTCCTTTTGCTGCCCATCCTTCCACTTTTCCTTTTGCTGCCCATCCTTCCACTTTCGAAAGGGCTGAAAGGGATGGACAGGAACGCTGCAAAAGAGACGTTAAATATTCTTTGTTTCCTGTCCTTCAATGTGCATTTGATCCTCTTTTATTGTGGCTGCGTTAGTAGGATACGGTTTTCCCCACATTATCCCAAAGTGGACTCTTTCCCTAATTCTAGGAGTTACCCTGACTCTCTGCTTCTACCCGTTGGAGGGGAGCTTCCCCACCTAAAATTTTGGAATATGTCTCTTAAGAGAGTCTGGTTCATCATCTTAAACTTCTGCTTTAGACTGGCAGATCCTGATGATCAAACACAGGCACGTTGTTTAAGACCAAGGCGAATAATTTCTCACGTGTGGCATTTCGATACCAACTGGATTTCAAATGTAAAGGTGATACAAGATAGCAAAAATTCAGTTTAAAAAATTAAGTATCTTTATTTTACAGTTTTAGAAAATTTTTACAGTTTTAAGCCAAAACAGGCGAAAGGAAAGTAAATTCCAGTGGTGTTTTTTTTTTTTCAAAGCAAAGCAGAAGAAAAAAAAACCCTCCGCAATTTCAGTTGACCAGTCGTTTTCGAGTTCGTTTCCTTTCACCGTATCTGTGTACGCCTGAAATAGGCTGAACGAAAAATTCATGCTGCGGAAACCCTCGGGATATTTCTCACCTCTTGTCCTAAGGTTCTGTCTCCCCCACCGTTAATCTCGAAATAGGGTTTTTTCCCCCTATTACGCCCCCCAAAGGAAGAAGCAAATCTACATTTGGTCATCGGAAGTGCTATGTATTACAATGTATTTACATCTATAAAAATATATATTATGATACGCTGTGCGACTGGATACGAGGTTGAAATTCAGCCAGAGGGAGGGCTGATACCAAAACCACGGAGAGCTGTAGAGACAGGGTGCAAAGAACCCACTCCAACCAAAGCCAAGGTGTGATGCACGTATTACCGCAAGATCTAGTTTGAGAAAAACAGAGATGTTTACCAAAACCATTTTTTACTACCGGGAAACGGCGCTGCCTTTTCTCTTGAGCTTCGCAACGGCTCCATCCCATCGCCAGCACGGGATGACACCAGCAAGGTGACACACCCAGTTCTTCATTATTACAATAACAACAATGATCTTACTTGTACCACAGACATACAACACTTCTATCGCAGATAAAAGCAACAAAATTACCCATTTCTCTATCCCTGTAGATGCCACGCACCAACTTTGCAAGTCACCACCCGGCAACTACCACACCTACAGCTCACACGAGGGGGTCTCCGATTCAGCAATCCAGTGACCTCAAACTATGACAAAACATACACAACGCACGCGATGAACTGACTAACGACAAGGTAAGTGAGACGCAAGATAAAAACCAGGGCATCAGGGCGGGATATTAATTTCACCAGCCTCCCCGACACCGTTGTGGATGACTGACTGCATCCTTATGGAGAACTAAATCCGTCCTTCCTCACGTCCCATCGACCATTCCCACAGCGTTGGTTCATTTGGCACCAGCCCTGGTAGAGGGGAAAATACTTAAGTTGAGTTTTCCCACCAATTTTTCTCCACTGGCCAACTTTCTTAGATTTTTCACTGATTTATTTATTAATTAAGGGGCCAAACTGCATAGAAGATCTTAAGATAGCAAAAATATCTCAAGATATTTTGGATCGCAAGAAAATCCTTCCTTCAGCATCACACGGAACGAGCTTGAAGTTTATTCCTCATGCAGTTAAACGTATGCATTCGCAAGCGCTAAAATGAACAGCCTTTAGAATTTGCACTCTTCGTAACACTAGAGCCTATATACTATTATTTGAACATTATTACAAAGTCCTTCCACAAAGACACCAGACATTTAAAGCTGTTCTACCTATAATGTTACCTCTCAAGACTAAACTTCCTCACTAAAAGCAGCTACTACCGAGCATCCAAGAAACTAGCACTAAGCAAATAGGTCTCGTAAATCCTCTTTACGCTGCTCTAAATTTTCGCCTCCAGCCTCCCAGCTGAGCCAGGCACAAGCACCACTAACCGAGGTTTAGTAAAGTAACACCAGCGTCGCCCGAACGGGACTCGCACGTTTCTCAGATGTCATTAGACCACTGGAACGGACGGAGAAACCGAAGGAACGTGGTTGAAAATAACGAGCTGAGCACCCGTGGTCAGGGTGGCGAGTCCGTATTTCTCTTTAAACCCTCCGGATTTGCTTCCGTATGTTGCCAGGCTGAGAGTACTAGAGCTCATACTTACTGTTAGCGAATTCTTGGGTCAAAAAGATTAATTTTTACCATTAAAACCTGACACCCATCATGTGATGAATGCATCACACGAGGTTTTGGTGGCCAATTCCCAGTTTCTTGCTTTTCAGACAGCACCGGGAGTGAGCGACGTAAGGGATTTGGTTTTGCTCTCCCACAGCCCGTTCTGGCTCCAGGGAAGTTTGAGAATCGAAAGGTTGTTGGACGGGACAAAACATGAGGTGAAGACAAACACGAAGAGATGTTCGCACCAGCACGTGCAGACCATGGCCAGTAACCAGAAAACGGAGAGAAAGGAAGCTCTCTCCCCACACAGCCTCACTGCCACGTTGGAGTCTGGGGTGACATTCAAGACACACGTTTTTTCCAAGTCTCCAGTGTCAGCTATGAAAAAAAAGCCCCAGATTTTCTCTCAAATCAGACTGAACCGCACCACCGTGGAGTTTTGGGGTTTTTTTGTGTCAAACTAAACCTGAACACTTTTAAGTTTTTATTCAGTGTGAACTGGGACAACTTTGTCCAGAGCAGAGTAATAAATAACCTACTGGTTTCTTGCTGGAAAATGCACCTCAAGGACTGTGCTCCTCCCAGACACCACCGGCTTCCCACCATCACAGCCATTTAAAGCTTGGATCCGCGATGGAGAAGTGTATCCGAGACATTTACGGCGTTTTCCTGACTATGGCGATGCCTTTAAGATGAAAAGAGCTATTTCTAGCCTTTACAAACTTAATGAAAAGTTCACTGTGTTGGAAACTCCACCAGCTACGAGTCTTGCACCCAAGCCAATGCTCAAGGGCTGCTCTGCTGGAAGCATCACTGAACTCTTGCACAGGCTGCGCGTAAAGAGCATCGCGTGCTCAGAACTGGAATTCTTTCATCAGTGCCTGACTCTAAGGTGTTGCTCATCTGCCACTGCAGGGCACCCTGCCAGCCCAAGTCGCTCATTTTTTTTAGGAGCTACGATGAGCTCGTTTCCTTTGAGACCACGTCTCTGAGTATTTTCAGCTTATGCTGCACGGCCAAAGAGAGTTCGCAGCGTACAGTGTGTGCGCCAGCAATAAGGAGTTCTCAGTTGAAAAATTCCAGCCTAAAAATCAGCATCTCCATGATTTCTCAGAGATAAACACCTGGATGAAGCCTGCCAGCTGGAGCTAAACTTGCAGGCTAACACGCAGGAAAATATCATGAGCAACTTGATGAACGCTGCCTCCAGCTGAGGAAGGTGGCTCCAAATTATCCCTGGGGCACGTGCACTTGTAACTCTTGGCCATCAGCAGATCAACAGGACGAGGACTTGCAATATTCCCAAAAGCGACTGGCAAAACGGAACCAAAACTCTGTGAGCTGCAGGGATGCGGTTAAGTCCAGAAAGTGTAGGCGACTCTGTGCGATACACTAGTCCCCAATGCAAGAAAATCCAATTTAAGCACATTATTTATCATCTATCACTAACACATGGATGGGAAAACCTCATCTCTACTCCACTTGATTTGAATATACACCTGCAAAACTGAAAGATGAAAAGGCAAAGATGAAATACAACCGATATGTCCATAACTGACAACTGCAGGAGATGCAGAGGCTCAGCGAAGAGCCACTTCTTTTGTGCCAGTGCCAACAGAACCTTCTGGCAGCACAGAAGGCTGTCCTGTTCCAAAAAAACCTTCCAGTTTGCTGATGTTCTTTCTCTGGATCTCTGAACGTAGTTGACGTTCTCTTCTGGACTCTCTAATAGCAACGTCTTCATTTTCCTGAAGACGCAGCCCTTAGATTTTTGTTTCCAACCATGAGAGATTGTATTTGTCAGGGAAAAAGGCACGATCTCTCTCTGCGGGCTCTGGAGAAATATCTACATCTGCCGGCACATCTGCATTCCAAACGCTCGCGAACACACGAACGCGTCAAGCGCCAGCGTGTGCTGGTTGTGTGTCACTGCTTCGCCAGCTTGTGGACGTACCACAAATAACACGCCAAGCATCAAAGCATACGCAAAATACTCGTTTCATTAACTGATAGTCAGCAAAGCTGCCACTAAGACAAAAGATTACATCCTAAATGGCCTGTGTAGTGCAAGAAATGAGAAATAAATGCGCTTCCCAGCCACAGGGCTAAAGAGAACGATGCCAAGAACGAAACTGCAGGATTTTGCACTAGAATTGCTGCACGTAATCATTTACTTCAACACCCAAGACAGGTGGTTTTTTAACTGTCTAGCCATGAAAAGTTCTACAAACTGTACAGAGACCGAGCATCCACGTGGACCCAAGCACTGTGTTTTGAAAGCGCTTTCAGAGCAAGAACCAGCAGGAGAACACGGTTTGTGGTTACGTAGGAAACTACCTCGACACTCTCCAAGCACTCTGCTGCCCAGCAGACGGCAGAGACCAAGGCAAGAGCTGCGCGCAGACACACGGCATCTCCCAAACGGAGCGTTCATTCATTAACGATCGCAGCCCCGCTCTCAAAGCACAAAATGGGATTATCTCGGCGCGGTTCCAGCTCCTCCCTTTCTGGCCGCCCAGCCAGAGCTGCTTCAAGCACGCGGGTTCTCGGTCCCAGCGACGCACCGTGGGTGCAAGCCCCAAAGCTCAAACACAGAAAGGAGCAGCCCTGAGAAACGCCAGCAAGGCTCGCGAGGCATTCCTAGCAAAAGACACCTCAAGGGCCAACCCTAAGAGAAGGGCAGCTAAAGGAAAAGGATTAGCTGAGGTCAAGACATCGGGTAAAAAGTCGGAGAGGTTTGGTATGGTTAATACAGGAGGAAAAAAAAATAAAGCCAGCAGTTGTCTAAATGCAGCTTTCTATGAGGCATGTTAATAAACCTACCGGAAAAGGGGCTGTGCTGCAGCTGTCCTGCCTTTTGCCTCTGTCCAGGTTTAGAGAGAACATGAAATACTTTCACAACTGTAATTCTTACTTATGTGTGTGCGCTCTTTTTTTTTGTCCTTTGGCTGCATTTCTGCAACCCTTCAGGAGGACACAGTCAAAACCAAAGACTTGGTCAGACCCACTGATATCTGGTAATCTCAGACCCAGGAAAAAAAAAATCTGATCCTCACTGCTGTGATCCAAAGAAGTTTGTGTTTGTCTTTTTGCCGTGGTGTGTTTTTGCTTTCTTTTTGGTGAGTTGTTGTTTTCTTTTTTTTAGTTAAAAAAACAAGCTTCCCCTGAATACATACAAGTTTTCAGAAACGGAATCCTCGTTATTGTATTTTCAGGTGGTCAGCTAAAGGCTTAGCATCTTCAAGATGTAACCAAGAAGAGCATCAACCTTAATTTTAAATGCTAAAATTAGTTTCGTCGCTTTGAGCATTTTAACTCAAGTTTGGGGTGGGATGTTGATCTGCAGCCATCAATGAAATGAGTCAGCCACACCGCACACACCTTCCCATTTTCCTGCGCGTTATGTTTTACATTAAGCTGGTCGTGGGGTTTTTTATTTTGAAAAGCCAAAAAAGCACCACCTTATTTTTGATGGAAGCGATTGAACCGCCCAGCATGAGGATCCGAACAGTCGCAGCCGAACTGGTGGCACCTGGTTTGTACAGTACTGCAAGCGTCAAAGCACGTAACTCGTTGCCACTTCACACACTTTGACTGGAGATATTGCACTGAGTAGCTGTTATTTCCCCCCGCCTCGCGTTGATCTTTGCACTTTGGAAAAAAAAAAACCAACACAACACAAAACAAATCACACTTCAAATTGATGGAACCCCCCCCCCCCCGAAACACAAGGTGAAGCACGTGCTCCAAGCAGACCTCCCTCGAAGGCCAGGGGAACAAAGCAACTGCTAAATGCCTATAGGCGCTACGAGTTCTTCTATTTTAATTGTTCTAAGCAATTTGAGAAAGAAATTGTTCCCTAACCCACACCATACGAGAACAAATGTTAGAATACGCTCTCAGCTAGACGATAAAGCGCAACGCTCTATCATACTGGCTTTCTATACCGGTTGGTATGTAAAAAGCTCGGCCAAACACCACGGTGACTGAAAGACAATCAAGGCAAAAACCCACGGAGCTTTGAGTCAGTCTCCAAACTTGTTTTCTTGCTGTTTGTCAAGTTCAGTATTTCGACACAAGATTGTTTTCTTAATTTAATATACATACTTATACAATGGCTTAAAATTAAGGCATAATCCAGCTGGCTGAAGTTCTGGGTAGAATGTCTCTGTTGCTTGTTAGTAGTACTGAGTGGTGCGGATTACCGCTGGCAGAAGTAACAGTCCATGAAAGAGGAGATGGAAAACCAGATCGCTCTCGTACTCCTGTCTCCCACGGGGGCGACTGGTGAGTTCAGGGTAGCGCAGGCCTTTGGACTCGGGAAGCCTTTCGCGAAATTCGCCGTTTAATCGACTTATCAGGCAGGGCTCGAGGCTTTAAGCAGAGGCTGGTAAAACTCCGACGCCGTAGCGTGGTTTTTCGGAAAGCCTTTTGCATTCTAAAGAACGCCACCCACTCAAGGAGAAACAGATAAAAACCAGAGGTTATCATCCAAAAAAAAAAAAAATAGCAGAGGGCAAACTTTCGGAAGACGGAGCTAAAAAGACAACGGCTGATATTTAACAGACGGACATTAAGAGAGAGCCCTTCAGAACCCAACTCAACGCACCAGCTGGAGACTCTAGATTTAAGAAGCGTTGCCTCTGATCGTGCCACTGCGGTGACGCTTTTGTAAATGACATTTTGGGCTCTCGAACACTCTGAAGAGTATTTCTTCCGTGCAATTCGGAATCATATTCTAGAATCCTAGAATACTTCCATTTTCTATTTCCATCTTAATGTGAAGCGTTTGGGGCTTTCTGGGATTCCAATTTGAGCGCAGAACAGACAGCTCTGGTGAAGCTGAATGTTCTTTGATGGAATAAATAACACGGAAATCACATCGTCCTTCTACGCATCCTGAAGTTGATGCATGAAAGACTCAATCACGTCAGACAGGAAAAAACACAATTTGTGGAATATAAAGCGAGACCAGTTGCACCCCAAAAAGTTTTAAATTCATAGATTTAGTCCTTTACAATGTCATGTAGCAAGAGGTGCAAACCAGATCACAGCCTCATTCCAGACCGTGACGGCCACACTCTGGCTGCTCTTGGGACAGAGACAAACCATGACTGAGGCAGCTGCTCGGTTACGGAGCTGCAAGGAGCTTGAAATCACAACCGACTCGAGCACCATCTGTGCTCCTCTGGGAATGAAAACACCACAATTTTTTTCTTCAGAATTTGAAGTCACCATCGTACATCAAACAAATAACGAGGAGAAGCTTGAACGTCCAAACACATGAACTTTTGCTGCTCTACTTTAACATAATTCCGACACAGATACTGCCCGTTAAGCTTAGTTCTACTACCTATCCTCTTGCCTATCGGCTTGTATTTAATTTCTAAAGCACTAAGCGTTCCTAATACGCTTTTGCTTCCAGTGTTGTGTGACAAACACTGTTTATTTCCAGAGACAGCCCCTAGAGTTCACACGAGTGCTTGGAAACCTTCCCGCAGCTCCGTCCAACCTGTCGTTTAAACTAGACTAGTAGCCAACCCAGGTACCTGGAAGTAAAAACAACGACAAACCAAAAATAAAAAGTGAAGAGATGCATTTAATGCACCGTGGCAGCATAAATCCTTCCAGGGGCTGGTAATTTAACCATTCTCTGCGCTTCCTGAACGTCAGTTTCTACTAAAGCATTCCCTTGTATCAATGGCTTTGACAAGTAGGGCAAAGTAAAGTAAAAGCTGACAAGACGGAAAGTGCTAAAGAGCTCTCATGTTTCTCTCAACTAAGCATTGCGGCAAACTCCTTCAATGCTTTTCGGCCACCTACACGATGATGCTAAAGCAGCAGAACAGCCACACAAGCACAGAGCGGTGTGTAAATAAAGACCCTTAACGCTACCTCGGTGTCATGAAAACGGGACGGTCAGAGGCATTCACTAACAACTCGATCACTGAGATCCACACATCAGAACCCTTGTAGAGCACCATATTTCAGAAAGGTGTTTGAAGAGGACAGCTGTACTGAAGCTGGAGGCAGAACATTCGTTGTTGGATGTGATGGTCAGGCTCCCAGTGAGGTTCCTTAATGAACACAAACACTACTAAACCAGTCCTAAATACATACTGGTTTTATATGGATATGTTTGTGAGGGAAAATAAGGAGTTTGTAGCACACCGTTTATTCCAGCTGTTTTTGCTCTGCGTTTAGGCATTTGCTTTCAAGGTCGTCCTTGTTCTGACCAGCTGGTTCCTCGCTCTGTGCAACAGAAATCTCTGGCTGGTCCGTCTTTGTGTCGGCATCAGTGAGCTCCTCTGCAGCCGAGGAGGGGTCATGCAGCTCCTTCATGTGGAGAGTAGGATTGGTCATTTGCTCTGTGTCTTCTTGAGAGGCTGGTCCATTGCTGTCTTTGGGAAGCTCAGGGCAGTTGACAGGAGCTATCACCAAGGGAGGCTGAGGTAGGTCTTTCTGTAAAGAGAAGATCACAGTCAGAATGCTGGAAAACAAGAATTACTGTGTCCAGTTATCACAGAATGGCTTGAGTTAGAAGGGACCTTAGAGATGATCTAGTTCCAACCCCCCTGCCATAGGCAGGGACACCTCTCTCCCACCAGACCAGGTTGCTCCGAGCCCCCTCCAGCCTGGCCTTGGGCACTGCCAGGGATGGGGCATCCACAGCTGCCCTGGGCAATCTATGCCAGGGTCTCAGCACCCTCTGAGTAAAGAACTTCTTCCTGATCCCTAATCTCAGTCTCCCCTGCTCTAGTCTAAAACCACTGCCCCTCGTCCTGTCGCTGCACACCCTCGTGAACAGTCTCTTCCCAGCTTTTCCAGAGCCCCTCCAGGCACTGGGAGGCTGCTATAAGGTCTCCCCTTTAGGAGCCTTCTCCTCTCCAGGCTGAACAGCCCCAACTCAGTCCCTGTAGGAGAGCTGCTCCAGCCTCTGATCATCTTTGTGGCTTCCTCTGGACTCGCTCCAACAGATCAGGAGTGATGGTCACAGAAGGCGAAGATTAAATGTCCATCATCTCCATCACCATCCTCCAGCAGTGCACACATGCACAGGTTTCCTGCCTTAATGTTTCATAGCACACAAGGGGATTTTTCTTCCAGCAGGGCATGGAACTGCTTTGTGCCCCACGGCTCCTCGCCCCCTGCGGACGCGCTCTGCTGACTCCACAGGAACAGGGAAGCAGCACTTTGCCACTTCTTTATCCTCCGGCTTTGCCCACCTCTGCCATCACCACACAACAACAGGCAACGTTTCCACCACATGTCAGACCATCACCAACATTTTTCCAGCAATTACATTCGGTTCTCTAGAGGGAAGTTGTGAAGGCTAACGCAAACAGCTGAATAACAAAAGCTCTGCCTTGATAGATTTGCCCTTAAAGGAATTATTCAAAATCATGCATCAAAATCATGCGTAATCGTGCATCATTATAGAAATACTCCTTGTGGAATCAAATTAACTTCACTCGTACTGCAGTGAAACAAAGCGATGATTTACAACATTGAACTAGATTTCTACCTTCACAAGTAGTGAAAAAAGAGAAACATTTAACGGATATTTCATGTAATATTAAAAAAGATATTATAAGTGAAATATTACATAAAATAATACTTTCAAAAGAGATCAAACTAGTAGAATTATGGCAGAATCAAGGATAGACAAGGTCTGCTTTACTTCTCGCTAGCCAGTTCAAGTAGCCCCAAACATTAAAAAAGCAAAAACAAAGGCAAAAAAGTACATTTAAAAAAAAAACACCCAACAAATAATTAGCTTTGTTTGATAATACTGCAATATTTTACTCAACTTTAATTCTAGTTAGGTTTTTATAACATTAGCATTTCTTGAAGACACTCATATCAAACTGGTATTCACCGCAAAGCCGCTGCCCGTCCAGAACATTGCGAGCTCCTTTCTCCAAAGGGCCACGGCGAAGCTGGTGAGAAGAGTGCAGGGCACCAGGTAGAGGAGAGCGGGCTGGCCCATCTGCATCAGTGCCAAGGCAACAAAGGTCACGAGAAGGCCGATGCCGTACGCTGCGAGGACACAAAACCAGGCGAGCCCCGTTATCTGGATATACTGCTCGGCAGCGGCTCAGCCAGGAGGCAGAAGAGCGCTCCGACAGGAATTGTTTCCAAGTGATACGTAAAACGGTATCACTGGATTTTTGTCAGGGCTCTTTAGGCACCAGTATTATACACACAACGTGAACTTGGAACAGGGGTGTCCTCCTAGAGATAACACCATAAATACTTTGTAATAAAGCCAACAGAAACCTGTTAGATCCTACGTCTTTGGGTCCAGGGCACACAACCCTGTTGATTCTACAAACTAAAAAAGAAAAAAAAACAAACTACTTTAGCAGTGTTACAGCTATCATAGGTCATGGATCTTTTAGAACACACACAAAGTTAAGAACAAAGTCAAAGGAAGATACCCTGAACCTGAATTATCATACGCAATAAAGTCACATTCATGAATCAAGAAACCAGTATGGGTAGCTAAGCACGTATGAAGGCAGTGTAGACGTGAGGGTTATGATTAAAAATAATTTTATGACTTGTCTCTCTACATAAAAAGAGGAAAAAAATATAAAAACCCAAACTACGTGAAATGCAGTTGATGGTACGCTTTTAAAGGGAGCAACTCAGGTCGGTTTGCGTTCAACGTACCTATCGTGCAGGCGACAAAATAGATTCTGGACGACTGCACCTGGATATCAAATCTATGGCAATAGGCTACCAGTAAGCCTAGGGAAGGAAAGGAAAGAACAATTACAACGTGCTTTTGACCCATTCACACATTAAGATATACAAAACAATCAAACTATCATTATTTTTTTTCCAGTTTACTCTGACAGCGTCGCTCAGGAGGCTGCACAGCTTACAAACAGTTACGTGGTAACACAAGCCCAATACAAGAGAAGCACCCTAAAAATAAAAACCACACCTACGAGCACACAGAGCCTAGATACAGAAAGTCATCCCATCCCTAGTAATGCCTAAAAATAGTGCTTGCAACAAGAATAAGGGTAGGTTCATCCCTTCCAGCTCCCAGTAAAGACAGTAGAAACCTATGGGACAAGGAGGACACAGCTCCTACTTCCCAAAACACAGGAAAATAAATGAATGATTTCTCAGAAGAAATCTGAAAGCCAGAAGATGCAGACTCGTTTTCACCTGCAGAGGTACCAGGCAGACCTCTGCATACCAAAGTCACATTGGAGAGAAGCTGTGGTAGAAACACGATGTTGTGTGACCAACAATATTATCAGATTTGGAATGGTCAGGTATGTGTGTACTCAAACCACGTGCAAATCAGCAAATAATTTCCTCTGTCAGAGATGTTTTATAATATAAATTCAGTTGCTAAGGCAGCTCTTGATATTTCTCTACATCTCCTGACATCGCTGCATGTGAAACTGAACCACTTGATTATTTTTTTATGGAAAAAGTCAACAGTGCAGGAAAAGAGAACATAAAAGATACAGATTTATCAGATAAGTCAAATCAAACTTGCCACTTGAAGCAGAGGCACACGAGGAATAAACTAATCTGACAGTGCAACAAGTCTCATTCTTAACATGCTAAACAAGAAATACCTGGAACTAAAATGTCTCCAAACCCCAGGAGAGAAAAAGGCCTGTCGCACAGAGCCAGCGGCGAGGAGTTCAGCCGGGGGACCTTCAGGACCATCGGGAGCTGGGAACGAGAGAGAGACACCTTACAAAAAGCTGTTTTCTCTGCACAAAAACATCCTCCCAGCACTTGTTTCTGTTGTACTGACAGACATAAAAGCCTCAAACCACTAAAGACCTGAATAATTTAAAGAAGTGATTTTTCAAGTCACTTTAAAGACTCCTTTTTGCTCAAGTGTTCCTATTATTCACATAATTAGCCAACACGTATTCTCTCTAATACAGTAAAGAAACTTTCTTATGTTAGCGCCAGGATAATTGTATCTACTTATGCCATCGTTGTTTCCACACAATTAATTCTGTGCCTAAAACTGAAACTAAAGGGGCACTAAAGGGGTACAAAAGACAAGAAAGTTGAAGAAATTGGTACGGATTGATCCACTCACAGTCCAGCCCGCAAACAACTATTTTCTTCACTCTTTTCCCACTCTCATTGTTGAACAGCTCCGACATCCTTAAATTAACAAAATCAGTTTTCCTACAGATCCATTTCTTGCTTGTTTCTCCTACTCTCCTCCCCGAGTCAGCCACAGGGTGCTGTCCAGCCCCAGGCTCACAGCTGGCTGCTGTCAAAGGGTACCTGGCTACTGAAAACTCACTTTTCCTCATCTCCAACTTGCGTTTCTCTCCTTTGCCCACGGTCTCAGCTCTTCACAAAGCAATTATCAAAAGAGAAGGATAACAGACTGACCGTGTAAGCTCTACCTCTTCAGGTAGAAAAGGATTCATTAGCAATAAGTTCTAATTAGAGACGCGGTCACACGTTTCCGTGAAGCCGAGCTTATGCTGAAACCCTTTGAAAGCAAGATAAAGAACGAACAAAGCTGCTGCGCTGAACCACCAGGAGTCTGCTTTGCCCCCTCTGCCTGGTGTTCATTTCCAGAGAGCTCAGGAGCGCTTATTCCCACCTGAAATTCTTTTCAGGCTGGCATCTCCATCTCAGCTTTGCGGCCTTCGAATCTCAGAGAATTTGAAAGCGCAATAGCTGGAAGCCTGCGCCGTATTCTCAGACTTGTGTTTGACAGACAGTACCTTTTCATGAGTGGCAGAATCAGACGGGCCTGCAGCCACCTCCACCATTATGCTCTCCCCAGTCTGAAGGAAAAAGGGGAAACTTGTAAATCAGCCCTTCACTCCCACGGCTGGGATCATTCAGGAACATACGGGGAAACGGGTCGTGACGCTTTGCTCTGGGAGCGGCAAGCTCTAGGAAAGAGCTTTGCTTACCTTCGTTAGGAAAGGTGTGATAAACACAAAGAACACATCGTACACAAAAAGAACCAGGAGGAGCAAGGTGCAACCCTGAAGGAAGAGACAAGATACTCAGTAGTTACATACTCCACACCAGTAAACAGCAGCAATTTAATTATTAGCAGCTTAAGACTACTAAAGGCAAAATCTAGTGGGACTAAAAAACAAGTCACACCTCTCCAAAGACAGTATTTATCTTAATTACTAAACATTTTGCATAGAGGGATTGGGTCTCACATGCACCATATAAAAGAAATTCTTAGTCGCAAAATTGTACGTTAGTCCCTAAAATTCTCCATCACGTAAAATCTGGAAAGGGTGCCATTTCAGTTTGTTGGGAAGCATGAAGAAGTTGTGTATTTTCCCTGGAGGACGCTAGGCACAGCGTGAAATAGCACCCTCGTTGTTTTGGCCAATCTGTCCGGGGAAACAAATTCACAGGTGGAGAGCAGAGCACCCGACATGCAGGAGAATGGAATTTGAGCCAGTAAGTCAGCTTCAACGGGGACCCAACTTAAATGCCTCTACACAGAGGCCCGTGTCCTGGTTTTAGTTAACGGACTAAACTGGAAAGTAAAAAATCACTAAACAGAATTGGGATTTTTAACTAAAACCAGGGCAGCCCGTAGCACAGGGAAGGAACAGGAGAGCTGGAGATGTGCGCAGGCTGGAGGGCTGCGACGTCACGGCATTGCTGAGATGTGGCGAGATGGGTCCCGAGGCTGGAGCGTGGGAAGGGAAGGATCCAAGCTCTTTAGGAGAGACAGGCAGGGGAGCAGAGGAGGGGGTGTCACCCTCCACCTCAGTGACCAGCTGGAGTCCAGGCAGCTCCATCTCGGGAAGGATGAGGCACTGGCTGAGAGCTTGTGGGTCAGGGGCAAAGGGAAAGCAGGGGCAGGTGATACACAGGAATGGAAGTTAATTCCCAAGCCATCGGTGGCTCCTCCGTGCAACTAGATCCAGACAAACACCCTCTTTTTAGGTTTATTTAACTTTCATACCTTGAACGTGGGCAGGCGAATTGTTTTCAACATGTAAAGACAGAAAGCAATTCCCAAAGCATCTTGCAGAACCCAGGCCCACCTAGGAAAAAGAAAAAAATAAAAGGAGTAACTTTTTTGGACAAAGCAATAGGCAAGCCAGAGCAAACCTTGTCCTCACTAAAGACTCACTGGGGACAAAAACCCACTTGATTTAAAAATTCCTGCTCAAAATTGACGTTGTTGTCAGCACAGATTCACAAACTGGAAGTTGTGCTTGACCAGCATGGTAAAAAAAATGCTTTGGTAGAAGAGGGAAAAGCAGCAGGGTCACTGCCTATCTAGACTTCAGTAAGGTTTCCTTATCGGTGCTATTATTGTTTTATTAAAGCTATTTTAGTTTTCCAATCTGCAAGTCTCTCTGTTTTATTTCTTTTTCCTTCCCATTCGTGAGGGGAGAGGCAGTAGAGAGCATCTGTCGGGGCCCAACTCAAACCCTCGACAGAAAAATCGGCGCCCAACGTCTGGCACAAACCCACGACCCCGGGATGGAGAGACTCACACTCTAACGGCCGAGCTAGTTCCTTTGCTTTACTGTCGATTGCCAGGGTCAAAGGGAAGTAGGATTTGAGATACAAAACACTAAGGTTTCCCTAAAATCACTAACATCTAGTTGCAGATGAGAGATTATTAGGTGATTAGAGGGCTGGAGCACCTCTGCTATGAGGACAGGCTGAGGGAGCTGGGGTTATTCATCTTGGAGAAATCTTTGGGGTGCCCTAGTAGTGGCCTCCAATGCATGGGAGGGGCTGCAGGAAAGCTGGAGAAGGGATTTTTACAAGGGTCTGTAGTGACAGGAAAAGGGGCAATGGCCTGAAACTGCAGGAGGGTGGATCTAGATTTGATCTAAGGAAGAAATTCTTCACCAGGAGAGGGGTGAAGCACGGGCACAGGCTGCCCAAGGATGCCCCATCCCTGGAAGGGTTCAAGGCCAGGTTGGATGGGGCTTGGAGCAACCTGGGCTGGTGGGAGAGAGGTGTCCCTGCCCACAGCAGGGGAGTTGGAACGAGATGATCTTCAAGGTCCCTTCCAGCCTGAACCATTCTGCTGTGATCAACACCTGAGCACCTGCTGAAGGAGCTTTGTGCAAGAGACACTCGGGGCCACTCCAGCTTTGAGGCAAAAAATGGATTTGCAAGTCCTAAATATCCCAGCCTGGAATAGCTCTATAGTACTACCCCTCGTTCTGACACTTATTTCTCTAAAAGATGCTTGAGAGTTGATGCTTTCTGGATTTATGAGTTCTGTTCCACAGCCTTAACACAGAAAACAGACCCCACAAAGGCAACACCAAGCATTCAGGCACAAGCAAGACATCTCTGGCACCACCAGCAGAAACACAAGCCAGCATTTCAGTTCCAACACAGGTTCCCCTACAGAGGGACCAAAAAGATGAGCACATCTTGCACATAAGGGGAAAATGGAGCAGCTGGGAGTAAGGTAAGGGGTAAAACAAAGCAACCAACCATCAGAACACCTCCCCTCCCAAAAAAACCCACCCAACCAGAAAACAATCCACAAACTCCACCAAAAAAACTAACAAAAGTGGTAAGAATCTGCTATAAGTAGGTGTCACAGCAATACCAGAGATACAGAATTATTTACTCATAGCTGACTGTTAGAGACTCTAAAGCTCTGACAATCCTCACAGCTGTTACGCTCCTGGGACTCGGAGAAATTCAAGCTTAACAAGAGACAGTTTTCTGTAACTTAAACCCACAAGACAAAGATGAAGTACATAAGAACAACAAAGAATTTCTGCGTAAGTCTCTTTTTTCTTTCCTGTCACTCCTAAATTATGGATAAGTTTAGGCTCCTACAGATGTCAGTTAACTTGTATTACAAAGCATACTGCAATTTTTAAGACAGAAACCAAAAAAATATGCACTTACTGGTCTTCGTTTCTGAAGATTCCCCAGACTACACTGACAGAGACACAAAACACTGCCAAGAGCAACATCCGGACCTGTGGACGCTTGTGAAAATAAGGCAAGTTGTTGTCTGGGATTCTGAAAATGAAACACACCACAGCTACAGTTGTCTATGTAGTTCCCCTCGTCCTCTGTAAACACGTTGAAGTATGACACCACCTTGTAAATCCCACACCTACCCAACACCGTAAAAAATTAACTTTGCCTATTAAAAATTTAGAAGTTGCCACTTACCTACACTTTCCCAAGGGGAATCTTCTTACAAAAGGAGACAGGCAACTGTAAAGGCCAATTGAGGCAGCCAGGCAGAATATTCCTATGATAACGTAGACTGAGAAAGAAAGAGTAGTAAGTCCAAGCAGCATAAGGCAAGAGATGTTTTTTTTTTTTCATATCCCAGTTGACTAAAGAACAGACAATCAAAAGGCCCAAATGTGAAATCAGGCTTACATCTCACCAGTTAAATTCAGAGACTTCAGATGGTTGCTGGTTAAATTTATGCTCTTTAAGTATTTAATTCCAGCTCATTTTACTCAGGTGTACCTTATGCAATAGCTACTCCAACAAACCAAAACCTCTGTGCTGACACACTTAAAGTAATTCATTAAATCACAAGCCTAAAAAGCAACTTATGATGATGTGTTTATCTTCTCATTATGAGTATATGCCAGCATTATAACGGAACTCCTAAAACCACTAGGGAGCAAAAAGAATTAACACAGATGGGATGCACCTTTCGTCATTTCCTCAGAGCTACGAGGATGGAAGTTCCAGTGCATCAGGCTCTCATGCTCTTTAGTCAATTTGCTGTGTAGAAAACTTATCTCTATAAAGATGAAAAAGTTAATCCTGGATCCCATAACTTAACCTCAAACTGAACAATAATAAAGAGACGAGTACAGGTTTGGGAACACCTTTGACAAAAATAAAACCTGGAAGATTGTCGCGGTTTAATAGGGTTTAAAGTTTGAAAGACGCTCCACCATCACCTAAATCCAACCTGTGCAAAAGCAGGTGCAGGAATCTACACGGTGGCTTTTCTTCTAGGATTTTAAATCATATCGGAATGAAGAAACGTGGCAGAAGACAGCCCATAATTATTTTCACAGTAAAAGTGTTCTTCAAACAATGGCAGCCTTGCGCTAGTGAAGATGCAGTGATGCAAATCCAACTTTATTGAGAGTACCTAAGTGGTCGTAGAAGAAATACAGGAGGACCAGCATGGAGCAGCACATCACGACGAACACGCAGATCATGATCGGAGTCACATCCACTGTTTCGTCGTCGTGTTTCTCTGCCCCATCATCGCGTTTGTGCTTCATGTACCGCCTGAAAGAGCAACGTGGCTATTACCAGTCCACTCCTTGGGGGACAAAACATAAAAGCGTGCTGAACCTTCAGCAGCAACTACGTGAGGTTGGAAAACACGACGCAACAGTAGTGCCTGCATTGATTTTCACTTGGCAGTGGAACTCCACATCCTCTGTGAACGTCAGATATAACACAGTGCTTAAAACAGTAAGTGCTGCACTGGTTTATTAAGAGCACTACTTCTCATTCACTAAGAACTCAACAGAAGCCTGAAAATTAGCGCAGAACAAGTTGCTGACTTCAGAAGAAATCCAAAAGTCAGGCAGCGCATAAAAATAAACGTTAGAAATAAATATGGCACAGATGACCTCCTCCCCCCAACTCCACTTACTGGCCCAAAGCAACCAGAACGTTTCCAAAAAAGTTTCCTAACAAACCTACTATATTTTAGCCATCTCACCTGTACAACTTCTATTACTTCTTACAAAAGATTTTTAAGGTGAACTTTTGCAAACGCCTATTACTATCCCATTTTCCTTCCGAGCTCTTCAAACGTTTGGCTTTTTGACACGGCAAAACACGAAAACACTCGATGTGCAAACCACACTTTGATGCAGTGACAACACAGGGCTCAGGGTCTTTCAAGTGCCACAGCAGCTTTTTCCCGTTCTGGTTCCGCAATCAGTCTTCAAACCTCACGAGCAGAGCTACCAAGAGATCTACAGGTAAGTCCCGCTAATATTTTTCTGCGAAAAACACAAGACAACTGACATCCTACATTCCAGTGACTCACTTTTTCACATCTCTGCTTCCTGCCCAGTAGCCTCCGATTGCAACAGTCCCCACGGCCATGACAAAGATGATCACCATGTTGTAGTCCAGCACAGGCTCGTTCGGGGCGTACATGGCCCCTTTCACCGAGCTGCCAAAACTCTGCAGAGGGAAGCACAAGTTATGAAGAATTTCCACAAAGCCACCTCGGCAAATTGAGTTTTCACAAAGCAACCTCTGAATCAAGTTATCATCAATACTTAAGAGCGATCTACTGGCTCCACTAAAACCATTTTGGTTTTATTCTGAAGATAAGAAATAACCTCCCAAACTATTTGCCTTTTTTTTTCCCCCAAAAAACCCCATAATTACACAACTTTCATGAGTAAACACCCTACAGATTCAAAGATGGACTTCAAACACTGTTGAAAAGCGACTCATTTAAAGGAGATAATTTAAATCAGAACATTTAGCATCAAGCTCACCTTGCCAATATCTAAGAGATCTGTGTAGCTGAGCAGAGCCACAGGAATATCAATTTCTTCATACTGACTCCTGTTACCTCCCGGAGGAACCTGAAAGAAGTGCAGACCAGGTAAGAATATATTTATTTCAGCAAATACTTCTACTGTTTCCCAAGGGTTAAAGTCCAGAGTTCGGTTTCTGTTGATGCAGAAAATATTCTAGAAAGGAACATAATGACAGCAAAGCCTCAAAGTCAAAAGAAAAATGTATGTCTGTTCCCAGTAAAACAAGTCATTAAGGACTGTAACAGCAAAATGCAGCAAACAGCCTTGAAGCAGTATCTTCAGCACGTCAGGGTTTTATCCCCAGTGTACGCCTCCACTATCGACCGGCGTATTCAAAACGACTAACTTTACAAGCCATACACGAGCAATGCTCCAGTTGAATCTAAAACTCCAGTTTCACTGTCCTCTAGCTCTCACTGAAGGTTGCAGCATGACTCAAGAAACCAACCTTCTTCTTTAGTTCCCATATTTCATACGACACAAAGATAATTCCGAGCCCTTGACCTGAATGTTAGAGGGCTCTGTGCAGCTCCCTTCCTACTTAAACGAGCACCTCCTCCTGTTTCATTACTCTTTCCTTCAGATGTATTACTTCCACATGTACGTACACACTTACACATCATTTATTTTAAAGAGGAGCATCAAATACCAGTAACAACCACTGAAAAGAAGACAATGTCTAACATCAGAGGAGTATCAGCACGACAGCATGACTTACCAGTCTCTCTCTGCTGACAATCAGCAGCCCACGAGCTCCGTTTATCTGAGCCAGCCTCACTTTCTCATAGAAGGTGCAATTCCCTCGCATCACCATGGGGATTTGATTATTAAATCCCCCATCAGGTACGTCCGAAGGAGAACACAAAACAGATGCTGTCTGATCCTGCAGTTGTAAGAGCGACTGAAAAGAAAGAAATTGGTTAAATACCTATATGGAACAGCGCTGCCCTCTCAACTGCGTAGGCTCCTGCCTTGCTACACCTGATTGGACAGAATTTTGCTGGCAATAAAATTAAGGTTACGATGTGCACTTGCAACTGTTTTCTTCAGCGCTGTTGCTGTTCTGATGCAGGATACAGGAGTACCGAAAGCGTTATAACTGCCAGGGTGGCACAGAGCGGCAGGCTGAGATGCCGTAGGGTATAAATGGCTAAAAACACAACCACAGGCTGGGGTAAAGTGCAAAAGCACAGGCAATGAAAATAAACTTCCATTTTGAAACCAATCATATCCAGTCGGCCAAGATCTTGAATTCAAAGCACGCGGATACGGGATTCTAAGCTGCTTCTTTCCCCACTTGCAATTCAGAGATGTTGCAGGTCTGCCCAAATTCGTAGAATCACAGAATGTATTCGAAATCCAGGGTAGGAGACACGTCCCAAACACCTCTCTAACTGACCACTGTTCTAGGAGGGAAAGGTAAGGCTCGAGCTGTCAGTAGCTCCAGGCTTATTCAGAAAACTGCTCTCTCCAACCTGGCTCCTATTGCAGAGAGGGGAAAATGCCCCTGCACACACGTCCTGGTTGTCAGGTTTCAGGAAAGCTTATCACATCTATCAGAGGACAACACAAACACAGAGTGAGCTCGGGCTGGTGTGCTGCACTGCCTTGGTTAATAAATTTACTGCTGGAGTACTGGGGGAAAGGAGAAGGGAGAATGTGAGAGGAGGGAAAGGCAGGAGGAGAGCTAAGGAAGGAAATGGAGACGCAAGGCAAATGAGGACCTGTTGAGCGCTTCAGTTCAGTGCAAGCTCCTGCAGAGCTACTGAAATGCATCTCCAGGGAATTTTTACGAGACTGTTTGACACAAGATGCCTACAGTCCAGTCCCTGGCTCTTGCAAACCCTAGAGTCTAGAATGCTAGAGACTCCACGGCAAGTCTGCCTGGATCCAGCCAAACAAGACCCCGAACCTCTCCAGGCAGCGTCCCGCACCTCCGCGCTCCCACGGCCGCTCCTGAGGCCAAGGGGGACAGCGCGGGCGGGCGCTGCCCTCACGTCACACAGAGTCAGGGCAGGAACAAGCGATGATGAGCTGGGTCTACACAAGGCAGAGGCAGCTGCAGCCCACGAGTATCTGCGCACCCGGGGAGTAACGTGCAGCTGTGATAAACTCACCACGGCTAATTCAGACTCGATTACACGTGGCTAAGAACATTCGTAATTCTGTGTAGCACTCAGCTGGTAGATTAAGGAATACAGTGAATAAAATGAAGAGTATCAGCTGACTACTGCATATGCTCCCCAACGAGTAACTCATTCAAAGAGTATTTGCCCCTTTCGTCATTCAGTGACAGTAACATTTTCTCAGGGAACAGAGTGAAGAAGTGACTTAATTGTCAGCTCGTACAACCTCGGGTAATGCAGCAAAAGCTTGACACAGTTTGTGACTAGAATAAGTAATTCTCACACTTGACAGAACTATGAACCACTACAGGTTAGCAAGCCCACATGGTATCTTTTTGCATCACACTGCCACATAAAAACTCCTTTCTGAGCACACAAAAGGGACATTTGAATTTAACCGATCACGTCGTGCAAAAGGAAACTTCCCATTTTGAACCAGAAATGGTCCTTACCTCCGCGTGCTGCCTGGAAAAGAATATTGCCATCATAACCCTGCGTAGGGTGATCCTAACAGATTAAAAAAAAATTTCTAAGTAGAGCAAACGAAGCAGTCTCTCTTCAAATTCCACTAACACAAGCTAGAAGTTTCTCTGTAACAAAGGCATTTTTGAATGCATTCTGGCACTTCTCGGCCAGGTACTTACAGCTTTACCCAGATCATGCGGCAAGTGGGCCCACTGGGAGTTGAAGAGGATACAGTAGTCTTTTCCTTTGCTGCTCCCCTTCTCTGAAAGGACATGGACCATCCCATACTCGCAGTACACCTGAAAGCGTAACAAAAGTTTCACTACAATAACGTTTAGGTCACATGAAACAGAAGCAATGGGCGTAACTTGCTGTCGACCAGCCTGTTTTGTACTTTAAAGAAAACCAAAAGGTTCTACAAAGTTTCAGTATGTGTGCAGGGAGTACAGCAGAATTTGTTGTTTCCATCAGACTTCAAAAAAAGACTTCGGATACATCAGGTAGATCTCCTCCTACCCACCAACTGGTCAAAGAATCAAATGAAATTTCACTGCATGTTACTTGATGGGTTTTAAAAGAAAATCCAAATCAAGAAACACCAACCCTAAACACCACGGCTAGAACGGTTCACGGATGTACGTACCCAGAGCAACAGGAGGAAGTTGGATTGCAGAACAGCTAAAAGAGCTAAATGAGGAGCCCCTGCCAGCTCCTCAAAGTACAGCCTGAAAATAATGATCAATTCCAGACTCGCATCACTCTCAGCCTCGGCCACATCTGCTGTAGGTCTGACAAGACTCTGCAGGCTCACTGGCTCTTTTTATGCCCCAGGTAGCACACGTAGATTCTCAAGACTACGTAGTGCCCGGCTTCAGTCACAATCAGTCGTTGCTGCCAAAACTCCCCACAATATTTGTCCAGGCAGCAAATATCACACCCCTAAGGGTTATAGAGGCCTGTACTGGCTGGGATAGAGTTGATTTTCTTCACAGCAGCTGGTGCAGTGCTGTGTGTTGCATCCGTGACACCAAAACTGTGCTGGCAAACTGATGTTTTCGCTGCTGCTGAACAGCATTCGCAGGGTGTCAAGACCTCCTCTGTCCCTCACACTGCTCCCCCAGTGAATAGCTCGGGAGGTGCGCAGGAGCTTGGGAGGGGACGCAACCAGGCAGATGACTGAACAAAGCGACATCCCATGCCAGACAGCATCATGCTCAGCAATGAGAAACGACACGAGGGTTGTTTGGTTTTGAGCAAGGTCACCCATCGTTTCCTCGGGAACTGGCTGGGCAGGCAATGGTCTGCCTCTGGGAGGTCTGCCTTTGCATCATTAATTTTGTTTTCTTTCTTTTTGTACTTCTCCTTTGCTTATTAAACAATTCTAATCCCAATCCACAAGCTTGCCAGCTTCTAGTTTTCCTTTTTTCTTCCCTGTCTCACTGGGGGTGGGAGGGGAAGTGAGCAAGCCGCTGTGCAGGAACGAAGATCTGCTTCCCTTTCCCCCCCTCAAACGCTTAAGGAGCGGTGTGAGCTTCTACGGAGCAACTGGAAACAAACAGACACACAAACAAGGCCACCGTGTTGCCAAATTCATGTTCAAGTCAGCCACATTCGGAAGTTCACCTATAATTTGTTACGCTACTTGCAGTATCCAGGCGTTGCACTCTCTAGGGGTTTGAGATCTGGGGATAAAGAGGTGCTACAGAGGTGCTCGGAGGTTAAAACACCTCCTGTGTTGCTGCAGAAGAACAGAGTTGGTGCAGTTCCACTCACTTTCCACAGCTCCTACCAAGAGTCCAGAGAGAGGAGTCTCGAGACAGCGATTCCAGAAAAAGGACACGGAGTCTCGCTTCAAACCCGCCTGCCCGGGCTAACCCACAACAAGGTCCCCGGGGCAGAAAGTGAGAGCTGCGCTCCAGATGTTTAGAGGTAAAAATCTCTAAACTTGAATAATGAATCACAAGCTTTGGCCACCTCTAAGTTCATACGTTCAGCCTCTGGAACAGAGCTGAGCTGCAGCAGAAGGACCATCTGAACTCTACCCCGAGGTGCAGCCCAGGCTGCCGTCCCGAGCTGAAGAACCAGGAACACGACAGTGACTGACGTACAATAACTGAGCAGTAACAGGTTAAAAAACCCCAAACAAAACAAACACAACAAACCACCAAAACCACACAAATGTTCTTTAAAGAAACTCTAAGGGAGTAAAAGGTTCCTAACGCAAAGTGCTTAAAAACGTTTTAGGAGCTACGTGTTTCTAAGTGCCAGAAGCCACGCAAATAAATACACAAATAAATAAAGGATGAGAGAAGTAAAGGGAACACGAGGCGGGCCAGAAGCAAAAGAAGGTATATGAAGTTTTAGGAAGTTTGTGGAGAAGAGAGGCTGTGCAGATGGGGATTAATTGACATTTTAACACAGCAATTATTGCTCAGCATCAAGGCACAGCTCTGAAGTCCGGGAGCAGCCGCTACAAGTTGGTTCTTATCCTCCCACCTAAACAGAGCCAGAGGCATCAGATTTTTGTCGTTTCAGTACTGTATGGCTGTATTCCAGTTTCATTTTTATTTACATCACTAGGGATTAGACAGCAAAAGTAAGCCCAAAGCAGCGCAGCTCATGCTCTGGAGTGAGGGCAACACTTGAGAGGGTTCTTAGCTCCTAAAGATCACTCCCTAACCAAGATGAACCCATCAGAAGCTGCAATCTCCTGCGCAGATCCCACACACTAACACCCACAGGATACAACCCCCACGGTCTGTTTTCCAAGTGTCTGGATGTCAAGCCCAGCCTTTTCCAAACACTGACGGAAAAAGAACAGCTGTTGTGACAATAACATGTTTTATAACACCTTCTTCTTAGAGTACATACGATTTAGAAAAGCACCACAAGCTTCAGTAAGAGCAGGCTGCCTTGCCTCAAGCAATTTCTCCCAGTTAAGAAGGGAATTATCTATCTTCCCTATTTGAGAAAGGCCAAAATATGTGTATTTAAATATCACTAACTGGAAATCTGCTAGAACCACAGCTTTGTGAAGACTGTCGCACATTTAAGACAAAAGTGTTTCATACAAAGCTGCAAAGCAAGGAGAAGGTTTTCACACAACAGAGGCACGAAGTCCGAGGACACGACTCCACAGGTAACTGAGCCAAGTTAATCGTGGCATTAGCAGAGCACACGCGCTTGCTCTGAACATCACCAGACCCTTTATTTAACGCATTAAAAGAGCGGAACACTTCCCAGTTTACGGCTGAGATTTTTGGGTGCATTTCTTTTGTGTTGGCTCAGAGACAAGCCCCGAGGCTTGCAAGTTAAATAAGGGGAGAAGGTGGGGAGCAGCTCAGCTCACCCACGTTTCAAGAAACTGCAACGCGAGCGAGCGAGACAACCCAGTGGCTCGTTCTGGTTTGTTCCTCCCGGCCTCTGTCCCCAAACTCACCTGGGTGGCCCAAACACCTCTTTCCATCAGCTGATTTGGCCACCTGAACCTGAGAGAGATTTAACAGACACTAGAGCTGCGCTGTTGGAGGAAGGAACGGACACGTTGCGCTTACTCTTACAGCGGGGATCGCGCGAGACGTAGCAGAGTTCCCAAGAGCTGGGGTATGAACTGCGCCGATCAATTCAGAGACCACCAACAGCAGACAAAGAAAACTTCCCTTCACCAAGCGTTGTACAGCGGAGAGAATTTTATACTCGCAATGCAGCAACTCCATGCAACTAAACTGTCCACCACCACCTTAATCTAGAAATTCAGTCAGTCTTTTAAACTCTCCAGACCGACATCACAGTGTTGATTTCAAATACAGAAACCATCACCGCAACTCAATAACCTGCCGAAAGCCAGCACGGCCAACACCGGCTAAATCCCGCTGTGTAGGAACACAACCTGCTCACTGTAGATCATGTTTCTGTGCTCTGCATTAGTTGAAGGTTCAGGTGTATCAGCTCTTGTTACAGGACAACTGAGAGGCAGCAACGCCACGAAGGAACGGTTAGAATGAGAGGGAAGCCAAATGAAAAGGACTCGGAGACCAAAGCGAGATCTAAGCACAGACCGTGCTTGGATCTACACGATCACATCTCTCTTTTGGTGTTCCCAGATGAGGACCCAGATTTCGGAGAGCCAAGCTGTTCCTCCTCCCTATAGAAATCAGAGTTTAGAAGCAGATGTGGACAATACCTCCCCCTGCCCCAGGATAAAAATAAAATGAATCCTATTATGCTGTCTCAAGGAGGGAGACAAATACATCCCTAATGCCCAAGAGCACTCGGACAAGAGAAAGCCATCAACGTGCACAGCACAGGCACAAGGGCTCACTGCGAGTGCTCTCGGCTCTGTCCCTCAGAGTATCCCCACGCGTCAGTCCCTGGCGTATCACGGGCGTACGAGCGCACCAGAGCCCTCCTCTGCCTCGAGCTGAGGGCGCTGCACCACCTAAAACCACACCAACAAGTGCAAGTATGAGACATGCAGAAGCAGGGCAAAACGCAAGGGATTCAAGCCAATTTTAAACATCCCAGCTTGGGTAACAGAAGCAGCAGCAGCACATGGTAAATCTGTTTTTTGCTGCAGCAGCAGGACAGCTTCAGCACTCTGGCCAGCCTGCTCAAAGCTTGCCCAAACACATTAACACCCTTCTGCTGCACGAACACACTGAATGACTTGCTTACAGAAGGGAAGCACGCTGCCACGCGCGGAGCCGAAGCCAAGACCTCCAAGTGGACTCTCCCACCTGCCATCCTCCCACCCTGTGATCTGCTCAACTCCTCCAAACGATGGAACAAACTGACTCCGTGCCAGTCCTTGACCCATCCTTATTCACTTGTGAGGCCCATGCAGGCACTACCAGTTCACTTGAAGCGTTAACAGAGATGCCAAAACGCACACGGCAGGTGGGGAATAAGGAAGGGATGATGCAGGAAAAGATGGTGGAGAAAAAGAAAAAAGGGTACGACACAGAAATAAAAAAATAAGTTCACTGGTAACCAGACCATTCTGTAACTAGCGATCGCTGGCAAGGAGTAAGTAAGGAGACGGGTACGGAAAAAGGAAAATTGAGACTGTCGTGTTAAGATATTACACCAATAATACTAAAGACATGGCATCCTCCAAATTACCTGATAAGCAGTTAAAAGTTTTAGATGACACCTCAATATTTTCAGAGCACAAAACACCTGAAGTTAAAATACAAAGGCTATATAGGCACACAATGCAATAGCTAAAGGCCACTCCTTCCTGTATCAGGACTACATGCCCAGTTTGCCACACCCTTAAAAACACACCCCACAAAACTTGTTCGTATCGTAACTAACGAGAAGCCAAGGCTCAAGACAGGCTGTGGGATCAGGTTCAGCACAAATTCCCTTTTTCTCTGCTGGCTCCTCTCTCAGAGCGAGTTCCTCAGTCGGGACAAACCCAGAGCCCAGAGCTGACCCTGCTGTGAGAATCCCAACCTCAACTTCTTCCCAAAGAACCGCTTGGAGAAGGCTGCTGGTCTGGGCAGGCTCCAGCGTTTTAAGAACTAGGAGGAATACAGGATCACAGAATGTGAGGGGGTGGAAGGGAGCTCTGGTGATCATCTAGTCCAGCCCCCTGCCAGAGCAGGGTCACCCCAAGCAGGCTGCACAGGACAACGTCCAGGAGGGGTTTGAACGTCTCCAGAGAAGGAGACATTAAAGGCCCAGCGAGGGTGTGGAGTCTCCTTCTTTGGAAGGATTCAAACCCTGCCTGGATGCGTTCCTGTGCGCTCTGCTGTAGGTGACCCTGCTCTGGCAGGGGGTTGGACTGGATGATCTTTGAGGTCCCTTCCAACCTCCAACATTCTGTGATTCTGTGAGACTCCACACCCTCTCTGGGCAGCCTGGGCCAGGGCTCTGCCACCCACAAAGTAAAGAAGTTCCTCCTCAGTTTTAGATGGAACTTCCTATGTCCAAGTTTGTGCCCGTTACCTCTTGTCCTGTCGCTGGGCACCACTGAAAAAAGACTGGCCCCATCCTCCCAACACCCACCCTCCAAGTGTTTACAAGCATTGATAAGATTCCTTCTCGGTCTTCTTGTCTCTCGACTAAAAATCCCCAAGTCCCTCAGCCTTTCCTCACAGGAGAGATGTTCTAGTCCCATAATCACCTTTGTAGCCCTTTGCTGTCCCCTCTCCAGCAGTTCCCTGTCCTTCTTGAAACAGGGAGCCCACAGCTGGACCCAGCACTCCAGATGTGGCCTCGCCAGGGCAGAGGGGGAGGATGAGCTCCCTTGGCCTTCTTGGCCACAAGGGCACCTTGCTGGCTCATGGGCAACCTGTGGTCCACCAAGTCTCCCAGATCTTTTCCCAGCAGCTCAGCCCCCAACCTGTACTGATCCAGGGGGTTGTTCCTCCCCAGGCACTGGACCCTGAATGTGCCCTTGATGAATTTCTTCAGGCTTCTCTCTGCCCAACTCTCCAGCCTGCCCAGGTCTCGCTGGATGGCAGCAGGCCCCTGGTGTATCAGCCACCTCTTCCAGTTTCGTGTCACCAGGGAACTTGCTCAGGGTACACTCTGCCCCTTCATGCAGGTCGCTGCTGAACACATTGAACAGGAGGGGACCCAGGGCTGACCCCGAGCACCCCCGCTCGCTACCGGCCTCCAGCCGGAGCCTGCACCGCTCACCCCAGGGCTCTGAGCTTTACCCTTCGGCCAGTTTCCTCCCCACCGTCCCCTCACCCAGCCCACGGTCCCTAGGCTCGCCTGTGGTGATGCTACGGGAGGCGGTGCGGGAATCCTCGTTGAACCAAAGCCGAACACGCCGCTACCGACGGAAAGAGAGAAAAAAACCCACCCAAACCCCGGTCCCGCCTGTGCCGGCCCCGCCACATCGCGGAGGACGCGCAGCACGGACCCAGCACCGCGGTTCTTCCCTGCACCAGGAGCGGGGCCGCTCCCTCGGCGCCCCGAGCCGCCCGCCGGCCCAGCGGGGCCCCCAGCGCGCCAGGCCCCGCCAGGCCCCGGCCCCGCTCTCCGCTGCCCCCCCCCGCCCCAGCTGGGCTCCCCCCGGGCCGCCGAGGAGCCCCCAGCGCCGGCGCGGCCACTCACCTGCGGCAGGAGATGCAGGAGCAGCCAGAGGCGGAGCCGGGCCCGCCGCGCCGCCATGCCGGGCCCGCCGCGCCGCCTCCCGCTTTGTGTCCGAGCGGGCCAGGCCGGGCCGGGCCCCTTCCGCACCGGGAGCCCTGCGCCCGCCCCGGAAACCCCGCCCGCCCGCGCGGGAGCCCGCCAATGGGCTTCGCCGAGGAGCAACGTCACTTCTGGCCGCGCCGAATGAGATGGCGAACGTCGGTGGCGGCGGCGGCGGCGGCGGTGGCGGCGCGAGCAAGATGGCGGTGAGGGGCGGCGGGGCCGGGGCTGCTGCTCCAGGGGCAGGGCCCGGCCCGGGGGGCGGCGGCGGCGCCGAGCGGGACCCGGTCCGGGCTCCGCTCCCGGTGCCGGGCAGCGCCGTCCGTCGTCCCGCTGCCGGCCGGCCGGGCGGGGGGCAGCGCTGCGGGGCGGGGCGGGGCCGGTCGGGGCGGCTCTAACGCGGCTCTGACGCGGCGCTGTCCCGCAGGACAAGGAGAAGAAGAAGAAGGAGAGCATCCTCGACCTCTCCAAGTACATCGACAAAACCATCCGCGTCAAGTTCCAGGGCGGCAGGGAAGGTGAGGCGGCCCCTCCCGCCCCGCTCCGGCCCCCGGGGCACCTTCTGTCGGGGCACCCTCTGTCGGGGCACCGCGACGAGCAGCGGCCGCTTCCCTCTGGGCCTGCCCGCCGCGACCGGCACGAAGCTCCTCTTCACCGTTTCCATTAACCCCTCGGCTGCAGCTCTGACCTTGCTCCATCCGCCCGCCTTGCATTCATTCCTTTCTTCCCCGGTCTTGTTTCTTTTGGGTTTTTTTCTTTCCCCCGTGGCAAGGGAGCCCTTGGAGCAGCAATGAAGCGTTTATGGCTGCTCTCATTAACACACCTGCCGCCCCTTTTGTGTCTGGAGGTCGTTTCCACGTGTTTCCCCGTGTCTTTTCGTCGCTTTGGAGGCTCCTGCGTTGCTGTCCCCCTGCCGTGCTGGCGGTGCCCGCGCTTCTCCGTCCATCCCGGCGCGGCCGACGGTGTGAGCTGTGCCCTGCTCCTCTGCTAAAAGTTAACGGCGTGCTGGGGGAACGCTTGGCGGAAGCTTTTCCACACTGAAGTCTGTTTGCTTTTAAAAAATAGCTTTTAAATGTGTCACGGGTTAGGGCTGGGCTGGCCACGAAACACGGAGAGACACTCTCTAACCCCCTCTGCCCCTGCAAACAGGAAGGAAAAGGGAGCGAGGCAGAGACACGTAGGGGTTAGGAGAGAAAACTAAAGCACTGGGGCAGCCCCAGGCTTGGTGCTGGCAGGAGCTGGATGCAGGGAGCTGGATTCAGAACCTCGGGATCCAGATCAAAAGCAGGAGATCGGACAGAGTCCTCCCTGGATGCTGGCCGTCGCAGAAAAAGGGAAAAGGGCTGGTAACTCTGTGGTCACCCAGTTTATACTAAATATGATGTATCTGGAATGGAATACTCTTGCTGGTCACCTGTCCTGTCTGTCACCCCCTGGAGGTGCAACCTTTTACTTCCTTGGGACCCCCCCAGCGTGGCACACAGGAGCCAGCAGTGGCCTTGGGCACTGCAGGAACAAGTATCAGGCAGAGCCTTTGTGCATCCCAGCCCCAGGCAGAGACTGTAACATCAGGGGTTATCGCTGCCAGCAGCACACCCTGTCTGCAAAACCACGCTGCGACCTTCAGAACGTGCAGCCTTTTGGAAGAGACTAAAGTGGAAAGTAAAAAATCACTGACCAGAATTGGGGGTTTTGGCTCAAACCAGGACAAAACGCTGCTGGGACCTGATGCTTACAAGGTTTTGGAAGTTGAATTTCTTACTTAGAACTGTGGGGTTTGGAGCTAGGTCTTCGGGGTTTTTTGTAGTTTTGGGGCAGTTGGCAATTCCATTGACTCTGTTGGTTTAGATTTGCTTCTCAAAAAATCCCTGCCAAGGTCCTTTATGATCTTCATACGACAGCGGAGACTGACAGAGTCTCTTCTTCCATTGGGGCAGTTAGCACTGGTGGTAAAGCTGATAATGGACAAGTATTTTTCAAGCTAGGAGATCATTCGGTGCAGTCCTGCCTTCTCTTTAGTGGCCAGGCTTGTGGAATCCAGTTCTGTTTTAGGACAAAGGGCTTGTCTCCCTGCAGTGGGTGCTGGTGCAGGCAGTGCTTAGGCTAAAGACGTTCCAGGACGCCATCTGGAAGATGGATTTTCTTGAAAAATACTTGAAAATATTACAGTCTTGCCTCTTTTTTTTTGCCTCTTCGCTAGGGGTGTTTATTTCTGAGTTGGGTTTGTGGCTTCTTGGGTTGTTTCTTTTTGGTGGTGTAGCTTGTAGTAGTTTGTTGTATTGGCTTTTGTGCTGAAACATCCTTAAAACCCTCCTGAAATTGGCTGAAAACAAAAGTGTTAGCGTGTCCAAGAGCGTTTTGAAGAATGGGTTGACAAACCTGTTGAGTTTCAGTTGGCACAACGCAAAAACTGGGTTCTCCTGGCTTTGCTCTTGGATGAAGAGGCCACTGTTTAATATCTCTGCTCTCGTTTGCTTGACGGCCTTGTCTGAGGGAAGGAGCAGAGCTGGAGGACCAGACGTGTCCTCCTCGCAGTCTTGCGTTGCCCTGTGCCTGCGTTTGGTCTCTAATCGTTGTTTTGTGTGTGGTCTTCATCAGCAAGCGGCGTCTTGAAAGGATTCGACCCTCTTCTGAACCTTGTGCTCGACGGTACCATCGAGTATATGCGAGGTAAGTGACGTGCCCCCTGTGGAAAGCTTTTTGCTTGTTTGTCTCCTCAAGAGGAGCTTTCGTAACACAATTCTTGCAGCTCTGTGAGTGAATAACCAGAAGCTGCAGGTCGACGTCGTCCAAACTGCGACACGTTTGTGATAACTAAGTTTTAAAGAAAGGACTACTGGAAGGTAAATTAAGCACGTTTCCTTTGGTAGAGCGTTCTTGGTAGTCCTTGCTTGAGCTCCTCTTTAAGTCATTCGCTGCTCTAGTCCTCCAGATCTTGAATGAATTAGTGTCTCTCTTCACTAAGGCAGTTGCCTTGGTTTATGTGGCTCAATTCCCTGTTTGCCCAAAGCAGGAAAAGCATCTCAACGAGAACTAGGACCTTCCTGTCTTAAAACTCTGCTCTAAATGCAGTCTCTGTATTTCTGTGGGACTAAAGCCTTCTGTAGCTTCTTAGAGCTAATAGAGCTGTAGAGTTGTTTTTCCTATTATTTGGTGTTTTTCCTATTATTTGGGGTTTTTCCCATCCCAGGGTAAATACTCCCATTTCCCGTTCTCCTCTCACAAACAAAGTTTCTCACATGATACAACAGCATTTTTGAAGAGTATTCTCTTGCCGTGCTTACAAGGAAGGACCCAAAGCTTTAATTTTAGTCTTAGAAAGGAGTTGTAAAAGATGAGCGTAGTGCATTTTTGTCAAATGTACTGACACCTCGAGGAGGGTAGAATTGGCCATTGCTGTGTTAAGAGTCTGTCCCTGGCGACAGCCTTGTCTGGGAAGGGACCAGCTACTCTCTTCTGGGTGGATTTTGAAGTCGGGATCCTTCTCTGATTCGCATTGATCCCAAAATGTTTGTCTTTAATGGCGTTTGAAATGGTATCAGGAGCTTTTTTTTAACCATTGCTATGATCAAATGACCGGTTAGATGAATTCTCTGAGGGGTGTGTTCTGCTTTGCGGGCAAAGTGAGGTTCTTTATTGCCCTACTTTGACACTAAATAAACCAGCAATGTCTTGAAGACAGCACCTGTTACTGCTGGTCACTTTTATAGTCCATGTGTTCAGTAAAACAACGCAGACGTGCCTGGAAAAAACCTGAATGTCTGTGCCTTTTGAAGTTGGAGCTTGGTTTGTTTTCCTAACAGTGCCGTTGTAACCGTGGACGTCTGCTTTTCAGATCCAGACGATCAGTACAAACTGACAGAAGACACGCGTCAGCTGGGACTCGTGGTCTGCAGAGGGACTTCGGTGGTTCTCATCTGTCCGCAGGACGGAATGGAAGCTATTCCCAATCCTTTCATTCAGCAGCAGGACGGCTAATGCTCGCTTTGGATTGACTCTGAGGACCTCAAGGGTGCAGATCATCGGAGAAAACTGTGTGTGAGAAGCTTCCTGGTTTGGGGGAGGAGTTTGAATGCGTGTTTGTTAGCGTGCAAGAACGGTCAACTTCTATTTTTGTGTGGCTTTCCACAAAATAATGAGAGAATGGGGCAGGGTATGTAAGAAGTAAGTTCTGCTTCTTCCCAACCCCCAATAAATGTGTAATTACATTGCTTAGAGCTCACAGGAGAGAATATATTGTCATGAAGTTGTCTGAGACTCTCTTGATCCTGTGGGATTTGAAACAACTACATTAAATTAGGAAACAATGCCCTGAATATTGGTTACGTTATTTACATTTTAAAATACATTAAGAATGTGTCAAAGTAATGTAAAGCCTAAATACGTTGGAACATGATTTTCTTCCTCTTAGGTGTGAGTACTCAGCTGGGAAGCTTTGTGTTGTACCTTCCTGCTGTTGAGTTTTTTGCCTGCTTGCTCCAGCACACGCAGGAACAAGACTTCCCTTGTCTGGTACCTTGCCATCATCTTCACAAGCTGAGCAGCAAAAAAGATCATTTCCAGCACTTGTTGCACATCTTGTGGGCTGTGATTGGTACGTCACAAGGCTCCCACGTTCCTGGAAAAGGACTGGGCTGACTTCTAGGGTGATTCTTGGCTGAGTGACGTAAACCTCACGGAAGTATCCATTCAATACTTGGAATTTTAGGGGAAGAACACTTAAGATCCTGATGTTAATTGCAGGCAGTGTCTGGAAATACTGCGTATTTTTATATTGCATCTATCCACTTGTGGTTCTGTTTGTTATAATTTGATTTGTAAGGAAACATTTTTTTTATATACTGCAGAAATAGTAAGATTCAAGGAGTTTTGAGTGAATAAATACAAAGCAATCTGTTCCTAAGTGTCTGGTTTTTAGTCTGAAAAAGTGCTCTACAGCTGACGCTGCAGATGTAAATCGAAACACCAGTTGGTCGGGAGGTGTGTAAAGACAAGAAAATCAGGAGGGACGGGATCAGAAGCTCCGCTCTGAGACAAATTGATGAGAAACGACCGGGAGCATCCGTCAAGAAATCTGCCAAGGACAGGTTGTGTCAGCGGCTCGGCGCCGTGCTCACGCTCACGGCCCTTCCTGGGTCAGCCCTGATGGGAACTCGAAGTAAATAAATGACATTTCCCTGCATCTGACTCTTCCAGGAGGCCACAAAAGGAGGGGCCAGCTCCCTCGTGTGCCGCCGTACTGCCTGTGTACACCTGAACCTTCTGGATTTTAATCTTGTGGGAGTTAATTGCTCCTTCCAATGTAATTTTTTTTTTTCGAACACCACAAAACTTGCCCGTCGCGCAACTGCACGATTCAGGAGACTCCTTATTTAGAGCGTGACGCGGAATTTATTCGCCACCAGCCTGAGTAGAGTCTTGAACTGTTCCTCGGGAGGGGGGAGGTTGCTAGTTAACCCCAATCACACGTTGAGCCATTTCTGCACTCGTGTTTTCCGAGTGTAGTGCCAGGAAAAGACCTGTCGAAGCTCTCCTGAGGAGATGCTAGATCCAGAGGGATCTGCCCGAAATGACGTGTGTATTGGGTCAGGCTGAGGTGGAGTTAGTCTTCCCACAGCAGCTTTCTCCGTGCTGTGTTTCTTGGAGCGGTAGCTAGAAGGGTGTTGATAGCACCCCAGTGTTTTGGCTACTGCTAAGCAGTGCCCACACAGCACCAAGGCTGTGGTTTGATGTTCTCCTAGTAGTAGGGTGGGTGTGATCAACATCTTGGGAGGAGATACAGCCGGGCCAGCTGACCCAAACTGACCAAAGGGGTATTCCATACCATATGATGTCAGCTCAGATATAAAGGGAGAAGGCAGAGGGAAGTGGGGGGGGCCATTCGCTATTTGTCCTCCGGAGAAACGGTTACACGTGTTGGAGCCCTGCTTCCTGGGAAAGCGGCCGGACATCGCCCGCCGATGGGAAGTAGAGAATAATCTTTGTTCCGTTTTGCTTTGCTTCCGCGCGGTAATTGCTATATTAAACTGCTTTTTATCTTTACCCACGGGCTTCTTGTTACATCTCACCTCTCCCCTGTCCATCTAAAAAGGGGAGTGATAGAGCGGCTTTGGTGAGCTCCCGGCCTCCAGCCAGGGCCAAACCACCACAACGTGTCAGTGCGTTAGCTCCGGAGCGGGGCCCATTTCCAGCACCTCCTGCTCGGTGAATGGGTCGCTCAGTTTTGTTGCAAGATGCCTGGCTGGCCTTCCTGCAGCGCAGGCTTCTGCGTTGTGTTTGGGAGCCGAGTACCTGAAAACAAGACTCTGAACATGGTCGGGGCAGCCTATTTAACAGTCTGTAGAGACAGAACAAGGGGTAATCGTTTTAAACTAGAAGAGGGGAGGCTCAGACTGGATAAATGAGGTTTTTTTGCAGTGGGGCTGGTGAGACATGGGCAGAGGTTGCCCAGGGATGCGATAGATGTCCCATCCATGGAAATATTTGAGGTCAGGCTGGGCAGAGCTCTGAGTTGGATCTAGTTGGAGATGTCCCTGCTTGAGGACCAAGGGATCTTCAGAGGTCCCTTCCAACCCAAACCAGTCTGTGATTCTGTCATACGATTCTAGAGCTGATTTAACTGTGCATGTGCTTTTCCTATTGGATTCGTTCTTAAATGTGACTCTAAAACCGTTTGTAGCAGCAGTTTCACAGGAGCCTCTGCTCCAGAAACACAGGAGGGAACCTCCAGGGAAAAAAAAAGTGCCCTCAATCCACGTAGCACCGTCCTGCTTGCTGAGCTCAGCCTGGAAACGAGGCTGAGCCTTGCTGGGCTGGGCCCTGGGATGAGGGGCACCAGCCTGAGGTCACTCTGCAAATCTCTCTGCTTAATAGCTTGCTCTGAACGCTTCGGACACGCTCGTTGTGTGGAATCACTGAGCTGCTGCTTGGGCCATGTCTGGATTTATTTAGTGCATTGACTTTGAGGACGACCGAGTATGTGGCAGCCACCTGGCTTTGCATGGGGGCTCCTTCCTTCCCCCTGTAAGCAATCTAGAATTTGATATTAAAATTCACCTGCTGAAGGATGTGGCTTTGGGGAAATCAGTGGGTTTTCTGATGTGCAGAAATGAAAAGTGTTGTAATGAGTATTTTTTTAAAAATGTTCTTCTACAACTCTTTGATATTTAGTGCTTAGGAAAGTTTTTGGTTGTTCCTCCTCTTTCCTTCTGGTGGTCCAAGCTCTTTGCTTGGCTAAAAGCTCGCCTGGTTTGCTCTGGTTGTACCTTGCTACAGTAGACGCCAATTAAATCTGCATTTTTTTTTGGTTGTACAGCTCTCCTGCCGTTGTTGCTCTGCAAGCAGCAGGAAAGACTGAAGAGCAAAGCAGGAGGGTAGAAAACGTAATCTATTTTTAGGGCAAGACTGGCTTATCTTGTATTTATCCTAGCTAGGGGGATAATGTTTCCAGAGACCTCCCACGAGTAAGGGCTGAGTTAAAATTAACCGCATGGCAGTTCACGAGCATGGAGCCGGCACAAGAACCAGAGGAGCTGCCACCTCAGACAGAGGCGATTGCAGACACGACTCTTGAGGTCGGAGAGAGACTCTTTCAGGTCAGCCGCAGGGCGCTTGCAGGGCACAGTCGGTATTTTGAAGCCATGTTTTTTGGGGGGGCAAGAGAGAGCTCTGAGCACCACATAGTGATCAGGGGGATCGACGCGGCGCCTTTCCAGGCGCTGCTTGAGTTCACTCGCACGGCCCAAGTGCTCATAGGGCAAGAAAACGTGACCAGCTTACTGGAAACGGCCGATTTTTTGCAGTTTAACACGGTGAAACTCCTGTGCGAGAAATTTCTGGAGAGAGAGCTGCATGTTTCCAACTGCCTGGGCCTGATGACCTACTCACAGCAATTTGCCTTCGTGGACCTGTACGTGTCTGCTGCGAACGTGGCTCTCACTCACTGGGGGGACGTGATGTGCCAGGAAGAATTTAAGGCGCTACCCAAAGAAACGCTGATGCAGCTCCTAACGAGCGACGACCTCTTCGTTTCGCGAGAAGACGAGGTTTTCGACAGCGTGATGAGGTGGATCATGGAGGACCCGACGGCGAGAGAGGAAGACTTCCTGGATTTGGTGGGCAAAGTCCGGGTGGCTTTTCTAAGTTTGTCCTTCCTCGATCTCTTGGTGAAACGCAGCAAGCGCTCTGCGGAGACAGACACCTTTTCCAGACTAATAAAGAAGTTAGACAGCTGTCCTCCACCCAGCTGGCAAAATACGAAACCGTGTCCTTATACCGGTCGGAGCTATGACACCTTGTATGTCCTGGGAGGAAGGCATGACAAGGAGCAGCAAGAATTATTTCTCTTTCAACCTAAAACAGGGACGTGGCAGGCTTGTTCTCCGCTGCAGCGCAGGAACCTCACGCAATACGCGGTGGCAGCAGTAGGTAACTAACAGAGAAGCGGGACCGAGCAAACGCAAACGGAAGTCGTGGCTCGGGGACCCAAACGCAGGGAGCTCAGATGCTGTCGTAAAACTGCGTTGTCCAGCCTTGCTAAAACCTCATCTGTGTTCCTTCGAAGAAGGTTTTGTTTCCCTTAGTCCTTGAGGAATGTTAGACAAGGCTGAATATTTCTTTTTGTATAGCAGGAGCTGCTGAACTCCTTACGTTAGCTTTATCTGGGGTGACTCTATAGAACTCACTTTAAGCAGCAAATGTATTTTTTTTTGCCTTCTCTTTCACGGCAGCTTTGACAGATGGTGACTTCTGATTTATAGCTGCCATTGAGTTAACCTTACCCATGGATGTTGTGAAACCTTCGTGCTTGGAGACTTTTGAGACGGCTCAATACCACGGCTTCCCTTTCAAGTGGAAGTTTGGACACGAGATTCCCCCAGAGGTTCTTTCCAACCACTGTTTCCGTGGTTCTGTTCAAGAAGGACTCACTGCACCCCGTGCAGATGAGGAATCCCATTTTGCAGACAACCAGCAGTCATTTTCTCTGCTTGTCTCGCATTTCATCGGTAGAGCCCAGGGAGAAACGAGAAGCCTAGACCTCAGGAGCAACTTTCACCCTTTGTGTAACCGCTCCTTTTCTGCTGTCTTTCCAGGGAGCTTCCTTTTTGTGACAGGAGGCTATTTCCGGGACGAGTTTGTGTGGTACAGCGTGGACTGGGTGCTCGTCTACAATTGCCTGGACAACAGCTGGCTGGAGGGGCCCGCCATGAAGAAGTCGCGCAACAGCCACTGCGCCGTGGGAGCGGGGCTCTACCTGTACGTGCTCGGAGGGAACACGGACGAAGGGATAATCCCAGCCGTGGAACGCATGGCTTTGGTGGAGTCAGAGTGGGAAAGTATGAGTCCTATGGCTCAACCTGTAGAGAGAGGAGATGCCGTCAGTGTGGGAACCAAGATCTACGTGGTCTGTGGCCTGGATGAAAACGGCCACGTGTACGATGGAGTGCAAAGGCTGAACACGGAGACAGACAGCTGGGATGTCATCTCATTCTCCCCGCTTCCAAGGTAAGAAATAACCCTCTGGGACCTGGCAGGAGAAGAAAAGTTCTAGTGTTGGTCCTTGCTCCAAGAAGAGGCTGGGCTGGAGAAATCCAGATGTCAGTGAGGGTGACGGAACACTGGCACAGGCTGCCCAGGGAGGCTGTAGAGTCTCCTTCTCTGGAGACATTCAAGACCCGCCTGGACATGTTCCTGTGTAGCATTATCGAGGCGTTCCTGCTCTGGCAGGGGGATTGGACTTGATGATCTTTCGAGGTCCCTTCCGGTCCCTAACATTCTGTGATTCTGTGATTCTGTGATTCTGTGATTCTGTGATTCTGTGATGTCCCGTCCCACCAACACTTCTGTAATTCTCTGTTTGAATGGGCCTCTTGATACGAGGACCAAGGTTGCACTGAACATTTCAGGGGCCAGATCTTTCTGTTGATTCTGACCAAGGGTTTCTTTCCCTCCCAGGTATGACCTCTGCATCACGTCGCTGAACGGAGCTCTGTACACTGTAGGAGGGGGAGCCTTTCGATTCGATGTGGAGACAGATGAATGGACCCAGGTGGATGAGGAATGCTTGACCCAAAAGTTCTTCATGGGATGCAGCGCCGCGAATGGACGGATTTATCTCCTGGGACAGAGGAAGGGGAACAGTGCCCTCCCCGTCGTAGTGCTCTTTGACCCCTACGTTGACATGTGCCAGGTCATAGATAACAAACTGCCTTGCCCTCTTCCTATCCGTGGATGCGTCTCCGTGCGAAGATTTGATGCGTAGACATGAGCGATGCCAGGTCCAGCATAACCAAAATGAAAAGTCACGTCCTCTACAGCTGACGGGAGTTATTTTGCATCAAGTCTCGTCTGTGAAAATATTTAATTTTGAAAATAGATCTTTTCCTTCGTAACTTTTTTTTTTCCCCCTTTCTATCTGGCAAATGAACTGAAGAAAAAGCCAGTGAAACCTCTGTGGCTACACAAAGGCTGCAGGTCCTTGCTGGCAATTGTGGTCAGCATTGTTATGGCACATAAACTCTTCAGGGCTGCTGCTAAATAAAGGACTGCTCTGGCCTCTGACCACTGTGGTTTTCTGTCCTTCGAACAACTGAGAGAGTCAAAACACCGTTGTGCTCTTGTGCCCCGGAGGCTACAGAAATCCTTTAAAAGCTGAGATCCTTGTGTATCATTTGGGGCTTAAAAAGAAAGCACAGTCCTTGATGCATGGACAGGGTGAAATAATTCCTAGGCAAACCCGTGCACCGAGTGTCCTAATGAAGGGTCTTGCATTCCCAGCAAGGTTGGGGCTGGGTGACGTCCCTCTCGAGGCCGGTGTCCCATGGAGATCAGTGACCTGGTGCCTTTCAGCATTGCTCCCTGCACATCTGGGTGTCCAAGTCCCTCAAGGGAATGGTGGCTCGGTTCCTTCTGCCTTTCCCTCGCACGTCTTTCCTGACTTTATTGATATTTTGCCTTGTACAGGCCAGATGTGGGAGCTGGTTCTTCCCAGCAGTGGGTTCTGGTTACACCATCCTTCATTCTCCACCACTTCGTGTTTCTCAGAAACAGTTTCCCCGAGTATTTGTGTAACATGGAAGCATACTCAAAGCCTGAGTAGGAAACATATTTTAAAGGCAGCGTTTTCAGGTTCCTGTTTGTTGTTTCCATCCATATATGTAGGTTTATCCATCCTCTGCGTGTTCTGCATTAGCAGTGATGTCAGAAGATTTTCCTACTGACATAAGATCTGACGATCTGAAAAAACCTCCGATCATCTTAAAAAACGCATCATGTGAAATCTGGGTAAAACAGACTCTTTGGTTTAGGCATAATTCATTTTGACATTGACTTTAAATGTAATGTCCTCCTATAAATTAAAAAAATTACATGAGCTACATTACAAGGCGAAAAGTGATCCACCCCTCAAAGTATTCCATTAAAATGTTACTCCTGTAACACACTCCCACTTTTGAAAAGGAAACCTCGACAAAATGAATACACGTCTATGGAAAGTTTCCCTTTATACTAAATTCTGGCGGAAAAGCGCGCACTGGGAAGAGTTTCAGCTGCTTTTATTTTTAGGAGCCTTCTCCATCAGTAGACATTCAGTTAGCAGAAGGCTTCAGACACATGAGCTTTGCTGGACGATTCATACAGCGACAGTAGGCTGGGCCTGATGTGCAAAAATGGTTTATGCTTCCCTTGACCATTTTAAACTGAAAACTTACTTAAGCCGGTGTCTTTCACACGCAAGTCCTTTCATGAGGTGGCTGGCAATGGCTGCCAGCATCTTCTGAGAGTCAGTTAAATCTTCAGCACTTGTCATTTATTATCTCGTGACGCTTTGGGAAGATTTTGAGGTGTCATAACTTCAGCAGCTTGTTCAAGCCCTCTCCTGTTTATAGTGAGACTTGGGCTGCTAAACCTTTTTTTTTTTTTTCCTGGATAATTGCTTATAGAGTAGTAGAAAAAGAACAGTCCCGACAGAAGCAGTGAAGGAAACGTCTCCTAAAGTGACTTGGCTGCTTGTAAATGCTACAATGAAATGCACGTCCCTCCAGACACGGGGTGACGCCTCAGGAAGGTGCCGCGAAGCCATCGGTGACCCTGCCCGGCTTCATCCCTGGTCTTGCTCAGCACCCCTGAGCCTGAGAGTCTGCCCAGCTCCCGGCGCTTTGCGCTACTCTGTGCTCGCTGCCAGATCCTCTGCTTCGCTCCCGTCGCTTTCCTCGGTGTCGCTTCTGGCATCTTTTCTTTTCTGTAGGAGAAGGAGACAATTTAAACGCACCGCAAGACCCGGCGTGGTACCCGTCAGAGCGGACTGGTCCTGTGCTCACTCGCAGCACTGGTGTGTTAACCCGACAGCTAAAATCACGGCCGGGATCATGTCCTTAAAGCCAGTGTTGCAAACAGTCACTGCTTCGGGAGGGTGACTCAAACTGCCAGAGGTTGACTTTGTTACAGATTCGCTTAATCTTTGAATGTTGGGTTTTTTTGTCACCCTAATAATGTTCTTGTAGCCTGACTTCCTGAAACTAAGTTCATATTTATTCTACATGTAGTTATTCTGCATATATTCCTATGCAGTTTATTACTGTTGAAGCTCTGGAAGTCGCCGTGTACTTGTCCAGCGAGCGTATTGTCCGGTCTCTTCATTTTGTAGTCCTCAGCGAGAGCACGCTCCATCATTCCCTCCACAAAAATATTTTTTAATGTTAACTTAGCTTCAGTGAAGGGGTAGCTCAAGGTAGGCTGAAGGCGTAACACCAGCACTGTTGTGGGTTTCTTTCCTGGCCGCAGATTCCCCAAAGCCTTCACACCTCCCCCAGCAAGGCAGGCCAGGAATGGCCATCTCTGGTGACAACATTTCTCCCAGTGGTCCCCATACAAGCTCTGGCACCCACGAACAGCCTGTGGAACGCCCCAAAAACCTGAGGCGTCAACACACGGCGTGCTGTCCACCAGCCTGAACTGACTGCTCCCTCCTCACGGCACTCGGGAACAGCAACCGGCCCCTCTTCTCCCAAACCAGGCCCTGAGAAGCTGTCGGGCCGAGAGGAGGAGGGACTGGGGGTGGCTCCCGTGTCACTGGGACAGAGCTGCCGTTCTGATTTCTGTGGGCACAGGTACCCACGCGACTCCCGACACGTGCTGTGAGAAGCTCCTGGTGGTTGGGGGTGCTGGTGGGCAGCAGGATGGCCATGAGCCAGCAGTGTGCCCTCGGGGCCAAGAAGGCCAAGGGCATCCTGGGGTGTGTTAGAAGGGAGGTGGCTGGTAGGTCCAGAGAGGTTCTCCTGCCCCTCTGCTCTGCCCTGGGGAGGCCACATCTGGAATCTTGTGTCCAGTTCTGGGCCCCTCAGCTCAAGAGAGACGGGAACTGCTGGAGAGAGTCCAGTGCAGCCACAGGGATGATGGAGGGAGTGGAACATCTCCCTGGTGAGGAAAGGCTGAAGGAGCTGGGGCTGTTCAGCTTGGAGAAGAGGAGGCTGAGGGGTGACCTCAGTCATGGTTATAAATATGGAAAGGATGAGTGTCAGGAGGATGGAGCCAGGCTCTGCTCAGGGATGTCCAGTGACAGGACAAGGGGCAATGAGTGCCAGCTGGAGCACAGGAGGTTCCATCTCAACATGAGGAGAAACTTCTTGGCTGTGCGGGTGCCGGAGCCCTGGCCCAGGCTGCCCAGAGAGGGTGTGGAGTCTCCTGCTCTGGAGACTTTCCAACCCGCCTGGACACGTTCCTGTGGGGCTGCCCTGGGTGACCCTGCTCTGGCAGGGGGCTGGACTGGATCATCTCTAGAGGTCCCTTCCAACCCCCAACATTCTGTGATTCTGCATTTGCTGGGCAGCCCCGCCACTCCCCCAGCTTCCCCGTGTGCCCACCCTGGGTGCCACGGTCTGGCAGCAGCAGTGGGGACACAGAGGAGACGAAGATTTTTTTTCCTTACCGCATCACGGAGGATGATGCCGAAGATCATCTGGATGATGAGGTAGGACCAAAATATGTGTAGCAACTGCAGGACCATCAGGAAAGCGTTTATCAGACAGCTGATGAGGAACAGCGGAAATTTGGTCACAAAGTAATAGTAGGTGCTGTGGGAAAGAGAGAGGGGGACAAATTAGAAGACACAAGACTAAACCTTCGCACGTACAAGGGTCGAGTGTCTTTCTGGGCAACTTCTTGGCTCGTGTAGAGCCGAGCCAAGGGCAGAGCTGAGCTCTCCATCACGGGCAGCACCGGCAGATGTCACACTTTCACAAAGAGCTTCCCAGAGGCCCTGCAGGAACTCTGTGTTAAAATCGCCAACAATGTGATAGTCTTTGCAGACAGTTATTGGAGCTGGCAGCATTTCTCAGGATCAGCATTTCCAGAGGACTTGGCGGGGGTAAAGAAAGGCAAACAATTCCATCGCGGTTGAAGGCTGGGAGTACGGTCGGATGGGTACAGGCAAAAGTCATTTTCCTAGACTGGTGCCTGCGTGTGGCTTCTGGGGGTGTCACTGCTGACACCCCTCCAGCCCGACAGGCATCCTACCTCCCGATTCCTTAGCTTGTGCTCACGATTCTCCTGTTTTATTTCAAATAGATGGTGGGTCACCTTGAATTACTATGTTATTGTTTCTATACCAATTTTCTCTTAATAGAGCTCTAAGCAGGCCTTTCTTCGTCTGCTAATAAACTACTGGGAAGTTCTAACCAGTGCAGTTTGTACCTTCTTTCTCTTGTAGGAACCCTTTTTTTTTTTGCAACAGAAGCAGGCTACGCACTGGAAGAACCACACACCAGGTGTGGGAATCACACACAGCAGGTCTTGAGCAGGAGTAGAGGAGAAGGATCCTCCCTCAGGCTGTGGTGAGGGTGGCAGGATGGAGGAAGACAGTCCTAAACCGGTGCCACAGAATCTCATGAGAAGTCAGCTGCTGTGGCTGCCTGTGTCTCGTCACAGCATGAGACAGCCCCTGCCTGGGAGAGACAGTGAAGGCGTGGGAATGGAGGGGGAGAGGCTGCGGCTCTAGATTAATTTAGTTAATTATTTAATACAGTTAAAACCCTGTGGGTTTTTTCGGTTTTCTTGGGTTCCTCAGTTCCAGCTGAATTACTCTTTGAGCTTACCAACAGCGTCCTGCTCCCTGCCTTTCCTCCCCTCAGCAGGGAGGGTTCTCTCTCCAGAAGCGCAGGCAGCACCCACAGCCAGAGAACATTAAAACATAACTCACATCAGCGGGAAAACGACAAGCCGGGAGATGACGAAGACCACAGCAAAAACAATAAAGACTGCTTCGCAGGCCTGCTCCCGTTTCGTGTAATGGAGCATCTTGGCAAGCTGCAGGGAGACAAATTGCCTTATGTGCCGGGTGCTGGTGATCGCCTTCTACGGGGCTGAGGGATTTCCCATGTCCTGCAGTCGTCACCAGTGTCCCAGCGCCTGTGCACTCACTGACTTCTTCCCCAAGAGCAGTAACTCTGGTACTTCCAAACGCGCTGGCACTGCAGGACTCCACGTGCATCGTGTGTAGCACAGGGGGCAGATCTCGGCGCTGCCCACGGACACGGGCACAGATCTGCCTTTCCAGGTGAGGGTACTCACCTCTAGGATATAATCGGAGGCATCATGGACCAGCATGACTATCATCCCAAACCGTATGAGGTTGGCACAATAGGAGACAAAGATCAGAGTGATGGTGGCGATGTGGTGGATGATCTGTTCCTTGAAGTCCTAGAACGAGAACAGAGACCGTGTGTGAGTCTTATCGAGGGCCGGCAGCACCCGATCCTGGATGCTGCTGCCTCTAGGACATGTCAAACACCTCCACAAAGCATCAGTGTCTCTCGCCGTGCTCCGAGATCCTGCACAACCCCAAGAAGAATGAACATCTCTGTGCCAGATTTATGGAAAGCCAGATAAACACCCGCGAGGTACACGTAGGCGCAGACAGGCTGGAAGACAGAGTTGATAAGTTTTCCACGAATCAATCTGCCTTTACGAAGCCGCTTTCTTAACACACTGTTTTCCTCCACTGTGTATCAAAGAGCTTTCTGTAATGACAGGAGATGGCCCTTGGCCCACAGCAGGTCCTACCCATAAGAGAAGCAGCTCATCAGCCTCCCTGTGCTCCCGTGGAGCGGGGCCGATGGAGACGGGCTGGAGAAACTGCGGGTGGGGAATACGCCTCCTCACACGCCTCATGTAAAGAGAGGACCTTGACCTGCACGGACAAATCTGTACGTGCAAAAAGGCAGCGCTTCGGTGTATTAGGAGATGACTCCTCTGTGGAGGGATTTGGAATCATAGAATGGCCTAGGCTGGAAGGGACCTTAGAGACCATTTAATCCAACCTCCCTGTCATGGGCAGGGACGCCTCTCGACTAGATGAGGCAACACATGAGGAAGGGCAGCTCTTGCTCTGGGCCAGGGATGACCACTGAAAGGCAGTGGGTTCCTTCTTCTGGGAAGCATCGCAGGTGTCCAATAACTGACCCGTCTGCAAAGACTATTGCAGTGTTGGTAATTTTAGTACAGAGTTTCTGCAGGTCTTCTGCCTTGTGAGAGCCGGGCAGAGCTCATCTCCAGGGGCAAGCATGAAGTCTCCAAAGAGAGATGCGACTGTCAAATAAAATACCAAATGAAGCCAAGGTCGAATCTCAGCACGTGCAGTCAAACTGCACAGCTCTGTGCAGTCTCAACTGCAGAATAAAGTGAGGGTAGCGATGGATCCTGGGTCCTTGGGTCACCTGGAGGTAGCTTCATCCCACGCTGCAAAAGCCGCATCTACAGGACCCTCATCACAACAGCCCAGCTCCCTCCCATGAGGGGGACACAGCCCTCTGGTTCCAGCAGCACCCGAGACCAGAGGCCAGAAGGGCCGTGATGCCACGTCCACCCAGCAACTGTCCCTTGGCCAGGTGTGGGGACCCCATGTCATCCCCCAGCGCTTGCCCAGCCCAGCAGGCAGGAAGGCCGCACCACACGCGAGCAGGACCCAGCACAAGGTGCGATGGGGGGACACGAGAGCTGCAGGGAGCTCACGTGCTCAGGAGTCCTTACAACACCCCGGGAGCTGAGAGCGGGAGGAGGGAACCTCACGGTGGGGGCCAACCCAGCCAGCGGGTTGCAGCTGTGCTGCCGTCACTCACCTTCCTCTTCACATCGAAGGGCAGGGTGGCCACCAGTGAGCAGTAGAAGGAGAGTTCCAGCAGGTAGAACCAGCCCAGCGCGGGTGGGAGAGGCTGCGGGACAAGCGACAGGCAGCATGACAGCCCTGCCTAGCCCCAGGGACAGGAGAGGGGAAGGGTCTTCCCAGGCAAAGCCCCTTCATTCAACCCGTGTTTGGGAGAGCAGAGCTTGGTCCTGCCTAAATTTTCATGCTCTCCATGACTGAACCATTTGCTGAGCAAAAGGCAGGAACAGCCCTGGCCAGTCTGCAGAGGAGAGGAGCTGGAGTCTCCCCCCCGCAGGGAGTTGGACACCTCTCACCTCCACCCCTGCTTCGTGAGGTCAAGGGATGTCCTGATGACCTGGTCCCTTTTGTGGCCACTCACACGGAATCAGTTCCATCTGGGCTTGGTTTACAGAGAAATTTGATTGAGAAGAGGTGCCTGTTCAGGGCAGAAGCTCTCCACCTGCTTTCACATGGAGCCCCTACAAGGAGCTTCTCAAGAAGCCAGAGCAAGCTGCTCGCCACGGTTCATGGTGCAAGGGTGAGACAGCAGATGTAAGTTGAAGCACGAGAGGTGGATGTAAGGAGGAACTTTCTCACCATGAAGGCAAACAGTGGAATAGGTTTCCTAGAGAGGTTGTGCCATCTAGAGCCTTGAAGTTTGTCAAAACTAGACCTGGGTCACCCGATCCGATTTCACAGTGACAAGAAACCTCCTGATCCCCCCTCCAATATGAATTATCCCATGATTCCATGTACTTGCTGCTCACCTGTTGTGGAAATCCCAGCCAGCACACAGTGTGGTCCAAAAACCAGGGCTTCTGTGCAAAGAGAAGGCAGCAGTAAGAACCCATAACCTGTTAATGGCATGTAACGACAAGTACTTCAAGAAGTCTGCGTGTCCATGCTAGATCCAATCTGCCTTTGAGCTTTGGAAAAAGCATTTGGCAAAATGCCTTTGTCATTAGTAAGCACAGAGGGTGTCACACAGAGGATCTCGATACGCAGGCGGCAGCAACCACAGCTGGGACAGGGTCTGCTCTTGGCTGAGATACAAGGCCCGTGTCTGGGTATCAGTGGGGAATCACACAATGACCTAAGACAAGGAGAACACCGTGGTGACATCACTGACGTCTAGCCAGGTCCAGCCAGGGAAAGAGCGACTGTTGTGTGGGATCAGGACTGGGGATGGTTCCTTGATGGATGGCCCATAGTCACAGCCACATGTGATCTTGGGATGAGCTCTTTAAATGACCCAGGACCACTGGCCTCATTTGCCACGAATGAAGAACCCTTAAAAGGTGCCACTCCACCTCTCACGTACTTACATCATACAGGAGAGCCAGCTCAGAGAAGAATAAGGTGAAATAAGATGCAAATCTCCAGCTAAAACAGAAAAAAACCAAGGAATCAAGACTTCCTCCAGAGCTGGAATAGCTCCCCAGGCTATGCTCAGGATGCTGCAAAGCCCACTCTTGCTGTGACAAATTTTTCCTAAACATCCAGTGTAACCCTGCCCTGTTGCAGTTTGAAGCCGTTCCCTCTTCCTCTATCGCTCATCACCCGTGAGAAGAGACCAGCACCAACCTCTCTACACCGTCCCTTCAGGCAGCTGCAGAGAGTGAGGAGGTCTCCCCTCAGCCTCCTCTTCTCCAAACTCGGCAGCCCCAGCTCCTTCCATTGTTCCTCATGAGATTTATTCTCCCAGCCCTTTCTCAGCGCCGTCGCCCTCCCCTGCACTTGCTCCAGCCCCTCGAGATCTCTCTTGGATTGAGGTGCCCAGAGCTGGACACAACACTCAAGGTGAGGTGTCCCCAGGGCTGAGCACAGGGGGACAATCCCCTCCTGGACAGGACGCCGTTGGCCTCCTTGGCCACCCGGGTACCCTGCTGGCTCATCTCCAGCCGCCTGGTACAAAGTCTCCTTCTGCAGCCCCGGCTGGCAGCAGGCACCTCTGGGTGCGTGTCTGGGGCTAGAGACAGAGGGATGGGGATGTTGGAAGTGTCTGTCACCAAAAGCCGCCGCTGGCCCACCTACCTTGCCTCGCAGAACTTCTTCGTCAGCCTGGGCCGGTCCTGAGCCCGCCGGTGCCGGAACCAGGTCTCCACCTTTTTGACGGGCAGGTCACTTTGCTTGGCCACTGAAATCAGGTCCTTCTAGAAAACAGAGCAGGGGAGGAGGATGCATCCTGCCCAAGGCTGCCTGTGGGTGGAAGAGCTGCATTTCTACTGCTGCGGGTCCACGTTTCCCCAAAGAGCATCCTTCTTCGGAAAAGAAATCATCTCTATTGGCATTTGTGAGCTCCCAAATAATTTTGGCCATTACAAAAATCCAATTCAGCCCTATTTGAATGCAGGTTTGGAAGAAAGCACAGGCTCCCCCTAGCTACCTCTTGCCAGTGGTACACAGTGGGATTCAATATCTTTGCTATAAAAATCTAAATATATTTTTTTCCACCTCTGGTGGTTAGAAGTAACTGCTTTGCCCATGAGGCTGGTTTGGTTGGGCTGGGGTATCTGGACAGAGAGGTGTTGCTTGCCCGGGCTCGTGGGACATGGGGACACTCACCTCCTTTGGGGTCCTTCCCAGCAGAACGTAGAAGCCTTCCAGCGTGGCGTTGGGCTGAACTTTGGGCCTCAGCTTGTCGCTCACACCCAACCTCCTGCCCAAGGGCAGAGCTACGGTTCTGCAAGAGGAAAGAGAGTTCAGCCAGGAGAGGACGCGTGTCCCTGCGCTGTGAGCCAGGGTCAGCCAACACCAAGATCCTGCTGGCATCGTATCCCCGGCGTGGCTACACCGCACCAGCGCGGCCCCGGGTGCTCACACCCCCAGCCCGAGGGGTCTGGCACTGCCCCAGGTACCCATGCACAGACCAAGGGACCCAGTACTGCTCCAGGGACACATGTTTGTGCCCTGTCCCCCTGTCGGTCAATGCTCTTTCTCAAGAGAAGCGTAACAGCACCAAAGCAAAGGTGAGGAATGCTGGGTGTGCAGTGAAGAGAACAGTACCAACTGTTAAAAGTAAGCAATAATTGATTTTTCTGCTCAGGCCCTGAGATACCTTGCATCTCTCTGTGTCCAAGTGCATACTGGTCCCCTTTACAACATTCCCAAGCAGTCCAGATCACGCCATGAAATCAGGCTCTAAGTGTCCCAGTGTCTCATGCTCTGTGCCCAGGGTACCCGACCACCGGCTGCAGCAGGAGCCGAGGCCAGAGCCAGCGGGGATATGCTGGAAACCCCAGCAAGGCAAGTGGGAGGCACTCATTTCTAAAATCTTGTTTCTAGGAAGCCAGGCAAGTGGTGCGAGCAAAACGGTCCCACAACGAGCTCCAGGAGCCAGGATAATCCCCTCCCTTTGCCTCTGTGCCGAGTCTCGGGTCTCATGTGGCACCTTTGGGAGCATCCTCTAGGATCCGGCTGAGCTGGGGGCTCCCAACACTGATGCACCCAGCAAAGCCATTCTCTGCGTTGCAAGTTGCCGCTTGGTCTCTGCCCAGAGGGGCTCTGCACCCACAGCTGACGTGTGACCGAGGGACAGGCTTGTCCTTTCACACCTGCTGGTACAAGTTATGTTGCAGGTACAGAAGAGAGAGGGGGAAAAGAGCTGCCACAAGAAGTGGAGAGATTCTGTATGGCTGGGGACAAAGCCCTGTCTGCTTTGTAGCGGTCAGGAAGCAGGTAGTCTAGAGCAACCCTGCAAAACACAGGAGAAAGCAGATTTGCTGCACTCACCTTTCAAAGATGCATCGGATGATGATCAAGAGCAGGGCACCAGGGATGCAGAACAAGAGGTCCTGAGGCTGTGGGTAGTGCACGTCTGCAGACTCTTTCATGTCTTCCCAGGTAGCTCCAGGTGGCAGCCAGTGTTCATGGTGCCAGAACCCCTCTGACAGTCCCATCCTGGCTAAGTCGGTGGGCACAGAACGCAGAGCTCCAGGACTCAGCAAGCAGGCAGCAACGAGGCACACGGCTCACTCCCGAGCCAGGGTTCCCAGCTCAGGAGCTCTTCATTCACGCTCCCCACCTCTCCCTTGGTCCTGTGAGCGTGACTTCAGAGTAGCTGCAACAGTACCACTTGTCCTGACCTGCCCACGAGCTTGAAGGTGGCGTAAGATGTCCTAGTACAAGAAAGTCACTCAGTGGGTGTCAGGGAGGTGGGTCACTTCAGTCACACTCTGCTGCACAGGTAATGGAAGTCCCCTTCTGGTGACAACAACAGCAGAGGCTTCTCTCTCCCGCCCCCCTCTTTCCATCAGCCTTTTCCTTCTCAGGCTGCTTCTCACCTATTACTCAGCTCTGACACCTGGCAGAGGGTGTGGACGGAGCCCTCAGGTGAGACTGGCCACAGCCATTAAGATCTTTTGGCACCCTCAGGGCCCCAACAGTCTCAGCTGCGGTTCCTCCATCCTGCCCAGCAACACCCCACATCCTATTTGCACTCTGAACCATCACGCACCGCTGATAGGCAGCTCCCCAAAACTATTCTGAAGCGCTAACTTTAAAAGCAGTCTGGCTGCTCTTAATACCACAACATTATGCTCAAAACCTCTCCTACAAATTCCATCATTTATTACTTCGATTACACTGGCCTCAGCAGGATGTCAGGTATTGGACCTTCTAAGCAGGGCAGGCAGGTCACTGAATTTTTTGGGTCTAGCCTGATCTTGTCTCGGCGTTCATGCTATACGCCTCGATTATCTATGACTCCTGTTCCAGAGACTGGTATTGCCTTTCAAGTTGTTTCTCAAGATATTTCTTGGCATGTTCACGTTTATCTGCCGAAGTTACAGGCGCTTTCCACTGCCCTTGTTTAGACATGACTTCAGCTTTTTGAACAGCGCCTCGGTGATCTTAGGGATGCCCTTACCTGCAGGCTCTGTCTGTTGTACATGTGCAAGTGAGAAAAGTGATGTCTTTCAGAACGTAGCCATCCAAGTGAAGATTCCCTTGGGCGTACACATCTAAACGGAAAGATGTGGTGGACACACATCTCTGATGTTTCCTAAGAGGATGCAGCGGGAAGGGAATAACTGGGCCAAACTCCTCTTGAAGCAGATCCAAGCCAGCACTAGATGTCCACGTCTGCTGGAGTCCAGCGGATTCACATCAGCCACAATTTTGGGCCAGCACGGACAGATCTCACCATGGAGGCGACGCTTTGCCAGTCCTTGACTCACCCACCGCACGTCTGCCTGGAAGCGCCACTCAACGTCCTTTTTCTTGTAGCTCGCCTGGAGCTGGACACCTCATCTCCCACAGCTGCTTGCTAACACTACATGACACACGGACCTTCTCTGTGCACACAGGGTGATAAAAATACAGGGGACACAGATTCAGATTCCTGTGCTGTGCCCAGCGCTCGCCCTGATCTGCCGGTTTTTTCAGCCTTGCTGCAGGTTTCCTACAACAGCCTCCCTCTGCTGGGGTTGCAACACTCCTAGTGTGGAGGGACTTGATACGCTAAATCCATAAATACTATCACAGCACTCAAAAAGCTTCCCAGCACTGGAGCAGTAAAGAGAGGAGGTAGAACAATATGGGGATGAAGCTGATTACACACGGAGCTGCTTTAAGCCATAGCAAGTCAATGGCGAGAAAACAAATTTGGCAGTTGACCTGCCCCAGTGACTCATCGCTGTCACGCTCAGCTCCCTTGGCTAAAAGCAGCACTCTAGCTCTCAATCAAGTCCAACAGCTCTCCTGAATCCTTGATGTTCCCTTTCACAAGAACTAGATTTGCCTCCTAATGAGCTTATCTCAATCTTCAGGGTGACAGCAAAGCCCTGAGGCTAAAATTCACCAGGCATCAACATACGTCTCCACAGCGTGTTGTGCAGTCTCTGGGAAGTACTCAACTCCTCGTGTGATTTTACAACAGGGATCTTTCCCAGCCTTCTAAAACTTCATGGCAAACAATAGACATTAATTTATTTCCTCCTATCCCTGCAAGTCCAAGCATCTCCCTGGTGCTGCAGCCTTGGACTTTGCCACTGCCCCAGCAGTTCGCAATAACCTGGCCGGCCCCTCGCTCCAGCCCTTGTTCCAGGGCCCAGCACAGCTTTACCTGGTAGGACACAAATCAGGCAGCTGCAGTTCTCTGCTGCTGTGGCCCAGCACGGCTGCACGTCCTGGGTTTGCACGTCCTGGGTTTGCACCGACCTTGGCGACAGCAGCCACACGCGTCCCCGCATCACACCCGTGAGGTGCGACCAGCCAGGTTACCTCCCGCTGGCTGAAGAAGTAGGAAAGAGCCCAGACAACCAAACCTTTCAAAAGTAAATTTATAAAGAACGTTTACAATCAGTAGTACAAAATGATAAACAACCATCTCTCCCGAACACATCACCTGCAGAGGAGTGGCGAGATTGCAGACCCAGATTAAGGAAAGAGGACAGCGGACAGTGCTTTGAGCTCTGAATTAGCTCAAGGCTTCTGAGACAAGCTATTTTCAGCAAATACAAATTTCAATACAATGCAGGAACAGGTGCTCTCCTCCCAGAGAATGATACTGTCCTGGTATCGCTCCTGCTGGAACCACTTTTTCCCCTCTGAAACTATTCAATGTATTTTGACCGAAACTTAAGACGAGCACACGCAAGCTCAGATCCAAGCGCTCTCAGTCACGTCTCAGGCAAATGGAGTGGATTGCTGAACACCCTCTTGTGCTCTGCTGTCACTTGCCTTTTAAATTTAAGCATGCAGGGCACCTCCTCAAAGGCATTTCCCTGGTCCATATCCCCCCCCTCAGTTAGCACTGGTCCTTACTGGGCCCCCAGAGGGAAGTGTCTGCAAGGCCTTGGCGAGTCCCCGCACTCATCACTGTCAGTCTGGCAATACTCTGGTTTCCAAGATTGTTCTATAAAGCAGAAACTCATGTCATACTGATTTAACCCTTTCCTGGGATTACAGAATGCAAAGTTTAAGACTACACAGGATATAAGATATGGGCCATCTAAACAAACTGAATCAGAATCGCATCATGACTCCATGGACTCCTGCTTCACGCTTCCTATTTCTGATACACCTCGGCACAGGCCGGAGAGTGAGAAGGCCACGTTACAGCATTATTCCATGAGGTTCAGCAGATCTTCTCTGGATCCTTTCTCCTGGGAGGACAGGGGGAATTATTCCCTTCTTACCATGGGCTGACTCTGTAAACATTTCCCGCTGTGTCAATCACACCAGGTGAAAACACGAGAGCTTAATCAGTGTTGTCTTCCAGTTTCTTGTCACCTCCCTTCTTTTTACCTCGTTTCCTTCCAAGACAGGTTTAAAGGATTACCTGACAGTTGAGACACAGTTGCCTGGATTTGCTGGCTCCTGCAACTACAATTTGGGAGGGTACTCTCTCCAATCTGGGCTTTGGAGCACCTTTGTGCCAATAACCCTGACAACAGCAGGGACCGAGATCCACAGTGTTACAGAACCGGTCAGGTGGCACACAGCATCATTTCCTTCAAGAAGAAAATGTCTTCTCCTATGTCTTTGCAAACCTTTCACTCCACTATGCTCAGTCTTAATTTTCTGAGTGTATATGGGGCACTGTCTTCTTGAGAAAGGTGTCCCCACATTAAGATTTAGAGTCCCACACTTGTTAGCCATAATCATGAGTGGCAACAGGCCAGGGCCTCCAGAGGTTGAGGCTAAACATAAAACATTAGGTGGTTAAGACTCGACATTGCTAGAGTTTATTCACCCCTTTTCCTTTTTTTTTTTTTTTTTAAGCTATTTTTCAAGATTAACACATTTAACAACAACTATGGTACAGTCTAATACAAGTCAAACCACTTTGATCCCTTTCTATCTGCTTCAAGGCTATGAACTATAGTAAGTTTTTATTGAAGAAAGACCAAAATCTTCCTTCAAATATCACTGACTATGAACACTTCGTTTATGGGAAGCAGGAATTCAGCTATGATACTGCAGTTGCACTCCATTTTATCTACACAAAGAGCAAAACTGTTTCTAAAGACTGGATTCATGAAAGACCAGATGAGAAGCGCGTGAAGAGCCGCTATCTTTCCTTGACGTGGCCGTTGGTGAGTCGGGTTCTGTCGTTCAGCGGCTCGGACCCGTTCCTCTGGATACAACTGTTACTTGTGACGTTGCTGAAATGCGTGATCCCGTTTTTCTCCTTCTCCCTAACCTTTTCTCTTTCTTCATCCTTGTCACTTTCTTCCGTGTCACTCCTCATGTCCTTTTCCATCTATGGAAACATGTAAAGGAGAAGCAACACAGACACAGAAGTTTGCACAAGAAGCAGCGCGAGCTAAACCCTCATCTGCTCCTGCAGCCGCTCTGCCGTGTCCTTTCAGCTTTTACATCACCTTTGCTAACAGACTCTCCCTGTCTCTTTGATTTCAGTCTCGGTGGAATTTAGCTGTGATCTTGACAAACCTTAGGAAGTACCGTGCAGGTTGAGAAGGGGCACCAAACCACCGCAGCCCAGGACTGAGGACAACCGTGTGAGACCAAAGAGATCCACACGGCTGCTCTGGGCATCAGCCTGGGGAAGAAGGATGGGGGGGAGACACTTCATCGAGCTCTTTCACGTTTTCCAAAAGTGACAAGGAGCTTCTGGCCACCTTTGGCCTGGGTGGCTGCAAGCTGAGCACACCACTTTGGACAGTCTGCTTTCAACCAAACCAATGGCTCAACACAAAGCCACTCAATTCTGATTACGTTCAGTTTTCTGTTCAGTTTTGTCTTCTTGCTATTGACTGAGAGATCTGTAATCCACGTCTGTAAACATTTAATTCACTGCCTTAAAATGAAGGCAAAGAAGAAATTATGTAATAAAATGAGAGCTTAGGAAAAGCAGCCTCGCACTTGCTGGCTTCCCAGGCTGCTTCTACTCTGCAAGACAAGTGCCAAAATTGGGGACAAATTCCAAACACCACTCCTTGTTGGAAAGGGTGCTCTGAGGGAAAGCAGCTAAAACCTTCTGTGACCTGAGCTTTGGAAACTGCTCAGGGACATGTCAGTTGCTACACAGACACCTGCAGTCTCCACGTACTCTGTTCCTCTGGGGATATCTCTTGGATTATGTGAAGGAGTCTGTCTGGCCTGCCGCTCTTGCTAGAGATGACTACAGCCAAACACAGACAGGATTCCTGAGAACCTAAACTTGCACTGAGTTCAGACTGCCTCCAAGGACAATGGGAGTAGGAGATGCTACATTCTGTGAACAACCTGGACCTCGTGCCGTGGAGTTGGCAGCTCAGGAACTACGCAGGAGTATCTGCAGTGTAAGGTCAAATGGTAACCAAAGTTCCACACAATGTGGCTGATGCCTTAAACCTTGCAAGATTCACAAAGGAACTACAGAGCTGCTTGAATTACAATGATGCATCCGAGGCTGCAGGTACGAGGGGATGAAACTCATACTTCACACATATCATTTCACCAGGGCATGGAGGAATCCACCCCACACGAACCCCCGTGCAGCCTGGGCGGACCCTCCCTTCCCACGTGGTGTAAAGGGGACTACAAACTGATCCATACCGTGCCCTGGAGGATGAACTTGTAGACCATGCGAATAATTAGGCAGGACCAGAAGACATGAAGCAGCTGCAGAGTTATCAGGAGAGCATTCACGAAGTAGTATCCAAAGAAGGGCTGGAATATCTCCATGGAGTAATAGTAGGTGTTATAGAGCACTCTGCAAGAGAGAGGGGATTGCGGTGCAGGGAAGTGTGTTGTTAGTAGGGCTGTAATTAAGCCCCAGAAAGCTCTAGTCTAGCTCAGGTCACTCCCTTCCATCTTAAATACAACATGTGAGCCAACTCTCAGATCCCCACCAGAAATAAGTTGGGCAGAGCCACAGGCTGAGAACTCCTCTGCAGGATACCTCAGCACTTTAAGACCACTCTAGGACCTCCAAGGCAGCCACCCTAGTTTATGCCAAGGCAGGTGCAACAGCCACGTGGCACTGTAGCCTATGCAGAGGGCAGGGCCATATGCTCAAGGACTGAAAAGCAAAGACTGTAGCAAAGAATCCAGCCCCCAGCTGAATTATCCTGCCTCTCAGAAGGCAGCTTTTCCATTTCCCTTGACTGCAGCAGACTCACGTGTAGGGGAAAACGACCAGGCGGCTGATGAGGAAAACAGTGGAGAAGATCATAAAGAGGCTGTCACAAGTTTTTTTCCACTTCATGTAATTGAATATCTTAGTTGGCTGGAAGGAGAAAGAACAGTAAAACAGCAGGCCAAGACAGTGCACCTGCACATGCTCCAGGAGGCCAACGAGCCAGACACGACACACCATGCGCGCAGGTAACCATGCCTCTCCCTGGCCCTCTGCAGGGCACCCTAGGCTGGGTCAGTGCTGTTACAGCCACGAAACACCAAAATGCTTGGTCCATACTCTGCTGGACCAAAAGACATCCTTTGCCTGAAGAGCACTGTTGCCAGGATTTACCTGGCCCGTAAGTTGTGGAGCTCACCTCGAGGAAGCAATCAGACGCATCGTGAATCACCAGCACCAGCGTCCCGATGCGGATGTAGTTGCCACAGTACGAGAAACTGATGAGGAAGATGGTTGCAGCGTGATGGACTATCTGCTCCTTGAAATCCTGATGAGAAACGCGACAGCAAAGAGCAAAATACACATTGCACCTCCTCCCCCGGTCAAAGCACGCCTCCTGCAGGTAGCAATGAAATCTCTGTACCTCTGCTATAAGGTCTTACCCAGGTAACTCTTTAACCAAACACATCCTAGAAACGCAGGCAACCAAGAGACCCAGGAATGAAGAGTTTGTGGTGTAAACTGAGGATCTTGCAAGAAAGAACACTTCTTTCCTCAACCAGTAACGATCTGATGATGGTGCAAATCAGGAGACAGAAGAGCCAGAGATTCAGTACAAATTCAATGTTAGGAGAGCTTCCTTTCTGTGGCAAAGCTGTGCCCACACCATCTCTGCTCTGTGCCCCCATTTGCACGATCATCTCATACCCCCAGGATCACCGATGAAGACTCAGAACCCCTCTTCACTTCTAAGGGCATATTCGCAGCCTCAGCCCCCGTGGGGGCCCATCAGCAGCACCCTGCCTGCCCGGGCACTGCCACCCACACGTGCAGCTTAACTGGCAGAGAATCATTTCTTTTCCCATCTCTATGTTCAGTCCAGCCTAGAAGAGAACAATTTTTAAGTTTGGATCTTAAGTTTAGCTTGAGAACTCTGCAGTAGTTTGCAGGAGTTCTTGTTCTCCATCTCCTAGAGGAGAGGGAAGCCAGTGACTGGAGATGGGAATTCCTGGAAATGAGCAGAGTCCCCCAAAACCTCAGACTAGTGCCACACGTGCTCTTGGAAATCACTCTCCCAAGTGTTCAGCTTGGGTCCTGTTTGTGTTTGATTCTTCCCTGAGGCTGTCACTCACCTTCCTCTTCACATCAAAGGGCAGGGTGAAGACCAGTGACCAGTAGAAGGAGAGCTCCAGCAGGTAGTACCAGAACAGGGAGGGCTGGAGAGGCTGTGAGAGGTAGAGAGACAGTGAAATACCCGTCAGATAAAGCAGAGCAAGGGCTGGAAGTGAAAACTCCTTCCTAGGAAAGACAGTATCAGACAACCAAACCAACAAAACTGGTTCTTGCTGCTTTGGGGGGAAATACTCCAACTAAACACTGTGGTTATTTACTAAATGTCACCTGTGCCTGAGGGAAAAGCAAATAGCAGGAGAAATTCCACTTCCCCACACCACGTGGAGCATTCAGGGAAGCACCAGCAAGATTCTGAATAGTTTTAGGATTTCTTCAGCACTGTACAGATTCCTGAGCAGTCAGTACAGAGGTTTACAAGCTATGCAAACCAATTCACTATGGTGAAATAGATAAGCAGCAAGTGAATAAATCATTCCCTTTTCAGGATTCAAGGAGATGCCTCAGAGACCTTGTACTCTATCACAGAATCTTCAGTTTAATCTATCACAGAATCTTCAGTTTAATCAAACTAATAGGGGGAAAGTGCAATCCTGGGGTGAACAGTGATTCAAATTCTTCTGGGTAGTTTTCCTGGGATACTCCAGCTGGAAAACTAAAAGCTTAGACCCACTCAGCAAGACATGTGCTATTTAACAAGTGGGTTTTTTGCTGTGGTATTTAAAACATTCTTTGATCCTGCTAATACACGTTTGTCCTTGACCTTCCTTGCTCTTTGCCAGTGGGACATTACTAGCTCTGGTTTTGGTCTTTTTTGTCTGCTACCGACATTGGAAAGTGTGCATGGGGTTTATGTGGCAAGGTTTTGGCAGCAGCGGGGCTGCAGTGGTGGAGTCTGTGACGCCAGAAGCTGTCCCACATCCAACAAAGGCAGTTCCAGACAGCTTCAAGGTAGATCACTGGCCAAAGCCGAGCCCATCAGCTATGTTGGTAGCACCTCTGTGATAACATATTTAAAAGGGGTAAAAACTCCTGCGCGACAGCAGGACCCTTTCGTCACATTCTCTCCCTGCTGCCCAGCTGAGGATGGGGAGAGATGGAGTGGCTTGGGGGCCACCCGGGATGCAGCCAGGAGCATCACAGTGTGCTGTGATGATGGCTTGGATTGGTTTGGAAAAGACAGGTATTCACAGAATCACAGAATCGTGGAATGTCTGAGGTTAGAAGGGACCTTGAAAGATCATCCAGTCCAACCCCCCTGCAAGCTACGAGGATAATGTGAAAGACAGTGTCAAAGGCTTTACTGAAATCCAGTATTTACTGAAATCCAGGTATTCCAAATGCACAGACCAGGCTGCAAGCATGCAAGTGATCCTTTTAGTCTTACACTCCTATTCAAGCACCACCTGTTTGTATGATTTGACTCTTACACTGAACTACGGATTTGCCCCTAAAATTTCTGCCTTTGAGAGACAGCAGATTGTTTGCAGACTTGGCTTCAAAGACACAACTTTGTTCTTCACTCACCTGCTCTGTGACGTTTCCACTGGCTCACACTGTTAAAACTGGGCAGTACATTTCCCTTTATGGGTTTGCAACCTCAACGTACAGTCCCAGGGTCGTGCTCTAACTTTGACCAAAAGCCCTGGAACACGGGCAGTCAGTGCCCTCTCTTTTGTCACTAATATAACCTGATTTTCAAAAGACATCGAAAGACAACACATGACTTATAACAGTCATTTTCTCTCTTGCATGACTCACCTGTTGCGGATATCCTGTCCAGCACTCTCTGTGGTCCCAAAACCACGGCTTCTGGAAAGAAAATGCAACACGAATATGAGAATATCAGAAGAATTCTTGTCTTATGAACCACCAAACTCCTGGTCACACTGTCTGGAATTCAGTTGCCAAGACATTTCCACAACAACTACCTGCAGCTCCTTGTGACACTGACAGTTTATGGCTATCGTGCTGAAATTTCACAGGCTGTTTAGCCCAGTTCCAAATAAATTAGCTCAGGGAAGATTTCTACCAACTTGTGCAGCCTTCTGCAAGTTTCGGGTGGCGGCGGCTATGTTTTGAATATATTGAAATATTCTTACGACTATTTCTTTAAGAATGCCTGTGGTTTGGACAACACCACTTGAGCGTGGTAAGAAGGCTGAAAACGTGTGTGTCAGGAACACGTTTTTCTCTCGACTGGTGAGGATCATGCTGCAGTCTGCTACTTAACGAATACCCGAAAAGATCCCACTTTTCAGGGAAAATTGGTAGTTTAGGATGCAGCAGCTTCAAAACTGTCATAGAAATACAGCAACTGAAGTCCCCAGGTGTTTTTCCAGCACGGAGCACGTTCGGAGCCTTCGCTGTGCCCAAATTTGATCCGAGCAAGCGTGTCCTAGAGCACACGGTGACTGAACGCATCCTAAGCCACATTTCTAAGGGTGACCTTCCCTAAGAGTTAAATAAAGTTCCAGATACCAGAGCTCAGAGCAAAAAGGCAACATTTCTTCCTCTCGCACTGAGCACCTGCTGGGGCATGAGCAATCAGGAAGGGCAGCAGAAGGGGGTGGTTCTTACGAGCAGTGGCAGTGAGGACTCGAGAGAGGCGACTGCTGGTGGAGAGCGCTGATGGGAGTGGGACTTCCAGCAAACATGGGTATGGCACCAGGAGGGGTGTGTGATACAGAACCAGAGAGGACAAAGCAAAAACTCTGAAATGACCACGGCACACTGTGTTACCTAAACCAGAACGGGATCCCAGATCCCAGAATTTCATCATTCCTCTGCTCTCAGCAAATAAAGCTGTTTTCTGCTGGCGAGAGAACTTCCCGCTGTCATCTGCTATTTTACTGGCTCACAGGGCAGAGGTTCTTCCCGACAGTCTAAAGCTACTAATACAGAACTTAAATATTTGCCTTTTTCCTAAGGAAAGCAGGGTATTTCACAGAAAAAAACCCCAAATATGTTAAACTACGACTTGTATTATAAAGGAAGCATACGGAGGTCAGGAAATGTCACTGGCAAATATGCCTTGTCACCTTCATTCATTAATCACAACACATATCCAGAGGATGCCCAGTGTCCCTAGTCCCAGCCTAGTGACCACAGGTCAGTGATCGGAGCAGGCGCGTGGCTTCAATCACCTCTTCTGCCTGTTGAGGCCATTCAATTTGTATCAAGCGAACTCATTATTTATCAAAGCAGAGAAAAGGCAGAGACATGAGCCTGAACCAATCACTCCACAGGCAAGGAAAGTTCATTAAAAAACTTACTGAATTGCAGCCCATGCTCCAAAGGAAGCCTGAGGTTTTTACCTACAAACAGGCACTGGATATAACACACAAACAGGCCCTGCAGCTTCCAGCTCAGGTGTTTCACCTCCACCCCACAGAAACGTGCTTTTGCACAATACCAGCTGCCTTCTGCTTTCCTGAAGAAGAGGAAATCTCTTGGTTTTGAGCTGGAGCTTTTAAAATAAGCATGGTCCAATAACGCTTGTGGTCTCCTAAGGGTGCTGTGCAGGGGATACACACTGACCTGGTGGGGAAGGCTCTACAAGAAGATCTGAAAGGACACGCTTGACGGCAAAATCTGCCATTCTGGCAGGCACCGGGTAGGCGGAACAGCAGGTGGCACTGCTCGTGTACTCACATCGTACAGGACAGCAAGTCCAGTGAAGAAAGATGTGACGTAAAATGTAAACCTCCAGCTACAAATAAACAAAACAAAGCAGGTTAGAAGCCCAGTCACTAACCGCCAAGCCGCAGTTCCGTTTCTCCATCACACTCACTCAAAGAATGACACTATGAAGGCAAAGACACACATTGATGTGTTCGAGGTTTGCCCAGATCCCAGCAGGAGTGGTTCTTTGCATGACACCAGCACACTCACCAGACTTCACAAAGAGCAATTCTTCTGCTTTACAGACGGCAGAAGATGGGAGAATCCCACTGACCAAGATCACCAGATAATCATCCCACACACTCCCAGCACTAGGAGATGCACGGGTGAAAGTCAAACAATGACAATCCCTTTTGAAGATGAGGCCTGATAAACCCATTATCATACAAAGTAATTAATTGCTGTCATGTTTGGTCTCAGTCAGGAGCTGGTAATGATTTACCCAGACTAAACCCACACAGATACCCGTCAGAATCGTTTGCCAAGTTCAGCGAAGAGGCAGGTCACACCGAATATAGGGAAGGCGGAGAATTTCACCCCAATAGAATCAATAAGCTGTTAATCAACTAAACACAGGAAATCTTCCAAGGAGTAAAACTGCCTAAACCAGTCCTTTAATCTCCCCAAATCTCCATAACAAACCAGAAATAACTACGTTTTCAGAGAGAGACTCCACTTGTCAATGAAACCCCCGGGAGCTCCAAGACAGACATGACCTGTCACAGTCGAAAGACAATTCTTCCTACAAACTGCAGCTGGCGACAGAGGGCAGGGGGAAGGACCCCATCCCAGGTGAGCCGAGTCAGAAAAGAATTTAGTGTTTACTATTTACTGTTTCTATTTACTGCAAGTCAGCCAAGTGCAGGGAGAAGTCAGATTTCATCTTGATGAAAGCAGATGAAGCAGGGTTGATTTACACCTCCTTGTCCAGAGGTTCTGCACACATTTCTAACTGCAACTCTCTGGACTATTCTACAAATAATACACATCCTGGTTTTTCTCTTCTTTTTTTTTTCAACTAGGGTTTTTAGGCAGGGGTTTTGAATGGAGCATGAGGTGATTATCTCAAAGTCGATACACACTCTGTGGAGATACACAAATAGCACCTCAGGTATTTAAAGATTTCTTTCATCTCAGTGGCTCTCCTGGAAGAATCTACTTACACAAAGAGCAGAGCAGCCACTCCTAAGTAAGACACTTCACCCAGGCTCAGGAGAATCCTCCTTTACTGTGGAAAGCTTAGCCAGGGCTAACACAAACAGAATTGGCTGACGTGAGATTTGTTTTGTGCCTCCACGTAATAAGGAGGATTTACACGCTGTTTCCAAGAAGAGTTTTGCTCGTTGAAGAGCAGAAGTTTTCACCCAGGCCCCTTTTTCTGCCACTATAAAAGGGTGCTGGTCTGGACTTTCAGGAAGCTGAAGCCAACTGATGGCAGAACACAATCTAGCCCACTGCCAGTGATTTTGAAAGCAACGGTGTGCAGAACAATTTCAGAAAAAGAAGCTGCACAAGGATCAGCTTGCACTGAAGCAAAGGGAAGTACCGGGAAAGGCCAGGGACAGGCTGACTACTTGGGAGGCACCAAAACAGCAGCGAGAAGCAGTAAGATGCAAAACAGTCGAGTTTTTCAGGTACAATCGTGTTTCAAAGCAGAATGCCAGTCTTACCAAGTCAGAAAGAGAGGCCCTGAAAGGAATAAAGGTGAGACAGGAGTAAAAGGAGGCTTGGGAAAAGCAAGGAATGTTTCAGTAACAGAGAAGCAGCAGAGAGTTGAAGAACCAGGTGGGGCAGGGAAGATGCAGGATACTCTCACAGAACAACAGAACATCAGGGCTTGGATCATCAGTTGCAGATCATCACTCAGAGTGGATCCCACAGGAACGCATCCAGGCGGGGTTGGAAAGTCTCCAGAGCAGGAGACCCCACACCCTCTCTGGGCAGCCTGGGCCAGGGCTCCGGCACCCGCACAGCCAAGAAGTATTTCCTTATGTTTAGGTTAAACCTCCTGTTTTCCAGTCTGTGACTTCTCTGCGGAGGGCAGCTGGGAGGCAGCAAAGCTGCTCCAGGGCTCAGCGCCAGTGGAAAGTCCTTGCTGCCTGGGGCTTGTGCTCCCACTTACCAGGCCTCACAGAACTTCTTCGACAGGCTGGGTCGGTCTGCGTTCCTCCGGCGCCGGAACCACCTCTCCACCTTCCTCACGGGCAGGTCACACTGTTTGGCTAGACTGACCAGCTTCCCCTGGAAAACAGCGGGGCGGCAGGATTCAGTTCCCAGTTCAAAGGACAGAAGCGGAGTCAGTGCAAGGCAGCTGATGTGACAGGATTTGCTAAGACACGAAAAGAAGCCATCACAGAATCACAGAATGGCTGGGGTTGGAAGGGACCTCTGAAGGTCATCTGGTCCAAACCTCCCCACTCAACCAGAGCTACCTCGAGCCGGGTGCTGTGTCCCGACAGCTTCTGCGTATCCCCAGGGGCAGAGACTCCATAACCTCTCTGGGCACCCTGTTCCAGTGCCTCATCACCCCCACAGGAATAAAATCTTTCCTGATGTTCAGAGGGAGCCTCCCGTGTTTCAGCTTGTGCCATGCATAAAGCTAACACAAGAGGGAACAGAAATTATCACCATCTCCTTCGGGAGAACAGCTTCCTCTTTGCAGAAGTCAGGGATCTAAACTAATCTGAATGCTACCTCTAGAAGGCTGCTACTCCCACATGTTCAGAAACAGAACTGACAGCTGATGGCCTCTGCAGGATGACCCCTGTGGCTGGCTGGACTCAGGTGGCCAGTGTTATAGAGGGGTTTTGCTGAGCTTCCAAATAGGAGTGACGCTACCAAACTTCAGGATTCCAAATGGGATTTTATTTGGCTGAAGACACAAGGGTTAAGTCTAGAAGAAAGCAAATGAAGCAAGGACTCGCCTCGTCAGGGTTCTTGCAGCGTGTACTGTAGAATGCTTCCAGCGTGGGGTTGGGCTGAGCTTTTGGTCTCTGCTTGTCTCTCACACCCAGTTTGCTACTGAGGGGCAGGACTATGGCTCTGCAAAAGAAAAGATAAAGGTTGGCCGTAAACACAGTGATTTCTGATACCGCCGCACTGTCAAAGCAGGATGTAGCACGCAACGGCTGCCCCCCACATTCTGAATCTAAGCACAAGTATCACATCAAGCAGAGAAGACAGATAAACTGAGAAGTTAAACTCCCAAACTGACAGTAGAGAGTGAGACTTGCATTCTACTGCCCTGAGCTCGGTGCTGTCGTATCTAACACAGTATGAGGCTGGCAAGTGCTGTGTCCTGCTTTGTCACCTTCTGAATCCACTGTGCTTGGGTGCCCAGGCTTAGGGCAGGAGGTCCAGGCTTGCAGACAGCCACGACAACTCTCACCAGTCCGTGCCTTGCCTGCAGCTTCTGCAGTGCACCTCGCTGAGGACAAGGCCTAAATGTTGTTCACTGCTCAACCTAGAACCAACTGGCACCAGCCTGAACTATGGATGTGGTTGAGGCTCAAGAGGAAGGCTCTATCAGATGTGTGGTATTAACGCAGAAGAAATGTCCTGCCGAAGCAAGAGGCCACTTGGTTTCGCTGCAGTAACTCACCTCCATTTTTCCTAAGGCAAGTCCAACACTGGTTGTAAAATAAGGACTCAGGAACTAGAAACCTAGTCCTGAGGCACGGATGCTTACGCTAGCTGTGCATCTTCAGTCTTTCACAGTGAAACAAAGCAAAGAAAACATCTGCACTAACAGAAGAGAGTTACCAAGAGGTAACAAAACCGGGCATAGAACTGCTGCACTCAACAACTCAACTGCTCTGCCGCATTTACCTTAAGCTCTAGGTCTTGGTTCTTACATCAATCACTTCCTTGAAGTGGGCCCGATATTTCTTTTTTAGAGGGAAGTCATTCAATACAAACTCCCCTGAAGAGGAGGAGGTAATCAAGGTCTGTTGCTGAAGAACCTTACTGCACCTTCTTATCAGCACACACTGAAATTTTCCAGGCATATTAAAAGGAAAGAGAATGTTTCTGCCAGGTGTCAGCACATTGAAAAAACTATTTAAAGTATCCCGAGTGATCTCTTAATTTTGCTTCATCCCAGTTTTCTCTCTTTTTCCTGCCTGCTGGTCTATGGGCATGGCATACAATCTTACCATAACAGGAAAAAGCCACTTGCAGCTGACAGGGTGTAATTAACCAAAGTTACAATTACTTTGTTGTTGAGGTTTCGAGTTCAGCCACGAATTGTGGGACCAATTCTACTTTTACAGACATCATTGGGAAATCAAGGCCTGAAATACTTCTAAGGGACGCCTGTACACGCTGGATGTATGCTCTGACTCAGTGTTCAGTTAAATCGTGTTGCAAGCACAACCCTAGGAGGAGGATGATTGTACTGATTTCAACATCACAGATTCATCATCTCTGTTGCAGGGATGGTTTCATCACGGCACTTTGGCAGCTCTCTGGAAGACAGAAGGAGAAAGTCTGAGGACTAAACTGTTCCACTCTCCAGCCAGGCAAGGCAAGACACAGTGAGTGAGACGATTCTCATGTCCAGCCTAATTCTTCGTCCGTGAGCTTCTCTCGCCTCACACGGGGAAGCTCACGCTAAGGCGTTTGGGTCAGCAGCCACCAAAGAACCAACTGCCTTGTGCAAAATCTGCAAAAATTGAAATGTGAAGGGGCATAAATTCATACTGCTCCACCTTGCAAGAGTGGGCTACACTCCTTCCGCAGGTGCTTTCAGAGTTAGCGCGATGTACAACAAATCATTTAAACTGGGGGGGAATAGTGGGTCTTTTTTTCCCCTCCCACAAATGTTTTTTTTGATTTCTAAGGGCGTCCCTCTGCCAATACTTTCTAGTACTGCGAAATGCAGAACCAGAACTTCTATTCTTTGAACTGCTCAGTCTCTTCTTGCCTCACACTTTCCTTCATCAGGAGGCTGGCCATGTGCTCCTGGAATAGTCTCCACCTTCTCTGGCTCACAGGAGAATGCTCCATGTCTGTAAAACTGACGGTTCCATTTGACATCAGATCTCGAGTCTCTGCAGTGCTACTGTACAAACTGAGCCAAGTCAGCTCACAGTTTTCAGGCAAATTCTACGTGTCCCACACCTTTGCACAAAAAAACCTGCCTGTAGAACCTAACAGGAGCAAACTCTTCCCAATTATGGATCAACAACAAAAGCCTCTGTGCAAACAGAACTGCAGAAAGATACATTTCAAAATTAAATACTTGGAAAGGGTGTCATCGCCTTCTACCTTTTTTCTGATTCTGAGTTCAAGGATCTATTCCCTGCAGATCAACATTCTCTCTTAACATACAACATATGGCTCACTGTACTTTCACAACCCTCCTAAGAGGAGACCTGATGCTTTGGACTAAAATCCTCCTCTAGTGCAATTTGGGATCTGGATTTAAATTCACTGGTGTTGGCTTTCAGGTCTCCAACACCCAAAAATGCCTGGTCAAGTCCAAAACCAGACTGTTCAATTGTAGGTAAATCCTGTTTTTCAACTTTCTGCTTCACTATCCCTCAGAGCGCTTCGTTTCCACATTTTCATAACCACACAGGCAAGAAACACTTTGCAACAGGAGTTGTGATTCTTTCATAACCAGAGCACTCCAGGAATTGGGATTGTTATGGAAAAGGGTTCTCAAAGGTTATAGAGCCAGAAGAGAAGTCAGCATCCCTGCTTGCGGGCCTATGTCGAAGGAAAAGTTCTGCTAAGGCACACAGGTGCACAAAACCAGGCTCCAAGGGACGGGTGCAGGACATATTTCCTCACAAAGGCTGGAAATATCAAAGGAAGGGGAGAAGTTGCCACCTCCTAGGTCCTCTCTCGTGTCGGGACATCATCCTTGACCTCTCCCAGCACCCGCTTCAGTGTTGGGGCAAAGATGAGGAGCACCGCAGCGGTAACGAGCCTCCTGCCCTCCAGCACCGAATGCCCCATCTTCCCACCTTCCCCAGAGCAAACTGGCTCACAGAAGAGTTGCTTCACTGCAGCCTGAGATTGCTCTTCTCCCCTAGGCTTGCTCCCACAACCTCCTCAGCTCTCACAGGCCCCACCCAGCTACCACATGTTCTCACAGCCTCATCCTACAGAACAACTGGTTGTTCAAAGGATGTGGCTGCCTCAGTTTTGCCCAGTTAACAGAATCACAGAATGTTGGGGTTGGAAGGGACCTCTAGAGACCATCCAGTCCAGGTCACCCAGAGCAGGGTCACCCAGAGCAGGTCCCACAGGAAGGGTTTGAAAGTCTCCAGAGCAGGAGACTCCACACCCTCTCTGGGCAGCCTGGGCCAGGGCTCCAGCACCCACACAGGGAAAAAGCTTTTCCTCATGTTTTTGTGGAACCTCCCGTGCCCCAGCTGCCACCCATTGCCCCTTGTCCTGTCAATGGACATCCCTGGGAAGAGCCTGGCTCCGTCCTCCTGACACTCTCCCTTGACATATTTATAAACATGACTGAGGTCCCCCCTCAGCCTCCTCTTCTCCAAGCTGAACAGCCCCAGCTCCCTCAGCCTTTCCTCACCAGGGAGATGTTCCACTCCCTCCATCATCCCAGTTGCCCTGTGCTGGACTCTCTCCAGCAGTTCCCGTCTCTCTTGAACTGAGGGGCCCAGAACTGGACACAATATTCTAGTTCAGCCAGCAGGTGCCAAGGGAAGGGAAATCCACGCTCGAGGAAGCGAGTCCTTCTCAGGTTTCATCTCCGACCCGAGAAGATGGAACCGTCGGCCCAAGCACAGTGGCTGATGCAGATGCTGAATGAGGGACCGAAGAAAACCCTTTGCACTTCTCCCGCCTCGTAGTGCTTTCATGGAGTTCTGACATACATAAATGACAAGAACACGTTACAGATATGAGATCTGATTTCTGAGATCCCAGAGCAGGCACCAGCAGCAACACAGAGCGGATCCAGAGGAAGGAGCACTTCACACCTGATGCACAGCTCTAAGTAACAGGTGAGGGGAGAATCAATTGCCAGAGGCCAAGCTAAAGCCACCAAAGCCAAACTTGTGTCCTCGTCACACACACTCACTCGGACCCACAGACCAGATGCACAAACCTACACAGCCAAGGCCATCCACAAGGGGAACGAAAAATAATGCACACATCCTCTCAGCCTGCAATTCTCAAACCACTGTGCACACAAGGTAACGGAGCAACAGATCCACAGCTCCCATTCACTGGGGGAAGTCTTCTTCTCCAGCATGAATGGAATGTGAAAGAGTCTCGACTGAGAATGGGAAGATGTCAGGCTGGAATAAATGGCTGGAGAGAGTCAGGACAAACAAGAACACAGCTCAGATCACTGGCTTGTAATTGGCACAGGTAAGAGTGGCATGATTATAGGTTTCCTGCAAAATGGGCTTGTGATATTATCTTTTCCTACGGGCGTGACAAGAAGCTTTTCTTTAATGAAGTTTGTGAATCAAAACAGCTTCAGAATTAATGAGTAGGACTGGGCTTACGGAAACGCTCCCAGCTGAGGCAGTGCCTGGATGGGAAAGAAAATGAGCTTTTTATCGGGCCATCGGCATCTTCAAGCAGAACAAAAAGATATCTAGATTGGCCCGGAGCAGTGTGGCAGGAGAATCAGGACACAGTCACAGAAACACAGAATGAATGCAGAAAGGGACCTCTGGAGACCACTGAACCCACCTCCGCTGCTCAGGAAGGCTGTGGAGGGCTGTGTCCAGCTGGGCTTCCAGTATCTCCATGGATGGAGACTCCACCCAACCTCTGGGGAACCAATTCCCGCATTTGACCATCCTCATGGGGAAAAAGTGTTTTCTTACGTTTAGATGGAGTGTCACGCGTTTCTGCTTGCGCCCGTTGCCTCTTGTCCTCTCACTGGGCATCACTGAGAAGATTTTGGCTCGTTCTTCTTCCTGCTCCTGTCTGGTACTGGAGAGCCTAGAACCTAGAGCCTAGGACAGCCCTAACCAACACAGGACTCGGGGGCCAATTTCCAGCTTCCTGCTGCAAATGCGTCCAAGGCACTGCCCAGCAAGGCTGCATCCAGCCTTGTCTTGCAGATGAGCCAGGAAGAAACGTGAGTCACTTGTGTTTTAATGGTTCCCACAGCAGTGGAGGTAACAGAGATGTCTATGTCCCCAGGAAAAGCAGAGAATGAAACCCATGGAACTTAGGGAATGCATATTAAACATGTTGTTGACAGAGATTCAGATTCCAATTGGTATCATCATAAAACGGTTATTTAAAGAGTCATTCATGCACTTGTGTTGATGTAAAAACACCTGCTACCAGTTTATTTATTATTCTTAAAAACATCTCACTTTTACAAACATTTCCAAACTGTCCTTGTATCTCAGAGAATCTGGAGAAGAAATATCTTCCTAGCCTACAGACATCTGCTTCCATCTTCTTGAGACAACAAAAACATTCTCATTGTCTTTTTTCCCTCTTCCTAAGCTTAAAATCACTGTAGATTTGACTAAACTCTTTCCAAAGATTACCTCTCTAATCAGCAACTAGGAATAAGCAAGCAGGATCGGAACTCTGGACTTCAGAAGGGCCAACTTTGGCCTCTTCAAGCAATTACTGGGGGATACCCCGTGGGACAGGGAGCTGAAAGGTAAAGGGGCCCAAGACAGTTGGTTGGCATTCAAAGACCACTTCTTTGAAGCTCAGGATCAGTGCATCCCATCAGGTAGGAAATCAAGAAAGAGATCCAGGAGACCTGCTTGGTTAACCAGGGATCTGCTGGGCAGACTCAGGTGGAAGGGGAGGGTGTTTAAATTGTGGAAGGAAGGGCTGACCACTTGGGTGGAGTACAGGGCAGCTGTCAGGGAGTGCAGGGAGGCAATCAGAAAAGCTAAGGCCTCCTTGGAGTTAAAACTTGCAAGGGAGGTCAAAGACAACAGAAAGGGCTTCTTCAAATACATTGCTGACAAAACTAACACTAGAGGCAATGTAGGCCCTCTGTTGAATGAGGTGGGTGCCCTGGAGACAGAGGACAGAAAGAAGGCAGAGTTGCTGAATGCCTTCTTTGCCTCTGTCTACACTGTTGGAGACCGTCCTCAGGAGCCTCAGTCCCCTAAGGTCCCAGAGGAAGTCATGACAAAGGAGGAGTCTGCCCTGATTGATGAGGAGTGGGTTAAGGATCAGTTTGAACACTTGGACATTCATAAATCCATGGGCCCTGATGGGATGCACCCACGGGTGCTGAGGGAGCTGGCGGGAGTCATTGCTAGGCCACTCTCCATCATCTTTGGTAAGTCGTGGGTAACAGGTGAGGTGCCTGAAGACTGGAGGAAAGCGAATGTCACTCCAGTCTATAAGAAGGGCAGGAAGGATGACCCGAGTAACTACAGACCGGTCAGCCTCACCTCCATCCCTGGAAAGGTGATGGAACATCTTATCCTTGACACTGTCTCTAGGCATATCAAGGATAAGAAGGTTATTAGGGGCAGTCAGCATGGCTTTGCCAAGGGGAAGTCATGTTTGACCAACCTGATAGCCTTTTACGAAGACATAACTAGGTGGATGGATGGTGGCCATGCAGTGGACGTGGTCTACCTGGACATCAGCAAGGCCTTTGACACCGTCTCCCACAGCATCCTCATAGGTAAACTGAGGAAGTGTGGTCTGGATGACCAAGTAGTGAGGTGGGTCGAGAACTGGTTGAAGGGAAGAAGCCAGAGGGTTGTGGTCAATGGGGCCGAGTCTGGCTGGATGCCTGTGTCTAGTGGGGTCCCTCAGGGGTCAGTGCTTGGGCCGGTGCTGTTTAATATATTCATCAACGATCTGGATGAGGGATTAGAGAATGTTGTCAGCAAGTTTGCTGATGATACGAAGTTGGGGGGAGTGGTTGACACACCAGAAGGCTGTGCAGCCATTCAGAGAGACCTGGACAGGCTGGAGGGCTGGGCGGGGAGAAATCTGATGAAGTTTAATAAGGGCAAGTGTAGAGTTTTGCACTTGGGAAAAAATAACCCCATGTGCCAATATAGGTTGGGGACTGCACTGCTGTAGAGCAGTGCAGGGGAAAGGGACCTGGGGGTTCTAGTGGACAGCAGGATGACCATGAGCCAGCAGTGTGCCCTCGTGGCCAAGAAGGCCAATGGCATCCTGGGGTGTATTAGAAGGGGAGTAGCAAGTAGGTCAAGAGAGGTCCTCCTGCCCCTCTACTCTGCCCTGGTGAGGCCGCATCTGGAATATTGTGTCCAGTTCTGGGCCCCTCAGTTCAAGAAGGACAGGGAGCTACTTGAGAGAGTCCAGCGTAGAGCCACAAAGATGGTGAAGGGAGTGGAGCATCTCCCTTATGAGGAAAGGCTGAAGGAGCTGGATCTCTTTAGCTTGGAGAAGAGGAGGCTGAGGGGTGACCTCATCAATGTTTATAAATATGTCAAGGGGGAATGTCAGGAGGATGGAGCCAGGCTCTTTTCAGCGGCGTCCACTGACAGGACAAGGGGCAATGGGTGGAAGCTGGAACACAGGAGGTTCCAGAAAAATATGAGGAAAAACTTTTTCACTGTGAGGGTGACTGAGCACTGGAACAGGCTGCCTAGGGAAGTTGTGGAATCTCCATCTCTTGAGACATTCAAAACCCGCCTGGACGCGTTCCTGTGCGCTCTAGTGTAGGTGATCCTGCTCTGGCAGGGGGGTTGGACTAGATGATCTTTGAGGTCCCTTCCAACCTTTAACATTCTGTGATTCTGTGATTCTGTGAATAAGGACTTCAGTCCAGTGAATACCACGTTGAAGAGTATTCAAAGCCAGGAAAAGGGACTGACTCTCAAATCCTGACAACGGTTGACACTGTGGTAAAGCTCAGGTATCCACCAGCAAATCGTGGGGTGCTGCAGGCCACCCTAACTATTGGCTAAACTGCATAAAGCACCAGAACCAGCCCAGGACCTTTATGAAACTCAGAGTCAATGAATCCTGCAAAGTTTCCAGCTACACCTTTGCCATAATCCCCCCTTTCTCTGCGCCGAAGAGTAATGTGCAAAACACGCAGGTGGTTCTGCCCAGAGAGCAGCAGCTACAGATGTCTCCGCGTGGTATTCCCAAGGAAATGACTCCTGAACCCAGAGCCAGTGAAAGGCACACACTCTTCCTGTGGCTACCTGGGGCTGACTCTGAGGTCAGATGGCTCAGATGCGTCTCACACAGTCTTGTCTGCCAGGTGTCATGCCCCCCACGCCCCCACTACCCAGGATAAATGAGATTTCACTGCGTTTGGGCGGTCTGAACACAATTTCTGCTGTACTCGACCCGGAGAGAGCAGGTAACGTGCAACACAACACAAACCAGCGCGTCTGCCTTCTAAAACCCAAGCACAGACCTCGGGCACGGGGCCTATCACCTGTTGTAAGCGTAGGCAGTGACACTGCTTTAGGGTTTGTGTTCTGTATTCGACACACTTCCTGAGCCGGTGCACGGGGCTGGAAAGAAAGAGTTGAAAAATGTACCTCAGTGGACTTCATGACCTGGGGTTTCTGCAGACCGCTTCTGGACCCAAACTGCCAGCACTACCCCTCCAAACCCCCAAAGAGCACTAAATAACTCACCTTTCAAAGGCGCAGCGAACGGCAACCAAGGCTAAAGCGAAAGGGATGCTGAGCAGGAGATCCCAAGGCCGAGGGTATCGGACATCTTCAGACTCTTGCATGTCCTCCCAGGTGATTCCCGGGGGCAGCCAGAACTCGTGCTGCCACAGCCACTCGTTCAGCGAGCGGGCCATCCTGGAAGGAAGGGAGACAGAACGAACTGAGGACAGCCCCGCGCGCCGCGGACCTGTCAGCACAAGCCGGCGAAGCAGAGGAAGGATTACACCCTCGCTGAGGTTGCATTTGGCTGCGGAAGCAGAAGAGGTGTGGGACCAGCAGGTGCCCAAGGAACTGATAACCCGTTCCCAGATTTCTATCGGGCGCTCACCGACTGACGGCTCCTGGCACAGAACCAAAGAAGGGCTATAACGGAGAGAAGCACCTCCGGATTCAACAGAAAATTCGTGTTGCTCTCAGCAGGATGAAAGGTTTAACGCTGCAGCTTCTCAGGTTCCTTTCCACAGGACTGGCAGCTCAGTAGCAGAAGGAGGCAGCAGGTCTGGTCCGGGGCTGGCTGCCAGCTGTCCTGTCACACACACTTATCCTTATTTTTGATCTTTTTTATTTGTTTATGTATTTATTGTAGCTCTATTCACACACTGCAATTCCACTGTGTGCATATGCATGCAGTATAATTAGTGTGACTCTCAGACTTCTCCTTTAAAAAAAAAGTAAAATCATCTTCTCCTTTAAAGGATTCAAGAAATTACTTCAGGTAAGAAGTTTTGTGCTAACTGGTAAACTGGATTCTCAATGTAATCTTACAGACCACGCCTGGAGGTGGGATTTACACACATGATCGGAGAATTTAGCAGCGTGAAAGATGGGGGAATGTATGGAACGAAGCATCCATCACAGGTTGGACCTGATGATCTCGGAGATCTTTTCCAGCCTCAACAATTCTGTGATCCACCAGGAAAATATTGTTGCTGGACAATTCCACCCTGTGCACAAGTGCAAGGTGCGCTGCTCCCCAGCGGAGACTGCTTGTTCTAGCTGGTAACAACAAATACCCCAGACACGAGCTCTGAACAGACTCTGTGCAGGCCCAGGAGAGGAAAAGGGAAGCACGGGAATGAGGTGCCCACTGTGATCACCAGAACAGCCCACGGGAAACGCCACATTATGAAACAAATGGAAAAAGCCTGTAATTTAAGAGTCTGACCTGAGTACCATAAAGCATCTCAACTGGCAGAGGCCCAAACCCTGGCCCCATTTGTGCAAGAACACATCGGAAATGAATCACACATTTGATTCTGAAGATATCTTTAACTACCAGAGAAACTACTTCTCAGTGAAACTGAAGATTTGCCTCACCTCAGACTTGTGCAGAGTCTAAGGGATATCGTCTGAACTGTAACGACTTCTCTTGATTTGGACTTTAGGGCTCACCTCAATGTGTCTTTGGATCCAACTACAACCAGGAAGAACAGAACCCAATTTCTTCAGATCTGACTGTCGTTTCTCCTGGGGCATGCACAGCCAGTGTGATGACAAAGCCCATTACAAATACAGGTGTAAGTGAAACCAGGTGGATATAAACCTTCGGGCCATTTCAGATATAAAGAGCAGGAAAACAATCTCCCCTTTTCCTCAACAGAAAAAGGAAAACCGTCTTGCTAAAAACACATCACTCTCCTCCTCCCTGCATTCCCTGATTTCAGCTTTTGGCACCAAAACCCACAACAAAAAATACCTCCTGAAAGTCAGAAGACTGGTATTTTGCAGAACTGGTATTCTGCAGAACCGGTATTCTGTAGAACTGGTATTCTGCAGAACTGGTATTCTGTAGAACTGGTATTCTGCAGAACTGCAACCACAAGATGGGGCAGTAAGGCTGATACCCAACTTCAGGAGCACCAAGAAGAACATCCAGGTCTTTCACCAGCTTTCAGTTTGATAAGAATCACAGCATTTCCTTTCTGGGGCAGCTTCTGGGACTCTGGAAACCGTGGGTTTGCTCCCACTTTCAGGCTGTTCTCCATCCCTTCTGCTAGCCCCCCTTTCAGTGCAATGTCTGGACAAAAAAGCACTGGCAGGTAAAACAAAGGTAAAAAAGGTTTAGAGACTCTTCAAATTCTGTTTTAAGAGCCTGACATTTAAGCAGGAACAGTTTTTGCCTGCAAAATCTTGAGTCTCTACAACTCTCTGGGGCCTAGAGAGAACCTGACCTCCCCCATCAAGGTTGTTTTAAGGTGGGAACACCTACTGCCCGCTCTGTCCCCTCCTCCTCCAGCAGGGCTGTGGGATCCTTGATCCCTTGATCCCTTTCCATCTGGCCTTTGGTGGTTCAAAGGCACCTGAAGCCAGGACCACGGGACACTGGTGACAGGGCTCACTGTGCATTAAAAAGAGACCCTACCTGAAGCATCCAAAATGCTGGAGAAATCTCTGCAGACTACTTCATAAACATTAACCAGCTTAGCTCCACTTGGGTGACACAGACAAGCCCATGGGACAGGCTGGCTGTCCCCGAGTCTGCGTGAACGCAGGTTTCTGCACAGAACTCTACAGCTGGAGAGCAAAAAGTGTCTTTGTAGAAGCAAACTGTACGAGCACGGGCGAGGTCTAGGATGAATTCAACTCGCTGTCCCTACGAGGCGTGGTCACAGTGTTCCAGAACAGCTTGTGCACTTCAGGCAGGTCCTGGACAGCAGCTCAGAAGGTTCAGACAACCCAGGCAAGGCGTCCGAATTACAAAATGCTTTACAAGGCATGAAGGACAGCAACCTCAAAAGCGTCGGCAAGCTTCCTCAGCTGCTAAAAACCTCAGCTCCAGTCAGGAAAAGCATCAGGACATCAGGAATATCGAGGAGAACTACAGAGAGAAATTACACCTCCTCCCTGCCCCAGCTCCTCAGAAAATGTTCTGTACCACAGGCTTACCCCTCAGCACGGGCACCGCAGGGGAGAGCTGCCACCGCCCCTCGCTTTGCAGTTACAGAACCAAGGATTCTCCCCCCAGAACTCATGATATATCTGCCAGCAACACAGGAAGATGCAACACCTGGTAAAGGACAGCAGCTCAGCTCTGCTCTGCTCAGCTCTCCGGGCAGTACAGAAAAGAAATCTTCCCATTTGCTCAGGGGAAACGCTCTCAGATTCAAAGCGCTAAGGAAGCGAGCAGCCGTTACCTAATCTGCTCTCGTGTGCAAACTCTCTACAGTCAGGATCACCTTCTCGGAAGATTTTTTTATCTCTGCAGCTGTCTTTACACATCGCAGATGTACAGAAAAAGGTACGGTGTGAAGCAACGTGTCAACCTTTTGCGATTTACACAGGCTGAGTGCCCAAGTCAAAGCTGAAGTGGGCCCATTTCTCCTCAAAAGCTCTTTATGCCTCACAGAGCATCCTGTATTATTAATTGTAGTTTTATAATACTATACAGGATGAAGTTTTCCAGCTCTGAACACACGTGTAACAGAGAGACAGCCTCTCACAAAAAGAAGAGTTCAGCTAGAACAACGGAAGAAATGGTGCAACGCTCTGCCACAGCTGACACTAAACAGATGAGCACTGGGATTTCACTAAGAGGAAAGAAAATAATAAATGCAGAAAGAACAGCACTAAGTTTCTTGTAGAATATACACGTAAGGATGAAATCAAGCACAGAGAAGTACCCACCAAAGCTCCTTTCAGCTGACACAGCCAGGTGCTCCTGCAGCAAGGGGACTCTGAGCAGCTCAGCAGCCCCGGCCACTGCGTTCGCTTTGTTAAGTCCTGCCCTTCCCGATGATTTATTTTTCAATTAAACTTGATGGCTTTATCTAAACCCTCAGAGTTACAAAAGTCTCTGCTGTCAGGCTGCACTGAGCTGCTCCAAGGAGCAGGTGAGCAGCATCGCACCGGCAGGACCCACACGCGGCGGCACAGCCGCACTGAGGGGCCCCGAGCCCTCGATCAAGAACACGACTGTACTTAACCCCTCTTAAGAGACAGATTTGGGTATGGTTTCACTTCCAAAGCAGATTATTTGAGAAGCAGCACGGCACCTAGCTAGAAAGACTACTCCTTGTCTCACAGGTAAAACAGCTAAGCAGGTTCACCCAGAAAACCTGTTGCTCACATCTTCAAAGAGTTATTTTGCTGCTTCCCTTAGAGAATCTGCTCCCAAGCTAAGCATTAATCTATAAACACTCAGGTACCTTTACATATGGGAATACAGGAGATAAGGGTGGAGAAGAAAGAGAGGGAAAGAGAAGATTCAGAAGCCTTTGTAACTGCCCACTGTAGAAGATCAGGTTCGAGGAACCTGAAGGTGCCCTGGGGCCTGATGAGATGCATCCGTGCGTCCCGAGGGAACTGGCAGATGAAGTTGCTAAAGCCACTAGGCATCATATTTGAGAAGTCTTGGCAGTCTGGTCAAGTTCCCAATGACTGGAAAAGAGAAAAAAAAATTAAAAAGAGAAAAAAGGAAGACCTGGGGAACTACAGGCCGGTCAGTGTCACCCTGGTGCCCAGCGAGATCATGGAGAGGATCCTCCTGGAAACTCTGTGAGGGCTCAGGGTAAACAAGGAAGTGACTGGTGACAGCCAGCAGGGCCTCACCGAGGGCAAGTCGTGCCTGACTAACTTGGTGGCCCTCTACGACAGGGTTACAGCGTTGGTGGAGAAGGGAAGAGCAACCGACGTGATCTACCTGGACTTGTGCAAAGCACCCGACGCCGTCGCATGCAACGTCCTTGTCTCTGAACTGGACAGACGGGGATGTGACGGATGGGCCACTCAGTGGGCCAGGACTTGGCCGGACGGCCGTCGCTTCAGGCACTGCAGTCAGCAGCTCGATGGCCGAGTGGAGACCAGTGACAGGTGGCGATCCCCAGGGATCAGAAGTGGGACTGGGGCTGTTTAACACCTTTGTCGGTGACGGGGACAGGCTGGAGAGTTGGGCCTGTGCAAACCTCACAAAGCTCAACAAGGCAGGGCAAGGTCCTGCCCCTGGGTCAGGGAAATCCGAGCACAAACCCGGGCTGGGCGACGAGGGGATGGAGAGCAGCCCCGTGGAGAAGGACCTGAGCTGGCAACGTGCGCTCGCAGCCCCAAAAGCCGATCGCATCCTGGGCTGCATCCAGAGCAGCATGGCCAGCAGGCCCAGTGAGAGGATTCTGTCCCTCTGCTCGGCTCTGGTGGGACCCCACCTGCAGTTCTGCGCCCAGCTCTGGGGTCCCAGCACAGGAGGACATGGACCTGTTGGACCGGGTCCAGAGGAAGCCACAAAGACGATGAGGGGCTGGAGCATCTCCCCTGCGAGGACAGGCTGAGGGAGCTGGGGCTGTTCAGCCTGGAGGAGAGAAGGCTCCTAAAGGGGAGACCTTAGAGTGGCCTCCCCGTGCCTGAAGGGGCTGCAGGGAAGCTGGGGAACTCTTAATCAGGAAGTGTGGTGATGGGACAACTGGAAGAGGGTAGATTTAAATTAGATATCAATTTTTTTCTGTGAGGGTGCCGAGGCACGGGCACAGGGTGCCCAGAGCAGCTGGGGCAGCCCCTCCCTGGCAGTGCCCAAGGCCAGGCTGGGTGAGGCTTTAAACCCAAACCATCCTCCGATTCTATCACATACACAACTCCACACACGGGGCTATTCCAGGTCACCTCATGTCTCTGCCTCTGGCGACGAAGACCTTCCAGTTCCTGATTGTACCAGAGATGCGGCACTGTCTGCAGCTGGATGACACAGCTTCGGGGGCGGACAATGACACAGGTCCAAACATCCCCAAGCGGCTCTGGGCCAAGCCAGTGAAGTCTGCCAAGTCTTATTATCTTCAAGCACCATGCTAACTACGTCGCCGCCAGAGCCAGCACGGGTATTCCTGCAGAAGACTTCCTGGTTCAGCCAGTTTTCCCAGGATGTAATTACCCACCAGCAGCACAGCAGTGCCAAGGGGGAAACGATGAGCTGAAGTGGAAGCACATCACCAGAAGGATGGGCTTTAATCGCTTCCCCATTCGATTGCCTTTATGGACTCCACGGGCTACCGCTGAAATAATTAACCCTGAAACAGTCTCCATATGCTGGAGAGCAAAACGGAGAGGCTTGTCCTCTCTTTCTGAGCAGTGGTTGCAGTCAACAAAGAGAGTCCTTTATGTATTTATAAAGGTTCCTGTTATTTCAAACTGGAAGAGCATTTGTGTTCTAGTTCTACTCTGGTCCAGACTTCCTGAATTTGAGTTACCACTGTGTGCTGCCCATTTGAACCCTTAATTGATTTTGCTAAGAAATCAATTACTCAAGAATTCCCTGCGTAAATCCTCTCCTGACAGCTCTTCTACGCTGTTTCTTACCTAGCTGACACTTCCCATACTCCTGATTCCACTCTAAAACTACCTGTTACAGCTACACCAGAGAAGTTACTAGTTCAGACCTGAAGCTTCCTGCACCTCTCTTACACAGAAATAAATAATTTAAGCAAAGCTCAGACTAGCGTGACATAGGCTGTGTTTTGAACACCCATATCATATTTAATCTGTTAATCTCAGTCTCCGGGGGGTTCTTATATGTTTGGGTTTTTTTTCTTGCAAAAACTTCAAACAAAAGATGCTTTGCTGCAAAATTCTTGATTATTACTTTCAGCCCACTGAAAGGGAGATTAGCTAGTTCAGTCTCCTGCCTGAAAGGAATAAATACATTACCAGTTTCAAATTTCACTTCGGTTTTGTCATGTTCGTTTCCAATTCCCCATCCCCGTTACCTCCCCGCTTGCTTCTGGATATCGCTTTATCCGTAACATTTCCTTTGCTTGAGACCCCTCTCTCCCTGTCCCTCTGTTGGGTCTTCACCATTTCAAGGCTGTTCCTACCATCAAGAGAATTTAACCATGTGTCCAAGGGACTCGGCTGAAATCTATCAATTAAGCAGAACGCCTCTCGAAGAAATATCCTCCCATGGCAAAAAGAAAAAAAAAAAGAAGTGAAAATCTTTCCATTTAGCTCCAATCCATGAACCATCTGTCAACCCTCACTCTCCTGGCATGCTGCCTTCTCACTTTCTTTGTCAAAGCGACTTCCCTACAAAACCCACCACCAAAACCACCTCCATTTCTTTGAACTTCTTCTGGAGATTACGAGCCTGCTTGCTCTCCCATAATTGATGCAGAATCTCCAACCACATGGGACAGATCCTGGCATGAATCTTGGGTACACATCTCTGTGCACCTGCTGCTAATTCTGCTTCCTCTCTCCTCTGTTCCCCAGCTTTCTCAGCTCTTTCTCTTGTGATTCTGAATACCCTTGTCTTTTCCCTAAACCCACAACTTCTCTTCCTTCTCCCTTTTGTTTTTGCACGAAATGGTTGGGTTTCAACTCTGACCAGCAGTGAAAGAAAAAAAATCACAACCTCCTTCCCCTTGTAACCATCAACACCATGTTCTCCAGGTTCACCCTCCCCATCCAGACTTTGCTCTTCACATCCTCTTCTTTCGAAGCTGGCTGAAAGTTTGAAACTGTTTGTGCAGTTTCCACCAGTTACTCTCAACCTCCTTGCTTTCAGACGCCCTCCTCACTTAGATCTACCAGCTGACATTTCCTATCAAATTGCTCGTGCACGAATAAATTCATTTTGCAATTCTTCAACTTGTTCAAGCAACTTTGCGCTACTGGCTCACCTCCACTACCACTCCAACAGAAGCTTGATTCTTCACTGCTAGCTTTGAAAAGCAGAAAGGCAAAATTCACCTCCGTAATGCCCTGACTAAGAAAACACCTTTTCAGCCCACCGAGAGAGCTGGGTTGCTCTGCCTCAGTTCAGAGACTCTCCAGCTTTGCACCAACCCTATCTCAGCATTTGCTCCTCATGGGCTGCTCTCTTCAAAGCAACCGTTTTCACACACACCATCTTTTGGAAGATCTGTCCCAGAAAAAGCATAAAATGCCCAAATAAACGCTAGAAACTGCACAGAGGTGTCCAGCAAGCACACAGACTTGCTTCCCTCCATCTCCAAGTGAGTAATACTCTCTTCTTCCTCACCCAGCACCCATGACTGACTAACGCCCCTACCTTGTGCGCTGCTCGCCAGCTCCTTCGCTGCCAGGCTGCTCGGACTGCCGAGCGCTCGGCTCCCGAGCAGACTGCCAGGCAGGACAGACGGCAGGACTTTCAGGCTGATGTCAGTCACCATGCAAATCAGACAGCTCTTCTCATGCCATTAGCCCTCACCGAGGCAGGCGGATGACTACAAAGCCTTCGTTCTGCTCAGTGAAAAACAAGGACTGGATTAACCAGTTAAATACAAGGTGAGAAAAGGCACTGAGTACCTCCAGCTCGCCTGGGTCTTTGGGTGCTCAGAGCAGGGGGCCCCAATTTTTCTCATCTTTCCTCTTGCTGCCGAGGTGCTTGCAGAAGCTCTTCTGCTCGCCCTTCACATCCCTCACTCCAGCTGGGCTTTGGCTTTCCTAGCACCACTCCTGGACGCGCTGGCAACACTTCTACACTCCTCCTGCCCATCTGTCCCCCACTGCCACCTTCTCAATACTTCCATTCTGTGTCTGAGCTCAACCAACAGTCCCACATTCATTCTTGCTGGCCTCCAACCATTTTTGCCTGCCTTCCTGCACGTTGGGATGGACGACGCTTGTGCTTGGAGAAAGCTCTCCTGGAAGATCTACCAGCTGCCTGGGCCCTTTTGCCTGCCAGGAGAGTCTCCCACAAGATCCTGCCCTGAACGAGCCAAAAACCCACCCTCCTAAACGTTACGCAAACCCCAAGAAGGTACAGGCACGTTCTGCAATGCCACAGCTGTTCCTGCCATAGTGCTCCTCCAGGAATGTGCAGATGCTTCCCTACTACAGCTGAAGAACTGCAGCACCCGCTGTCAAACTAGTTTCAAAAATGAAGTGCTGTGTTAAATTAACAGGGTAAAAACCAGCAGAGACAAAAGCTGACGGCCTTTGCAGGCTCTGTCTGGCACCTACCCCATGGCTATATTATTAAATGAAGTAACATTCCTTTATTACTTCCAGTGCACGGTGAGGTAGCATAAACCTCGTTGTCCTGTCACTTGGGGACAACCAATATCCTGCTACTGAATGCTAACACCACAAACAAAAATATTTCAACAAATAAACACTGGAAGGCTGCACGCTGATTGTTTGGGTAAGGCACAAGAACACCACATTCTACCATCACTGTGTAAAAAACTACACATAAGACACAATTAGCATCCAGGTAAGGCAACTGAGGCCCCCAAAGTAGTTTTTTCCTTCATTCCTTCTTCTAATGCCTGCTATTTCCTCTGGTCTCATGGCACAAATAGCAGGCACTGGCTGACATCACTCAACAGAACTAAGAAAATTTGCCACAGGCCACAGTGACCTAAGAATTCAAGCTGGAAGATCACACAAAGGAATCAAGAGGGAGCTTAGATCCACCTGAACTGCTCATCCCTCCTTTCTCCGAACTCATCAGCACCAAACAAGGCGAGAGCCGGGCAGCCTTAGTGAGACCCGCTCCTTCAAACCCACTTAAGGGACAGTCAATCTGCCCAAAAGCCGGCTCAGCAGAAATGCTATTTATCCCCAACGACCGTACCAACAAGCAGCCTGTACACCAACAGAAGCATTGGCCCAGATCTGGAAAGGAGAAAGGGACGAAAGAGAATCACACACCAAGAACACACACCGAATAAGGCCCAAATCCTTAAGCCTGTGCAGCAAATACTTGGTGAGAATCTCAAAACTCTTCCAAAGGCAAGTTTGGGCCCTACAACCCAGGTCCTGTGCATGGAGGTTCAGATGCTGGAGAAGCAGAAAATATTGGCCAGACCCTTTGACGCAACGCATAGCCCAGACACCTTTGCCGCTGCTAACGGGAATTTCCCAACTGGTTATCATAATCCCTGTCATTGTTCAACCATCACTTATCATAGAATGGATAAGGTTGGAAGGGACCTTGAAGATCATGTAGTTCCAACCCCCCTCTTCCCTCCTATATCAGGCCTCAAATAGTTTAATTCTAACTGAAAACTGGGAAAAAATAAAAAGCAGGGAGTAGGTTCAAGTTTCCAAGTCCCAGGGAAATAGAGCTCTCGGTAATGCCCGTTTCACAGAAGCTCGTGGGACATGGCAACGCCTGCCCAATGCACCCCTTGATCCTTCAGTTCTTTCTAAGCATAAATATCCCTGAAGGGCCGTGCGGTTCTGGTCTGATGGCCTCTCCTCATCCGTCTTCTAAGAAACCAAGAACCTCTAAGAGGAGAGCTCTTCCTCTTCTGCCCTGCCACACGCTCCCTTCTGCCCTCTGTGGCAGCCCGCAGCAGCTCTTCATCCCCACATTCATCCCAAGCTCCAACCTTCCTGCAGCCCAAAGCTTCACCACTGCTCCTGATTTGGACAGTCCAGCCCCACAGTGAGTCACGCACTCAATCCTTCTTCTCTCTCCCACAAACGGGCCATTTCCCCAAAGATCTGCTTTCTAATTCATCACACCAGCAACCACCAGCGTGCAGCTAAAGGCAACACTGAACTCTTGAACTGCTCACCTCAGGCCAAAACGAGAGAATCGGTTGTGATAAACGAGGAAGACAAAGGCACTGATGTGCGTGGCTCGTCTGCCACAGACCTCTTGCAAAGATAAAAGCACAACAGGGAATCGGATCCTCCCGAATGCCAGCGCAGATTAGAAAAGCGATGGATTCACCAGTCAGGATGGATCTGTTTGCATGAAATTGAGGGAGGCATCCCACACGACGACCTGGTATGCCTACAAGATGCGGAGCACAGCTTCTCACAGAAGCCTTGTTCTCCTCCCTTGCGCAGAAAACACACAGGCTTTAATTAGTTGGGATGAGCTGGCTTTGAACTTCAGTATCACCAGTCCCATCAAGTTTCCCAGGTATTGGTTCCCACAAACACCCCAGGCTGTTGCACAGCTTAGAGAAAAAAAAAATTAATTAGTTTAAAATGAAGATTTTTTTAAAGTGATACTCCTATACCTCTAAAACCTGTACGTTTTCGTTCTCTTTCGTTTCAAAACAGTAAACTTGAAACATTATCTGAGAATGTTATCTACACTCCCAACACTACTGCAAAAGCAAACTACGTTACAAACATCCAAAAAGAAACAGCAACTGACAGGAAGACTTCCCTTTCTCCAAGAGAAAAAGAACTGTGGCTCGCTTTTCACAATCGTTACTTCTTAAGGAGCAACGCAATCTACCATATGATGGTTATTTTCTTCAAAAAGAAGGAACATGAATTATTCTTGACTAGCTCAGAGAACTTAAAAGCCCTGTAATAGAGACAGCTTATAAAGTAGAACATCAAACTCCAGTTCTTTCGGTAGGGACTGACTTTCTCTGTTGCTGGACTAGTATCTAACATCGAGAGAACGTGTCTCCAGCCGAGCTTTAACTGTCACGGGTGGGACAGCACATTCCTTGTCGTGACACTGGAGGCTGCAGCCACGGCGTGGCAGTTATCCGGCGATTCCGGCACTGCGGGTGGTTTCTGAATCTGACAGACAGGGGGATGAACTCCTGCCCAACGCAGAGCGAGCATTTGTCTCACACTGCTCAGCCTCGGGGCTCTTCTTCTGAACCGCTTCCACGCCCTGCTCTGCCGAGAGGACTGTGACAGGTAACCCTAACGTCGCATTTACCCCACCCTGGGCCAACCTCTCGGTGACACAGACACTCCTTTATCTCTGCAGCAGCCACCTGCTCTGCCCTGCCTGAGCCGAGACCATCGCGGCTCCAGCAGCTGCCCAGGGGACACGCGGGCTCCGAGCGCGGGCCAGAGCGACGGCCGCGGCACAAAGTCACCCTGCTGGCTCGCGCAGCGCAGCCCTGATGCACGCTGCATGAGCTCAGCGTTTATTTTTGAAAGACAGATCCCAGAGGTCACTTTCTCCTTGCTTCCATTCTCCACAAAGACCTTCACAAGAAAAACCGCACTGAAATTATTCTTTCGGGATGTCTGCCTTCATACTTTTACTTCAGCATCATCTCTGAACAGAAAAATCCCTCTGATCTCTTCTTTGAAAACACCGAGTACAAACTCTGACACCACATCTTTCAAATCCTCCAGAAGGAGGCTATCTTTCACAGATGGATGAAGAAAGCCAGATGAACAACAAGGAAATATTTGCCCAGAAAGCTCTGGTGGTACTCAGGTAAAAAATAACACTCCTTCTTCCAAAAAAATAACCTGAACACAGCCTGTAGGTTACCTCTTTCAAGACTTCGCAGGGATTTTTTGCCTTACCTATTTTGATTTTTTTGGCCTCACCTATTTTGATTTTTCTGCCTTATCTATTTTGGTTCGAAGCCTTGGCACTTGTTGGGTTGGAAGGTGCGTACCACAGCCGTGTCTGTGGCCATCTGTACAACAACCTTGCAACACAAAGCATTCGAGGAATTTCTTGAGTTTTGGAACCAACCTTTCAAACAAAGGAACTAGTCGTTAACAAAACAAATTCTAGTAAAAGCTTAAAGTTAATGGAATTACTGCAGCTGGTCCTCTTTGCGTGCGTTTCCTATTTCATTCAAATGGAAGCTGCTCCTGAGTTAACTAAAAGTAAAGCCTCTGAGAAAAAGGAGTGAGGAACAGGCACGGGGTTCCTGACACTGCTGTGTAATTAGGGACAAACATGCTGAGGTGTATTCCTCAGCAAACATGAGCACACCACAAAAATTACTGGCAGCGGAACAAACAGATTTCTCAAAACTGGAAAAATGATGACATTTGATTTCTCCTTACTTAAAAAGAACCCATCATGGAATGCCACAGGAATTTAATATTAATCCCTCAATACATACATACTAAAGGTTAGTATATGCTTACCTAGAGACCCACAATAAAATTCAAGCCTTTATTTGGGAGAGGAGCACGGTCAGGGACATGAAACCGGGATTTCTGCAGCCTGGAGAAAACAGCCTGTGGCGAGAAGGTCGGTGTGTGACAGCAGGAGCCCCCCGGAGTCACAGCAGCATCGCACAGCACGACCGAGGGGAGCAGCTCAGGCTTCCTCCTCGCAAAGCAAGGACGCAATCGGTGCAGAACAACACTTTGCACACCTCAGCCACTCCTGGAAGCTTTGCACCAGGCATCAGGCACGGCCTCTGGAACCCATCTCCCCGGCATAACGCAAGAACCTGCATCGTGTACGTCGAGGCTTTGTACCCTGCTGGACGCGGTGCCCCAGCTCTTGGCAGAGCTTCCCACACATCAGGGGTACTCCAGGGCTAGAGACTCCATCAAGCTGCAGCTCTGACAACACGACCCGCAGCGTGCTGTGCGACAGCGCAAATGCTGGTATAAACTCTCAATCTGTGGCATGTTCCACCAAAGGGTTCAATTCTCTGATAACTAGAATGAGGACGATTCATTTGACTAGTAGGAAATAATCACATGGGTTTTGCTTTCTCAAGAGCAACCTATTTCTAGGTAAATTTTGTATCAGACTCTCAGCTTCCCCTTTCCTTCAAGGTGAAAGCACAGGTTTTCTCCTGCCGAGAGGAGATCTGGCAGAGACATTAGAAACGCAAGCAGGAGATGGGACAATAAGCACTCCTGACCCTACAAATCTTATGACACTTTTGTTCTCAGCAAACAGGCTCTGTACTCACAGCTGGAGTCGAGTCAGTTCAAAACCGCACTCCCCTCCTGACACTGGATTTCAGTTCTGTCATAGCCACGTCTGGACGCATCCAAAGAGTCCAAATTTAAATAAAAATGCGATTTTCTAGACAGTGCTGTGAGCTAAGGACTCAATTTTCAGCATTTCTGAGAAAAGGACATGTTAGTTACAGCCCACAGTGCAGAAAATCCAGGCGGACTACTTGCTTTGACTCGTGGATGTTAGTCCCTTGAGATTCTACAACCTCGGTTCTTTTAAGTTTGTTTTCATCTGAACAAAGGCAAAAACTGGTGCAGAGGTGACCACAGCGAGGGAAGAAACAGATGTGTTTCCTTTAAGATTACATGGATGGGTGGGGAGACACACTACGGTCCTTAAAATGAAACTGCTGCACTTCCCAGGGTGAAAAGATTCCCCTGCTGAGACCGGTTCCTTATAACTTAGAGCCAGTGTAAACCAACGCTGCCATCAAAGACTAGATCCTGGCCTCGCTCCAGTCCTGACCAGCACTCCCACTTCACTGCCATTATCTCCCCACACTCAAGACAAGAATTCAGGAGGCTTCACAGAAAACCAGGCCAAGAGAAAGGTTTGCCTTAAAACTTCCATTTTTTTTCCCCCCTTTTACTCAGGGTTCATTTTACCCTGTGCTGGTTCTTCAGCACAAAAAACCACCTGGCTTCAGAACCATTTGTGCAGCTCAATGCACGGGATGAGAGAAAGTGGCTTGGGGCAGGCCAAGGCGTTACCGGGTCTCTCTCCTGAGACACAGCTCAAGCTGATCACACTGTGCTTTTGCAGAAAACACCTCCACTGAGCTCCAAGGGCTACACCATACCGGAATGTATCTGGATTCACGTGCCCAAGTCCTTCCTGGCCTCTGCGAAAGGAACCTGGAAAAAACCCACAAAATACAACATTAAGCTTAAATATATCATATATGCAGCCCGAAGCAATTTCCGAGCGTAGACGCAACTAACCCTCAGCCTCCCAGCCCATCAAGCACCCTGTGCCCGTGTTTCACCCGTATTTCTCTCGGGGGTGAGTAGCAAGCTTATCAAGCTTTGCCTTGCTCAGCCTAGACTGGAGAAAGTGGTGCCTGACGACACTGCAGCTGCGTTGTACTCTCTGGCAGAGACACTGGCCATGAATTAAGATCCAAGGACTCCTTGCTGGACAGATCTTTGGTTTAAAACAAGTCTCGATAGAACCCACATTAGCTCACTCGATGCTGCAAGCAGGGGTCACAAACTCAACTCTCAGAGTAGTTCCGTGAGCACTGCTCTCCAGAAAGAGGAGCCCCACACTTGTGAACTACCTTGGCAGAAAATGAGGCAAAGCTCAGCAGTGTGCTGAGATGGTTCTAGCCTTACCACCGGCGGCTGTACTGACCAAACGCTCATTTCCCACAATCACTATGCACAGTCAAGGTTCTGCAGTTCGATTTCTGCGTATCGAGCTCACATGTGCTGCTTCCTAGATCAGTGAATGCTAAAATGCATCTTCTACGGAGGTGTTCAGTTCTCTCCCTGGCCTGTGAAGAAGTATTTTCTCTGCTGTAAACAACTGAGAAAAGAAAAATTTGTCTACAAACCCAAAAGCACTTTTTTCCCCAAAAGGTCTGCAAGGAAGAGTTCAGAATATTGTAGAAGTTGGCGTTAGAATAAACATTTAAAAACCAATATTTATTCTCTCGATCTGTATCTCAAAGGACAGAAAGCAATCAGACCTTCCTGACACCTTCTTGCTTCTTAAGCCCTCTTGGGCTCATGAATGCAATCAAAGATCCCCATCAGCTGCCTTTCAGAAAACTTCTCAACTGCAAGAAGGGCTGACACAGTTGTTTTGGTGTTTGCTGGACACTGCTGGGTCTATAACAGATCGGCTGTTGTTGTGCCGCTGACTCTTCAGAGCTTGTGCTCTCCTTCAGACCTGACACCAGTTAAGTTCTGCCACCAAAAGGAGGGCAGAAAGCCACAAGGAGCTTTCAAAAAGCACCGTAGGAATGCCTTCCACCAAGCTGGTGGCCTCACAAAAAGAAGAAAAGGAACTCCCTCAAGCGGAGGTTTGAAAAAGCAGCTTTCACCAGCTCCATTTCTGCCCCAAAAGCACATACTGGGAAACCAAACTTTGAAGCCCGTGATGACGTCTGCACGAGCACCCAGCTTCAGGGCTTCGCATTTCAGACAGGCTGGTGTCCCCAGAGAGACCTGGGAGGCAAGAGCAGGTAGTTTAGACATCCCCAGGCACCACCACCCGTCTCTCTTTGGTGGGAGAGCAGGACTGTCCCAGACACTGTCCAAGAACACCGGGCAAGGGCACCAACTCAGCAGAGACATTTTGCTTAGAGCGGCGATACAGCATTAGCCCCTCAAGCACAGCCTGTCTCTCTGAATTACCCGTGTGACAGACTCCAAAGCTAAACCCAGTTTCTGGGGCTTTAGGTGGACAAGACAATGAACAATCCTTTTTCATTGCAGGTATTTCTTCTCCTCCCTGCCTACCAGCAGCTATTAAGCTGAGAAATCTCTACTCTCTGCTCCATCTCCTTACCGTAACTCGAACACAAGACAGGAATTAGATTAATATTTTAGATGAATTTCACCATTTTGTAACAGCCGATAACCCAGACCAGGTATCCCTCACTCAGCAGCATTGACTCGAGGCAAAAAGCCCTTTTGGCTTAACATCAGACGCACTCTTCAATTCTGCCAGCTTCTTCGCTGCTCTGAGCAGAAGCATCTTGCACAGTCCTCGTGGCAAGGAGGTTGGATTAGATGATCTCTAAAGTCCCTTCCAACTCAGGTCATTCTAGGATTCCATGATTCCAACATACAACCCGAGGTTAACACCATAACCCCTTCTTCCTTTCTTCTTTCTTTCTTTTTCTCTGTTTAAACAGGCAAGGAAAAAGCTCCTCTGCATTTTTTAAGCCTCTGGAAGTCTCCTGACTGTCTTGATAAACCTGAGCTTGTAAAGACTTCAATCCCCAGCACAGTCCGACACCTCCCGACCAGTTGGTCCTGTTGGCCAACGGGGAGATCGGCTCCTCTGGAGGACAACCACCACCACGTCTGTCCTCTCAAAGACACCTTCTCCTTGACTTCCGCTAAACTTCTCCCACGGAACTTCACATCACACTTGCAAAACAAGGGTTTATCTTCAGATGCTGATACGATGGAAGTAAATAAGCCAGCGTGGCCCAATCTGTCTGGGTAAAATTCAGATGTCTGGCTTCACAGGAAGCATCATTATCCAGCCCAGAAGCGCTGGCCTCATGCTCCGATACCCGACTTTGCTCTTACTCAACCGCCAGCTCTTCCTAAACCCCACCAGCCAACGGGGGCTGGCTGGACCCAGAGCTCCACCGAGAGCCACCCACCCGCAGGACAGAACCTTCTGCCCCCTGCTCCGACCTCCGGCACCGCCAGCGCAGCTCAGCGCCACCCCGGGCTCCTGCGGGGCTCACAGGGCCCGGCCCAGCGCGAAGCCCCCTCCTCCTCCTCCTCCTCCTTCGTGCTTCTCCTGCCCCTCTCCTTCTCCTGAACCCTCTCCCTCATCAGTCTCCTCTCCCCTCCCTCTCCTCTCCCCTTCCCCTCCCCTCTCCTCCCCCTGTCCTCCTCCTCCTCCCCTCTCCCTCCTCCGGCTCCTCGCAGCTCCCCCTCACAACTCGCCTCCGCCGAGCCGCTCCCCTCCCTCTCCTCTCCTCTGCTCTCCCCCGGGGGCTCCGCAGGCCGAGCGAGAGCCGGTGCCCCCCGGCAGCGCCCACAGCCCCCCCCCTCCGGCGCTGCCCGCTCCCCCGCCCTCCTCACGGGCGGCCCCCGGGCCCGGCCCGGCCCTCCCGGCCCCGCCGCCGCCCGCTCACCTCCGGCCTCCCCCGCCGGGCGGAGCCGCTCTCCGCGGACCCCGCGCCCGCCCTCTGCGCGCCCCGGGCCGAGCGAGGAGGCGGCGGCCGCGGGGCGGGGCCGGCCCGGGCGCTGCTCGGCCGCGCTCCGCTGCCCCCGGCGCCGGCCTCCCCGAGCCCGGCCCCGCCGCCGCTTGCCCGCCGCGCCCCGCAGTGGCGGAGCCCGGGGCTGAGGGAGAGCCGGGGACCGGGGCAGAGCCCGGGGCTGAGGGAGAGCCCGAGGCTGGGGGAGAGCCCGAGGCTGGGGCAGAGCCCGGGGCTGGGGGATTGCCCTGCGGCCCCGGGCCGGGACTCGCTCAGGCACCGGCGGGGGCAGCGGGGCCTGGTGGGGACGGGCCGCAGGGTTTTGGGGGGGTTTTTAGTAGAGAAAAGGGGTGATTCCCCCCTGTTTTCTTCCACCTGCAACTTCTTTTACCTCAGTTCCTCTTTTAAAGCTCTTTCCAACAGATCTGCCGGTTTCGTGCTCTTTATACTTTTAGAAAAGCGCCTTTTAGGTACATGTATGAAGATCTCCCCATTGTTTAAAGAAACCTCGGCTGCAGTCTTGGGTCAAAGAGGTTTTTTTCTTTGCCTTTAGTTTTAAAGGAAACACTCAAATATTTGACCATATCGTTGAGTTTATGAGAAGCGGCTGGGGTGAAATTCAGGGGGTGCGACATTTATCCACAAACAAAACAGAAAGGCATTCCCAAACAGGGTGCAGGCACAATTACCTTCTAAAATCCAAACACTGCATCCAGCAGGACATACAGCAGCCGATAAACACGCAAGCGGATGGTGCTGGAGCCCTTTTCGGCGGTTCCAGCTTCACCTGTTCCAAAAGTGAATGTGTTTAGTTTAACCCCATGTGAAGAAAAAAAGGAAAAAATAAGGCCCTTCATCAAACTACAGCTGCTTTCTATAAGGAAAAACAGTGGTTAAAGCATTCCGTATTATTTCACAGAATCATATATCGTTATTTCAGGCAAAACAAGGAGAAAGAGCCAATTCTGTGGGCCACAGCTTTGGAATCTCTGCAGTACCGTGGTGTAGATGTTCAGGCCAGAAAAAAAATCATCCTTCTGATGATGATCTCTTCTGCCCTCCTGTGTTAGAGTGGCCAAAAAAATGCCACCCCATCATTCTTGCTTTCAAGTCTTGGGAGTACAGATCCTGTGTGCTATTGCTGATTGCCAGGGAGCTGTAATGCATCCTTGGAGCACTTGAGACTGTTCTCTCATCTCACTAAAATGCTGCCCATCAGCTCTTTTATTTCCAGACTTTTCTTCAGCTATAGTCAGCACGGTTACGAGGAGCACGGTTATAAATACCTGTGCAGACAGAAATGTTAGCAATTTTAAATCGGAAGCAGCAACTGGTCACAGTTTTCTCATTTACGCGTCCTCGTCCAGGTGCTCGGTTCCCGTCCATCCACCCACAATCAAGCCTGATGGCCTGAGAACAGCTTCTCCTCCAGCAGCGGAGCTGCCACAACCGAATCAGTCCCTGGGCCAAAGTCTCTGTGAATCCCTTCGCAGGAGGCTGCTCCTGTGTGCAGGTGGTGGCCCCGGAGCTCGCACGGGGCATCACCAGGACCAGCTTCAAACAGGGCTTAACCCGCACTGTCTGTATTTTGAAAGCCAGCGTTTCTGGGTCTGATCCAAAGCCCACTGACGTCAGTGAAAAACTCCCACTGACTCCCAAAGGACTGGGCTTGGGCCTCCCCTGAGCAGAGATCTCCTCATTTCACTGTGTGAAACAAAACCATCTAAGACCACTGGAGCAAAGGAAGGGGCTGTGTTCAGGGTGTTCTGTCTTATTTTCTTTCTTGGGCTCGCTGTGACTCTCGGTTACAGCGGTGCAAGATGAGTTCTGCCACTCGGGAGGAGCTGGCTCTGATCAGCAGAGGCCCGAGGACACTGAGCCCCAGCATCATCCAGGCTCAGCACAAGCCTGCAAGGCTCCACCCAGCACAGCAGCTCAGGGCGCAAAGCCTTGATGAAGAGCCTTGGCTCGTTCCTGCCTCGTCACTTGTGTGAATCAGGGTGAATTCTGAAGCGTGACGATGGGTGCTGAGCATTGCCCTTCACTCCCACTGCAGAGAGAGTGCTCCCTTCAAGCCGTGAAGGGTACCAGTCTTTGGGGGATGTGTACCTCGAGACATCCAAAGGGCTCTGAAACCAGTGGGCAGCTGGTGGATAAACAATTACGCTTTTCAAAAACTGTTCTTCTTACTCATGTTGTACCATGAATACTAACCCCTCAGGGGTTCAGCAGCGTACGTTCTAAAGTGATAAGTGATTTTTAACTCCCTTAGATACTACTTATGTCATGAAACAGCTTGAAGAAGCCTGATATGTAGAGACTGTGTGTCCATCTTTGTGTTTATGAGAAGCTGCTGGGGTGAAACTCAGGGGGCGTGACATTTATACACAAACAGAACTGAAAGACCTTTCCAAAAACCAGGCACATTTACATTCTAAAATCCAAACACCGTGCATGCAGCAGGACGTACAGCAGCCTTTGCCGATGGGGCAGCGCCCTCGTGTGGGAAACCCAAGTCCCTGCACACCCAACCTGCGTGGGTACAACCCAACTGAAGAGAAGGCTGAGGAGCGCAGAGCTGGGTGTGCTGGTACCCACCGGCCCCCAGTGCCAGACTCTGTGGGGAGGCACAGGCAGCAGCTTTGTTCCTGTCTGAAGCACAGACCCGAGTAGCCAAGAGCCATTTCATCCGCCCTGCGCAGCCTGGCAGGATTTGTGTTACAGACCTGAATGCAGAGGGGGAGGAGAACCTCTCTGGACCTACCAGCCACCCCCCTTCTAATCCACCCCCTCGTTCTTCTCAGGGTGATATTCCTTTGTTCTCACCTCTCCCTCATCCGACAGAAAAAGTCCCCAACATGAAAGACAGGACAGCTCAAACCCAGGAAAAACCAAAAGAGAACACTGGGGCCGCTTCTTAAACCCCTTGATGGCCGAGGCGCTGCTTGGCCTGGCCCTGGCCAGAGGCAGGTCTGACTCCTGCCTGGGGTGGGGGAGGCTCAACAAGTTTCACACGAGTCTACCCCCGCTTTTACAAAAAACCCCACCAGACTTAAACCCATGACAGCTTGTTACAGGGAGTAGAGATTGACCCCCACCTCGCTACAACCTCCTTTCAGGTAGTTGCAGAGAGTGGTAAGGTCTCCCCTGAGTCTCCTGTCAAGTGGATATCATCGGATGGGCCCTTCATTGCTCACCCTGTTCCCCCCACAAGGAACGTTGTAGAGAAAGAAGAAGGAAAATATCTTCTGAAACTTAGGATAAACCCATTCTTTTCTCAGTCCTATCTTCTCCCCGAACTCTCTTCATCTAACACAAACGCAGCAGCAACAACCTGTCTTAATTCTGGTGGATCCCTGGGCATGCCAGTAGGTGTTCCGATTAGATGCCTCTATGTTTTTTTCTCTTTTATTTTTTTCTTCTTTTCCCTGACTCTCAGCCTCTTAGAACTAAAGTCTTGTAGTTGGTACCAGGCAAGACTTGGGATCCATGGGGAGGTGATGGTGAAGGGCACTTTTCATGCTTGTGTCACCCTCTTTGACTTTCATACAAAGTCCCTGTGGATAAGCCCCTGACAAGCTGGAAGAGGTTACATCTTCTGGTTTGTGTTATCCTGAACTACACCAAGGATCATAACATATCATGTGATCAGTCAGGATAGTTCTCAGATCTGTAGCTTCTTCCAATTCGGACAGTGGTTCCTTGTTTTTATAACTTTCTGCATGAGATACTCTTAAAGCTGTGAGGCCAAAGCCCATGTTGCCTGGGTGTTTGGAAAGGACATGTGTGAGACAGAGAGAATTTCGGTGCCCTACATCTCTCTTCTGCAGAAGCTTTTCACAGCTGGTAAACGAAGCGGATCCACCGCTGTACAGCCAGCTGCTGTGAGCCATGGGGATACACCTGCAGCTCCCACTTGTCTGGTGGCATTTCTCAAACTTGATCCCTTCAAGAGGAGACAGTATTTGAAGCGTTAGAAGGCGCTAAGCTAGGTCAGCGTGTTCTGATGACCCTTGGGAGCGGCCATTCTGTTTGTGGGTTCTCCCGTCTCCGTGGCGCTTGTGTTCCGTGGAGACGGTGGTGCCTGGGACCAGGAGCCTCCTAAGCCTGCATCCTTGGGCTGGAGAGTGTCTTCGCCGGGAGCCATCTCCTCACTAGAGATTAAGTGAGTCCTTCTCAATCCTGAAGTATTTCATCTCCCAGCGCTGGTTGTAGCAGCAGCTGCTGTTCATCCAGGAGTTCTGATGGGAAGAGGGTGGGTCAGTGTTAGTCCTGCCAAGGCAGAGGTCACGGTTTGTAGAGCTCAGGGGGCACAAGAAGTTCGTTGATAACCGGGGGCAGATCCTCTGAGCTGGCTGAGTCAGCTGAGGATATTGGCCTCGCGCAGAACGTGCCCTGTGGCTCAAAATAAGGATCAAGATGCAGGAGTGTGGTGGTCAGCTGTGGCACCTCCTAGTAACGCAGTGTTCAGGAAGATGCCTGCTTCCCTGTTTTCCTCCAACTCAAGCTGATCTTTTTGGCTTTGCTGTTATCTTAGATTAGCCTCAGTGACTCCAGTATTGGGCCTTTTCCCTCAACAGAAATGGAGGAGCGCAGGGCACATGTTGAGCTCCAGACAAGCGTTGTTTGCTTTCGACTGGGCAGCAGCTCTGCTGGGTTGGGGTGAGCTGGACAACCAGCATCTGGCCGGCATCTGACTCTGCGTCTGAGCCTTTTACTGGTGTGCTCAGTGGTGAACAAATGGGCTACAGAATGGCACTGGTCTGCAGACCTATGTATTAAAACTCAGCTGCAGGAGGAGAGCTTTCTGTTACCGCAGTGGGGCCCAGCCTACTGCAGGCACTTGCCAGCTCCTGCTGTCCCCTTCTTCGTATCATCAAAGATGTTTTAAGAGTTGACCGTTCCATGTTGGGTATGTGGCCAAGCGTGTGGCAGGACACGCCATGAGCCTTGATTTGACATGTGGAGACTTCTGTGAGGTCACAACAGTCTCCGGAATTGTGGACACCTGGAGGGCATCGTGGTGGTCTGGTGTGCTGTGTGCTGGTCTCCTGGCGTCCTGTGTGCTGGACCTTGCAGCAGACCCCTGGCTGAGGATAGATTTCAGCAGACAGCTTTGATAACTGTGTCGGCAGCTTCCGCTGAGAACACTCTTGTCCCGCTGGTGAGGTAAAGGAGGTGTACTACACAAATCTCCACTCAAATCTCCCATCATTTGGCTTTCAGAAGCCAAAAGTGAGCCTGACTTGGCTTTTACTGTAGGCTGAAGTGCGCGTGTGTGGTCAGCTACACAGCTCAGCTACTCAAATTGCAGCAACTTTAGTCCTGTTTCTGAGCTCATGAATCCATTTGATCTCAAAGTAGTGAAGGCTCTAAATGATTTGTCTTGTGAGGCTTTAGCTTTGTGGCTTCTTTCACCAGAAATCAGTCTGTTTTCTGTGACACACTAATGGTCACGTGCCATGGCTGTAACTTTTGGTAGAGCCCTATTCCACTGGCATCCCCTGAGCTTTGGGGTGTTGAGGAACCAGCCTAAACCAACTGAGAGCAAGTAGCTCATAGACTAAAATAAGAATTGGAAGTACCTGCTTTGGTTTTAATTTACTCATGTGAGTTCTTGTCTAAAAATGGGCTATATGCTAAGGGACCAGGACACAGGACAGCCTCTTTATCCTGCTGGTGAGAAGCTCCTGTGAGACTTCATCAATTTTTGTTGGCTTTGTAAAGATGTAGCTGGCTAACCACCCTGTTTTTACCAAGAGCTGGTTCTGAGGTATTCTTTAGATAAGGGGACACGCATAAGTTGGGGGTGTAAGTAAATAGGGTTTGCCTTCCGCACAGACTCGGTTCAGGGGGTGGTTTGTTTTGTTTGCTGTGCAGAAGCTCTCACTGACGAGTAAGACTTTGGAATTGTCAGGGTAACTACTGCTGGTTGGTTGTTTCAGATTTGTGTAGGAAAATCCACTTCTTGTAGGCGGATTTCCCTATCGCACTTCTCAGCGGCACTTGGGAAATCCTACTTGTGCACCAACACTGCTACATTTATGTGCAAGATTGACAGAGGAGTGGGAGAGCTGTGGAGTCTCTCACTTGAGCGGTGAAGCATGAGCGCTTGTCCGCTGTCCTTCCGACGGGAGGACAATCGAGAGCTGGACTGGCCAGTGTCCTTGCCTCATGCTCTTAAATTGTACGCTGTTAGTTCATCTGGGCGTCTGGTAGAGATGCTAAGATTGGGATCGATACATCCATGCTCTTGTTCATAATTGGAATAAATCTCTATCCAATACCTTGCCAAACCTTCTCAGAGTCTTGCATCAGTGCCCCATATATTTGTCACTGGTTTAAGTATCCGTATGATGGTGGTTTATGCCTAAGGGTGAGTTGTGGACTTTACGACTGGTTTTGCCCGACAGGTCAGAGTAAGGAAAGTCAGATCGTTTGGCAGAAGAAGGAAGAGGGGAAAGACCAGGAAGAAAGTGTCTTCAGTGGTGTCACCAGAGAAGGAGGAAGAAATAAAGGAAGATATGGATAAGGTAGACTTCACTGGGTGCTTGGACTGTAAAAGGTTAACGGGGGGTCAGGTTATCCCTAACTGTGTTTCGTTTGCTTCTGGCTGTTCTCTTCTGTGAACCAATACGGCCAATGAAAAGAAGTGATGCTGCATCCATAAGCAGCAACCCTTGTCACCACTTGTCACTGAGTCCCACTGAGATGATTTCTAGGCTGTAGGAAGGGGGTAGGAAAAACCTCCTCCCCCAGCCCCTCTAGGACTGTTCCTAGAGGATGATCCTCAGCTGAGAAATCTGCTCCACTGGCAAGACAGAGTTGAAGTCTTGCAGGGAGCATGAATGAGCCTTGACCCATCAGGTGAGGGGGTTTGATGTACAACTCGGGGTCTTCTGGACAGAACGGAGAGCTGTGTGTATCTGCGTGTGTTCCTCATTCACACGTTTTTCTGTGAAAATTGTGGAAAAGTGAGTTGACACCCCTTCCCTTTTGCTTCTGCTAGGTGCCATTTGTCTTGTTCTGCAAACAATACCGCTCGCTTGCGCGAAAAACATACCCTTGGCTCAATAACTGCGGTGCAACCAAGACCTTGGCAAACTGGTGGGCTGTGCTGGATCCAAAAGTAAAGCAGAAATACACTGACATGGCCAAGAAGGTTTGTCCTGTCTGAATGGTGGATGTCAAGGAAGTTCGTTACGTATTTGTCTGTCTTCTGTTTCTCTGTGTATTCAATGTTTTCCGCCGGGTCCTTGCACTGGCATGATCCAGGCTGTCAGGACCATTTTGCACAGGAGCAGCCTCATGATCCCCAGCTGCTGTGTTCAGGGGTTCAGTGGCTTCTGATGTATCAGAAGTTACTGAAATTGAGGTGCTACTAGTAGTGGTTTGGGAAAGCATATATGCAAGTGTTCTAAAACACAGGTCTATCAGAGAAAAATGAGTGCAAGGAAAGGAGCATCACACTGCTAAATGTATATTTTAATTTCAGTCACATTAGAAAGGAAGCAAAGACTGTACCTGCAAAAGAATGAAAATAGCTCTTTGTTTCCCCAAGTGAATGCACAGGAGCTGGGGAGCTGTTTGCAGGATCAGAAATTCAGCCTCTCCTGGGTGATAAACCCTCAGGGGAAGAAAGAGAAACCCCACTTTTTCAAATAGGGCTCTACTGATCTTAAAATTTCTTCTTATTGAATGGTGTTGGCAGCCAGACTCTAAGCACGTCCTTAAGCTGTTAAAAAATCAAGATATATAAGGATTATTTACTCTAGCACGCAGTGACTCTGTTGCCCTATGGATAGTGTAATACCACGACTGGCATGACCGGCAATTTTCCTTTTCTAGCGCAAGGATGCATTTACGAAAGCAAATCCAGGGCCCACGGAAAAGGCACCTGCGCCAAGGAAAGCGGCAGAACAAGGAGAAATGCCACCGCGTAACATCAAGAGGGCAGGTGAGATTTCCATCCATGTTCCTCAGACGTAGCAGCCTCATCTTGTTTGAGGATGTGGCACTGGAATTAAAACTGCACGTGGTGCACGTGGTACTGCAGTGCAAATACCTTCCAAGCCCCAAGCGACGTTTCCAAGACTCTAGTTCAACCTCTACAGCCATGCTACAGGGGGGAGACCGGTTCTAAACCTCTCCAGCCCCTTCAACCCATTCTGCTTTTGCTCTCAGAGGATTAACTCTTAGGCTCCTGCAAGGTTTATTGGCCTGACACAAAGAACAGGTTTTGATCTGCCCGTCTGCTGTCCCCCACCACTCCTGCTGGGATCTCTAAACACAGAGATCTTGAATCAACCCCTGTCAGAGCAGAGGACAGGGAAGTTCAGAATTAGAAACTGGTCTAGCCCATTGTTCTATCTAGAGAGCCACTCATTTCTGAAGAAGGCCCTTTTATGACACGTGTGCTTTGATTTGTTTCCCTTAATATTGATCTTTTTTACTGCAGCCTAAGGCCATGAGCACAGGGCTCACTCCAGTCCTCCTGCCAGTGAAGGCTGGCATGTTGTGCCAAGGATGCACGACAGACACATGGCAATGTTTGCAATATATACGTTTTGTCTTCCTTTAAATTAAGTTCCTTTGCAGTTTGAAACCTTAGTGGAAGGACTTTTGATCTGATCCTGATCAGAAGCCCAAGCACCAGCCCCCTGCTCCAACTGCAGCACAAGTTGTTTAAGCACCAAATTAAACTTTCACTCCCCACTTAGCTGTCATTTTCCCCCTTAATTTTTGTATGAGCTGAAGTATTTGCTTACATGGGGAAAAAGCAGTGCTATCCTTGTCCTCTTATGATAAGCTACTTACTCGAAAGGCAGAAAGCTGAGACCATGAGGAGGATATTTAGAAGAGGAGGAAGAATTCCAGAGCCACAAGTAGGATGTTTTTCAGGTGGCCAAAACTGAGGAGGGGGAAGAAGACCTACAGATCACTAAAGGGAAGCACAAGAGAGCGGCAGGGAGCCCACACTATAACGTGGGGATAAGAAAGTGCTGTGCTGCAGTGTCAGGGAATGTCCTCAGGAGCTGCAGAGAAGACTTAATCATAGAGTGGCTGGAGTTGGGAGGGCCCTTAAAGATCAACTCTTTCCAGAAAGATCATCTTGTTCCAACCCCCTGCCATGGGCAGAGACACCTCCCACCAGATCAGGTTGTTCCAAGCCCTGTCCAGCCTGGCCTTGGGCACTCCCAGGGATGGGGCACCCACGGGGATGGGGCACCCACGGGGATGGGGCACCCACCGGGATGGGGCACCCACAACTTCTCTGGGCAGCCCCTGCCAGTGCCTCCTGGTAAAGAACATCTTGAGTTGCAAACATGTGCAATACCAGAGCATCTTTGTGTGAATTTCTGTGTGAGATCACCAGTTGCTGTTTTAAAGTTACCCATCTCGGTAGCAGATAAAACCTTTGGCAGGAAAATTGTGAATCTGCATGACCAGGTGTTCTCTGAAAGCCTCTCCCAGAGGGTACAAAAATGGTTCTTTGTGATTCTCCTGAACGGTCCTGGTGTGAGAGCCTCAGGAGAAAAGTTCTCTGGGGCTCCTGGCACTGGGGCTGTCACAACTGGGGAGGGGGCAGCTGTGCCTATGGGGGGGGGCGTGAGTTCCTTATTAACATATTTCTTCATGTCTTTGAATACTTGTATATGGAATATGCAAATACTTGCATATATTTGTATACAATTCAACATCCTCAGTGTTGTTTTCTGTTTCATTCAACCTGTTCTAGGGGTGCTGTTCAAGGCTTCTGGGAGCGCTGAAGTGGAAGCCCTGAGCACAAGACACCAGTGCTCAGGAGGTCAGGCCAAACCTGACTGTGTTGAAAAGAAAAAAGAAACCTCTGCCCTCAGGAGATCCCAGAGAGCTTGCAAAGGCGCTCGCTATAAAGCTCTGGTGTCCGAAGGCCTGCTCGTGTATCTGCTCGAGGATGTGGGCAGAGGTGGGTGGCTCCGAGTGTTTCCTTTTGGCACGAAGCACAAAAGTCTGCCTGGAGTGGGAGGAAGAGCAGAAGTCTGCGTGGAAGCTGGAATCTGAGCAGTGTGTGGTGGGAATGCTGGGTCTCCTCGGCTGAGATGCTGGGGCAGAGGTGGGGATGGACTCCACAGTCCAGGGCAGGTCTCGTGGTGTCCTGCCCTCTGTGCTCCTCCTCACCTCACAAACTCCTGACCTCTCCCTTCCTCGTCTGTCGTGATCTGAGATTTACTTTTGTGACCCAAGACTCTGTCGGGTCATCTGTCACCCGGTGACAGATGTAGGCAGGACTCGTGCTGGGTGCACCCCTGGCCCATCAGCTTGCTTCTGCAGAAGCTGCTCTTGTGGCTGTGAGCAGAGTTCACAGTCCTGCAAAATGCAAATGTGTTGTGCTTGGGCTCTGGTTGTGAGTTTTGCTGTAGGTGACGAGCGAGAACCTCGTGCCTCCTGGAAGGATAGGGCTGAGATAATTTCTGGAAGCTTTCAGCTTCAAAATGTATTTTTCTGATTAGGATATTTCTATGTCTAATTAGAACTGCCAGAAAAGAAGAAGGTGTTTGGAATTTAGGGGAGTTTTTGATGATGTTTATAATTTAGGGGAGTTTCTTCCTGCACATCTTCTTTCTCCTCCTTTATACCTCAAGAGATCCTGACTTGAGAGGTTGTATAAAAACTGGAGAGGGAGAGGGGAAGGAAGTAGCTGCCAATATCATCATTATTTAGTTGAAAATAAGGAGATGTTTTGCAACAAAGCATCCTAAGTTGGAGCCCTGAACAGCTCCACAAATTCATGCTGAGGCCACTTCGTTGTGGCTCATTTTTCTAAAGATGAGAAATGATGTTCTGCCTTCACCCTAGGAAAAAGAAGCACAGGAAGAGGCAAATCCTCATCTTATGAATGTTGCCACAATGAGGAAAACCGGGCTTTCCCCCAGAGTGGCACAAGTGAGAACAAAAAAAGGAAGACGCGTCAGCCAGAAGAAGAGGCTGTTGGCAGGTGAGTTCTGGCTTCACACTCTCGAAGAGTTTTAGTCAGGTCAGCCTTTAGGAGCACGGTGTGTAAGGGACATCCCTCCAACACTCTTGCCAACTTGCCTCAGGGTCAGGGGTTTTGTAGCAAAGAAAGATGAGCAGAAAATGTCGTTGTTCCCCTGTCGCTGACGGTGCTATTTACCATCTGCCCGGCTGTGCACGTTGCCTTTTATGAGAATGAAAACCCTTCCTGTGGTCCTGCCTGGCCACCAGCACTTGCTGGAGCAGAGAGCTTGTGCCGGGCAGCGGAGCCACCGCACCCCACGCCAGCCCACCCGAGAGCTTTGCTTGCATCTGGCCAGCAGGAACACCACCGCCGTGTCTGGGGATTGCTTGAGGTGCAGGTTCTTTGGTTCCAGTCATCTCGGCTGGGTTGATGCGTGAGGGACGCTGGGTTTCATGAGAGCATGAGCTGGTTGCGTTTTTCATCGCACAACAATATCAGATAGAATCCCTGAGAACAAATACAAAGCTAATTCCCACTCCAAAGCATGGGGGTTTAAAATATCCCTGGAAAACTCAATGGTTTGACGTTTGTCTTCTGGTTTGACTTGCTGTTGTCTTCATTACGGTGTAAGGACTTTTTTTGTGTTTTTTTTGTTCGCTTTATTGTCTTTTTATCTAGTTTATTTTTATGTTTTCTGATTTTAATATATGCTAGAATTAGATAAATAATCAATAAATCAATAAAATAATCTGCACTGAGAAGCTGGTATGTTTATCAAACACGTGCTTCTAAGCAAGATATTTTTTCTCCGGAAACAAAGTCCCATTTGGTTTCGTTGGGTTTGTCTCCCCCTTAGCTTAGCAAAGTTGGAAAAAGAGTTTGACAGGAAGTTCAACAGCCTCCCTCAATAGTGTCCGATTTCCTTTGACAGGGCAAATTCATCTCTTCCCCTGAAGAAGCGAAAGCTTGGAAGCGGCTCATTCGAGGAACCAAATTCCAACTGAGGTAAATGACTCTGGGCAACAACAGTGCCACGGCAGCTCAGGAATTTATACTGTCTGACTTTACTGTTACATGTGAAGAGCGTGAAGTCAAAGAAGAGAGTTTTTAGCAGCAGAGCTAACTCTCACTCAGAGTTCTCACTCAGGGCTCTCACTCAGGCTAGTTAGTTACTGTTATTGTTAAGTTCACCGTTTTAATCAAAAAACTCTGGCAGGAAAGACGATGCACGGACACCTGCAAGAAGGAAAACATTTTGAGAGGAGAGGACTGCCCCTGCCAAAGAAAAACGACTATGTTGAAGAAGGTGGAGGACGCTGAAGGATTGCCTGCCCTGAAAGAATATGAGGGACAGCGCCTTCGGACGTTGGTTTTGGCATTTGTTCGTTTGTTTCTTGTGTTTTGTGTCAATAAATTGTTCGGTTGTTGTTCTACCTTAATTCAGTCCAAGGGTATCTTGAATGTGGTCGTAGGTCCTAGCAGGAGGGGGGCTGTCCTAAGCGTCTCCTAAAGTTAACAATCTGTACAATAATAACATAATGTTAGTAATGGCAGTCATAATTTCAGGGTGATGCCATTCTCTTTTTGCCTGTGCAAGTCAGTCAGTGTTCGCGTCCATCTTCATATCCAGTCACGCGGACAGTATTCACGCGGGCGGATGCAGAGCAGCCCCAGTTTGTCTCACTGCCACCTTCACTCTTGGAGCAAAAGCCAAACATTTGCTCTTCTGGAGGGCTCGGCTCCAAAATGAGATCCTGGCAGGATTTGTGTTACAGACCTGAATGCAGAGCGGGAGGAGAACCTCTCTGGACCTACCAGCCACCCCCCTTCTAATCCACCCCCTCGTTCTTCTCAGGGTGATATTCCTGTGTTCTCACCTCTCCCTCCTCCGACAGAAAAACTCCCCAACATGAAAGACAGGACAGCTCAAAACCAGACAAAACCGAAAGAGAAAGAGAACACCGGGGCTGCTTCTTAAACCCCTTGATGGCCGAGGCGCTGCTTGGCCTGGCCCTGGCCAGAGGCAGGTCCGACTCCTGCCTGGGGTGGGGGAGGCTCAACAAGTTTCACACAAGTCTACCCCTGCTTTTACAAAAAACCCCACCGGACTTGAACCCATGACAGCTTGTTACAGGGCGAAGAGATCGACCCTCACCTCGCTACAACCTCCTTTCAGGTAGTTGTAGAGAGTGGTAAGGTCTCCCCTGAGTCTCCTGTCAAGTGGATATCATCGGATGGGCCCTTCATTGCTCACCCTGTTCCCCCCACAAGGAACGTTGTAGAGAAAGAAGAAGAAAAATATCTTCTGAAACTTAGGATAAACCCATTCTTTTCTCAGTCCTGTCTTCTCCCCGACTCTCTTCACCTAACACAAACGCAGCAGCAACAACCTGTCTTTATTCTGGTGGATCCCTGGGCATGCCAGTAGGTGTTCTGATTAGATGCCTCTATGTTTTCTTCTCTTTTTTTCTTTCTTTTCTTATTTTCCCTGACTCCCAGCCTCTTAGAACCAAAGTCTTGTAGTTGGTACCAGGCAAGACTTGGGATCCATGGGGAGGTGATGGTGAAGGGCACTTTTCATGCTTGTGTCACCCTCTTTGACTTTCATACAAAGTCCCTGTGGATAAGCCCCTGACAAGCTGGAAGAGGTTACATCTTCTGGTTTGTGTTATCCTGAACTACACCAAGGATCATAACTTATCATGTGATCAGTCAGGATAGTTCTCAGATCTGTAGCTTCTTCCAATTCAGACAGTGGTTCCTGGTGTTTATAACTTTCTATATGAGATACTCTTAAAGCCGTGAGGCCAAAGCCCACGTTGCCTGGGTGTTTGGAAAGGACATATGTGAGACAGAGAGAGTTTCGGTGCCCTACATCTCTCTTCTGCAGAAGCTTTTCACTGGGGGATGATGTTTGTTGCAGCTGGTAAACGAAGCGGATCCACCGCTGTACAGCCAGCTGCTGTGAGCCATGGGGATACACCTGCAGCTCCCACTTGTCTGGTGGCATCTCTCAAACTTGATCCCTTCAAGAGGAGACAGTATTTGAAGGGTTAGAAGGCGCTAAGCTAGGTCAGCGTGTTCTGATGACCCTTGGGAGCGGCCATTCTGTTTGTGGGTTCTCCCGTCTCCGTGGCGCTTGTGTTCCGTGGAGACGGTGGTGCCTGGGACCAGGAGCCTCCTGAGCCTGCATCCTCAGGCTGGAGAGTGTCTTCGCCGGGAGCCATCTCCTCACTAGAGATTAAGTGAGTCCTTCTCAATCCTGAAGTATTTCATCTCCCAGCACTGGTTGTAGCAGCAGTTGCTGTTCATCCAGGAGTTCTGATGGGAAGAGGGTGGGTCAGTGTTATTCCTGCCAAGGCAGAGGTCATGGTTTGTAGAGCTCAGGGGGCACAAGAAGTTCGTTGATAACCGGGGGCAGATCCTCTGAGCTGGCTGAGTCAGCTGAGGATATTGGCCTCGCGCAGAACGTGCCCTGTGGCTCAAAATAAGGATCAAGATGCAGGAGTGTGGTGGTCAGCTGTGGCACCTCCTAGTAACGCAGGGTTCAGGAAGATGCCTGCTTCCCTGTTTTCCTCCAACTCAAGCTGGTCTTTTTGGCTTTGCTATTATCTTAGATTAAGCCTCAGCGACTCCAGTATTGGACCTTTTCCCTCAACAGAAATGGAGGAGCGCAGGGCACAGGTTGAGCTCCAGACAAGCCTTGTTTGCTTTCGACTGGGTAGCAGCTCTACTGGGTTGGGGTGAGCTGGACAACCAGCATCTGGTCGGCATCTGACTCTGCGTCTGAGCCTTTTACTGGTGTGCTCAGTGGTGAACAAATGGGCTACAGAATGGCACTGATCTGCAGACCTATGTATTAAAACTCAGCTGCAGGAGGAGAGCTTTCTGTTACCACAGTGGGGCCCAGCCTACTGCAGGCACTTGCCAGCTCCTGCTGTCCCCTTCTTCGTATCGTCAAAGATGTTTTAAGAGTTGGCCGTTCCATGTTGGGTATGTGGCCAAGCGTGTGGCAGGACACGCCATGAGCCTTGATTTCACATGTTGAGACTTCTGTGAGGTCACAACAGTCTCCGGAATTGTGGACACCTGGAGGGCATCGTGGTGGTGTGGTGTGCTGTGTGCTGGTCTCCTGGCGTCCTGTGTGCTGGACCTTGCAGCAGACCCCTGGCTGAGGATAGATTTCAGCAGACAGCTTTGATAACGGTGTCGGCAGCTTCCGCTGGGAACACTCTTGTCCTGCTGGTGAGGTAAACGAGGCGTACTACACAAATCTCCACTCAAATCTCCCATCATTTGGCTTTCAGAAGCCAAAAGTGAGCCAGACCTGGCTTTTACTGGCATCCCCTGAGCTTTGGGGTGTTGAGGAACCAGCCTAAACCAACTGAGAGCAAGCAGCTCATAGACTAAAATAAGAATTGGAAGTACCTGCTTTGGTTTTAATTTACTCATGTGAGTTCTTGTCTAAAAATGGGCTATATGCTAAGGGACCAGGACACAGGACAGCCTCTTTATCCTGCTGGTGAGAAGCTCCTGTGAGACTTCATCAATTTTTGTTGGCTTTGTAAAGATGTAGCTGGCTAACCACCCTCCAGGTTCAGCACTTCAGGCTTCAGTACTCCGACATGATGTGCTGCTTTTATTTCTTTACATATTCGTTTGCCCCTTGCTTGAGTAGCTGATCTCTTAAGCCATCGCTTAAATTGGTAGCTGGCATGTGTTAAGCACCTGTTTTTACCGAGAGCTAGTTCTGAGGTATTCTTTAGATAACGGGACATGTGTAAGTTGGGGGTGTAAGTAAATAGGGTTTGCCTTCCGCATGGGCTCGGTTCAGGGGGTGGGTTGTTTTGTTTGCTGTGCAGAAGCTCTCACTGACGAGTAAGACTTTGGAAGTGTCAGGGTAACTACTGCTCGTTGGTTGTTTCAGATTTGTGTAGGAAAATCCACTTCTTGTAGGCGGATTTCCCTATCGCGCTTCTCAGAGGCACTTGGGAAATCCTAGTTGTGCACCAACACTGCTACATTTATGTGCAAGATTGACAGAGGAGTGGCTGGCGACCCATTAAACTGCTAAAAAGAGGGATATCCTGACATTTTCAGTGGCCAAATACAAAAAAAAACTATAGTGGATACAGGTGGGAGAGCTGTGGAGTCTCACACTTGAGCAGTGAAGCGTGAGCGCTTGTCCGCTGTCCTTCCGACGGGAGGACAATCGAGAGCTGGACTGGCCAGTGTCCTTGCCTCATGCTCTTAAATTGTACGCTGTTAGTTCATCTGGGCGTCTGGTAGAGATGCTAAGATTGGGATCGATACATCCATGCTCTTGTTCATAATTGGAATAAATCTCTATCCAATACCTTGCCAAACCTTCTCAGAGTCTTGCATCAGTGCCCCATATATTTGTCACTGGTTTAAGTATCCATATGATGGTGGTTTATGCCTAAGGGTTAGTTGTGGACTTTACGACTGGTTTTGCGCGACAGGTCAGAGTAAGGAAAGTCGGATCGTTTGGCAGAAGAAGGAAGAGGGGAAAGACCAGAAAGAAAGTGTCTTCAGTGGTGTCACCAGAGAAGGAGGAAGAAGTAAAGGAAGATATGGATAAGGTAGACTTCACTGGGTGCTTGGACTGTAAAAGGTTAACGGGGGGTCAGGTTATCCTTAACTGTGTTTCGTTTGCTTCTGGCTGTTCTCTTCTGTGAACCAATACGGCCAATGAAAAGAAGTGATGCTGCATCCATAAGCAGCAACCCTTGTCACCACTCGTCACTGAGTCCCACTAAGATGATTTCTAGGCTGTAGGAAGGGGGTAGGAAAAACCTCCTCCCCCAGCCCCTCTAGGACTGTTCCTAGAGGATGATCCTCAGCTGAGAAATCTGCTCCACTGGCAAGACAGAGTTGAAGTCTTGCAGGGAGCATGAATGAGCCTTGACCCATCAGGTGAGGGGGTTTGATGTACAACTCGGGGTCTTCTGGACAGAATGAAGAGCTGTGTGTATCTGCGTGTGTCCCTCATTCACACACTTTTCTGTGAAAATTATCAAAAAGTGAGTTGACACCCCTTCCCTTTTGCTTCTGCTAGGTGCCATTTGTCTTGTTCTGCAAGCAATACCGCTCGCTTGCGCGAAAAACATACCCTTGGCTTGACAACTGTGGTGCGACCAAGACCTTGGCAAACTGGTGGGCTGTGCTGGATCCAAAAGTAAAGCAGAAATACACTGACATGGCCAAGAAGGTTTGTCCTGTCTGAATGGTGGATGTCAAGGAAGTTCATTACCTATTTGTCTGTCTTCTGTTTCTCTGTGTATTCAATGTTTTCCGCCGGGTCCTTGCACTGGCGTGATCCAGGCTGTCAGGACCATTTCCCACAGGAGCAGCCTCATGATCCCCAGCTGCTGTGTTCAGGGGTTCAGTGGCTTCTGATGTATCAGAAGTTACTGAAATTGAGGTGCTACTAGTAGTGGTTTGGGAAAGCATATATGCAAGTGTTCTAAAACACAGGTCTATCAGAGAAAAATGAGTGCAAGGAAAGGAGCATCACACTGCTAAATGTATATTTTAATTTCAGTCACATTGGAAAGGAAACAAAGACTGTACCTGCAAAAGAATGAAAACAGCTCTTTGTTTCCCCAAGTGAATGCCCAGGCGCTGGGGAGCTGTTTGCAGGATCAGAAATTCAGCCTCTCCTGGGTGATAAACCCTCAGGGGAAGAAAGAGAAACCCCACTTTTTCAAATAGGGCTCTACTGATCTTAATATTTCTTCTTATTGAATGGTGTTGGCAGCCAGACTCTAAGCACGTCCTTAAGCTGTTAAAAAATCAAGATATATAAGGATTATTTACTCTAGTACGCAGTGACTCTGTTGCCCTATGGATAGTGTAATACCACGACTGGCATGACCAGCAATTTTCCTTTTCTAGCGCAAGGATGCATTTATGAAAGCAAATCCAGGGCCCACGGAAAAGCCACCCGCGCCGAGGAAAGCGGCAGAACAAGGAGAAATGCCACCGCGTAACATCAAGAGGGCAGGTGAGATTTCCATCCATGTTCCTCAGACGTAGCAGCCTCATCTTGTTTGAGGATGTGGCACTGGAATTAAAACTGCACGTGGTGCACGTGGTACTGCAGTGCAAATACCTTCCAAGCCCCAAGTGACGTTTCCAAGACTCTAGTTCAACCTCTACAGCCATGCTACAGGGGGGAGACCGGTTCTAAACCTCTCCAGCCCCTTCAGCCCATTCTGCTTTTGCTCTCAGAGGATTAACTCTTAGGCTCCTGCAAGGTTTATTGGCCTGACACAAAGAACAGGTTTTGATCTGCCCGTCTGCTGTCCCCCACCACTCCTGCTGGGATCTCTAAACACAGAGATCTTGAATCAACCCCTGTCAGAGCAGAGGACAGGGAACTTCAGAATTAGAAACTGGTCTAGCCCATTGTTCTATCTAGAGAGCCACTCATTTCTGAAGAAGGCCCTTTTATGACACGTGTGCTTTGATTTGTTTCCCTTAATATTGATCTTTTTTACTGCAGCCTAAGGCCATGAGCACAGGGCTCACTCCAGTCCTCCTGCCAGTGAAGGCTGGCATGTTGTGCCAAGGATGCACGACAGACACATGGCAATGTTTGCAATATATACGTTTTGTCTTCCTTTAAATTAAGTTCCTTTGCAGTTTGAAACCTTAGTGGAAGGACTTTTGATCTGATCCTGATCAGAAGCCCAAGCACCAGCCCCCTGCTCCAACTGCAGCACAAGTTGTTTAAGCACCAAATTAAACTTTCACTCCCCACTTAGCTGTCATTTTCCCCCTTAATTTTTGTATGAGCTGAAGTATTTGCTTACATGGGGAAAAAGCAGTGCTATCCTTGTCCTCTTATGATAAGCTACTTACTCGAAAGGCAGAAAGCTGAGACCATGAGGAGGATATTTAGAAGAGGAGGAAGAATTCCAGAGCCACAAGTAGGATGTTTTTCAGGTGGCCAAAACTGAGGAGGGGGAAGAAGACCTACAGATCACTAAAGGGAAGCACAAGAGAGCGGCAGGGAGCCCACACTATAACGTGGGGATAAGAAAGTGCTGTGCTGCAGTGTCAGGGAATGTCCTCAGGAGCTGCAGAGAAGAGTTAATCATAGAGTGGTTGGAGTTGGGAGGGCCGTTAAAGATCAACTCTTTCCAGAAAGATCATCTTGTTCCAACCCCCTGCCATGGGCAGAGACACCTCCCACCAGATCAGGTTGTTCCAAGCCCTGTCCAGCCTGGCCTTGGGCACTCCCAGGGATGGGGCACCCACGGGGATGGGGCACCCACCAGGATGGGGCACCCACCAGGATGGGGCACCCACAGCTTCTCTGGGCAGCCCCTGCCAGTGCCTCCTGGTAAAGAACATCTTGAGTTGCAAACATGTGCAATACCAGAGCATCTTTGTGTGAATTTCTGTGTGAGATCACCAGTTGCTGTTTTAAAGTTACCCATCTCTGTAGCAGATAAAACCTTTGGCAGGAAAATTGTGAATCTGCATGACCAGGTGTTCTCTGAAAGCCTCTCCCAGAGGGTACAAAAATGGTTCTTTGTGATTCTCCTGAACGGTCCTGGTGTGAGAGCCTCAGGAGAAAAGTTCTCTGGGGCTCCTGGCACTGGGGCAGTCACAACTGGAGAGGGGGCAGCTGTGCCTAGGGGAGGGCATGAGTTCCTTATTAACATATTCCTTCACGTCTTTGACTATTTGTATATGGAATATGCAAATACTTGTGTATATTTGTATACAGTTCAACATCCTCAGTGTTGTTTTCTGTTTCATTCAACCTGTTCTAGGGGTGCTGTTCAAGGCTTCTGGGAGCGCTGAAGTGGAACCCCTGAGCACAAGACACCAGTGCTCAGGAGGTCAGGCCAAACCTGACTGTGTTGAAAAGTTAAAAGAAACCTCTGCCCTCAGGAGATCCCAGAGAGCTTGCAAAGGTGCTCGCTATAAAGCTCTGGTGTCCGAAGGCCTACTCGTGTATCTGCTCGAGGATGTGGGCAGAGGTGGGTGGCTCCGAGTGTTTCCTTTTGGCACGAAGCACAAAAGTCTGCCTGGAGTGGGAGGAAGAGCAGAAGTCTGCGTGGAAGCTGGAATCTGAGCAGTGTGTGGTGGGAATGCTGGGTCTCCTCAGCTGAGATGCTGGGGCAGAGGTGGGGATGGACTCCACAGTCCAGGGCAGGTCTCGTGGTGTCCTGCCCTCTGTGCTCCTCCTCACCTCACAAACTCCTGACCTCTCCCTTCCTCGTCTGTCGTGATCTGAGATTTACTTTTGTGACCCAAGACTCTGTCGGGTCATCTGTCACCCGGTGACAGATGTAGGCAGGACTCGTGCTGGGTGCACCCCTGGCCCATCAGCTTGCTTCTGCAGAAGCTGCTCTTGTGGCTGTGAGCAGAGTTCACAGTCCTGCAAAATGCAAATGTGTTGTGCTTGGGCTCTGGTTGTGAGTTTTGCTGTAGGTGGCGAGCGAGAACCTCGTGCCTCCTGGAAGGATAAGGCTGAGATAATTTCTGGAAGCTTTCAGCTTCGAAATGTATTTTTCTGATTAGGATATTTCTATGTCTAATTAGAACTGCCAGAAAAGAAGAAGGTGTTTGGAATTTAGGGGAGTTTTTGATGATGTTTATAATTTAGGGGAGTTTCTTCCTGCACATCTTCTTTCTCCTCCTTTATACCTCAAGAGATCCTGACTTGAGAGGTTGTATAAAAACTGGAGAGGGAGAGGGGAAGGAAGTAGCTGCCAATATCATCATTATTTAGTTGAAAATAAGGAGATGTTTTGCAACAAAGCATCCTAAGTTGGAGCCCTGAACAGCTCCACAAATTCATGCTGAGGCCACTTCGTTGTGGCTCATTTTTCTAAAGATGAGAAATGATGTTCTGCCTTCACCCTAGGAAAAAGAAGCACAGGAAGAGGCAAATCCTCATCTCATGACTGCCACAATGAGGAAAACCGGGCTTTCCCCCAGAGTGGCACAAGTGAGAACAAAAAAAGGAAGACGCGTCAGCCAGAAGAAGAGGCTGTTGGTGGGTGAGTTCTGGCTTCACACTCTCGAAGAGTTTTAGTCAGGTCAGCCTTTAGGAGCACGGTGTGTAAGGGACATCCCTCCAACACTCGCGCCAACTTGCCTCAGGTTCAGGGGTTTTGTAGCAAAGAAAGATGAGCAGAAAATGTCGTTGTTCCCCTGTCGCTGACGGTGCTATTTACCATCTGCCCGGCTGTGCACGTTGCCTTTTATGAGAATGAAAACCCTTCCTGTGGTCCTGCCTGGCCACCAGCACTTGCTGGAGCAGAGAGCTTGTGCCGGGCAGCGGAGCCACCGCACGCCACGCCAGCCCACCCGAGAGCTTTGCTTGCATCTGGCCAGCAGGAACACCACCGCCGTGTCTGGGGATTGCTTGAGGTGCAGGTTCTTTAGTTCCAGTCATCCCGGCTGGGTTGATGCCTGAGGGACGCTGGGTTTCATGAGAGCATGAGCTGGTTGCGTTTTTCATCTCGCAGCAATATCAGATAGAATCCCTGAGAACAAATACAAAGCTAATTCCCACTCCAAAGCATGGGGGTTTAAAATATCCCTGGAAAACTCAATGGTTTGACGTTTGTCTTCTGGTTTGACTTGCTGTTGTCTTCATTACGGTGTAAGGACTTTTTTTGTGTTTTTTTTGTTCGCTTTATTGTCTTTTTATCTAGTTTATTTTTATGTTTTCTGATTTTAATATATGCTAGAATTAGATAAATAATCAATAAATCAATAAAATAATCTGCACGGAGAAGCTGGTATGTTTATCAAACACGTGCTTCTAAGCAAGATATTTTTTCTCCGGAAACAAAGTCCCATTTGGTTTGGTTGGGTTTGTCTCCCCCTTAGCTTAGCAAAGTTGGAAAAAGAGTTTGACAAGAAGTTCAACAGCCTCCCTCAATAGTGTCCGATTTCCTTTGACAGGGCAAATTCATCTCTTCCCCTGAAGAAGCGAAAGCTTGGAAGCGGCTCATTCGAGCAACCAAATTCTGACTGAGGTAAATGACCCTGGGCAACAACAGTGCCACGGCAGCTCAGGAATTTATACTTTCTGACTTTACTGTTACATGTGAAGAGCGTGAAGTCAAAGAAGAGAGTTTTTAGCAGCAGAGCTAACTCTCACTCAGAGTTCTCACTCAGGGCTCTCACTCAGGCTAGTTAGTTACTGTTATTGTTAAGTTCACCGTTTTAATCAAAAAACTCTGGCAGGAAAGACGATGCACGGACACCTGCAAGAAGGAAAACATTTTGAGAGGAGAGGACTGCCCCTGCCAAAGAAAAACGACTATGTTGAAGAAGGTGGAGGACGCTGAAGGATTGCCTGCCCTGAAAGAATATGAGGGACAGCGCCTTCGGACGTTGGTTTTGGCATTTGTTCGTTTGTTTCTTGTGTTTTGTGTCAATAAATTGTTCGGTTGTTGTTCTACCTTAATTCAGTCCAAGGCTATCTTGAATGTGGTCGTAGGTCCTAGCAGGAGGGGGGCTGTCCTAAGCGTCTCCTAAAGTTAACAATCTGTACAATAATAACATACTGTTAGTAATGGCAGTCATAATTTCAGGGTGATGCCATTCTCTTTTTGCCTGTGCAAGTCAGTCAGTGTTCGCGTCCATCTTCATATCCAGTCACGCGGACAGTATTCACGCGGGTGGATGCAGAGCAGCCCCAGTTTGTCTCGCTGCCACCTTCGCTCTTGGAGCAAAAGCCAAACATTTGCTCTTCTGGAGGGCTCGGCTCCAAAATGAGATCCTGGCAGGATTTGTGTTACAGACCTGAATGCAGAGGGGGAGGAGAACCTCTCTGGACCTACCAGCCACCCCCCTTCTAATCCACCCCCTCGTTCTTCTCAGGGTGATATTCCTGTGTTCTCACCTCTCCCTCCTCCGACAGAAAAACTCCCCAACATGAAAGACAGGACAGCTCAAAACCAGACAAAACCGAAAGAGAAAGAGAACACCGGGGCTGCTTCTTAAACCCCTTGATGGCCGAGGCGCTGCTTGGCCTGGCCCTGGCCAGAGGCAGGTCCGACTCCTGCCTGGGGTGGGGGAGGCTCAACAAGTTTCACACAAGTCTACCCCTGCTTTTACAAAAAACCCCACCGGACTTGAACCCATGACAGCTTGTTACAGGGCGAAGAGATCGACCCTCACCTCGCTACAACCTCCTTTCAGGTAGTTGTAGAGAGTGGTAAGGTCTCCCCTGAGTCTCCTGTCAAGTGGATATCATCGGATGGGCCCTTCATTGCTCACCCTGTTCCCCCCACAAGGAACGTTGTAGAGAAAGAAGAAGAAAAATATCTTCTGAAACTTAGGATAAACCCATTCTTTTCTCAGTCCTGTCTTCTCCCCGACTCTCTTCACCTAACACAAACGCAGCAGCAACAACCTGTCTTTATTCTGGTGGATCCCTGGGCATGCCAGTAGGTGTTCTGATTAGATGCCTCTATGTTTTCTTCTCTTTTTTTCTTTCTTTTCTTATTTTCCCTGACTCCCAGCCTCTTAGAACCAAAGTCTTGTAGTTGGTACCAGGCAAGACTTGGGATCCATGGGGAGGTGATGGTGAAGGGCACTTTTCATGCTTGTGTCACCCTCTTTGACTTTCATACAAAGTCCCTGTGGATAAGCCCCTGACAAGTTGGAAGGGGTTACATCTTCTGGTTTGTGTTATCCTGAACTACACCAAGGATCATAACTTATCATGTGATCAGTCAGGATAGTTCTCAGATCTGTAGCTTCTTCCAATTCAGACAGTGGTTCCTGGTGTTTATAACTTTCTATATGAGATACTCTTAAAGCCGTGAGGCCAAAGCCCACGTTGCCTGGGTGTTTGGAAAGGACATATGTGAGACAGAGAGAATTTCGGTGCCCTATATCTCTCTTCTGCAGAAGCTTTTCACTGGGGGATGATGTTTGTTGCAGTTGGTAAACGAAGCGGATCCACCGCTGTACAGCCAGCTGCTGTGAGCCATGGGGATACACCTGCAGCTCCCACTTGTCTGGTGGCATTTCTCAGACTTGATCCCTTCAAGAGGAGACAGTATTTGAAGGGTTAGAAGGCGCTAAGATAGGTCAGCGTGTTCTGATGACCCTTGGGAGCGGCCATTCTGTTTGTGGGTTCTCCCGTCTCCGTGGCGCTTGTGTTCCGTGGAGACGGTGGTGCCTGGGACCAGGAGCCTCCTGAGCCTGCATCCTCAGGCTGGAGAGTGTCTTCGCTGGGAGCCATCTCCTCACTAGAGATTAAGTGAGTCCTTCTCAATCCTGAAGTATTTCATCTCCCAGCGCTGGTTGTAGCAGCAGCTGCTGTTCATCCAGGAGTTCTGATGGGAAGAGGGTGGGTCAGTGTTACTCCTGCCAAGGCAGAGGTCACGGTTTGTAGAGCTCAGGGGACACCAGAAGTTCGTTGATAACCGAGGGCAGATCCTCTGAGCTGGCTGAGTCAGCTGAGGATATTGGCCTCGCGCAGAACGTGCCCTGTGGCTCAAAATAAGGATCAAGATGCAGGAGTGTGGTGGTCAGCTGTGGCACCTCCTAGTAACGCAGTGTTCAGGAAGATGCCTGCTTCCCTGTTTCCCTCCAACTCAAGCTGATCTTTTTGGCTTTGCTATTATCTTAGATTAGTCTCAGCGACTCCAGTATTGGGCCTTTTCCCTCAACAGAAATTGAGGAGCGCAGGGCACATGTTGAGCTTTGTTTGCTTTCGACTGGGCAGCAGCTCTGCTGGGTTGGGGTGAGCTGGACGACCAGCATCTGGCCGGCATCTGACTCTGCGTCTGAGCCTTTTACTGGTGTGCTCAGTGGTGAACAAATGGGCTACAGAATGGCACTGATCTGCAGACCTATGTATTAAAACTCAGCTGCAGGAGGAGAGCTTTCTGTTACCGCAGTGGGGCCCAGCCTACTGCAGGCACTTGCCACCTCCTGCTGTCCCCTTCTTCGTATCGTCAAAGATGTTTTAAGAGTTGGTCGTTCCATGTTGGGTATGTGGCCAAGCGTGTGGCAGGACATGCCATGAGCCTTGATTTGACATGTTGAGACTTCTGTGAGGTCACAACAGTCTCCAGAATTGTGGATACCTGGAGGGCATCGTGGTGGTCTGGTGTGCTGTGTGCTGGTCTCCTGGCGTCCTGTGTGCTGGACCTTGCAGCAGACCCCTGGCTGAGGATACATTTCAGCAGACAGCTTTGATAACGGTGTCGGCAGCTTCCGCTGGGAACACTCTTGTCCTGCTGGTGAGGTAAAGGAGGCGTACTACACAAATCTCCACTCAAATCTCCCATCATTTGGCTTTCAGAAGCCAAAAGTGATCCTGACTTGGCTTTTACTGGCATCCCCTGAGCTTTGGGGTGTTGAGGAACCAGCCTAAACCAACTGAGAGCAAACAGCTCGTAGACTAAACTAAGAATTGGAAGTACCTGCTTTGGTTTAAATTTACTCATGTGAGTTCTTGTCTAAAAATGGGCTATATGCTAAGGGACCAGGACACAGGACAGCCTCTTTATCCTGCTGGTGAGAAGCTCCTGTGAGACTTCATCAATTTTTGTTGGCTTTGTGAAGATGCAGCTGGCTAACCACCCTCCAGGTTCAGCACTTCAGGCTTCAGTACTCAGACATGATGTGCTGCTTTTATTTCTTTACATATTCGTTTGCCCCTTGCTTGAGTAACTGATCTCTTAAGCCATCGCTTAAATTGGTAGTTGGCATGTGTTAAGCACCTGTTTTTACCAAGAGCTAGTTCTGAGGTATTCTTTAGATAAGGGGACATGCGTAAGTTGGGGGTGTAAGTAAATAGGGTTTGCCTTCTGCATGGGCTCGGTTCAGGGGGTGGTTTGTTTTGTTTGCTGTGCAGAAGCTCTCACTGACGAGTAAGACTTTGGAAGTGTCAGGGTAACTACTGCTCGTTGGTTGTTTCAGATTTGTGTAGGGAAATCCACTTCTTGTAGGCGGATTTCCCTATCGCACTTCTCAGCGGCACTTGGGAAATCCTAGTTGTGCACCAACACTGCTACATTTATGTGCAAGATTGACAGAGGAGTGGCTGGCAACCCATTCCACTGCTAAAAAGAGGGATATCCTGACATTTTCAGTGGCCAAATACAAAAAAAAACTATAGTGGATACAGGTGGGAGAGCTGTGGAGTCTCACACTTGAGCAGTGAAGCGTGAGCGCTTGTCCGCTGTCCTTCCGACGGGAGGACAATCGAGAGCTGGACTGGCCAGTGTCCTTGCCTCATGCTCTTAAATTGTACACTGTTAGTTCATCTGGGCGTCTGGTAGAGATGCTAAGATTGGGATCGATACATCCATGCTCTTGTTCATAATTGGAATAAATCTCTATCCAATACCTTGCCAAACCTTCTCAGAGTCTTGCATCAGTGCCCCATATATTTGTCACTGGTTTAAGTATCCATATGATGGTGGTTTATGCCTAAGGGTGAGTTGTGGACTTTACGACTGGTTTTGCCCGACAGGTCAGAGTAAGGAAAGTCAGATTGTTTGGCAGAAGAAGGAAGAGGGGAAAGACCAGAAAGAAAGTGTCTTCAGTGGTGTCACCAGAGAAGGAGGAAGAAATAAAGGAAGATATGGATAAGGTAGACTTCACTGGGTGCTTGGACTGTAAAAGGTTAACGGGGGGTCAGGTTATCCTTAACTGTGTTTCGTTTGCTTCTGGCTGTTCTCTTCTGTGAACCAATACGGCCAATGAAAAGAAGTGATGCTGCATCCATAAGCAGCAACCCTTGTCACCACTCGTCACTGAGTCCCACTAAGATGATTTCTAGGCTGTAGGAAGGGGGTAGGAAAAACCTCCTCCCCCAGCCCCTCTAGGACTGTTCCTAGAGGATGATCCTCAGCTGAGAAATCTGCTCCACTGGCAAGACAGAGTTGAAGTCTTGCAGGGAGCATGAATGAGCCTTGACCCATCAGGTGAGGGGGTTTGATGTACAACTCGGGGTCTTCTGGACAGAACGAAGAGCTGTGTGTATCTGCGTGTGTCCCTCATTCACACACTTTTCTGTGAAAATTATCAAAAAGTGAGTTGACACCCCTTCCCTTTTGCTTCTGCTAGGTGCCATTTGTCTTGTTCTGCAAGCAATACCGCTCGCTTGCGCGAAAAACATACCCTTGGCTTGATAACTGCGGTGCGACCAAGACCTTGGCAAACTGGTGGGCTGTGCTGGATCCAAAAGTAAAGCAGAAATACACTGACATGGCCAAGAAGGTTTGTCCTGTCTGAATGGTGGATGTCAAGGAAGTTCATTACGTATTTGTCTGTCTTCTGTTTCTCTGTGTATTCAATGTTTTCCGTAGGGTCCTTGCACTGGCGTGATCCAGGCTGTCAGGACCATTTCCCACAGGAGCAGCCTCATGATCCCCAGCTGCTGTGTTCAGGGGTTCAGTGGCTTCTGATGTCTCAGAAGTTACTGAAATTGAGGTGCTACTAGTAGTGGTTTGGGAAAGCATATATGCAAGTGTTCTAAAACACAGGTCTATCAGAGAAAAATGAGTGCAAGGAAAGGAGCATCACACTGCTAAATGTATATTTTAATTTCAGTCACATTGGAAAGGAAACAAAGACTGTACCTGCAAAAGAATGAAAATAGCTCTTTGTGAATGCCCAGGCGCTGGGGAGCTGTGCAGGATCAGAAATTCAGCCTCTCCTGGGTGATAAACCCTCAGGGGAAGAAAGAGAAACCCCACTTTTTCAAATAGGGCTCTACTGATCTTAATATTTCTTCTTATTGAATGGTGTTGGCAGCCAGACTCTAAGCACGTCCTTAAGCTGTTAAAAAATCAAGATATATAAGGATTATTTACTCTAGTACGCAGTGACTCTGTTGCCCTATGGATAGTGTAATACCACGACTGGCATGACCGGCAATTTTCCTTTTCTAGCGCAAGGATGCATTTACGAAAGCAAATCCAGGTCCCACGGAAAAGGCACCTGCGCCGAGGAAAGCGGCAGAACAAGGAGAAATGCCACCGCGTAACATCAAGAGGGCAGGTGAGATTTCCATCCATGTTCCTCAGACGTAGCAGCCTCATCTTGTTTGAGGATGTGGCACTGGAATTAAAACTGCACGTGGTGCACGTGGTACTGCAGTGCAAATACCTTCCAAGCCCCAAGTGACGTTTCCAAGACTCTAGTTCAACCTCTACAGCCAAGCTACAGGGGGGAGACCAGTTCTAAACCTCTCCAGCCCCTTCAGCCCATTCTGCTTTTGATCTCAGAGGATTAACTCGTAGGCTCCTGCAAGGTTTATTGGCCTGACACAAAGAACAGGTTTTGATCTGCCCGTCTGCTGTCCCCCACCACTCCTGCTGGGATCTCTAAACACAGAGATCTTGAATCAACCCCTGTCAGAGCAGAGGACAGGGAACTTCAGAATTAGAAACTGGCCTAGCCCATTGTTCTATCTAGAGAGCCATTCATTTCTGAAGAAGGCCCTTTTATGACACGTGTGCTTTTATTTGTTTCCCTTAATATTGATCTTTTTTACTGCAGCCTAAGGCCATGAGCACAGGGCTCACTCCAGTCCTCCTGCCAGTGAAGGCTGGCATGTTGTGCTGAGGATGCACGACAGACACATGGCAATGTTTGCAATATATACGTTTTGTCTTCCTTTAAATTAAGTTCTTTTGCAGTTTGAAACCTTAGTGGAAGGACTTTTGATCTGATCCTGATCAGAAGCCCAAGCACCAGCCCCCTGCTCCAACTGCAGCACAAGTTGTTTAAGCACCAAATTAAACTTTCACTCCCCACTTAGCTGTCATTTCCCCCTTAATTTTTGTATGAGCTGAAGTATTTGCTTACATGGGGAAAAAGCAGTGCTATCCTTGTCCTCTTATGATAAGCTACTTACTCAAAAGGCAGAAAGCTGAGACCATGAGGAGGATATTTAGAAGAGGAGGAAGAATTCCAGAGCCACAAGTAGGATGTTTTTCAGGTGGCCAAAACTGAGGAGGGGGAAGAAGACCTACAGATCGCTAAAGGGAAGCACAACAGAGTGGCAGGAAGCCAACACTATAACGTGGGGATAAGAAATTGCTGTGCTGCAGTGTCAGGGAATGTCCTCAGGAACTGCAGAGAAGACTTAATCATAGAGTGGCTGGAGTTGGGAGGGCTCTTAAAGATCAACTCTTTCCAGAAAGATCATCTTGTTCCAACCCCCTGCCATGGGCAGGGACACCTCCCACCAGATCAGGCTGTCCCAAGCCCTGTCCAGCCTGGCCTTGGGCACTCCCAGGGATGGGGCACCCACAGGGATGGGGCACCCACCGGGATGGGGCACCCACAGCTTCTCTGGGCAACCCCTGCCAGTGCCTCCTGGTAAAGAACATCTTGAGTTGCAAACATGTGCAATACCAGAGCATCTTTGTGTGTATTTCTGTGTGAGATCACCAGTTGCTGTTTTAAAGTTACCCATCTCTGTAGCAGATAAAACCTTTGGCAGGAAAAGTGTGAATCTGCATGACCAGGTGTTCTTTGAAAGCCTCTCCCAGAGGGTACAAAAATGGTTCTTTGTGATTCTCCTGAACGGTCCTGGTGTGAGAGCCTCAGGAGAAAAGTTCTCTGGGGCTCCTGGCACTGGGGCAGTCACAACTGGGGAGGGGGCAGCTGTGCCTATGGGGGGGGCGCGAGTTCCTTATTAACATATTCCTTCACGTCTTTGACTATTTGTATATGGAATATGCAAATACTTGTGTATATTTGTATACAGTTCAACATCCTCAGTGTTGTTTTCTGTTTCATTCAACCTGTTCTAGGGGTGCTGTTCAAGGCTTCTGGGAGCGCTGAAGTGGAAGCCCTGAGCACAAGACACCAGTGCTCAGGAGGTCAGGCCAAACCGGACTGCGTTGAAAAGATAAAAGAAACCTCTGCCCTCAGGAGATCCCAGAGAGCTTGCAAAGGCGCTCGCTATAAAGCTCTGGTGTCGGAAGGCCTGCTCGTGTATCTGCTCGAGGATGTGGGCAGAGGTGGGTGGCTCCGAGTGTTTCCTTTTGGCACGAAGCACAAAAGTCTGCCTGGAGTGGGAGGAAGAGCAGAAGTCTGCGTGGAAGCTGGAATCTGAGCAGTGTGTGGTGGGAATGCTGGGTCTCCTCGGCTGAGATGCTGGGGCAGAGGTGGGGATGGACTCCACAGTCCAGGGCAGGTCTCGTGGTGTCCTGCCCTCTGTGCTCCTCCTCACCTCACAAACTCCTGACCTCTCCCTTCCTCCTCTGTCATGATCTGAGATTTACTTTTGTGACCCAAGACTCTGTCGGGTCATTTGTCACCCGGTGACAGATGTAGGCAGGACTCGTGCTGGGTGCACCCCTGGCCCATCAGCTTGCTTCTGCAGAAGCTGCTCTTGTGGCTGTGAGCAGAGTTCACAGTCCTGCAAAATGCAAATGTGTTGTGCTGCTGCTCTGGTTGTGAGTTTTGCTGTAGGTGACGAGCGAGAACCTCGTGCCTCCTGGAAGGATAGGGCTGAGATAATTTCTGGAAGCTTTCAGCTTCAAAATGTATTTTTCTGATTAGGATATTTCTATGTCTAATTAGAACTGCCAGAAAAGAAGAAGGTGTTTGGAATTTAGGGGAGTTTTTGATGATGTTTATAATTTAGGGGAGTTTCTTCCTGCACATCTTCTTTCTCCTCCTTTATACCTCAAGAGATCCTGACTTGAGAGGTTGTATAAAAACTGGAGAGGGAGAGGGGAAGGAAGTAGCTGCCAATATCATCATTATCTAGTTGAAAATAAGGAGATGTTTTGCAACTAAGCATCCTAAGTTGGAGCCCTGAACAGCTCCACAAATTCATGCTGAGGCCACTTCGTTGTGGCTCATTTTTCTAAAGATGAGAAATGATGTTCTGCCTTCACCCTAGGAAAAAGAAGCACAGGAAGAGGCAAATCCTCATCTTATGACTGCCACAATGAGGAAAACCGGGCTTTCCCCCAGAGTGGCACAAGTGAGAACAAAAAAAGGAAGACGCGTCAGCCAGAAGAAGAGGCTGTTGGCAGGTGAGTTCTGGCTTCACACTCTCGAAGAGTTTTAGTCAGGTCAGCCTTTAGGAGCACGGTGTGTAAGGGACATCCCTCCAACACTCACGCCAACTTGCCTCAGGGTCAAGGGTTTTGTAGCAAAGAAAGATGAACAGAAAATGTCATTGTTCCCCTGTCACTGACGGTGCATTTACCATCTGCCCGGCTGTGCACGTTGCCTTTTATGAGAATGAAATCCCTTCCTGTGGTCCTGCCTGGCCACCAGCACTTGCTGGAGCAGAGAGCTTGTGCCGGGCAGCGGAGCCACCGCACGCCACGCCAGCCCACCCGAGAGCTTTGCTTGCATCTGGCCAGCAGGAACACCACCGCCGTGTCTGGGGATTGCTTGAGGTGCAGGTTCTTTGGTTCCAGTCATCTCGGCTGGGTTGATGCGTGAGGGACGCTGGGTTTCATGAGAGCATGAGCTGGTTGCGTTTTTCATCACACAACAATATCAGATAGAATCCCTGAGAACAAATACAAAGCTAATTCCCACCCCAAAGCATGGGGGTTTAAAATATCCCTGGAAAACTCAATGGTTTGACGTTTGTCTTCTGGTTTGACTTGCTGTTGTCTTCATTACGGTGTAAGGACTTTTTTTGTGGTTTTTTTTGTTGGCTTTATTGTCTTTTTATCTAGTTTATTTTTATGTTTTCTGATTTTAATATATGCTAGAATTAGATAAATAATCAATAAATCAATAAAATAATCTGCACTGAGAAGCTGGTATGTTTATCAAACACGTGCTTCTAAGCAAGATATTTTTTCTCCGGAAACAAAGTCCCATTTGGTTTCGTTGGGTTTGTCTCCCCCTTATCTTAGCAAAGTTGGAAAAAGAGTTTGACAAGAAGTTCAACAGCCTCCCTCAATAGTGTCCGATTTCCTTTGACAGGGCAAATTCATCTCTTCCCCTGAAGAAGCGAAAGCTTGGAAGCGGCTCATTCGAGGAACCAAATTCCGACTGAGGTAAATGACTCTGGGCAACAACAGTGCCACGGCAGCTCAGGAATTTATACTTTCTGACTTTACTGTTACATGTGAAGAGCGTGAAGTCAAAGAAGAGAGTTTTTAGCAGCAGAGCTAACTCTCACTCAGGGTTCTCACCCAGGGTTCTCACTCAGGCTGGTTAGTTATTGTTAAGTTCACCGTTTTAATCAAAAAACTCTGGCAGGAAAGACGATGCACGGACACCTGCAAGAAGGAAAACATTTTGAGAGGAGAGGACTGCCCCTGCCAAAGAAAAACGACTATGTTGAAGAAGGTGGAGGACGCTGAAGGATTGCCTGCCCTGAAAGAATATGAGGGACAGCGCCTTTGGACGTTGGTTTTGGCATTTGTTCGTTTGTTTCTTGTGTTTTGTGTCAATAAATTGTTCGGTTGTTGTTCTACCTTAATTCAGTCCAAGGGTATCTTGAATGTGGTCGTAGGTCCTAGCAGGAGGGGGGCTGTCCTAAGCGTCTCCTAAAGTTAACAATCTGTACAATAATAACATAATGTTAGTAATGGCAGTCATAATTTCAGGGTGATGCCATTCTCTTTTTGCCTGTGCAAGTCAGTCAGTGTTCACGTCCATCTTCATATCCAGTCACGTGGACAGTATTCACGCGTTTGGATGCAGAGCAGCCCCAGTTTGTCTCGCTGCCACCTTCACTCTTGGAGCAAAAGCCAAACATTCGCTCTTCTGGAGGGCTCGGCTCCAAAATGAGATCCTGGCAGGATTTGTGTTACAGACCTGAATGCAGAGGTGGAGGAGAACCTCTTTGGACCTACCAGCCACCCCCCTTCTAATCCACCCCCTCGTTCTTCTCAGGGTGTGTCGTGGGTTGACCCTGGCCAGCCGCCAGGTACCCACACAGCCGCTCACTCACTCCCCCCTTCACTGTTGAACAGGGGGAGAAAATATTTTCAAGGGCTCAGGGTTTGAGATAAGGACAGGGAGATCACCCTCATTTACCGTCCCGGGCAAAACAGACTCAGTTTTGGGGAAATTAGGTACATTTATTAAAAGAACTAATCAGAGAGGAGTAGTGAGAAGTAAGAAAGAGCAAACAAATCTTAAACAGAACACCTTCCCCCCATCCCTCCCTTCTTCCCGGGCTTAACATCAATCCCGGTTTCTCCACCTCCTCCCCCCGAGCGGCACAGGGGGACAGGGAATGGGGGTTACGGTCAGTTCATCCGATGTTGGTTCCACCGCTTCTTCACTCCGGGGGAGGACTCTTCACTCTTCCCCAGGGCCACTGTGGGGTCCCTCTCACGGGAGACAAGCTTCACGCTCTCTTCTCCGCGTGAGTCGTCCCACGAAGGGCAATTCATCAACTTGCCCAACGTGAGACACCTCACGAGGGGCAGCCCACCCCTCGTGAGTCTGAGGTGCAGTCCTTCGGGGGAAACTGCTCCAGCGTGAGCCACCCACAACGTCCCAAAAGTCCCACTGGCCAACCTGCTCCAGCGTGGGCATTCCCTCTTCCACGGGCTACAGGTTCCGGCAGCAACTCGCTCTGATGTGGGCTTCCCACGGGCTACAGTCCCCTTTCAGGCATCCACCCACACGGCGTGGAGTCCTCGGTGGACATCTATGCGGTGATCCTCACGGTGGACTTCTGCACCTTGCCCATGGGCTGCAGGGGGACAACCCGCTTCACCATGGTCTTCACCACGGACCCGGGGGACTCCTTCTGCTCCGGCGCCTGGAGCTCATCCTCCCCCCCCTCCTTCTTCACTGACCTTGGTGTCTGCACAGATTCTCACTCCTCCATCTCTGTGCCAGCTGTTATGGCGCAGTTCTTTTTCCCATTCTTAAATATGTTTTTCACAGAGGTGTTCCTCTGCTATCACCTTACTGATAGGCTCAGCCTTGGCCAGCGGCGGGTCCCTCTTTGTAGCCGGCTGGCATTGGCTCTATGAATCTTGGGGAGCTTCTAGCAGCTTCTTACAGAAGCCACCCTGCAGCTCCCCCCCCGCCGCTGAAATCTGGCCAGGCCAAACCAAAACAGGGTGATATTCCTGTGTTCTCACCTCTCCCTCCTCCAACAGAAAAACTCCCCAACATGAAAGACAGGACAGCTCAAAACCAGACAAAACCGAAAGAGAAAGAGAACACCGGGGCTGCTTCTTAAACCCCTTGATGGCCGAGGCGCTGCTTGGCCTGGCCCTGGCCAGAGGCAGGTCCGACTCCTGCCTGGGGTGGGGGAGGCTCAACAAGTTTCACACAAGTCTACCCCTGCTTTTACAAAAAACCCCACCGGACTTGAACCCATGACAGCTTGTTACAGGGCGAAGAGATCGACCCTCACCTCGCTACAACCTCCTTTCAGGTAGTTGTAGAGAGTGGTAAGGTCTCCCCTGAGTCTCCTGTCAAGTGGATATCATCGGATGGGCCCTTCATTGCTCACCCTGTTCCCCCCACAAGGAACGTTGTAGAGAAAGAAGAAGAAAAATATCTTCTGAAACTTAGGATAAACCCATTCTTTTCTCAGTCCTGTCTTCTCCCCGACTCTCTTCACCTAACACAAACGCAGCAGCAACAACCTGTCTTTATTCTGGTGGATCCCTGGGCATGCCAGTAGGTGTTCTGATTAGATGCCTCTATGTTTTCTTCTCTTTTTTTCTTTCTTTTCTTATTTTCCCTGACTCCCAGCCTCTTAGAACCAAAGTCTTGTAGTTGGTACCAGGCAAGACTTGGGATCCATGGGGAGGTGATGGTGAAGGGCACTTTTCATGCTTGTGTCACCCTCTTTGACTTTCATACAAAGTCCCTGTGGATAAGCCCCTGACAAGTTGGAAGGGGTTACATCTGGTTTGTGTTATCCCGAACTACACCAAGGATCATAACATATCATGTGATCAGTCAGGATAGTTCTCAGATCTGTAGCTTCTTCCAATTCAGACAGTGGTTCCTGGTGTTTATAACTTTCTATATGAGATACTCTTAAAGCCGTGAGGCCAAACCCCACGGTGCCTGGGTGTTTGGAAAGGACATGTGTGAGACAGAGAGAATTTCGGTGCCCTACATCTCTCTTCTGCAGAAGCTTTTCACTGGGGGATGATGTTTGTTGCAGCTGGTAAACGAAGCGGATCCACCGCTGTACAGCCAGCTGCTGTGAGCCATGGGGATACACCTGCAGCTCCCACTTGTCTGGTGGCATCTCTCAAACTTGATCCCTTCAAGAGGAGACAGTATTTGAAGGGTTAGAAGGCGCTAAGCTAGGTCAGCGTGTTCTGATGACCCTTGGGAGCGGCCATTCTGTTTGTGGGTTCTCCCGTCTCCCTGGCGCTTGTGTTCCGTGGAGACGGTGGTGCCTGGGACCAGGAGCCTCCTGAGCCTGCATCCTCAGGCTGGAGAGTGTCTTCGCCGGGAGCCATCTCCTCACTAGAGATTAAGTGAGTCCTTCTCAATCCTGAAGTATTTCATCTCCCAGCGCTGGTTGTAGCAGCAGCTGCTGTTCATCCAGGAGTCCTCATGGGAAGAGGGTGGGTCAGTGTTACTCCTGCCAAGGCAGAGGTCATGGTTTGTAGAGCTCAGGGGGCACAAGAAGTTCGTTGATAACCGGGGGCAGATCCTCTGAGCTGGCTGAGTCAGCTGAGGATATTGGCCTCGCGCAGAACGTGCCCTGTGGCTCAAAATAAGGATCAAGATGCAGGAGTGTGGTGGTCAGCTGTGGCACCTCCTAGTAACGCAGTGTTCAGCAAGATGCCTGCTTCCCTGTTTTCCTCCAACTCAAGCTGGTCTTTTTGGCTTTGCTATTATCTTAGATTAAGCCTCAGCGACTCCAGTGTTGGGCCTTTTCCCTCAGCAGAAATTGAGGAGCGCAGGGCACATGTTGAGCTTTGTTTGCTTTCGACTGGGCAGCAGCTCTGCTGGGTTTTGGTGAGCTGGACAACCAGCATCTGGCCGGCATCTGACTCTGCGTCTGAGCCTTTTACTGGTGTGCTCAGTGGTGAACAAATGGGCTACAGAATGGCACTGATCTGCAGACCTATGTATTAAAACTCAGCTGCAGGAGGAGAGCTTTCTGTTACCACAGTGGGGCCCAGCCTACTGCAGGCACTTGCCAGCTCCTGCTGTCCCCTTCTTCGTATTGTCAAAGATATTTTAAGAGTTGGCCATTCCATGTTGGGTATGTGGCCAAGCGTGTGGCAGGACACGCCAGGAGCCTTGATTTCACACGTGGAGACTTCTGTGAGGTCACAACAGTCTCCGGAATTGTGGACACCTGGAGGGCATCGTGGTGGTCTGGTGTGCTGTGTGCTGGTCTCCTGGCGTCCTGTGTGCTGGACCTTGCAGCAGACCCCTGGCTGAGGATACATTTCAGCAGAAAGCTTTGATAACTGTGTCGGCAGCTTCCGCTGGGAACACTCTTGTCCTGCTGGTGAGGTAAAGGAGGCGTACTACACAAATCTCCACTCAAATCTCCCATCATTTGGCTTTCAGAAGCCAAAAGTGAGCCAGACCTGGCTTTTACTGGCATCCCCTGAGTTTTGGGGTGTTGAGGAACCAGCCTAAACCAACTGAGAGCAAACAGCTGGTAGCCTAAACTAAGAATTGGAAGTACCTGCTTTGGTTTTAATTTACTCATGTGAGTTCTTGTCTAAAAATGGGCTACATGCTAAGGGACCAGGACACAGGACAGCCTCTTTATCCTGCTGGTGAGAAGCTCCTGTGAGACTTCATCAATTTTTGTTGGCTTTGTAAAGATGTAGCTGGCTAACCACCCTCCAGGTTCAGCACTTCAGGCTTCAGTACTCCGACATGATGTGCTGATTTTATTTCTTTACATATTCGTTTGCCCCTTGCTTGAGTAGCTGATCTCTTAAGCCATCGCTTAAATTGGTAGCTGGCATGTGTTAAGCACGTTTTTTTACCGAGAGCTAGTTCTGAGGTATTCTTTAGATAAGGGGACATGCGTAAGTTGGGGGTGTAAGTAAATAGGGTTTGCCTTCTGCATGGGCTCGGTTCAGTGGGTGGTTTGTTTTGTTTGCTGTGCAGAAGCTCTCACTGACGAGTAAGACTTTGGAAGTGTCAGGGTAACTACTGCTGGTTGGTTGTTTCAGATTTGTGTAGGAAAATCCACTTCTTGTAGGCGGATTTCCCTATCGTGCTTCTCAGCGGCACTTGGCAAATCCTAGTTGTGCACCAACACTGCTACATTTATGTGCAAGATTGACAGAGGAGTGGCTGGCGACCCATTCCACTGCTAAAAAGAGGGATATCCTGATATTTTCAGTGCCCAAATACAAAAAAAACTATAGTGGATACAGGTGGGAGAGCTGTGGAGTCTCTCACTTGAGCAATGAAGCGTGAGCGCTTGTCCGCTGTCCTTCCAACGGGAGGACAATCGAGAACTGGACTGGCCAGTGTCCTTGCCTCATGCTCTTAAATTGTACGCTGTTAGTTCATCTGGGCGTCTGGTAGAGATGCTAAGATTGGGATCGATACATCCATGCTCTTGTTCATAATTGGAATAAATCTCTATCCAATACCTTGCCAAACCTTCTCAGAGTCTTGCATCAGTGCCCCATATATTTGTCACTGGTTTAAGTATCCATATGATGGTGGTTTATGCCTAAGGGTTAGTTGTGGACTTTACGACTGGTTTTGCGCGACAGGTCAGAGTAAGGAAAGTCGGATCGTTTGGCAGAAGAAGGAAGAGGGGAAAGACCAGAAAGAAAGTGTCTTCAGTGGTGTCACCAGAGAAGGAGGAAGAAGTAAAGGAAGATATGGATAAGGTAGACTTCACTGGGTGCTTGGACTGTAAAAGGTTAATGGGGGGTCAGGTTCTCCCTCACTGTGTTTCGTTTGCTTCTTGCTGTTCTGTTCTGTGAACCAATACGGCCAATGAAAAGAAGTGATGCTGCATCCATAAGCAGCAACCCTTGTCGCCACTCGTCACTGAGTCCCACTGAGATGATTTCTAGGCTGTAGGAAGGGGGTAGGAAAAACCTCCTCCCCCAGCCCCTCTAGGACTGTTCCTAGAGGATGATCCTCAGCTGAGAAATCTGCTCCACTGGCAAGACAGAGTTGAAGTCTTGCAGGGAGCATGAATGAGCCTTGACCCATCAGGTGAGGGGGTCTGATGTACAACTCGGGGTCTTCTGGACAGAATGAAGAGCTGTGTGTATCTGCGTGTGTCCCTCATTCACACGCTTTTCTGTGAAAATTGTGGAAAAGTGAGTTGACACCCCTTCCCTTTTGCTTCTGCTAGGTGCCATTTGTCTTGTTCTGCAAGCAATACCGCTCACTTGCGCGAAAAACGTACCCTTGGCTTGACAACTGTGGTGCGACCAAGACCTTGGCAAACTGGTGGGCTGTGCTGGATCCAAAAGTAAAGCAGAAATACACTGACATGGCCAAGAAGGTTTGTCCTGTCTGAATGGTGGATGTCAAGGAAGTTCATTACCTATTTGTCTGTCTTCTGTTTCTCTGTGTATTCAATGTTTTCCGCGGGGTCCTTGCACTGGCGTGATCCAGGCTGTCAGGACCATTTTGCACAGGAGCAGCCTCATGATCCCCAGCTGCTGTGTTCAGGGGTTCAGTGGCTTCTGATGTCTCAGAAGTTACTGAAATTGAGGTGCTACTAGTAGTGGTTTGGGAAAGCATATATGCAAGTGTTCTAAAACACAGGTCTATCAGAGAAAAATGAGTGCAAGGAAAGGAGCATCACACTGCTAAATGTATATTTTAATTTCAGTCACATTGGAAAGGAAACAAAGACGGTACCTGCAAAAGAATGAAAATAGCTCTTTGTTTCCCCAAGTGAATGCCCAGGCGCTGGGGAGCTGTTTGCAGGATCAGAAATTCAGCCTCTCTTGGGTGATAAACCCTCAGGGGAAGAAAGAGAAACCCCACTTTTTCAAATAGGGCTCTACTGATCTTAATATTTCTTCTAAGGTCCCTTCCAGCCTAGGCCATTCTATGATTCTATGATTCTTATTAACTGGTGTTGGCAGCGAGACTCTAAGCACATCCTTAAGCTGTTAAAAAATCAAGATATATAAGGATTATTTATTCTAGCACACAGTGACTCTGTTGCCCTATGGATAGTGTAATACCACGATTGGCATGACCGGCAATTTTCCTTTTCTAGCGCAAGGATGCATTTATGAAAGAAAATCCAGGGCCCACGGAAAAGGCACCCGCGCCGAGGAAAGCGGCAGAACAAGGAGAAATGCCACCGCGTAACATCAAGAGGGCAGGTGAGATTTCCATCCATGTTCCTCAGACGTAGCAGCCTCATCTTGTTTGAGGATGTGGCACTGGAATTAAAACTGCACGTGGTGCACGTGGTACTGCAGTGCAAATACCTTCCAAGCCCCAAGTGACGTTTCCAAGACTCTAGTTCAACCTCTACAGCCATGCTACAGGGGGGAGACCGGTTCTAAACCTCTCCAGCCCCTTCAGCCCATTCTGCTTTTGCTCTCAGAGGATTAACTCTTAGGCTCCTGCAAGGTTTATTGGCCTGACACAAAGAACAGGTTTTGATCTGCCCGTCTGCTGTCCCCCACCACTCCTGCTGGGATCTCTAAACACAGAGATCTTGAATCAACCCCTGTCAGAGCAGAGGACAGGGAAGTTCAGAATTAGAAACTGGTCTAGCCCATTGTTCTATCTAGAGAGCCACTCATTTCTGAAGAAGGCCCTTTTATGACACGTGTGCTTTGATTTGTTTCCCTTAATATTGATCTTTTTTACTGCGGCCTAAGGCCATGAGCACAGGGCTCACTCCAGTCCTCCTGCCAGTGAAGGCTGGCATGTTGTGCTGAGGATGCACGACAGACACATGGCAATGTTTGCAATATATACGTTTTGTCTTCCTTTAAATTAAGTTCTTTTGCAGTTTGAAACCTTAGTGGAAGGACTTTTGATCTGATCCTGATCAGAAGCCCAAGCACCAGCCCCCTGCTCCAACTGCAGCACAAGTTGTTTAAGCACCAAATTAAACTTTCACTCCCCACTTAGCTGTCATTTTCCCCCTTAATTTTGGTATAAGCTGAAATATTTGCTTACATGGGGAAAAAGCAGTGCTATCCTTGTCCTCTTATGACAAGCTACTTACTCGAAAGGCAGAAAGCTGAAACCATGAGGAGGATATTTAGAAGAGGAGGAAGAATTCCAGAGCCACAAGTAGGATGTTTTTCAGGTGGCCAAAACTGAGGAGGGGGAAGAAGACCTACAGATTGCTAAAGGGAATTACAAGAGAGCAGCAGGGAGCCAACACTATAACGTGGGGATAAGAAAGTGCTGTGCTGCAGTGTCAGGGAATGTCCTCAGGAACTGCAGAGAAGAGTTAATCATAGAGTGGCTGGAGTTGGAAGGGGCCTTAAAGATCAACCCTTTCCAGAAAGATCATCTTTTTCCAACCCCCTGCCATGGGCAGAGACACCTCCCACCAGATCAGGCTGTTCCAAGCCCTGTCCAGCCTGGCCTTGGGCACTCCCAGGGATGGGGCACCCACGGGGATGGGGCACCCACCAGGATGGGGCACCCACAGCTTCTCTGGGCAGCCCCTGCCAGTGCCTCCTGGTAAAGAAGGTCTTGAGTTGCAAACATGTGCAATACCAGAGCATCTTTGTGTGAATTTCTGTGTGAGATCACCAGTTGCTGTTTTAAAGTTACCCATCTCTGTAGCAGATAAAACCTTTGGCAGGAAAATTGTGAATCTGCATGACCAGGTGTTCTTTGAAAGCCTCTCCCAGAGGGTACAAAAATGGTTCTTTGTGATTCTCCTGAACGGTCCTGGTGTGAGAGCCTCAGGAGAAAAGTTCTCTGGGGCTCCTGGCACTGGGGCAGTCACAACTGGGGAGGGGGCAGCTGTGCCTAGGGGAGGGCATGAGTTCCTTATTAACATATTCCTTCATGTCTTTGACTATTTGTATATGGAATATGCAAATACTTGTGTATATTTGTATACAGTTCAACATCCTCAGTGTTGTTTTCTGTTTCATTCAACCTGTTCTAGGGGTGCTGTTCAAGGCTTCTGGGAGCACTGAAGTGGAACCCCTGAGCACAAGACACCAGTGCTCAGGAGGTCAGGCCAAACCGGACTGTGTTGAAAAGATAAAAGAAACCTCTGCCCTCAGGAGATCCCAGAGACCTTGCAAAGGCGCTCGCTATAAAGCTCTGGTGTCCGAAGGCCTGCTCGTGTATCTGCTCGAGGATGTGGGCAGAGGTGGGTGGCTCCGAGTGTTTCCTTTTGGCACGAAGCACAAAAGTCTGCCTGGAGTGGGAGGAAGAGCAGAAGTCTGCGTGGAAGCTGGAATCTGAGCAGTGTGTGGTGGGAATGCTGGGTCTCCTCAGCTGAGATGCTGGGGCAGAGGTGGGGATGGACTCCACAGTCCAGGGCAGGTCTCGTGGTGTCCTGCCCTCTGTGCTCCTCCTCACCTCACAAACTCCTGACCTCTCCCTTCCTCGTCTGTCGTGATCTGAGATTTACTTTTGTGACCCAAGACTCTGTCAGGTCATTTGTCACCTGGTGACAGATGCAGGCAGGACTCGTGCTGGGTGCACCCCTGGCCCATCAGCTTGCTTCTGCAGAAGCTGCTCTTGTGGCTGTGAGCAGAGTTCACAGTCCTGCAAAATGCAAATGTGTTGTGCTTGGGCTCTGGTTGTGAGTTTTGCTGTAGGTGGCAAGCGAGAACCTCGTGCCTCCTGGAAGGATAAGGCTGAGATGATTTCTGGAAGCTTTCAGCTTCGAAATGTATTTTTCTGATTAGGATATTTCTATGTCTAATTAGAACTGCCAGAAAAGAAGAAGGTGTTTGGAATTTAGGGGAGTTTTTTCCTGCACATCTTCTTTCTCCTCCTTTATACCTCAAGAGATCCTGACCTGAGAGGTTGTATAAAAACTGGAGAGGGAGAGGGGAAGGAAGTGGCTGTCAATATCATCATTATCTAGTTGAAAATAAAGAGATGTTTTGCAACAAAGCATCCTAAGTTGGAGCCCTGAACAGCTCCACAAATTCATGCTGAGGCCACTTCATTGTGGCTCATTTTTCTAAAGATGAGAAATGATGTTCTGCCTTCACCCTAGGAAAAAGAAGCACAGGAAGAGGCAAATCCTCATCTCACGAATGCCACAATGAGGAAAACCGGGCTTTCCCCCAGAGTGGGACAAGTGAGAAGAGAAAAAGGAAGAACCGTCAGCCAGAAGAAGAGGCTGTTGGCGGGTGAGTTCTGGCTTCACACTCTCGAAGAGTTTTAGTCAGGTCAGCCTTTAGGAGCACAGTGTGTAAGGGACATCCCTCCAACACTCGCGCCAACTTGCCTCAGGGTCAGGGGTTTTGTAGCAAAGAAAGATGAGCAGAAAATCTAGTTTACTTTTATGTTTTCTGATTTTAATATATGCTAGAATTAGATAAATAATCAATAAATCAATAAAATAATCTGCACTGAGAAGCTGGTATGTTTATCAAACACGTGCTTCTAAGCAAGATTTTTTTTCTCTGGAAACAAAGTCCCATTTGGTTGGGTTGGGTTTGTTTCCCCCTTAGTTTAGCAAAGTTGGAAAAAGAGTTTGACAGGAAGTTCAACAGCCTCCCTCAATAGTGTCCGATTTCCTTTGACAGGGCAAATTCATCTCTTCCACTGAAGAAGCGAAAGCTTGGAAGTGGCTCATTCGAGGAACCAAATTCCAACTGAGGTAAATGACCCTGGGCAACAACAATGCCACGGCAGCTCAGGAATTTATACTTTCTGACTTTACTGTTACATGTGAAGAGCGTGAAGTCAAAGAAGAGAGTTTTTAGCAGCAGAGCTAACTCTCACTCAGAGTTCTCACTCAGGGTTCTCACTCAGGCTAGTTAGTTATTGTTACAGTTAAGTTCACCATTTTAATCAAAAAACTCTGGCAGGAAGGATGATGCACGGACACCTGCGAGAAGGAAAACATTTTGAGAGGAGAGGACTGCCCCTGCCAAAGAAAAACAACTGTTGAAGAAGGTGGAGGACGCTTAAGGATTGCCTGCCCTGAAAGAATATGAGGGACAGCGCCTTCGGACGTTGGTTTTGGCATTTGTTCGTTTGTTTCTTGTGTTTTGTGTCAATAAATTGTTCGGTTGTTGTTCTACCTTAATTCAGTCCAAGGGTATCTTGAATGTGGTCGTAGGTCCTAGCAGGAGGGGGGCTGTCCTAAGGGTCTCCTAAAGTTAACAGCCTGTACAATAATAACATAATGTTAGTAATGGCAGTCATAATTTCAGGGTGATGCCATTCTCTTTTTGCCTGTGCAAGTCAGTCAGTGTTCGCGTCCATCTTCATATCCAGTCACGTGGACAGTATTCACACGGGCGGATGCAGAGCAGCCCCAGTTTGTCTCGCTGCCACCTTCGCTCTTGGAGCAAAAGCCAAACATTTGCTCTTCCGGGGGGGCTCGGCTCCAAAAGGAGGCAGCTGACGTTGCATGACTTCCCTCGAGGATATCTTGGGCGAGAAAACCCGGAGCCCTACAGTTCAAGGTTCTGCAGCGGGGCTATCGCGTTTGGATGCAGAGCAGCCCCAGTTTGCCTTGCTGCCACCTTCGCTCTTGGAGCAAAAGCCAAACGTTCGCTCTTCTGGGGGGCTCGGCTCCAAAATGAGAAAATAAATACGAGCCAGGCCGAGTCACTAGGTCAGAGATGAGACGAGAGTTATCTGCGGGACAAGCAACCAGCAGTCTGAGGCTCTGAAGGACTTGCAGCCATCGGAATGCGCTCCCACCAGCAGGTTACTGGTATGTCAGTCTACAGGAGAGCTTCCTTCCACAGCACGTGTGTGTTTGAGGCAATAACCCCTCCAGGCTTTCAGCTCCTTCTGTGTCTGACTCACAGCTGCGTGACCTTCCAAACACACAGCAAAGGCATTTTTCTCTGGGAAAGTGTCAGCTCCCTTCGGCCTCACGCTGACAGTCGGGCGTTGTGCGTCCATCCGGTGAGCCAAAGAGCCTCCAGACTGGCTGGGCGGAACACCTGGCGCTGTCGTATAAGGCAAAGAGTTAATCCTGTGGGGTGTGGAGTGAAATCGGGTCCCTGGGATGGCGAGTCTGTGCAGGTGAGAGCGACTGACGGCTCCACAGCTTGCGTAGGATAGAAATGCGTGTTTACAAGGCCTTGCAATGGCAAAAACTGAATATATGAACATATTACATGAATATAAACTCTACCTCCTGATTTTCTTTGCGTTTGGTGGATTCTGCAGTTTGAGCAAGAAAAATAAAAGTATTTATATTATTTACTTCAGGAGGCAAAGGTGCTTAATACTCTAAAGCCAGGACCAGGTATTTTTCTTCCACAATAGAAGCACATCAGTTTTGCTGCGAAAGTTCCGTATCTGTAGCATGACGATAATAACTAAAACCTCACACGTTGCTCGAGTGGAACTAGTTAATATTCAAACAGATCTGTTGATTCGGATCTTAGTAAAGCAGTTGCTTGCCACACAAGGTTTGCTTTCGAAAATCACTTTAAAATGGCATAAACTCCACATTCTTGCTAAAATGTGATGGCAAATCCACGAGAACCTTCACAGAGTGGTTCCTGTTGCCTGAACATCATGTGTAGTTTTTATTTGTTTTCTCTTCTTACCTTCTTAATAAGAAATGTTTGCATTTGGTTTCTGGTTTAAAAATGTCCTTGGCAGGGCAGTTTTTTATTGTTGCCTGGCAGGTCTCAAAACTTCCACAGATGTTTCTCCATCGTTTGCATTCTGGTTCGATTTCTGCAGTTTCCTCTGTAACCGAAGTTCACCCCTTTATTAATTTCTGTATGGGAGCAGCGACCTGAGGCAGTCGGTGTGTGCTCCGTTATCGTATCTCTGGAGCTGCAGCTTTCTGGGAACGTGAGAATCTACCCAATGAGACAACGAAACCGTGGACCAAAGCCTCACGAGATCCTTTTCCAAAGCATCTCTGAGCGTGTTGTGGAAGGGACCAGCACGAAGGGAATCACTGTGACTGCGCACGTGTTCTTTTTTGCTCCCGTGTCATGATGTGATTTGACTGGGGCTTGTGCCTGCCAGCAGCCCAGTTGGTGGCAGACAGGGAGTGTGTAACTAAAATGATGATTTGGTAAGAAAGGAGCCTGCATACCCTGACTTTCCTGGGTGGAGAGCTTGGCAGTCCTCCCACAGTTCCTTTCCAGCGTGGCTTTTCCTTTCTGTTTGGCCTTGGGAGAAGGGGCCCGCTGGGGAGCTGCCCTTTACAAACCTTGTCTCTATCTTCTTGCACCTTCACAAGGCTCCCATGTTTAGTCTGGGGCTTGCTGTAACTTAGCAGCAGTAGGTGACTTAACAATTACAGTAACCTGCAAGAATGCCTGGCTGAAAACCCCTCTGTGCCAGGCAGAGGGGCTCCAGCGGGGAGGGGAGGAGGTTCGTGATGCTGCAGCCTCCCTCTTTTCCTTTTACAGCGCTGCGAAGTCTAGTAAAAGCTGCCGATTCCCGTTTAATGGATAACGTTGGTTTCTAACAAGCTCACCTCCCTCTTAAAAAGCCAACGTTGCTCTCAGGAGATCTAATTTAGGAAGCACGTGTAAAGCAAGGGTGTCCTGCAAAAGCCCGCACCGTGCAGCACTCCAGGCTGGTCGGCTGCCAGAGCTCGGAGTATTTTTACCCACCAGCCAAGCCGCCAGAGGCTCTCCTCAAGCTCTGCATGTCGCGGAGGGCAGCCTCGCCTCTCCAACAGGCATTAATTCTTCCTGAGTGGTGCGGGGACTCCCTGGTGGCAGCAGCCAGCAGCAGGCACCGCTGCTGGAACAGACTGGACCTCGCGAACAGGAAGGCTTGAGCCCTCGTGCTACATTTTGGTGGTGGCTCCAGGGCGGTGTCAGCTCACCCTGGGCAGCCTGGATCTGCCGTCTCCTTCCTCTGCATCCTTCTTCCTCCATCCTCTGACCTCAGGTGCTTTTCTCAAGGCATTGACCTGAGGGTTCTGCATTAGTTCTCATCTGTTGCTTGCCATGGGGCTGAGTTACCATCTACTTTCTCTCAAAGCTTTTGCTAGAGGGTGACATAGTGCTCCAGAGCTCACTTAGATCCCTTGTCAAAGGGCTCCAACAAAGGCAAGGATGCATTTCACTGGAGCAAAGCAAAAAATCTCTGTTAAAATACAGAGGGGAAGGGCCTCTTTCCAAATGTTTGGATGGGGAAAGGCCTGGCAGGGAGAAATCTTTTTTCCCAGCAGTATTTGCTTTCAGCGATGTTTCCCGTAAGGCACCGTCTCCATTCTCAAAGCGGTGCGTGATGTTGGAGGGCACGTGAATTGTTTTATTTAGTGATATGGAGAAGTCTTAAGTATTGTGTGGTTGTAGTGCTGGTACAATGTGAGTACGTACGGGCAGGTCACCCAACTACATCGGTGTCCGTAGCCACGTGTGTTCTCAGCCATCGCTGAGTGCTCACGGTGCCCTCTCTCAACACCACAGCAATTTCAGACCTGTCATTTCCACTCTACAACAAGGCAAAGGAATCCATCTATGGCCTCTTGTGTGCGCGAGTGACAAGCCTGTGTCAGAACAAAGCGTGACACCCGCATCCCCGTGATTGCTGTGGTGACATGAGCGACACAAAGCTAGAGAGGATCTTGGGTGTCCAGAGACAATCGGGAGACATGAAAGCAGACAGCTTCACCCCGTTCAATATGGTCTTCTTTAAACTATGTTTTTACTTCAGATTGGGGCTGCCAATAACTCATTCAAACAATGATCTAATGCCTGTGTGAATGTTTGTAAAACCTCACTGCTCTGGCAGGTTGAGCGCTTGCCAAAAAGCAATCACATGTAATTAGGGAGAAGGAATTTGAATATACTGGCCTTTCAGTGCAGCATATTTTCCAGTTGTGTTTGTATCATTTTAACTGTCTCATTAACTGGGGTTGTGCTCCGCGTTGGGGCACGTGTGACTTGTGTCTGTCTTCAAAGGAGTCTTCTCTATAGATAGCACTGCCAAAAACCTGTCTAACCCCCCCCAAAAAACCTATCTAAAACCCTCCCAGGGGTGTGGATATGCGATACCTGTGCTGGTCTGTTCCTGTGGTTGTGGCCAGAGCCATCGCTGGCTTGTCTTTAGAGGGAAGTCAGTATTTAAGGAACTCCTTATATCCTTCCCTGGGGCTGCCACAGTTCTCGGAGGGAACAGTTGGAGACTACGTTGTGATCAATTAATGGCTCTACCCTCTCTGGGAAGAACTTTGAAAGCAAGATGGAGTAAAAGTTTTGAGTCAGGCGGGACAGTCGACAGCACCAGCACTTGACGGTTAGTGAACAGCTCAACCAGTTTCCCTTCCCTTCCACTCAATGTGCCCGGTGAAGGGATGCAGCAAAACTTCTTGCCAGCATTTCCCCGTGCTCGGAGGGGGAACACCGACTGGTTTGCAGCTTCTTGGGTGTGGTGGGTTAACCTTGGCTGGCCCCAGGTGTCCACCAAGTCACTTCATCACTCCTCAGTGGGACAGAGGAAAGAAAAGAAAAACTCTTGGGTGGAGATAAAGGCAGTTTAGTAACGAAGAGCGAAGTGTGCGCAGAAGCAAAGAAAACAAAAGAAAATCCTTATTTTCTACTTCCCATCAGCAGGTGATGCCCAACCACTGCTTGGGAGGCAGGACCTCATTGCTGAGTGTGATGTCATCTGGTCTGGAATATCTCTGTGATCCATTGGGGTCAGCTGTCCCGGCCATGTGCCCTCCTGCCCCTTGAGGGGGCGTTGGAGAGACAGCCATGGTGCTGGGGACACTCATGGGTCAAGTCCTGTGAGACCAGGACCTGTTATTTACAGGAGGAGAGTTTTATTCCTGAATGTGAGGAGAATTGAATTCTGCTCTCCAGTGACCACTGGGGTTTGAAAGCCTAATTTCCAGCCAACAGTCATCACATAAACTTGTGCTGAAGAACCTGACCTAGTTTGCATAATTGGAGGTAATTGTCAGCTCTTTCCAAATGACAAAACCCTTAATCACCCACAGATGCTTAGCCAGCCGCACAAAACAAGGCTGAAAACCCGGAATGGGATGTGGGGGGTAAGTATTGTTGTCCCAGAGGCACCAAGCTTCAGGAATGGGCAGGAATCTTCCTTAGGGGTTTTTCCAGTACATGGTCAGAAAGCTCAGACTGGGGCACCGGTTCAAGCTCATGGACTGGGCATCTCTCCAGATTTACATCTGCCACGAACACGTAGATGACGGACACAGACGTGTCGGGGAAACGATTCAAGACGGAGCAGCTTTGAAATGAGGAGCTGGAAGTTCGAATTGCTCCGTGGGCTCCTGTTCCTGATCCTGCACTCTAGACTCCAAGATCCCTGAACTGGTCTGGAGTTTCCTAAAGCTTCTGGAGCTCTGGGCGCAGAGGCTCTGAGAGACGCCTGCGGGAGCTGTCTGCCAAGTGCGCTTCTGGGAAGCTGAGAAGTCCCTGAAATCAGTGGAAACCCCAGAAGATCTCTGGAGAACTGTGTGCTCTGAACTGAACATGGGAATCTTTGACTTGAAAGGCTGGTATTTTCCAGTTTTGGTGGAAGGGCCTGGGCTCCCACGTCCTGGTGGCAGCGAGGCAGAGCTGGGGGCAGCCATGAAGGGAAAATGCAGGATGGCAGAAGGCTGGGAACTCCTCCCAGTCCTGTCTGTGGCCCAGCTGCCTTATGAACCATGGCACCCTCTTCCCTGCACGCTGTCCTTAGCACGGGAGGAGAGACTGCTGAAATAAGAGGGTCCTCAGAGAGGCGACTATAAAAAAGGACCCTGCCTGCAACATCTTCCCCGCTCTGGCTTGAGCTGCAGAGTCCTCCCTCCACTCTCCTGCCTCATCCAGTCTCCAGAGGAAAATACTCCTGAGCCCCGTGCTCCCTGGGCACATGGGTGTGTACAGACACTCCGCAGAAGTAGAAAAAAATGCCTCTGGAAGGGTCTGAACCCAACAGAGAATGGATCTGGATTGCCAAGTGCTTTACCCTGACTGCGAGTGGTGGCTAGGTGAGATCCAACTCCCGTGATGCTGAGGAAAAGGAACACTCCAAGGTGATGGGAACTGGCTGAGGGGAGACGAAGGGTTTGCTGGTGCGACGCTACCAGGCACTGCCAACACAGAATAAGGAGCAAGCCAGAGCGTTCACAGTACTGCAGGAACTGGGGCTCCCGAGGGGTTTTGCCTCCTGTACCGTTAGATGGTGAAAAGTGTAGCAAAGATGGGAAACCCCTGGAAATGGTCAGAGCCAGGAGTTGTGCTTCTACCCAAGCAGAGAGCTGCGGCAGAGGTACTTTCCATAGCGAGTGCTGTAATGAAGCATTAAGATTGCTCAGAAGTGACTCTCGGCACATTTGGTGCATTTTACAGCACATGAGCATTCGTCTATTCCTGTACAACCTCCCGCAGAGAGACTAATAACCAAAGATCCTGACTCTAAACCAGCGACTCCCTTGGGAACGTGTCTGGGACGAGACTTATTCCGGGGGCTTTGAAGCGGGCAGTAATGTGGAAACAGTGACACCAGTGCTGTTCCCATGAACTAGGGGGTCTCCCATGTGGGCACGGGTGTGGAGCAACCCAGCCAAAAAAAAAAAAAAAGGGTGAAAAATTAATCCTAACACCTTTGGGGAGAGGTCAGTCTTCCCGTGATGTGGTTGTTTAGGGCTTGGCTTTTACTGCAATACTGCTGCCATGGCAGGAAGGAAAAAAGCCCAAAGCACAGGGTGATCAGAGCTCATAAAAGGGGAGGTGGAAGGGATGAAGGGGTCTCTGCCAGGCACACGAAAGGACAACACAGAAGGACCTTCAGCCGTTCTGCAAAGATATTCGTAGGCAGCAGCTTGCAGGCTGGGGAGATCGCAGCTCTCCTCAACCCTTGTGTACCTATTGCCTTCCCCAGGTCTTGCTGATGAGGTGGCAAAATCCTGCTCCCCACGGTGCAGAGAGGTGATGGAGCTGGGGACAGGCTCGCTTTGGTCGTCACTGAGGCAGGACGGAGCTGGACGGCGCTTGTGGCCCAGGGGGGAGGCTGGTTGGAGGACTTAGAGTCCTGTTAGTGCACTCAAGACCCTGACAGAAATGCATCGGTTGCACAAACTGGATGTGGCCTTAAGCAAAGGGCATTTTTCCGCTGCTGGCTCCTGCCAGATCTTCCCAGCCCGGACTCAGGGCCTCATATCCCCTTTAAGGTCTGCTTTTCATGTGTCTCTCCGCAAAGAAGAGCTGGGACACTGCCAGGCTCCAGCAAAGTGTTCTGACCAGTCACCCAGCACTGGCAGGTTCCTTTCGCTGGAACGAACTCCATCTATTGCCTCTCTACAATGCTTCTAGCCCAGACATCCTCCTCTGCTCTTGCTGCCAGCATTGTAATGAAAAATGGCTCTTCTACTATGTCTGCTTCCATGTGGATCCCTCTAGGAAGGAGCTTGTGTTCTCCAGCTCTTTGCTGCTGAAATTAGCACTGGCATCCTGCAGGATTGCAGAGCTTGGACTCTCACGTCCAGCGGTGGGGAGAGTTACTGAGACAGCAGAGGCGAGATGGATTTGAGAGCCAAGTGTCCGAAAGTACACGCTGAATAATAACACAGTGAAAAGGAGGTGCTCCAGGAAAGCAGGGTGAAAAAAAAAACACAAAGACCAAACCTCACCACTATTCTTGGGGGCTTGCATGATCCAGAAAGGGTTAAGCTGTGGCAGAGCGTTTGGGTCGGCTGCAGAATGCTGGAGTGGGCACTGGGATTGGAACCAGAATGACAGTTTTAGGTCACTCGCGAAGATTTCTGATTATGCTTTTTTTTTCGGGGGGGGGGGGGAGGAGGGCGGGAAATGGTGTGTTTTATTCTGTAAGTGCTGAACATTCCACAATTGCTGTGTTTAATAAATACAGCGGCGGCTCCTAGGAGACTGAATGGGGCTGAATGAATGAAGTATGTGAGACATCTGAAACCTATTAGTTGGAGCAAACTGTTAGAGAGGCAGGAATTCTTCTCTTTTTAAAAATATTTATACATTTTGCTTTAATGTCAGGCCAACATCTTATTTGGGGTTATGTTCCAGTGGAAGGAAAGGTGTGTCAAGGGGAAATGCAGGGGGAGGGGAGGTACATTTTTGGTTCGGTCCCAAAAGGAGCAGAAGGGCTGTGTGGTTTTAGGAGCTTACTCGCCTTCCAGAATTGAACCCACCACGTGGAAACAAGGCGACATCGCCCCGGCCTCAAAGGGGGATGAAGGTCCCGGGCCTCGGTTCGTTTTTGGTGTGCACTTTGGGTAGCTGAATGGGCTCCTCAGACCTGGAGAACCCCTTGCCTGGGGCACTGGGAGAACTCCGCAGCCCTCCCAATATTAGGTTTAGGGATGCCATGAGCTTGTTTAATCTGGTTTTGATATTTAGCGAGGAATTAGAGCGCACAGCCGGCGTCTTCTCGAACACATGGACAGCTCCATGAAGTCAGACTCATGTCCGGCGCACACAGGAATGACGCCACATCCCTCCCCGTGCTGTTCAGTGCTCTCTGACGCAAGGTTTCCACCCAGGCTTTTCCTTCTGGTGCAGAAATTACCTCATCTGCTTATTAAAAGGCAGACAAATAGGGAAGATGGATGAGAAGAACCAGAGAATAAGCAGAGCTAACAGCTCTTTAGCACCCACTTCACCTGCACAGATCATAGAATCATGGAATCATACTAGGTTGGAAGGAGCATCTGATCCAACCTTGATGAGTCTCTGGAAAGGGGTTCAGCAGAGAAATAGTTGACAACGCCCAGCTTCAGTCTGGACGTACTCTGAGCTGAACTTTTCCTTCTCTGGTGGCAGCCTCAATTGCTTTAAGCAATGCCAAAGAGAGGCAGTGGAAAGGGGCAAGGACCCCACTCAACGCCGCACATCGTTCTGCCCAGGGTGCGATTGTCCTTTGGGGTTACAAGTTGCTGCAACCTTCTATAGGCGAGCTAGGATCTAGTTGAATTGCGCGTCGTGCTAGTAAGGCATTTCTGTTGAGTTTCTTTTCACCATCCGGAACCTTCTCTGAGCTGAGACTTTGGAAGATCATTTTGGAGCAGTTTTTGATTGCATCTCGTAGTCAGTTGAGAGGTGACTGCTCTGAAAACATGACTGGGGCAGGAGATGGGGCTGTTTTTCATTTTAGTAAGGAAATAATGTGACCTATGGATTCAGAGAGTCCATGAGTGGATTTAACTCTTTCTAGAGGTGCAGGGGGTGAGGCACTGAGACATCGTATTTCATCCCTCTGGTTGCACTCTCTGTGGAATCTGTTCACCACCAGTAGGAGGATCTTGGTGGATTTCAGCGTGGTCATTTGGGGTATTTTGCAATTCTTGTGTTTTCAGATGTCGGGGTTTTTTTTTTCCTTCTTTTTTTACCAGATTCAAACAAAACTGTGCCTTCGCTAAAGAGATGTGCCAGTGCTATTTCCATAATGTCTTTATTTTCCTGCAGATTGGAGGTGCACAGTGTGTGTTCGTCTGCGTATATGCGTGGGTGGTGATTGCATTTCAGAGTTTCCGAGACTGTTACAGCTTTTCCTTTTTCTCCAAACAAGTTACTCAAATACGAGTTCTCCCTCCTGAAAGATCTGGAATCCGCTTGAAACAGACGTCTCCATGTATAAGAGAAGCTGAATAAAAACTGGAGGAGATTATTTAAGGGTTGGACCAAAGCAGACCAACGCGACAACAAACGCGGAGAGGGGATGCAGCGTTGTTTTACACGTTGGACAGATTTTCCACCCTGAATGTGGGAGTGCTCTGGAAAAAGTGCCTTAATTGTGAGCCAAGTATTCCCTTCATCAGCCTTTTGCTAAGGTATAGTGTGTGTGATGACCTTCGTCTTACTCGTAGGTATTTCTGAAGGTGTGTCTCACCCAAGCCTCACGGGAGCACCATTTCCCCATCTTCTCAGACTGTCTGGACGCATCGCCCCGCAGCCTCCCGCCCCGCTTTCGAGACAGGCGGGTGCTCTTACGACTGGAAACGGGTCGTTAAGGGGTGAAGTGACCCATGTAACATGATGAAGATGAGCTGGAGCCTCGATATTGAAAGGAGAAGCCCTGCCAGGTGCCGAGCAATTGCTGGATTAAACACAAACTCTAATTAGGAGCAACGTGAAGCAGTGCTCTAGGTCAGGAAAGGCAGTGGGTCGAAGTCTTGCCAGAAGTGCAACCTAAGGACTGTGAAGGATGATGGCAGGAAATTTAAGCTTGAATTTTAGTGACTGCGGGAGGATGCTTAATAAAGGTGTTAGAATTGACGCAAAGGAGACTCTCCGATGCGCATTAAGGGCTCCGTAGGGTGGGCACCCTTACGGAGATGATCTTATCCCCACCCCCCAAATCACGCTGCTTTAAAAATCTGTCCTATTAAGAGATTTGAGTGCAGCTGGACACGCAATGTTTTAGAAATTCTAGGGTAAGTGAAGAATGAAGCGGTGCTCATGGCAGGTTCCAAAACCAAATCCATCCTTGAGGCTGGGTACGGAGTGTTCAGCAGTAACTACAACACTGGTGTGTTGTCAACACTGTTTCAATCACAAATCCCAAACACCACCACACAAACGACTGTGAAGAAGTAGTTAATCAAAAGATAACGTGGAACTGGGGAGGAAGCAAGGCAACACCTCAGGCAGGAGAGATGGTGTTACTGCTTCGCCCAGAAATGACAGCTCCTTTGTCAGCAGTGGCCAACTGGTGGTTCCTGGCAGCCCTGGCTGTGTGGCTAGGAGCTGCCCTCAGGTTTATTTTCATGGGGATATTCCTGGTCAGTGGGCATGACTTACCCAGTTGTCCTCTCTTCCAACTTCTCCCGTTCCTCTGGCTTGCCTCAGCTGGACTGCATGCGGTCAGGTTTTTTGTGTTTTTCTTAGAGCTGCCTCCGTGGGTCAGTCTGAGTTTGAGTCCAGCCCTTCCTTCTAGGGAATAACTGAGTCTGTCAGCACAGTAGCTGGAATAGATAATTTGCATCAGAATAAATAGTCCAAAACCTGGCGTAAGCTTTGACTAGAAGTGCAGCGTTCCTGGGCTGTGAAAAACTTCTGCTCAATCCCTATGCAAACAGCAAATTCAGGCTCCCTCGCTGCTTAGTTTTGTCTGAACGCAGAGGCTAAATACCATGAAAATGGTTTGTTTTATTTCCAGCTCGCCGGAAACTAGAGATTCCTGGGAGATTTCCAAGCCGGTCACTAAACCCAACTGGATTTTGGTTTCTTTATCACATGTGAACCTGACACTCCTGAGGTCCTGTGATCCCTCCAGCAGCGCGATTGTCCCCGCTCCCTCTCCTGGCGCCACACAATTGCTCTGTGTTCACTCTTTTAATTTCTTTTGTGTCCATTTTACAGTAGCTAGATATTTGTCTGGTTTCTTGCCGAGGCTGTGAACCGTATCAAACACTGGAGAGATACGACTCCCGGTGCATTCTGCCTCCTCTAAGCGTTTACTCTGTGAATGAAGGTAATTAAACTGTTTTGTCAGGTGGTTTTATGGGCCCCTCAGGCTCTTCTAGTGCCTCCTTGGCTTTGTTAAGAGTGGCTACAGTTGTCAGATAATCTGGTATCCTTGCCAGGGCTGTGGTTGTCCCTGGTTGGTAAATCTTGTTTTCTTACAGGCAGGGTTGGTGGAGATGCTGGGAGCTGAGTTGAGGAACAAAAAGGAGGTTGCTAGGATCTGCTCCAAGGGAAGCTGAAATCGATGCAGTGATACAAGAGATGTGCAAGTGGCAGAAGAAGTGAGAGACTGACCCTGGAATACTTTTTCACCAGCTTTGGATAGATGCAGCAAGTCCTTCCACACCCCAGACTGGCACAGAACGAGTTTCCTCTCTGCCCATTTTCTACCACTGCAGCAGCATTGACAAGGGTGTTGATAGAGCAACTCCATCACAGACAACATCTTGATGTGTCAGGAGTGGTTTACATGTGTCATATTTCCCAAATTGCTAATATATGGATGTGTTCTCCTCGTGTGAATTATTAAAGACAGGGTTATTTTAAATCGAATGTCCTGAACGGATCTCAGCTGTGTGCAGAGGGTGTGTAGCAGCAATACCTGCAGCTGCAGCTCCTTGAGTTGCAGCAGCCTCTTCTCTACCTAATGGGTTTAGTCGAGGACTTGTTGGTGTTAGGTTAACAGTTGGCCTCGATGTTCCTCAAGGTCTTTTCCAATCTAGGTGATTCCGTGATTCTGAGCTGTGAAGGGATTTGCTGCACATCGCTCGCAAGCTGGTTTGCCGTGTCGCTGTGGCCGGATGGGGGAAAAAAAAAAAAGAGAACTTCTGTGTTTTCTCCCGAGCGCCGAGGGAGAAGTGCTTAGACTAACCCCAGCAGATCCAAACGAGCGGAGTGGGGAAGTGGCCAAGAGCTTGGAAGCAGTCCTGGGCTCGGGATGGAGCGCAGCCCTGAGCTCAGCGCCGTGGCAGCTCTCCACGTGGAACGTGACGGCTTTGGAGAACTGCACCTCTGCAGTCCTCAGTTCCAGGAATGTTCTAGGAAGTGGGCAGAATCCTACCGATTTTGGTGAAAGCTGGAAAAGCCTGATTCCCCCTTGAGATTGCCTGTGGTCTCTTAGAATCCCAGTGTGACACTGGAGCCCATGACATTTGGGTGAGGTTTAGGGCTAAAGAGACCCACTGCCCCTCGTTTAACCCGTGCGCTTTCCCCTCTTTATCCTTTTCCCTCTCATTTAACAAAACCTCTTTCTCTGCAGCCGGCAGAAAACAGGCTTTCCTAGTTCAGCCCAAAATAAACGTGATACTGTCCAACGTGGGAGGGAAGAGAGAAGGGGGAGAGCATGGGGCTCGGTTGTGAAAGGCGTGCAGGAGGAGAGGGCTCCATATCCCAGGCTTGGGAATGCTGGAGGCGATGCAGAAGTCAAATACTGAAGGAGGCAGCAGAGCTGGGACAGAACCGGAGTCCTTTCCCAGCTCCTACAGCCTTAGGAATGTTTATTGAGGGATTTCTCTCCCTTTTGCGCTTGGGCAGACACAGTGCTGACCATCTGGAGTTTGTTCCAGGGCACTGCTTTTTACTGATGGGGAAAACACAAGTAATTACTGCAGAACAAGACAGTGTACGAGGTAGAAAACACGGAGCAGGGAAAGAAGCTGGTGGGGGTGAAAGGTTTTGCAGAAGATGCCTGCAGCAGAGCGGCGGTCTGCAGAAACCTCCAAGAAATGTTCTGGGCATCTGAATATTCTCTCTGTGTTCGTCCAGGTTTCATCCACCCACTGGGAAAAATTAAAATTGTACTGTTCCATTTGCTTTTTCAACCTAATTTGATTCCTTTCCCCAAGCAATATATGCACATGAATAATTTGACCAGTGGATTTAGCTTTTACCATGAAGAAGTCACCCACGATCCTCGACAAGCCCCTGATTCAGAAAGTCCTGAAGCGGTGGGATTCAATCTAACTGGATTTTCACTCCTTTCCGTTGAACGCCCACGCTCATTCACTTCACCAGGCAGCTGGAATCCCAGGCACATGGCAGGAGGCTGGTTGCTAAACGCCGAGTGGCAAGGAGGGATACTCGGGACTCTCTAACCGGGCGTATTCGAGGCTCTCTGCAGCCTGCCTATGCCCTTTGCTGCTGCACTGGTGATGTGTCCCATTGCCTTTTTCCCTTTGTAAAGCTCCTGGCCCTCCATCCTGTGGTCCTGCTGCACGTATGATCACGTACAACTCCAAGTATAACCCCTTTCTCCTTTTATCTGCAAACTCTTGTCTAATCTCAGCCCAGAAAGACAATATTTCATGCTGCAGTGTCAAAAGCAACAACAATTAACGAGCCATTTCAGAGAACGTGACTTTTCTAGGGTACCACCCCTCCAGCGACGGAGGCTTTAGCCCGCCGGCAGGATTCCTTATCCCTGGGATGTCTTCACAAATTGGCCTCCTGGCCTCGCCTGGAAGGAGGTCTGCCTGTTTACACTCTGCTGTAGACCAGGGCCCGGGCAGGCTGGATTGTGTTTGGTGGAGCTTTTGAAGTGGAAACAATGCTGCTGGGATGGAGGAGGCTGGCAAACACAGGAGGGCCAGACGCGTGGGAGGAGGAGGAGGAACAACAACAGGCCAGTCTCATGACTTTGTACCCAAACAGCCATCCTGAACTTCCGTGTGCTGAGTTTCCTCCCTCCCCCCAAAAATGGGCCATGCATTTATGTCATCTAGAGTTGACATCCTCATCAAGAAATGGCCTGAAAATAGAACTCCTGAACTCCCTGACAGAGGCAGCTACAAGGTGTGTCTCCTCTTCTTTGGATAAGAGCCACAATAATAATAAATTTGGCCACAATAACCCCCTGCATTGGCCACAATAACCCCCTGCAGCGCTATCGACTGGGCGGGGAGTGGCTGGAGAGCAGCCCAGCAGAGAGGGACCTGGGAGCCCTGGGTGACAACCAGTTGAACCCGAGCCAGCAGGGTGCCCAGGTGGCCCAGCAGGCCAATGGCATCCTGGCCTGTGTCAGGAGTGGTGTGGGCAGCAGGAGCGGGGCTGTCGCTTTGCCCCTGTGTTCAGTCTCCCCTCGAGCCCCGGGTGCAGGTCTGGGCCCCTCCCTGCAGGAGAGACCTGGAGGGGCTGGAGTGGGTCCAGAGGAGAGCAGCGAGGCTGGGGAAGGGCCTGGAGGGACAGTCCTGTGAGGAGAGGCTGGGGGAGCTGGGGGGGTTCAGCTGGAGAAGGGGAGACTCAAGGGGGGACCTCATCGCTCTCTGCAGCTCCCTGCAGGGAGGGTGCAGTCAAGGGGGTTGGGCTCTTCTCCCAGGACGAGAGGGCCCAGCCTGAAGCTGCCTCAGGGGAGGCTGGGTTGGGTCTCGGGCAGCCCTTCCTCCCGGAGAGGGTGCTCAGGCACTGGGATGCTCTGCCCAGGGCAGGGGGAGTCCCCGTCCCTGGGGGGGTTTGAGGAGAGGCTGGATGTGGCACTTGGTGCCCTGGTCTGGCCCATGTGGGGGTGTTGGGGCATGGGCTGGGCTCGATGATCTCCGAGGGCTTTGCCAGCCTCGACAGTTCTGTGATTCTGTGGCTCTGTGATCATCCTGAGCCCTGTGACGAAGGTTCCCTGGGCCAAGGAACGGACAAGCCAAGCCAAGCCAAGCAAAGAAGGGAGCTCTGGCACATTGCTCATCCTGCTCACCGAACTGGCCTCCACCTGCGTTTCTGCCATCGTCCCTTTCCCAGCGCTGTCTCCAGGTATCCAGGAGTCAGCTCAGAGGAACCCGGTCCAAGCCCATGCCTGCAATAAACTCTGGGACACCCGTAGAGGAGGAAGGTGTTGGGCGCTGTGCTGTGCGTGTTGGACAAGAGAGCAGAACAGCTCGCACGCCTGGAGATGCCGAGTTTCCCCGTGCTGAGGCTCAGGCAGGTTGAGTCCAGCCCTCACACCTGGTCCTGCCTCGTGGCAGCTGGCCCTTCCAAACTTCACCCCTGGAGCTACAGAGGCTGCTAATGGAGTTATGTGTGTTCGTGTAAGGAGAAAAGGTTGTCTTTTCCCCGTTCCTTTCCCCCGTCCATACTCATGTTGGATCAAACGCTGGTTCGTTGAGGCAGGTGCTCACAGAGATTTATGAGCTATACGGGCCTTTCTGCTTCACACGTCCACCTTTTTTTGTCTCAGCCGGGCAGACAAGCTTCCCCCCTGCACGCCAGAGGCTGTCAGGAAATTGCTCGTGAGTACAAAGAAAGCATGAAGGACTTTGAAGAATCCAACCGTCGGCGACTGAAGTTGTTGAAGAAGGAAGATTAGATAAAATATGTCAGAGCATATGGGGCTTCTTGACCACTCCGTTGTTGCCCATCTCCGGCTGTCAGACCCTGAGCAATCCCAGAAGGAGTTAATAGAGACCTGGGCAGGAGCCAAGAGCTCTTGCCGGAAGCTTATGGTCCCCACCAAAATATCTGATGTCTGCGGCTACGGACATGGTATTGTCCTCATAAAACACAACAATAACAACAAAACAAGCACTGCTATTCACAGCTCGGTAACAAGCTATTAAAAAAAAAAAAAAAAGAAAAAGCACTGGAAATGTAAAGTATTTATTAAAATGGAACCATGTGTTTCACATAGTCCTGTCTTCCTAAGCTTGTGCACATCACATTGATGTTTATGTTCTCCTCTGGTGTGTGAGGGTTTTTTTCCATGACTGTTAATGATTAGCTGGAGGGAGCCTGAATGAACTCATGTCTCCAGTGAGCAGGACCAGGAAAGCCTGCACGCTCTGGGTGATATGCAGCTGCAGGAAAGACACAAGCTTCCTGCAGATTGGTCTTCCTTGTGTCCCTGCAGGAAGAGCCAAGGAAACACAAGAGACCAGACTGAAAGGAAACGGGGAAAGAGGGTGAAAAAAGAGGAGAAAATTGTCCTCTGGCTCATTGCGGAAAGTGTGAACTCAAGCTCTGGATTGAAAATCTTTCCTGGAGATGTCCCTTAAGGCTCACGTGAATCTGGAGCAATCTTGTCCAGTATGGGCTCATACACCTTGTTGTAAACTCTTCAGTAGCACAAGCAAAGAAGAATTTCTGGTCTTTAGGAGAAATTTTCAATCTGTCGGAAGCCACTGGGGCATTAGCACAAGATGTGGCCAAGAGCTCTTGTGGGCAACTTGCCGGTAACCTGCCTGTCCAGCCCCTGCTCCGTGCCGCTGCAGAGGGATGCTCATGAGCACTGACGGGTTCCGATGCACAAGCAGGGCTGTGCTATCGTAGATGCAACGACAGCTTTGGTGAGTCTGGTCTTAGTGTTTTATTAAAAATACAGACATACCAAGAAAGTTTGGAGTCCAGATTTGGACAAGAGCGTGCAGGGAAATGGATTCAGAGGAGGAAGCCTGGGGGAAATGGGTATTTAGATATTTTTAGTTGAAATTGTCAGTGCCAGAATTGTCTTTTCTTTTGTGGATGAACAGCCTAGGGAAGGACTGGGAAGATGTCATGTATACACTGGGCAGGTGAGGTGACATTTGCATGGTGATACAGCTTCACTAGAAGGCACATTAGATCATCTCGAGTGACCTCATGTATATGACTGAATTTCACCCATTTATCCTGATCCTGAGCCTATTCACTCAGTTTGACTCATGCGGTTCCTCCTGCAAGACATCCACACTTGCCCAGAGGCATCAAGAACTGGGGAATCCATGACACCCTTGGCAGCCTGTTGCAGTGGCAAATCACTGTTACTATTAAAAATGCGTTCCTAATTTCCATTTGTAATCACTTGGCTCTGGCATCCGCCTGATTAGGTTTTTTCCTCTCAGTGGTAAACAACTATTTTCTATCCCGCATTCTCCCACTGATATTCACGCGTGGCAACCAGCTTATCCCTCAGACTTCCTTTTGTTCTTTTTGGTTTTCTTCTACATCGATAACTGCCTTAAACAACTCTCGACCTGCCGAGCTCACACCCTCCCGATGCCAATCCTGCGGTATCTGCTCTGGCAGCATCGTCCTTGTTACATCCACATTTGTCCTTCAACCAAAGTTTTTTATGAAACCTTGCTAGCCCGGCAAGCTTTGACCAGATTGGCTGATATCTGCTGAACCACTGCTCTTGTCATTAAATTACCCCCCCCGATTTCTATTCTTAACAGCCTAGGGAGAGCACAGCCCAGACAGTTAAGCCTGTGTTATTCAGGAGGTCAAATCTGATGGTCATTCTGTTCCTTCGGTGCAAGTCTTGAACACGTACTAGAAATAAAGACTCATGGGAGTCGTGTCAGTGCACACCAGCACCTTTCCTGGCAGACTCCCCAGCCCGTCCGCCAGCCCTCCGAGGCCAACGTCCCACCGCCTGCGCCGTGTCAGGCGTCAGCCATCGACTGCCTTTTCCAAGTGAATAACTCATGGAGGTGTTGGCACTGAGGAAAATTTGCTTCTACTGTTAGTTCACAGCTGGCACCAGGCGGAGCGAGCTGAGAAGAAAGAGGGTGTTTTGCACCTCCCAGGGAAAGCAAAGAAGTAAGAGCGAAACTATTAGCTTGAATCTCTGTATGTTAAAAGGAAACAGATTTGCTGCTGGCTCTTGGTTTGTTCTTTCATTACACTCAACTGGAAACGAGACCCTGCAGGCGACGGACTAAAGACATTCAGGTTACTATGGCCAAACAATGACATCAGCTGATAGACTAACTCATAACAGAGGGTGATGGTGACTCGCACACGACCCTGACAAGCGGAGTCTGTTAATGAGCCAAAAGAATAAAAAGGAAAATCTATTTCCCCAGACCTTGAAATATTAATAATATTTTCGAGAGGACAAAATAATGATGCAACTCCCGAGAGACACAGAATGATCTCCTGCCAGACAGCTCAAGACACAAAGACGTCTGCTGTGTGTGTTTCTTCTGCAGATGCTAACGGCTGCACCGCTCTCGTGACCCGGGACAGGAATCCTGCGTCCTTGTGCTGCTGGACTTTTGGAAAAGTCCATTGCGACGGACCCAAATTTCTTCTCATCACTTCTGTTTTTTTCTGCGGTTTTCAGTAATTCCTTTTGAATGTATCCCGAAGATTTTGGATTCTTCTTCGTCAACAGGGTTAGACCAGTAAGTGACCAGACCCTCGCGTGGGGCCGCCTGTTGGTCTGTCCTAGTCCAAGCTGACAAACCCTCAGTACCCAGGTTTGGAGCGAGCCAACGAAGAGTCTTCCAGCCAATTACCACGCCCTGTTCAGGGTATAAGTGCTCTGGCAGGGGGGTTGGACTAGATGATGTTTTGAGGTCTCTTCCAACCCCGAACATTCTGTGATTCTGTGATTCTGTGATAAGTGAGGTCACGGTCTGGTTTAGATGTCACCGCCTTGTCCAGGGGCAGGAAGAGAGTTTAAGGATCTGGAGACGATCCATGGCGTGGTCGTTGTTTTGGGAGAACAGTCCCTGTTAGACTCATTTGAATGGGAGCTGCTTGCCCTTTCTCTCGGTGTACCGTGACTTGTGGGTGGCAGAACGGGGCTTTGCTCAAGCACTTAAAGTATCGGAGTTCACTGCGGGGAGAACTCAGGGCTGAATTTGCTGCTGGGGCTGGTTTGTTGTCTGTGGCACCGAACTGCAGTTATGCGATGGCGAGGCTGTTCCAGCACACGCTGTTCTGTTCCAGCTCCAGTGTTGCCTGTGTGGTCTGGCAATGTTCGCGATACAGATGCAGTTTCGTGCAGCACCTTCTGTGGAGGCAAATCCTGGGACAAGAAGTAAAGAAAAGAATGCCCCGGGCAGTACGAAACCTGAGATAAGTTCGTATTTACCGATTCTGCACAGGCAAAGTTGGACCGTGGTCAGGCCACTCTCAGTAGGGTTGGGCAGCGTCACTTACGCTGCTGAAAACTGCTTGTTGGGTGCAGGGGAATGACGTCTGGTCAACCACCTGCCCAAAGCAAGTCCCATTTTGAGCACCTTGTCAGTCCATGTTGAGCGGGAGTTATCTCCAAGAATGGAGATTCCGTCATCCCTCTCTGCCTCTTCGCGGTGTTTGACCAGTCTTTGTGCAAAAAAAGGTTTTCTAGCTAGGCAGAATGTCCCTCACTCTAACTTGTGCCCATTGCATCTTGGCCTTCCATCATGTGCCTCTGAGAAAACTTGTCTCTGTCTTCTCTGCACCCTCCTGTTAAGTAGCTGTAGACAGTAGCAAGATCCTCCTCCCTTTGCCTTCCCCTCACTGAACAAACTGGTTTTCCACAGCCTCTCCTCATACATCACATACTCCAACCCCCCTGACCATCTTGGTGGCCTCTGCTGGACGTGCTCCAGTGCTTCAGTGTCTTCTTTGTGCTGGCGAGCCAGAAACTGGAGACAATGTCCAGATGTGGTCCCACAAGTGCTGAAGAGAGAGGAATAATCGCTGCCCATGACCCGCTGGCTGCACTCCTGCTGATACGGCCCAGGATGTGGTTGGTCTTTCAAAGACGATGGAGAGCAGCCTCGCAATGACTTCGGCCAGCGCCATCAGCACCTTCAGATGCAGCCCATCTGCTCCCCTGCGGGGTTTTGTTTTGGAAAAAAGAAAAAAAAAAAGTCGAAGAAATATCAAAACTTGAAGTTCTCACCTTACAAAAACATATAGGCCCTTTTTTTGTTTTGACTGGAAGTATTTGTTGATGATTCCAGAACTTCCAACAATATTTCGTTCAGAAAATTTGCTTTCCCCAGGAAAATTCTACCCATCACCATTTCAGATTTGTCTGTAAGCTTCATGAAGCTGTGCTCATTGTCATTTTAACTCATCTGTCATGTGTTGCCCGCTGTAAAAAGACCAGTAACCACCTTACAAGTGGAAAGAGGGAGCTCTTGCCCTCTGCTCACCTCCTGAATCTCTCCAGTCCCTGCGGGTTCATTCCTTTGCTCTGTCTCCTTGCGCCAACTGACTGCTCTGGGCTTGGATTGTGCACAACATTTGTGGGTTTTTTACTCATTTCTTTGCATTGAAAGAAAAATGAAGGACGTTCTCCTGCCTGAGGTATGGCTCCAACCTGTGTCTTGTTAGTTGTGGATTTCACGATACCGATACTTCTACAAAGGAAGGGATATTACAGCTGTCCCTAAAATTATCCTCTTATTTTCACTCGAAATCAGTTCACAAGGAATTTGCAGACTCTGGACCTTCCGCTGGGGAAGTACATTCATGTGGTGACTCGTGGATTGCTGATGTCCTAAAGAAAATTCCAGCTTCTCGATCTGAAAGTTGTTTTTTTAGGCTTTGCCTTGGCAGATCCAAGCAGTAAGTGGCTGGAAATCCTGCACTGAGCAGAAGTTCCTGGGATCTGGGGAGCTGGTCCAGTGTTCTCCATCTGTTCCAGCACCGTTGCCAAGTTAAACTTCTGCGCTGCAGATTGCACAAAGGGGAGAAAAGAGCTACAAATGAAAAAAAAAAAAAAAAGAGCTCTGAAAGTGGGGGACTTTGAATTCAACCGAGGGAAAAGAGAATAACGTGGGGCCTCTTTGGGGTTAGAGCAGACAGCTGTGGTGGGGAGACATCACATCTGCCTGGAGATGACCACTGCACGGCTGTGGGACTCCCCACCTCCAGGAGCAAGGGCTGGAAGCGGACTTGATCCCACCTGAGGGCAACAAGAAAGGTGTTTGTGTCCCTGATTGGAATTTCGCAGGAAATGGAGGGATCGCCTTACTCCTGGCAGCAGAGAGAGGCAATTTTCGTTCTAAATAAGGCAGCTCCCAAGTCAAAAGTTCCACAGTGAAATCCCACCGCACTCGCTGCATGGCTTTTTTTATGAATAAAATCTTAATAAATGTCCAGTGCTTGATTTTTCGCAGCAGACTCGCCTGGCTTTGATCTACACTTGCCTGGGCTCAGCACGGCTGCTGCTGCCTGCCAAGCTAAAGAGAGGGAGGAGAAAAAAAAAAAAAAGTTACTTTCCTTAGGTTTAAATAAAAGTGTGTTTTTTTAAACATCTTGGCTGTTGAGTTGTGTGTTATACATCATGCCTCGGCCCCATCCCTCCTCTCCCGATCCGGAGCGCACACTGAAACAATTTCCCTGTGGTTTCCCTCCTTGGTGGAGTCGAATTCCTAGAAAACAAAAGGAATGTTGCAACTGCGGTCACAAGCTCTACGGCTGCAAATCTTATCGGGAGCAGCGGGTACCTTGGGTTCGGTCCTCGCTGCTGGCTCCGGTGAAGCAGACCGGTCGCTCCGGTTCCACTCGCGTCCCAATTCCCACGCGGACACATAACGCCTGACACGTGTGGGCAAAATTAAGGAATGTTTCTACAGCCCTGGGATAAAGCAGAAACCAGTGATTGTCTCCTCTGGCCCCTTGCTCCCATCCCTGAGGTCAACTCAGAGCTTCCCCGAGGCAAAACCATCACGGTCTGGATCTGAGCTGGTCCCATCTAAACACCCCACGCTCCCCAATTGGGATCCCATCCTCTAGCTGAGGACTCTTCCCATCGCAGGCTCTTCACGGTTCTCAGAAAGAATCTGAACGCAAGAGCCTGATCTTGATTTTATTATTTATTTTTTTTGCAAGTGACATCACGTTTAAGGATTTTTGCCGTCCTGACAGAGCTTGTGTCATCTTGCAAGAAGCGACATGTGCTAATTTTAGCGAGCGCGGTTTTTGGGTTGCGCGCAACGAAGTCAGAAATGGAGAAGTTAAAGCCACTTTAGCTCAGCTTTGTTACGTGATTTTGACAGTCACCGACAGGATTGATGACATTGTTTACAATTTTGTGCAGAAATACAGGAAAGAGGTGTCCCATCAGAACCGACACTGGTGAGAGAGACAGAAAAAGCCAAATTCCCATCTCTCCTTATGAGATCCTGACATCATGTATTGCCCCGAGAAAGAGCCATGAGACGGCCAAGTCCAGCCTTAAAAAGAAAATGTGGAACTCAGCAACCATCTGGGTAACTTTAACCATCCTCCCCTGAGCATTCTCGTGATGATAATGACAGTGGTTAATGAGGATGTCGTCTTATTTTTCCATACCAATGTCACGTGCGGTGCATGTGATACCTGGAGCTCACTAAAAGGAGGAGGCGTGATCTTTTTCTCTACCCTGTCAGATGGTCAAGGGCATTATTTATTGCCCACAGTCCAGTCTAGGTGCACAAGAGACGTGGCAAAAATTGTTGGATCAATGCTACGAAAAACTTGTCTCTACTGGGTTTGTCAATTTGTTTTGACAGATAATTATTTGCAAAATTTTCACTAATTACCTGCTGTGATTTTTCCTTTCGAGCAACATTTTATGAGCTAGAATAAATATAATAATTTAGAATTGATTAATTAAAACCCCCTCCAAACCCCAAAAGTAAGCACATTGTTTAAAGTCAAATTATATGTTCATGTCAAGCTAAAATGTTGGTCAGGTCACCCCTGAACGACTCTTCCTTCCTCTTCCTTTGTTTTTGAGTATGCCCGGTGCAGCAAAAAAAAATCAATGACTTGTACAGCTCTATTCTAATTAATGGCAATAATTAATTGCGAGCATTTTTCCACTGTGTTAACACTGAAAGACTTCCCAAGTAGTTTATCTCCATGACAGCCCTGTGAACTAAGGGACGGCATTACCCTCTTCAGCGCAGTTGGCGTGAAACACCATTGGCTAATTTTGAGAGGCTGGCGACCGATTTTTTTCTCTATGATAGTAGTTTTACAGCGGTTCACGTGCTTTCCAAAATAAAGTTTGGGTCCTCAGAGTTTTCTCTGGGTATGACTTGGAAGCCATAAAGGCCAAGCTAAAGAAATTTCTCCAGCGTAATTAAGTTTGTCAGGAAGGCAGCCTTAGTTAAAGTAGGGGGTTACTGTTCCTATCCTATAGGAAACTTTGCTCCAGGTCAGTCCCTTGTGTGTTGCTACTTATCTGCCTTTACTCCCCCAAACAGGGACTCTCCATTTTGACTCTTTACAAAAAAAGACTGCAGAAGAGCAGCTGCTTTTCATTTAGGGCAGTTTTACGTGGGCGGGTCGGGAGTGCATTTAACCATCCTGCTGCTCCTCACACTTCAGGGCTTTTCCCTCGCAGAGTTTTCTGGACCGTGAAATGAGGCAGCTGAGCAACATCATCTGGGCCACCACTTCTTGCTTTTCAGCGGGTCGATGCACATCTAAGTTTTGCCTGAAAGAAAGACGACGTTCCTCCTGGCTCTCTATCCCATCCCCAACTCGAGGGCTGCCCTGAAGTTGTGTGTGGATGTGAGCAGCACAGGTAGGTCGTACGCTCGAGGTATTCGGTTGCTTTCACCAAGCTGCCTGGCACCAGGTTGGGCTGGATATATCGTGCACAAAAGCAATGCCAAAACATCCAGTCACCCAGGAGGAAAACAGCCAAACCTACAGAAGTTGGAATGTTTTCCCCAGAGAAGTAGCGGATTCCCCAACGTTGGACACTTCTAAGCTCCAGCTGGATGGTACTGGGCCATCTTGTCTAGCTTTTTCCCCACAAACGTTGGACCAGAAGCTCCCCAAGGTCCCTTCCAACCTGGTATTTTATGAATCCCAGTAACACACGTGTGGTGGCCAGGAAATAAAAGCCTGGCTGGAGGCTTGAAGGAGACTTTGAAGGGGATCTTGCTGGGATGCCTGAATCCTGGGACTCGCCCTTCCCGACTCGCGTGCAGCTGTGCTGAAAAGCCCTGTTCTAGAAAACCAGGGAGGGAACTGAAAGCATCATGTTCATAGAGGTTTGAGGATGTTGGAGGGATTAAAGTGCTTCTTAGCGCTCCAAAGTGGAATGCAGAAAAAAAACCCATATATATTTCTCTTGTGTGCCAATCACTTGTCCCACTGCAGCCCTCGTTGAGAGGCTGATGTACCCAGGAAATGTTCATTAAATGTGCTCTCTGAGATCAGTTACATGTGAATTAGCAGAGGAAGTGGATTGAGTAGGATCGTGCCAGAGGTGAGACATGGGAAACACTCTATTCTAAGCACAAGGAACAGCCTTCAGGAACCCAGATACCCCAGACTAGACCCACATAAAATCTAACTGGCATTACAAATGCTTTCCAGAACTAAAGATCTGTGGTTAAATCACCTGGAAAAGAAACAAGAAAGCTTTTCCATTTCTGTAGTATCGACTGCTTGAGACACTTGGAAGTCTGGTTTTGGGGGTTTTCTTTTTGTGTTTTTTATTTTTTTATTTTTTAAATAATATTTGGTGGCCAAAAGCTGTGGATAGATTTCTGGGAGCTTCTGCAAATATAACAAAGACGCTGTGTGCATTTTTAGGTGCCACAAGACCTTTTAACTATCCAATGCCCACATACGCAACGTGATGATCACAATCTAGGAGTTAGCAAGGATTAAACTACACCAGACTGGAAAGCTAATCATTTGCCTCAGCAGTTGTCACCAACTTGCTGTGCTCCCGAGTAGGAGGAAAATGAAGTTTCTTGTGCTTTCATTGCTATTCTGCTCCACACCACGCCTCAATTCTGCCATTCTTCACCAGGTGAAGTCCTCACTTATTTAAAACTGCAATAGGTATTGGCAGGATCGGGCCCAGGAAATGGTTTTTGTATCTCGCTGAGCTCTCCAGAGCCCTGCAGATGTGTTGACAGAGCTGCATTCCTTGCAAGGCTCCATTATTGGCTGCCTGTGAAAACGAGCTCTGCCTTTTCCCCCCTCCGTTAGTCCCCACGAGTTTGCTGTTAATTAGGCTGAGCATCCCTCTGACTTCTATAAAGCTAGTAGGGGGTTGATTAGGAAGAGTGAAAAGAACAAAGCGGGCAGAGAGGATGTTTCAAAGAGGAGGAGGAGCAGAAGAAATGACAGTCTCCCTGCCAGCTCGGGGCTTGCCCTGGAATTTCTGCACCTCTGTGAACTGACCCGATCGCTGCATTTGAACCCTCAAAGAGGTAACGGAGCCCCAAGCCAGATGGTGGATAACGAGGAGGCGTTCGTTGTTGCGCAGCCGTTTGGGTTCCGTTTGGTGCAGAAACTTCTCTGAACCTCTTTGACCTGTGAAGCAGCTTGATCCCGGCTTTCCGGGGAGACTCCTGGCTCCTCCGTCCAGGCTCCGAGGCTTCCAGCTCCTGGGAAAGTCGCGGGTGTGCAGTGGGACAGAGAGGAGGAGGGCCATGTGCGTTTTATTATAGATTATTTCAAGAAAAGCCATTGGTAACAATTCCTAAAGCAAGAGGCAGAGGAAATATTGTGGGGTTTTTTTCACTTTGTGTGTTGGTGGGTTTTTTGCATGGAACAATAAAGGGGATTTAGACTCAGAGCTGTTCAAAGTTAGTCCTTAGAAGAAGGACTTACCATCGGCTATTTTTTAAAAAAATATATGTTTATTATATTTTATTTCCAAGGTTTTCTCCTCGATAGCCGAGATAACTTTTGAGCACGAAGGTCCTGTGCTGAATCACCTATCCTTCAAGCCATTTTCTTAATTGTTTCATATCAGTTGCACTAAGTACAGGATAACGAGCATCGAGAAAAATCACCTTTTACTCGAATATTTTTCCCCCTACTCTTAACACACTGCCATTTTCCAAAATTAAGGAAAAAAAAAGATTAAGCCCCAAATAGGAATTGGTGGGAAAATGATTTTATGTCAGTGATTCCCAACGCCCTCCCGGCTCCAGCCCCAATTTGGGCCAAAACGGAACCGTGAGACCTTCCGCGATGAACCGACCCGACACGAGTCCTCGGCTGGCGACGGCATGGCTAAGGTGACAGCCATATCTGCGCCCCGACGGCTCTTGCTAATCAAAAAACCCAACCTCTCTCCCCCAGCCCCTCCTCGAAGTGAAAAACTTTTGGCTGAAGAATGCGGCGGGGTTGTCCTCCCGCTGCTCCCACTCCTCCTGCACCCCTTGCTCCGCCGCAGAGCCCTCCCCCTTGTCCAATTTGGATGAGGCTGTACCTTTTCTTCTCTCCTTCAAGAGTTGAGGGGTTTTTATTCCCTTCTTTTCTGCCCAGATCTCCACTAAACAAAGGAGCTCTGGGCACATCACCAGTTCCAGGACGTAAAGGTATTTAAAAGTTAGCCTGCGTAGCTAAGGGCTGATTTCTTTCTCTTTATCTGCCTGATTGTTTGTCTGCCTAATTGTATTTTGTTGTGTTTCGCACATTTTTCTTTATTTTTAATTGATTTAATTTGCACACTCAAAAGGCATGGGGTTGAAATGTCTTCCTGATTCCCTCCCCACTTGCAGATCCCTTTAAAACCTAATTTAGCGATTGATTCTCTCTTTGCTTTGTCAGTCTTACAAGTGGTGCTTGATGGACTCTCTCAGAGCTGAAAATAGATATTTTTTTGAATAAGAAAACCCCTCTTTCTGGCGGTGTAAGACTTTTCCATGCTCTCTCTCCGCCCGGCTGCTGGGAGCGCTCGCAGCGCCGCACCCGCATTTGTGATGCTCCGCGGGGAAATGCGCGAAGCTGAGCTCGCTTGCAATTGAAATTTCCAGCGCCCAGGCTTGGAAATGTCCTGAAGTGCAAAGCCCGGGCTTCTTACCGCTTCGTTCTCCCTCCCCGGAGCTCCGGGAAAGGCTCCGGCCGCCTTTTGTGCAGCGCTGGGGGCTGGGGCCGGGCGCTTTCTTTGTCTCTGCCTCCACTCCCGGCCCTGCCTTCTCCCTCCCCGCTCCCGGCTGGCTCCGGCACCGCGTTTCAAACGATGGAGCCTGGAAAATGCGCGCTCTCCAAAGCTGGGACAGTCCCAGCTGGGTTACTGGGAGAAGGGAGGGATTGCTTTAATTTTTTCTTTTTTTTTTTCTTATTTTTCTCTTTTTTTTAATCAGATTTTCTTCTTTTCCCCTCAATTTTTCTTATTTTTCCTTAATTTTATTTTTTCTCATTTTTTCCTTATTTTTCCCTTATTTTTCTTATTTTTCTCTTATTTTTTTCTTACTATTTCTCTTTTTTCTTATTTTTTCCTATTTTTTCTTGTTTCTGCTCACTTTTCTTGTTTCTGCTCACTTTTCTTGTTTCTGCTCACTTTTCTTGTTTCTGCTCACTTTTCTTGTTTCTGCTCACTTTTCTTGTTTCTGCTCACTTATTTCTTCTCACTTTTCTTATTTCTTCTCACTTTTTCTTTTCTTGCTTTTTCTTTTTTCCCCACCATATTTTTTCTTCTTTTTTCTTGTCTTATTCTTTTTTCTACTTTCTTTTTTTTTTTGTTCAGACACGTTTTCTGCCTTGTCTGGGTTGATTTTTTTTTTTTTTTTTTCCCCCCCTTCCCTTGCCTGCTTTGGGGCCGGGCTGGAAGGGGAAAGCCAGGGGGGACAGTCAGGGGCGGCTCGGGGGGCCCTGCCCGAGGGGGGGAAGCAGAAGCAGCAGATTATTTCCACTCCGCCAGGAGGGTTCCTCCTTGAAGGAACAAACATTTTGGGGTCTGGAGGTGGGTCTCGACCCCCTCAACGGGACTCCCCGGCCCCATTTTCACAGCCCGAGCTGGGAGCTTTGGGGGACGGAGCGGGGAGTTTGGGGGGGAGCAAGAAGGAGCAGAGGGGGCACAGCCTGCGGAGCACGTTTCTTCGCTGTCCCTGTTTTACTTTGCGTTCTCCTGGCCCCCCCAGCCTCCCGCCCTGAGCCCAGCCGGCGCCTGCACCCGCCATAAGCACCCTCAGCCCTCCTCCTCCTCACCAGTGGCCACCCCATGGGGTCACCAAGGCGCTGTGACTCCTGGGGGGGTCTGTACTGCTTGCACGGGGCTGTTTTCCGTAGCCCCACCGGGGGCCTAGAGCCTCTCCGACCCTCTTAAGGGCCGAAATAAAGCTGCTCCAGCGATGGCGGTGGGCTCCAGCCCCCCCATGGTGTGGGCTGACCCCCACTTCTCTCCACTAAGTCACAGGCTGACCCCTCCAAGTCCCCTCTGGGCTCTGCCCCTCGGCTTTGCTCGTGCTCGCCCCAGGCAAGGCCCATGGGACTCCTCCCCACCGTGTCACCTACCCCTGGGTGGGGCAAGCGAGGCTCAGGCCGTTTTTCACCAGGACGGGTTGGCTTGGGGCAGAAAGTCTCCAAGGGCTGAGGACCTGCCCCGGCGCCATTTGGGGCCAAGCCCTGGATCTGGCCCCCGCCCAGCCAGCGATGGCCATCTCGTAGGCTCCGTTGCTGGCCCCGGCTGTGGGGAGCTGGCTGTGCTGTGCTTGCCCCAAGGGGTGGCCATGACCAGAGGTGTGAGGAGTCTCCTTGCTGGACCTTCTACCATCCTTCTCCCATACTTGGTTGCCTTCTACATCCCCCCAGTATGCCCAGTCCTCCATCTTCTCCTCAGGCCCTTCACTTTATGTGGAAACCAGATTTAGCTTAATGGGCCATGTCTTCATGCTCTAGCCCCAGCTCAGCCTCCAGCCCACGATGACCCATTTGCTCACCTCAGCACGTCCCTCTGATGGCTTTGCCAGCAGACTCCTCAGCTCCCCTCAGCCAGCTAGAACAACCGGGTATCTGGGAGGCTGTTTTCCATGGTCTCCGTGCCACAGCCTGTCTGGAGTACAACGTAGTGTACTGTACTGTAGCTGTGGAAGGTGGTCCCATAAATAGGATCTTCTCTTCCTCAAAGTTCTTCTCTTGCGTCGTAGCCCTGTTCTTCTCTGAACCAAGGTTACTATGCTGAGGTCAGTGTCATAACCCACCGCCATGGGCAGGCCCAGGTTGTCACCCTTCGTTTTTCCATCAGGAGGGGAGGAAAATAGAGGCAAGGGCAGAACCATGAGCCTTGGAGGTCTTCTCTTGGTTTCTAGCTCTTGGGAAAGAGAGGTTTGAGGATGCTGTGGCACGGAATGACAGTCTGAACGCGTCGGCTGCGTGTACAAGGAGCCAAACTTGGTGTGGTTGTATGACCCCACTGTATTGACTCCAGGGAGGGGCTGCCTAGGAGGATCCATCATTTTAAAACCATGCAAGCCCTTAAGAACACTTTTGTCTCTCTCTCTTGCTTTCCTCTGTTTTTGCTTCTAGAAAGGGAGCGGTACGACGGCACCTTGGCGCTTAGGGGCTGCTGCCAAAAACCGTCCTCCACCAAGGCAGCAGGGACCCTCCAGCTGGAAGAAGCTTTCGGGGCAGCCTGGGGAACTGAGGAATCCACGCCGTCATGGGGGTATTGTGGCTGGCCAGGTTCATGCTGGGATGTACAGCAGTTATGTACGTGGAACGAGCCCAGGGTCAATATGAAGGGGACTTGCAGACAGACAGATTTGCAGGCTACGAGGAAAGACAGCCAGCGAGCAGAGTAAGAAGAAGAGGCCAAGACACTTTACGAGGGTACGTTTAATGTTCTTTTCTATTTTACAAAGCAGAACTTGGGTTATTGTTATAGCACATATAGACTTACAGACTTGCCTTTCCTTGAGCTGAGGAAGGAGCCTGCTCTGCCACCAGTCAGTGCTCTGGGTGGTATCGAGAGGTTAATGTCCCTGACAGTTGCTTTTACATGATGATCCTTGCTAAGGGGATTCTGCTAAGTCCCTCGTTGTGCAGCGTGGCTGTGGCTTGTGGTCTCATTATAGACAAATAGATGCAAGAGCTGAACCCATGAGCGTTTTCCACCTGAGGAGGGAGACAGGGATCAGCTAGAAAATCCTGAAGCTTGTGCTGGAGCTCAGCTATGTTTGCATGCTCTCAAGATGGTTCCTGGCCCCGGTGTCGATTCTGGGTTATTTTAAGTCTGCCTGGCTGTGCTTCTTGGAAAGTGTTCCTGTGTGAGTGGGCAGAACCGGCGCAGAACGTGATACACGCGCGAAGCCTGGGCTGTGCCAGAGTCCTCCGGCACTTGCTGGGGAATGCTTCTTGAATGGGATGGAGTGCTCTGCTCTCAGCCCAGACACTCAAATGTGCCGTGTTTGGGCTGGAGCTGGAGCGCCGAGCCTGGCCGTGGGGCTGGCGGCATCTGCTCTTGGAATTCCAACGTTGCGTGGCCACTCCCTCCGGTTACGGCAGATTTGGAAAAGATGGACGGCAACTGTCCCGGGGGCTCGGTCTTCTCAAAACTAACAACCAAAAGCAGCCATGACCTCGCTCAGAGGATGGGGCCACCCTATGTCTCCCCATAAGTATTTTCAGCACGGTCCTCTCTTCAAGACCCTCAGAACATCCCAAATTTCTGTGGCTAACGGGCCTGAAGGCTGTTTCTTGAAAAGGATGGGGTGACAGCCCACCAGATCCAGAGATTCTTGTTCAGCTTGGCTGCCCAGGGCTGTCTGTGATCGATTACTGTGCTCTTAGCGGGGATGGAAAGGGCTGGAAGGAGTTGATGCGTGTGTGGATAATGTTGTCTCACCCAGCCCTGTGAGGAGAAAGGGAAGGCAGAGCGAGGACATTAGAAGCGCTTCCATTCCCCACGGGACCTGAGAGAAGGTCACTGGTGTCCAATGGTCTTATGGCACTCGGGGACTATGGTGACCAAATCCTGTTTTCAAAAACGGTTTACAGCTTAAATCCTTCTAGTTTTTATGAGTCTGGAGAGGCCAAATCCCAAGTGCCTTTAAGAAATGAAGCCCAGATGCCCAAGTTAGAAGTGACTTGTGAAAACCCTTCTCTACTTTAAAGCCTCAGACGTGGACCAACCCTTAAGTAAAATCATACCAAATTATCAGTTGTGCAAGTTCTTAGTGGCCACACAGTGAGCTCGAGGCAGGATCAGGCTTGAAGTGTCCCAGGCCACCTTAATTTTCTCTTCTGCTTTCCTTATGCCCTCTGAAGCGATTGCTGTAGGAAAAAGAAAAAAAACCCAAACAACAAAACAACCTACTGGGATAAGGTCTGTTGAAGGAAGTCTGTGCAGCTATAATTTAAGATGACTGAAGAGTCATTGTTCCTCGGCCCTTGGGATAAGAGCAGTCTTGTTGCAAGGGAGGGAGTCGTGGTGGCAGCCCAGGGGAAGCTGGCACAACTCGGGGGGCTGGAGCTTCTGCCCCGGGCTCTTCCCATGCTCTGTGTCGAGTGACCCTGACGGGCTCCTAGGGTTTGTGTCCAAATCTCTCCTTCAGGATTTCCAGCCCTTCAGCGGTCTCTCTCTTTTAAAAATCTCCGTTTTACAAGCGGAGTAAACCACTCGAGATGAGGAATCTGTTGCAGAGTGATGTTTTGAATGATTTTCCACCAGGCTTAGAAAGCAGCTGCAGATGTCATCAGCTACAGGGCTGGGGATGGCTCTGGCAGCCAGTGAAATCCAGCTCCTGCGGAGCCACAGACCCCAAACAGCGTTAGCCCCTCGTCCTTATGCTCTGGCTTGAAATGGTTTTTGGAGAGTTGCAGCTGTAGATCAGCATTTTCCCTTGCCTGGGTTTTGCTGCCCTAAGGTATGGGGAATCTTTGCCGCTGTGAAGTTCAAATGAGTGGGAAAATCAGATAAGTCATCATTTAAGGTTTGGTTTGCCCACAGATTGGTGCTGCAGTAGCAAAAAGAAATGACTGAACAGTGAGTTTTCTTGGTGCAGCTTTAAATGTAAAGGAAGGTAAGGTTGTCTTTTTAAATTTTGTGTTATTTCACAGCGCAGGCTGTAAAATATATTATTCACAGCAGGCGTGCAGGTGCCTTATCTTGGCTCTTGTGATTTGTGGAATCGCTTATTCTATAATGCCACACCTCTAAAAACATCTGAACCTCTAAACACATTTATCTGTGCTGTCTATTCTAATAGTTTATGACACCTTTTCGAATATTTGCCTTGGCACTTGCTTTCAAAGACCCACAGCTTTCTTCTTCAGAGAGAGAGCGTAATTTCAATCCAACTTTCAGCTGAAATATCTCTGCTTCTGAGTTTTGATTCGGTTCCGAGGTTTGCGCGAAAGGAATTTAGATAGAACGGGAATTAAAATGCAGCCAAGCTTAGCTGCATCACGTGGGCCCGGTGAGCCCTGGGCCACCACCCCCAGCCACTGTCCTGAACGCTCTGGGTTTTATGAGAATGCTCAAAATTTTGTATATCGGTTCCGAATGGGAGGAAACGGACACGTTTTGGGGATTTGCTGGTTGGATCTAACGATGGAGCAGTGCAGAGCCCTAACTTCTGCTTCCACTCCTCCTTTGTGGAAACCTTCTGCTCAGGGCTTCTGTAGCCCCGTCTGACTGGTTAATTGAAATAATTTGTTTTCCCAGCGCAAGTGAATAAATGTTTTCCTTCCATGCGCTGTGCTCGAGACCTCCCATCCTGCCAGTTCTCAAAGCCTTTCCCAGGAGCGCCGTGTCTGTTTGGGGATTTGATTTGATTACTCAAGGAAGTGCAGGGTATCTGCTCTCTTTTGGAGGCAAGTTACCTTGTGTGACGTTTTAGTCAAGCAGTGCTTACATTAAAACACAGAATCATTTCACATCGTAGAGCTCCTGCTGAGAAGCCACTGTCTAGTAACTCCAACGTGGCCAACGCAAGGCTCTCCTTGCTCATGTCTGGAGCGTCCTGGCTCCACAGTTGCGGAGGTCTTGTTGGCAAAAGAGCAATTCGGAGGGAAAGATTCTGTGTGTTTCTGCTGGAAACGTATTTATCTGGAGCCCTGTTCCCATCCCAGTCTCCTTTAATCAAAGGAAAAGCATGAACTAACAGCAAAACATGAAATAAATGCAAAACAAACAAGCCTGTTATTCACCAGTGCTTTTACAAATAACAATTAATAATGTGGAGCAATAAATCACAGCCAAAGCCCTGATTTAATCTGTCCTTAAACTCATTAAAGTAGAGACAATTTAAAATGACCGTCTCCTGAAAGGAACAGCACTGACAAATCCATTTATGAGGCAGGATTTGAATGGGATTATTAGTTTAATGAACTATTGAACAGTTTCCAAGAGCGAGAATGTGTTTAACAAAGGGGAAAGAAAAGATGATTAGTCTGCAGGCAGCTGAGCTGTTTGGCTGGCAGCGTGATTTCCTGTAAGTTCACGGCTGCCTGTTTTTTCAAGTCCGAATAAAAGCTCAGCTCTAGCCTGACTTTAAACACAACTAATTATGTCAAGCCCATTAATTATGAAACGGCCGCTGCAATTGAGAAGATAGATGAAGGGAGGAGGTTTGGGGAGGCGTTTGCTGTACCTCTTCCATTGCTCCGACTTCTACAAAAAGATGGAGAGGTGTCTAAATTAATTGTGGGGAATACAAGGAGTTTCCAAGATGCTCTTGCACAGGGGTTGTTTTTTTTTTTTGATGCTGCCGCCTTTTCCACCTTGACCCTGGGGAATGGAGAAGACAAGTACATTGCAACTGCAGAGGAGTTGCTGGGATGTAGAAGAACCCTCCATGCAGCACCTGAAGCTTGGCAGCTCGGAGGCAGTGGAGAGGAAAAGCCACAGGCTGGGATTCTAGGCTGCATGGGACGAGGTTAAACTGGAGCTGACACTGGGACAGTGTTTAATAGATGGGACGGAGCAGAGATGAGCTTTTGCCACTTCTATGGATGGTTTCCAGCAGCGTCCATCCCTGACATCGCGGTTCCATCATAACACAGGAATTGCCAAAGTTTTCGTGACCAGCAGCGATTGTCATTTTCTTCACTCTTGCTTTAGATTTGTGGGAAACGCGTCTTTAAAAAACGCTGATGCCCCAAAACCAGCCCTCTCAGATGTTTCATGATTCAGACACTGATTCTGCTAAGTTCAAGCATCATGTTTGAGTTGACTTCACTGAGAGAAATAATCCCTGGGGGGGAGTCAGCCCAGCTTCCCTGCGGTGTCACCACCGCTGCTGAGGCTGCAAAATCTAGTGAGAGGTTTTCATTTCCACATTGTCATAGAGTGAAGTCCTCGGGGCATCTCTGCTTAGAGATGATGAGGAAGAACGCGGCAGTGGTCAAACTGGGCAGGACGTGAGTCTCTGTGCTCCCAAGGCTTGCTCAAGCTGAGTTTAGGGTGGGTGCACACACCTCGGGAAAGGTGTGAGGTCCAGTCACCTCTTGAGCGCGTTTTGGCCACTCCACGCGTATAAACCTCAATATTTCTCCACGAAGCCAGAGGTGAAATACTACAAACCCCAGAATGAACAAAATTAAGGCAGCAGCTGGAAACTTCTGACTTAAGGCCCTTGTTCCTTATTTTTCCTTGTGCCTTGATTTATATAGTGAAATGGTTGATCTTGGACTTCTGGCCCAGGCTGGTTTCTCTTGTTATTGGCAGGAAACACGAAGGCGAGTATTGGCATGGCGAAAGGTTCTCTGGCGCGGGAGTTACGAGGTTATATGGGTTTTGTCTGGAAGTTTTAAGAACTGGATTTGAAGTTTTGATTTATTTCAGAATTTAAGGGAAAGAAAAAAAGATGGGAGAGTTGGTAACGCTGCTTTCCAAATGGAAGTGTTAAGCAGTTCCTGGAAAACAGTTGCATTTTGAGTCTTTTTCAAAGGAAAGTCTTCTCTGTTGTTCCTTGCTGATGTGTAGGATTTAAATTTAAATGTGCACAAATAAGGGAACATTTTCCCTACCATCACTCATACAAAATGTGTGAGGATCTCAATAAAGAGGGGAAAAAATACTATTATTGACAAAGAAAAGCTGTATAAGAAGATTTAATAGACCTCCTTCACCAATAAAAAAAAATAATGATTCATTGTTTAGGCTTGAATTTGGCATTAGCCTGAGCAGATGGAATCCAAAACTCATACGGTCTTTGTATGACTTCCCTTGCGTTTTGCTTCGTTCCTTTTTTGAAACTGAGTAATAATCGTGTATCTTTTTAAAAATTCTTTCCGTTATTTGGTTTGGGGTTTATTTTTTTTTTTCATAATTCTCAATTAAAATTTAGGTGCCCACCCTGGAGTTGGCTTTGCGTGGCTCGAATCACCTAAACGTGTGTGGCGCTTTGTTGTAAGCACAGAGATTTATTTCGGTGTGATCTAGTCCCCTCGGTGGCAGCCAAGCCACCTTCTCGGCTTGGCTTTCTCTGTCTGTCCAAAGTCCGTAGATGCAAGAGGTCCTGGGACAGCTCTGCCTGGGCGCAGGATATCTGAGCTGGGGCTGCAGTTTTGTACTGGGAATCCAGAGGTTCCTGATGGGACGTGCCTTCATCGTAGTGTCTTGCTCCATCACCTTGCTGATGACTTTACTTTCAGGTGGGAGGAATTAAGCAGCTCCTTTGCAGGGTCCGGATCCTCACGTTAAATAGGGGGTCGCCTGGAGGGGAACATCTGGCTTCTCCAGGGGTGTTGCTCTACTTTCTCATTTGCAAATTACTTGCCAAACTCTATATGTTGCTTGAACACACATAAATCTGGGAAAACAAGCACTGAACACAGGCATAGCACAGTCCTAGACTCGTAAAATTGCTAAATTGTTGAGATAAATACTTGCAGTTCATTTGAGGGATCTGGTGAGTCCAGAATGAGGAGGACACAAACATGCTCGCCTTTAGGCTAAGGGTCCGAAAGACAGCATTGTTTCAAATCTGTTCTCACGCCATGACACAATCCCGAATCCTCCTGGGTGAGGAGACGCATCACCAGAAACCGCTGTCACATTTGGCAGTGATTATTGTCCCCTTGGTGAGCTCCGCCAAGGCCAAGGGTGACCGATGCCTGCAATGGTGTCCCCCAGTTATTGTGAGAGATGGTCCCCGGGGCTCAGCAAAGGAGCAGGCTAAGGTCAAAACCCAAAAGAATCTGGAATTACAGGAAAAATTGCCAGCTCAGATGGAGAGGTGGGATCATTGTCCTTGGAAAAGCCACATGCTTAAATCATATGAGACTAGAGAGTGCAGTGCTGGTATTCATACACACGTATTTTATTTGCACAGGCGTGAATTTAATGATGGGGACAAGGGGGCAAATAATGTAAAAAGAAACTTCTGTGTCTCTTGCCTAAAAGAGCTCTTCTGGAGAGAGCAGACAGCTCTCCTTTTGCAGTAGTGAATCAGACATTTTTCACTAGACTGGCTTTACCTAAATTTTCACTGAGCTGGGGAATTTACAGCAAAGGGTAACTTGGAAAGGCTCGGGGAAGCCCAGCACAGCCTTTGGGCTGGTGGCCATTCCTGACGCTGAAGTGTGTCAAGAATGCCCTGGGCATGCCCCAGAGCAGATTTGTGGCAGGGTGACAGCTCAGGGAATCCCAGTCACTGGACAGGAGTCTCCACTTGGTGAGAAGAGCAGGAAACTTGCCTAAAATAATGAACTATAGCGAATTCTTCCTGAATTAATATGCTGAATTCCCTCTGGATGAGGCCAGTGAGGAGCAGCAAAATCCCTTTGCTGAGAGCAGCTCTGAGAATTATCAGGGCAAAGCCACCGATCTTCATTTGCCTCTCTAATTTAAGGAATGGAAATACCACTTCTGAAGGCCAGGCACAACTGAGGGACAATGATTGCTTGTGCCAGGGGAGACAAACCCTGGGCTGCTGTTCCTCCTGTCTGGAAAACTTGCACTACATGTAGCCAAGGGTCCGTCAGCTGCGGGTCTTGCTGGGTGGCAGGAGGAGCGCTCCGTGCAGGACGCTGCTGTCATTGCACAAACCCACCTTTTAGTGACTACGCGGAGCTTTCTGGAGAAGGTTTGGAGAGTTCCTTCTAGCTGGGTTTTCTTTCTTCCACGGCTGGAGGAGTGGAGAAGAGACCTGGGTGTGTATTGAGGCCATGGCTGCAGGTGAGCAGGAAGGTCAGGGTGACTTGGCTTTGGTTTTGGCCAGCATCTGAGTCTGCAAAGCATCCTCAGCCTGGGCTTCACACGCTGTGCTGTCTGCCCTCTCCTACCTCTAACAATGAGTGCAGTGCTGCTGCCGTCTCGCTAGGCATCTGACAGTAATTGGCAGGACCGAGTCCTTTTGGGCTGCTTGCTCAGCGAGTAGGCAGCGATTCAGTGCTCCAGGCTGTCCTTCCCTGGCTGCTCACAGGAACGCGCTGCTGCAACAAGGGCCAGATGCCGCTGGTGCTCTGGCCCCTCCAGGCACCCCGAGCTCTGAGCAGTCTTGCGGTATGGACCGTCTTCCCAGGCTTTGACTCTGTTGTGGGCTTCTCTCGCTAACAGCCGGGCGTTTTCCCATCACACGGCCACAGCTCTGCTCTGCTTCATTTCTTTTTTCTGTTTGTTTTTCCTTGGCATCTCCCAGTTCTCAGACGAAGCCCCTGCCAGCAGGCAGTGTTTGGTGCCACCAGTTGACATTCGTGCCTACTTTGTCCCTGCTTGTCTCTGTAATCATAATGTTTCTTTAGAGTGGACAAAGAAGACGCTGCGGCCAGCATTGCTTTTCCCTCTGTCCTTTCCTAGCATCTCTCTTGGCCATATTCACTTTCATTAAAGTAGTTGTGGTTATCAGCTGACCTCTTTCAACCTTTTCTGAGGCTGCACAGAAGGTGATGAGGGAAGATCTTCCCCGTGCTGGTGGGTCTATATTTTGCATCGGCTGGACCAGCCGTGCAGTCCTTTGCCAGGAAGCATCACTAGAGAAGGCTGGCGTGAACACGTCAGCTCTTATCTCCGTGGCTTTAGCACCCAAAGGAGAAGCCCTGTGGGTGTTGGCAGTTCAGCTGCGTCCCTCCAGGACCACGACGTGTCTGGAGAAGGTCCCTTTGCTGCTGCTGGTGAGCAAGGAGGACAAGCTGAGAGCGAGTAGGGGAACCTTAATCCGTTCCAGCAGAAACAACTCTGCATCTGAGGCCTCCATTTAACTTTTAAGTGCAGAAGCAACAGATGCCTGGGCTGTTGGAAAATGTAGAGACTTGAAATCAGAACACAGGTCTGCTCTCCACCTCCAACCATAGCACGGAATTCTTTTAGCAGAGCCCTCAATTCTATGGTTGCGGGACTGGAGGAGGAGGCTCCACAGAGCACTGGGCAAAAGCAGGTCACTTGGAAAAATATTTGCCCACAGCTTCTACACCGGTCACTATATACCCTGGGAAAATTAGACCAGGGAAGCAGAGTTCTGCACAGGCAGGTTCAGAAATCAGTCATTAAAATAATTTATGGTGGCTCCTTTTGGTGGGAATTAAACATGGTTTTCTCGAACTCACTGTGAGAGGATGGAGTTTGGCAGAGAGACGTCCCAGAAGAGGCTCTTCAGCTGCTCTCCTCCAGCGATGGTACACGCTGAGTTTACCCAGTGGCGCTGCACAAAAATAACAGAGGGGAAAAAATTGTTTTTCATTTTCAGACCCAATGTCTGCGGCTCGAGGTTCCACTCCTACTGCTGCCCCGGCTGGAAAACGCTGCCCGGAGGGAACCAGTGCATTGTCCGTGAGTATCCATTTTCCAGTTAAGGGCTCGGGGGGAACTCAGTGCCGTGTGGGAAGGGCTGCGTATCTCGCGCTTCAGCAGATGACAGAACATTTCATAATCCCCCGGGACAGGCGCAGCGATTGCTGGGGAGTTCTCATCTCTGCTAGTCTTGATTAAAGTAGGGGGGCTGCAGTTGGTCCCATTTAGTGCGTGGCCTTTTATCTTCTGCCAAATTGCCACTGTGCTCCTTCTTGCTTGACAGTTTGTGTGCCTGCTTGAGGAGATTAGCCTCAAAGGAAAGCTCTTGGTGACTCCTGAGAAAGGGACTTTGGAGCTGCTTGTTTAGATGGAATAATTCAGCGAGTTGCTAGAGCAGCAGCTAGATGCTGACGTTGCAAACGTGATGTCAGGAGATGGTGTCTACGAGCAGGAATTTTGCATCTCTTTTCGAGAGGCCATCCAAAGCAGGATGCTGATTTCGATAAATCACACCTCTCTTTTGGCAGGTAGCTTTCCAGCTTGGAGGAGAGCGTTACTGGACTCTCGAGTGCTGATATACACCTATAAAATCCATTGAGGGGCTGCCGTTGTGCATTTCTGTAGGTTAAAGGCGTGAGCTCTAGGGAGATGAAGGAGCCTGCCCTTTGGGGGATGCGAAAGCCAGCTCAGGAGTAAATAAATGAGACTCGTGATGGTAGAAGACATGGATTTCTGCGCCTTTCCACACGAGAAGAAAGAGGCAAACTGGCAAAATCCTCCTCACCGCCCCTTGGACAACAGATATCCTGCCAAGGGTACAACTTTGACACTGGCTGCAGCGAAGGGTTAAGGAACTCGCAGCCAAAGAGCTGCTCAGTGGCATGCGGGGTTCGAGACACTCGGGGGTGTCTGCTGACTTTTCTCATAACTGTAAAACATGCCATCTGGGCTGGAGGTCCTCAGGGGACCGTGTGTTGTAATTGTATTTATAAAACACACAGAGATGAGATACTTTCATGGGGGCTCTAATAAAATCTGTGCTTACACAGGTGGAGCAACACTGCCAGCTATGCTCTTGGCTCCCATGGCACAGGAAGGGGAAGAGATTAGCGGGGGTCCCAGGCAAGAAAGGAGGATGGGGATTGATGTGAGGGTGTCCTGCTGATGCATCTCTGGCTGCCTCAGCCCCTCATTCAACAGGAGGTGCATCTCGGTAACAGCCAGTTTCCTCAATGCCAGAACCACGGGCTTCGTGGGAGCACAAAAAAGAACAACGTGGTTCAGGCTGAGAAATATTTTTAGCAGGCAACGAGCAGTGAAGTGTAGCTCCCCCCGGTCCTCTGCTGCTGAAGAAGCAATGTGGCAGCAGGACCAGCCACAGTTTGTGCTAAAAGGAATATGTCTCCAGGATCTCCTTGCAAATAAGTGAGTCCTTCCCACTGTTCCACTCAGGGTCTTCAAGAGGCACCTCGGTTTCCTCCCCAGGTTATTATTCTTAAAAGAGATGAATTCACGCCATTATGGCAGCCAAAACCACGTCTGCGAGCACGTTCATAGGCTCCGTGCTAATCACTGTGTCCTCCTCTTCCTCCAGCAATTTGCAGGAATTCTTGTGGCGATGGGTTTTGTTCACGGCCAAACATGTGTACGTGCTCCAACGGACAACTTTCTCCCAACTGTGGCTCAGCTGGAGGTAAGAGGGTGTTGCTGGTGATTCTCCTCCCTCCGGAGTAGTTACGTGCTCTCTTAAACATTTCCCAGTCACAATGAAAGGAAACTGCATCTCTGAAGCATTTTGTGTTTTGGTAGCCAGGTTCTGATCTGAATGGGGCAGCAGTCACAAAATCTTCCATTTCTTGAGGTGCTTTTACTAAGGGCTGTCACTGCCCCTCACACCTGGAGAGATTTGGCCGCGTGCTTGCAATTTCTGCTGCTTTGGTAAGAGAAATCCTACAGGATTCAGCTCAGAAATCACATCTCACAGCAGCAAACAGCAACACTGCTACCAAAGCATCCATCCACCCCTGGCTAGTTCTGAAGTGGAATTAAATCTGTCACTGCTTTTGTTAACCAAATCAGTATTTATTTTTTTTTCCAGTGGAAAAAATATGAAGTTTTTGTTAGGCTGTGTTTTGGATGTCAGGGAGAATTGCCCAGCATTTTTAGCGAACTGCAGTGACACGATGAAGTTGCACATCAGCAGAGTTGGGAAAGCAGAAATGGCATTGCCACTTCTTCTGCTTTGTTCTCCCATCTCAGACCTTGGGGACAGAAAACTGAAAAAGCTCTGGGAAGAAGACTGGGTGGCTGAGGTTTCTGGAGGACTCAGCAGAGTGACAGGCACATATCCAGAAAGCAATTCCCAGATGCCTTCGGTAATCCCTGCAGGGCGTGCTCAAGACCAGATCCTGCTTGCAACCACTCCGTTACCCTGCACAGAAACACTCCTCTTGCTTGAGTCTAAATCCTATTAGCTAATGGGCTTGTGTCCTTTCTGGAAGGGAATTATTGCTCTTCTGTGCCCCTGGGTTGTATTGCTGGAAAGAACCTGGGAGTTGTGGTGGACACCAGGCTGGGTGTGAGCCAGTAGTCACATAACAGAGGTCAACGGTTGCTGCTTGGGGTGTGAAGATTGGGATCTTCAGGCATGAAGAAAGTTTTCTTCTTTCACTCTTGATGTCCAGCAAGCCTTTCTGCCCACGCTCCTGGGAGCCAGCACAGAGACCCACCTGGCTAATGCCTGGCGTCTGCCCCACAGGGCTTTGGTTGTTTCCAAGCAGCGTGCGAGCGAGCGCTGGCCAGATGTGGGTGATGATACTGGGTGACCGGTTGCACTGACCCAATTCGCAGCCTGCCCCTACATGGTGACACTACCCAAACACACCAGCCAATAAAAACAACCTGCAAGTAAAAGAACAGAGCTGTGGCACAGGGTTGTTCTAAGCAGGCTGATTTTGTTTAGTGCCCTATGGAAAACGCAGAAATTAATGGGATTTTATAGAATCTTTCGAGGTCTCAGGTAGCCACTGCTAGAGACAACCCAGAAATCTATTTTCCGTTATTGCCCATCTGTAGGCAAGCTATTGTTTAAATGAAGTGACTTGCAGGCATCTGACTGAAGGCCAAGAGAACTAGCCCCCCTCAAACCTCAAAAACCACAGTGCAGGGTGTGACTCTGAGAAGGAAATTCCCAGAATCTGATTCCCAAGTGCCACGTCGTGCTCCAGCCCCGCCGAGAGCACCAGAGCCCGTGTGCGCGACCTTCCCCGCCGCGGAGGAAGGTGCTGGAAACTCAACTTCTGGAGCGGAGGGGTCCATGTGTTAGCAATCAGGGAGGAATGTGAGGAATGCTGTAAGCAGTTCGATACGTTTGGGCACAGGCATGGCATTCCCCTGAGCCTGGGGTGGATTTCAGCCTGCACTCGAGGGGGGGTGGGTTCCTCCGCAGGGGTTTCGTCCAATCTGGCTTTCATTGTGGGGATGTTTGGATCTGCGTTTATCGTGAACGCTTCAGGGGAGGTAAAGCAGACAAATTGTGCATTCCAGAGGCAGTAAAAGCTGCTCTGCCTCTCTCTGTTTCCTACTTTGGGGAGTAAAGATATTTTAGGAGTCGTTTGTGAGTGACTGTTTAGATGGTAGCAGTCGGTAAGCAGACAGAAAACCCGCCTGCAAACTCCACTGCTGATGGCTGGCAAAACAGCTGGGGCCGCTGATCCTTTAGAATAAATTGTAGACCTAATCCCATCCAACCCAATCATGGGAAAAGTTAACCAGGGTGAGCTGTCACTGTCTTTTTTTCCTAGAACTTTGGTCTTTGCTACCCTGGAAAATCCTGACAAAGCATTTACAGGCCTTTAACTTCTTGGTTGAAAGACGTTCTTCTGCGCTCCACATCTGCAGGGGGTTCTAGCAGTGCCAGATGTGGAGATAAGTCAGATGCTGATGGGGCTTTCAAGGCTTTGGGGATCACGAAGCAAGAAATGGGACCTGGCTCTGTGCAGGACCAGGAACTGTCGTTGCCAATTAGTTGGAAAGAGCTCCCAAAATTTCTCAGCCTCACTAAGCCTTACCCCTTGCTGAATGGCCTGTAGGGAAGAGCTCTGACAGACAGACGCTTCCTAGCTCCCCCTGTCTCTGGGCAGCCCTCCCAGATCCGCCCTACGTGATCGCTTTCCCAGGGCTGATTAATCGTCGCGAGGGGCGTCGGGTGACGCGTGCGCTGGAAACGCGGGGCCTTTTCCCAGCGAGACCGGTCTCATGTCTGACAATCCGGGCAACGCTTTGAAGCCTCGAGCTTAGTTTCCTTAATGATTAAGCTTTCATCTAAATTTGGCCTGATCTCTGGCCGCGGAGCAATAGGAAGGGTAGCAGACATCGCGACTAATTCAAACCACACCAGCAATGCGTGGATTAAATGTACAGCACATGTGAATGCAAAGCTCTGAGACTTCCCAGTCCACTCCTCCTTCCTCTCAGGCTTCCTCCAAACAAGGCGTAAACCACATAACTATCCTTGTTGGACACTTCGGAGTCCTACTACCTTTTGGACAGACGTTTCTCTTGCACTGGCCCCAGCTCTTGCCTGCTTGGAGCTGGTGTCGCTCGCACGGAGGAGGCACAAGCGCGGAGCATCCACTCGCGTACGCGCTCTCCGAGCTGCCAAGTCACGGCCCCTCCTACCCCTGGCAGACACGAACTGTGGTGTACATGCTGAAAAACAGTTTTCACATAGCTTGCTATAACCTCAGGCGCTTGCAATTTGAGTTGTCACATCTTACAAAGGAAGAATGTGTTGTTCCAGGCGTTTTGGTAACGAATGAAAGCTGTTTGACCTGTCTTTGTGACTCGACGTTGAGCAGTAAACCTCCCCTTTTGGGCTCTTCTCCTTCAATACCACATTCCTTAAAGATTGAATAGTGGTGAAACAGTTAAAGCCAATGCTGGCTTTGTGTCTACATCAGGATAAACTTCCCAACTCTTATTTATTGCTATTGTTTTCCTACAGTGCACTGGTCACATTCAATGTGTCATCATCTAGTGTGAACGCTGAACCCTTAACACAGAGAGAAGAATAGATGATACGTGCTTTTCTTCTCAGATTTCTTTAAAAACCCTCTTCTATTAAATGGATCTCACCAATAAGGCCACATAGTAATTGGAAAAGGAAGAGAAATATCATACAAGTTGATGGTTTTTCTTCCACCAAAGAAATTTTATCCCCCCAAATATCTCAGAGGTCTTTTGACACGAAGGTATTCTGTTTATTAGGCAGCCCGGAATTTGAAAAGGGAGCAGTAATCTAAAAGAATCGTAGAACGGGCATGAAAATATTCGAAAGGTGTAGTGTTCTAAAAGGAAGGATTGTTTGGCATGATAGAGTAATTCAAGAAATGGAGATAGCAGGAAACTCGCCCTTACTGGGAAGTCAGCAGTCTCTGCATTTAACTTGAACGAGATGGATGCTTAACATCACCCTTAGAATGTTCTGGACATCGTTCCGGGAGGTGTTCACCTCCTGTCACCCCCAGTCTTGTTGCATCGCCGTGTGTGACATTTCCCTGCTTCCCTCCCCAGTCCAAACCTGCAACGTGAGGTGCATGAACGGCGGGAGCTGCAACGAGGAGTCCTGCCTCTGCCAGAAAGGCTACACGGGAACCTACTGTGGGCAGCGTAAGTACGGAATTTCACTCTAAATATATACATATAAATATACATATGTGTGCATATTATATGTCATTTCTCCTGAAATAGTTTTTGATAAACAGCGTATTCTCTGGGAATGGGCTTTTCGTGGGAAACCTTCATTTTAGCTCACATGATGTCTTCTTTCAATTAGAAGTAAAACAACAAAAAAAACCCCCCAAACGAGCCAACATTTTTTGATTATAAATTATGCCTGGTTACATTTGGGTTGTGTGTCAATTTTTCGTTCTGTTTGTTTGGCAGCACTGACTTTCTACAGGGAAGCCTCAATATAGTAATTAAAAGAGATTTTAGAACGTTTTATGACTTGCTTTTCTCTTTTGTTACAGCAGCCATACCTTGCATAGGGCGAAATTTAATTTTTACCCTTAGTTTACTACGGGGAAATATTATATTTAGTAATTTTAAATCATTGCCCGTGCACATTGTAGAGGTAACAACCAAATGACTTAGGTGTTGTCTTGAAGGAGTGTCTAGTAAGCGAGTATGTACAATAATTTTGGAAGAATCTCTGATCGAGTGGAACTCTCCAGGCAAATTTCAAATCCCCGTATCGATGTGAGAATCACCAAAGTTCTCAAGGAAGTCGCTGAGAATTTTTTTTAAAAGTTCCCTTAAGCTTATCCTCGGCTACGACTGATCCGTTTCTGCTGAAAGTTTCCAAAAAGTTCAACTAAATGCAGACGCGCCATATGGAAAATTTCATTGTGAACCGCTAAAGCTTGGGAAAATTGTAAGTAAGAGCAACCCGAGGCTTATAATGGAACGTGCTAGGCAACCTTAATTACGTGCCGCTACCAGCTCCACCTCTAATATCCTCGGTAGAGTTCTCCTAATGGTTCAGATATTGGCAAGACATCACTGACAGGGCGGGGAATAGTGGAGAGTCCCGCTGGCAGCGTCCCAGCGGAGCAGAATTCGGCTCCCTCGGCTCAGCAGTGGGTGCAGCCTTTGCAGGCTGTGAAACGCAGCAGTACCTGGTCTTGCTGCAGCTCGGGGCTTGGCACTGGAGCCACGTTGAGGAGGTTGCTGTGGGTCTCCCCTCCCACGAGACTGTGATCTTGTCACCGGTGGTATTAGGCAATTGAGTAGCGCAGGGAGTGAAGCTCTGCAGAGGAGCTTTAGGAAGCATCATAACGATCTCGTTAGTGATTACAGCGGCTGAGATTTTAATAGGTCAGCCAACAGTTGCTCAGGTCCTGTGCAGAAGTGTTCCTACGTCTTGCTCAGTCAGCTCAGCCCAGGATCTGAGCAGCGACCTGCTCCTCTCGCTTCAGTCACAGAATCACAGAATGTTGGGATTGGAAGGGACCTCTAGAGATCCTCAAGTCCAACCCCCTGCCAGAGCAGGGTCACCCAGGGCAGCCCCACAGGAACGCGTCCAGGCGGGTTGGAAAGTCTCCAGAGCAGGAGACTCCACACCCTCTCTGGGCAGCCTGGGCCAGGGCTCCGGCACCCGCACAGCCAAGAAGTTTCTCCTCATGTTGAGGTAGAACCTCCTGTGCTCCAGCTTGCACCCATTGCCCCTTGTCCTGTCACTGGACATCCCTGGACAGAGCCTGGCTCCATCCTCCTGACACTCCCCCTCGATGTATTTATAAGCATGACTGAGGTCACCCCTCAGCCTCCTCTTCTCCAAGCTGAACAGCCCCAGCTCCCTCAGCCTTTCCTCACCAGGGAGATGTTCCACTCCCTCCATCATCTCCGTGGCTGCACTGGACTCTCTCCAGCAGTTCCCGTCTCTCTTGAGCTGAGGGGCCCAGAACTGGACACAAGATTCCAGATGTGGCCTCCCCAGGGCAGAGCAGAGGGGCAGGAGAACCTCTCTGGACCTACCAGCCACCTCCCTTCTAACACACCCCAGGATGTCATTGGCCTTCTTGGCCCCGAGGGCACACTGCCGGCTCATGGTCATCCTGCTGCCCACCAGCACCCCCGGGTCCCTTTCTCCTACACTATTGACTGCACGTTTTTGACTACAGGCAGCAGCTCTAATTTTAAGTCAACGAGTACTCGCGTGCTGATCAGACTGGTTCGTCTTTGCTTTGGGTACGTGGGATTAAATGGCTGCGTAGCCTCACGTTTCACTGCTGTCATACGCTAAACATTTGCCTTTATGCAGTATCTCGTGTGTATCGGTTCGTCTTGACCTCAACGTTTAAATCCCAACGCTGACCTCAATGAACTGAGATTCCAGAGCACAGGAAATCCTCTCAAGTGAAATAAGAGTTTATGGCCTTTTTATAAATGGGTTCATTCATAAACAGGATGTAATTTTCCAGGAAAAAATATACGTTCATTGCTTGGGGGCGACTCCTGACGGGGGAGCAAGGAGGAGATATCCCGAGCCCTGCCTGCACCACGCGGCTCACGCTGCGGTTTCACTAAAGGGCAGAAATCACTGATTTCTCTTTCTGTTTGGTTCCAGCTGTCTGTGAAAACGGCTGCCAGAACGGAGGCCGATGCATTGGGCCGAACCGCTGTGCCTGCGTCTATGGATTCACGGGGCCCCAGTGTGAGAGAGGTAAGGAACACGTTTTCGGGATATTATCGCCGACAGAGCGCAAGATCAGGAGTTGTATATTGAAGTATTCATGTGAACTTCTGCTCGATTCCTCTGCCTGGTGATACAACCCGTGATGACAGCCTCATGGCCAAAGCTCTCCCTGGTTACTACATGTGTAGGATGTGAAGTGCTTACTCGCTGCACGGCTCTTCGGGGGTCTCTGGATCCTCCTCACCACTTGTAGCTCTTTGTTAAACACCAACAAACCTCCGTGCTGGGTACAAACAAGGTGGTTTTCTCTTGGGCATTTCCCTGTTTCTGGATAACCTGGAAGTGGCTTGGCTTTTGGGTGAAGGAGGTCAATACCAGGTACCATCAAAAATTAAAACTACTGATGTCATCAATGCTAACAGCTGGTAGTTTCAGACAAACACAGGCCTGAAACCTCAAAAGTCAACATTCCAACCTATGCAAAATGATGGTTTAATACATTATTTACTTGTAAAACCTTGAAAATTAAGAGCGGAACTTAAGGTTTTCCGTGAAAGAACCTTATTTTTGTAAAAATGTTTAGTAGGGAAGCGTGAGCCAACTGTGGTTTGTTGTAAACCTTGTGCAGTTTGGTGCCAGCTGCTCATCCAGTATGAATGGAAACAGCTCCAGTAAGAACCATGATCTTCCCCAGTGAAGAACGCGGCTCTTTGTGCCGTTTGGCTTTGCTGCGTTTTGTCCAGATCAGCTTTAGGCTGGGGCACTGTGGGGATGGCTGAGGTTTTGGCTGAGAGATGAAATTTCTCCCTTTCCCGTTGGCTCGGATGGACATCTCGCGACACCGCGCCGATAGGATTTTTGGCGGGGGTCGGAGGGGCGCAGCGCAGAGATGAAACCCAAACGCGAAGCCAACGTGCAAACTCCCAGGATTAAGATCAAAGCACCCTGGAAATATTCTGCTTTTCTGCCTTCTCCCTTTCCTGAGATCAGGCTAAGTCTGTTTAACTCCATGTCCAAGGGTTGGACTGTTCTTGCCTTTAATGTTTTTCTTTTTTCCCCAAGTTGGGGATTCTTGGCGACGTGATTTAGAGGGTGAGATAGGAATAACAGTCGGTTTCCGGTAGCCCAGGCATCAGTCAGCCCAGCTCGAGCGGCAGCCAGCGGGAACAGGCAGGGCTCAGCCTGGTTGTGAAACCTTCCCTGGGTTGCAAAAGGATCTGCTTGAACCTCGTGGTGCAGGTGCCCCCGTAAAAGGCCTCTGCTGTGTTTGAGCCTCACGTTTATTGGATGCAGGGAGGGGAAAAGCTCTTTAAAAGCCTCCCCAGACATTTACTGAAGTAACCTTGCGTTGTTCCAGTCCCTTTTGTCCCCTCCTGCGAGCAGAAATCTTGGCTGAGCGCTGCTTTTATATGTTCTTTAAGCCCTCTCCCTGCCTTTTTCTACACACAGATGTGCTTTGCTTTCGTTCTGGAAAAGGTATCGTGGTAACAGCCTTTCTCTTTTGAAGGCTCTGCCTTGCAAGACTCCTTCCCCAAAATCCTTAAGCCCAAGCTCCAGGAATGTGTCTGCAGAACGGCTTCATTTCTTTCTAGCTCGTGGGGATCTGAAGTGTTTGAGATTCATGAATTAATACGGCCATTGGCTGTGTTTGGGGGGGAAAAAAAAAAAAAGCTGGAAATTTCTTAGAGAAACTCCTGGCTGCGACAATGCCAGAAGGGACTGAAAAATCCGACTGTCCTGACCCCGCGTGCGTAGCGGGTAGGAGAGAGAGTGGAGGAGGCAGGGAAGGAAGGGGGCTGAGCAGGGGCAGACTTTGGAGACATCTTGTAACGTATAAAATTCTTTAAATAAAGAGAGCATTTTTACAAAGCCTTTAGAGATTTGCTTTAGTCCAGACTTGTACTGAGAGACAAAACAAGCTCTCCAGCTGTGTATACACGGCTCTTCCCTGCCAAGACAAACAGAGCGCTTGGCTTTGCTAAGAGATGTTAGAAATGACACTTCTCAGAGAGGCTCCTGGCTGGGCAGGCTGGGAGCTTGCAGCCAGGTGAGGTGGTTGTGACTGACCTACCCGGAGTAATTAACGCGGCGGCGAAGAACTTCAGCCTTCCGAGGAGCGAACGAATTCCCGCTCCGTCGCTAGGCTTGTGAAGCTGAGGTCCCCGAGCAGCGCGCTCACGGGAGATGCGACCACCGCTGGATTTCTGCTCGTTGTCTCCGTGGGAGGCAGCCCTGGTACTGGGCGTATGTACAGGCATCCTTGGGAGGCTTCAGGAACAGGAGACTCGAGGAGCGGGCTTGGAAGCCACACATATCATTTATAGCTCTCAGTTTAGCTCCGATTCTTGTTCCTAAAGAGTTTTTTTTCTGAAGAAAGGTTACTTCAAAGCAGAGCCTGAAACGCACTGGCTTCCCACGCAGGCAGCAGAAGTTTCAGCCCAGGGCTCAGCGGTGATGCGCTCATAGCACGGGTGGGCACGTGGTGGAGTTTTCTGGAAATTCCTCGGATTCCTGCCTGCATCTCTGCTAATGCCACTTACCTCGAGTGAGACATCATTCACTCCCTTCCTTCCCACGTGGAGCAGCTACTATGACGTTTCTCATGGAAATAAAACCAAATTGTGTTTTTAACAAGAAGGTTGGGTTCTACTTCCCTGTGCATGTGCTGGACCCCCCCTGCCCTGCGCAGATTCGCTCTAGACCTCGAGGGGTAGATGCACCCACCTTAGAGACGATCACAGCGCAGAGGAGGAGGCTTCACAGCCCGAATGCAGCCACAGATACATCTGATTACAGATTTATTTAGGGCTTTAATTTGACTTAATGTTGCTACAACCATAAAAAGAGATCATTTTCCTTTGGAACGGTAATAAATTAATGCTAAGCAGCAGCTTCTGCTGCCGCGCGCTCGACAAGCTGCACGTTCCCGGCTTAGGGCTGCAGTAAGGGGCTGCTTTGTAATGGAAGGGATCTAACTGCCTTCACACTTCATTCAGGAAATACTCCAGAGGTAAATACCTTAATAGCGAGGTGCTCAAAGGATTTTAGCATCATTTCCTCTCTGTACTTGACATCTTTGGGGATGAAGAACCAGTGGACGTATTGTGTAACCTTACGTCATTGTCGGAGGAGCAGCTGCGGTACAGAAAAACTGAATCCCTGGAGAGAGAGGCAAATTTTTGTTTTTAAATAGTTTTACAGAAAAATTAAATGTTTTGATGCCATATCTCTGATTTCACCCTCCTTCAAGCAGGGAAAAAAATGCTGTAAAAAATTAAGGTTTGACACGGGTGAAGGTGTGGAAGCTCCTCCTGTGTCGCAGGGATGAGATTCAATTTGTGGTTTTTTTCCATCCAAACACTGAAGTCTTTGCTGGCAGTTGCTACCTCTCATGAAAGAAAGATGTCTTTTACACTGGAAAAAAGAGATTTTTAGAGTAACATTCTTGATCTTTGTGGAGACTGTCTGTGGTTCCTGTGGTTTGTCTCCTTTATGGATTTATCACCATTATTCTGCTTACATTTAGATACAGCCTTTTATATTTTAGCGTGTACAGAACATAAGGATCTCCTTTGATGTGCACTCAGGGAGGATTTCTGAGTCTCCGTAACTCGTCTGTGTCTCTTGATTTGTAAAGTTTCGGAAGGATTTGATGTCTCCTTTTTTAGGGGTGGGCAGCCTGTGAACCTGGGGTTCCTTATAACTCAGAGAATTCCAGTCTTGGAAGAAATTTCCATTAACAGACTAAAGCAAGTCTCCAGATTACCATTTTTTTTATATGCTATATCAATTTCTCAAAGAGCCTGACTGTACAGGACAACATTTCCTCTCATTCTCGTAATTTTATTTGATTACTGTCAGTCTCACTGCCACTTGTCCATTGGCCTGAAATATTGAAGCACTAGAAGAACCGCGTAAGGAGGATTTTCATATCTGTAGGCGATTAACAGCAAGTATTAATTAATTCTGGTAGTCGGCCTTGTGTAAAGGAAAGAGAAATCCAGAACAATCTCTACGCTCCCTCCAGCCATTGCTTTTCTAGTGACAGACACCCTGGGCACCTCAGATGGATGCCAGTGAACAAACCGAGCTTTAATCCACTCGGATTTCCAGCTGCTGGGAATATTGCAGAATACCCCATTATTCTTGCTCGTAAATCCTCTCCAAACCCTCGCTCCTGAGAAGAGTTATTAAGAGCGGCTTTGTCTCAGCTTTTCTGTTTCCTCTTCGTAATGATTTTTTTTTTTCCCCCTCCCCAAGTTTTCGGCCTAATTTGGAGGCTTAGGAGGAACGAAGCAGCCGCACAGGACGTTTCTGATCGCCCAAAAGCCATAGCAGGAGGCAGCCAACAGTAACGTGGTCCCTTTTCTCGCTCCCGTCTAATTCGGGTCACAGTCCTGAACTTCCAAAATGCTGCTCCTGGTGACCTCATCGGTGTGGATGTCCGTATTCCATACCTTTAGCTTTTTAATAAAAGGCTGCACTTACAAAAACATCTCTCGTCCTTGCTGGAAACCACGTGTGCAGCTGTTTTTTTTTTCCCGGTGCTCTGCTAATCCAGATGTTAGGACATAAAGCAGAACTCGTAGCTGAGCTTTGTGACGGAGCTCCTTCTCCCCAGCCTGTCTCCAGGGGTGAGGTATAAGCTCCCTTTTCTCTGCATCGTGGTAGAAAAAGCATTTTGATAATCGACTGTAGTCCGAAGGGCTTTGTCATCCACTGCTGTAACTTGCCTACACTTATGCAGAAAGGTCTGGCAGCAATTTTTCCGTGAATGGCATTCACCCTGCGCTCAGCTGTAGGTTGCCATTTTCCTCCTTCAGACGGGTTTACTTGATAAAATAATTACAGCTCAGCGGAACCACATTTCCCTCTGCTCTCCGCAGAAAGCCAGCCAGAGTCTGCTGGGAGTGCTGGTGGGATGTAGACACATCCTGCACATATAATTTTCCTGCAGGCCCATGGGCTTTATGGGACAATCTTTAATGAGACAATCACATACTACTTTTCCCCTGCCAGAGGGTGGGCAGCACTCCCAAAGTGCAGCTACTTAATGGCTTTGTTTGCTGCTTGGTGTTCAGCGTGTGGCTGAGAGGCCAGTTCCCTGCGCACAGTGGGAACCAGCCTCTGGAATCAGAATTAATTTCCTCCAGAGACCTTCATGGAAACAGCATTCCCAACACTCAGGTGCTGGAGAGGGTACAGAAGTGGCTGCCAAGCTGGTAAAGGGCTTAGAACATAAGTCTTATGAGGAAAGGCTGAGGGGTTTGGAGGTTGGTCTATTCTCCCTCGTAGAGAGTGATAGGACGAGGGGAAATGGATTTAAATTGTACCAGGGGAGGTTCAGGTTGGACATGAGGAAGAATTTCTGTACTGAAATGGCTGTCAGCCTTTGGAAGAGGCTGCCCAGAGAGATGGTTGAGTCCCCGTCCCTGGAGGGGTTTAAGAGACGGGTGGATGTTGCGTTGGGGGGAATCATTTAGGGGGTTGATAGGTCTGGGACAAAGGCTGGACTCGATGATCTTCTAGGTGTCTTTCAGCTGATACGATTCTCTGATCCTATGAAATCCAATAGGAATGTTTTGACTGGGATTTCCTAAAACTGCTTGTCCTGGGTACAAACCTGTTTCTGCCTGAAGAGGTAAAATTTGGCAGAGGTACAAGTGATAGTGCAGAGGCAAAGCGTCGGCTTTGCCGCTGAGAAAGAGGAGCCTCTGAGTCAGCTGGAGGTGAGTGAGCCCAGGAGGAGGCTGGAGCATCACACATTGGGACCTCCTGGTCCCTGCAACTGGCACCTTGTTGCCTGCCCAGGGTTGGGCAAGAAGGTGGCTGCCTTCTCTTCTGACCCTTGGACGTGGTGACACGTGGCTTCCTCTCATTCCTGCACCTCCAACTGACCCGGCAGCGATTCGAAAGCCCACAGCGTTCTGAGCCCGTGGTCTCTTCCAGGACGGGGCGGACCCAGTGTGACAGTGCTGCCCCAACCCTTCCAGACATTTCTACAACTGCTGGAACTACTGGCCCCACGTGTGTGTTTTGTGCCTCAGATACTGCTGGAGCGGAGAGCCCTTGGACGAGGGTTGCGCACGGAGCTCTCTATCTCAGGTTTCATCAGGCTAAGGCTTTGACAGGAAACTGTAAAAATAGGACAGGAAAACTTAAAAAAGTTCTCCCTTTACTATTTCCTTTGAATATGTTTTTTCAGCACTTGGAATGTCTGGCCTTATAAACTGCCCCAGCCAGCTTTTTCTTTTCAGCAAAAGTCCAAACAGTTAAACGTCAGGAATGTGGCTGTGTTTGTATGAGGTAAGGAAATGACTAGGTGGAGAAAGTATTCCATGAGAAAGGAGCCCTTTACGGAGACCCTCATGCTGTTCTCCCTACACCCACCCACCGACGCTGTCACGTACGGACTCGGCCCGAGAGGCTCAGCGGATATTTCGAGCTGCAGGGCGCGCCGAGACCTGCGACCGACGTCGCAAAACCTCCGCGGTCCCGCTTGGCGAGCCGGAAGCAATCGCCGGGTTTTCGGTTGGCTCCGTTTGGTTGGCTTTTTCGGATGCTGGGCGCTTCCCCGTAAGTTCTTGGTGAGCAGGGCATGAACTGCTCCATTAAGCGTTTAATGTGCCCATTATCAGCTCTCCCAGGAGGTCCCAGCCAGCCTTTGCGGGCTCTCTAGGGAACAAGCAGCCAGAGTTTGTGTGGGAAGCATTTTGGGGAGTTGTTTGCAGAAGGATCTGCCAGATTAGTGCCTTGCCTCGCTTGCATCGGCCCCCGCTCGCTCCGGGAGCCGTTCGTCTCGCTCCAAAAGCCCAGAAGGCTACAGACAGAGAGAATTGCGCGGCGGCGGGGGGACACACCGTGCCTCCTGCTGATGGAAAGCGTTCGCGATAAAGAGAAAATTCAATATCGGGCTTGATACCCGCTCTCCTGTGCTCAGTCGCTGTTAGAAAACCACGTGGAAGGCGGCCAAAGCCTGGGGCATGTGTTGGGTGACCTCATCCCAGCGAGGTCTGCACCTCCCCGGGGGTTTACTCACAGGCAGCGTTTGTCCTCGCTGTTTGAAGAAAAAGCCTTCAGCGAAAGCATTGTTTATTGTGAGAAGGGGTTTGATTTTGAGCAAAGAGAAAGCTCCTCTTCCTTGCTGCTCTCTTTATTTATTTTGTGAAAGAAGGAATTCACCCGGCCCGTGGCCTGTCTCACGGGGGGACTCCGGCCAAAGGGAGAAAAGGCTGAAAGTCGGGGTAGGAGAGCAGCGGAGAGCTCTGCAGTCACCTCCCTTCCAGCCTGGACCCCTCACATCTGCTTACACAGCAGATTCGTGTTTCTGGGAAGGAGGAAAGTCGCGCGATTGTTCGTGCTTCTGCATCTTTGCCCCGGGGATCCGAGTTCCCGTCGCGAGCGCCGCCTTACCCGGGGACACCCAGCTGGGGAGGTGCGTGTCGCAGAAGCCTTTTTCTCATGGAATTTTTCAAACAAAATGCTTCTCTTCAAGAAAAAAACCCAAAAAGAATCGGTTGGACTCGATCTCGTCCAAGCAAAAATGATTCTGTGGAAAGGTCTTGATCCAAAATTACCAATTTTCCCAAAGGGATCTAGTTAAAAGGGATTAAAGTGTTAATGTGAAATGCCTTTTTTTTTTCCCCCCCCTCACAACAAAACAGTAATTTAAAGTGGACATGAAATATAGCTGTAAATATTGCGGGTTCAGATACTGTTTTAATTCAGGGGTTGCGAAACGCTTGGAAAATGCCCTCGGTTATGGGAGAGCTCGGTTTCAGCGCTCCTTCAAAGAAATCAGGCTGCGTTGCTGCAATTAACATTTCCATGCAAAATAATGGCCTTGAGTTATGCCGAGTACCCCAGGGGAACGTTCCCTGCTAAAGATTTCTGTTGTTTCCATTTAGCATCGGGGAAAGCGAGCGATAGAGAAGGTGCCTTCCAAATGTTGGACGGGAATCAGCGATAACCTCGGAGCGGTAATTTTAAATAGTCGGAACCCGATTATTCTTTTTTTAATGAGTCCAAGCTACATTTCTGGCATAAATTACAGCCGTGGCTGTCAGAAAGTGGCCACGGTGCTCTTTGTTACCTCCTGTAGGAGGTGAGGCGGGTTCTGGCAAGGTGAACCAGAAGTACTTGAACCCATGTACTCAACTTCAGTGTCCCACTTCAACGTCCCACCCTTCCAGCGGGGCTCCAGGCAGCATGTGGGTGAAGGCAGATGTCCGCAGCAATTGTGAAGCCTTCCTCCGCTTACGTCCTAGACTCACTATTTAAAAGAGTTAAAAACATCTCCAGGGATGTTTTCAGGAAGCTGCTTGCGAGTGGAGTGGCGTGGCGCAGCGTAAGAGCACGTGGAATGCCAGGGATCCCACCTGTTAGCTCCCCGAGGGTTTGCAGCTTGGAATTGTCAGCGACGACAATTCCTCCCTAGTGGAGAGTGACAGGACGAAGGGAAATGGATTTAAATTGCGCCAGGGGAGGTTCAGGTTGGATATTAGGAAGAATTTCTGTACTGAAAGGGCTGTCAGCCATTGGCACAGGCTGCCCAGGGAGGGGGTTGAGTCCCCGTCCCTGGAGGGGTTTAAGAGACGAGTCGATGTTGCTTTGGGGGACTTAGTTTAGTGGGCTGATAAGGCTGGGCCAAAGGCTGGACTCGATGATCTTCAAGGTCTCTTCCAGCTGAAACTATTCCATGATTCTATGACCGTTCATTAGTGTGTGTGTCAGGGGAGTTTCCTAACGATCTCCGTGACAACCCGGCAAACATGGAAACTGGGAATGAGGTCTGTTCATGCTTCCGAGCACATCTGGGGCTTGCATTGGCTGCAGGATTGAGAGGACTCATCCTAGCCCCACTATGGCTCTGCAGCATCCACCAGTCCCTGGTCCAGGCTAGGTGATGCTTCAAAGCCATATGTTGGGAGAGGCGAGCGTTTGAAAGCAAAGAGAAACGAGTCAGATTTCTTGTGGTTAATGGAAACACGTTGACGCTTCCACCCTGATTCCGTGGTGCCTTTTGCAATTTGAGCGCTCTCGCTCCCCGCTGGCTGCTCAAGACGAGTAGGTGTGAACAGTAACCTAATCTAACTCTACGGCGATAAATCCACCGACTGAACGTGCTGAGCACGGTGTGCTTGGAGTTTAATAAGGCAAGAAAGGAAAATGGGGTCAGTGCATGGAGAGGAGCTGCCCTACGCTGTGTGTTTAGTGTTTGCTTTTGCTGTATTTGGAGAGGTGGAGTCAGGCAGGGAGCTGGCACGTTGCTTTTTGCAGCGACAAGTGAATGGGAAAGGCCCAGATGTGCGTGTGTTAAAAATCCCTTCTCCAGAGGTGAAGAGATTCGGAAAAGATCAAGCCTAATCCAGTATTTCTTGCTGTCTCTCTGGTGAGAACTTCACCTGCAGGTGGAAGGGTAGAACCCATCCACATCCTCCCGTTTGACACCGTTAGCATAAGGCTGAGTGAGCTTGGAAGAGGGCACAGGAAGAAATCTCAGCTTTCAGCAAGGAAGCCACCTCCTCTTGCTTTTTGTAAGAAATGTACCTGCAAAGACCGAATTTGTGAAGGATGTCTACCTGCCACAGGGTTCCTGGAAGATGGGATCCCGTACACGGACTGTCAAAGGGCTTTAGACATCTCCTAAGCCTGCATATTTCCTTAATAAAATTTGATTGGTGCCTCATTAAAAATTTAATAATTTGACCATTAAAATTAGCAACAGATGGGAGCTGGAACGCAGCCAGGCTTTCTGGACTCCAGACTGCAATTTCCTTGGCTCCGTTCCCTCCAAAGAAGTAATCTACATATGAAAAATCTATTTTTGTCGGTTATTTGTTTAATGGGGCGCGTTCTCCTTACAATCGCGCTTTCATTATCAATCGCAGGGAATTCTTGCTGCGTCTCATCCGGCCGTGCCTCAGCAGGATAATGTGGGAGGTGCGAGTGGAGCCCTTTCCTCTCTGCCTCAATTTTTGGGTTACGCATTGAACCCGACCTTCTAAGTCAACCAGAGCCCTTTGTAGGTACGACCACTACGACATCAGCCACGCATCCTTCTCCCTGCTCCTTTTTGACTAGGAAAAGGGCAAAGCAAGCCCTCTTTACGAGGTGCTTCTGCACCTTATGCGATGAGTTTGTGTCTCAAAGCTCCGGCAGCGTCCACAAGCCAATATTTGGAGAGCAGTAGGGACAGGGCAATCCTATGAGCTACAAACCCCTGTAGCTCCCCGGCTTTGACAATTCACAGCATCCTTTGTTAGGAGAATTCCTCATAACGTATTTATTCCCTGAAGAACCACTTTCCTCAATTTATTTGGAGCCAGCAATGCTTGTTACCTGCTTGTGATGCCTCCTGGTCTTGGCTCTGCAAAACAAATCGGTTTTCCCTGAGACTACTCATGGGTTTTGTACCCTCCCCCAGGTGTTTCTCTTTCAGACCTAACTCCTGCAGCTGCTCCTCGTACATAAACTCTTCTACAGGTTTAAGTGCTCTTTTCTGAGCCTTTCCCCATTCTGCTTGCTGAGCTGGAGGCAAGAACTGCAAGCTGCCCTCGGGATAGAAGTAAAGTGTGAGTTTAGCCGTGATGCTCTTGCTTTTGTTCTGTATTCCTTTCCAAACGCTGTAGTAGAGTCTGTTAGGGGTTTTTTTTTTGTCTTTTCCGAGCCCGTAACTCCATTTAAATAGAGTCACAAAGTAGTTCTTTGAGTATGAGCGTTGAGAAGATGTAAATTGTTCACTGGTGTGGTTATAAAGAGCTCTCCTGGGTCTTTTCCTTGAGGTTGAAAATTTGAGCGAGAAGAGCCTTTCGGTTTTATAAAAAAAGACGTTGGGTGAGAAAGCAACTCAAGTGTTGTTGATTTCTTTTCTAGGAATGTAGTAGAACAAACTAAAACATTAAAACTTGGCGTGGTAGGAGACGTTAATGAGGACCATGTGCTTTGCTATCTTGTTAAAATTTGGGTCAAAAAAGCGCAATGATGATTATTTGGTAACTCACCATTTCAAACACAGTTGTGTCGTTCTGTTCTGATTTCCAAACAAAGGCATTTTTGTGAGATCACATCTCCTTTCTACTCGTGTAGCTTCAAAATCATTTTTTTCTTCTCAAATCCTTCTCGCTGTTTACCTTGCGGTGACATCCACAGACCAAACTTCTTTCGACACTTTTATCAGCGTTAGTTTTTAAGCATTACTCTACTCCCAACTGCTCGAGAAATACAAATGAGAGGAAGCATTAAGCTGGAAAGAAGCAATTACTGTGCAAATTGATTCCTTCCCAGAGATGAAAGAGGCTTTCCTGCGTGGTTTCCATATAGCTTATGTGGGTTCATCATGCAAACATACCTGATGGGAGAAAGGTTTCTGTCTCAAACCATCTATTTAATGGTTTTCCTTGGTTTTCATTCGTTGCACATGTGTGTCAGGGTTTAAATAGAAGGGAGCTCTTTGCAAAGGTTGTGCGTGGAAAGATTCGTATCTGGGAACTTGCAGGCTAAGAAAAGGAGCTGTGATTTGTTGAGTGTCTATGTTATACCGAGACATTTCGAAGAATCACGGGATGGTTTGGGTTGGGAGGGAGCTTAAAGCTCATTTCATTCCAACCCCCCTGCCACGGGCAGGGACACCTCTATCGCACCAGCCCAGTTGGCTCCAAGCCCCGTCCAACCTGGCCTTGGACACTTCCAGGGATGGGGCATCCACAGCTGCCCTGGGCAACGTGTGCCAGGGTCTCATCATCCCCACAGAAAAGAATTTCTTCCTAGTATTTCTGGAAACATTTATGGAGACTAAAGGATTAATCTTTAGATGGGGGTGCGAGTGCTGCCCCTGGCTCAGGATTTAGGTATAACCACCCTCTGCACAGGTTTTTTGTCGCTTCACGTGTCAAATCCTGATGTTTCATTGCAAAGACAGCCGTAGGCTAATCTGGGTACCGAGGCAGGGATTTGGGTTCACAGTCGTTTGCTAATTACTGGGCACTCCAACATCAAAATTCCTTAAGCAACTTTGCAAATCACAGCCAGACTATCTGAAATTACTGCTGTTTGACCAGCACCTAACTTCCTTAGACAGTTCACGTGGAATTTTCTGGTCTGACAATAACATGGTTAAAGGTCCTTTTTCCAGCCACAGATCAAACACTTGCATGCGATCATCTATTCCCAGCAGAAGGAAAAAACCCTCTAGTTTAAGAATTTTGCTTCCTGACGAATGCCTGCTGTGCTAATATCCCTAATCAAGGGTCATGAGAGCCCAGGCAGTGGCAAACCCACATTCCTCAGTGCAAACAAGCCCTTCAAAACCTGTTTGGTTTTAAGGGGTGGGAGGATCCTTGGTGGGAATGGGAAACAGGCTGGTTGTTCCTGCAGCATCGGGGTTTTAAAGATCTAGTTAAGATTGCTGGGGGCCCTTTGAGAGTTAACCAAAGAAATTAATCACAAAATTAATCACAATGACGTGTGTTGTTGCCTTTCCAGAGATCATCAGGGAGCGTAGAAATGCCTTTGCAGGATTTACAGTAGACGTCATGGGGGAAGGTTTGGGAATTCTCTCCCAGAATGTTTTGTGGGTGAGATCGACTTGGCTGGCAAAGTAAGAGCCCTTAGAAGTGACCTGATGGCAAAACCTCTCCGTCACCCTCTATGTTCGTGTTGTATGGACGGTCAGGGCTGTCCACGAGAGAGGAACCATGATCTAGAACCTTTAGACGACCACCTGAAACACACAGCAGAAAGAAGGTCACCACCTCCAGTACTGAGCTCCAGCTTGGTCTTAAATTTGTGTTCTTTTCGTGATTGTGGATTTATTTGTTTTCCCCCAGAACTTGCTGACTTTGCACCTGAATAGCTGTGCTGGTAGGAATGGGAATAGGTGCTCCATGTGTTAGATGGGAAACGTTGTGTTTGTGTCTTGACGTGGGTGTTATTCTTCTCCCTCAGACTATCGTACTGGTCCTTGCTTCAGCCAAGTAAACAACCAGATGTGCCAGGGCCAGCTCAGTGGGATCGTCTGTACCAAGACCATGTGTTGTGCCACCATTGGACGAGCCTGGGGTCACCCGTGTGAGATGTGCCCTGCCCAACCTCACCCCTGCCGCCGAGGTTTCATTCCCAACATCCGGACTGGAGCCTGCCAAGGTAGGGGCCATGAACACCTGCAGGGTGTTCCCTCATCCAGCCTCACGTGCACTGGAGGGGCGAGTGATGAAGGCCTGCCAGGACCCCCAGTGCAGAGAAGAGCTCTCTCGCCGCTTTGCGAATTCCGTCACTGTGTGTCACAGAGCGTCACCTTGGACCTTGGGTCTCCTGTAGGATCCTGGTTCTTGGGTGACACCCTCCATCCCACAACATGTAGTGGATCAGGCTAGTGTTTCTCTGGGTTTAAAACTAGGCTACAGCCTTCTGTATACCCTCGTTCCGGGGTCCTTTTTCTGTTCTTCACCTCATCTCTAATGTAATCTGATGGGTAATTGCACTACGAAAGGTAAATCTACCTAGAGCCTACGTAGGCTCTACCTACTTGGAGCCAAGCTTCTCCTTCCTCACAGCAGTCCCACCCTGTTGGTTTTGGATGGCCATCTGTTGCAATGGCTGCAGTTCCTAATGCCTTTACTCTTCTTCCTGTAGACGTGGACGAATGTCAAGCCATCCCTGGCCTCTGTCAAGGTGGTAACTGCATCAACACGGTGGGTTCTTACGAGTGCAAGTGCCCGGCGGGACACAAGCAGAGTGAGACGAGCCACAGATGCGAAGGTAAGACTGCAGACGTCTGCAGGGCTCTGCCAGGCTGCTCAGCCCGAGGGCCTCCAAAAACTCCAGATTCTCTTGGCTTAACAATGTTAAGAGTAGTTGTGGCAGTTAAGGCAGGACTCTGCCTGCTTCTGGAACTGCTCTTTGCTCTTGGGCTCAGGATAAGTTGATCTGCTGTATCAGGTGAATTCAGGATTCATCTAGACAGGGCAAGGCAACGTCTTGGTCCGTGCCGTAAGGACACGCTTCTGTAGCAAAGCATGGAGCGCAGGCAGGATGGGGTTTCAGCATCTCCTTTAGCCTTGCTCGGTGCGTTGGAGGGGTATGCAGACCTTTCTAGGAAGGGTGCCTCTCTCCAAGCATTTTGCAGCAGTTCTTGTGAGCCAGACGCGTACCTTGCCGGGCAGGCTGCCCCTCTCAGAAGTAAGGGCATAAACAGTCGTCGTATTTTCCAAACATCTGGCAAGTGAAAAGGAAAACAGCGTCGAACTTTTCCTGCCTTGCTTGTAAAAGCTCTTTCCCACATACCCTAATGAAAGCCTCCTGGCTTGTGTTTGTCATGGTGTGACTGCATCCCACCTAGCTGGGCTTCAGGATCTCCACTTCCCTTTCATTCCTCTCCAAGGCTCGGCTGTAACCAAGACAAGGGATGATGAATGCACTAGAATCCAGACGTTTAACCTGGATTCTAGCCCCACCCTCCTGCAATCCAGACATTTTCCTTGTTAGGATAATTCTAGGAGGCTCTGTGTCAGTGCACGCTGCGTGACCTGGGTTCAGCCCTTCAGAAGAGCTTTTGCAAAGTGAGACGCCAGCTACAGAGGTTAATCCTTTGGTGGTGGATGGACGTTCTTTCATGTCAAGAAGAAATCCGTGTCTGTGGATCTTCCTTGGCAGGATGCCATGAGACTTCCTAAAATTTTAACAGAAGGGTTTCTCGCAGTGCTTTGGCATCTGAAGACTTGGAATCGGTAAAATCCAAAACAGCTCTTTTATGTACATCTCAGGTGAAGAACCTCCTCCCGAAGCCCATGATGTCCTGTGCCATTTGACTGGCCAGTGGGCAAAGGCTGGACTGCACTGGAATTGTGGGCCTAACCTCAGGACACACACAAAAAATTGTTCTTGCCTTAGTCTGCCTCGCCCGTGCTGGCTGAGGACCAGGCAAAGCACATATGAAATCAGTTTAGCTGGAATCTCCTATATACCAAGATTAAAAACAATCCATTGTCTGTCATCCAGATGTGAGGGGCCTCTGCGTGGGTCCCTGCATCCCAAAATGCCTGCAAAAGCAGCGTGGTGTGGCCATAAACAGCTTCCTTTCACTCTCCTTCCTGGATGGCCATAAAAAGAGACATCTCCAGCATCTACGGTGTCTGTTCCATCACTTATCTCAGCTCAGTTGCTAAGGAGACCACCAAAAGATGATGCTTTCCTTTGGTCTGATTTACTGACCGCGGGGTCCTTCTGTGAGAGTGGCATAAACACAAGGGATGCTCTAAACTGACAGGGTTGAGATTGTTTCCGAGCGCTTGTTTCCCAGGCGTGAACCACCAGCGTGTCCCCCAGCCAGGCAGTCGGAAGGCGAAGAGGACACCTTTGTGTCCCTCTGGGACATATCCCCTGTGTGAGTAGCTCAGACTACATGGGTAGGGCAGCGGGGAGCCAGTGTGAGGGGTTCCTAAAGATGGGAAGTTGAGGGCTCTGCCTCGGTTTGATACGTCAGGAGCGAGAGAGCACCGAATTCCTGATTTTCTGAAACTGCCTGTACTGCCAAAGTAGCTGCAACAGACCAAGTAACCTCCTCGCTGAGCCAAGGGTTTAGATCAAAATAACCACCACAAACATAAGAGGATATTTGCTTTATCCAGGTGTGCTCCAAGCCTAAAATCTCCGAGCTGCAGGAGTTCCCTTCTGGAGTCTGTTTGCACTTACTTTATAGCTGCAAAAGGAGCGGTTTTTCAGCTTGCGCTGGGACCGTCTTGCTTTAGGAAGATGGTTTCCTCTTGTTTCCACATTCCTGATCGGAGCCGTAGCATCCAGGAAATATTAAAAATAGATTAAATGCCTGTGTTAAATTCTTCCCTAGTTCCCAGGAGCTTGTGTTTTCTGCTTAGAAGCTTCCTCCCAGGGAGTGAAGTCAGCACATGGGATTGCGTTTGAGCCAAAGGTCAGAGCCCGTGTCACTGATTAATGACGGCTCCCTCTTAAACGCAGCAGCATGCACCCCTCACCTTCTCTGGGCTCTTTATTGGTGGGAATAGGCAGGAGTAGAGATAATGTTGTTGTTTCCCATAGTGATGCTTATCTCTTAATGCAAATGGCACCTGGAATTAAGGCAGTCCCTGGATCTCTGAAGAACAAAGATGCTTTTCTTATGCAGGATCTCCTGCGCTGATAACCGGGGCCAGCTCAGGCCCTGCTCTCCCAGGCATGCAAGGCTGAATTTTGGTCAAGAAGGAAAACTTAGGTCTTTTTTCTTTTTCTTTTTTTTCCCCCGCTCACTCTGCAAAACGTGAAAACGTGCAGGCGACGTCAAGTTTGGCTTCGAACCTAAACATCCTCCCAGCTCAGGGTTGCTGGGTTGTTCCTGCAGCTCTAAATGAATGCGACGCTGTCAAATAGTGGCTCGATTTTTCTGCCTTTGTTCATTGTATTTCTGAGGGAGCTCAAGGGATCAAGAGTTCCTGAGCTTGGGGCTGCGCGACATATAATGAGAAATTTCTGGCACGGAGAGTTGGCTGCTCCCTTTCTGGAAGGGAGATAGAAGCAGTCTGTGAAACACGGCGGTGGGGTGCAGGGGGTGGATCGAGGGTGAGGAAGGGGAAGGCTTCTCTTAACCAGTGCTAGAGACAAAGCCAGCTCTGCAAATGCCGTTTGTGTTGTGTTTGGCTGAAAAGCTGAGCAAGGAGGGCAGACGTTGCCAGCTTAGGGCTAAAGTGGACGGATACGGCACCCGGCTTATGGGGAAACTGGGAAGGAGCAGGATCTGTTGAAGTTTGCGGGGAGCTGACTTGCTGAGGGGGGCACAGGACAGCACTCCTGGTGCAAAATGGAGAAAAGGGAACATCAAAACTGAAATGAGACTCATCCTCCTGATGCAAAGACCTTTATCAATAAATCGTGGGGAAGTGGAGGCTTGTTACAAAGGGCGACATTTAGTTATCCTGGAAGCAACCATAGAAATTACACTTAAGGGAACAATTACATGGCGTGTAGTTAAGGGTGGAATCACTGACCGAACAAAGCTTTTCCTTCCATCATTTTAGTCGTTCTCTGCCAATAATTTAACTTCTTTCCTTAATAGCCCTTCCTCTGCTGCATAACAAAATGCTAGGCCAGCTCCGTTATCAGCGAGGAATGCAGTGCCACTACCTCACCCAGGATGCTTTCCAGTGCCCCAAAAGGAGTTAAGTGTCTCGCATCCAAAATTGTTCCGGCCTGATAACGTACAAGATACAAAGAGGTACATGGAGAAACACCAGGCAAGGGAGTGAACGGCCCTGCATGCTTCGTGCAACAGGCTCTGCTCAAGTCTGTCCAGGGTAGATCTTTTTCTTTTGACTGTCCAACATCTCCAGGAGACAGATTCTGCTTTTGGGAGAACAAATCCTTTAATTCTGAATCTCTCTTCTTTCTGTCAGGTGACATGTTAGACACTACTTACGTCCCTACAGGCCAGTCTTTTGTCACCACCGCACAGAATTCCAACTTTTCTGATGAAGACAAGGCTCTACTTTAATTTTTTATTTTTTTTCTCTGTTGAACCTCGTTCATGTTTCTGAATCGGAGGGAGCTCTCCTGCATTTTCCGTGAGCGGAGCGCGTAGGCTGGCCCGCTTTCCTCGCGAATGGAACACGATAGCCGTTTCATTAAGCGTGTTTTCAATTTTCTTACAAAACGTCCACAGAAGAGCTCATTGTTTGGCTCCATTAAAAGCTCATTTCCATGGATTTGGTGTGGTTTGGAGGCTTCCATTACTCTCCTCTGTGGTTTCTTTGTGCTTTCTGGAAGGGAAGGTCTGAGAGTCCCGTGCGCTGCACGGGAGAGGGCTGATGAGGCATGACCTCTGCGACGTGACACGGAGATGTTTTCTCCATCAAGTCCTGTGGTTTTTTTTTTATTTTTAGCAGATGGAAAGGTTGGGGTTTCAACATGTCTGTGGGCACCCGTGTTGGATGGGCTTTGCAGGCTGCGACTCTCCTTCTGAAGCTCTGTAGCCTTTGGCTTCCAATGCTCTCAGCCTTAACGATCAAGCCAACTCCAACCCAGCGAGTTGGAGACCAGATCCAAAATCAACGTTTGCGTTGAATTCTGCCATTGTCTGAAGAGCAGAGCACACAGAATATTGCTTTAATTTTTAACAGAGGGCTGGAAAAGTCATGAAGTAGCCAGGTTGGAGTTGGAAGAGTTCCCTACCCGGAGCTGGCAGCTGGGTGTTAATGAGAGGTGTACGTGTCCCTCCCACTGCGTCAAGCTCTCTGTTGACTTCGGCCCTGAATGAATCAAAACGACGAGACGCTTTGCAAAGACAAAATAAAGAAGGCAAATGCGGTGGGGAAAAACTGAAATAACAACAAAGCCCCGAGCTCAGTTTCTCAAAGTACAGGATGTGCGAGAAGTCTTGAGAAACTCCTTCTTTTTTATTTTTTTCTTTTTTCCCTTTTTTTTTCCTTTTTTTCCCGTGCTTCTTGGGTTGCTCCCAAGGCTCGCGTTTGAGGTAGGATTTTCAAGGGGAAGGAAAACGCTGCAGTTTGATTTAACCTTTTGATTTAACTGTTTTTCTTTAAGAATGGAATGCAGTTGCCTCCACCAACGTGTACCCCTCTCCTTGGATGAATGACGCTGTGTCATAAGCACTGACCTAACAAGACGTCAGACCTCCGATACAATGAACTTCAGGAGAGGTTTTAAGCTGTTCTTTCTAATAGTATGACCAGCTTTTGCTTCGTAAAGCTCTTTTCCTTCCAGTGCTCTGCAAACTGTAACCAAACACAGGGCCTGTAATTAAATGACAGGGCTGGCTCTAGTGATAAAATCTCTTTCGCTGCAGGGGCCAGGGCGGGGGGGAAGCGGTTTCTTCGCTGCCTTTCCAGGTTCCAAGTCATGTTGGAGGGGCTCTGAGCATCAAAGAGCTAAAGGAGCACTGCAAGGACAGAGGCAATATCTCTACTGCTTGCAAAAGGCAGCTGGAATCTTGAGCCAGCTGAAAGCATGATTTTAGAGTTTGTAAGAAGCCAAACGGGATTGCATCTTCCCCTCTTGAAACAGGAGCGTGTAACCTGCTCCGTGCGCTTGGGCTTCGTTCTGTGCGGGTTGAAATCGAGGTTTCGCTGGGCTCCTCTGGATCCAGCCAAGTAAAACAAGATAGTTGTGTTTGTGAAGAGGTGGTGTGAGCACAGTTGGAGAGCCTGAAGATTGTCTCTTTGACCACGTGAAGCACCCATGGAGGGGTCTCTGTCCATGCTATGTGCCCCTGCCACGACAGGCATCTCAGCTCATCTTCCTTAACCACATTGATTGTCATCCCGTCGCTGAGCTGAGTGGGACGTAATTCTCTGTGCCTCATGTCACAGGGAAAAATCATCACTGTTAGGGCAAAGCTTTTCTACTCTGTTTAGGCGTTTCCGTTCAGGTGTGATGAATTGCTCTCTGGGTGAGATTCTCTCCTTCTGCTGAGTGTAGAAAGAATTCTGCTGGAGATGCCTGCTCTGTAACCATCTCAGACATCAGACCACATCCCAGCAGGTCCAGATCATTTCTGCAGCCTTTTCCTCTCGAGGACTAACAATGTGGACCTTCTTACACCTCTTTTCCCTCAGAGCAACGTAGGGGCTTTGGGGTGATGCGAATTAACCATCATCATCAGTCCACCAGAGGCTGGTGGAGTCAGAGCACCTGAGACACCACAGCAGAAGGCTCCTGGCAACCTCTCTTGTTTTAGAGAGAAGGATGAAGTTTATGAGGATGTTTCTGGAGCACCAAGGACAATGCTTACTCCTCAAGTCACTTTGCACAGCCAGATTTCGCCCCCCTCCAGCCTTCCCTTGGATTTGTGCCTGTGCTAGGGAATCCTCTGCAGACACCGTTAGGTGAGCTGAATCCATCCCAAGCCTTGGAGAACCAACCCTGTCCCTGGGTAGGTAGGCCAAAGATTATTTGGTGTAAATCCTGAATTTCTAATGTCTCGGCTTCAGTTTTCATCTTCTCTTTTTGAGACCCCGCTCTCACCATCGCCCTGGTGTGCCTCTTTTCTACGATCCCATCACATCCTCACAGTTTCTGGGGTAAATATAACAGAGTCCTGCTAGCCCTTGAGTGTCAGCTTTGTTCCAGACTTTGAGTCATCCCCCTGGACTCTGAACCTCTCTTTTTTGTTAACACCCTCCTGTAAGAGCTGGCACCACTGTGGCATCCCGGAACGATCCTAGTGGAGAGGTACCATTGCCCACCTGCTCATCCCACGCGTCTTTGGGGCTGCACTAGCGTCGCCAGCCACTGCATGGCACTGTGAGATTGCAGTCAGAACCCTCCTTCCTGACTGTATTTTCTGTTTCACAGTGGACAGGACACAGCTCACCACCCCTCTGGGCAGCCCACGCCCATTTCTTGCAGGAATTTTGTGACCATTTCTCGGCTCTGTCGCTCAAATCCATCATCACAGCCAGGTCTTTGGGTTCCCAGCATAAGGTTCCTTCTGGTCCCTCCCTTGCTCCAGTGGAGTGGGTTCAGGTAACTCTTTCCCATGTGTTCATGTTGCCTTCAAAGTCTGCCAGATGAGCTCTTCCAAAGACATCCTCCATCCCCACTTCCAGGTGAGAGGTCTCTGCTGTTCTGCCTTTTTTTTCCTTTTTTTTTTCCTTCAGGTTTGTCTTTGCCCTGCAGTAGCTCTGACCCCCACGCTTGCCAGGCTGTGCAAGGCTGTTGTGCTCTTCGCATCAGGAAAACCCCTCGAAGGAGCAGACTTTGACCAGCCCCTTTTCATTGCTTTCCTGCCAGCCCCAGGCAGCATCTGAATTGCACATAAAAATTCTCTTATCCATTCACAACAGCACGATAAATTTAAAATACAATGAAGTTGCTTAGCAGAAATCGTTTATTTTGCCAATTGCTAAGACACATTGGTTTTTGCTGCTCCAAAAGCTGTCAGGCAAATATTCCACCACCTGGACCATGACCACCAACCAGCTGCTTTGGTGAGTTGATGAGAGGTTGGATCTAATTCCATCTCAGCTTCTGAAACGGGTTTCAATCGACAATAGAAAAAAAAAAATCAACAACCCTGCTCCCAGACAAGTCATTGGAGTCAAGTGCCCCACAAACATGGCTGGGCCCTCTATGTTTAATTATATTGACATTTTGGACAAAATTGGTTGAAAACAGATTGCCCTTTCCAAAATTTTTCCACTCTGATTATTTTAAGTTTCAGGTCCCAAGTGGTAGCTGGATAGACAAGTCAGAGGCTGTTGCTCTCTGTGTTGTCTGTGTAGGTACTTGCTGAAGTTCCTGCTTGAGATTTTTCTTGAGATTCTAATTTAAACGGCCTAGAGAGTTTGGAGAACTCTACAGTTCTCAAGCAAACCCTTTAGTGTCTCATCTTGCCAAACTCGGTTCTTCCAGCATGGATTAAAATCTGATGCTGAGGAAGATTTCGAATACAGACGCTCCGTTTCAGGCTCCAGACCCGGGCATCCGGGACCTTGGCAATGGGTCTGGTCTCCATGTTCAGCTCTCGGTGAGGCTCTGCCATGTCTCCACGCTAAACAGATGCTGGTAGAGCAAGTTCTAAAGGCAGAAGGTACATGACGGGGGTGAACGTCTCTGAATTTTGTGGCCTTTCTGCAATTATTATCACACATCTGGTCTCGGAGGCTGCTCGGTGCCTCTGATGTCTGAGTCCAGCCATCACGCCTTGACAAAACCTTGTTGCCGTGTCCTTATTTTCCATGCTCTTAGCTCCAGAGTGACGCACCTCGCTGGTACATTGTGTTGTCGCGCACGTGGCGGTGGAGAAGCTGGCTGTGGGGCAGGGCTTGCCAGTGTGGGTGGTGGTTCTTTGATTGCCGTGGATAATGAGGTGTGATCTCTCCAAGGATGCAAAGTGCATCTCCATCTCGATGGTCTTCCCTGTGGCGAGATAAATGGTTCAAACCGTGGCACGCTTCAAGGAATTGTTATGCAAATCGTTTCGCACTGAAATAGGACTCTTGATTGAGGAGCTGAACCCATAGGGTGATATGTCCCCTTTGCCTGCCTGATAGCACAGAGGCCTTTTCACCTGGATTTAGATGCCTGAACGTACTTAGAACCGAACCAAATCCTTCCTGTATGGAGAAATGCGGTGAATAATGCACGAGCCCCGTGCTTTTTAAAAGCCTGCTGTTGCCTCTGGTGTTGCAGCTCTGCTTTCAGAGAGGTCTGAAGTCCCACGGAGGGACCAGCTGCCCGGCCAGTTGTGCATCGCACCGACACGTTCCTGTCCTGAAGCTTCCTTTGCACTCCCGGGAGCTCAACGTTTTAGATCAGCCTACCCCAAGACCTGCGCTGTCAGTAGAGATAAGCAGAGGACTCCGTGAAGCCCCTGGTGTCCCACCGCTGGGGCAGTCCTGTTTCCCACACCGCTCTGTTGCTTTGAGGCCACTTATGGTCTCAAGCATCCCGTGACAGCCCGTAGGACCCGTGAGCCCAGCTCTGCTGGTGGATCCACACTGTGGGTAGGCAAGGAGATGGTTTGCGAGGAAGCCTAATCGCCCTCGGTTCGTTCTTTTTCTAGACGTGGACGAGTGCGGAGCGATCTCCGGCGTGTGCGACGGCGGCGAGTGCACCAACACGGCGGGCAGCTACGTGTGCACGTGCCCGCGCGGGTTCATGACCAGCCCCGACGGATCCCGCTGCATTGGTAAGACACCGAGTAGATCTCGGGACCGCGGATACAAACCTGGAGCTGGGGACTCACAAACCACAGCATTTGCAAATCGGAGGGCACGGGGCTGAAGAAAGCTCTTTTCCCCGTGCTGGGGCTGATTTTTGGCAATGAAACGATTTCCAGGCTTGGCTGGAAGTTGCGGTCCTGCAGGAAGGGCTTGGTGGGGTTGGTGCCGGCCGCTCCGTGTACCTCTTCGCCCCGGCGTGGTTTGGCTCGAGGTATCTGTATTTCAAAGCTTCCCCGAGCTGGCGTTTGTCCAGGCCAGCGTTCCCCAGCCTGACGAGCTGTCCTGCCTCCAGCCTGCAGCGCCTGGAGTGGATCTTGCATGTTTAACAGATCAAAATTCCTTTCCAAGCCTTGTAAATATTTGATGGTCCATTTCTCTTTGTAACAGACAACAGTTCCTACGATAAATACATCAGCTCTCTGCTTACTCGCTCTCTCAGCAGGGGCGCTTGCTTTAGTCCAAATGAATCCCAGGGTTGGTCTCACTGTTCCGAAAGTTCACCCGCCTTTCGGAAAGCGAGGATGGGGGGATTTGTGAAGCAGAGCTGGTAGAGAAAAGGCAAAGATCATTGTTAGTGCAATGGATAACGTCAGGTACAGCTCGCTGTTGAAAGCCCTGGAAATTAATACAGTAAAAAAAAGTAATTTCCAAATTATTTTATACCCATAGAACCCTGAGTAAAAATTAATTATGTTCTAGTGCGGAAAGAAAGATGTCATAAAGTGTAACATACGAGTCAGCTTGTTTGAGAATCTGATAGATTTTAATGAGAATGAAATTCTTTTCCTCCCTGTTTCCCAGCCCTTGCCGTAAGCCCGGCGGGGTGTGCCGGCTGTCGCGTGAGTCATACGGACATTTCCTCACTTTCCTTGAAACCGAGTGCTTCAAGAAATGAAAACTAAATAAAATTAGAAAGCCCGAATTTAAAAATAGTCCAAAGCTTAGTTAGCTGCAGCGGACTGTGACTGCATCTGAGCTCAATACATCATGCTCTAGCCGTTTCCCTGAGCCAATATACGCTGCTGGTGTGCTGTCACGTTTTGGGACAGGCAATGTTTTTTTTTGGCAAAACGCACAGTTACCATCGGGGTGTTGCTGCCCCAGGATCCTTAGTTTGCAAACCCCGCTTCTAGCGTTTGAGGGGGTTTGAAAACTTGTTCGAAACCACCGTGAGCCCACCATTTACATCCCCTGGAATAAATTGAACGGATAGTTTGTAAAAGTGAAAAATTAATAAATGAGCTGACCACCCGTAAAGCGTGAGCAGCATTGGGAGGGAGCAGAAGATGTTGTCACGCTGCCACCCCGCAGGTGTTTAGACTGGAAGTGACCGCGGTGTCTCACGTATCGCAGGGCACCAGCGCGGGCTACGCGGTGGCTTTATAGTGGCAGCCTTGCTATATTCCCATCCCTTTCCCCTCCCTTTTTAGTAAAGTAAACACCTTTTTTATTGCATTTGAATAATCTCCTGTAGTTTTTGCAGCTGAAACAGCAAGACGCTGAGCTTGACTTGATCCCAAATCTCATTAGAGCTGCTTTCGCTGCCTTCCTCGGTGAAACACAAACAGCAGCGTAGCTGGAGAAAGTCCGTCATCGGCTGAAATGAGCGTTTATTGAATGATTCAACCACCTGTGCCTGACACAAAGAACCCAGTTCCCCACATGTTCATAACAGTTTCATTCATTTAAGCTTGTAAAAGTCAGGCTCGGTGTTTTGCAGCAGCAGCAGAAGAATCTGCTCCAACCGGCTGTGAGGTTGAGGGTGTTTTTTTTCCTTTTCAGTGCCATGGATTGCTTTTCAGGAATAGCTTAAAAATGATTTTCAAATGAGAAAAAATGGCCTTTTAGATGCATTTCCAGACACGCACGTGGTCTCCCCATCTTTGTTGCGAGTCAGCACTCCTGCACGTTGCTTTCCTTGCTTTTTTTCCATGATAGGGCAGCAAAAGCTCTGAGAGATTTGGATCTTGCCTCTTCTTGGGCTACATCTGTTGGCAGATTTACTGCCTGAAGGCCTGGGTAGGGCCAGATCCTGCTTATTGTTGCGAGGTCCTGGGCTCAGAGAGATTTCTGAGGGTGTTACTGAGAACTGCAGCTGCCTGGAGAAGCCTTTTTGCCACTTTTGGTCAGGAAAAGAAAGCAAAAGGAAAAAGGAAATAGGAGGAGATATTGATAAGGGCCGGAAAAGACAAAAGGTAAATGGTGTGAGAACATCCGATGGCATCACGGGTCGGGACTGACTGTCCTCACCACAATATGAGGCTCCTTTTTGCACCTTTCTTCCTTGGAAACTGAGCACCGCTGGACATCTTGGGTGGGAGACCTTTGGCTCCACGCTGCTGTGTTGCAGCTCCCTTCTGAGCTAATAGCCCTCAGGTCCTTCATAGTCAGAGCCAACTGCTTTTTGCAACCATTAGTTTGTTTGGGTTTGGCCACTTGAGCTTCTCAGTTTCCGTACAGGACAAGGCAAAGTGAGAGAAATACCCTTTAAAATTTTCTCCTGGGGAGCAGAACCAGGACTTTCTGCTTCTCTATCTCTCCCTGCCCCTACCTGACCGCTGAAGAAATGCACCAGGATGGAAATTGCAAGAATCTCTTGCACAACAGATCTCGGAACACCTTGTGCAGACCCCGAAGAAGATGTCCACATTGAAAAGGAAGATAGAGGTGAGCCGTGCTGGATTGTCACTCAGAGGGGGCAGCTCCTGGACTTCTCCTGGGTGTCAGGACACACGCCCCAGGGCATCGTGGTGCAGACTCTGCCAGACCCCAGCAGGAAGGTCCAGCTTGGAGTCGCTCCTGTCCCGTTATGATGAGCAGGCCAAGCTCCAACTCCTGCTCTCCTCCTCCTGGCTGGACCTCATGAAACATCCACAGCCTTTCTGACTCGGAGGCCTCTGACAGACCTGGGGCTCTATCCCCCACCTCCGTGCACTGTCTAATCTCATGTGGAATTTTACCTCCTTTCTCGCCCGCGGCTTTATCTGATTTCCTGAGGTTATTGTACAGACCTGCTCCCTGAACAGCTGCCGAGAAGTGCAGAGCAAACCCAGGACGGCTTTGTGCTGGTACCTCCAGCCTGTGGGTGGTCCTGCAGGAGGTCACAGGAGGACTGCAGGGACCCGCTGTTCTTTCCACCCACCCCTCTCTCTGCCCAAGGCAGCTCCAGATGAGTTTTCAATTAGCTCTGACCTTCATTTCTGAGAGAGATTATTGCAAACTGCGGCAGAGACAGCTGAATTTAATAAACATTTGTCCAGATGAATAAGAGCTGGACCATTCCCTCCGTTACACAAACTACTGTGACCTCCCTGCCTTGTCAAACTTGTCAGCACGTGTCTGTCCGTGGGGAAGGTGGCTCCTCACCCGTTAACCGGCTGCCTGTCGCCATGTGTCCCAATCTTCAGGACAGCAAGCATCCCAGAGAAGAACAGAAGGAACCGGGTGGGATCTGTCCTCTCTAATACCCCAAGGGTTTATTCCGAGCTACCGCCCTCTGATCTAGAAGGTCATTTAAACTCAGCCCTAAGCCCTCGCTTAACTGAACACCCATCGAGGGTTTGAGGTGCAGCTTTTCCCCACTGTCCTGCCCTGGCTTGTTCAGAGAGCAGCTTCTTTCTGGAGGTCTGTCATTCTTTCTGCAAGCCTCTTTGGTGGATAAAGTCTCCTAAAAGGGAATAGTTCGTGCTGAACTCGGTGCCACAGAAAGGAGGTTTCAGGGAAAAGAGCTGCTGGTTTAGTCACCCTGGCTTTAAATGGGGTCACTGTCCTCTGCGAGCCACAGAGCAGTGATTAGAGAAGAAATGTAACCACAGCCCACAGATCAAACAGCTCCATGCAATTAATTTCAATTATATTTCAGGAAAGTGTCAGCCTGCTGGCTAATGTCAGTCGAGAGGCACAGATGACAAATCAGACTAGACTTTCCTCCTCATTAATTTACTTGAGAAACAAGGACGGGAGATGAATGAGTGGAAGATTCCAGGTTTTCCTAGAGGACTTGGTGCCAGACAGAGCCTGCTAGACGTGTGAAAGCCCCTCAGTCTCCTGGACCTTGTCCAGAAGCCACAACACAACCAAACACCACTGCCAGGCTTGGGGTCTGTGGCTTTGGCCAGGCTTGTGGACTTTGACCACCATCCAGGGCTCCTTCTCTTCCCAGCTCAACCCAGGCTTTTGGGAACTAACCCATGACCTGAAAGAGGCTTCCACTGGGAAGGGGAGTGATCAAGCTGGATGTGGAACTGGAAACAACCCCATGTGTTTGGCGAGAGGTGCTGGGGCAGCTGGGATCTGGCTGGGACTGCTTCCTTGTGGGAAACCTGAGACATAGGACATGTGCCATTCAGTCAGCTCTGGGAAGGAGAGGCAGGTCCGCGCTGGACGGCGGTGGCTGTGCAAAAGTCCCTGCTTGGCATCGGGGATCACTCAAGCTGGAAGGGTTGTACCTGGATCCCCAGCCTGGCCAAAGCAATGCAGGCAATGGGTGACCACCTTGGTCCACCAGCTTGGTCCTACGCAAGTGAGAACAAGGAGAAGGGCTGTTGCAGCCAAGGCTTCAGCCAGGAGCGGCTGGGGAATGCCTACTCGCTGCCTGGGAACCCTCAAAATAGTAGCAGGCAGCGCTGGATTGTTTTTATCACAGGGAAGTGTTGTTAGTGGCAGAAGTTAGAGGGGAAATATATCAAGCTAGGTCCAAGAAAGAAGATACCGCCCTCCACATGGCCAAGTTGTACCGTTCTGTTGGCACTGTTGGCCAACCCTTGGTCACAAATGTAAGACAAATAAGCAAACTGTGTCGGAGGAGGAACCTGAAGAACGGACATCTCAGCCCCAGGACGAGACCCAGTGGGGGAACCTGTCCCTGACATCTCTCATCAGTGCAGGGAGAGGAGGGAGACACCTGTGAATAATCCCATTTCTTTGGGAAGGTGAGGAAGCATGGGATGAGGTGGGAGATCTCATCCGTCTTCTGCTCTATGAATTCAGTCACAGTCTGCTGGGTCAGCTTGTCCTTCCAGCCAGGCAAGGAAGAAAATCCCAAAGGAGAGTCCTGATGGAGAGGGATTACCCACTTACTGCCTGTTTCTTGGTCAGGCTGCTTGTAATATTTAGGAGCCTAAATGGGAATGTGAGATCTAATACAGGGCAATGAGGCCTGACCCTGCAGCCCTGGTGTTCTCCAGCTGGAGATGCTGCTCGTGATCTGGAGGATGAGGCAGAACAGGAGGTTGGACTGGGACACTGGGAGGCCAGAAGAGACCTACTGGGAGTGGAGGACCTGACCAAGAGCGTGGTGGTGATACGTTGTGAATGTGTCTCCTTCTCCTCTGCAGACCAGCGGATTGGGACGTGTTTCTCTGCTCTGATCGGGGGCCGCTGTGCCGGGGACCTTCCTGGCCAGTACACCAAGATGCAGTGCTGCTGCGACTCGGGGCGTTGCTGGGCCATCGGCCAGACTCCAGAGATGTGTCCTGTCCGGGGCTCCGGTAAGTGCAATGCAAACACCTCTGCCTGCTGCTGGGCCAAATGGCTCTGGTGGCCCTAGTGGTACCCCAGGCGTGACGTGGAGGCACATCAACATCACACCCGCAGAAAGGTCGCGTGGGGATGCTGGCTCTGCTGTCTGGGTCTCATCTGAAGTTGAGCCAGATGAGTTCAGCCAAGGCAAGAATTTATCCCTTTCCTCCTACCCCTTCAGTTCTCTTTGGCTCCCACCGTAATTGCAGCCTGGGAGGTGAGCCCAGGCAGCAGGAGGCCTGGAGGAGGCACGGCGCTGCAGATACATCCCTGCCTCTGCAGAGCCTGACAGTGCCTGGCACCCTCTGGTGTCCTGTCCCCTCTTGCATGACAGGAGCCCGCGGTGCCAGCTGTCCCACGCACGCTGAGAAGCCGTTGCCAAAATCCTTGGCAAGCCGCCTCTTCTTGGAGCATCGTCTGCTCCAGAGTGGAGGGTGTTAGAGCCCCCCTCACCCATCTGCCCTGCTCCCATCCGCACCCACCCTCTTTGCTCCCTGCCAGCCCGTCTCCGTCCCTCTGTTCTCTGCACCCTGGCAGAGGCAGGAGCGCGGGGGATTCAGGCGCTCTTGGAAAAGCACTGAGGCAGCTGTTTTGTTTCAGATGAGTACCGCAGGCTTTGCATCGAAGGACTCCCGGTCGTGCCAGGGTTCCCTGGGAGCTTTCCAGGAATTCCTGGATTCGGGCCCAATGGTGTTGGGCCGGGACTCAACGGGCCTGGAGGCATCGGACCAAATGGGGCAAATGGACAAGGCGGGATCCCAGGTCTGCCTGGAATGGGCCCAGGAAGTTCAAGCATCGGTAATTAAAATCACTTTCTTACCGCGCTGACCCCAATTTGGCTGCCTGTCTCGGAACACGGCTGCGCGTCCGCCGGCGTGCCGACCCGCTTCTCCGAGCCGCGCGCACGCGAGCAGAGCGTCCGCGCTCTTCGGCAGCTACGAGGTTTATTTTGACTCGGGGGGAGCGATGGGATGTGACGCTGACGCTGTGCAGGGTGCCGAGCCCAGGAGCAGATCAAACAGCGTCTGCTGGCAGAGCCAGGGAGTTGGGGCTGGCTCCGATCCGGGATATCTTTCTGATTACCGAACAAGAGTGAAGCTTTTATGTCACCGCCTCACTCTGTGCCTCCCCAAAAGGAAACTCCTTTTTCCCACCACCTTGGACACCCCTCTCATGTGCATCCCCATAGAGCTCCTTTGGGCTGAAACCTGTGAAAACACGCTGGATGTCAATAAATATTGACTCCGGCCTTGCTGCTGAGAGGCTGTGCCGGAGGGGTGAGATTGTGCCCGGCGCTGTGGCACCCTCCAGACATTGCCGAGGCGGCCGAGCTTGTGTCCGCAGCCCCGTGGTCGCTCAGGGCCCATCGCTGACCTGTCCCGGCGGTTTGGACTCTCCCGCCCTGGTTCCTGGGGACGATCCAGGGAGCTGTAATCCTCTACCTGATGCTGCCTCTGTGCTCTCCAGGAACCGCCACGCTGAATCAGACCATTGACATCTGCAAGCATTTCACTAACCTCTGCCTGAACGGCCGCTGCATCCCCACCCCATCCAGCTACCGCTGCGAGTGCAACATGGGCTACAAGCAGGACGTGCGCGGGGAGTGCATCGGTGAGTAGGCTCTGCTGGACACGCACACGGGTCAGCTCCAGCTGTGCCCCGTGCCTGCTCCTCCAGCTGCTGCCCCAAGAGCCCCCATCCCAGTCAGAACCCCCTGTAAGAGGCTGGAGAAAGAGATTGTGCTGGGTAACAAAGCACCATGACAGAAAGGGTATGTCTGTCCCTCAAGGAACGCCCCGGGTGACAGCTCTGCTCTGGTAGCCACAACGCTGCCGTTGGCTCAGCTGCTGGTCACCACTTGGATGGAGTCCTGGCACTGTGATAGTTGCCCAAGTGGAAACCAGTAGCGAGTGGTGTCAGGGTCTGTACTGGGATCAACACTCTTTGATATCATCATTGATGACACCGAGAGTGGGATCGAGTACACCCTCAGCCAGTCCGCAGGTGACACCGGACTCACTGAGGGAAGAGATAGGAAGGGAGAAGGTCCAGAGGGATCTTGCTGGCTGTGCTGTCAGAGCACTGCAGTGGAGAAGCCACGCTCAGCAGCTCCCAGGAGCAGCCTTCCTTGCCTGGCCTGGCCGCTCGCTGTGCGTAACCGTGACTCACGGGTTTAGGTTTTCCTTCTTGCAGATGTGGACGAGTGCTCCAGCAGCCCCTGCGTGCACGGCGACTGCGTGAACACGCCTGGCTCCTACCACTGCAAGTGCCACGAGGGTTTCCAGAGCACCCCCACAAAGCAGGCGTGCATCGGTAAGTGTGTTCTGTCTCCTTCTGGGAGGACACAGCATGCGAGAGGCTCGGCGGGGTTAGCAGAGACCTGGGTACCAAAGGAAAATGGTTGTAAAGGGGAGACAGGGTGAAGAGTCCCCAGCACCAAAGAACCTCCCAGCCAGATGCATGGGAGGATTTCAGAACAACTCTTGCTGCGCTGCCGCAGCGTCCTGAAATCTGTCTAGGAGAAGTTTCCTCTACTTTTATCTGCTTTAAAATGGGCTTGCAGCAATCAAGGAACTTGGAGAGTCCTTTTCAAGAGCACAACTCTCTTTGAAGATGCTAACGTTTTGTTTCGACAAAAGATAGGATTTTGAGGAGCGTTTGTGTCGATGCAGGGGTTGTGATTTCTAGCAGAGTTGTTCTGCCGGTGTCTTGCAGCAAGGTGGTGCTCTGGGTGAGGGACTGCTAAAAAAGGACCATGGGAAGGTAAAGTGTCATATGAACAAGAAGCAAAGGCAGATTTCTCTGTCAGTGCCCGACCTTTGATTTTTGGCTTCTAATGAAGTGGTTTTCAAAGGAGCCCCCCCAGCTGCCTGACAATGTGAAAAGCTTTCCTAATTTCCAACCTTAAGTCTTTTAAGCTGAGTTCTTCTTGCCGTTCTCTTTTCTGGCTGTGCACATTAGTTCATCGCTCTGTCTTCGACAGCATTTTTTTCCGTGTTGGGAAACTGCAACTTGTAAGCCCCCTGTCATCTCCCTTGTAGACTAAACAAGTGCAAGTCTCTCAATCTCCTCTCATGGATAATGTTTCTAAGCTTCTCATTGTCCCTGTTTTAATCTTCCCAACTTCCTTCATTTTGTCTTGATCTTTTTTTTTTGTCTTTTAATGTGTAGTGCCAAAATTGGATGTCATTCTTCATCTGTGACCTCTCTAGCTGTCAGGATAAGAAACTGTCCCGTGTGTCCCCTGCTGCCTTACTTCAGTCATGCTGTGTCCCAACTTCTGTCCCGGAATTCATTTTGCTGGGGTCCTTGGGACCACATCTCTATCTCAGGCCTGACTCCAGGGCTGTTGGTTGAACAGCCTGAGGATAATCTGAGTTGCAAAAGGGGCCCTGGGGCAGGAGGTTGACGAAGACGTCACCGAGGGTCTGAGATTCCCAGAGCTCGAAGCTCACAAATGTTGTGCTGCTTCCAGAGCGTGCAGAAAGCTTTTCCCACATCTTTTCCAAGTGCTTCGAGTTGCACCAGGGGAGGTTTAGATTGCACGTTAGGAAAAATTTCTTCACCAAAAGGGTTGTCAAGCACTGGAACGGGCTGCCTGGGGAAGTGGTGGGGTCACCATCCCTGGAAGTATTTAAAAGCCGTGTAGATGTGGTGCTCAGCGACGTGGTTTAGTGGTGGGCCTGGCAGTGCTGGGTTAATGGTTGGACTTGATGGTCTTAAAGACCTTTACCAACCTAAATGATTCTATGATTCCATCTCCTATAGTTTGTACAGAGGAGAAGAGCGTGATCCTGGAGCAAGGCAAACTCTGAGCATCTAGGAGCACTTGCCTGGTTTTCTCATGGAGCATATTCAGCTGGAAGTGCTTCTCGCTCCACCTGCGCTTTCTTATGTTTACTCTCCTGCCAGATATCGATGAGTGCATCATGAACGGGGTGATGTGCAGGAACGGCCGCTGCGTTAACACCGACGGCAGCTTCCAGTGTATCTGCAACGCTGGCTTTGAGATCACCCCTGATGGCAAGAACTGTGTTGGTAAGCTTTTCCTGATGTGCCTTGGAAGGGTTGGCACTGAACTGAGCCTATGTCCTCCCTGGGGATTGGTGGTGACATTAAGCTGGGCTGTACTCCCTTCCTCCGTAGGGCAGAACGCATCTTAAAACGATAGGACTGAAATAGGAAAGTGTTTTTACAAGGCTGCTAGTGTTTTACAAGGATGCTTGTGCTCCTGGGGTGCTCCTATGGGCTTTGGGTTTCAGGAGCGTGAGCAGGGCTGGGTCTGGAAGCAGGACTTTTTCCAGCAGCCAGTGCCTGGGTCCTGGTGTGAGTTGCACCGTCTGACCCGGGTACCAAAAGCAGCCAGAATGCAAGAGCACAGCTTCATCAGGGGAAGCATTAGGAACTCTGCCTTGAGGATTAGCACCCGCTGCCATAAGAAGTGAATTAGACCATGGGATGGGGGACAGAGTTTTTGAGTGCGGGAGGGTCTCTCTGCAGCTCCTGTTTTCTGTTTGTCCTCCCCAGATCATGACGAATGTGCCACAACCAACATGTGCCTCAACGGGATGTGCATCAACGAGGACGGCAGCTTCAAATGTATCTGCAAGCCTGGCTTTGTGCTGGCTCCCAACGGGCGGTACTGTGTCGGTGCGTAGGTCCCCAAGCTTGGTCTCTGCCCTCTTCCCAGCCTGCCATCCACATCCCTGGGGACTCGCCATGTGTCACGGGCCAAGGAGAGCTGAGAAAAACCAAGGCATCTCCTGCTCTGCCACCAGAAATTACCCCCTTGCAAGCGGAATGGGCACGAGGGAAAATGTTCTTGCACCTCCACTACTTCAGCGCGAATTGGAGCTTAAATCCTCTTTCTGAAGGAGGTTAAATGGGGCTGTGAAACTCTGTATGGCCAATGTGAGCTGGCAGCAGTCATCTCCACAGCTTCCCCAGCCTCCAGAGCACGTTCCAATATGGTTTGTGTGGTTTCCAAAGCTCGGAAGGTTAGGACGTGAAGGCAGAGTGGAGAAAGGAGGAGGAGAACATGGAGTTTCTTTCACAAGCTGCTGTGACACGGGGTGAATTCTCTGGGTCACTGCTCAATTAACAGAGAAGGGGCTGAGTCTCAGGAGACTGAAGAAGCTCAAATCTCTGTTCCTTCCCTTGAACCCTCAGGGACAGCCAGCAGAGCATGCAAGGCATGTGATGCTCTAAGCTGCACCTCTTAATCTCCAAGTCTTTCTGCAAAACAGCCCAAAGCCCTGGTCTGTGTCTCCTGCTGCCCGGGGGTAGATAACGGCCGCTTTGTGCTTCCTTTTTCAGACATCGACGAGTGCGAGACGCCGGGAATCTGCATGAACGGCTGGTGCATCAACACGGAGGGCTCCTTCCGCTGCGAGTGCCTCGGGGGCCTGGCTATCGGCGTGGACGGGCGAGTCTGCGTGGACACCCACATGCGCAGCACCTGCTACGGAGGCATTAAAAAGGGCACGTGTGCTCGTCCCTTCCCGGGAGCAGTCACCAAGTCCGAGTGCTGCTGCGCTAACCCAGACCACGGCTTCGGAGAGCCCTGCCAACCCTGTCCGGCCAAAAACTCCGGTGAGCTCCTCTTGCGAGTTTGCAAATAGGCAAGAAGGTGCTCAGAGACACCCTGCATCCCTGAGAGGTCCCTGGGGCAGCCTTGGCAGAGACATGGCAAAGCTGCAGGGGGAAAGGATGCCAAGAAGTCCACAAATTTAGGCTGGATCTGCAAATCTGATGCCAGTCTCCTTGCAGGGTTTCTCAGCGTGTCCGACTGCTAGCTGCGAGTATCAGCTCTAAAATATACACGGCATAAAGTTTAAACAGACGCTGCTCAGAAGCCCACGGCTGACATTCTAGCAAATAAGCAACAAATCCAACATTATCCAGAAATAATGCCACTGTGTGTGAGCCACGTAGAAAAGCTAATGGCTCTGCTGTGCTTTCTCCGCAGCGGAATTCCAGGCACTCTGCAGCAGCGGCATTGGAATAACGGCTGATGGCAGAGGTACGTGCATCACGTCTCGCTGACTCTAGACGTGCACCTCGAATGTCACCCTCAGCTCTTTCTTTCGGCTGCTTTTAATGGAATGGGCCTGCACGCGTGTGGCTGGGGGAGCGCGTGCCGCGGGAGGCTTGGCACGGCGCTGCAGAGTTCGCACGTCACGCCCGTGTACGTGAGAGCCCGGCGTGAGTAAGCGCGGGGCAGCTCGTGCAGCCTGGGTGGGTGTAAGCGCCTGCAAGAACCGATGGCTGCACCAGCGAGCCTGTGGGTGGGATGAGAGCTAGGAGAGGGGTGCTGCCTGTCTTCTTCTCCTCCCTGAAGCATCACGAGCTAAAGTTGAGCAAACATCCCCAAGGGCTGTGTCCCCCGTGGGAACTGCATTTCTGGGGATGGACACGCCGGGTTTGGCTCTGATCCTTGCTTTGATGGGAACGAAGAGCGTGACCGATGGCATCCTCATGCTGGTTTCCCTCCTCTGCCCTCCAGCTCCCTTGGCAGTGAGGGAAGAGGGTTCCCAGTCTCCCAGGGAGAGGGAGGTGATCGACACGTGTTGGGCCACGTTGCCAAGGGGCTGCTTTGAATTAGACGGAGGTGGAAGGGGTCAGGCTGCGCTGCCAGCCCCGGGCAGCGCTGGGCTCAGCAGGGAGAGCACAAGGCAGCCAGACAGCCACGGCCTTTCGAAACTTTCCAAATGGGAACGAGCCAGAGGCGAAACCCTAGTGGCTTCATGGGCTTCCTTCCAGGGCACCGTGTCTTGGCCGAAGTCAGCGTCAGGCCAGCGATAAGGCATTTTCTAGCAAGGCTCTAAGGTCAGACACGCTCTGGTCGGCCCCTCGCTGCCCGAAGCCAGGACTACATGTGCTGAGCGCTCTCCAGGGTTGCGTTTCCCTGGGGTTGTAGCTGAACTCCAGCTGCGTGGAGACGAAGGCCAGCCGTGTCTGGGAAACCCTGGCCTGGGCCACTTGCCACCTGGCACTACGATGGCAGGACACTGCTGCGCAAACGCAGAGCTGCCCTGTTCTGTGGGGAGGCTGGTTCTCACCAGGGTCAAATCTCCTTGCCCGGGCACCAGAGCTTTGCTCCAAAAGGGCAGGGAGATGATGCTGATGAAGAGGAAGAGATGCTGCCGCCCTTCTAGTCTAGTGTCCACGTGTGCTTGGTGCTGTTGACAGAGGTGGGTGGTGGCAGAGATGCCCATGGCTCTCTCTGCCAGATGCTCTGCAGACCTGAACCCAGCCACCACGCTCCTGGGCAGCAGGGGCTGTGGTACCCACTGCACACGGCTGCAGAACCGGCCAGAAATCTCCCGGTTTGAGGCAGGTGTGTCCAAGGCACTTCGCAAATCTTTGAAGCTGAGGTTTTGACATCCCGCAGGCCTTGGCCCCTGTCCCAGACCCTGCCCTCACCCAAACATAACCCTTCCCTCTGTCCCTGACCTGCCCCCCTGCCGTGTTCTTCAGAGCAGAGGCCACAGGTCCTCACTTGTGTCTTTCCAGGCTGTCCAAGCTGCTTTCAGACAGTTCTTTATGTCAGCAATAGGGAAAGAAAATTTACTTTGGCCTGACCAGGACTGCTTCCAGCCTGGCAGCAGTGTGCTCAGGGAGCCCGTGCAAGCTCTCAGCTTGGGGACCGTGGCTGGACTAGGAAATGCAGGGACTTTGACATCAGAAGGGCTTCACTGTGACCACCCAACCCAGCTGCCCACAGAATGCTCTCCAGCATGTCTGAATACTCCTCGCCCTGTTCTGCCCCCAGCCATGATCCCCGAGATCGGGCTCCGTGGGCTCAGGCAGGTTGTCCATCATGTTCTGCTCTTACCCCAGTTGGCCCCAGCATCCTTGTCACAGCACCTTAACAGACAGCTTCTCCCTCCCACCTTTTCCATGCTCCATCTAAATTCGACTTCTTTCTCTGTGCAGACATCAACGAATGTGCCCTCAACCCAGACATCTGCCCCAACGGCATGTGCGAGAACCTGCGCGGGAGCTACCGCTGCATCTGCAACCTGGGCTACGAGTCGGATCCCACGGGCAAGAACTGCGTGGGTGAGTTCAGGGCAGACCCGGCTCGGGGTGGCATCAGGAACCAGGAGCTCGGTGCTGGTGGGGGAGAGGGTGACGCCCTCAAGCACTGTCCCCATTCAGCGCTGCCTTGTCCTGTGCGAGAAACTGCGCCTACGTGATTTAGAATCATAGAACAGTTCAGGCTGGAAAAGACCCTTGGGATCATCAAGTCCAACCATTAACCCTACACTACAACCATTAACCCTACACTCCAAGTTCACCCCTAAACCATCTCACCCAACACCACATCTAAGTGACACTTAAACACACCCAGGGATGGCGACTCAACCCCCTCCCCAGGCAGTCTGTGCCAGGGTCTGACCACTCTTTCCATGAAGAATTTCTTCCTAGTGTCCAGCCTAAACTTGCCCTGTTGCAACTTGAACCCATTGCCCCTGGTTCTGTCCCTAATGACCTGTGAGAAGAGACCAGCACCAACCTCTCTACAGTGTCCTTTCAAGTAATTGTAGAGCATGATGAGGTCCCCCCTCAGCCTCATATTCCTTAAACTAAATAGTCCCAGCTCCTTCAATCGCTCCTGGTAAGGTCTATTCTCCAGGCCCTTCACCAGCTTTGTCGCCCTCTTCTGCGCTCGCTCCAACACGTCGAGATCTCTCTTATACTGAGGTGCCCAAAACTGAACACAATACTCAAGATGCAGCTTCACCAGTGCTGAGTACAGGGGGACAATCACCTCCCTACTCCTACTGGTCACACAATTTCTAACACAAGCCAGGATGCTGTTGGCCTTCTTGGCCACCTGGGCACACTACTGACTCACATTCAGCTGGCTGTCAATCAGAACACCCAAGTCCTTTTCCGCCAGACAGCCTTCCAGCCACCCTTCCCCAAGCCTGTAGCGTTGCACGGGGTTGCTGCGACTCTGCACGTTTCTGTGCCTCTCGGACTGCCAGAGCTCTGTGGGGCTGGCAGAGTCGAAGCGTTGGAGGCTGGTGGTGCAGCTCAGAAACCCCATCTCTCTGCCCACAGACGTGGACGAGTGCACCGTCAACCGTTTGCTGTGTGACAACGGACTGTGCCGCAACACACCCGGCAGCTACACCTGCACCTGCCCCAAGGGCTTTGTCTTCAGGACCGAGACAGATACCTGTGAAGGTAACGTGACTCTGAGCATCTTCGCAAGGTGTCAAGAGCTACAGCCTCATGTCCTGCTTGAAAGGGAGCTCAAGGTCCAACATGTCTTTGGTTCCCTTTTGACCGCAGTGGTTTGAACTGGAGCAAGTCCAGGCTTTGGGTTTGTGGGTTTGTTGTTTTGTTTGATTTGTTGTTGGTTTTTTTTTTCCTAGAGGGAAATTTCACACTTCATCTAAAATAGCGGCCATCCAAACGCAGAACATCTGGGCTTTTCACTGACTGAAACCCAGAACAATTTCCTCTAAGCCCCCAAAATTTTAGCTAAAACCTGACCAAAATTGCAAGTCTGGGGGATTTGATTGAAAGCTTACGGTTTGGAGTGGGGGAAATTGTTTCCTTGACCGCAATGCCCTCAAACATTTGAGAACTGGCAGTTGGTACCTAAATGTGTTTGGAGAAAAAAAAACCACTAATTTTCTGTAAAGAAGGTGAAAAATGACAAATGCTGCGTATCCTCACGTCTGGCTCAGACGGGTACATGAAAGTTGTGCTCAGCACCGTGGCTGCTCCTGTGTTGGCCAGGATCAACCCTGAGCGAGCGAGTTCCTCATTCCCAGTAGTTGCACCAACCACCCTCAAACCATCCATTCCCTCAATTCTGAAGAATCTCACTAATGTCCTGGTGTCTGCTCTCCATGTCCATCCCCCGTGAGGTGCTGGACGCTTGTGTTGTACACGCAGGACTCCTACAACCTGGACTGGAGACCCTCTAAAGAGTCGCCTCATTTTTTCATGCTCTTTGCTTCTTGTCTCTCCGGTCCTTGGTGCAGAAAACTGGGTCCCATGGCAGTGCCTACAGTGACAGTCCCTTTCTCCCCGCAGATATCAATGAGTGCACCTCTAACCCTTGCGTGAACGGTGTCTGCAGGAACAATGCTGGCTCCTTTGCTTGCGAGTGCTCGCCAGGCAGCAAGCTGGACCCCAGTGGCACCATCTGCGTGGGTAAGGATGCGACCTTCTACAGGGGCGCTGATGCCAGCAACACCCTTCGTCACCCCCTGCTGTTGCTCTGAAGCGAGTCCTGCATTCCTACCTTAGGGGTGGGGATCTCACCTAGTGTTTCCTCAGGTTTTGGTAATAATTGCCAGCTCTCTTATGCACCCAGGGAGCTTGCAAACCTGCAACCTTATGCAATGCTCTGAGCAGGGGATGGTTTCTCCTCGCTGCTTTTCGTGGCAGCCTGGCTGCCGTGAAGCTGGGAGCCTCTGCCAAGGAGCAGCTCTTTGCTCACGCCTTGTCTTTGCCCCTACAGACAGCATGAAAGGGACCTGCTGGCTCAACATCCAGGACGGGCGTTGCGAGGTGAACATCAACGGGGCCACGCTGAAGTCGGAGTGCTGCGCGACGCTGGGGGCCGCGTGGGGCAGCCCCTGCGAGCGCTGTGAGATCGGTGAGGCTCTGCTTGGCACGGCGGTCGGCAAAGCAGGAGGCAGCCTGTTGCTTTGCTGATGTTCCTCTTGTTTTCTTGCAGATACTGCCTGTCCCCGGGGATATGCTCGAATGAAGGGGGTCACATGTGAAGGTAAAGTGCTGCAGGACACAGAAGACGTTCCTTGGTGGGAACACGGTTGTTGTTTATTTGTTGCTATCCTGTATCTTTGAGGCTGGTGGGGGTATCTACACTTTCTGGCGCTTTGCTGGATTCTCTCCAGTATGTCCATCTCTCTCTCGTACTGAGGAGCCCAGCACTGGACCCAGCACTCCAGTTGTGGCCTCACCAGTGCTGAGTAGACGAGAAGGATCACCTTACTCAACCTTCTGGCAACGCTCCTCCTAATGCAACCCTGGATACCACTCGTCTTCTTCGCAGCAAGGGCGCATTGTGGCCTCATGTTTAACTTGGTGTCTGCCAGGTCTTTTCCTGCCAGGCAGCCCCTCAAGGCCATACTGGGCTTGGCCACGTTCTTGCTCTAATGCCAGTCTCTTGGTTTTGTGCCGACAGATGTGAATGAGTGCGAGGTCTTCCCTGGCGTGTGCCCGAACGGGCGCTGCGTGAACACGGCTGGCTCCTTCCGGTGCGAGTGTCCGGAAGGACTGACCCTTGACGGCACTGCTAGGACGTGTGTGGGTAAGGGCGCCTCATCCAGACCCCGGCCTCTGTTCAACCTTCTCTACAGAGGTCCAACCACTCCCTACCCACCACTTGCAGCACTCTTCGAAACTGAGGGGTGGCATGTCATACCCTGGGAAGGGCTGCCAAACCCAAGGCAAGGTTGCCATAACTTCGTGTCCCCAGGTCTGACCAGTAATGCAATCGTTTTCCTTGCGTGGACTGCAGGGGTAGCCAAATAGATAACCTAACTGGTTGGTGACAACTCCTGGACACACAGTGGCAAACCTCTGCCCTTCGCAGAGTGTTCTGCACTACTAACTGCACCATGGAGGGTCCATTCTCTAGTCCTGTTGCCAACAGTCACAGGCTGCCCGTGTCCATACCGTTCGGTCTCTCACAGGGTCCCAGACAAGGTGGCCTCAACCAGTTGGCCTGTACCTGGGCACTCTTTGGAGGATGCGCCAGCCAAAGCTGTTCCGGAAACCTTGCTAACTGTGTCACAGAAAACCATACCCATGGTTTTAGCAGAGGTTAGGTGCTGCAGGCAAGGGCTCAGCTCTGCTCTCTCACCAGACGTGCGCGTGGAACAGTGCTACATGAAGTGGGATGAAGACGAGTGTACGGAGCCTCTGCCGGGCAAATACCGGATCGACATGTGCTGCTGCTCTGTGGGCTCAGCCTGGGGCATCGACTGTGAGGAATGCCCCAAGATCGGCTCCAGCGAGTACAAGGCCATCTGCCCGCGGGGACCCGGCTTTGCCAACCGAGGAGACGTGCTTTCGGGAAGGCCCTTCTACAAAGGTGAGAAGAAAGAGAGGAGCAGCTGATCGTGGGCTGTGCTCAGCCCATCTCAGCTCCAGCCCAAGGAAGCCGCTGCCTGCCCTGGAACTCTGGGTTTGCTGCAGATGTCCCCTCCCTGAAACACTGCTGTTCTGCTTTCACCTGCAGATGTGAATGAATGTAAGGTCTTCTCTGGCCTGTGCACCCATGGGACCTGCCGAAACACCATTGGCAGCTTCAGGTGTATCTGTGGCAACGGCTTTGCTTTGGATGCTGAAGAAAGGAACTGCACAGGTAAGGGAAGAGCAGCCCTCCTCCAGACCACCCGTGCCCATCTTGTTGCCTTGCTTGCTTTCTGGGATGCTTAGCATGGTGCTGGTACCCAGAGGAGTCACAGAGGGATGTGCTGAGAAGCCAAGGGCAGGACCACAAGCAGAAAGCTTCTCCTGCTCGTGGGATGAAGGATCAGCCTTGCAGAGAGAAAGCTTGAGCGCTCTCTCTTCCTTCAGGAAGAGGAGTTCCCTGGTCTGCTGGCTCAGACTTGCCAGCCCTCGTTCACTGAATTTGATGTGCAGGACAGGCAGCCTGGTGTCAGCTGCAGGGATGTTTGCGGTCTGTCCTGCCTCCACTAGCTGCTCTTCATCCCCACAGACATCGATGAGTGCCGCATCTCACCAGACCTGTGTGGCCATGGCACCTGTGTCAACACGCCGGGCAGCTTCGAGTGCGAGTGCTTCGAAGGCTACGAGAGCGGCTTCATGATGATGAAGAACTGCATGGGTAAGGACTCGTCCCCAGGGCAGGGCAGCACCCTCCCTCTTTTGCAACAGGGGAGAAAGCAGCTGGTGCCAGATCTGACAAAGGGCTTCATGCCAAGCCGCTCTCTGTGGCCTGGCTGTCCGGCTACCTGTCTGCCTGGCTCTCTCTTCCCTGGGATCAAGCCAAATCGCTGCCCTTGGCGGGAGAGTTGTGGGAGCCTGTGTGCTGCAGAGACCCCTGGCAGCCTCTGCTCTCCCCAGGGCTGTGAGCCCTCTGCTTTGCTCAGGTTGCAAAGGCAGAGCTGGGCTGAAGAGCAGCACGTGTGGAGAGGGAGATCCTGTGTGCGTAGCTGAGAGCGCACGGATGTAACCCCTGGGAGGGCAGCAAAGCGGCGAGTCGGGTTCATGAGACGTGGCAAAGGCTCTCCAAGCTGGAGGACATCATTAATACTTGTACAATGTTCGTTCTTCTTTGTTTTGTCCTGTTCCTTCGCTTGAACCTTCCCGTGCTCCAAACCTCGGCTGCTAACCTGGCCTCTTGTTTCAGCCACCAGCAGCTGAGTTTGAGCCTGGCATTGCCACTGAGCTGGGACAGGATCCACCCCTGGTATTTTCATTCCTACTACACAGGGAGATGGCAACCTTTATCCTGGGGGTTGGCTATTGCACAGTGGAGCTCTGCCAGCCCAGCAGCTTGAACTCAATGGCTGCGAGCTCCAGTTCTTATACACCTTCTCTTGGCTGTTCCTTTGTGTGACGTCTCATCTCCTACTTATTTTCATCCTTGTGTTACCCATCTATTTTTTGTTCTGCCGCTCCTTATTTACATATCCACACTAAACTTACACCCATCTCCGGCCATTAGTAATATCATAAGTTCAACCCTAACATTAAACCATGTATTTTCAGACACCACTGCAGAACGTTTCTCAACGTGGAGGTCTTTTTCTGTGGCACCCTATCCATGCCACCACAGTTATCTTCTTCGCTTGTCTCACATGCCACATCCAGTTACATGTAGCTCGGTCCCTTTTCTAGATAATATATGTTCTTTGCAAGTAGCTGTCAGTTGTATCATCATTAGATCGCCGCTGGGATTACTAGACCTATTATTTCCACTCCTATATTAGGAGACATATTAAGCTTTGGTCTTTATAGCATTGCTTGGTCTCCTGCTGTCATCGTACACCCTGCAGCCGTGTGCCATTAAATCAAATGCCGTCACTGGCCTGAGAACAGGGAGATAGACCTTGGTCAACAAGAGGTTCACCATTTGATAGCTGATGTCTCTTCTAGCTCGGAATTTTGCTGATTCATCCAATATGTGATACCGAATCAACTGTTGCTGTTCCTTTGGGGTCTGCAGCAGTTTCATACCAGCCTCAGCCACTGACCAGGGCCCTCTTCAGTTCCCCAAACAGATCAAGCCCTTCATGAGAAGTCCTGGTAAACCACCTGCATTCCTCTACCCAACTCTATTTCCAGCGATATTTCTAAGGGCCCCCATTCACCTGCCCATTTAATTGCCCTTTATCCGCAGATAATTCTTTACAGCTCTTCCCATCTGGCCAGGGCTTGTTTTTATTGTGTCAGATTCTCATCTGTTTTCAATTGAATAATTCTTCTGTGTAGCTTAAAAAAAAAATCCCATCAATGACCTCAGTACCGCAATTCGTCTCCGACAAGTCAGCCAGACTGTTGCTGTCCTCCGATTCCTGGCATACCGTGTTCTTCTTCTCGTCCGTCTAGCCAGACTAACTCGTCTGACTGACCTGCTCTGCTCTTTCTGCTTTGGCTTGGACTTCCAAACCACATCAATCTGTGGCACGATTCAATCCCACTTATTTATTTTTCGTATTTGATTCGCTGGGCTCTTTTAAAATCCATCACCGCCCTGCCCCTGGCACGCTTTTCTCTCTTTTTCCATACAGTTTGTAGCGTGGCTTACCGCAGCTCACGCAGGTCACCTTCCTCCTCCTTCTCCTCTGTTTCTGAGATGCTGAGAATGTCACAGTCCCCACTGATGGCCTGGGAACTTCTTTCATATATGTAAAGTTGGGTTCTTGGGATTGTTTTTTTTTAGCTCACTCCATTCTTTTATGTTACACCCAAATCCTTTGCATGCTGATTGCGTAGTTCTCAGAATATAGTTCTCAGAATATATTGTGTATTTCTCAGAACGAGGGATAGAGGAACCCTCTGAGCAGTTCCAGAGAGGCTCCTCTTTTTTATTTTTTGCTCCCTTACAGGGCATTTTGAGTCAGTTCCAGGGGCATTGCAAAAAAAATGCAAAATCTTTTGAATCTGTTCTGGGACCAAAATAGAGAACCTCATTCTCAGATTCCCAGTTAGAGGATCTGATTCATCCAGCACTCGCCTTTCCAAAGAGCACAACTTGCACTGCGAAACACCGCAAGTATCACAGAGGCTGTTGCTTGTACAATATCAGGGTAGAGCACAGCTTTCCCTTCTTTTTTTATGAATTGATAACAAAGCTTCCCAGTTTTGATACCTGAAGTGTTTCATCTCCTCCTCCTCCTGTTGGTTTTTGTTTCCAGCGCACCAATCCGGTAGTTTCCCTTGTTTGGTTTTTTTAGTCTGGCATTTATAAACTTTTCTGTCGCTTTATTTTTCTTTTTTAACGCCAGCAACCTGGTTTCTTCTTTGGCTGGATCACGTATCTCTCACAGCAGTTTATTCTATTTCAGGAATTTCTCCAGTTCCTACTGAATTCAATCGCTTTGTTGACGTGATTTTCTCAGAAATGTACAGACTATTTCCCGTGTGTCATTCTGGAACTACTCTGGAGGCTGTTACCAAGAAAGCCTGTTTGCTAGCCTTCTGTCACACAAAATACACATTTTCCGAGGAACTCTTCCTCTGCTGAGGAGACTTGTGAAAATGTACTAAGATAAGGGGGATGCGAGCTGGGAACTATCCTTCTAGTCCTTGCTGGCTGATCTATACAAAGCCAGTAATTTCTCTCCTCCTGATGTTACACTTCATGTTCTGCAGAGGTCAAGGCAAGAGCTGCGATTTCACAGTATCACAGAATGTCAGGGATTGGAAGGGACCTCAAAAGATCATCTAGTCCAATCCCTCTGCCAGAGCAGGAACACCCAGATGATGTTACACAAGAAGGCATCCAGGCGGGTTTTGAATGTCTCCAGAGAAGGAGACTCCACAACCTCCCTGGGCAGCCTGGGCCAGGGCTCTGGCACCCGCACTGAGAAGAAGTTTCTTCTCAAATTTAAGTGGAACGTCTTGTGTTCCAGCTTGATTCCATTACCCCTTGTCCTATCATTGGTTGCCATCGAGAAGAGCCTGGCTCCATCCTCATGACACTCCCCCTTGACATATTTATAAACACTAATAAGGTCACCCCTCAGCCTTCTCTTCTCCAAGCTGAACAGCCCCAGCTCCTTCAGCCTTTCCTCACCAGGGAGATGTTCCACTCCCTCCATCATCCCTGTGGCTGCGCTGGGCTCTCTCCAGCAGTTCCCTGTCTTTCTTGAACTGAGGGGCCCAGAACCTGGCACAATATACCAGATGGGGTCTCACCAGGGCAGAGTAGAGGGGAAGGAGAAGCTCCCTCAACCTATTAACCAGCCCCCTTCTAATACACCCCAGGATGCCATTGGCCTTCCTGGCCACGAGGGCACACTGCTGGTTCATGGTCATCCTGCTGCCCACCAGCACCCCCGGGTCCCTTTCCCCTACACTGCTCTCTAACAGGTCGTTCCCCAACCTATACTGGAACCTGGGGTTGTTCCTGCCCAGATGTAGGACCCTGCACTTTCCCTTGTTATATTTCATCAGGTTATTCCTGGCCCAACTCTCCAGCCTGTCCAGGTCTCGCTGCATGGCAGCACAGCCTGCTGGCATGTCAGCCACTCCTCCCAGTTTAGTGTCATCAGCAAACTTGATGATAGTACAATCAATTCCCTCATCTAAATCGTCATTACCCAAGCCTTGGGTTTGCATTTTGTGGTGTTCCACTGTTTTGGGATATTTCCTGGTGATGGGACTGTGGTGCCCGGCACCAGCACCGCCCCCCTGCGATCTGGCAAACCCAGCTGAAGGGGACGACCCGCCACGTTTCATGTCACTCTCCACAGATATCAACGAGTGCGAGCGGGACCCGCTGCTGTGCCGAGGTGGGATCTGCATGAACACAGACGGCAGCTTTGAATGCATCTGCCCCCCTGGGCACGAGCTAACGTCCGAAGGGAACACTTGCATAGGTGAGGTGGTGGAAAGCTGACTCAGGAGCTGAGCCTGTTCCAGGGTAGGGAGACTTGGATCTCGTGCTGGGCACGTGAATCTCTCCTTCAATCCCATGTGTGGGTAGAACACACTCATCCAGGAAAGTCACAGCCAGGCTCTCACTGCGTTTTTGATGTCTTTTGTTCTACCTGCTGTTCACTGGAGACTGACTGATGGGGCGATGACAAACTGAGTTGGGAGGCAGCAGTAGGTGGAGTAACCAGGGCTGGGTACCAAAGCGATGCTCAGTGTGGTGTCAGCCTGGCTGGCAGCTCAAAACCATTCTTCCCACCGCAGACATCAATGAATGCTCCCTCAGTGACAACCTGTGTCGCAACGGCCGCTGCGTCAACGTCATCGGTACCTACCAGTGCGCCTGCGATTCGGGCTTCCAGGCCACGCCGGACAGGCAAGGCTGTGTCGGTGAGTGCTCCCCTTTGCCAAACCGCCGTGCCAAGACCCCGGCACACATCCAGAACCCTCCTGGCCTCGTACCTCTTGTAGTGCTCCAGGGGGTGTTGAGGGTAAGGCAAGGGGGGAAGCCTCCTGGTTGAGCTACAGCCAGGTTGGTGCCACTAGTAAGGGGCTGTCATCAGCTGTGAAACTACTGTGAGCTGCAAGTGGCTGGCAAAAGTTGTTTTATTTTCCCCGGGGGAGCTTTGTTTCCTCTTCAGCACCTCTCCCACCCCGTCCCTGTGTGTTGGCGCGGTGTCTGAGCAGCTCTGCTGCAAGGCACGTGCCCCAGTGAGCAGCTCGACCTGTCCCTTTTGCCCCAGACATCGACGAGTGCACCATAACCAACGGCGGCTGCGACACGCACTGCTCCAACTCAGAGGGCAGCTACGAGTGCAGCTGCAGCGAAGGCTACGCGCTGATGCCGGACAAGAGGTCGTGTGCAGGTGAGCGCTCAACTTGGCTCTCCTGGGTGCTGCCCCAGGGCCCTCTGTGTCCATTGCCAGTCAGCTGTGGTGTTGGCTTTGTTTCTAAATCCCTTCCAGAGAGGTGGTTTCCATGGACAGATGTGTTTGCACTGCAGTGTCCAGCTCCAGAGTCCTGTAACTACATGATTCGGAGCAAAGCCCCTTCTGTGACTCCCTCCTGTCACCACAAACCCCCTGGCTGGCTCTAATGTCTTTCGTTTGGCAATGGTCTCTTCTCTCCAGATATTGATGAGTGTGAGGATAATCCCGACATCTGTGACGGCGGGCAGTGCACTAACATCCCCGGGGAGTACCGCTGCCTCTGCTTCGACGGCTTCATGGCATCCCTGGACATGAAGACCTGTATTGGTGAGGGCAAGGCTGTGCTCTGGGCACGTTCCAGCGCTGCCTCACAAGGCAGCTGTTGGCCGGAGGAAGGGCTATGGAGGGTTGCCCCAGGGTCTCATCGTGGTTCTTGCAGTGTTCCAAGTGAGTCCTTTTTCTCTCGCAGACGTGAACGAATGTGATCTCAACCCTAACATCTGCCTGCACGGCGAGTGCGAAAACACAAAGGGCTCCTTCATCTGCCACTGCCAGCTGGGCTACTTTGTCAAGAAGGGAACCACAGGCTGCACAGGTGGGAAATCCCCAAACCTGGAGCTTGGGGTGCTGCTGGGAACCCTCACAAACACCCCTGGCAACTGCCATGGAGAGCACCCCATCCCTGCACTGGGAGATGCTGTGGACACCCAGGGATGTGGGTGTGTGCTGGGAGCCCCTCCTGGGCAGGCAGACATTGCCAGGAAGGCAGGACTTGATGCTTCCCTAGTTTTTAGCCAAGCCGGGGGCCTGCCTTTCCTTTTGTCTTCATCTTCCAGGGGTGAGCACAGCTGAGCTCTTCAGCTCAGGGGTACAGCTCCAGGCATCCTGTTCCCCAAAGCACCTTGTTCCCATCCCTGGGGGTTCAAACTCCCGGGAGCCATCAGTACCCAGAGCCGTTGGCACAATTGTACCCAACCGCCACCTCTTCTCCTGCGGGAGCTGAGCTGCGTCAGCAACGATGTCCTTCCTTCCTGCAGACATTGATGAATGCGAGATCGGGGCTCACAACTGCGACATGCACGCCTCCTGCATCAACGTGCCAGGAAGCTTCAAATGCAAGTGTCGCACAGGCTGGCTCGGAGACGGACTGAAGTGCAACGGTGAGTTCTCGTCCCAGGGGAGGACGTTTGTGGCTCAGGCAGATGCGTTGGAGCCTCCTGAATGCTCCAAGTGCCTGGAAGCTGAGGTCTCCCAGGCCATTTGCGTGCCCCTCTGGGCCCTACGCTGGCTACCCGTGCTTAGAGGAAAGGCCAAAGGCAAAACACGGACATGGGTGTTCTCCCTGCTCAGATCTGGACGAGTGTGCAACTGAGGAGCACAAGTGCAACCTGAACGCCAACTGCGTCAACACACCAGGCTCCTACCGCTGCGCCTGCCGGGAAGGCTTCAACGGAGATGGCTTCTCCTGCTCAGGTGAGGCCCGTAGACTCACGTGGCAGCAGGAACATGGCTTGGGCATCTTGTTGGGGTGTGGAGTCACCCCCTCTTAGCCACCAGCCTGGCTCAGCACCTGGCTGCCTGTGTCTGGCGTTCCCCAAACCCAAAAGTCACTGCAGCGTGCCCTTCACCACAGCCTGCTCAGATACCTCCAGCAGAGGTCCACCTTCTTCTCAGCTGGTGTTTGGGGAGGAGCAAGGCAATGAGAAGTGTTGCAGCTCCCTCCTCACGGTCTCCCAGCAGAGGGGTGGGAACAAGCTGGTGGGAATTTTCTGGGCAAGCTGAGGGAAGCTTCCGTCTCGGAGCGGACACCTTGTCAGTCTCATGCTTGATCCTCTCTAGATGTGGACGAGTGTGCAGAAAACGTGAACCTGTGTGAGAACGGACAGTGTCTCAATGCACCTGGGGGTTACCGCTGCGAGTGCGAGATGGGCTTCAACCCCACAGAGGACAGCAAGGCGTGCCAGGGTAAGTGCCCCGAGTTCTGAGTGCTGCTCCAGGGGACACAGTGCCCACTTCCTTTCTGGCCTTGGTCTCTCTGCGGCTCTGTCACTCCCTGATCCATTCCTAAACAAGACCCACCATCAGCTGGTGGTGCAAGGCTCCTGAGGTGCTAGCTCTTCCAGTTAGAGGAGTTGATCCCCAACCTGCAGACAGGCTGGGCTAAGCCAAGGATCTGTGCGAGACAGAAAATGGGTGAGGGGAGAGGGCACACACACAGCATGCCTGGTGCTCCTGACCCAGGAGATGGTATCCCACGGCGCTGGAACCAGCCTGAGACGGGTTACCCACAGCTGGGCTGTGGTTCTGCTTTGAGGTGGGAGCAGGAGAGGCCTGTCCTGGCCCTCGCTCGGTCAGATCCTGAAAACCCAGCTCTCCCTGTTTTGCAGACATCGATGAATGCACCTTCCAGAATATCTGTGTCTTTGGAACCTGCCAGAACCTGCCCGGGATGTTCCGCTGCGCCTGTGACGATGGCTACGAGCTGGACAGGAGTGGAGGCAACTGCACAGGTACAGGACTTCCACGGGGCTGTTGGATGAGGGTCACCTCTCAGTGATCTGCTGGTGGGAGCTGCCCCAGCCGTGACAGGGAGTGACTCCAGCAGCCTAAACCCAATTGAGTGTCCCTGCGGGACGTGATGGTGTGTCCATGCTCATCTGAAAGGTGGCCTTCAGTGGCTGGGAGGGAAAGCTCAGTGTGGCCCTGCTCCTGACTCTGGGTGGGGTGGGGTGAGGTAGGACAAGGCAGGGTCTGTTTCTAGAAGGCCCTTACCCACTGTCACATGAAGAGCCTTCGAAACACCATCGTCATGGGAATACACCCTGAACTCATGGTACAGAGCTGAGCCCTGGGGCTGTGGTTTCTGTGGCAGTCTTCATCTTTTTTTTTTTCAGTCCTCATCTTTTCATCCTTTCAGACATCAATGAATGTGCGGACCCTGTGAACTGTATCAACGGCCTGTGTGTCAACACCCCTGGCAGCTACCTCTGCAACTGTCCACAGGACTTCGAGCTGAACCCCACCGGTGTGGGCTGTGTGGGTGAGTGGGGACCCATGTTGAGAGTGCACCTTCCATCCAGGACCTTGGTGGTCCTGGGACAGGACTTATCCCTCTCCCTTTTTCTTGAGGGGATAGTGCCATTTGTTCCTCCTGTGCACACAAACCTTTACTGGAGAGGTTCTACTGACCCACTTCTGTCTTTATGCAGATACCCGTGTTGGGAACTGCTTCCTGGACACGCAGGATCGAGGAGACGGGGGGATCTCCTGCAGCGCAGAGATTGGTGTTGGGGTCACTCGAGCATCCTGCTGCTGCTCACTGGGTCGTGCTTGGGGCAACCCCTGCGAGCTCTGTCCTCCAGCCAACACGAGTGAGTTGGGAAAATGTCTGGGGGGAGCTTAGACATGAGCTGGATGGGCAGCATAGACCAGAGAGGAGAGACAGGGTTGCTTCCCTGTGACTTCTCAGCTCAGGCTGGGGGTCCTGGGTCCAGGAGATGCTGCCATCATGATGGGAAGCTTGGGAAGAAGAAGGCAACGCTGTTATGTCAATGCAGGGCTAGACAGGGGGACCAAGACAGGGGAGAGGTTAAGTGGGGTGGGGAAGACCAGGCTGGTTGTGCCTGGGAGATCCAGATTGGGATCCTTGGTTCCTAGTCCAGTGGGCTGCAGGAGGACAGTGGACATGGAATAATAACCCCACCAAAGGGTGGGCAAACAGAGATAGGATGGCTAAGTTGGTTTGGCATGTGATGGGAGTCCAGCTGCTCCGTTTGGACTACTGTCAACATCCTCATGGCCTACTTCTCCTGAGTTTCTTCTGGTCCTCCCTACCTGTCCTGTTTCATGGGAGCCTGCTCAGCTCAGCATCACCCCTGACTGACTTTTTCCACAGCCGAGTACAAGACCTTGTGCCCTGGAGGAGAAGGTTTCCGGCCAAACCCCATCACAGTCATCCTGGAAGGTAAGCCAACCCCTGCCCCACGGCCCCTCACCAGGGACTTGGGTGCTGGGGGAGCCCGCCCCCGTATGGGCACTCTCTGCCATGGCTGTGGGCTGGCTGGGTGCCCACCGAGCCCCTGGCCACCGAATGATGAACAGCAAGAGCGCGTTCTCCTCGGAGGTGCTCCGGGATGGAGGTGGTGGGATGAACCCGACGGGGATCCCGGAGTGAAGGCGCTACCCGGGCAGTGAACACCTCCCGGCTGTTCTCCCTCCTCAGATATCGACGAGTGCCAGGAGCTACCGGGCCTCTGCCAGGGCGGCAACTGTGTCAACACCTTTGGCAGCTTCCAGTGCGAGTGTCCCCTTGGCTACTACCTCAACGAGGACACACGCATCTGTGAAGGTAACTGCACCGCGGTGCCGGTGCTTGTCTGTGTGCCTGATGTGCACTGTGCGTGTGTGCGCAGCGGAGCTGTGCGTGTGTCTGGGCTGCTCTGGGAGCAGTTAGCAGAATCCCTTCCCCTTCCTCTTCCAGACTTCCCATCCTCATCACAAACCCTGTCCCCTTGCCCAGTGCCAGGCCAGCCTGGTCCCTTCCAGACCCACCCATACCTTGTGCCCTTCTGCACCCACGCCCCCTGCTTTGACCTCCCGTCTCCTTAATTTGGCAGATATTGATGAGTGCTCTGCTCACATCGGGATCTGTGGCCCCGGGACCTGCTACAACACCCTCGGCAACTACACCTGCGTGTGTCCCCCTGAGTACATGCAAGTCAACGGAGGAAATAACTGCATGGGTATGGCGTGGTCCAGATCTGTGAGGAGGGTTTGTGCTGTGGGCAGCGTGGCTGAGCGGACAGAGCAGGGGCTGGGGTTTGGGACCCTGGGCTGGAGGAGCTGACGCTCGCCCTGCCCAGCAGTTAAGGGGAAAGGGGCTGGCATGGGGTGGTGGGAGACCCGTCAGGGCATCGCCACTGCCTGCTACAGGGCAGGACCCATCACTCTTGCTGGAGCGGGGCTCCCCTGTGTGTCACCCACAGTCCCTGAGCACTGGGGCAGGATGGGGTGATGTATCCCCAGCAATGAGTGCCCTGGGGCTGGCAGCACCTGCTCCTGGGGCTGGCGCCAGACGCTCTCTGGGGCTGCCTTTGCAGACATGAGGAAGAGCGTGTGCTACCGCAACTACAACGACACGTGCGAGAACGAGCTCTCCTTCAACATGACCAAGAAGATGTGCTGCTGCTCCTACAACATTGGCAAGGCCTGGAACAAGCCGTGCGAGCCCTGCCCCACGCCAGCCAGCCGTAAGTCCGTCTTGCCGCAAGGGCGTCTTGAAACCATCGCTGCCCCCCCCCGCCATCACTTTTCCAGCGATCCTGAGGCACAGACACAGACAAAATAGAGGGGAAGAAGGGAAAGCATCATGTCTGGCAGGTGGACCTGTGCCCTAGGAGGACACAGGACAGGGACAGCATCTGTGGAGAGGAGAACCTGGCACCGTGTGTGTCCTTGGGGTTCCCCGTGTGCCGGCACTTGCAACTCCTGGCTGAACACCCTGCACGTCCCCTCCCATAGTTGGCCCTTGTCCCTCTCACCCCTCGCTGCTCCTCTCTCTGCCTGCCGGGCATGGCCATGACCTTGGTGTTCCCCTTCCAGCCGAGTACCAGATCCTCTGTGGGAACCAGGCACCTGGCTTCATCATCGACATCCACACAGGAAAGCCGATCGGTGAGTAGAGCCTCCGTGCCCTGTGGAGCCCTCAGTGAAAACAGGGTGGATGTCCTGAGCAGGATCCCTCCCAACTCGTGCTGTGCAGGCTCTGCCAGCAGCCCCGTGGTTCCTACACCTCGTGTGGCTGTGTTGTGGAGCTTGACCTCCGCAGAGCAGCCCTAGCCTGGATGATGTGCAGGGTCCGGTACCAATCCTCCAGCAGTTGCTCTGCTGCTTGCATGGTGGCCCTTTCCTGCCAGTCTTCTTTCTAGAATGGACCAGGGCAGCAGTCTCCAGGCTAAGGGGGATGCTTTCTTCCCTGCTGGGGGATGCTGAGCAATGTTGTCCGTGCGCAGATATCGATGAGTGCAGCGAGATCCCGGCTATCTGCACCAACGGCGTCTGCATCAACCAGATCGGCAGCTTCAGGTGCGAGTGTCCCATCGGATTCAGCTACAACAACATCCTGCTCATCTGCGAAGGTAACGGGGTGACACTGCCAAGGGCTCCCGGGAAAGGGGGGTTCTCAGCATGGCACTGGCATCTCCCCATCTCCTGGGGCTCCCCAGGTGAGGGCTGTCAGCAGGCGTGGGGAGAGTCTATGTGTTATTAAAACCTGCTTCATTTTCTGCATCAGTGGTTGGACAAAATTTGCAGATTTTCATTCAGGTTCCTGACTGGTTTTCTCCCACTCTGTTTTTTTGAGATTGTGGGTTTTTTTAGAAAAAGTTTGCAAAATTTTGAGCTATAACTAAAATCCCCATTACTTTATTGCAAAGCAATAGAAAAGAGATTGTGAACTGACCCTGACTGGAACAAACCAAGGGTTAAAATTTGGTTGTCTCCACTGAGCTGGTCCAGCCCTACCAGGGGTGACAGTGCCTTGGTGAGTGCTTGGCCCAGCCGAGCTCCCCATTGCTCTTCTCTCCACAGACATCGACGAGTGCAGCAGTGGGGAGAACCTTTGTCAGCGCAACGCGGACTGCATCAACATCCCGGGCAGTTACCGGTGCGAATGCTCGACTGGATACAAGCTGTCGCCCAGCGGAGCCTGCGTGGGTGAGATGAGAGCTCTTTGTCACCCGTTCCAGAGACGTGTGCAAGGCCCTGACACCCCTGCTGAGGTTCTTCAGGTGGTTTTGTAGACCACCATGTGTTGGACCCAAGGAGGGAGCAACCCGGCCCGGTGGGAGGTGTCCCTGCCCATGGCAGGGAGTTGGAACGGGATGATCTTTAAGGTCCCTTCCAACCTAAACCGCTCTGTGATTCTGTGAAGGACGTGCCAGTCCTGGTCTTTTGTCAAGCCTGGGGACTGTGAGCTGGCTGTGCTGTGGTTATAGCACACCTGTACTTTTGGAACAATTCCCAGGGACTGATGAAAAAAGGCTCAGTATGAAGTGCAGCTTTTGTCTGGTCACTCAGACCATTTTCTCCAATGATTTTTTTTTTTTGTTAGCAATCACAGTGCATAAATCTTGCTCTCTGTGAAACCAGCTCTCAGAAAACCTTGTTCTGCTGGGCTGCTGCTGGCAGACACAGCTTCTCACTCCATCCATGAGGCCGGTGCCTCAGCTCTTCCCGTTTGGTCCATCCCTTCGGCTCACTAGCACCTGCTTTGCTTCATCACAGGTCGCAACGAATGCCAGGAGATCCCCAACGTCTGCAGCCACGGGGACTGCGTTGACACCGAGGGCAGCTACGTCTGCATCTGCCACAATGGCTTCAAGGCCACGGGGGAGCAGACCATGTGCATGGGTCAGTGTGATTTCCACAGCTCTGCTCTGAATCCCGAGTCGGGATGGACGTGAGCTCTTTCCAGCGCCCGCTGGGTAGCACTGAGGACAACCAAGGGCCACGGTGTCCTCGCCATCCTGGGCTGGCCCTGCAAGCCCCGGGGCTGTTGTGCAGCTGCCTGGAGCCTATCTGCACGCCCAGGGTGGTTGGCTCTCCACTCACTCAGCCCTTGAATCAGCTGTGACCTTCTCTCTGCAGACATTGATGAGTGTGACCGACAGCCCTGTGGAAACGGGACGTGCAAGAACACGGTTGGCTCCTACAACTGCCTCTGCTTCCCTGGCTTTGAGCTCACGCACAATAACGACTGCATGGGTGAGCTGCATGAAATCCTGACGGATCAACATGGTGACGGCCGTGGGGTGTCACACGGTGGCAACCGGCGGGGGTCAGCTGGGTGGTTGTATGCATCAGAGGTGTAGGGCTGGCACACTGACACTCACAGGCTGTGCATATCTCTTTCCGTTGTGCTTATCGTCTCCCTCCCGCAGACATTGATGAGTGTTCATCCCTGGTGGGGCAGGTGTGTCGAAACGGTCAGTGCATCAACAGCATCGGCTCCTTCCAGTGCCTGTGCCAAGAGGGGTATGACCGGACCCCTGATGGGAAGAACTGTGTGGGTGAGTGTCCGGGCAGCAGGACGGCCCTTCTCAGTGGGTTGAGCCGTGTGTTGGCGTGGCTGGCGCTGTGCAGTGCTGCAAGGTGTGGTCCCCCAGCTGGTCCCATCAGAGGCAACTGAGCAAAAGACTCTTCAGAACCACTCGCAAGGCCCCAGGTCCTCTGGAGCCTAAACCTGGTCATCTGACTGCCCACAGAGAGCTGGATTTGGCCCCACTGTGCCTCCATCACCCTTCCAGCAATACAGGGAACAGCCAAGCCAGTTCCTTTCGTTGTGCTGAGACCTGCAGGCAGTGAGGAGGAACGTTGTCCTGTCCATGCCCCTAAAGCACATAGAGTTGTACCAAGGATGCCTCAGGGTCTATCCTGCAGGCAGGGGCTGTGGAGACAGCCAGGCCCATTGTGCTCTCGTTACTTTTGCCCACCGCTGCCTCCTGCAGCTCCAGATCCTACAGGGTCCACGTTCCCGAGCTACCTAAGGTAGAGCATCCTGGAAAACGTCTTATTTGCCTCCCCTGCATCATCTGGGCAAAGCAGGGTGCAGCTGTAGGCAGGGGCTGGGTGCAGCAAGGTGTCCTCCAAGCTGGGCACAGACACTATCACTGGTTTTCCCTCCTTTGCAGACATCAATGAGTGCGTGAGCCTGCCTGGGACCTGCTCCCCGGGCACCTGCCAGAACCTGGAGGGTTCCTTCCGCTGTATCTGCCCCCCTGGGTACGAGGTGCAGAACGACAACTGCATCGGTAACGTTGCCTCTCTGCCTCCTCCTTTTCCAGCACAGCATCTAGTCACCTTGGACTATTGCCAGAACAACCATATTCCTCTTGGGTGGGCTGGGGCACGTGTCATCACCCCCAAATACCTTCCTGAAAGCAATTTGACACGTGAGGGGGGAGGCTTGGTGATCTTGCTGTGCTGTGGCCTCCTCATTGCCCTATTTCCCCTGCGGGTGGGTCGAGGGTTAGGGCCAGAGTGATGTCCTGCAGGCATCAGAGCTCCCCAGTCATCACACCTTCAACTGGTTTTGATGCGCTGAGGAGAGGAGCGAGCTTTGGCTGCTCTGTAAGGGATGTCCCTGGTGCTCTCAGATATCAACGAGTGCGAAGAGGAGCCCAACATCTGCCTTTTCGGGACGTGCACCAACACCCCCGGCAGCTTCCAGTGTGTCTGCCCTCCGGGCTTTGTGCTGTCTGACAATGGCCGACGGTGCTTCGGTGAGTGGAGCTGCTCACGGCGAGGAGGGGAGCGTAACCGTCCCGGATGTCTGCAATGACCCGTGCGTTTCCCCATCCTCCTGCAGATACTCGCCAGAGCTTCTGCTTCACTCGCTTTGACAACGGAAAGTGCTCTGTCCCCAAGGCCTTCAACACCACCAAGGCTCGGTGCTGCTGCAGCAAGATGCCCGGAGAAGGTTGGGGAGACCCGTGTGAGCTGTGCCCGCAGGAGGGGAACGGTAGGTGTGCCGGGACCCGGCTCCACGGGTGGGATGGCTGCGTGTGTCTCGGACATGCACAGGGCGTGGGGAAGGTGTGCGGGTCAGGCGAGACAGCCGGCAATGCGAGCCGTCACGTGGAGTTGGCTCCTCTATCTTGAGGCTACTGCCTTGAAACCTAGCAGCCCTTATGGACTGCAGTGTTCCCTGTTCCAGCAGCCACAGTCAGGCTTATTTCTTTTTCGGATCTGCTCCCAGCTCGCTGCAGGGCTTTAGATAAGGGAAGAGCATCTCAGGGCTTCCAGATCCAAGGAAAGCACAGGTGTCTTCCAGCCAGCTGGGGTTTTGTGGCTTCCCATGGGCACTGAGCTGTCAGGCTCCCTCAGTCATGCTCTGGAAGCCTGCAAAGCACATTTCAGCCTCTGTGAGTAGAAGCACTCGTAAGCAAATCTCGCTTTTCTGCTTTCTTCCAGTTGCCTTCCAGGAGCTGTGTCCGTATGGTCATGGAGCCATCCCAGGCCCAGGTGACACCCGAGAAGGTAAGGTCTGATCTAAGGGTGAGAAGTTTGTTTTGCAAGAGGGTTGCGTAGAAACAACCCAACCTAGGCTATCGGGAAAGCAGGGTTGAATCCCAGTGGCAGGAGGGGAGAGATGTAGAACTGGGTGCAATGCCTGACCGCTCACCAAAGGTTCAGCCCCCAGCTCTGGAGAGGCGATATCTGAGACTGCAGGGTCAGTCCTCAGAGGACAGGGCTATGATCCTGGCTACGTGCTCACATGACGTTTCTTTGCCTTGGTTTCCCCTTCTAGATGTTAATGAGTGCTCAGAGAACCTGGGTGTCTGCATAAATGGGGCCTGCATTAACACCGACGGGTCCTTCCGCTGCGAGTGCCCGTTCGGGTACAACCTGGACTACACAGGAGTCAACTGCGTGGGTAAGGGTCTGCACGGGGAGCGCCTGACACCTCCTGCTTTAACCCTCCTTCCATCAGAGGCCGTGAGCCTGTGCGTGCACGTCCCTGTGGAGAGAAGGAGCTTGCTTCCCCTCTGTCCCTTTGCTTTTTACCACTGGCTTTGCTGGGCTTGTCTGAATGCTCTGAGGGGACCAGTCTGCACCTTATCTGACTGACCTACCTAAACGTGGTCCCGGCTTCCTCCAGATACCGACGAGTGCTCCATTGGCAACCCCTGCGGGAACGGCACCTGCACCAACGTGGTGGGAGGCTTCGAGTGCGCCTGTGACGAGGGCTTTGAGCCGGGTCCCATGATGACGTGTGAAGGTAATGCTGCTGGCGGGCAACACGTTCACCCGCCCCCATTGCATACTGGAGCATAGGTGTGACCCACCCTGGGTCGCTGCCTGGGTGGGCAGCAGTCAGGTCAGCCTCCAGGCTGGCTGGGGCTCATCTCCATGTGAGTGGGTACGTCAGCGCTGGTCCCCTTCGGCTTCTTCTGAGGCTGAGGCCCAGAGCAAGGTCTAGAGACCTCCCTAAATGCAAGAGCTCCCTCACCAAGGAGCCAGGACCCTGTCCCCATCAAACCTGCTGAGACACCAGGTGTCTGTCCCGCTGCAGCTGAAGACCATGATGGGAAACCTTGGTGGAACAAAGTTCCCATGAGATGAATGCACAGGGTGGGGGTCTGTCCTGGGCAGTTTCACCACTGTTCCTGCCCCGCTGACTGCTGAGAGCACAGAGTTGAGCTGTTTCCTCTCTCCTGCCTCCCAGATATCAATGAGTGTGCCCTGAACCCCCTGCTCTGTGCTTTCCGCTGCATCAACACGTTTGGCTCCTACGAGTGCACCTGCCCGTCTGGATACGCCCTCCGAGAAGACAGAAGAATGTGCAGAGGTAAAAAAACCCCTTTTGTGTGCATCAGGGGAGCTCCCACGCTCTCCTCAGCCCCCCGCACTTAGCCGGTGTCATGCAGAGAGAAGGCAGAACTTCTGAACTGGCATCTCTGGGCTTGTGCTCGCTCTCACCCACCTTGGTGGGTGCCAGCCAGCCTGGACCAAGGCCGTGGGGAGAGCACTCAGCTCCCAGTTGCCCCCACAGTGCCGCAGAGCTGGACAGGTTCGAGGTGGTCTCATGAGGTTCTCGGTTGCAGATCTGGACGAGTGCGCAGAGGGACTGCATGACTGCGAGTCTCGAGGGATGCTGTGCAAGAATCTCATCGGCACCTTCATGTGCATCTGCCCACCAGGAATGCAGCGCAGGCCCGACGGAGAGGGCTGCACAGGTACTGGGAGGGATTCCCAGTGGGGCTGGAGACCATCCTCTTCTAGGCATTGTCCACGTGGTCCTGTAATACAGAGTTTCCCTTGTGTCGGAACTTCCCCGTATGTCCTACTGGATGCCTACACACGCAAAACCTCTTTTCATCTCTGGACCTGTGGGTCTACACCGTTCCTGCACAGAGTGACATGGCATTATGCCATGTGTCCTTTCTGTTGAGTCTTTCCATGTCTGTGCCCAGCTTCTTTGCGCTGAGCTTATTTTGGAAGGGCCAACACTGGACAGCCCAGACCTGCACAGTATTGTGCTCAGCAGGAATGCAGAGCAAGCCCAGCTCCTCTCCTAGCCCAGCAGCTTGGCCGCTTGCAGAATGTGCAAAGCCAGGAAGCCGCCCTGTTTTGGGAGAGGTCTGGGACAGGTGGATACGTTTCCCAGCTGCTCAAGGATGTGGAAGTGCTCCTCGAGGACTATGTGAGAGCGTTTCAAGCTGACTGGTGGCGTAGAGAGACGCGGAGAGATGAAATCTGTCCTGTGCCTCACTGCAGCTCTTTGTGGTTCCTTCATTTCTAGATGAGAACGAGTGTCGCACCAAGCCTGGAATCTGCCCCAACGGCCGCTGCATCAACACGGTGGGAAGTTACCGCTGTGATTGCAACGAAGGTTTTGAAGTCAGCCCCTCTGGCACGGAGTGTATTGGTAATTACCAAGTCCTGATGGATCTTGAGCAGCCCCTCTTGAGTAGCAGATGATGCTTTTTGGGTGTTCCAGGGTTTCTGGGCACAAAGGTTGTTGGGGCATCACCTTCACCTTTAACATTATCCAAACCACATTAACCCTCCATGCTGGAACCGGCACAGGCTGGACAGACTGCTCGGTTATCCCTGGTGCTGACAGTGACTCAGATCCTGACCTTGTGTCCCCACTCTCTCTGTCCAGACACTCGCCAAGGATTCTGCTTCACGGAAGTGCTGCAGACCATGTGCCAGATGTCCTCCACCAACCGCAACCTGGTCACCAAATCTGAGTGCTGCTGCAACAGCGGGCGCAGCTGGGGCCCCCAGTGTGAGCTCTGTCCCCTTCCTGGAACCGCCCAGTACAAGAAAATGTGTCCTCATGGGCCAGGCTACTCCACCGATGGGAGAGGTGAGCTGGGGCCCAAATCACCTCCAGTGCAGAGGGGAGACAGCAGAGATGTGGGTGCAGGCGGAGTTCCCCGGGGAACCATCTGGGCCAGACCCACGCAGTGCCTGGAGCAACCAAGAAGCCTCTGTGACATTATTTGGGGGGCTGGACTAGATGATCTTTTGAGGTCCTTTCCAACCCCTAACGTTCTGTGATTCCGTGATTCTCTTTTACAACTCCCTGAGTGTCGTCTCTGGCTCCCTGGGAAAGTCTGAGCTCCCCTGGCACAGAAGCGTGGGGACAGGGGCGACATTGGCGCTGACAGGTCCCTCCCCTTCCCTCCCGCAGACATCGACGAGTGCAAGGTGCTGCCCAACCTCTGCAAGAACGGGCAGTGCATCAACAGCATCGGCTCCTTCCGCTGCCACTGCAGGCTGGGCTACACCGCGGACATCACAGGGACAGCCTGCGTGGGTGAGTCGGGAGAAGAAAACCCGTGTCTCGGGCAGCCCTTGACCTCGGCAGACTTCCAGCCCTACCTTGCAGCGTGCCAAGAGAGGGTCCCGTAACCCCCACCTGAGAGCTGCCCTCACCTCTGGCCATCCTGGCCTCCGTATCCGGAGCAGGGCTCTGGACGCTTTGCCCTGTTGCCTGGTCCTTTGTGCATCAAAGTCATCGCTCCAGGTTGTTTAACTCCTTAAACGTGAAGCCCCTTGTCTTCTCCCTCTGACTGAGGTGCTCCCTCAAAGCCCATGTCTCTGCTTCCTGGAGAGTGGAAAAAGATGCATTTATTAGTTATGTGGGGCCGTGAAACCTGGGATCACCTTGGATTCAGGAGCCCCTTGGCAGAGCAGATGGTCCAGGGGGTGGTGGGTACCCAGCCCAGCAGCACAACCTGTGAGTGCTGATGTGTCTTGTCTCTCGAGTCTAGATCTGGATGAGTGTAACCAGTCCCCTAAGCCCTGTAACTTCATCTGCAAGAACACAGAAGGCAGCTACCAGTGCTCCTGCCCCCGAGGGTACATTCTGCAAGAAGATGGGAAGGTCTGCAAAGGTATTTACCCAGGAGAAGGCCTCATCTCTGGCAGCAGGGAGGGTGGCAAAGGCTGATTAATGACAGACGGGGCATTTGAGTCCTTCTGCTCAGCCACGGGATGGGTAGACATGGAAAAAGGAGCCATGCCGGACCCTCTTGGACTGATGCAAGAGAGTTTCATCCCCCCACAGACACTCTAGACCTGTCTCTTCAGGAAGAAGTGCCAATTCCTTGCCCTTTCCTATAGACTGCACAGCATGTGCCAAGCTGTGCTGAGCTGCAGGGGCCTTGAACCTGCATGTCCTCCTACAAGTGTGTCAGAGTCACCGTCGGGCCCCTCCTGGTGCTGGCAGCTGCCAGGCTGGGGCTTTGCCCACCTCCCGTGGTCCTGATGGATGAGGCTGTGAGGAGGAGGGTGGCCTGGGAATCTGGGATTTGTGGATTACAGGAGAGATAGAGAAAAAAAAAAGAATCTTCTAGATGTGTCTATATATGATCAGCAGCTGATGTGGGGAGAGGCTCCTTGGATTTGTTATTCTCATGTGAGAATTGTGTGTGTGTTGTTGCTGAGGCTGGCCTGTGGCAGGCCCTGGTCTGCCCAGCACCACTCTGTATCACCATGCCCATACAGGTGTCACAGGCTCAGACCACGAAGATCAGACATCTCGGTGAGATAAATTGGGACACGTGTCCTTGTGCTTGTTGTTTTAGACTTGGATGAATGTTCCACCAAGCAGCACAACTGCCAGTTCCTCTGTGTGAACATCATCGGGGGATTCAATTGCAAATGCCCCCCAGGCTTCACTCAGCACCACTCATCCTGCATCGGTGAGTAGAGGCAGCCTCTGCTCTGCCGTGCAGCACCAGCAATGTCCCCGTGGACATTAAGCCCAAAGGAATCTCTCCAGACCCCCAGCTCTGGCTCCAGAGCACTGCCCCTCTCGGGTGGGCTTGGGGTTGTGCAGCTGACCTGTCTGCCTGCTGCTCAGACCAGGAGAAGCTGCACCACGCGAGGTAGCTGCCTGCAAAGCTGCACACAGACGCGTTGTTGGGGATGGACTCACAAGCAGCTACCTGTTTTGCAGACAATAACGAGTGCACGGCTCAGCCTTCGCTGTGTGGAGCTAAAGGACAGTGTCTGAACACGCCCGGCAGCTACAACTGCGAGTGCCAGAAAGGATTCTCCCTGGACAGCTCCGGTGTCAACTGCGAAGGTGAGTCTGTGTCTCTGGGGCTTTGAACAGACGCACGTTCCGTGGGGAAGGGTTCCTAGTTCGCTCCCAGTCTCTCAGGCAGCAATTCCAGCCAAGAACGGACCATTCCTTGCTGTTGGGCACCGGAAACCCCCATGTGAAGCGCGGGTGCAAAGGAGAGGGCAGTGCCCGACCTGCCTGGGGAACACTGGCCCTTGGACAAGCAGATGAAGGTCTCAGCGCTGCAGCGGTAGCAGCCGAGGCTGGGAAGGGAATGGTCCTGTATCTCATCAGCATGATCTCACGCCGGCCAAACCCCACAAGCACTCTGCTGAAGAAAAGCCTGTGTTCAGCACGGGCAGCCTGAAGCAGAGCAGAGCTGATCACAGATCAGACACTAAATCAAAAACCACCCGAGCAGGGGCTGCAGGGGGCTGAGTGTGGGCCTTGGTGCTGAGGGTGTTAATCAATTCCAAGCTGCAGAGACATAACTAGGCAGAAGAACCACCCACCCGCTGGAGCACCCTCGCAGGTGCTGGCTGCCCTGTGCCCGCGGTCCCTGCGCAGCCGGTGCCGCCCACGGGACAGGGAGGAGATTCTCATCACCGTCTGTGTTACGTTGCTGCAGATGTGGACGAGTGCGATGGAAACCATCGGTGCCAGCACGGCTGCCAGAACGTTCTCGGCGGCTACCGCTGCGGCTGCCCGCAGGGCTACGTCCAGCACTACCAGTGGAACCAGTGCGTGGGTGAGTGTGGGATGGGGAAAGGAGGGCGACTGAGCCCCGAGTCCTTCTCCAGCCACCCCTGGCCATCTCTGACACTGGAGTGTGGGTGCTCACCCAGCGCTGACCATCCTGCCCTGTCCCAGGGAAGGTCGGGAAGCCGCTCAGCAGAATTATGAGCTCCCAGTGCCCCTGGAGCCAGCAGCTCCCTGTGGTGCAGGAGTCCTTCAGGGATCTGCATGGGATGAGGTCTCATGGGTGGCCAGGAGAAGGGGACTGCCACCAGCTCAGCACCTTGGCTGGGCGGGGTGGGGAGCTCTGGAGCTCCCTTCCACTGAATTTCTGACTAGTTCTGTTGTCTCTGGGTGCAGACGAGAACGAATGCTCCAGCCCCACCACCTGCGGCTCCGCCTCCTGCTACAACACTCTGGGAAGTTTCAAGTGCGTCTGCCCATCCGGCTTCGATTTTGACCAAGCCTTTGGTGGGTGCCAGGACGTGGATGAATGCTCGGCAGGGGGCAGCCCCTGCAGTTACGGCTGCTCCAACACGGACGGAGGCTATCTCTGCGGCTGCCCTGGGGGCTACTTCCGAGCAGGACAAGGGTAAGAGAGCAGCCAGCAAACACATGTTCCTGGGGGATGTTGCAAGGTGCGTGGTGGCCCCAGACATGCTCCATCCCCACACTTCTGCTCTCTGCCACCAGTACACCCAGGAGCCAGTAAAATCCCATTCCCACATGAGTCCTTAGCTTCTCCATGCCAGGCTATTCGTCACTCATCACAAGATCCTCATGCTAATGTGTCTCCTCTTCCATCTCACTAATCCAACGGTTACTGCAGTTGCGAGCACTGCAGCAGATGCTCTGCAAATCCATCTAGTCCAGGGTGTGGGCAGATTAAACCTGCTGGCTGCATCTTGTTTAGATCTCTCTCAGGTGTGCCCCTCATACAAACCACGTCCTAAACCCGAGCATGATCCTCCATGTGGGTGCCCCATGGAGAACCCGTGAGGGCAACGCTAAGATTTCCTTCTTGAAACATGACTCTGAGATGGGCATCTCTGCTCTTCTGCCACCAGACACTGCATTTCTGGCATGGGTTTCGGGAAAGGGTCCTACCTTCCTGCCCCCCAAGAAGAGGATGAAGACAACCTGCTCTCCCCTGAAACCTGCTATGAGTGCAAGATAAATGGCTACCCCAAGAGGGGTCGGCAGCGACGCAGTGTCAATGGCACCGAGACACACCAGGTAAGAAACCTGTGGCATCCTGGGTGGGGTGGAACAAGGCAAAAGCTGGGTCACTTGGGGAGTGGCTGCCTGGAGTGGATCCCAAGCAGTGAGCTCGTTCCTGTGGGGCTGCCTCAGTCCAGCCAGAGCCTGCAGCTCACTCTGTGCCTGCCCGTGCTGTGTGCTTGGGTGGTTTTGGGTGCCACTGGGTCCAGAAGTCCTACAGAAATGGAAGGTCTTTCACCATCAGAGCAAGTCAGGACAGTCTTAAGTGATGCCCTCTTGTGTGGTTTGGCCACAGATGGCTGGAGATTGCTGCAACTGAGAAAAAAGAACAGATTATTCCTTGCAAGGGGAGCTGATGGGAGAGCAGTTCCCCCAGGGCCATAGAGGACTGTCAGGATTTACTGTCTGACTCCAGACCTGTCGCTGTATATATGGGTTATTCCTCGGAGGGAAGTTCTTTATCTGAGACTTCCCCAAGAGGTTCACAGGTCTGGGCAGGACAGGTTCAACTGGGAGGTCATTATGGGCTCTTCAGGCCTTGGGAAGAAAATGCCTCTGAAGGTGTTGGTTCTTCCCCTGAAGAGGAGGGCTCTGTACTGCCTGGTTCGGTCTCAGATTCACAAATAGGGCACCAAGAAATTCTTGAAGGAAAGCAAGGACCACAGCAGTTGTAGACACTTCCCAGAACTGCTTTGGGGTGGGCCACGGGAGAGAACTCCTCTAAATCAAGTGCTCCTTCACCTGCCCGTGAGCTTTTCTTGGTGTCTCTAAGTAACACACCTGGTTCCTTCCGAAGGATCACACCGTGAACTTGGCCAGCATGGATGTGGATGCTCCTCTCTCCATGACGCTGAACCTCACTGACCTGGCTCACAAGGAGCACATCCTGGAGCTCCTGCCAGCCGTGGAGCCCCTGGAGAACCGTGTGCGGTACCTGATCTCCCACGGGAACGAGGATGGCTACTTCCGCATCCACCAAAAAGAGGGGCTCAGCTACCTGCACCTCGGCCGCAAGAAAATCGTACCTGGCACCTACCTGCTGGAAATCGTGAGCGTGCCCCTGTACCGCAAGAGGGAACTGCAGAAACTAGAGGCCAAGAACCACCTCAACTACTTAGCAGGGGAGCTGGGCCAAGCACTGAGGATGAAGCTCCAGCTCCAGCTCTACTAACAGCCAGGAGATCCACCCACCCAACCGACAGTCCTTAGCCTCGCCATCCACACCTGGGAACAGCTGCCTCCTCTCTCGCCGCACCCCCTGCCACCACCTCCCCGCCTCCTGCACTGCACAACTGATGGGAAATGTCCTCTCGGGGCTCGGCGCTCGCCAGGGATGCTCCGCTGCACCGCGAGTCAAAGCCGAGCTACCCCGCCAAAGAGCTCCCAAAAGCTTCGCCAAATGTTCAAACCGTCTCAGCAGGGACTCCTTCCCCCTGCTCAGCTCTTGCCTGTCTCCTTCAGCCAAGATACTGTTGGTGTGAGCTGGCAAGAGGCTGCCTGTCCTCGTGGCCACAGGCCACCCACCACCCCACGAACTGTGAGGGGGGCGTTTGAGGGGGTGGCTTCGGAAGGAGCTATGGCTCCGCGTCGTGTTAACGCATTTCCCAACAGCTCTGGTTCCTCCTTTGCTTCTCCACTGTCATGATGGTGCTGCAGAAACCATCCCGTACCTACACTGGCTGTGCTCCGTCTTTCTCTGTCCTCCCCATGTCCTCTGGTCGTTTTTGGGCCCCTGTGCCAAACAGAAAAGGTCACCGCTGAACGAAGGGGCGCTTCAGGTTGCTCACCTCACATCGCGAAGCAGCCGGGCCATGGGACCACAGGCTCCTGTGGGGAACCACGGTGTGCTGGGCACGGGCGTGCCCTCCGGAGATTAGGGCTGGAAGAGCTTTTCCAGAGCTCCGGCAAGCCCAGGGTTAAGGTGTCCTATAAATGAAGAGGAGCTCTGGGGAAAGGCAAATAATTGCATTGTTGGTGACAAACTAAACTGGCAGGAAAAAAAAGGTCATGAGGCTGGTTCGGGAGCATCTGAACGAGCTTCTCACGCCAGAGGGGATGGAGGACTCGGCAGGACGTGTGTGGCACGTTGGCCACCGCCAGCGTGAGCGTCTGAAAAGAAATCCTGTCAGAAGTTTCCCACCAGCAAGAGCAAGTTGGGGATGGGGGTAGGGAGTCTCTGCGGGAAGAAAGAGGCAGGGACAGCCGGAGCTTCATTTTGCAAAGAGTCCTTGGGTCCGAGCCACCCCAGCTGGGTGACGCTGGTCCTGTGGCCAGATTCCCCCTGCAGCCAGGAGCACTTCTGCAACCGGGGGCTCTGAGCCACTCCCCTCTTGGGTTGTCGCAAACATCTTGGTCAGTCCAAGGTGAGAACCCAGCTGGACAGTCTCTGCAGACCAAAAAAAAAAAAAAAAATGCACTAAAAAGAGTCTGGAAAATACGAATTAAGTGAATTGAGGTCTCCCTGCTGCCTGTCCAGGTGGGCTTTTCTTCCTCCCTCAAGGGTCTTCTGCACACAGCTGGTCTCTGCAATGCCACTGCCTCATTTATTGGGGGTTTTTTTGATTTTTTTTTTCTGTGAATCTGGTTTCAGTTCATCCAACCCCGTGCATCACCACGGGGCCAAGAAGGTGCTAACTCACTCTGGGGACACACACGACTACCTTCTCCACACACCTGAGGTGCTTCCAGCTCCCGGGAGCTGGTGCTGGTACTGAACCATCAGCGTTAGTGCACTGTATCCATCCCCCCTTTCATATTTATGTGTAACCACCGCAGTTACGATTGCTCGTTGTTGTGAGGAGTGCATATTCCTGTAGCTTTTTTGGGGTTTTTTTTTTTTGGTTTTTTTTTTTTAGGGGGGGGAAGGGGGTGTGTTTTTCTTTTCCCAGTATGCTGCCGCCGCGTGGGGTGGGGGAAGTGTATGTATACTGTATTTGGGCTAATGTCAAACTTGAAAACTCTTTTTGCATAACGCAGCTCCAGACTCTGGATTTTTGCAAGAGTCCCAGAGCTTGTGACAGGATGGGTGGCCTGATGTTTGGGGTTTGGTTTTGGGGGTTTTTTTAATTTTATTATTTTGGTTTGGTTTGGTTTTCCAACAGGTGCTTTTTTTTTATTTTTTGGAAAAGAAAAAAAACACTATTAATAATAATAATAAATCAGCAGAGATGGGTTTGTGTGTGTGTGTTGAGCCAAAAATCTCAAATGAAAAGAAAAAGCTCAAAGTTTCCTTCATTCCTCTCTGGTGCGATGTTGTTTTGCTTTGGGTTGGTTGTCTTTTTTTTCTTTTTTTTTTTTTTTTTTTATATTGATATTTTTTGCTGGTTGGTTTTTCCTGGGGGCAAAAGCGTCGAAACCCAAAACCTGTGCCCCTCTTGTCCTGCCCAGAGAGATGGCTCTTTGTGAAATCCCTTTTTTTTTTGTATCAGAAGCAACAGCAACAATAAAATTATTTTGGGTTAAGCTCTTCCGTGTCTTCCTCCTCAGCAGGTGCCGGGGGGGCGGCGCAGACGTGCGGTCGCTTCTCGCCGCGACTCCTTGCATCTTGGGGCGCTCTCCCCGGGGGAGGTTGACCTGCACCCACACATCCAGAAGATCCCTCTGGGTGCAGCAGAAGCTGCTCTCATCACACAAACTGGTGGAGAAGACAAAACCCATGGGTTCTGCAGCCAAGAGGGGATTGTCCCCGCCCGGTGCCACCAGCCCACGTTGGCCAAGGAGCACCTTCCGCACCGGGGACCTGGGGGTGATGCTCCTGCCCCATGTGCTTTCCTCCCCCCCTCCACCTCATCCCCTCTGGAGCTGCTCCAGCTTGTGCTGGGAGCTGTGGGAGCCCACCAGTTCTCCTCCCAGTGCCTGGTGGGACGCGTCAAAGAGCAGAGGAAGAGCTGTGAGGGGTTAGCACAGTGCAGCTTTATTTCCATGGCCGGGAGGAGGGGGGAGAAGAAGTCCTCCTCCTTCCGTGGGCTCGGATCCCTTCGTACAAAGCGGTGGCCCACGGCCAGAACCCACCGTGGCTTTCGGTAGCCCCGTGGCTAGCTGCAGCACCCCTACTCTACAGGTTCCCACAGAGGGGCAGGAGGACAGCCTTGCTCCCCCCTCGACTATTTACACAGCCCTTCCGAGACGCGGGGCCAGGCACCCCCAGCACCCCCCTGGACATGGAGCGGGGGAGCCACCCAGATCCTGCTGCAGCAGGAACTGGCCAGAATGGGATAACTGGTGGGAGGCTGCCAGGCTGAGAAGCATCTCCCAAGCGTCGTGTGGGACCTTTGATCCCACCGGGGTGGGTCTGCAGGTCGCTGCACCTCGCTCAGACCATTTGCACCAGTTGGGCAGGGACGGGTCGCCGAGGTGTAAAGCGAAGAGCGGGCTGGATGCTGGAGGAGTGTGGGGAGGGGGTGGGCTGCACATGGTGGTGGGGAGGGGGGGGCGGTGTCTCCATCTCCCTCTCACTTGTGGTGGGAGGGGGGCACTTGGGGCTGCCACACAGAGAGGAACAAAGCCAGCACTTGGGTCTGGTGCCTATAAACCCCCCGACAGACACAGCGCAGCTACAGGGACACGCACACAGGCACACACTGCACCACGGTCAGCACGCCCCGGAGGACACGGAGGGTGAGGGCGATGTTGGGGGGCAGGAGGAGGTGGGAGTCAAAGCTCCAGGCAGAGCCCCCCCCAGACCAGGAGCCTCGTGGGCCATGGCTGAGGGCAGGTCCCGCTGTGCCCTGCCCCGGGGGCAGCAGGGACCCCCTGGAGCTGCGTCACCCCTGCGACCCGTCATCCCTCCAAGAGTCCTGCAAGCTGCGAAGAGAACTGAAAAGTGCTTAGAAAAGAGAGAAACTCCTAGAAAACCCACCCCGGACAAGAGCCCCGCTCCCTGCCCAGAGCATCCTCGTCGGCTCGGGGCGACACCACAGAGGAAGGGAGGGCCGGGGCCAGCGGGGGTGGGAGGCACATGGAGCCCCCAGGCTCGCCCCATCCCTGCCCTCTACACCTTTTACACCAAGGCGTAGTCGAACTGGCCCCTCTCCAAGCCCTCCTTGTGGTCGGTCCAGGAGGAGGCGGGCATGCGGCTGTAGGGGTCCAGGAGGATGCGGAAGCAGCGCACCATCAGCATCACCAAGAAGACCAGGAGGAAGATGACGAAGGCAAAGACGGTTTTCTGCTCGGCGTCCATCCCCGCGGCGCCGGCCGGGTGCTCGACCAAAGACGGGGACAGCAGTTCATAATCCATGGTCGACGCATCATTCATGGCAGAGGCGAGGAGCGCGTGGGCAGGGCGCGTTCGGGCAGCCGGCGTCAGCCTCCCGCTGTGCCCACGCCCCCGGAGCACGACTCTACTCCATCGCCCCCGGAGCCGCTGCGCCCAGCTCGAGAGTCGCTCCTGCCCAAGCCAAGAGCTCCTGGAGGGGAAAACAGAGATGGTGAGGGAGGAGGAATTGGCCACGGGCTCCACCAACTCTGTGAAATAACCAGGGGCAGAGAAGTTCACGAGTGGGTCCCTGGTTTTCTGGGAAGCTCAAGAGGCCTCTGGAGAGGGACACAAGGGCATGGGATGGGTGCAGGGCTCGTCCCTCTGGTCATAAACTCCCAGGAACCTTCTGGAAAGGGTGCCCACCTGTCAAGATGGGACCTTTTTGGACCAGGTAACCTGAATCATAGGAAAATTCAAGCCAAAAGTGACCTCAGCTGTGTAGTCAAGCTCAGGGCTTGACTGTCTCATGTCTCACCCAGGCTTGAAACTCTCCCAAGCTCAGAGTTTGGCCACCCCTTTTGAAGGACACGTGCCTAGCTGCTGTGTTTGCCTCCTTTGGGAATGCCTTCGGGTCTGCACCAGGTCTAGAAGGAGCTGAGAAGGAGGGCACCCACCTCAGTGCAGCTGCACAGGGGCACGAGCATCGCTACCGCGGCAGGAGGAGGAGAAGGCTCTGTCCGGCCACGTCACTGAGGAAAGGTCTCCAGGGTCCAGCTTTCTCGGGCTATGGAGGCAAAGCAGAGGAACAAAGAGAGCAAAATTGATTGAGAGGACCACAGCCACCAGGAGTCAGAGCAGAGCACCACAAGGCACCGCTGAAGTTCTCCCTCTCTCTGTTGCCAGACCATGGATGGAACCTTCACACCAACCGCCCCGCGCTGGGGAGCCTCCAGAAAAATAATAATTAAAAAAAAAAAAGATACCAGGAAACAGCCCAAGCAGCCCCTCGCAGGCAGCGGTGCTGTCTCTGTCTGGGAGCAATACGAGTGCACAGCTGGGTTAAGGAAAATCACGGTTCTGGGTACCAGAGATGCTCAGGACAGGCCCCCTAAAGCGACCTGGGCAGAAATCTGGAGGTGCCCCAACTGAGTCACATCAGAAGTGCAGGGGAGAGCAAGCACATTCAGGACAAAATACAAGGTTTTCTGGTAAATAATATCCCTAGTGTTATATCCTATAGTATCCAGAATAAAGGATTTCCCTCACATTTGGGAAGCTTTTTCATTACTGCGTGAGGGATCAGAGCTTAATTTCCCAGGAATTTTGAGCAGAGGAAGGAAAAAAAAACCCCAAAACGGCTGATAAGACAGTTAAATGAAGGCAGCTGTTATTTAAGGAACATTTGATTGAGTTTTATTAAGATTCATGTTCCCTTAGTAACTAAAAAGAACACACGAGCAAGGAAATTGCTTAATAGGGACAGAACTCACAAAGGAAGAGGATCGCTGTCAACAATTCAGCAGCACCCCGCGGTGAGATTTTTTTTTTTTTTTTTTTTTTACCCCCCCGGGTACGAAACACAAATGAAATGTTAATTTGGGAACCGCAAACGTCTAATGAGATATTTCTCTCCGAAGAAGCAGGGAGCGGTGTTTACCGATGCAGGACACCATCTGGTACGGGGAGAGAGGAGGGAGGGGGGTGTCTCACCCTTCCCACCCCGCAGCCACCTCCAAACTGGGAAGAGAGTGGGCAGGGAGGGAGGCTCTGGGCTCTCGGCGGGGCTGGGCTCTGCCGTGACTCAGCCGGCTCGCTGGACGAAGCCCAGGCGCTCCCGCCAGCGCTGGCTCATTCCACCCTTTCAGTCCTTGCAGGTTGGTTTGGGTTTTTTTTGTCAAGACCTAGAGAGAGGTAGAGGATGGGAAAGCACCAGAGCCTGGAGAAGAAAATGTCTCGTTGTGGTCTTTCAGCACTTAAGTGGGGCTTCTAAGCAAGATGGGGACAAGAGGAATGGTTTTAAATGAAAAGAAGGGAGATTCCGACTAGAAAGGATGAAATGTTTGGTGATGAGGGTGGTGAAACTCTGGTTGCCCAAAGAGGTGGTCGATGCCCCATCCCCGGAATCATTCAGAGCCGGGTTGGACGGAGCAACCTGATCAAGTGGAAGATGTCCCTGCTCATGGCAGGGAGTTGGACGAGATGACCTTTAAAGATCCCTTCCCACCCAAACCATCCTGTGTTTCTAAGAAGCGTCCAAAGCAGAATTTGAGCCTAATTAAGGAAAGCAAATGGAGAAAGTCTTCTGTGCCAGCCAGAAAGCAATTTCTGGATACTAACATTTCGGGTAGCGCCTATTTCCAATTTACAGCAGAGTAACCTTGTGCAAAAAAAAAAATAAAATTAAAAATCTGTTCCTTCTTCAAGCCATTTACTCCCACCACCGAAGAGAAGGTGAGGATGAGCCTTGTTGAGGACGCGCTTTGCTCTACCTTTCATCTGTGCTCCTGGATCTGAGGGCCAACACAGCTTCCCCAAGTCAAGGGTAGAATTTGTCACGAGGTGCTGAGAGGTTAAGTCAGCTTTGCAAGACCTGGCAGCGGAAAGTGGGCGTTTTATCATCAGGAATTAAAAAAAAAAGATAAATGTTGATTTGCACAATAAAGGAGGATTGCACCAGAAAGGCTTGATCCTGCTCAAAGAATGAAGCTCGGAGATGGCGGGACACAAGCCACGCCGGAGCGGGGTTTAATCGCGCGGTGCGGTGGGTGCTGCCCAACAACCAGGGAATTGTTCGGTTTGCACTTTTAACCATGCCCAACTTAGTACTTTTATAACCAAAAATAGGCATTTGCAATTATATAACAATGAGAAATGAGACTAACGTCTTAAAAGGAGAAAGCAGAGCTAGTCCTGATGGAGGAGAGCTAGGAGGGGCGAAAATGCTTCAATTCAAATAGAGACCGGAATAAAATGACACCGCACGGAACAGGGCCTGGAGCAAATTCATTAAGACGGTGCTAAAATAACCCAGTTTTGAAAAGCACAAGCTTGTTTGAGGCATCAAGGAGAAAAATCCAAAAGATGGGTGCGCCCTCCTTCAAAAAAAGTAGGGGGCTTACAAAAAAAATAAAGGGGGCTTGTAAGAAAGGTGGGGAGAAGGAGGAATAGCTTTAAGCTAAAAGATTCCAACTAGATATAAGGAAGATGTTTTTGATGATGAGGGTGGTGAAACCCTGGCACAGACTGCCCAGAGAGGTGGTTGATGCCCCATCCCTGGAAGCGTCGGGTTGGATGGGGCTCTGAGCAACCCCATGTCCCTACTCGTGGCAGGGGGTCGGCCAAGATGACCTTTCAATGTCCCTTCCCACCCAAACCATCCTGTGATTCTATGCATCCGAGGTCCTGGGAAAGCCTAAAAAATACAATCCTGAGGCCAAAACGAGCAGGGCAGGGGACGAGTGAAGGAAAAGGGCTAAGAGAGGGCTGAGGGCTCCGTGGGAGCTGGTTGGGGAGGGTCTTGCGGCACCCGGCTCCACTCATCACGTCGCTGCACAACCTGTTGCGTCCAGACGGCAAACACTGTCGCCGGGGATTGCTGGGAAAGCAAAGCCGCTCGCCAGGACCGCAGGCAGCCCCTGCCCGAGCAGGAGGATTTCTAGGACCGACCTAAAGCTCCTTCAAGACGGGGAAAGGATTTACTTGCGAGTGCAATCAGGACCGCGGCGCTCCCGCCGTCGTTCCGCTCCCGAAGTGTCCGTCTGTCCTGGGAGGGTCCCCTCGCTGGGACGGAGGCGGAGGGATGCCTGACGGGGATGTGCTTGGCACCCATCCACGGAGCTCACGGGGCAGCCGAATTCTTCGCAGGGTTTACGTTGCCTTTTTCAGTAAAAGCCGCGGCCGGGTCAAGTGAGAGAATCCCGCAGCGTTTTGGCACGGCTGCCGAGGCTCTGCCAGGGGAAGGTGACACCCCGACGGGATGTGAAGGGCTGCCCCGTGTCCTCGGAGATGCTTCAGGTGCTGCAAGCACAGGGCTGGGTTCCCCGTGTGCTTTATGGGATGCACCTGCGAGCAAACAAGGCTGGGACTGTCCAGGTGTGTTTCTGCCTTCCCTTCCTACGCAGCCCAAATCCAAATTGCTGTGTTGAGTCTGGAAATCTGCTCCTGTCAGAGGTGCATCTCAGCCCAGCCATACAAGGAAACACCAGGGACGGGCAGTGCCAGCCTCTGCCAAGGCACCACAGCCCAGGTCTGGGCTTCCCGGCTGTTACCGCCAGCAGGACCCTGGGGCCTCCTTCAGGAACCGTCTCGGCCCCTCTCCATCACCCGGCCCTGCGTATCGACCAACAAGGCCATATGGGATCTGGAAGATGTCCTGGATCATAGAATCATAGAATAGTTTCAGCTAGAAGAGACCTTGAAGATCATCAAGTCCAGCCTTTGTCCTATCAACCCACTAAACTATGTTCCCCAATGCAACATCGACCTGTCTCTTAAACCCCTCCAGGGACAGGGACTCAACCCCCTCCCTGGGCAGCCTGTGCCAATGGCTGACAACCCTTTCAGTACAGAAATTCTTCCTCATATCCAACCTGAACCTCCCCTGGCGCAATTTAAATCCATTTCCCCTTGTCCTATCTCTCTCCACGAGGGAGAACAGACCAACTCCTGCCTCTCTACAACCTGGATGGGACTGGACCAGCTGCCAGGAAGATCCCAAGTCTCAGCAGGATCTCCCAGTTGGTCTGACGTAGCCCGATGCCCCCTCACACTCTAGAGCCCGCTCGCAACATCTCTCCTCAAGTACCTTCCACCACAAGGAAGAGCAGGTCAGGCTGGGAGTCCAGCCCAGCCCGTCTGAACCCCAAACCCTTATGTAAGAGCTTGGCCAGTGTCCTGCTAACCCAGCCCACGGCTCGTGAGGAGGCCACCTTCTCCAGCAACACTTCTCCAAACCCTCGCAGCCACCACGAAGGGCTCTCCAGCCAGGCTGGGCAGGATTGCGGCCACATCCAGCAGCTAGAGGAAGATGAGCAGACCCCAGACAAGGAGGGGAGAACCAAGTTCCAGGAGCGTGAGACACCGAGTCGGAGAGGTGCCCCATCAACCTTTTTCAGCAAGCGAACGGAGTGGCCCTTCAGCCAAAGGGGAGGTTTAGCCCAGCCCCAGCCAGGCAGAGACGCTTGCCCCCGGACCCCAGGCCTCCCAGCACACGCGGAAATCCCACCACTGCCAAACCAAGCCACCTGGGAAGAAAACCCCCCCAGGAAAGGTTGTTCCCACCCCAAATCCCAGCCTCCTGCCCTCTCCATCCACACTTGAAAACAACGGCCACCAGATCTCCAGGACCCTCAGCACCAGACAAGCAGACCCAGCCCCATCTTCTGAGCCCACCACCGCGTGGGAGGGAACCCTGGAAGCTGAGCCCCGTGGGAATTACCCCACCACTACCACCACCCCTTGCACCACCCGGCTTGGGCACTCAAGGGGGGGACGGGGCAGGGAGAGTACCTGGCTGGCGGGGACCCCCGGCTCCGTCATTTGCCATCGCGAGGGCAGGAGCAGCCGCCTCTCTCCTGGTGAGCGCAGAGGGAAGGCAGCTGCTCCTCACTCACGCTGGAACGGGTTCCTATGGCGATGCAGAATCAATTATAATAAAAGGTGGAGCACGGCAATTGGAGAAGGAGAGAAGTTTCGTGAGCTGCTGCTGCTGCTGCTGCCTGGGGAAGCCAAACCGTGGGGGCTGAGCCTGCCCGTCTCTGCGGCTCCCGAATCCCTCTGTTCCCCCACCCAGGCCCCCCCAAAAAGCCTCAGGGCAACACATCTGCATCACTGCCCCTCCAAGACATCTCAGGCTCTCTGTGGTGTTGGGCCCCAGAGCGTCGTTGCTGGGCAGGCACGCCTCTGCCGCCCAGGATGGAAGATGCTCGGGGCAGAGCCAGCCATCAAGATGTTGAAGGGGCTGCAAAAATCCCACCGCAGTCCCCGCAGGCACCTTTGCCCCGCCAGGATCAAGCAGCAATCGAGCTTTCTGGGGTGCAAAGAGCTGCCAGGCTCACACGGAGTCACATCCAGCTGCGTCTGGGCTCTGGGAGACCTCCAGGAACCTGACCACCTGCCCATGCCTGAACCAGGACCCCAGCACAGCCTGGATGCCCAGCCATCCCCACCTCTGTATGGCAAAACTCCAAGGATGTATTTTCCTGCTCCAGAGAAATGCAACAGGAGCCCTGGGGCCTGATGAGGTGCAAGTTAGAGGAAGAACTAGCACCAGATGGGGTGACCACCACAGCCAGGACAGGCTGACCATGGGGTCATTATCTGCACCCAGCTTCAAGAGGCGTCTCAAAGCTAAAAGATGCAGCAGTAACAGGGTCCAGGACCCCACCAGGAGGAGGTCAGTAAGTGAAAAATGACCTGCAAATCAATATATTTGGTCACACCACCAAAAACGCCAAGCTCTTGGCACAAGCCTGGCTGTGCGAGCTCCAACCAGGGCCCCAGCAAGAACAATCTGGCCGTTCCCAACCATCCCAAGAACATTTTCTGGTCAAGCCCGAGGAGCAGGATTCTCCTTTGAGCAACAGATACTCCCCAAAAGCCATCACTGCTTTGGCCACGTGTGGCTCAAGGCACCTGCCGAGCAGCAGATCATTGCAAATCCCCAAGAAGGAGAGAGGAGAGCTCAGGTGCTGGTGCACAGGAGCCCCAAGGGGACAGAGGCAGGAAGGAGGAGGATGAAGCTTCACATGAGGAAAACCAGGGGGAACACCCACTACTACCTGCTCTGGAGAAAAACAGGCTCATCCCTCCTCATCCGGGTGCTCAGGAGGGGACAGAAGAGATTCCACTGGGCTTTTGGAGCCACCTAAAAATGTGAATTCGATGCCAAGGTTGCACATAGCTGCTGGGAGTTGATGCAATCCCACCCCCCCCCCCCCATGTTGCTTCCTCCTTACGCTTTCAGCAGTTTCCCCAGCGCAAAAAGAAATAAATAAATAATCCACCCTGCGAAAATTAATCACCAAACCATAAAAGCAAACTCCTCTACATTTAACGATACCAGGGGAGCATGACTGCGATCCCCTCCAGCACCGCGCAGCGTGGCCCCTTCCCACGATGAGGTGATTCATTGTGAATATCTGGAAATAACCACCCCATTTCCTGCACTATCCGTCTTAGCTGCTAATTGAAATTTTTTTTATTTTTTTCCCACAAGGTGCCTGCAGAGAGCGTTCTCACACTTAATGAGCGCAGGGAACGCTCGCCGCCTGGGGCAAAGGGGAGACAGGCCACATTTAGTGGCCTCCCTGCAAAATTAATATTGGTTTTGCTAATCACCTGCCTGCTGGGAGGACTGGGAGCATGTGAACGGACGGTTCCTAAAAGTCTTCTTCCCATCCACTCAGGGAAGAGTTGTGGGACCCTTCTGTCCTCCCTGGTCACACTGTCTGTGAGCTGTGACAAGCCACAGGACCTGCCGGTGCCCAGAATCCTTGGAACCCTCCTGGCAGAGCATCCTCCAACCCAGTTCAGCCCAGTATAGCCCAGTCCATTCCAGCCCAGCCCAGTCAAGCCCTGTCTAACCTTTCCTTCGGCTCCACAGCCCTGATTTTTGCACGTCTCCTGCACCCGGGGCACCCTCAGTCCCGCTCCGGTGTCAGACTGTGACAGCAGCTCTGCTCCGTGGTGCAGACTGTGGCTGCATCTCAATGAGCTCCTGCCGATTTTATCTCCTTTAAAACTGATGAGGGTTGTTTGTGCAAACACAATTACTCCGGCTGAGGGCTCTCCATGAGCCATATTATGGGTTGGGCAGGATTCCCCTTGCCAGGATTGCCTCCAGCAGAGCAAGCTCCAGCTCTGACACCAGCTCTGTCCCTTCGCCCTGAACAAGAGCCGGGTGGAGCAGGAAGGGTGCCGAGCGGTCCCAGCCCACACCTTGCAGTGAAGACCCTCACCATCCCGAATTGCTCCCGTCCTCCTGGGAGCTGCTGCCCCCAGGACTCCTCTGCTTGATGCCACAGGAGGTGGGAAAAGCAGAGCATGCAGAGCCCACATGAGGTCTGTCAAGCTTTGAGGGATGCAGACCCTGCTGACCTGGGCTGTCCCTGCACGCCCCCTCTGCATCTCCTGCAGCCCCTGGCACAGCTCAGCACAGGGGTGCAGGCACCTGACCACTCTGTTCTCACAGAATCATAATTTTTTTAAATTGGAAAAGACTTTTAAGACCACTGAGTCCAGCTGTTAACTCAACACCACCGCTAGACAACATCCCCAAGAGCCACATCCACATGTAAGGACACGAGGACGGGTTCCAGGTTTTAGGAGCACAGCATCCTCTTCTGCCCTGGTTTTCTTGGCTGTCCTGCTCTGATCCTCACCCTTTCCAGCGCTGCACCCTCTTCCTCTGTCCCTGAGCAAACCAGGAGGAGCCGTGGCTGTGCCGGAAGCCTAACTCCAACTGCTCTAATATTGAAATTCTTGAAATTGCTCCCCCCCTTCCTTAAGTCCCTGTTAAAAAGAACATGCCTGGGGGCACAGCCACATGGGGAGCGTCCCACTCTGCCCTCCCTTCTTGGAAGGGTTTCAGAGCTGGAGGGTGTCCTTCTGCTGGAGATTTTTGCCTCTTACAACAACAGCAAACACAAAGAGAGTTGGATGAGCCTCAGGGAAACCGGGGACGCAAATTCCCTGAGGCACACCGGCGTTCAGAAATATCGATCCTGCCTGCGCTTGGGAGCACGAGTCTCATACTGTGCAGTCACGGCCCCAGCAAAGCACCAGGAGGGCTGGTCCAGGCTTTGTAGGTGATGCTGAACTATCGGCATCGTGGAGACGCGAAGGAGCTCGTTCTGCCTGGACTTAAAGGGCTGGATAATTACATGACGTTCAGGCTTTGCATTATCTCACCGCTCAGCCAAGCACTTTTGAAGGAAAAAAAAAAAGCAGAGTGTTTCTCTAATCAAAAAATCTACTCACCTATGAAACGCAATAAATCTCAGAAAGGGATCTAAGCACTTTTATTTTTTTAGTGCTGACGAAGTGATATTGTAAAATACTGCAGTGGTTGCACTGGGTAAAACCCTGTGGCATGGAATGTCTGCTTTTGTCTTTGAGGACAGCGACTGCAAGCGCACACTTGGATGCTTCTGTTCAAAGCAAAAATATTTGCCCATGGCCCTTCTTTACTCGTGTAGGTTTCACTGATTAAAGATTTTCATTTAACTGCCAATGGCAATTAATGAAAATCAACTTCTGACTTACCGCGAGACTGGATTGCAGCAAGGGCTGCTCTTCAGAAGGGCTGGACAGCCCAGGGAAGCTGCTTACCCCTCCTGCTCTGAGGGCTGAGCCCCTGTTGAGGAGCGAGGAGATGGCACGGACCGATGCACCAACTCCCTTTCTTAATGACCCGGCTGGCGGCGCCTCCCGTCCCCTTTCCTGGAAAGTCCCGAGAGCTGACCTGAACCTCCCTTCCCAGGGCTGAGGACACGTTTCTCATCATGCTTGGGTGGCAACGAGAGAAGAGCGTGTCCTTTCGCGGGCTCGCCCCGAGCACTCGGGAGCAGCTGACTCCTCCGTGATGGCAGCTGATCAAGCAGAGCATTTCACTTCATTACTCGTTCCTGCGAGCCAATTTCAGCTTTGCAAAGCTATTATGGATAACATGAACGATGCTTTATAGTTGACCTGTTCTTTGATAGCTGCAAGTGCTGTGACCTCTCCCCACGCAGCCTTTTGACCCCAGCAGCATCCAAGAGCTTTCTTTAACCCTTCAGGAGAGGAATCGTGGTCCTTCAGGGACTCCAGCACCTACAGAGCCCATGGCAGTGTCACCTCAGAGTCCTCTGCAGCCAGGGACTTCCACAGCCACTCAGCCCTGGAGAGGACCAAGTCATGCCATGACAGGACATGGGTTCCTAGGCTGTCTTGGAGAGTGAACGGGCAAGCGTGGTGCAAAGCAGAGGTGGCAAGACCTCTGTCCCAGGACCCAAGCCTGCACATTCCATGTCTGTTTGCATCAGGTAAGGCAGAAGCATCCCAAAGGTCATTCCTCGCTGCTCCCGGAGCCTGCTGCTCCCACAACTCCTGCCTACAAGACACAACTATTCCTAAGAAAATCCAGGATAGATGTGTCACCAGTTCCTGCGGCTTTGATGGCTGGCGTTGGACAGCAGGCTATTGATGGACTACCAAGATCTACACGATCATCTAGGTTTTTCCAGCTTGGTCCATATAATTCACAAAGATGGATTGCTCCACAATCAGCAACCAAGAGAAAGAGCCAACCCAAGGCTGGGATACAAATTTGGAGCTGTCACTAGACAAAGACTAAGCTTCACGCAAATGTCTGCTGTCTTTTGAAGCAGACTCTCCTGTGGGGAAAATATTCTCTGGACTCAGTGCAGCCAAAGAAGTGGGGTTGGACGGGGCTTTGAGGAATCTGGTCTGGTGGGAGATGTCCCTGCCCATGGTGGGGAGAACTAGATGATCTTTAAGGTCGTTTCCAACACAAAAAACCCTACGCCTCTAAGCCCTTCCTGCAGTCCCAGAAGGTGTCCAGAGAAGAGACTCTGCTCTCCTCACCAAGCAGCAGTGCCAAGGGGTTGGTCAGGTCATTAAGTCTCCGAATCCACAGCTGAGGAACGTTATTGCTGTCACAAGGTCAAGCCACTTGAAAGCTGGGCTTTGCCAGACAGAAGGTTGTCTCAGCCACTTTAATTAAGCCCCCATCCATACCAGAGTTACGACACAGCAATTAATGACAAAAATCACTCACTACTTCTTCCTCTGCCTGGGCAGCTGCTCAATGTCTCCGCTTATTCTCCTATTTCAGTGTTTGGTCCTGCTGCTCCACATGCTCCATCCAGCCCTGTTTAGGTTGGAAAAGACCTTTAAGTTGATCAAGTCGAACCAAGTTAAATCAACACTGCCGGATCCACCGCTAGACCATGTCCCTAAGCACCACACTCACATGCTTGTTTCAGGTTCTGTTCCAAAAGGCAGAGGTTTTATTTGCAATGAGGAAGAAACATAATTTTCCTCTGATTTAAGCCAAAATTTCCTTCAAAAAAAAGCCCAGTGGTGGATCCACAGCAAGCTCTTGTAAACAGGTAGAGCTGGGCACAGTGACAAGCAATTGATGCGTGATTTTACAACAGAAGTCACTAGGCAACCCTGGCTCTACAAGAAACAGAAAAATGAGGGAAGACCTGGTCTTTTTACCCCAAATCTAGTGCAAGCAGCTGCCGAGGGAGGCAGAGCTGCAGGAGCCCGGTTGCATGTGCCGCGTTCAACGATGGATCTGCTGAAGTCCTCGAAAGAGCACCTCTGTTCTTCCCATGGTGGGAGGTTGCTTTCATCATCCTTTCTCTCTTCAGATGGTCAGGAACCTTCTTATTACCAGCTCCGTTTTGTCCCTGCCAGGTCCATACAGAGGTGCCCTGACCTGCTGGTCACTGAGGGCCAGCCCGTGTGGCACCAGGCAGGGGCGATGGGGCTGGCGCTACGGGGCTGAGGCGCAGCACTTGGCTGCTGCTCTGCTGTGGGGCAGAGAGGGAGCACGCCTGCTTCACTCTAATTAGGGTGAATCGTTAAATAAATTGTCCCCTTCCCGACTTCAGCAAGTGTTAGTGAAACAGCTCTATCAAAGCCGCCTTGTCAGGGGACGAGAAGTATCTTTCTGCTGGGATTATACAGCCGTGGAATTATCCCTTGCCTTTGACAAGATCAATTAATTACTTCAAAGTCATTTGCAGTAATAAATTAACTTCTCTTCTTCCCTCCCCGTTAAGCCGGAGTGCAGCTGCTGAGTAAATCCTGGGATCCGGGCAGGCACACGACGCCCAGCCCGAGTCTCCCGTGGCCAGGCTGGGAGGCAGATGAAGGCTGAATTTTGCTCCTTGGAGGTCTCTGCTGGGGTTTCTCTGCTCATTGCCCGGCCACGCTGTGGGTCTGCCAGCCAGACACGCAGGAACCTGGGCACCCCATCGTTGTCCCAACCTTGGATGCAGATGTGCTCTCCATCACCACCCCGAGCGAGCATCCTCAGGCCTCAGAAGAGTTCACGCTTTGCAGCCCAGCTCCCGCCTGCAGATGGGGTTTAACATCCCCATTTCTACTCAGGACACCATCTCAAACGTCCAGCACCAGGTAGAGCAGCACAGAAGCTGCCCCAAACCGTAAGTAGTAGCCAAGAGGGGATTCCCACTGGTCCTCATGCGATGGGCAAGGGAGTCCACCTTGGATTGGGATGTGAACACTAGATAAAAGCTGAGAAGCTGGAAGAAAGAATCCTGAGGAGGCTGAGAAGGGGAGAAAGAGGTTCTGGAGCAACCATTTTCTGGTGGCCAGGCAACACAGACAAACGTAAGGAAGAAACCTTGACCAGAAGCTGAAGCGACACCAAGAGAGGGAGAACACACCCATGGCTGTTGACAACCAACCTCCAAAACAAGTTCCTACAGATTTTGGTCAAAACCAACCATTTTCTAGTCACGCCAGAGCAGTTTTGTGATAGACCTGCTGGTAAATGAAAAAGAGTGAATGTAAGGCTGCTCCCCAGCCAGCCCCATGCCCAACGGCACACGGGAGGGTGACCTGGGTGTCTCCTGCCCCTCAGCCCCTCCTTGAGTCTTGGCTGTGCAGAGAGATGAAGAGTGTTGGAGAACACGGTCACAGCAACATCAACCAGGGTCCGGGTGCTTGGTCCCACCAGGCCAACCCCGGTGACCGACTCTGCCAGAGACGCATCAACAGCAACGGGGCCGTAACCTCTGCCCCTTTCTGGTTGTTCTTTCCTTGCCATGGGTCTACACAAGTAGGTTGCTTGTCCGGGCTAAGACAGGCTCTGTCTTTGACCCACCCACCTGGTTCTGGAAATGGTTCTGCCAAGCCCATGCCCACACAACAGCGAAGCATCCAAATTTTCAACAGATATATTCAAATGTTGTGTCAGCCCAGGTGACATGGAGGCTCCGGAACACAAATTGTGTTGACACCTTCGGTGGGGCACATTAATCTGGCCCTAGATAATTCACGCAGAGAGTCTAGTGATAAAGAGAAGCGTTCCCTGAGCAGGCTCCTTCTGAAAGAATTTGTCACCATCAATAAATTGCCGGGAGATTTATTTCTGCCAGCCTTAAAACTGCACACAAAGTAATGTGATTTGTTCAAACTCTTTAACATGCTGTTCTCCTTGATTTAAAGTCTGTTGAACTATCTTTATTTTCTTAGCACATTATTAATTCAGATTCTGGCTCTGACGTGAAGGAACTGAGATGCCTCTAGAGTCTGTTATTTGGGAATGAAAGGAGGAAAGGGCAGATGGAAGGGCTTAGGCAGCAAAAAAACCAGCTCAGTGGAACTTCAAGAGGGGAATAAGCGAGCATTATCCACGTCTTGCACATCACTCATGTTCCTCTTCATGCTTACAGCTTCGACCACGTCAAGATAACCCAGCGCCAGAGCTTCCCGGGGATCTTTAATCCAAGACTACATCAACGTATTTTGCGCTCCTCAACTCCCCGATGTGCAATCCCAGCTCCAAGGCCAGGGCAACGACTGCCTTCGCAGGGCAACTGCCTTCATAGCAGTACCTCTGAGGCCTGTGGTGAGAAAGCTTATGCTTTTAGCTGGGCTTTGCACCACAAACTGTGACATCTCGCCAAAAGTGCCAGCATCCATCTCCGCTGAACCCAGAAGAGCAGGGATCAGCCCAGGGTTGGAGCGGGTGGCATCTCCAGAAAGGACCCATGCATGAGCATGGAAACATCCCATAAGTGACAAGAAACTGGTCTTTTTTGTACAAACCCAGCTAACTTCCACCCTGTGCAGGCTGAGAACAGCGGGTAGATTGCTTACGGGAACCTTCCTGCCTTTAACCTCTGAGTCCTTGAGTAGGGCTGTGTAAAATAACTCCAACCATTCCTTGGTTGAAAAAAAAAAAAGCTCCCAGTGAACATCTGCTCTGAAAAGCAACAGCCCTTCACCATCTCATTAGCAAGCTCTCCCAGGAGAGGGAGCAACCTTTGCAGATGCCAAGCTTTTGTTTGCCGTGCCCTGACTGGGAACAAGAAATCTTGGGCCAAAGGGGGAGCGGGGAGGTCACCCAGCCCCAGGCAACGGGAGCTCCAGCCCTGGATGGCTGCACTCAGCCTCATTAAACTCACTGGTGAAATCAAGATGCGCAGTGACCGCAGATGGGGACTGACTGCCAGGCTGGCTCGCTGGGGCTGTGCGAGCAATCAGGGAGATCCTAATTGCTCAGCTTTGGCATTTGCATTCCTCTGCCTCCTTCTGTCTGTATGCTGATACAACCAGAGACCCCAGCATCATCCTCCAGGCACAGCAGAGGCGCTTCCACCACCCTGAAGACCTCACGACCTCTCCTAATGTCACGGGAGAAATCACCGGTGGATTGCCAGGCATTCTCTGCGCTACAAACCACTGTCTCTTGGTTTCTGACCTGCTCATCATCTTGCCTATCCCTCCAGGGCTTATCCAGTCCAGCGCTATCAATCCTCAAACACTGAGCAGCCGTGCCCGAACAAGATGTGCAGCCGCATCGCTGGGGAGAGGAAACCACCCCCGGCGGAGCCCAACTCACACGCAGTGCTTCTTCCACTCTCCTGACACTTCACTGGTGCAATTCCCACTCCCAGCTCATCTAAGCCTGCCAGTTCCCACAGCAGCATCCTGACTCCGAGAGCGAGCTGGTGGCCAGTGCAGGTTGCCATGGCACCCACAACGTCCCTTAACCGCAATGTCCCTTAACCACATCGACATGAACCACAAGGTTACGGCACGGTTTTGCTCATCACAGTGGTCTTCAGTGCCCAACTCCAGCCCAGCCCAGCTCCTGGGCAGAGTTAAGATTCTCAGACCTAACCACTGCTTCTACGCCCTGCCTTAACAGAGAGCAGAGCTCAGCGTGGGATCGCTGCCACCTCCCGCGCTCTATTTTTTTTTTTTCCCCTCCCTTAAATCACTGATTCATAGTCTTAATTGCATCATAACCCAGTTTTGTCTGGGAATCTATTCCAGGAGTGAGAGGGTCCTAATATAAAGGCACTGGAGGGGTTGCACCTCCCAGAGGTGCAGGCATCATTGCTGGTGCCAGCAGAGCGTGTCTATCAAAGTCTCATCCTGCAAAAGGGGCCTCGATTTCTAGAGCAACGTCCTCAAGGAGCTGAGAAACAACCCCAGTGCCCTCCAGTTCTCCCAATAGTGGTGGGTCTGCTCCTGGGGAATTCCATGGGTTCACCCATGGTAAAAACACAGCTTCCAACACATCCAGAAACCAGAGAGCTGTGATGCTCTGTGGGCTGTGGTTCCTTTTCCCAGAAACTCTACAAAACCAAGGGAAGAAGAGGCAGAGGGCTTGGGCTTCAGTGGAAAGCTGTCAAAGAGAAAGGAAGCTAGTGCCTTCTTTTGCTTCAGATTACCTAGAAACCACTGGCCAGGCAAACCTCACTGGCAGGTGGGTCACGGCAGGTACAGATGCTGTGGCTTTGCTGGGTTTCAGAGCGAAGGGCTCGTGCCTTTACCTCAACTGCTCTGGGAAGCTGAGCTGCAGCCAGGGAACAGAACGAGGATGCCAGAGAGACAGGCATGGGGCCAGCGGGAACAGCTTGGTTAAGCTGAGCATCAGTCTGAGACCCAACATGTTCCAGTCAGCAGGACTAGATAATCTGTGCCGTGCCTCCCTTGGAAAACTGGCGCTCAGGGTCAGGAACCTTCAGCTGGGATCAGTAATGACTACGCTGAGCCAGGGTAGGCAATCACAGGCTATGGATTCCTTTCCTCTTTCTGCAGGCATATATCCTGGGCTGAAGAAAGAGGAATAGATACAGAAGCAACTGCAGACTCCATAAAGTCCAGCACTCAAGGTTTCTAAAGTAAGCTGAGAACAAAAAAAACAATAAAAATAAAAAGACCTGTATGTGAAATAAGATAAACTGCTGCAGCACTGACAGAGGATGCCCATGCCAGGCGAGCTGACAGTTATTTTCCATAAGATCACTGTTTATAGAAAGAAATTCCAATTAAATGTCATCTACCAGGATTTCAGCAAAGCGCTTGGTGTGGTGAGAAATCCGTAGTCAGGCTGGGGGTGATGGTGAACGCAGTAGGATGAGCTGTCAGAGGGAGATGAGAAGGGAGGGGTTGCTGGAAGGGGGGTGAGCAGAGATGTTTCTGATGGAGTTCCTCACAGCCTGTTCCTGATGACTGCGTCAACGTTCTGTTAGTGGCCAGACACAACCAACTGAGAAACGTGCTTGACAAAAAAAAAACAAAACAGAAGATGACGTTTGAGAGGCATTAATGAGGTCATGGGAGACTTGGATGTCACTGGAAAGACCATAGGGTCATCGAGGAGCGGGTCTGAAGGACCAGGATAACAAGATGAGAGAAGCAATAAGGGTAAGGTGTTACACCTGGAACAGCATGTGCAGGTCCAAAACGTCATCTCAGTCAGAGCTGGGTGAGGGAAAAGCTGTGCAGGACATCAGTGGGATGCGAAGCATTATGGTAGGAGACCAGAAGAACTCACTCTAGTGAAAGAGCAGCAGGGAGGTAACGACTCCTGTCTAAAAAAAAAACCCACTAGAGAATAAGGAGCAGAGAGGGTGGAGTGCTGGGCTGGGCTGGCTGGGGACAGGGGGACAATGATGGTCCCACTCCCTGGGCTAGCGGGCGAGTTCCCCCGCGCACGCTCAGTACGCGCCGCAGAGCCGCTTGGAGGAGAGCCAGCGTGCAGATGACGAGAAGCAGATGTAATCTCAGCAGAACAGGAACCAGGGGACACAATTAGGCTGAACCAGGGGACACAATTAGAGTGAGTTTCTCAATAATTAAAACACCCTAATGAGGGGGCTGGCAGGGAAGGCCTGTGCCGCCACGCTGCAGGTAAGGAGCTGGTGCAGTGCCCTCTCCTCAGGACCCAGGCTGGGTACAAGGAGACCCAAAATCCACTTCCTGAGCTCCCAGGAGCTCTCCAGAGGAATTCCCATCTCAGGTCTTCCCCATCAACCCCAAAACATGGGTTTTCAGTACAGGAGTCATTCTTTCAAGCTGCAACTCCAAGCGTCCTGCAGCTTTTAGGAGGAGAGGGAGAGATGGCTCCACCTCAAGGGAGCAGCTTGGACACAAGAGCAAGAGGGATGCGTGATAAAGGCAATACGAGGAGATTTGCTTCCCCACCACGCCGATAAAAATGTCCCCATAGGTGTCCTTCTCTGAGCAGGGGAGGACAAAGGGGATGTGGAACCAGATCCAGAGCTCAGAGGATGAGCAGATCCAAGGGCAGGAGCCAAGCTAGTGTCTGCTCAGCCCATGGGTGAGATTGGCAAGGGAGAAATAAGATGTTTGGCTTTCAGGGTTTTGTGGGTTTTTTGTTTGTTGGTTGTTTTTTTTTTAAAACCAGCACCAACTGTCAGTGTCCAGCTGGAAATATGAAACAAAGCTTAAATAGACCATGAATAAGCACTCAATAGATTCTTTTCCTTATATGCTTATATCCCAGTGAATGTCATGAAGCTGAAGTGCTCAACCTGCCCTGAGGTAATTCCTCCTCATAGCAGAATCTCTATTCTTTGAAAACTGCCTGTGTTGTTGGTAACCGAATAATACCGTTGAAACCTGCACCTGCACTTATTCTGAGCTTATTTAGCTTCATTTTTCAGCTGCTGGCTTTAGGAACACCTTTGCTGGATAAAATAAGGTGTTTCTCCAGCCATGTTTTAGTGCCCTGTGATGAAGACACCTCTGACAACTCAACTTTCTCTGTAAAGCCTCCATTTTCCCATCTTCACTCATCAGCCACTTTCTTCACCAACTTTTCTCCACTTTAACATCCTTCCAATCAGCCCCGGTGATGGATAGCAGTAAAGATTTAGCTATAGGATGGAAAGGCTGGAGAGAAAATCTACAACAGAGGACAGGGAGGTCCTGAGGGACACGTTGGCCAGGAGTCAGCCGTATGCCCTTGAGGAGGTGAAGGCCAACTGCTCGGTGATGTAGGGGAGGTGTCAGCTGAACCCATCAACCAAAACACGGGTGAGGAGAAAAGCTCCACTGGAGAGTGAAATGAGGGAGCAGTAGAAAGGGCAGAGGGTGCCAGAGCTGAAGGGCTAATTTCCAAGAACTTGGAGAACCAGTCAAATCCTTCAGAAACACCATCGACCATTCCCCGAATCTGGGAGGAGGTGTAAGGACAGAACATCTGGGGACAGGGCTGATGTCCTCAGAGACCCCAGTGGAATCACCCTGATGGGAGGAAAACTTTTCCGCATGTGGATTCCCAGAATGAAACATCCCCATTGTTAACAGGAACAAAACTGGTCCCCACTTCGGCATTAAGCATTGTCATAAAATGTTGTATAAAGCAGATCGCTGTCATCTTGACACTGGATACGCAATGATGTAGCTTAGAAAAGAAAACAGCATTTTTTCCCCAAGTTGACATTTTTCCCATGGAAAACATCAACCAAAACACCAGGATGCTGATGGAAATATTGCCAGGAAATTCTCACCCATAGGGATCCGAGGAAATGCAAGCCCTACTCCAGCATTGCCACCACTTCACTCTGCCCTGCAGAAGCCACTCTAGGTCCAGACTGGGTCTACCAAAATGTGGGGAAGATGCCCCACAGGAAAGCAGCCTTAGCAGGTCACCCACACAGCACCCAGGAAGAGATAAAGATTCTCTTTTTTTTTTCCTTAAAACTTAGAAGAGCTGAAGGCCAACCGTGTCTGCACACAGAAGAGCTCATGGAAGACCTCAGACAGGGGACACAGAGGCTTCACTTGCAGGGTCCCAGGTACCCCGTGAACAAGGCTTGTTCCCCTCTCAGAATCAAGAGGGGCGAGCAAACCATCTGAAGCAGCTCGCATTGAGTAAACGTTTGTGACTGGGCGTGCCTGACTTATTACAAGTATTTAATGGCGAGTTCATTGGAGCAAGACCTCAGCAAGACTTCCAGAAGAGCTGGGAACCAGTTGGGATTTCTTGGGGACAGCACGCAAACACAGTCCCTTATCCAAATGCACAGACACCCATCCTCCCTTGCCCAGAGAGTACGTACAAGCTCCTGTACACCTACACGGACTTTACTCCTTGGGCAGCCACCACCGATGCACCACAGATCCCACCCAGACCCTCAGCTGGTCCAGCAGCCCTGGGTTGGGTTTTCCTTTCTGAGAGTCCTCCATAAGGCTGAGGGTCCCACACCTAATTCACCCTCCTAAAGCCTCTGCACAATGTCACAGAATCCTAGAAAGTTTTGGGGTTGGAAAGGACCTTTAAAGATGTCTACGCCTTGAGCAGGGACATCTTCAGCTAAACCAAGTTGCTCAGAACATCTCACTGCCTCCAAGGCTTTTCTCCAGTCAAGCTTAGGTTTCAGGAATTAGAAAATGCCTCTCGAGTCTACTTGTCACTCCCAACTTGAAGGCAACTTCTTGGATGCTCTCTCCAGGAACTTCATCCCTGGGTGCTAGACGCCATCCAAGGCCGTCTGCAGCGAGAGAGTTTCCAAGTGCAGGAGCAGAATGTGCTGGTGTCCAGGGGACCTTCTGAAAAAGGAAGATGAGGAACAGAGCTGGGCATTCTCCTTAATTTATTTTTAAGTTTCATTTTTCTTCATGTTTTTTGTCACAGTTAGAACATAATGCCTGCCATCAGTGCCAATATAGGGATAATTCTACACGATAACTGCCTCGAAAAACCAGTACGAGTGTTTATGCTCTGTGCAAACAATACACAGAAACGCTGACTAACTCTTCTAAGATGGTAAGTAACCATATTATTTTTAATTACCAATTAAACGATGTGGTAGTTTCTTGCATTTAAATAGTAATAGAAGTATCAACAATGCTAAGCAAATCAGGTCTTTAGCATTTAATTACCAGGCTCCCCTATGAATTATTTAGCAAGTGGGCAAATACGCTTCTCCAAAGAAATCCATTGCTGCAATTAAGTGATTTTAAATTGTTTCTTTGTCTGGGTTGCCGTCCTGCCTGCCACCACCCATGTGCAACAGCATGTGGGGGGTTTGCCTGGGTGGATGGTGGAGCTGAATTCCTCAGAACAGTCCAGGCTGGCTGTAAAAATGCAAAATCTGGGGGGTTGCCCCCACACACACCCTTCCCAGCAGCACCAACACAATCACAACAAGCTACCCCAGAGCTACCTGCGGGAGGGTTTTAAAGGAAGAACATCCTGGACTCCTGAAAGCGGGAGGATCTCCAAAACCCCACCAGCCCCCAGCACTGAAATGAGCTCAGAACGGTCGCTCGCGTGGTTAAAACGCGGCTGAAGGGGGATTCTCCCAGAACTCCCTCATCACCCATCTGCATCTCGCTCGTATCTAACCTAAATCTCATTAGCTTCGAATTAAACCGATCGCTTCTCATCTTGTCCCGGCAGACGCAAAGAACAATTGATCACTTTAGAACGGCTTTATGTGTTGGAAGGAGTTCCACTCCCTTTCTTCGCTAATCAAATTCGGCTTGTTCCGTCAGCCTTCTTGGTCCTTTCTTAACCCTCCCGATTCCTGCTGCTTTCCGCGGTGGGGTGGGAGCGATGTTGGGAACACACGGGAGGCTGGCGGAGGGATGCATCTGGGGCAGGCAACCAGGAAAATTTCTGCCAAGGTTTCCACCCTGCTACGTGGCTTTCCAGTTTCAGAGTGTGTTTCTCAGGTCTGGTGGAACGTGGGACAACCCATGAAAGAAGACAACAATCTCCAGAGGAGCATTTTATCTCGTTTTATCCCAAACAGCCCTGCTGGAAGAGCGGCTGACTCGGCTTTGCCCCAGACGCAGCAAAGCGTTGCTCTCGTTGCCGACAGCAATCCCCAGAGCAGAGCTCCCGCAGCAGCGGCAGGGTCAAAACATCTCCCGGCAGCTGAGATGAGCTGATAAAAATGCAGATCGATCCTAGGGCCAGGTCTCCAGCTCGTGTAAATCGATGCTGTTCCCGTGACTGGAGCAGGTTGCTACTAACTCCAGGCAACGTTATCTACCATCAGCAGCAAGAGACACAGAGCCAGGGGATCCCATTTCTGCTTCCCTTAGGGAAGGTGCAGATCCGATCTCACTCCTGCCACTGTTCCCAGCATGAAATCACTCCAGTCTGAATCACTCTCCTCGCCCAAGCTGCAAACCAGCAATGCAGACAAACTGGGAGCTACTATGCAAATCAAAGTGGCTTCACCGAGGTTGTTGAACCTCTTGGGTCCAACCAGACCCCAGGGATGCGCTGGGAGGGGTCAATGCTGCTGGTCTGTAGCACGAGATACCCGCTGCAAGATGTACAGAACCAGGGCAACCATGAACCTGCGAGGAGACCTCAAATCTGCTGAAACACTTCCCCCTTCCTCTGTGCCAGCCTAATTCTGTGCGTGCGGAGTGGGGACAAAAGGAGGGGACAGACAAGACTGACCATCTGGCCTGACAAACCACCAGCCCTGCAGAAGAAGGACTGTCCTCAGCAGAGACCCACGCCCCATCCTTCCAACCGCTTTGGGCTGAAGCTGGTTGGGTGTCCACGGAGCCAGGCTCGGGCACGGAGCCAGGTACTGCTGGGCAGTGCTGGTCCTGCCTGTCCTCCCCTCGTTAATTGGACCCTTGTGCCAGGACACTTTGTGCCATCTCGGTGCCAAGGGCTTGTCATCGCTCCTTGATTTGCTTTCCTGCCGTGTAACAGCCGAGAAGCGCATCCCCACGCTCGTTCCTGGAAGTGTGTGGGCACACCAAGAAGGGTGGCTGCTCCGAGTCCTCTGGCGAGGCTGCTCTTACTGGAAAAGAGAATCACGGAGACACACGGTCTCAATCCCAAACCTTGGCAGCTCCAGAGAAGATTGGAGAGTTCCCTTGGCAGATGGAGGTGAGGTTCTCTCCCTTGTGATCAGCTGAGCTCTGCTCTGGGGACCATCACTGACCCACCTGTCCCACCCCCAGCTCCTGAGGCTCCACCACCATTTACGCCAACCTCCTCCAGCAAAGAGAGTAGATCAGAGAATCGCAGAACTCTTTGGGTTGGAATCATGGAATGGTTTGAGCTGGAAAGGACCTTAAAGATCATCTCATCCCAACCTCCCCACCATGGGCAGGGACACCTGTCACTAGATCAGGTTGCTCAAAGCCCCGTCCAACCTGGCCTTGAACACTTCCAGGGAGGAGGCATCCACAGCTTCCCTGGACAACACAGCAAAGAGCAGGAGCAGAGCAGGACATGATGTCCAGTACTGCCAGGCTAGAATCTGGGAAGATAAGGTAAGACAATCCAAGCAGCCTCCATCCTCCCATGCTTTACCCTTTCGGCCACATTATTCCTCTAAGAGATATTTGTCTGTAGGTGGATCACCCTTGCTCTGACCCACGGCAAGGTGGTACCCCGTCACCTCAGCAATGAGGTGCCCAGATCCGCTCCAAGTGTGCCCTGTCAATGGGCAAGGCTTGGCCAGCTGGTGGGGGAAGAGGTCTGGGGCAAGTGGTCCATGTCCATCACGTCGATCAGCATCACTGGATTCCAGGGAGGGGAAAACCCGGAGGTTGCTCGAGTCAGAGGACAGGGAAAGGAGAGGAGCGACGGAGAATATTACAAAACACAAGACCTTGAAAGAGGCGAGGAAAAGTTGGCCTGCATTGCTCACCCTTCCAGGCCTTAATCCCTTCGTTAGCACACATGCCTGATACAATTAAAGACAAACTCCCAAATCTGCAATGCAGACCGTCTGCGCCAGCAAAGGGTCTTGTGAATTCCTCTCTGCATTAATCGGCGTCTCCCGAGCTGAGGAGCGTTTCCCACATGGCGCAGCTCTGTGGGGCTGTCCCTCAGCTCTGGTTGCCCCCCAAGCATTGAGGAGGGGTGGGAGCCAGCTGGCCGGGGTCTTCAGAGCAAGTAGAGCTGGAGGAGGTTTTGTCCCATGAGCAGGAGCAAAAGCCCAGGCAACGGATGGAGAAGGGGTGACCAGCGCCAGGAGAGATGGTGCGGGGGTGCGAACAGGTCAGGGCACAAAGGAACGAGGTGACAAGGACAGGGTAGGCAGGAGGCTGAGCAGTGGGGCTGCTGGGGGCGAATGGGGATTCCTTGGCACCTGGTCTCTGCATTCCTGCCGTGGTGGGCTGCAGGTCCCCCTGTGCTTCTAGATGTCCAGGGCAGACTGTCTCCTTCATGCTCCTACCCCATCCTGCGGCCAAGTCTCCAAACACCACAGCAACACAAACGATAGGAAGCGACTCATCGCAGCAAAAGAAAAGGGCTCTTTGGGGCAGCCCCATCTGGCCTTAAGAACCTGCAACCCTGAATGATCCAAAACGATGTGCTGGCAGGTCTGTCCCAGCCTCGAGCCAGCACCTTTACATCTTGCCTCCGTATCTTCCTGCAGTCCCTGCCAGGAGGTGGGAGATGGGTCCATGACCCACTTACCCAAGCATCACACGTTCAGCAATCACATCTCCTTAAGCAGCTCTGCCAACAGCTCTGTCACCTCCACGCTTCGCAGAAAGCACCAAGAACCTGCAGCCTTTGGCCCTGGCTGACCCACACTGGCTCCCCATCCTTCCCACCAGCTCAACAGACACAGCTCTCGAAGGCAGGGGGCTCCACAGATTCCCACCGAGAGGGCTTCACACTGATTTTTCACCTTAACTCCAGACCTGGCATCACCCCAAGATCTCACACCCCACTAGCAGAGCCTTCCCCCTCCCTGAGCTACCAAAGAGCTTGACATCACAGCAAAAATGTGGACGACAAGGAGGGATGGCAAAGCCACACTGCTTCACCCTCAAGGCTGTTTATCCATTTATTCTTGGCCTATCACTTTCTGATTTATTAGCCCCTTGGAATTTTTTATTTTAATCTAAATGCATGGAGGAATTGACACACTCAGAGCTTGTGTCTTCAGGGATCCCCAGAGAGATGTGCTGACTTCTGTGGCTGAATTCAAATCCCCCCCAGAGGCACAGAAAAGCTGATGAAGGGGCAGCAGACCTGTTGCACCCACATCACAGCACCTTCTATCAAAAAGCAAGACCGGCCAAACGCCTCAGGGACAGACACCACCAGGCAGACCAACAGCATCCATCCCTTCTCCCAGAGATCGCCCGTGTGAGGTTGTGACATCCCTGGGATGCGGGGGGAGAACAGGACTTGCTTTTGCTCTACAGCCTGCTAAGGCAGGGCAGAGGCATTTGCTGCTACAGAGCCCAAACAAGGCTGGAAGAGAAACTCAGTAAATCATGTCCTGTCTGTTTTGGAGCTCCCAGTTGTTTGTTCCTTTCCACGGGCTCAAGTGATCGCTCTCTCATGGGCACAGTGATCTCTGCCCAAACTCCTCCTGCTCTTAAACACTTCCATTAACTGTGTAATTGCAGCAGCAAAGTGCATTTCCAAATGCAGCGTTTTCGAGTACAAAAAATCCTCCCCAAAGGAGGTTCTGCCTTGGTGCCTGGTTTGCGGAGACCCAGCAGGGGCACTGAGCCCTGCCAGGATAGGAAGAGGAAAACAAATAAGGGCTCAAGAGGCCATCGATACTCATGCTGCAGAGAGAAGGGGAGGTGAGAGCCCTGGTACACTCAAAACCAGCAAATTCTTGGGGTAGGAGCACACGTCGGTTATAGTTGGGGAAGGACAAACAGGAACTGGCCTGATCAACAAGCAGGGACAGGTCAGAGTGAGCAAAAGACATGCCTGATGCTGCTTTCAAGCCAGTTAAATGGAAACCACCTAAGGGCGTGGGGGAAGCAGCTCCTGGAGCCACAGCAGAGCCTGGAAGGGACCGACTGACAGCTCAGGACAGGGAGCTCCTGCTGGCTCTCCTGGCATAGGCAGATCCCAAACCCTGCCCAAGGAGTCGGTCTGCTTGTCTCGACAGTGCACTCAAAGGGAGCTCGAAGCGATGCTGGGCAGCAGGTCCAGGACTCACTCCTGTCCCCAGAAAGGTCCACAGGCTTGAGAGCCACAGGGAGGACACCACTGAGAGCAGAGCCAGGACTGGGGCCATATGGATTCTGATCCCCCAAGGTTCAGCTGTTTCAGATCCCCCTTATTCCTCAGGTCACCACAGCCCTGCCCCTGCAGGCAGGAGCTCCTCCTCACTCACAGATCTCGCAGCAGCCTCCCCCTAACTCTGTGCTGTCTCCCAGCCCCCCAGCAGCCACCCCCCACCACCCTCCACCCATCTGGCAAGCCCTCCCCCTTTCTCCTCGTGCCTCTAAACCTCAGGCGGAACGGCTCGGCTCCGCACTCGGAGCTGGCAAGAAACAGCCTGATGGCCATTAAGTTCCCCTTCAGAATATTAGATTGGGATCCATCATTTTTACTTTGTAGAGGATATTTGCAGTAAAATCGGAGCAGCTCCCAGGCGCCTGACAGCCCGACAGCGTTTTCATCCTAGGAGCAGCTGCTCAGCAAACACATCGGCTCGGGATTTACCGACAGTTGGCAATACGAGTCAGTCCAGAGCCATGAGCCGGAGGATGCCACCCGCTGCTGTCACCCGTGTCAGCTTCTGTGATGAAGCCACAGAGCCAATAAAACAGGTCGGCTGCTATAAAAACCTCCGGCTTTCCGGCATCCGCCTACTCCAGCCCTGTCCTCGCCAAGGGTCACCGGTGTGCAGCCCCCTTCATCCCCACTGAGGACTGGGAAGGCCGCCCCAGCGACACTGCAGGCAGCACAGCAGAGCTGGTCGACTGCTGAGCAGAGCAAAAAAATAAACACCACAAACCCAAAAAACAGATTTCCCTGGCAGAACCGTGGGGAAGGCAGTAGGACTTGCCTACGTTGCCCAGCCAGGGCTACCTGCAACAGGTGAACGGCACGACGGTGAGAGCAGCCGGTGTCCCCCAGCACGGGGCGCAGGCTGGCAGGCAGATAGAATGATTGTGCACCCCCAGATCAGGGCTAAACCCTTCCCAGGGGACCTGCAGGTTGGGCACTTCACCCAGGCGATGCGCTAACAGCGGAGGCAATGCCAGGTCTCTCCCTTCCCTGCCTGGAAGGGGGGACCGTGGGGGTGGTCCTGGGCACAGCTCCCACCGAGGCTCCCTGGGGTTCTAGGTGGAGCACAGCCTCATCCAGAGACTTGCACTTTTCATAAAATGTGCACATTTACAGGCTGGGGCCGTGCTATTCAAGGCAAGCCCAGAGGTGGGACAAGAAGGAAGGTGCTTCCACCCTGACCCCCCTGTGCCAGAAGACCCTTCCCCAACTCCCGTCCCACGCACCCACCCCACTGAGGCACCACCAGAACCACGCCCCGAGCAAAACTAGGGGCTCTTTGCAACCCTGCCACCTCCCAATTAATGATATTAACAGCAACGAACAGCACCAGCCTGCTTTTATTTTTGATCTTGCGGGGGCCTTGCCCGCCTGGCCCCAAACTGGGTGTTGCTGGGACAACTGGGTGTGGTGGTTCTGTTCGGCTGAAGATCCGTGCCCCAGGCTGGCAGGTACCAACCTTGGCAAAGGGATCGGAGGCCTCGGGTGCCTTGTTCCAGCATCACAAGGTTGGGGTGATAATGGAATTGGGGTGCATAGAGTGGGAGATGGGTCAAGCAGATGGAACCGGAGCGACAACTCCCCCCACGTACTTCAAACAGGTCTGCCCTGCCAGCCCATGGATTTTACTTTCTCTGCTTTTTGAGGCAGGTTTACAGCAAATAAATAACAGCTGGGGAGAAAGTGGAACAGCTCTAGGAATGGCAGGAAGATGGTAGTCAAGCACTGAGAAGCCCCTAAACCATTGTCAAACCCACACCCACCACCGCCAACTGCTTTTATCCTCGGATTTAACAGGAGGCTCTGCACCAAAGACTGTCTTCAGCAAACCCAGTCTCCTCAGAGCCAAATTCCACGGGTGGGGCTCACCCCCAGCTCCCACCTCCAGCTCCAACTCTTCCTGAGGGGGCTGAGGTCTAAATGCCACCAGCTCTTTCGTGGGGCTGCTCCGGCTCTTCGGCTCCATCCCTTTGCAGCCCCGCAACCAGCTCCGGGAGGCAGAAATCACCTCGATTTCAGGCAAAAGTTTCGCAGCTCCCCCCACCAGCTCTCTGCACCGGGGAGGGGTTGGGGGGATCCTCCGAGACCCCCCCCCGGCCCCAGGACCAGGGCTCTGCCAGAGCCGCCCCAACGCTTCCTGCGAGAAGAACTCGAAAATCAGCAGTTTTGCAGCAGCTGCAGAAATCCCCTGTTTTCCACTTCTTCTTCCCCAGAAAGCCCATCCCGATTTTCTCAGCTAGTAGCGATATTTCTCCCAAAACACCTTTGGTTTTTGATTCCTCCTCGCCCCCTCCAAAGCTAACACAGACCCCCGAGGAGACCCCAACCCCGGGGAACCTCCCCTACCTTGCCCGGGGGGGAGCTTCGCAAGCGGGTGAAGCCTCCGGGAGCCCCACCCGGCGGCGGCTCGGACCGGGATGAGGCGGGGGGGGAAGCACCGAGAAGGATTGGGGGGTACCGGGGAGGGGTGAGTGGCATCGCGAATGGGGGCACCGGGACCGCTCTCCGCCTCCCCGCACCGCCCCTGCGGAGCCCGGTGCAGCCCCGGGGTCCGCTCAGCCGCCGCCCCGGTGATGCCGCGATCAAACTTTCCCGATTTCCCCCCACTCCCGGTATCCCCCCCCCTCCTCACCTGAGCTCCGGGCGGCTGGAGGGGGCCGAGCCCGCCCCACGGCTCCCCGAGCTCATCCGAACCGGCCCCGGTACCGGCCGCTTTACCGGCGCAGCCTTCCCCGACCGAAAAAGCGGAGCGAAGCCGCCGCCGGTGCTTGCGGGGATGGGGTTTGAATTCGTCCGACCGGCCGTGATTGGGCTGCGGGAGGGGGGGGGGGGCGGGGTGGGGCCCGGGATTGTGGGGGGGGGCGGAGTGTGGATGAAGGGGGTGGAGGGATGCGGGGCGGGGGGGGGAAATGCAGCGGCTGGGAGGAGGCAGGAGGGGGTGGGGGCCGTGTGGGGCTGCGGGGGCTGCGGGGTGGGGGTGGGATAACGGGGGGGATGCAGGAAGGTGTGGGAGGATGTAGTGCCGGGGGGTGGGGGGTGGTACCCTGGGGATGCAGGAGGTGTGAGGGTTGCTGGGGGATGCAGGAAAGGGGGGGGGGGGAGATGTGGTACCCTGGGGATGCAGGGGGTGCTGGAGGGGTGAGGAGATGTGAGGGATGCGGGGGAGTGTGGGAGGATGCGAGGGGAGAGGTGTGGTACCCTGCGGATGCAGGGGGGGGGTGGGATGTAACAACCTGGGGATGCAGGGGATGGGGGGGAAGTTGTGTTGGGGGTGCGGGGGATGCAGCGGGTTGTGGTACCCTGGGGATGCAGGGGGTATGAGGGATGCAGGGGATGGGGGGGGGGACTTGGAGATGCGGGGGGGGTTTTGGGGGTGCGGGGGATGTGGTACCTTGGGGATGCAGGGGTGGGGTGGGGGGATGCAAGGGGAAGAGCCAACAAGGGCAGGGGGACGATGCAGGGGAATATTTCTACAGGAGGGCGGGGGAATGCAAGGTGGGGGGTGCAGTGGGTGTGGTACGACAGGACCTTGGGGCTGCGGGGAGCAGAGGAGTCGTGCCATGGGACTGCTGTGGAAACGCGGGAGAGGGGAGGTGGCTGCAGGGGTCTGCGGTGCTCTGGTGGGTGGCCTGGGGAGTGGGGAGGGACCCGGGGGGGGGTGCGGGGGGCAGGCACGGCCTTGGGGGGCCACGGGGGGATGCACAGGAGTAGGGGTGCAGAGCAGAGCGGTGACTTGAGGGGCTGCTGGGGGGGACACAGGAGGTGTGGGGGTTTGTGGAGAAGAGAGCGGTGCTGGGGGGAAGGATTCTGCTTTGGGGGGATTTCAGTGGTGCAGGAAGCACAAAGGGTGGTGCTGTGGAGAGGACGATGGCACGAGGAGGGGTGGGAGCCCCAAAGGAAAGTCCCAGGGGTACCCCAGCATTGTGGGTCTGAAGGGCTGGTGGGGAGAGGGGGAGATGCTGCTGCCAGAGCTCTGGCAGGGTGTGGGGGGCACCTCTGAGCAGCCCAGGACAAGGGAGGAGGCACAGCCAAGGGGAGGGGGCACGGCCTCAAAGCAGAGCACTGGTGAGGACAGATGGGGGGACATGGGATGAGGCCCCACAGGGTGTTTCAATTGGGCTAAGATCCCTGTCAAACGCCAGCACGGGAGTTACAGCATTGCTGCTGTTTATGCTCAGCACCAGCTGGCAGGCTGGAGCCTGCTTTGCTGTCCAAGAAGAGCAAAGCAACCCTCTCCAGGGATCTCCAGGGGCCAGTTCAGGGGCGGGGGGGGTGGGACAGAAGAGTGGTGCTGGAGCTACTGGTCCTCTCCAGCTACCAGCACACCCTCAGACCATCCCTACAGCCAAGCAGAGTTGCTGCTACTGCACCGCAGCCATCCCCTGGCTGGATCCATCCCTCCTGCTCTCCTGAGCGATGCATCAGAGCTGGATTCCCACAGGAGCCAGGGAGCAGAGCATGGAAAGGGTGACCACGCTCCCCTTCCTCTGCTTCAGCCTTTAAGCTCTGGAGCCTCCCGTGCACGCTCCTGTCTCCTGTCTCAAGCTAGAATGTGTCGCTTGGACTTTGTCCCCTGCAATGGTACCGAAGAGATGTGCAGAGATGTACAGAGCAACACATGCATGGGGAGAGGGGGGCTCAAAGCTGCGGCTGCTGCTGGTGGGCAGGATGGGGTCGGCACAGCTCCTGCTGATGCTCGGTCCATGTCTCTTCTAACGTCCCCCAAGGTGGGACCTGCAGCCATAGCACGCGCCGCTCTCAGCAGCGCTGGACTCGTCCCTGACAGCAGCGGATGATGCTCCCTCCCAACAACTCCTTTTCCAGGGGGTGGTGGCTCTGGGGACCTCAGCAGGGTGCTACCAGCCTGAGTTGTGCCCAGGAAGGTCACTGCAAGAGCCTCAGTGTGGCACTTCTCATGTCACCTTTCTGCAAACTTCTTTTTCGCTAAGCTCTTCCCTCCTCCCGTTTCTTTTGCATCTCCCAGGTGTTCCAAGGGCTGCACAACCATGAGCAGAAAACGCAGGGATGAGACAGAACTGACAAACAGCAAAGGCAGGACCTTGCTGGAGCTGGGTGGCTCCTTCCCAGGTGTCCTCGAGGGCTGGCACCCGCTCCATGCAAGCTCTGGAGCCCCTGGAGATCAGTCCTGGTTGCACTTGCCAAGGCCAGGATGAGTCACAACAGTCACATCTCCTGCGGGTTCCTGCTGGTTTTACCCAGTGAGCACACGTTGGCACATGATCTTCCCAAGAGAAACCATTCCTGGTGGGATCTGGGGAGCCTTAACCTCTGTCCCTAACCCTAGAAGGACCATGGACAGCCTTTGGCTTCTGGAGAAGCCACCAAAGCTCTCAGGGGACTGAGGCAGGAGCAGAGCTGAGGTTCTTGCCGGCACAAGTTTTGGGACGTGCTGGTGATCTCAAACCAGAGAGGACAGCTGTCTGCAGCTCCCCGAACCCCACGCGCAGCACAGCAGCGCTCCCACCACGCATATTCCCCCATCCCCTCTTCCCCTTCTGTCACGAGAGAAGCTGTGTGTGTCAAAGCCAAGCCTGGCTCAGAAGTTCATTAATGGGTTTCTCATTAAACGGGAAGAGGTGAGACAAGAGACCTTTGCTCCCCAGGCGGTGGGATGCTCGGATGAGCTTTAACAGGGGGCTCCCCCCTCATTGCACAGAAAAACCCACCCGTTTGCATTTGCTGAAGGTTTTCAGCCCTTGCTGCGGGAGCAGCCCGAGCCATCGCACGCCCGAGGAGGCTGACAGCATCCAAGAGGGAGAAGGAAAAAAAAAAAAATGCGGAGAAGTGTTGCTGTGCACCGTTATGTGTATCTATGGTTACAGGAGACGGTGTCAGAGGATGCGAGACGTTACCGGGGAAATCGGACGTGATGGTGTCAATAGAGACGGTGGGAGCTCGTCCTCTGGCAGGGCAGCGCCCGGCTGCTCGGGGCAGACCCACACAACGAAGGGGATGGGGAGAAAATGCCATTTGGCCAAAAAAAAACCCCATCCCCAAGGGCGAGGTGGGAGGCAGGAGGAGCAGCCAGGAGATGGGAGAGTGGGCTGAGGAGCTGCCCCTGCCCTGGAGTGGGGCCAGACCTCGCAACCATCGGAGCTCGTGGGGATGTCCAGATACAGGATGGCAGCCTTTCCTGAAGCAAACACCGCTGGCAGAAAAGATTCTTTCCAGATCCTAGGGTGTTTTCAGAAAATGGTTTTGTTAAGTTTCTGCTGCATTCGCAGTTTAAAAATCGTGGTATTTTTGGACAGTGTTTTTTTCTCTTCCAAAATATATGTAAATCCCATCAAACAGCTCCAGTTACCAATTAGTAGCGTTGCAGCAGCAGAGTGAAAGTCAATGAAAGCCCTTTACAAAACACCTCGGCTGAAAGCAGACTGCGAAAATACAAGATTTCGATCAAGCACAAAATACAACCAACGCATCCATCCATTAATCCGTAGCCATTCCTGCATTAAAGACTTGTTTTGAAAACCAGATGCTCAAAAATTACATGAAAGGGTGGCGGCTTCTAAGGGGGTAACGCAGACAGATCCCGCCGCTCCGTGGGATTTCCAGGTCTCTCCCAGCTCCTGGGACATCCCTGGGAGCTTTCCCAAAGGTCTCGGAGCTTTTCGTGGCACGTTCAGCCCCATTCTCTAACGTGCTCCAGCCCAGACGTGCTGGGTCAGGGTGAGCCGGGTTTTTGGGCGGCTGCCTCTAGACGTGGAGGTTTGGAAGTGCTGAGCACTTTCCCTCTGGAAAGCAAATTGCTGATGGCATCTGCGGCCGCTGCCCAGACCGTAACTCAGAGCCGACAAGCGGGAGCGCGGCGATTTCTCTTAACGATGTCTCCGGCGGGTGCTCCCGGCTCGCTGACTCCCGGCTCGGTGACTCCGCGGTTGAAAAGTCTTGGCGTGGGAGACGGGAACCTCCAGGAGCCCCTCGGGCGCTGTCACCCCCACGCTCACGAGGTGCTGTCCCACCTCAGCTTGTCCCCTCACGCCAGCACTTTCACTTCAGAAAGAACCTCTCAAAGGGATTTTTTCCTCTCCGTGCTTTCTGGCAGGGTAAAAGTGGTTTTAAAGCATTTGCCTTCAAAAGTATTTCTTTTTTTTTAAAATGTAGGGGTATAGTCACAGTCAGAAGAATCCACACACGTCTCAGTAACTCATTCCTCCAAACGAGCTTGGCTCAACCCACCGCTGCGCTCTTCAGTAGCACCCGCGGAGAACACGCCATGCTTTGGGCTGATCTAATAAAGGAGCAGAATTGTTCTGGAGTCGCTCGCCGCAAAAAAACCCAAACTTGTCTCAGAGGCTTTGGCAGGTGAGATGAGCGTCTGGAGAGACGGCGCAGAACCCTTCTGTTCCTTAGATCTGGGTCTGGGCCAGGCAGGTACGTTCCTGAGATGAAATACACCTCATTCAAAAAAACTTCCACCTCTAATGAACTGTTCTTAAACGAGGTTGATGCATCGGTCTTGGCACGGCACTTTCCTTGTGGCTGTCATTTGGCAGCGAATGTTTTGTGCGCTGAAGTCTGGAAAGAAACAACCCGGTGCCAGAAAAGCCCAGGGAGGACAATTTCATCTGGCAGCAGGGGCTGCGTCCCTAAAATATGCCATTTGGTGGAGGAACAGAGGACCAAAGTGCACCGAGGGAGTCACTGGGGACGTGTCCAAGATCATCACATTTCATCAAAATCAAGCGTAAAACTTGGAAACGGCTGAACAAAGCCCTCGGTGAGAAGCGCTTGTTCTGCAAATGCACCTGAAGCCAAACACGACAGGGCTCGGTGGGGCGAAGCCCCGAGTGCCTGGAGACACCAGCAGGGGAAGGTCTGAAGGCCCCCAAGACCGCTCCTACGTGGGGATGGTGTCATGGTGCTGGGTGCCAGAAGGGACGAGCAGGTCATCTCGTCTGACGCAGGCCAGGCACTTACTTGTGTCATGACTGGTCAAGACATCTGTTGCCAAACCCCACCGAAGCCACCCCACCTCTTTAGTGGGACATGCCACCGCTTCCCAAGGATGCTCCCCTGAATTTAAGGGGAGCATTCGTAGAGTCTGTAGGAGAGGCAGGAGCAGGCAAGGGACATCCCCTCCCTGGGCAGTGACCCCCCCAGGGGACGGCCAGGACAAGCTGGCACACGATGGTCCCACTCATAGAAGATCAGGCCACTGGGTCCTCCTCACCCAGTGCTAACAGAGAATGGCCAAAAGCCTTCCCAGAGCTCTCTGGGAAGGCAGCAGACAGATGACAGACATCTCCTCAGCTTCCATAAAAAGAAGGGGACCTTGGGCAGGTCCCCATTAAGGTGCGAGGAGCTCGTGTCCTCTCTGGCCAACCCACCTGAGGTCACACCAAGACCCCCGGGCAGGTCCCCATCAATCTGCCAGGAGCTCGTGTCCTCTACAGCCAACCCAGGTCACACCAAGACCCCATCAGCAGGTCCCTGCACCGTGGACAGGCAAGGGTATGAGGGCCACGTCCTTGTCCTTGCACAACACACAGGGGTCCAAGAGCAGACGGGAACCGGTCCAAGATCTGGTCCAAGGTCAGACGGGACCTCCCGGAGGAGGCAGGTCCTGCTCCAACCACGTCTGCGCGAGGTGGCCCTGCCTCCTCCTCAGCTCCCCCGGGGGAGGGCTACAAATTGCTTTTTCCCCAACCGGGAGTATTGATTGCGGTCAGGCTCAGCGGCTCAGAGCTCGCTAATGAATTGTAATTGGAGAGAAGTTCCACTTTGACATGTTTTATTTTATTTATGTCGGGATTCGCCATGCATTAAGCCAGGGGCTCATTAAATTAGCGAGGCAGACAGTTCCCGCCACGACGGCCTGAGCTGGGCAGGCTTCAGCTGGCAGACCCAGCAGCAGACCCAGGAGGGATGGGGTCTGCAGAGAGCCCGGGGCTCCTCCTGCTTCTCCCCACCAGAAACGGGCAGCGCCTGAAAGAAATACGTGGAGATGCCACCTGAAGCTCTGCTGCAAGCCAAGGTCTCCAAGAACGCAGCCGCCAAGCAGGAAAAAAAATCGAACGAGAATTTTTGTCTCTTGGTGCAAGCAAGTACAGCAAAACGGATGACACGGAGGGTCACCCGATAGATTTCCTATCAAGGTCTGCTAATTAATTAATGTCAAAATTAATCAAATCCCTAAATTGGGGCATGAAATGTGCTTAGCAGAAGATTAGGTGATGAAAAACAAGCCGGTTATTACTGGTATTTGCTGTGGAAAGCGAGAACACCCTGCTCCCAGAAAGGAAGGGGAACATTTTCCAGTGCTGGTAATGGACGTGAGGTTTGAATAAAACACTTGATTCCAGGTGACTTGTAGATTCTTGCCCTCAAGGCAATATCGTAACAGAGATCAAGAGAGAAGCAGTGTCTTCTCTTCTCACCAGCCCAGGTGGATTTCCAGGGAGCATCCACAGAGCACAGACTTCTGCAGGATATCGTGAACGTACGAAGAAATAAATCAGAGGGGGGTGTAACGCATCTGTAAAATATGCGGAGGGGTGTGGCAGCGGCGGGACCTCGCAAGATTTATTAGTTGGAAGAGGTGGAGAGATGTCGATGCTCGGGGACAATTATACTGAATGAAAAGGGAATAATTCTTTCAAAATTAGACCAATTCTTCTTGCTAGACTTGGTGCTCGAGCTAATGGCCTGCCTGAATTTAAGCCTGCAAAAACTAGAAAGGAAATACAGTGGAAATCTCCCCACTAAACCTTGACTAATACCTGGGGATGGCAGGCACCAGCCTGAGGTGATGAGAAATGTTTATATATGCGTTGACTAAGCATCGTTATTTACACTTCCATCAGAAGGAGATGGGGACACATCTAGCCACGGAGCCACATACGTGCCGTGGGACACCCAGGGATGGGCGACGTGTCTGCTGGTGGGTGCTGGGTGCTGGGGAAGGACCCCCCCTGTGGGCTGAGTCCCCTGAAGGTTCCTGGTCCAGCCTCCTTCTGCCATCTGGGATGACCACCCGGTGCTGGCCCGGAGACGAGAATGCTCTGCAGGGCAGGGAGGCTGGGGGGCAGAGCATCACCCATCACTGCCACGTCTTCCCGCAGCAGAGAAACACCCTGTCTGACCGGCCTCATTAGGATGGAAACGAGCTGCTCCACCGCACAGCCCGGGCTTCCCTCTCCAGCAGGTCACAACCACTCGTTTACTTGGAAGGAGCGCGGAAAGGTCCCCCTCGGAGCCCCACCAGGAGCGCCCACGTGCTCAGGACTGTCAAGGAGCATCAGCTCCGCAGGTTTGCGAGGGCCTGGAGAGCAGATTCCTGCTGCCGCAGCCCCCAGCAGGGCACTCCTCGCCTCCACCATCTTCCCACAGGCAGATGCTCCAAGCCGGGGACTCTCCTCGCTCTCGCTTCGGCATCTGTGCGGAGGAGCCAGCGAAAGAACTTGCTCACAGGAGCGTGTTGTGCCAGAGGAGCAGCTCCAGAGCTATTTCCAGCTCTACATCTCACCTAAGATTTGTGCACCAACCCCAGGGAGCAGCTCTCACACCTTCCACCCCCCAGGACCTCAGGAGAAGAGCCGTTCGCCAAAGACGGTGACAAAAGCTTCTCGCTCCATGCAAGGGGCTATCCAGCGGCCGGCGTCCCAGGGATGCCCACACACTGGAGATGCTGCCCTGCTGGAGCTGCTCCACTTCACATGACTGAACCAGTCACCACAGGGCAGAGCCAGAGCGAGCAGGTGACAGAGCTGATTTCCTCGTCCCACGAGTATTTACCTGTTCAAATAATCAGCTCCAACTGGAGGTGCCGAACGGAGAAGGAAAGAGTGGCTGGAGGGAGTTTTCTTGGAATTTATGGAGAGGGTGATGCTCATAGAGCTGACCCCGGACGCTTGCCACGCCTTCCCTCTGGTCTCAGCCCTGCCCGCACCTTCAGCAGAGGGGTGAGAGACAAGTGAGGGGCTCTGCAGGACCTGGTGGCAGGAGGACCTGCCTTGGGGGGCTCTTCTCAGGGATCAGCCAGGCTGGAGCTGACGGGGAGCGGCATCACTCATGGGGGAGGTGAGGAGGAGGAGGCAATTCAAGGCAGGATTTGGTGAGGAGCTGGGAGGACAGGGGCTGGGAGGTGGGACAACCCGGTGGCCAGGGTGGGACAACTCAGTGGCCAGCCTGGACTAAAGCCATCTGCCCCCCCACACGTGGTGCGTGACTGCATTCACCAGGAAACGAGGCTGCCCCCACCGAGGGAGTCTGGGGGGGCACCAGGAACAACCCCCCAGTCCTGACGCCAGCAGGACAAGAGCTCCATCCCCCCAGCTGTACTGCACGGCAGCAAACCCAGAGAGAGAGAGAGAAACCTGTTTTTATTTATAAAAGCGGGCCCTGTTATTAATAACACGTAATGACTGTATTGCTGAGCGCCGCGCTGTAAATACACCCCTCGCGTTACGGAGCGGCTCGCAGCCGCCTGTGTCGATAATCACGGTGACTGCGTGGTGCTGCCTTCCAGCACCGCCGGTCTGGCAGGATAATGAGAGGCTCTGCTAATTGGAGTTCCTTTACCCAGAGTTTCTTGCTGGGGGGAATTGCCCTCAAGGCCAAGACACTGACAAACGACCTGATCTTTCACTGATCAGCCCCAGTTCTGGCCCCAAGCCCCGAATGATTTTGCCTCAGGCTCCTCTGGCCAGGTTGCACCCACAGGGGGGTGTCCAGGGGTGCGTGAGCCATTGACAACCCAACGTCCCTGCTTTGGGCTGGTCCCCATCCACCAGAGGTTCTAGAGGATGTTCCTTTCACATGAGCACATCGCTGAAACCCTCCATGCCCTGGCTGTGCTCCACACCCTGGGTGTCCGGTTGTGGCAGGTCCCCAGCAGCTGCTGCTTGGGGTGGAAGCCAAGCTCAAGGTCATGAAACATCCTGCACCGTCCAACGCACCACACAGAATGGACAAATTCAAACTTGCACAAGGTTGAGATGGAGGAAGGATTTGCCAAGCCTCCGCAGCCAGGCAGATGCCACCGCACCAGTGACGTGTGTGGGAGCAAAGGTCCCCACCCACCATGGTGGGAGACAACCCACGGGAACGTCAGACCCCCGCACGGAGCTGCTTTTTTAGCAGCCGACTGCCGGCAAAGCCGTGAGTCACCATTCCCATGGCAACCCCACTTATCTCAACGAGATCCTGGGGATGGGAGCCACCACCACGGATCCGTGAACGCCGGCACCCTGGCAGGTGGAGCTGGACCCCTCCCGATGACCATTTCCCCCACCCACGGCACGGACAAGCACTTAGTGTGGGGAGCCTCTTCCAACGAGAGATGAAAGGACTTCTCTTGGACCATTTCAAGGCTGTAGGTCTGAATTCAAAACACTTTGGGGTGCAGCCAGATGTCCCCAGGGAGCTCCCCATGAAGCACATCCGTCTCGAAGCTTCTCCTTCCCTCCCGGCTGCACTTCCCGGAGACAGAGCTTTAGGGGTATGAAAGGCTCAGCTTGATCAAATTACACTCTCCCAGGCTTGGAGCCTGCTTGATCTCCTGAAACATAACTTGATTTCTCCTAAGAAAAAAATCAATGAGCTAAGTGTCAGTGACGATGCTGAATCCTGAGCTAATTACACCCGGGGCTCTGGGCAGACGGCCCCCGTGCTCCTTCACTCGGGTCAGCCTCCGCCACCACGGTTCGTGCAGTTACGGGCACCTCATGTGGAGAGTCAATGGGAATTGGGGTTTCAGTCCTTGGGGCGACTCTTAAATTGTCCATTTCCCACCTGCCATGTGCAGCGGCGCTGCAGGCTCCACAGGAAGGTAAGGGAAAGAAGGTGGTCCATGGGCTGCTTCAGATGAAGGGGAGCTGCTGGGGGAGTGTAGGATTCACACCTGGAACCAAGAGTGGAGCCATCCCAATGCCTGATGGGAGCTGGATTCCCTAATCGTTCCTCCTCTAGCAGCGAGGGCATGTAGGGAGTGAGGGTTTTACCAGTGGGACTCAGTCTGGTCGAGGGCCACCTCTTGCTACCCAGGTAGAGGCCCCCATCAGAGGTGGAGGAGCCACAGCCAAAGACACCCACAGGAAGGGAGATGAACCCCACCTTCCCAGAGACCTGAGGTCAGGCCAGAGCAGGACGGGGACGCTCCTCCGGGGGTTCCAGGGCTGGCACACCGCTCCACCAGGTCACCACGGCCACTGCTGCTGCCACACTCCCACCAAGTCTGCTCCTCACCTGCAGGGCCAGGCTGGAGAACCACGCTTGGGGAGTCCTGCAGCAACCCCTGAAGTTGCTGCTGAGCCTGGTGAAACAGAGGAAAAGTCTTCAATCTAGAGATCCCGAAGGACATCACCAGCACCAGCTGCTGCGTAAGGTGGCTTTGTGGTTGTCAGCACCAGGGCTGGACCACACCCACCACCCGTGATCTTGAGGACAGTGCCAGGGCAGAGTCAGAGACGTGCTGCTCCTCTGTAACACAGCCAAGGAATCACCCGAGTTTCACGGCCTTTTAGCAGCTGCTTCACACACCAACCTCAGATCTTGTCTGCTCCTCTCCCCTGGCCTCACACCAGCCTTTGTGTGCTCCCTTTGCTCCCACCCTGGCAGCTTCTCCTGGCTGCACCCAAGCTACTTGTCTATTGCTCCACGTTTGTGTCATCTTGGTGATGGTGAGCACCCATGGACGGGAGCACCCGTGGATGGGAACACAAGGCACTGAGCACTGTAAAGGCACAGAAAGACAAACACCTGCCTGACGTGTGCAATGAGATGCTCAAGGATAACACAAGAGACAACGATGAACACCTGCAAATGGACAGAGACTCCTCAGGAGAGTGTCTCAGGACGAATCCGGCGATGGCCGGGTACCACGATTCCAGACACAGCCTGAGAAGAGTCCAAACCCCACCAGCAAGCACCTGCCAGAACCTTCTCCCTCCCCTTCGCCATCCTCCACCCAGTTCAGACTCCAAATTGTTCCCGTCTGAAATATTTTCCCAGCTGAGCGTTCTGGATCTGAAATACCAACAGCTTTCCTCAGAGCTGAATTTCTCCTGCACTTCCCTCACTCCCAGACTCCCCAAAGCTGTTTCACCCAAGGATTTGGGCTTTCTGGCAGCACGTATCCCCGTTGGTCCAAACCGATTGCTCCGGCTTCTGTTACTTTTGCTATTTGTGGAAATTCTGCATTTTCATATTTCTGCCACTATTTTGCCAGTAACAGAAATTACACTTAGGGGCCTGCAGCTTGACAGATTGGTTTCGTTCTCTTTTTCAGCTGAAACCAAACGCTCTGTCTGCTTTTTTTCCCCAGCATCCCTGGATCTTGCAGTCTGCTCAGCAGAGCGACTGTCAAACTCCTTAAGCAGCCTGTCCCACCACGCTGGTCCATTGCATGACACGGGTCTGCTCTGACACATCAAATATTTCCTGTTTGGAAGTTAAAACTAAGTTGCTCAGGACTTTGAACGCTTCCCCGCCTCCAGGCTGGGCAACACAAGGAGCCCCCACCCTCTGTTAGTTCAGTCCCAGTTGAGCCACCTCTTGGAGCCACCAAGGACTTTGCTTGGCTCGTGGAGGCTCTCAAGAGCTCAAGACACTTATTCGTTGTTACTCTACACAAGAAAATCAGCCCTTGAGCCGCGGACGTGCAGTCAATTGGTTCATACATCACCGGGGAGAGGCACGGACGTCTCTGCAGCAGCCGTGAGCTGCAATGCGGCGTCATCAGATAAATCTGTGACTCCGTGCTGGAAAACCACTTGGATTGCGCTCAAATTCTCAAACTCCCAGCCGCTATTTTTGACTTAACAACAATCAGGAGCCGTTTCATAAAACCCCACTGGAGAGAGGCCCCGGTGCCTTCTGCTCACCAATTCAAAGCTGCGCTTGGCAGGAACGGCCTCGGTTCGGCTGGCGATGGGAAGCCTGGCTCTCCAGGTCCTGCTGTACCTCGCACGGTGACGGCTCTTCAGCGGGGCGCAGGCACAGGTCTGCACGACCAGCAAGGGCTGAGGACCTGAGCATTCTCCTCCCTCTCCACACCTGACCACGGCACGCACGGGTGTCACGTGTGCCAAGGCAGGAACCAGGGAAGGAGCCCATGGTCCTGGTGCCGTGAGGGTAGAGGACAAACTGGGTGGCACGGGAGCTGTATCCGTTAGGAGGTGGTTGATCCCAGCAGGGGGGTCTTACCATGAGCTCCTCCAGGAGCAAAGGAGCGTTTTTGAGCAGGGACCACCAACACGGCTGCTTGGGCTCCTGTCCCCGTGTGGCCAAGAGCTCCAGCTCACACTCAGGTCTGTGACCTGTAACAGCCCTTCCGCCAGTTTCCATGGGAAGGGGATGAAGACCTTGGCTTGGAAGTGTTTGTAGAAACCTTTGGGCTTGGTGCAGTAGGTGGAACACAACTGTCCAGTGCCCGAGGACGCAGAGCCAGGCCTCCAGGTGCCCACTCAACAAGCCACGGATCACAAGTGGCCCCTGTCATCACCACCCCTGTCACAGCGATGTCTCCGATAGCCCGGTCCAACGTCTGGTAGGTGGGCTGAGCCCTCATCATCTCCTAGGCAGAAGGAGAGGAAGAGAAAACCCCGGGGAGGCTTTGCAGCTCGCAGCCAGACAAAATCAGGACGAGACCTTGTCATCCCACCAGCCGAGCTGGCAGCCACTGACTCAGCCCGCTCTCCTCCGAGAGCCACCCCGCCCCAGGTCTGTTTAACCATCACCACGTACTTCAATAGTTGTCTTGGCCGACGAGGGCCTCGCTTTCCCACCCCAGGAGTCTGGATGCTCTTTTTGAGGCAGCTCAAAGCTGGCTCCTCCCCGGGCTCCGTTCCCACCAGCCTCCGGCAGCCCCCGCCAGCTCTGCCCGAGCGCTTGGCAACTTCAAGCCTCCAGAGCAGCTCTCAAGGCAATTTCCCTCTCAGCAGAAGCCACATTGCTGCTGCTGCTGCTGTTCGTGGCTTGACCTGCCCTCCCCAGATGTGAACTGGTCCACGCAGACACTCCGCAAGCTCCAAAGCACTCGTGGGACCAGCACCGAAACCCCACCATCACCCCAGATACCAGCTCCAAGCCGTGTCCCACCACCACCATCTCACCTAGATTTCAGTTCAAAGCAGGTGATGGCACCTCAAGGGTTGGAGAACAACCCCGACCAACCATGCCTCTTGTCCCCCCAGATTTACTCAGGTCTCTTCTAACTGACTGGATGTCCCAAAGCTGCTTTGTCTCAGGGATGACACTGGTACTTGGAGAAGCCTTCTGCGAAAAAGAGATCCCCCAGAAGACGCTTGGCCGTGAGCCCAAACGTGACTGCCCCACCACGCTGCTGGACGGGAGCTCCGAAGTGTCACAGAGAGTATTTCAAGTTGGAAGGGACCCATAAGTGTCCCAGGGTGCCACATCTGCAGGGAGAGGTTTGTGGTTGCAGAGACCTGAAGGAGCTGCAATATCACACTGACCCCAAGGCAAACCACAGACGATGGGTTTTGGGGGAGGTCAGCATTTTTGAAACGATGAGATCAGTGATGGCAAGAGCTCCTCAGGCCCCCCCTGAAACATCCAGTCAACAGCAAGAAGGACCACGATGTCAACAGCAAGACAAAACGGTGAAAGCAGGCAACCCTCAGCGACACGCGGTCTTCTCTGGCAGGCTCCTGGAAGCAAAGTAAAGGTAAAACACCCAAGGAAAGAGCAGGTTGGGCTCCACCAGGAGAAATCACACCGCAGGGTAGGCTCTCGTCACCGGAGCTGCGCTGACCTTCATGAGTCATGAAACTTGGCGCAATGTCTCACACTGGAACTATCTAGAAGGAAAGCCAGCCATGCTCCAGCAAAGGGCAGCCACCGCCACCATCTTCAATTGATTTGGTCATGGAAAATCTGTAATTTACAGGGCAAGCTGTGACTGCTCATCTCTAATGTGATTTCAACCTTAATATATGGCGTGAAGGCTGGAAACCCACCAAAGGTGCAGACGGACGTCAGAGCGCTGCTGAAAGCAAAGAACTGAGGAAAACAAGAAAGGTCAAATGGTATAAATCTGTCCCAAGCACTGAGATTCATTGCAATGGCCAGGAACTCATTATCTCCAGACCTGTCCAGGAGGAAAAAAAAAAAGAAATCCCTGGAGGATGGAGTAAAGCTGGCTCAGCTGCTGTGGCAGCCTTTGCAGAGGAGCTGTGGAGCAGCATGTGAGGAGAGGTGCCCAGGAGCTACCTCCCATCCAACACTGCTGGGAGAGAGAAACCTTTGGGATGTGGGGTGTGAAGAGCATCTCAGAGGAAAGAGAAAAAGCAGAGCCCTACCCATCCCTGGAATGAGCCTTGTCAGCTCTTTTAGTGACCGTCTCTGGCAACGGATTCTCTTCGAAAAGGTAAAGGACAAGCCCAAGGGCCTGGGGCAAATTTGACTTGGCTGCAGGGAGGCTGCCCTTCCTCTCAGAGAGCAGACGTGTCTCCTTGTCATCTGCAGAAGTTGCAAAAGGTTGATTGTGACCACAGCGAGAAGATCTGGGAGGGCTGGCAATGCCGTGAAGGGAGAACAGGAGCCGGACAGAAAAGGTTTGAGCCCGAAGCCCCGGCTCCACTCGCAAGGCAGCGGCATCACCTTCGGTGCCGGACAGCCTGAGGAGCAGCTGGAAGGGACGTCTCATCCCAGAGGGGAAGAGCCTCATCCCAGCACGGATAGAATCAGGGTAACCCCCCCCCAACCACTCCCACACATCGGGGGGTGGCAGCCCCTCATGAGGCTCAAGGCACGGCTGGACCACGGCGAGCCAGAGCAGAAACAGGACGAGAGGCTGTTTATTACAGTCATGGTCACTTAACTGGCTTAAATGAGTATTTAGGAGTTATTACAGTGAATCATGGCTGTGTCTGATCTGAATACACAGCGCGGGAGCCATTGCAGGCAGGCTAAGAATTAGCTGGCAAAGATAGAGGGAGAAAGATGAGAGTCTGGAGACGACCAAGGGAGATATTTTTTCCCTTTCAGGTGACGCACAAAGCAAGCCAGAGACACGACCTGAGGAGCTCACGGCTGATGGTCCCACCAAGCAAGTGGCCAAGAGTTCCCCCGTTTCCAGAATCTGTGCATCAGCTTGGGGATGGATGGGGCTAAATCCTGGAAATCAGATTTGAGTGCCAGAGGGTGGAGGGTAAGGACCGAGATAAGCCACCTCACTGAAACAGTCGTTTCTGTCGGATTTATAAGTTTTTCATGAGCAGGACTCGAGCCGAGGTGTTCAGAGCCATCCCATGGGGCAGGAGCATCCCTGCCCTGGGCAGTCCTGGATCCTGTACAAGCCAGTGCTCTCAGCAAATGAGAAATTTATTTATAACCTCGGTAATCACGGAGTTACCGCAGCAGGAGGAACGGGGATGAGCTATGAATATTCATAGCAGAACCTCATAGCCCAGGGCCAAAGAGCAAAATCTGGTGGGAACGGTTTGTGAGTACCCAGTTCGGGTTTGATTTTTCCATGCATTAAAAAAAAAACCCTAATAAAATTTAACTCACTTCTTAAGGAAGTTTTCATCCTGAAGTTTGTATCTGCTCCAAAGAAGTCAAGAATGAAAGGCTGTAACCGGTCGATGACAGAATATCACGGGTTTGAAGCCACCTCTGGAGATCATCGAGTCCAACGCTCCCACCACAGCAGGGTCACCCAGAGCAGGTGGGGTCTAACCAAACCAATGCCACCTCCGGAAAATCCTCCTTGCCTTGAAATGGTTTAGTTTTCATGAGAGTATCCAAATTCTCAAGAAAGTATCATCACATTTCCCGTACACCCATGCAGGGAAATGAGGAGGGTTTCCAGAAAAGATTGAAATTTTCCACTGCAAATGCCGGTAACGAATATTTCTGCTTCCATCAAAGGTTTTATACAAAAAGCTAATTCCAAGCAGCTGTAGCGACACATTTTATTTGTTTGTTTCCTTACGATTTCTAAAGGGAGCCTCTGCCCATAAAAATTATTTAATTTTCTGCATCTCTGAAGGGTTTTGACAAATCCCCGAGAGAAAAAAAAAAAACAACCCAAAACACGCCAACATCCATCGGAGCCTCGTGCCCGGCGCGCGCTTCGGCACCCCCCACCGCGATGGAGCAGCACCGAGTCACCCCACGTCCCTGCTCGGGGACAGGACCTTGTGGGTGTCCCTTGTGGGGCCACCTGCGTCCTCCCCGCTCATCCCCGATCCCTGCTGGGGCGGGGGGACGGCGATGGGGCTCTTTTCGGGGAGGTTGGGGCTCATACAGGGTGTCCGACAGCCCCGCAGGGCTCTGCTGCCGATTCGTTCCTCCTTGCTCCTGCCCAGACCCTCCAGAATCACTCGGGGTAAATGCAAGAGCCTCGCTGAGTAATTGGGTAGAGCTTGGTCACCCGGGGTAATTGCTGTCCTCCCCGAGCTCGTTAAAACGCTCGACGCGCCACCGCTAATTGGCTTAGCCCAAAACCCCTCCGCCTTGGCAGGGTTCAGGTCCTAATTACAGCAAATTATCCTCTATTCAATACTAATGAAACGCAAATTCACACGAGCAAACAGTCCCCCGGGGTTCAGGATGCGCGGCTGCGGTGTCTGCCACTGCCAGCTCGGGGAGGGGGGGGAAGGATGGTTATTGTCCCCAAACCGCTGGTGTCCTCGAGCCACCAAGGCAAACCCAGCCCTGCTGAGGCTGGCAGAGGGGCTCAGGTGGGCTCCTCTGAGAGCTGGTGGCACCACGGGCTCTGCATCCCTCCCCCCAATGGTACTACTGATCCCCAAAATGCAACGTTCTCTCTCCCAGACTCCCCCAAAAGATCCCAGCAAGCTGCTCCACCAGCTCTGAGCCTCCTGCGACGCTGCAGCTGCTCCACGGAGGACCCCAGCCCAGCTTCCAGACAAAGCCCGTGAGCAAGGAGCTCAGCAGAGAGGAAGGACATCCTTCTCTGCGAGAGGCTGGCTGAGCATCCTCACCCACGCCCGGGCTGGAGGAAGGTGATGCTCAGGGCCAGGGAGGATGCACAGGCCCCTCGGATGCGTCTCTGGCGAGGGGCCGGTTCACCAGCACCAGCAGCGACCCGAGCCCTCCTGTCTGAGGGTTCCCACCAAGTGCATCCACACCTCCTATGGGCCTCCGGTCCAAGCTCTCGCCGCACGCAGACCCTGCTCCCCCGTCCCCCCGCCTGCCCAGAGCACCCCTCATCACCTCCAGCCACCTCTTCCTGCAGAACGAAGGATCTGACGTGCGGTGCCTCCGCAGCGACCAGGACGAGGACGCGTGTGGCAGCATCTGCACGTCCAGGTAATTGGGAAGAGGCTCAGCGGAGCAGAACTGAGCCCCAGATACAGCAGGCTGAGCCCCGAGGCTGTAATTCCTATTGCCCTCAGCTGACACCCTGGTAATAGAGAGACACGCACTAAATGACCCCCCGTGCCCGGCCAAGCTCCGAAGGGCTGCCAGGAACCAGAACAGTGTGACAAGGACGGCGATGTCCCCAAACTAAAGGGAGTTGGGTTAATTCACCCGCATTCACTCAAATATCCTCGCGGGCTGGGCAAGGCTGAATCTCCCCCGCTTCGGGTGACACGCTGACCCCGTCGCCGAGCGTCTCCTCCTGCCGGTTTCTCCTCCTCGGTGAGGAAAAGGAGAAAAAGCTGCTCTTTGCAAAGCCAAAAGCTCGCAGCGCCGCGGGGACAAGCCTGTCCCTCGCTGCCAGGCACCAGCAGGTCAGCACTGACCTGGAGGGAAACCCAGCTCTGCTTGAGGAACGTTGTTTTGGGATGATTTAGATAAGACATCAGGAAAATATTCTTTACTACGAGGGTGTGAGACACTGGGACAGGCTGCCCGTGCACGTTGTCGATGCCTCAGCCCTGGAAGTGTCCCAGGCCAGGTTGGAGCATCGTCACCCTGATGGCACTCAGCAAGTAAGCAGCCCAACGACAAATTATATTTAATATTAAAGCAGAATTAAACCAGCCTTCCCAGACACACCCACGGTACTTGGCAAAAAAAACCTGCTGCAAGCGATTAAATATGTTTGCAGAGCACGGCCAAGAAAAAACAATTTTTTTAAACCACTGCGCAAGCTGCAGTGAAGCGAGACCTGTGAAACGGGGCTCCGGTGCTGGAGGTGGGACAAGAAAATTCGGGGCTGAGGGGAGAGTCTTCTTGTGAGAACCAGCAGTAACGACCGCTCCCCTGTAGCGGGTAACCCAGGGAAAGACACAAATCTCTTTTTTTATACACAGAATGGCTGTGGTGGTAAAAGTATCGAAGCGGGTAAGGGAGTATTGACTTAAGAGACTGACGGCGTTGGCACAAGGATCCCAAATCTCTTTATCAAGCAGAAAAGTTCTCAAAGCACTTCTGCGTGAAAAAAAAATAAGGGAAATAATAGAAAACAAACACCGAACCGGCGGTGAGGGAAGGTTTCCTCCCAGGGACGGGTCTCACCAGGAAGCTCGTGCTCCTCCCTCAGGGCGAGGGAGCTTTGGTGCTTCCAAGCAGCGACAAGGACGTCCCGATCGTCCCAGGCCACCCCCAGCTGCGTTTCCAGCCCCTGGGCAGGAAGATGTGGTGCTTTTCCAAGCACTTTCAGCAGTAAGATTTCTGCAGCGATCGTTCCTTCCCTTCATCCCCATGAAACTCTGGGGCCAGAGCAGTTTTTACTATTATTTTCCTATTTAATCCCCAGAGGCTGGAGAGGCCAAGCCCTGACACGCAGCCTCGGGGTGCAGATCTCCCCATCCCTGTACCAATCTCTTTCTTTTTTTTTTAAGAGAGATTTATAAGCGCCACCAAGATCTCTCGATGTACCGATGCCTTTACAGCAGTGCCGTTGTGGCGGTTGCCAGCAAGCCCAGGCCTGTGCCGTGCTACTATAACTCGGTGCTGCAAAATATTTACAGCCCACTGTAAATCTGCTCGCTCACGAGAAGCGTTTAAAAATAATTTAAACCCCTCCTCCTGCTCTGTGCAGGCTGAGCACTGCCTTTCCAGCCAAACTACCGGCACTTCCCAGGAGATTGCTACATGTAATCACTTAGAAATCAAAAAGTAAAATAAAAAAAAATCCCAAGATACTTAATTATCCCAAAAGGCTAAAAAAAAATAATTAAGTTACACTTTCCTCTGAGATGTAGAAGCTCCCTCTCAGGTCCCGGGGCTCTCTGACCCAGCCTTACCAGCTGCGTTGTGGAATTTATTCTGTTCAGATATTTGTGTACTAGTGCTTCAGATATTTGAGTAAAAAACCTGGAATTATTTCACAGGTGAGAAAACTGTGCAAGAAGGGAGGCAGCAGGGGCCACGTCCCACCCACAGCCTGTCTCGAGAGCGGACGAAATACCTGGTGGGGCAGGCGGGCGGCAGGGCTGGGCATCGCCCAAGGGGCCGGGGCAGACTCTGGATTTGCCACACTCGTCGCCTCTCACTCTTAAGCAAGCTGCTCGGGTTCAACGTCTCACCCAAGGGCTGCGAGATAATCCCATTTACATTCAGAGGAACTGATCTGGACACCCAGAAGAGACGGAAGAACTGATTATTCTCTTTAATCATCACGTCAAGGAAGCACCGTCCTGCACCCCCGTGCACAGGCAGAACACGGCAGCAGCTCAGTCCTTTGATTCCCTATTCTACGATCAATTTTTTCCTACCCCTCAACCTCACTTCTCATTCAGAGGAAGCAGCTGACAAACCGCCCCAGGTCAGAGCTCCCAAAGCAGCCCCCAGCAGGAGCCCAAAGCCCAGAGCCAGCATGCCAGGAGCTCCCCCTCGGACATCTTCCAAGGCGCCACCCCCCTGGGGCACGAGTCCACCTGGTGAAGAAAGCCCCGCTCGAACGCTTTACGCCGTAGGTGTGTGACTGCACCCACTTTTCTCACCTACTAAACACCCGAGCTGCAAGAGGTGATGTTCTACCTGTTGCTGCGTTTTCTTTACTCCTTTGTTGCTCATCTGCCCATCCCTGCTCCTGTCATAGCGCTCCACCAGCCTCCTCGCAGCTGCGTCCAGCCCGTCTCCCCCCACACCACCAGGTCAACCCAACAGAGCGAGGCAGTCGCATGCTCTTTAGAGGTACCAGCTCGCACAACGACCACCACAATGATGTTCCCCCTGCAAAGCTGTGGATGTCGATGATTACCGGCAGCAAACTCCACCCCTTGACCTGCCTGACGATGCCAACGCCTCCGTCCTGACCGCGCTCCACGCCAAAAAGAGTCACATGCCAAGTCCTGATTGTGTTGGACTCGGTGAAGTGCAAGACACTGCAGCAACGGAAGGCTTATTGGTGCAACTTTGCACAAGAGATCTACATTACCTAAACCCAACGTGCCTTAAAAGCACCTCCAAGATCTTTTCAGGGATGCTTTGAGGCCACCAGAAGATGCCAGCAGGTGGGAACCTGACCTGTGACATCCCGCTCTCCGATACCCACCTCTGCCCATCACTGGAAGCACTGGAAAATGTACAGGACCCAAACCAGCCTCCTTCGGCCACAGTTAAAAAAGAAGCCAACAGCAGCCGCTCGTGTCTTAGACCATTCACGTTGAAACCCACCGTAGACCCTTACAGTGCGATACTACACAGCAAAGCGTAAGGCAGATACGTCAGACTCGCCCAGTTCGTTACAGGGATTGGTATAATGAGGGCGCACGGAACAGCCTGTGCTTCTGAAAAGGCACCAGTCCGGCCTCCTTCCCCCAGAGTCCAGCCTCCAGCAGACTGGTGCAAGCTCAGAGACGGCGTCGCGTCAGGAGGAGGCGGTGCAGGAAGCCCTCGGGTGCAACTCTTCTCAGAGAACCTGCTCGGTGCTGGATGCAGAAATGTCCAATAACCTCCAGGCGGCGTAGGGGTTGAGCTCGTCCTGGTCTCTGCAGAGGGCCCACACGTAGAGCATCCGCAGCACCTTGTCCTGGAAGGGAAATTCTGGCGTTAGAAGGTGCGTGATGGTCACAGAGCTCCCAGCTCGGAGCTGATAGCCACATGCTCCACCCTTTCTCCAGAGACCGTTCTGGTGGTTTTGCTCTCCAGTTCTAAGCCCAAAGGTCCCGAATAAGGACAGCCCCAGAAACACCTCCTAGACCGTGGTTAGAAACTTAGCATGGATAAACTTTTGACTTCCAAAACCAGAATGAGGGTTTCCAAACAGCTCTGGCTGACACATATTAACTGCCACCACTGCCAAGTTCAATATGTTTTTAGCTTCGAAACACAAATTTCTGGTTTCAAATCGGTTCAGCCGCCGGGCTGTGCCGCTCTCTGCAGCCTTCCATCAAATTTAGTTCTTTCCTGCGGCTCTAACTTTGCTTCTTCCACATCAGCCTCTGAGCAGCATCCCCTCCCCACAGCTACACCTCTCACGCTTCCATTCGAGCTGCTCAAATTAACCAGAAATGATCTTCACCAGGTCTGAAGAGACAAGAGTGAAAAAAAAACAACCTCACAACATTTCTCAAAGAAAATCAGATCACACTAAGTCCAGCCACAGCCACACGCTAAATCTGCAATCAGATCTTTGCTGTGCAAACAGCGCTTTCGCCATACGGGGTTACAGACTGGGAAAAAAAAATATCAAACCAGCCCTACAAGCTTTTCCGTCCTTGCTGCACGTAATGAGAACGTCAGAAGCTCTGCTCGTTGTAAGTGAATAAGGCTGAAAGCTTTATCTCAGCACACCCTGAGGCCATCGCTCACAGTCTTCTAAAAACAAGTCCCCGAAGAGTCACCGCAGCCACCAGTGGCAGAGTCCCTGTCAGGAGAGAGGTGGCACCGCCCAGCAGAGCCCCGGCTCGGCACGGCGTCACAGATCCATCCTGCAAATCGAAGGTTATTTGGATTTTATCATTTGACCATTAATCAGGGAAAGTATTTCCCTGCGATAAGGAAGTATCACCGAGGGATCAGGCCGGGCACTGGCTCCGCTCCCAGATGTGCACTCGACTACCACATTTTTGATCGAATGTGTGAATCTTTAGAGGTTATAATTTAGGTACATAAACGCTTGGGGGGAGACTTTCTGTACCAGACGTACCATAAAGCTGCTTTTTTTTCCTCATTCGGTGTTTCAAAAGATTAACTTGCTTCAGCTCTGCTCAGAAGCGTTAAAAAGGATGGAAAACTTGAGTCATACAGATGTTTGGGATACGTCGGAGGGAAGAGCAGAGAGGACAAGAGAAGAAAAACAAGAGAACTTTTGCCTGATGGAGCATCGCTGTACCAGCCACAGCAACGCTCACAGATTCTCCCCGAGGCTAAACCACTAAATATAAGCTCAAGATGAAGTGGGCAACGTAACTGATTCAACATTGCCAGCGGAACCTTAATTTGTACGGGTTTCGTGATTTCAAAGTCCGTTTCCTAAGATTGTGTGCGAAAGGCAATTTAATGGGACACTTGAGCATCGAAGCTCTGCTACATCTAGAAGAGTTTGCGGATTTCTGAAGGGACAAACGCCCGACAAGCTCGAAGCTGCCGGCGATCTCGCAGCAGGCAGCGCTGAGCAAGCAGCACAGCTCTCTTCTCAGACATGAGACGTGGTGGAACGTAAAAACCTCACGGAGCCATCGCCGGGTTTCTGGTGCGGTGCCGTTATTAACGGGGTACACCCTAATCCTCGACGGGCAGCGCGTGCCGCTGCACACGGCGACAGAAAGCGCGGCAGCGAGCGTCGCGTGGGCTCCCAAAGGCAGGTTTCTATCGTGGCCACACACACGAGGTGAAAATTCATCCCTTAATTCTGTCCGCTCCATCGGTTCCGTGGTGGCTCAGTGGGGACCCGCTACGTTAAGCGCCATGACACCGGGACCGAGCCCGTCACAGGCTGCCTGGTCCCCCCACATCTCACTTCTTGAACTACCAAAGAGGTAAAATATCGCAGCGATTACCAGCAAATGATTTAGAGTTTGCAGTTTGAGGCTCCTGCTCCCTAGAACGTCGTTTGTTCGATATTCCGCAGGAGCGGCTCAGCACTTAACACCAAATCACAGTTACCAGCCAGCCGGTGTCTGACACTTGATTAAAGTTGAAGTTTGGTTTCCAACGGAGAATTTTAATGCATCTCCTTGATTTATTGCTGCTCCACAAAAATCAGACAGCAAACAGACTTTGATATCCTGCTCAATAATTATCACATCAATATCTATCTTCTAGGAATGCGGGAATTTAATGCAAGAAATCACTCTATCAGCTGGTCCTCCCCTGCAGTCGACGTGACAGGTTGTAAATCAGTCCAGACGGGTCCCATCATTAAAATTAGTCCCTTTTTTCGTAAACTTATGGCCTGGGATAAAGGGGATGTTTGCAAAAAGCCAATATTTCCTAAATACATGTATTAATTTTCACAGGAGTCGGGTAGAAACCGCCAGCTCCGCGCACCTCACAATATCCCCCATTATAGATCACTAAGCTGCTTAAACATCGCGCGGTCACGATGCGAGCCCGAGCTGCCTGCGCAGTGAGCCACTCGAGAGCAAAGTTATTCCAAAAACACAAGGGCTCCTCGAGCCCACTGGGTCATTAACTCCGGTAAACGAGCACGCGCTGCGGTTCCGTCTCCGGGGCGGCGGCTGGAAGGGAAAACACTGCCCACAGCCCCAGCCCCAGCTCCTCTCCCCACGCTGGATTTCAAATATCCCTCCCTCCCTCCCTTCTAGATGTTTGCAGACTCTCCTCGTACAGGATAATTCTCTATTAATGGGTCGTAAAACTCGGAGTCTGACAGGAATAAATAACCCAAGCAAGGCTGGACCAAGAGCGTCACTTACCGGGTCGCCCTCCACCACTTCCCCTTTCTGGTTCTTAATGACCATCACGACCTGAGCCTGGAAAGTGATGATTAATACTGGTCCCTGCTCCATCATCTTCCCCATAGCCAGCTGCAAGGAAAGGAAATTCCATGAGAAAACAAACAATTCCTGCAGGTTCATGGAAAAAACCATCAAGTATTTAACACCGCTGCTCGTCACGGCGAACAATCCCGTCTTCTCCCCGAGCTGAACCGAGTTATTTTAATCAGGTTCCAGCCGCTCTGTTAATACAGATGCTGTAGGTGTTACGGCAAAGTATTTTTCCAAAAACTTTCTTACGAGCTTTCCCAAAATTGTGGTGAATTTTTTTCATCATTTTTCCAAGTCTAAAAATCTAGGAAATAGGAACAAGCTCTGTTCCATCACTTCCAAATTAGTAACCAAAAAGTAAAGACACCCTGCTCTTAAAAAAAAAAAAAAAAAAGACATTTTCTGAAGGAAGTTTATCACCCGAAGATTTCTCTCTCATTTTTAAATTACTCTTTGACGTGAAGTCTTACTGAACTAGATAAAAAAGAACCAAGTAGCAGAAAGGCTTTGAGGTGAGAACCTTTTGTTTGACGGGACTTTTTTCTCTATTTCAACCCCACTCCATGAAATATTTACAGAACTTATTAACCGAAATGCGAAGAGGAGAACGGAGAATTAAGTTTCGCTTCCCAAAGTTGCGCTCTTAAAAAAATTACAACCCTCCTTCTGCCTCTTTTGTGGGAATGCAACATGCAGGAGGAGGAGAACCAGCTCACTGGCTACCGGCACCAAGACTTTCATATGGGTGTCGCTTTAATTTTTGGTGCTATGACCCCCAAAAACCACTATAATCGAGCCAGTATTCACAGCACTCCCCCCTACTAAGTTCAGAAACGCCGCTTCACGAGGCACATACTTCAAACCACATTTAGGCAGCCAAATAAATAGTCCAAATAGGTATCAAGGATCCAGAATCCCGTTAAATTTAAAAGCAGGAGCTGCCCAGGGAAGTCCAAAGTGCTGAAACAGGTACCTGGGACACGAGTTCAGGCGCTTACGTTTGGAAGATTTAATTTTGATTTTAATGCTGCCAACTTTGCAGCACGCGAATTCCCTTAAATCTTCTAAATGGTAGTGGGTTTTTTTCCAAACTCACTGAATTTTCCCGATGAGATCACTCAACGTACTCCCATAAATCTCCTCCAGGGCAACGCATCTGAAAGTCTAAATGCACAACACCCTTTCTCCCCATACGGACAGCGAGGCAAGAACTGTGCCCGCAGATGTTCCCTATCAGTAATTTTCCAACCAAGATGCAAATTTTCTTGAGAAATCTCATGCAAAAAATACAGGCATCTAAAATAAGTTAATAATCTGACGTCTTTCCAGCCACGACCCGGGATTTGTGCACAGCTCTACTCTAATTAGCACCCACAGAGGAAAAAAAGTGATTTAGCATACAATGAAATCGAGTCTCCTTGACACTAACAACACAAAAACCCCTTTGATTTAACTAAGATGCTTAGGGGGAAAAAACCAAAAAGCAATCACGTTTATTACTCCCATAGCTTTAATTTTGTTCGACCGTATGATTACGGCTGAAGATAATCAAGAGAATTCCAGATGTCACGGATATTTCCCTGCCCATTTAGCACATGCTTGTAGTTAATGTCCAGAGTTAGCAAAGAGGTGGGAACGGCTTCCTCTGAACGCGGCTGGATGAAAGAAAACGAGAAGCCCGAAGGCAAAAGAGCCCCAGGAAGAGGAGCCCTGTCAGGAGCCCCGTAGATGATCTTCTCGCTCCCTGGGAAGATCCGTGGTCGTTAACGAAGTCGGTTCCTGCCGTTCTTCTGTAGGGCTACACAGGTCAAACAAAGTCTCCTGCTGGAGAGCGCTTCCTCACATCTTCCTGCAGCTCTCCTGCACCCGCTCCAGGTTTTTAACGGTGCAGGACCAAAAAGAAGAGACTCCTGCACAGGGCAGCGGGTGGAGGGAACTCAGGTTCAGCGCTCCTCCTTTCAGCAAACCCCCGATGGCAGCAGCGTTTGTTCTCTTGGTTTTTCCACGCCGGTTGCCGAACTCTTCCTGACTTCTTGTCTTGCAGGGGTGTGACCACAAGTGAGAAACATCTGGCCAGCCACCACCCCCACCAACGCCTGGAAGAGCATCCTTTCAGCACCGAGCTCCATTTCCAGCCCTACGTGAAAGCTTCCAATCCTCCACCTCCCTACCTCGGACCAGACCACCGCTGGGGTTAGACTCCTGTTACCAGCCCCAACTGCATTCTCTGTTCTACGACCCCGCACTCGGCTTTACGGCAATCGTCTGAACGGACTCAGCTTCTAATTTCACTGAGTATAGCACCACACAGCTGCAGGATAAACCGTAATACCCGGTTCCAACAGAAACACGTACCAAATGTGGCCGCCTTTGACCCTAAAGGGAAGCAGCTGATCTGATTTCAGGTTATTTCCACACATTTTGCGGCACTAGGGTACAGCAGCTCTACTGCCCCCCTTCCCCTGCACCTTCCCCTTGCGGCAGAGCTGGTCACAGGACATGAAAGGTCTGACTAAAGGCTGTAATTTCTTCGAGATCCCTTTGTCACTGCGGAAAGAAAGATCTGGAAGGCAATGCGGGGGCCAGCAACAGATGACACTAAGATATAATTAAATGAAAGCACTGCCATAGACTTACTGCTAAGTAGAACACTAACACCTTTGGCCCCTCAATAAAAGGGGAACACAGAGAGTGTTAGGACTGCGCAGACATTTGGCTGAGTCCCCAACGCTGCCATCATGTCCCCGCTCATCGAGAGCCATCCACTGCAGCCGTTAGGTCTCTCTACGGGTCGTTCCTGCACGGTGCAACCCTGAGTCACCAAAGTCCTGTGCGTTCTCATCCAGAGTTGGGACCAACGAAGCCCTTCACAACACCACCAGGTCAGTGCTATTTGCCTTTATTATTATTATTATTATTATTATTATTATTAGCCTTTGTCAATCTATACGCTGGCGATTAAGACCAAGGTGCCCTGAGCGAGAGGAGACAAAGGACAACGCTGTAACTTGGGCTCGATCACACCGCAGTGAATCTGTCCCAGGAGCTCTCCCAGCAGCGGTGATCTGGTCTCTCCGTTATCAGCAGAAACGGCAAAGAGCAGAGCGGCACGAGGCAAAAAAAAAGCAGCAGCCAGAACAAAGAGGAAAACCCCTCCGCGGGTCAGGAGGTTCTAAATCATCCGCCCCAAGGTGAACTACAGAAAAGGATACTCACGTCGATGTTGTCGATGTCAAGAATCCTGGAGTGGAACTGGAAACCCATGGCTTTGGCTTGCTGGATTGGATGAGCGAGCTGGCTGTAAGTCTAAACGAAGCAACAAACTCACGTCACACGTCTGAATCTGTTCCGTCACACAGCAACAGATGTTTCCCGCTTAGAAAGAACCACCACAAAAAGATCAGAATACAAGGCAGGTTTTTGCAAACCCGCTGGACACACACGCTTTGCAAAGTATGGACGAGTTACACCAAACACTCTTGAGCTTCCCATAACCAAATTCTCACCAAAAATCACCCCTCTCACAGCCAAAACAGGGGCTCCACTGTTCACAACCGAGTACGTGCGACAGCCGCGGTTCTGATTCGACGGCAGACGAGGAGAAACAAGTCTGGGAAGGAAGCTCTTTTCCTACCACCCAGCCAGGCCCTGGCGGCAGCCCAGCGTTTCCTGGCTCTCCAGGCACACGCACATATGCTTCATTATTTATGCATCGAGAACTGTTGTTGGGGACAGCAAATTTCTCCTCGCTTCCAGCATTGTCACCACACACTTGGCAGGTATCGAACAAACAGGAGGCTGTTCCCACCCGCCTCTCCCCTCCTGCCACGGATCTTCCAACCTTCCTCACAAGCATTTAAGCGCAAATATCCTACAGAATTTACTGGCGAAAGTCACCAGAGCGAAGCGGGAGTTACAGATCAGGGATTCTGAGGACAGGAGGCAGAGACAGCTCTGTGAACCACAAACCACACCTAAGGCAGCAACCTGCCTGCCCCTTAAATAGTTTTTTTCTTTACTGCCTCGTATTCCAGCTTAGTGACCAATATCACACACTTAATACTTGCGGCATGGTTCTGTTCAAGAGCCTTTATCTCCTGGATCCGCATTTTTAAGACTCTCATTTCCTCCCTTGGCTTATTTTAGGGATGATTCTTGACTTAGGAGCTTAATTTCTAACTAGAGCCAGCTTAGAAAGGTTTGCTTTTTGTCTTATAGGCTGCAATGAATCTGCTACTCCCCTCTCGAGGTTTGAGAAGAATTCTAGGTTGTCATTTCAATGGCTGCTTGAACCAATAAAGAACTTTCTGCACTTTCAGACTGCTTTAAATGTCTCGCTCTTACGTACTGCAACACTGGTACAAAGATGTTATCGTGAAAAATTAAATACCAAAAATTGCCTCTTCCAGCGTGTGCCTTTCCAGCCCCCTGGTGGTGGTGCTCACTAAGGAGAACATTCGCTTTCAGCAATTAAATTCTTCAGAAACAGAACAGCTCTGGCTCTGTGTTGCCTACACACAATTATTTTGGAGTCAAGACCAGCACAAACGTCCCCTCTCGCTGTCAGGAAAGGATCTGCTTTCATGAAGTTACGCGGACGATAACGCAATCACGGAACCGCAACCGATTTTCACTTTTTCAGGAAGTGGATCCAACAGTGAAAATCGATCTCAGTACAAAACCAAACCCAGCTTTTGGACAACAAAACAAAATTCAGTCTTCCGCAGCGAGATTATCCAGGCTGCAGATATCTGTACTGCAATTTCAGGAAAAAACCAACCCTCCGGCCTGCCAGGATTATTTGCTGGGATATTGCTACGGAGCTGTGCTTGTGGAACAGGCTCCAGGGACAACTGGACTCTGTGAGCAGAAAAGCATCGCTTTTTGGGTCAGCTCAAACGGCCCTGCACCTTCTCACCCCGTATCTGGGATACGGGCTCTACCAAACCCCACCCAAATCAAGGAGGGCAGTGCAGAACTGGAGCTGCTTGGAGCACTTTGAGCTTAGCACTCCATTTGCTGTCTCTAAACGGCTTTTCTCTCAAGCCCAGACTATTGCAGAAGCCCAGCACGGACGCGTAACTGCGCTGGTAGTTTATGGAGTGGACGTGGTACGCGGGGAGGGAGGTAGGGAACGTCACAGACACGTTAGCTGGACAAGAAAGGCAAGAAAGCACAACACACCTGCTTACAGGGAGAATCGTGACCTTTTCAGGCATTTTTAGTAGCTCTACTTACCGCCTCGTAGCACCAGTCTTTGAGGATATCAAGCTCTCCAGAGATCATAGCCTAAGAGAGGAAAAACGAATCAAAAATGAGCATTTTAAAACATCTCCTATATCCAAGTGGAAGTTAGCAGCAGCAAGCTACTTTAAATCCTACATCTTGTGAAGCCTCGAAGAAGGAGAAGAGCTTCGAAGAGGAACAGCAGTAAGAACCATAAGCCTTTTGGTAATTAAGATAAAAGCTACCTTAAACCCTCCTGTCCCAAGAGTCAGCAGAACGCCCGCTACCCACAAAAGCTGGGAGGTGGGATCTAACCGCAGCAGGGGTTCAAACCAGAAGCAGACTGACAAGACTGCAAGATATTCAGGGCACAGAATTAAGAGAAGAATCACGCTGCAACTCGGGAAAAGGTTCACACAGAATCACAGAATCACAGAATGTCAGGGATTGGAAGGGACCTCGAAAGATCATCAAGTCCAATCCCCCTGCCAGAGCAGGAACGCCTCGATAACGCTACACAGGAACGTGTCCAGGCAGGTCTTGAATGTCTCCAGAGAAGGAGACTCCACAACCTCCCTGGGCAGCCTGGGCCAGGGCTCTGTCACCCTCACTGAGAAGAAGTTTCTTCTCGAGTCCCTCATCTTTAAAACACGGTGTAATAAACACCTGGAATTAATACCAAGACAGATGCTGGTAATATTGCAGATTTCCAAACGAAGTTAAGTGAACCCAGGGCAGGGTGATCTTTAACGTAACGCCTATAAATACTTGGTGGCATCTGCAAGCTGGCTGCCTACAGTCTGAAAAACCCTCTCCTGTGAAAAACTTAACTTCCAAGAGTCAAGAGCCCATTTTCTGCAGCTTGCTGGGGTGACATCGAAGCGTCAGGACAAGCAGATTCACCGTGACAGCTCTTGTCTCATCTCACTGTCGACGCTGCAGTTCCAGTCCCAGCTCTGAGGCAGGAGTCAGTCACCACAGAGCCAGCAGGGACAAAACCGAACCGCGCATCAGTTTGGATGTTTGTATCTGTAAGCATCAAATTACTGTTTATTTCTTCTATAATTCTATCTCATGGCTAGGAGTATCATAAACACCTCTACGTGTGTATTAGCCTGTAGCAGCGTGAGACAAAATCGCTCACTGCGCTGCTTTGTCGGATGAGAAAATAACACTTTGGTCTCTGTCGGCATTTGTTTCTCTCTTCAAGCCTTCATTTTTCCAGTCTCACACAAATCTCACAAAGCAATTCCTGCTTTGTTTTTTAAAACCTCCTACTCTCACCCTGCCTCTTCTGACACATCGTTACAGTGCGAGGAACTACGTCCATTTATACTTGAGGTGACATCCCCCACCAGCGCCATCCTCTGAGTGGATTTATGCCTTTAAAAATATTAAGCTCCATGTGCTTCCTTGGCTAGTGGCAGAAATGCTTTCACCGAACCATCTGTCATGACCTGGTCTTCCTCCCAAGCAGTTACAGGTCACTCAGAATCCAGTCACATTCTTTCCTTTATCAATATTTGATATCACCATTTTCCCAGTACTGTTCATTTACCTCCTTCAGTCTGACCCCTCTGACGCCCACATCATTTCTCACGGGAGACAACAGTTCTTTGTTTTTGAGGACAGGAGAAAAAAAAATTTTGCCAGTCTGCTAAACTATGAAATACGTTTTTTTAAGCAAACTGTTACGTGGGATCCAACTTCCTTTTCCCAAGGTTATCACACGTTCTGTGCAAAGCTGGACGCTCGAGAAGCAAACGCTGACCCAGCTTTTCACTTCAGCATCAAAAGTCTAAATGAAAAACCTTCCAGGTCGTAGTAAAAGGAAAAAAATAAACCAAATGCATCATGCTCTAACCCCCACCTTACCTCCAAGACATTGGGGATTATATCACGCTCGCACTGCTTTAAAAAACGATCTTTGTCAAAGGATGGATCCACTTTGAGTATCTCTGTCAAAACTTCAGACATCTCTGTCTTCGAGAACAGTCCACCTGATAAAAGAATTCGGTGAGACTGGTGGCACAACAAGCATCGCCAGAAAACAAGAGCAAGACCTTTGGTTATAGATCACAGGGAAGGAAGGGTCGCCCGGGAACGACTCCAGACTTCAAGTCAGGCTTGAGACTGACAGCACCGTACAGTGCTGCTACCCTCCAGGATGCTGGATAATGACCCATGTGAAAATATGATAAAGCTCCAGAAGGCCCCCAAAGGTTAATAACACGTGGAGGACCCAGCACCAACAGTCCCTGGGACCAGAGCTAAAAGGTTAGTGACGTACTTCCACTGCAATGATGAAACTTTACCTATTAAGTCAGAGACTTTGTCTGTGACAGCTCTGGAAGCTCGAATGAACGCGTTATCGCTCTCATCGTACTTCATTTTCATCTCAAAGAACCCTGGAAGGAGAGGAGACGTGAGCAGCAGTGTCCTTCCACTACATTCCCGAATTGGGTTGCGGATCAAACCCGCCAGTTCTCTGCTAAATCTCTTTGCTGATTAACAAGTTTCAACTGCAACAGTTACTTCTCTCTCCTCACCTCCCCGACATGTTCTTAACTGTCACTAACTGTCACTAGGAGAATGATGGCTTCTCTTTACTTCAGCTGCCAGACACTCTGGACCTTCTAGGCAGATTTTCAGACAGAAAATACACCAGACTTGTTTGCACCCCCTGATTCAGTCTGCTACAAGGATGTGAAGCCAACACTGGAAAGTTTAAGTGAGGAGAGAATCAAGAATAGACCTTAAGCCTTGCCAGTGTTTAACATAATAGCAAGACATCACCGAGGATGCAGTTTCTGAGCAGCTCCCTGTCCTTCTCAACCTTGATAAGAAAGGAAGCCAAGTATGTCACAAAACTACAGCAGGAGAACTCCAGCAAAGCAAAATCTCAAAGGCAGAAAGAAGGGTGGGGGGTGAAATAAAAAAAAAATAAAAAATAAAAAAAGCCATTTAAGCAAGCAGGCATTGTTGCAACAAAGGAAGGGCTCAACCAACCCATTATCTGTCTCTGGGCACCATCACATGGACCAGAACTGCAGAAGGGAGTTGTGGGATAAAAGGGCCCTGCAGGGAAGCTTCTTCCCACCACATCAATCAATGACTGGAATCCTGCCCTGAAGCTTATGTTCCTTCCAAAAAACCACAGAATGTTCTTGGTAGAGGTGGTACACGAAGGGAGAGCGCACGCTGGAGCTGCAGCGCTGCCCGAACCGCAAAACCACGGCCTTGGAACCAGGCGTGGAACCTGGAGAAGACCCAGAGCTGGTGCAGATGGCACAGGGGTGGAGGATGCAACACGTGGGGAATTTCAGAAGCTCTGAGCACCCCTCCTTGGAAAGCTAACGAACGGGATGTAAAAACCCATTCCTGGACACCCCACAAGGAGCTTTGCTTTAAATGAAGTTGGGAAGAAACACAATGCAAAGTTAGTTACACGTTGGGCTTTTACGTGGTCTTTTTTTGCTTAGTTTTCCCTGCAGTACAGTGGCAACGGTTATTTTGATATGTTGAAGGGTTCTGGTCTCAGGCTTCTTTATGCCTTTCAGAAACATTAAGTGTCTAGATAACCATCAAAAGTCACTGCCCACCACAGGACAGGCGTTCAGTATTTTTAGGTTTTGCAATAAAAACCAAAAGGAGGCAAAGTCCTACACGTTCCCAAGCTCTAAGGAGATGACAACAGGAACGAGTTCACTGAAGACACAACATTTTTCCTCGTTATAAGCTCAAGGCCAGGAAGAGGAGATCTGCCTGCCCTCGCCTGCATGCCCATGCCTCTTCCCAGCGCCAAATTGGATCCGACTGGGGGGGGGGGGAAATGGGAAAAAAAGCAGCAGTTCAGTTCTCCTCAGGGAGGTTTTGGTACCTACAGAGAGCAGGGACTGAACACAAACAATGCCTGCCTGGGGGAGGGGTCCGGCCACAGATGGAGCAGCTTGGAAAAGCTGCACCGTTGTCAGCTACGCCCACCTGCCCTTCACAGCACCTCAGCGCAGCAGCTACACCAGAGAGAGGGGCTGGCATTTGCGTTATGTCGAGACCGGTCGCCCAGATGGCATTAGATCCAACCCAGTGAGAATCCGAGCAGGGAAAACAACGCGCTACTCCGTCATCTCTGGAACACTTACTATTGAAGACCACGTTGTTGTCCTTGAAATCCTTCCACTGCTGATACCATTTGGAGTCTTTGTGCAGCACCACACCCATGGCCTCCCTGAAAAGCGCAGAAGACACGGGTGCTTGTGAACTTGCAACCGAGCGAGAACGACAAGGAGGCCGCCCCGATGAGGATCACGGCGGTGTCCCCGAGGCTGATTTGCAGCGTACGTGACACGACTTAGGGGAGTCGGGCATCCCAGAAAGCAAAGGAGCTCGGGACCGAGTTCGGCCAAATGTAATTTGACAGCGGGAGGTCAGGGCTGGGGAAATAAGAAGTGCCCAGTTTCACTACCAGAAGATTCAGTACCACCAGCTTATGCCCTCAGACTTATCTGCTCTGCTAGGACACGCCTCAGCCCGCAGCCTCGCTTCCACGCTGGGATTTGAACCACCCCTCACCTGCAGTTGAGTTTTAAAGTCTATATCAAATTACACACAGAAATATTCACCCCAGATTATATCCAATACGTACTCATTAGCTTCAAATATTCGCTCCTCTTTGATCCTCTCGCCTGAGAATTCTGTTCTTTTTCGTAGTCGCTCCGGACGTTTGTAAGGACCAGTCTGCCCTAAAACACTTTCATCTATTTCCTTCTTAACGGTTTCTACTCCCTGAAAGGAAAATACCTCATCAGGTTGATGTATCTTTCCCCTCCCTGCACTTTCCCAACAATTGATAATCACTTCTGTTGAAGAAAAAAAAAAAAAAGAAAAAAGTATGTGAGAAACCACAGGTTGTTCCCCTCTCCCTTACTCAGCAAATGCCTCCTTGCTGGTATCTACCGACAAACACACCCGTCCCAAGGCTTCTGCTTAAGACATCAACAGTTTAGGGCAGCAAACGTGAAGGAAAAAACACAATATAGTAGAAGCTAAGGACGCAGTCAAACCTTACAGCTGGTAACACCCACAGAGATTAAATTGGAATAAACTGAGGCAGAAGGTGGCAGGTGTATCAGCCCCCAGCAGCGGCTGCTGATAGGATGACAAGCCCCAGGTGAAAGGAAGAGTGGTTCCTAGTATCCAAAAGTAGGGGGAAAAAACCACTTCAGGATGTCGACAACTAACTGCAAAGCCCCCTGGAATTTAAGTGACTTTAAATATTAAGGATAAGCAAATGAAAAGCTCCAAAGCTCAGCCTGGTCCTAGTGACTATAAAAGACCATCTGAGGGACCTGGCAGAGAACAGAAAAAGACACAAGCGCCCATGGGGGTCATCTAGCTCGAGATCACACAAATAAAATAGCTCCTAACTACTGCAGCTCAAATGAGGCTACTGCTACAATCTCTGAGATAATGTATTTGGTTTGTGAAGCAGTGGACTGAATATTTTCAATCCTACACACATCCCAGAAAGTACAACAAGGCCGCAAGCGCCGTTCACGGCCTATCGAAGGTCTGTGAATCAGTTAAATGCGACAACGAATCAAAAGGTTTAGCCATGGACATGGAAAACAAATCTTTAAGCCTCAAAAAATTTGTCGTCCTACAAAATCACTGCCTGCTTCTAACGCCTGGCGTAGCAGCCTGCCTCCCAGAAGGAACAAACAGTTCTTAGATTAAGAGGCTGGCGGCGTAAGATAACAGGTTCCATTATTGAAAAAGAAAGAAATGGTTATAATGTGACCTGCAGCTGCGGCTGGAAGTGACCTTTTGCAGGCGATATCTCGTTAGAAACACAGAAAGAGGGGAAGCGACACGACTGAGGCATTGCCTGGCCTGCCTCCTCATCTTCCAGGGGCGCAGGCACAGCGACCGATCCTTCCAGCAACACATTGAAGCAGAAGTTCAGCTACTCCAGCCTTAACGCTCTTCCAGGAATGCCGCAAAAGTGCGTTCAGCAGCTTGTTCCGACGGCTCACAAGGCCTCGCTGAAAGTGTTTTGCACTTCGTTTCACTCTCGGCACAAAACTCGCACGTAACTCCCACGTTAATGAGCTGTGCCTCCTACCTGAGAAAAAGCTTTGAAGGCTGCTGTCTTGCCCAATTTCTCCCCTCCTTTCGTCACTGACTCTGCAGACTGCTTCGCTGTTTTTGCTGCTTCTTCCACGCCTTCCTTTATCTTCCGGCCGATATCACTCTTACTTACTTCATCCAAACTCTGGAACAAAGGAAAACAGGAAGGAAAAGGTCATCTGAAGTGAAAAATGAAGTCAAAACAAGTTCTCTTTGTGAACGCTGAAGATGTCCTAACGCAAAGAGACGAACGCACGTGTCACAGGGCACACTTACCGGGACCCCGTGGCTTGGCACAGCAGCATTAGCTGACAGTTCTGTGCAGAACAGATTTGGCTGCTCACAGGACCAGACGAATTTGTAAGAGTTACTACCCACACGTTTTTAAAATAGATGTTTTTCTGGATATCAAAGAGAAGGACTAATGACGCCAGAGTTAAATAGCCCAGCCCTTTCTTCTGGAACCATCAGGTACTTGTTGCTTTTTAAGAGAAGGTGTGGAAGTGGCTGAGACAGCTCTCTGCTCGGCAACTCTTCCTGCAAAATTCAGAAACGATTTTCTCAATCCGACACCTTCACGCACGTCACTTTGGTTGCGAAAGCCACAACCTCAGGGGAAGAGAAAGGACAGGATCACAGTGCCAAACGGTTTTCCCTGCTTTTCAGCGAGATTTGGCAAATAAAGATGCTTACGGCACCTCAGCAGCACTGAAAGATGATGGTTGTGCCCTTTAAGTGACAACGTCAGCCTCCTGAAGTACCTCCTGGCTGTAACTCACTGCAGAACATCTTGTACTCAAGTTCTCCGTCACTGCTGATTTAATTACTCTAATCAGCAGGAGGGAAAAACAAGACTTGGGTGGCAGAAGCTACCACAACAGCCCCTCTCCAACTCTTCTAGCTCCCGGGTACTGGCAGGTCCAGGGCAGAAGGGGAAGCCAACGCCAAAGCCAGGAGAAGCTCTGAGCACCAGCTGACCAGCAGGCACTTCCTCACCCAGAAAATCACACACCAAACACGTAACTGCCTTGGGGAAACATTCTTCCACAGCTGTGCTTTACCTCTTTAACTGTACCAGTTATTTCTTCAAGTTTCTTTTTAATCACTTCTGAGGTCTTCACCGTTTCCGATTCAATGGTTTTCTGCAGAAAAAAAAAACCAATAAAACCACATTGCATGTAGCTGAGAGGATGGAAAACACTCAGGAACAATTTAGCGCATCGCACGCAGCGTTAATGTTTTAATCGAGGGCAAAGAGCTACATTTTAGGGAGCACGCTACTTGAGTAACCAGCACTGCATTTTTGCAAGTAATGGTGTTTCCAGCCCTTTAAAGAATGCAAAAGAAGTATTTAAATACCGCCAACATTAAATTTAACATCTCATTTTATCTGCTCGTTACTTGGGAAATCCAGTGAAGGGTCTGCTGGGGTTATTTTCCACTAAAAAAAAAAAAATCAAACAACAAAACGCTCCAAGGCATCCGTTTACCCACCAGTATTTCCAGCCAAGAGCTTCTCACAAAACCAGACGTGCTGAACTCGACGGCGCATTTGCAGAAAGACCCCGTTCCGAACAGAACGAGCTCAGTGCCTGGGCACTGAAAACATCAGAGGAATTCGTGAGCAAGACTTACATATTTCCGCCTCGCTTCTCGAAGCGCATCGGACTCTTCCAGCTTTTTAGCTTCATCTCGGAATTTTTTAATGCTTTCTTTCATCTCCTTGTTTTTCGCTAATTCCTGCTTGATGTTCTCCACGAAACCCGATATGAAACCCTTTCTTCCTCCAGAAGAGTAGCATCTAGACTAAAGAAAATCATTACGTGTTGTAGAATCCAAAGAGACCTTAAATTAAAACAAAGCCAGTGGGTCATTTTGCTTAAGCCAAGCACTGGGTCACTTCTAAAGTCCTAAATGTTGTAAAAAACACACAAGCTACCTGGAAAAAGTAGCAGTTTACCCTCAAAAAAGCCAGATGTCCAACACATTTCTAAGGCCCTGTGAAATCCATCTCCAGAGCCATTAAAAAAGACGGTTCTCCAGAGGAAGTTTAACTCCAGAGGTTAGTCCAGGCTTAAACAGTTTGGGAAGTGGAGTTACCAGAGCTCCGCTCCTGCTACTCAGCTACTACAAAATTCCTTGAGTTCATCAGACGCATCTGAAAAAGTGGACTTTTTCAATCTAAAACTGGTGTTTCTCAGACACGTACGCGCATGTAGCAGATCAGCGGCCTCGCGGCAGACTCCTTTCGGCTTGAAATACCAAAAAAGACCCGCACGGCCGCTCACCAACCTGAGAGATCTCTAACCCGGGCCTGCCGACTCCGTACGCTGCACCCCTGGGGACCGCGGGGCCCGGGTATCTTCTGGAGAGCAGCCAAACGCCGCTGAGGAGACATTTCTGCGGGGAAGACGTAAGAGCAGGTCAGAGCACTAAGACCACGCGAGTCCTGGAGAGCCAAGGAAGAAAGGAAAGAACGCGGCAAATCCGGAGTATTCCCCGCTCCTCTGGGAGCACACCCTCAGCGCCGCCAGGCAATGCCGGGGGCTGATTTCCTACGAGGCATCCACCAAGATTTGTGCTACACGTTTGATTTTGTGGAAACGGTGATGCACAAGCAAATCCACCCTTGGGCTGAAATATCTGTGATGAGAAGCACAGAATCACAGAATGTTGGAAGTTGGAAGGGACCTCAAAGATCATCCAGTCCAACCCCCTGCCAGAGGAGGGTCACCTACAGCAGAGCGCACAGGAACGCGTCCAGGCGGGGTTTGAAAGTCTCCAGAGAAGGAGATTCCACACCCTCCCTGGGTAGCCTGGGCCAGGGCTCTGTCACTCCCACTGTGAAAAAAAAATTTCTCATATTTTTATGGTACCTCCTGTGTTCCAGCTTGTACCCATTGCCCCTTGTCCTGTCACTGGACATCCCTGAGCAGAGCCTGGCTCCGTCCTCCTGACACTCCCCCTTGACATATTTATAACCATGACTGAGGTCCCCCCTCAGCCTCCTCTTCTCCAAGCTGAACAGCCCCAGCTCCTTCAGCCTTTCCTCATAAGCACGTTGGTTTTTCCAGTCTGTACCAAAAGCAGACTAGGCAGAGCTCACAGACTCTTGTCTTTACTCCTCTAAAACCGTCCTTGGGCACAGACTTTGCTCCCCTTTCCCACATTCTGGGAAAATCTATTCTGCCTGTGCTCGGCTCCCACTCAGGTAAAAGTTGCACCTTTTACCTCCAACTACTCTTTTTCCTGACGGGCCCACATTAATAAATCCTGCAGCCCGAGCTCTTTACTCAACCACCTCTCAAACCGCCCACCCTAAAAAATTTCAAAAACCCCACAAAACAAAACACAATCAAATTCGCTTTGCCATGAGAGGACTTCAGAAAATGACTTGTAGGCTAAGAATATTTCACAATAACGCGTCCACCTCTTTATCAGGCTGCCAGATGTTAAAAGAAGTGTCACGAAGAGCCGCATTGTCCTGTCCCGTGGCCTCAGCGATGACACCACTGAACACCACAAGCTCAATCCTGCCCTTAAGCCCAAGGGGCAGTAGCGGTGTGAGCGTCCTGTGCATCCTGCTGCTGGCCCGTGTGACATGAACTCGCTCATTTCTACACTTCAATTAAGTCACATCTTGCAAAATCAGTTCTTGCCTGTGTTGTTGTACCTCAGCTGGATTGCTGAACCTCCAAGTGTCCAGATTATACCAAGAAGGAAGCTCTCCAGGGTCTATCATTGAGCCTCACTGTTCATCTCATCGCTGGGGCCAGGCTTTGGAGCAGGAGGAGGCTACGTACGACCCGCACACCTCCAAAATCTGTATTAACACCCCCCGCACCAGGGCACGGACGTGCTGGGGCAGGTCCAGAGGGCACCAAGACGGGCGGAGCAGCTCTCCTGTGAGGGCAGGAGGAGAGTTGGGGCTGTTCAACCTGGAGAAGAGACCCAGGAGCAGCCTTCCTGTGCCTAAAGGGGGCTGCAGGAGAGCTGGGGAGGGATCACGGAGTGTCGTGACAGAGTAAGGGAATGGTTTCAAGCTGAAAAAGAGTAGATTTATATTAGATATTATGAATAAATTCTTTTCTGGGAGGGTGACGAGCAACCGGCACCGGTTGCCCAGAGAAGCTGTGGATGCCCCATCCCTGGAGGTGCCCAAGGACAGGCTGGACGGGGCTTGGAGCCACCTGGGCTGGCGGGAGGTGTCCCTGCCCGTGGCCAGGGGGGGTGGAATGAGATGAGCTTTAAGCTCACGGGGTTGAGCGTGGTGCTGAAACACCGAAGGTCACGGGTTCGAGTCCCATTCGGTCCTCGTGTGTTGGCTGATCTAGTTGAGAGGTATCCCTGCCCGTGACAGGGAGGCTGAATTAAATGATCTCTAAGGTCCCTTCCAGCCTAGGATTCTATGATTCCAACCCAAACTATGCCAGGAACTGTAAAAACGGCACCAAAACTCGTCATTTAACCGCAAAGAACCTCTCCCATCCCAGAAACGCTTCACCCCCCCGCTTTAGGCACAAAACCAGCTCCACCCCCACCTCCAAAAGCGCTTCCACCACCACGACGCGGCTTTTTAAAAGGCAGAAACCTCCACTTTTGGACATTTACACCGAGAGGAGCTTCCCCACCTCCCCCCCCCCCCCTTCAGGAACCCTCAACCACGGCCCTACCAACCCTCAGGGCGGCGCCAAAGCGGGAAAACCCCTCCCTCCCACCCCTCCCACCCCTCCCCGGCCACCTTCCGCAGCGACAAATTCAAAAAAAAAGCCGCTTTCCCGCCGGGTTTCGCGGCCAAACTCCTCACCCGGCAGCCTCCAGCCGCCGCCATCTTTCCCCCTCCCTGAGGCGCGGCGCGCGTGACCTCTGGCGGCGGCGGGCGCGGCGGGGTGACGTCATCCCGGCGCGACGCGCGAACACGTGGTCGGAGACGGCCACGTGGGTTCTCCGGCCTCCGCCCTCTCCCGGTTCGCGGCGCCGGGACCGCTCCCGCCCCCGATCGGGGCGGGAGCGGTCCCGGCGCCGCGAACCGGGGGAGGGCGGAGGCCAGAGGCTTTGTAAAAGCCATCATCCACCGAGAGGGCTCCGGGCGCTGCGGTGGCACGGAGGAAGGGGCCCACGTGATGTCCTTTTAGGGGATATTAAGCTCTAACTTAAGAAATTCTATCTAAAAATCACTCAAAACAGCTCTTGCGCCCAAGCGCGGGTGAGTATCATCGAGGATCCGGGGTGTTATTCAAGCCAGGGGTGTTGCAGGAGAAGGGGAGATAGCCCACTTTCTGCCTTTGATATGCCGAGCAGAACTGACACACCTATCCGTTAAATTTAAAAAAATACAAGTTTTTGATTCATTTTCAGTTCAGGCCTTCAGAACGGCACTGCCACAACAGAAGGTAGAGGATTTTTATTATTTTTTTTTTTCTTAAAATCAGCATTGCCACCGGAGAAAAGCTACCAGCCTTTTGCTAAGAGCAGTCGTCACTCGGATCCAGAGAAGAAAGAGAAGGTCCCTGGGCCCTGAAGACACTAAAATACTCACGCGATTCGTACCAAGAGGAACATTCTTTCTTGACACTTCACAATACAATTTCCAGTTTACTGAGCTCAGCTTACAGGTAGGATTTTGCAAGCAGAGGATGCACTGCCAGTAACGGATGCTGTGACTGAAATCTTTAACTTGCATTTATTATCAAAGTCATACTGTTTACATCTGTAATGTCGACAAGATGCCACGACTACAAAAAAAGATTGTGCACATTGCAGTTTCAATGCAAAAAACAGTAAAATGGAAATCCATTTGTTAAAAAAGTAATTAAAATTACTCCAGAAAGCAACTGAATCGTTTTAACACCTTTACATCCAGTCAAATTAAAATGGTTAACAAGAAAAAAAAATACAAATTCAAAAATCTGGTATCAGTGTTAAAAAGGCAACTACTTAAGCATTTCTATCAATTCGCACATCGATCTCCCTCCCGCGAAGCTGGATCCCGTTCATCATGCGGCAGGCTCGCTCGGCTACTTCTGGGGACTCAAATCGAACCACCCCACAGCCTTTCGATTTGCCGTTCTCCATCTTGATGTCGGCGTAGAGCACGTGACCTTGAAAAGAAAAGGGAGGGTCTGGTTTAACCTGGCAGGAACCACGCTCGATCAAACCACGGATCTCTACTCTGAATCACACCCTTGGCAGTAGCTACCACTACTTTGCAACTTAAAGCTGCGGGACAGTTTTACCACCTGATCGTTTTGACGAAGTGTGTTCGGTTTAAGCATCACAGAATCACAGAGTGTTAGAGGTTGGAAGGGACCTCAAAGATCATCTAGTCCAACCCCCCCGCCGGAGCAGGATCACCTACAGCAGAGCACACAGGAACGCGTCCAGGTGGGGTTTGAATCCCTCCAGAGAAGGAGATTCCACACCCTCCCTGGGCAGCCTGGGCCAGGGCTCTGTCACCCTCACTGTGAAAAAGTTTTTCCTCGTATTTTTATGGAACCTCCTGTGTTCCAGCTTGCACCCATTGCACCTTGTCTTGTCAGTGGACACCGCTGAAAAGAGCCTGGCTCCATCCTCCTGACATTCCCCCTTGACATGTTTATAAACATTAACGAGGTCACCCCTCAGCCTCCTCTTCTCCAAGCTAAAGAGACTCAGCTCCTTCAGCCTTTAAGAGGTTAATTCGAACCAGGTTTCTCAATTCTCGCTCAAGCAGCGGCGTCAGAAATAGGGGAACGAAGCAAAAGAAGCTAACAAGCCCTGTCCAGCGCATCCACGTCACGACTGATGAGGCTGGGACGTAGTTTTGCCATCAGACAAGCAGCACAAGATGTTGGGGAGCGAGGTCTGGCCACAGCAACTGAAAAACTCCCCAGAGCTGACCAGCACACCTCAACAGTCAAGTTAACTCGGAGTTTTTCTATTTTAAAGGACAGCTTTCACAGAAAACCACGTTCACTTAGATAAAAAGAACGCATGCAGGTGTTTTTCAGCAGTTCTCAGGACTCCTGCGTGTCTTTCCACATCTGCAGAGAGGCCATCCCTGCGATAAAACCAGCCCCCAAGACGGAGAAGGGCACAAGTGTGTACAAAAAGCACAGGGTTACCAGCTGGCCAGGCATTTCTTTCTTTTCCACCCTGCAGAACTGGCATGGCAGGGCTGGTCAAACATCCTCACACCACTGCTGATGTTTAGATCTAGCATTTCAGTGAGTCTGAGTGAAATCTGTTAAGATGCCACTGCCAGGGGCATTTAGAGCCAGGAGTTACTGCTTAATTCATGTTCAATTCTCAGAGTAATTACCAGTGATAAAGCAACTTACCACACTCGTTAAATTTATCTTTCAGCATTTTCCATGTAAAATCAAAAGGCAGCTGTGAAGAGAGAAGAGGAGACCGTTACCGAGGATCTGCTGAACAACTCACAAGCGCTGCCAACTCTTCCAAAACCCCACATTTTCCTCCCCGGGACCGCCACCGTCCAGCACCTTCATTTACAGATGCAGAGAGCTCTCATCCTGTTAAGGGAACGGCTTCAACTCACAAAAGCCACCCCAACCCCACCTTTGGCAGCATCCCATCCCGACGCCCCACGTGGGAGACCCCGACTGAAGTCAGCCAAGCACCAGGGAGTCGGTACCAGTTAATTTCAGGATCTGCGAAGGAGAGCTACTCACATTTCTCACAAATATCTGACAGGCTTTCCTGGCCACCCCAGCTGCAGGTCCTCCAGTTCCTCCGAGGGAGCCTGCAAAATTGCCTGCAAAGTTTCCACGTTCCATGTCCATGGGTCTTTCGAAATTGCTTCCCATTGCAAGTCCCATTCGATCTATGCCTGCTCCCATGCCCTGGCCCATAGCGGGACCCATCCTTTCCATGTTAGTGGCTCCGATGCGCTCCAAGCCCATCCTCTCCATGCCAGCGGCACCCATACGGTCTATCCCTATTCTTTCCATCGGGGTGGCACCGATGCGCTCCAGACCGGCCGGCATCCTCTCGATCACCTGCCCCATTCCGGTTCCCATGCCGGCAGGGACCATCCGCTCCATGCCGATCCCCATCCTCTCCATGCCAGACCCCATCCGCTCTACGCCTGAGCCCATCCTGTCCATGGTGGTGCCGACGCGGTCGATGGCGGCCCCCATCCTCTCGATACCAAAGCCTATGCCAGACCCCATCCTCTCTATGCCAGACCCCATCCTCTCGATGGCCGGGCCCATCCTCTCGATGTTAGGAGCGATGTGATCGATGCCCAGAGGGCCCATTCGGTCGATTCCTGACCCCATTCGCTCCACGTTGGAGCTCATGCGATCCAAAACAAGCCCCATCCTGTCTATTTCTGACCCTACTCTCTCCATCCCGTGCCCCATCCCGGAAGGTATTCTTTCTATTCCTGAGCCCATACGATCAATGCCAGGTGCCATCCTCTCAATCCCAGGAATGCTGGCATTTCCACCACCTGGAACACAACACAGAGATGATCAGTAATCGTACGGGGACAAAATACCTCAACGCATCCAAATGTTTTAAGTTTGGGGGACAAAACACCCTTGAAACATCCTGACACTACTCAAATGCTGGAAGTTTTATCAGAAAAGTGACTGCTGCTGTAAATGGGAAGCATTTTATTTCAAGTAAGAATATTGCTGGCGATGACACAGACCAGCAGGACACGATTTAGGGAAGCAGTCATCTCATCAGAGCACGTACTCGAGTCGGGATGGAGAAAAGCTTATCCCTTCACTAAGGAGTTTAACTTTTGTATGCACCAAGAAAGCCTTCCAAATAAAAAAGGAAAAAACATTGAAGGCAAAACGCAAGCCTAGAGGAAGATCGGGTGGCAAAAGTAGTATTTTAAATATAATCTTAGCTGCTAGTTGTCCTCTACGCTGGGGATTACCCAGCAAGAGCAGTAATTTAGTAACTGGAATTACAGTTTAACTACAGATTGCTCAGAAAAGGACTGAAATCACACCAGCCTTGCCACACAACTTGGCTTCCGCCAAGGCAGGGAGAGACTTTTACAAAAGAAGCTTCCCCAACACTAAGAGCCGCCTCATTGCCAGAACTCCAAGAAAGCCAATTCCACACAAGAACCGCAGCAGAAGGACTATTACGTCACAAAGCGTGCTCGGCCTTTTAATGCCACAAAACATGGGCAAGATCAAGGTTTCTCGATCCGCTACGTCAAAATCCCTTGACCGAGTCATCCTGTCTTCTTGTGGAGTCATCCAGTTCCTGCAGGAAAAGGATCACCCTCCCTCCTCCCCACGGTTTAGGCCATTTTGCTGTTGCACAAAGCTTATTTATCAAAGTTAGCACCGCAAAGAAACAAAAAAAAATTAAAATCTGACTGAGTTTGATTCCTGTTTGAGGGGGAAAAGCTGAATAAAGCGCATACTTCAATTATCTACGTGTTTAACAAAGAAACAAGATACGTAACCCTAAGATGAGCTTATGCTTCCGTATTTCGAGGTTCAGCAGCGCATTAAATAACCCAGAATGGGTTTGGGCTACGGAATATTTGTACTTGGCCAAGTTGGGTTTTTTGTGTTTTAGGGGTCTTTTTAAGTGAAGAAACAGGAATAAACATTTAATATTTCTTCAGCTCAAAGTCAGCAGCATTGCACATCTGTTTTTAGTTTCGCAAAAAAAGGGCTAATCCTGTGCAGGCAGGATTGAGTCATTAAGCAAATAAAATTAATTACGTAAACTGGTAAGCAGGGGGAGGTCTCCCTCTTTTAGGATAGTTGGGTTCAGCTCAGTTTCAGAAATTCTGCACTTTTGAGTGCTTCGTTATTGAAACATCTCCAGAGAGTCACTGGGTAACTTGCCGGGAAGCTAAATGTTATACCAGGAACAGGACTCTGTTTTCACTGGAAAAAAAATTAAATCTAGTATCTTACCAACAGTCTTTCAAACACAGACAAAGGCCAGCAAAGCTGCCAGTCTAAAAAAATATATTTTTGGGTTTTAGTTTTCCAGTAATCTTTTTTTCAGAAGTGTTTTAACGCATGATGCTTCTTATCCATTTAAAGATTATCTCCCTCAAAACTGATTTCTATTGCATTACGCTACAAATATATATTATAAAGGCAGTGAGTTGCCATAACTGAATTGCTACTTGAAGTGCTTTGATTTTTATGAAGGCTGCATTCATCCTACCCTCTTAATTTTAAGGTACAGATATTTGTCTTTCTTTTTTTTTAATGACTTATTAAAAAAAGATCCCTTTTTCTTGCATACAAGATCCAATTTTACAAAGAGTCATCCAAGTGGTATCAGCAACAGCCTGCTTCTGACCCGTGCAGTTCAGGTATGATAAGCAGGTAGGAGAAGTATTTAGCTTCATGTACTTACCTATTCCTCTCTCCAAGGTCTCTCCAAAACTCCGAGACATCCCCATTTCATTTCTTCCAAATTCTCTTTCAAACCCTCCACCCATAGCACGATCCATCTCTGAAAAGATTAAGTTTGAAACGTTCTTCAGGGCGTCTAAGGGACTCCTCAGAGAATGTTTTAATATGGGCATAATTTTTAAAGATTAACAGCAAGTCGACTCTTTGTTTTTGTGTTCTCCTCATCACTTTCTCACATCTTCTTGACACGTGAATAAATACATTGAAGAGAGTCACTGCACTCTGGAGAAGCCTTTCTGGTGAATCCAGACAGAGCATGGATTATCTCTTTCTAAACTATTCTTTCAAGTCAACCTCAATGAATCCCGTGATTTCTGAAGCTCAGAAGCCACGAGTGACATGAGGATGTTACGTCAGCTGGAAGCTTTAAGTTTTTTTCCCTCCCAATACAGAATGAACCATAGAATGATTTGGGTTGGAAGGGATCTCAAAGATCCTTCTAGCTAAGAAGAAGCAAATGAACAGGCAAGAGAGCGTTAAACTTGCAGAGAACAAGTCAGGACACACAAAAAAGGGTAATGCCTACCGCTCATTCTGCCCATGTTCATTCCAGCTGGGAAGCGACCGATGTTTTCCATCCCACCGAAAGGACCTTCCATTCCTTAAAGAAAAAAAAAAATACATACTCTTCAGGGATTCTCAGCAAAGCATTTCGACTTCATGCCACGCTTTGCTCACAGAAGCTGCTTCCACACAACATAAAACTCTCCATCACAGACACACAAAATCAAATGTGGTCACATCGTAGCTTTTAACCCCAGGGCAGTTTTAACAAGTCGGATGACAAAACCATTGGGCACGGTTTGTCCGAGGTATCAAGCCCTCCCCACACACCCCCAGCAGTTCTATCAATACTCAAAGGAACAAGTTATTACTAAACTGGTGACGGTTTCAAAGAACACAAATGCCCGCTAGACACACAAAGCTAAGTTTATGTGATTTTTTTGGAAAGCCCAAGCTAGATACATGCCAAAAAAACGCAGCTTACCTCCCATTTTATTCATTCCAAAGCCCATGCCTTCCATTCCCATTCCTCAAAATAAAAGAGAAAAAGCTTTATGTAGCAGATATAATTCTACACAAATTCAGCCATTAGACTGGCTGCAGAAACAGAGACCGTACAAGACGTCCACTGTCAGACCGAAGAGCTTACATGTGATAACTCTGAGTAGATTGCAACATTCCTTCTCAGAAAACAAAGCAGCAAAGGGGAAAAAAAAAAAGAATAAAACCCATAGGCATTTATAAATTGAAAGCTGAATGTGTGCTACTTTTTTAGGTGGCTCTTTCAAACTTGTGCTATTTAAACACGTCCTAAACGAAGATTTGCAAGCCCACTAATAAGTGTTAAAAGTGACAGATGGTTTTAAAAGTCTCATGGATATTTGCAGTGTCTGCTGCTCATGCTCAAGAGTCAGAAAATGAGAGCTGTGCCTTGACCACAGTGGAAAAAAATAAAAAAAAAAAAATGGAGCAGTTGGTTAAATTCAAGTTTCCATCATCAAGCTCATTATTCAGCTCAACAAAAAAAACTCATTTGGCTTTAACACTCCTAATACACTTCAACTTTTTGTGTAGGCAAAACAAAGCTAGCTACCTTCTACACAGCTTAAAGCTCTCATGAAACAAAAGCATAGGAGTAATCTTCTTACCTCCAGGTCCCATGTTGCCCATTCCCATGCCTTTGTTTAAATGATTTGCATCAATAGGTTGACCTCCAGGTCCTAATCCCATGCCAATACCACCAAGACCATCTGAAGAAAATATTCAGATATCAAAAAAGCCTTCTTTCCATAGGTTGACAAAACAGCAAGTTTTATTCTTAAGTAATTGACTTTCATTCTCCAAAAAGCTTGCTGTGTTCCCCCTTTGGGGTGTGCACTTAAAGCATGAAAGTGTCTAGTAAATCCAGAGTCGATGTGTCTTGAAATATACTGAAAACTTATTTTTATTTTATTTTTTTTCCTCTCAGATCCGTTTTCCTTCTTACTAGAGAAAACTTGGTTGGTTGGTCGGTTTTAAGCTGACTCCTGAAAAATATCTGGCTAGAACACTGCTTATTTTTGTGCAACTCCTCAATCTAAGGAGAATCGAGTGGGCAATTTAGTATAAAGATCTTCTAACCTTTGCACAGTGTTACCCTTGATTGACAAATGGCTTATTTCCACCTTTGCCAAGGTTCTTGCCTTGTAGGAAAGAATTTAACCACAAAAGTTTCAACCTATGGTTATGATAGCCACCTATAGAATTCAGAGCACACAGCCAGCCTCTTCCCTGAGCAAACGAAAAAAAAATGTATCATTCCCAGGCGTAATTTTGAATCTTCCTGCCCCCAATGCAATTAAAGATTCCCCAGTTCAAAGAAAGAAGAAACAGCCCTCATTTTCCTTATAGTTAATCAGGAAGAAAGAGTTCTCTGCTTGCACTTGCATCAAAAAAAAACAAAAAACCAAAAAAACCAAAACCAACAGCTTTATGGTATTCTTTGCCTATGAGAAGCGGAATTCCTCATTTACAGCTCAGCATAATGAACACAGAAGCATCGAACCTTGTTTTAAAACAACCCAAGATACCCCTTCCCCGCCCCAAGAAGGCCAAGAAACCGGCTTCCATTGGCACGTGTTGAGTTTTACCCAAAGATAATTAAATCGGAACCCAATTACCTTCTCTCAAAAAAAAGAAAAGGTTAGACCGTTCTGGAAAACCAAGGCAGCAATAAAACCCATGACTGATGCTGCTGCTGAACAGATACGCGGAAAACTGAACTAAGGAAGGGTCGGACTGATTTGACGATTGCTAATTTGCTCAAATTAGCAACACGCAATGGATTTAGTTCCCATGCCCAGGAGAACAACCATCGGCCAAACTCACAGAATTACACCAATGGCCAAAATTTACATCTTTGATGTGTTTAAACGAATTAAGCCCGTGTTCTCCTGTCCCTAGCTCGTCCCCTCCAACCCAAGCCTGTTCAACACCTTCAGGATCTTATCACAGGCTGGCTGAGACTGGGAGGAATCTCGGGAGGCTCCAACCCCACTGGCTCAAGAGGGGTCACCTCGAGCTGGTTTCCCCACGACGAGGTCCAGCTTTGGAATTTCTCCAAGGACGGAGACTCCGCGGCCTCTCTGGACAAGCCGTTGCTCCAGGACCCCCGAGCCCTCACAGTAACGGTTCCTCATATTCAGATGGAGCCTCCCGTGTTTCGGTCTGTGCTTATTGCCTCTTGCCCCGTCATGGGGCGCCACCGAAAATCGGGGCCTCTGGCTCCCATTTTTTCGTATCCTCCAAGTATTTATAGACAGGAATCGACAAGATCCCCTTTAGAGACCTGGAAGATTCTCAAGTCCTTAATTCAGCCCTTTCCAAATGAAGGAAAAACATGCAGATATCCAGTGTACCATCACATAAAAGGAGGCACCTTTTTTTTTCCTCTATGGACTTCAGTTTCCATTAAATCCCACTATTAATAGTAGTTTTACAAGGCATGGGGGCCTTCAAATTGCAATTGGGATATTTGGAAGCCTTGAGAGCGTGAATGGGATACTGTTTTAAGACAAGTTTCTAGCCATGAGCTGAAAGAAGTATCCAAAAAAGAAAAAAAAAAATAGACAAGGCTGAGCAGCTCTTCTTTACTATTTTCCCCTTTGATATTATTTAGACCATTTGGATCCCAGGTCTCTGAAGTTTGAACCAGAGTCTTACTGGAGCTGGGATCAGGCCCCAGTTGCTGAATAGCAAAATAAAATAAAAAAATAAATCAAAAAAAAAGATATAACATGTTCAGTCATGCAGTAGAGACTTACGAGGGAGTTGCTGGGGTCGCTCTGGAGGAAAGAAGTCTCCTTTGGGAAAGGCTCGCTCGTCCTAAACACAACGCAATATATTAAAGCTTGTGAGAAAAGCAAGAAATTATATTTCCTGCCCTTTTTATTTAACTTAAAACACAGAAACTTAAAAGCTAAAGCAATCTGCACTGTATTTATGATCATCTTTTCAAAATCATCCGAATTAACCTTCCCCAATGGCATAAGTTGCCATCGCTAGGAATCACGGAAGTCGCAGATTTCCCCCCCATATTCCAACCAACCTTGAAACCACACATCCTCCAAACATCCAGACCACAACTACGTGTTTGAAAAGCGGTAAGAAACTGAACGTACTTACCATTTTCACGTGCATCGGTCTGTCAAACAGCAGCTGCCCGTTAAACATCGCTATCGTTTCGTTAAGGATCATTGCTCAAGCGCTACAGCTGCACCAAGTCTTACAGCTGACGCGGAGGACAACGACGCCGTCAGAAAATGAGGCTTTGCCAGGTCACTTCCCAAGCTGGCATTCACAGAACATCGAAACTCCTTCTGCCTTCCCCAAAACTAAAGAACTTCGAAACCCAAACAACTGCATATTCCAAGAATGGCATTTTAAAATTAAAACATACGTTAAAAATAGTCTGGTTAAGATTAAGTTCTTCAAGAGACGGCTCAAAATGTGACCTCAAACCAGCCTGGGTGTTTAAATGTTCCAGCAGTAACTGCAGCCACTTAAAACAGAGGAAAACTTGCAAAAGTTGTCTTCCAAATCAACAAATAACCAAATTTTGAAATAAGCCACACTAGTGAATCGCTTGACATTTGTCTAAGTCTTGCTCCCACAAGACTTCACTCACTAGGTGCACGTGCAGAATGGAATCAGCATTCAAAGAGAAACTTAAGAGGGGAAGAGAGGGAATTTTTTTCCTCCTTTTGATACCACAGCCACAAGTTGAGAGATCACGTACGCAGCAGTAGCTGTACTGTGGTGTTGTTTGGTTTTGGAAGGTTGCTACGTAGCAAACGATTGCCTGCACAGCGTAAGGATGCAGGGAACAGAGGAACACCCCAGATCGAGCCATCTTCCACTGCAAACAGATTTGTGGCACTCCTCCTCTACCTCCACCACAGGAATTCAAGATAAATCTTTCCTCAGAAATTGCACTTAGTATTAGCTACAACCTGGAGATAGAGATTCACTATCTGGGCTAGAAATACATCCATCCCCACGGCAGAGAGGATGCACTTTGTTAATGATTCTGAGCAAACAGCAACAATTCTTTCAGGAAGGACTTCTTGCTCTCTTACAGCTTTCCTTACGCTTTCCATCCACTGCAACAGCTCGACTTTCTCTGACATGGCAACATCCTCACTCGTAATATTACCAGTTAGATTTTCATCCTGCTGGGTTCACCGAGTTACTCGCCCACTGTTCACCCTCGTTACTCTTCAAGGATACATATGGCCTGAACAGCCTCTATCGCTTGCTCAAAAGTGACAGTGCCGATCCCGCGACTCTTGCCGTCTTTATCTTCTAGTATGTCTGCCCGCACCACGACCCCGGCCATGCTGAACACTTCTTTCAGTTTCTTCCAACCAACCTTGTAATCCAACTGGAAGGCAAGCGATATTGGAAGCATGAGAAACATTGCCATCAAAAAAGAGCTTTAGTTTTCTTACGTTTCCTTTCCCGAGAGGAGCAGTCTAAAGAAACAGAGAGTCTTCACAGAGACAGGATAAAATATCAATAGCATAAGGAATGCGACAGAGCTTAACGCAATTCTTGGCTTTGTTAAAAAAATACAAGTTAACAGATGCTGTCACATATAGGATACATCTTAATTTACAACTTCACTAGCACAGAGACTCAACAGGACCAGCCACAGAATAAGCTACTACTCGGTTTTACTGGAACTGAGCTGAAGGTCTTCTAATTCATTAGATTTAATTCGGTTAAGACCCCAATACTCTGGTCACGTTCTGTCTGCAGATTACAGAGCACTTACGTTTGCAACAAAGACTGTGCTCCCAAGCCTCCCCGCCTGCAAGGCGTGAATGATCTCATTGGGTATGTTGGGATTGTTGAGGATACTGGGTGGGATATTGATCATGCCAGGGCCGCCCGGGCCTGGCCCAATACCCATTCCCCCAGCCGCTGCCATGACCTTGTGCATCGCTCTCCGGGCGTGCTCGCCGTCGGGATCCTGCGAAAAGAGAAACAACATGCTCAGCCCCCTCTGGGCTCCACTAAACGGGCAGTGAATTAGGGGCATGACTAAAACAGCCAAAAGAAGAAGGGGTCTCCCCTTGACACAGGGCTATCTGCTCCCTAGAGATCTCCAGCCGACTGCTTTATACATCATCACCATCCACCACTTTCTTTTCTTTTAACCAGTGTGCCAGCACCCTTCAAGTCAGCAAGTTATTCCTACTTGTGCATTTCCCCGATTCTGCCAGTGGTTTCTCTGTTATTCAACACCAACCATAAACCTCAGTTACATCCGTTCCAAAGACACTGGTTATTAAAAATGGTTTAGCAAAACTCAGAACGGCACTGGAGAGGTTCAGGAAGACCAACGCCAACTGACTCTTGGCATCTCTAAAACAATGCAAGAATTCATTTACTTCCCACTTCAACTTCTTCACAAGAATGTAAACTTTCAAGACTGGTTTGGGCGACGTTGGGTTTCTTCCCCTCCCTCCACACTGGCTTTCCAACCCCCTCCAAAAATATCTTTCTAATGCATCCCCCTATCACTCCATAATCTCATGATTTTAGGTCATGCTAGAGAACATGAAGCATAGGATGAAGAATTCAAGGAAGGATGCAAGATTAATTCTCATCGCTTCATTTTATACTGGAAGCGAACGTAAGCACCTTCACAATACACAGTGAACTTAAATCACTTCAGTTGGAAACGTCACACTGTATTCAGTGAGCAAAATGCATCAGCACTGCAAGACTGCTGAAGAAAATGAGATGTCAAATACAATACGGGTGCTTTAAAACTAGTAATTTAATCTCGATTCAAATCTTAAGACTAAGCAACAGCACATTTTGAAAATGTGAGAAAGGCTAGCTTTCACGTGATTATTTCAGCTACAGAAAACCACAGCAGTCTGAGGTGGAGAACACATTAAAGTGAATGCAAGTCACTTCTTAATTTCAATTGCCTATTTCACTGTTAAAATAGGATATTGCTTAAAACCAGATTAGCTCCAACACAAAACCAGGAGTGGTGATCATACAAACTAAAGCCTTCTGATCAGGCAAAGAGCTTTATCTATTCTGCCACAGAGTTTTCCTTCTGTCACTTGAAGGCCTTTTAAGCGAGGCAGCCAAAACAGAGAAGTCAGTACCTGACAGTTGCCAGAACTGATGTTAAGGTCATCCCCGATAACAATTTGTTCTACACAGTCAGCCTGTGGCACTTGGCTGAGGTAAAGCATTGCTAAAGTCCCCAATTCTGGAAAAATGCTTCTTCACCGGTTTCAACTATCATTCCTGTGTCATACAGGAAAAAATATTCAAGTACGATACCGGTTGCACGAAGAGTTGGGCAAATTACAACCACCTCTTCCCAAGGACTGACACCAAAGGGCAACCTGACTAGTACCAGTGGTACATCATTAACAGCAAAACAGACCCAGACCTACCCACTCTCCATAGCTTTTTCTTCCAGGAGGCTTAGAAAAGTCAGCAGCTGACAGCTTGCGGGTGCAACTACGTTTTTCTACCCTAATGGGTAGCAAGAAGTCAACGGTGCCAGCAGATGGTTTGCACCCAGAAGCAGGCGGCTGCCCCCAGAGTTCATTACTCACAAAATCAGTCAGATCTCCGAGAAGTGCCAGCTGCTCGCTGTTCCCCTCCCTCTTCCCAAGCACTCCTCGCACTACAGCAAGCAGCAGGGTACCAAGGGCAGACTTTCTGCACACATCCTCAGTCTTACATTCATGCAGACATTTTTCCCTCCACCGTTAAGCGGGCAGGGCACAAGAGATCATGAAGCATGCTTAGCCAAGAGCGTAGCTCACATACCCTCAGGCCAAGAGGGAATGCTAACGCTGAAGTAAGTCCCTTTCTGGTTTTGGTCAACGGAACCTTCAATGCAGCTACAGGTTCCAAACTGCTGGAATAAAACTTTAAATTTGTCAGTGGTTAAGAATTAACTCATGGTACAGGTGAGCATGTCATACTGGTTGACAACAGCAGAGCCATTAAAACAGAAACAAATCTTCCAAGTATTTCAGAAGCCAACTTGCTCTACAGAATTGTTTGTGGAAAACATTCATTACGATGCAAAATCAAACGGGAAGGCAGGCAGGAACAAACAAGGCTTACGCAGGTTTCTTCAAACCCCTAAACAAGAAAGTACAGCTGCAGTTAAAGCCAAACTCTTGCTTTGTTACCATCAGCACCTACTCTTAAAATCAGATCATCGAATTTCGTCTTGACAAATCACATTCAAACTCAAGTTCAGCAGCACATGCTGATGGTAAAGAAAAAATAATACAAGTTGACTGTCTTTTTTTAACCCCTGCCTTTTGTAAATTATCTGCAAATGACTCCGCCACAAATTTTGACTAAGAACTACCCCTTCACCTTCAAATTCAACATACTGAAAGAACAGATGCACGTCTTACTTCTTTCACTTTCAATGGTCTTCCACCAAGACTATGCTTGTTCAAAACCTCTGCAGCCTTTTTCATGCTTTCTTCCATCTTGAATTCAACAACACTGTGGGGATACAAGACATCTAAGAACATGGCTTATTTTTTTTAGTTGCCTCATTTCTTGCTATAAATTCGTAAGTCAACTTACGCGCATCCCTGACGAGACGATTTCACAGGCGAGTAACAGGGAGGAGAGGAGGGAAGAAAGAAGAAATAAAGTAAGTAAAAGCACAAAACACACAAAACACTTTTTTTTTTTAAAAAAAGTCACAACACATGAGTTAGCCCTAATAGCGAAAACAAACGTAATCTTACCCAATAAAGCCTTCAATACTCGAATTCCATAAAATATCACTTCTTATGCGTTAACAGGATTAAACTCTAGTTGAAGTTGTAACAAACAGAACTAAGTCCCGATTCTCCAAGCAAAATACCACACGCTTCATGTGACCTGTTCCTCTCTGCCATACAGCAAAACCCTTGCCATATTCTCTCACCCTAAATCCATCTCCTTCCGTACAGTTGAGTGTGCTCCTACTGTTTGGTTTTTTCCTCCCTGTCAGATACTGTCGCTGGACTAAAGGCCTTAAGTACCTCTGAAGGCAATATACACTTAATTTTAGGAGCTGACTTCTGCTTTCTGGCAAAGGAAGCGTCGTTTACAGAACCTGCTTTTGCACACTGGCCTTCCAAATTCAGCAAACCTCTACCAGTGACATTTTCCGAAACACAAGTATTACGTTAATATTCCGTACCACTCTACGTACTGCTAGGGTCCGTGGGTCCTTCAAACAGCCAACGCCAACTGAACACAGGGGAAGACCACCCTAACGCTGGGTACGAGGCCCCATCCCACCTCCTCCCCACCCCGAAAGAAGCTCTAAGCGATCCTAGGTTATAGCCACTAAGCATACACACTCTCTACCTTCCTGACTTCGTTTCGTTCCACGCCACCATACAGTTACATTTGTCATGTACAAAATCCACAGAAGAAATCTCTCAGACACTTACCCTTGACTTTCCTTCAGCGTCCATTAAGAGCTCCACGTATGTTACCTCACCAACTACAAATCAGATTCCAGACGACACATATACCAAGGGAGAAAAGCCAAGAAAACAATGGGAATTTAGAACAATCAACAACCGTGTATGGAGCCTCTGCCTTATAAGAAAGCCCAGAAACACTCCATGTTCTCTAGACCACAAAACTGGACAATTACAGGTATGCAGTAAAGGCTTAAAGCACTTCAACATGTTCTTGGTTTTCCTCCACTTCAAAAGCCAGCTATTTCCACAATATCGGTTTCCTTGATCTTTAGTGCCCACTCGTTACTTGAGGCAATCCAAATCCATGGGAAAGTCTGCAAGAACAAGTTTCCTTCGCTTCACGTAGGACGCGAGCTCGTCTCCATAGGCCGGGACGCCGACAGTTATTTGCTTTTCTCCAGATTGAAAGGCAAACTTCCAAAAAGGGAGTCAGACTGAACCAAGAGCCTGAGAGATCACTCACTGCCAACTATTTCAGCAGGTTTTTAGCCTTCACTTAAACCACAACAAAGTCCATCTTTTAGCTTCAATAAGCAGCATTGAAGAGTTTGCCATATTTGCTCTCGAGACAAATGACGGCAAAAGGCAGAACACGCTGGAGAACTACATCTGCACCTTTCCTCACAAGATTAGGATTGCCTTGTCATGACCACGTAACCGGATCGTGTGCCTCCAGAATACAACTACCGAAACGGCTGCTGCCTTTGAAGCGACTGGCACACAGAAGAATCATCAAAGAAAACGTTTTTGACTTTATCTTTCTGGTTTTAGAAGTCCTCGTTTTAAGTTTAAGGCAGGAGGACTACAAGCTGTGTTATGAGAAAGGCAGAAAGCAGGCTTCGTGGGAAAACACGACCCAGCCTGAATTACTGATAGCGCGCTTTGAGCAAGGAACTCGAGTCTCGCGTTCAGGAGCCTACCCCTGAGCAAGGCACAGGCTGTTCTCTCATAGGACCAGTCGTTTCTAGGACACCTGGTGTCATTACGCCAAACGAACACCCTGAAAAGTCCTTCTTGGAGCAGGAAGAAAAGGAATGCTTAATGGAATCATTACTTTTTTTTAACTCTCCGATTTCGTACTTAAAAATAATTTAGCAGTATCAGCATTCCAGCCAAAGGACAGTTAACTAGACCGAATAAACTAACTCTGATCCACTTATGTTTTCATGAGGAGAGCGTTCGAGACTGGCAACACGTCCCTTTGAAAGGGACAGGGCAGAGCGGAATGTTCGACTACCACCCGCAGCTTCGCTATCTCAACAATACTTCTTGAAATAAAGCCCAGCGAAATTAATTCCATCCCAGAATCTGACCAGCAGGAGGTCACACAGTGTACGTGGGATTGTTTCCATGGTGTGTAGTGAGAGGGACTGCACTGTCACCAGCCCTCCTGGACCAGCCTTTGGTGGCACGTGGTGGCTGTGCACCCAAGGCCAAGCGTCCAGCGTTACCGAGCCGTTCTGAAGCCATCCAGCTCAACAGCAGCAGCCAGAGTCCAACCAAAGCTTGGAGCGAGAATGCAAATGTGATTCAACAATTTATGTAGGAAGACAACAAGTTCCCAGATTACCTACAAAACAAGACCACTCCGTTTCACATAAGTCACAGGTTAGAAGCCCCTGACTTTGCTCCTACTAACACTCCTGAGCCTCTGGATCAAGGGCTCTCCTCTCCCAACCATGAATCGAATTCAGCTCCATCTTACTTCAGCTCCACACAAACACTTCCAAAGAAGTTTGACAAGCTTGGGTATAACATATTAAATATGATTTAATGTTTGCTCTTTTAACAAATCTGACCTCTGAACCACGAGATTTCCAGGAATCTATCACAGCGGCAATCGTTTGTCACTTGGAAAAATCTCTATGTGCAAATTTTGCTCAGGGCTTCACATTCAAGCCCTATTGACACCCGTATTAAAAACTAAATAGACATCTAGCAGTAGTAGTAGTTCTTCTTCAAAAGGAAATATGAACTTCCTGAATAGCCAGATTAAATAAATAAAAAGCAGGGGGAGGGGAATGACACAAATGGCGTAACAGCTCAGTATCCAAGACACCAAGTCCAGAGTACAAAACAACTACAATAAAACTGTATTTTTTCACCTGAAAACCGTGTAAAATGATTTAACATGACACTTCTTTCAGGAGGCTATTTGTTTGAGGCTGTCAGAGGACACTTTGAAAGAACTAAGGCTGTGTCCCATTTTATTTGGCTTTCTTCTCGATTTCAAACCACCGTATATCAGAACATCAGGCACTGGGGATAGAGCAGCAAGAGCAGATAAGGGCAGCCTGCGATAGCAGGTAGACAATTAAGCCATGGAGAAGTACCGAGAGCAGATATCCATGTTCTAAATCTGCTTCCGAGGGGAAAAAGAAATGCAGTGATCCAGGCAGATCTTCTTTCTGCTAGAGAACAGCTGGCTTAGATCAAGAAACTTAACCTGTATCCACAAGTGAAGAAATTTCGTCGGATCACAAGAGACTGGTACTTAAGGAGCTCAAGTTTATTACCAGAGCAGTCTCCAAAAAGGGAGGTAAAACTTGCAGAAAATACTAACGCTAAGTCAACGTAAGTATAATTAAGGAACATGTTCCTCATGGTATCTTTAAGACTTAACTTCAAGCAGACTGATACATATATTTTTTAATAATGAAGTCCAGAAGCTTGGCATTTCCCAAAACGAGATGGAAGCGGAAATCACACAGTAACTAGAAATACAAAACGAAGGAATTTCCAGTGTTCCTTGTCATTACAGCCTTTCTTCCCCCCTCAAACTTCCCAAAGTTTATCTGCACAGAAAATCAAGATGTTTAAGCCAGGCCGGTCTGTCAGAATTCAGATCTTCTCCAATGACTCTTCAGGAAGCTCAGATAAGCACGTCCATGAGGTGACCTGAGGCATGGCTCACATGGATTCATCTAGCCCTAAAGACATCTGGAAAGTCGTGAGGGTAATAAGTTCAGACACAGATGTCAACTTCTAGAGTTGAGCAGTATGATTTTAATAGTTAGTGACAAAGTAAGAAGCTCTGGAAGGCGTGAAAGGTGCAGAGAGGCAAGTCTCAGCAAGAAAAGGAGCACAGAACCTGAAAAAAAACGGGTAAATGCTTTATATCACAGTTATTTCTTTGGCCTACAGGGTCCAAAGCAAATACTGAACAGAGAAGACTCTCAAGACACTACTCAAAACTACATGGATGTCCCACCACCTTCTGAAGTAAAGAACTACAAGCAACACACCCGATTCAAGAGGAGCGTGCCATCAAAAGCCTAATACTTTAAATGTGAGGCAATTCAAAATTGGGTCACAGCTCCTCTTTCATTTACAGTTTAAAGCTCATGACACGCAACCCCTAAAAAGTTACATTGGGGGCTCGGGCTGGGCAGAGAGAAGCACACTTAATGCATGTACAAAGCTTTAGATAAAAGGGGAAAAGAAAAACATTCTTCCCAAAGTAGAGAGAGAGAAGAGTTTGTAAGCTATTCTTTCAGAGCAGGGAAGAGAAGTCTCACTTTTGCGGGAGAGAACCCGGAGGAAAAAAGCGGATAATTTTGGCTCTAAAAAGGCCAAGCAGGAAAGAGGGAGTGAAAAAGCTCACTGCAGCCCCTGAGGAAGGACAGTGCCTTCTTGAAAAGCTGGTTAAAGCCAATGAAAATAGAACAACATCTATTGAAAATTGTGAGCAACAAGTCAGATGTGGACCAGTACTTCCATGTTGCTTATTCATCCCTCCCTCTTTGCCCACCTAAAACTTCAGTCCACAAGAACACTGCAGCAGAATCTTGGGCACCAAAACCCAGGGGGGCTCTCCGGTAACAGCTGTCGTCAGGTACCGGACTAACAGCTGTTAGTACTCAACTAACATTTGGGATCAAGTACAACAGCAAGAGGGCACAAATTGTAACTTTAGGAAGCCCCAAAGGCTCTAAAAATTACTGGAGATGGAGCAAGAAAGAAAGCAGCACATTAAGTTTAGCAGCTGCTCTCCTTCAGATGAAGTTTAAGCTGGGAAAGCTTTGTTCTTTTTCTGCCACATGTTCACACATCCAGGTTTTGATACGCAGGGGCAAGCAAGCCGGCTCCACGCTCCGGCTCTGCCTCGTGTAAATGTGGGTCCAACCACGGCAACGCAAACGGCCCCTGGGGCATCCAGGGATCTTTGAATGCAGCACGAGCGTGGCCTTCACTGCAACCGCTCCCGGCTCTGCAACACAGCAGAAGAATATTGCTGCCTCACTTTACAGCTAAGCCTTCTCCGTGTATTGTACAGCATCTCGCTACTCTGGGCAGGAGAAAGGTTTCAAGTTCTGAATTTCCTAAAGGAATCGATAAGTATCTCAAATTCAAATACAAGTTCTTCTTTAATCATGTGGCCTCACCTCACTTACACCAGCTGCCATGAAGCATTACAATTTTTCTCTCTAAGCCAAAGCCCTTCGTTGGGGGACAGATTAAGAGAGCTATAGAGCAGTCAATCAGGTTTACTTTTAGATCCCACGTCCGTGCTGCAGAACTGCTGCCTCACTCTTCTCCTGAAGCCATTCACCAGCTGCCAGTTATCAATGCTGATTACATCAGTTTAGTAGAACCTCGTGTTTGTCAGCCAATGCAAGGGAGTTTCAAACAAGAACATTTTGTGATTTCATTAGTAACTACTGCATACTGCATACCTGTAATTGTTTCACCAACAAATACACTGAAATGACTGAACCGAAGCGTTACTCTTGCGAGAGGTCACCGTGCGCATCTGAAGAAACCAGATTGCAGAAATATGAGCAGACCTCAAAGCTCAGGTCTCCTAAACCATACTTACTGACGCAACCCAGCCGATTGAGGTGAACTCCTCCTACGTTCAGCAACCTGCTACGCCATCGCTGCTAACAGCTTAAGTCTTCACGACTGCCAAGCGATGGAGCAGTCACGAAACGCCTACGTCGACCCTTCGTGTACGGATCTGCTTCACGTGCTCCCCAAACCTTGACCGTTTGGCCTGTAATTCTTACGCTTACAAACCAAGAATTCTAACGTTTAGAATTTCCCCACGGTCACATTCCTGGTTCTTGGAACTACTATGCCTTGCATCAAGAAGTACCGATTGAGCAAGTTCAAGCACAGCACGAAAACACCAATTTGGGAGAAGTCAGTGGCTAATTAGAATGAATCGCAACTACGCGGCAAATCTAAACCGGCGTTATTTTAACGAGCAGTCCCAAAAACCAAGAACAATGCTTCGCAATGTTTAGCATAACAAGCCCTGCAGACAGAACGAAGAGGGTTCAATGTTCCCCTGCTGGAATGAGCAGCTGAACAGCAAGGCAGGAAACAATCTCACACCGGACTTTTCCATCCACGTGAACTGGAGAGAAACCACAAGACACTTGGAACGGAATTCAACACAGTACTTAAAATTAGACATCTACACATACAGATACTCCTATTAACCAATGTATCTCGTGTAGCAAAGCGAGAGCAGAGTTTAAAGCAAGGGACCATTCATAATTAGGGCCTCGTAAAGCAGTCTTGCAGACTGTCGTTCTTCACGTTGCGGAAAACCGTTGCCTAATCTCGAGTATCAACGTTTCTCAGCCTCTAATTATGGAATTTTCCCAGAGCTTCTAGTCCTCGAGTTCATTACGCAGATTCAGTTCCGTTTTGCCTCCAAAGACAAACATTTTAAAACCCTTTCGAAATTTGGGTTCCCCCTCAGTAGGCCACACCGTGTGAACACATGAACTATCGTTCCTTACCTAGTTCAAACACAAGTGAACCCTGATCGCTATTTTGCAAGACATTTCAGACAGATGCTATGTATTTTAGAAGTGACCCACAAGAGGAATGGTTGGATTAGTTACTCTTAACTTGTTTCAGGACATGTTAACGATGGAGAAGCCAAATATTTCCTTGCCACTCCGCTGCATTTCCGAGGTGACTTGAAAACTAGGAAGTTGGGCACCAGCTTAAGAGAAATAACACCATGTTTAAACTTGTCACCACCTGAGAATAATCAGCTCAGTTTCTTCATCTTCTTCAAGACATGAAGATGTCAAAGTCAAACTAAGACAGCTCCCATCCACACGAGACAGTTAAATAAAGTGGGAAAGGGGGAAAAACACCACGAACAGGATTTCCAAAGCCCTAACTGGGTTGGCAGTACACGCCAAAGCACAAACCTGATTTTTCTGTTTTGCAGGTCACCCTTAAATACATTTTGCTGCTATCAGATGGCAGCATGGATCTTTATCGAAGCACAGATCGCTACAAAGCTTGGGGGCACAGCTATATATACACACACCAAAATCAGTAAATAACTACCTTTATTACCCAAACCACATTGAAATGCTGTTGCGTGTTAAGGCTAAAAATCCGATAAAAGCCTCATTTTTCCCCCCCCCAAGAAAAAAAGCTTTTGAATTTCCAGTGAAGCACTATTAGCTCTAAGCTGACAGGCCTATAAAGGACCTATCCATCTGGAAGGCTGCCAGGGAGCAGATGTTGTGCAACACCCAAAAAAAGGCTTCAGGAGAAGACTCACGTCACTGAGTCCACCCAGAACTACAGCTCTTAAGTTCACAAACAGAGTCAGCCACAAGTAAGAGGACAGACATCACTCGGCCACCTGAGTTGTACATTACCTTTCTCTTTGACCAGGTCTTTCAGAGACTGCCACTTCACATCAAACGGAATATTTGTAATAAAAGCTCGGTATCTTTTAGCAGGATTAGCATACGGCTCAAAGCGATTTCCTCCTCTTTTGACACTTTTCTCTTTTCTTTTTTCATTTTGGCTTGGTCGTTCACCTTCACTGCAAGCAAAGAAAGATAACCACACACGTTAACTACTCTGGCATTCGAGCAACGTCACGCCACCGCCTGCAACACGACTTGTTATGTTCTTAGAACTAAAAGAAAATCCACAAAGTTTCATCCACTGACGTTATTTACAACACTACTACACCCGTGCTACAGAGTGTATTGTAACAAAAGACAATTTATGCCATCAAGACCCACTATTTTCTCCCGCTTTTATGCGATGTAACCAAAGGTTTCAGTTTCAGAAGCTGAATCTCTTTAAAGCCGACCAAGCCGCCCTCCACCTCCTCGTGATGCTCCCGACCAGATGTCCACCCCGTTCATTATCTCCTTACCGCACCGCGCTGCTTAAACACTTTTAAGTCAAATAATACATTGACCCACGCATACGCAGTCCTGCAGCAGAAGCATTTTAACAAAGGAATCTTGCACCTCACTAAATGCTCACACCAACAACTCTTACCTAACAACACCTTGTTCTCCCCCTGCTCCCCCAATTAACACAGTTTTTGGGCACAAAGTCAAAGTTTCTGTGCATTCCAACAAATGCATCGAACAGTCCTTTCAAGTGTGTTAGAATAAGAGCTCTAACAGGTCAAAAATTTTAAAAAATTAGAAATGAAGACTATTTCTCAACTAGTGCAGGTAGCCAGCAGGTCTTAAGAGGACACAAATGTCACAGAACAATAATATTTTACAAAACAGGAGAACTAAATTCTTCAGCCTCAGCCTGACGCGATTCCCTTAATCTAATTAATCTCCTCGTTCACTTTGTGCTGGTTGTTAAGATGGAGAAATGCACCTTTAGAAACAATTCCCGAGAACACATTAGTTTAAAAAAAAAAAAAACTGGTAACGTCTCTAGAACTTGGCTCTTGCTCAACTTAAGACCTACGGAGCCCTACCAAGTGCAAGTCACACCAGAAATTCTGTCAACGCACTCCTGCAACAACACTGTCCCTTCCCTTAGAACCATTTCCATGGGAAACAGATACAACAGCCTGCCAGGGAAAAAAAAAAAAAAAAAGAAAAAAAGAAAAAAGTATGCAGACATCTAGGAGGCTTTATGTTTGAGTGCATTCCCCATTTTTCTGACATAGCCACCCACGCCTTCTCAGCCCCAAGGATATGTTACAAGTAAACACACACACAAAAAAAGAAATAATGTACTTTATGGATACAGCCATAACCACAGAGTTTGGCTCTAAGTATGGTCATCATTTATTACTTCTTGTCAAAAGGGATACAGGGTCTGCACATTAAAAATATGCTAAAAGAGGGCTATAAAAAAAAGTTTTTTAGTTATCTGCAATATTTATTTCACCAAAAAGTGAGGCTTTTAGACTCCCCTTCACTGAACTTCTTTAAATCTTTGAGTAACAGTCATTAAAAATCCACAGAGAGATTCAGAACAGGACAATCCTTCTAACAAACTTCAGTTTGGCTGAAGAAGTAACACAAAAGTTAATGCTGGTGTTAAAAGCTACACCCAGTTTTTATGGTTATTCCTCACACTTGAACTATTTGCATTCTCTCTTGGTTGAACTGCTGCATTACAGGCTCTGAAGTGACACAATATGATGCAGATAATTTTTCTCAATCCTGCATTTAAGGTTCCCAAGTCAGCTTAAAAACATCTTGAGCTTTGACATACCTGTAAAGGGTTCAGACAAGACACGGCACCTGCCATTAGAGACTAACGTAGAACACATTCCTTATCACATTCAGCATCACGAAATCGAGTCAGGGCAAAAGAAATGTCAAGGAAACTACTTCAGCTGCAAAGCTGGTTGGTTTTTTTCCTTTTGCGGGATTTCAGACACTACATCCATGGGTTTCACACACCAAAAGGACAAGAACAGGCAGGTGCAGGTCCACAGAGACTGCTTAAAAAAATATGGTTACCAAGTATGAAAACAATAGAGCTTTTACGGCTTCTTTTGAGGGAGTTCTAGAGAGCAGGCAGGAATAAGCTCCCATCACCTCCAAAATACACCGTGCCTGTGGGTATCCCAAAGCTGGAAGGGCAAGTGAAATGAAATTCCCACAGCAGCTTTGCCCATCCCAGTAAGGAACCACTCCGAGTAACTGTGATCCATTCAGACTAATGCAAAATCTCCACAAAATAATGCATTTTAGTTGTTTTCAGAAACTATTTTATCAACTGATTTTTAACTTGGGTTGCAGAGCTGAAACCCTTCATGAGGGCTAAAGAAAAGTTCTCCTATTTGTGATGCATGTAGGAGGAGGAACTGAAAGGGAAACTCTTATTTCCTCTGAAGAAACAGACTATTGCACACATTCCTTTGAAAGATTTATTAAACATGCCACCTAAACCTAACAAATGGACCAGAAATAAATAAACAGAGCGAGATGCAAAATCCAGTATAGGCAAGTCCTGCCTTCTCCCCCAAGGATACTGAAAATACGCTCACGTGAACACTGGCCTTATCGCTGTAGTCACGTTAGCTCTGCTACACAGAGCTTGAAACTGCACCGAGAACTGCATCGAGATGAAAAGATAAACTCTCTGGAGAAATCCCAACACAAGAATGAAGAATCAGAACGAAGCAGACAACTTATATTTCCAGGAATAAACCACTCCCTCACATAAGCCATTCCTGACTACACGTTAGCTCTGCTGTAGTCACCGAGAGCGAGCTCTGAGGTATGAACAAAGTTAAGACAAAACATGAAGACCCTCCAGGCACCAACTATCCACCCTGAGGAGGGGAGAAGATGACGGGAAGCTCCTTCTCTCGCCCTGGCTAACGCGTTACATGTCACCACATCACGTAACAGGTTGGCACGGGGATTCATGACTGCTCTGCTCCCGCCTGCCGGGAAGACAGGAAAAATTGTGTATCTCAGTATATTTTTTTGATTGCCAAAAGCACAGTATAACTGTTTTGTGTTAGGGGAAAAGAAAAAACAATACATATGGATTTTTTTTTTTTTAGTTTCCCCTCCAGAAAATAACACTTGGAACGCTGCCTACCTTCCCAGTCAGATGAAACACACTTCACAAACGCAGGCGGCAGATGAGAGCAGCTTTTCAAATTGAGACACACGGTCCAGGTATTATCCCCAATTAACTCGAGACCGTGGAGCTGTTACTCAGATCTGTCAGCGCTGGGTCAGAGGACAGAAACGCGACGTGCCGGGGCGTGCCAGCCCGCAGCAGCGCCCGGCAGCCTGCCCGGCACCCAGCTACCAACACACCTCAGGAGATAAAGAAATCTGACCTCCGGTCTGGAACATTACTCACGGAACATCAGGTTTAAAACGCTGATCATTATCCCCACGGCTTTTAAGGCCTGGGGCCAAATTTAACTCAAGAAAACGTGTTCTTTATTCCACAGATTTCGAACGGAAAAAATTCAACTTTGCTAACCGTGAAGTTCTCCAAAATTAAGTTGACATTAACCTAGGAAAGCAACAATTAGTTCTAGCTTTTTCTGCTCCTCATCCCCACATTTACAAACTTAAAAGTGTAATCCCTGGGTTTTGGGGTTTTTTTTAATTTCTGTAACACTTTATTGCCATCAGACACACAACCCTTACTTCCTGCCTGGCATCACTCTCAACCTCTTGCTCTGGGGTCACTCATCTCTCATGCTCCCAACCCATTCCACGGGTAAATCATCAACCACGACACAGAGCACACTCTGCTCCGAATGTCGCAGAGATGGCTTCCCGAGCAGAGTTGAGCTATTACAACCCACTACCGACAGAACAGAACAGGAATTGACTTCCAACATCAAAACCAACCCCGCTGGCACAACCTACGCCTCTAGGGGCGGCTGCAAGCTGTCCGCTAAGGCCCAGCAGAAACATTTCTCAAGCGGGACAGGCAGATGTCTCCAGGATCTCCCACGACGAGCGACCGGTTCCTTCCCTGCTCCGCCCTCAGGCGGCGAGAGGCGCCGGACGCGCCTTCCCGGGGCGGCTCCGCGCCCGCCGGCCTCCGCGCCGCAGCGGGTAGGCCCCGCCCGGCTTCCCGGGCCGAGGAGCGGCCCCGGCCCCAGCAGCGGCCCCGACCCCCGTCCCGATCCCACCGACGGCGCCCCCCGACCCCGCCCGGCGGCCCCGGCCCCCCCCCACCCCGCCCGGATTCGGGCCGGGCCCGCGGCTCGCGCAGGCCGCACGCGGCGCGGTAGGCCCAGGCCCAGGCCCAGGCCCGCGGCGCGGCCCCCTCCTACCTCTTGGGAGGCGCATCCCCGGCGCCGCTCGCTCCGTTGGGAGGGGGTGGTGCCGGCGGGGCCGTCGCCGTCGCCGCCGCCGCCGCCGTGGCCGCAGCTGCCGCCGGCTCCTCCATTTTGCCGCCGGCGCTTTCCGTGGCCGCCGCTACCGCCGCCGTGGCCGCCATTTTCCCTGCGCTGCGCCTTTGTGTGAGGAGAAGCCCCGCCCCCCCCCTCCCTGCGCGGGCTGCGCGCGGGGCACGCCGGGAACGCGGCGGGGCGGGGCCCGGGGCGCTGCGCAGGCGCAGTGCGGCCTCCGGCTTCCCGCGCGGTGCCTGGGGCGTCTCAGGGCTATGGAGAGGCTGAGGGGCTATAGCGGGGGCGTAAGGGGCCATAGCAGGGCCTGAGGGGCCATAGCAGGGGTTTAAGGGGCCATAGGGGGCCTGAGGGGCTATAGCGGGGGTGTAAGGGGCCATAGCAGGGCCTGAGGGGCTGTAGCGGGGGCGTAAGGGGCCGTAGCAGGGCCTGAGGGGCCATAGCGGAGGTGTAAGGGGCCATAGCAGGGCCTGAGGGGCCATGGTAGTGCCTGAGGTGCCATAGCGGGGGTGTAAGGGGCCGTAGCAGGGCCTGAGGGGCTGTAGCAGGGGCGTAAGGGGCCATAGCAGGGCCTGAGGGGCTATAGCAGGGCCGTAAGGGGCCATAGCAAGGCCTGAGGTGCCATAGCGGGGGCGTAAGGGGCCATAGGCGGGGCCTGAGGGGCTATAGCGGGGGCGTAAGGGGCCATAGCAGGGCCTGAGGGGCCGTAGCAGGGCCTGAGGGGCCGTAGCAGGGCCTGAGGGGCTATAGCGGGGCCGTAAGGGGCCATAGCAGGGCCTGAGGTGCCATAGCGGGGGCGTAAGGGGCCATAGCAGGGCCTGAGGTGCCATAGCGGGGCCGTAAGGGGCCATAGGCGGGGCCTGAGGGGCTATAGCGGGGGCGTAAGGGGCCATAGCAGGGCCTGAGGGGCCATAGCAGGGCCTGAGGGGCCATAGCGAGGGTGTAAGGGGCCGTAGGCGGGGCCTGAGGGGCTGTGACAGGCCGTGAGGGGGCACAATGGGAGCTGGTGGAGCCCTGTCCCCCCTGCGAGTGCTGCTCTCTCAAGGAACGTCCGTCCAGCTCGCTCCTGGCCCAGTTTGCGGGTGGACCCAGTGGGGAGGTCAGAGCGTGGGGCGATGGGTTACGTCAGGTGAGGCCCCACTGGCATGGAGGACCCTTGGCTGACTCAGAGCAGGTGGTCAGGCTGGGGAATGCTGGAGGGATATTGGGCCCCTCAGCATAGGAAGGGTATATATTGTACAGAGCATGTCCACAGAAGAGCAGCGAAGATGGTGAAAGGTCGAGAGCATGTGTATGAGGAGCGGCCGAGGGAGCTGGGGTTGTTCAGCCTGCAGAAAAGGAGGCTCAGGGCGCGTTAACAGTCCCTACAGCTCGTTGGATGGAGGCCAGCCTGTTCAACCAACTAACAACCCGCAGGACAAGAGGAAACGGCCTCACGTTGTGCCAAGGGAGGTTTAGGCTGGGCGCTGGGAACTGCCAGCCTCCCTGCTGCCTTTTCCGTAAGGGACAGGAGTCGGCGCCACTGTTTGAGAGTAAAAACCTCGGATTTCACCCGCCTGTACTCCTGCCCTCCGGAGCAGAGCCCTGCAGGAATTTCTCACAGCTGGCTGCACATTTTTTTACAAACTACTGTAATAAACTATAACCCCTGAGTAAAAAACCATCAGCTCCAAACCATAACCGAGAGACTGAGTCCTCGCCCTTAAGCAAGGAAACACCGAAGCAGGAAAAGGACGAAGCAGAGGAGTTTCCTCTTCGCTCGGAAGCAGGAAGCGCTAATATCTCTGCATTAAGGGCAATTAATTTAATTTTTTGCCAACCCCAAAGATTAACCAGAAGTGCCCTGGCGGAACCTCTTAGCGGGCAGAGCGCGCCGCCGGACTCTTACCGGTGCTACAGCGGCGGTGGGCGGAGCTCGCTTGACAGACAGCACAGAGAACCAATAGCCAGCGAGAGTCCGCCGAGAGGCGCAGCGTTGCACCAATGAGCGGCCGAGGGAGGCGGGGCTTCTTCCCGGAAGCGGCCGAGCGGCGCGGGGCTGCCGGTGGCTGAGGGGGGTCGCAGCCATGTCGGAGCGGAAAGTGTTGAACGTGAGTTGGGGGCGGATTCCCCGGGTCGGGGCGGGGGGGGGGGGGGATCCGCGGGGGTCCCCAAGGCGGGCGGGTTCCCAGAGCGCTGAGGTCGATCCTCACCCCGGGGGTGCTGGGGAGACTCTCGGAGGGGGGGTCCTGATGCGCAGAGGGGACTCCCAGGCCGGGATCCCCCCGGGCTGGGGCCTCCTGGGGGCGTTTGGGGTTTGGCTCTAAAATCGTGGAAGGATTCGGGGGGACACAGCGACAGGCAGACGCCAGGGCCTGGCTCTGGGGGGATGGAAACGCGGGCGGGGGGCGTTTGGCACTTGACACCTGGTCAGTCCAGGGGTGCCTGAGGCTGCCGCTGCTCCGCATCGCTCTCTGCCCAGCACACACACGTCTCTGCTCTTTCCCTGTAGAAATACTACCCGCCGGACTTCGATCCGGCGAAGATCCCAAAGCTCAAGCTCCCAAAGGACCGTCAGTATGTGGTGCGGCTCATGGCCCCGTTCAACATGCGGTAAGAGAGGCTCTGCTGCTCGGAAGGAGGCAGCTGTAGGAGAAGGGAGTTTGCTCAGGAATTGTTTCACCTCCGTGCGCTGCCAGCAGCGGTTAGAAGTGGCACAGACCAGAAGAAAAGAGGGAGGGAAGAGGTGCTGTGGGTGATTTTGGGGTTGAAGAGTAGACACTGAATTTCTAAAGGAGAAAGTAACCGTTGCTCCAAACCTGGGCTGACGAGGCTCGAAAGTCACTTGGACTTTTCTTGGTCTCTTTGTTCTTCTCATGTGTTATGGACTCCTCTTTCTTCTTTTCTAGCTGCAAGACATGTGGTGAATACATCTATAAAGGGAAGAAGTTTAATGCCCGTAAGGAGACGGTTCAGAATGAGGTGTACCTGGGCCTTCCCATCTTCCGCTTCTACATCAAGTGCACGCGTTGCCTGGCAGAGATCACTTTCAAGGTGAAATACGTGCTGTAGTTGCTCTGCTCTCGCTTTCTGGGGAGGCCGTGCAGACTGTGCACATGAGTGAGTGCTGAGCCCACGGGGAAATGGTGTCCCAGCAAAGACTCAGCCTGAGCACGTGTTTTTTGGGGTCTCTTCCCTTATCCTGACAGGGGGCAGTTCTGAAGCGTCTCACCCACCCGTGGGTGGGCTGCAGCTGGAGCAGAACAGAAGGCCAGGGGTGACTGTCTGCCCCGTGATGTGAAAGAAAGTGGGAGAAACGTTTGCATGTGGCTGTGGAAGAGGCCACAGGATGGCTGGAGCAGAATTGCCCCAGTACAATGATTTTGCTGTCTTATTTCTTCCTTAGACAGACCCTGAGAACACAGACTACACCATGGAGCATGGCGCCACTCGCAACTTCCAAGCTGAGAAGCTCCTGGAGGAAGAGGAGAAAAGAATGCAGAAGGAGAGGGAGGAGGAAGAACTCAACAATCCCATGAAGGTACAAGAACACGGCCTTCTCCCCAGAAGGCAGACCTCTCTCCTGCCCTAGCTGACTTTCCCCAATGCAGTAGGTGACTTTGTAGCCATTGGCTTAGTCCTTCAGGCTCCCAAGGTATTGCTGCACTCTGGGCACACAGGAGACAACTCTCTGCTCTCAGAAGGTTTCCTCCTGTGCTGGAACTGGTGACAGGCTGCATCTTGCCCCAGTTTTCCCTGTCCTATTGAGACCAAAAATGAGGATGAGGATCCTCTTAGTGCTTCCTGCCCGTAGCGAGTGTGGAGACGGTGTTAGAGATTGCTGGCAGGCTCTGCTGTCTCACATAAACCCAACTTATCTGTGGTCACCCAGGTCCTGGAGAACCGAACCAAGGACTCCAAGCTGGAGATGGAGGTTCTGGAGAACCTGCAGGAGCTGAAGGAACTCAACCAGCGCCAGGCAAATGTGGACTTTGAGGCCATGCTGAAGCAGTACAAGGAGTACGAGGAGGAGCAGAAGCGCAAGGAGCAAGAGGAGGATGAACAAGAGATGAAGTGAGTGGGCTGGAAGTGGTCATGGGTGTGTGAAACCAGCCACGCTGGCCCTGGTGGGGCAGGGCTGTGGCTCACCCCATCCTCAGCACCCCGAGAGCACATAAGGGGGCCTCAGGGGCCCGAGTTCGTGGGAGCTGTGTGGGTGGGATGCAGTCCTGGGTGGGCTGTGAGGAGACTGGGGACAGTCTCTCATGGCAGAGTGTTTGTGGAGGTCGAAGTGGAGGAGTTTTAGTGTCTGGTGAGGAAGTCTGGGCTGCTGCAGCCCCGAGAAGCATCCTTGTGTGGGAAGTTTCTGCACCTGGCTGAGGCTGCAGATTTGGGTGCTGCTGGCGTGACTTCTTAAAGAGCACCCGAGAAGGTGGATCTCTGCTACTGCTGGGTTCCAGCTCCCCTCGCGTCGAACGGGCACAGTGCCCGGTCGGCTCCGCAGTGGGACGGAGCCAGCTCTAACCCTGCGCGCGCGGCCTCTCCCCTGGCAGAGCCATGCTGGAGCAGGCCCAGAACCGGCGGCTGCTGGTGGACTCCGACTCGGACGAAGAGCCCGCGAAATCGCGCGCCAAGCCCGTGGCAAAAATTAAACCTACGGACATCTTGCAGGAGGTGAGCTGGGGACGGAGGCTCCTCCCTCGAACCAAACCCGCTCTCCTGGGCTGCGCGTTGCCCGTTTTGTCCCTGCTCTGGAGCCCTGGTGCCTCTGTCACGCATGAGCAGCTCAGAAAGCCCGTGTCCCTGTGCACTGAGCCGAAAGGACACGGCGGATCAGTTGGTGATTTTAGACCACGCCTGCTGACAAAGGCTGGGAGGGAGCTGCCCCCGTCCTCGCTCAGGACGTGGCTTCCCTTTCAGCTTGGAAAGGACGACCTCGCTTGTACCTCAGGCACAATTTCAGCGCTCTGAAAATCACAGCAATGAAATGACTGCCTGGGACGGCCTCTCCCTTGGTTCTGGTTTGTCCTGGCGTGGTGATGAGCAGAACAAAAGAGCTTTCAGTCGCCGGCTTGCGAGGGAGGGATTATCCCCAAGACAGGCCCCTGCACTGCTGCTCTCCGATGTCGATCCGTGTCTGCAGGGACCTCTGGCCGGTCGGATGAATCAAAACCTCCGTGTCTCTTAAGCCGGGCTGGGGTTAATCCGAGCGATGTTCCCTGGCCCGGCACTAATCCTCGGGCCCGGGGGAGTTGGATTCGGTGGCCGGACCACCTGCAGGCACACGGTCCTGCCTGGCAGAGGTTCTGCAGCCCCGCGCCATGCATCTGCCTCCTCGGCATCCCCACAGGAGCCTGCACCCAGACAAGGCTGGATTTAATGTCACAGGCAGCAGATATTTGTCTCCAAGGGCTGTTTTGCAGCCATTTAGATCCATATCCCTGGGTTTTTTTGTCTAGCTCGTGCCAGTCACTGCAGGGGAAGCGGAAGAATACCCGCCTTGGCTGCTCTGAGCAGCCATCTTCATGCCTCTTGCTCTTTGTGCTGCTCTCTTTATGCCTCCTCCTTCTCCCCCATCCATCTGCCTTCCCTCTAAGGCCAGAGCACCCCAACACCCCTCTTCTGCTCTGCAGGAACCTCAGCCCCAGAGTAAGAAGCTGAAGACTGAGAGCTGGGAGCGAAGCGTGGGCAAATTGAACACCAAACCGCAGCTGGCCGGGCTGGTCATGGTGAGGAAGCAGAAGGCGGATCCTGCGCTGGCCAACGGGACAGAAAACCAAGGCACCACGGCCAACACCGGTAACTGCCCGGGTGGGGACAGGATGGCCTGAGCTGGGCCATCAGGGAGGGGTCTGGCAGCCACCTGGGTGGCGTTTAGCTCTGTCCTCAGAGCCTGGGCACTCTCACGTCAAGTCCTTGCTGTGGGATAGATGAGGCCGTGATGATGTAGGAGCAGAGGGTCATCCCCGTGTTCAGATATTCTGATTGAGAAGTTCCTCCCTGGCCCTTGGTGGGAAGCCAAGGCCTTGGAGACAGACAGTCAGGGCCAGGAGCTTCCAAACAGCGTCTCGGCGCAGAGATACGGTGCTGGGAACCGTCACAGCGGCGAGATTGTACTGTAAAGAAAACAAAACAAGAAAGTTGCTTTGGTTTGGAGCCTGATGATAAAACCTGCCAAACTGTTGGGAGTTTGGAAGCTTTCAAGAAGCGCTGAAAACAAGCAGAGAGACTTTCCAGCACCTGTCGGTCACTGCCCTGGGCGGCCAGAGGACCCACAGATTTGGGGAAGGAGCCCGTAAATCGGTTGATTCCGGGCTTGATCCTAAAGCCTTGAGCTAAGTAAGTCCCTCTGCCCACAGGGCACCTGTGGGAAAGGGTGGCTCTTGTCATTGCCCCATTTTTTATCTGTTTCCCCCTGCTCCTGGCAAGGTCTGTTTGGCCAAATCACACTGGAGGAGCTGCCCATCTCTCAAGGACTCGGGGCTCTCTGCCTGTGACGCCGCCTCACGCTCACGTGCTCCAAGCCGAGAGCCGGCAGCTGAAACCTCCCCAGAGGTTACAGAGGGGGAAGGGGGTTTTGCAGACCTTGGACCAACCTTGCTGCTTCTTTCCTTCCTTGCAAAGCCAGAAGCAGGAGGTTCCAAGCCGAGGGGGCGTGAGGTGTCCTTGTCCACCCCATTTAACCGATCGAGATTCAGGCTGCGGGTGGGCTTGGGCTCCAGCTGCGAACGGGCTCGCGTTTCCGCGTGGCTGGTTGTGCCGAGCCGGCGGGCTGAGCCGGCGCTGGGGAGGGGGCCCTACCTGATGGCGTCTGCTCTCTTTGCTTGGCTTCCAGGCTCGTTACCCACAGCAACGGGCACCACGTCCTCCTCCCTCGGCTTGTTGGGGGCGTATTCGGACAGCGAGGACAGTGCGAGTGACTGATGTGCCACCGCACTAGCCTGGAGCGGGCTGTTCGTCCGTCCTCCCCTCCCTGCTCTTCCCAGCTGACAGCAGCTGCTCTCCAGAGCCCCTTGCAGAGCTGGCGTCGCAGCTGGGGGTTTCCAAACCATCTGGAGTCCCAACGTCTTCACCTGCCCGGCCCGAGGGTTGTGTGTTCGTCCTCTGCCAGGGATGAGGCCCCGCTGGCAGATGGAACCAGGATGAACCAGCGGAGAAGACGGCTTCCCCGGAGGAGGGGGTCACTGCCGTGTTGGTCCGGGCTGGCTGCGCCCAAACCCAGCTGCCAGCCAGCCCCAGGAACGCGCCGTGACCCAGCCCTGCACCCAGAACGCGTTTGGGAGCGCCAGGACTGTGCAGTTTCTCCACAATGGTGGTGCCCGCTGCCCTCACACCTGCACCGACATCCAGGGTGATGACACACTGACCCTCCCATGGCAACAAATGGGCTTTGGGGCCTCCCTTCTCTCCTGCCCCACGGCCCTGCAGGGGAGGGTGGGGAGGCAGAAGCTCCGCACTCCTCTTTTGCCGTGGGAGGGCCCACTGTTGCCACTTCTCACCCCTCCGTGGGGCTCAGATCCCACCTGTGTGGGGTGAGCCCAAACCCTCCATTATTTTGCTGTTAGAGGCAACATGTTCTGCAGCACGGACCCTGGGGGGCAGGGACGAGGCTGATCTGGGTGTGCTGCCCTCAACCTCCATCCCCTGCCCAAATTCCTCCCATGTCCTGGTCGTCCCCAGAAGCTTGGTGACAAACCTTTCCTACTCTTCGGGTTCGCACAGCAGCAGCCACGACCTGGTAATAAATTGGATGTGTCTGAGCTGATGGTATCTTCATTTCTTAGAGCAGTGATTTGTAGACGGGCCGTGGGTCTGAGAGCTCCAAGGAATCCCCCACCCCCACCCCAGTGGGTCCACACACCCATCAGAAGGTCTGACATCCCCTCTGGGGTGTCCACCTGCCCCCTCCCAGGGCTCAGTTTGGGGCTCTTTACCTCCATCTCATAACTTCTTCCTCCTTAAGGCACTCACCTCCTAATTGCTCACCTCCTCTTGCTTGTGAGTACAAACGGCTCTCTGGGAGGGGCTGGGGGCTTGTGGGGCTTTTCTGAGAGCTGGGCAGAAAAGGCGACTCCCCCCACTGCCCCCCCCTCCAATTAGCATTCCTCGCACATGCGTTGTAATTAGCCTCCTCAAATATTAATGCTGGATATCGGGCTCAGCTCTGGGCTTGGTGGTGAATGAGATTTATCAAGAGCAGCTCAGGGGGGCCGATAAAGTGTCGGGGGGACCCTGGCTATACTGTGTCCCCCCCCCATTCTGCGTCCTGCTGCTGCACGTGTGCCCCCAGCCCCTGCACCCCCCCCCACCCGGCACCAGGCCAGGCTCCCGGGAGAGGCACCTTTGTTCTGGAACAGACAATGCAAGGAGCCGAGCTGGGGCATGGGGGGGGGGGGGGGGTCCCCAGCCCTCCTGCCCCCCCCCAGTGTGATCCCTGAGGCTTGCCCCCAAACCGCGGGGCGGAGGGGGAGGCAGGACCCCCCCTGCAGCCCATGATGAGCTCACTGGGGGTGTGGGTGACCCCGCAACTGCGGGGCGATCCACGTTTCCCCCTCCCAACCCTTCCCCTGTGCCTCGACCGCCCCCGCAGGCAGCCCCGGGAGCCCAGGAAAGCTTGGGGGGGGGTACCCTATAGCCCGGGGGTCCCGGTGACCCCCTCCTTTCTCCCTCTGTCACACGAGGGGGGACCCTCCCGGTGTCACTTCAGGGGTCCCGGTGACCCCCATCCCCGGGGCGGCTCGGCGCCCCCTCCCCCGACACCCCTTCCCGGGTCTCACCCCCCCTCCCTCCCCATCCCGGTGCCCCCCTCCTGGGCGAGGCGGGCTCGGGGGGGCCGGGGGCTCCGGTCCGCGTCGAGCGCGGCGGCGACACAAAGCGACTCCCGGCGGCGGCGGCGGCGGCGGGGGGGGTCCCAGCCGGCCCCGTTATGGCCAAGTGGCTCCGGGAGTACCTGGGCCGGGGGGCCCGGCGCTCCCCGCCCCGCCCGCCCCAACCCGACTATAGCGGCGGCGAGCGCCGTCCCACCGGTACCGGCACCGGGAGCGGGGGTCCTGGCACCCCCCCCCGCCGCCGCCGCTCCCCCCCGGCGCTGCCCTCCGCGGCCCCGCCGCCTCCCCTCGGCACCGGCTGGTACGGGTGGGGGGCGCGGGGCCGGGAGGGGGTCCCCGCCGGCTGGAGCAGGTAGGAGCGGGGGACACCGGGGAGCACCGGGGGGGGGCAGCGGGACAGGACCCGGAGGGACGCGCGGGCACCGGGGAGGGCGGTGAAGGGACCGCGGGGGGCAGTGGGGCAGCGGGGCGGCGGATGGGCTGGGGAGAGGATCGGAGGGGCACCGGGGAGCAGGACCGGGGGGGCACCGGGGGGAACAGGGATCACCGGGGAGCAGGACCGGGGGGGCACCGGGGGGGAACAGGGATCACCGGGGAGAACCGGGGAGGTGTGAATGGGGCAACCGGGAGAAAGCGGGGTGAGTGGTGTTGGGGAGTGGGGACCGGGGGGGCTCAGAGGGGTTGGGGGTGAGAAATGGGGAAGGGGGGGTGGGGACTGAGAGGGGAGCTGGGGAGAAGGACCGGGGGGGACTGGGGACAGGGAACCTGGGGCAGCCAAGGGGTCGGGGATGGGGGGGCAGTGGGGCACCCCGGGGTGAAGCTGGGGTCAATGGGAGAGGGAGCTGGGGATGGTGGAGTCACTGGGAAGGGGGAAAGAGGGAGCAAGGGGTCGGGGGACAAAGGGACCAGGGGGAAGGGAAGGGGGAAAGGGCTGGGCACCCCCATATTGGGGCCCTGGGGAGCTTGTGGGGTCCTGGGGGCCACCCAGGGACTGGGGACCTCGGCGGGAGGCAGCAGGGGTCCGGTTGCAGCCAGGGCACCCCCGTCGCAGGGCCCTGGTGAGACCGAGTACTCGGAGCCCTTTGAGGGGGAGCAGGACCTGGTGCCCGAGGGGGGCTGTGAGGACCCCGGTGAAGCCACAGGTGGGTGACACCCTGGGCAACCCGTCCCCCCCAGCACCCAAAACCCCCGGAGGTCCCGCCACGGGGGTGCCTTCTGCACCCTCCCACCCTCAACACCTGCCCCCAGCCCCATTTGTCCCCAGGGTGCCCGCGGCGGGGTGATGGCCGGCGGGCGAAGCCGCGGCGCGGACCCCAACTCTACGACACCCCCTATGAGGAGTGGGAGACAATTGGGGAGGGTCCGGGGGTGCCCACCCCCCGGGAGAGCCGCCTGCCCCGCGATGACGAGCGCCCAGCCGACGAGTACGACCAGCCCTGGGAGTGGAAGAAGGATCACATCTCGCGGGCGTTTGCAGGTGATGGCATCCCGGGGCGCTGGGTGCCACCCGAGGGTCCCCCAACATCCGTGGAGGCCACCCTGGGGTCCCCCAGCCCAACATCCCCCAATTCACGTGGATACCACCCCTGTCCCCCCGCCCCATCATCCCCCAACACCCATGGGTGCCACCATGGGGTACCCCAGCCCGATGCCCCCCCAGCTCCCGTGGGTACCACTCTTGCCGCCCAGCATCCTCCAGCACCCATGGGTGCCACCCCAGGGCCCTTCAGCCCCACATCCCCCAGCTCCTGCGGGTACCACTCCTGTGCCTCAACCTCATCATCCCCCAGAACCCATGGGTGCCACCCTGGCATCCCCCAGCACCCATGGGCTCCCAGCACCCACTGTCATCTAGGGATAGCACCCGTGGGACCCCAACATCCCCCATGGGTCCCACTCCCTGCGACACCACAGCAAGGCAGAGCCACAGTGAGGACATCTGGGATGTTACTTTGTGGTCCAGCAGGGATGCCGAGACCCCGCAGTGCGGTGACACTCCCCTCCCTTTACCCCCACAGTGCAGTTTGAGAGCCCCGAGCGCTCCCCCAGCCTGTCCCGGCAGCTGCCGCGGTCCCCCCGGCCCCCCGGCAGTGCCAGGCCGGGCTGTCCCCCCAGCCCCAGGCATGTGGACACCTCGTTGCCCCTGGAGAAGCAGGCGTGAGTCTGGGGGTTCCCTGCTCCATAGGGTGGCATCAACATCCTGGTCGTGGCATGGAGACAGCCCTCTGGGGAGGAAGGTCCCAGAGAGATGGGTGCCCATGGTGTGGGGTCACCACATGATGTGGATGGGTCCCCATGGTGTGGTTGGGTCCCCCATGGTGTGGTTGGGCGCCCCATGGCATGGGTTGGTCCTCATGGTGTGGCTGGGTGCCCCATGGTATGGATGGGTCCCCCATGGTATGGATGGGTCCCCCATGGTGTGGTTGGGTGTCCCACGGTGTGAATGGGTCTCCATGGTGTGGTTGGGTGCCCCATAGTGTGGAGGGTGCCCCATGGCATGGTACATCCCTTTGACATCGTTGGGTGCCCCGTGGCATGGGTTGGTTCCCATGGAGTGTAGGGTGTCCAAAACAGCATGGATTGGTCCCTTTGATGTGGTTGGGTGTCCTGTGTCACGGATGTGTCCTCATGGGATGGAGGGTGCCCCATGGCATAGATGGGTCCCCATGGCGTAGAAAGTCCTCGTGGCATGGATGGGTGCTCCATGCCGTAGTGGGTCTCCACGACACAGGTGCCCCACGGCACAGACGGGTCCCTGTGGGGTGGGCGAGTCTTCATCCAACAGCGGCTGCCCCACCTTGCTGATGGGTCCAAGCTGTGGGGACGGTGTCCCATGGCACAGAGGGTGCTGATACTGTCCTGGGACCCCGAGGTGACTCGTGCCGCCACACAGGTGGTACCACGGCGCCATCGGGCGGGCGGGCGCCGAGACGCTGCTGGCGCTGTGCCGCGAGGGCAGCTTCCTGGTGCGGGACTGCGAGACCAGCCCCGACGACTACTCGCTCTCGCTCAGGTGAGCGATGGTGGCGACAGTGATGGGGGACAGGGGAGGATGGCTGCTCTCCCGTGCCTCAGTTTCCCCCTCCCCACCCGCAGGAGCAGCCAGGGCTTCGTGCACGTGAAGCTGACGCGGACACGTGAGCAGCATTTCATCCTCGGCCGTGCCGGAGCCGCGTTCCCCTCGGTGCCAGAGGCCGTGCGGCACTACACGGCGCGGGCCCTGCCCGTCCGTGGCGCCCGGCACCTCTCCCTGCTCTACCCCGTGGCCGTGCAGCCCCTGTGAGCCCAGCCCCACAGCTGGGCTCCCCCCAAATCCCACAGCGAAGAAACCCCCCCCCATTAAAAGCCGATGCGCATCCCCTGCGTGGTGACGCTCTGGTCCCTCTTGGGGGGCTCAACTCTATGGTGTCTTTTGGGGGTAGACATGGTGGTCCTGCCACCGATCCCATCCTGCTCCCACCATGTGGGTTCCTGCTCTTGCGCCCGCTCCCACCAACCCCCCTGGGGGGCTGGGAAAGGGGAGCGAGTCCGGATGTGCCACCCCCAGGAAATGTAGCGCTTGGCCTTGGGGATGAAGCATGGGGGTGACATTGCTCGGGGCCACCCGCTGCCACAAGGTTGCCCACGAGGTGGGGGGGTGTTGATGGCGCTGGTCCCCCCTCGGGAGCCATCACGCGCCAAGTGCCAGCACGAAACCAGCCCGCAGGACCACAGGGTGGCTTCCCCGAAATGGAGGGGGGGGAGCCAGGAGCCCGCTGCCCCCCGGATGCCGTGGGACGGGTGCAGAAAGCAGCGAGCGCAGTGGCAGGATGCTTCAAAATAGCTTTTTTTGAGGGGAGGTTTTCCTGCGGAAAGGCAGAACTGGGGGGAGGGTGACCCATTGCCCCCCCCGGCCCTGGCATCACCAGCGCGCTGGGGAACGGATCCTCTGAGGTTGGGGGGCCATGGGGGGCCCCGTTCCCACTACAGCTCCTCCTGGTACGTGTTGTTCTTCGTCACCGGGGTGGGCAGCGGCAACTTTTGGGGGTCCACGCCGAGGGGGGCAGCACATTCTGGTAGATGCCTGTGTCTGGGGTGGGGGCAGTGGGTGTTGGGGGGGGGCACAGGCCCCCCTGTGGCACAGCTGGGGGACCCTCAGGAGACCCGTTGGGTGCCCCCACACCTGGAAGGTGCCTGGGGTGAGCCCCGACGGGCAGGAAGGGTGCGGCGGGCATGGGGGGGCGAGGGTATTTTTGGGGGCTGGGGGGTATTTGGGCATGGGGCAGGGTGGGTGGGGGGCAGAGAGGCACAGGGGTGGGTGGGGAGGAGGGAGTCGGGGAGGGGGTTACCTGAGTTCCTGCGGCAGCACCGGCGGCCAAGGAGGAGCAGCGCCAGGATGAGGGCTGTGCCCCCCAGGCCCCCCGCCAGCCCCACCGCCAGCCCTGCAAGCACACCCGGCCGGGGTCACCCCTGGGGTCACCCCCCGGCACCACAGGCACCTGGGCGCTGCAACTGAGGGGACGGTGGGGACACACTCACCTGTGAAATGGCCTCTGTCAGCAGCAGCTGGTGACAGGAAAGCGTCAGAGAGGTCCCTGTCCCCATCCCCGTCCCTGCCCCCAACTCTCCTGTGCTGTGGTCACTCCAAAGCCACCAAGAATCCCCCTCCCTAGACCCCCCAACCCTGGCAGTGATGCCACCTCCAATGGAAAACATCAACCCCCACGGTGAAGCCACCGCCCGTGGACTCCCTCAGCCCCCATGATGATGCCACCTCCCAGGAACCCCCCCCAACCCCCCAGTGAAGCCACCAAAGCCCCCCCCCGCTCCCTGCCCCGTACCGGTGCTGACGCTGAGCAGGGTGCCGTTGCCGGTGGCCGTGCGGTGACGGGGGATCTCAAGGGTCACCCGGCAGACATAGCGTCCAGCGTCATCCCCCCGCACCCGGTGGAGGCTGAGGGTGGCCCGGGGGGGGCGCCAGGTCAGGCTGAGGCGGGGGTGGTGGTGGGGGCAGGAATCTGGGGGCACAGGGCCGGCGGGGTGCAGGCGGGCGGCGCACAGCACCCCGTGCCCCCCGTCCTTCACCCACTGGAGCCGGAACAGGTCCCAGGGCTCGGCCACCAGCACGTCACACCCCAGGGCCACCTCGTCCCCCTCTGTCGCTCGCAACTCCTCGGGCTCCTGGCTCAGCCGCAGGGCACCTGCTGCTGGGAACAGCACCCGGGGCAAGGGGGGGGCTGTCACCCCCACTCCTGCTGCCCCCCAGGGACACCCGTGGGGGTCCCCAGGCTGCGTGTCCTCCCTCACGGCTGCCTCTGGCCACATGCTGCCCCCCCGTCACTGTCCCCATCCTGTCCCCACACCCCTGACCCCATCCTGACCCCCTCCAACTCCCCCATCCATCCTCATCCCCTCTGTCCTGTCCTCCCCACCACTGCCATGTCACCCGCCTCTGTCCCTTCACCTGTCCCCATCTCTGTCCCTCCCCTTGTGTCCTCGACCCCTCTCTGGTCCCCCCTCATGACAGACACGTCCCCAGCAGCCCCCCAGTCCCTGCCCCAATCATCAGGAGCCAGCCTGAGCCCCCCAATGTGCCCCAAACATCCTGTCCCCAATGCCACAGCCCAGCCACAGGGACACAGGCACTGTCCTCTCTGTCCCTTGCAGCCAGCCCTGTCCCACCACTCACCTCCCAGGAGGGGGATGAGGAACCCAAGTCCCCACATCTCAGCATCACAGCCGGCCCAGCCGCCCCCGCTCTGGGGGCTGTGGCCCCGGGGAGTCCCTGTCCCCAAGAGGTGTCTGTCCCCAAGCTGTCCTTGTCCCCAGAGTGCCGTAGTCTCTGAAGCATCCTGGCCCTTTGTCACCCCAGGCTGTGACGCCACAGCTTCCTGCCACCGCACCGGCGGCCCTGGGGAGGGATACGGGGACAGCGATGGGGACAGAAATGGGCATGGGCATGGGGATGGGGACACAAAAAGAATGGGAATGGGGACAGGGATGGGGACAGGGATGGGATAGGGATGGGGGACACCATCCTGGGCATGGGCAGGGGGTGGCACCTCCTGGTGGCACCAGTGGGCCCCCAGCCCGGGCGAGAGGTGCAGGAGGGCTCCAGCTTGGCCCCACATGTTGGGACGGGCCACCCGGGGACCCTCGCTGGGTCCAGAGGAGGTCACACCCTGACCCCAGAGCAGGTCGGGGGGGTCCAGCACGACCTCCCAGAGACAGCGGGGAGGGGGGGGGGGGTCCCGAACCAGCACACGCCAGCGCCCCCCACCCCGGCACCCCTGTGTCTCCCATCCCTGCGGGGGGCAGAGGTGTCCCTGCCGTGGGGCGGGGGAGTCCCCAGACCCGGGGACGGTCCTGGCTCCGCTTCAGGCTCCCTCCCCCCGGGGGGGACGCCTGTCCCACCCTCCCGGGACTACATCTCCCAGCATGCCCCGGGGCAGCCCCCTCCCGGCAGGGCCTCGCCCCCCCGGGCCGTGCGTTCGGGACTACATTTCCCGTGGTGCCCCGCGGCCGGTGGGCGGGGCCAGGATGGGCGGGGCGGGGCGGGGCCGGGGCGGGGGGCGCCGCTCCCCCTTTGTTGGTGTCGGCGGGGCCGAGCGGCGGCGGGGCCGGCCCGGTATGGGCGACCAGGTGGGGCCCGGGGCGAGCGGGGAGGGAGGGAGGGAGGGGGGAGAGGGAATGGAATGGGAGGGGAGGGATGGAGAGGGAGAGATGGAGGGAGGGGGGATGGAGGGAGGGGGGAGGAAGAGGGGAGGGAGGAAGAAGGGATGGAGGGAGGGGGAGGGAGGGAGGGAGGAGGGGATGGAGGGATGGAGGAAGGAGGAACAGAGGGATGGAGGAGGTGGGATGGCGGGAGAGGGGTTGGAGGGGGGGAAGGTGCGGAGGAAGGAGGGTGCGAGGGGTTAAGGATGGCGAAGGAGGGGAGGGGGGGTGCGGGAGGGAGGGATGGAGGGGGAAGGGGGTCGCAGGGGCTGGAGGGGCTCGGGATGGATGTGGGGGGAGCGGAGGGGTGGGGGGTGCGGGGTGGCAAAGGAGGGTGCGGGGCGGAGGGGTGCGGGAGGGATGGAGGGGCTCGGGAGGGAGGGAGGGGCGAAGGATGGGGGGGTCAGGAGGGAGGGAGGGGTGCAAGGCTGTCCCCCCGCTGCCCTCGCTCTGCTCTCGCACACACACGCACTTGCCAAGTCATCCCGCTCCCGCCATGCCGGCCCAGCCCCGGTGCCCGCAGCGCCTGGCACGCCTGGGCCCGGGGGGCCGCGGGGGCCGGAGGGGCGGCGGGGACTGGGGGGCGCTGACCGCGGGGCTGGGGGGCCGGGCAGGAGTCTCTGCGGAAGATCATCACCACCTTGGCCGTGAAGAATGAGGAGATCCAGAACTTCATCTACTCCCTCAAGCAGATGATGCAGAATGTGGAGGTAGCGGGGACCTCTCCCTGCCCTCCCCCTGGGGACCCCCGTCCCCACCCGGGGGGGGTGGCACCCGCTGACACCCCCCTCACACCCTGGGGCGTTGTGACCAGGCCAACTCGTCGCGGGCGCAGGAGGACCTGGAGAGCGAGTTCCAGTCGCTCTACGCGCTGCTGGACGAGCTGAAGGATGAGATGCTGATGAAGATCAAGCAGGACCGCGCCAGCCGCACCTACGAGCTGCAGGTGAGCCCTCCCGACCCAGCGTGCCCCCCCTCCAGCCCCGGCACCCTCACCCACTGCTGCCCCTCTCCCCTCCCTGTGCCAGGCCCAGCTTGCGGCGTGTGCCAAGGCCCTGGAGAGCTCGGAGGAGCTGCTGGAAGCGGCCAACCAGGCCCTGGGGACAGCCAACCACCACGACTTCCCCCCAGGTACGTCCCCACTGTCGAGGGGAGGGGGAGATCCCTGTCCAGCTGGGGGTGTCCTGCCCTCCGCCTTGCCGGCCGGTCAATGCCACCAGGCACCCTCCTTTCTTTCTGCACTGGCTGTGCCCGCTGCGGGTCTGGGTGGGAGCACGGAGAAACCACCACTCAGCCCTGAAGGTGATCCCCGACCTGTCCAGACCTGCCCGGTGTCCCCCTTTTTTCTTCTGAGACTAAAGGACACCGTGGCAGGGACATGGCAGGGGGCACACTGGCAGGATGCTGTGCCCTGGGGGTGCTGTGGTGGGGATGCAGGGATGCTGCACTGGGTACCACAATGGGGATGCTGTGCCGTGGGGTCGCTATGCCGTGGGGGTGCTGTGCCGTGGGGATGCTGTGCCGTGGGGCGTGCTGTGCCCTGGAGGGTGCTGTGCTGTGCAGTCCCACAGCGAGGACATGGTCACGCTCCGCGACGCTGGCACAGGCGCAGGGGTCCGGGCACGCTGCACCGCGCTGGCTCCTGGCACTGCTGTCTTACCTGCTCTTTGTTTTCTCCTCTTTTCTTCTGCACTCGCAAGGCTGCCAAACAGATCAAGGATAGGTACGGCACCCCCTTGTGCCCCCCACTAATAACCCCCACCCTCCTCCCAGCCAGGGTTCCCCGCAGCGGGTGGCCCCGTGGGGGTGCTGGGGGTGTCTGGCTCCCCAGGGCCACGCAGGGCAGGGGCTGAGCAGTCGGGACTGGGGGGCGATGTCTGGCTCCCCCCTCCCCTGCTGACCCTCGTCCCCGTGTACCCCCCCCGCGCAGCGTGACGATGGCCCCCGCCTTCCGCCTCTCGCTCAAGGCCAAGGTGAGCGACAACATGAGCCACCTCATGGTTGATTTCGCGCAGGAACGCCGCATGCTCCAGGCCCTCGCCTTCCTGCCAGGTATCGCCTGGGGGTGGGACACGGGGGGGTTCCTCCCCCTGCAAAAGAGGGGCCCAGTGAGCTGGGCCAGCCTGGCACGAGGATGGGGGGTCCAGGGTTTGAAGGGTCTGTTGGGTGCCAGAGGATGGAGTGAGGAGTTGGGGGGGATGCCAGGTCTGGGGGAACCCCCCCCAGAGGGGTAAGGAGGTACCAGGAGAGGGGGGTGGATGCTGTGCCTAGGGGTGCAGCGGGGACCATGCTGGGGGGCTCTGGGATGCCAATGTGGGGTCCGTAGGGTCCTGCAGGGGGTCTCCGGGATGTCCCATGGGGGGGTCCCTGAGGTGTGAGCCCATGGGTGCCTCGGGGGGTGCCGGGGACACCCTGGCTGGCAGTGGGGGGGGGACACTGGCATGGCTGCTCCCACGGGCAGTGCCCAGCACCCCTGAGATCGACCTGGCGGAGTCGCTGGTGGCCGATAACTGTGTGACGCTGGCCTGGAGGATGCCCGACGAGGACAGCAAGATTGACCACTACGTGCTGGAATATCGCCGGACCAACTTCGAGGGGCCGCCCCGCGCCAAGGAGGACCAGCCCTGGATGGTGGTCGAGGGCATCAAGGGCACTGAGTACACCCTCTCTGGTGAGGGCACGGCGGGCAAAACCCCACCCAAACGTGCAGGGCTGGGAGCAGGCGCCACGGATGGCGTGGGTGTGGGGGGCAGGACCAGGGTCTGCGGGGGACATGAGGGTGGCAATGTCCCTGCACGCCCCGCGTGGTGACCCTGCTCTGCCCACAGGGCTGAAGTTTGACATGAAGTACATGAATTTTCGGGTACGGGCGTGTAACAAGGCTGTGGCAGGCGAGTTCTCCGAGCCGGTCACTTTGGAGACGAGAGGTGGGTACCCAGGGGGTGACAGGCCACCGGTCACTCCCCTGTTTCACCCCGGGGTTCCAACGAGCCCTTGGTGGCAGGCAACGGGGGGACACGACAGGCACTGACGGTGGCTGTCCCCAGCGTTCATGTTTCGGCTGGACGCCAGCACGTGCCACCAGAACCTGCGGGTGGAGGAGCTCAGCGTGGAGTGGGACGCCACGGGCGGCAAGGTGCAGGACGTCAAGGCGCGCGAGAAGGACGGCAAGGGCAGGACGGCCTCGCCCGCCAACTCGCCCGCCAGGTAACGTCACTCCCCTCCTCATCACCCCAGAATTGCCTGTCCTGCTCCCCACCCTGGGTAGCATCAACCCTTGCTGGTGTCCCTCTGTCCTAGGGTGGTGCAGTCGCCCAAGAGGATGCCCTCGGGGCGCGGGGGCAGAGATCGCTTCACCGCCGAGTCCTACACGGTTCTGGGTGAGAACTCGGGTGGGGGTCACCCAGTGGATGATGGGGGTGAGGGTGGACACAAGGGGGTGTGACGGAGGTGGCCGTGGGGCACCCAGAGGGACCCAGCGGGGCTGGGGACCCCATGGGTGCGCCAGGCAGAGCCGTGCCCCGTGCCCGTAGGCGACACGCTGATCGACGGCGACGACCACTACTGGGAGGTGCGGTACGACCGGGACAGCAAAGCTTTCGGCGTGGGGGTGGCGTATCGCAGCCTGGGCAAATTCGATCAGCTGGGCAAGACCTCGGCTTCCTGGTGCCTCCACCTCAACAACTGGCTGCAGGTCAGCTTCAGCGCCAAGCACGCCAACAAGGCCAAGGTGCTGGACGTGCCTGTGCCCGACTGCATCGGCGTCTACTGCAATTTCCACGAAGGTGGGTGCGGGGTGGCCATCGGGCCGGGTGGGTGGTGGCCGCAGGGACTGCCACCACCGTGGGCGTTGCAGACCTCAGCATATCCATTATGGGCACCAGCATGTCAACCATGGGCTTCACCACCACTGTGGACCCCAGCGTGTCCACCGTGGGCTTGGCCACCACTGTGGACATCGTACTGGGGGTCCAACAAGCTCTGTGCCCCCTCCCCAGGGTTTCTGTCCTTCTACAACGCCAGGACCAAGCAGCTGCTCCACACCTTCAAGGCCAAGTTCACGCAGCCGGTGCTGCCCGCCTTCACGGTAAACGGCTGGGCAGCTCCTTGGGGGGGTTCTGGTGGTGGGCTACAGCCCCCCCCCAGCCCCATGCCAGCCCTCACCCCCCCCCCACCCAGCCATACTCTTGTGCCCACAGGTCTGGTGCGGCAGCTTCCAAGTCTCCTCGGGCTTGCAGGTGCCCAGCGCTGTGAAATGCCTCCAGAAACGCAACAGCACGGCCAGCAGCTCCAACGCCAGCTTGCCCTAGAGCCGTATCCCCCCTCCCCGCCACCGCGGGTACCCCCCCAAGGCAAGAGCACTGAATGTACCCTGCCCCAAATCCCACCCCCCCATCATTACGCTGTGCTGGCGGGGCCGTGGGTGCCGGTGCACCGCAGCTCTGGGGGCTGGCCAGCCCCCAGAGCTGGGGTGCACCGGCACCCACGGCCCCGCCAGCAGACACTCCCCCCTAACTCTGTGCCACCCCCCCCCTTCCATATCGCTGGCACCGGGCTGGGCACGTCTCCCCTCTCCATCGAGAGCTGGCCTGAGGAATAAATTGGGATGTAGGTGTGATGCTGCGGTGGCTGGGCTGTGGGACTGTGTTTTTTTTGTGGTTTTTCTTTTATTTTTGGGGGGGAGGGGGAGGTTGTCTTGGTGCCACCCCTACAGCAGGGGTGTGGAGGTGGCTGGGGGGGGGCTCAAACCCTCCCCAATGTCTCCTCCCTGTTCTGCCCATCCATCTCTACAAACTGGGTTTCTAGGGGGGGATCACAGCGCCTCTGCCTGCCCCTGACACCCCTCAGCCCCTCGGTGGCCCCCCTGTAGGGTGCCCCTCACCTTCAGTGTCACCTCCTGTCCCCTCAGCCCAAAGACAAGGTCCCCACTTTCAGCCTCCCCCAGCTCGCCCAGGTCCTGGGGGCACCCAAAGGTGGGACCCCCCCCCTCCCACCAGCCACCACAGACACATGCCAGGTCTCTGCCCCCCCTCCCCGGCCACCCCCTGCCCCTCCCCTCCAGGGGGGTGCCAGCCTGGGGGGCTGCCCACCACCCCGAGTGTCACCCAAAGGTCCCAGCTAGGGAGTCCCAACCTGGGGGGTTCCTGGTCCAGGGGTGTTTCTGGGGCTCCAGCCTGGAGCGGGGATCCCGGCACCCCCCGTGGAAGGCGAGTGGAGCCCCCGCAGCCCGGCCCAGCCCCTCCGGGACCCCCGAGGGGCGGAACCCGGCTCCGGTACCGGGGGACTGGGCGGGGGGGGTGTCGGTCCCCGGGGCGTCAGTGCCGGCGGGTGCCGCGGTTCCGTCCGGGGGGTCCCGGAGATGCTGAGGGTCGGTACCGGGACGCGCGAGTTACTCCCGGGGCGCCGGGGGATCAGTCCCAAAACCCGGGGCTCGGTACGAGGGTGCCGGGGGTCGGTCCGGGGGTCGGTCCAGGGGGTGCCGGCGCACCCGGCCCCGCGGCCCCCGCTTCTCCACGAAGCCCCCGTAGCCGGGCGGGGGCCGAGGCCGGGGTCGGTCCCGCCGGGGCGGTGGCACCGGCTGCGCCATCTCCGTCCCCGACGCCGCTGCAGGAGCCGCAGGTGCCGCCGGGCCGGGCCGGCCCCTCTCGGGTACCGGGGAGAAGGGCAGCGCGGGGAGGGGGGGGGGACCGGTCGGGGCGCGCACCCGGTGCCCGGTGGGGGTGTGTGTGTGTGTGTGTGTGTGTGTGTGTCAGGGCCCCGGTGCGGGCCCGTGACCTCCCGGTGCGGCAGGTGCAGGGCTGCCGGTGTGCGCGTGTCCGCCACCCCCCCCGCCTCCGCCGGTGTCCCCCCTCCCTGTCCGTGTCCCCGTCCCCCCCCCAACGCCTCCCCGGGAGGGGCGGGGCGCGCGGGGCCGCCTCATCATCACGTGGCGCCGCCGCGCGCACCGGGGGGAGGCGGGAGCGGCGCGAGCGGAGCATGGCAGGTACCGGCGGGCGCGCGCACCGGCCGCGGGGAACGCGCGCGCGCACCCGTGCACCTGCACATCCACCCCCTCCCCGCCCCCCCTCCCCCCCCCCCCCCGCCGCGCGCGCACACGTGCGTGACCCGCGCGCGCTCGCGGCCACGCAAGGGCACGGACCCGCGGGAGCAGCCGCGCGCGCGCCGCCACGGGGCGGGGGCACCCGGGGACACCCCCCGCAAATCCCGCCAGCGCACCCCTCGGGGCACCGCCCCCGCGTCCCCCGATCGCGTCCCCAAGCGTGTGTGTCCCCCCGCAACGTCCCCCCGCCGTGTCCCCGCGTCCCTCTGTCCTCATGTCCCTGTGACCTCACCTCCCGCATCCCCCCCCCGCACCCCCCAGCCCCCTGTCCCTGTGCCCCCGCTTCCATGTGTCTCTATTCCCGTGTCCCTCTCTCCCCGTGTCCCTCTGTCCCCGTGTCCCTGAGCACCCCCGTCCCAGGGTCCCCGTCCGCAAGCAGGCACAGAGGAGGGGGGACCCGAGGACGCTCTTGCGGGGGACACACACCCAGGGGAGCTTCCCCCCTCGCCGGGGAGGTCCCCACGCACCCCGTGTCCCGTCCCGCAGCGCTGGTGGCCTCCTCCCCCGGCGGGGACGAGTGCCTGGAGGAGGACGAGGACGAGCTGGAGCCGGGGCTGGACGAGGCGGAGGCCGAGCCGGAGGCCGGGAGTGGGGCGAAGGCGGCGGGGGGTCCCCGGGGGGCCGTGCTCACCCGCCGCGGCATCACCCTCCGCGTCCTGCTCCGCGACGGGCTCCTCGAGCCGGCCCGCGGCGTCCTCTCCATCTACTACCTGGTGAGCCCGGCCGGCGCGGGGCCGCAGGGATGGGGGGGGATCGGTGGGTACCCCCGCTGGCTCACCCCGTCCTCCCCAGGGCAAGAAGTTCGTGGGGGACCTGGGGGCGGACGGGACCATCACGTGGCAGGAGACGGGCCAGGTCTTCAACTCACCCAGCGCCTGGGCCACCCACTGCAAGCGCCTGGTGAACCCCGCCAAGAAGTCGGGGTGCGGGTGGGCGTCCGTCCGCTACAAGGGCCAGAAGCTGGACCAGTACAAAGCGGCATGGCTGCGCAAGCACCAGCCCAACGCGCCCCCCGCCGAGGAGGTGGGTTGGGACCCCCTCCCCGGGACCCTTGGGTGGCCCCCGAAGCGCGGCCGCCCATCCGCGTGCCACCCGCAGAGCCTGGCCAGCGAGGGTGAGGAGGAGGAGATGCCCGAGGAGGAAGAGGAGGAGGCGACGAGGGAGGGTCGGGCGCCTGCTGCGGAGCCAGCCGTTGCCAAAAAACCGGAGGAGAGGAGCAAAAAGCAGCAGGGCAAGAGCCTGGCGGAACCGGTGGGAGTGGGTAAGGTGACACGGGGGTCCTGGGCGGACAACCCTGGTTGTCCTGGGCAGTGGTGACAGGGGGTTGCGCTTCCCTGCAGATCACCCAGGGAAAAGGCTGGAGAGCAAACCCCGGGTGCCCGTCCGCTACTGCACCCTGGGCACCCGCGACTCGGCCAGGTAAGGTGCCACGGGGACCCGAGCCCTGTGGGTGACACCACCGGTCCCACGGGTGCTGGGAGGGGACGGGGATGGCTGTGGCAGGGGAGGGAGGTGCGACTCTTCTAGGAACCCCCAGACTCTGGTGGAGGTGACGTCCTTCGCCGCCATCAACAAATTCCAGCCCTTCAACGTGGCCATTTCCACCAACGTCCTCCTGCTCCTGGTACGTGCCTTCTCCCCGGGGAGGGGGGACAGGTTGGGACACCTGCGCTGGTGATGGGGACACCTGAGGGGGTGTCCCTGGTGTCGTTTTATGGCCAAGCCATTGATTTTACCCTTTTTTTCGTTTAGGATTTCCACAGCCACCTGACGCGGAGTGAAGTGGTGGGCTACCTGGGCGGGCGGTGGGACACCAACACACAGCGTAGGTAGTGGGGTGGGGGTGTCCCCCCCATCTCCCAGTGAAGCCACCCACCCCTGTTGCCCCCCCCTCCCACCAGTGCTGACGGTGCTGAGAGCCTTCCCCTGCCGGACCCGCCTGGGTGATGCCGAAGCCGCTGGCGCCGTGGAAGAGGAGGTAAAACCAGCCCTGGGGTGGGGAGGGGTCCCGGGGGGGGGTCTCGGACCCACCTCGTCTGCCCGTCGCAGATCTGCCAGAGCCTGTTCCTGCGGGGGCTGTCGCTGGTGGGCTGGTACCACAGCCACCCCTTCGGCCCCGCGCTGCCCTCCCTGCACGACATCGACGCGCAGATGGATTATCAGCTCAAGCTGCAGGGCAGCGGCAACGGCTTCCAGCCCTGCCTGGCTCTCATCTGTGGTAAGCGCTCGGCCCTGGGGGGGCTGGGGCTGCTGTCACCCCCCCCATCCCGCTCTGTCAGCCCCATCTCTTCCCCTCCCACTCCCCCCCAGGACCCTACTATCATGGCAACCCCGGCGTGGAGTCCAAAATTGCGCCTTTCTGGGTGATGCCGCCGCCAGAGGTAAGTGGCACGAGTAAAAGGCGGGGGGGTATTTGGGCTGGGGGTGATCCCCCCCCGCCGCCTCCATCCCGCTCCCTCATCCTCCAGCAACGGCCCAACGACTACGGCATCCCCATGGACGTGGAGGTGGCTTACATCCAGGACGGCTTCCTCACCAACGATGTCCTGCAGGAGATGGTGAGCGTGGGGCACCCCAAAACCCCGTTCACCCCAGCAGGGACAGCTCACTGACCCCGCGGGGGGGGGCTGGCCGTGCCCCTGTCCCCCACCTGTCCCCATCCCGCCGTGAGCCCTGGTGACGGTGACAATCTCGTCTCCATCCCCACTGTGCTGCTGAGGCCACGGGGTGGGGGGGGCCGCGTGCCCGATGGCGGTGCCTGCAGCCCCTCTCTCCCCCCCCCCCCACTCCATGCCAGACGCTGCTGGTGGAGTTTTATAAGGGAGCCCCCGACCTGGTGAAGTTTCAGGAGCTGTGGAGTCAGGATCAAACCTACCTGGACAAGCTGAAGGTGAGGAGGGGGCTTCCTCTGCTGGGCTGGCTGGGGAGGGGGCTTTAACTGGGGCCTCAGCCCCCTCCCATTTTAGTTAACTGGACTGTGCCCCTCTCTCAGGGCTCCCTGGCCTCCCGCACCCCCAAAGACCAGAGCTTCGCCCACGTCCTGGAGCAGATCTACAGCCTCCTCAAGCTCAGCGGCTGAGGGGCTGGGAGCCCCCCCCCCCTTCGACTCGACCAGGGGCTTTCCCAGCAGCCGGGCAGGGCTCGGCTTGGCAGCCCCCCCGCTCCCCCAAAGGGCTCATCCGGACCCGGCGCGGGGCCCCGCAGCTCCGGGGAGCTCGCCTGGGGGGTCCTGAGACCCCACCGGCTCCTGCCCTGCCCCGGAGCAGCCCCCCCCGAGGCAGCGATGGCGGGGAGAGGGGGTGACGGCGGTGGGAGCCTCGGCTGTGAGTTGTTTGTGGAAGTGGTAGTTGATTAAAGAGCAGTTCCCGAGAGGTGCCCGGTGCGTGGCTCTGCTGGGAGGGATGGTGGTGGCGTCCTCGCAGGCTGCAGGTGCCGTGGTTTTGGGGGGAGGACACGCACACGTTCATCCAAGGTCCCTCCCCAAGAGTCCGGTCTCGCGCTGACAGAGGACGCAGCCATTAGAAAGAAGAAAACATTTAATACTTTCAGTCAAGAGATACAAGTCGAGATTTGTGGGTCGTCTTTTTTTTTTTTTTTTTCCCCCTAAAAACCAGGAGAAACCATTACATTAAAAAAAAAAAAAAAAAAAGTCTAGCAAGTTGTCCCAGCTCACAAAACGCATTTTAATCCACCTGAGCAGGAGCCAGCGTCCCCGGGCTGCGTCCCATGTCCCCACCGGGGAGGGGACAGAGACGAGGGCCCCCCCCTGAGGACACAGGTCCCTTGGGCTCCCTGTGCTGCTGGGAGCGAGGGGGGAGCTGCCCCGTGCCCCCCACCCCCGCCTGGGACCGGGGAGCAGACACACACCGACATGCACAGCTAAAATCATGGAAAAGGGGCTTTTTTACTGTCACGGGAGCAGCGGGGACGGGGACGTGCTCGGTGCGGAGCAAGCGCTTGCCTCCCCCCTGCCCGGAACAGAGATGTCAGAGCCCGGCCGAGGATGGGGAGAGAAGAGACCACTTTTCTAGCAAGGAAAACCCCAGCTGAGTGAGAGATGGGGCTGCCGGGCCCCGTCGTGCCCCCCGTGATAAGGAACAGGCTGGGGGGGGTCAGGCCGAGCGGGGCAGAAGAGGTGCTGAGATGTACGATACCTTTTCCCACCAAGCTGAGTGGAAGAGGGGCGCGTCCTTCCCCCCCACCCCTCCTTGTTCCCCCCAAGGAGGGTCGCTGTGGGGTGGAGGGCGCAGGGAAGGCACGTGGGGATCAGTCTTGTCCCCAGGGAGAGTTAAGTGCAGAGCCTGTGAGGAAGAGGAGTCACGACCTGCTCCTGCCCAGCGCTGGGACCCATTCCCCCCCGCCGAAAAAAAATTATCCCCCAGCTCTGATGGAGTTTGGAGCAGGAGAAGCCCAAGGTGAAGAAACAACCCAGCTTTGACAAACCAAGGGTGGAAGGGAGCAGCCACTCACTTTGGGGTCTAGCTCTGTGGGGAGGGGGCTCACAGCAGGCAGGGGACAGCCCTGTTCTGTTCTTCTGGGGTGGGGGGACAGCACAGAGGCCCCAGGCAGGGCTCAGCACCCCAGGCAGGGCTCAGCACCCCAGGCAGGGCTGGCTTAGTGTTTGATGGGTCTCGTAGTGTCGCTGTCTCGTTATCCCCCTCCCCTGAGCCCCCGGGAGAGCCTCTGTGCTGGGCTGGGGGGAGGCTGGGGAGGGGGGGTAGTGTTCGACGGGGTTGGGTGGGCAAAGGGGGGCATGTGTGTCGCCCTGCGCTGACACTCAGGGCGAAGGACGCGTCTCGGCTCTCCCACCTGGCTCATCCGGATGCTTGACCCAAAAGGAAAGACAAAAACGGGGCAGGGAGAGACCTGCGGCAATCGTACAGCCCGGGGAGGGGTGACCTGGCAGGGCGTGCAAAGTACCGAAGTTCAAGCACCAGAAGGACAAAAAAAAAAAAAAAACCAAACCCAAAAAATAACCAAAGACACGAGAGGGTGGCGGGGGGGGGGGCCGTTCGACCCTTCTGGCTTGTTCCCTGGTGACAATCTGGCCCCGAGGTGACGCAGAGACGACGAGGTGGCCCCGCCGTGAGGGTGGAGGCGGAATGGAGGCTCGGCCCCGCGCGAGCCGGGGAGGGGGGACGGGAGCGACGCCGTTTCACTGAGGTAGCGGAACCAGCACTTCCACGTAGTTGAGGGGGAAGAAGCCCGACTGGCCGTTGATCATGCCCTCGTACCAGTTCTCGTCGATCTGGTTGGTCAGGGTGATGATGTCGCCTTCCTTGAAGCCCAGCTCGCCGTCGTTTTCGGGTTCGAAGTCGTAGAGAGCCTTGCAGCAGGGCTGGTCCAGGGGGGCTGCGGGGAGAGGCGGGGAGGGGGCAGAGGTGAGCCAGACCCCCTGCACATCATCCCCTGCCCTCAAGCCCCCAGCTCTGCCAACGCCAGGGATCCCCGGGGCATCACCGGCCCCGCCAGGGCTCGCACAAAGGGTTTCACAACTCGGCTCTGCCCTGCCGGGGAGAAGCCGGCCCTTCGCTTTGCCCCCCCGGCAGAAAAGCATGAATTCAGTTTAAACTCTTTGCTGGGTTTTAGCTCACTCATTTCTCCGGTGTCTTGCTGCAACCACGCCCTTTGTGAGCTTCTCCTGAAGCAGCACCCCCCCAAGCTGCCTGTTCCTGCCTGCACTTCCTCTGCTCTAAACTAAACTCCAACTGAAATTCGTTAGAGAAGCCACATTATTCCTCCAGAGAGGAGAGAACCTGCTGTGCAGTTTGCCAGGTGGTCACTGAGGGGGTTGGAGGACACCCTCTTCTTTAGAGGGGTCACCCCGAGCCTGAAGGCGACGGGAGGGAGACAACTGCAACTGCCTCCCTGCACTGCTGATCCCAGTGACAGATGTGAGGCTCCCCTCCCAAAAAAGGGGAGAAACCCCAAATCTTTTTCCCCACAGTTCCACGATTTAAGCGTCAGACCTCTCGATTGCAAAGGGGACGTTGTTACAGCAGGGAAAGCTGCTGTTTGGTCCGTGTTTTGGGCAGGCACCCAGCTCCACAGCCGGAGGGATCCGACTGAAAAGGGATCGAGCTCATACAGACCACCAGGGTCTGCAGGGCTCCCCCTTTCCCGCCCTGTCCCCCTCCTTCTGCGCCGGAGCCCTTCCAACCGGGGCAAGGGGAACGGCACCAAGGGCAGCCAGCACATCTGGTCTGCTCAACATCCGCGGCGAGGAAGGACCCAGCACCAAAAGAGAACTCGGAAAACACCAGAAGCGGCAGCCAAGCAGGTTCACGTTGTTGAGAAAACTTCCCAAAAACACCAGGCTGGTCCCACCACCGCAGCACGTCTGCACCACCACCAGCTTTTCCCCGCTGCGATGGTTCTGAGCCACAGACCCAGCCGGGCCTTGGGAGCCCACCAGGACCCCAAATGCCGACCCACGGACCCCACAACCCATTCGAGGCTCCTCACTGCCTGGCTGGGACCCTAAAAGCCGCTCGGCGTGCCGAGGCTCTGCCTGCTCCCTCCAGCCTTCAGCAGTGGGGTACGGGGCAGGGAGGGGAGCACGAGCAGGAGAGATCCAGGCTGGGTGCTTGTAACCAGAACGGGGTTATCCTCGAGCTGTCCGACACCTCGCGGAAGAGCATCTGATCCCCGTGGCCTCACGGCTGCGTGACAATAGCTGCTACGAGCCCTCTGGGTGAGCGAAGGCCCCGGCTTTGGGGTGGTAAATATCAATGCAGCGTGGTCGTTTTAATTTGGGAGCTTAGAGCTCGAGGCTTAGCTCGGCTTAGCCGAGCTGTTCGGCCAGCCAGGCTCAGCACGGAGGTATTAGCGGCTCCAAGCAGCAGCAGCACGGCAGGAGGAGCGAGGAGGGACGGGGAGAGACGGTCACACATCATGCAGTGCGCGGGGAGGAAACTCACGGATACTCCTGACGGAGGCCCGGGACGGCTTGTCGGATCGGAAAGAGGAGGAAGCTGCTTCCAAACAAAAAGAGACATGCTTAAACCAACGGGAACTGGAGAGAGGGAAAGGCAGGGCTCAGAGGGAGGACGTGTTAAGGAGAAACAGGGCGGCCCACATGCTGTGTTAGGAACCCGCCTGCCTCGCTGGGATCAGGGAGGGATGAACACAGCGGGATGGAAGACGGGGAGGGAGCGAGAGATGCTTCGTTGTTCTTGTCTGCCACTGCTGACCCTGGCCGGGCACCACAGGTGAGTGGCCTGGGCTGGAGACCCTGCTGGGATGTCCCCAAAGTCAATACAACGAGGGCTGTTGGGCCCCAAGAGAAAACAGCCCGAGCCTAGAGGCGTTTCTGACATTTTTCAGAGCCACCAGCTGGTGCAAGTGTGTCCAACACACCAGAAACATCATTTCCAGGCAGAAGAATTCCCCTCCATCCCCAGGAGGCTCTTCCAGAGGCACCTGCGTGTGCACACACACACACGGGACAACTTTACCTGAGACTTTGGGGGTAGGATTGCAAGAGAAGCCCCCGTTAGATTGGTCAGTGTCTCCGAAGTCGTACGTCTCCCGGGGTTTGGGCTTGTATTCCCGCCTGGGACGCGAGGAGGCCTCCCTCATTCTGGAAGAAGGAAAAGAAATGCGGATGAATTGAAATACCAAACAGAATATGATGAGACCCACTTGATATTTATTCTTCTTGGTGGCTACGCCAGGGAGCAATTTGGTTTGAAGAGAAGAGTCTGCACAGTGCTCTGTGGTGAGTGTGGGATCTGATCTGGCCCTTGGAGAGGGCCACCTGCCCCAGGTTTTGTTATGGAGGTGTCTCAGGCAGTTCAGGCCAGCAGAGGACACTCGTGCTGCAGTTCGAGATCTCACACTTGGCAGGATCCTCCCAGCTCTTCTTAACTCAAACCAGACACAGGATTCATTCCGCGGTTTCTTCTCCGAGGAAAGAACTGTGGGACAAGCGTCGCCAAACCGCTCCGAGAGGAGGAGAGGCTGCCCCAGCTCCACCTGTGCCAGGCTGAGGGAGATGCAGTCCCAGCTCCGTGGGGAAGCCTCGGGTGCAACGAAGCCTCCTCTGCCTTCCTGGGCCAGGGTCTGGGGAGATGCTTGCTCAGGTGAGGCAGGGCAGCAGGGAGAACGACCGCCTGACTTGCGGCAGCGGCATGAACCAGCTCGTCGGGCATTTCGACAGCACCTCTGTGGTTCTTGGCACCTCGGCAGGAACCGTGTGTTCCCCGGGGCCGCTGTCAAGGTCAGGCACTCAAGGAGGGGCCGCGAGAGCAGCAAGACCAGGCAGCTCCACGGCTCTCTCTGCTCTTCTGTGTGCCTTCCCGTGGCTCAAAACTCCTGAGCCGACACGGCGGTGCCGCATCCGCAGCAGAGGCTACCAGGAGATCGTCATGTAGGGCGAAGGGAGAGTAGTGCTTGCCTGAAAATGCGGGTTCTGGCGGAGGGCTGACAGATGCCAGCCTTTAAAGAGGTGATGCATGTGCTCTTCCACTGGCCTGTGGCCACCACGTCAGCCCCACCCCGTTGCGTTCACCTTCCGGTCTTCAGAGCAACTGGGAGCCCTTGACACAGATTTTTCCAGGCCACAGCAGGCACCCTCCTTAACCTTAAGCTAATGGCAAAAGGACTCGAGGCGAGACAGTTCCAGGTGACACAGGGTGACAGGTACGTCCAGCTCGTGACATCTGAGCCATCTGCTCCAACAGGATGATGCAGCTGCTGACTCCATCCTGGGTCTGGCCAAACAGCACTTCTTGGGGGACACTCCCAGGCTTGACGACCAGACTGTGAGGAGCCATGAGCCCTCCAGGAAGGAGATTTTACTCTTCTTCTCCACCCCTGCCAAACTCAATTCCAGCCTCCCTGGGAGCAGCACACCCCAATTCCAGCCGGGATCAGCTGCCGACAGCGCAAGCGCAGAGGATTTGTTTCAGATGTCGGAATGTCATGGAAAGTGGTTTGTGCATCGTTCCCTCTGAGCTGGAGGGGGTCTGGATTGAGGTTCCCGTGATTACAAAAAGCAGCTCTAACACCAGGGGACAGATTCAGAGGGAGAGTGAAGTACTTACAGACAAGTATCACAGGGAGAACTTGTGGTTACAAAAATTGGGAGTGCTCACAGTGCTCCGGGACTCACCTGCGTTTGAGTTTTTCCGCAAGCTCGTCCAGGATCTGCACCGCCTGCCTGTGGTAGTCCAGCTGGGCGTCCACCAAGGCTGAGAGCTGGCTCACCTGCTCGATCTGCGAGAATCACACCAAGGAGGGATGAAGGGCTCTGCCCAGCTGACAGGAACATCACACACGGAGGGGCTGAGACCGTACCAGGGAATGGGGATGAAGGGCAACTTCCCCAGGGAGACGAGGACAAGGGTTGGGATTTCAGACACCAGAGGTCAGGCACTGGCTGAGGCTCATCAGGACAGAGGACACCTCCTAGCACTCTCTGGGCTTCATTACCTGTGCAAATTTTTGGGCAAGCAAGCCGCCCAAATCACTCCCACCAGCACACTGAGAAGTACAAGCCACAGCCTCTCCTCGGGATCAGGGAGAGAGGCTACAGAAAGGGTAAGAGGCCCACCAAGCCACGTGCTGGCCTCTCAGATCCGGGTTTTCAAAACCACGTTTGTAAGAACAAGAGTGGAAATTAGTCGCTAACTTCTGCATCTCTTGAGAGATTCCCCCCCCTTGTGCACACAGACACTTGCAACCCGCCCGGCAGCTCCCAGACCGGGGCAGAGGAACCAGAGGAACTGGTGCTCCCGCCACGCACTCACATCAGTTTCTAGGAGGTTGTGCATACTGGTCTCTGCTACTTCCTTGGACTCTTCAAATTTCTCCATGGCCTGTCGGAGCTCCTCATCGGGGATTTTGCCCTGTCGTTTCTTCTTGTAGTCAAAGTCCAAGCGCCTGCCTTCCAGCTTCTTGAGATGGTGCTGGGAAGAGGAGGGTTATGAACAGTAAAAGGAAAGAAGGAACAGCCAAGGACTGGGAGCAGCCAAGCTCTCCTGCTGGGAAGGCAGCTCTAGTTACAGGCCAAGTTCATTTGTTTCAGAAACCTGACCTTGGAGCACACGCTTCTGTGGCTCCCACCTTTGTTCAGACTCCGGAGAGGCTCCAGGATGTGACAGAGAGCTGCAAATTGGCATGGGGATGTGAATTCACCCGCTTCCAGCTGAGAGCTGGAGGAAAACACTGCAGGGAGCAGCTCGGGTCTGCCCCCTGTGCAAGCCTTTTGGGAAGACGAAGAGTTGTCCAGTTGCCCAGGAGCAACGGGGATCTCTGGAGACCAGGAACGGGGACGCAGGTTCCGAGCGCCGCATCCCCTGACTGCTCAGGGTCGGGCTCTTTAAATTAGGTCTAGGGCAGGCTGAAGAACTGGAGGCCAGATAAGCACTGGAACAGCAGCTGGCAGTTATTTTATCTAGGACACCCCTGTAAGCGAAAACTCGCTCGAGAGCTGCCTCATGAATGAGGGGTTGGGATGGATCCTGTTACAAAGCCTGGTCGTGCTTGGCATGGGCTTGTCTCTGCGGTAGCACACAGGAGCTACCGAGCTCCCAGAGAGACACCAAAGGGCCTCCTTGAGATGCTGCCTACCAGACCGAGAGGGAAGCTTGCTCAGAGCTTGAAAACTGCGTGTGGGATCCAAGCTACTAACACAACAGAGCCAGCAGCTGTAGTGAACACTGTGAAGTTTAATGCCAGGCAGCCCAAACGTAGCATGGCTGCGAGCCTGCAGCACAAAGAACCAAACGCAGCGAGCCCAGGATGTGTGTTGGGACGTAACTCCGCAGCACCTTCCACAAAACACAGTGAATGAAGAAGCATTCACACCTGCATCCAGCCTCATGAGCTGCTCAGGAGCAGTAGCACAAGGAAATAAGAGTGAACGTGGGGAGAAAAAGCACAAAAAGTGCAGGGGAACAGACCCAGCAAGGGGTTAGAAGCACCAGGAGCCAGCAGAGGCCAGAAAACGAAAGAGTGAGGAGGAAAGAAAAACGCAGCGGTGTTTACCTGGATCTCTTTCAGGTCTTTGTCACACAGGTTCTGGAGGGGATCAATAAAATTTTGTTTGACCTCGATATCCAGCGAGTCCTTCACTTCGGCCAACCGCTTCATAGATTCGCCGGCGTCAAGAAGCGCGTCGCCTTCCAGCGAGAGAAGGGTGGGAAGAGAAAGGGAGAAGGGGCCAGCCAGTTAACCAGAGCCGTGGCTGCCGCATGCAGAGCCGTTCTGCCGAGACACTCAGCGTGTGCAAGCCCCGGCCCCATCCAACCCCCCCCAAAAGTTTCTAACGAGAGCAAATCTCCGAGCCCGGCAGGGAGCGAGCGATGCCCGGCGTGAGAGCAGGCAACTCCACGCAGCACGCTTGAGCTTCAGTTTTTTTCCCTCTGCTGACTACGGAGAGGAAGGAAAAGGTGAAAATATTCTAAAAAGCAGTATTTTTAAACTCCCCGTTGGCTCAGGGAGTTGCTGAGCTGCTAATTGGCGACGCGGCGCTTTAACCTCACTCCGCTCCTCGGCTGGCAAGAGAAGCCCGGGGCAGAGGCGCGTTCGGTCTGATCCAGCTTGGCCATCCTTTTGTTCCGATGATTTTAAGCCCAGAGCGTTCTGACCGACTTTTCAAGTTTCTCCAGATGCTGGCAGCAAACTTGCAGCCTTTTATTCATTTCAGACACTAACCTCTACCAGGCCAACCTTACCCCTTCTCCTCCCCTCTGAATTAGAGGGCTCCGAGTTGCTTATTGAAACCTATTTAGTCTCATGCCTTTCTAAGGCTCCTGCCACAATGAGAGTTAAGCCAGACAGGCTTGCAGCAAGGCATGTTTAGCCTTGGCTTTGTACTCCAGCAGAAACCATTTATAGATCAAATCATTCCTGCGCAGCTTTGGCAAACCAACCGCTTCAGCGCTACGTTAGCACAGTGAAACAGAGCATAAAGTGCAAACATCACCGGACTGTCCAGCTGGGAAATTAAATACACAAAAAGACTTATTCCAACCGTGCTAACTCCAGAAAACCTGTCCTAGGGAGGGATGCAGGACTAAACATACAAATTTATCAAGCTAAGAGAAGTCAGGTTTGGTGTGTTCTTTTAAAAACCTCCTTCCCTCTTTCTCTCTGTAACAAGCCCGGTTCCTGCGAGCCAAGAGCAACGTAGGGCTCGGAATCCTTTCTCATTCCCACGCAGTAGCCAGAGCTTTTTAATTTTCCTGAGGCACGCAGGCTCCTCCCTGCACTGGAAGCCATCACCCAGCTGTGCACTGTACCAGGTCGGTCACGTGCGCTGGCTGATGTTTTAGAGGATTAAAAATTGATGTCACTGAAAGGCTTCACCCCCACCCTCCTCCCTCCCTGCAAGTCACACGTGGTTATGAAAACTCATCATGCAAGAAGATTTCTTGGCTACAGCCTGCCTAGAGCAGAACTCCAGCTGGAACCAGCACTGTAAAACTCTCCATCTTGCTCCATCTATAGTTTCCACGTCACCGTTGCTCAGTTTAGGAGCGTGGAAGCATTTTTTTCTTTCCTACCTGCAAATTTATCCTACCTGCAAATTCAGAGGTGGGTTTGTGCATGGATAAGAGACTCTGCTCGTCCCTTCCCTGACGCAGAGGGTCACACAGCCCTTCGAGAACTTAGAATCACAGCCTGGAAATCCGGCAGCGGCCTCGGCCGTCACACGCACACGCTCCTAAGGGGACACTCACCGAAGTTGGAGTCCTCGCCCAGCTCCTTGCCGTACCGGATCATGCTCTCCCCCAGCAGCCCTTCCGACTGCGGGTAGCCGGGGTTCTTCACCTGCCCGCGGATCTTCGACATCGTGTTGAGCATGGTGAGCTTGGCTCTGGAAGCTGGCACAGAAACAGCCACAGCCGTGGTTGCAATTACTTGGACTTGCCAGAAGCTGCCGGTCACCGCCAGCTTTTTTTTTTTTTTTTCTCCTTTTTCTTCTCAAGCTACACCCAAAGCCAAGGAGCCCTATTGTCTTCATCTACCAGAAGTATTCGCTACAAAAAGAGAAGTTTCTTTTCCAAGACAGCGAGCAAAAATAGCTCCCCACAGCTCGTCTGTGAAGGCCAAAGGAGTTTCCCCAGCCCTCCCAGAGTCCCTGGAGCGCTCTCTGAACGAGCTGCCGGGAAGCACGCAGGACAGCAGGCTCCACAAGCGATGCCCACAAAGCCAGCCACCCCTTCCCAGCCCAGAGACACCGCTTTTTTCTGGACATCCCAAGAAAAACGGGTCCCCTGGGTTCCCTTCTAGGTCCAAGGGAGACGATGTGTCTGTTCTTTCACTATTCAACAGCCAGAGCACTGTCGTACGGCCCAGAAACACAGCCCAGGGGTGTCTGGATCTTCGCCTGATCTCAAACATGGGCTGGTCACCAACAGGTCAGGGCCAAAAAGGTTCTCTCTGGTGCGTCTCTGGAAAAGTGGGGGCAGAGGGAAGGGGACAGGAGAGGTGCAGGGACTCACCTGGGTTGGGCTGGAGGTACTCTATTGTTCTGGTCAATACTTCTGTAACCGCCTTACTGGTCAGGTCCACTTTCTGTAGGAAAGACAAGATGAGGCAGCAGCAGTGAGGGTGAGCTCAGGGCTTCAGCAAGGTCACCGAGGAGCTTGTTCCCTACTCACCTTTTCCATTTCCTTGAAGTCATCGTCTAGCTTGGTCCCTTCAGCTCCCCCGACCTTCTCACTGACCAGCTGCAGAAAAAGAAGAAGGGAGGAGGAATCAGGCATGGTACCAACTGCTCAAAGCTCCTTACACCTCACCCAGGGACAGAAAGGGAAGGGGGGTGCTCCAGAGAGGGTCTGCAACACAAAGGAGGTGGCAGAAACAGCCCAAAGCACATAAAAAAAGAGGTGGCTCTTTGCTAACATTGCCCCACGATAAACCCCCAAGCATCTCCTACCCTCCCAAAGTGCATCTCAGGATACTCCGTACCCAACAGACGCTGCACAGCTCCTGAAATCACACCACACGGCTCCAACTCCAACGCTCGCTGGAAAAAGCAAGCGGCAGAACCGTCTCTCGACTCCATTTTGAGCCAAGGCTTCGGTTTCACACACGGCAAAACGCGAGCAAACAGGGAACGAAGGCGCTCTGCTCAGGGCAGCCAGCGCGAGAACAGAGTCTGCAGAGAGCAGAGACCCCTCAAAACCCTGAACCACTGCTCCTTGGGGAGACGCTGGAGGAGCTCAGGATGGGGGGCGCGGGGGGTTCGAGTTCGTTGTAAAGGGGAGGGTGACGACATCTGCAGAAGCTACGGCGGAGTGTGCAAACCCGTTTACAGAATCACAGAATCACAGAGTGTTAGAGGTTGGAAGGGACCTCAAAGATCATCCAGTCCAACCCCCTGCCAGAGCAGGATCACCTACAGCAGAGCGCACAGGAACGCGTCCAGGCGGGTTTTGAATCCTTCCAAAGAAGGAGATTCCACAACCTCCCTGGGCAGCCTGTGCCAGTGCTCGGTCACCCTCACAGTGAAAAAGTTTTTCCTCATATTTTTATGGAACCTCCTGTGTTCCAGCTTGCACCCATTGCCCCTTGTCCTGTCAGTGGACGCTGCTGAAAAGAGCCTGGCTCCATCCTCCTGACACTCCCCCTTGATATATTTATGAACATTAATGAGGTCACCCCTCAGCCTCCTCTTCTCCAAGCTGAACAGCCCCAGCTCCCTCAGCCTTTCCTCACCAGGGAGATGTTCCACTCCCTCCATCATCCCTGTGGCTGCGCTGGACTCTCTCCAGCAGTTCCCTGTCCCTCTGGAGCTGAGGGGCCCAGAACTGGACACAAGATTCCAGATGTGGCCTCCCCAGGGCAGAGCAGAGGGGTAAGAGAACCTCTCTGGACCTACCAGCCACCCCCCTTCTAACACACCCCAGACGACTTTTATCAAAGCGTCTCTGATGTCTGCTCTAAAACGAGTGGAAAGGTGAGATGTCTGACAAGCTGCAAAGGCAGGGCTGCTTCGGGCTATTTGTGCAAAGAGCTTATCGGCTTCCTTCCTGGTCTAAGAAAAGACCCTAAACCTCACTGCTCAATTGCCCGAGCCGAAAGACAGTCGGGGCTGTATTAAATCCACCCAAACGTGTCCTTTCCTGCAGCCCAGACGGATTGGAACGGAACATTTTCTTCTCAGCCCCGCAGCAAGCGGCAGTGCCCAGGGATGCAAGACCTACGGATCAGCAAAACGAGCACTGCTCTTGCCTCCAACTGGCCCAAACAGACAGCAAATCACCCACCCGGACATCAAAAGCAGGGTAGGAAACAGGCACTTACTCCCAAGTGCTCGCCGCCCGCCACGGGGCATTGCCAGGATCTCTCAAGTTTGTAGTCAAAACTCCGGCTCCGAACGAACAATACAGGTTTGTTTACTTCAACATCAAATACTTGATTTTTATCAAGTCGTTCTTCCTCTTCTGGAACCCTCCTGCTCCCAGGAGGATTTCAAATGGTTCCTTGCTTCTTTGAGCAAGAGAAGGCGGGGGGGGGGGAAGCCTTTAGGTAATAATCTTGGTTTAGAAGGGCTCAGAGACGTCGTTCCAGCCTGCACGTCTGCTCCTACCCTGCGGTGCTCAGCACCCCCTCCCCAAAATCAAGTCACCAACCACGACGTGTGGAAGAAATGCCTCTTATTGCAAAAGAAGGACAAGATTTTCAGCAGAGGACCTGAGACGCCGGACAAGGAGGGATCTCTGTAGTTCACCCCCAACATTTAGACCCCGTGGGGAAAGGAAAGGGTTGCTGCTCTCTTGGTTCGCCCAGCTCAGCTCCGGATTTCGTTTTCCTCGTTGACCCTCAGATAAACTCTTTACAGGTCCATGGGATCCAGCAGAAGTGTGTCAGGATGGCCCGGCCCTGCTGCGCCGTGGCCGGGGAGCACTCGGAGGAGGAGGGAAGGGATGTGATCGCCCCAGAGCTGCCCGCTGATGGGCAACCCATCCCAGTGTGATTTCTTGCTTTATTATTGAATCCTGCGTCCAGTTCTGGTGTTCCCACCGTCAGAGGGACATGGATGGGTTGGGACGAGTTCAGAGGAGGCCACAAGGATGGTTCAGGGGCTGGAGCAGCTCTGCTACGAGGATAAGCTGAGGGAGCTGGGGTTGTTCAGTCTTGAAAAGAGAAGACTCTGGAGGAACCTTCCAGCACCTGAAGGGAACCTACAGGAAGGCTGAAGGAAGACTTTTGACAAAAGTGTCCAGCGAGAAGACAAGGGGAAATGGATTTAAGCTGAAGGAGAACAGATTTAGATTGGATCTTAGGAAAAAATTCTTCAGTCCAAGGCTGGCAAGACTCTGGAATAGAATAGATTGTCCAGAGGAATTGTGGCTGCCCCCTCCCTGGAGATGCTCAAGGCCAGGTTGGATGGGGTCTTGAGCAACCTGGGCTGGTTAAGGGGGTCCCTGCCCATGGCAGGGGGTTGGATCAGGTGATCTCTAAGGTCCCTTCCAACCCAGGTGATTCTACGATGATTTTGGACGCCTGCTCCGTGCTTGTGGTGCCAGCACACACCCCAGAGAGCAGGTTCCGAGTCGGGGAGGTGCACGTTCCTCTAGATGCACTGAGTTTAGAGAGAAAAAAAAAACAAAACGAAATAAAAAAACTCGAGGGAGCAGTTGTTCTGCCTGCCAGGACAAGCTCAGCAGAGTGAAACTCGCTGCCGTCGCCCGGCCCCTGCCAAAAGCGCCGCAGCCTCCGCGTGCAGAAAGGGGCCCGGGTGGCTTTTGCCAAAAAAAAGGGTCACACCTCTGGAAACCTCCTTTATTTGTGACTACACCTGGGAAGGGTGCAATTACCCCAAGCAATTCCATTCCCCCCTTTTCTCCACCCACGGCTTTGCAGCTCGGAAAAACACGCCCCGTGGCAGGGAGCTGGGCTGTGCCGAGGGCCCGCATGCCATGGCAGAGGCACCGATCACCGCAGTGATTTTGGAGGCTTAACACCCTCCCAGAGATGTGAAAGAGGTGAAAAAAAACAACCCTGCTCGCAGACTAATTTAATCCTCCCTTTGACATCCCAAGAAATGCCACTGGTGCCCCGCTGTGAAGGAATAATAAGACCGAGGTTCTCTCGCTGCTGGCTCTAATTAAACCGGGAGGGGCTGGGCCATCCGCGGCGGCTCCAGCCCCATCCCCACCCTCCCAAATCTACCAGGCAGGGAGACAAACCGAGGCAGATTCCCCCGCCGAGACACGAGCCAGGAGAAGCCCTCGCCGGCTCCTTGTTTAACCTAGAAGCTTCGCGACGCGACCAGCAGCCAAGTTTTCCGAGTGTCGCATCTCGTCACGCTGCCTGCGAGGAGCGGCTGCCTCGCTCGGGGGAGGATGGAGCTCAGCGGAGGATGGAGCTCGCCGGGAAGCTCATCCTTCGCTTGCAGGCCGGGAGAGGAAGGAAGCATCCTCGTGTCGGTTGTAGCACCCAGCTTGGCTTAAACCAACTGTAAGGCCACGGGTGAAACGCTGCCGGGGCATGTCCTAGAGCAGTTTCCTCCGGGCAGTGGCTCAGGGGTTCTTCTGAGGATGTGGCGACCGTTCTGTGCTTTTGTTTCTCGAGCAGCTAAGAGAAGACTTGGGACACGTCCCTCTTCTCTTGTTGGGGATGTGACCTCTCACGAACGCTGCGTCTTGCCCTCCCCGGGTTCACGTGTAAATCATTAACCAAACCCCAAACACCCTCTTGCAGGCTCACGCTGACACCCGTCAGCGCGAAAGATGCGAACAAGCCCACCCTCTCTGGTTTCCTTCACCTCCCGGCCCCGCCAGGATGACAAAAGGTTAAATCCGAAGCAAGACCCAGAGAGGGCAGCAGGGCAGAGCGAAGCCCTCGGAGTGAAGCCCTCACCCGCTTCGCTGCCACAGCAGTTGAAGCCAAACACTTCCCAGAGCAAATATTAGCACAGCGTGATACAGTTGGGCGTCGCAGCCCAGCGAGATCAAAAAAAAAAACCAGCTTCAAAACAGGACGGGTGTTTACCCGGCACCCCAACCAACCCACGCCGCGGGGCGGGGGAAGAGGGCCGGAGCAGACGGCGCACGCAACGGAGAAGCCAGGAATCGATCCCTCACTTCCAAACCACATACAACGAGAAAGATACCAATGGTTAAAAATATGCCCCAGATAGCCCCGACCCGAGAGCTCCGTCAGCGAGCTGGGAGGTTTGTTTCATTCACAGCAGCTCCTGCCCCGGCGAGCACCACCAGGAGAGGTAACCTCGAGGGACGAAGATGCCGAGCACGCTCTGCAGTTTCTGCAGCTTCGTTTTCGACATCACGGGGAACGGGGGGAGCTTCTTCCATCGGTTTCCTCTCGCAGGGGCATGGGAACGCCAACGCTCCCGACTTCCCCCGGCCGCGCCAAGCCCACCGGAGGGGCCACGCGCGCGCGCGTGGTGGAAGACCTTCGGAAATGAAAGACCTATTGTTGGAACGAAGCGCTGCGGCGGGAGGTTGGCTACGGGGAGAGGCAGGAATGGTATGTGTACGCAGAGCGGGAAGAAAGGCGCGGTGAAGAGGGCCTCTCTTCTACGGTCGGCAGCGGGAGAGAACCAAGGGAGGGCTGAGCAGCCGCTCCCCGCTTACGACACGGACCAAAAACCTTCGTCTCGCCCGCTCAGCTCCAGGACGACACACGGCAAAGGAAGAAATCTGAGCGTCCACGCCTTGCTACGCCGCACCGGGCATCCTCACGCGAACCGGATGGTTCCGACAGGGATCATCCGTCCGCCCACGCCGTCACTGAGCCTCAAATTGAGCCCCAGAGCCTGGAGAAGGACCCCGACACACCCGCTCCCACCTCAAAGCTGTGTTTCCCTCGTTGCTGGGTGCAGCATCGCCCCAATTAACGCTCCTGCCAGCTTTCTCATGGGACTTGACATACCTGACTTCGATACCCTGCTCTTTAGGTACTTTAAAATGGGAAATTATCCCCAAATCCCTCTGCCTCAAACATGCAAAACACATCAAAACACCAAACCTTTTTCTTTTTTTTTTTTTTTAAAAACCAACTTGTTTTCTTTTCCCATAGCAAACAGCCAGCCCTATTTATAACACATCAAACATACGCCATCCTTGCATTCAAAACAGTCGCCCGCAGCAGAATGAAAAAGCCTATCCCTCCCGATGCTGGCATATCAAAGCCTTCCTCTTCCTCCCCACCACCCTCTGCTTCTCAACAGAAGGAAAAAAAAAAACCACCACAGATGAGCAAACAGACCAGCAGCTCTGCCCTGGCTCCTTCCACCAGGAAAGAGCAAGACCAGTGGAAAAAGCCGGCCTGCAAAATAATTAAAAAATGCACTGCAAATTTTTTGAACCCCAGACGAAGCGAGCTCGGCAACACGACAGCCCGGTAGAGACACGTCGAAGCAGCAATTAAAGAAAAAAACCAGGATCACTAATGCCTGGTGGCAGAGATCCACGGGATGCTCTGAAAAAACCTAAACGAAGCCATCACGACTGCTCCAGCGCAGCAAGGCGGGACTCCCCGGCATTGAGTGCAGCTTTCGGTCGTCCTCACTGGGAGCTTTCTCAACCCAGCACCAGAGGCAGCCGGCGGTCGGTGCTGTGCAGAGCCGAGGCGCCCGTTCGCTCTGTCGCCGTGTGTGTATTTAAGCTTTGAAACAGACGGGGGGTAAATGGGTTTAGTCACTCGGCTGCAGTCAGTGGGGCTTGGCAATGGCCGAGCTGCGGAGACCCCCAAAAGCCTTCGCAGAACACGCTCCGTTTCTCACGGAGCAGCACCTGGAAAACACCTCCGGGTCCTCCTCCAGCACCTCCGGGTCCCGGCGGGACCGGCTTGTCCGGGGAGGAGTCCCGAGGCCGACGGCGATCCCCCGCAGATGTCTGAGCTCTGACGTGCTGCCTGTTCACGCCAACGAGGTGCCTCATTAAGAGTTAATTCTCACCTTCCTGGCATAATCCTTGGAAACGAGGCAAGGCTGGAAGGTGCTGGTCCAAGAGCTGGGATCCAGAGCACCTGGGCGTTGTGTCTGGACCTGGCCGTTTTGGGGACATCTCTGACTCCCTGAGTGCCTTCTGCCTCCTCGGGGGCTTTTAAGATTTTTTTTTTTTTTCCTCCCCTGTCCTTTGGCACGGAAGGACACCACCATTAGGGAGGTTAAGGAGAGCTTGGCACGCCCACAGCAAAGCGCGCGCTAATCGGAGCAACTTCTTGACCTACTTTAAGGAGAAGAAAACAGATCCAAGTGTTTATTGTGCAGAACAGGGGACGAACAATCACCACCGGCCTCGTCAGGAAGAGGAAGGCACGTTCCCAAGCAGACACCCGTGCCTCGAACAGCTGCACCCGGCAGCTCCTCGCGAGGCTGAGCCCTGGGTCTCCTCACCCCAGAGCTGCTGCTCTCAGGAGAGAAGCCTGACAAGTGCAAGGAGGGGAAACAGCGCGAGAGGAGGCGATTTGCGGGCTGTCAGGAGCAGGTTAGCAGCGGGGCGAAAAAGCGCAGGTGGATGTGACTCGGCAGACGCCGTCTCACCGGTTCTCACATCCCCGTCGGGCCGTGAGGCAAACCAGAGAAAGAGGAACGGCAGCCGAAGCTTCTCTGAGCAAAACCCTGCTGCTGGCTCCTAACATCAGCTCTGCCACCGCCCTGGGGCGCCCGGCCCCTCCACGGGCCACCTGAGCTGGCTGCTCTCCCCGCTAAACAGCTCCCAGGAGCACTCTGCCTCTGCCATCCAGCCCTCCAACTTCTCCTGAACTTCCTTTCCCTTATTTTCCCCGTTCCCATCTTTCACAAGGAGGGCCAGTCCCATCCCAGACTCGTCGGGATGTACGTGGAAGTGCTCCGCTGCCTCCGGACACGTGCACTGGGAAAACGCGTCCAGAAACAACCCGAGCTCTGCACCTCCTTGCCATCCGAGATGGGATCTGGCCACCCTCTGCCCGATGAATCGCCTTGATTTTGGGCTGGAAGGTCATCCCAGAACGATGAAGAGCTGCTTCCCTTCGCTCCCGACAAGGCAGAAAGCTTTCAGAGTGACCTCGGGTTGTCATCTTAGCCTACAGAAACCGCAAAGAAAGAGCTGCCGCTCGCAACGGCAGCTTTCTAGGGAGCCACCTGCCAAATCACCTACTCAGAGCTCTGTCGAGTGACTCATCTCCGTCCAGCAGCCGGGTTCAGAGGAACGAGGACAGCGAGGATTAAAAAAAAAAAAAAAAAGTAACCTAAGCAGCGGCCAGCAGGTCAGGCCCGCTGAGCTCAGGCCACAGAGAGGCACGTACACGCGATGCTTGCTCGGGGGGTTCCTCCTTTCCTTGTCTGGGGCACAAGAGTATTTAAAACCCTGGTTGGGATCCCCATTTACAAGGCTCAGCACTGAAAAGGCCCCTTCAAAGAGGATTCAGCCCCGAGGAGAAAGGTTTCAGTTCTCACTGTGGGGAGACACTCAAAACCTCCGTGAAGGGGGCACCTCCCCAAGAGTCGGCCACAGCCGTTCGCATCGTAAATATTTCCTCCTATTATGAGTTACTTCTCGCATGCTCTGTACCAAGTGATGCAATTTCTCCGCAGCTGGGGGAGAAAAAATAAAAATAACTGGGGCGAGTTAACAGGGAAAAACAAAACCACGTAAATTAAAAAAAAAAAAGCAGCAGCAGGATCTTCTCTCTTCCCCCCCCAGCAGTGCCCTCCTCCTCACCCGCTCGCAGCGCCGACAGCAATTCAGAGGAAGTTCACTAAACCGAGGGGAAACGCAGAATATTCTGCCTCGCGTCCAGATTTCCTGCCCAACCTCCCTACGTCCGATCTCGGAAGGGCTCCAGTGAATCACGGCCTGACTTTCGCGAAGCTGCTGAGCCATCATTCCGCAGCAACTCCACCCGACCTTTGCAGGCCCAGGGGAGCAAAAAAAAAAGAGGCTCCTCGCATTCGAGACACGGAGCCGCTCGTTAGACGTGATCTAAAAAGCACAGAGCACTCCAAACGCCTCCTAGTAATCGAAATCCTCGGGTTCCTCTTCTGCAAAGCTCCCACGACAAACCACAGCAGAGCAGCCAGCAGTCCTGGCCTTCAGTCAGTAGATAGAAGAGCAGCCCCAACCTTCTGCCTGCATGCCTCTCCTGGGGATTTTGCAAAAAGGGGGGGAAAAAAAGGAACAGGAGGGTTCAGGACAACTGTACGGCCCTGGAGAAAACGCCACGGCCAGAGGACAGCTCGCAAAAAAGCAGCAGACGGGATTTCCGCTCCCTGGGCAAACCCCGAGAGGTGAAAAATCACCTCCGTGGGGTGCGTGACGCCAGCTGGCATCACCCAGAGAAAAATCTTGAAGAGCAGCAGAGCCCAAAGACTCTCGAGGAACCGGGAAGGAGGCAGAACCTCTGGATTCGCAGCGTGACGAGACCAAGCCAGGCTGATGGGACACGGAGAGCAATTACCCAAGAAGTTGAGTCACGGCCAGTGTTGGGTGGCAGAGAGCGTGAAGGAGCTCAGGGAAGAGTCGAAGTGAGTCCTCAGGCACGTTTACGGACCAAAGAGAGATCAAAAAAGAAGCCGAGCTCACGCAGGAGCTCAACTCCATCAAAGAGCCGGCAAAAAAAACCTTTTTCCTGGCTCGGGCCGGGCAGAGGGAACTCCAGGCAGAGCAGAGCACGTTTAACGGCGACAGCGTTGGCCAAGTGAAAACTCCAGGACGGACCTAGCGATGCCTCAGCGTACACAGACATCAAAGAGGGAGAGAAATAACTGAGAACACGATAAACACGCGTTTCCCTCGTTCGGTTGAATACTAGGAAGAGCTCGGCGGCTATCGCAGCGGGGCACAGCATCCTAAGGAAAACGGGAGCGGGGACGAGCGACCAGAGGCGCAAGGAGAACGCAAGGGAGCAGCCCGGCAACGGGTGCCGGGTCAAGAGCTCTGCTCGGGGGCCTTCCCCACACCCGGGTGCTCAGCCACGCGTCCAGCCCGCGCAGGATGACGCTGAACCCGTTTTTTATCTCCTGCTCGTCATTTAACGCTTGCTCCTTGCAGAACGGTCTAAACACGAGAGAAAAAATCCCTCCCGGCACCTCGTGCGGGCTCCCTCCGTCTTTAAATAAGTCCTCCCAGAACCGTGTGCCCGGCCACGCGTCGGCAGCAAACGAGCTTTACGGCGACGAAAATTCGAGGGGAGGAGGAGAGGGAAACGTTGGGCAAGAGCAGCATCTTCTTACGCAGCGGATTTGCCTCGCACGTAAAGAATTGTTCACCGGTTTTCTGCCTTTTCCGTCACGACGACGGCCAGACTAAGTTTAAATATAACTAGTCCTGTAAAGCCAAAACAGATTTGGCCAAGAGAGCGGATAATAAATGATCACTGATGAATGAAATCTGGGCCAACGAGAAGATAGAGCCTGGTTTCTGAGCTCTACGCTGAATTATGAAGCATTTTCTCAGTTAGAAAAAGCCCTTTTAAAGCTTTAATCATGCAAATTTTATCTTTCTGTCTGGAAGACAGAATTTCATTACGGAGATGTGTTCAGCTCTTTTTTTTCCCCTCCTTTTTGAGCAGAAAAGAATCTAATTAGAGACAGTATCGTGACCTTTATTAATAGCCAGGTATCAGGAGATAGGAAAACTCTAAAACTCCCAGTGGCTTTAAAAGAAAAAAAGATCAGTTCTATTCATAAGAGACCAGCAAAGCTCATTACGCAGCCCCGGGGCTGGAAGGTTTTTCCTGGAAGCCCAGATTCCTCCTCGATGGACTCTCCATCTGCTGCAGGAGGAGCAGCAGGGCAGGGTCAGGACCCCAGCGGGACCGTGTGTGGGTGTCCCCCGCTTTGGGGACACCCCAGCCTGAGCTCGTACAGGTTTTGGAGCTCACCAGCAGCCCCAGGAACCCCCAACCCAGCAACGAAACGGGGAGAGGAGCCCGAGAGGAGCTTGTTTATCTCCAGCTTGGGCCAAACTCAGCCCTTTCCTGTCAACAGGAATCCGATTCCTGAAAGCCACGGGATCGGTGACTAAAGGGACTGGGGAGGGGGGGGAGCAACGGGAAAAGGAAACTTTAAAAGGTTAAAAAAACTCAATTATCTCTTTTCTAATCACAGGGAGAGGCCGAATCTTGCAGAGCAGATTATGAAAAGAGAAGTTCCGTGATGCTGCAGGGTCTGGTCCAAGCTCGGACCCTTCCTCATCCGCTCCCCGGGGCGGGGGGAGGCTGGGATGCGGCCACGGGGGCGAGGGGTCGGGGGGGACACAGCTCTGGAGGGAGCAGATCTGCAGGAAAACTCATCCCCGAAGACAGGAGCGACCTCCCGGGCCCCCGACTTCGCGGCTCGGGTTGACGATTTAATCAGCGCAATTAAAAAGATGGCGAGGCGGGAGCCTTACGAAACAGCGCCGCTTGAGCTTCCACGTGAGCGGGTTCAGCCGGCGTTAAAAGCCGAGGCCACCCAGACATGGGATTTGGTTTATTTCTGGTCTTTTTGGAAGTTGGGCATCCTGCTCGGGTGCAAAGGGTCGGTCTCTTCCAGAAGGGACGGCAACACCGACGCAGGCTGCAGCGGGCTCAGCTCTTGCAACAACCCCTCGCACCGCACCGCACGCAAATCCCTCTCCCTAAAGAGGGCATCGAGCCCACAATTTTGATTTTTAGGTGGGTATTTCTGCAGTCTGGGGCAAGAGGAACTGCCATCCCGCTGGCTGTACCCCACGGGGCTCGGATGGAGCTGCAAGCCCCGGCAAAAGGCACCGGGCGTGCGTAGGGACGGGGGAGAGAAGGAAGGGAAAAATAAAAGTGCTAAAGGAATGAATCAGCTTTTACAAGGCAGCCTGCCTGATCTCATCCCCATTTTGCTCTTTCCCAGGAGGGAAGCGTTGGCAAGGAGAAGGGGGGGAGGAAGGATTTCCTTCCACCGCATCCAAAAAACCATCCCCCTTGGCACCGGCTCCTTTCAATAGCTCACCCGTAACCTCCGAAAAAACGGATAACTAGATCGGTTTAGACAGAAAGCCCCGAGGCAGACGGGCTGGCATCACCGGGCGAGGAGGAATCAGCACTCGAGATCCCCCCCCCAGCCCTGAGTCACGTATCCTCCCCGCGTCCCAGATTCCCCCGGCTGCAAACGCCGGGAGAAAACGCTTCCCATTTGGAAACGAGGAGGGGAGCAAACAGGGCAGGGTGAGGAGAGCTGGAGTTTTCCTCCTCTGCCTTCCAAGAATCTGAGCTCTCCTTACTACTAGAGCCCAATGGCTGTGAAGACCATCTTTAAAAGGGCCAAAAAATAAGAGCCAAGTTAAAATAATGGATGTAGAGACACAAGCTGTCCCCTCCTGCGACTCCAGGCAGGCCCAACGATACTGAGCAGAGCGGAAAACCGCTGTTACGGAGCTGCTCGGCTCAGCTCCGACAACGATCAACCAGCCAAACCGGGCGTCTCGTCGGCGACAAATCCCGCAAGAGAAGGAGAGGGCGTCAACGGGAAAACATCCCGCGCGCTCCTTTGGGCTCGACGTGACGGGAGGCATCTCCGCGAGCGCTCGGTCGGCGTCGCCGCCGCTGGAAAGCCCAAGGGCGCCCTTCGCTCCGAGTTTCGCCGACGTGCGGCCTCCTTCGCTTCTTCACCTGCCCTACGTGGATCTGCCGTCGCCGAAACACCCGTCTCCGGTGACGGGCAACTGCTCGGGGCTTTCAGGGTGTCAGGCGAGGATTTTCAGGGCGATTGCAGGGCACGACTCCCTCCTGGACGGAGCCCGGCTGGCAAGCTGGGCAGGGGGGACGTCACACTGCGCTCGGGCAAATCCGGCTTTCCCCCAGCCGTGGGAGCGGATTAATATCGGAAGATAAACCAGGGAGGCTGCAGGGGACTCCAGCCCGAGTTAATATTAATAGAGCAAACATCAGGTGCTCTCGGAGGGAAGGTCAGGCTGGAAGGAATCAGCAAAATCCCTTGACTCCCCAGTCCAAATTCCCATTTATAGATAAGGAACTTAAGAGCCAGACGCTGCCAACCGCCTCCCCCAGGAAGGTACCCGCTCGCCGGGCCATTGGGGCACCCGGTCCTCATCCTGTTGTCATCAACAAAGCTTGGCCACCGCTGCACCTGGAAACCCGAGGAGCAATTTGCTCCCAGACCCTGGCCGACCCGGGTGCAAAATTCACCAGAACAGCTCAAAAAAGGAACGCACGAGGCCAAAGTAGCACCTGGAGCCTCTCCTGCGGTGCCTGGGCAGCTCTGAGCACTCTCCTGGGTGAAGTTCCAGCCCCAGAGCACCAGCAAGGGCTTCCCCAGGATTCCAACCTGGTGGGAGGAGGCCACGGATGAGGGATCAGAGCTGTCCCCAGCGCAGCCAGGCACCCCGGGCAGGACAGTCCCGTCATCACACAGGGAGGGGACGCGTTTGCCAACACCGTATCACACCAGCACCGCCTCCACCCCAGGGTTTGTCCCTTCAAAGCGGTGGCTGATAAACCCGTCGATGCCGGGCAGGGCTGCGGCTCTACCGAGTCGTGACGAGCCCACTCCCACTCGAAAAAGCTTCGCCCAGGAAGGCCGCTCTGCGCAGCCCGCCCGATCCAGCGGCTCACGGAGAGATCTGCCGGCTTTGGGGACCGACATCGAGACGTACGAAGGGCAAACGAAGCCCCTTCTGCATCGCAAGACTCCTGCAAATCCCTGACCGGACAGTCCCTGCGACCAGATGGTCTCGTACCTGCCAGCAGGGACCTCCCACCCCGCAACGCGGGAGCTCAAAGCCGCTGCAGTTGTTGTTTCTCCTCCTTCCCTTTCGCGAGAAATGTTTTCCCCGGCTTTTTTTTTCTTTTTTTTTTCTTATTATTATTAAGGAACATTTTGCTGTGAACTAGCAAAACCTGTTCTGGACGCACACACAGAACTGCTCACCATCTGCAGCATTTGCCAGCGTGACTCTGGTTTGGGTTTGGTTTTTTTTTTTTGTTGGGGGGTGTTTTTTTTTTACAGGATATTCTCTCAGCTCTCTCCTACGTGTAGGCGCCCGGCTGCCTCACCCAGGGAAGACGTGGGCTCACAGGAATCAGCCAGCAGAAGCTCACAAGCCAAGCCTTGCTCCCTTGGGCTCCTGAGGAGGCCGATTCGGTCGTGCGGGGAGGCAGGGGAGGGGATCCCAAACCTGTCGCTCCAGCGGCGCTGAGGTCCTTGCAGACCTCGGTCCTGGCTCCCTTTTCCTTCGATTAACGACAGACGTGGAACAAAACGTAACGTTTTTTCGGAAAGATCTTCCACATGTTTGGTTTTGGCAACGTCGGAAGAGATTGAAGGGAGCCAAGAACGAAATAATCCTCGTCTCCTTCAGCCAAGGGGAGGCTGAGGAGTGGGACTGGTGGAGAGAAAGGGAAGGAGGAGACAGAGAAACGGCTGAACTGGAACCAGTCACTCCGTTTCCAGTTAAAGCATCCCCAAATCACAGATACCTGTCACTGCAAACGGGGTGGAAGCGCCTCCAGAAGAGGACTGGGTCTCTCTCTTCCCCGCAAAGCGAGTTGCTTCGTTGGTATCGTTGGAAAACCTCAGGTTAAATCAGCTCCAAAAACCCCAGAGCAACAAGAGCTGTGGGAGAACTCTCGCCGCAGTCGCACGCGGCGAAATTTCAAGCGCACCTTTATCGCCCGCTTTAACAGCAAACGCAGCCCGAGCGCTCAAGTGGAGCACGGGCACGGGAAGCCAACGGGCCACCGAGGCTGCGGGTGGGCAAGTTACTTCTGCCCGGCCAGCTGCACCGGGCTTGACTTTTCCTCAAGCAGCCAGAATGGTTCCTTTTAAGACAAAAAAAGGGCACCTGTAACAGAATAAAACCCAAAGGCCACGTATGATTTCACCTCACCAAAATTCCTCCCCCTAAAAGCTTCGCCAGGCGTTCTAAAACGATGTTTTTAGACTTCAGAAACACGCTGCTCCTGACTCATTGATGAGCTTTCACCTCTAATTGCCCTGCGACAGCACCACGGCGCATCCACGCCAGCAAAACCCTCCTACGCCAAGTTTTCAGGCCAGCCTTCCCCCGTGGAAGTCGTAAAAATAAATAAAATAAAGCCACGGCACCGGGGTTTGAGAGAAGGGGGGTGGGAGAATGACTTAAGGAATCTGTTCTTTTGCTTTGCTGTTCAAGCAAAATGCTTTTTCGTCAACGCAGCCAAGAACGGAGGCGACACACGTAGCAAACGCACTCGGGCTGAGCTTAAAGGGGCTTAGACTTTGCGCCCGGAAAACACGGTCTGGTGCAAAATTTATCTTAAATCTAAAAAAAAAAAATAAATCAGAAAAGCGGCGACCGGGGGAAGCAGAGGAGGATTTTTCGATTCCCAAATTGTAACAAAAACACATTTAAAAAAAAAAAAAAAATCCCCATCCTGACTTAATTTCCCAAGCAGTGGGAAAGATCATTCTGCTCTGGGGGGGGATCGGAACGGGCGCCCCTCACGCAGAGGGCGAGGGAGAAGTTTACAAACCCGATTAAAACCAGATTCCCACGTTTTGGGGCGAGAGAAGGGGGGAAGAGCCGCAGCCTCGCCGAGGAGCCACGCTTCAAAATCTTCTCTTCAGGACGACCTAAACTCCCTGTTTACCACCAAACGCTCCTTTTTCGCTCGGCCGACAACCCCACCTCCGGTTTTTCCGACGTCCCTTGGCTGTCTCCCCTAAAAACTCGCTGCTGGGAAGGGGGAGGTTCCCGAGATCGGTGACGAGGTTAACGGGACCCTCGATTCCCAACCGTGACCTCGACCCCCGCCCGGCCACCCCCTCCCAGGGCTTCCCTCCCCGAATCCCGCTTCACTCCGTTCGTCCGGGGCCACCCGGGCTGTCGGTGCCTGCAGAGTCCGGGGTAGGACGTGTCCCCTCGCCGTGTCACGGCCACCGACCGCCTTGGGGGGCCCCGCCGGACCCCAACGGGCACCCGAACCCCCCGCCCCGGTCACAGCTTCTCTGCTGGGGTACGGTGGGGGTACGGGACCGGCCCCGGGACCCCTCCCAGGCTCCCCCGAGGGTTTGGGGAGCCCCCGCTCCGGTCACCAGGCTCTGCCCCGCCACGGCGGGAGGAGACGAAGCACCGAGCCCCGGGAAGGGACAACCGGGGAGGCGTGAGGTGGGTACCGGGGGATGCCGAGCGGGAACACCGGGCGCCGGTGGAAGCAGGTAACGGCGGGGATCCGGGCCCCACCGAGCAGAGTCACCGACGCTGGTAAGGGAACGGCGGCCACCCCCGGTGCCGCGGCGGGAGGAGGGTGACGGTTCCCCGGTGCCTCACCTGGCTGGCCTTGTAGAACTGCTTCTTCAGCCCCGCCACCGACATGCTGCCGCCTGCGCTGAGCCGCCGAGGGGAGGCCTGGGGGCGGCGGGACGCCTCGGCACTCAGCAGCGGAGCCCAGCCCAGCTCGGCCCGGCCGCCGCCGCCGTTTCCGCCGCCAGGAAACGTCCGCCCCGCCCGCCGCTACCGGCACCACAGAGCGGCGGCCCCCGCGGCGGGAGCGAGCGCCGCCCCCTCGCCACGTGCTGCCGCAGCGCCCCCCCGCCGGCCGGGCGGCGCCACAAGCGGGGAGCGTGGGCGGGGAACGGGGGGGGCTGCTCTGTCGCGACAATCGGGAGGGGCGGCTGCGCGGGGTCGTGTCTCGGCACCGCTCCCACAAGGCCGCAGCGTAACCCGCCCTCGCCGGCCCTCCTGCTCCGTGTGAGGGGCCGGGGGAGGCGAAAAACGCCGCTGGCAGCTCCGGGGCGGCGGCACAACGTCCCTTTTCTGAGGAAACGGGCACGGGCCGCCCGCGCCGAGGCGGTGCGGCCTCACAGACACCTTCGGAGCGCGGACAAAGGGCTGCGCCGGGAGGTGCCGCGTCACTGAGGAGAGGGGCAAAGGGAGGGGCGGCCGCCACGCCGAGGGCGGAACTGGGGACCCACAGCCCAGGGAGGGGCCGAGGCTCCCCGGCCCTGCCCCGCCGAGGGGCCCGGCACTGCCCGAGCAGGGAGGGGACGCCCCGGCCCGGGGGGACCGCCCGTAGCACCCGCCGCAGCTCCGGGAAGGAAATGGGGGCGACTACAACTCCCAGAGGGCTTCGCGCCGAGGAGGAACTACAACTCCCATGAGCCCTCGCGACAGCCGCCTGCCTTCTGCGCCTGCGCATCGCAGCGGCGCTCGCTCATTGGCTGCCGGCGCCGCCGCCATTTCGCGCCCTGGTTCGGGCCTTCTCAGTGGCACAGCGAGGTGGGCGGCCCCGCCCCTCCGGCCGGTGCTGGCGAACCTCTGCCCCGAGCTCACGGGAGCCGGCCCCGGGAGCCGCACCGCCGCCGTCCCGGCCCCCTCTCGGAGAGCAGGGCAGGCCCCGAGCGCCGGTGTAACAACTTAACGGCGCCCCGCCGGCCCTCACCCAGCCAATCAGCGCCTCCAGCGGGCCGGACTGAGGGCGGCCGCCGCCAATCAGCGACGTCCGTCTCACCGACCAATCGGGAGGCAGCGGCGCGACCGGGCGCCCGGCCTCCCTCGCGAGAGAGCGGGCGGGAAGGGGGCGGGGCGCGCGGAAGGGCCGGTCACGTGGGGCGCGCTCCGCCTATCAGCGCGGCGAGGCGCGGGGTCGCCCCGGCTCCCGCCAAATACGAGCGGGAGCCCCCGCGGCGGGACCGGACCGGGCCGGGCCGCGACGGATCCGCCGCCGCCGCGGCCCAACGAGCCGGCGGGACCCGCTGGCGGCCGCCCTGGCAGGTAGGGCCGAGCTGGGGGCGCGGCGCGGCCGGGGCGCGGTGTGTTTCCGGCGGCGGTTGAGCCCGCGGGGTGCGGCGGGGCCTTCCCGGGGTAACAAAGGAGGTCCCGGCAGCCGCCGCTGCCCCCCCGGGACCGGGCCTGGCCTCGCTGCTTCCTTCCTGCCTCGCTTTCCCTTCTCTCCGCGCGGGGGGCAGGTGTCCGGTGGCTCCGTGGGTGCGAAGGTTCCCCCTCAGCCCGGGGGGGCACCGGCGGGGCTCGCCCCGGCCCCTTTGTCCGGCCTCGCCGTGCCCGCGCTCCGCCCCGGGCAGCGCTGTCGCGGGCCGGCCGCCTCGCGGAAGCAGGTAACTCACCGGGATGGCATCGCAGGTATTTATTTACGGTGTTTTCCCTTCCCTCGCAGCCATGGAGTGCAGAGGCAAAGCGGCTGTTCCTCCGCGGAAGCTCGTGCAGGGTAAGTGTCGGTCGCCCGGCGCGGCTTTAGCGCCCTGGGAAGGCGTCACGCCTCGTTTGGTGGAATATATTGGCTCTGCAGCAATAAGCCGGCCCCACCCGGCTTCTCTGTTTCGGTTCTAGCGCCTGAGAACTCATTAAGCAGTCTGCTGTTTGATGCCACCTCGGTGGTTTGTGCGACGCGACTGAAATACGTTGTCGTTTCAGCTCGGTTGCCGTTCAAACGCTTGAATCCCGTACCGAAGGAAAAATACGATGCGGAGTCCGAAGTCAAAAAGATAAAGAGCTCGCAAAGCGGTTTTGGTCCGAGTAAAGATTCCTCCCTCGGGGCGTCGCATCCGTCCCTGGACAACGTGGAGAATGACTGTCAGGTGGACTCGGATGTGAATTTTGCTCCGAAACTTGTTAACGGCAAGGGTCCGTTAGACCATTTTATCCAGAAAAACACAAAAGATGACACGAATGAAACTGTCCTTGTTTTTGACCTGAGACAGGGCTCTAGCCATAGACTAAGCGACGACGTAGACCACGTGAATTGTGATCCGAAAGCGTCTTCGTCCCTCGCCGTAACAAATGGCGCGTTAGGAAGAGAGAGGAACCAGTTGAGTTGCCCCAATCCCACGCTGAGCAGCCAAAGGGATGACTCGATGGAGACGGACGCGCCGAGCGGAGCTGTGGCGAGTACAGGGGGAGATCTGGCGGGTGGGACCCAGTCGCCTTCGGGGCCGGCGGAGCGTGACAGCGCGGAGAACGCGAAGGTAAAGCAGAGCGACCTGAAGAACGTCATCTTTGAGGGGAAGATGCCCGTGGTGCTCCTGGAGGACATTATGATGGCGAAATCTCCCCGAGTTGCTTCTCTGGATGGAAGCGTCGTGTCGGAAAACGAGACCCTGGAGTCGTCTCACGAGGGAGACTCTGGACTTACCAATTCCTCGCTAAGCGCTCGCTCTGTGAGCTCACCCGAGGCGCAGCCCGCTGCGGAAACCAAGAGGAATTCTAGTCCCTTGGCTGCCTCAACGCCTGTTGGGAAGGTTGGTCTCTTTTCTCCTGTTTTGGGGTTGTTTTTTAAAGCTGTTGCACTGGAGATAAGTTGTGTGGTTTCCTGCTCTTGTAGTGAAAAGGATGAACAGGATATTTGCAAAGATGGTGAGAAGCGTGTGGAAGGTGGTTTTGATTTATTTGTGGCGCAATTGAATTATGGCCCTTCTGAGCATTCCTTTAAGTCATGCACTTAAATGATTTGAACCTCGCCTGGTTTTCAGCTGCTGGTACATTTCCATCGTGTGAGTGTGACTTTAAACCCTATTACAGATTAATTTTATTCCATTTTTTTTTCACGAGCTCCTCGTGAAGCGCGTGCCGTGGGCCTTAGCATTTGGTCACTGGGATGAGGACGGTGTCCAAAAGCAGTTCTGTGTTACAACCTCTCTTCTATCCTTGACGAAGCCGCTGCAATTACTGGGACAGGACGTTACCCCGGTACCGCTCAGCACGGATCCTTTTCCAGCTCCGAATTTCTGCAGCTGTGGCATAGAAAATGCCTTTAAGTCAAAGCTGCGGTGCCTCACTGGGCCCTCGGATCCATCTGTGAGGATAGAGGACGAAGCAGAGAAGCTGCTGTCCCTCCCAACTGGTTGCACCAACTCCTTCCCTCAGCCAGCTCGTCCCCGTGCTCTCCGGGGTGTGCGGAGCTGCCTGGGTCAAGGAAGGTTTCAATGGGTGGGTTGGTGTTGCTCTGCCAGAACTGAATGTGGGGCTCAGGTAAATGAGGGTGAAGCAGCTGGTAGCCTTCCTGCTTAGGCCTTCTTGAGTCTTTTAAGAAAGATTTTCACTAACTCTCCTCCCAGGATTTAAGGAGAAACTGGCCCACAGGTGGAAAAATCCAACCCGCAGCGGCCTGGAGGGGGTGCGGGCGAGTCAGCGGGCGCTTGGAGTTTCCTCTGCCTTGTGCTCCTCGAGGAAAACAATCAGTTCCTTACGCTGTTAAAACACACATCATTCATCTCTAAAATAAATACATAAACTCAAGCAGGCGTGAAGTATTTCCAGTGCAGCAGAGCAAACTAAAGTACTTGACTCGTGGTGTCGTAACTCCAACGAGTCGCCGGTTTCCTGCGGCGTGAGGCGAGGCTGGAGGAGCTCGCGTGCCGCTTGCCAGAGCCGGCGCCTCCGCGGTTGTCTCTCCTGGCTTGTTTGTTTTCCTGGGTGGAAACAGCTCCGATAAACGAAAGCTCCTGGTTGAAAGAACTCTTATGTTGTGGCAGATAAACGCAGGATCTCCCGGCAGAGCTTTGTGTGGTGTAGACTTAAAAGAAAAGCAGTTGGTCTGGGTTGGTCTTTTCATGAGAGAATCTTAAACCTGGTACCTTAAACTGCCAATGGTAGGAGAAGGATGAGGGTGAGACAAGAAACCAAGCCCCAGCGTGCTGAAATATTGTCAAATTAAGCCTTTGGCCAGTCTAGGAACAGCTCTCTTAAACATAAACCACCTTTTTCTCCCTGTAAATTAACAGCTTAAAGAGAAAGGAGAAGAGTGACCGGATGGGAACGTAGGCTTGATGTGCTGGTACTGGTGGAAGAGCAAGAGGGCTGTGACTGCAGGAAGAAAGAGTCTTAAAATCTGGATAATAGTCCCATTTAGCAAGTTACCTTTAAATATCACAGCAAGAGCGAGCGGTAGGATGGAAAAAAACCCAAAACCAAACCAAGTTTAACTCGAAGGAGGTGACTTTGCTATAATTCAACATCCTCAGTTGTGCTTCCGCGATTTGGAGCAGCTCGAGATTCTGGTTGTTTCCTCAGCAGCTCGAGGTTCTGGTTGTTCCCTCGTGGATGATGCTTGAGAGCTGAGGAGACCGGAGGGATTTGCTTAAGCACAACCTGGTAACGCGAGGGCTTGACCTAAACTGAAGGGTTGGGATGTGTTCAGAGCTTAAATGTAAATCGGCCCGATTAGTTGTGCTCGAACGTCCCGCGCTGAAGGAACACTGAAACTGCAGAATCTGCTAATCTGCAAGGACGACGTTAACAGAATTCCACTGAAGCTCATCCTTCCTTCCGTAGGAGTTGTGGCACCTCGTGGGAAGGGGACGACGCGGAGCTCTAAACCCTGCGTTTTGTAATTCCAGGTGCCGCAGAAATTCCACCGAAGTTCGGCTGAGAAGGAGAAGCTGAGACTGCAAAGAGTAAGGGTTGGTTTTTTTTTTTTTTCCCCGCTGCGCTTTCGCGTCGGGTTGCGAGCGAAGCCCTTCGTGATCCATCTCAGGCCACTTAGGACTCCCTCTCTTCCTGCTTTTCCTCGCTGATGAATATGGAAGTGTCTTCATGCGTGCAGTTGAAGCGCTTGGCGCGTTCCGAAGCTTCTTAATGCGTGCGGAACGACGTGTGGGTGGCCTGCGCCGCCTTTCTGGGCGCTTTGATGAGAGATTAAGAAACTAAACACCGCTGACTGCTTGTCAAAAAGCTTTGGGGATTTCTTTTTTCCCTTCCTGAGAGGGTAGGTCCAGCCTAAGTGGGTAGAAGCGAGGGAAATCTTCAAGAGATTTCTAATTTAAGACCGGTTCTTGCTTCACCCTTCTCATCCTTTCCCCTTTTAAGCTGCAGGTTCCGTTCCTCGTTAATAACCGAGGCAAACGGGCCGCGGGGCTTACGGCTCGCTCGAGAAACCCTTGGATGACGCTGCTGAAAAAGCTCTGCTAGTCGGCAAACTCCGTGCCGTAACAAAACGCGGTCGTTCCGCTGCCCGTTCTGCTTTTGGGGCATAAAATCCAAAATAAAAAAGGGGCTGAGGGGCAGCGTGGAGCTCGTGAGTGAGCTTTGCCTGCTGGAAAACCGGGTGTTATTCTCACAGCAAGGGCTGCGCTTGCGAATTCTTATTGTGTTCCTCGGTAACTAGTTTCTAACATTGGCAGGGGAGCGTTGTGGGGGGTTTTTTTTATATATATATATATATAAAAATGTGGCTGAGCCTGCTCCCGAGACGCTCGCTTGTTCCAGCGCCCCAGATAGAAGTCCAGTCTGTTGTTTCCTTCCATTCTTTGCCCGCGTTAAAATAAAAAATAGCAGGAACGCGAGGGAGAGACGAGAACAGACGCTTTATTCTGCCCAAAATTCAACGGATCTGCCAATCCTGCTGGTAACTTCACGCCGTTTTCCAGAACACCCGGTAGATTATTTTATTTTTTTCTCCCCACCGATTGCCACGACGGTTCCAGCAATACTGTGAGTTGTTTTTTTTGCCGTTGGCACCATCTTGCATGTTGGTCGCCGCCTCCCGCAGTTATTTGTGCGCTGTGACACCGCTCAGCGAGTCTTGGCGCTGCCAATAAGAGACGTGAAATCCAGAAAACAAATACACAGTGAGAGTATTTGTGTGTCTGAGCCCTCGTTTCCCGGTAAAATCACCGATACCTACAACGTAGGGGAGGTACCTTCCTTTAATTTGTCTTTTTTGGGGGGAGCGTGCTGCCTTCCCTTCTCTCTCAGCGAGAATTTGAGTTATTTTGGGAAAAAATACCGCAAAGGGCAACACTTTCAATGTAATTTTATGTTTCTAGTGCCCCTTAAATAAACTTAGAGCGCCTGGTGTTGTCCAGTTATCTAACGTGGACTAAGGAGGGACAGGTTTTTTGCAAGCCCTTATAAATCAGGGGCACAAGAGGCTGAAGACGGGCGTTGCTGCCTGAAAAATCATCGTCAGAAAATCCACATGGGTTTATGATGCAAAAGGAGAGATCAAATCCTTGTTTTTTCAGATTGTGGTAGCCCTCCGGCGATGTAAAAGCATGAAAAATGAGCTCGTGCATCCCCAGAGGAGGTATTTTGAGAAACAAATGGAGATGTTATGTTTAAAAAAATAATAAATGCCTGTATAGTTTTGCATCGTGCTCCTGTGGCGATTAAGATGACTCTAACGGAAAGCGAGCACAATACAAAGCTTTCCTTGATGCTAAGAAAATGGACAAATTAGGGGAAAAAAAGTAGGAAAAAAGGGAAATTAGGAGAAAAAAGCAATTAATGCCTTTGGAGAATGAGCACGGGGTAGCTCAGCTGGCTGAGGTCGATGACCTCGTGTCATTAGTGATGCCGGGTGGGCGCAAGAACCTGCTGGGGTACCTCAGCTGAAGAAGTGAAGTCCTGCTCTGGCTCAGGTTTTTGCCTTGGCAGCTCTTGCTGTGCACAAAAAAAAAAAGAAAAAGTGACTCACTTGACGATTTGTTTCCAAACCAGGACCAGGAGCGCGCGGACAAGCTGCAGAAGTTGCAGGCGGAGAGGGAGGAGAAGGGCAGGCTGAAAGAAGAAGCGAAAGCGGCCAAAGAGCGAGCCAAGGAGGAGGCGAAGAAGAAGAAGGAAGAAGAGAAGGAGCTGAAAGAGAAGGAAAGGCGGGAAAAGAAAGAAAAAGAGGAGAAGGAAAAAGCTGAGAAGCTGCGAGTGAAGGAGGAGAAACGCAAGGAGAGGCAGGAAGCGTTGGAGTAAGTGGCTTGGTTGTCGGGGAATAGCGCAGAGAACCTTTCCATACCCACCTTACCTGTCCTTCCTGGAGGCTGTGCTGGCCCAACGGCGCCACTTCTTTGTCACTGGGTGTGTTTTAAGCGCTTGAAAGACTCTGTGTGGCAGCCCCCCGGTCTCAGCAGGACCTTTTGCTCACAGGCTGACCTGGGCTTCTGATTTGGAATGCCTGAAAAGAGCTGTCATGCTCCACTGAGTTTTCCCTTCGTGACCAGTCTTGCTTGTACTTTTGCAACTCCTTCATAATACCATAAGTGCACTCTCCTGGGGCAGAGGGAAACCTGAAGCAGCCTGGCCACTTTATGGCTAAAACAGGTCAATATTTGCTCTGGCAAGAGTGAAAAGAGTCTTCTGTACGCTTAACCAAGTAGGGTCCTTGGCTGAGTTCATAGATTTTCTTCTTGCCTGGCATGACGGGGTTTTAGTCAAGGTCTGGGGCTTCTCGTCTCTTCCTGGGTGCAAAGAAACACTTTGCAGCTTGTGACAATTAAAACGAACTTTGTATTAAAGGGCGAAGCTTGAGGAGAAGAGAAAGAAAGAAGAGGAGAAACGGTTAAGAGAGGAGGAGAAGGTAAATGCTTTCTCTAGCTGGTCCCTTCAGTTCTTTTGCGACGGGGACACGAGGCTGATGGGCTCCTGCGGCTCTCCCAGCAGCTGCCCCGCTGGGGAGGGAGCAGCCTGTCCGCTCTGACCTGGGGGCACAGGTTTGTTACTTTTGCATGTGTCAGTGTCTTTGCTTTTACCTGTTAAATGTCTTTCCTACGTTGGTTTTTTTTTGCTGCCTGTGAGTGACCTCTGTCCTTTGTCTTTGCTGTGACGCTGCAACCCTCGTAGGTGTGTTAGAGAGGACAATTAGTTTTCCGTTGAGTATCAGGAGCTGGTAAATGATGAAGATTTGCTTTATACCTCACCAGATTTGAGGCTGGGTCATGCATGAGCTCACTGAGAATTACGAGGCCTCGTCTCAACCTTTGTGTCTATAATTTTCATTTCAATTCTAATTTCAGCGTATTAATGCCCAGAAAGCAGAAATTACGAGGTTCTTCCAGAAACCAAAGACTCCACAAGCCCCGAAGGTGAGGTGTTGCTATTCCTGTGTTTTGTTGGTCTTTCACTAGTTGTCTTCTAGCAGAGACACCGATTTCCTCGTGATTTGTCCTTTAGAGCTTTTTAGGTGGACAAAGCGTTACTATTTCTTACTTCCTAATTTCAAAAAAGTAGAGGATTTGAAAAGAAGTCTGTGCAGAGCAGAGACTGCAAAAAAAAAAAGGTTGTAGCTGCTTTAGAAAAAAAGAAATAAATCTCAGCTCTGCCTTCTGCATTGGCTGTGAAGAGGTAGATTCCCTTGGGAAGATCTGCTGAAGTCTCAGATAGGAAGGGCTTAACCTAAATCTTCACTCAAACCCCAGCCCCTGGTGTTGAGGTTTGTTGTGTACCTTGAGTGCGTTGGTGCTGCGGTTTCTCAGGAGTTGAGACCTTAACGATCCTCACTTCGTATTTCAGATTCTTGCTGGCTCCTGTGGCAAGTTTGCTCCTTTCGAAATTAAGGAGAACATGGTCTTAGCTCCCCTCTCTCGTATCGCCCTGGATCCCCACTTCTTAGAGCAGCTGGACAAGCTCCTGCGCGCACAAAACAGCGACGTTTCTTTCTTGAGGGACCTGAAGTGTCGTAAACCACGTAAAACCGGCCCTACTTTTGTCAAAAACAGCACCGACGTAGTCAACAGGTTGGTCTGTGTTTTGGGGAGTTCCTTCCCTTTATGGGCTGAACTACGGGATGGTTTGGGGCTCGTCCGCTCTGTGTGCGAGTCGTTTCCCTCTTGGGGAGTCCCAAAAAGTTAACGTAGCAACGTCGAAGCCGTAGGGTTGTCGTTGAGGAGGGAGGTGGCCGTGTCCTCGCGTCGGGAGAGGCTGCTCTAATGACCTCGAGTCCTGAAGGTGGTCTCCTCTTTTCGCAGCGACGTGGTGGTAGTGGATAACTGCAAAACAGACGCTGTTCCCGAAAGGGGCCAGTTTGGTAGGATGAAACTCCTGCAGTTTTGTGAGAATCACCGCCCCGCGTACTGGGGCACGTGGAACAAGAAAACCACTGTGATCCGGCCCAGGAATCCGTGGTCGAAGGACAGCGTAAGCGCCTCGCGGGGAGCGTAGTTGGGTTCTTTTCTTTCTTTCTGCTCTTGAAGTGAATCTGTGGTTGGCCGAGTTCACCTGTCTTCTGGGATTTCTGATCCACTTGCGTGTCCCTTCTTGCCACCAAGTTTTGAAACCCTGAGTGGGCTCTGGCGTCCTGCCATTTCTGTAAATAACCTGAAAGCATGCTGGCATTTCTTCTAGAAACTCCTGGACTACGAAGTAGATAGTGATGAAGAGTGGGAAGAGGAAGAACCTGGAGAAAGTCTCTCCCATAGCGAAGGGGTAAGGATTCCGCGTGCTGAACGACAGCTTCCTGAACCAATTGCGCTTGCCGGTGTCATTTCTAATAAGCAGAGTTTATTTTTTAAGGATGATGAAGAGGAGGGAGAAGACGAAGATGATGACGACGGGTTTTTTGTACCCCATGGGTACTTATCTGAAGATGAAGGAGTCACAGAAGTAAGTGAACCGGCTGCCATCTCGGTTTCCAATTAATTGCCTAATAAATGTTGGCAGAGGAAGAAAGCGCGTGGTCTTGGCAGCGGCGTAACTCATCTCAGATCTGCACGGTTCAGGAGCAGACATCTGTAGCTCAGAGCAACAAGCTGACAAAGCTGGGTTGAAAAAGCTTTTGTTTTCCCCGCAACGGTTGTATCGAGTTCTTTCTCGCTTTGCGGCTTTAGGAGTGCGATCCGGAAAATCAGAAGGTTCGTCAAAAGCTGAAAGCAAAGGAGTGGGATGAGCTGCTGGCCAAGGGCAAGAGGTTCCACGTTCTACAGCCCCTGAAAATCGGCTGCGTCTGGGAGAGCGCGGGAAACGAGGGTGGCACGGACGCGGACTTAAGGGTTCTCCAGCAGTTTGCGGCGTGCGTCCTGGCTTCGCCCGTCGCCGAGGAAGAACAGCAGATCCAGAAATGTAGCAAAAAAAGAGCGAAAGATCAGCAAAGTAAGACCTTGAGAAGGTTTAAAGGGTTGTGCTTACGTCCTGTTGCGGCTCTGCAACAGGATTTTTGTGCTGAGCATCAGGTTCAGAATTGCTTGTTTATGACGGGTCTGAAATCCAAGGAATCTCTGAGTTCTTGGCGAGGGGTCTTCTGGCCTTGTGTCCAGTCCGCCCTGAGCTACGCTCTCCAGAAGCTCTCGCTTTAGATAAGCCAGGCAGTAAAGCCAGCCAGACTAGAGCAGGCTCAGACTTCGGAGCGCGCACTGGAAGTCACCTATTTATCGTTCGGGGAAGAGAGGATTTGATTTGCGTGACGGGTTTCAGTACCGAGTATCTGCTGTGCCTGATTAACAGGGCTGCGAATAACGGCTGTAAAAGCTAAAGCAGGGGTCGAAGCTTCTGTTATCAACGGGGGTGACTTTTCGACAGCAAATTTAGCTCCTGTTACAATCTGAAATTAATCTCGGCCTGCTTGAATTCTTTCTGGAGCTCGTGTGCCGATAGGTGATGTCAGCTTGGCTTTTCTTGACCTTTAAACTGTTCTTCCTCCCTGTTCATCGTTTCTCTTCCTGCAGTCCTCGGCCAGCTGCTGCCGCTGCTGCACGGCAACGTGAACGGCAGCAAAGTGATCATCCAGGAATTCCAGGAGTGCTGCCGGCAAGGACTGCTCGGCGACGTGAGCGCAGGCGCCAACTGCAGCGACGCGAGCCCCGCCAGCCCCCACGCCTCGCGGCCGCAGACGCCCATCGGTGAGGACAGCGGCGTCCCTTCCAAAGCCAGGCTAAAACGAATCATTTCTGAGAACTCTGTGTACGAGAAGAGACCCGAATATCGGATGTGCTGGTACGTCCACTCCGAGGTGCTGAAGAGTTTTCATCGAGAGCATCTCCCCGTCCCTTGTCAGTGGAACTACGTCACCCAAGTCCCTTCCTCGGGGAGGGAGGAGGGCGGCAGCGTGCCGGGCGCGGCCGTCCCGCAGACCACCCCCACGTGGGTCAAGAGGAAGCCCACCGGGAGCATGTCCATCACGAAATTCATGAAAAGGCCTCGGGATGCCGAACAGGTGAGTTCCTGTCGCGGCGTTCTGCCCCTCTAAGGAACGACGGGGATGGAGCCGCGTGTCTGCAGTAGATGAGCCCCCCAGCACGCCTCCTGGATCAGCCTGGATGAGCAGAGTCTAAATATTAAGCCACAGACCATCCCTCACACAAAAAGATGCTTTTTTTTTTGTGGGGAAAGGAGTCAAGTTCTGTGCCTCTACAGAAAAGGGTTTCTTTTGTGCCTCCCAAGCTTGGCCTGCATTCCGCTCGAAACGTTCTCCCGCTTTTCTGCTATTTGGCAGTGACTGCAGCCAAGCTGTGAATAGTTTCAGAGCGTCTGCTTGGCCTTGATTTTCCAGCTGTGTATCCTCTGTGTGCGGGTTTTTACGTGCTTGTGTGCGGCTGCCAGATGTGTAGCCGGGGCCGGTGACTTGCCGCGCTTTGCACGTGGGCTGATGAACTGTGGGTCCAAAGTGCTGCGGCTCAACCCGTAACAGCCTGTAAAGTCTCCGGCTTATCCTGTCGGACACAAAGCTGAATTTCAAGAGCTGGATTAAAACCAGAATAATTCCCAGGAACCAAAATGAGATGGGCTTTCGGAGGAGTTGCTACTCCAGCTCGTAAGCTTTGTTGTGGTCTTCCTGTTGCTCGCTTCTGCTTTTCAGGGCAACCACAGGGAATATTAAGGGCTTAATCATCCGAAAGGATGACCAAAAGGTGTGTGATCGGTGCTTTAGCTGTGTGATGCCCCATCTTGCATTTAAAACGTTGAGGCTTTAGGTCCTGAAGCTTCGTGTTATCGACCGGCTGCTTCCAAACCTCACAGGTAGGGCAGGCTTTGCGCTGTGAGGGGAATTATTCCTCATCCCTCTTGACGAGGGGCTGAGGAAAGAAGCCACAAACAAGGCTTTTTATGCTTTTTTCCTTCCCACTTTATTCCTGGTTTTGGCTTCTCTACTGAAAAAGCTCCGCATTCAAGTATTCGTAGGGATCAGAGACTTGAAGCTGCTCAGCCCCCAAACTCCATCTGCTAGGGTTTTGCTTTTTTTTTTTCTTACCTACTAAATAAAGGCAGAGATAAAAATCTCTGCTTGGCACCCACTGGAAATTTTGCTTATACCCAACTACTCGCGCAGAAACGGCGGAACAAAGGCTTTTAGTAAAATAATGTTGCTGGCCTGAATTCTTCAGAGCTCTTGAAAGCAGCTGACAGCTGCCCTGGTCAAAGCAGCTCGGAGCAGAGGTGTCAGAGCCCCGAAAGCTTTGGGTGCCTGATGTCTGCATCGGGGGTTGAGGCGCCGTCCTCGCTGTCGAGCGAGGTTGGAGCTCGGGGAGAGCCTCGGAGCGCCTGGTAGGTCGAGGCCGCCAGGCTGGCGTGGAAGTCGAGGTGCTCTTACATAATCTGTGGAGAGAGAACAACTCGGTGTCGAAGTGGGCAGCACCTGCGCGCGTGTGGGAGGGGAGTACTTAATCTGAGAAGTGTGACTTTAATGAAAGATGTAAAATTAAAATTTCTCCTGGAACAGCTTGTAGGGGGCGGGGACCGGGTTCTAGGTCTGAGATTTTTTTTTTTTCATTCCGCAGCTCCGCTTGAGGAGGGGGGGGAAAATAAACACCCCGAGACACTCGCAGCTGTTCAAAGCTGAGCAACTCCAGGTTGTGTCTCTCCTTGTATTCATTTTCTCGATTGAAAATGAGCAGTTGGTGCCGCTCCCGTGGCGGCAAATAGGTCACCAAGTGCCGAACTGTCACCCCTCCCTGCATAAAAGCTAATTGGCAAAGATGAGGAGGATTCGGGGGGAGGACACGCTTCAAACTTAACAAGCAAAAGTCATTTTCTGTCTCGAAGAAAGCATCCGAAAGAGTCAGCAGAGGGGGGAAGAGATTTCCCGTCCAAAAAACCAACAAAACTGAGTCAGTTTTCAATTAAGGCTCGAACTGACTTTTCGACGTGTGGGCTGCTCATCGCGTTGTGTAATAGCGAAACATCTCGGAGCAGAAACTTGGCGTGCTTCCTGCTCCCCGTGCCATTGCAGAGGAGGCCTTTTTATCAAAAGTTTATGTCTGGTAAAGCCCAGGGGCTGCTTGTTTTTCTTCCCTACGCATATGCCCGACCGATCAGCTCGGGCCGCGAGTCCGAAGCGTGAGGAGCGCTCGCCGTCGTCCTTTGTGGCGCTGCCTGGGCTTGGTCTGGCACATCAGCGGCTGATACCTTGTTTGGTTTTTTTTCTTTTCCTAAAGGCTGAAGCTGCAGAGATGGATGGATTTCAGGCAGACACCGAGGAAGACGAGGAAGACGATGACTGCATGATTGTGGATGTACAGCCAGGCAAAGGTGGGACGATAACTGGACAGCGGTCCCTCGCAGCCGCTTGCTCCTGTAAGGGAGAGCACGGCGAGTGGGGACAGTGTGGGGCGAAACCTGCTGCAGTTTTTCCACCACTTTTTCACCGAGCCTTGTGCTCTTTGTAGATGTTTTATTCTAGGTGCCTCTCTGCTTTTTAGCTTTTATTCTAGGCGCTTTTTTTTTTTTTAATGGTCTTCTCTAACCTGCTTTGGCCCTTTCTTCCCTCCTCCCTCCAGTCCACTAAATAGCACAAAGAGCTGTGAGTAGCGTTTGGCTGCCGGCGTTGCCTCTTTGTTTCCCCCCCCAGTAAGAGAAGTGAACGTTGGGGTCAGTGTCGGCAGCGCCGCTGACCGTTGGCAAACGCTACTGAGCAGGGCTGGTACTGGTGTGCTGAGCCCTTCCAGGACTGACAGGCTCTGGATCGTAACTCCCTTCTGCTGCCTTCTGGAAGTCGTAGGTGCGCGCTGAACTGTCAGAAGGCTGTAACATCAGATAACAACCAAGCTCGCAGACATTTGACAGGTGAGGGCTCTGATCACCACTTTGCTCTAGAATCCAAGCACTTGCTTATATTTGTGTCCCAGTTATCCCTCGGAGAAGCTCTTTCACAGAATCACAGAGTGTTAGAGGTTGGAAGGGACCTTAAAGATCATCCAGTCCAACCCCCTGCCAGAGCAGGATCACCTACAGCAGAGCGCACAGGAACGCGTCCAGGCGGGTTTTGAATGTCTCCAAAGAAGGAGATTCCACAACCTCCCTGGGCAGCCTGGGCCAGTGCTCCGTCACCCTCACAGTAAAAAAGTTTTTCCTCATATTTTTATGGAACCTCCTGTGTTCCAGCTTACATCCATTGCCCCTTGTCTTGTCAGTGGATGCCGCTGAAAAGAGCCTGGCTCCATCCTCCTGACACTCCCCCTTGATATATTTATAAACGTTAATGAGGTCACCCCTCAGCCTCCTCTTCTCCAAGCTGAACAGCCCCAGCTCCTTCAGCCTTTCCTCATAAGGGAGATGTTCCACTCCCTTCACCATCTTTGTGGCTCTACGCTGGACTCTCTCAAGCAGCTCCCTGTCCTTCTTGAACTGAGGGGCCCAGAACTGGACACAATATTCCAGATGCGGCCTCACCAGGGCAGAGCAGAGGGGCAGGAGGACCTCTCTTGACCTACTTGCTACTCCCCTTCTAATACACCCCAGGTGCTTTCAAAGCCCCGCTGCTGCGGCGGATCCTTTCAGGCTCCCGATTCGGAAACGGGACGAGGCTGTAGAGCGGCTCCTGTCACCTCTGCGAGGTTTTAACGATCTCGCGGATCAGTGACTGGACACCGACCGCACGACGCGCCTTCCGCTCCTCTAAACCGCTTTCAGAACCTCCCGAGTCCTTTCGTACCACTCAGGATCTTTCACTGTGCTACTGAAGGACGGGCAGTGGGGTTTTGTCTTGGGCAGCTCCTGGAGCTGTAAATTCCACAGCACGTTTGACCCTCTCCAGACCCCGCTGGCTTCTCCTTTCCATCTCAGCTGGTGCTATGTTCTTCCTCTCGCCTTCCAGAGCAGACAAGCTTGACAAAAAAGCTTGACAAGAAGCTTTGCATTTAATCTTGGAGCTGCTTTTGCTTATTAGGAGACGGCAGCGAGATGAAAGCTTTGCTTCAGGTTTGTAACCTCCCGTTCCGAGAAGGCGGGGACGCTGTTCCCTCCTTTGCCTTCCCCGGGCTCTGTTGACGTACGTGCAGCTGTATTTGTTTAACTCTGCCCGAGTCTAAAGCACTGAAAAGATGATGAAGATCCTTTGTACGGTCAAAGTAATTTTTATTCTGGGTCGATGTTAACCCAATATGAAATCTCGTTTTTAAATAGTATGGAAAAGGAGACTTGCAGTGGATATGGGTAGATGAGCTAAGAGGTAAAGCATCTAGCAGTCAAATTCTATTAGATTAATGAGGATGTTTAAAAACAAATTAAAAACAAACACAAACCCAACACATTTTCTACTTTGCAGGTTCTATGTTTGCCATTCCTGAAACAGCTTCAGAATCCAGTGGTACAAGAGCTGCTCGCCAGGACGCCAGCATGGTCAGCCCATCTAATAGAGTTTGAGACTTAAATGCCTACTAACTTCTCTCTGTACGTATGTAGAATGGGTTAGAAAATCTTAAAGCTTGTGTATCTTTGAACAAGATACTCGAAAGTATTCTGTATTTCTTGTAAAGAGAAGACAGCACTTTGTTCTGCTTCAGACCAGATGGAAGCTTGAAGTTTTAGATCTAGCTTTTAGCTTTAAAAAAAAAAAAAATACTGCATATTAATCTGTCCTTAATAAAGCATTATTGAAATTTTGATACTTCTTTGTAATGGAAGGTATCGTAAGTTATCTCTAAAAACTAGCGGAGGGATTTTGAAATAAGCTTATTGTGACGCCCCTGGGGGAATTACTCTGTTCATAATGTTGTATAGCATGGCCGTGGGTATAAATGATGTACAATTATATTTGAATTTATGCTCTCTCTATCATCCTGGTTGTGGTCTTCCTTGCTCCAGCGAACAGCAGCAGGGCTTCACCGTTGGGTAAGAAAAAAATGGTACCTTGTTTTGCCTGATTTGGGATAGGCCGGTATCAATTACGCGTCGGGGTAGATTATACGGCTTGTGAGTTGACGATTAGTTCCCTAAAATACTGGCTTCATCTCTCACCAGTGGGCAGCATAAATAGCTGCTGCCTCTCATCAGTCCCCTGGTCTGTGAACTGGAAAAGATGGGCACCAGTAGCGCCAGCGCCCAGCTCTGACTGGAGCTTATCCGCATTTCAAACCTCTCGATTCAAATGACGTTGAGCGGAAGTGAGGCTTTAAACATTTCATTTAATCAGCCTAAGTGTCATTTTGTCTCAAGATATTCTCTCCAATAGGAGTTACAGTGCACACAGAAGCAAAAGGAAAAGCTGAGTTCTCAGCCCAGCCCCATCCACTGGTCATCCAGCCTAGTCCCAGCACCTCATCCCTCCTCCAAGGGAGGAGAGTGGTGCTTCCTCATCCTCTGGGGAACACCTCAAGCAGTCACTGCTAGAACGTGGTTTTTAAAGCCATTCAGGGCGGTCCTGCACGGGTCTTACTGGGCAGCACTGCCTCGGCGTGTGGCCGCCGGCGTCGCGCGGGTGACCGCGGGGCCGGCGCGACGTGACAGGATCTAGACTCTCACTCTAGAGCTAAAACAGAGTCGTGTCTGAGATCACGTAGCTGGAAGCCCCAACAGCCTACGGGAAAGTGAGGGAACAGTCTAAAACCACCAGCACGGAATGCGCTCCCCTTTATTTCATGACAGAGTCTGGACTCTGGAGAGAAGTTCTGGTTTCAGGGCACTCGCTGGCTGCTCCTCTCCCACCGCCTGGATGTCGGCCATGACTGCTGCGTCCCAGGCCAGCGTCAGGAGGGCAGAGGGCACCTGGGACAGAAAAGGCAGAGGTTTGAAGCTAGAGTCGGGTTCTGCTTCGATATCATAACATGCTGCGTATGTTCACGGACCTGGAGAAACTCAGGAGCACTTCAACTAAAAAGGCCCAGCGTGGATTTCCGCAAGAAGCTGCTGAGGGGACACAGCGGGAGCCTTGTGCTAGAGCTGCACTCGCCTCGGTTGTCACCTTCCCTCTTTCCCCATGGTGGATGGTGACCCTCTGACAGAGCTGCTGGCAACTCCCGCAGCCCACATTTGCTGCAGGAGGTGGCTCCTTCCTGACACCCATCCTTGCCTTGAGCCAGAAGGCTTCAAAGCAGCTACTTTTCTGCTTGAGTTTGAAAACAAGGGGCCAGAGCAAACTCCTAGTTTGTGTCTACAAACTTCTTTACAGAGCAGCAGATGACTCCTGACAACCTGAAGACCCTGGTGGAAAGCCAGAAAGATACTGGCTTTCTACTTCTACTCACCAGCCCGCATTCATTGAAGGGCAAATTCTCATCAGTCAGTTTGAGACCTCCAGGTCCCAGGAGCTCAAAGGGCAGCCAGTCCTCTCTGAGCGCTTCCCTCACAAAGTTGTAGAGCACAGACACCGACTCTCGTGCATAAAAAGTCCCTGCCATGAGAAAACAAGGTGAGATATTCAAGAGAGAGTCTGGCATTTACCAAATCTAACCTTTTTTGTGGTAGGTTTCGTGGGGCTCACGTACTGACGCCGACTTTATGAACTACTTCAGTGACAGAAACAGCCCCGTTCAGCTGGGCAGTACAAAAGCAGAATCCCCAAAGGAAAATAGCACTTCAATTGCTGCAAGCCCCTGCCAGCCTGTAACAAAGAGCTGGGAAAGCCTGAAATGATTTCCAGAGCTCTCTTGCAAAATTTGAAGAGGATTGATACTGTTGCGTAGCCTGACACCGCCACAGGCCACCTCACGCTGGTTACTCTCACAAACCGAGCTAATGAGTCCGGCTTGCTCGCAGTAGCCTGGGAAGAGCGCGCTTTAATTAACAGCACCTTGAGATTCCTCCCTCTGCTCACCCCTGGCTTACGGTCACAGCCCTGTGCGGGCGGAGGGCTCGGAAATGGGAAGAGTTCTTAAGAGAAATGTTGCCCCTGCTCTGGTTTCCGTAGCTTTTATTCCACCCGCTGTGCTGAGCGCACCTCAAACCTGCTCAGTATTCGAGCTCTCACGCCACGAGCCTTCTCAGAAGCTTTTAGGAGCGTAGAAAGAAAGGATGAGAAGTTTTTTTTACCTTGGAGGATGTAGCCGTCGGGAAACCGGACTCGCAGCAGGGTGTAGTTGTACTTCCGCATTTCCCTTTGTTCCTCCTTCTCTCGCATGGCTCTTGTCCTCAGCATCGAAGCCTTTTCCACCGCTTCTGTCCTTTAGAGAGAAAGCAATTTTTAGCCTGAAGGAGAGGTACGAGGCTCCCAGCCGGCATCGCGTGCGCCCCAGGCAGTCGGGGCCCTCCTCCTCCTCCTCAGCTCATTCACCGGAGCCGCTGCTCTCGTTTGATCTCTTCTGCGGTGAGGTTGTAAAAGTCATTTGGCAGCTCGAACCGAGCGGCTTCGGGCGACGGTTTGAAGACGCAGAGCTGGCGATCCAGCTGGGCTCTCACAGGCTCGGCGCTTAAAAGCTGCTCTTTGTAGTCCTTGAAGTCTTCCAGCCTGGTCAGCATTTCTTCCTTCAGGACGTAGTACTCCTCTGTGGTCTCTACAACCAAAAGGACAGGATTTGAGCCTCCTGCTCTTTACGTGAGTAAGGTGGGAAATATAAGGGCGAAGGTCTGCAGAAAATGTAAAGCTTTAACAAGGGAACCGAGCGGCTGTTTCTGTTACAGCTGTGGAGGAACAGCCAGAACCCCTCCCCTGGGATGTCCCACCACCGCTCGAGCTCCCGACTCGTTTAATAGACTTAAATTTCTTGCCTTGTCCTGGAACAGGCAGTGTTTTTGTCTCAAACCCAACAGCCTGGAAAAAGCGGTGTATCCCTTCCAGGCAGCTTATCCTTTCCTGGAAGAAAAAGAAAGAATTTCGATGTAGTCTTCTCCACACAAGGTCTTTCCTAGGCAGAGCACCCACAGGAGCCTTGTTCTCACCTGAAACACTTTGTTCTGTAGTTTGATTTTTCGATATTTCTCCTCCTCTGGGTGGAGATAGATGTTATCCAAGTACCTGCAGAAAGAGGAATGAACTACGTGGATCAAAGCAGGAATTTCAGGACAAGAAAAGACTGACAGAGAGTATTTCTCACAGATAACAGAGCTAAGAAACCAAGGAAAGGTAAAATACATCAGTGTTCCTTGCCCAGGCCAGGCAGAAGATGGGGGTGGCAGCTCCCAAACCTCTTGGACTAGTGGACCAACGCTCAAAACTTCTCCGAGATGCCGACCTCATTTCAACCGACACTTAGGGTGGTTCAAGTGCTCAGCTTTGGTTTTCTTCTGAGCACAGCAAGAAAATCCCCCTGCCTGTTGGCCTCACAGGGAAGGGACAAGCTCCCCGCGTGCTCTGTCCTACAAACGCCGCCCGCTTACTTGGCCATGGTCTCCACGCCCGCTCGTACTTTCTCCCGGTCCTTATTGAAGGTGTGAATCTCCATGATGGAGGCAGCCACGGGGTCTACGGAGAAATACTGGGGGAGAAGGAGAGAAGCTGCTCAGGAGGGAGCTGATGCTGCTCTGCACAAAGGAAGAGGTGGGTTGGTCCTAGGAGAACCCCAACCGTGCTTGTTCCCCCCACGGTGGGATGGGGGAGAGAACTGGGAGGGTAAAAGCGTGGCAAAAATAACACAGCTGAAGAAAATTTCATGAAGCTCTGCATGCAAGCAACGGAATTTACTCACTACTTCCCCGTTTAGCTGTTTCCAAGGTGTAAGCAACACTTTTCATCACAAATCCAAACCACGCTGCTATGAAGAAAATTAACTCTGTCCCAGCCAAAACCAGTATAGGGCCAGAGTTCCCAGTCCTGGCACTTCCAGTAAGCCAAAAGGAGGGTGGTTGGGCAGGCTACGGGCTGAAAAGAGCTGCCCTTTGTGCAGTGGAGATTTCACAGGGAGAGGAACAGGAGGTTGGAGAGGTCACCGCTCGAGGGGGGACCGACACCGCAGACTGAGATGAAAGGAGCTGGGGAAGCTGCCTTAGGGGTGGGAGGGCACTTACCGACTGGATGGCTTCTCGGAGGTGCTTCTCCTTCTTGTCTTTCCTTACAACCACACCGGTCAACGGGCAAATGAAATAGACCCCTGAAACAGAGAGGGCGGCAGCCCCTTCCTTGGCTGGGGAGGCGAAGTCCTACGGGAGACAAAAGCAGGCGCCAGGCTCAACGCAGGACGGTTTTGTGGGTGGTTTTGTTTTTTTAAGTACCCCCGCAGGGGACAGAAGGGCGCTGATGAGGGGACAGCGGCATCTCTCGTACCTCTTCCTCTGCCGAGAGCCCCTTCTCGCTGGCAGCGGCCTCGGCCATCAGCTCCTTCCTCACTAGGAGAGATAAATCCAAGTTGCAGCGGCTCCGCAGATTTGAGACCCCACCTCATCGCCCTGGGGCACCCAGCCCCTGCCTGGGTGCCTCATCCTTGGCCTGACCCCCCCATTTCCACGACCCTCAGAAGCCCAGGACGCTCCGTGATGCCCTCGAGAGCTGCGCCCCGACCCGGGATCTCCCTCCCAGGCTCAGCTCAGAGCCGTGGCCACCCCACCAGGTGGCTGCCTGGCATCCCCCAGCGAGCCCATACCCTGGCTCTTGATGGCGTCCTGGGAGGAGGCCGCCTTGGCCTTGGGCTTCATCTCCATCCGGGCCAGCGCGGCCGCCGCCGCCATCTGCGCCTCATCCGTCGGTGCCTGCCGGGGCTTCGGAGCCGCCTCGGCCTTCGGCCTCTCCTTGGGGACCCTGGGCGGGACGGAGCAGGAAGAGCTCAGGGAGGAGACGGGGCCATACCGGGACGACGCTGGTTCTGCGACCGGCCGCTGGCACGTGACGGCAGTGACCCGCCCCGGTGCCCCCGGGGCAGGAGGCCGGGAACCGGCCGGGCCGGCCCGGCAGCAGCCCTGCCCGGGGAGTGTCCGCGGCCCGGGCACCCCGTCTCGGGCCCTGCGTCAGCCCCTGGCAGCCTCGCCCACCCCCCCTGCGCGGCACCGGGCGGCACCGGGCCCTCAGCGGCCGCGGGGCCCTGGGTACTGGCAGCGGGTACCGGCAGCGGCCGGGCATGGCGTCAGCGTCCGCCCCCTCTCCCCTCCCCCGCAGCTGCCCCGTACCGGGACGGCTCCGAGAGCTTCTGTCCGGGCCCCGCGGTCTTGAACTTCAGGTCGGCCTTGATCTCCTGGAAGAACTTGCGCATCGCGGCGGTACCGGCACCGGCCCGCGCGCCCCGCCCGCGCTTCCGCCCCGCCCACCCCGCCGCCGCCGGAAGGGGCGTGGCCAACGCCCTTCCCCCCCCCCCTAGCGCCGCTCTAGGCTCCCGCCGCTCTATGACCTTCGCGGTCCTCCAGGGCCCGAGGGGATAACGGGGGTGAGGGCGGGCGGGGCCCCGCCGCAGGGCCCGCACCCGCGGAACCGGGCCCGCACCCACGACCTCAGCCCTCCACACCCACCGGGCTCCTCCCGGCCTGCACCCACAGCCCCGGCTCTGCAGCCTCAGCCCCCCCCCCCCCGGTGCTCCCCCGCAGCCCCAGCGCGACCAAACCGGCCTGAAACGGGCCCGACCCGGCACCGCATCGACCCCACCCCCGGCGCTGGGCTGCAACCCGGGCTGGGCGGGCTCAAAACACCAGAAGATTTTCTGTTCTTTCTGCCCAGCACCCGCCATCGGCTGCCGGGTGCCCCCCGGCTCTGCAAAGCGGGTCTGAGTGCGGCCCAAAGCCGGGGGCGGGGGGGCGAACCCCCACCCACCCACCCAGTCTGCGGGCCAGGGGGGTTCCTGAGGTTTATTTCCACAAAGCAACTCGCGGGGACAGCCTCGCCTCCCCCCAGGGCCACGATAGTGGATAATTTCCCCCCCACGCTCCGAGCATGGTCTGTGTTTTGTACCCGCCGGCAACGGCAGCGCCAGCTTCGGCACCAGAGCGCTCACGTTTCCCCAACCACAGCAGCCTGGGTTGGAAACAGGTTTGAAAGGGCTGAGGAGCCGAGCAGGCTGTTGGCACCGTTTTGCTGCGGCTTAGCGGGACTGAGTTGGAGCGTTGAGGCGAAGGTGAGCGAGGTGGGTCCCGCAGGTGGTCCCGTCCTCGCCCTCTTCCCACCCACCCCGAACCCGCCGGCACGACCCGTCGGCCCCAGGGGAGCCCCCGACTTGGGCAACTGGTGGATGGAGCCGCATCCCCGGGCTGGGGGTGGGCCCTCACTACAGCCCGACCCCACAGGCCTGACCCACACCCTATAGCCCTGGTGCCACCCTACGGCCCCTCCTGTCCTTGCCTTAGAGCCCTGTCCTCTCCCTACAGCCCTGTCCCTCTCCCTACAGCCCTGTCCCCTCCCTACAGCCCTGTCCTCTCCCTACAGCCCTGTCCCTCACCCTATAGCCCTGTCCCTCTCCCTACAGCCCTGTCCTCTCCCTACAGCCCTGTCCCTCACCCTACAGCCCTGTCCCTCACCCTACAGCCCTGTCCCTCACCCTACAGCCCTGTCCCTCACCCTACAGCCCTGTCCCTCACCCTATAGCCCTGTCCCTCTCCCTATAGCCCTGTCCCTCACCCTATAGCCCTGTCCCTCACCCTACAGCCCTGTCCCTCACCCTACAGCCCTGTCCCTCTCCCTACAGCCCTGTCCCTCTCCCTACAGCCCTGTCCCCTCCCTACAGCCCTGTCCCCTCCCTATAGCCCTGTCCTCTCCCTACAGCCCTGTCCCTCACCCTATAGCCCTGTCCCTCACCCTATAGCCCTGTCCCTCTCCCTATAGCCCTGTCCTCTCCCTACAGCTCTGTCCTCTCCCTACAGCTCTGTCCCTCTCCCTACAGCCCTGTCCCTCTCCCTACAGCCCTGTCCCTCTCCCTATAGCCCTGTCCCTCACCCTATAGCCCTGTCCCTCACCCTATAGCCCTGTCCCTCACCCTACAGCCCTGTCCCTCACCCTATAGCCCTGTCCCTCACCCTACAGCCCTGTCCCTCTCCCTACAGCCCTGTCCCTCTCCCTACAGCCCTGTCCCCTCCCTACAGCCCTGTCCCCTCCCTATAGCCCTGTCCTCTCCCTACAGCCCTGTCCCCTCCCTACAGCCCTGTCCTCACCCTACAGCCCTGTCCCTCACCCTATAGCCCTGTCCCTCTCCCTACAGCCCTGTCCCTCACCCTATAGCCCTGTCCCTCTCCCTATAGCCCTGTCCTCTCCCTACAGCTCTGTCCTCTCCCTATAGCCCTGTCCCTCACCCTATAGCCCTGTCCCTCTCCCTACAGCCCTGTCCTTCTCCCTACAGCCCTGTCCCCTCCCTACAGCCCTGTCCTCTCCCTATAGTCCTGTCCCTCACCCTATAGCCCTGTCCCTCACCCTACAGCCCTGTCCCTCTCCCTATAGCCCTGTCCCTCTCCCTACAGCCCTGTCCTTCTCCCTACAGCCCCGTCCCTCTCCCTACAGCCCCCTCCCCACCCTGTAGGCCTGTCCTCACCCCATCCTTCTCGCCCCCCCGCCATCGCCCCGGCCCCCGGCCCTGCCCCCCCCACTCCCCTCCCCCGCCCCCTCTGGCCCCTCCCCTCATCCCCCCGCCTCGGCGCCCACTGCCGCGGGGCGGCCCAATCCCGTTATCCCGCCGTGCCCTCTCTCCTCTCCCATTGGCGGAGGCGGCGGAGCGACGCGATGCCGAACCAACGGGCGGGCCCGGTGGCGGGACGGCGGGCGGGACATCCTGCGGGCCGGGCCCTCCCCGCCCCGCCGCCCGGTGCTGCCCGCGGCCTGGGCCTCCGCCGCCGCCCCGCCCGCGGCCGCCATGCCGCACAGCTTCAAGCCCGGCGACCTCGTCTTCGCCAAGATGAAGGGGTACCCGCACTGGCCGGCCCGGGTGAGAGCGCGGCGCCGCGGCAGAGCCGGGGAGGGGGCGGGACGCGCAGCGGGGCCGGGGCGGGGAGGCCTGGGCCGGGCCGGAGGTCCCGTCCCGGAGATCCCGTCCCGGAATGGGGGGGGGCGGGTACCGGGATGGAGGGGCCATCCCGGGGTGGGGACGCGTACCGGCTGCCGTCCCGGGGCGAAGGGCCTGTGCCGGGATGGAGATGCCATAACGGTTCCCGCACCGGGGGCGGGCCCGGTACCAGGATCGGGGCTGCGGTACCGGCACCCGTCCTGGGGCGGGGGCCTGGCAGCGGCCTGAGGGACTTGTACCAGCACCGCACTGGGATGGGGATCCCATAACGGCACCATCCGGGGGTGGAGCACCCACACCGGGACGGGCACCTGCCCTGGGATGCGGACCCGGTGCTGGCATGAGGGACCCGTGCCGGTACCGGTGCTGGGCTGCAGATCCCATAACGGCACCCGTTGCACGGTGGAGACCTGCTCCCGGCGTGGGGTGGGGACTCAGTACCGCCACGGGGCGTCCCGTCCGGGGATGGGGAACCCGTATCGGTGTCAGTGCTGGAGCGGAGAGTCCCATCCCAGCACCTGTACTGGGTTGGGATGCCCTATACTGGGACGGGAGCTCTCTTACCAGTTTCTGTACTGGGATGGGTACCCAGCACAAGGACAGTGTGTCCCGTACTGGGATGGGAGGTCCCATTCCAGCACCCCTACTGGGATGGGGACCCGGTATGGGAATGGGGTGCCCTGTACTGGAAGAGAGGACCCCATGTTGGCACTGGTGCTGGGATGAGAGCCCAGTACTGGGATGGGGATCCTGTACGGGCACCCACGCTGGATTGGGAGCCCGGTATTGGGAAGGAGCCCTGCACTGGGATGGAGGGGTCCCACCCATCACTCGTACGGGCACTGGAGGTTGATCCTGGGAGGGTGCTGGCACTTGCACCAGGGTGGAAAAACCCAGACCCGGAGGGGAGGCCGGGACTGGCGTGGGGGTCCCGTGCTGGTAGCTGTACTGGGAGGGGCTTCAGCACCAGGCTGGCACCCACACCGAGGGAGGGGGGCAGGGGGTCCTACACTGGTGCCCGTACCTGGCAAGGGATGGGGGAGACCTAGGGGACCCCTCATCTGCACCCAGGGGACATTCTGATCCCCTCAAGGTCTCTAATCAGGGCCTCAGCCCTGCCTCACCGCCGGGACCCCCAGCTTGGGGACCCTCTCTCCTTCTGGGGTGACCCCCCCCCATCCCCGTCTGCACAGACACGCCCTGCATCGCACCCGGGGACCCCATGGGGGTGTCCCCCTGCCCCAGCATCCCAGAGGACACCTGCCTTTCATCTTCCATTCTCATCCTCCCACTGCCCAGCAGAGCCCTGACCCCCGGCGACTCCCCTTCCCCTTCCCAGCTCCCCACCGGGGAGTCACCCACTCTCTGTCCCTTACTGGGAGGGGACAGAGCTGGGGTCTGGGGCTCTGTCCCCTGTTGGGGACACGCTCTGGGGACAGCGCCTGGCTGTGACGCGTGGCGGAGGGGGAGCTGCTGCTGTGTGCTGGCGAGATGCAAGGTCGGGGGGTGCTGGTGCAGTTTGGGGGGCACGAACGGGGCGATGGAGCATGTGTGGTGGGGGACGCCCCGTCCCGCCAGCCGGGTGACAGCGTTGTGCCGTCGTGGTGCCTGGAGGAGCCAGCATAGGAGAGCGCGAGGTGGCTTGGGGGGGCTTGGACTTGGTCTGCGGTGGTCCCCGGTGGCAGCCGAGGGCGAGGCGGGTTCATTCTCTGAAGGCGTCCGATGGGAAGAGCCTGGCAGGTGGAAACCGTGTGGGATGAGGGCCGGCAGGTCCCAGGGAGGCTCAGGGTTGCCGGAGACGACGCTGCTTGGCCGCACCACGCCGCCGTGAGATCTAGGATGCTGCCGTGGCGCCGAGAGGACTCGGTCCTTCCAGGAGAGCCCTCGCGCTGCCGGCGTCTGCAGCCCCTCCTGCTTATAGCTTGCTTTGCTCTTTTGGGGAAAGCTCCCACCCTGCTTGCCTCGAAGACCTCCCCGGCACACGGGGCAGCACCCCGAGGCTCCTGCCCCAGCCCGGACCACGCGGAGCGGACAGACGGGCGCTGGGAAGAAGACGGGGCAGCCCACACGTCCCGCTGCCAGCGGGGCTTTTCCTGCGGCCGGTCTCCAGCCAGGAAGGACCCTCAGGCCCACCCCGTTGGAGCAATCACCCCCTCCCACGCCCCGGGGCTGGAGGGGGCTTCCCTTGGGCATCCCCCCGAGCTCTAGCCGTAGAGCAGCCATGCCGGATCCCTTCTGTCGCTCTTCTAGAGATCCCGCTGGGCCGTGACGCCGCTGTGGGACTCTTGTGCGTAGCAAAGTCCCTGCCCGGGTGCTTTCTTGCCGTGCTTGCCTCCAGGCGGGTGCGGGTGCCGGAGGCCGACGCCGCTAGCCGGGGCTGACATGCCTCGCGGAGGACGTGCTCAAGCCGCTCTCTCTGACCACCTCCTGCTTTGGGTTTCCTTTCAGATCGATGACATCGCGGACGGCGCCGTGAAACCCCCACCGAACAAGTACCCCATCTTCTTCTTCGGCACCCACGAGACGTAAGCGCTGCCTCGCTCCCCTCTCTGGGCTTTTGCCCCGCTGGCTCTGCTCCGGGCTCACCTCTGCTTTGTTTCTCTCCAGCGCCTTCTTGGGCCCTAAAGATCTCTTCCCCTATGAAAAATATAAAGACAAATATGGGAAACCAAACAAGAGAAAAGGCTTCAACGAGGGATTGTGGGAAATCCAGAACAACCCTCACGCCAGTTACAGTGCCCCTCCGGTGAGTGGGGGCCTCACGTGGCGGGGGGGCAGCGAGGACCCGGCCCACCGGCCCCTCCACCTCTCCTTTCCCTCTGAGTCGCTCTCCTCCTTTTTCTGCTTCTCGTTGCCACGGTGCCTACGCGCTTCCGGCTCAACGATCAGCTTTTGCAGGGTTGAAGTAGCTTCCTTTCCCTGCCCTCTCCTTTTCTGAGGGAGCCAGCTCTCCTCCTCCTCTGGAGGAAGACGCCTTTGCCCCATCCTCGAAATGCGACCGGGGACGTGCTTTGTGCCGCTTGCCCAAACCCAGAGAGGATTTCATTGTCAGAGCGACATCTTGAGGCTTGCTTGTCCCCGGACCCAGACCTGTGCGTGGACTGTTGGGCAGCCCCCATCCCTCTTCATCCATTTCTGAGGTCCTGAGCCGAAAAAAAGAATGCTGGGCTGCTCCTTCAGCGGGCTTCAGGGCAGGCCGGGAAGTGGCTCTTTGCTGTCGGTTGCTTGCGTGGGCATTTTGTAACCGTAATTGTGTGATACAATTTATTGCATAGCGATCTTCAAAGGAGGCGTCCAAAGCAGCTTCATAGGCAGTTGGTCTGAAGAGGCAGAGGAAGGTTTTGAAGGTGAGCTACAAGGATGAGGTGGTCTGGAGGTCCCAGGCTCAGGGAATGAGCCCCCTCAGCCGCGCGACTGCCGGTGCAGGAGAGAGGATGTGGTTTGAGTAGCTGTGGGAGGTGGTTGGACCCCGGACCGTAGGTGGTAGGGGTAAGGTGAGACCACGGAGGTGCTTGAAAACCTGGAGAAGAACTTCAGCTTGTTGGGCGGGAGGTTGATGATGGTGAGGGAGGCAGCACCCCTTGTGTCTGGGGACTCCACTGTGACCTCCCGGCAGGAATAAGAAACCTGTTAGTGAAGGACCTGCTGTGACTGAGGTGACACCAACAGCCCCAGCAAGGCTGAGGGTTCACCAACGCCGACTGTATCTCGCGGCCTGGAGGAGCAGAAGAGCCTGAAGTAAAGGTCTTTTTTGATTTTGAGACCTAAATGAAGCAAGGTGCCAGGAACAGTCAAGGACGAAAAGTTTCCCAGCAGGAAGGCTCCAGCACTGGAAGAATCCCAGCTCTAGAAAACCCCTTAGATGGGATGTCCTTGCCTGAGGAACCTCATGACAGGCTGGTGAGAAACCAGGAGACCTTCCCTACGTGGGAGTGAGGGAACAGGACTCAGGACGTCCCAACCAGGAAGAGCGGTGGCCGCCAGACTGGACTCCTCGTGCGGACCTTTCTGCCGGGGAAGGTGGTTGAAGTGCTGTGGGATGAAGCCATCTGAGAAGGAAGAGGCCTGACCCAAGTTGAGGGCTGGTGGGCAGCCCTCTGGAGGAGAACGGCCACTCCCGGGAGCTGGAGGAGAGGCTGAACTGAACCCCCCAGCTCCGCTTGTCTGGCGCCGTTAGGGCAGAGGAGGGCTGGGGTCCTCTCACCCGGGTCTGAGCTTCTCCAGGGGTCTTTGGCAGAGTGCGAGGACTGGAGGGTTTGGGGTTTGGGGCGGCAGCAGCGGGTGGAAGCCGAGCTGGGAGATTTAGAGGAAGGTGTTGCTGGTGGTCTCAAGCTGAGGGGCCTTGGGAACGGAGTGGAGGGGAGTTAGAAGGGGATCGACTGAGTGTTCGTGTTGTCTGCCCCACGCTCCTCTGCTCAGCGCTGCAGTCCATCGCTTGTCACCCTTTTGTGCCCCTTCTCCTCTCCCCCCACCGCACGCCGCAGGCCCCTCGGGGTGATAACGTGACTCTCCTCCCCTTTGTCTTTAGCCTGCAAGCTCCTCGGACAGCGACATCCCCGAGAACGACCCGATGGGGGGAAGCGATGCGGGTGACGATGAGGAGGACGCCGCCATGGCTGCGGTGGCCACGGAGAAAATGGAAAGCGAGGAGGACTCAGATCGAGGCAGCGACCACAGCGGGCTCAAGCGAAAATCTCTGGCGATGAAAGTGAGTGTGGGCTGAGGGGGTTGCTTGCAGCGAGGATGACGGGGTGTTGGAGTCAGGAGGACACGGTCGTTGGGTCCAGCAGGCAGCATGTCAAACCCTCTGTGGCTGGAGGTGGTGAATAAATCAACTCCCTCTGGATTCTCCACTGGGAAACGGGGTTCAGTGTGTGTTTGGAGGGGCTCACAGCTGCCTCATGTTGCCTGTGCGATGGTGGGGTGGCCGAGTCCTGGCATGGTTTGAAGCCAGGAGCTGCACGGCTCTTCTGAGGGCACACGGCTGCCCTTGTAGGGCCGGTCAGGGAGAGTCGGGCAAAGTCCCTTCCCAGCGCGCGTTGGCTTTCTGTTGTGGGTGCAGGGGGAGTGGGCTTCCCTCATGTGGTTCCTTCTCTCGTGCCAGATGCCGGTGGCAAAACGACCTCGGAAGTCCTCCAGTGACTTGGATCAGGGCAGCCCCTCCCTGACAGAAGAAGAGAACTCGGAAACATCTTCTGAGTCGGAAAAAAACAGTGACCAGGTGAGAGGGGTTTGGGATATGCTTGTAGGAGGCTGGCAGGGCGTTTGGGAAAGGGGTAGAGGAGGAACCTCGCCGTTTTGGGGCTTGAGGGAGCCTGCCTGGCTTCTGAAACCATCGTGAGACTGTTCCCCATTTCTCATACCTGTGTTTTCCTCCAGGATTTCACTCCTGAGAAGAAGCCAGTGGCCCGGGCTCCCCGGAGGATGCCACCGGCAGGGAGGAAGAAGAAGGTAAAAGAGCCCTGCTCTGCAGTGCAGCGGGAGGGAAGCTGGAGAGGAGTCTGGGCTCTGTGCTGCCCAGAGCAGGGAGCAGGGGGCAGTGGGGCTCTGCCCCGGGCTGGACGTGGGTTCAGCTCTAGTTGGGACCTCCCTGACACCTCAGTGACCCGGTTGGGCCCCGTGGTGCTGCGGTTCGGGGCACACTGCTGAACCACTGCCCCCTCCATGGTCCAACCCCGCTCTGTGCCTGCAGAAAGTGGAGTCCGGCTCCGACTCGGACTCCAAAGCGGATTCGGATTTGGAAATGGGAAATGCAGCTGTGGACATGACCAAGTCAGACTCCAACTCCGATTCAGACTCGGATGTGTCAGTGAAGAAGACTCCACGGGGCAGGAAGCCAGGTAACACCAAGAAAGCTGCTTCTGCCCCCGCTGGGCCACTCCTGGTTTCCACATGTGAGGGTGGGGGCTCCTGAGGCTCTGGGGTCTCCTGTTGTGGACACCACCCAGCCCATATCTGAACAGCCCTCTGCCCACCCCCTGTTTGGGGCTGTTTTAACAGAGGGACAGCCAGGGCTCCTGCTGAACATCTCCGTTGTCTTGCAGCTGAGAAACCCCCTCCCAAGCCCCGTGGCAGGAAACCGAAACCCGAGCGTGTCCCGACCAGCTCCAGCAGCGACAGGTGAGGTCAGCTGGGATGCTGTCACGCTCAGGGCTGGGCTGGAGGGTCACCCTCCTCCCCTCCGAACAGGGGGTCCGAGCGTGCTCCGCCCTTTGCAGCGACAGCGACAGCGACGTGGATCGCATCAGCGAGTGGAAGAGGCGAGATGAAGAACGACGGCGGGAGCTGGAGGAGAAGAGGAAGAGGGAGCAGGAGGAGGAGATTCGTCGGCTCCGAGAGCAGGAGAAGGAGGAGAAGGAGAAGAGGAAGGAGAAAGCAGAGAAGGGTGAAGAGGCGCACTCGGACTCGGACAGCAGCGCGGAGGATGAAGTGGCCAAAAAGGGACGGAAAGGCCGGGCCAAGGCCCCATCGTCCTCAGACTCTGAACTGGAGCCAGAGAAAGAGGTGAGTACAGAGCCATGGGGAGCTGGGGACAAACATCCAGCCCGTCACCTCCCCGACAGGTCAGCAGGGACCTCGGGGAGCAGCAGCAAGCTGTTTTGGTGTTGTGTTGAGCTCCTTTGACATACCAGGCTATTTCCTTTTGGAGCAGCACAGAGCCTGAGTCCTTATGTTTTGATCTGGTGCAGGCAACGGCCCCGCACCCAAACCGCCCCGCAGCAGCAGCGCAATAGGTGCCGGCATTGCCGGATCGTGCTCGGCCACGGTCGTGGCACCATCTCCCTCCCGAAGCCGGGAGGGCTCTGCCGCTCTCGCCTGCATTGTTCTCTCCTCCAAGGTAAAGAAGCCAGCGAAGAAGCAGCCCTCGGAGTTGTCAAGGAAACCAAATCAGAAGGAGAAGAGGGGCCGAGCAGAGGAGAAACCACGGAACAAGTCAGCATCTCCTCTCCCTGCATCGATGCTTTCCTTTGGGGACGGGGCCATTCCTGTGGTGCTGCCCAGACCTCCCCAGCTGCTCCCCTGGGGTGGGGATGGAGTCCCGTGGAGGGGCCCGGGTTCTTATCTCCCTTCCTGTCTCCCAGAGCTGAAGAGAGGTGTTGGGGGGCAGCAGGCTGAGTTTCTCTAGTGGTTTCCATCTGGCAGGGGAAGATCCTCGGCGCGTTGCTTCGGGGCTTTGCTTTTCTGTGATCCCGGGGAGCTGGGGTGTGCAGGAGCTTCTGTCCTGGGGTTCCTGCCCGCGAGCTGGAAGACGTGTGTGACAGCACGGGGGGACCGTGGCCGGGCTCTGCTGCACCGTCGGGATGCGCTGACCTGTGCCATCACCCTTCTTGTCAGCCCAGTGGCAAGCAGGGGGTTTCACCTGGACGGTCTCACCTCTTCCCTTTGCCTCCCACAGACCTTTGAAAGTGGAACAACGAGGCCGGAAGAAATCCGACCTGATCCCTGAAAGGAGGGTGGAGAAGAAAAAGGGTGAGAGAGCTTGCCATCACAGGGGGGAGGAAGGGGAGAGAAGGGATCCAGGGTGGAAAGTACTTAGAGGGTGTGGAGGAACAGTGAGCTTCTCTGTGTCGCCTCCCCAACCCGTCTTCTTCGGAGAGGCCCCTGGGGCTGTGTTTGACCCTGGAGATGCAAGAGGCAACTGGGGAGAGGTCCCAGGCTCCGGGCAATGCTCCTCTCCAGTGGCCTCATGCCTCGGCCTGTCTTTCTTGCTTCTCCAGAGCCCACAGTGGAAGAGAAGCTTCAGAAACTTCACAGTGAGATCAAATTTGCCCTGAAGGTGGATAACCCGGTGAGTGCCCGTGCGTGCGCGTCTGGCCTGGGAGGTCCCAGCTCCTTGTGTCCTTGGCCACCACTTGAGCCTTACGCAGGGGTGCTCAGCCTCCTCTCGCCTTTCTGGAGTCTGGGTGGCACTGAGTGTCTCAGGTGCCCACCGGGAGACTTCCAGGCAGCTTCTGATCTTGGTGCCATCCTTGCAGGACATCAAGCGGTGTCTGAATGCACTAGAGGAGCTGGGCACGCTCCAGGTCACCTCTCACATCCTCCAGAAGCACACCGACGTGGTGGCTACGCTGAAAAAGGTAGGGCAGAGGGGCCGAGTCCTTCCCTGGGGGCAGCGAGGAGCCTTCTTGGGCCACCCCAGCTCTGAGGACGTCCCTCCTCCCTCTTTCTGGTGCAGATCCGTCGCTACAAAGCCAACAAGGACGTGATGGAGAAAGCTGCTGAAGTCTACACCCGCTTGAAGTCGCGTGTCCTGGGACCAAAGATGGAGGCGATCCAGAAAGCCAACAAAGCTGGGCCTGAGAAGGACAAGGGGGAGGCAGAGAAGGGCCAGGAGAAGCTGTCGGGAGGGGAGACACGGAATGAGAAGGGCGAAGAGGAGACAAATGCTGGTAAAACTCACTGCACGGCTCGGGGCGAGTCCCTGCTCTGTCCCCGCACGTAGCGATCGCGAGGCCCTTCTCAGAGCGTGGGGACGTGGATGGGGACACAGCACATCCTGCTGAGGACACGGGCAGGGCTGGCAGAGGGGGTTGGCAGGCATACGTGGCACCTCCAGGCCCTCGTTTGCTGGAGTGCCAAGGGTGGGAGAGGACAGCGTATCAAAGGCTCGCGGCACTGGGAGCAGAGGGCAAAGCCCGACGCCCACGCCCCGGCTTTGGGTGCCTCTGGGCTGATTTTTGGGCCAGGACGGCTCCTCGCTGCCAGCTTGAGCTCTGCTCCAAGGCACCGGGGAGTCGGAGGAATGTGGAGACGCCCTTGGACGTGGGCTCAGGCCCTTGAGCAGCAGCTGGTGACCGGGATCTTCCACCCTCGTAGCCATGTCCTTGCCTGGGAATGTCCTGATGATGCTGCAAGAGCCTTCCCGGGGGAGCCAATGGGGAAAATCTGCTCCGATGCCTCCCTCTGGGCTTGGGGATGGAGGCTTTGGGGCCCTTCTCACATTTATTGGGGTCAGGCTGGGGTCCCCTCAGGCTCAGCTGGGTCTCCCTTGCCTGAATGGGGACACCCTGTGGCCTTGGGTCCTCAGTTTGCCCACGGGTCAGGATGGATGAGGTCCACCGTGGCGACACATGCGGGTCTGAGCTTCTCTTTTCCTTTTAGACTTGTCGGGTCCTGTGAATGGCGAATCCCTGTCCCAAAAAGCAGAAGGAACAGACGAGAAGGACAAAAGCCAAGGGCCGGGAGCCGGAGAGTCAGAGGCGTCCACCGAGGAGCCCCACAACAAGTGAGTTCCTGGGGACTCGGCAGCTCCCCTCGATCCGATGCGCATCCGAGCTTTGGGGGCGTCTCGTGGATGATTTGGGGGTGTCTCGTGGGTCGCGTTGGGCTTTCCCCAGGTTGGGAAGGAGCAGGAGAGGGGCTGCCCTGGGCCAGGGAAGGCAGAGGCACGGGGGAGCCGCTTGCTAAGATGCTTGTGCTCTCCCCCCAGCAGCATGCAGGACTATCCCAAGGCCGAGAGGGCTCGCGGAGAGTCCGAGGCTGTGGATGATGCAGAGGAAAGCTGAGGATGCGGCTCCGGCCCGGAGGAGGAGGAGGAGGAGGAGGCAGCAGCAGGGCTGCGAAGAGAGAGCAGCCTCTGCCTCGTCCCCTGCTTGAGTTACTTCACTAAGTCACACCGTAGCTGTGTCCTAGGTCTTGTCCTGTGCCCCCCGCCCCGCGAAAGCACCGACCGCGGCGGGGGCTGTGCTGGTTGTCTGTATTTGTCCCCTCTCTCTCTTTTTTTTTTTTTTTTAATTTTTGTTTCGTTTTGGGTTTTTTTTTGTTGTTTTGGTTTCCCCTCCTACCTTAATTTCTTGTGATCTCAACCGACATGAAATGAATATAAAGGGTTTTTTTAATGAAAAACACAAGGAGCCCCAGTGTCTGTTTCTTGAGGCATCGCTGACTGTGACGAGGAGGGAGGGAGGCAAGAGCATCCCCCGCCCTGTGGCAGGTCCCCCCTTCCCTCCGGCCCCAGCCCACCCTACAAGCCAGGACCAGGCACCCATGGGTGTCCCTGTCCCAAACCAGCCTGTTTTCTGCTTGATTTTTTTAGCCATGGGGGCTTCTCTGAACTGCTTCAAGCCCCTTTCCCCACCACGGAGCTGGGTCCCTCTGCTCCAGGGGAGGCAGCAGGGCTGGGCACCAGCTTTTGGGTTTAAAAAAGAGTAAAAAAAAAAAAAATTTAAAAAATCGTGTATTCTCTCCTAACTCACCCAGGGAGGGACTGAACCGTGGCAGCATCCTGCCTTGTGCTGGGCGGCATCTTTGGCCGTTTGTCCCTCTGCTCTTTTGCAAAAATCTGGAGTTTGTTTTCATTTTTTTCTTTTTTTTTTTGTTGCTACGTGTGAAATAAAGCCGTTCCCAGCTCAACCAGCCGCTGCGTCCTTGAGTCCTGTTTGTGCCAGGGCAGAGGGAAGACGCTCCCATCCTGCTCTTGCCGTAACTCTGCCCTGGGGAGAGGCAGTTTGGTTTTAGTGGGTTTTTTTTGTGCTTTGTGTTGTTTTTTTTTTTCGTTTTTTTTTTCCAGGGCTGATTTCATACTCTGGCTCGAAGTAAACAAAACCCAAATAAACACCCCTCCAGCCCAAAAATAATCCCTGCGTGCCTCTTGCCCGACTGTGGGGAAGCAGGAGGAAGAGAGATGGGGTGAGATGGGGGCTGGGGGGGGGGGTGCTCAGTCCCATTTTTGGGCAACCAAGTTACGCCCCCCAGGACGTGTTGCCATGAGCCAGGAGGGGCTGGCTAAGCCCTGCACTGGCCCAGCAAGGGGCTCACGTAAGCCCCCCCACCCCAGGACCTCACCCAGGGTCGGGGAGGGGTATTTAAAGGCAGAAAGGAGCCCCCCCCTTGATCACAGATGGCAGCACTGGGAAGGAGGGGGCACAGAATAAATGTCAAGAGACGGACACAACCGTGAACAGAGCCTGGGTAGGGGCACGGAAGGTGTAGAGAGGTTTGAGACCCTACACAGGCTCTGACCCCACCCTGGGGACCCCAATACCGTCCCCCACCCTCCCCCAAAAGAAGGCTCGAGTCCAGTGCAAAACTAACCAGAGTTTATTGCTTCACGAGCCGCCCCTGACCCGGCAAGACCAGGGGCTTGAAGGCACCAAGGATCAGGGGACACAGGGGACCCAGCTGGGGGCTGGAGGTGACACCCTGCCCCGTGGGCACTTGGGGGAGCCAAGGCACGTTCCTGGCCATTGCTGGCACAGGTGACAAGGGACACGGGTCCCCTGTGCAGGCAGGCACTAAGGTTAGGGGCAAGGTGGGCCAGGCAGGGGTTAGTAGATGCTCCTAACGAGGCTTGGAGTGGGGGGGGACACCACCATCGCCCCACCCCAGAGGATGCTACTTCATCTCCCCATCTACCCCGCTCTGGGCCGAGGGGGCGAAGGGTCCCACGAGCCAGTTCAGGGGGGTGTTGTGGGCCACGTGCTCCACCAGCTCGTCCATGAGCTGGCGAGCTTTGGCGGCGTGGGCGCGGGCTCGGGCCAGCACGCTGCCCGTCACGTCCTGCAGGGAGGCGGCGGAGGCGAGGGATGCCCGGAGCTCCTCCACGTTGTGCCGGACCTGCCCCGCCGTGTCCTGGATGCTGGCGGGGAGACCCTGGAGGCTGGACACCAAGGGCTGGCAGGAGCTCTGGAGCTGCTGGGTCAAGCCCTGCAGCAAGGCCAGCGTGCCCGACTCCACCGGCTGTAGGGGGACAAGGGGGTGGTGAGAAGTTTGGAGGGGACACACCGGGTCACCCCTGCGACCCACTGCCTTCCACCTACCTCTGGTGGCACCAGGTCCTTGCCACCGCCCGGCTGCTTCTTGCTCCACTCCAGCCACATCTGCTGCAGCTTCTCCTGCCCACCCTGCAGCTTCTGGTCCATGCCCTGCTTGAGGTGCTCCACCTGGGTGGACAGGCAAAGCCCGGCGTGGGTGGTCTGCTGCAGCCCCCAAGGTGGCACGGGGAGGCGGGAGGGAACGTGGGGATGGGTCCTACCAGGTCGAGGGTGCGCTGGAGCTGGGCCAGGAGGTCCTGGCTGCTGAGGCGGGCTCTCTGCAGCTTGCCCAGCGAGTGCTGGAGGGCTCGGTGCCGCAGCTTGGTCGAGAGGGAGCCCAGGCGCACGAAGTAGCTCTGCTGCTGCTTCTGCTGCTCCATTTCGAAGCCTTCCACGGCTGTGGCCAGCTTGGCTGTGGGAGAGATGCTGCTGAGGTGGCCCCACCACCAGCCCCAGCCCCAAGCAGAGCCAGCATCGCCCTGCCCAGGCTCTACCCACCCTTCTCCAAGGGGACCACCAGCCCATGACACATCTCCAGGGGGTTGTGATAAGCTCCTTACCCAGCTCCTCATCCGTCATGGGCAGGTAATGGTCCACCAGCTCCTCCGACTTCTCCAGCATGGAGCCCATCCCGCTCACCACCATCTGGCCCACAGTTGAGCCCATGACGGTGTTGACACCGCTGCTCACTGCTGACTTGGTGAGCTCCATGCTGCCCTGCACAGCCCCTTTGGTCATGTCCATCACACCCGTCACCCGGCTGGTCACCGCGTCCTTGGCCCCAGCCATGGTGCTGGTCAGGACATCCTTGGCTCCTGTCACTGTGGAGGTCACCAGCTGCTTGGTGTCCGAGATGAGCTGGTGTTGAGGGGGGACAGCCCTCTGTTAGGCAGCGCTGGGGAGGGGGGACACACCTTGAGCACATTTCCCCACCCCAGCCCAGCCCGCTACCTTCTCCGGGGGCTGCTGCAGGATGGGCAGCTTCTCCTCCAGCTTATCCAGCCCCTTGCAGGCGTATTCGTTGGCGGTGGCAACTAGAGATGTGGAAACAGATGGGTTGTGACACCCTGCTGCCTTGCGAGAGCTCTGCTAGGGCCAGTTTTTGGGGTACCCCAAAGCCCCCCAAGGTGCAGTTCTCCCCAGCTTCTCCAGCCTTTTACATGAGTATTTATTGGCAGGATAAAGCAGAGATGCAAAACCAGCCCATTCCCATCCCGTTGCCTTGCGAAAGTTCTGCCAGGACCAGGTTTTGGGGCACCCCGAAACCTATGGGGTGCTGCCCCCCAGCCCCACTCACTCTGGGGCTCCAGCCGGGTGAGGAGGGGCTGGGCCCCGCTGACCGCCGCCGCCGTCAGCGTCTTCACCCCCTTCTCGGCGGCGTCGCACATGGACTTGACGTAGGGGTGGCTCTCCTTGGTGGTGGTGTAGGCGGTGGAGACCATCTCGTAGGCAGAGCTCACCAGGGGCAGGTTGGCCACTCGTGTCCCAATGCTCTGGGGAGGGATCTCAATGAGTTGGGGTGTCTGGGCTTTTGGGGGGGGGATGATGGTAAAGCTCCAAAACTCATATGGGATGAGGGCAGAGGGGGCTCTGTGTGACCTCAGCCCCCCAGAGGATGGTTTTGGGGTACACCGAGGAGTCTCGAAGAGTCGGGTAACCCAGAGGGCTGTCCCCAAGCAGGGACCCCCCTGGACACCCCACCCCAACCTCCCCCTCGCTCCCACTGACCTGCTGCTCCTCTGCTTTGGGCTGCACCGCTTCGGGCTCGCCGGTGGCCATGGTGGGGCTGGCGGTGGGGGGGAACACGACCATGAGTGGGGTCAGAACCCCCCCCAACACCCCCCCCCACTCACCCCCAGGATGGGCAAATCCCCAGTTACCCCCACCCCAGGGCAGCCCAGGGCGGGGGCGGGCGGGGCCCAGGGACAGCGACCAGACTCACCTCCGAAGGTTCCGCTCGGCTCCCCCCTCTTCCTCCCTCCCAGCCTTTATAGCCCCGGAGCCCGGCCCCGAGCGCATGTGACCGGGACCCGCCCCGTCGGGGCCGGCTCGGGGCGGGCCGGGAGCAGCGACCCGCGGGGAGCGGCGGGACCGGGGGCTGCAGCGATTTCCCCCCAGCCCCGGTAACCGGGACACCACTCCCCCCACCCCGGGATGGGGCGCACCGACCCCTCCTCCCGGTCCCCATCCCCTCGGCCGGGCTGCACCGACCCCTCCCAGCGCCCCCCGGGATCGGGATCGGGCTGCACCGACCCCCGCCCCGGGAACGGATTTCCCCCCCCGGGATCGGGCTGTACCGATCCCCCGGGACTGGGTCCCTTGACACCGCCGCCCCCACCTCCAGCACACAACGACCCCCCCCCAAAATCCCCCCTCCCCTCGGGAGGAATCTCCCAGGGTTCCCCCCACCCAAACTTGCCCAGCGGAGCGGGTCAGGCTGCTCCCGGCGGGTCTCAGCAGGAAGACGAGCGGTCCAGGGGGGACCCCGATGTCACCCGATGGGAGCCGCAGTGGCGATGTCGGGGACACCCCGGGACCAGCCCTGCGGCGCCGATAACCGGGACAAAGTCCAGTGCCACACGGCCGGGGTTCACAGTCCACCCCCCCCCGGCACCCTCTGCCCCAGCACCCCCCTGGCAAAACCCCCCGGGGTCACCCCGCGCCCCCAGCTCCCCGCCGAGCCTGTCACCACACGCGACGTTACAGATTGTGAGTCATTTTAAGGCTTAAAAAGTAATTTTCTTCCTCTTTAAAGCGTTCTGAAGCTTCTAAGGCAAGAAATCCCGACACTCCCCAGGTTTGGGGACATCACGGGGACCTCCAGCCGGGCAGGGCCAGCCACGTGCTTTGTCCCCACATTCCACCGTGCCCTTCCTCCCCAAACAAGTCCCTTGGCTGCGGCATCAGAGGGTCCCACGCCGGGTCACCAAGCCCATCGTCACCTCGTCCTCGGCGGGGATGGGGTTCGCTGCTGCGGGGGGGTGGCTGCTCCCCCAGTTTGGTGACTCTGGTGGTTCAGCGCCGGTTGCAGAACCACGGGGGAGCAGGCACCCGGTGACACCCCACGGTAGCAACAACCCTCCCACTTGGTCATCTCCACGGGGACATCCTCCGGGTACTCGACCAGGGCGGGGGCAAAGGGTCCCACCAGCCAGGGCAGGGGGGTGTGCTCCCCCACGTACTCCAACACCTCGTCGATGCTCCGCCGCGCCCGTGTCACTGTCTCCCGGCTCTGCGCCAGCACCGAGCCCGGCAGCTCGTGGAAAGACCGGGCGTGGGAGAGGGAAGCCTGCACGCCCTCCACGCCGTGCCGGAGGTGTCCCGCCGTTTCCTGCACGCTGGCCGGGAGAGCCCGGGCACTGGCGGCCAGGCGGGTGCAGGCGGCGTGGAGCTGGCGCAGGAGCCCGCGCAGCATGGCCAGTGTCCGCGGCTCCACCTGCGAGGGAGCCAGTGGGCAGCGGCGGCGCTGAGCTCCCCCCATCCGGCTTCGACCTCCCTGCCTTGGTGTCCCCTGTGGGCATGGCTCCCCACCCCGTAACCTGTGGTCCTGCATGGGCATGGCCCCTCAACTCGTACCTCAGGGTCCTCCACCAGCACGGTCTCCAAGCCCGTACATCGGTCTCGTCCGTGGGCATGGTCCCCCAAACTATGTCTTGGTGTCCTCCATGGGCACGGGCTCCTCACGCCCTATCTCGCTCTTCCACGGGCACAGCTCCCCACCCAGTACCTCAGTGTCTTCCATGGATACCCCCTGCCCTGTACCTTGATCTCCTCCACAAGCCTGACCCTGTGGCTTGGTGTCCTTCATGGGCACGGCCCCCCAACCTTTACCTCGGTGTCCTTCACAGTCATGGTCCCCCACCCCATACCTTGATGTCCTCCATGAGCACAACCTCCCACCCCATACCTTGGTCTCCAGGGCCACAGTTCCTCAATCTGCAACTTGGTGTCGTCCGCAGGTGTGGCCTCCCACCCCATCCCTCAGTGTCCTCCATGGTCCCCCCACCCATACCTCACTCTCCTCCATGGGCACGGCCTCCTGCTGACTCCACTCCAGCCACATGCGATGGAGATGTTGCCGCGTCCCATCCACGCCCTTCCGCCCCTGCTCGATCTGGAGGAAGGGACAGCAAGGTGGGAGCCCGCTGCGTGGGGGGTGCTGAGCCAGCACAGGGCTGACATGGTCCCCGCCGCATCCTTACCAGCTCGATGACGCGGTGGAGCTGCGCCAGGACCTGCTGGGCGCCGTGCCGTGCCCGCTGCAGCTCCCCCAGCGAGCGCCGCAGCGCACGGTGCCGCAGCTTGGCTGAGAGTGAGCCCACGCGCACGAAGCAGCTCTGCCGCCGCCTCGGCCGCTCTGGTGTCACCATCGCCGGTGTCGCTGACATCGCTGCTGCGGGACCGGAGAGGTGAGAATGACGTGGCTGGACCACTCCATGCCAGGCACCGGAGCATCCCATACTGGGACGAGCCCACCCAAGCTCCATTCCCCATCAGGGGGACACGGGGGTGCCCACCCACGGGCTGTTTGGCCACCAGGTCATGTGGAGATGTCACCAAAAAGCCACGTGGCCTCTCCGGTCACCTCTGCCGTCACACAGGGCCAACACTGCCCACCGCTACCTCGTGCCGAGCTATAAATACCAGCACGGGGCTATATTTGTTTCTGGTTTCCAGGTGAGAGTTCACTCACTGTCGCGCCGCATTCCCCGGCCAGGGACCGTCCCCTGCGTGGTGTCGCAGCAGCCGTGAGCACCATGGCAGACCCCCAAATTTGGGAGATGGTTTCTGGCACTGTGGGCACTTACTCAGCTCTTCGTCTGTACTGGGCAGGTATCGGTCCACCAGCGCCTCCGATGTCCCCAGCACAGCGTCCATCCCCGTGGCCAGCAGCTGTCCCACGCGGGAGCCCATCACAGCGCCAACGCCGGTGCTGAGTGCCGAGCGTGTCCTCTGCATGCCGCCCTGCACCAAGCCCACTGCGCCGCTCACCGTGGACGACACCAGTTCCCTGGTCCCTGCCACCACCTGGGAGGGGACAGCAGAGGGACGCCTTGTCCCAGCACCTTGCCCAGACATGGCCCCCCCACTCCCCAGCATCCCGCAGAGGAGATTTTACCTTCTCCGGGGGCTGCTGCAGGATGGGCAGCTTCTCCTCCAGCTTATCCAGCCCTTTGCAGGCGTATTTGTTGGCGGTGGAAACTAGAGACGTGGAAACAGATGGGTTGTGACACCCTGCTGCCTTGCGAGAGCTCTGCTAGGGCCAGTTTTTGGGGTACCCCAAGATTCATGGGGTGTTGCTCCTCCCAGCTTCTCCTCCAGCCCTTTGCAGGTGTGATTTATGGTGGTGGAAACACCTTTTCCCCATCCTGCTGCCTTACCAAAGCTCTGCTAGGGCCAATTTTCTGTCACCCCAAAATTCGTGGGGTGCTCTTCTCCTCCAGCTTCTCCAGCCCTTTACACATCTATTTATTGGCAGGATAAAGCAGAGACGCAAAAACCAGCCCATTCCCATCCCGCTGCCTCGCAAGAGCTCTGCCAGGACCAGGTTTTGGGGCACCCTGAAACTCGCAGGGTGCTGCCCCCCGCCCCGTCCCCAGCCCCACTCACTCTGGGGCTCCAGCCGGGTGAGGAGGGGCTGAGCCCCACTGACCGCCGCCGCCGTCAGCGTCTTCACCCCCTTCTCGGTGGCGTCGCACACGGACTTGATGTAGGGGTGGCTCTCCTTGGTGGAGGCATAGGCAGTGGAGACCATCCCGTAGGCAGAGCTCACCAGGGCCAGGCCAGCCACCCTGGTCACCATGCTCTGCGGGGTGGGGAAGGGAGAGAAAGACGGTGACACCGGGGTCCCCAGTGATGGCCACCCCCCAACCCTCCTCGTACCCCTCACCTGCAGCTCCGGCCTGTCCTCCGTGTAGTTTTTGGCCGACATGGTGGCTGCAGAGAGAAGAGAAAGTTCATGGGGTGTCACGGGTGGCTGAGGGTAGTGTGGACCCCCTTGGGGTGGCTGAGCCCCCCCAGCACACCCCCACTGCTCCAGGAGCTGAGACCCATCAACTCAGGACACGAGTGGGAGGCAGCTGCCAACAAACCCCTCGAGGAGGCATTTGGGGGGGGTCGGCAAGGGGTTTGGGGATGAGGATGGCCTCTCGCGGGGGGCTTGGGTACCCCCCTCCCATCCTTTCTTAAGTCCCCCCCATCCCCGTTTGGGGCCGTGGCAGCGTTTGGGGTGATTCAGCCGGAAGGGGTGGATTCGCCTTTCGCAAGATTCCGGCGGGGACGTGCCGCTGGTCACCGCACCTCGGCCGGGGCAGCCCCACGACCCCCCCTCCCTGCACCCCTCCCCTCTGCCCTTTGCACCCTGCGTCCCTGCCCTGCTGCCCCCCCCGGCCCGGCCCGGTCCCCACCCTGGGGTGTTGGGGGGGGTCTGCAGGGAGATCCTTGGCGGGGGGTCAGGTCTCCTTGGGTCCTGGGGAGCAGGTCCCGGGTGGGGGGGATGTCAGGTCCCTTTCAGTCCCTGGGGGTGTCCCCTCGGGGGGTTCCCTTGGATCCATGGTGGGCGGGTCCCTGCGGCGCCCATCACGGAGGGGGCACAGGCAGGGACCCCCCTGTCCCCGCCCCCCGCTGTCCCTCCCGAAGCTCTCAGGCGGCCCCGCCACCCCCCGCAGCCCCCCGGGGCCCGTTTTCCACCCAACAACCGCCGAATCCCGGGGTCGGCACTCACGGAGCAGCGGGGGGGGGGCGGGTCTGTCGCGACCCTCTGTCGCGATCGCGCTGCCCGCTCGCGCTCCTCTGCCCCCCGCCCAGCGCCGCGGTCCCAGTTAGGGGCGGGAGCCAATCAGCGAAGGGGAGGGCGGCGCCGCAACCAATCGGGGGCGAGGGGCGGGGAGGGGGGGGGCGGGGCGGGGCCGCCACGTGGTGGGGGTGTCCCACGTGGGGTCGCGGCGGATCCTGCCCCGGGGACACCCAGGGGGACCCCAGCCCCGCCACGTGCCGGGGGGAGCCCTTGTCACGTGTCGCCAGCCAATGGCAGGTGTGTCCCCACCCCGGGTGTCCCCATCCAGTTACCTCCACGTCAAGTGTCCCCAAGCCCTTGTGTCCCCGTACTCAGTGACCCCAGGCCAAGGGACCCCTCACCAGGTGTCCCCAGGCCACCCATCTCCACACCCCAAGGGCCTCCACACCAAACAGCTCCATGCCAAGGACCTCCTTGGCCTGTGGCCCCACACCAGGTGTCCCCATGCCAAGTGTCCTCGCCCCCCTGTGTCCCCACACGCAGTGACTTGACGCCAAGGGACCCCTTGCCAGGTGTCTCCAGGCCACATATCTCCATACCAAGGCCATCTCCATGCCAAGTGTCACTACACCAAGGTGTCCCTGACACCCTTGCCAAGTGTCTCCAGGCCAAACATCTCCGTGCCAAGAGTCTCCTGGACATGTGTCCGCACACCAAGCGTCCTCACATCAAGTGTCCTCAAGCTGAGCTGAGCCCCATGGGGTCCCAGGCCTCTCCCAACCTCTGTGGGTGCTCAGGTGAGGGGACAGCAGTGTCACCCAGAGAGGAGCGATACCTGAGGGTGGGAGGGGCTGGTGGGCAATCCCTAGGGGTGGCCCTGTGGCGGGGGGGACGGGCTGGATGGGCAGGGGACACAGCAGGTATAGGGTGGGCGCAGTCAGGGGACATCGTGCCCATCACTGCCTTGTCCTGGGAGGCTTCATGGGGTGACACACTGGAGAAAGCATGTGGTGGCACTAAGAGACCACGTTTAATGTGCTCTTGTGGAGTGAGCACAGGGACCTGGCCTGAACTAGGTGGGAAGGAGCTGGGGGGCACCGGGATGGGGACAGGAGCCACAGGGATGGGGAGAGTTGCCTCCCTGCCTCAATTTCCCCAGGAGAGCTCATCCCCACTTCCACCCTCCCTCCCCTCGTGGAACTCCAGGGTCTGCCACAGCATGCTGGACACCAGCGTAGGGGAAACTGAGGCACCACGGAGGGCGCGGGGTGGTGGGGAGACACGACAGAGCCCCTCCGGCCCTGTGTCACAACGAGCCGCGGCTGCTGCAGGCTGAGCACGGAGGAACCTGTTGCACAGGTGAGAGGCTGGGGGGGAGGTTGTGTGCTTTGGGGGGAACTCCGGGGGGGGGTTAGAAGGTGCCAAGGCGGCGGCGGGGGAGTCGCCTCTGGTAAACGGGTGTTTATTGGGGCCGCGGGGTACAGACCGCGGGCGGCCGCATGCATGGCCGCGGGGAGGGGGGCACCCACCGCCCCCCACCCTATTTACAGCCTGCCACCCCCCCCGAGGACCCGCCACACCCCACCCCGGCCACCCTGGGTCCGAGCCGGGGCGGCACCGAAAGGGCACCCTTTGCCAGCAGAGAGTGGGTTCGGTGGAGACCCCCCCAGCCCCAGCAGGGCCCCCACTCCCCGGCTGTGCTTTCCGGGAGGGGGATGTCTGGGGTGGGGGGGGTGTAGATGAGGGACACCCCCTCCAAGCTGGCAGTGGGTACGGGTTGACCTCAAGCCCCCTCTCCAGATAACACACATATTTGGGGGCCCCCCACGCCCTCCCTGCACCCCAAATGTTCGCCATGTCCCATCACTGCAACCAATGCCCCCCGGCAGCACCCCCCGGCGGGGTGTCCCCAGGATGATGGCAGCACCCACAAGCCTCCTCTCTGCACCCCAGGGGCTGCGGGGCTGGGGAGGGGGCCACAGCCCTCAGCCGTGTCCGTGAGTCCATCCTGCTGCCCCCCAGGGATCCCCCTCCCAGGGCGCTGCGGTCCCTTGGTCCAACCTGGGGAGGGGACGGGATGGACAGACGTCCCCGCCCCGCCGCAGCCTCTCACCGGGACCAAGCAGCCAGAACGCGGGGCACCGCCCCACGCCAACCGACGGCGACACCCCCAAACCCTACCGGGGGGCTCCCAGGGGTTGCCTGTTCCCCCCCATCTCCCCTGACCCCATGCAGCATCCCACCCTGTGCCTGCTGCCACCCGTCCCCGGGGAGCCAGAGGGGACATCAGTGGGGCGTGGGGGGGGTGACACACGGTGGGACCCCTATTTTCCCGAGGGAGTCCGCTCCACGCCGTAGCGGAGGAGGTGGTGGAGGTCCGTCAGCGCCCGCTGGTGCCCGGCGTTGGGTGCCCGGGGTCGCCCGTAACCCCCCGCCGAAGCTTCGCCGCTGTTGAACGTGTGGTTCCTCTTGAGGTGGGCGCCGGGGCGGCCCGTGCCATTGTTGGCGTTAAAGTTCAGCTGCTGCTCCTCGGGGTGCCAGGACAGCCCCTCGGGAAAGTCTCCCCCACCCTCGCCACCAGGTGCTGAAACCACCCGCCGGCGATCGGGGCTGGGGTGCGGCGTGCCGGAGAAATCGCCGTAAGAGCTGCGGGGTGGGCGGCGGGAACCGGTGGGTGGGTGCTGCTGCTGCTGCTGCTGCCGGGCACGGGGACCTTCCTGGGGGTCCCGAGCCCAAGGTCCGTCCCCGGAGGAATCACTGAGTTCGCCCTCCAGCTCCTGATCCACCAGGATGGCGTGGCAGGAGAGGGGGATGCCGCGAGCCGGGCGGCCGGTACCGGCGTGCAACCGCCCCGCGCCGGTAGCGCCGGTTCCGCCGGCGTCCCGCAAAGCGGCGTTGATGATGTTGTGACTCTGCTCCCACGAACAGTTTTGCAGGGCGCCGGGACAGCGTTTTTGTTGCAATGGGGTCTGCTCCGGCGTGGGCAGGACCCCCGAATCCAGGTCGTGTTGGGTGGTGGGCACCTTCCCCAACTCCTTGGGCCAACCGTTGGGCATGAGCGGGGCCAGCAAGGCGCCGGGTTGCCCGCCCCGCGCCCGCCGCTCGCCCAGCCGGCTGACGCTCACCACCGACTCGCCGTGCGCCAGGATGGTCTCCTTGTCCTTGCGCCGCGCCAGCTCCTTGCGGTCCCGGTGCCCGATGAACCAGCAGACGCTGAAGCCGGAGATGACGGCGCCGATGACGAAGGCGGCGACTGAGGAAATCACCAAGAGGTTCACCGACACCAGCCCGTCCGGCTCGTCCACGAAGCTCTCTGTCACCAGCCCTGGGTCACGGCAGTGGGGTGGGGGGACACACGCGTCAGGGCACGGCCGTGGTGTCGCCGTCGTGTCCCCGAGCCCCGTCCCTGCACTCACCCTCACACTCGCCCAGGTGGGACGTGCTGCCGCCAGCGATGTCCTGCTCGAAGGCCACCCTGTGGGGGGGTAAACGGGGGGTAGGAGGGGTCAGCTGGTCCCCAACAGCCTGGCAGAGGGGTCCCACCTTGCTTCAGCGACCGATGAGTTGGTTGGATCTCAGCAGTGGGTGGGTCGCAGGAGCTGATGCTCTCTGTGGAGCCCCTGAGACCCCACTGTCCCCTCTGCCCCATGTCCCTCAGTGTCCCCCCCTCTGTTACCTGGGCCTGGGCTCCAGGAAGATGCAGGAGCCCTCGGGGGTCCAGCCGCAATAGGGGTCCCTGCTCCCGAGGCAGTTCCTGGCAGGGAGCAGAGACATCAGGATCAGCCATGCCTCAGTTTCCCTTGTCCGAGCCCCTCTCAGCCAGATCCCAGCACAGGGTAAATTTCTGGGATTACTGGAGGTACCCCACCCTGCTTCCCATATGCCCCTGTCACACCCCCCCCGCAAGACCTGGCCCCCCCAGGGGTGGCTCAGCCTGGCGCACTCACTTCATGCATCCCGAGTGCTGCTGGCAGCGAGCCACGGGCACCCTGGCCACGCACGGGGGGAAGGCCAGCAGCAGCGACCCCGCCGCCTTGTCCAGCTCCAGCCCCAGGAGCCGCCGCTCGTCCTCTGTGTCCCGGCCACACCTGAGGACAAGGCAGAGCTCAGTGTGGCCCCAGCCCTGGTCTATGCTTGCCCAGGCTGGTCCAGAGGAGGGCTTTTCACCCATTCCCCCCACCCCATTGACCCATCCCTTGCATTCTTCTGACCTATCCCCTCCAATCATCCACGCATCTCACCCATCCACGCACCCCCAACCATCTCATTAACCCTCCTGTCACTTTGCAACCACCAATCCATCCCTCCCCGAACATCTCACCCATCCACCCACCCTCCCACCCACCCATTCACCCACCCATCCATCCATTTAGCCATCCATCCACCCACCCAATCATCCATCCATCCATCCATCCATCCATCCATCCATCCATCCATCCATCCATCCATCCATCTATCCACCCACCCACCCACCTGAACACACCCATCCAGTCACTCCCCTCCCACCCCAGCCCTCACCTCCCGGGATGGTAGGTCTCAAACTCCTCCAAGAAGATGCTCTGGCTGCCGGGGGCGGCGGGTGCGGGACTGGTGCTGGCATTGGGCTGGATGAGGAACTTGAGGATGGTGCCCGTGCTGGAGCCCAGGAAGACCACGGTGTGGTTGCCCCACGGCCCCGCTGCGTTGTCCACCACGATCTTGCGGAGCTGGTACCTGCGAAGGGAGCGGGTGTCGGGGTATGTGGGAGGGGAAACTGAGGCAGGATGGGGGGCTGAGACCCTCCCCAGCGATGGACAGGCTGTGGCTGAGGGGCCGTGCAGATCCCTTGGCAGGATCCCAGCTGGTCCCCAGCCCCACATCCTTGTCCCCAGCTTTGTGTCCCTGTCCTCAGCCCCACATCCCCACATGCCCATCACCATCCCTGTGTCCCCATCCCCAGCACTGCACGCGCCCTGGCTGCCCTGCCGGCGAGAGGCTACGGCCCGAGAGCGCCGCTTGATTAATTCCCCATCAAGCAGCAATTAAGGCAGATTTAATTAGGATGAGACAATCTCGACTGAAAAGTCTATATGAGATTCATCAGCTCTCCCGGCGCTGGCATGCACGTGGCAAGGATGGCGTGAGAGGCTCCAGCCAGTATCCACCAGCACCCCCAAGCACCCCCCAGCACCCCCCAGCACCCCCCAGCATCCCCCTCAGCACCCCGGGGCCCTATCCTGCCACAGGCACTCACCGGGTGACGGTGCGGAGGATCCAGGGCGCGTTGCCCAGGGCCGGCACCGCCTCGTCCATCAGCGGGTGGGTCTTGACGAAGTTGAGGATCTCGTCGGGGAAGGTGCTGGAGGAGTTGTAGCGCATCCCCGGGGACGCACAGCACCCAGGCCTGCGGCCGTGGCATGGCTCAGCATCCCCACCGCCACGCTGGCCTCATCCCCAGCCCCAGCCGTCACCGTTCCTGTCCCCATCCCCATTCCTACAACCCTTCCTGCTGGCAGCAGCCCCGACTCTCCTTGTCCCTGTCTCTGTCCCCATCCTCACCATTCTCCTCGCTGGTATCAGCCCTTGCCAACCCTTTCCCTGTCCCTATCACCATCCCTGTCCCCACCATCATCCCCGTCCCCATCCCTACCAACAGTCCAGCCCCGGTCATTCTTGTCCCCATCCCTGTCATTGTCCCCATCCCTGACTCTAAGCTCACTCCCATCACTCTCCCTGCAGGTACTGGCTCCGGCTGTCTCTGTCCCCATCCCTGTACCTGTCCCCATCCTCATCCTCATCCCCACGGTACTCACCGGGGCTTGGGCACCATGTCCTCGGGCACCGGTGTCCAGATGGACTCGGGTGATTTCTGCTCCCGAAAACGTCCCTCGAAGACGGCGGCCACTTGGGTCATGTCGAAGGCGCAGACAGCCGAGCCGGGGATGCTGGGGGGGACGCAGGCACAGGGTGAACACCTCAACCTGTCCCTCACGGCCCCCATGGAGGGGTTCCAGCCCAGCCCTGGGGATCTCAGTGGGGCACGAGAGGGTCCGACCTGTTGGCAGGCGTGGAGAAGACGGCCAGCACCACGGGGCGCCCGTCCAGCTCCAGGATGTCGGTCACGGCTTGGATGACGTTGAAGTAGAAATGTGAATCGCCCGGCACCGAGCAGTTGAGCCGGGCCTTGAGGAAGGAGGTCCACTGCTTCTCCAGCACCCGCTGCGAGCCCCCCATGTCGTTCTTGCACACCCGGGCCACCCGAGACACCACCACCTGCGAGGTGGACACTCATCACCACCTGGTACCCAACCTCAATGACCGTCCCCTCATCCCTGTCCCCATGCCGGGTGTCTCAGGCCACCGTGGGGGATGTCTCCCACCTTCTCCAAGTAGTTGAACTCCATGGCGATCTCCCTGAAGAAGAAGTAGACGTGGCTCCTCCACTCCACGGCATGCACGAAGTAGGGCTCTGCGGGGACAGTGGCAAGGTCAGAGATGTCCCAGGAGGGTGTGAAAGTGGACGTGCGCCACGTCTTGCGCAGGACAGCAGGGAGGGAGGAGGCACCTTTGAACCATTTGGAGTCGTGCTTGACAGTGCGGAGGGTGGGGCTGTCCCCAAGGCTGCGGTAGATGACGGCGTCGATGGCCAGGAAATCGGTGACGGTGGCAGTGAAGAGCATCCCCCCTGCGAGCAAGAGGGGGCTCAGACGGGCGCGGGACGGGGAGGGGGGACGCACCCAGTGATGGTTTAGTGACGCCGGCACTTACCCGTGAAGAGAGCCACGTTGGCATGCTTGGGGTCGTAGGGACACCGCGCCATGCCACTGATGTTGTCCCCAACGGGCTCCAGCATGTCCATCTATGGGACAGCAACCCATGAGCGACGCCGTCCAGGCGTCCCGGCTGCCACCGTGGGCAGGAGCATCCCCTGCTCGGGCGGGGTTGACATGGGGGTGCCGGGGGGGTCCCTGTCCTGGCAAGGAGGGGGGTGACTCACGCTGTAGTTGGCGCACACGGGGTTGAAGGCGTTGGTGCCGCAGACGAAGAGCAGGCTCTCGTTCCGCACCAGCAGCACCTTGACGAAGTTACGGCACTCTGCCTGCGCCGGCGAGAGGGGACTGTCACCCCGCGGCACCCTCCGTCCCCCCCGCCCCAGGGTGCTCCCACCCAGGCCCCCCCCTCTAGGCGAGGGGCTGGCTCGGGGAGGTGTTTTCACCCCCAAACGGCATTTACGGGGTGCAGGAATTGGATTTCTGGGTTGTGTCCTCTCTGATCCACGGACCCGAAATAATTAATTAGAAACCCAATTATCCAAGCGGTCGATAAATCAGAGATGCTGGCAGGGAGCAGGGAGGAGGGGGAGGACAGGGACACGGCGGCTTTATCCGTGTGACGCGCGGAGGGTGCTCAGTGCCCACCCGGGATGGGGGTCTCAGGGGGTGCAGACCCCGCCCTCCCTGTACCTCGTGTTTCCCCTTCATGCGGCAGATGCTGATGTCGTGCTGGTTCGAGCGCCACGTCAGCTTCTGGGGGGAGGAAGAAAAACAAGTGTGAGGCTGGGGACAAAGCAGCATCCCCCCAGCGCTCCCCCCAGCACGCGGGGACTCGGCTCTTACCCGGTGGTAGCGCATCTCACCGGCACCGCTGGGCTCCAGGCTGACACGGTACACGTTGTCCCTGGGGAGGGGGACAGATTTTTGGGGTGCCTGGGGCAGGTGGTGGGGTCTCTCCCCAGCAAAGAGGGTTGGGGTGGGTGGCTTTTTTTTGGAGGGAGGATTTGGGATGCATTAGTCCGGACCTGTCCCCGATGAAGAGGGTCCGGTTGACCTTGAGGATGCGCTGGATGTTGAGGCGCTGGGTGCCCCCACCCTCGGGGCCGGCAGGGCGGCTCGTCCCGTGGCCCACGAAGACGGCGTAGTGCTTCACGTCTGGGGGTAAAGGGGGGGTCACAGGCAGCTGGGGGACCCCCATCCCGCTCAGTTTCCCCAGCCAGGGGCGCCGCAAAACCCAAAACCCCCTTCCCAGGGGTGCCCCCCCTCCTGCCTTCACCCCAGCTCCCCCCCCAGACCCCATCCTCTCTCCATGCTGAGCCGTGTCCACCCCCTCCTTCGCACCCCAACATCCTCCCAGTGACCCTGCACCCCTGGGGGGACACTCACAGTCCTCGGGGGCCACGGTGATGGGGCCGGGCTCCTCGGGGAAGGTGCCACGGGCCGTCCTCTCAGCCACGAGCAGGAGCAGCAGGACGAGGGGGACGCGGGGGGGTGGCCCCATGGTGGCCCCCGGTGTGGGTGGGCACTCACCGCACCTGCGGGCAGGGGGAGAAGTGGGAGGAGGGGTAGCACCCACGCACGTGCTGTGGTACCCCCACCCTGATGCCATTGTCCTCCCACGTGTCCCCGTGGGGGGGGGTAGGGCCGGGTAATTAGCAAGCGAGGATTAATTGATTCTCATCCCGAGGGAGCGGGTTGCGATCGAACCGTCGCCCTCCTGTCGCCGCCGCGTGTCCCCCCTGCCGCGGGGAGCCGGGATGGGGGGGGCTGGGGGTCACAGTGCTGGGGAGACCTGAGCCCAGCCCCTCTGCAGTGTCACTCGGTGCTGTCCCCACCCCAGGGCCCCCCCATGGTGTCACAGCCAATGGGGACACCTGACCCCAACAGGGTCTGACCTGGTGTCACAGCTCCTGGGGACAAAAGACCCTGTCCCCATCCCATCATGGACCCCAGGGACACCCAACAACGTCCCCACGGTGTCACAGCCCTCGGGGACAACTGAACCCATCCCCATGGTGTCACAGCCCCAGGGACACGCAACAATATCCCCATGGTGTGTCCCCTCCCTGTGACACCCACTCTTGTCCCCACAGTGTCACAGTCCCCTGGGACATAGAACCATATCCTCACGGTCACACAATCACATCCCCACAGTGTCACAGCCCTTGAGGACAACTGATCCTGTCCCCATGGTGTCACAGCCCCAGGGACATCCAACCCTGTCCCCACAGTGCCACAGCCCCTGGTGACAACTGACCCCAGGGTGTCACAGCACTCAGAGAGAGTGAGACCGACTGACCTCCCTGGGGATGGTCAGAACCAGCCATGGAACGGGGCCGTGCCTCAGTTTCCCCACCCGCCTAGGAGGCTGACAGCCCAGGGAGCTGCCGGTTCGTCACCCAGCGTCATTGTCCCCCCCTCCCCAGCGGTGACGGGGCACGGGGTAACCAGAGCCTCCGGCAGCGTAAATGCCTGCGATTGTGCAGGCAAAGAAAAGGCAGCAGGGAGGAGGAGGAGGAGGAAGAAGAGGAGGAAGGGGGGGGGCATGGCAGGGAGGGGAAAAACACGCACGCGGGTGACAAGCAGGGACCCGCTCACGGCGGAGGCAGAGGGGAGGGGACGGTCACCGTGCATGTACCCCTGTGGGCAGAGGGAGCCGTGTCGGGGATGTGCTGGGAGGGCCTCCAGCCCCGATGTCTCCGACACCGACCGGCTGAACAGTCTCAGCCTTACCCTCGTCCCTGCTGCAGCCCCGGCTCCGTGCCTCAGTTTCCCCGTTCGAACGCGCGCTCAGCCCTCCCCCTCTGCACACAAAGCTTCTGGGGGGGACACAGCCACTCGCCCTGTCCTTCCCCCCCAGCATCTCCCCAGTCCCCAACACAGTTCTTCTCGCCCCCTAATTTCCAGGGGGACTGCAGTGATCCCCAAGCACAGTGGGGTCCCTCTGATCCCAAGGAGGGGCTGCCAGCTCCCCCCTCCTCCATGCCAGAGCTGGGAGCCCTTTCCCGTGGCATCTGGGTACCCCCAACCCTCCCGGCACCCCCCGGGCACCCCGTTCTGCCCACCTGAGCTCCACCGGCCGCCTCCGCCACTGCCCCTACAGCGCGGTCACCTCTGTCCCCTCCGCACAGAGGGGGGTCCCATAGCTGGAGGTGGGGGTGTCCGCCCCCCCCGCCACTCCAGGACGCCCCGGCGGCGCTGGGGGCTCCGCAAGCGGCTCAGCTGTCACGTAACCCCCCCAGGGACACCCAGGGGAGGAGGGAGGGGGTCTGCGCCCCCCACCCGCGCCAGGTGGGAAGGTAGGGCTGATGTCACCGTAACCGGAGCCACTCCCCCCCCCCCTCCTGCCAAACCCCCCAGCAGCTGTCACCGCAGCCGGGGACGCAGAGAAGAGGAGGGGAGGCACCCTTGGGACCCCCCCCCCCCCCAAGCCACAGTGGCGTAAATGCCGGGGGACACCGGGGGGGTGTGTTGTGTGTCCCCCCCCCTCCGGAGCTGGGCCATCCGTGCCTCAAACCTGAACTGGGCGGGGGGGATACACATCTGGAAAAGGGGGACACACCTGGAAATGGAGGGGGGGGGGGCGCGCACCAGCCCTGAAATTCCCCAAAATACAACTTTCGGAGGCGAATAACGGCAGCGGGGGCCCAGCGTGAGCACTCACCGACCTCTAATTAATCAGGGTTCGTTAGGAGGCAGCTGATGAGGGGTGTGTTATCTAAACCCCCCCGTACTGGGGTGGGGCAGGGGGGGTCAAAATCTCAATCTCTTCCCTTCTCGTCGGGGTAATATCGGATTTTCTTTGGGGTAATTTCCTTCAGAAAGTAGCCAGCGCCAAGAAGCGATCAGCAATGAGATATGTTAACGAGGCCCTCCTTAGCACCATTAAGGAAAATGCTTCCCTCCGTCCTCACCTAGCAGCCCCCCGAAATGTGGCACCCGCTCTGTACGGTCACTGCTATGCCACAGAGGAGGTTTGGGGGTCACCAGAAGCAGCCCCCCCCTTGAAATTACTACAGAGAGGGGACCCCCCCCAACCCAGCTGCTGCTGCCGCCGCCGGCGCTGGGGGGCTCACTGGCTCACTCCCCCCCCTACCCCCCCGGGTTTCCGTTGCGGGGCCGGTTCGGATGGCAGAGCCAGGAAGCAGCTGTCCCCACGGCGGGGACGGAGCAAATGTCACCCCGGCCACCTGGCACCGCGGGCTGGCCCCCGCCGTGTGTGTGTGCCCCCCCCCTGCCTTGCCAAGCAGCACCTCCCGGGAAGGGGGGGGGGGAGATACAGCGAGGAGGGGGGCAGTCAGCACCCCCAGAGCGGGCGGCAAGAAGACGGCGGGGACGGGACACTCCAGCATCGGTGGGGGTCCCCATGGTTGGGGGGGGACAAGGATGGGGGGTGTGGTGGCGGGCGAGGGGGGGCACACACACAGAGCACCCACCTCGGAGCTTCCGCGGCCCCGCCGGCGGCTCAGATGTCCCCCCCGGGGCCCCCCGCTCCGGTTACCGGCTCCGCTTACAGCTGCCGTTTATAGCCCCTGGCCCGGTCCCTGTTCCCTCCCCATCGCCCCTGGCCCCCCCCGCCCCGGGTGGGGACCCAGGCGCCCAGCCCACCCCTCCCCCGGGACGTCCCCGAGCACTAAGGGGGTCCGATCCCCCGACACGGGCTCTGGGGGTGGCGGGGACCCCCCGGTGACGTCGGGTGGTTTTGTCGGGGGTGCGCAGAGGTGACAAGGGACGCTGTCAAAACCCGGGTGACATCCATGGGTGGTGGGTGCCCCCCCGCCCCCCAGTCCCTTCCACCACGCCAGGGCGGTGCTGGTGGCCGGCCAGAGCCGCATGCTGATTTGCATATTAAATACGTCCTCATCTGCATATTAAGGACGGTTGCCCATCGAGGAGGCGTCGGGCGTCTCGTCAAAAAGAACATCCCGCAGAGGGGACAGCGGAGGTGGCAGACAGGGGACAGCCCGGGGTGCTGTGTCCCTCCCCAAGTACGTGGCTGCCCTGTCCCCTCCCCAATTCACAGCACTTGTCCCCTGTCCACCCCCAAGGTACTCGTCCCTAAAGACACACATCCCCGCCGTGCCCCTCTTGTCCACTACAAGACAGCCACACCCTTGTCCCCAAAGCCACACACTCCCCCTTGTCCCGAAAGGCATTCACCCCCCTTGTCCTCCCCGTTCTCCTGTGCCACCCCAGGGGCTCTGCACCCTCGCCAGGTCCCCATAAGCTCACCTCGTCATCCTGCTTTGGCACCTGCATGGCCCCGGGGCTGCCCCGGCCGTGGGTGGCCTCAGACAGGTCGCACCGGCTGGGCCAGGTCCGGCCGCCCCAAGTCACCACGTCTGGCCTCGTGCCTCAGTTTCCCCACAGCACGGGAAAGGAGAACCCCCTGCTCCTGCCCTGAGTCCCCCATCAAAGCCCTGCCAGTCCCCTGGACCCCACACCTCCCCTGCGCACCCCAGGGTGTCCCATCCACAGGGAGCCCAAGTCCCCAGGGTGCCCTGTCCCTGAGCAGGCAGAGGGATGTGCAGGTTCAAACCCAGCTCCATGCAGGAGATCCTACAAAAACAAGGTGGCGCATACAACCTCCGCTCCAGCCAGCAACCCTACAATAACAAACCGCCGTGTCGACACCCAGCTCCGAGCAGGAACCCCGCAATAACAAACCAGGGCCCAGAGCCCCATCATTAACCCGACCGGACGCGCCCACACCGCTCTGCAACAACCCCAAAACAACCCCCGTCCTGGGAAAGCAACCCTACAATAACAAACCCCACGGACTCCAGCAGATGGGGAGAGGCTGGGAGGGGGTGCTCAGCCCCTCACCCTCCTCTTAATAAAGTTTACTTGTCGGTTTGGGTGGGTTCTAGTCCCATTTTGGGCTCCGGGTGGGAAAATTGCGGCTTTTAATTGCTCCGAGCCCGCGCGACGGCGCTTCTGGTTCAGATTTCTAAGCTTCAAGATGCTTATTTGTAGTTAAATAAGATTAAATATCGGCTTGACCAAACAGGATGAAGTGGGGGTGCAGCTGCCAGGGTCCCTGCAGGTCCCCGCTGTGTCACTGTCGCCGGCCTCGCGCTGTCCCCTAGGCGATGGCAGCCACAGAGGTGGGAGTGTGCCCCCACCCACTCTGTGGGCACCCCCGCCCCCCTCCTCTGAGCCACCCACCTTCTGGGGACACCAAGGGATGGGGACACTGCTGGAGCGCCAGGAGGGTGGGAATCGGGTGCCGGGGTGTGGGCCACAGCAGCTGAGCCCAGCCTTCGCCTGAAGGCCTCCTCCTCCTCCTCCTCCTCATTGCTGGGTCCCACTCTGGTACAGCTGGGGACACATGGTAGCTGCGTGGGGTGACACCCACCCCCCCGCACCGTGAGCCGCCAGCACTGGGACACCCTGAGCCCCCAGCAGGCTGCGGGATGCGTGGGAGCCGGGTGAGCGCGGGCGCTGGGTGCTGGCACTGCCGGGGCGTGGGATGGGACGTGGGACGTGGAGTGGGATGAAGGATGTGGGGTAGGTTGCAGGATGAGGGGTGGGACGTGGGATTTGGAGTGGGATGCAGGATGCAGGCTGGGATGTGGGATGGGGCGTGGGATGGGATGCAGGAAGGGGTGCAGGATGCGGAATGCAGGCTGGGATGCAGGATGCAGGCTGGGATGTGGGATGGGATGCGGGATGCCGACTGGGACACAGGCTAGGATGCAGGACGGGATGCAGGCTGCAGGCTGGGACGTGGGATGGGATGCAGGATGCGGGATGGGCCGTGGGATGCAGGCTGGGATGCGGGATGCCAGCGGCAGCGTGGAACAAAGGGCCATTGTTTGCGGGCGCGCGCCCAGCGCCTCTGCCTCCGCGCTCAGCGCCTCGCCGGAAGGTCAGGTGTTCCCTCGCTGCCCCCGAAACAGCTCCTTGTTCTCCTGCCAGCGCCGGCGAAGCCTACTCAGCCGCCGGCACTGCCACACCGACACCACCACCAGCACCGTGCACTTCCAGCCACTGGCACCACAAAGCTAACAGCAGGACGGGTGACAAAGGTCCCCGTCCCCACAGCGTCCCTACCAGATGCACAAAGTGTCACCTGCGTGCGGGTGCGTGTGCACGTGGTGTCACGTGTGTGTGCGCCGGGTGTGCGCGCACCGGCTGTCACGTGTGTGCAGGTGTCAGCACACACACCGGCTGGCACACGTGTGCAGGCGTGTGGGCACCAGGTGTCGTGTGTGCGCGCCGGCGCGTGTGCACCAGGTGTCATCCGTGTGCCAGTGTGTGTGCACCAGGTGTCATGTCTGCGTGCAGGTGCGTGTGCCTCGGGTGTCACCTGTGTGCAGGAGTTGGCGTGTGCATGGGGTATCACGCGTGTGCAGGTGTCTGTGCACTGTCACACGTGTGAGGGGTGTGCAGGGACAGATGTTCACGGTTGTGCACACCCATGCGTGCACGTGGGCTGTGGTGCACGCGTGGGGGCACGCACGGGGCTGGTGTGTGCACGAGTCTGTCACATGTGTGCGTGGCGGTGCAAGCAGCAGGAGCTGTGCGATGCACCTGTGTGTGGCCCCTGGCTCTGACTGGGGTGCCGGGTGGGGGAAGCAGAGCACCCCCCTGCCGGGGAGGCTGGACAGCCCCTCCTGGACAGGATGGGGCCTCAGGCAGGGATGGATCCTGACTCCCGGCCTCCCAAATTGCCGCCTCAACGCTCCCCAATTTCCCGGTGATTTTACCCCGTCGTCCCCCAGCGGGAGATGATGGATGAGGCTGCGAATAAAAGCCGTTTCTGCTCCCACTGCTCAAACCAGGGCCGAATCCAGCCACTCCTGGGGGGGAAGACAGGTTTTTGGTGCTCGTTGCCACCCCCTTCTCCCAGCCCTGCTACTGCACAGCTGTCCGCTGCTCCCTGCCTCAGTTTCCCCACCAGAAGCCCAAGCACCCCATGGGCACCCGCAGCTCCTTATCGCCCCGACAAGGACACGTCCGCAGCCACCGCTTCCCCCCGGAGCCACCACATCCCCTTCCCTCCACCCTGCCTCAAGATCCATCCGGCACCAAACCCGTGCCCGAGCTCGGCCGCGGCGCTGCCGGGTTTGATGAGATTATCCCGGCGGGCGGGATTACACAGGGAAAAGCTGAGGATTAGCCACGGCGTATCGGCACGCCGCCGCCACAACCACTGTCAGCCTCACCACCGGCGGGCCAAACTGGGCTGAACTGGGAGGAACTGGAACCGAGGTGCAACTGCCAAGCCCTGGCGTCCTCTGGGACCTCCTCCGGGGACCGGTGGCTTCATCAGCCGCTCTTTAATTAACCGGGAATGGGCACAAAGAGATGAGAGGGATCATTTCTCTCCCCCCCCCTTTTTTTTTTTAATTCGACAAAAGTGTAATTAAATAGGGAGTAAAATCCTGTTAGCACAAGGCAGCCCCGCTGGGATCTCCTCCGCGCCAGCCGATCGCTCTTCCTCTCCTTTGCGCCTTCACCGAGGGAATCGAAACCTCTAACACCCTTTTTGGGGGACGCAATCGATGCCCGAAGCGGGGACGAGCCCAGGGGGTCCCCAAGGCCACTGGGTCCCCTCTGCAGTGGGCTTGGGGATATGGCAGCATCTTTTTTGGGTACCAGCAGCCACCTCCAACACCATCCTGAGGATGGAGGGGGTTGGGAAGAAGAAACCCTGGAGCCCCCCGGGGTGCAGCACCCGGGATGCCGGCGGCGATGGGGCGCAGACAGGATAAGCTGGCGCAAGGGAGCTGGGCTCACTCCTGGTTTTCTCAACTATTACTGACATGCCCGAACGTCCTCCCATGATGCCACCACACAAGCACCACTGTGGAACCATCCCGCCCAAGGCCGGTGGCATCCCGCTTGCCCGGCACGGCGAGGGATGCAGGTGTGGGGCAAGCACCCGATAGGAAGATCTCACTGAAGGCAACGCTGGGAAACAGATATGGCCGGAGCAGCCCCGGTGTGGGAGATGCACCAAGGGGCCGGCGCAGCTCAGCCCACTGAAAAATTAAATCGCGTCCAAACTGGCAGGTTTAATTAAAAATATTCGAGCCGGTCTAAGGATACAGCCTGCACCCGGCACTGCAGCAGGGATCTGCATCCAGCTCCGGTGCTCAGCGAGCATCGCGCGGGCACGGGCCTCGCGCTGAGCTCCCCCTGCCAGCACCGGTACAGCGGAGCTGGCGGGGAGGGAGAAGCCCTCCCAGAAGGTACTGGTTGAACTGGGAGCCACCATCGCGTGGCACTTGCCGAGCGAGCTGCAAGAGCTCGAGGGGGACCGTGACATCCAGCCTGGAGAGTCACCACCCTGCTCCTGGTGGGGCTTTGGGGGCTACAAAAAACACTGGAAACCTCCCCGTTTAGGGTCTGGCAACCCCCTCCCCAGCCCTGTCACGGCGAGGGGCACAACCACACGCTTGCACACGCGTGTGCACACACACTGTCACCCACAGGCCGCTGCGGTCACCGGTGGCTTTGCCGCCGCCGGGAGTCGAATTTGGTGATTTCCCTTTGTTTATGGGAACGGCAGCGAAAACATCTCACCAAGAGGCTTCCAGGGTTTTGGGGCGGGGGGAAAGGAGCTGCCTCCCCTGCAGCCAAACCCCCCCCCCGGCATCCTCAGAGCCCCCCTTCCCCCCCGGGACCAAAACCTCCCCACCGCAGCCACCACGTGCCCCGGTGACAGCAGTGACCCAATTCCCGTGTCACCCCGGGGAGGCTGCGAAAGGGGTGTCGGGGCTCGGCGCAGTATTGCTGCCCGAGCTCAGCACCTCAGCACCCATCCAGACCTGGCCCCCAGCACCGCGGGGGGGTGTCCCATTGCGGGGGGGGGGGCACACGACACAGTGCTGCCGGGGTTGGCACCCAGGGATGGATCCTGCACCCTCTAGTGTCACCAATTCAGGCCTTAAATTGTGCTAAAATTGCCCGGGGAGAGGGAGGGGGGTGAACACAGAAGCCCCCCCCAAGCCAGTGCACCCGTTCCCCACAGTTGTCTCAGTGGGACGGGGGGCTCAGTCATCCTGCCCCCCCCAGCAAGTGTATCCCCAGAGCAGGATCTGACTCTGCTGGGGGTTACCTGGATCTGAAGAGATTGGGGTGCAGCAACCCGGGAGGGGGACACATAACAGTGGTGCCACCATCACCCCCAGTGCTCCTGGGCGCTGGGGACAAGCAGAGGTGGGTGTCCCTGAGGAGCGGGGGTGCCCTGTGGCAGGTCTTCCCTCTCTCTCCCCAGGGTGGGTGGAAGGGTTGGGTGCAGCACCCAACACCAGGTGGGATGGGGGGGCTTCCTTTCTGCACTCCCCATTCCCAAGCTCATGGCCTAATTTGGAGGAGGGGAAACTGAGGCACAGCGGGAGGCAGCGCTCACCCAAGGTCACCCCAAGCAGATGGCACAGTCCCGTGGCCCCCCTGTCTTGTTCTTCATTGTCCCCCCCCAAAGCCCCCCGCACAGAGATGGGGGTCCCCACTCCCTCCAGCCCCATACAGGGGTCCAGAGGGGCTGGCTGGGGCAGGGGGTCTTTGGGGGGGGGCAGCACCCCAACTGCTCTGGGTTATGTGGGAGCTATGGAGGGTCAAGCCTGGGGGGGTGGTGATGGAGGTGGGGGCACCCTGCAGTGAGGGTGACAGGGCAGGATGCAAGTCGGGTTGAGCACCCCCCCACACCCCATATTATTTTAGAGTCAACCCCCTCCCCTCCAAATCCCGGGGTGCTGTGACGGTGCCGAGCCCCAGAAGGGGAAACTTGTTCCCCCCCCAGCCCTGCAGCTGCTGCCTGCACATGGGTCCTCAGCCTTGCCCTGATGCTGGGCGGGGGGCAGTCCCCCCCATGCACCCCACTTCTGCCAGCTCTCGCCTCCCCCTCCATGTCCCCACCAAGTTAAAGCTCCAGCGAGATGGAGCCAGGCACCCCCTCATTTCTTGGAGGCTCTGGCCCCCAGCCCTGTGGCGTTATTTGGGGGGGGCTTTATCACCAATCCCCCCAAGGCTGAGCCTTCACTGCTCCCCACTGCCCTTTCAGGGTCTGCATCGGCCAGGCCCCTCATTTCAGCCACTCCACCCCCCCCGGAGGCTGCTTGGGGTGGGGGGCACACACCAGCCTCCCTCTTTTCCTGCCCCCCCCCCCCCCCCAAACAACAAGCCCTGGCTGCTTTCCAAAGAGGTGGCGGAGGCAAAACTGAGCCCAGTGAAGCAGGGACCCCCCCCATCTCCATCGTCCCAGCGCGGGAGGGGGCATCCCTATAGCACCTCGCGCCCATCACCGTGTCCCGGGGTTGGGGGGGGGGTCAGGGTGCGGGCCCGGGGTGCGGATGGGTGGGATGGGGGCGTGCGAAGGGATGGGGGGGGGGTGCGGATGGGTGCTGGGTGGAGGGGGGGCACAGGATTGAGGTGCTGGGGGGGGGCTCAAGGTTGCGCGGGGGGGGAGATCGGGGTGCTGAGCTGGGGAGAGGGGTGTGGGATCGGGGTGCTGTGGGGAGATGGGGGTGCGGGATCGGGGTGCTGGGGAGCAACGCAGCAGGGTGCTGGGGGGGGAGCAGGGTGCAAGGCGGGGGGTGCGGGGAAGGTCTCCGGGGTGCCGGGGGTGCAGGATGAGGGTGCCGGGAGGCTCAGCGGGGTGCCGAGGAGGGGGTTGGGGGTGCGGACTGGAGGTGCGAAGGCTGCCCAGGGTGGCGGAGGGCAAATTTGGGGTGCCGGGGAGGGCCCCTCCAGTATGGGGATGCAGGATGGAGGTGCTGGGAGGTGGGGGGGGGGGGGGGGCGCGGTGCAGGGGGGCTGCATGGAGGGGGGGGTGCAGAGGGGTGCAGGCTGAGATGGTGGAGGGTGCCGGGGGGTGCGGGGGGGATCCGGGGGGGCCCCTTCCAGCCCGTGACCCTTCAAGGTTCCGCCCGCTCCGCCCGGAGAGCCGGTAACAAAAGCGCCGCTTCCCAATGCAGCAGCCGCCGCCGGCGGGAGGGGGGGAGGGCTGGGGGGCGGGGGGGGGGGGGGAGAACCCCCCTTTCCTCCCATCCCTCCCCCCCTCGGGATGGGGCAACCGATGGCCGGGGGGGTCGATAAAACGCGGCGGGGAGCGGGGGGGAGGACACACGGACACACAGACAGACAACGGGACCGGACCGCAGCGCCGGGGGGGGTGGGAGGGGGCACCGGCCGCGCTCTTACCTCGCCGTCCCGGGGAGGGGCAAGACGGGGGCTTGAGGGTCCTGGGTTGTCGGGGGCGGGGAGGGGTGGGGGGGACCGGGGCACCTGCGCCCGCCGGCGGCTCCGTTCGGCCCCGCTCCGCTCCGCGGCGGGAGGCGCCGGGGCACCGGAGCTCGGGCGGGGCGGGGCCGCGGCGGGGGTGGGGGGGGAGGTGGGAAGGATGGGGGAGGGGGGGGGCAGGGGGAGAAGGAGGGGGGTGGGATGGGGTGGGGGGGGGCCGCGGCCGGACCCGGAGCCGGGCCCGCCCGGTGTCTGCGGCTGCACCGGGGCCGCTCCGGTAACGGCGGCGCTGGAGGAGCCGCCGCGCCCCCCCCCCTCCCCGCCCTGCCCCCGCCCCGGGGAGGCGGCCCGGCCCGGCCTCGGGGCTCCCCCCCCCATCCCCGCCCCCGAGAGGAGGGGAGAGGAGGAGGGGGGGCGTAGGGGGAGACGGCCTCGCTTGCCTCGGGCACCCCCACCTGCAAAAGGGGCATCCCCGGGGCTGGGACCGAGCCCCCCCCGCCTCAATTTCCCCCTTTCGCAGGTACACGCAAAGCTTGGGACCCCCCCGCCCCTCCTCACAGCACCCCCCAGCAACCCCCACAGCAATGGGGCTTCCCCCTCACTTTGCTGCCTCAGTTTCCCCCCTCCAGCAGCGCAAAGGCTGGACGATCATGCCCCCCACCCCTTGCCTCAGTTTCCCCTTGCACATGGTGCTTATCGCCCCCCCCCCACCCAGCCGGAGTGATACCCACAGCCCCCCGCCTCAGTTTCCCCTCAACCTGGGGCTCAGAGCCCCAGCACGGTGAGGGGGGAGCAAAAAACCCCCCCTTGCAGGATGCAGGCAGTGCTGGGGTGGGTGTTCCAGCCGGAGGGGGGCACCCATGGTCTGACACACAGGGTGGGGGGCCCAGCGTGGGGGAAAAAGGTGCTTTGCTTTCACCGCTTCAACACCTTACCACCGTCCCCGCTCCTGCCATCTGCTTCCCCAGCCCGTTTTAGCTGAACTTTCCCCAAAACAACCCCAAATCAGGGTAGTCAGAAATAAACCACCCCCCCTACCCTGCTCTGGGAGGGTGCTCAGGATGGGAAACCTCAGCTCAGTGCCCCCTGCATCCCCCTCCCCGCCCTGGCACTGCCACCGACCTCCGGTGTCACAGCTCGGACCTGCCTCATTGGTGCACTGAGTTGTGCCCAGTGCTCAGCCTTCCCGGGCGAGCAGGAGGTTTTCTCACGCTGCCAGTTATTCACCTCTTCCTGCCTCTTCTCCGGTCCCTCCCGGTCCCCCGGGGTGGGGAAGGGGACAGTCACTCCCTGGGAGGGGGATACTGGGCTGCCAGGAAGGGGGAATCTCGAGGGGAAGGAAACCACAGTCGTGACTCAGCGCCTGAGTCACCATCCCCAGGGGGACACTGAGGGGACAGCGTGGAGCCCTTTGGCCTGTTCACCCGCCAGGCCCTCAGCTCCCCAAAACTCAGGCTAATTAAGTCTAATTAACACTCCTGAATTAATTCCCTCCGAGCATCACCGAGACGCTTTTTTTTTGCCGAGCGTCGCCAACATCCCGCGGCGCGCTGCCATCCCCTGGCACCCCGCCACCCCCCCGTCACCCCAATATCCCACAACATCCCGACATTCTGGCTGCGGGAATCCTCCCTGTGGGATTTTTGGCCGTCGATCCGGGAAAAAAATCTCGGGCTGGGGGACGGTTATTTTCGTCCGCAGGCTCCGCGTCGAGATTTATTCCCAGGCCGTGGGGTTTATTTGACCTTTCGGGAATCGAGCGAGAGGCAGAGGAGCTAATTGGCTCCTCGTCGAGTCCTGCAGCCACACGTGTGACGAGCGGTGCCGTTCTCTGCTGCGGGGTGACGGGGGTGGGATATCTTGCCCCCCGCCCTCCGCCTGCCTGCGCCCCGCCGGCCTCGTGCATGCCGAGCACGCGGGGTGGTGGCCACGGTCCCCAGGCCTGTCCCGGCAGGAATGGCACGAGATCCCGTGGCATCCCCCCCCCCACCCCGGTCCCCCCAGCCCCGCTGGGGCCCAGGCAGGGGTTTTGGGGAGCGGCACCTTCAGTGAAGCCCCCATCTTTGGTGGTGGAGACCCCCTGTCCCCAGGACGGGGACCCCACCTCCCCACACGGCTATGTGCCCCCCCCAGCAGCACCTTCCCCCTCTCTGTGGGGATGGCATCTTGGGGGGGCAGGAGGATGCAGGGCTGCTCCCCAAAGGGATGTGGGGCACAGCAGGACCCCAGCTGCTCCCCCCTGCCCTGGGGGGGGTCTTGACGTGGGGCACAGCAGCTTGAGGTGGGGGTCAAGTACCACAATTTGGGGGTCCCTCCACAGGGGGGGGCTCTGTTTCTTTGGGGAAATCCCCCACACCCCACCCCAGGTGAGTTGTGTCCCCCCACAGCTTCACCCCACCTAATTGCCTCGCTCCTAATTAGCTGCTGCTCCACCTTGCCCTCTTAATGGGCTGCACTGGGCAAACTGGGAATTGCAAAGCCTCCACTCAGGGTGACCCCCACCCTCTCCCCACGTCCTGGCCACCACCTGCCCCCCATTCCCGGAGAGTGGGGGACCCTGGGGGTGCTGCTGCCGTGGGGGGGAGGTTTCGTGTCGCCCCCCCACGCGATGCTGGGAGGGGGTACAGGGACCCCTGGGTGCTGCATGGGGAGTGGGTTTGGGGCAGGGGGATGGGGAAACTGAGGCATGGGGAGGGGACCCAGTGACAGGAGCAAGGGGGGAAACCGAGGCAAGGCTGAGGGACACACACACACTTGTTCCCACCTGCAGCTCCTCTCCCCGTCCCCTCCAGCCATGGGGGCCAGTGGTGGTGGGTGCCTGGTTGCCCCCCGGGCTCGGTGCCGCTCTGGCACACTGGCCAGCCTGGCAGCTTGCCCGCACACAGGTCTGCCTCTGCCAGAGCCCCTCCCCGCCAACGCCACCCACCTGGCCCCGCTGCCGGGCCCCCACAGAGCCGCCTTTGTGCTGCCGGGAGGGCACCCAGGGCAGCCGACACACGTGGGCACACGTGTGGGAACGCACACGCGTGTCCTTGCATGCGCTCGGCTCAGAGCGTCGTGGTTTTACCCACCCTAAACCTCCCCAGCTGGTGACAACCCCCCCCCAAAAATCCCTCCCCGGGGTCCCCAGCACCTGCCGGCGGCCGTGGCTGTGCCGGCCCTTCCCCGGCACGCCGTGGCGCTCGGGGAGGAAGAGTGGTAATTAAGTTAATTTGCACATGCAAATCATCCTCGGTTTGAATCTGTTAATTTTATAATTTGATGTTTAATGTACATATCTGCTGTGTTTTCCCAGCCAGAAACCCAACATTTTCTGGGCGCTAATGACGGGGGCTGCGCTCCGGGGGCGGGGGAGACGGACCCTCGCGCGCTCGCACAGATGCCGAGGATGCTCCGGAGATTCATCACCACCGGGAACGGGGGCACCTTGGTATGGGGGTGGGCAGGGAAAGGGGGTCACCCAGCACCCGGCCGGGCTCTGCCTTCTCCCCTCCGCCAGCCCTAGCCCTCCCGCTGCCGCAAACTGGCAATTTGAGTTGGGATTTTAAATATTTACAAATCGCTACTGCTCCCCAGTGCGAGGCGGGGAGATGCTGCGTATGTGTGGGACAGCCCCTAAAATGACTCGATTTGCCCCATTCTGGAGGCAATGTGAATTCTTTCCATTCTTCCTGCCGGGGAGGTGGTTTGGGGTGGGGGTGAGCTGAGACCTGACCTCGTGTCAGCCAGCTGCCAGCTTCAAAGAGATGGAGGGACACTGACCACCAGAGTGTCCCCACCCTGCAACCCCATGGAGGACGCAGTGTCCTCACCCCTACCTGGCGCAGCCTCAGGAGCTTGTCCCAGCCCCAAAGTCGTGCGTGAAGATGAGGGACTGCAAAAACCGGGGCTGTGCTGAAGCTGAGCATCACCCCAAGGTCAAATGTTCCCCTGGGGCCGAGCATCACCCCAGGACCGAGCATCACCCCAGGACTGAGCATCACCCCAGGACTGAGCATCACCCTGAGGCTGAGCATCACCACAGGGTTGAGCATCTCCCTGTGGCCAAACATCACCTCAAAGCCAAGCGTCCCCCTGGGGCTGAGCATCTGCCCCGAGCCGCAGCGGCCGTGGGCTGCCCGAGGCCGACAAACCACATCCCTGTTTATCTGTGGTACCGGCTGGGCTTTTGCATACGCCGGATTTGCAGGCTCCCTTTGAAACTCGGGCTGCTGCCGGCCCCTCATCTCTGCCTCGACGGAGATAACGCGGTTCCCCGCAGCCGCCGGGCTGGGGAAGGACGATACCACCCGCGTCCCCCGGGGCTGGATGCGGCCGGGTGATCCCCGGATCCCCAACGAGGCACGGAGCAGCCCCTGGGGAGCAGAGGAGGGTGATGCCACCTTTCGAATGAAAACTAATTGCGATTAATCCTGTCTCATTGTTTACTCGGGGCTGATTTAAGCACATTTCAGGCTAGACTGAGCACTTGAACATTTCTAATGTATTTTTCTTTCTGCTTTAATGACCTCGTTCCTGCCACCCTGCTGTCGTCTCCTTGCTCGGGGAGACGACTTGTAACTTCCTCAAATTCTTCCGGAAAGAGAAAAACCCTCAGTCGCTCCTCTGGGGGTGGCCAGGAGGGCACTGGGCTCCCCAAGCCCCACGGGGACCCAGTTTGGCCCACTGCCACCAGGGCAACACCTTGTCCCCCTGAGCCTCACCCATGTCCATCGCTGGGATCTCCCATCCAGCTGTTCCTCAAGGTCAAAGTCAGCTGTTGCCATCCAGATGTGGGCCCCTCATCTCCAGCTGTTCCCATTGCCACTAAGAGCTCTCCCATCCAGCCGTTGACCCCCTGACCCCATTCCAGCTGTTCCCCATGCCATCCCAGAGCCGCCCATCCAGCTGCTGCCCCCATCACCCTCTTCCAGCTGTTCCTGTTGCCACCCTAGGGCTCTCCCATCCAGATGTGCACCCCAGGGCCCCATTCCAGCTGTTCCCACTGTCACCCAGGGCTCTTCCCTCCAGACGTGCTCTGGGGAGCCCAGTCTCTTCCCAATCCAGCTGTTCCCCAGCCCACAACCCTTCCCTCCCACCCATCCCCACATCCCAGCCTGTCCCTGTGTCCCCCCCCCAGCCTCCCACCGAGCCGGGGCTATTTTTAACCTCCTCTTCAGCTCTCTCTGGAGCCGGTGACTTTCACAACCTCTTTTTTTCAACCCAGAGATTTTCTGTTCTTCTCCCTCCCTCCAACGATGAAAGGATGCCGGCGGGAGCGGGGGGTCCAAGGAGGTGCCCGTCTCCTCAGGTCCCCGCCGAGGGGCTTTGCCACCCTCACCCTTTCCTCGAAAGAGCTGCCGCCCATCCTCACTCCTCCCCAGATCTTCCCTTTCCTCCCCACGAGGGTAAAACCCCTCAGGTTTCCCTATCCTGCTGAGGAAGAGGAGCACAACGAAGGCTTCTGAGGGGGTAATTTTCCCACTGGGGGTGACGAAGCGCATCCTCCCACCTCCACCCTCCAGCACCATTGCACCCCGCTGCCCTGAGTCCCCTCGCTCCCATCCCCTGCCTCAGTTTCCCCAACGCACGTTTGCCCAAGGGACCCCCCTAAACCCAACCAGCGGCTCCATCGCCCCCCCAGCCAGGATGCCCCTCGGCAGGGGGGTCTTGCCATGGGCCCAGTAGTGGTTGTGATTTTCCCCTCGAGCGTGGCTAACACCAGCACTCGCCGGCATGGCTGAAGCCAGAGCATTTTTCCTCGCCCCCCCGGGGTAGCTCAGGCAACACTCACTGCAGAGACAAGACCTGGAGGTGGAGGGAGGGGGATATAATCCCCTCCCACAGCCAGGAAGGAGAAAGAAATCACAAGAATTCCACTCAAAATAAAGGCACAAACTTGGAGCAGGCTGCTGGACCCATCCTGCCATTTATTTGTGTTTTTCCACCCCCCTACATCAGCTATTTTCCAGCTTTCAGCCCAATCTTGAAGCTCTGGTGTCCATTCTCCAAGAGGATAAAGCCCCAGGAGCCAAGGACACCCACGGGGCTCCGTTTCTTGAACAATGACCAAATTCACTAAATTCAAGGACAATCAGAGTTGAAGAAGCTGGTGGGGTTTTTTTACTATTATTTATTTATGCTGTTATTACAGCAAGGTAGTGAAAACCGACGCACTCCCTGCTTTGAAGCAGAGCAGACAGCCTGCCCTGAATGGTTAAAAAACCCCAATTAAACGGTGAAAATCGTGCCCTTCCTCCCTGCCTAAGGACCGGAGTTAAGGTCAGCGCTTTCCTTTCCTTTCCTTAATCTGTGATATTTTTCTTTTTTTTTTTTACCTTAATAACAATTTTCCCTGAGCTGCCAGCCAGCTGGGAAACGGCCTCTTTTGTCTTTAGCCCTTCCTATCTTTCCAGGAAAATGGAATCCTGTTTTATACATTTTTCTTTATTGGCGCGTTGGCCCTACCCAACGTCACGATGCTCCGTGGCTAAAACCCACCCCCAGGTGCTGTGGAAGCAGCCTCAGGGCCAGTTGCTCCAGGCACGGGTTGGTGGCTCTCTTTATGTCCCCTTTTGTCACCGCGGGCGCCGGGGCTGCGCTCCAGCGAGCGGTTTGTGCCAGTGGAACGCCAAGCCGACACGCCAACACGGCGCCGAGAGCTTTCATCGGTGTTTCCCATGGCCAAGTGTCACGTCATTGCGTGTCCCCAACCCCGGCATGCTTTGTCCCCAAAGGGGCACCCGTGCCAGGGGGCCAGCACGAGGGACGCTCCCCATCTTCGGCTTCCTGGACCGGGATCGCGCATCCTCCCGCCCGGGGAAGCCTTTGGCCTCGCTGCTGCTGGGGGCTTTGCTCCGATCGATGCTCCAGCCTCTCTTAACACCTCGCAGGGATCGATGGACAAGGCAGGGAATTGCCCCTCGACGGGGTTAATCCCCCTGGCAAGGCTCTGCAGCCGCTCGCCTTAACCCTGCCCGTACCGGTCACCCGCCCGGTGCCCATCACCGTGGCCTCTGGGCTCTGCTGCAGTGCTTGTCCCCATGGGCCCTTCCTATTTCAGCCGCCTGCTCCTGTCTCTGCCTGTCCTCCACTGCAAAGAGGTCTGACAGCCACTGAGAAAGCACCAAAATCCACTGAAATTTCCCCAAAACTAGAATGTGCTGGGGTTGCTCCTTCCCAGCTGACCTTCCCCTGCGAGATCCCCCACCAGATCCCACACCTCACTTCCATAGAGCAATTTAATAGCTAAAAGGCAATCTGACACCTTAAAATCACGCTCCACAAATGGGTGCTGGGGTGCTCACGCACCCACGGGGCTCCAGGGTGGGTGCACATCCCCATCGGGGTCTGGGGGGGCAGGGAGGGGCTCCCACGCAGCAAGGACGGTGCGATCCTGCCCCATCCACATGGCCGGAGCATCGGAGCATCCTTAAAAGGGAGCAGGAACCGGCTCAGTCGGTGCCAGAGACCTGCTGAGCCCTGTCACAGCTCAGCGCACGCATGAGCTCATCACAAGCGGGATCCAGGTCCCCGAGGGGCGGCACGGGCAGGGATGCCGGAGACTGGCGACGACCCGGCGAGGAGCTGGATCCCGTCCTGGGAAGCCGGGCTTTCGAGGAACAGCGGTGAGGGGAGAGGGAAGAGGAGGCTGGAAATTCTCCAAGATCAGCAGCGCGGATACGAAACCATAAATTATCCTCCCGGCTGAGCCGGCTGCGGGGAAAAGCAGCCCCTCCGAAAACCCGGGGAAGCCGCACAGCCGGCACTGACCTCGGCATCAACGCCGTCTCCCTCGGCCGGGGCTTAAACGGGGGGGTGAGCTGGCTGCCATCGTTAGCGGGAGCTGCAATTGCTCATCAGGCCAAAGCGAATAATTAACGGGTGCCGGCGGCCGGGGTCGCTTCCCCGCATCCGTCACCGGCAGGATTGGTGTCTGATTTACATCGCAGGCGCGCAGGCTCTGCGCCAAAGCGTGCCTTGCCGGCCTCGCCGGGCACCAGCTGGTCCCTTGGCGGAGAAACCGCCCCCCATGGGGCTGGGGAGCATCCGCGGTCAGGCTGGGATGACTCCGGTTCCCTTCATCCCCCTCCGGCAAGCGTTCACCAGCACCGCTTCCCGGCATCCCCGCGATCTAATTACACCCAAGATGAAGCGGGGAACGATACCTCGCCTTTAATTAATAACTCGGCACGGCTGAGAGCACGAACGTGCCGGCGGTTCGGGACGCCTGGATTTTGAGGTGCAGGCTCTTCGCACCCCACAGGCACCCTGGGAGCCCCAACAGGAATCAGGAGCTGAAAAATGACATTTAAATAATAAATCCCAGCTATTAAGGGGAGGCCGTACCTGGGAGAGCCGGCCAGCGCCGGCGGCCAGCCGGGTAATTAGACCGCGGCTGAAATGATGAAAAGATATCTGCAGGCTTTGAGGCCGAGGCTTTGAAGCTGTAAATCCTGTGAAGGCAGCATCCCCGCACGCGCCCGCCGGGAGATATTTACCCGGGACCTGCTTTCCGCCATCGCCGCCCTGCCCAGAGCCTAGGAAAAAAAGAGAAATAAATCTCCCCTGGGGAGATGCTGAGCCCAGAGGGTTGCTCTTGGGTCCCCCGAATTCTGTGCATCTTGCTGCGGGGGAAAGGATGTCCCCAGCATCGGGTACCATGGTTGAGGCGGAGGGTACAGGGAGCACCGGAGCCTGATCTGGCAGGAAGTGCGGTGGGAATCGGTGGGTGCTGGTGGGAATCGGTGGGTGCTGGTGGGAATCGGTGGGTGCTGGTGGGAATCGGTGGGCGTTGGTGGATTAAACCCAGGGACAGATTCTTAAACCCCAGCCCTGCTGAGGCTGTTCACCCCAAGGGATGTGACCAGTTCCACAGCAGCTCCAGAAGCATCCCGAGACACCAGAAGATGCCTGCCCTCAAAGAGGGCATCCGTACGGGAAGACCCTTGGGTTTGACCTCCCACCCATCCCAAAAACCCCTTGACAGGGGGTGTCTCAGGCCAGCGGTGATGGGAGATGCTGAACAGGAGCCGCATGGTGGAGCCGGACAGTCGGATCCCAGCAGGAGCGAAGCAACAGCTCAGCACAGGGGTAATTAGCAGCCTGTGATTCCAGATCCTCATTAGGGGCTGGCACCCCCCCACCCGTTGCGCTCTCTGCAATTAGTCGCTAAGTAACATGCGGATATTTATACCCCGACGAGGAATCGGGGCCGGCACGCTGCCTTCGTCGCTGGGATGCTCCTGCTGGGACTTGGCCAGTGTGGGGACAGGGACACTTTGGGATATGCAGCCAGTCCTTGGAGGCCAAAGAGCTGAGATCAGGGTCCGAGGGGCACCCCAGGGTGGGTCCCCTCAGGTGGGCACCCATGGGCACATCGTCACCCCAGGGAAGCCACAACCCTGGCACCGCCGTGAGGGACCGGCTGCTCCGAGAGCTATTTCCATGAGGGAAGGTGTTTTATGTTCCCTCTCACCCCACCCTAATTAATTGTTTTAATTAAGGAAATGCCACCTCCACTCCCGACTGCCATTTGCCTGCAGAACCGTTGCTAATTACGGCGAGGGAAACGCGCTGTGGCTTGTTAAACCCGCTCGCAGGCAGCTGGGAGGGGGGTTGCATGCGTGGGGGGGGGCGGCCTAAAAATATATGGGAAAAGGGAAAACAAGCGAGCTCTAAGATACAAACCCAGCGTCCAGGGAGCGGAGAGGATTTGGGGGTCCCCTGCGAGGGGAAGGGGTGCCCGTGGTCAAGGGATGTGGCTGGAGGGGGAGGTTTGATCTCTGCAGCCGCCGCTGCCACTGCTCGGCAGCAGGTGGGTGCTAACGAAGCGCCTTTCATTAACGGTGTCACCCAGGAGAAGGCCGGCTCGAGGAGGGGGATTGAAACCCCCAGGTCTGCAGATGTACGAAGCCGTTGCCGACAGCTCCTTCGCCGGCTTTGTCAGCAGCAGCCGGGAGCTCGCGCTGCTTTCTGCTTTTTAACAGCTTTCATGAATTTTAATGGGCAGTCGCTGCCGGGTTTCTCCTTCTCCCGTCGCTTTTCTGCCCCCCGCAGCCTTTCGGGTCATCCTTCCACTCCCCAGGGTGTCTCCAGGCTCCCTGGCACCCCTTGGCATCCTCCAACCCCCCCAAAAAAACCTTCCCCAGCATCCCCCCATAACAGAGGTCTGGGCCCAAAGGCACAACCATGAGCACGGGTGCTGTCGGCGGGACGATGCCGCTGCCCTGGCCGGTGGCTCTGGGCACTTCAGTGGCTTTTCCTGAAATTTAATGGATGTAAAAGCTCCGGAGACACCACTTCAGAAACATCCGTCTTTATTAGCAGCTGGTTAAGGCCGCCCCGAGGGACCATAACGAAGGGAAGCAACTTAATCACCGTCATGCAGCAAAGTGTGGGCGAGCGTGTCCCTCCTGGTCACCCGGCCACGGCCGTTCCCACCGCCTGCGCTGCCGCTTCCCCGTGGCTGCCGTGTCCTCAGGTGCTCCCACCTGGTGACAGTGTCCCTCCTGGTGCCACCCAGCTCTGTGGCAACGGCCCTCCTAGTGTCTTCTGGTCTTCAGAGGATGTCTCTCCTGGTCCTGTGTCACGGCATCCTTCCTAGTCCTGAAGCCTTGTCCCTCCAGGTTCTCCCTCCTGGCCCTGCCATGACATCCCTCCTGGTTCTCCAGAGATGTCCCTCCTGGTTTCAAGCAATGATACCCCCCTGGTCCCTACAGCCACATGAAGATGGTTCCCTCTTGCTCCAAACAACAACATCCCTCCTGATCTTGCAACTGTGTCCCTTCTGGTTCTTCAACCCTGTCCCTCCTTGTCCCATAAAAAAACATCTCTCCTGGCCCTGAGCAAGGATATCACCCTGGTCCTCCTGGTCTGGTGGTGACGGTGCCCTCTGGTCCCTCTTAGCCCCACGCAATAACATTCCCTCTGGCCACACAATGATGTCCCTCCTGGTCTTTCCTGATCCATCCCGGTCCCGTGCAACAACATCCCATCTGTTCCTGCAACCACAGAGTCACAGAATCGTGTTCCTCCTGGTCCATGATGACATCTCTCCTGTTCCTGGGGGTCACCACTGAAGTTTCTCAGGAAGGGAGGCCAGATCCTGCCCTTTTTCTGGGGGGATTTGGGGTGCAGGGCAGGGGAATTGCAAACTGAAGGGATTTGGGCTTGGATCCTGGCCAGGTCCTGCTTGAGGGCTTGGCAAGCGGGGAGGGGGGAGCTGGGCCAGGCTTTTTTCCTTCCCCACCTCCTCTATCTTTGGGTCCGTTTCCAAACACAAAGCACCACTTCAGAACGCCTTGCAGTTGCCGAAGCGATCGAAATAACATTTTCTGGCGAAGACTCCGCTTTGTTTTTTAAAAGCGCTGCTTTAGAAATCGCTCGGCGCTGTCGGTCCCTCCCCTGCCACCACCAAATCCCCGGAGATTTTGGAGCTGATCCCATCTGGCTCTGGAATTCCCCCTTTTTTTTTTTCTTTTTTTTTTTCTGGGAGAAATTTCTCAGCTCCATCCCCCACCCTAAGAACTGGTGTTGGACCCGGCTGAGTTTTGGGAAGGATGGAAACAAGCCCGGGCTGCCAGCGGCTCCGCTTGGCTCCCTGGGCTGTTCCAGGAAGGAGGTGGGGGGGGGAAGGAACAGGAGAAGCTGGATCAATCCTTCCCGGAGCTTCTGCCATGATGCTGAGCTGGGTACCACTGTCCTGGGAACGTGGTCCCACTGATAAATGTGTGTCCTCCTCCCCATCCTGCCTGTACTGGGGGAGGTGGTGGTGATGGTCATGGGGAGACGGTTGTGGTCATGGGGAGATGATGGTTGTGAGCGGTGGGAGATGGTGGCGGTCATGGTGATTCCCTGCTCATCTGCCCCTGAGAGGACAGGACCACGGCCCCAGCTCCCCTTTTGCAGCCTCCGTAGGCGAGGCAGGGTGAAAATGGGCCAAAAGGGGGAAAATCTTGAGGTGCAGCACAGGGAAGGTCTTTGCCAGAGGGTGGGGGTACCCCCTGAGAGCGAGCCTTGAGCTGCCCATCGACCCTCCCCAGCAAGGATCTCCATCACCCCCAGCCCTGCCTTCATCTCCCAGCCCTCATCTCCATCACCCCAGCCCTCACCTCCATCACCCCAGCCCTCACCTCTATCATCCCCAGCCCTGCCTTCATCCCCCAGCCCTCATCTCCATCACTCCCAGCCCTCATCTCCCTCATCCCCAGCCCTGCCTTCATCCCCCATCCCCCATCTCCATCACCCCCAGCCCCCAACTGCATTGTCCCCAGCCCTCACCTCCAACATCCCCAGCCTTTCCTTCATCCTCCAGCCCTGATCTCCATCACCTCCAGCCCTGCCTTCATCCCCACCGCACCATCCTCACGCCTGGTGGCTGTGGCTGCCACCAGCTCCCGCATCCCCGCGAGGCGAGGGAGACGGAGAGGGGAGCGCGAAGGAACCAGCGGCGCAGAAGATCAAGAGGAAAATGATCAAAGGAGGGATGAGGGTGAGCGCTGGCAACCCCGTCACCCTGGAGACGGGAAGCAAATATTTGGGCTAATGGCGCTTTCGGGGAGCGGGGCCGGGCGCTTCCCATTGTCAGGCAACAAGAAGGATGGGCGGCCGCCCCGCTGATCCGCCACGGGTCCGGCTTCATTAGACATGGCCGGCGCAGGGAGGGGGGGAATTTGGGGTGTGGGCAGGTTTGTTAAAGGAATCGGCCATCAGCCAGCGCAGGAGGGATGCTCGAGTGAAGTGATGCTCGGCTGGGGGGATGCTCTGGTGGAGGGATTCTCAGCTTTGGGGATGCTCGGCTGGAGGGATGCTCAGCCATAGGGGTACTCTGCCAGGGGGATGCTCAAATGTGGGGATGCTCAGCCACAGGGATGCTCAGCAGGAAGGACGTTCAGCCAGAGGGATGCTTGAATGGGAGATTGCTCAGCCAGGGGGATGCCAGGCCAGAGGGATGCCCAGCTAGAAGGATGCTTGGCTGAGGAGGCGTGCGGGGAGTGATGGAGATGATGCTCCCTCATGGGAGCAGCATGTCGCGAGGCCGGCGGCACCGGGGGTACCTCCAGCCCAGATCTGTCACCTCCCGCAGCGTGTGGCTGTCTGTCACCTCCCCGAGCTCAGCATTCCCTTCCCTCCTGCTCGTCTAGGGGATGCTCCTCCTGCTTAGCCAGGAGGGAAACTGAGGCACAGCGAGCTCAGAGGGGCAGCAAGCCGCTGGGAAGGGTCTGCAGGAGCGGCTCCAGCCCACATCCCACAGCCCAGGGCCCCAGCACCACCCAGCGCCCCCAGCGTGAGCTGCCAGGATGAGGCCCTCGGCCTCCTTCTTCTCCCCATGGGTGCTGAGGTGGGGATGGAGTCACCCTGGGGAAACCCAATCCATATAATATTTATATATATGTGGGTTTATATGTATGTGCACACACATACATATTGTTTTTAAGATATACCCATACTTAATAAACTCAAGCATCCGGTTGAAAACAGAGAAGAACATTTATTTTTGAATATAAATCTATTTCCCATTTTAATCTGGCAGTTAACCCTTGCAGGACACGACCTTGAGGCAATGAGTTATGGAGAGCAGTCGGGCTGTCACTTCCCACCCGGGGACACCCCACAGAGGTGACACCATGGCCCTTGGTGGCCCTGGGCCACCCACCTGCCTGGGTCTGGCTGCAGCGAGCATGGCAGAGTGGCCACAGACCTGGGTGGTGTGAGGTTGTGGGGAGAACGGGAGGAAGGTGATGGTTTCTGTATTATTTAAAATATTAATATTATTATTAATTGTATTGTTATTCTGTAGTCTTGTTATAATAATTATAGGTATGTTTTTATATAATGTATTTTAGTTGTGATGATTGTTGTACATAATAGTAATAGTGATAATAGTAATGGTAGTAATAATAATAATAACAATAATATTATTAATACTAATACTACTACTACTAATAATAATAATTCTTGAGCTGGCAAAGGGCCTTCGCCTCGTGCCGGGAGCGGAGCCGTCCCCGTCCGTCCGTACCTGACGTGCCGCCCGCCCGCCAGTTCCAGGAGCGCGATGGAATTGGAGTGACAGGGAGGAAAATCAGTCTGAATGAATGAGGTCACCTGCCTTACAAATAATTCATCAAAGGCGCCACTTAATACACCTCTCCTTGCCCTGGCGTGGGGGCTGGGTGCTGGTGCTGGCTACTGGTCCAGCACAGCCATACTGGGACATACAGGACCCCGACCTGGCTGGAGGAAGCCCTGAGGTCTCTTAAACCCCCCCCAGCACAACCCCCCCCGGCTGGGGCTGTCCTAGTGGTGACCCCCCGGCACCCGGCTGCTGCCACCAGCTGCCACCGGTGTGGGGTGGCAAAGGGGCTTTTGTCCCCCGGGCGGGCAGGGAGGGATCGTGGCCGGGTGCAAGCGGCGTGGGGGCAGCAAATGTTTTAATTCCCTTTAATTCCCCGGCTGCAGCGTGTCGCAGGGGCCAGCGTGTGTGTCCCCCATCCCACCCCATGCACACAGGGCTCCTTCCAACCTTCCTTCTTGGAGTATTTTTTTCTGGAGGGGGGGAAGGCAAACGAAAGAGCCCGAAATGTTGCAAAAGAACATCTTGAAGCCGTGGGGCCATCTGTTGTGCTTTCAGCACAATTAAGCAGGCAGCAGCCATGCCAGGCAGCGGGGAGCATCCCCGCCACACCGGTTTGTGTCCCCTCCTCGCCTGGGAAACGACCCTGAGGGTGGGCTTTTTTGGGTGCTGTGCCACCCACCTGCTGAGCTGGCGAGAGAAGATGCCCCTAGGGCTTTGGGTGTTTGGTGCCAGCCCCAGGGGTCCTCACTGGGGGGTTGGTGGGGTTCTCTGGGACATGAGACACATTCTGGGGTGTTCTGGACCATGAGGACTTCATTTCGGGGTATTCTGGGCCATGAAAGGCCCATTCTGGGGTGTTCTGAGCCATGAGGGGTTCATTTTAGGATGTTCTGGGCCATGAAAATTTCCTTTTGGGGTGTTCTGAGCCACGAAAAGTTCATTCTGGGGTGTTCTGGGCCATGAGGAGTTCATTTTGGGGTGTTCTTGGCCACGAGGGGTTCATTTCAGAGTGTTCTGGGCTATGAGGGGCTCATTTTGAGGTGCAGGGGAGTGGGACAGCACCAGTGGCACCCCAACAGAGGATGCTGCCCACCTCCCCAAAACCTCAGACTTGGGGCCTGGGGACACTCAGCAGGGGGACCCGGCTGTCTGGCGACACCACACACTCAGTGACAACTGCCATGGACGGGGCTCAACACTGGGCTGAGACCTGCCCAACTCATGTCATGTGCCCCGAGTTCCTGCTGTCATCCTGCCAGACCCCAAAGCGATGCTTGGAGGGGGGATTTAGCCCCGGAACTGTGGCTGCTGCCGCCTCTGGGCTTGTCACCGCTTACGGCTGGCGTTAACTTTCCTGGTAACATTGGTTTATCCCCTTGATCTTGACAGGAAAGGGGGGGGCCCAGGGAAGAGTCCCCTGGGAATCGCCGCCGCACGCGCCGAGCTTTAATTAGGGCTGGGAAATCTCTGCCGACAGCTGGGCGGGTAAGCGAGCCCGGCGCTGGGGGGGATTAGGACCAAAATTCAACCACCTGCACCAAAACGACCAACAAAATGCTCAGAGCCTGGATCCCAGTGACACCGTGGGACCGATGCTGGGGATAGGGATCTGGGGAGAAAACTCGAGCCCCCGCGGAGCCCCCTGGCCGCGGGGATCTTGGCAGATGGCGGAGACAAGGCAGCGAAGGATGGGACGGATCCGGTGAACGGCAGCAGCTGTGGCGAGGACGGTGCTGGTGCCAGCTCAGATGGAGGGTGGAGGGTGGTCCCCAGCCCCCCCATCTCTCCTCGAGCCGGCAGCACTGGGACGGCTCTGCTGGGACCCCCACCTGGGGCTGGTGACAGCAGGGACAAGGCCATCTGCATGGCCTACAGTGCTCTCCTGGAGGGTAACGTCCCCATGGGGAAGGTGGAGGCGATGCACCCCAGCATCCCACACCCTCTTCTGCACGACCACAGGTGACACAGTCCCCCTGGGGCCAGGGACACAAGTGGCACCAGTGACACTCACGTCACCTCCACCTGCATGGCATGGTGGCCTGTGGCAGGAGCTGGGTGGCCAACCTGTACCTGTGGTGACACCCACTAGTTTTGAGGACAAATTCTGCAGGTTTTGGGTCACCAACGTGAGTGAGGCCGTCACCATGGGCATGGCAGCGTGGATGCAGCCGCTCCTGCTCCGGAAGGAAGCAGCCAGCTTCTTCTGCTAATTAATAACCCGATTGATTAAGGATTGTCAGTCAACATGTCACCAGCACCAGGACGAGCTCCGCGGCCATGAGCTGGGGACGTTACTCCATGAGGCCATCCTCCTCCTCCTCTTCCTCCCCCCAGTCAGCTCCTCTCTCCCCTTTTTATTGCCACCCCCTGATGTCACAGCTCATGGCAATGATGTCATTAGCATCCTGCCTGCCCCCAAACCGTCACCCAAAAAGCCAGGGCATGCTCCACCCCGAGGGAGGGGGGCACAGGACGTAACAAGGGTCCCCTCTGTGTGATGATGTCATTTGTCACGCAGGCTAGGGATGATGTCACAGGCTCCCACGTTCACCCCAGGTGCCACCTGAGGGGGCTGTTGCCTCTTCTCACGGGACGAGTTGGGCAGAACTCAGCCATGAAGGACCCCAAAGCCTGGGGGGGGCAACAGGGCACCTCCAAAAAGGAGGGGGTGTTGGAAAGCCAGATCCCTCCCTGGTGCTAAGAGCATCGTCCCCGTTGTCCCCAGCAGGTGACATTAAGGATGGGGCATGCAGTCAGTCTGGGAACAGTGGCTTTGGAGGGGGGGCTACATAATCTCCCTCCTTCCAGCCTGAATCCCCCCTGTGTTGCAGGAGGGGGGGCAGGCAGGGAGGCAGAGGGGGTCCCCCAGGGTAGGTTTAGCAGAGGGACGGCACAGTGGGGAGCGATAACAGCAGCTCCCCCGGCCCCCGCGTCGGAACACGGAGCAATTAGCTGATTGCAGTGGAAGATCGGGGTGGGCGCCTGCCCTGTGCCGGGGGGTCTCCACATGCGGCAGCCGCATCGCTTTGTGCTTAACCTACATTTGCTTTTGTCCCGGCCGGTGCAGGCAGAGCACGCCCGGGGCCCTGTGCTCAGCTCGGGCTGGGTCAGTTCGGCACGGCACGACGTGTCCCCTGTCACTGGGGCCCCTCTCAGCAGCCCCCAGACCCAAATGAAGCAGCCAGGGCTGCCCTGGGTAAAAGGGAGGTCATGCTCAGGCAGAGGTGACATGGTGACATGCCATCGGGCTGCTGCACGGTGTCCCTAATATAGGGATGATGCCTTCTCCTGGGGGCTGATGGTAGGACCCCCTTCCCCAGGGTGCCTCCCCCGGAGCATCCTCCTCCATCCCTTCCCATGTGGCACTTGCTGACAACAGCTTCGACTGAGCTTTAATTACCTAACGAATCTCCACGTTCGCAGCCGCTGTGCTGTGAAAGAACAGAGGCAGAAGATGCCCGCTCCAGCTGTGGCCCGGGGGCCAGCTGTGCAGCAGGCTCCAAGGGATCCTTATTTCTCACGGCAGTTTCTGCTCTTTAGGCGCCCCAGTTCAGAGCAGGAGCTTCATCCCTGTCCCAGCATCATCCACCCCGACTTTCCAGGGATGCAGGAGCTGGATGATCCTGCCACAGCCTGTCCCTACAAGCTTGCTGGTCACCCTTTGGGTGCCTAAAGCTGTCAGCACCCCCAAGTGACACCTCCACACTCCCTTTCCCCTCTGCAATGTCAGTTAAATATCCCCACACATCTCCGGTGTGTGCCGGGGAGAGCACCCCTGGTCATGGTTCTCCTCCAGAGCCGGTGGCTGCTGGGATGAATTTAGATATTTTTACTGGGATGCATTTTCTCCCCCTCGACTGCCAGGGAGGAAGGTCGGGGCTGGGGAAGGGGCTGCGGCGGCACAGCCGGCACTGGTAAAGAGGCAAGAAGGGGCCATTGTGGCGAGGCGCAGCTGCGCGGGCGCAGGAGGGGAGCCACGGGAATGCGAAATGCTGGTGGTGAGAAGGGCTTGAGGGGAATTCACCACCCTCCCCCAAGGGTTTCCCTTATCCCGGTGACAATAGGGGCTTTATGGGGAGAGATGTCGTCCCCTGTCCCAGGAGCTGCTGGAGTCTCGCATGTGTCATCCCGATGGAGCCGCATGGGTGCTGGACAACCTGTCCTCACCCTGTCCCCCTGCACAGCCCTGGGCTGGTCCTGCTCGGCAAAGCAGGGGGGTGGTGATGGGTGCTGGGATGCTCCTGGGGACCTGATGTCCCTGAAACCTTCAGCTGTGCCACCAGCAACCTGCTCTCAGGGCTGAGACAGGTCCTTGGTGTGAAAAAGCAACACTGGGGACCAAGAGGAGGACAGAGAGTGGCTCCATGCCCTTCTCAGTGCTCCTCTGCAACTCGGCGGGCAGCAGCTCCTCTTTCTCTTGCTTGTTAATTATTCAGGCACTGCCTCCCCTGGGGTGCTTCCCCCTGGTCCAGAGTGGAACCCCCCTGCACCCACAGAGGTGCTCCCCAGTGCAGCATCTGCTCATGTGCCGGCCACCAAGGCAGGATGCGCGGCAGCGATGCTCGGCGTGCAAGAGAGGAGCCGTTGCAAAGCATCGTTTCATTTCATTGAAAGGAGAGGAGGAAAGGGGGGAGCGAGGCTGCACGCGAGCTGGCCCAGATCCTGTTTCTTCTCTTTTCTATTCTCCGTTTCCCTGCAGCGCCAGCTCTCATCCTGCGCTGATCCTGATCAGCGACAGCTGCTCCATCCGCGCCAGCAGCGCTGGGGCTTTGCTGGATCCCGCGAGGGTTTGGGGTCCAGCTCCGGGGCTGGGAGCGAGGTGGAGAGCTGCGAAATGCGGGGGACCATCCCCAAGATGTTCCCAGGGAGGGGCTAGAGCCAAGCTGTGTGGGTTTGCGTGCTGGGGGCGTGCTGAGGGGAGTAGGGTGTCTCCCACACACCCAGCCCAGCCCATCACCCTCTGCAGCACCTTCAGCAACGGCCTGAGTGCGGTGAGCCCAGCTACCACGGGTGCAGGGGTGTCCCAGTGATGGGGACATTGGAGAGGACAGCGATGGAGAGGCAGAAAAGGGTAGTAATGGGGACACGGGACAGGACAGCAATGGGGACAAGGGACAATAAGGACACAGCACCCACAGTGCTGGGGACACGGTGCTGGGCAGAGGCCAGCCCTGCCAGCGGGAAGCCACCACATTCTGCTGGTGCTTCCCCAGCTCCCTTCACCCTCCCCAATCCATCACCATTCCCTCCGCCTGCAGGCCCGTGCCGAGATGTTTCTGGTTCCTGGTTCATTTCCAGTCGCTGCAAGTGGCCACCAAGAACAGATGAGCCCAGGAGGGTGATTTATGCCGGGCAGGTTGATGCCACAGCTGTTGGGGAGAACGGCAGCAGCTGCTCCGGCTGTTCCGGCAGAACTTGGAGCTGGGACCAAATCCTTGGGGGCAGTAGGAGTGGGGGTTCAGGGTGGGCAATACCCTCCGGGGTGTCGGGAGGGGGACGGCAGGGCTTGAGGGGGCTGGGGAGGGTCTGAGGTTCATTTCCCAGGCACCGCGTGAGGCCGGGATTCAAGTCAAGGCTCCGGTTAATCCAGACTTTAATGCGCTCTAAATCCCACCTTTAATCTGTTTAATGCCACCTTTTGGAATCAGGATCCTGCGCGGTGGCTCCTTCCCGCTGAGTCAGGAGGAGGAGGATGCCCCGACAGTCCCGATGCTGGGGAGCTCGGGGTGGAGGGGGGGCAAACCTTGGCACGGGGGGCGCTTCTGGGGTCCCTGGCACAGGGATGAGCTGGCAGCCACGACACCCCCCACCGCTGCCTGTGAGGGACCGACCCTGTGCCCACCCCCCCACGCCAGGCCCCCCCTGGGCAAACGGAGGAGACGCCCGTCCCCAGTTTGCGCTGGTGGGTGAATGGTTTCAGGGGTGGCAGCCGCCTGCACACCCTGCCCTGCTGCTCCCTCTGGAGGTTGGGGGCGGCGCAGAAAGTGGCCCGGGGGGGGAGATGTCGGGCTCCCACAGACCCCCACGCCGCCTCCCCCCGTTCCCACGCGTGTCTCACCCCCGGCTCCCACCACGTGTGGGCTGGGGGGGGGGGGAATTGAGAGACACCCCCCCCTCCCCTGCTGCTACCCATGCTCAGCCCGGTCCCCCAGCGCCCTCCTACGTTTGCTCGGAAGCGCCCCCCGCCCCCGGGCAGCGCCCCCCGCCGCTTCCACGCGTGACTCTCCCACCCACGCGGGACCCCGTCAACCCCGGGACCCCGTCACCCTCCTCCGGGACCCCGTCACACCATCCCCGGCTCCCTACAGCCCCGAGGGACTCCCCGCTCCCGGCCCCGCCGCGCCCACGGTAACGGGACCGGCCCACGCACGCCGGGACCCGCGGGAGCGGCCCCGGGGAACGCCCGCCCCCCGTCGCGCCCTCCCATTGGCTGCTTCGTAGCAAGCCCCGCTCCGCTATTGGATGGCACAGCCCGCAGGCCCCGCCCCCGCCGCGCCCGGCCCCTCTCGCGACTTGGCGGCAGCGGCGCGCGGGGGCACCGACCCCGGCACCGGGCACCGGGAGCCGGCACCGGGGCAGCGCCGCGCCCGGGCGCGGAGAAGCGTCGGGGGAAGCGAATCCCCAACCCCCGGCCCCGCCCCGGTCCGCCCCCGGCCCGGTCCGGTCCGCCCCGCCCCGCCCCGTCCCACCGCGGGCACCGGAGCAGCCCCGGTCCCGGCGCCGCGCTCCCCCGAGGCTGGCAGCAGGTAAGGGCCGGCCGGGCTCTGCTGACCGCCGGTGCAGCGCTGCCGGGATCGGGTCCCAGTCCCTCCCAGATCCCCTCCCGGTTTCCCCTCGGTTCCTCCCGGTTTCCCCTCGGTTCCTCCCGGTTCTCCCCCGGTTTCCCCTGTCCGTGCGGGTGGGAGCGCTCGGTAGCGGCTCGGTTTGTGCTTCCAACTCCGGGACCGGCAGCGGGGTGAAGCCTCTCGCTCCGGGTGCTGAGCGCACCCTCCCCACCCCGGGGCACCGACCGTGCCCCCCCCGCCCCGGTGTGACCGGGCACCGGCGGCCCCACACCCGGCCCACGGGGCAGCGCGGCCCCTGGGAGCCCCGGGAGGAGGAGACCGAGGGTTTGGACAGCGCCGAGGGTGGGGGGGGGGGTGGACAGAGCCTGAGACCCGCCCTCCGTGCCTCAGTTTCCCCAAGAGGCTAAAACACGGGGAAAGGGGCGATCTGCCCCCAAAACCGGTGGGAAATCCGAGGAGTCTGGAAACGCTGCTGGGTCCGGTGGGCGACGGCTTAACGGGAGAAGGTGCCAGACCCTCCCCGGCCATGGGGATATCTCTGGCACCCAGGTGCGAGGATGGGGACAGGGACCCCAGGGCACTGGCCATCGCCCCGTCCTCACCCCGCGCTCGAGGGGACAGAATTGGAATTCCTCCATTCCCGGCGAGATGGATCCCTTTGGCCAAGCCGGATCCTGCCCCGGAGCGACAAGAGTTGGGTGTAAAACTTCCCAACATCCCACCAACGAAAACTTTATCCACTCTGGAGGCGGAGAAAGAATTTGGGTCATACACAATTTTGTTGTTGACCCTCAAGCCCAGCACCAGATCCCAATTGTCCCGCGGAGCTTTTCTTCCCTCCTGGAGCAGCTTTGTCCTCACTGGTGCCCAGGCAGGAAGCGTGTGATGGACCGAGGCTCCCCCGGACAGACGGACGGACGGCGGTTTGACCTTCCTCCCCCCAGCCCTGGCTCCCTTTTCCACTTCCCCATGAGTCTCCTGAGCCTTCGTCTGCTCCGAGCGAAGGAGAAAGGAAGCGGCTGCTGCGGAGAGCGGCTCGATAAAGAAAAGGAGGAAATGGAAGGCGAGACAGATGCTCCAAAATAACCCCCCCCTGCTTCCTCCTCCTCTCTGTAAAATAACCCCCCCTTCCTCCTCCTCTTCTCCATAAAATAACCCCCTTTCCTCCTTCTCCTCTGTGTAAAATAACCCCCTTCCTCCTCCTCCTCTCCAAAAAATACCCCTCCTCCTCCTCTTCCTCCTCTCCATGAAATAACCCCACCTTCTTCCTCTATAAAATAACCCCCTCTTCCTCCTCTCCGTAGAATAACCCCCCACTCCTCTTCCTCCTCTCCATAAGATAACCCACCCTTCTTCTTCCTCCTCCTCCTCTCCATAAAATAACCCCCCGTTCCTCCTCCTCTCTATAAAATAACCCCCCATTCTTCCTCCTCTCCATAAAATTAACCCCCCCATTCCTCCTCCTCTCCATAAAATAACCCCCCATTCCTCCTCCTCTCCTTAAAATAACCCACAATTCTTCCTCCTCTCCATAAGATAACCCCCCATTCCTCCTCCTCCTCCTCCTCCTCCTCCTCTTGCAGCTGCCTTCACTCCCTCCCTCCAGGGCACGATAAAAAAATGTTCCTCCCTACGACACCGCCTCAGTTTCCCCCAGGATTCACCCCCAACCTTGACACCCACCATCAGCTTCTCGCCGCGAACCCCGTTCCCACGCCACGCCCTCGGGGTTGGCATCGCTGCAGAGAAATCAAAGATTAAAAAAAAACAAAAAGAATGAAAAAAAAAAGCTTCTGCTCCTTCCCGCAGGTGCCCGCGTCGGGGCTGCTCGCGCAGCCCCGACGCGGGCACCTACGGGAAGGAGTTTGTGGGATGAAGGAGGTGTCGTGAGTGCAAGATAAAACCACCCAAGGTGATGTCGCTGCTCCCGGTGTCATTCCCGGTCCTCGCTCCGGCCAGCGGTGGCGTTTGGATTTTTTTCTGAATTTTTTTTTAATTTTTTTGTACCGTCTTTGCCAAGAAATGGGTTTTTCCTCAGGCGACGTGTTTACTCAGTGGCTTCCTCTTGGGCCTCACCCCGCTCGGCACACACGGACACACGCGTGCTGGTTGCACCCATGGCAACGTGCGAAGGACACGCCGCGTCCTTCCTCCTCCTCCTCCTCCTCCTCCTCCTCTGCCTCCCCAGCGCTGGTAAAAGGGGGTCTGGAAGCTGAGCGGGGGCCGGTGACGGCGGTCGGGCTCTCCAGTTACATCCCCGTTGCGTCCCCGTCTCCTGTAATCCGGCGCGGCGGCCAGGTTTAATTAATTAATAGGGGTTGGGGGGGGTGGAAAGTGATGCTGGGCGGATGGGGAGGGGAGCAGCGGGGTCTCAGCCACCCGCCCTTCAGCATTCAGACTGGGGAGGACTGGGTGTACTGGGGGGGCAGAACAGGGACGTTTGCCAGAGTTTTAAGGAAAACCGGGGAGATTTCCCCCATTAAATATTGACCCCGTTTGGGAGAGACGTGGGAGCAAGACAGCTGCAAGTTAATAAGGCCTTGGTGAGGAGGAGGAGGAGGAGGAGGAAGAGGTGCCTCTGCTCTCGGTTAGAGCCCCCCCGTGATGCCACACGCTTGCACCGAGCTGCCCCGTAAATTATTTAAAGTGCTTTTGCTTTCCAGCATGAAATATTCAGCCCGCCGCCGAGGGGAGCTGAGGGGGGGGACGTGAGTGCGTGGAGCTGCTGGTGGGTACGGGGCAGGGGGGGAAAGGGATCTTTGGGGCAGGTAGGACTAACCCTGGGGCAGCGTCGCTGCAGGATTTGGCCGTAAATGAGCTCCCATGGCAGCTCTGCACCCCAGGGGGACAACAGGGACGTGTGCCCCCCGCTCCATCCTTGCAGATGGGAGCTTGAATTGACGCTTTTTAACGAGGGGGACAGATTCTGCTCTGGCTTGCAGCAGCCACGGTGGAGGAGATGTTTTACGGGGCAGGGGGTGTCCCTGTGGGACGCGGGGCTGAGGCAGCAGCCCGTGTTGGGTGAGATGCTCGTGGATGCTGCCGTGTCTCTCACGTGGGACATCCAGCCTTTGGCCGAGCCCTCACGCCAGTCCGGGGCTGTGAAACCCGCCCGAAACCTGCAAAATGGGTGGAACCCCCCCCCAAAAAAAAGGGCTGTGACCGTCACCAAAGCCGCCGTTGAGACCACAGCCCCGCCGTGCTCTTCCGGAGCGGGGAGGGACTCGGTGAAAGCAACTCCTGGCTTCTCTTTTTTGGTAGAAGAAGCTGATTGTTGAGGGCGTTTTCATTAAAAAGAAGAAGCGGGGTGGGGGGGGGGGGTGAAAGAAAAAAAGGCAAAAAACAAACCCGGAGCTGGGCTGGAAACTTCAGCGGCAGGAAGGAAACGGGGTGGTTTATTTCGGTCTCGAATCTGCTCGTCGGGGCAAGTCTTGCCTCTTCCGCGCGCCGATAGCAGCCCCTCGGTGAACAATGGGGTCACGGGGCCCTTCCCGGCAGGAAAAACGGCTCGTTGTGGTGAAATCGGCCGGTTGGTGCTGAGTCAGCAGGTCCTGGTGGGACGGAGCGCGGTGTGGAGGGTGCCGGGTTAACCGAGCGAGAGCGAACACGTGCCGGGAGGTGAGCTGGGGTTTCCTCGGGTTTTGCAGCGAGCAACCTGTGAACCGTCCCCTGGAGAAGGAGCAGGGTGCCTTTTGTGGGGGGGGAATCCAGGAAAGACCCCCTTCCCCGTGCTGCTTCATGCCTCAGTTTCCCCAGCATGGGTGATGCTCATCTCACCGGTCCCTGGCAGGACCAATCCTGGGGTCTGGGCTCCAGCAGCATCTTGTACACGGGGAGGAAAATGAGCATGACCCGCCGGGGACCTGCCGACGGCTCCGCGAGGGGTAGCCTCTGCTTTGTCGTTTGTGGCTTATTCAGGCGCGAGAGCCTCAGCTCGAAGCTTCACGCTGGCGAAAATCAATGTTTTCACGCTGAAGGAAATACTTACAAACCTCCGTATTTTTCCCGAGGGCGGTAAACAATGCTGCGTGCGGCTGCGACGCTGGCTCCGCTACCGCTCGTTTAATTCGTGCCCTCGTGGAGCCGCGGGGAGCTGGCGGCTGGACGACGCCGGGGCTCAGCTTGCGCTGTTGCCTTTGCACCGTCACCCTTGCACAACTGGCTGCAGTGTGATGGAGCCGTGGCCACAGCCGGGTATATGTGCCTGCAGGGAACTGGGATTTGCTCCCGAGAACCCGGCGTGTGCTCCGTGGTGGCGGGAGCGGGCTCGAGGGTCAGGGCTGGGTGGTGGCTCGGCCGGGGACAGACTCAGCTCTGCGCTGGAAGAACCAGCGGTGCTGCGAACGACCCACTCTCTTCTCCACATCCCTGAGCGATTTATCCCCCTCCATCCTCTCGCACCAGCAGCATCGTTCAGCTTAAATAGCTCTTCTCCCCTCCCCGGTGATGTATTTATAGCGTGATGCCATCCCTTTCCCGCTCTCGCTTTGCCAGGCTGACCCTGCCGCGTGCGGGCTCTTGCGTAAGCATCCCCCACCTCTGCCCGTCCAGGCTGGCGCGGGAGCCGGTTGTTATCGTGCTGTTCTCGCCTCCCCGTGATTTGTAGCTCTGTGATTTCCCAGGGCAAGATGCGTCGCCGGGGTCGGTGGAGGTTTATTCGGTCGCAGAGGGTTTTAAAGCCGTAATCTGCCCGAGGTGATGGATTTAGTCCCACCGGGGTGCAGGGAGTTGGGCTGTAGGTGAGCAAGGAGTGAGGTTTCTGGCTTGCCAAATTATTCACCCTCATGTGATGCTCATGCAGGCTCTGGGGGAAGCTGAGATGGCAGCAGAATGAGCCCAAGCTCGGGCGGTGTGGGCGTACCGGGGCGAGCAGCGCTGGGGAAAAGGGTTTCGACACACGTTGGTGGGTGCTGCGAATCGGCCGTGCCGCTCCGGCCTCGGCACGTGGCTCTGCTGGCCGCGGTGGGTGACTCAGCCATCACCTGGGTTGTCCCCAGCTCACCCTGCTGCAGGAAATGAGTCAGGTTTTAAAGGAAATAAAACTGTTAAAAAGATGGGGCAAGAGTCCTTCCGGCACCGGGAAGAGGGCGGCACCGGGCACGGGAGGGAGACGGGGATGGAGGATCGCAGGCGATGCTCGGGTAGGGAGACCTCGCTCGCCTCCGATCGCGCTGTAGCTTCTCCCCAGCGTTGCGGGAAGGACGGTGGGAACACCCTGAAACTCATCCCGCCAACAAAACCCAGGGCGTGAGCTCAGCTCCTGCCTGCCCTGGCACCCGGGAGCTCCGCTCGGTCTTGCTGTTGGCCGGAGATGCTTTCTTCTCCCAAAACTCTGCGTGGGGAGGAGAAGGGGTGGGGACTGCTCCAGGGCGTGGGCTGAACTCTGTGTGTGCCTCTTCCCCCGCAGAGATGGACACCTTCAGCACGAAGAACCTGGCCCTGCAGGCCCAGAAGAAGCTCTTGAGCAAGATGGCTACCAAGACCATAGCCAACGTCTTCATCGATGACACCAGCAGCGAGATCTTGGATGAGCTTTACCGGGCCACCAAGGAGTACACCCACAACCGCAAAGAGGCTCAAAAGATCATCAAAAACCTCATCAAGATCGTCATGAAGTTGGGCGTGCTCTACCGCAACGGGCAGTTCACCCCCGAGGAGCTGCTGGTGATGGAGCGCTTCCGCAAGAAGGTGCACACCTTGGCCATGACGGCTGTCAGCTTCCACCAGATAGACTTCACCTTCGACCGCAGGGTCATGTCGGGCGTGCTGACGGAGTGCCGGGACCTGCTGCACCAGGCTGTGAACGGCCACCTCACGGCCAAATCCCACTCGCGCATCAACCACGTCTTCAATCACTTTGCGGACTACGAGTTCCTCTCGGCTCTGTACGGGCCGTCCGAGCCCTACCGCACCCACCTGAAGAGGATCTGCGAAGGGGTTAACAAGATGCTGGAGGAGGACAACATATGAAGTCGGCCAAGATGGGCCAGCGGCAGCAACCGCCAGACTCTGCCTTGTGTGAGACCGGAGATGGGACGGGATATACGCCTGGTTTGACCATCACCAGGCTCGATGTCTTCTCCTCTGCAGTGCTAACTCATTTTCTCCTCGTTTCTCCAGAGGACTGAACCTCTTGACTCTGTCTAACCCTTGCCCAGGGTCTGCCACCCCTCTGGGCTGAGTCCTTTCCAGGTGATCCTGGGCTTCTGGGCTCCCGCTGTACAGTTTGATTTTCTTTGCTCACCAAGTGCTCTTAGCTCAGAGCCCAAGGAATTGGGACTCCTCACCTTGAACTCCATTTGTAACCCTCCTGGGGGGAAAAAACCAAACCAAAGACTCGCGGTGGGCAACAATTCTAAGGTGTCTCTCAGTGGGTGGGCAGTTGCGTGGATGAATGGTCGTGGAGCCCTGTGGTTGCTTTTCAGCAGCTCCATGACACGGTGAGAGCAAATCATGGTCCAGGCTTGCGCTGCCCAGGGTAGGAAGGTGCTTCTCGCAGGCTGGCATGGGCTTTGGCCTCCTAAAAGACAAATCCATGAGACCAGAAGGATCCCACCTCACCGGGGCAGGTCCCTCAGGGCAGGGAGGGAGCTGGGGGGGGACCAACTCTGTCCCAGGTACACCCCTTCATCCCCGCCGGCCTCCCGCGGTAGTGCCACTGTGACAGCTCCGACGCCTTCCTCGGTGGTCGTGCAAAGCTCTCCTTCGGGTTTCATACATTTTTACGTGTCCTCGACTGAGTTGTGGCTGTTATTTTTTAGCAAACTCTGTAGCCCTGATGAGTTATTTGAAAATAAACTCACCTGTTTGGCCTGGATGCTCCACGCGGTTGTTACGAAGGCGGTCGACAGCGATAAAACGAGCGCCGGGGGGTGGTTGGGTTTTGTCTTTTAAATGGTGATTATTCTCTCAAACCTGAGCTTTTTGCTCTCCATCCCCCAGCGCTGAACCGGTGGGTGGAAAAAACAGTGCAAAGCCCAGCACAAACCCCTAGCTAAGGTCTGGGGCCAGGGAGGGGAGAAAAATCCTGCTGCCCTGCAGACACCCACACGCGCTGCAGAGCAGGAGCTGAGAAAAAGCACAACCCCAATCATGGGAAACAAAGGGCAGCGTCGCAGAATTCGACGCAGGTGTGTCCTAAAGCCTCTCAGAGCACGGATGCACCAGCCGTGGCCCGCTTCCGACGCACCGATCTCGGCTTTGAGCACCGAAAATCGCCCTTTTAGCATACGAGGCGCCGCATGATCTCCGCCGGCCTTATCTCCGCGACCTCCTTGTGCCTCCCGTTCCGCGGGATGTCTCCAGGCACAGGAGGCTGCCAGCGCTCGCGGGCAGAGAGCGGCTCCCGTCCGCTGCTCCGTTTCCACTGCTGGCTCGAGGCGCTGATAACTTCCAGCTTTAAAGATTAAATAAAAGAAATAAAGCCCTTATCTCTGTCATTTCATCAGCCTGGCTATCGGAGCTAATTTAATTGTGTGGCGCAGCTCAGGGTAGGGGGTAAAGCACGTGGACGCGGCTAAGATCCCCCAAGGTGTTGGTCCCTTGAGGAGGGCAGGGTGACGGGAACCTCTGGTACCCGGCGTTTGGGAACAGACCTTCCCGTTACCTCTGGGCTCGCGGCAGCTTCACGTGCTGGAGAGGAGCCAGGGCTGGGAACGGTTCCGAGGAGTTACCGACAGATGCCATGAGCTGGCAAAGCTCAGACCGGGGCTGGTGGAGGCGACAGCCAGAAATGCTTCGCTGTTCCCGAGGCTGCAAGAAGAGCCTTAATCGCACGAAACATCTCTGCTCACGGCTGTTCTTTTTGTCCCCAGGGTTTCCTACACCCCGGGACCACATTTAACCCACCCAAACGCTCAGCACCAGCTTTGCTTTGTGTGCAGTGTCTAACCTGAAACTTCCCCCCCTGCACCCCATGGCAAACACCCTCCTCACTCCCAAACTCTTGCCTTCTTGCCCTGGGGAAGCCCTGCAGAGCACACACTCTGCTAGAAAAACCATCTTAGGGGCTTCCCATCCCAACCCTGGCTGTACGAGCCTGGGAAACGAGCCCCTTCAGCTCCTGTTGGGCTGGTTCCCTCCAAGCGACTGGTTAAACGGGGAGAAAAGTCAGAGACCTGCAACATCGGCGCCCTAAATGCAGCTCGGAGCTCAGGCAGGGACACCCTGGGGATGCTCCTGGGTCCTGCAGGTTATCTGCAGATCCAGACAGAGCCATGCAGCAGAGGAAGAAGCATTGAGGAACAGCCTGGCAAACAGAGCTTGCAAAGCACCACCCCAAACCAGGGAATTGTCCCAAAACCGGGGAAAAGCAGCTACCAACAACATCACCAGGCATCAAAAGCACTTGTCACGAGTGCTGCGTTATGCAACTTCCAGCCAGAGCCTTGCTCTCATGTGCTGGGTTTCCTCTCGGGAGGGCAGAAGCCCCGTAAATCCTCTGCAGCCTCCAAACCCCCGTGTGACACCTCGGCCCCTCCTGGCTGAGCAATCGCCGAAGGTCCTGCCACTCGCCGGGCATCCAGCCGGGGAGGGCAGAGCCGGAGAGCCGAGCAGACTCAGGCCAGAGCGCGATGCTTTATTTCTTTTATTTCTGTTGTATTTACACAGGAGAGGAATTCCACATTCCCTCACTGTTATTACTCTAAATAAGAAAAAAATCACTTGTGTACGTAGAAAACAGTCCTGCATTTGTACTGAGACATGAAAGTGTTGCTTCGATTGATTCCTGGGTTGTGTCAGAATAAACAGCTCTGCCTTCCCCGGGCCCAACCCGTGCTCTGCACTGGGGAACATCCAGACCACAAAATCCTAAAATCATAGAATGTTTTGGGCTGGAAGGGGCCTTTAAAGGTCATCTAGTCCAACCATCCTCCCCAGCAAAGCCAGCCATGGTCTTCGATAGCCGCACTCAACAGGGAACTTTGGCCAACGCCATCCTTTCCTTCCCCCTCCCACCCAATTTAATTTTTAACTCCCATCGTGCTTGTAGAGAGAGAAATCGCGTCTCCCCTCCAGAGGCTACAGAGTTAACAGCTTCCCTTTCTTCCCTTTCGCACACCGCGGTTAAATCCAGCCACTTATCTTTCCGCGTCGCTCTTCCGAGCAAGGGAGATAAGGAGCCCCTGTTCAAGGGGAGCTTTACCACATTCAGCAGATCAACCAAGCAGAAAGCGGGCGACACAACGGCTGGCTGCAGATCAGGAGTCTCGGAGGAGGTTTCCAGCTGCAAAGCACGTTGTTACTCTGACACAAGGCAGAATGCATCTGTCTTAACACCTCCAAGCCCCACTTACACTGGACCCGAGCACATTTTGATACGGAAAACATAAAAAGGTTTGGCCAACCAAAAAAAAACCCGCAGTTAACAAGGAATCCTCTTTATCTGCCACGCTCTTCCGGCCAAAACTCCCGGCCCAGCGCTGGCCTCGGGGTCACAGCTCGTCACGGGGCGTTTTTGCTACAATCATGAGTTTGGACAGTTCGAAACGGAACTTGCCTTCCCTGTGAGACACTAGAAAGAGAAAAAAAAAAATCACGGGGTAAACAGATGGTAAAGCACGAACAAAACAGCCCTGCTGGTTCCTTTCCAGGACGATAAAGCCAGCAAGTCGAGCATTGCGCTCTCTTCTTGTGCACGGCGACGAGCGTGTTGTGATGAACCCGTTCTTCCCCCACGCGAATTTAACATCTATAGAGCGTCACCCGGCTGCGCTGAGCTCAAATTCTCGTCTCCTGGCAGCCAGCCCGGCCCGTCTCCCACCCCAGCCCCTTCCTCTCATAGTCCTCTCGGGCACAGACCTGTTGTTTCGGTGGTTTCAAATTCTTCCTGTTTTAAAGGGATGTCTCTTTGTGCACCCACCGCAGCTTGAGACTGAAATGGGAAGGAAGAAGGTTTAAGCGGCTGAGGCAACCCAAGAAACGACGTTATTTAAAGCAAACAAACCCCGGCACGTTTTGAAAAAGAACAAGCTTGTGTTTTAACAATGCGGCGCGAAAGAATTAAGTCCACAAAGGAAAACCTCTGGCTATTTTTCCATTTCCTATTAAACCACAAACTCGTGTCCTTCGGGTGACCAAAAGCCTCACCGCTAAAGACTGGGAAATGGAAGAATGAACCACACAAAAGCACCCACGGAGGTTTTATTGACTCTGTCACATGCAATTTGTTGAGGCAAAGCGAGATTCCCCCGGCGCAGTGCAGGACGGTGTCTTTTTGGAGTCGCCAACGCTGGCACAGCCGATACGGCGTTGAAGGAGCAGAAATAAAATGGTGCAGGAGAGCCTACCTGCAGCCGCGCTCCTGACTGCCACCGCTCTCTAATTAGGGACGTGCTGGAGTACATTTTATTGCACAGATGTCTAATAAATGTTTTCCATGTTCAATTCATGTTTTATAGCAGCCTCCCACACGCCTGCTTCCAAGCAATCAGCTGGGACTTACATAAGCCATGGCATGCTCTATCTTGGCTCCTTTCACTTCAGCTTTAAACTGGGTAAAGAAGAGATAAGACTTCCCTTGGGGCCTGAAACAAGAAAGCAGAGTCTTTGACATCGGCAGAGAGGGTGGAGGTGCAGATGAGCTCAGGATTCATGGCTCCCTCCCTTCACAGCCACCTCTGGCTCTCTTGGAGCTCCATCTAGTGAGGAGGGTGAAGCGGGGGGAACACAGCGTTTATAAACCACCGCCTGGCTAAAGAGCCCACCCGGCCTCACGGCATCTCTCGGGAGAGAAAAAACCCCCAGAGCTGCCCTGCAGAGAGACAAACCCAGCCGGGAGGCAGAGTCCTGGCCCAGATCCCACCTGCCTTACTGGGGTTAAGGAAACACACCTCCAGATGGAGCAGGAGAAGAGCAGGTTGTCTTCGCTGACTCCAACGTTCATCTGCCATTGCTGCGGAAGGGAAAGTTTTTAGCAATAATTCTCAAGAAGTGGTACAAAACTGTACAAACAGTTAGTGTGGGCTCACCCCCAAGGCGTGTCGCCTCCCCTCCCAGCTGCAGGCGGGACAACTTTCAACCCTTCTAAACCAACATGAGGTAACTACGCAACACCAGCTGACGGCCCCTTTTACTCTGTAGAGCACAAAGGTCAAAGCTTGGTTGCCCTCTCCACCATTCCATGAGTTACAGAAAAGATTTCAAGTCTCATTCCTGCTAAAAGGACCTGATTCTAACAGGACTATTCTAACAGATAAGGAAGGACAAGCTGTGTATCTGCACAGTGTTTACTGCAGCAGCAACACAGGCTACAAAACCCCCTTCGAGCCTGCTAAAGAACACACAGGAGTTACTGCTACGAGGTCGTTCCTACCAACTGGGGTATGAAAATGTCACTCCCTGTTCTCCTTACAAATGCCAAGGCCCCTAAGCCTTACAAATGTCACGGCCTCACAAACCACGGCATCGTTGCGACACAGAGAGGACGCTTCCGTTCAGGAAGCAAATCCCAGAAGTTACTTTTGCAAACGCAGAGTGTTGGAAACGCTGCAGCCACCCCTCCCCACAGCTGCCGGTCCCTGGGGTCAGCTCATCGCCAACGAAATCCTCCTGAACAGCTTCTTATTCTTCAAGACCCGGTTTCCCAACTCACCTCGTTTGTTCCTCCCTGAGCTGAGTACGTGAAGGTGCAGGTGTAATCGCCCTGGAAGAAAAGAAGATGATGATGAGCAGCCTCGCTTGCTCAGGACCTTCTCTTCGTTCACCACCAGCCCCTGAGGGCTGGGGACACCCGAGAGAGCCACCAGGGCTGCGGGGTCATGCGGCCCCGGTGGTCTCACCCCGGAGGGGGTGCAGAAGAGCAGGCACCATGTCCAGACCTCGGCGGAGCACAGAGCCCTCATCCGCCGCGGGTGTCAGCGGGGCTGGTTCTGGGGGGTCCGGACACCCACATCCCCCCCCTCAGCGGGCCCCCTCCCGGGGGTTCCTCTCTCTTCAAGACCCCCTTCCCCCTGGCAGCCCCTCCTTCTCCTCGGGGTTCCTCCTCCCTTTGCAAGCCCCCCTTGGGGACCCCCTGCTCCTCAGGGCCCACCCTCCACGGCACGACGCCCCCCCCTGGGGACGCCCTGGCCACGGAGACTGTCTGGCCTTAGGGACCCGTTTTCCCTGGGGACTCCCTTCTGCTGGAGACCCCTCTCTCGGGGACCTCCTTCTCCTCGGGGACGCCCTTCTCTGGGGGAGCTCATTCCCTCCAGGGGGGCTCCCTCCCTCCCTGGGGACCTCCCTTCTCCCGCCTCTGGAGACCCCCTTGGGGACCCCCCGCCCATAGCAACCGACCCCTTAGCAACCGGCCCGGGCACCCCCCCCCCAGCTCGTCCCGCCTTCCCATGGTCACAGCCAATCCCCGTGGCGGGAGGCGGGAGCGACGTGCCCCTCAGCCAATGAGGGAGAGGCGCGTACCCTCTCCTCACCCTCACCCTCCTCGCCCCTCACCAGGCTCCGGGAGAAGGAGTGAACCTCCCCGCCGGGCCGCACGTCGAACTCGGCCGTGCTCGCTTCCTCCGCGGCCCGGGCCGCCAGGCAGAGCAGGGCGGCGGGCACCAGGACGGCCCAGAGCCTCCGGCCGCTCCTCCCGCTGGGCGCCGCCATCTTGGAAAAGGAAGCCCGGCCTACGGCGGCCGGGAGGGGTCAACGCGGGCAGCGCCGCGGGCGCCCGGGCGGCCATCTTGGGTGTGGGCAGGGCCCGCGGGAGGGATCACCCTGTGGGGACAGCGCGGCCCGGGGAGGTGTGGCGAGGGGACGTGGAGGGAGACAGCGGTGACCCCGGGGCCGCGCTTTGCCGTGTGGTCGCCCCCACGGGACGTTCTGGGGAGCCCCAGCAGCCGCCGGCCCTGCCCCGCGTCCCTGCAGCGCCGCCTCCCCCCTCCTCGCCCTCAGGGCTGGCGTGTGCGCGGCCCTGAACCCCCAGATTAGTCAGGCCGGGGAAAAGGGGGTGAAAAAAAGTGCAGGTTTGGGGAAAAAGGTTTATTTTCTGCCTTGTCACAGAGGTTTAATGGGGTAAAGACCCCGCAGGGCCGGGCAGAGCCGCAGCCGGAGGATCCGGCTCTTGTGGCCTTTGGGATCCAGCTGGAAGAAAAAGGGGCCACGGGAGGGGGAAGAGAGGGCCAAGCTGGGAGGAAAGGTGTGGAACAAGAGCAACTTGCTGAGCATAGTGTGGAGGGAGCTTTTTGCCTTTCCCACTAGGAGAAGGACCGGCTGCGTCACCTCTGCCTCAGCCACCAAAGCCCACCCGGCCACCGCTGGCAGGCGCGGAGCGATGAGCCGCGCGGCTTTGGGTGCCTTCTCACCACACGCGAACAAAAGCCCCTTTTCCAGAAGGAAACAGCCGTGGGTCTGCAGCCGGGGCAGGGAGAGAGGCCCCGGGAAGGGAAGGGAAGGAGGGACGAGGGGCTCACAGCGCAGGGAAGCTGGCCTGGTTGGCCACCCCGCACTGGTTGCCGGCTCCCTTCAGCAGGCGGATGTAGCCCCGCTCGCCCCACGCCTCCGTCCAGCTGCAGGAAGAGATGGAGAGTGAGCACATCCGTGTTCCCACACACGGAGAAGCGGCCTCGCTTGGGGACGACGAGCCAGATGGGAGCCAGAGCTCTCCACAGCAGAGAGATCCTCCTGCCACGCAGCTCCCACACCGTCAGGAGCAGGGCGTCGGGCTGCACGTGGGGGTGAAAGGGGGAGCGGGTTTGAGGGGACGCCCTCAGCCCCTACCTGTTCTTTAAGATCCAGTAGCTCACGTTGCGCCCGTGCTCCTGGCTCACGCCGTAGCCCACGGCCAGCATCCCGTGGTTCACCTGCTGGCTGCAAAACACGCTGCTGAAGACGCCTGGGAAGAGCAGAGATGGGGAGAGCTGCTTCTCCAAGTGAAAGCGGGGTGGTGGGACTTACTCCCCTGCACTGGGCGCCCTGGAGAAACTCCGGTGCTCGACAGGCAGCTCGCCCTGAGACAGCCCTGCCTCACTTTACCCACGCGTGCCCCAAGGAGCCAGCCGGTACCCGACTTATAGAAGTGCCAGTGGAAGCCACTGGCGTCCACCGCGACGGACACGGGTCCCACGGCTGCCACCGCCTGCTCCAGCGCCGCCTCGCTGCCTCGGGCCACCCGCCAGACAGCGGAGCAGTTGGCCGCCCTGTCCCGGGGGTTGTATCGGCAGCTGGAGGTGTCCTGAGAGGAGGGAGAGAGGAACGCTGGGGCTGGGACCCGCCGAGTCCCGCTCTGCCGCGTCCCCGGGGCCGCACCCCGCCCCTCACCGTGGCCGTGTAGGGGTAGACGTGCTCCGAGTTCAAGCCGCCGTTGTCGTGCACGTACTGGAAGGCGCGGGTCATGTAGCCGCCCCGGCAGCCGTTGTTGCCCAGCTTGCGGGAGCAGTCGATGAGGTTCTGCTCGCTCAGCACCACCAGCTTCCCCGTCCGGTTGAAGACCAGCCCTTCCAAGGCCCCCGTGGCGCTGAAGGCCCAGCACGACCCGCAGTGCCCCTGGGTGAGACGGGGACAGCTGGGGAGTCACGGCATCACCCCCAAACCCACCAGAGAGGGGTGCCGTGACCCTCCCCGTGCTGTTCTCCAGCTCCTCAACTGCAAAACTGCAGCGTCTGAAACTGGGGGAGCTGCCTCTCTGGCTTGCCCAGAGGTTTTTTTGGTGCTTAGGAGGCTGCTGGTGGTTGTTTCTGCTGCCCAGGCTCCTGGCACGCATCTCACAGCCCCGGCCGGACCCCAACCCTGCGCCCACCTGGTTCTTTACAGGTGTCACATAGCCCTTTGCCCGCCAGTCCACCTCCACCGGGGTCTTCAGAGCCCCCGACGCTTGGAAGAGCAGCACCGGCTCCTCCTGCTGCTCTGGGGTGAAGCCGTTCAGGAGCTGGTTAAACTCCTCGTCTGTCTGCAGGTCACCAAAGGAAAACTTGCGTGATGCCTCGTTCCTGGGTGCAACAAGCAACCCCTGGTCCCTGGGTCAAGCCCGGGGTGCCATCGCCAGGGACTGGGCGGGTCCCCGTGGAAGGTACCAGGTCCCCGTAGTGGTTCATGGCCAGGCGGAAGGCGTGCTGCCCCCGCGACTCCTCCCGGTTGTGCTGCTGGATGCACCGCAGGTTCTTCTCCCAGACCTCCCTGCGGGCGGCCTCGGCCTCCTGCCACGAGCCAGAGCAGCAGCAGGATCAGAAACGTCCCCCAGGGAGCGCGGGAACAGGGGATGGGGGCTCTGGGCAAGACCCCCACGCAGCCCTGGGGGGGGAGCAGGACCTACCCCCAGGTACTCCTTGGCGTGGAGGCTCTTCCACCCTTGCCAGGCCTCCTCCAGGGCAGGATCCGGAGCTGTGGCGCAGCCCAGCAGGGCCAGCAGCAGCCCCAGCAGCACGGCCATGGCCCCCGGCTGGTGGGAACAGCGAGAGCAGGGGCAGGGGGAGCCCCGGACTGAGCCCCGCGGCTGCCAGCTGGGGCCGGGGGCTGGGAGCAAGACGAGATCTTCCAAACACGGGTTAAAGGTGAGGGGGGAGGCAGAGAAATGCAAAGAGAGCGGCTGAGCCAGAGGGAGGACAGACACGTCGGTTCCTTCAGCTGGGTCAGCTTTTGCGCAGCCACGCGGCCGCTCTGACAGGAGCTTTAGGAGGTTTTAGCCGCCCTTTGGGTGGCATTTAACTGCCCTTTCTAGGAGAGGGACGAGCAGCTTCACCAGAGAGCACAGCCCGGATGGCAGGAGGAGGCAAACGCAGACCAAAGGGCAGCGAGAGCAGGTGCTGGCTCTCCCCCGGCTCTGCGCAGAGCTAAACCGTCCCTGTGCAGAGCTAAACCGTCCCTGCGCGGGGACTCAGCACACGGCAGGATCGAGCTTCGAGCGAACAGTGAGCGAGGGAAGCAGGAGCATGTCTGGACCCCTCCAGAGCAAGGTTTGGCTGTTCGCTGGAGACGCTTCAGCCTCCCAGCTCCAACCCAGAGCAGCTTTCAGCCTCGAGGCGAAGCAGAAGAGCCCGGCAGAGCGAGAGCTGCATGTGTTGGGCCAGGATGAAGCTGGTTTCGCTGGAAATCCCCTGGAAATCTGCCCCAGCAGAAACCTGCACTGGCCTCCGAGCGAGGGGCTCGGGCTGGAACCCAGAGACAAGAGGTTTTTCTACCGCGGGGGGGAGGCGGAGGAGCCGATGACTGAAGCCTCGCATCTGTCCCAGCACGAAGGGGGGGATGCCCGTGCGTACGTGCTTCGCCAAAATCCCTCCCTGAGGATTTTCCAGTATCGCTTTACACCCTTTCTTTTTTGTCAGTGTACACGCGCACCCCCTCTCCGCCAGGCCCCGGCCCGGCTCCTGCCACCACCAGCCCCCCCTCCACCGCAGCCATTTGTCTTCCTCACGTCACCACCGCGTGCCCCACGCCTCCTTTGATGGACCCCGGTATTTCTGAGCAACTCCAGTTATTCTGGGGGTGCCGCTCCGCAAAAGCCCGCGGCACACGGCAGGGCCTTGGCTTCGGAGAGAGATGGAATGCCCGCGACCCCCCTAATCACCAAACACAAGAGTTTCCACTGACGTGGCTTTCCAAGAGCGAGAAGCGTCGTCGCACCTTTATTCCACACGCTGTGGGAATGGAGATGCTGGGAAGTTTTCCATTCCAGCATCCTCCAAGGCAAGCGGTGGCTTTCCTGAGCTAATTTTGTAGCTCGAGCAGTGGTTTTTGTTTTAAAAATAAGTCATCGAGAACATCTGTTCTCCCTCCACATCCTCCATCTAAAAATAAAGTTGGGTCTTCGTGGGACAAATGCCTCCCAAGCCGCTCTCATGCTCCGGCCCAGTTCTTGAGGAAGAACCATTTTTGCACCGTTTCCCCGGCGCCCGTTACAGCACCCGCCGCTTCCTCTGGCCGTTACTGCTCGCTCAGGAAATGAACTTCACGCTACAGCTGCAAATCCTCCATCCCAGAGAAACGCCCTGAGCCCAGCTGCATCGTGCTCCCATCACCTTTCCCCTGGGCGGGGGCCTCCCACCTCATTTGTATTTCAATCCCCGACAGAGCCTGTTCCATATTGAAGAGCTCAGGATGATTTCCCAGTTAATGCCTCTCAGGATTCTCCATCGCCCAGAAGAACACCAACCCCTTTCTACGGCGTCAAATAATCCCCCAGCTTCAGAAGTGAGTTTGGAGGATCAAAGGAGCCGACAGATTCATAAATTCCTCTAGACAAGAGCGTTTTAAGAGCGCGCTGCAGCCATTTTAAGAAACACTTGTTCTTTTGGGACAGGAAAAAGGCAGAAAAGAAAGGAACTCTGCAAAATAAAGCTTCTTACCATCCACTGGCACCCACCTGGCGTGCAGAGAGGGGAGCAACTTTCCTTTCTGCGGATTTCTCTCAAGGAAACTTCAGAGATGTGCAACTTCCTCCATTACGTCCCCTTCCGCCCCCCTCCGACCTCAAAAGCTGCGCCGGGGGTTACTCAACGGGTGCACGGTAGAAGCTGAAAGGCAGCTGCAACTCGGGGTGATCACTTGGGCGCAGGGACACGAAGGGGACAACAACTACGTTCACAACCAGATTCAGAAAACAAAACGCTGCCGCTCCAGGATGCTTTGCCTTTAAACCAGAAGCCTCCAGTTTGCACCCTCGGGGCATTTAATACCAGTTTAATTAATGCCCGATTCCCGGACGGGAAGGAGCAAGGCCGGGTTTCGTAAGCTTGAAGCTCCAGCGAGGGCGAGCACAGGCAGGCCCAGCACCTGCAAAAGGCAGCTCCCGGCGTCCCAGCGTGGGATCAGAGCTGCGAGCGCTTGGGAAGCGCTCGGATCGGAGCAGCTGCATCCCACCGAGTCAGCGGAGGGAGCCAGGGCACCAGGCGAGGTCCCAACCTCCCGAGCCAAGGCTGCCTGACTTGCTCGAGGTCACGCGGCGCCTCAGCGGCCGAGCCAAGAGCGCGGTCCCGGATTCCCAACTCCCCAGCCTGCATCTCCAGTTGCCTGGATGACGCCTCCCCCGCGGAACGCCAGGGATTTAATATTCTCTCCGCCGCTCGGCACAGAAACCGAACAGAGCGCTTTGCTTTCACCACAGACGCGGCTTTGGCGAGCGCGAGCCAGCTGCCGCTTCCTCCCGAGCCCTCTCCCGCCCGCCGCCAACAGGCACAGCCGCCAGCCAGCGCCGGCTCTTTCCAATATTTTAATGAGTCGCTACATCTTACACTCATAATTATAAAAGAATAAGAATCCATAAAAATATTTTCTTTTCATAATACGCACTTAAAATACTCCAGGGCAAGTCAACGTGGTTCGTTTGGGTGGGTTTTTTTGTTTGTGGGGGGTTTGTTTTTTTCTTTTTTCCTTTTGCCCCTGGCAGAACCCTTGGCTTGAGGGGGGTATGTGCTCCCCTGAGGTGCGATTGCTCAATCCCCTCCTCCCCAGAACTGCAGTTCCTGTTGACCAGGTAAATAAAAACCAGAAGAGAGCGTCTGCTGAGTAGACGGGCAAGGGGAACAGTCACTGACCCGCAGAGAACTGAAGCACAGCCAATTTCAGTGCACATCTGAAAGCTCGGGGTGTCGGGGAAGGAGAAGGAGGGAGCGGGAGGCAGCACAGAGAATGGAGGGAGGGAGGATTTGCATAAATATCATCCACCTTGTGTTGCAAAAAACCCAAATGCTGCTGCGATCGCTGGAGAGGTGATCTCTGGTCGTAGCCAGCTGCTCCAGCTGCCGCGCTCCCCGTTGGCACAGCTCTGCCGGTGAGCGGCCATTAGAGAAAGGGACCCGAGGACGTTGATACCGACCCCAGCCACTTCCTCCATCTGCTCTGCAAAATTCAACTCAAAAATAGAAAAAGACTAGTGTTGCATGCTTCTGTAGAGCTCTCTTCACAGCCCAGGGCTCCGCGTTGTCGCAGCAGGGCCAGGATGCAGCAGCAGCAGCAGCGATCAGCTCCCCTGGACAGGTCGTCCTCTCTTCCCTCCCGCTCCTGGCTTAAGGCAGCTTGCTGATTCGGCTCTTCCATTTCCAGCACAGGCACTGAGTTCTTGCAGGTAAGAGTATGGGAACCGCAGAGGCGCAGCGGAAGGGGAAAAGGATGGGGGAAGAGAGATGGACGCAAACCTCAGCCTCAGGAGACAGACCACACCGTCCATTGATTCCCAGGATAGAGGAAGTAGCAGCAAAAAAAAAAAAAAAAAAAAAAAAAAAAAAGCAAAGCATTAACAGCCAGGCTGGAGGAGAGGAATAGGACGAGCAGCCGAGCAGGGGCAGACCTCCAGCTTGGAAAGTGAAAGAAGGTGGCACTGTCCGAAGGGAAGGCGCCCTCCAGCCTCCCCCCTCGCTCGGGGAGAGGGGACACCCAGCCCGGAGGTGGGCACTCAGCCATTTGTGCTCTGGGTTCGATGGCTGTCGAGGGAGGCGGTCGTGGCAGGGCCCGGGAGGGGGAAGGTGAGCTGTCAGTGTCCAGTTTTGCAGAGGCTTGTGCTCTCAGAGGTATTCTTGTAGAAAGTGCAGCAGCGTGATTTCATAGTGCTCTCCTGACTCAGGGCACCGAATACTGTGTCTCTCGTTGGGGTAGATCTGTGTCGGAGCGGAGAGACGGGGCAGTCAGCCAGGAGCAGCTCATTCAGCACCGACAACCCTCCCTTTTCCCTCAGCCCAGCCTCCACCGGCACAAGGAGGTGCCAGGGAATGTCCAGAGCACCAGCCCCCTCCCTGGCCGCGCTGGCGTGTGCTGCCACCAGCAACGTGAGGCAGCGACAGCTCAGCCGAGAAGGAAAGTTCCAGGCCTGAGGGCAGGAGCCCTGTTTGGAAATGCTTTTAGAGCCAGGCCACATCTGCAGCAATGAAACAGCCACAGTGCCACCTCCCGGCCACCTCCTCGAGTCATTTACCGTCATCTACATGGCAACGAGATGTGGGAGTATCTGCCTCCACCTCCTCCCGTGCCCAGAAGACACAGCAGAAAACTTTTCCCAGATTTAAGGGACCTTCCCACTTCATCCTCGTTCCTCCTACCTGCAGCTGGTAAGGTTTTCCAGCCCGGATCAGCTGCGATACCAGGAAGTTGGTGTGAAAAAAGTGCACATTTTCGTCCAAGAAGCCATGGAGGATCAGCAAACGATTTGGCCTGGAGATGGGAGGAGAGAGAGGATGAGAAACCACACAAAAAGCTCTGCAGTGGGTCTGAGCCCACAGCAGCCAGTCGGCAGGCTAAAACCGAGCGATGCCAGGCAGTCAGAACAGCGCGACGCCGCAGACGTGGTCCTCAACCCCTCCCTGGCACGGGGGGCTCGGGGCACGATGCCCCACCTTGCTGCAGAAAGCACCCAATGGTCATGCGAGTCAAAATTAAACGGGATCAGAACCTGCTTCTTTTGGGATTCAGCAGAGGAGCAACCGGTGGCCCCAAGGAGGCCCCAGGAGCAAGTTTTTGCAGATCCCTCAAGCCCACAGTACTCACTCATTGGGAAGCTTTTCTACGTGTAACGCTACAGAGCCGGCCTCATAACCCTGCTGGTTGTTTTCTGGGACATCCATGTACCGCTCGGTATAGCCGGTGTCATACGCCATCCAAACAGTGACAGGAGCACCTGCTATAGCAATCTGTCAAACACAGAGGTGGCAGGAAACAGCCTCAATTAGCACACGCTGAAGAGTTCAAGCATTCCCCATTTTCTTGAAGAGGCAGGAAAAACAGGCCCTGGGCTTTCTGTCACTCACACCATGATTCTACTACAGCAAACTGCTCCTGCTATTCCTCTTATAATCACAACGGAGCAAATTCCTCCAGACCAGCACTAAAGGCTTCCCCTTTTCACAGAGAGCTCGTGGAATGATCTAGAAAGTGTGCTGCGCACTTGGGAAGGAGATTAGAAATTATCTCACTGGCTACTTGGCTCAGTCACCAAGCCTCTGGTGTCAGCAGAACCAGGACTGTAGTCAGGAGCTACAGGCAGGACTGAGGGGCATCCATCAGAAACATCAAGCGAAAAAAGCCGACTCCAGATGCCAAGAGTTAGGGAAACCAAGAGAGCTGAGCGTCCCAAGACGACAGCCCCACGCCCCGACTTACCTTGAAGACGTTGGGTTTACAGATAAGACCCATGAGGGAGAGAAACCCCCCGTACGACCAGCCGTGTATGGCTACCCGACTCAAGTCGATGAACCCGTATTTTTCTGCTACATAATGTAAACCTTCCACCTGGTCCTCTATCTCCACCTGACCCTAAAAGGCAACAAAGAAGCTTAAGTTAGCGGCTTTCTGAATCTAGAAACTCGAGACAGAAAAGACAAGAGCAACACTCATGCAGGAAACACGCGGGCAGGCAGCCTGAGAACGAGCGGAGATTCTTCACTGGGGGGGGTTCAATTACCATTTGGTTTTTCAGGGCCCCTTCAAATTTGAGTCCTCGCTGGCACGAACCCCGTCCATCAATCACTACCACAGCATAGCCTAGGGACGCTAGCGTGTTTAGCCGTAAGTACTTGATTCCTTTGAAGGAGTTATTCACTAGCTGCACCTGCAAGAGGAGGGAAGAAAAGTTTCAGAGCTGAGGCGCTGCCTTCCAGTGCCTTGCTCCGTCTGTCCCGCTGTGCAGGATCCTGAGCTGGATAGCAGCCACTAATCGAGCTGTCAGAGCCACGCCAATCAGACTAAATGCTGGAAAAATCATCCGAGGTCCAGCGCTCATTGCTAACCAAAGTCTTGATGCATGCCCAAGCTACAGAGAGCTCTGCCCCGGGCAGCCATCCCATGCCTGACACCAGCAGTTCATTGGGATCGTTACCTGAGGGCCCCCGTACACAAAGAGCACCGTGGGATGCTTCTTCCCAGGCTGCACATCGTGAGGTTTGTAGACCATTCCGTAGAGCTCCACGTCTGACTGAGTGCGGAAATGGAAGATCTCGGGTGGGATGTAATCCGGGGGACAACCTGCAGAAGGAAGTTCAGCCACTAGCAGGGCAGGAACTGGCAGCAGGCTCTGCCTCCTGCCCCACCTCAACAAGCTCCTCCTGTTCCAACCAGCCAGGGGCTCTTACAACACCAAACCACACCGAGCCTTAGCAGTGCCCCTCACTGGGAATCCCGCAGCCACAATCTGCCGGCGTAGGGCAAACGGCCACGGAAAGAGTGAGAGGGATCACGTATCACCAGCTGGGTATTCTCAGACAAGGCACTCTGTGCCACACCACCGCCATGTGGAAGGCTAAGAGCAGGAGGTTCGAGTGCTACTGTGAGCTGTATCTAAAACTTGAAAGCCTCCAGCCTTCGAGTGAAGTAGCCACTGCATCCCAGATAATTTGTCTGAAGCAGGAGGGGGCAAATATCAGTAAAGAAACACCTATAACCACAGTCGTGTAAATCCGGCACCCTGGAGCACGAAACACCATCTCTTAAGGGCCTGTATCTCATTCCCTGGACAAGCTACGCAGTAGAGATATCTCCCCCAGAAGATAACATGGTTTAATTTTCCCTTTGGAAGTTACTGGGGCCACTTCTCTCTCCGTCACCTTTTGCCACCCCCAGCAGAAGAGCACCACAGACACAACCCCAGCACTGACACACGTCCTGCAGGACTTACTGGCTGCCTCCATCATGCTCGCCCAAAACTTGGGCTGCTTGTGGAGCGGGTCGTCGTCGGAGCCACTGAGCTTGTAGACGTGCACACAAGGCGGAGTGCTCACGCTGCTGTAGTGGCTGATGAACATGTCAAAGTTCTAGAGAAGGGAGAGAGAAGAGTCAGGGGAACAAGGTCTTTCGTATCCCACATCTAATCTCCTCCACGCAGTTCCCAAGGGACCAAAGCGAAGAAGCCCTCCGGACTCATGACTCGCCACGACTCATTACCATTCTTAGGTAGGATCCCCGTCAGTCACGAGACGAGAGAATCTTGTATCTCAGAAGCAACAAACCTGGCTCATTGAACAGCTGTGGGAGAAGCCCGGAGTGGTGAGTCGCACAATTTCTCCAGGAGACTCGTAGCTGACTACGTAGAGGTGGTGTTCCAACGGGGTGTCCTTTGTGCCTTGGAAGTACACCAGCTTCGTAGTCTCATTGACCCAGATCTATGTGGAGAAGAGAGGGCTCAGTGACAGAAGGATGACAACTCCTGCTCCTTTGCCAGTTCGAACAGTCTGTCCCCAGGCAGAGTCAGCTTAAAACACAAATAGACCATGACAGGCTGCTCGCGGCATTAGGGACCGCGCACGACGCCTGTTGATACCACAGGCCTGAGAACACGTACGTGGCTCTTACGGAGAACCACAGTCTAGGGAAGAAACAAAAAGCAGTCGCTCAGCTTTTTTGAGAGGCTCAAAGCATTTGTTTACTAGTGAGCATCAAAAAATTAGGCTCTGATAGCCACAGGTGAAACACGACATCTTCCGTAGGATGTTTGCATCACGAGGGTATACGTGTATTTTTCTCAGCAATCATGATTATGGATTGAGTTACTCTTAGAGTCTAAGAGCTCTAACGGCACCAAATTTCGAGCCACATTAAAATATATTTTTAATGTCCAGATAAAGCTGCTTCTAAATACCACCTGGCCAGCCAGGAATCGAGACTACAGCTCTGAAATACTGCATTGATCCAGCAACAGTAACTGAACTGTTTTCCACCCCAGAGCTTCCGAATGCTGAAGCCCAAATGCTATTTCTGGCTAAGCCACAGTTTGAAGACCACTGCAGACAGCAAAGGGAAAAAAATATCCAACTCAATTGGCCCGGAAAACCAGGCAGAGCCCTGTGGAGCAACGAATGCATCAAAATAATTGCTGGTAACACAATTTTAGCCGTAACGCACGCAGGGAAGAGCTGTGGCCAGAATCAACAGCGTGTACAGTGAGAATCCACATGGGGAGGGACAGCAGGTTAATTGCAGACTGAGGAAAAGCAGCAGAAACCAAATGCGTGGAGCTGCAGGTCTTTTAAAAAGCGAGAAGTGAGAATCCAGACTAATTGGAAATGAACAGCCAAGGTCTTTATTTTGACAGGAATCACCTGGGAGTGTTAAAGATCAGACTCAGAGTTAATTCCTGAAGCAAAAAATGGAACTAGGTTTCTACAAGATTAATAAAAATTCATTTCTGGCTGTTCTGCAACCAATAACAGATACAGTTTCTCCATATTCTAAATTGTTTCGTATTCCCTAGCTGCCTTCTTCCTAAAGGCTCTGCTGAGGGATCAGCTGGAGACCAAGAGTTCACTCTAAGCGCTAGGACATATTTCCAATTCACGAGCGCTCATTGGGGTTAAAACGCTGCAGCAAAGGCAGCAATCCCAAGCTTCTCCACAAAACAGCTCTTTGTTGCTCTCAAACATCAGACTTGTGTCCTTCTTTATGGGCTGACTCACTCGCGGGATTTACCTAAGGAGCAATCTGAAGTCTGATTAAAAAGGCAACGGGTTCAACGTGCACTGGACTACAGCACTTCTGGGGAAAGCAGAGGCAGCAATAAAAAGAGAAACAAAATGAAGCTTAAGTAGTTTTAGCTGGTCCCAGGTGTAACCGAGGGCGCAGGCCAGGCCCGTGGGCAGACAAGGCAGAGCTGTAACGCTGCGAGAGAGAATAAAAACAAGCACTACCTTCGATCCGTGCCTCGCCAGCACCTCCCATTCCCCACCGGTCAGGGCAATCTCCTCTTTGATAGGACATTTGAAATCATCTAGAAGAGATAACATGAGAATAAATCACCGCCTTCCCCAAAAGACGACACAAGCGAATCAGAGAGGGAGCTGCCAAAGCTGAAACGCCAACCAAGCGCAGCTCTTACCCTCGCTGTGGACATAGGGCTGCACCCAGTCGTAGCTGCCTTGCTTCAGGACCGCCGTGACTCTGTACAGGTGACAGAAACCTGTTTTGCATTCGTTGGCTCGGATAAAGCAGAGTTCTTCTTCCTCTCCCTCCGGTTGGATGAAAGGATAGAAGATATCATGAACCTGTCACACAAGGTAAAAGACTCGTGAGTGATTTGTACTGAGACAGGGGAGACAGAGCCGAGGGAGTCGGCACTACGCTGCTGGGCTTTTGAAGGAGAGGAGAGGGAGGAGAAATCTCTCTGATGAGCAGCCAGCAGGGGAAAAATCCATTCTACACCTTCTGATTACCACAAAGAAATTCTGGGCCCATTTAGAAGAGCATGTGCCATGCCCTTTCCGTAGCTACCACCAAAATCAGCACCAGCCTCGCCTCTGAGCTCGTTTCAGTTACGCGAGTCCCATCAAGTGGCTGCTGTTCCAATATGGTGCGAACTCCAGGCCCCTTTGTCACTTCAGCACCAAGATGTTTAATCTTGGGGGCTGAAGTTTATTCCCTGTCCTCTATGTCCATTACCTATCTAAATAAGTAGGAATCCCAGGGATTAGGAGCGCTCATGCTTCAAAACGCCACTTAATCTTGTAACAAAACATCTCCAAAAGAACAGCAGTGTTACATCCAGTGTCCCAAGTGCCCAAATCCAGCAAGAATTAAATTAACAATTCCAGCTGTGAGGAGACTGCAGGTTCCTTACTTCTTCCTGTGCTGAGAGCATGGAAGTCCTTCTCGCGGCTTTACCAAACTCCCTGAACTAACATCAAATCTGGCACCACTGAACAGAAAAGCAGTCTGCCAGGGCACGAACTAAAACCGGACATGCAGCCAACACGAAAATGGTTAACTGTGGGGGAGTCTGTGTTCTCTTCCCAGCCCTGAGCCTCTTACATTTATCCACACATCAGTGGTTTCTTCATAGATCACAAATGGCTGGACGTTTTCTGGCACGGTTTTGGCAAATTCAGCGCGTTGCTCCTCATTTTCTGGGACTGGAATAAAAAGGGCTGGAGGCAAAAGGATTAGCTGCAGCCGCTGCTGAGGTCTGTCTAGGAACATAGCCCAGGCACTGGGGAAAGAAGTTGGAGGTGAATGTCAGTACCACAGAACAGACGTCCCTCTCTAACTCTCACAACATGCAACCCTTTTCCCCTCCCCGCTGGCAGAAAAGCTTTGCGTTCAGATGCCTAAATCCTTTCTCCTCACTGCCGCTTCCTAATCTCCTGGAAGCTTTGCCAACAAACACGTATCGCCGGTCATCTCTGGTATTTCACAGGGGTATCGTTCAGACGAGATGTCTGACAGATTTGCCAGAGCGTCTGTTCCGAGGGAGCACCACTAACAGAACCCTGTCTCCGGAACATAACTCTTCCTCGGGCAGCCCCTCCACCGGGAAGCTCTATTTGCTCAGGGCAGCCCCTCCATCAGGAAGCTCTATTTGCTCAGGGCAGCCCCTCCATCAGGAAGCTCTATTTGCTCAGGGCAGCCCCTCCATCGGGAAGCTCTATTTGCTCAGGGCAGCCCCTCCATCGGGAAGCTCTATTTGCTCAGGGCAGCCCCTCCATCGGGAAGCTCTATTTGCTCAGGGCAGCCCCTCCACCGGGAAGCTCTATTTGCTCATTGCTCCCAACCAGCTAAAGCGACCGCTCTTAGAGCGACCCATTTGCAGACTCCTCATCGCACGCTGCGCTAGCAGGGAGAGGCACAGACCTAAGACAACTGCCAAGGGAAGGAGCCGCTTCAGTCTCGGCCTTGTTCCTCTCCGAGGAGAGTCACCTGAAGCGGCGCCGCACTGCAGGCCTCGCGACATGACAGATGGCAAGCCACCGCTGCATAGTGCGGCTACCCCAAGGCCTGGAAGCGCATCAAGGGAAGTTTCATCATTACGACAGACTTTCCGAAGGGCCGGCTCTCCCCAGCATCTCGGCGAGTGCGGATCTCGCCAGCTGATACGTTCAGCACATTTAGATAAGCTCTGGTGCAGAACGTAAGAATCACCTACGGGATTACCTTCTCGAAAGCTGTAGCAATTTCAGTTTCCAGAGCAAAAAGCGAACGTTGAGTTACAGAACGCAAAGACAGCTAGGTCACCTTAGCCTGATCTGCGCAGAAACCACTTAACGGTCAAGCAGGCTTTGGAGAGGGAAAAAATTAAGAGCTTTCAAGTTTCAAACCAATCGGATGGGAGCGAATTCTGTAACTCTTCGGGCAAGGCTGGCCAGCACACGACCGTGCATCACATTCGGAGTAACAGCGAGCTACGGGAGCACCCCGGGCTCAGAGCAACCCTTCCCCTCGCACACGCTGCACGAAGGACTTAGCGCCACGCAAACCACCCACGATACGTTTGCCATGGATCAAAAACTGGACCAACGTCCAACGATAAGACTGCTGCCAGTACACTCCCATTTTCTGCAGGAAGTGTGCTGTACTTGTGCTAAACACCTGCAACTCAAAATCCCTCGATATATCAATGTCATTTAACTTTGTGGTTGTGACTTAAACCTCACAGCCTGTCACTCCAGTCTACATTTGATTAATTCCTACTTTTAGGAAGTTGTAACACTGAAGAAGCCAAATACTCATGTGCCATTTCTGTACTCATGGCTTTAAAAACAGGTTGTGACTAAATTACAAAGCGTGTCGAGGGCCTGCAACAGTTCAGCCAGGAAAGCCCTTGCGAATGCTCATTTGGAAGAAAAATTTATGTACTATTTGCCGTCTCGGGTCCATCCAGCGCGAGCAATGTACTCCACAGTCGGGAACAACGCAGCAAATGGTTGCACCAGCTCCTTGTCCTGAGCGCACACGATCTGCAGCAAAAGGAAGGTCCCAGATCAATTGGGGCTGCTCCCAGACCTCCTCACCTCCTCCTCTGGAAGCTCAGTGAAACGGGAGAATAAGGAAGTTTAACTACTGGCCTCAGCAAGGGTGAGGCCAGGAGAAGCAAGCCTTTCTACAAATGGCAGAAAGAGAAGAGATAAATCAACCTTCAAAGCAAAACGACTCTCGTGTTCAGGCCCAGAAGAGGACACAGCCAGAGACTGAAGCCCAGGATTAGATCAGGCTTCAATCCTCCTGCTCTGCTGCTGACAAGGTGGCACCACCAGGCTAACCCCACTTGGCCCTTGCCTCCCTTCTCCCAGCTGCCTCTCTCACCAGAACAATATTTCCCAGCATTTTAGAGTTGTATTTACCAAAAAACCCATAAAAACATTATGGAATCAAGTTTATCTATGATTTCTTAGTGTCCATGTCTTAATTCTAGGGAGCTTCAGAAGCAGTCAACCTCCTGTGCAATATCCCAGTCTGAGCTGTCATCACTTACCTTACCCTTGCTGTCTGTTTTAAATTCTGCCAGTTTTAAGGTAATCTTGGGGTTTTTGCTGCCTGTAGAGAAGGAGTGAAAGAATATCAAGATGACCAACACGAACACTTCGTGGTTATACACAATACAGCTTCCTGGTCCTGCTAAAATCGCTGTGTGTGAACGTACAAATCCCCAATTATGTTTGCGAGCAAAACCGTAATGGCAAGAGTCATTCTGGGTATGGGAAAATTTGCTTTCGCCTTGCTTAGCTGGCTGTGCACATTCTCAGGAGGGAGAAGAAAGACGGTATTCAAAATGTGCTCCACGATATGCCACCAGATACATTCCATTTTTTTCAGCAATCCTTTCACTTAAGCTGAACTTTAAATCCCATTCCTTTCTTGCAGCAGATTTTGGGCTCAGAGACTCAATTAGGTGCCAACGTTTACAACCAGCTTCTACATCCTAGTAAGCACCCAGATTAACCACGCAAAGTTTACAGCGCAAACTCCACCGCTGCTGCCAGCGGGACTCATGAGTTGCTTTAACGGCCCCACGGGATTTCACTTACCTGTCCTGGGGTATCGATAGGAGTCTGTTTTTCTCTCTTCCAAGGCAGGTGAAGGAACATGAATTATCTCCACCTCTGACTCATCCACTTCCTCATACAAGATCCGCAGTGTTTTTAAATCCTCTGAACCTAGGATAGACAGCGGGTGTGTTTGCTACGGTGTTTTCCAGCTGTGTCTGACTTGCCTGGGGCGCTGCGGCAGTACGCGCCGGTGCAGAGCGCGCATCTCCTGTGTGGCTACAGCTACGAGCAACCACCCGCAAGTACTCCTCAGAGCAGGATTCTAACCCCTCAGCGTTCTCTTCCTTCAGGTTGCGTCCCCGGAACGAGGCCAAACCCAGGCCAGTGGAAAACCTTGCTCAAAATATCACTCATAGCAGGAGTCTGCAGCAGTTAAAGCATCAGAATTTGGGAAGCAGGACACTGACTGACCTTCTGTGGAAGCTGTGGGACACCACCAATAGCCCGTGAACCGATCAAACTCCTCCTGAATGACAAAAGTGGCTACACCAGCAGACTTGGGGTCATCAAGAACATTGGATAAGCCTGGAGAGGAACAAAGATTGCATTTACATCTCCTTAGAAAGAGCTGATCCGAAAGAAGAAGGTACTTCTAAGAAATAAGCCACGAGGATGTGAGCCTTTCCAGCCCAAGTCTGTCAGAAGGAATTTCCTTCTGAAGCTGGCAAGAAGCACCAGTTACCTTTATGGCAGTACGTCATCCGCTTCTCCTCTCCCGTCTCAATATTTGCTACCCACAGATCATTATTATTGATGAAGGAAAAGAAGGCAGGGTCAGCGGGGCAGATCTTGGGATCCATTCGCGGCCCCGTGCACTGAGTCTTGATCTCCAGAGGCTTCATTGGAGACACCTACAGCAACAGATGCACAAAGAGCTCTGTACCACACCAACTTCTAGCTTCATATTTACAGAAATACCTAAACTGCAGATACAGTAGAGCCCATCAAATGAGAGCAAATATAGCCCTGTCAAGACACAAGAGAAATGACCACAACCAAACAGATGGGGACATGCAGCCACCTCCAGTCAAAACCACTAAGTCTGGTTTTCAGGTGATATTCATAAAACCAGTGGCAGACTCACCATGAAACCATTCTTGCCCCCATCTCGACAATGAAAGAGGCTGTTGCTGGCCTGGAAAAGGAACAGGCCACTCTCACTGTGGAAATCATACGACGTTATGCCAAAGACACCAAGTCGCTTGCGCTCCCTCAAGAGTTCCTCTTCTCTAGAATACATCCCATGATGAGGAGTTGCCTAGTATCGAAGGAAACAAAAAATCTGAAAGAATCTGCAAGGAGAGAAACTTCCACAGAACAGGAATGCTCCAAGACTGGCACCAGGTAGTCTGTGACTGCCTAAAACACAACGTGCCAGGCAAACCCAGGCCGCAATCTCACCGTACAGGTCCGTAACCGCTGTACTCAAGGCTACAGCTGTGGTCCAGGAGGACTGAACCAACCACACGCCCCAAAGTCCCCTCTACCTAAGAGGAATGAACTGCAGACCTGTCATTTCTGCAGTTGGCACTTCAGCACGGACTGAGGACAGCTGCATTTGCTCTGCTTATGCAAATCAGATGTAACCAATTAACTTAATGACGTTATCTACAGCCTTCACAAACAGTTTCCATGTCAGACACCGCAAACAAAAGCTCTTCCGGGGATCTAGAATTACCCTGAAGGGGACTAGCATTCCAAATGGGGTCAAGGCAGCTAAGCTCTTTTCCACCAGGAGCCTTTTCAGTAGGGAAGAATGACAAACAACCTCCACTCTCTTCTCCATCAATGCTGTTGGTGCTAAAGGGCATTAAGATACTCAGAAGGGGCAAAATTCACCTCCTTTCTGGTTCACTCGCAGCAGAGTGCCGGGCAGAAGCAGCAGTTTAAATTCAACCTTCCTGACTTCCTTAAGAGCAGGAAAGACAACAGACCAGCACTCCACTGAGCACGACAAGAGCCCAGACGAGATACCCAGGATAAAGGTGCTCTGTCCCGATAGCTCGTAATCTGAGGCAGACCACACGCTGGCTGAGAGAGTCCTCTTTGCCAGGTCAGCCCTTTGCTCGCCACACCGACCGCTGTTCTGCGCTTGCTGCCGCCTCCACCGCACGCACAAACGGCTCTCCTGGGTTACGGAGCGAAGGGATGCTCAGTACAACGTTCCTGCCACCGCCGTTCTCCATGTCTGAGCTGCCGCCGCGCCGTTATCTCTGCTCTTCGGCAGAGCAGCGCGCGCCGTGCCGGCCCCACCACATCAGCCAGTGGTCCCGGGCACTGCGAGCCCAGGCTCTTCGCGCTTCAGCTTACCTGAAAGTGATCCAGCATCTGTTTCCAGGACAAGAGTAGCAAGGCCTCCTTCCGTACCTTTTTGGGAATCTCTGAGTAAAGAAGGGAATTCTCTCGGCTACCATATGGCATGCCTGTTAGGAGGACAAAAGCATCATCCTACTTAAGATTAATCGGGACAAAGAGGACCAAGAGCAAATAGGAAAAAAAAAAGTCTGATAACAGAGGGGTCGGGGCTGTCCAGAGGCTTTCGCCAGCTGTCATTCCCAAGCAGCTCCCAGTTCAATCATGGAGTAACACCTAAATTATTTAAATTTAGATATTCATTTATTCAGAAGTTTCCCTACGCAGGATTTAACGCTAACCAACCTCTTCAGAACTGGCTGCATCCAACTTTCCTCTCTGTGGACTGTTCAACCCATGGCCTAGATCCACTCTAAAACAGCCACTCCCCGAACGGGTGACTCAACATGACTCTCCACATTTCTCAGCCAGAAATTTGCTACAGGGACTTCGTTCAGGCCAACGCGGCAGCCTGTGAGAAGGGAAGAAAAAGCTTGGAAGCTCTAGAGAGCCCATTCAAATGTGAAACACTATATACTACATAGTCCCAAGACCTTGTCATTTTACACAAGCCTTTGACTGTGGTTATCAAATCGGCCACTGGCCTCCATCCAGTTTCCAAAAGAACCAGGAAAAATAAAATATCCTCCTCTCACACGATTTTGGCAGTCCCAACAAAATCAAAGACCATGAACGCGCCCCCTGCGTACGCTGCAGAGACTCCCTAAGTCAGAATTTCCGTCAGGGAAACGTGCCCCGATATTGTCTACTCTGGGCAGAACAGATTTCCGAGCTGGTTAAGTCAGCAGTAGAGTTACTTAAAATTAAAACTGAAATATTAATAAGTGCTCAGGAAGCAAAGCAATATGTGAGCATATAATCCTCAGAGATACAGAAACACCAAAGTGCTGAGCATGTGGTGTTTAATATAAGCAGCATCTGCCATGATACGACATAAAACTCTGTGGGGACAGCCCAGGAATGATTTAAGATGTCCAAACAGAAAAAAAACCTGTAGATAGGAACAAATTACTATATATACACATGTTTGACACTCACGCAACTGTGACCCGGACTTCCTTTCTCCTTGTATTTGTACTTTCTACAATGACTGCAATCAAAGAGCATTTACAAGAAAAGTATTGCCTTCCTCCTTGAAAGAGGAGGGGCTCCCAAGTGAAGAAAAGTATTCGATCCCTAAAGTTCTTTAGAAGTCTTCACCCTACTCCTCAGCACACCGTCACTAGCAGAATTCACGTAAAAACCTGAAAACATCGTTTAATGCTGGGACAGTAAGAGCACACCGACGTTAAACCGGAACTCCTGGAACGGGTTCCGAGTGCTTAACGGCACAAGGTGTTCAACTCACAAGATGCTCATTGTGGCAAGAGAAAGAATCCGTGTTTACCCTTTAGTCGAAACGCCTGAGCAGCAGAACCTTGGTATTACCTGGCAGATATTGATCTGAAATGATGGATCAATCTGCTCTGCGACCCCTGCGTCGCAGGAAGTGCACGCTGAAAAGACACTTGTGTGTCTCCATTCCTGGTTCTGCATCCTGTAACACCAACCAGCCAGCAGCTGGTCTGGTTGTCATTTCATACAACAGAACATTGAATTTTTATTATTTTTTTTTAATTAGCCACTTAGTTCTTTAGTCATCTCGATCAAAAACTGTATCAAAGTCATCCTGGCCTTGAAATACATTCAGCTTTAAATCAAGTCTCGCTGTTTTGACTCAACAAGAAAAATATGCTAACTTAGACACTGCCCTTTCCAGCTGCGCTTGTGTCACAAGGGTGTACGAGGAACTACAACAAATCAAGCCACTGGCACACAGGAGCTGCTTAATGACAAAACAAATCACTCTGGGTCCCAGCATCCTGCACCCGACAGTGACCTACACTCAACAACTCAAAAAAAAAAAAAAAAAAAGGAAAAAAGAAAAAAGCCGGGTCATCTGAGGAAAGCAGTCGCTGCGTGGAGTTGCACATCAGGCAATTTCTTTACTGGCCCAGTAACGATCAGCTCATGCCCCAAAGCGTAACAAACTCTTTATAGTCTCTAAAGCTTCCCATGTTACCAACCACAAAATTATCCAGTTACTAAAATCCAACCACCCTGTTGCTAATTACACTGTGGCTCCAGCTCTAACGAGGGACCTGCACAACCCCACATTCTGCCGTCTTTCCACCCTCCTGTAAGGAAGGGAACGTCTCCCTGCGAATACCATTACTAGTTCATTCCCATCTAACCTTTCTTTTTCTTCTTTTTCCCCCCTACTCTTGAAAGTATCCTACCTACATGGTACTTAATAAAGCAGGGAAACACCACCACCCTGCCATTAATACCTAGAACTTGCAACGTGTAGTTAGTAATTACTGACAGTGAATTCCTTGTTGGTTTGTCAATCAAGTAAATTCAATTTCTCCCAAGCTAGAGGGTCCTGTGTTTGAGGAACATCCCTTCTCTCGCCACATCACCTGGATGGAACTGGGTTGCCAAAGGACCCGGCGCTCACATCTCTGTCACCAACACCTCCCCGTGTCGCTGAGCAGAGAAACCACGGTTAAAGCGCTTGTCTGGGACTAGAGAGCTCTCTGCTCAGTGCCAGGCTTTGCGACAGACTGAGCAGGCAAACCTTGAGTGACGTTACTTAACCCGACTTCCCCCGGCTCGTAAAAGGAGACGCCTCCCCTCCTTTTCCTCGCCTGTTTCGATCAGGAGCTCTCCCGTAACGTATTCACACGCGGCGTCTGGCACGCTGGCTTACCCAGGTAATAAAGACGATGAGAGTGCGGGCTGGACTCTTCTGTTTTCCGGACAAACTGGAAATCATGGGGAGCTTTGTTCACTATCATGCCCGAATACTTCCTGCTGCTGTGAATAATGTCGCGCAGCCCATCCCAAGAATGCTTTTGCACCTGGAATTGGGAAGGCACATCCTCCATCTCGACCACTTCAGAGCTGTCTGATAGCGCGTCCACTGCAGTCATCCTCTCCTCCCTTTCAGAATTGGACAAAAAACTGAGGGAGGAGTTGAGGGAGAGAGTTAAGCCTTAAAAATCAAGCACGCACGTTTTGTTGTTCAGAGAAAGCTCCAAGCATGCAACAAGTTTAAGAGAACAGGCACTCAAACCACAGCTCCTAGGATTCTCTGCTCTCAAAGATGATATTTTAAACATTGATCGGTGTAATGAAAGGAGAAAAGTCCATCTCCCCTCCCATAAGTGCTGTAAACGAAGATATTAACCTCAGAAAACTCATTCTCCCAAGGATTAGATCTAGAAATAAGTTGTCAAAGGAAGCACGAGCAGCCGATTCTGGTGCAGAGAACAATCAGCTTGACTCAAAGGAAAACCACCCCAGGAATTTGGATGGATAAGTCATCAAAGCTATGACGTATCATAAACTTCTGCCTTGGAGGACCACACAAGTGCAGTCCCCTTCCTGTCCTAAAGGGAAGGCTGCTCATCGCTTAGAGAGAGACACTGAAGCCCAAGCACAGCACCTCACTTACCTGAAGAGCTCCTGCAGCCAGGAAGGAAGCAGGAGAGATGGCAGACCAGGAAGAAAACAGTGGGACTGTCCTTGCTGACAGGAGGAACACAGCGGTAACAGACCCTGGTGGCAGCCCGCAAAACGGGGCACGCACCCCTCGCGCATTTCCAAGCCAGCAGTTATTGAATGAGAGTCTACAAAAACGCCTCCACACGCAACGACAGCAAATGTAAATTTGAGGAGAGGTGGACTAACAGACTTGCCCAAGGTCAGTGATGTCATCTATTGCGAAGCAGGAATGAGCCCAAGACCAGGGAAACCAGTTTCTGTCACCCCGTTTGAGAAGCTGGATTTCCCTCTGTGAAGACATTTTAGTTGTTCTGGCAGCACCCAGAAAAACATTACAAAGAATTTCAGTTTGTTGGGAAAAAAAAAAAAATAGGCTGGAGAAGTTTTTTTCCATGGAGACAGAGCAGCTACCTTCAACTCCGCATCAAGGAGGCAAACCGTCGACTAAGGATTACACCAAAAAAGGCACTGTCCTCAGCAGCCCCCAAATTTCCATTTTCAAATTAGATGGTTTTTTGAGTGCTGCCTGTCATTTGGGACAGCGACCTGCATTCTGACAGGAGGGCAGCTCCTGAGATGTAGCTGTCATATTTAAGGATTAAGCAAGAATGACAGATAAAGTAAATCTGGAAGACTTCAGCCTCCGTAAGACGCGCAACGAATTCTTTCCCAGCAAAGAGAATGAGGCGAAAAGGAGAAGGAGGGTTATTTATATCACCACAAGAAAACACTTGCCTCTGCCCATTTTCTGCCCTGAGTATTTTTTTCAGGAGAACCCAGAGCGTTCCTCGAGGATTCCCCACCAGTTTTTGCACCTTCCAACAAACTCTCTAGAAGGAAGTTCTCACCTAGTTTGACATCTTATGCAACGATGGCAGGAGAGGAGCAAACCTAAAGCAAAGTACATCTGGACTTCCTTAAACTCCAGGCACATGGTACAAGGGCTGTAAATATAACCACATCTTCAAACTGCTAGGTCCCGAAATTGTACAAAATGTGTGAATAATGACATGAGAACAAGCTCCTGAAATAAATCTGTAGGTACTTCTGGTACCTACTGCCCAGCAGTACATCCCCAGCTCTGAAGTGAATAAAGTAGAGTGTTTTCCAATCAAAGCCAGGCAGGAAGCCCGAGCGAAACCACAAAAGAGAACGTGACGGGATGTTCTAAGCCTGCGAGTGTGCCCGTGGCCTCTCCTGCCTGCATCCAGGGTCTTCATTACAGCAACTAAAATCACATCTCAAGGCAGAAGTGCTGCCCATCAGAAACACATGATAGGAAGACCCCAAGAACCGGGTACAGTTCTCTCAACCCAGTCCCACTGCAGGTCAGGTCAGTCCATTAAAATAACCTGGCTTTGGCTCCAGATGCCTGACCCTTAGGTTACTCTCACCCAGATGGCGAAATCATCTTACTCAGCCTGCTTGACTCCTCACCAGGGAAAGTTGCACCTTGAAGGGCTCAAAACAGTCCATAAACGTGCTCCTGGTAACCATCCCAAACTGAACCGGAGGCTGAAGCCCCTTACAAATGATATTGCCATGATTTTATGATTCACTAGGGAACCCATACCAACCTGAGAGCACAGCTTTTGGGTCGGTATTGTTCCCGTCCTGGTGATTTTGACACTAGGACAGAGCAGGGCAGCGGGAAAAGCAAAGCCACAATCACACAAAGTCACACAAAGTCGCCTGCCGTGGTACAGAATAAAAAGCAAATACAGTTGCTTCATCCCTCGCTACAGCTATGTCTTAGACAAAACATAAGAAGTACTTGGCAACACCACACATGTAAGTAAACAAGTATAAGGAGTAATTTATCTACCTGAAATTGCAAAGCTGAGTTTGAGATTAAATTACATAAAGGTGAGTTGGTTCAAGACACTGATTTTAACCGGCTTATTCTTAGATGATCTTGAAACTTCAGCACCAATAGAGTGCATCTGAGACCTACACCTTCCTGGAAGAACACTGTCCTGTACAGCCCTCACGCCGAGACACTTTAGATGATTCAGCAGCGGTGCAGAAGCACTGCTAACCCAGCTCCCCAAAACATCCAGCCATCTCTCGGAGGCCTTTTTCATGCTTTTTCTGCCCTGCTTGGCCAGGGTTGAAGACAAGGAACAAGTGCAGGTGGGACATCAGCACAGGGAAAAAAATTGTAAAGCCTGGGATTGGAAGTCAGCGAAACAAGTTATCTTCCTGACCCAGAGCTCGCCGGGCAGAATCATATACTTGGGATTTTTCAGAAACCTCATTCACTCCAAGAGGTGATTATTGCTCTGCCACAGACAACCTAAAAGTCAATAAAGGCTCTGAGAGAGTAACCAGGGCACACATACCTTCGCCAACTTCCTGCAGTCTCGTTTTCCAGACGAACCCTCTTTATCTTCTGCATTAACTACTCGGCAAGCTGGGCAGGACAGGAAACTGGGAAGGAAGAAGGAAAAAAGCAGATTTCATATAACTGCAGTTTCTCCCGTCACAGCAATCAGGCTGTACAAAAGCATCCTCCACAGGTCACATTTCCAGCTGAGCGGGAAGGCACAAACAAAACTCCTCGGTTTGCATTTTACAGCCCAAATCTGTTCTGCCAGCGCCTGCTGGATATTAACAGCCCAGATAAATCTGAGAGACACTTCTTCACCTGAACAATGGGACTCAGTGAACTCTGTGACCTCTTTCTTTCCCACAAAATTCTTCTTAAAATCTGAGAATCCTCAGTGCTGGCCTTTCCTTTCACTCTCCTCCCAGAATCCTGAAATTCTCTGAAGTATCAGGTACTAAGAAGTGAGAAAACAGAGGTCTGGCCCATACACTTACAGGCAAGAGTCAAACAAAGGACACCATAAGGAGCCAGCCAGAGGGTCAGCAGCCCCACTACCAACAGCGTCGCAGTCCCACCTGGGACATAAAACCCACATTTGTCTTCCCAGCTGGACTGCTGCTTCCCTCTGCCTCAGCCTGATGCCACAGAGAAGCCCTGGCTCACCACACAAGCCCATTTTCTACCTTCATTATCATTCTCTCTATCCAAGTACACTAAAGTACAAAGATCTTTGTCTCCTCTTCAAGAGAGCTCTGAATCACAGACACACCCGAGATCTTTTGCCGAGGCCCCCGGTCCGACCAAACAAGTCATTTTTCCACGAAATGTGCACTCACAGAGGATCAGGAGAGACAAAGCGTCACAAAGAAGCGCCAGCAGCGAAGCTCCTAAACTGCAGAGGAGAACAGAGAGGGACGAAGTAGCAGCATCCAGTAGTTTAAGGGCAATTTTCAGCGCAAGCATGAAGGGCGACAGGAGCGATGCTGAGGAATGCTGAGTAACCCGGTCTGGTCTCGCAGCTGCCCCTGCTTTGAGCAGGGGGTTGGACCAGAGACTTCCTGAGGTCCCTTCCCATCTCAGTTATTCTGCGATTTTAACGATTCAGAGGAACACCTCACCCTCATCCACCCGCCACAGCTCACACGTTTCCCAGAGAAAAGGCACAATAACATCCTCCGATGCTGAACCCAAAGAAACTGAACAAAACGGACACGAGAGATCACAAAACCGGCGCGAATCACGGCACTGAGGGGCCTGCTGGTGCATTCAGGAAGAGCCAAAGCCACACAGTCACCTAGAGGAGCCCTTACAAACGTGGCCGGGAGCTTTAAGATCTCCTCCTCCAAAAATAAAAGTAACTGAGGGTGAAATTAAGCTGGTGGGGATTTCTCTACAGAGGAACGAGCTTTGGCAAAGGCTGCCAGCAGCCCATATCCACCTCTGTGGCGCCAGCGGGGCCCGAAGCCCTGATGGGGAGCTCCTGCCCTTGCTGCGGAGGGAAGGCCGGGCCTGGGGCAGGCAGGAGAGGGGGGAGCCCAGGGGAAGCAGCACCCTGGGCCCCCCACATCTCCTTCCACCGCTGGAGACAGCTCTCTGCCTGCGGAAAAAGAGGAGCAAGCAGCTTCCCACTTGCCCGGAGAGAGCACAGGCTGCCGGGGGTGGGGGGCAAACACCCCCCTCCTCCCCCGCCATCGCTCCCTCCCGGGGGGCGACGCTGGAAGGCGGGAGGGGCGGCCCTCCCACACCCAGAGAGCAAACCGCGGGAGACCAACCGCCCCTCCAGGGTGTCCCCCACACCTCGGCGGGGACGCCAAGAGCTACGGGGGTGGGGGGCAAATATACAACCCTCGTCCCCTAGGGCGCCCCCAAGGCCGCGGGGATGCGGCCCACGGAGGGCGGGGGCGGGGGGGGGGGCAAACGCTCCTCCGCCGGGGTCAGCCCCTCACGCTGGGGAGGCCCTCGCCTCCCCCGGCCCAGCCCTGCCCGCACCGGGCCGGGTGAGCCCTCCCACCCCCGCCGGTCCCGGGGAACACAACTCCCCCCCCCGCCCTTCCCTCCCTCACTCACCCCGGGGCGCGGCGACCTCCCCCTGGCGGGCGGGGGGGGGCGGCTCCTCTGCGGGAGGGGCGGGGAAGGGGGGGCCCGGCGGCGGCTCCGTCAGTCCCGCTCCATGTCCCGGCCACTGGGGCAGCCCCGGAAACGGGGGAGGGGGGTGCGGGGGGGGGGGTGGGGAGAGGGGAGGGGGCGGCGGCTGCGGCAGCGCGACCTTTCACCCGGCGGCGGAAGCGGCGGGAGCGCGCGGGGCGGCGGGAGCGCGCGGCCTGCGGACGGAACCAACTCGCGCAGGAAGCGGGGGGGGGGGGGGGGGGGAGGAGAGGGGACTGGGAGGAACCACTGCGGGGAGAGGGGGAAGGGGAGGGGAATGCCCGCGCGAGGACGGAACCATTCACGCTAGCGACGGGGGTAGGGGGAGAATTGAGGCTGACAGAGGGCAAAAAAGCCGCAAAGAGGAGATTCCTTCCCACCTAGCCTTAGGGAGAGTGCCCTAGTTTAGTGGTTTTTTTGCCGCTGTGGGGCAGTTTTGGTGCTGCTCCCAGCCCTCTCCCACCCCCTGGAAGTGGTTGGGTCCAGCCGGGAAAGGTTGCTGAGCGAGGCCGGGGGAAGGCTGTTCGCCGAGCGTTGGTGGTATAGTGGTTAGCATAGCTGCCTTCCAAGCAGTTGACCCGGGTTCGATTCCCGGCCAACGCAGCACTTCTTTTCTTGGATTTCTCTTTTTTTTTTTTTCCCTCTTCAATTACCAAACCGACCTCAGGACGCGCCAACACGGGAATCGCTCCGCCGGGCTGCGTCACACCTGCCTGAAACTCGGTTGGGAGCCGGTTGGAAGCGACGTTACGCGCGCGCGCGCGCTGCCCGGTGGCGAGGCACGTGGTGCCGTTAACTTCTTTCCCAGCTAGCGACAGGGCCCCGAGCCATCGGAGAGAGAAATAAAACCGAAAGAGAAGGAAAAAAATTAAGATAAATGAGGAAAAAGAAAAAAATAAATAAGTAAAGTAAAGAAACCGAAAGGTGAGGGGGAAAAAAAAAAATTATTGGTGTTTCCGCCCGGGATCGAACCGGGGACCTTTCGCGTGTGAGGCGAACGTGATAACCGCTACACTACGGAAACCCATGTTATACGTTGTTTGTGAGAGGAGTGTGATGTTCGCCGCCTGAGGGGGTCAGTTCCCCCCCTCCATGCGGGATCCCCCCCGTAATTAGCGTTAATAAGCAATTAGTGCTTCCAAATTGCCGCTCGCCTCAGAGGGTGGCTGAGGTACCTGTCCCCGAGCTGCATTTCGGCGCCGACAGCCCCCCTTCCCAAGGAATTTGGGGGGTTCGCCCCAAAACCGGCCTGGCCCGGGCCTGGGGAGGGGGCGAGGCCGGGCCTGGGGGGTGAGGCTGGGCCTCACCCCCCAGGCCCGGCCTCGCCCCCTCCCCAGGCCCGGGCACGTCGTTGGGGCCTGGCGGCCCAGCCCCAAATCCAAGCTAGGAGGAGGTGAAGGAGAGGACTTTTAAAATTTTATAGGAAGGATCTTTTCTTCCTCAAGCAGCTGCCACCAGATGTCGTTAGAATAGTGGCCGAGAGGGAGCGGAGCTGGCTCCCGAGGGAGAGGATCCAGCCCCGAGGTGGAAGGGGAAGGGCTGTTTTCTCAGCAAAAAAAAGACCTTGGGGGTCTTGAGGGGAAGTTTTCCCTCCCTGCAAATTAAGCTTCTCCAGGCCAGGCTCTGTTCTGGTCGCCGGTGTCCCCAGCATCGCTCTGTAGCCATCCCTGAGGTTTTGGGTAAAGTCCCTCTTGATCCCAGATGGTTTTAGGAAGACACTAGTTCCTCTCCTTTTATCTTAGTGCAGCGTTAAACAACTCATACGCCCGTGGCAATCGTTGTGTTGGTGGTTTTTTTTTGGTAAAACCTCAGCCGTTGGAATCTGGTGGTAATGTGAGAGTTATTTTTCCCCAGTTGGTTTTGCCGAAGCGTGTTTTATGCTCTGCTGGCTGCAGAGAAAAGCTTAGAAGGGAGAAATGAATCATAAACCCAGGTGAAAGCGAAGAGAACCTGGCTTTTAATAAAACTTACTTTTAATAAAACCTACTTTTAATTTCACACTTCTGTACCTAATCTCTTGATTTGGGGCCAAAAGGGATACAGAGGAGGTTGTTGCCTGTCCTTTAACTCCAGGACTTGTCGGTACTTTCTGATCTGACTTGCGATAAGGGTTAGAACATGACATGAAAGGCCTTGGCACACCTGAAGCTTTGGGACTTGTTTGCTTCACGTTGCTGTTAAACATCCCGGTGTTGTGCTTTTTTTTGCCTGCAGCTGGCAGAGCCCGCAGGAGAAGCCTCTGGCAACAACCTTTGCACTGTGCATCAGCGGAGTGCGCTGGGGGCAAACCTGATCGATAGCTGGGGGCAAAGTCCTCTCCCTAGAGCAGGAGGAAGTGGATCTGTAAGTGACCCAAGACCATCAGTGGAAAGATTGAAATGTTCCGGGTTTTGTTTTCTTCCACAGGCCCCTCTAAGTCTGGTGATTGGTGGATAAAGGAGAGCTGCAGACCAGACAGCCCCAGGGAGGAAGCTCTTGGAAGGTACCTGTGGAAGGCAGAAGCAGAAATTAGATGAAAGATATTGTGTGGTGTTAACTCCCAAACCGACATAGTTAAGGTATCGTGGTTGTCCTTCGTTAAGGCAGAACTGGGCTCTGGTAGCCTTGAGACATATCGTGTAGGTGGGTTGGGGGCTCTAGATCCTCCTCACATGGGCAGCTCTGGCTTTGAGGCTCCAGACAAAGCTCCCTCTTCATGCCAGTTGCCGCTTGCTGGAATGGCTTCCGGGGATGTTCTTGCTTTTCTTACAAGGATCCATTGTCAGTGACTGCTCAAACTTTGCCCCACAGGACAAAGAGACTGGCAGCATCTCAGTCTCCCCTCCAGCCCCTGACCTATCCCACTTCCTCTGCTCCCGAGACTCAGCACCGCTCGCTTGCGAGAGCCCCCTCCGCCTCGCCACCCCCCTCCCCGAGGACAGTCCCCACAGCTCTAGCAAGGACCATCGCGTAAATACCCAGGGAAAAGAAAGCAGGGGGCTTATTTGGAGGTGAAGGATGGATATTCTCTCCTATTATCACCAGCATCTGCCCTTTCTGAACAAGGGAACCCTCCCCCAGCCAGCCTTTTCACCAGTGCGTGGAAGGCGGCCATGCTCTGCTTTGTTTGCTTGACACGCTGCGGTGGCTGCGGAGTCCCATTCTCCCCTTTTGCTCCCTCCGCTCCCCTAAACAGCCTGCGCGGCTGCTCCCGGAGAGGGGAGCTCGGAGCACCGTGGAGCAGGAGAGCTGACAATCAGGGCTGGGAGACAACGGCCGCCTCGCACAATACCCCCCCAATTAGCCATTCATTTCTGCTCCCTCTGAAACGGGGAGCACAGCCCTTGTGCTGGGAGATAAAACAAGAACGGCTTCAATAGCACTGATTTAAATTAGGTCAGGCTAGCTTTTGTGTGGTGGGGACCACACAATAGCAGTCACACGACTGTGGAGGGGAGCAGCATAAAGGAAAAGAGGCCAAGCAAGTGGCACAGATGCTGGGAGTCGGTGGGTGCTGGGAGCCGAGGGGTGGATGGACGTGAGCGATAGTGGAGGGGCAGCCACTCCAACTGGAGCGTGATGCTAAGACCTAAAAGGGGCCGCACGGTCAGCAGGGGCAAGAGGTCAAATACTGTCTCTGCAGAAACAAAATTATCCACGAGTTCTGCCGCGCCAAGAGGTGCAAGAGCACGGCCGGGCGTCCTCGGAAAGTGGTTTTTAATCACAACTGGCTACGAGGCAAAAGGGTGACGATGTTGACCCATAACGTCCTCCCTGGGCACTAGCACAAGCCCTGATGATCATATAGGGAGGAAGGGGGGCAGAGACCCTCTGGGACCTTTGTACTAAGGGACTTGCTTCTTGCACCTCAGGCCCAGAGATGCTGATCTTGCTCTTGGGGGAAAAAAAATAAAATTGTAAAGGGACAGTAGGTTTTTTTGAGCACGTGGCAAGTCAGGGTATGACAGGTTTGATGGAGCCCCGGAGACCTGCATTGCAATCCCTGATATTCTTTGACAGTTGTGAGAATAAGTTGTAAGCAAAGACAATACTTATCATTTAAGCAAAGTGTTTATTGCATTACAAAGACATAAATTTTCTTGCTAGAATTACAAGCATTGTAATTTCAACTGCTGATAGTAAAAAAGTGAGTGAGCCAAAGAACTGAGGGTGCCAGTCAGTCCAAAAAGAGAAAACGAGATTAAACATTGAATTATCAGTTATTTCCATTTTCCTTCATGGGTTTGTTCACATACGAATGACTTTTCTTAAATCCCAAGACAACTCGGGGGCATTCTGTGGGCCATCTCCTGACCCCCGATGCCTGTGCACTTCCCTGGGTGATTTAAACATACCGCTTCCTACACGCGTGCACACAACGTGGAATATTTGGTGGCCAGAAGCTGATATTGGAAAGACACACACTAAAAATAAGTTGTCCTTTTTTATCGGTAAGTGTAATTAAGCATTGAAATAGTGCCTGTGGTAGGGAGGTGGCCCTGAAGGCATCAAGCCAAAACGAGACATGTTGCTAAAAGGTATGTTCACATTCAGCCAGATGGTCAGAGCTTTGATGCATGAAGCACCAAGTGAAATTATCTACCCAGTTTATGTAGGAAGCCCGTCTGGAGCAACCATAATAGCCCTAATTTCTCTCAAAATACAAATACACGGTTGTTAGTTTTCACTGCTTTACTGCTATGCTGTTTGGCATATTTTTAGCCTTTTCATTGCGAGAACACAACTAAACCAACACGTCAACAGAGTCCCACTTTGTTTTTCTGTTTGGTTTACTTTCTGAAGCCTCTGTGCACGCTGCAGAGGAGACTGGAGGTGGCCAGGTACCAAAAGCAGTTCAACTGGGGTAGCACAAAAATCTGTGTTCCCCGATTCGTTCTGCCGCTTTACTCCACTCGCTCGCTACGTCTGGTGCCTCTCCCTGCACACGGTGCAAGAGAGAGGTGGAAGAGGCAAGATTCCAGCTGCTGCGGAAAACTTACAAATGTGATCCCTGAGGGTTCCAAACAAGAAGACATAAAAAATATATATAATCGTATTAATAGTACACACATCCATAGATATATACATGTAAATAAATCAGAGCTATACCGTTAGGTATATATGGCTAGAGTTGGTTATTCTCAAGCAAATGGTATGATTAGGGATGTTCTTGAGTTGCAATTTTGTATATCCCTGTACTACTGAGATGGACTCTATAACCTGAAACGCTCATTTGAGCCCTTCAGCTCTCCAGCTACCCCAAAACCACGGCGGAAACAAATATGTTTTGCAGAAGCGTCGTCTATTCCCTGGGTATTTCTCTGCTGGTTTGGGTCGGGGCTTTTTTTTTTTTTAATTTATTATCATTATTATTTGTTTTGTTTATTTCTTCCTCTTTTATCAGCTCCAGCTGAGACAGGAGAGGGTGGGAGGAGGGTTTTGTTCCTCTGGAGATAACAGGAGGCTGTGTCTGTGCAGCCATGGTGACAAGATCCAGGGTGCTTTCTGGCTTCCAAGCAATTTGCTCCCCACCCCTAGCTCCCAAGTAAAAGTGGGGCAGAGAGAGAGAGGAGCTTTTGTTTCTCAAGTGCTTCAGCTGTTGCTACTAATTAAGCGAAGAGCTCTAGTGCCTTCCCACCTCCCAGGCCTAAGGAGGATCTAGCTGGGGCGAAAGGAGAGTCAAGAGGCTGCGCTGATGCTTCCCAGCGCCCTGCTCTTGCTAGAAGACGCGATCATCTGTTTCGTCCTTGCTCTGCCACAGCCTCGCTGGGTGACCCGTGGCCAACCCTGCGCCTCAGATTCCCTGGCTGCAGGGGGGGAAGAAATGAGAGAGACCAAGCTCAGCACGAGGCCAGATGGAAACGACCACCCTGCTGTTCAAGGTGTTATTATCGGTTTAATGCAATATGTTCCCGGCTTCTCAGACGTGCCGGCTATCAGCAGATTGCTCTTTCCTTACCCAGCTTTCCCTGGATGTTGTCCCCTTCTCTCTCTCTCTCTCTGAGATGCCAGCCCCTTCCCTGAGCTATAAGAGCATTTCTGCAACTTCCCTGGTGTGTCTCTTTTCAACCCCCTCCAGTGTCACCGGAACGCACTGGAGGAGCCAGAGGAACCGTTGAGAGCCAGGTATCGGGCAGACGGCCTTTGCACAGCCGCACTGTTTTGGACATGGGGAGCAGGGTGGGTAGAAGGCAGAGTTAGTGGCAGCCGTGAGGGCTGCACGGGAGGAACTATATACCCTCTGCTCAGTTCTGCAACAGGGAACACATACTGCACTGGAGCACTGCACACGCACAGGAAGGACTACAGAGAGGAAAAGAGGAGATGTGGAGAAGAGGGAAAAAAAAAAAGTAGGGAATAGGAATGCTGCAGGGAACCAACAGCCCATGGAATCGAGCTCCGAGCCCTGGCTCAGCTCTGCAAGATGCTTGAGCACCAAGGACCGAAGCAGCAACTGAGGTCGTGGCCGTTCCCCTGCGCCTCTGCGTCCATTGAACGCTGTTGGATCTCTTCAGCCCAGGATCTCACAGGGAGAAGTTTAGGGCCTCGCTCAGGAACAGATGGTCTCCCTCTTGGGCCCCATCTGCCAGGCAGCACCGGAGCAGTTGGTCTCTGCAGTGCTGAGCAGAATCTTGTTTACTTTCCCCTCATGTCAGCAAGGTGATACGTGGGGTAACCGAGCCCTGCTGTTACGGGCCTGGGTTTCCAGGAGTGGCTGGGACTCAAAGGTGGGAGAGCATAACCCGGGAGCCATCTGTGAGAGGGCCAGGCTCTGTGGCATCACCCAGCCCTGAGGTGAGGCAGAGCCCAGACTGGGAACAGGGGCTGTAGTTGCAAGGGGTCGGGGTGTTGTTTGAAAAGCCCTTGATTCGTTCGTAGGAAGAAAGCACGTGGGTTACAGGAGAAATCCAGAGTAAAATTTCACGAGGGGCAGCTTGCAGGAGAGGTGCCAGGAGCAAGAGGCACGTGAGCCTTGTCTGCAATGAACTGATTCATGCCCGGACTGCTGAGAAACACTCAGTGGCTTTGGCGGGGCCCTTTGGCACTCACCTGACCCAGAGCCAAATTCTGAGCCTGCATTTGCAGTTCCTGAATTGAGGGAGGGGGAATAACAAGGCAGCAGCCTGCCTTCTGAGACCTGAATAAGTGCAATTTTTCAGGGTGTCTTGGTCATCTGGAGATCCTAATGAGCTCAGCTTACTGAGCCTCAGTGTTTCTGGCCAGGCAGAAAGCTAGTGACCGCTCCAGAAAAGTGTGACCTCAATGCCCAGAAATCTCCAGTAGAAATCCTCATCACCAGGAAAGCTGGAGCCTGAACTGGCCCTCGTGCTGAGCTCTTCCCTCACCAGCTTTCCAAGATGAGGCAGAAGCGGTTGGAGAGATGTCCCAGTACCCTACAACTGCTCCTTCTGTTCCCGCTCAGGGCATGAACAGCCTCTCTCCACCAGCAGCATGGAGAAGTGTCTCTAGACAGCATTAAGTACACACAAAAATAGCAAGCGAGACCAGCTCCCCTTTAGCAGCACCAGCCAAGATTGCTGCAGCACGGCTGATAAAAGAACTCAACTTATTCTTTCCTGGGTTCTGACACCGAAGCCCAGTATCGAGGGCTACAGAGGAGCTCACGTAGCCGTGTACTCGCGCGTGTTTTCCAGAGAGCTTGGCCCCAGAAGTCAGGCCGGCGAGGTCCTGCTCTCTTAGGCTGCCAGGTTAGGCAGCCAGCGCTCTAATGGCACTCGGTGAGCAGAGGGCACGGAGCATCACTTTATCCCCTCCCCTGAGGGTTCCCATCCACACAAGCTCGGGCGCAGGAAGCTGCCTGTGTCAGCTCGGCGGTAATCAGCCCGGAGACTGAAAGTGGAAACTTTCTGGCTGCAGCCACTTAGTTTCATTAGAAGCATGGAAAGAGAAAACAGGCCTCAGGTGGGGCAGAGACATGCAAGAGGTGGGGGGAGAGGGGATTTGCAGCTTTGTTTTACCTACCAGCCAGCAGGTAAGGCTCAGCCACGGGCTGGAGAAGTAGGAAAGAGGGGCAGAGATACAGCCTGAAGCTCGAGCCTGTCGCCCGCATTGTTCAAAGAGCTGTCAGGAGATCATACAGCTCTGTAAAACCCGTTCTAACTCTGTTTCACGAGACCAGGAATAGGTTTGAGCAGAAATCCCATCTGGTTGCTCTAAAGCTCTCTCCCTGTCTCTTGTCCCTTCTGGAAGAGTTTTGTCTGAATTTCTTTTCAAAAACCTTGTGCATGAGAAACTGTGTCTCCTCCCCAGTGCTCTGTTCGGGGACTTCATTGTCCCTGTCACTGCAAAGAATTTTCCCTGATGTCTAGCCTTCCTCTTACTTGTTCAACACGAACACGATACTGTTCAGAGGTAGAATATTAAGAGCTGGATTTGCTGTCGTAATAATGTATTGATTTCAATGAAGCTGAGCTCAATGGAGAGGAGTCCGGCCAGCCCTGCTCCATCCCCCTTGTGCCCCAAGAGAATGTTTTGTGTCAGACTAAATGCCTCCGTAAGTGCCTCTCAGCTTTGCGCTCATTGTGAGCCCTTCTGCATAGACACATTGAAGCAGGCAGGGCGCAGGATTAGGCCTGGAATCACATTTCCTTTTTTTCATCAGCCTTGGCCTCCCTGGGCCGGTTGAGCTGCGTGGCTGTTGGCTCTCCTGAGCAGACCTCAGAGCCCAGCCAGGCTGGAATTCTTCTGCCAGTAGCAGAAGTACCCCTTGCCTCCCGTTTCACAGAATCACAGAATGTTAGGGGTTGGGAGGGACCTCAGAAGATCATCTAGTCCGTTCATGTCCTCACCCAGGAGCAGAAATCAATCCAGCCACACACCTCTAAGCCCTATTTTCCCTGCTTAGGTTTGTCACTAAACCATCTCAAATAGAGCAACGTGCACACCGCGGTGACTTTGGGCGTGGGACAGAGCCATCCACGTCCGGTAGGCAGGTGATGGTTGAGGGTTTGCTCACTGACCGGCAGCTGGCATCTTGAATCGGAGAAGATCCATGGCCTGATGACTGTCTCTTGTGTTTAATTCTGCCCCACAGTAGTTCTGGAGCTGAACCCTGCGTCCAGCTCCCCTTCCTCTGGGGGAAACAACGTCTCTTTCTCTCTGTGGGAAACTTCTTTCCAACTGGGAAAGGGATTCTTTGGGCTAGGAGGCGAGCACCTGTGGTAACAAGATGCTGTAGGCCCTGAAACCAACTTTTTTTCTTTTTGGCAGCTTTAGTTCTCACTACCTCTGCAACAGCTTTCCATGAGATTAAAAATGAGAGTTGGAGGTTTGATGATGGCCACACCATAGCAGAGCTGTGACTGAGCTTGTACTTGAACTAAAATTACTGAGAAAGAAGTCAGGGCTTAGAGTGGGGTTGTTAAATACTGCAGTAGCTCTTGGATTCTGCTTCTGCTTTCACCAGTGGCCCTGGCCAGATCCTCCTGCCTTTGTATTTCTCTTTGTTCTGCAGCAAAGCAAGGATCTGCAGCCGGGGAGCTGCAGCTACTTTGATAAATAAGGTAGGGAAAAGCAACCAAGAGGCCCTAGAAGAGCAGATCCCAGATTCCTGAGGTCCAGCTCATGAAAAATTATTGCCTCTTGTTTCTAGTCTGTGCTTAGTTTGTGGACACAGATGTTCTGTTATTCCCACGAGTGAGCAGTTGTTTTTACGCGAGCTCCTGTCCGTGAGCCACGCGTCTTCTGGTTAGAAGGGTTTGTTTGTTAACCTTGGAGATTTCCGCAGAAATAATCACGTTTGGAGGCACCTGCACCGTTCTCCAGCGAGCTCTGCCCTGAGATAAAGAGGGGCTTGGACAGGGAGCCCAGTCAGCCAGGAGATGGAGCAGCTTGCCTCCTCAGCGTGGTGTAAGCGGGGAACTAGGGAGAGGAAGCCTGGGCTCTTAGCAGGGCTCTTCTCTTTGATGAAGCAGATGCGACTGCTTTTTTATGCCGCAACCGCCGTGTGTTTGCAAAGAAGCAAAAAGGCTCACAGATCTGTGGCTCGGGGCTGGGACACGGGGCCTTTCATTTTCTTCAAGGGCTCTCGAGGAAGATCTCATTGTACCTGCTTGGAATTAATTCTGCCAATCCCCGGTCTGATCACAGACTGTGCATGTTGGAGTTCGAGAGACGCCTTCCATTTTCTGTCTTCCATCTGGGACAGCTGATATCCTGGGACAGAGCTGCATCACCAGCCAGGACCTGATTCTAGCGAAGGCTACACGGGTCTGGCTTGGAGCCTCCAGGAATCAGATTCTCTGAGTCTCCCAGTCTCTCAGCAGCTGTTGGCTGACAGCTTTGTCCCGGTCCCCAACGCACATCCCTGTCCCCCAAGCCCAAGGAGCCCCTCTGTGCCCCATCAGCAGAAAGTGCTCTTCTGTTTGGGGCTACCTCAGAGCTGCTGGCACAGCAAAGCTGTTTTGTTTTTGGCTGAGCGCTCAGCATCTGAGCTCTCATGTGGTTGGAGCCCATTTTTTTTTTTTGCAAGAATGAAAACAGTGGATTAATGAGCTGCTTGTGGCTAATGTGCAGGGTTTCTCAGAACTGGTGCTATTAGAGCCCAGCATCATGTAGGAGGTAAATGGCAGCACATGGTGAATAAAGCAGTGATATAATAGGTTTAAGTAGTCCATTTCCCTTTGGAGTGTTACTGATAACATGCCCAAATGCATACAAGACCATTCCCTTAATGAATAAGACCGCTCTCTGGCAGAGCACACGCTGCAGCTCCTCATAAGGGTTTTATTTTTCATCGTTTTCATCCAAAAAAAGGCTTGTGTGTTTGAGTTGGAGTGAGGTGTAGGGAGGGTAGGATAGAGGCAGAAGAGCAGAGACACGGATGAGAGTAGCAGGGGAAGAGAAGAAAGGACATGAATAAATGCAGAACAGGCACATTGTGCTCTGGACTAAAACGATCTCCAGGAACCCCAATAAGAGGAACTCGTACATACACACACATGGAGAGCAATTACCAGACGTTTGAGCTCGTGTGTTGGAAGGGACACAGCTTTCTTTAGAAGCACCATCATCCACTGCCAGAAATGAGAGACTGCAAAACACGCAGACATCAATGGGCCGTGCTGTGCCGAAGGTATTCAGTGACCAAACCTTGCCATTTGCTTCCGGTGGTCCCAGTCCCTTCCGAACTCGTACCAGTTTTCTGTAATTCTACCCACGTCAGTGGAGTTTCTCAGGCCATAGCCTCTCTGATCAGCTCTGTGCTCAGTGACTGCCAGCCTAATCCTGCACAACCAGTGCATCTGCCAGCCCGTTGGAGATACTCCTGACACCGCTGCGTGCGAGACCTGATTTTACCTCCCCACCTTTCATCCTAGGCAGTTTACTTTTCTCCTGGGATGGGCATGTGGAGCAGAATTGCCTGAAAAATCTCTTCGAAGCACAATGGGCAGCAGGTTTTCTGAATTTGTTTCTAACCAGTGTGGTGGGATCTCAATCAGACTGTCTTTTTTACACGGTAATATGCGCTCTTGTACTAACCAAAGCTGTGCTTTCACCCCTTTCTTCCAGAATCTCTCTGCAGAGGGTTCAAATCCAGTGTCAAATGACCCTAAATTAACTGTTTGGAATTCGCCATACGCGGTGAGTCCCATGGAGCTGTAATTCCGTGAGGATCTAGGGGCAACAGCATCTAATTTGCAGCAAAATATGCGAGATGAGGATCGCTAAGGATCAGGGTTCCGAAATGATTGATTATTAAGATCCCTCTGAAAGCCTAAATTGGCGGCTCACAGTGTGTTTAGGGCCATAAACACGGTCTGACTGATCTGCAGCAGACACGTCCTTACCCCAGTGTGCTGGCCCCGGTAGCAAGTAGAGGAAGATACTCAGGGCAGTGTACAAGGGCATAACAAGAAGGTGGCTTCTCCTACCTGTAGTTTTGTAGCTTCCAGCAATCTGCGAGGGCTGCCTGGATGTTGCATCCAGACTATTAAGCTTAATCGTCGCTGATAGACCAAACCTCCGTCAACTTGTCTAAAACCTTTTGAACCTACTTATACTTTCAGGCTACACAATATCCTGTGGCAAACGAGCTCCAAAATTTAATTATGTGCCGTGTGAAAAAGCACTCCTTTCAATTTGTTTTAAACTTGCCTGGTAATTTCACTGGGGCATCAACTTCTTGTATTGTGAGAAACAACATCTAAAACGTCTGAAGGACACAGATTCCCAGATTTTATGGAAAGGTCTTGTAATTTTGACTTCTAAGGGTTAAAACCACTTCTGAAAATGGAACGTAGGTGCTACTTTTAATGCTTATGAAAATATTGCCTCCAGTACTCTTGTTTGCTGTTCAGCTTGTTTTTATTTGTTTTATTTTTTCCTTTAACCTCTGCTGACAAGCTGCTCTAACCCCTGACAGATCCAGTTCTCGAGCTTCTTGTTTACTCAGTTAGCATGGGCTTTATTTTTACAATATTCTCCTTTTAACTGCTTCAGCAGCTGAGAGTCCGTTGCTCGAGACAGGAGCGCAGACTCCACCAAGGACAGGCAAGTTTGCCTGAAAGACCTCTTTCTCCTCATTATATTTGTGATGGTGTCAGTGTCACGAGTTCAAGTACATGCACGTGGGGTTTAATCTCACAGAGATAAAGGCAGGGAGATGGTCTTCTCTTCCACACCCTCCCCTGAGGCACGAGCATATTCTGTCGCTGCTTGGTTGTGCCTTTTGCAGACACTTCATTAAAAGTGTGTTCGTTGCACATAAACATCCCCTCGGACTTTGCAGGCAGGCATGCTCACACGTGTGATTTAAACACGATGAGGGGTAGCTCATCCTTCTGTACGCTCGTACAGAGACCTTGGCTCTAAGAAGCTGTTGTTCATTCGTGGCCCTTTCTGCCCTCCACAGAGCCGTATCTTCCTGGCTGCATTATTAACTGACACTGTCTTCTACACAGTTTTGAACATGCCTCCTCTTGCTTAAGCCTTTGAGCTTAGTCCAAATAACATTTCTTCTCAGTCCGATACACCTCCCGTATCGAATGTTCTGAGGCGGTGTAAGACTGGGTTAAGAGGCAGAGGAACCAGACCCTTTGAATCTTCCCATCATGTAAATCCAGTTTGCTACATGAAGCCGTTCACATCTTATATTCTTGCAGGCACATGCTGTAGTCTGGATAGATTAGATAAAATGGATAAGCATCTCCTGAAAGCAGCTGGATCCAGAGAGTTAGCGAGGATGCATTACCTTTCTGGAAAAAGGGAGAAAGGTTTTGGAAGGTAACGGGTGTGAGGAAACTGAGCACGTTCGAGACCCGTTTCCCTGAGGGTTCATGTCCTTCAGCGGTGCAAGCCATTGTGTCAACGGGGATAAGTCAGCGTTGCTCTACAAAAATCAGTTGAGTGAAGCTGACTTTCTGCTGCCAAGGCTCAGGCGTGTGTGAGATTTGAATGGAAGGTCTCCTGGCACGGCGCTAACAACCTCTGGAGCCGCTCTGCGGCTAATGCTCACCCCACGACTAACAAAACCGGCGCGGCGTTAACAAGCTTGGGAAGTTACCGTCAGATCTTACGGTGCAGATATACACACCCTCCCCATCTTCCTCCATCATAACGAAAGGAGAAAGAGGAAAGACAGGCTGCTGTAAGACTGCCTAGTGTATTTGGAAGGCTGGCATTACAGAACAGCGCTGCTTGCCAAGTCAACTGCGTTTGCTAGTTCAGGGACTTTATTTTTACTGCCAAGAACTGCTGGCCTGTGGACGGTGTGTAGCACATGTGAGGCTTGTGAGCAATGCAGATACAACCCCTGCAGCTACACGAAAGGGGAGGGGGGGGAGAGCGGGTTCACGCCGGCAGACATCCCTGTCAGAGGTGTCAGGGTGCATTGGTGGACACCGAATGTCCATTTATGGGTGCACGTGCCGCAAGCGATCCTGAGCTGTGCTGCCTGCTCAGGGTGAGCGTGGAGTAAGTGTGAACACGAGTGCATGTGTCTCCGTCTGTGTGCAAACAGGCAAGAACGTCTCCAAACAAGGGTGTGGGTGTAGAGGCTGCGGGAGTGCACGCACGGAGGGAGATGCCTGTGAGCGGTGCGGAGCATGTGCGTGTGTGAGGGCGCGTGTCTGGAGAGGAGGCGTGAGGAGTGGATGTGGAAGCCGCCACGCCTGTGTGTAGGCAGCGCTCCGGCTGCGTGTGCGGGGAGAGGGATTTGGGGGAGGGAGATGAGATCGGTCTACGCAGGAGCTCTGTGCCAGTCCACATAGGTGGGCTGGATCTGTGCGTGCAGCGGTGGAAAGCTTTCCAGGCGACTGGATCTCTGTCCACAAAAGTCTCGGCAGTACAAAAGCGACTTTTTAAACACACCTTGGGAAAAGGGGTCTCAAACGCGTGCTGGAGCTCCTCTGCGGAAAGAGGAGGGTCCGGGGGGGCTGAGAGCGTGTCTGTTAGCACGCAGCTGTTGTTCTGTTTGTGCTGTGGCTTTGGTTCAACTGGGCGTGTGTGGGATTGTGCGTGAGCGCGAAGCGCGTGGGCTGGGATAGGTGTGCAGCCGCGCGCGAGGGAGAGGACGGTGGCGAGGGCTGAGTGGAGGCAGCCCCTTGTGGCTTTGGGCATTCGAGCACGCGCCGTGGGGCTTTGTCCCAGCCGCTCTGCTGCGGAGCATCCCTGGATTCTCCACGGGTGCTTTTTATTTCGGGTGTTTCTCCGCACACCTTCGCTTCCATCTTCCAGCCAGGCGCCAGGCCCTGCGAACTGCGGCTCTCCCGCACTTGTTGAGCAGCATCGGCAGGAGAAGGAGCGGTTCCCTTGGAAACCTCTGGATGCCCAGCAACAAGTCGCTGGCAGCTGCCATGTGACCAGGTGCATTAATCAGACATGTTGTATGAATCAGGTCAGTTGGGGCCAAAGTCCAGCTCGCTCCATCTTCACTTCATTGCTAATTACCGAGCTGCGAGGGCTGCTCTGAGTAGGGGGTGGAAAACAACTTGAAATAATTAAATAAAGCCATGACCTTTCCTGTTGTGGCTTCTAAGTTCATCCCAGACTTCCTCCACGAGAAAAATCTGTCCAGTCCCCTCTTCCACTGAAATGAATCTAGAATGCAAATGAGTGAGAGGCAAAGGAGCCTCCCAAGGTGAGAGAATGAATCTGCCAGGGACGCAGTGAGTTTCCAGGTTTCCTCTGACACTAAGCCCTACTTTTCAAATGCATTTTTTTGAATGAGTAGCTCAGACTCGAGACAGTTTAGGCTTGACAGGTAAACCTCATGTTCACAGCTCAGATCCCTTTGAAATCAAGTCTCAGCTGAAATTACTGGACAAAATTACTGGTTAGATGGCACCGAGACGACCTGAGTCCAAAGTCCGGCCTGATACCTCTGAAAGAAGAGGCTCCAGCTCTCAGGAAAACAGGCAGTGCCTGGGCCCTTCTCATCCCTTGTGAATGACTGCAAAATGGCTGTTTGTTGTAGATGCACAGCTGGAGGCTTTATTCTTTATCATTCCTCATGAATCATTTCTTTAACCTCAGTGGGATCTTCCTCCATTTGACTCAGGAGCAAATGATTTTGCAGCTGCAGCTCTGGGCCAGGGGACAGCAGAAGTTACTACATTGAGACTGAACTGAGAGGAAACTGGGAGAGTCCTGGTGAGCAAGTGAGGAAAAGGGAAAATTAAAATTAAAGATGAAGAGATCCAACCAGGGTAATAACAGCTGCAAGCACTGATCTCAGTCCCTTACTCTGGGTTTCCTTTCTAGTAGGATCCTTCAACGGAATCAGGTACCCAAGTCTCACTGTCCTGCTGTATGTCTGCGGGGACTTGGGCATCCCGCAGCATTTTCCGTAAGATGCTGTTTACAGTTTCATCTCTCATTCTTTTCACATTTCCACCAAATTCCTGCTTTGCCTGCACAAAGCCAGAGCAAAGACTTCCAGATTTGGCTCCTGAAAGAAAAATCTCCCACATACACACATTCAAGGCCAGGCACTAGCAAGGTTGTAACATCTTCTTTTACCTGTTCGTCAGTCTCCGTTCTTTGTGCTGTGACTAATGCATTGCAAGGTCATCAGGTACTGCTCAGTCTCCATCTCCTCCTTCCAGAGATCAGCGTTTGAGCCTCCCAGGGTATTCACTGATCCATGTCAAACACAGGTACATTCTGCTCAAAACTATCTTTTATCTTGGGCAACAACAAAAATGTCGTGGTGGCCGGTCACATTCTCAGCTGATGTAAGCAAGCCAGAGGATTTGGCCCATTATCCACAACGGTACAGAAGGCCAGGGAAAAAACAACAACAAATGAACAAACATAACAACAGAAAAACCCAACCAAACCCAAACGAAACAGCAGTTCGAAACACAGTACCGGGCTTTACTTTAATCCTTCTGTAATTTCAATAGCACCCAATGCCACCTGAAAATGGGCTCCCTTCATGGCACCTGCTTTTAGATCCGGATCCCAGTATTTACCCCCAGGAGATCTGTTCATAGCCAGCAGCAATTTCACCAAATCAAATCTGAATGTGGATCCTGAGTGTTACCTAGACCAAACCTTTACCTTTGGACCATTTTGATTTCTAGCTGATTGATGTTACAATCTATTAGTGTTTTTTCCTTTGGTATCATGTGATAATATATCCTGTGCTTTACCTCAGCCGTGTCCCCATCTAGGACAACCTAGGGCAGCCTCGAAGGCTTGATGTCTGCAGCCTGTATATTTGCAATCTAAGAGGCACAACACAAATCCATCCCAGCTGATGCCCCCTAGTCAAAGCCAGAAACACATGCATATTCCTGGAGGTAACGGTTAGGGAATAAATTTGTTTTCACTGGTGAAAGATTTGTTCTTTGGCACACTCGAGGGAATAACTGCCTGATCTCCTTGCTCTAGGAACATGAGAGAACCAAACGGAAGCTAGATACTCAGACCTGACCTGCGGTTCAACCCAGTATCTCTGGGAAGAAATGAAGGGTTGGGTTTTCATGTGAGCTGCAAGAACAGGATGATAAAGACTGAGAAGTTAGTGTCAAACTTGGCTTGTCCATCGAGCTGGGAAATCGGGGTGTGCGAGCAACACAGGCCGAGGACACTGTGATAGGATGGAGAGAACAGGCTGGCTGGGCTTCGATCCGGGGAGACACCGAGCAGCTCGCATCCAGGAAGCAAAACACGCAGGTTCTTGCTCAGACCGAAGCAGGAGCAGAATCTCATGGGCTCTCCGGGCGGGCTGTCCCCGCCGTGCACACGCGAAGGGGTGTCCCTCCTGGGGGAGCCCCTCGACCCCCTGCCCCGTTCCCGAGGGGTCCGGGCGCCGCTGCCCCACGGGCTGCGGACCTGTTGCTGCCTCCCATCGCTCCTCCGACCCGCCTTTACGCCAGGAGGAGACTTTTACACTGAAGCGCAGGCGGCTCTCTCTCCATGATGTAATCTGTGCCACCTCTGCCTCGGCGAGGAAAAGCAGCCGCTCGTTGGCCAAAGCGGAGAGTCCCCGCCCGGGCGCTCCTCCCGCCGCCCCCCGCTCGGTGGCTCATAAAAGCCCCGGGGCAGAGGCAGGGCAGCTTTCCCAGCCCCTCGGCTTGCAAAGGTGACCCAGGGACAGGTGAGCTCCGGCGGGGGCGCGGAGGCAAGCTCGGATCCCCCGGGGATGCTGCCGGTGCCCGGGGCAGGGCGAGGGGCACCCTGGCAGCCTGCGGAGCCGGTCTCGTCTCTCCCGGGGAGCCGGGAGGCTCCGGGCGGCTCCGGGCGGCTCCGGGCGGCCGAGGGGGACCCCGGCCACGGGGCTGGGAGGTTGCGGTGTCCGGGGGGTGCTCGGGGCAAGGGTCCGGCTTCCCCCTGCCCCGGCCCTGCGGGCAGCGGGGGCGGAGGGGAACGGGAGCGGGGCCGGACGCGGGGCCGCGGATCAGCACCACGGACAGGGGCCCCCGCCGCGCCACCGGCACCGGGCACCGGGGACCGAGCACCGGGCACTGGGAACCGGGCACTGAGAATCGGGAACCAGGCACTCAGAACCGAGCACTGGGCACTGGGAACCGAGCACCGGGCACTGGGCACCGGTACCGAGCACCAGGCACCCAGCACTTGTACCGGGCACCGGCACCGGTACCAGGTACCGGGCATTGAGCACAGTGTACCGGCACCTGACACTGGGCACCGGGCACCAGTACCGAGCACCGGGCATCGAGCATCAGCACCAGGCACTGGTACCAAGCACCGGGCACGGTCACTGGGCACCGGCAGGGCTGTCCCCAGGGGGAGCTGCCGCCTGGTGCCCCTCTGAGCGCCCGCGAAGCGACGCTGGATGGACGGGCCAGGGTGAGTCCCGTCCTGGAGGGGACAAGGGCGAGGGGTCTCTGGGGAGGGGGAGAAGGAAAGGGGAACGAGCACCCCCCGGGGCAGACACGGCCGCTGCGCTGGGCAGTGCCCGGCAGGGCTGGGAGGTCACTACCCTGAGCCGAGAGCCAAGGGCCAAACGTGGTGCAAAGGGAGATGGGGGCAGATTTACGTGTTTTCCCGCATGGCCCCGACAGCCCCAGGTAAGGCTTGGTCACGGCTTTGGACTTGGGGTAGGACAGGGACTGAAATAACTCAGGAAGCCAAGGGTGGCTCCAGGAGTCTGAACCTAATCTACGCTGTCCGTCTGCTCCGATATAAAAGCTTTATGCTGAAAAACTCAAAATCACTGTTCTGAAAATGTGGCTGACTGGTAGTGGGTGCATAAAGTTGTTCTTAAAATTCTCTTGTTTATAGGAGAAATAGGGTATCTCACCTGGATGCAGTTGGGAGTAAATTCTTCAATGAATAGTCATTTGAAGATATTTTTCCTTGGTAGTTTATTCCATCCAAGCACTCAAAATTTGTCTTGCTTTAGTAGCACGTCTAGGGTCTACTGACTTATTCTATTATATTTAAGTGCTCAATGGCTATAGCATAGCAGATTTTTTTTTTTCACAAAATGCTTACCCTCCGAAAAGCAGTGAGTGGGATCAAATTAAGCACAATTTTTCCTTTTTTTTTTTCATTTTGACAAAATTAAAACAACACAGTACTTAACTCTGACTCAACTCAGAAATTTGAACAAGCTGAAAAAAAAATTTCCTCTTTAGATTAATAAAATGTGGATATAATTGAGAAAATAAGATAAAATGCTAAAAGTAAAGTGCTTGAGCACTCTGAAAATAAAGCATTTCGCTCTTGTCAGCTGGAGTGATTTGCTGCATTAGTTTTATCTCCATTTTTGGAAGCCGAGACTATTCACTAAATGAATCCCTGTTCATTGAAAATACTCCCCCAGCTCTGTTTAAATACTTTGCTAAACCGAGGCTCAACACGGCAATATAATCCAAGGCTCAGACTGTCCCTGCCTCCTTACACCTGTATTTTTCTTAAGTACGGTTGGGCTGTGAGAGGAAATGGAAACAAGCTGTTCTCCATTTTAAGGAAATTCCTATTTGCTGTCTCAGAATTAAATACTCGGGGAAAAAAAAAGAAAACCGCTTGAGAGGAAAGTTGATATTTCCTTTAAGGCCTCGAATATACACCCAGCCTTCAGAGATACACACGACATGCACCGAACAGACTAACGATGGCAATGCCTGCCCGTGGAATCTGAACAGAGAAATATCTTTCTGCTGTCTACCTGTAAATCTTTTAGCATCTTCCATCAGTTCTGTGTCCACACGGTGACTCGGTTTGTGATCTTTCCTCAACGCAATGCTGAGGCTCGTCTTTTACAGTATCAGTATAAGGTCTTTTCCCTTTGAAGTTCAGCTGTAAAACAAGGGCAAGAAATCACGTTATCTCCTGCCTCGACACGGGCGTGCAAAAGAACCTGAGGAGAAGCCAGAAAATTGTATTGCACCAAACACCTATTCCTGCTTTTATGGGTTTATCTCCGCATTCTGGGAAATAGCCTAATCAGATTTCATATTTAATATTAAAAAAAAAAAAAGGACATCCCCAAAGCTAACTAAATTTTGTATTGTGCAAAGTGTATTGCTTAATCGAAGTCACATTTTAATTGTCTAGGGTGTATTTCGTCACCTCTTTTTATTTACTGGCCGTTTTCTGTAGATCTCAAACCAAACGCATCTCGTAGAAGGATACAATCCTGTCTCTTTCTGAAAAATCCTAACACAGAGGTCTCTGAAGAACAGGGTAAGATCTGAACTTAATTCAATTTAATTCCTGACCCTTGAAGTATTTAGCAAAACATAAACTGGAAATCAATTTGGCAGGAGGTTACCACGCTGCCTGCTAGAAGGAAGCATTTTATGTTTTGCTAGAAATAAACACTGTACAGATTTTTGTTACTTAATTTTGCTGAAGGCAAGATCCTCCTTCCCCTTCCCTCCTTCCATCCGAGAGACAGCTCGTTCCAGTCTCTGGGCTCTGTGTGCCTTGCGCAAATATTTGTCTGTGCGTCGCCTGCCGCTCCAGGAGCGAGCTGCCTTTCCACTGCAATCGTGGCATCTGGTGGGGTTTCAGGCTGTGAGTAGCTGGGAGACTGGGAGGTGCTTGGGAATCTCGGCAGGAAAAAAGGAGAGTGCGTTTCGTACGCGAGATCTGCAACAGCTTTCGAGCTCCGATAAACACGTCGGGGCTCTTCTCTCCTCGGCAGAGGTTTGTTCCACCCCAGACACCTGAACGTGGTCCCAGCTCGCGTGATCCTCTGCGCCGGGCGGCAGGAGACGGGCGGTCTGGCTCAGCCAAGAAAACGCTCTTAAAACATTTTATTTCCACATACACCTTAATTTAAGCACCTGCATCCACTCCCCACCTGGTCCAGCAAACGCTTCAGCAGGATTTAAGTGCGCAAGGGAATCAGGGCCAGAACAAGGTCGTAGGGAGCAACTCTGAGGCAAGAATTTGGCTTTTCTGCTCGCTGCAATCAATGGAGTTGTCTCCATTAAGATACCAAATTCAGACTCTTCCAGAGCGATCTATTCATAGGAAAACAAAAGAAAGAAACCTCCCGTGGAACTACCCTAAGGTCCTGATAAAGACCCAAGTGCGTCGCTGTTTAACACCTCTTTAAAACTGAATGAGTTTAGAACAAACGTCAGCATCCTGGCGGGGTTTGTAAAACAAGCCAGCATGCACCTCACCTGAAATCAAGTAGGAGTGTGGTTCCAAAATCATTGGTAAATTCTATTAAAATTATCTGTCTTTTGAAATACCTTTGTAAATCGTGCCCTTAGTAAAATAGATGCTGGGATATTAACTTGATAAGATTTCCTATATTTAAGCCTAGAGACGAAATAGGAGAAATGCTAAGGAACAGTTAATATTGATATTTATGTTTGAGCATCCTAAGGCTGCCCAGGATATCTGGAGTTTTCAGCACTCGCTCAGATTAAAAGGAATTGCGCTCCAAGCAGCTTTGAAAATCCCAGCCTTAGCTCACGGCTGGCAAGTCAGGACTGAGCATGCATTATCCATGGAAAACGTCCAATCCATATCTTAAAAGCAGCTCAGTCCTGTAGCTGTAGGCTTGACCCTGGAACAGGAAAGAAATCCTTGTTTTGTTTGACTCAGCGGAGTTACCGGCTCAGTACTTGTTACGCTCCGTGCTGGAACAGGGCTCTTCACGTCCCACAGCCCCAACACGCTCACGCCCCGACTCCGGTAGCCCCTTGTTTGCAGAGACCAGATGGCTCCCGCGAGTTTCAATTGTGAGACCCAGACCCCTTTTCCCGGAGTTTTCAGGTTCACCTTGTTTATAAACAGCGCGCGCCGGTCGCGTGCGTGGCAGCGCAGCCGAGGGTCAATCCCAAGATTTTGTCTTCGGCAGCCTCTGAGCCGTGAGGGGCGGCTCTGACAAGCGTTGCCAAGCGAGGATTTTCCAGATGGGTTGCCGACTGACGAGGGGAGGAGCTGGGTGGGTTTTGTTTGCGTGATTCCTTGTTTGCTTCTCGAGCGCACGTTTGCAGCTCTGCAGAATCTTGCATTAATTCAAGCCCTACGGTTGCATCAGCACGGTGAGCAGCCCGGCTGCATGAGACCGTCACCTCTTTGGGGCTTGGGCATTTTGCCCTGTGTCTGTCCAGCACCTACCGCAGCCCGTGACTCGGGCTTGGGGTTTCTACAAAGTGCCAAGAATAGAAATTTTGAGGTACGGTCTGCGAATGCATGGACCTGCGGGAAGCCAGCAAAGCCTTGCGTGTCCTACTCAGCGTCACGCGTCAGGATGGAGGGGAGAATTTTGCCTTTTATTGTAATTTGGAGACCGACTCAGAAATTTTTAGAAACCTGCAGTAACTTCCACAGCATCGGGCCCCTCTTCAGGAAAACACAAAAGCGCTCGCAGAAACTTCAGTGCTTAACTCCCACACGCCTCAAGTTCAGCACTTGGCTGAAGTGAGGTTTAAAGGATGTTTCCATACCTTTATGCAAAGATCTTCTTTTTATCCCGTGTTACTGCAGGCTGTACAGTCTTCCCAAGTCACGGTCAGAAGCAGAACGCCCCCTGTGATTTTCCAAAGCGTTCCGTGTTTTCAGGTGCCCAGCGTGACGTATTTCAACTAGTCCTGATTTTCAGGAGCGTCTAAGTGCCTGCCTCTCGTAATCGGTCCCCTTTCAGAGCATCTCGAACATAAGTGTAAGGTATCCAAAATTGCTAACTTCTTTAGAAAAGCTTTACAGCCATGATGAACAGTCCACCTACAAGATTCCAGCCCAGACGAAAATTGCACGGATTCAATCGCCCCGAATCCGAAGCAATAGTCAGTCAGTACGTGCTACCCCAAGATGACAATACACCCTGCCATTAAAGTAGAAAGGAGAGGTTCTCTTAAGAAGAAGGAAAAAATTGCACGGTTCCCGGGGAGAACAATTGCAAATCTTTTCAGTTAAACTCACAAAATTATTAATGCCGTGGTCTGTAATTGTGCCTAATCAAATATTCCGTTGCTCCGCGTTGCCGGTTGAATGTACGTGGAGAAATCAATGACACAAAGCGATAGAAAACTTCATTTAGGACCTCCTGCTCGGTGAAGATGTCACCGTCTGGAAGGCAAAGGCTCCAGAAAAGGGCCGTGGTGCTTTGCAGGCTGCAGCCTCAGCCCTCGCACTGAATCTGACAGAGGCGATGGGAATGTCCCCTGAGCAAGGAGAGCAAAGGACGGTTCAGACAAGCCACCCCTGAACTCACAAAGTGCCGTCATGGTCCTGAATGTGTAACAAGCTGATCGGTTGTTTCAGGTTACTCAGGAATAATCTATGTTCTGAAAGTAGAGGAGGCAGAGGAGGGTTCCCTGAGGCCCCGGCCAGGTGCACCCTCTGCTCTCCAGACCCCAACGTGCTGAGGGAGCCGAAGGAGAGCTGCGCCCTCCCTGCAGCTCGAGTGTCTGGCTCTGGGGACAGCCACTGTCCCCCTGGGGGTGCCAGGCACAGGGACACGCTCGGAAGGAGAGGACATGACGGGCTCCCGCTCCGGCTCAGCCGTGGCAGAGACGAGCCGCGCGAAGGCGGTTGCAGCTCTGGGATGTTATCAGCTTGTCTGCTAAGAACCAAACTGGCCGAAGAGAAGGCTGGTTGGTTTTCACAGTCCCAATCTTAAATTTAAACCTATCCCTTGGTAAGGCGCCTCAGATTGCTTTGCTGCAGAAACGGACTGGGTGATACCCAGTTCACGGGGGTACCAATAGACCAAATCAAGCGATATTCGTAAAGCGCTGGAGATCCAAGAGCAAATGGAAGTAGAGAAAAGAGAAATATCTTGTCATGTTTGGCCTGGGAGGAAGATTATCCACCTATCTTGCCAGACCTATTAATCGTCTTATTTTCTCCTAGCTTACCTTTTGTCGTGTTTCTAATCCACTCCATCTAATTGAGCCAACATTTTATTCTAGCCTGGTTCTCACTACGTGCTGATGAAGGTGCGTCTGGCCACAGAAGTAGGCGCAGATTTTACACAACCCGACAAGGTGCAACACAGGTAGGTAGAACAACAGATGCCAACTAACAAGTTCACAACTTTTAAAAATAAATTAGCTGATTTTTTTTTTTTCCTAAAAGACAGGCATGATGCTTTTCTGCTGGCCTATCAATGAGGGAATGGTTTTAAAGAACTCTTCTTCCTGAATTTTGACAGGGTGGACTCCACTCTGTGTAACATACTGTGATCTAAATAACGTGTGTATGTTCAACTCCCTGTGACGTGTTTGATGCACACACACACAAAATGTGTATTTCAGTGGATATAATGTCTGAAATAGGTTTCTGTGGTGGGAAGCGCTGGGTTGCAACATTTTACTCATGCAGGATGCTAAGATAAGTTTGAGGTGGACGGTGTTTTTCAGGTATTGCTTATGATTTGGCTAAACTGACTCAAGAAAAAACAACGCAGTTCAAGGTCTTCCAGTCCCTTACAGGGTTCAACAACCGAATCGCAGCGTGCTGGAGATTTTTAGATTTTTCTGAATACCAAAGCCCCTTGTATTTTTGCTTTTCTTCTGCAACCAAACGACACTTTCCTCCCCCTGCCCCTCATTGCTAGTGAATGCATTAGGGTCTAAACTTTCTAATCTCCAGAGCTGTTTCCTGGAATAGAGGCAAGCGGAGCACTTGGTTAGGGACAACCGGGAGGCGGGGGCAGATGATTACCTCCAGGCAGCCTCGGTGGAAGGTCCCAGGGTTCCTACAGGCAGAGCCTAATGCGGGACTTGGGATGCTGCACAGCCTCCCATCATGGGGGCTGCCTCCGTGGACGCGCATCCGCACGGAGACAGCTCCTTGTTAAAATGCACACCGGTGGCTCCAAAACACAGCGGCTCAGTCGGGGTCCGTTAACAGCGAAATCGTTCCGAGGGACATTGTTTCAGGGAGGAAAGAATTTCATGATTTCTGCCAGGGCCGGGTTTCGGTTGCACGGAGCCTGGAAGCGTTGGAAGTCTGCTCAGGTGGAGGCTGGAGCTTGGCCACGATGAAGGTTTAACCTGAGATGGACGTGCAGCACCTGCCCCAGCTGATGTGGGGGGCAGGGTAAAATATTTTAATAGTAAAGAGGTGGCTTTAAAGTGCGTGCGTAGTCCAGGAATCGGTCGCTGACGTGGGCAGCGCTCAGCTACGCGCCGCAGGCTCCGCGCTGCGGATGGACACTCTCTGCCCATGACAGCAACGGGAGAGCAAGTGCTTTGTTCTGCTCCCCGTGCTCCCTCCCAGCGATTGCCCCAGACCTGTACAGCTTTCGAGACGGTGAAGGGCTGCTGTGATGAGGAAATCTTAGTCCGTTTCAATCAGCAGGTATTAAATAAACAAAAGAATTATCACTAATAGATACAAACGGGTGGCCGCACAGCTTGAGTGTCAACTTTCTCTTTTGTACCGGGGACCATGCGCTGGAACACACAAGACATCTAATGGCTTAGTAATACCCTGCAAGTAAACATCTAATTACCAGGTCTAAGAGAGGAAGGAATAAAAAGCATTAGGACGAGGCTACCAGTTGTCATAGCTTTGATTTCTTGTATGGAGTCTTCCATGAAACATGCTGGTAGCTCTGCTCTCACACGTGTGCCGGTGCTTCTCAGGAATACGTCGGGTGCCTGTTCATTCAAAAGCTCAGCTCTATTTTTAAAACCTACTCTCTCTGAAAGGGCTGCCTTTAAAAAAAAAAAAAAAAAAGATAAAAAAAACCACACCAAAAATTGTACAGCAAAAGGGACAAAATTGCTCCTCAACAAAGGCGCCTATCAACAGCCTGTCAATAATGTGCCAAAGGCCAGAACCTGCCTTTCAAAGAGGCTCTGCAGCCTCGACGTGTACTTTGAGAGCAATTAAGGGACGTGAGCAACATGATGATTATCTCATGGGTGACATTTTCATTGGCTCTTTGGGAAAAGAGAGAGATGGGTTTGAGATGGCTGTGATCAATGTTCATCCCAGTCCCACACAAATGGCAGGAGAACATGTGCTAGATGGGGCTGGAAAGCAAAATGCACAAGAAAAGGAAAAGGGGGGAGGAAGAGATGATGAGGACAGAAGGGTTTTAACATCCTAGAAGCAGAAAGAAAGAGCTGCAGAGAGGAGAAGGACACAACCTCAGAAATGAGAGTGGGGACATCTGGCACATCTCCTCAAGCTGGGGAGGGCAGGAATAGGAGGGGAAAGGACCGTGGGGCTCCTGGTGGAGAAGTGCAGAAAGAAGAGAGGAAGGGATGTCCCTGAGCGAGGATCAAGTCCAGAGAAAGTGCCACAGGCACGTGCTTGCACAGGGAGAAATCTCTTCCTTTTCCCACCACAGACTGTGCCAGTGGGCAGCGTTGTCCTGGGCTGAGCCCGCGGCGTCACCTCGTTCCTTTGTCGGGTCTCGGTTGCCCGCTGAGCCTACGGAAGGAGGGACAAAGATTCCCAGACAGAGACTAAAGAGATGTCTTAGGACAGAAGTGCAATTATGATGACTCTACTTTTTTTTACCAGCAGTTGTCCACCTTCCCTTCCCTTCACCTCTTCCATCTTTGTACTGCAGGGACCAGCAGAAGCCCGGAGCGGACGGGAGTGCTCAGCTGTGCCGGACGGGGACGTCGCTTGGGTGCAGAGACACGACTGCAAGTAAGAACTTCAGTCCCATCGCGTGATTACTGATGCCCACGGGATAAGAGGAGCCGGGATGCTCACCCAGAGGTACAAGCTGGCTCGGTGGCACAGATGCGGACGAGCATCCGCACAGACCATAAGGGCAGAGCACGGGCGCTGGTGGGCACAGCAGGACCGCACCAGGAGTGAGTGCCAGACAGAAGCCCAGATGTTGCATATGCCCAGCTGCTTTGGAGCGAGGCAAAATGTTTCATGGAAAACACGTACACAAAAAATGCACATTTGGTTTTTCTATTTCCCCAATTTGCTGAATTGCTTGTTTAGGAAAACAAACTTAATTTTGGCAGAAGAAAACGTTGCTTGATTTGCTATAAAACCATCCCCTTCCTGCTTTTCATTTCCAGAAAAAAATTAAAAATGCTCAGGTTGAGCAAAAGCAAAATTAGTTTTTAAATATTTAGAAACCTTCCCTGTCCCACAGATACTGTTCTATATTTCCAGCTCCTCTCTTTTCCAGCAGTGCCTGTGTTGGCACAGATAAGGATGTACACACATCTCCATTTCTACACATGCTGTGCAGACGTAAGCTTCTGCTCTGCGTTCTCCAGCACTGCCTTTCGATGAGGATCTTAATAATAATAATAAAAATGTTATGTTACTAGTTAAACATTGGGAATAACTCTCCATCATAGGCAAACTCGGCTGAAGACAGAAATCAACTGACATGTTCACTCTGGAGGAATCCCCCGGGGTACCGGCAGAATGCATTAACGGCGCGTTTCTCCGGTGAGCTGCGATGGGGAGAGCACGGAGCGAAAAAAAGAAGGTAAAGTGGTTAAAAACAACTTGTGTTTTTAGACCCCAGTCTCCCACAGAAGTCTTTGGAGACGCTCAGCTCCCCGCTCCTGAAAACTGGGCCCTCTATTTGCCAGCAGAAATAATGTTTTAGAAGCCCAGCTGAGGCTCCTGGTTTCGTTGTGGTTTTTTTTAAAACCTGCCCGTAATATTTTTCTCTAGACCACTTGGCTGCCCCGATAATTAATGTAGCTAATGGCTGGAGGTTTTTTTTCCCTTCATCAGCAGTTTTGCTTTTTGTTAACACAAGCAGAGAGAACACGGAGAAACAATCTCTTGAAGGATACAGACCGACAGCAATATTGCCATCTGACTAAAAACAACTCAGACATACGCATAATCCTCAGGAAAATTCATCTCCACCCTCCCAGCAGACCCTGGTGAGAGCCCTTGAAGTGGTAATTAAAGTCTATCGAGTGGCAACTGCACCTGTTTAGAGAGGAGAGTGCGGGTAAGAGGTGCACAAAGGGAGATGAGCAGCACCGAGAGGGAGTTTGCGAGAGGAGCTGCTGGAGGTGGGGAAGAAGGGAAGTGGAAAGAAAGAAAAACAAACGTGTTTTGTTGGAAAAGTCAAGGCAATAAGACGTGCATTTCCCATTCTTCCCTTCACTCGCTCTCCACACCCCTTCGCGCACGCAGCCGGCTCCCAGCCCACTCTCGCACCCGCTGATGGAAACTCCGGGGGGTTTTCCCCGGCCAGCCTGAGCCCTGAACCGGCGGCTCTACTGGTGTAAATCAGCATAGCTCCACTAAAGCCCTCGTGGACTTAAAATCAGCCAGTGCTCATTTACACCGGCTGAAGATCTGTCCCAGTGACGCTCATTAACAGCCCCTGGGCAGCCGGGACGTGCCAGTTCTTGCCTTTCCTCCCTGGAAGAGAGCACATCCCTTTGTGTCTGCTTTGTCACCCCGGTGCAAATCCTGCAGCATCTGGGAGGAGGAAATCAGAGACGTTTCTAGATATCGGCAGACGTGTCTGAGAGCGGAGTCGAGGCAGAAGCTGAGGGAAACGGAAGAGACTAGAGGGGTGCAACGCTGTGAGACCAGCACGGCTGCTGGTTTTGCATACGTGCACGGCTCCCAAGGGTTCTTCCCAATGTCACCTCAGACAAAGTGGAATTAGTCATACGTTATACTGGTAGCTGAGGATTTTTCCATGCCCTTGCAGACCACCGCTGAGCCAAGGATCGCAACTGGGGAACCACTGGTGTGTCCAGTGAATTTTGTAGCCAGGCTTGAGAGTCAAACTCCGTGGTACCATGGGAACAGGGCACTTCTGCTGGCTGCCACCAACCAGCACTGCCTTGTGCCTCCAGTTAATTGCACGTTGGTTTGCTAATGGCACGAACCAGCGGATTAAGTGGTAGGACAATGTGGGAAGAAGGACACGTAAAGTGGTAGGAGGAAATCCTCCAGTGTTTGAGGAGGAGAGTAAGAAAGATTTGCTCTAGCAATTCTTTGGTGTGGAAATCTGGACCGCCCTAGCAAGCGGGGAGCCAGCGACCAGCGCTGAGCACTGATCTAGATGCGCCGTCCGGGGAAATCATTGTTCCGAGCCCTGCGGGTCGACAGCAGAAATCCTGGCTCCTTCTGCCATAATCCCAATTTCACCTCTGAAGCCAGCAGACAGGGTTCCATGCTGTTTGCCTTCCTGGGCATTTCAGCTGAGGCCATGAAAACTTAGTCAAAGACCCTGACAGTAGCTTCGAAGTAAAAAACCATCCTTTACACTCTACATACACAGAAGCCTGTTCACTTAACTCCCTTTATCCCACCTAAAAATGTCTTACTTTCTGTGGCACTATGCATTTGCACAGGCTCTATAGAAATACAAGCTGTCCCTTGTCCCTGGTATTCTCTGTGTGCCCTGGCAATCAACTGGGCTAAACCAGGATTCCTGGGCTGAGAACAGAAGAGGAAAGAGGTTCAACCTGAGAGCACCCTCGGGTTGAGCTGAGCAAATGATTCAGGCAGAATAATTGCACTGGTGTTTGCAGATTTTTCTCTCTCACTGGACCTGATGGCAGCAAGTCCCCTGTGAATCCCTGACCTTTGTGCTCTGGGGGCCGCCTGGGGTGGCCGAAATAAACCGCAGGAGGGTTCCTTCCTGTTCCCCAATTGTCAGAGCACGCGACAATTCTGGTGTAAATGTTGCTGCATCTGCTTTCTCCAAATACTATTAGCGATGCCTCTGTAGCGTGCTCTGCCGAGAGCGGCGCCAGGAAAAGCCTCCTTGTGAATGGAGATAGAAAGGAACACGCATTCAGCAAAAGCCAATTCCTTTGGCTCTTATGGTTGGGATGTGCAATTAGTTGGGTGTCTGATCCAACCAGTTGGCTGCACTTAACGGAGACAGGCAGATATCTCCGGACAACAAGTCAACCCGGCGGTCAAGGGTCGTAGGGCAAGATTAATTTTTGCAAAGGGAGCCTACGTGACTCAACCCTAAAAGCCAAACCACCAATAGGCTACATTTACATGAGAAGAATCATCCCCAAAACGCCTCCCTTGCTTCCTAAATTCTAGTCCTGAGCATTAATCACCGTGTAGATGGATGCTGTGTGATATATTGCCTCATTTTGATCTTTTTGCTTCCAAACCTCTATTTTTTTTTCCTTCCAGCCCTCCCGTTCCTCTGTCTTTTTCTCTTTCCACCTTCGCTCTGATTGCTGAGCAGCTTTTTGACTTTTCCATCAATATGTCTAAAGAGCATTTGAACCACTCTGTTCCCCCCTTCTCTCCTCCCTCCAGTTCGAAGTGAGGCAAGCTCATCGATCAGAGGAGCTCAGGAAATATCTGGTGTTTTGTTGTCAGGATGATAATAACATTGCAGTTGTGAATGGGCTGCTGCAGGCCTGATCATGGACACCTGCAGGGTTTGTTTAATTGCATTTAATGACAAATCCTATACAGAGGAGCATTGCCAGAGAGATTTATTATCCGCCAAAGAGGCAAAGCACAACAGCTCAAAATATAATTTGCACCGAGCATTTTTCCCCCTGCCTCTCTTTAAACCATTGTAATAAATAACAGATCGGGTAAAGTGGGCAACGCCGGTCTGAGAAGGAGGTGGGGGGCAGAGGACGGAGATTGAAACCAAAGGAAATAGCAGCAATAAGGCCACACTGTTCTTTCTGCCATCCCTGTGGTCTGGTAGATAGGAAATACTGTTTGTTTAATTTACAGCCTGGAAGTGCAGCTGGGGATCTCTCGTGATGAGGCAGCCTCTTCTCAGATAGCCGGAGGCTAAGCTCTCGAGTCCCCTTTCTTTCTCACCGGGCTTTTTTTCACCGTGTTCCGTAGCTAAGTTTAGACCCTACCTATATAAACAATTACGAAGAAACTGCGGTCGCCTCGCAGCGCCACGGGGCTCATCTGCCGCCCTTCCGAGGAGCCGTAAGCTTCCAGGCTGTTGAAATCCCCGGCACAAAGTAGAAGTGGCCCCGTCCTGAAAAATGCCGCGTTGAGAAATACAGCCCTGCCGAGACAGATCTTGCTGTCCAAAGTCTAGACAGAAGTCTCGCACACCTCTGAGCCTGGAATTTATGTTTTCTGCTAAATACCTTGCTGCAGAAAAGAATGCATGTGTGTAAAACCAGCAGGGAGCCACGCTCCTTGCTCAAGCTGAGTTACTTCTTCTGTCTTGATTATTACGTGATTGTCTGGCCACAATTTGCGGCAAATCCCTTCCTGGACGTGGTGTAGCACCGGCAGCGCTGTTCCAGAACAAGGACTGTAAAGTGTTCTTGTCACCTGAAATTACAGCCCGTGGTAGCGCTTCCCAAACTGTCTTCTCTCTCTCCAGTTCATCCATCGTTACGGCTCATTCTCTGCTCTAGCTGTCCTTGGCAGAATACTGAATCATCCTGGGCAGCTCATTTCTAAAAATTGTCTCGCCCCCCAAAGCATTTTCCTTTGAGAACACTCTGCGGTAAGGCAGGCAGGAAAATACGTGACTGTTCAGAGGGAATGCCTTAGTTTAGGGAAGCCGAGCCCAGGCCAGGCAGAGGCAGGTACCAGAGAGAAGCCGTACTCAGCACGAGCGAGGAGCGCACGCTCACAACCGTTCCACTTCATTTTCAGATTAAATTCTGCTCTTCAAGCGGTGCAACCCGGGAGGTTTGGCGATCTTGTGCAAGAAAACACCAGCCTTCCGCAGCGTTTGGTCTCTGCTTTAAGGCAGGGAGCAATCAGCAGTTGGCAATGTCCTTGCACAAACACGGTGTAGGGTAACACCTGGGCTGAGGTTTTATCTGATTTCCCGGACAATGGCCGTATCGCTAATACCCCCGGTTAAATAAGACCACCTGGACATCTCCTGGTATCAGCTCCAGCTATCACAAACACACTTGCTACCTAGGCTAGCACAATGGGCTGTTATCTCCTGAGCGGCACAAATCCCCAGATTGAAACAACCCATCTGGAGTTTGATTAAAGTGTCCATAGAAAGCACATATGTTAAAAGGGAAAAAAAAAAGAGAAGAGGGAGGGCAGGAGGGACTGGACCGCTCTCTGCGAGCTGACGTGGGGCACAACCTCTGTGAGCAGCAGCAACCCTGCTCCTTTTCCTGAGCACTTTCTCCTTTTGTGAAAGGAGCTTTGAAGGACACTTTTGTTTCTTTCCGTCTTTCACAACTGCTTACAAAAGTACGTTTAACGGGCTTGAAGACGGGAAGGATTCCGTCCCTTGTCCGATTTCAGCGGCCGGGGTAAGTCAGCCTCACTCGGACGACGGCGGTTGAGAGGAATAAAGTAAGATCCTTTTCCATGGCCGTGAGCCAGCATTGTCCTTCCACACCTTGCTCGTGCCATACGTGAGGTATTCACAGGGCAAGGCTGGGTGGCGAAAGCAAAGCTAAAGCCTGGGGTGAAATAAAGATTGTTCATCAGCAAACGTGGAGAAAAGGGAACGGTGAAAAAGGTTTTGTTTTTCTTGCTCAAATCAGTCTCTCAGCGGGATCCCACGGAAGTCGGCACTGCCATTATCTTTTTATTTACTAACTGATTCCTTTTCTCCACCATTCCCAAGTATACGCTGCATTTGCTTATTTCAGTCAGACAAAGATACAACTGAGAGACAGGCAGGCTGACAGACCGCTCCTGGAGAAGTTTATCACAGGGTGAGGGAAGACGAGACCCTGCTGAGCCCTGATATCCCTGAAAAAAACCCCCACGATCCCAATTTTTATAGGCAGGTATCATCTCCTGAGTGAGAAAATGGAGCAGGAACTCACAGGTACGGTCGCAGAATTGGACAGACGATCATAGAGAGATCTGACACAAAGAACACTGGGTGGTTTTTTCGCGCTGCGAAGGGCAGCATCCGTCCCTGACGTGAGAAACGAGCGTTGAAAGGAGGAGAACGACCAAGGAAGGGCAAGAGAAGACACGAAGGAGGACGGCCCTAAGGAGGAGGAAGCGCTGCTCTCAGTGGTCTGGCTCTGGGTGGAAGACTAGTGATTTTGTTGTTCTGATTTATAAAGGTGACAACAAATCATAGCCTGCCACACAGCACAGACCCGCACCCGCAGAGCGGTGGGTCCAGCCGCCCGCGACGCAGACGCTCTGGACCCGAAAGCTAAGTATGTGTGTAGGGGCTTTGCTGGGCTGGAGGTCAGGTCGTATCATGACTTATTCTGTTCCTCAGTTCCCAGACCCTTGAAGTTAACCAAACGTGGGCTCCGAGGGAAGAACCAGCCTGCGGGGCTCATCCTGCAGCACTGAGCAGCCCTCCCCAAGCACCTGCTTTAACTTCAACACGATTTCGCGTAGAAATCAGCTACCATTAAGTGAAATGTCTTGCTCAAAGACCGCACAAGAATTCCGTGGCAGGGTTAGGAGCCCCACACCAGCTGCTTGAAGCACGGAGCTCTGCTGGGCGCTCAGAAACCCTGTTTTGAAAGTCCGACCCTTTGCTTCCAACAGCGTTTTAAAATGTGAAAAGAGCAACGTTTCGGTACCACCCGGAGCCTCTATTCTCAAGGGTATTTAGGCGTGAAAATGAAACTCCTGAGGTCACTTGGGTTGAAAACAGGGCCCTGCTTGGAGAGTTACGGGCAGAGCTGGGGCAGCAGAGCACAAGGTGAAGCCAGTCAGCCCGTGGACCTGCAGAGCTCGGTGCTCTGTGGCTCACAAACACTCTCGCAGTCCTTGGAGCCAGCCAGGAACACCCAGGCTCTTAGCGGCTCCTCATAGTTCTTTGTTTGCAGCCGGGACTCCCAATCAGGGCGCCCAGGTTCTATTTCCTACGTGCCCATCGACCTGTTGCAACTTCTTGTGCTGGCCTCTGCCTATTCTGGTGCCTCTGGAAAAGGCGATGGCGATTCCTGCCTTTTAGGAAGACGGCTAGCCGGGTTCTCTGGCCAGCTAGAAGCTCGGGGGCCCCTCACTGCTTTCCTATTTGAGCACCGTGGTCCATCAGGACTCGTGTGACCCGGGAGAACGGTGGCAGGGGACAGAGGCAATGACTTGCCCGAATCGGTGGCTCCTCAAAAGCAAACTGAGCCCGGCGCTCGCGTCCAAACCTGACGCTCTCGCTGCCTTGCCGTTCGCCTCAGAGCCGGTCTTTTGTCCTTCCCGTCTGGGAGAGGGAGGGATCTCAATACACGATTGCCATTATCATCTCAGGTGATCCGTGAGGCAGGAGCAGAGCAACGTTTATCCCAGGAAATCTATTGCCAAAAGAACTTAACAACTGCGCAAATTGCCGTCCGTTCAGGGTGCGGGAGAGAAAAGACCCACGCATCAGAAGCAAGAACGACTCGCGCTTCCCCTCTCTTTCACTCCCCCGCCGAGATATTAAATCTACAAAAATTCCGAGGGCAGCAGTGCAACCATTAATGTCGAAATCGCCAGGCTGGTGTCTAATGTAAATGAAACCACATTGATTTAGTGTTACCCAACACGCCTCTGCGCCTGTTCATCTTGTGCAGTCTGATCAAAATCCTTCCTTCCAGGTAGCCGTGGCCTCGTGCCCTGTATAAGCACAGAAAATAATGTCATCACGAGCCTTAATGATGAAGGTAGTTATAGGACAAAAGCCCCTGCAGCAAGTTGGGTATTGGGTCATTGTTCCTGCTAATGTCACGGTGCCATTTCTCGCTATTTTTAGAATTGTTCTTTTTGTGCAGCAAATTTCTCATGTAGTTGCTTCACTGTATAGAAGATCTCGTCTGCGCTTAGACCTAGTAGCAAGAAGCCATTGTCCTCTGACTCCTGGTAATCAGACAAACTCCTAAAAGCTGAAGAGTGATAAAAACTTGGTACACAGCTGCCTGCAATTTAAACTGAAAAAACCCCAAACCCTGAGGATCTTGACTCACGTCTGCTGCTAACCCTTAATGCAGTGACAGACCGAGCACAAAGACCTTGCAGAAAATTTTGCAGGCATCTAAATTATCCACTCAAGGCTTCAGAAGTAACTCAGGGATTCAAAAAATCAGCACGGACTTTGTTCCTAAATTATTTATAGGCTTTTGGAACTCTTAGCACGACCCGAACTTCTCCACGATGTAAAGGGATGGATGTGGAACAATGGATTAGGAACTCTTGAGCCTTTCACGCTAAAAATGTTCCAAACCATACAGCCGAGCCCTTTTATTATCATTTACGTCGTGTGTTATGCTTGTCCCAGACGCTTCGGCATGAACTGAAGCTCTTTGGCTTGGGCTGCTCTATAAGCACGGGCAACGCAACCTGAGTTTGCAGCCTAAATAATCAAGATGGATAAAGAACAGTTAGTATTCCCATATTATTGACAGGGAAATAAGGCGTAGGAAGATTAAAATGACCAGCCCAAGGCCACAAAAGGAGTCTCTAGTAAAGGTGAGGTCTCAGCGTAGCTTTCTGAAGTCCCTGCCCAATCCTTTAGCCGTCCATTCACTTGCTTTTTAAGTACCCCGTCATTATTTCTGGGAAGCAAATTATGCAACTCCTCCGGCAGCCAGTACTGTGTAATTCAGCTTGTCTGAAAGGGAATACGAAATGGCAGCTTCAAAAAAAATTAACCCTCCTGCCACACAATCTGGCAGCCCTGTCAAAACGGCTCATTTTTTATCTTCTCTTCCTCCGGTGGGTATTTAATCTCCCTCTGCGTTCTCAGAGCGCTGGCTGGGGCTGTACCCGCGCTACCCGACAAAACCTTCGCGGGAGTCTCCGGGGCCTCGTGGAGGACGCGTTCTGCAGGCGAGGCTTGTGAGAGTTTCGAGCCCTTCGTTTCCGTCCCAGGCGTTCGGATCCACCCCGCGTCACTCGCAGCCGCCGCCTGCCCGGGAAGGTTTCCCGGCAGCTCCCCCCGAGACGCGCGGGAGGACGCGGGGAGAGCCCCTGTGTGCGTTCACCCGGCGCGGTCGCACTTCTGGGTGGGGTGTTACACACGGGAGGGTCTTTTATTCCGGCCTCGGTGGAAGTAGGAGCTGGAGCTCTGCTGCCAGCCTGGCTCACGAGACGGCTTCCACCTTTGGGTGAGGTTCTGAGACACTAATTCTGTCGGAGATGACCTCAGTAAGAGGAGCCAAAGGACACGGGAGAACCAAAGTGACAAAGGAACGGACCACGGCGCCTCTGGTTTCCGCTCCTCACGCCCCAGACCTCGCAGGCTGTTGGGGGCCCCCCCCAGTCCGGCTGGCGTTGACCTCCCAGACCCAATCACCCGCTCTCAGATGGGCCGGGGACAAGGTAGTAACGCTTGAGTACGTTTATTTTCATGGCTCTACAGGGAGAGGCTGTCGTGACACTACTCCTTGTGCTCTTTAGTCTCTCATTACTAAGCAATTTCTGCATCCGCGGAAAAAACCATTTTCATTAGATGTTTCTGACAGCCCGCCCAAGAACCGGGGGCAGGTTCCGATGTAAATTTGAGACCTAAAAAGCCTTGCCAGCACTCAGGTGAATTCTATATGCATCCTGTGCAGGGGAAATTAATAGGAAGCTTTAGTTAATAGATACTTCAGATAAAAGTGCGAGCGCATCTGATCACCATAGCAACACGAAAGAGCCGGCGGGGAGAGGAAATGTCACCGTGTCTGTGCCTCGACCTGCCGCCCAAACAGCCTCAGCGCTGGGGATTTCACGCGCGGACGTTCACGTACAGGTAGAGAGCCCCCCCGCTCACGCGTTGAAGACATTCGCACGCAGCGAGCTGGGGCGCACCGGCACGCTAGTGTTAAACGGAGCACGCGTGCGCAGGCTCCTTGCTGACGGCTGCCCGGGAGAATGGGATTTTTAGCTCGTGACCCACCTGCCCGCGCGGTGCTTGGCCGGGGTTAAACCCCGACACGACCACAGGTGCGTCCCCGCACGCCTGCGTGCAGGGAATACTCCTGTCTGACAAATATTCCAGTGCAGGGAGCTGCCCTCGCCCGGCACGGGCACGCCGGGGATGCTCTTTTTGGTTGGGAAGGCAGGCGACGCGCTCGCCGCGCCCCGTCAGAGCTCTGCCGCGGACACGGCGGCGGCTCCGGCTCTCGGGAGCGCCGAGCACCTGCTGCTCCCGTCAACTTCAACAGCTGCCGGAGTGAAAACGAGGGCCCACGCTGTCTGTTATGCAAAAGCAGTTTCTTAGCAACAAAAGCGATATTCTGTGTGAGGGCAACGTGCATTAGCAGGATAATCCGAGGTAATTCCAGACAAGACCTAAATGGGTGGGTAGGTGGATGGATGGATGGATGGACTGAGTAATAATAATGACGGAATCATAATAAAGGAAATAATGAGGCTAATCTTATTTCCCCAGAAGGGAGAAGAAACAGCTATAAATAAAATACAACAGGAGAAACCTTGTGCCAATTCCCCATATAAAGATTAGAGCCACTTAAATTCAACTTACGCCCTAAAAATAGGTTCTGGTAACCAAAGCTTCGCTCATCTAAGCTGGGCTATTTATTGCCTTGAATGTTTTTCCTTCGCTCTGGCCATGTATTATGGCTCAGGAACGGACGAAGCTGTACATACTGTCCTATGGCAGGGATCAAAGGGGATAAATCCGTGTTTGCTGTCAGGGATGAGGCTCTGCTGCCTCTGGACCATCTCATCCGAGGCAGAGGAGCTGCGCTGGTGCAACGCTCCACCAGACCCCGATGATTCGCTGCAATTAAAATCATTTCAGACTGTACTTAAGACTCATGTAGACATAGTGTGAGGGATATAGAATCATAGAACAGTTTTGGTTGGAAAAATCCTTCAGGATCATCGAGTCCAACCTTTGTCCTGGCCCTACCAACACCAAAACACGGCCCTCAGCACATCTACCTTAAAGGGTTGAGCTGGGTGGTCCTTGAGGTCCCTTCTAACCCCGAACCAACGGTTCTATCATCTACCCAGCTCTCAAAGCTCTTCGGGGGGTGGGACTCAACCATGTCCCCAGGCGGGCTGGCCCAGGAAATTCAGGGTCGGGTTTGGTGTTGGATTGTTGGGTTTTGGGGTTTGGGGTTGTTGGGTTTTGGGTTGTTGGGGTTTGGGTTGTTGGGTTGTTGAGTTTTGAGTTGTTGGGTTTTGGGTTGTTGGGTTGTTGGTTTTGGGTTGTTGCGTTGTTGGGTTTGGGGTTATTGGGTTTGGGGTTGTTGGTTTTAGGTTGTTGGGTTTTGGGTTGTTTGGTTGTTGGTTTTGGGTTGTTGGGGTTTGGGTTGTTGGGTTGTTGGGTTTGGGGTTGTTGGTTTTAGGTTGTTAGGTTTTGGGTTGTTGGGCTGTTGGTTTTGAGTTGTTGGGGTTTGGGTTGTTGGGTTGTTGGGTTTGGGTTGTTGGGGTTTGGGTTGTTGGGTTGTTGGGTTTGGGTTGTTGCGTTGTTGGGTTTGGGGTTGTTGGGCTGTTGGGTCGGGTGCTGTGATTTTCTTTTGGGTGCTCATTTTTAAACTTTCAATCGAGTCGAGGACTCGGCAGCGTCAGGCTAAAGGTTGGACTTGATGATCTCAAAGCCCTTTTCCAACCCGGGCGGTTCCGTGCTCCCGGTGCCCTGTAGCTGCCGCGTTCTGAGGCTCGACCACCTCAAGGAGCTTTTTAACGGAAAAAATAAAATCTCCCACGCAATTTACACACGTTGTGAAGCTACAGAGAAACCCTCGGGGCGCGGGTTTGCAGGGAGGGGACGGCCCGGCCACCCCCGCCCCCGGCTGCCCCCCCCCCCCGGCTGTCCCGCCGGAGCCCCCTCAGGGCCGGGCCCCGCCCCCTCCCCCCCGGCGCCGCCGCGGGGGTCGCTGGGAAGCGCAGGCGGCGCGCGGCGGCTCAGGCCGGGGCAGGGGCGGCCCCCGCGGGCGGCCGGACTACACTTCCCAGCGTGCCCCGCGCGCGGGAGGAGAGACGCCCCCTCCCTCCCGGCCCCTCCGGCCCCGCCCCCTTCCCGCCGCCTGACGGGAAACCGAGTCCGCGCGGGGCGGGCTCCGGCGGGGCGCGGGCGGGCGCGAGACCGCGCTTCCCAGCGCGCCCCTCGCGCCCCGCCTCAGGGGCGGGCGCCATTTTGTTTCGCCGCTCGCCCTGAGATGGCGGCCGGGCGCAGCGCCCTGAAGGTTGCCGCGGGCAGCTGAGGCGGGGAGGGGGGGGGGCGAGCGCCTCGGGGTCCCTTTCCCCCCCCGGGGGGGGGCCGCCCCCGCCCCGCCCCGGGCCGAGTTGGGGGCGCGGCGGCGCGGCCGGTCCATGGCCTGGAGGAGGCGGCGGCGGCCCGCGTCGCCATGGACCTGCGGACGGCGGTGTACAACGCGGCCCGCGACGGGAAGCTGAAGCTGCTGCAGAAGCTGCTGGGCAGCCGCAGCCGGGAGGAGCTGGAGGCGCTGACGGCGGGGCCCGGCGGGGGCGAGGGCCCCGGGGGAGGGAGCACGCCGCTGCTGATCGCCGCCCGCCACGGGCACCTGGAGGTGGTGGAGTACCTGCTGGACCACTGCGGCGCCCGCGTGGAGGAGGGCGGCTCGGTCAACTTCGACGGCGAGACCATCGAGGGGGCGCCGCCGCTGTGGGCCGCCTCGGCCGCCGGGCACCTGGGGGTGGTGCGGAGCCTGCTGGAGCGCGGCGCCTCGGTGAACCAGACCACGCTGACCAACTCGACGCCGCTGCGCGCCGCCTGCTTCGACGGGCACCTGGAGATCGTGCGCTACCTGGTCGGGGAGCGCGGCGCCGACCTGGAAGTCGCCAACCGGCACGGACACACTTGCCTGATGATCTCTTGCTACAAAGGGCACCGGGAGATCGCGCGTTACTTGCTGGAGAAAGGGGCGGACGTCAACCGCCGGAGCGTGAAGGGCAACACGGCCCTGCACGACTGCGCCGAGTCCGGCAGCCTGGAGATCCTGCAGCTCCTGCTCCGCTCCAAAGCCCGCATGGAGAAGGACGGGTACGGCATGACTCCTCTGCTGGCCGCCAGCGTCACCGGTCACACCAACATCGTGGAGTACCTCATCCAAGGAGGGCTGCAGCAGGAGGAGGAGGAGGTCGCAGGGAGCCAGGACGGGACCTGTGCGACGGGCGGGAGCCGTCAGAGGTGCTGCGGCGCCGGCAAGGAAGCTCCTGGGGGCTGCGCCGAAGAGGGGTGCGAGAGGTGCTGCGCCTCAGCTTCCGGTCAGGACGAGCAGCAGGTCCCCACCGTCTTCTGCACTCGCGAGGCTGCCGTGGAAGCGCTGGAGTTGCTGGGGGCTACGTTTGTGGATAAGAAACGCGACCTGTTGGGAGCCCACAAGTACTGGCGACGGGCGATGGAGCTGCGGTGCGAGGGCGGGCGGTACCTGCCCAAGCCCGAGCCCCGGCAGCTGGTGTTGGCCTACGACTACTCCCGGGAGGTGAGTTCGCTGGAGGAACTGGAAGCCTTGATTACTGACCCGGACGAGATGCGCATGCAGGCGCTGCTGATCCGAGAGCGCATCTTGGGGCCCTCCCACCCGGACACTTCCTATTACATCCGCTACCGAGGCGCGGTCTACGCCGACTCCGGCAACTTCGAGCGCTGCATTAACCTGTGGAAATACGCTCTGGACATGCAGCAAGGCAACCTGGAGCCTCTCAGCCCGATGACCGCCAGCAGTTTCCTTTCCTTCGCCGAGCTTTTCTCGTATGTGCTTCAGGACCGCTCCAAAGGCACTTTGGCCACTCACCTGGGCTTCTCCGACCTCATGGGCGTGCTGAGCAAAGGGGTCCGCGAGGTGGAGCGGGCTCTCGTGCACGGCAAGGACCCCGTCGTCGACTCGGCGCAGTTCACCAAGACTCTGGCCATTATCCTCCACCTGGTGTTCTTGCTGGAGAAGGTGGAGTGCAGCCCGGAGCAGGAGCACCAGAAGCGCCAGACCATCTACCGCCTGCTCAAGTGCAGCCCCCGCGCCAAGAACGGCTTCACCCCCTTGCACATGGCCGTGGACAAAGACACCACCACGGTGGGGCGTTACCCCGTGGGCAAGTTCCCGTCGCTCCACGTCGTCAACTTGCTGCTGGAGTGCGGGGCCGACCCCGACAGCCGCGACTACGACAACAACACCCCGCTGCACGTCGCCGCCCGCAACAACTGCCCGCTCATCATGAGCGCCCTGATGGAGGCCGGCGCCCACATGGACGCCACCAACGCCTTCAAGCAGACGGCGTACGAGCTGCTGGACGAGAAGCTGCTCACCAAGAGCATGATGCAGCCCTTCAACTACATCACCCTCCAGTGCCTTGCTGCTCGCGCCCTGGACAAGCACAAGATTCCCTACAAGGGTTTCATCCCCGAGGAGCTGGAAGCCTTCATTGAACTGCACTAGGGCGGGAGAGCCGCCCCCGCCGGCCTTTCCCGTCGCCCCTCTCGCCCCGTGGAGGCGGCGCAGCTCCAGATCTCGGGCCCTCCTTGCCCAGGAGCCGAAGGCCGTCGCTGCGAGCCTGGCCCTCGGCTGTCGCCGTCGAGGCGGCGTGCGCAGGGGTAGGGGAGGAGGAGGAGGAGGCTGGAGAGCTCGTGGCTGCCCCTCGTTGGTGTCCTCTCCAGCGTCCAGGGGAGGCTGCAGCCCCAGCCCTTCCCTGTGCAACCCCCTGGTCCTGAGAAGGAAGGAGATTCCCCGGGATCTGCCGCCTCTCCCGTTAGTGCTCGGTTAATTAACTCGGTGTTAAGCTTTGGAGCAGCTCCACGTCACCCGTGCTCTAGCCCTTCCCATCCCAAAAGCCGGACAGATAGCGATGCAAGTGAGGAATAAAACATCTTCTCGACTAATTCTTTCCCCACCCCCTTCTCAGATTCGGTGCCGTACGAGTCCAGGAGCCGAGGGGCTTGTGCTGTGCTGAGGTAGTTGCTGTGCATGGCAGTAGGGCTGGGGATGCTGAGGATTCTTTTTTTTCTTTTCTCCCTTGGTTGGCCAAGTAGCAGGTGCTGGTGAAGGCCTGGGATTCTGATAATTGTGCATAAAGCTGGGTTATTTTTTCTCTTTTAGAGCCAGGCCCTATCTATGCTGCAAGACTTCTTCAATCCTGTAAGATGTAGTAAGGTCAGTTCTGATTACGTAGTTTCATCCATAGATGTTGGATTTTGTGGATGGGGAGGGAAAAACTGCTAAACCCAACGTACTAATGCGGCGTCCGGGCCCTGAGCTTGCCCGTTCTGCGCTCGTCTGCTCCCTTCCCCACGCTGGGGTCCTTTAGCTGCTGAGCTCGGCCGGGACTGAGCTGTGCAGGGTGGGCATGGCCAGGGTTTAGAGCCGAACCAGAGCGTTCGGAGCCACCTTTGAGGCTTCCAAACCCTCTGGGATGGGAGCTCCCTGCAGCGTGGGTGGTGCCTGTGGGGTTATTAAATCAAGGGAGTGTCGGTGGCGGGTGTCCATGGGGGTGGTCTCAAGGAAGCAGGGAGCAAGAAAGCCGACGGCACCACCTTCTTCTGAGGTTTGTTAGTAACAACTGATGGGGCTCTGCTAATGAGCCCACGCGAAAACCTCCGTGGAGCGGCTCGTTGGCATCTGGGTTTGGCTTTTGATTCCCTTCGCAGCTTCGCTGAGGATGCAGCCCCTGCACAGACGGGATTTGAAATGTCCTGTGGCCGCTGGCCGGGCGAGCTCTTAGTCGGGCGCTGAGCACCGCTTGGTTTTCTCTTCCAGCCCGCGGTGTCGGGGCAGGAATTTGCTCCGTTAGCAGAACCCTCCCCGGCAGTAAACAGCCCGTGTTGGCAAACACGAGCTGCTCCAGCAGCTGATCTTTTTGGCGGGCAGGGACTGGGCTCGGGCGGAGCAGAGAGCAGGGCTGGGAGCGCAGCAGCCGCCTCGGAGCTTTGGGAAAGGTCGAGACTGGGAGAGCAGAGCCCTGACAAACCCCCACGCGCTACTCGAGCTTCTCAACTTGTGTTTATAAGCCAGCGTATCCACCCGCCTCCATAATCCACCGCGCTCTGCCCCTTAAAGATACCGGCAGTTTTGCAGTGTTAACATTTATTTATAAAGCGAGGAGGTTTAACTGTTACTGAGATGTAAAGCGCAGAGTTAGTTTAGCTGCATTCTATTCTTTTTTTTTTTTTTTCCCCTCCCTCCTTTTGGCTGAAACCTGAACTAAACTGCAGGAATGGAATTTGTTAACCTGTGAGCTGCTGAGCGCTCTTAACTTTAAATAATAAAACAAAAAATGGCTGCTAGAATGCAAGTGCCTTGGACTTCTTGCTGACAAGCCTCTACTTCCAGCTCGTTCCTTAGGTTGTGGGTGCGGGGATACAGCCACGATTCTGTCTGAATTTACTCCTGGGAAAAACTAAACCTGTACTGCAATTGCAAACATTTTCCCTGAGAAAGGATAACGCTGACACTGAAGTGACACCTCTCTTTACGTGCCGTGCCTCATCTTTTGATGGAAATGGAGCGATTTCAGCGGATGCCGCTCTCCCGACTCTGATTTTACCTTCCTTGTGCGTGGTTGGGGCTGTGGGCACCGCAAGTAGCAAGAGGGACGTGGTGTGGCCGTCGTTGCTTTATGGTTTTCAACCCCAGAGCCGTCAGTGGGAGGTCAGAAGCAGGCAGGGGAATTAAAAATGTCGGAGTTAGGGCCATACAGGAGTTTGGATCCATACAAGAGCTTGGATTTCCAAAAACGCTCGGCTTTCCCCAGGGAGGGAGCGGAACGGATAAAATACTTGAACGTTTGTCCTTCCACTGGTTGCTCCATCCTCAAAAATAAGTCTTGATGGTTTGATCTCGATGGTTCGTGCTAGACACGACACTTCAGGGGTGTCTGCGGTTCTGTGGGACCTGCTTCTCCCGCTGAGGTGCTGCTGCTGTGCTGTAGGTGACCTTTGTGCGTGAGAGAACCCCTGGAGAAGGGAATTCTTCGGGGAAGCAACGGAGGAACCGCGATCTTGTGATCCCCACGGAGCTGCGGGATCCAGCCACGTACAAGAGCCTCAAGCAGGAGAACGCCGTGGGGTAGAAAAGGGCTGTAATTTTTTTGTCTTTTTTAACACATAAATAACCTGTAATTGCACAGTAAGGAGCTAGCAATTAAACGTTAATAGTAGGTACTGGGTGGGAAAACTCGCTGCGTGAATTCAGGGGTAACTACACTGAACAGTCCTGATTTATCCTGGGCTGGTCTGGGCCCGTTCCAGCGCGTGGGGCAACACCAGGAGTTGTGGGGCGCAGTGAAACGTTTCAGTGATGGGTTTATTACTGAGTAGTTACCTTGGACAGAGAAGGGAAGTGTTTCGGTGTTTTTTTTTCACTGGGCACTGTGCTTCCAGCAGGGCTGTGGCTCTTTGCTGGAAGTTGCTCCCTCCCAATAAATAACTTTTGAGCCTCTTGGTGCCGTAAACTTCACAAAAAAAAAAAAAAAGCAGCAACCCAGCCCTGCAACGTGTCACTGATGTGTCTTTCCCTCTCGCTGGTACGGACTCGATGTGACGGCGCCGGGGTTGTTTACAACCCGGAGCAGCTTCCAGGCAACTCTAGTTTTGTGGGAGTTTTATTTATAGAAAGCAAAAGGGCTGGGACGGGGGGTGGGTGTCTGAGTTTTCTGCCGAGGGGTGGGGCCGTCCTGGTGACCAGCAGCCTGACGGGAACTGCAGTAACACAAGAGTTGCCGTAACGCGACGCCCGTCCGAGCAAAGGTGACAGGGAGGAGAGAAGAGAGAAGGGATCCAAGTGCCTGGAGGACTTGGGCAGACTGTAAAAACGAGTTGACCCACTGTTGGCTGGGTCCTTCAAAAAGCGTTTCAAAGCTGGATGCCGGCAGCTGATGGCAGCTTCTACATCACGGTGCTTTGGTGTGGTTCTTTTTCTGGTGAGGAAAGAGGGAGCTGTGACTTGTCTGAGCCTGGAGCTTGGAGCTAGTTCGCAGCCAAGGAGGTCGGGAGGAGCTCAGCCTCGCTGCGGTCGAGAGACACGCACTCGGGAGGAAGGACCTGTGGTCTCTTAGAAGGAAATCCGGTGGCGTTCGGATCCAGCGCTGTGACGGCCGCTGTTCTGGTGCAGTTTGAGCCCAGGGATGGGTGAGCCCTCAGCTCCCGCGCCCGGTGGTGCCCACAAGTTCCAGAGGTTGCCCTGCAGGTGGATCAGAGCCCAGGCTGTCCTGCAGCATCCCGCAGACCTCCTCGGCCCCTCAGCAGGCGCACGAGCTGCTGGAAAATAAATAAAAAGACAGCAGCTGGAGCTTTCAGCACAGGCAGATGGAGGGGACTGTCCTGTATCTTCATATTTGCTGTCCTCTGAGGAGAGATTCGCGTTCTGTTCTCTCCTCCGTGCTGGAGACTCGTGTCTCAGCAGTGAACTTTCCTCAGTAGGCCGGAAGGTGGTTGGGGGGACTCGCTTTGTGCAGAACGAGCTGGAGGTGGGTGGAGCTGGAGAGGAATAGCGAGAGTTGGATGGTCTTTAGCCCGGTGACCAGGGTACTCCCTTCGCATCAGCTGAACAGGCTTTTTTCTGAGGGCTTATTAGTGTATTTCTGACGCAGGTGTTGGTTTTAAGGCTTGGATAGCTCTTGGACAAAGTCTGTGTGAATTAAACCCACCTCGAGCAGTCCCAGGTCTGGGGTGACGCGGAGGAGTCTGGCTTCTCCCCGCTCGAAACCTCCTGGGGCAGCTCTGCAGAGCGACGCGAGCTCACGTGTGTCTGACCCCAAACCAGGGCCACCCCTCCCCTGGCTCTGGAGGTCACCGTCACAAGGACTCGGCAGCTCTTGGGCTCCTTCCAAGGGCGAGGAGTAGGGGAGAGCTGCCCCACAGGGGCCGCAGCGCGGGCTGAGCCGACTGGCTGCCCTCTGGCTGGGCTCTGGGCTGGGCCTGGTGGCTTGGGGCTGACCTCTGCTGACAGAGCCGGCGAGCGGCCGTGGCAGGGGCGGAAGGAAGAGCGCGGGCGCTGGGGCTTCCCTTCAGGCACCCTCCTTGCCTTACAAGCTCAGTAGAGACCGGCTCGGTACCTCCCTGGCCCGGGTCCTGCAGAATTCCTGCCCCGTTCCCGGCCTCACTCTGCCCTTTCTGTAACGCTCTGCTCAGGGCTTTTGTTTTTCTGTCTGACTTTTTCTGACAGAGAAAGGTGAAGTCATCTCAGTGCAGCAGCCAGTCCGACAGCGCCCGGTCCCTCCTCTGCCCTTTTACAACCAGGCAGTGGACACTCAGCTTCTGCCTCCTCGGACTTTTTCCACCTCTCCCCCTTCTCATTCCACCTTCATTAAGTAATTTTGTTTTTTTCGTCCTCTAAAGCTTCTTTTTTAGCCTCGTGTCTGGTGTGTTAAAATCTCAGCAATTTGAAGAGTTTTCTTAAATACAAAAATAGTTGAGGCCGTGTCTGATGGGGCACATGGGAATTCTGTCTTTCAGAACCAAAAAACTTCCCTCTCTGTAGTTTCAGAGGGGAACTGGGAAAAGTGATCTCTCGATGCCTCAGCCCCGAGGCCTCTCGGAAGTCCGTGAAGCCGGAACCCTGAACCCTCCTGGGCCTGACACGAGACGCTCGGGGGGGGAGCGGTGCTGCGGGCGCGCTGCTGCCAGGGGAGAGCTCTGCTGGAAGAACAAGGTGGGGCCTCGTGGTGTTCAGCACCTTGACAGGCCACAGCAGCTCCCCAGAGTGTCCCCTTGAAGGTTTTTCCCTCCAACTGTTTGGTTGGCAGCACGTTACGGAACAGGAGCCCGGTGTGCTCTCCCAACCCCTTCTACTCCTGGGGTACAGACACGCAGAACAGTTTTTCAGGTATCCCTGATACGCCCCGTTGTTAATTATGCACAAAGGAACCAGAGAAACGCAAATAAATTAATTAAAATTTATTTGTAAAACCTTCCAGTAGCCTCGGAAAATCAGGAAAAGAGTTTTCTCAGTTACTTGAAAATAAGCACAAGGAAAACAGTCTCAGGGGGTCGTAACCTCTTTTGCCCAACAAAAAAGAAAGTCGTTTTCTCCTGTGCTCCAGGAAAGTAGCACCGTTCACCCACAGTGAAATAAGAATAGGCCCAGTCCCAGCAGAATCACCAGAATCTCGGATTTGAAATGACGTGAGGGCGTCTCCAGCCTCGGCTGAGTCTCCGACCGACCGTTCTACCTGGTTCCTTCCTCGCTGCCCTGTGGCCCTGGCGCGACGGTCTTCACCCGCATCGTGTTGTGGGTCCCGAGCTGAACCATCTGAGCGTGCTGGATGACGACGCCCCCCGCCCCCGGCAGCCCGTTGTAGTGGCCCAGTGGGAGCTGAAGCGGTTGGAGAGGAGAAGGATCCACCTCAGCAGGCAGGGGGTGACCAGCGAGGGGTGGGGGGTACGCGGCAGGAGGGACAGCCACGGCTAGGGGCCACCACTGTTGGGGTGACGGCGGCTGTGGGTGTGTCGGAGGCGCGTGGGGATGGGAGCCGAGGTTCAGGGCAGCGAATGTCGGCACCGGTTGATGCTGTAGCTCGTACGCCTGGAGCCTCCTTCTCTGCATCTGGTCCCACATGGCTTTCCTCGGACTGATCCTGCTAGAGGCAAAGGTGTTCTTCACCGTCGTGGAGAACGTGGGGGAGTTCTCATCCAAGGGCATCAGCCCGCCGAGCGTGTTGGGGATCTGACTCCGATCCAGGCAGTTCTCCTTGGGTATAAAAGGGATGACCGAGTCGCGCTTGGATGGGTTCTGGATGGACTCCATGAGAGCGGTGTTTGTCTGGAACTTACACAGGTCGCATAGGAAGTTTCTGGTCAGCAGAAGGATGATGAAAGCGGAGTTTTCCATGGCCTCCTGGAAGCAAGTCAGGTGGCTGGATCCTGCAATGGAGAAGTCCTCGCAGAGCGTTGCGCCGTTGGGAACGTTCATGCCCTCCAGCAGGTTCTTGACCCGACGGGCAACAGCCTCATCTTTATTAGCGTGCAGGATAACAAAAGTGAAGAACTTCCGCTCTCCACCATCTATCTCTGATGGAAGGACTGGTTCTACAGTTCTGAGGGGAGGAGACCAGGCTGGAGAGGGCGACGAGGAGAAGGGAGGGGGATACGATAAATTGGCAGGAGCTCCCCAAGGAGGAGTGGGAAGGGTTGAGGAGGAGGAGTAGGTAGGAGGAGGAAGGGAACTGGCTAATATGGAAGCAGATGGAGCGTTAGAAGGAATGCCTGCTGGAACGGAGGAGTTCTCCATGGGCACGTGGGCAGGACCAGTATCCACTGTAGCTCTTGAGCTGGGCAGATGTGTAGGTAATTGCTTTTCGTCTTGCTTTGTGTCCGTGTGCTCTTTTGGTGCGTGAGGTTCTACTGCCACTGTGCTGGGAACATCACAGCTTTCAACGGGCTGGTTCCCAGCTGCTGCCGCGGGCCGCGTTTCAGCAACGGGGGGAGCTGGGGGACGCAAACTGACCCGCAGGACCTCCGGTCGGACGACTTGGGCACCCACGTCCTGCCCGGGATGAGAACTGTATCTGCTGGCCCAGCTCATTTCCTGCAGGCCGTGGCTCTCTCTGTCCCTGTCAGGTTGTCCAGCGCCGCTGGTGCCCCCCTCGTGCAGCCGGCCGCGCTGGGGGACGCGCTCGTGGGAAGGAGGATGGGTGTGAAAAACGACCGTTGGCGACGCACTGATCTCAAAGCGACTGGACAGAGAGGGACTCCCCAACGAGCGCAGAGTCCGTGGGCCTGAAGGGTCTGAGTTGCCTCCAATCTGCACCGGGGAGCTCCTCACCACGTAGCTCGGGCTGGCCGCCTTGAGAAACCCTACGCTGGCATCAGATCTCAGCGTCTGAAATTTGTCCCGCGGGCCCATGCTGACCGCGGAGCCGTGTTCGCCTTGGTCTCCAGCTGGGATGCTGTTGCCTGCATGCCCCTGGGTCTCCTCGCTGGCTCTGCGGGCATTGGTGGCAGCCCGGCCGGCTTTGTCCAGGGCTTCCCAACTGCACAGCTCTTCCTCCACCAACACCGAGTAGATCTGTGCCAGCAGCCCCATGGAACCTCCGTCCAGCTGGGGGGGCTGCAAATCGTCCCCATCTCCCTGCGCTCCTGCTGCGGCCCCCAGTTTGGTCTGGTGGATGTACTGGGCTGCCTGGTTATCTCTCAAGGTGTCCAGACAAATTCTTGCATCCTCTTCCTGCCTCAGAGTAATCAGGACCATGGCTTGCAGCAGTTTGCCGCTGGGCCCAGGTATCGAGCGCTTCAGGTTATGTTTGAGGGTAAGGAGTTTGTCCTGCGAGGTCTGGGATAGAATACGAAAAACGTCCTCAAAGCTTGGCTGGAGCTCGGTGTGCTCTGCCATCGCATCAGCTGGCGGTCCAGGCAGCGGACTGAAGCAGCATGGATGGAACGAGCATATCCCAGCCGAGGGTTGTTCCCCTGCCCTGCTCCGTGACGCCCCGGTTGGGCTCCACGTCCCGCACGAGGGACCGCTCTTGGCTGCCGTGGGGCTCGTCTTGGCGCTGGGGCGTCTCTGTCCTGAGGAACCTGCGAGAAGAAGCAGGACAGCGTTCAGAAACAGGGGTGCAGGGAGCTGGCGGGGGGTCCTCGCCGTCTCCCTCACAGCTCTCGGGTATTTCTGCACCTCTTCAGCGCTCACAGCTCTGCCCCTGCTCCGCGCGTTGCCCCGACTCCCGTTATTGAGCGAAGGGCGCCTTCTTCGCAATCATGTCCGCGTAAAAACAACCGCTTAAAAATAATTGCTGAATAATGCGTTTAGGTAAAGCCACGTGTCTCTCTCCCCCAGGCAGCTGGTTCCAGGGGCAGCCGAGGGATAAAGCCCGCCTGGAGGAACCCCTTTCAGACCCCCGGGGCCGGCAGGGTGGGCAGCCGGAGCATCCTCCCCTCAGCCTTCCCTCGCCGTCCGCATCCAGCCCGCTGGACCCTCGCACTCACCCGAGGCCACGCACCGGCGTGGAGTGAAGCGGCGGCACCGGTTCCGGAGGGTCGGTGGGCACCGGGGGCTCGGTGGCAGCCCGAGGTTCGCGCTGCCCGGCCCCGTCCGAGCCCGCCGGGAGCGCGGTCGCTATTTACGGGGCGCAGGGCCCGGTGCCCCCCGCGGGCAGCTCCCGCTCGGCGACCAGTTTCGGTTTCAAATCGCTCTTTCCCGTCTCGTGTAAATCCTCCAATTGCCCAACGCGCCCGCCCGGCCCCGACCGGAGGAAGCCGCCGCCTCTTGCCCGCGGGGGCGAGGCCGCTCGGAGCGGCACCCCCGGCCCCGCACCCCCGCGAAGCTGACTCACCCCTCCCCGCCCTTCCGCGCCCGCTGCGGCGGGACCGGCCCCCGGCAGCCCCGGGGAAGGGGTCCCAGCCTACCTCGGGGGGGGATCGGTGCGAAGGGAGCGCCTGGCCCCGGCGGGGTGCGGGGGTGCGCTCCGGGCGGCGCTGGGTCGGGTCCCGCCGGGAAGCGCCGGGAGCGGCGGGGCGGGGCGGCACCGTCGCTCCTTGCGTGTCCGCGGCGGGAGCGGCCGCCTCCCGGCCCGGGGGAAGGCCCCCGCTCCCGGGACACGGCCGGGGCCCGAGGGGACAGCGCCGAGCCCGCGGGCAGCCGCTGAGCCCGGGGGGACGGGGGTTGGCGGCACCGCGGGAGGTGCCGGGGCGGGGGCGGAAGGGGTCTGGGACAGCGGGGGGTGGAGGTGCCGCTGAACCTCGGGGACACGGGCTTGGGGGCAAGACAGGGGAGATACTTTTCTGATTAAGAACATGAAACATGCTAAAATTATCTATCTATCTATCTATCTATCTATCTATCTATCTATCTATCTATCTATCTATCTATCTATCATCTATCTATATCTATATCTATCTATCTATCTATCATCTGTATCTATCTATCTATCTATCTATCTATCTATCTATCTATCTATCTATCTATCTATCATCTATCTATATCTATATCTATCTATCTATCATCTGTATCTATCTATCTATCTATCTGTCTATCTATCTATCTATCATCTATCATCAATCTATCTATCTATATATATCATCTATCTATCTATCATCTCTATCTATCACTATCTATAGCTATCTATCTATAGCTATCTATCGCTAGCTATCTATAGCTAGCTGTCTGTCTATCTGTCTGTCTGTCTGTCTGTCTATCTATCTATCTATCTATCATCTATCTATCTATATCTCTATCTATCTATCGAATGTCCTGAAATATCTAACATGCAGAAATATCTGAGAGGTGGGGGTCAAGGGGAAGGGGACAGTCTCTTCTCAGTGGTGCCCAGCAACAGGACAAGGAATAATGGGTTTAAGTTACAACATGGGAAGTTCCACCTCAACAGGAGGAGAAACTTCTCGGCTGTGCGGCTGCCGGAGCCCTGGCCCAGGCTGCCCAGAGAGGGTGTGGAGTCTCCTGCTCTGGAGACTGTCAAACCTCCTGGTCTGGCAGGGGTGGGACTGGATGATCTTTAGAGGTCCCTTCCAACCCCCAACATTCTATGATTCTATGATTCTATAAGCGTTAGAGTTGGGGTTTTTTTTTCCTCCAGGAAGATGCAAGCTGTGCAGAGAAGTGATTTGTTAAATGCTAGCCTGGGCTAAGGGGAGAACATCATGCTGCAGCTTTACACATACACAACGAACAGATTTTAATTGCTTTTTTTTTTTAAACGCAGGTCTCACTTTATTCTGAAGTCTGCTTGCCATTATTCCAACCTTAGCACAGGGACCATGCCAGGATGCAAAATAAGTTACATTAGAAATTATTCCAAAGCGTTGTTTGCTGGGAAAATAACCAGCACCTGTCTCCCCTGTTTTGATAGCAGGATATCCTGTGAGCGTGGCAGAGTAACTCCTGGAAAAAGCCGCCTCATTCGCCAGCTTCTTACAGGCTGCAAAAGGTTTCACGCCCGGAGTTACTCACGCGCAGACAGGTGATCCCTGAAGTCAGTCATACAACTAGAAAAGATAATCCCACCGCAAATTGGCGCGCTTAAAAGAAAATCCCACCTCACAAAGGTTCTAAGAAAGAACAAATGTTTGGCTGATCCATGGAGAGAAGTGTTTCTGAGAAGCCGCCTGGTGCCCCCAGCTGTTCCTGGTCTGCCGGGGGGCTGAGCCTTGCCGGAAGCACAACGGGCAGAGAGGAAGTCCTGTCGGCAACGTGCATTTTTTAAACTTGTAGAAGGAGGGAAACTCTACCACAGATCAAAGGCATCAAGATCTCTGGAGCTCGGATGAGTTAAAAACGGATGCAACATTAGAAATAAGCTGAGACCAGTTCTCTCCCACGACTTGTCTCAGCCAGAATTAGCCGTTCCCACAGCTGGGCTGACTAAAAAAGCTGACGTACGGGTCCCCAGCTTCCCTTCCAGTGCAGCAGCATGTTAAAAAAAAGTAAATTGAGATATGGAATCACCCCACCTTGGTTATCGAGTCTCTTTGCAAACTACATCTTACTGTAAACCCAGCCTAGGAAAGGGAGAGAGCAGGAGGCAGTGTTGGCACGACTGGCCACACAATGAAAAGATAAAGGGCTGTTCTAGCCAGGGAGCCTGGGCCAGAAGAGCTGGGATTCTTTCAGAGATCTTCCTTTGGTGCATTAGTTTTTATCTGCTTTTCAGCCAGCGCCACCTCTGTGTCTTTCTTCGCCTTCTCTTCCAGCTTCTCTAACACTTCACATCCTTCCCCTGGGATCCTGTCTGCTCCCTTTGGTTCTTCAGGTATCTCAGCCACTTCCTTTGATGCCACCTCCGTTGATGCCACTTCCTTTGATGCCAGCTCCATTGGTGCCACCTCCGTTGATGCCACCTCCGTTGACGCCACCTCCGTTGATGATGTAGCCTTTTCCAACACAGGTGATTTTATGTCAGCCATCGTCTCCTCCTTCCTCTTCCTCTGTTTTCTGCTGTGCTGGGAGGCTTTAGCTATCGCCCTGAAGGGCCCCACAAGCCAGTTCAGGGGGGTGTTCTGAGTTACATACGCAAACAGGTCATCTAGGGACCTTCGGGCTTCTGCCACACAGTCCTGGCTCTGGCTTAGGGTGGTGCTGGAGAGGTCCTGGAAAGACATAGCGCTGGAAAAAGAACGATGGAGCTTGTGGATACTTCGAGTGGCCTGATACACAGCTTCTTGGATGTTGGTGGGCAGGCCTTGGATGCTGGCTTTCAGATTCTCATAGACAGGCTGTAGCTGCTGGGTGATGATACGTAGCATAGCTAAAGTCCGGGGCTCTACCTGCTGGGAAAGAGATAGAGCTCAGTTACTCGAGCAGAGGAGATGTACACCAGCCACAAAAGGCCTGATTAAATGCCCCCTTGCAGGGATACCTCTACTTCGGAGGCAGTTTTAACTTGGTTTCCTTTGGGTTGGGTCAGGCTCCAGTCCACCCACAGCTGATGGAGCTTCTCCTGCCCATCCAGAAGCTTCTGGCCGACCTCTTCCTTCACAGATTCAATCTGATGGGAAAAACGAGAGGGACAGCTGCATTGCAAGCGCGCGCCATCGGAGAAGCACAAAATGCTTCCCTTCCCGGGCAGGATCCGAAACGCCACGCAGCTGGTACAGGGTGGAGGAGGAGCTTTCATCTGGATAGTAGAGCAGGAAGACTACAAGACAGGAGGAGAAAGGAAAAAGCGTGTTTGTACCAATTTTATTGCCAGCTGTAGTCGTGAGAGAGTATCCTGGGTGCTTTGCTTAACGCGCTGCAGTTTGTTCAGGGAGAGCTGGTAGGCTCGGTGGCGGACTTTGTTAGAGAGGGAGCCCAGCCGCACAAAGTAACTCTGCTGCTGTTTCTGCTCCTCCACAGAAGCCACGCAGAATCCCTCGACAGTGGTGGCGAGTTTACCTGGAGGAAACAAGAACAGAGATGCAGCTGTGCTCCACTGCCCCGGCTGTAAGGGGGGGAAGAGGTAAGATCACTCATTGAGAAACACGAGGCTGAAGCTTGCGGTGTAAACAGTAGAGGTTTGTAGTTGCTCAGATAGTAAAGGTCGTCTGGTCCCTCCTCAACGTGTTCTCTTCAGCTAAGCAGACTTGACAGATAGATGGAAGCGTGCACCCACACATCGATTTGCCTTGAGGCTGGTGGGCAAGGACCTGCTAGCAAACGCTTGAGTTCTGTCCCACACCACGTGACAAGTCGGTGTTGAGAGCCAGCCGGCTTGGTGACAAATTCAGAGCTACCTGTCTACTTCAGGAGATGAGTCTTGCGGTGTCAGGTGCTCTCTAGTCGTGTGGGACAGGATTTGTGTTTACCAACGCCAGCTAAGTATTTTCTCACCTAGTTCTTCCTCTGTCATCGGGAGGTAGTGATCCACCAGATCTTCTGACATGCCCAGGACAGATTCCACACCACCTGCCACCGTCTGGCTCACGGCTTTGGCTTTGCTTATGCTGTTGGTCACCACGGAATTAGTTATCTCCACACCCTCCTGGATAGCCTCTCTGCCCTGCTTCAGGGCTGTGTTTAGTTTGCTGGTTACGGTGCCGTACGCAGCATCCAGAGCTGTATTGACTGTAGAAGCGACCATCGATTTGGTCTTCTCAACACTGTCCTGAACAGCCCCTTTGGTCAGGTCCATCGCCTCAGTCACTCTGTTGGTCACAAGATCCTTTGCACCCTGGGCAGCCCCGACAGCAGCAGTAATAGTAGAAGTAACCGCAGACTTGGTCCGGCCAACACTGTCCTCCACGAGATGTTTAGTGAGGTCCACGGCTTCGGTGACCTTGTTAGTCACAAGGTCCTTGGCACCTTGGGCAGCTTCCACAGCATTGACAATAGTAGAAGCAACTGCAGACTTGGTCATTCCAACGCTGTCCTCCACAAAGTGTTTACTGAGGTCCACAGCTCCGGTCACCTTGTTCGTCACAAGGTCCTTGGCCCCCTGAGCAGCTTCCACAGCATTGACAATAGTAGAAGCAACTGCAGACTTGGTCATTTCAACACTGTCCTCCACAAAGTGTTTACTGAGGTCCACAGCTTCAGTCACCTTGTTCGTCACAAGGTCCTTGGCACCTTGGGCAGCTTCCACAGCTTCCGTCACCTTGTTACTCACAAGGTCTTTGGCACCTTGGGCAGCTTCCACAGCATTGACAATAGTAGAAGCAACTGCAGACTTGGTCATTTCAACACTGTCCTCCACAAAGTGTTTACTGAGGTCCACTGCCTCTGTCACCTTGTTAGTCACAAGGTCCTTGGCACCTTGGGCAGCTCCCACAGCTTCCGTCACCTTGTTACTCACAAGGTCCTTGGCACCTTGGGCAGCTTCCACGGCATTGACAATAGTAGAAGCAACTGCAGACTTGGTCATTCCAACGCTGTCCTCCACAAGGTGTTTACTGAGGTCCACTGCCTCTGTCACCTTGTTAGTCACGAGGTCCTTGGCCCCCTGAGCAGCCTCCACAGCGCTGTTAACAGTGGAGGTGACCATTGACCTAGTCAGCTTGACACTGTCCCCAACAACGTTTTTGGTGAGGTCCACAGCTTCAGTCACTTTATCAGCCATTGCTTCTTTCGCCTCACAGGCAGCATCCAGAGCAGATGTCACTTTGGTGGAAACCAGCTGCTTGGTGTCCGAGATTACCTACAAGAGGGAGAGGCAGAGAAAAATACATTCTTTTTTTTTTCCTTAAATAGGTTTTCCCTCCCTACTTCAGGCGCGGGAGGCGGGGTGTTCCTTGTGGCTAAATCACAGTCTTGTGGGAAAGCTGGGGAGGTCAGTACCCCTGTATTTAGGGGGACACGCTCACTTCCACATGCTGAAGGCATCACTCCAGCTTCCATCAGCTTGCAGTGCCTCCCCTAGCCCATACCAGGAACTGACCTGACAAAACTGCTGCTGAAATGTATTTTCCCACATTCCTCTGTCCCTGTAACAGTTCCATCAAGCAAGAGAGCAAGTCATGGCTTCCCCAGGAGTAACCTTTACTTTACCTTGTCTGCTGGCTGTTGAAGAAAAGGCAAGTTCTCCTCCAGTTGATCCAGTCCTTTACAGGCATATTCGTTTACAAGTGCAACTAGAAAAGACAAGAGGTACCAGTTGATTCTTCAGTTTGGGGAGGGAGGTTTGACCCTACAATGGCCAATTCAGGGCACGCTCATAAAAGCAAGCAAAAAAAAAAAAAATCACCCTTCTGGGGTAGGGTGTGTGTGGGGGTATCTTGATAGAAAGCAAAGAAAGTTGGAAAGTGTCGGGTGAGACACACTGAGCTATACCCAAGGTGGACACTGCAGCTCTCAGTTGGGATGCTCGTACCTTGAAGTGATAAAGCAGGGAGGTTTTGCTCAGTGACTTGAAGAAGCCACAGGCGAGAGGCCAAACTTTGTTTCTGTAACAATTTCGTGCCCATGAAATCCAGTGGGTTCGCTGAGCAGCTGGGAGCTGCTGAGAGGAAAGCTCAGCGCCACAACTACGTAGAGCAACGTGCGTCATCCCACAGGCTCGTGAAACTCCCCTCTGTGCAGAAAGGGTCGCTCCAGCCTCTTCACTTACTTTGTGGCTCAAGTTGGTTCAGGATGGGCTGTGCCCCACCGACCACGCTGCCTACTGCGACCGCAGCCACGGTCTCAGCCACGTTGCAGACGCCGCTGAGGTAAGGGTGCGTCTCCTTCGTGTAGTTGTAGGCAGATGAGACCAGGTTAAATGCAGAGTTGAGCAAGGGCAAGCTGGTTACGCGATTGACAGCGCTCTAAAACCCACGAGAGATAAGTGACATTAGAGACCTTGCCTCAAGCTGGTGGGTGAATACATGTGTCTGTGCAGAAAGGTCCTAAGGGGACATCAAGTCCGTCTCCTCATCCTTCTTAAACTCAGAGTTGAAGTCAGCGCAAGTCAGCGACAAGCCAGGATCAAAAGTTTGAGCTCTGGGCTCATGAATTCTGAGTCCCGCTGGGTTTCAGCACCAAACCCAGACGTGAAGACAGGACCTTTAACAGCTCATGTTTCAGAATTCCTTGAGCCGGCCCTGAAGTTTTCTCTCGGGCAAAAAAAAAACCAAATTAGTTTGTGTGTTAACTGTCTTTAGATTTACCCCCAGCTTCACACCATTAATCTTTCTGCTACTTCCAGCCTGGCTGCGAGCTGCTGACGGAGTCACTGGACCAGCCTATCTGCTGGCAGGTAGTTTAGCTGTTAGGAGTTAAGAGCACCAGCTGCCCTGGCACCTACCTCTTGCTGCTGTTCCTCACCCTTCAGCAGATCTGTTTTTGTGGTCTTTTCTGATGCCATACTGAATTCAGCTGCAGCTGAAAAGAAAAACAAGAGTGTGACAGCGTGAGTACTACTTCGCTTCCTCCTGTGAATTAAAGCCTCAGCAAACCTGGTGGGAAGCAGAGGGCACCAGAGCTGGGATCCGTCACTCAGCGTGGCCTGGGAGCATTAATATGAATTGACAGGGGTGTGAAGATACTGGAGAGGCTCCATGATTCTATGTAGGACAAGGACTGTACTCAGTCACCTCCCTCAATCCCCAAATGCTTTAAACTAAATAACCATCCTACTTGTTTTATTGCTACGGCAGTAGTGTAAGTAATTATTTCCTCTGCTTTGTCTGAAGCAGAGATGGGGCTTGCAATGGCTTCATCCATTTAAAAAAAAACAAACCAAACCAAACTAAAAAACTGGCAGGACTTCAGCTCTGCTTCGGGAAGGTGTCAGGACCAGAGACTGAACAGAGATGCTGGGACAGCAACAGGCATATTTTACATTTTTAAATAGCATTTGGTGTTTCCAGCCCCTTTCCTCCGAAGGGTGGCTCTGGGGCATCCTTTGCAAAGGGCTTTGCAGTGAGAGACACTTCAGAGTCATCGCTCTGCTCACCGTGGGAAACTTTTATCGGCCTCCCCACCGCTGCCAGCTCCTGCAGCCCTTCCTCTGGCAAGGGTATGAAAATCCTGCGAAGTTTTCGTAGAAGAGTGAGCCGGCTTTCACTGCAGCGTTCTGGCTGGCTACCTTGAAACTTGTGTCCCCGTCCTACTGACCAGCTTAGGCAGGAAATCTCTCCTCACTTCCTCTGAAACCAAGTCTCAGAAGTATTCTCATTACATAATGGGGTTAAAGAAGTTAAAGAGTAAAAATGATGCAATATCTTGAACGTGTACTGGCCTCCCCGGCATAGACCTGGGTCAGTATCTGGACACTCCAGTATCGTGTGATAAATCCAGGATTACTTCTCAGCCTGAGGCAGAGCAGGGATTTCAGCGTATTTGCTCTTCAGCGCCGTGTCCCCTTTTCTCTCCCTTGCCAGTTAATTCCTATTCTTAGGGTTTTCCAGTAGAAAACCCCCAAACCAAAATTCCTCACAGACTGGATTCCCAAACCAAGAGCTGCTCCAGGCTCCTCTGACAGACTCTACCCCCAAAAAAAGACTTGCCAGCTGATTTGTGACAGGAACCATTGTCTTAGTTCTTGTGGTCATTGACTTGTATAAGGGTTTTTATTTTGCTGTGGGAACAGGAACAGAGATCTGAGGAAGAAGTGGCAAAACGAGCATTTGTTAGCCCTGGCCTGACCGTGGATAGAGCCAGGGGAGGCATCTCGGGAGGCAGCTTGGCAGGATGTCGAATGTCGCTGCATTAACCGTGCAATTAGTCAGCGTTTTAGCGAGACTCAAGCAGGGCAGGGGTGCAGGGTGCTTCACGTCTGCAGCAAAAGTTGTCGCAAGATTTGGGAGCTCCAGCCTCTCAAGTGAGAAGCCTGGAAGCGGCGCTCTCCCGGGGCGCTGCCTGATTGAACGGGGCAGCAAAAACACAGCTTCGACTTTGTCATCGTCAGAGAACTTCCAGAAAACCGCTCCAAACAAGTCCCAAAGTCCAGAGGATTTGCTCACTTGGTGGTTATTCCGCTCGTTCTGCTTTAGGGCAATTTTGGTGGTTGTTCTGTGGTGGGCTTTTATCGTAGCCCTGTCACAGGGCAAAGCACAATTATTTCGACACCATTACAAACAGTCCCTTTGCTCCCTTGTTTTACTTCTAGACGGGTGGGAAACACTCAGACAGCAGAGTTTCTTGCTGGCCTTGCTGTCAGGGTCAGCACACAGACCCACTGCAGCAAAAAAAGAAAAAGTAGGGGAAAAAAAAAAAAAGGATGACTCTAGCTGCCAGCATAAGTCAGGAGTAACTCCTTGACTGGTGTAAAAATCAATATAAGGGGAGAATCACCCTCTGAAGTGCCAGGAGCCCATCTTAATTCTGGATGCAAGTGTGTCAGTGCCAACCCTTGCAGCAAGGTCATGTTAGAACCTGATTTGCTCTCCTCGGCGTGGGAGGGATCGGGGTGCGTTGCATCACCAGAGTTGGTTGTGTGGGCAAGTCTTCGTGAGCCCGTGGTTTTATTTTCTCTTTCTAGTCTCTCGCCTGCAAAAGGGCTGAGCGGACCTTGTTTCACTTCGGAGCCTGCAGGAAAGCACAGAGGATTGGCAACTCCCGGGCAGTTGTTGCAGAACCCGTTGGAGAGAGGCACAGCAGGAGTCACGGACCCCACGTGTGGGAACCGCCAAGCAGAAGAGAGGAAACGGCGTCACCGTTTTGTTTTGGTGACCGTTCGCTTTGTATGCAAACGACCATCCGGTGACTTCATGCCGTTGCTGCATCAGAAATATTAGGTCACTGCTGGGGAAAGTTGGTGACCCAGGTCGTTTCAGAAAGATGAAACTTCAGGGCACATTTCTAGCATGGCACAATAGCTCAGCTGCTGCTCGCTGCCCAGCTTGGCACAAGTCTGAGCGTGGCGATACCGCGAGGGCACCGCAGGCTGCTCTGTTTTCCCCGCCTGGGTCGGACTGTCACAGCCTGAGCAATGTGCCAGCCTGGCAGAGGAGCCAGTACCTTCCTCCTGGGGTAAGCACCTCTCCTGATTTCTGTCCCGCTGACAATGACCAGCGTACATAAAGCTAGTTCTTGTTTTGTTTTTCCTGTGGAAAGAAGCTCTGCCCCATGGAGCTCTGCTGTTGCGTTGTCCTGTGGACAGAGAGGGAGCTTTTGTCCCTTCCTAATTCCTTTTACCTTGGGAAAACAGGCTGAGCCATAGCCTGCCTGGGTCAACAGCAGAACTGGCAATTCCTTAACGATCCTTTAGGAAAACAAAGCTAAACTTAGTGCTTCGGGTATGAGCAGGGAGGGTTAACCAGGGCAGGGGCATTAGTTGGTGGTTAAAGCACTTATTTACATTCTTTTTGAGATTTGCCACTGATACCCCAGTAACCAGTAGCTGCTGGGTCAGAGGGTGGCTGCTCTGCCTGCACCCTGAGGGAGTCGTTTGCAAATGCTCTCAGGGCAGAGTTAGTTGTAGGAGGAGGATCAGATGATTTTCAGCTTTCACCTTAGGACATTAGTTTCAGATTTGCTGATGGAGGTGCCCATCTCACCCTTCTGGGAAAGCCACCAGCGTTAGGGAACCTCAGAGATTAAAGGCACTCCTGCGGATGCAGACAGGGCTTCCCCTCCCACAGACTTCCAGTGGAAATTAAGCAGCAGAGCCAGTGGCCATTACTAGGTCAGTAACTCCTCAGGACAGTGGGTGTAGAAGCTATCCAACACCTTCTGGGCTTTCCAGTACTTTCCATTTACCACTTTTTCCGTGAGGGCAAACCCCTGAGTTCCAGGCAGAAGCTGTAACTCGCAGAACAAGCTGCGTGCTGCTCACTCTTTAACACAAGAATTTCACCTGGAAGTTTCAGCAGAACCAGCTTCAGTAACTGAAGTCCTCCACAGCCCTGCGCAGTTTCAGGCAGTCACATTCACACGCAGGAACCCTGTTAGTCTTGAGAAACGCTGAGCTCGTTTCCCAAAACGATTCCATGACTCTATGGGGAGCTGCCAGAGCCCTGCATGGCTGCAGCCTCATCTGCGGAGGCTCGTGGCTCTTGAGCAAGCAAGAGGTTACCTTGTCACTCATCCCCCCCTCTTCGTTGATGCTATCGTCATGCCTACACCGAAGGATCATGTGAAATGGCTACGGGCATATCTGGCAGCCCTGTCAACAGGAAGGGGATGCCCAACCGCTCCGTCTGCCTCCTGAAGCACATTCCGCTCCCCCCACCGGAGTCAGCACCAGCCGGCGGCGATGCCCAGGGCGCCCGTCACGGGTGGGAGAATCATCTCCTGCGGACCCCACCCCGTACAGATTTGATCTTTGGCAGACAACAAGCAGAAAACACCTTTCAGACCCCAAAGCTGCTCCATCACAGCTCGGAGACCCAGAGTCTTGCCAAGAAGCCATCCCAGGGCTGGAAAGAAGCCTTCACAGAAGGGTTTGAAGCCTTCCAGCTCTTCCCCAAAGCACAGCAGTTGCAGTATGACACCCTAAGTTGTCACTTTTGGCCTTGAAAAGCCAAGATATGCCCCACCCGCAGCTGGGGGAAGGCAGCAGAGACAGCCCACAGTTCTGTGCTTCCCCGGGAAGCTGGACGAGCCCCATGGGGCAGGGCTGGGGGAACGCGGCCCCTCGACAGGTACGTCTCAGCCCCAGTGCCCCCCAGGGCCAGCAGCCAAGGTCTCCAGGCATGGAGCCATTTCTGAGCCCACCCTCCCTCCATGTTCCATCCCTGGGAGGGCTGCAAAGAAGCCACCCGAGGCGAGGGGCAACCCCAGGGAGCCCCCGACGCCAAGCCAAGCCACACACCCCCTAAACCCCCACAGCAGCCCTGCCTTACCTGCCTCCTCCACGCCCGGGCACCGACAAGACAAGACAAGACGGACGGGAGCGCTGGCGCCTCGCCCCGCATAAATACCCCAGGGGCCGAGGAGCAGCCGAAGGAGCCAATCGGGGCGCTCGGAGCTGCTGGCCCGGCCAATGGGGCGCGGCCGGGAGAGGGAGGGGTGGGTGGGGTGGGGGTGAGGGAGGCCCCTCCGGGGACACCATGGCACTGGGGTTGGGTAGGGGTGCTGCTGGTTGCCCCCCTCCCCAGGAGGGACGGTCCCACCGGGGTGCCCCAGAGGGTCCTCACGGAGGGTTCCATCTGCTTTGGCGGTGGGCAGGGGTCCATGGCGGGTGCTGAGGGACACAGGGGCTGGAAGCCTGCGGAGATCTGACCCGTGGTTGCAAAATGGGCTCGAACCACTCCCGTCCCCATCCGCCTGCCCTCGAACGCCCAGGCGGCTCCGTCTCCGAGCTGGGTGACGCTGCTCCCCACCAGGTGACCCAAACGTTCTGCCCCAGACGTTCTGCCTCGCTTCTGGGAGCCGAGAAGGGCCTCGCTAGGGAGTGAGATGTTCCTGCAAATGTTCTAGCGAAGATCTGCTCACGAAGGTGTGTCTGGGTTGCAGAGGGCCCAGCGGTGCAGGACTCCTGGCTCGGGGAGGTTTGGAGTTTTTAATACTCATAAGAACTAATGAAAATTTCAGCTAACGCTTTGCTTTTTCCACTTGGTGCCTCTTCATCGTCAGATCTCAAAAAACTGGTTTGAAACCACCCATTAAGCTTCCTGTTGTCTGTTTTCAAGATTGGTGGGGGAGGAAACTGAGGCACAGGTGAGAATTATCTGAAGTCTTCTGAAGCTATTAAACCGACTGAGTCACCTTGTTTTTGGCCAGTGGATGCAGGAGACCTCGCGGCTCATTTCTGCGGTGCCCACAGTGAGCTGGGAAGGAGCAGGTGGTTGTCAACGGCTTTTGAAAATGTGCCGCTGAGCTGACAAAAATGTAAACAATTATCACTTCTCAGCTTTGAAGTTGAAAGGAATCCCCCTCCTTGCTTGAGTCAGGCGTATCGTGGAATCCTTGTCTGGAAATACCTCTGGAGGCCGGGTGGTCCAACCTGCTGCCGGAGATGATGCTGGGCCATGTCAGCTGTGGGCTTGGTCTGCCCGAGACTTGAAAATCTCCCGGGATGGAGGTCTCACCCAGCCTCTCTGGGGCTGCATCCCGGACTGCCCTACACTCCCACTGCAGAAATGGTTCCTAATGTCCACTCTGAACTTCCTCAGCTGCAAATTGTGGCTTTTGCCTCTCGTTCTGCCACATGCGCTGCTGAGAAGACTTTTGTCTGTGAGACATAAGCTTCCTATTCTAGCATCTCCTGGGAACCTTTCATCAAACAACCTCATGGTCCCTCTTCGATCTCATTCCCTTCACACGGTAAAATTGCAATTTTGAAGTGTCCAGTGTCTTAAAACTGCAGCTGATTAGCAGGTGTCACAGGGTGGCTTTTATATGTTGTGATGCTTGTAGGGGAAAGAATGGATGTTCTCGTCTGTCCTCTGAAAATATCTTTTTTTTTTTTTATTTTAGGAACCAGGAATCAATAAATTATTCCTGTGTTTTTCCAAATGTTGGCCTGTGCGTAGACAGCGGCCACATCCTCAGGTAAATTATAATATGTCATCCCTAAAATGTCATCGTACTTGTTGTAATACTACTTAGAAAATATATTAACCTCGGTGCTTTTCAGTTAGTCTTTTTTGAAGCTACTTATTGCTAAATGTATTCTGGATAAGGTTAGATTTGTCATCATTGAACAATGAACACTTTCAATGCAATTGTTATTAACCCTTTTGTCAAGGGTTAAGGCTGAGCTGGCCACTAAATGAGTGACAGACACTCTCTAACCCCTCTCCTTCCCCAAACAGGAAGGTAAAGGGAATAAAGCAGGAGAGACTTAGGGATTGGAAAAGAAAACTAGCACAACTTTAATAAACAATAATAGTCCTAGTAAGGAAATAACTAAAACAATGAAACGTCTCCTTCTCTGGAGACATTCAAAACCTGCCTGGATGCGTTTCTGTGTGACCTGCTCCAGGTGATCCTGCTCTGGCAGGGGGGTTGGACTAGATGATCTTTCGAGGTCCCTTCCAACCCCTGACATTCTGTGATTCTGTGTGATGCGGGTTGCCAGTTGGCTCGTCGTGGGTGTGCAGTGCCCGAGCAGGCCAGCTGTGGCGGCGATGGTGAAAGTCTCCCGAGGCAGGTTGTGTTTCATCACCTAAATGGGTAAAACGGCGCTCCCTGCGCGATACGCCTTCATGTGGCTTGTAATGGGGCGCGGAGGAATGTGAGCAGAAGTGATTCGTGCGAGATATCATCGGTAATTACAATTGATGAGACAGTGTTTAATGTGTGAAGTGTAGCTCTAGATACTGGGTCAAAACACCAACGCGTGGAGCTCCTGCTCGGTGATGGACCTGCCTGCGACGTCAGAACACTGAGAACAGGGAGATTGCAGTTTCAGAGCAAAGGTTTGCGTTACTTAAAGCCGAGATAAAATCGGTTCTAAGAAGTCTGGTGGGCGTGGGAAGGGCGTAGGAGGAAGCGGAGAAACACGTTTGGGGAAGGGAGAGTTGTGTCGGCTGGCGCGAACGAGCCCTGTGGCGCTGGGCAGCGCTTCCCACAAAAAGGCAGCGTCGTGTCGGTAACTGCAGCCTCCGTGCAAATGCTGCATCATCGAGGCACGGGGCAGAGTCCTTCTGGTGATCCCCGGCCACGAAGCCCATCCCCGTGCCCGTCGGCAGGCAGGAACTCCGCAGCCCTGCTGCTGGCTCCCAGCTCCCGGCTCAGCTGCGTCCTGGGCTCCACGTGTGGATGAAGCGTCTCCAGCCACGTGCTTCTCACTTGTCCCCGTCCCGTTCGGACTTCTGTTGAGCGGAAAACACGCGGGTACGTGGAGGATTCGGAGGGTCGAGCCCTTCTGCTGGGTGGCCGTGAAGCGCGATTCCTTTCCCTGCTCTGTGGTGCGTCACCGTTCAGCAGCGTCTCTTTGGGGACCAGAGGCCACATGTGACACTGAGGCAGCCCGTCTGCAAGTGTTCATCTGCTGCATCGGAAATGATCTTGTTGATCTTCCACGGCGTTTACTCCATTAGTAACCTGCCCCAGTGCCGTGGTCACCTTCCCCAGGGCAGACACCGGCACAAGAAAAGATGAATCAAGGGTGAGGCACGTCTTGCTTGGATTTCTCTTCCTCAGTTAAGTCAGACAAAGCCCTCGGGCTTCCAGCAAACTGCTTGAGGAGCTCTGTGCTGCTGAGCTCAGGTGTTCCTCTTTTAGGAGCTGCAGCACAGCGTTGTGTGGAGCCCACCGCCAGGCCCCCGAGGTCCTTGCTGACAGCCCCATCTGTTTCCACTCCCTGGAGACCTGGCTTTCTCACGTTCTTGTCTTCCTGTTCTCCACCACTCTCTCTTGCTGGAAGTGAGTGACCCTTTGGGCAGCAGTGGCAGAGATGGTTTTAGCTGCAGCAGCTGCTGGTGTTTGTCCAAGGCCACACTGAAGGAAAGCCGAGTGTCCTTGAGACGGTCCTGCAAGGTACCAAAAGCTTCAGCCGGGCTCTTGCCTCCCAGCAAACCCCCCTGGTCTCCCCAAGCCTTGGAGGTGCTTTGCTGGCTCAGGACTTGCTGCAGCTCTCTGCTGCCCTCAGCCTGCCTCAGCAGAAACAGGACTTGCCCGGCTGCCCACCTCACCTGGAGCAACTCCCAGCCCCTGCTTCCCTCCCAGCAGCTTCCCTACCCTGGTGTAAGGGCAGGCGCAGCAGCTCGGGCAGGGTCCTGCCCTGAGCCCCAGCCGGCTTGGCCCTCCCCGCAGGGAACAGCCTGGCGGCTCCGTGGCCCCTGTCCCAGTGTCCCAGTTCACCTTCCCGCTGGTTTCCTGTGCACCCGTCTGCTCCTCGCCGGGCTGCCGCGCTCTTGCCTCGTACCTTTAGGTAGAGGTGGGGTGGGTTGAGGTAGCGCTGGTTGGTTTTTGACAGACGAGAGGGTGGATGTCTCAGTGTGTCCTCTCCATCTCAGACCACTGCTGAAACCCCTACTCTTGCTTCCCCAGTTCTCAGAAACACGGACGTCCTTGGCCCTGCCCAGTCCTGGGGTTCGGCTACCTCGACCCAGTTATTGGAAATTGTAGGAGGAGTTAGGAGGGCACAATCTGTCCTGAACTCCAGCATCATCTCTTTCATTTTGGTCTTCCAAGGAGCGGTGAAGAGCTCATAGGGGACAACTGAGTACAAAATAAATGACACCTTTTAAATGTATTTGCTTAACCTGTTGTCTGATACCTGTCATGGAGACGATGGTTTCACCAAGGGCAAATGAGGTGGGAAATCTGAAGAATCAGAGAGCCTCCCTGCTGAAACAGCAGAGAGAAACTGCTTCTCTTTCAGCTTCCACCACCAGAACTTTGCATGAAGGAAGAGGAGAACGTGTAGCATGAATCTGTATCATCCCAGTGCACGTGGAAACTGGAACACGCGCGCTGAGACTGCCTGTACCTGGTCTCGCATGCGTCCTTCACGACTCACGAGAGATCTTCTCAGTGGCCACATATGGCTGCTTCTCCACAGCTTCTCCATAGCTGCATCTGCTCCATAGCTGGGATGAGGTCAGAGCCACAGCAAGACCCTCAGGCAAAGCAGCTGCGGCCTCTCCAACCAGGGGGGTGTGGAGGAGAGCCGGGGAGGTTCGCTGAAGAAGTCAAAGGTGCCTCCAGCCAGCCATCACCAAGCCGAGCAACTTGCCGTTGCCATGAGCCTTTTCAACACGTGGCGCGTTTGTACCTCTGTGATGCTTCCTGGGGTTTGATGGGACCAGCACCCCCCGCTATTTTTCCCAGAAAGCGCTGTAAAGGCATTGTGAGGGCTGGATATGAATCATGGTAACGGTAACAGGGCGGCTGTGCTGCCCACCCAGGGATGAATTCAGCCCCCTTGGAATTGCTGTGAGCAGAAATCCAGTCTTATTCATCCAAGACCTGTTTTAATCCCGTTTATCAGCTGGCAACTCTTACGTACGTGCCCGGATTTTTGTTTCTCCCGGAGCGTTGTGCCAAAACTTCTCTTGGAACAGTATTTCCATGCGCTGGGAGGCTGTCAGAGTTTTGTCTCGCCAACTGCATCTTTTCGCAAATGAATTCGACGCCGCCTCGAGTTTTCATAAACCGAACTGGATATCCCTGCTGGCAGGAGAGCCCAGATATTGTTCCCTCACAGCGTGGGGCATTTACCAGATGGCAGAGCAGTGTTTTCAATCAGAATTGTAACTCCCAAGAAAAGAAATGCCTAAAACGGCCTGAAAGGGAGGAAGCTAAAATCCACCAGCCTCAGATAACGGCGATATAACCAAGTTGTGTTCTTCTTTGTCTGAGGTCTGTGGAAGCTCCCAGGGCTTTATCTCGCTGACATCAAGTGCTCTGTAAACTCCTCTGACAAAGTTCTTGTTTTAATGTGAGAGAGGACCTCAAAAGGAAAGCGTGTATCATTTAACTTCGAATGAAATCAACATTCCGCTACTAGAATGACCTAAAATTTGAGCCTTATTTTAAGCGATCTGTAAACCCAACTGAGCGGTGTGTAGGATGCAGCAGAGCTTTTGCCGCACGGGGATTCACTAAATGAGTAAAAGTTTCTCTAGAAACGGGGCTGCTCGTTTTCTGACTCTGCTGGTTCTAGGGATGCTACCGCAGCGACCGGCCGGAGCCTTTGCCGTGAACAGTCCGTGTCTTACCGTAACGCTGCGATGGGAACTGCCGAGGGCAAAAGGACTACAACGACCTGAAAGGACGTTGTAGAGAGGTCGGTGCTGGTGTGTTCTCACGGGTAATTAGCGATAGAACAAGAGGGAATGGCTTCAAGCTGCAACAGGGGAGGGTTAGACTGGACATTAGGAAAAAAATCGTCATAGAAAGGGTAGTCAGCCATTGGCACAGGCTGGGTCCCCATCCCTGGATGGATTTAAGGGCCGTTGAGATGTGGGGTTGGGGGTGAGCGTTGTAGAGTAGGGTTGGTGATTGAACTCAATGATCAAAAGAGGCTTTTCCAACCTGAATGGTTCTGTGATTCTCTGACGTACGTGTGCGACATACCGGGACACACGTATCATCCTTCAATGGACGTGGGATGGGAACCTGACGGAGTGTGTGGTAGCATCAAACACAAAGCGCTGAGCTGCCAGCAGAAACGTACGTAACATCTGATTCTGCGTGATGTGAATAACGGACCTCAGATCTACAGTCATCGCCTGCCAGCTTCAGGGGACACGGAGAACTCAAGGAAAGAAGGGTCAGGTCTGCATCTTGAAGTGGCTTTTCTTTGACCTTTTGATGGCACTTCAGTAGAGATGCGAGCAGTGCTGAGAAACAGTCCAACGAGGGGAGTAACTGTCTGTTGTTCGACTGTCCTGCACTGGGAAGTGATGAGGGGTGCGGATTCCCCTCTCCTCTGGCAACGGGACTGGTGTGGGTGACAGGAGATGGATCCAGGTACCCCAGTAAGCAACACTAACTTGAATTTTAGGCTGGGAGATCTAAACCTGAGACGCTTTAGGCGTGCGATGCATCCTTGTAAGGGTGAAAATGGTTTTTCTGATGCTCAGCCTTTCCTCCTGCTCCCTGCCAGGTCTGACAACGCCCGAGAACCCTCTGCGGCCGTGGGAAGAGCTCGGTGCTGCGGTAGGTCAAGGTTAAGACTTGAGTGCATCTATGGGGGGAAAAAATGACTTTCTGGTAGGGCAAAGCCTTCGGCTCCGGGAGGAAATGAAGGCTGACTGCCGCAGGTCGCAGGTCAGATTCAAGGCTTTTGTGCACTGACACATGCCTAACCTTTGGTACGAACCTAATCTAGGCCAGCGACTTCCAACCTGCCATCCGTGGCTTAACCCTGGGATCCCCAACAGATCCTAAGAAAGGAGGGGAATGCGGAAGAGGTGCGCGCCGCTCCGGAGGCTTTCGCGTGCTGGCGGCGTTCGCCGCTGCGGTCTGCAAATGGGGAAGGGGGGGGGGTGGGAGGGTGCTACATCCCTCCGATTCTGTATTTTTTTTTTACTGTGAGATGTTTAACGTGTGGGTGGTGGAGGTTTGGGGGGGGAGGGTGGGTGGTGTGGGTTATAACACGGGAAATACTGGTTTGCGTTTCTCTTCCCCGCGCCTCGTGTTCTCTTTGTCCGCAGAGGCGGGACGGCGGCTCCGCGGGGCCTCGGCGGGTCGCAGCGTCGGTTCCTGGCAGCGTCGAACCCGCCGCCATTTCCCGCTTTCCCACCCCGGGGTCTCTCCCCGCAGCCACCGATTTTCATGCTTTTATGCTCCTTTTGAAGCCGGCTTTTCTCAGAAACCTCTCGGTAATCCCCTGCGTACCGTTTACTCCATCCGATGGCCGTTTTAAGCAAACTTTATCATTTTTAATTTCCTCGTGCCGTTAGTTTTTGGGGAAAAGACAATCCTCCCGGAGCAGCCGTTTCTGTCGGCTCACGCAGCCACCAGCCCAGGCCACGTTTTGCCCCAGAAGCGACCTGGAGCTAACGGCCCGGGGAGTTAGAGGCCTCTCACGGATTATTCGGATTATTCGCATTACGGCTGGGCCTGGAGCTCCCTGGGGGGGACGAGACCCCTCGGGCGAGGGTGTGCGCTGGGAGGGAAGCACCCTTCGGTTCTGCTCTCCCGCAGGGCTCCGAGTCGCCCGGTCTCTACAACAATAACCGGCACCGGAGGCCGAGGGGCTTTCCCGGTGGTGCCTCGGGTATTGGGGAGGGGGTCACCCCCCACCCCATGCAACGGAGTGGGGGGCGACGGGCCGGGGATCCCCGGTGCCGCCCCCCGGGGGGGGGGGGGGGGGCGGAAAGCGCCGGTTCCAGGGGGTGTTGTCGCCCCCCTCCCTCCCCGTCGCGACCCCCGCGGCGCTCCCGGGAGGCGGCGGCGGCGGCCCCGCCCCGCGCGCTCGTTCCCGCCAGCGGCGGCCAATGGGCGCGCGCCCGCCGCGCACGGGGCTTTTCCGCGCCAAACTCCAAAGCCCGCGGAGAGCGCGGGCGGCGGCCGCGGGGCGCAGCGCGGCACCGGCCTCCAGCACCGCCACGCCGGTGAGTCCCGCCGGACCTCCCCATCCCCATCCCGCCGCCGGTGGCACCGGGAGGGGGAGGATGGCGGAGGAGAGGGCGGAGGGTTTCTTTTTTTTTTTTTTTTCTGGTGCCCCAGCCGGTGACAGCTGCCGGGGCACGGTGCGCGGGTCCGTTGTGCCCCCGCCGCCCCGGGGCTCAGGGCGGGTGTCCCCGGGGGGCGGTGAGCGCTCCGGTGCCGGTTGGCGGGACGCGTCGCTCGGGGGCTGTAGCAGCGGGACCGACCCCCCGGGTCCCGAAACGGGGATGTGTGACCGGGAGGGGTGGCGACTGGCGGTGCCGGGGAGCGGCGGAGCCGGGGAGGGCGACTCGGCACCACGCTGCTTGTTTTTCGGGGTTGATGGCGTCGGGGACCCCTGACACCCCCCCCGTTATTTTTCCCGCGGTCGGAACGAAAGCGCTCTCCCCTCCCGCCGGGCTGAGCGGGCGGGTTTGTGGGGTTGCGGCCGCCACTGCTGTCTCCGCGGTGCGCCGGGCAGCCCCGCCGTCCGTTCCCCCCCCCGCGGCGGGATCTCCCCCCGGGCCGCGGAGGGAGGGAGGGCGGGCGGGGGCCGTGGCCGGTGACGGCCCCTTTAAGACCGCCCGCTCCTCGCCCGCCGGTGCCCCCCCCCCCCCCCCGCTCATTTGCAAGATCTCGCGAGATTTGGAGGGCGGGGCGGTGGAAGGGCGGGGGGGAGCATTTCAATTGTGGCGCGAGATACAGTTGGCGCGCGAGGCGGCCGAGAGCGAGACACGGGCGCAACCTAACCCGTTAGTCGCGGGGTTGGGGAGAGGGGCGGGATTAAAACCTCCCGACAACCAATCGGCGCCGGAACCGGCCGGGTGATCGACCAATAGGACGGGGAAGGTTGAGCGGGTGGGCGGGCCGGCCGGCTGGCGGGGCCGTGCCCGGCGCGGTAGGGTGAGCGGTCTCATTGATAGGTTGCCCCGGCGGGCCGGTCTCGGCGGGTCCCGTCGCTGGAGCTTCCCGCTCGCCCCGGTCCCACCCGGTGCCGACGAGGACCGGCCGCCATGTGGATCCAAGTGCGCACCATGGACGGGAAGGAGACCCACCGCGTGGATTCCCTCTCCAAGCTCACCAAGGTGGAGGGGCTGCGCCTGCGGATACACGAGGTCTTCGGGGTCGAACCTCACCGGCAGCGCCTCTTCTACCGCGGGAAGCAGGTACCGGCGCGGCGCGGCGCGGGGGGGGGGAATTTAATCTTTTTTTTTTTAAAAAAAAAGTGTGAAAACGGGGTGTTTTGCTGCCATCTAGTGACGCCCGGGCCGCGGGGAGAGGAGCCGCAAGACAGCGGCCTGCCCGCCCCCCCCCCCGCCCCCCCCCCCCCCCCCCCCCCCCCCCCCCCCCCCCCCCCCCCACCGTGTTGTTCTTTCTGCCTCGACGCCTCCTTTTCGAAGCCTGGAAAAACTTTTTTTAATGGTTTTTTTTTTTTCCTTTATGGTCGTGGCGTGCTTCAGGGTTTTGAGCCTTGCGGGTTTTTAGCCCTCTGAACGCCCCAAAAGGTCCCTTTTCCCGTTTTTCCTCCTCAAATCGGGCTGGCGGCCTGGGGGCAGCCTCTGAGAGCTGCGCTCGCTCTTCCCCTCAAAATCCTCACTCGGGACAGAACTCCCTGTGAAACACAACCTTGCTCGGCTCGGTAAGAGACCGCAGTCTCCACAGGGTGTTTACAATCGCAGTTTTACAGCTATTTCCTTCCACGTGAGTTAAAAACGCGTTTAAATTCACATTCGAGACAACCGAAAACCCCTTTCGGAGAGGTTTTCCCCATCCCGCGTAGCATCGCTGAAGGAACTTTGGTGGTTTGAATGAATTAATTGCAGAAATCGTGCAGCTGGAATGCCGTGAGAGGTAGATAATTTCTTTTAGTTGCTCTTTTTCCCCACTTTTCCCTCAATTTTAGGGCGGTTGGAGCTCGCCGGGCGCAGGTGGGGCTGTAGGGTACGGAGACGCACCCGGACTTGCTGTGACTGAACAAGCTTGGGTACCAGAAATAGACAAAAATATAAAAAAAAAAGTGGCTTGTAGGAGTACGTAACGTCTTTGAAGGGTTCACGTCGCCTCGTTTATGTTGTGTTGGTGGAGATTCGGGCGCAATAATTGCCCAGTTTGGGATAAAGCGATGAGGGAGGGTCGGAACAGGGTCGGTCCTGACCGTCAGCCTTAGTTACTCTGCGTCGATGCAGATAATTTAAGGTTAAACAGATTTTCAGGGAAACGGTAGCTTTTTAAAGCAAGGGTGCGGATAATTCCTCTGTGCAATTCTGGTAGTTTTTAGTTTAGGCGTGGTTTTAGGCAGAAACAGGGATCCAGTGTGATCTAACCCCTCTTAGTCATCGTTCCCCCGCTGTGCTTGTTTGTGCTTTGTCTGCCTTTTTGAATCTCTAGGAATGGTCGCCTTCTTACGAGTTAAAATCTTTAAAAAGTTGCCAGAAAAATACCTGTGAATTGAAAAAAAACCAACCAAAACCTGCCTCCTTTGTTAGAGGTGCCTCTTCAGATGCTGGCCCGGCTTCCCCGTGGTTTCGTGTCCTGTTTGTGTTCTCTGCTTTCCCATTTCGGTTTGCACCTGCTGCAGCTCGTGTTGGGGGTAGCTGCTCGTGGTAACGGTATTTTTGATTGTTGTCTTGCCGTTAAGAAGATTTCAGGTTTCTTCTCGTGTTCATCTCTAAACCAGAAAAAACTCCAGATCGCTTCCTGCCCGGTCAGATTTCCAGGGATTGTTCCGTAGCCGTTTGGTGCCATAAATCAGAATCGAATTATCATAGCAAGTCCTGCGAAGTCTAAATTTTTGTGGTTTTTTTGCTCTGTTTCCCCCTGATAGAGAACAAAGCTCCGGGGATTGCTTTTTCTGGTGGTTTGGGCTGGAAGGGGACGATCATTTCCTGTATAATTTCTTAGTCAGACCTTAAATATGTGGCGAAGCTTGTCTAAACCCCCAACTGCACCGTGGGCTCGAGCGTTAGGATTTAACTCTAAAATGGTAGCGCTCCTCCGGAGGGGAACGGAGGGACCCGTTTGGGTTCCCTTGCTTTGTGCAGGGGTAGGATCCTGATCTGACTACGGCCGATGCCGACCTTGCAAAAATCAACTCTTAAAATTAGAGAGGATGTGGAATGGAGATGCGCCTGGCTGCCCTACAAAGCCAGTTTCAAGTTCAATTAAATATTTTTTTTTATTTTTGGTGGAAAAGGTGTGTGCTTGTCCAGAGGAAAGGAGGCGATTTGGCTTCTACTTAACGCAACATTTAAGAGCAATGTTGTAGCAATAATCTGGAATATGCCTTAATATTCCCGGTGTGGGATGTGTCTGAATTAAGGAAGAAAGAACTTTGAAGTTTGTGGGTAATGCGGAATTATCTTTAAATCCGGATGGGAGTTTAGGAGATCTGTAGTTTAAATCCTTTTTAGGATTGAAATTTCTCCTGAAAACCTTCTCGGGTCTCCTAGAACGCTCGGTGGGGGTAGGAGGTTCACCCACCGCAGCACGGGAGGCTGGTTCTTCTGGCTTGTTGGGAGCAGAGCGGTTTGGGAAGCGAGGCTGGCAGCCTGCGAGTCCCTGCGATGCCGAGGAAATGCCCGGCTCCTCGGCTGTTAAAAGTTTCCCAAGCGGTTTGGTCCGTCTCGGCGCGCGGGGACGATGGCGACGCGAGGGGCAAAGCTCCCCCCCCCCCTCGCCCCGAGCGAAATAACCGGGTTGTTTCGACGCTTCCCCTGCAGATGGAAGACGGGCACTCCCTGTTCGACTACAGCGTCGGGCTCAACGACATCGTTCAGCTCCTGGTGAGACAAAGCCCGGCCGTGCCTCCTGCCGCGAGCAAGGAGAAGGATTCGGAGCTCTCCGACACGGACTCCGGCTGCGGCTCGGGCCAGAGCGAGTCGGACAAAAGCTCCCACAACGGAGAAGGGGCCCTGGAGCTGGAGGGACAGCCCAGCACCGCGGCGCAGCCCGACTGGACCGACCCGGGGTTCGGCCTCTATAAGGCGAGTCGTTAAAAAAAACCCCTAGGATTGGTTAAAACTGCGCTTCGGGAGGGGAATTGTTTCTCTGTGGTCGGGAGCTTCTGGGAACTTCTCGTGCCCCGGTTGTGTGGGTCTTTTTTTCTTCTCTTAAACTCTCCAGCAGCAAACAACAAAAATGCCGAGCGACCCACAAAGCAAATTAAATGCAACGTGTGCGTCAAAGTAATTTGTTTTTTGTTTTATCCTTTTAACTAAAACTACAATACATTACTTAAGAATAAAAAAGCGTTCAGGGTGCCTGTTTTGATTTAAATTTTTTTTTTTCCCGCCCCCAATATTTTTGCTTGGAGTCACTGCATTTGTCAAAGCTGAAACTTTCTTGAATGAACAAAAGAAAATCTCAACCAGCTGTTCAGAATTGTTTTATTTGTGTGTTTCAATGGATTTTATTACAGATCTGTAAGCAAGAGAGTTCTGAAAGTCTGTTCTAGACTAACTAACAATGGTTTGTACTAGAGAAGCAAGTTGCTTGTGCACATGGTGATGTAGGCTGGGTGTTTAAGAGGCTCAACCTGAGAAGACTGCAGGGATGCACAAAGGAAATATTAAAAAATAATTATATATATATATAAAAAATAATCCTAAAAAATAAATGCTCTGTTAAATATCTTCATATGGTGACGTTCTTGAGCTGGTTAAAGCTTCAAGTAGAGCTGGAAATTAACGCTTAATTTGAAAAATGCCTTTTTGGTGAGCTGTGTCCTTTGCTTTGTGTAGATCAACGACTTGGTTGACGCTCGAGATATGAACATGGGAGCGTGGTTTGAAGCCCAGGTCGTAAACGTAACCCGGAAAAAACGTGCAAATGAATCCGCTGACAGTTGCGGCGACCCGGATCAGCCGACAGCCATTCCCGAGGAAGATGTAATATATCACGTGAAATACGAAGAGTGAGTTTCGTTGCCTTCTGGGCTGATAAAGACATTTGTGTCACGATGTTGGTGGGAAATGTTATTGCAGAGATCTGCAAGGCAGGGCAGGGCTGGGCTGACACGGGAATGTCATTATTGAGCTCTGCTAACTGTAGGTTGGAATTCCGACCGGGATTTCTGGAGGCTGGAATCTTGGTTTTAGAGCTAGAACTTGGCTATCGGCATTTCTTAACTGGGATCCAAAAGCAGCAAAGTTTGATTTCCCATTCTGTGCGTGGGAGAAAGAGATTTTATTCTTGACCGTTTTCTCCTGTGTTGCGCAGCGTCGGTTTTTAAGTCGAGCTGTCTGGGTAAAAACCTCTCGCTTATAAAAACGATGATGTTGAACCTGATTTCTCTTCTCTGTGCCTCCCTCCCCCTTCAAGTTATCCAGAGAACGGGGTTGTGGAATTGAGTTCGAACGACGTACGGGCTCGCGCACGGACGATTTTGAAGTGGCACCAGCTGGAAGTAGGGCAGGTGGTGATGGTCAACTACAACCCCGACGAGCCAAAAGAGAGAGGCTTTTGGTACGACGCGGAGATCCTGCAAAAAAGGGAAACGAAAATGATCAAGGAGATAAACGCAAAGATCTTACTTGGGTAAGCCAACTCCTAATGTGGAATAAATTGGATTCCCTGACTCGGCGTCAGCTTTTGTGAGGTCTGAAAAAATGATGCGACAGAAGTGTTGGGGGGAAGGTGAGAAGCTGGACTGTCCTTTTGGGGTGGCTGATCTATCGTCGTGTTTTTAACTTCCACTGGAGGAACTGGGCAGTTAAGGAGCTCAGGACACGCTGTTCCAGGGCTTCACGTACAGCTGGGAGGGAGGGAAGCCCCGGATTCCCTGGGAGGCAAAGCGTTGTTTATTGCACTCACTAGCCACGAGGGTTTTCCAAAAATTTCAGATTTTTTTCCCAGTTTCAGACAAGTTTCACAGGGTTGATATTCCTCTTCTTTTTTTTTTTTTTTTTTTTTTTTTTAATTGTTTTTCCCCTGTGACCACAGTGGTTTTGCCTTTGTTAACTATAAAAATATTAGGAGGGTTAATCTGAAGTGTATTTTGGGGGGAGATCAGTCCCTAATGATAACTGGAATGCTACGAGTGCCTGGATTCTCGTTGAGACGAGAGGGGACACACTTTAATTGTATGAAAGTGATGTGATTCGTGGTGACGCTGTCGTGCCACATCCCCAGATCATGGGATGCTGTGACAGGTTTCTTGTGCTCCGGGACTGACACCAGACCAGTCTGAATTCATGCTCTAATGATACTTTGAAAGTCTGATCTTGACTTTTATCCACTTCTCCTCATAGGGATGCTGGGGATTCCTTGAATGACTGCACCATTATATTAGTGGATGAGATTTATAAGATCGAAGAACCGGGCAGTCCCTGTCCGCTCACTGCCGGGCCGTTTAAACGTGAGTGCGTCGCGTAGCTCTCGTGTGTCTCGGTCTCGCCTCGCGACGTTCTGATGATTTGTGAGGATCAAAGGTCTGAGAGTTCCGTAGCTTCAACTCCTTGGACCGTTTCCAGCGTATCTTGGTGCTTTTCTGGCGTCTGAAGCAGCCTGTGGTTTCTTTTTTTGCTGACAGGACAAAACGGGCCCGTGTGTAAAGCTTGTAAGGACAACCCGAACAAGACGTGCAGGGTTTGCGCGTGCCACATCTGCGGAGGCAAACAAGACCCGGATAAACAGCTCATGTGTGACGAGTGTGATATGGCTTTCCACATCTACTGCCTCAACCCTCCCCTCAGCAGCATACCGGACGACGAGGACTGGTGAGTTCCCTGTGCCGGGTATGGCAATTACCGGCTAATGAGGAGCAGAACCGGAGGTTTAGGGGGTCAGGCTGCCCTTAGGTGGCAATGCTGTGACTGCACGAGGTGAGGGGGTTTGCGTGGGTTTTGGTAGGACTTCCCGGCTTTTCTTGAACATGCCTTTAGTGAGATCTTAGAGTTAAGCTTGGCTTAGAGTTAAGAGTTAAATTTAAGCTTGGCTCTTGAGCTTCTTTTGCTAGTTTGGGGGTTTGTGTGCCTTTCAAAGAGAAGTGGAGCTACCTGTAAACTGAGTGCAGACCCGGTGCTGGGAGGCTTAACCTGTGTGATGGCACTTAGAGGTAGTTCGCAGGCCCCTCACCAGATCGGGCTGCCGGTAGCTGCTGTTCATATATTAAATATACAAGGGTAAGTGTAGAGTCTTGCATCTGGGTAGGAACAACCCCAGGTTCCAGTATAAGTTGGGGAATGACTTATTAGAGAGCAGTGTAGGGGAAAGGGACCTGGGAGTCTTGGTGGGCAGCAGGATGGCCATGAGCCAGCACTGTGCCCTTGTGGCCAGGAAGGCCAATGGCATCCTGGGGTGTGTTAGAAGGGGGGTGGTTAGTAGGTCGAGAGAGGTTCTCCTTCCCCTCTACTCTGCCCTGGTGAGACCCCATCTGGAATACTGTGTCCAGTTCTGGGCCCCTCAGCTCAAGAAAGACAGGGAACTGCTGGAGAGAGTCCAGCACAGGGCAACTGGGATGATGAAGGGAGTGGAGCATCTCCCTGGTGAGGAAAGGCTGAGGGAGCTGGGGCTCTTTAGTTTGGAGAAGAGGAGACTGAGGGGTGACCTCATTAATGTTTACAAATATATCAAGGGGGAGTGTCACGAGGATGGAGCCAGGCTCTTCTCAGTGACAACCAATGACAGGACAAGGGGTAATGGGCTGAAACTGGAACATAAGAGGTTCCGCTTAAACTTGAGAAGAAACTTCTTCTCAGTGAGGGTGACGGAGCCCTGGCACAGGCTGCCCAGGGAGGTTGTGGAGTCTCCTTCTCTGGAGACATTCAAGACCTGCCTGGACACGTTCCTGTGTAGCATTATCGAGGCGTTCCTGCTCTGGCAGGGGGATTGGACTGGATGATCTTTCGAGGTCCCTTCCAATGCCTGACATTCTGTGATTCTGTCAATCCGTAAATATATACGGTGATCTAGATAGTGAAATGCAGTGTGAAACACGCTGTTTTATTCCTTGTGCCCTGGGTCAGCGTTTTATACCCCGATTTTACGATACGGCTGATTTCCCGACACGTCTGCAACAGCTTAGGAGAACGTGCGAGGACACCTACTAATGGAAGTCTAACTCCAGGGTGGAGAGTTGCTTCCCTGTTTCGTCTAGTTTCACATGGGGAAATTGTAACGTAACTTGATATGTTCTGAGGAAATTTCTCTTTTAATTAACTAGTTAATTTTCATTGACCGGTGATTTCTAGGTATTGCCCCGAATGTCGAAACGATGCGAGTGAGGTGGTTTTAGCAGGAGAGAAATTGAAAGAAAGTAAAAAGAAACAGAAGATGGCATCTGCTAATTCATCCTCGCGGAGAGATTGGGGCAAGGTCGGTTCCAAAGCCGTTTTATTTTTAGGACTAGCTTGTGGTAGTTCCTCGTAATTCTTGGCTGATGGGTCTTGCTCTTTGGAACAGGGCATGGCATGTGTCGGTCGCACGAAGGAGTGCACCATCGTCCCCTCGAACCACTACGGGCCCATTCCCGGGATCCCCGTTGGCACCATGTGGAAGTTCCGAGTTCAGGTACGGAGCTGAATCCTGGCCTGAGCCTCCGTAGGGAAAAACAAGAATGAGCCAGGGAGAAACCTCCAACGGTTAATCTTGGAGTGTGGGTCGCTGGATGTGTAAGTGCAGAAAGGAAAGAATTCTGGCTTTGTCTAGATCAAGTGTTCCAGAACGAATGTTGCATTGTCCCGGCATTTCAAGTAGTTCCTTTCTTTAGTGCTTTTTTGTTTTGGTTTGTTTGGTTTTTTTTTATAACTCAAGACCCCCAAATCAAACACGTTTGTGCTGGAGATGTGTAGTATCTCCCACTTGTTCTCCTGGTCAGGGTCTCTCTTGGATATCTGGCTATATTAAACAGAAGGTTTTCTCTTCCTGTTAGAAACTTGCGGAAGAAAAAGCACTGACCTGTCCTGATCTATTTTTTCAGGTATTAGTCACTATTGCAAGCCTTTCAAAACCAGTCCCCTTGTGCAAACACTTTAATTTTAGTAACTATATTCTTCCCTGGAGCTTTTTAATAGGCAATCTCGGTGAGAAAGATCAGAATTTCTAAATTCACCTCGCAAAAAATATCCGTGTGTTCAATTTACTGAAATATTCAACGGCTTATTTCATAAAAGCATCTTTCTCTTTCTTTCCTTTACCTGGAGCTTTCTGGAGGATGGTGGTGAGAACAGTTTCACCCTGTAATATATATGGAATGAATCTGAAAGAGTACTACTGGTTAACTTAGTTCCAAGACTGTTGTTGGCAGCCTGGTGACAGCAGTTGCCTGGCAAACTTCCTTTTTATTCTCCTTTTTTCCAGGTGAGCGAATCTGGCGTTCACAGGCCCCACGTCGCAGGTATCCACGGCAGGAGTAACGACGGCGCCTACTCCTTGGTTCTGGCAGGAGGCTATGAAGATGACATAGTGAGTGAAACTTGATTATTGACATCTGAGAACTAAACTAAGTTAGTTCTTAAAACAACAATTGGCAGAGTCTTTGTTTTTTGCACTCTGTACCCGTTTGCCTACTTGCCCCGTCCTGACGGTACTTATGTTCTTCAGAAGAAAAGTGGGAAAACTGCAGTGTCAACCTGAGAAACAGGATCATCAAAATTAAGTTTAGTATCTCCATGTCAGCTCTTAACCCCAGGGGCCTCGGCTGCCTTGCCAGGGTCTCCGTCGCACCCGCGGTGCGAGCGGTCTCGCTGTCCCTGCTGCCAGATCTCCCCGGGTCAGGGGAGTGTTCAGAACAAAAACTGGAGACAATTCTGCTTCTGAACACGCCGTTCGGTTCTGCTGGCCAGACCTAACCCTTCCCAGGCTCTACTGCTCATTCTTCTTGCAGCTCACCGGTGCATTTCTAACCCACATCTCTGTGCCCCGAACGCCCCTTAGAACTCGGGTAAAACAGAGCCAGGAGCGTTGGTGGCTGCTCTGAGCCTTCGTTCTGGGAGCTTGAGTAGAAGAACCCCCTCCCCTTTATTAAGAATTGCACGTTAAAGCTATTTGATTAAAAGATTCTCTTCTGCTTTTATCGGATTATTTGTGTGAACGTGTCGAAACCATCCGTATACGTTTCAGGATCATGGAAATTCCTTCACATATACAGGGAGCGGAGGGCGTGATCTTTCCGGAAACAAGCGCACGGCGGAACAGTCTTGCGATCAAAAACTCACCAATATGAACAGGTCAGCGCAACATTCACGCTCCGTTCCTAACCCTAGTGGCTGGCACTCTGTCAGCCTGAAAAAAAAAATAAAATATTTGGCCTCCTTCTATCAAAAGAAACTGGTTGGTTAGAAAAACTGTCAAAACTAAGTTTCGACTGGGCTGTGGGCTGTAGATCCGTGGAAATGGTTCTTACAGTGCTACAGAATTGTCAATGGTGTTAGTGTTATGTTTATTATCGACTGAGACTTGAGGAACGGGGTAGTAAACTATGTAGAAGGCCTAATTATTGTCTCCCAGAGTTCTTAGTGTTGTATAAAATACTGGAAAATGTTTAAGACAAACAGGTAAATGTATTATTTCTCAGTAGCTGGCTTACCACGCAAGCTTTTGTTTTATCCTCCCTCCTGATTCCGGTGAGTTCTGGCTGGTAAATGCCCTGGTTGGACTTTGTCTTGCAGAGCTCTGGCTCTCAACTGCAGTGCCCCCATCAACGACAAAAACGGAGCCGAAGCCAAGGACTGGAGAGCTGGGAAGCCGGTCCGAGTGGTGAGGAACGTCAAAGGAGGCAAACACAGCAAATACGCTCCCGTGGAAGGGAACAGATATGATGGGATATATAAGGTCAGAAAGATTTGAAGTCGCCTACGGAATTAAAAGACGATTTGATTCTGGCCAAGGGGGTTTTATAGCGTGTGATGGATTTGCATCTGACTTTTTTTTTTTTAGGTTGTGAAATACTGGCCCGAGACGGGGAAATCTGGATTTTTAGTTTGGCGTTACTTGCTTCGGAGGGATGATGAAGAACCTGCTCCTTGGACCAAAGAAGGAAAGGACAGGATGAAGAAGCTTGGCCTGACGATGCAGGTACGCTTGTGGAGTGTCGTCGCTGTACTTGACAGATAGCAGGGACTGTTCTGTTAAACGTTCTTTTTTGAGGGTGATCTGCTTTGCCTCGCACAAGAATCAATACAGCCCCCTTAGCCTGCGGGGGACACAAGTGCTTTCGGCCTTCTGGGTCATTTTGTCTTTACATCAGGAGGCTAAATGGACAAAGCTCGCTTTCTGGTGCGGAATTTCTATCTAGGGTCTGACTTTAAGTGCCCTGCAAGAGCTGTCGCTTAAAACTGAACCCCTGGAGCAGCCCCCAGGGGTCGTTCTCCCGACCTGGGGTGGTCTGTAAGTCCGTGAAGTGACGCGTCTGCATTGGATGCTCTTTGTTTTGTGCTTCCCTGCAGTATCCTGAAGGGTATTTGGAAGCTGTTGCAAACAAAGATAAGGAAAAAGAAAATAACGGAGACGATGAGTTTGATACCCCGGGAAAAGGAAAGAGGAAAAGGAAATCAGCAGGTTTGTGGAGTAGGCAAGTGGATATAGAAAGCCTCGTAGGTTTTTGTGCGTTTTACCCAGTTACTCTTTGCTGGTACCTTATTGATTGTTTGTTTGTTTAAAAAGTGGTTGTGGTTTGTTTTGTTTTTTTCAGGTGGGGAGGAAAAGCTCATTAACTCTCCTACGGGGACTCCGAAGAAAACTAAAGTGGAGCCGTACAAGCTGACATCTCAGCAGAAATCTCTTATAAAAAGTGATGAAGCCAATGAGAAACTGTGGAATGAAGTACTAGAAGCTCTCAAAGATGGACCGGTATATATCGATCTTTTATTTATTATTTTTTTTTCTCCAGTAATAAAGTGACAACTGACTTTTGTGCTACTGCTAGACACAAACTTCTTGGCTGCGTTAAAGTAACAGCCTCAGACCTCTGGTGGTTTTAGCGTAGACATCCACAGTACAACTTGAAGGTGCTGTATTCGAGGTCAGGAAGGATAAGAACTTGTTTCATGTAACTATTTTTGTGTTTATTGAGCTTTTCCAATAAACCTTCTATGGCAAACCCAGTCCCTCCCGCTTAAGGCGGGGGCGGTGGGTACTTTTTGGGCTGAGTCTTTCAGAGGGCAGCAGCAATAAGTTGATTCGAGTGTTCTCTTTGCAGAAATTTCTAAATAAAGTCGAAGAGGCCTTCTTGTGTATTTGCTGCCAGGAGGTTGTCTTTCGGCCGGTCACAACCGTGTGCCAGCACAACGTGTGCAAGGTGAGTGGTCCCCGGGGCTCTTCCGATGAGCCCAGCCTTGAGCTGGCTTCTCCCGCCGAGGGACGGAGAGCTGGAGGGTTGGTTTTGTTGCCGGTCTTTTAGCACGAGGCAGGGTTGTGTGTGAAAACTTGGATTGGGTGAAAGCTCTTCAGAGTAGAGAACGCTGTGCTTTCGAGAAAGTTCCACTATTGCGTCGCTGCTCTCTGGTTCTTCTCGGCGACGCTGCTGGGTGATGCCGACGGGTTGAGCGGGTGAGCGTTGCTTTTGTATTTCCCAAGGGTGATGCGAAGCGGTTTTGCGGAAGCCCCGACAGTTTAACAGCTGCGGGGCAATTCTTCGTCTGGAGAAGCGTAATCGAGTGAAATCTCTACCATAAACCAAAACCCCCGGGCACGTGCTGGTGCACGCGGTGAAGGAACCCGTCTCTCGGCTGCCGGCCCGGCATCGCTCGCCCTCTCTCACCTCTTGTCAATGCCCGGGTGAACTGGGGTATAAAAACAATCTCAACCTCCCATTTCTCTTCCGTAACCGGTTCCTTTTTCCGTCCTTCCCCAGGATTGCTTGGATCGATCCTTCAAAGCCGACGTGTACAGCTGTCCAGCCTGCCGCTACGACCTTGGCAAAAATTACACCATGCAAGTGAACGAGACGCTGCAGAGCGTCCTAACGCAGCTCTTCCCCGGATACGGCAACGGGCGGTGATTCTGTAAAGCACTTCTCATTTTCTTTCCTTCAAACTTATTAATGGGTTTTCAATGGGCTTTTAATTTAAACCAACGACAACAGCAGCAACAGAGTAGTCTGTGTTCTCCCAGCCCCCTCAAAAAAAAGTTTTAAAAGTCTTCCTGGTTTTTAAAAAAACTTCAAGGAATTATCCCTCTGTACGTTCGCGGGTTTTGGTTTTGTTCTAAATGTCGAACTTTGCATTCCCTGCCCCCAAACCTGCCATTCACCAGCGCAGAATTCTCTTTTTCTAACGGACTTGCAAAGTGCTTCCGGTAAGGCTGCTCATTACTGATGATGAAAGTTCTCGGAGTGCCCCCACCCCTTCCCTCCCCGTGCCCCCTCTTTTTGTATTTTATTCCAAAAAAAAAAAAATGGCTTGGTTGCTAGAACAATCTTCAGCGTGTGGGGATTTTGGCCATAAAGGTAGACTCGGGCATCACCTCGGCAGCATTTTGACGCTCGGTTTGTGCGAGATCGCTCCTGGCTGATGATCTTTTTTTGCCACAAGTATTTGCTATTTCTTTTTTTCTTTTTTTTTTTTTTTTAAAGAACTGGTTTTTTTATACATTCGAGAAACCTATCAAAAGCCATTTCCTGCTCATTTTGTATATCAAAAAAAAAAAAGAAATTTAAGATAAAGCTGCTTGCTTACAGCCGAGTAGTCGGAGCAGTACGAAGTACTACCTCAGTCGGACTTTTTTCTATTAGGGAACTATTTGTTCAGCCAGGTGCTGTCTTCTCTCCAGAAATGCCATTGTGGAATATACTAAAGCCATTCTTAAGTGCCTTTCGTCCTTTTTTCTGAAAGACTGGGCTCTGAATCACCGTTATCTAGAGAATTTTTTTAATTTTTTTAATTTTTTTTCATAAGCACTGAATTGTTTAAACTTGCCAACCGGATTTTCTTTGGGTAAAACACGCCACTGTAGCTCTGATTAGCACGGGTTCGCAAACTCTCCGGTTTCCTCCTAACGCTACGTGTGTGACGGTAACACAATTTGGGTTTTTTTTTAATTTTTTTTATGCTTGTCTTGCTGCATTTCTACCTGGAAATGGAGAATAACCAATCCTGACTCTTTGTTTTACGGAACGCGACACCGAGGCGGCTCGTTTTTGCCAACGGGTCGTCTTTTTCCAACCTTACCAAAGTTTGCAGTTCTAATACCTCAGTCAGACGGGGATGTTTCTAATCACACTTCACTGCAGACAGACTGGAACAAATGTGCCTGATTTTTGGTTTTCTTAACTCTTACCCTTTTTTAAAATTATAATGTTAATATGTTAGGGGGGGGGAAAAAAAAAAAAAACGGAAACAAAAAAACGTTTTATAGGGGTGTTTTTTTTCTGAATTTGTCAATTTTTTTTGTACAATGTGCAAGTTGAAGTTCTCAAAATAAATATCTTTTCAGATGAAAGTGGTGACTATTTTCCTTTAAGTTCTTTTTACCCAAAGTAGGTTTCTGGACCCAATTGCTCGTGCACGAATTTGTATTTATGTTCTGGTATGTTAAGCCTTTTCTTTTCTAAAGTTAGTTACGATTTTTCACTACAAAGATATGTGGGAAAATACTGTTTTGATATTCTTGAGATATTTTCTTTGAGGACTGTGTTAAATTCAACTATTAAAAAACCCCTCAACTATTAAAAAACCCCTCAACGACTGCCCAAACCTCTCGCTTCTGGGGGGTATAATTTAGATTAGATTTCAACAGGATTAAAATCTCAACAGCCACCACAATTGGAATTGTCTGCACATTTAATGGAGAAACCCAGACTTATCTGAAGGGTGGTGTCAAGCATCGCACCGCAGGTGTAAATTAAAATACCGAGGTCTCCCTCGGCAGCTGCAGATGATGTAAATTAAGAAAACTCACGGGCATTGAGCACGTTGGAAACGAAAGCTGGGGGATTAGGGAGATGATTGTGCAACTGCTGCTTTTCTTTAAAATAAGTTTAAGGATTGGCGTTAAATACCTGAGACTGGAAGTATTTAATGTTAAATTTCATCCCTTCCACTTCTGATTCTCTGTCGCGATGAGAATTGGGTGACATTGAGGATGCGCGTGTGTATTTAAATGGCGAGAACCTATTGCGGTGACTGCCTCGGTGTGGTTTGTGGTGTTGTGTCATTACTTGGAAAACCTTTTTTTTTTTCCCCTACGTAGGTTTCAAGGTCCTGTTTTGAGCTTTAGTGTTTATCGAGGATGAATTGGAATTTCTCTGCCAATTAGACGCTGTGGAATTTAGGGCTTGCGGATCTCACCTGAAAGCTCTGTTAGGAACGTGATTGTGCTGTCGAGTGAGCCGGCGCGGGGCCGTGGGCACAAAGGGGTTGGGTGCTTCAGTGCTGGAGATACTGGGGTGATGCTTCATTTCCCACACACGCACGCGTGTTCCTTGGCCTTGCGAAATTCAGGATTCGCTGTCCAGCAGGTGCTTTGGTAAAACAGGTGTTTGGAGGGTAACGCAGCAGGATGCAATGCCGCAAAAACCCCCAAACCAAGGTGGGCTCTTCCTTCTATTTTGGGAAGGAAGGATCAGATCGATGAGAAGATCTATTGGAAGGATCTTCCTTCTGTTTGAGGAATCCCCAGCTCCCTCCCCAGCCGCTGCGGTCCTCGCGGGTTAATTGAGCGCAAATTAAGGAATGACTCCGATAATTGTGGATCCTGCGGATGGATCCTGCGGCCAGTTTGGAAGGAGCTGGTTTGGAAGGAGCTGGTTGGGAAGCAGCTGGTAGGGAAGGAGCGTTGGTGGCGGCTGGAGAAGGCGCTGGGAGCTGGGCTCCAGCTCCTCACCAGGGCCCGAGGGGAGCAAGGGGAGTGTGGCTGCCCCAGCCACGGCCCCGCGGCCCGACGGGCGCTCGGTGTCCCCGCGGGACCCGGGCCTGGAGCGAGGGGACAGCCCCGCTGGGGGAGAGGCCGATGGAGCAGGAGCTGGGGGTTGACTTTGTTGTTTCTTCTTAACAGCTCCAGGGGCTGGGGGCTACCAGGAGCCCAACAGGCCCGCGGGAGCTTGAGGATGTCGCAGCCGCACGCCAGGCCGGGGGACAGAGAATCCTCCCAGGCTGAGGAACAGAGACCTCCCCCCAGGCCGGCCGGGCCTCCATGGCGGCGTGAGGGCCCGTGTACCATCTTTGCCAGCCCGCGGCCCGCTCCCGGCTCCCCCCGGACCCTGCCCGCCGCTCCCCGGTGCCCAGGCCCGGCGCTACGCGGGGCACTGGGGGGCAGGGCCGGGTCCGCGGCGCCACCGCCCCAGGCCGGGGTGTGGGTGTCGGGCGGGGGGGGGGGCGGTCCCTCCCCGCCCCATTGGCGCAGGGCGCCCGCAGCCCCCCCCACCCCCCCGCCCGCGCGCGCTGCTGTGCGGCTCCTCACGTACTCACCGCCCCGCGCCCCCACCGGAGCGCCGAGCCCGGGGGCGCTGACGGGCACGCCGCGCCGCCTATCAGGACCCGCCTTCTTCTCGTGCCGCCCAATAGCAGCTGGGGGCGGGCCGCCGCTTCCCGACGGCCGCGTCCTATTGGTGGAAAGCGGCTGAGCGACGGGAAAGAGAACGTCTGCTCCGCCCGTTGGCGGGCGGGCCGTTACCCTTGGTGATCCGCCAATCGGCCGACGCGCTCGCCTTGTTGTTCGGCGAGCGGCGCCGCCATGGGCAGAAACCGCCGCCTCTTAGGGGCGGCGCGGCCAATCGCCGCCCGGGAGCTGTCGGCCTCGGCCAACGAGCGCGGCGAGGAGGCGGGCGGCAGGTGCTGGCCGCGGGGCGCTGCGCTCTCCTCGCCGCCCCCCTTCCGCTCTGCCCCCCGCGCCGGCCCGTCCGCCGCTCCGTGCTCCGGCAGCCCGGGGCCGCCGCCGCCGAGGGGCACCGCCAGCCGGCTCAGGTACGGGGGCGCCCGGCGCCTCCTCCCCTCCCTCCCTCCCTCCCTCCCTCGGTCCTTTCCCCGCGGGGGGCCTGCCGCCGCCTGCGGCTCCACCCCCGGGATCGCGGCGCCGGAGACCCCCGCGGCTCGGCGCTGCCCGCACCCCCCACCCCCGGGCTCCGTCCCCCGGCCGAGCCCCTTCCTCACCGCCCCCCTCCTCGGCCCCGGCTTCGCCTCTCGCTTCCGGACGGCGGCCGGCCCCTCCTCTCCGCGGCCCGGCCCTCGGCCGCCGCCGGGCCCCGGCCCGCGGTGGTGGGGGGGGGACGACCCGGGCCTGTTGGGCCGGGCCGGGCCCGCTCCTCCCGGCCCCGCCGCTCGCTTTGTCTCGGGGCGGCGCGGTGGGAGCCCCCCCAGCCCCCTCCCGCCACCCCCGTGTCCCCCCCGGGCCCGGCGGGAGGCTCCGCGGCCGGGCGCAGGGTCCCAGCGCAGGGTGTTGGGGCGGCGGTGCTGGCAGACCCCTTGTGCGTGTGTCCCCTCCCGGTGTTCCCGGCGGTGGCCGGTTCGGGGCCGGTTGTTGGCCGCCGTGGGGGCGTTTATCGCGGGGTGGGGCGATGGATCGGCCGGTCGGCGATTGACGCCGGTGTTGGTGGCCGGGGGCCGGTGGCGGATCCCCCGGGGGCGGGGGAACCGGTGGCAGCACTGTGACACCGGCACGGGTTGTTCTCTCTTTTTTTTCCCCTCCCCTTCCAGAGACTGTCAAAGTCTGGGGGCAAACCTCAGCTTTATTTTTTTTTTAATTTTTCTCCCTTTTTTTGAATATAATAAGCCTGACGTGAACAGCAACAGCCGTGGTTGTGCGCAGGGGCCCTTCCTCCTGCCCAGCAACCTTGAGCACAAAATCCATGTAGGGGGGAAAAAGTGAGATGAGCGGCTCCGAAACAGTCGTGATCTGCAGAAATCGTTTGTCCGGTCACGCTTTGGTGACCTGCCCGGGCTTTTAGCTGCTCAGTTTACCCCTTTTTCAAAAAACGACAAAAAGAGGAGGCTCGTTGTGCTCTTTGGGGACGTGGTGGAAGAGGAAACTCTCCAGGATCCCCTTGGCCCAAGGGTGGTGCTTGGCTTTCCTCTGCGGCTGCGATTCTTGGGCTGTGGAGCCGCGTCGGGGCGAGACGTGGTGCAGAGGGTCTGGTTCGGACCCCTTTGTTGCGAAGGGTTAAAATGACGAATGGGATTTACTTTTCTACACATTCTCTAACTTTTAAACTTCGTGATCAAAACTGCTGTGGAGAAGGGGTGGTTGTTTGGGGGCGCCCGCTGGTTTTGTGCTGCTGTTAAGGCCTGGACTCGTGCAGGGACAGCCTGAATACGTTACTGGGTTATATCGAGCTTGACCCTTCCACAGTTAAGTTTCCTTTAACCGAAACAAGTTAATTTTAAGGAACTCTGTCAGAAAGCTAATTTTGACCCGCGTCCTTTCTTACGAACTTTTCCTTTTTTTTCCTTTCTGCTTCGTTTTCCCATTTTGTTAAAATCCGTGCGAAATCCAAAGACCGGGATTCCAACCTGACAGTTACGTTTCGGCAATTACGTAAAATAACTGTTGGAGTACACGGGGGGTAATTGCTTTTTGACAGTGATCTCCTCCTTCTTGGGTTCCCTTGTAATAAGCACAAGAAGTTGAGGCAGGTTGACCGACTCCTCCAGTGCCGAAAGGAACCGGCTGGTTTTTTTTTTGCCTCGTTACTGGTAGGAGTTACTCCTATGCAAAGTGTATGTAGGTGGATGTACGTGATTCCTTGTTCCAGAGCATGTTTAAGATCCTCCCTGAAACGTTTGATGGGAAAATGCAGTTCGAGGCTCAGTGCTGTGTTATTCTTTTTCTCTTTTTGTTTTTTTTTTTCCCCCTTAACTGATCCAATGGGACCTGGTTATACGTGGTCTTAGTTTTGAGTTTTGGAAGTCGGAACACATGGGCTAAGGAACAAAATACCCAGGTCTGAGGTTGAGTTTAGGGTGAACGTGGGCTTTTATAACTAAGGTCTTGCCTGCTTCTTATAGAAGTGTCATCGGCTTCTGCAAAATACAGAATTTGGGGAGAATCCAACCCATTTCCTCTAGATAATACCGGCCGTTGTTCAGAGGCAAATAGAGTCCTTAAAACTACTTCCCAGCTTGTTGGAGCGAATGGAAGTGAAAACGATCTCCAGTGATACCATCAACTGAGATAATGGGGAGCACTTGTTTCACAGATCTGCAGGCACGAGGTGTTTTAAGGTGTCAAAATAGAGGCAAGTGCTGAAAACGATGAGCTATTTACATCGAAGAGGTCGGGAAAACCAGTTTGTCCAGCCGCGCTGGATGGGCACGTTAGCCCTACGACTTCTATTTTGCAGACTTAGCGCGAGTTCTGGGTTCTTACTTTCCGCTGGCTGTCCAGCTGCAACACAATAAACAACGTTTATTGGCGTTCCGGGGGTCTGTAATTAGTTTACATCTAATTCCGTTCACGTGCAGGTAGAAATAACCGCTTCACCTTCCTGCGGGCTGGGTAACGCGCCGCGAAAAGCCTTTCTTGCAAGCGTTAGAAACTTGATTTCCCTCGAATTAATTCCGGGCGGCGCAGGAGAAGCGCGGGCTGGCGGGTTTTCCGCCCTTTCTGACTCGAGTCTTTCACGTTCCGCCGTCGGAGGGGGTTTGCGGCGCCTGTTGGTGCCTGCTCGCGCCGCAGGCAGCGCTCCCCGCGATGGCGCGGCTGTTAATATCGAAGATGGATGACAGCTAAATATGTCCCTGCGAGTGAGGGATTTGCTGAGCGTGTTCGGATGCCATCAGGGTTCTCCGTGGCCGTTTGAAGTAGTTACTCGGCGCCGGTTTGAGAATCGGAACGTGGTCGGGGCCGTTGGGTGCTCCGAGAAGCTGGAATCCCCGAGCGCTGCAAATTATCGGCAGAAATCTTCTCGTCGGACGGAGGTTCAGGGGTATTAATGTTGTATTCTCGATAGAAAATCGTGGCAGGTCGAGAGGTGTTCTTCCCTTGTCACCTTTTTTCCCAGCAAATTGGTTGTGGCTTAGTGAGATGTTTTTTAATCTTAATTTTGGACCGAATGTGTCCCGTCTTGTCACAGCCTATGGATGTAGTCACTTATTACTGTGACTTAATGAAGGCACTTACTTTCATTTGTGTTTTCATGAAGTAAATTATTCTCTCTCGAAAATTTAAACAGTTCCTCAGTTATGTTCTTACTGGATGGTTGCGGACCCAGGAGAAGACATTTATATTCTATTGTAATATTTTTGTTAGTGTAAGACACTTACGTAGCCCGTGTGTGCCTCAGTCACAGCAAAAACCATCTGCAACTTTATTTATTTATTTATTTTTAATTTGCTGTTTCAGAAGGCTCACGAGCAAGCTACGGTTCCCATTTTCTTGGCAAACATAGGCTTATTCTTTTGTGCCCTAAACCTATTTGATAAAAACACCTTATTTGAACGTGGCCTGAGATGATGGTGTTGGAAGTTGGTGTGTTAAGATGCTTTCCTGCCATATTCCTTTACAATTTCTGACTCAGGGGAGCGAGGAGGACATCATTGAGCTTTTGTGGGTTATTTTTTATTATTTTTTTTTTTTGTGGAGAAGTGTATATGATGTTTTCCTCACCTCAGTCCTGCGCGGCTTTGCCTGGGACACGCGTGTCACGGCTCGGAGCTGTCGCTTCCACGGGGAAGAGCTGGATCAAAGTTGAGCTGCGAGAGATTTAAATTGTCTGACGTTACCTTTGACGCTGATGGGAAACGAGCTTGGGTTTCGCCCAGGTTTTGCTTTAATTTCGGTTCCGAGCTGGCACTTCAGTTTGCGGTTTGGGCTGGGCGGCGCGAAACGGAGGTGGAATGAGACAGGAGATGCCAGAGAGGGGATTGAGGGGGTCCCCTCCGCTTCTCTGGGCGTGGGTGAGGGCTTGGGGTGATTTACGGGTGCAACCGAGATGGACGTTCCCGCTGAAGTGCCCTTGTGGAGCCGTACGGGCTCGGTTGCCCCTCGCGGTCCTGTTTTGGGGCTGCCGGTGTTGCCTCCTGCCGGGTCTCCTCCTGAGCAGATCGTCTGGTGGCAACGCAGCCGCTCTTAAGCCTGGAATCTGGGTCAGTGTGTCACACCCACTCTAGGCAGGACCTAAAGCACCTTGGGCAGGGAACGCAACCGAGATTCCCGTTTTACCTCGGCAAAATAGTCAAAAGCGCTTGGGACAAGCGGATTTGTCGAAATCCCCGTCTGGGAGAAGAAGTCGAGGAAGCCGCCGAGAATGTCGCTGCTGCAGGCCGGTCGTTCGGGCAGGTTTGCTGCAGGGAGGCTGTTGGGAATTAGTGCTTATTAAGGTATTAATGTGATACGGGATTTAACCTTTTTGCACAAAGCGGGGCGGTAATGAAGGTCTCCGCAAGGCGCACGCTCTCCGGTAAGAGCGATGGGCTGTGGGTTACAGTATTTGAAGGTTCCCCGCGCCGGATTCAAGTCTTGCGCGTTGAGGCTTTGAGTTCTCGCTGAGACTGAAGAGGTGAAAAAGCTGCTTCTTTTTACCTGGCTGGCTCCAGGGCCGGGCAGGAGGTTTCTCCTTCCACTGCGTTTGTGCAGTTGGAACTAGCGAGCTCCTAAATGCTGCTCTTCATGTTCTAGCAAAGTGAACGTTTCATGCGCGAAAGTCGGAGTCGAGCTGCTGAGAAGAATCAACCCAGGTTAAATGCCTTTTTATTTATTTTTTTTTTTAAATGCTTCTATAGCCTTGCAGTAAATATAGGAAAGATAATAAAAGACAGCAAAGGTAACCGTCGTGTCACGCAGCGAACTGAAGTTTGTGAGATACCTGGTTCTGGCTCCTGTCTCGGTGGCGCGACCTCGGTTTGTGTGAGTTTAGCAGGATTTTATCTTGCACGTGCGGTAGAGCCGGGACTTGGAGGGGAAGAGGTAGCTGATTCTGAATTTAGCCAGAAATAACCATTCCGGGAGGCTGCCGACTACTGACTTCGGGCAGTCGTGAACTGTTTTAATTTCTTGTGGATTTATCGTTCTCAAATCTGAGCGCCGTTTCTGCTCTCGGATGCTGCTTGGGACTAAATAACTTTGCTGCAGCGTGGAGAAGCGTGTGAGTAACTGCGCCCTGACACGGCTAAGAGGGTGTTTTGAGGGGAAAATTGTATTTTATTTGAATGAGCTACGTGTGCTTCTTGATTTCAAGTAGAGGAGGACCTGGAATTCTGGAGAAGCCTCGCGGAATGTAAAATTTAATAGAAGATGCTCGAATCTGTCAAATCCCAAGCGCTGTAGATCTTCACGGGCTCGGCGGGTGGGTGCTCGCCGTGCCTGCCTGGGAACGTCGTCCCCGTTCCTCTTCCCTCTGTTGTGTTTACTTGCACCCCGTGAAGGATACACAAAACTCAAAGCCACTTGGAGTTAAAAAAATGCAATGAATGGAGGATATAAATAATTCTGAGACTGAGAATTCTTGCTGTAATCTCAGAGCCGTTTAAAAATGGGGCTGAGCAACACCCCAACGAAAAGCAAACTTGCAAATTGACGCTCTCTGTGTCTAAATGCTGCAGTCGGATTCTTGGGAAGAAAGGGGAAGAAAAACAAGTTGCCTGCTAAAACCAGCGATGTGTGATTGCCTGGTTTTATACAGCCTTGCAAAAGTCAGACTTTTGCTCTGCTAAGAAACTTTCCCTAGTGCCTGATCTGTGAGAATCTGGATGTAGGTTTGAGCTGTTGGCTGGCTGAGAGAGGAAGTAGGTGGAAATAGAAGAATCTGCCCTCTGTATCCCGGCCTAATTCATCCCCAAAATGCCGTTTCAGATAAACACAGGAGGTTTCCATTAGTGTTTGTGGGCAGTACTTAGTAGCCAAATAACGGCTTAAGAGTAAATTTAACTAATTTTGTCGTGATCGGGGTTGTTACCTTATTGTGTGGGGAACGCCTCAGAAATACTGAGTCAGAAGAAGTTAATTCAGGCACTTAAAAAATTGTGGTTTGTTTTCGTTTTGGAACTTCGCGGTATTTTTGGTCAAGGATCAGTTTATTTTTTCCACTCCAACGACACTCGTTGTTGTTCCAAGTTTGCCGGCGACTGCGATGAGCCTGGGCACCCGGTTCCTGCGGCAGGCGTTCCCCCGTCTGGCGGAGACCGGAGGCAAGTAAAAACCTGGAAAAAAAGGCTGCGAAACGCGATTTCTCGTGCTGCTGCCCGGCCGTCTGGTTGACTCTACACATGGTTTTGGTTTTGCCGAGAGCCGGCGGCTGCTCTCCCTCCTCCCGCGCTCCAGCAGCGCCTGAGAGCGGGCGTAAACCCCACCTGATCGACAGTTTCCATGAGGATGGGGAGATAAATGACCGAGCTGAAGTCCTTCGTTCAGGCTTGCAGTTTTCCAGCCGCTGGCAGAAACGTTTTGCTCGGGCACTTGGGGAAAAGGACGTCCTGAACCGGGCGGTGCGAGGTGAGCGCTGAGGTCGGGATGGGTTTCCCGGTGACGAACGTTCCGCAGGAGTTTCCGAGGGGGACGCGGTGCTAAACGCCGCCGCTTTGCTTCTGCCTGATGAAGTGAAGCCCATCGTGCCCGGGTAATGAGGAAATCTGACTGGGCTGCCCCGCCTGCCCTGGGCAACCCTAGGACGGAGTCAAAACTCTCTTTTTCTGGTTATTATTGAAAGGGTAGAGGAGATTTGGGTGCGTTTGGATCGATAGATGTGAGCTCTCAAGGGGAAACTGCCAGGTGAGGTGAGAAGGTAAAGGTTGAACAATTTGGGTGTTGAAACACAGAGTTTGTTGCCGTCGATAACGGAGTTTCCCGTTGGGTTAGGCGGTGCCGCCAGGCTGTGACTGTGCTCTGACACGTTACGGTGAAAAAATGGAGGTTTTAAGGTTTTGTTGTTGTGATTTTTAAAGCCTTGCTTAAGGTACGGCATCTCTCTTTATCTTTCTAAAATATTAAAACAGTAAATTGTTCGCCTGACGGCAGCTTCTTCCGCTCAGCAGTGGAACGCGCTCAGGATTTCCTCCCCAAAGAGCGAGACGCTGTGTTTTCGGCATTGAAATGAATAATTTCTTATATATTAATGATTTTCGTGCTTTGTGCTGGAAACGACGTCTTCTTTATGTCTTCAATTATCTGAGCTATTTAGATCTGCCTCATTTAGATCTTCTCATTCCATCTCCTCCTATTTTTTTCCCCCCTCCTCAGTATCGGGGACTTATTACTCTTCCCTGCCTTGGCTTGGCGCGCGTTGTCCTTAGATGGTCCCCTGCGAGGGTGTGCAATTCGCTGCCCTTACGTCGTGTAATGAGCTGTGCAACTTAATTTTCTGAACCGCTCACAGCGGTTTTACTGGTGCTACAAGTGCAGCGACGTTTGTTGTCTGCATTGATTAGATTAAGAGTTAGTGGGTTCGGCGTTCTGCAATAAAAGGGCAGTTCTGTTGAAGAGCACCGGCGACCCTCGATCCGTTTGGAGGTGTGCACAAACTCCCGTTTACGTGGGAGCTGACGAGCTCCCCTGTTTGGGGAAGAGGGAGCCTGTGGTGGGAGGACGATTTGTGAGAAGCCTCCTCGAAGAGTTAGATCCGCCCAGGCTTTCCCTGTCAGCACGTTGGATGGTGGGAGCTCCTGCCGTGGTTTGACGTGGTGGCTCTAAAAGTCCGACCCCTGCAAGGACACTTGTTCCAAAGCACGACCGTGTCCCCGCGGTCGGCTCCCCGGCACCGCAGCTCTGGGCGTTTGGCGCAGGAGAGGAGCTGGGAGCTCGGTACCTCTCTGCTGTGAAACTCCCTCTCCCTTCAAACCCTGGCTGGCACGCTGGTTCTGCCGCGAGGTGTCCGTGGCTGCGGTTCGTCTTCCTTCGCCGGCTGCGGGAGCGGGGCCAGCCCCTGTGCCCACGGGTGACCCGTCCCGGGGTCTGCGCTCGGGAGGACGCCTCTGCCTGGCTGCTCGGCCCCTTCAGCCCAGCCCAAGGGAAATCTTGCGGAGTGGCTGAGGAGGCATCATCACAAAGGGTTTTTTTTGCTGCCTGTGGCTTCCATGCCGTGATTTTGTCTACCAGCTTTTGAGCTCCTCTACTTTCTCCTTTTTTTTTTTTTTGCTACGGGTGTGTATTTTCCCTTTCCCTTCATCTTTTTGTGTTTTGGTTGTGAGGTTTCAAGGCGTTTTTAAATTATATTTTTTTCTGGGGTTGGTGGTGGAAAACTTCACCTTTGGGAGTTGTGTGATGTGTGTGGCAGCAGGACGTACGTCCCTTGGATCCAGATTTACCTTCAGACCCGGCATCACCTTGGAAGGGCTCCGAAGGGACGCCCCTTCTGCTGTATCCAAGAAACCGATAATCCCGGAGAACGCATCAGGTTTGTCGAGCAAGATTAAAGGTGGTCTTCTAGTGTTACCAGCTAAACAAAGCGAGTCCTCTGTCATAAATTCTGCCGTGTTTTTCCTATTCAAATCCGGGTTGGTAACCCAGGGGGAGCAGCGAACCAGCCCGACTGCTTTGCTTTGTGTTTGCAGGCTCTGCCCTGGGTGCGGGTGTAGGGACAGCGGCAGCTCCAGCCCTGGGGACTAAAAGCAGGTTCATTTCCACCGACAGTCCCCGCTTTTAGCCCGAGTTACCCCCTAACTCAAACGCGGAGGAGAATGAGTTGGCGTTAACGAGATCAGTAGCGAGGGAGCAGCGGGGAACTGCTTGAAAGTCCCGCGGAGGAAGGATTCTCAGTCCTGGCAGTCCTTTAGCAAGTGCCGGTCGTTGATCTCAGTTGGGTTTCTTGGGCTTTTTCTCTGCCCTACAAAGGTTTCAATCAACAGGTGCGGGATTTCGGGCGCTAAAATGTCTTGGTTCGCTTCGGTTTTAGAGGGAAAAGTCTGAGGGAAGAGTCATTGAAATGAAAAACTCGGCGTTCTGTATCCACCACGGTCATCCCTCTGGAGACAGGTTTTAGTGTTTCCTTACCACGGATGGAAATGAGAAGGTTTTCATAATATTTCAGGCTGTTCTTCTCTCTTACAACTCCCCCTGCTGAGAAAAATACCTTAACACTTCTTTCTGAGGACTAGTAGGGGTGCTCAGACTCTTTTCTGCAAAATCATCCTTTTCAGTATTAATAGAGAGGAGGTTGTTCACTTCGTCACCATCCAACCCCTCTGCACGGCAGAACTGGGAGCGAAAAAAGCGCTCGGAGTAGTCAGGGTCCGTGTTCTCGGAGCAGTCCTCGGGGACGCTGGTGAGCTTATTCCAGCTCTGTTTTCTGGAGGCTCTCCTGAAAAATCTCGTGAGGAGCCTGACCGGGCTCCTGCCGCAGCCCCGCTGTCTCGGCCCCTCGCCCTCCGTGGTGCCAGGAGCTGGGAAGGGGGTAACAGTCAGTCCTGCCGCTGTGTATCCAAAATAACCGGCGCTCTACGTGCAAAGTAGTTAAAGGAATTCTTTTCTCCCAAAGCTTTTTCCGTGGCTCCTCTAGGCATTGGATGCTTCTCTGGCTGAGCAAGTTGAACTGATTTGCCCTTCCCACGTGCTCCGTGGCTGTTTCTTCATAGTAGTTTAATTAATTTAGCTCGATGGACATGCTTTGTGGCGAATATTGTCTAGGGTAGGTGTTGAGATGTTCCTTAGAATAAAGAGATGGGATTAAACGTGGAAAAATCTGTTGTGCTTTGCTGACTCCGCGCTAGAGCTCCAGAGCGCCGAGCGATGTTGCTCGCGTTGAGGCGGGCAGACCCTTTAATTAATCAATTAAGCTTTGCATGAAGTCATTTTTGTTGGAGCATCTATTTTGGCTATTCGCTCCCAGTTCACTGAATAAAAATCGGAGTCGCTGGAGATGATCTTGGGCCAAAAGAGGGGATAAAACCTGACTTTGGCTATTTATTATTATTTTTTCCCCCCCCGACTGTGGGTGAAGCTGCCAGTAGTGGGAAGGCATCCCTGGAGCAGATGGTGCTGGCACGGATCCTCCTCAGGACGGAATTCAAGCTGCTTTCCCCGAGCCAGAGCCGGCCGGTGCTGCCGCAGAGCCGGGCTGGTGCTTCCCGCGCGGGTCACCCTCGGTGGCATTTCTAGACCTGCTTTAAAAATAGCCCAAGTGTTCTCAGTGAGGGCTGCGTTGGAGAAGTTTGGGGATGGTTTCTTTCCGCGTCCCGCTTCTCCAGCGGTGGCTTTTCTTTTTCTTCTGCCTCTTCACCAGGACCAGCTCCATTTTTCCTGGCAAACAACATTTTTCTTCAGCGATCTGGAGGAAACCTCTGGCAGATGGATGCCCGCAGCTCCGCAGCTCCCCTGGTTTGTCTCGGGGACAGGAGATGCCGTTTCCTCTTTTTGTATTTCTGCAAAACATTTCGTCTTGTGCGTATAGACCGAGTATGCTTCTCATCTTTAAAAGTTGGCCCTGAAACGCAGCAATTTTTTTTTCCTGTGTGGCAAAGTTGGAAATCTCCTGGGGCAGGGCCACTCTGCGGGTGGGAGGGCTTGGTTAAAGGGCCTTTTCGTTTTAAGACTGCAACAATTTCTGCTGGAAGCGCAGCTGTGAGAAGTATCCGTCGGCGCGAAGGGATCTTTTTCCTCGGTTGGTTTTGCCGTGGGATGTTGTGCGATAGTGGGGCTCGTGGTTGGAGGTTGTTGAGGAGCATCTCGGGCTCCTGGCTCGGGGCAAGCTCAGCCCAGGGCTGCAGCAGAGACAGAGAATGGGACGAGCACGTGAGATTTTGTGCATGAAAGTCGTTTAAAGACTGTGTTGGGGACAGGCTTGCGGAGAAGTCCCGTCTGAGGTAGCGTCGCTGCGTCTCTTATTCCTGCAAAGCCCCGTGCTGCCCTCTCGTGATAGCCTGAGCCCATCCTGCAGCTGTAGCTGCTTTTCTGACGTGGAGAGCGGTTTCACAGTTGTCTTTGCAACTGAAACGCGATTAAAACGTTCCTTTTACCTCGTAAGTGTCCAGCACCACCTTGCAAAGTTCGGTTTTTAAAACTCTGATTTCATCATGACTTGTTTTGGAATTTTTTCTTTTTAACCCCCTGCAACCTTCAAAGTAAGTTTGAGCAATTTTGCTTCTTGCGTCGAAAGACATTTCCAAGTTGAGCATCTCTGTTTCTGCAAAGAATCACCCGACGCTTAATTTTGTCGCTGTACGTTGCGAATGCGATCGATACGTAATGAAGCTACGGTGTGATTCTTAATGTAGCCTAGCAGATGGGGAAAACAAAAAACCAAGAAATACCAGCGAATACGTTGGTCAAGGCTGCTGGGTTTGTAATAAAATATAGAAAAGGAAGAAGCGTTGTGGTGGAAAACTTGAAGGAGCAGCGAATTCCACGCGTGCGCCGGGTAGGCAGCGAGGCGTTTGCTGTTCCTCAGGGCTGTTCGGCCGAGACCCGGCTTCGTGTGGTGAGCGGACGGGGAGACGGGAAGCCTGTCGTCTGTATTTAGGCCCCCTCCCATCTCTCGGGTGATCCTGGTGTCAGGAATTCCCCGGTACTCGACCCTTCTCGGGGCCCTGCTAACAAATTAAGTAGATTTTTGGTCAGAAGCTCTTCCTGGATGGTACTTACAAATACTTTCTCGGGAGAGAGAAACAAAAACCATATCCATTCCTTTCTGTGAAACTCATGGAAGTAAGTAGCAAGAATACGAAAATTTTTAACCAATATTTTTTTTTCTCCCTTTTTCTTTCCCCTCCTCAGGCGCTCTCGTACTACAAATATGGGGTCGGAAACCCCAAGCCCGCAGAACCCTGGCTGTAAGATCATGACCTTCCGTCCCACCCTGGAGGAGTTTCGGGACTTTGGGAAGTACATCGCCTACATGGAGTCGCAGGGAGCTCACCGCGCGGGGCTCGCCAAGGTGAGTCGCCCGACCCGAGGTTCTGCCCGACCGGAGGTGTCCGGGAAGCTGCCTCGCTCGGAAGAAGTTGGCTTTCGCGTCGTCGGGCAGGGTGTGTTTCTGAAAATTGATCTCTGCTTTGGTTTACCAAGAGAGAAGAGGTGGAGCAGTCACAGACCTTCTGTAAGGGTTTGTTTGCAGGGTGCCTTTTCCTGGCTGGAAAACAAGGACGTGGTGGAGTCGCCGTCCCTGGGGGTGTTGAAGGACGGGTTGGATGTGGCACTTGGTGTCGTGGTCTGGCCGATGTGGTGATGTTGGGTCACAGGCTGGACTTGATGATCCCAGAGGTCTTTTCCAGCCTCAATAAATCTGTGATTCCATTCAAAACCTGCCTGGACATATTCCTGAGTGACCTTCTCTAGATAATCTTGCTCTGGCAGGAGGGTTGGACTAGGGGATCTCTCGAGGTCCCTTCCAGCCCGAACATTCTGTGATTCTGGGACGTTCCCAGCCCTTGCAGAGGTGGATTAAGGGTATTTCATGTCCCGATGCCGTTGCTGACGGTGCAGATCGTGGCAGCCGTGGCCTTCGAGGGCAGAGGCGTGAGGTTTTCACCTCCCCTGGAGCGTAGGGTAGAGGAGGATCAGGCTTTTTGAAGTCTCCTTAGGTTTCGATGGGGTTGATTTATGTAGATCCTATCTATATGGGTCGGGACAGATGTTTTACCTTTTTAATGTTACGCTGGCTTTAATCTGGACCTGTAAACGTGTCCTGTACACGTGTGTGATTCCCAAAATACCCGAAAGCCTTTTGACCTTTAGGAAGCAGTTCTTCAACCAGCTCTCAGGCATCTTCCTGCTTTCTTCCCATCCACATCTTTACGTTGAAACCGATGAAACATTAGGGGAACTCTTCACGTGAAGCTTCTAAATTCCAGCACTTGACGTACAACCGCTTGGAAAAAATGAGGACTAACTGGTTAGGAAGGGTTTGTCTGTGACCGTGTCGTGTCGCGCCACGGGCTGGGAGAGACAATTTGTTCTGACGCGGTAACCGTTACGTATGGCATTTAGCAGAACTAATAAAGCACAGCAGAGGAATGAAGCTGTTAGACATGAAATAATTTTTACTTCTTTAAAACGTAGGTCAATTACTGGTTTTATTACAATTCTAAATAGAGCGGGGTATTGATAAAAAGCTCCCTGTGAAATGTTTCCCTGTCCACTCAAGTGTGCTAGCAATTACATTCCGTGAGTCCGCTAGGTTAGATTATTTTAATAAAGGTTGTTGCTGAATTCCAGATGTCATGAAGAAATTACTCTCCTTGTAGGACTAAATCTGGGCATTTCAAGTTACTTTTTGTGCCCGTGTTGTAGCTGCAGTTCAGAGCCTTGTAATGGAAGTAGAGCTCATCATATCCTGGAGGAACCGTGCCCAGAAAAATCAATAACTTGTCCTCCAGTTCCTGTAACTCGTTTTTGGTTAAATCCTTCCACCAAATTCGGTTGCATATGTTTTATTTTTTCATTCCCTGTGCCCGCTGGTCTCTGATCTTGAGCCTAGGATTGTTGGCAGCTCTTCTGGTTAAATCTGCAGCTTTTTCTTCCAGGCGTGGCACTGCTTTGCAGCAGTTTCAGTTTGTGCAGCCTCCAGGAGTGAGGAGAGAGTTCTGGACACGGTCGCCACGGTTTTCTTTTGTCCTTCTCTTCCACTTGCCCTTTTCCACTGAAGGAGTTGGTCCCTGATGTGTCACGTTCAAGTACAGAAACATCAACAGCAATAATGCAACAGGGTTTTGAGCCTTTCTAGTTAAAAAACCAGACACAACCCCTTCACCCCCTCAAGAAAACCCTGATAAGTGATCTTCTAGGTGGGATGGTGTAGAGTATTATAGAAGTTTATAGACTTGCAGAGATGCGACGTACTAATAAAACTGCTGGAGTCTTCCTACTTTTTGGAATGAGAGGGTGGGAGAGGAGCTTCCCTTTGAAGGGAAAGAGCTTGTGCCATCCTTGTGGTGTGTGACACGTTTCCTTGGTGTAACTCTCGATCTTTTTATCGTGACTGGCCACCCTCTGTGCCAGAGGGAGGGCTGGCAGGCAGGCGATGAGCCTACTGCCCGTGTGAGCCAGCTCTGCTCTTCAGGAGATGCAGAACAGGTGTTTTCTATGTGCCGGTCGTTCAAGATGCTCCCGTTACGTGATAACCTGCAGCGACAGGACGGAATTCCTTCCACTTCAACAGTTTTTATTCTCAGTACAAGTCGTGTTTGCCTGCTGTGAACATAAAATGATTTTTTTTTTTTAATTTTTTTTCCCAATTCCAGGTGATTCCTCCCAAGGAATGGAAACCCCGCAAAACCTACGATGACATCGATGACATGGTTATCCCAGCTCCTATTCAGCAGGTGGTCACCGGGCAGTCGGGGTTGTTCACCCAGTATAACATACAGAAGAAACCGATGACCGTGGGAGAATACCGGCGTCTGGCCAACAGCGAGAAGTACGTTGGTGTGAAGCGACGCGCTTGCGTTGTGAGCGGGGGGAGTTGCGTGGAAAGCCTTTCTTCCCAGAAACAAACCAAAAAGAAAACGTGGCCTTGTTAAATAGGACACGTTTTGGAGGGAGTGGCTTTTTCTTGGAAAAGGTTCTCAAGTTTGTAACTCGGCGGCTTTTGGTGTATTTTAAAGCTTTTCCTGGGAGTTCTCCAAAATCATAGAATGGCCCAGGCTGGAAGGGACCTTAGAGATCATCTAATCCAACCTCCCTGTCACGGGCAGGGACGCCTTTTGACTAGATCAGGCTACTCAAGGCTCTGTCCAACCTGGCCTTGAACATCTCCAGGGAGGGGGCAGCCACAGCCTCTCTGGGCAATTTATTCCAAAGTCTTGCCACCCTCATACTGAAGAATTTCTTCCTAAGATCTAATCTAAATCTATTCTCCTTCAACTTAAACCTATTTCCCCTTGTCCTATCAGTGGATGCTCTTGTCAAAAGTCCCTCCCCAGCCTTCCTGTAGGATCCCTTCAGGTATTGGAAGGCAGCTCTTAGGTCCCCCTGAAGTCTTCTCTTTTCAAGACTATTTTCAAAGTCAGTATTTGGTGGTGAATCTGCCTGAAAAGAACGACTGGGGACTTGGAAGGGGAGCTCTTGACGTGGCTGCTCTGGAAAATGCGTTCCATCCTGAGGTACGAGGGTCTTGGAGTGCCTGACCTAATACTCGTAACGTGAGCATCTTCCCAAGTGACTGGGAACTCGGCGGGGCGCTTCGCTTATCTGGGACAAGCAACTGCTACGAGCTGTCATCGGGTCCTGCTTCCAGAGTCCCTTTTCCCAGAGCCCTGGAGCACTTGGGCTTTTCACTCGAGCCGTGCTGACCTCCCGCGGTCGGCTCCGAAACACCGGGACCGCAGCAGGTCCGTGAGCGCTTTACCCGCCCTCAGCTCCCTGGTGACACCTTCATCTCCTGCGCCCTTGGGTTGGGGATCTGGTGCTGTTAGTCTGCACTCGGAGGTTTTGTACAAAGATGTAGAAGGCTGTAAATCGCACGAATCTGAGCGGAATTAAAACTGAAATGTACCTTCAGTAACCCGAGTGTGCCGCTTTTCAGTCCGATGAGTGTTCCTTGGGACTTGGCACATCCTTTTCCCTGTTCTTCCAGGTATTGTACTCCGCGCCATCAAGATTTCGAAGACTTGGAACGCAAGTACTGGAAGAACCTCACGTTTGTCTCACCAATTTATGGGGCTGATATCAGCGGCTCGCTGTACGATGCAGTAAGTGGAATGTTCCTCTTCTTATTTGCGTTACGTATGGATACCGACTTCCTTAAAGCTGTTCTCTCATTAGGAGCAGTAATTCAGAATTTGATTTAGCAACCTCAAAAAAAGGCAAATAACACCTTTGTTTTTCCCTCATTACAAAAATCTCACTGAACTTCCCAGCTTCCCCAGAGATTCAGGGTAAGTAAGGCTGATGGAAGCTGTGAAAAGCTTGGTTTTACTAGAAAAATGAGGAAAAAAAGGTGATTTAAAGGAGCTCTTACAAAGCGTGTGGCTGAAAATTGTATATAGCTTGCAGAAAAGGTTGTTAAAGACAACGGGACTGCTATCATAATGCTATGCCCAAATATTTATGATGGTGTGCAGGTAGATTAAAAGTAAACTGTTGATTCTGATCTCTGTCATGCCAGGGTTTAGGGTTTTGGTTTTGTTTCCTTTTTCTAAAGGGAATAAAATAGAGATTTCTGCTGAAGCACCTTAGAGAGCCCGAAGAAAGCAGCATTTGGGTGCGTCCTCAGAAAGAATTTCTTTTTTTTTTTTTTTATTCTTAACACAACGAAAATATTTGCATTTGGGATTTTTTTTCCTTTGTAAGCAGCTGTATTGGGATACAATGCACCTCTGTGCTAAATTATTTTACAATTCAAATAGTCTGAGCTTTTCCTTGGTGCGTTTGCATCCTGTGCTTGATTCTGTTGTGGTTTCTGCTTAATTCTCCCGTGTAATTCTGCTGTGGTTTCCTCTGCAGCGAACGATAAAGGTTGCTTATCTTCTTTGCCTCTCTTTCGGCAGCTCATTTCAAGCAGTGCCCTTCCTCTGCAGTTTTGAGAGGAAAGTGGCCTTTTCTCTTTTTTTGTTTGACCGCGGTATAAGCTGGGTGTTAATGTAAAAATGCTTTTTTTTATGACCAGTGTGGTTTAAAATGGAATTAATTGGAGTAAACTTAGGAAGCTGAGCCCTTCACAACTATGGACATGCAGAACAACGTTCAGGTTATCCGTAGGGTCTGGTGTTCTCCAAGGTATGACCAGGGGAGGTGACAAACTATAGGAGAAGTATTTTCTGCAACGTTTTGAATATATGTTGTGTCTCCTTCAGTTTCCTTCAAGTTCCTGTAAGCAGAAATGAAATAATTGAGTTACCCATCGCACCTGAAGAGTATTTCCTATCATCCCGTGACTGACCTTGCTGCAAGCGCAGGATTTTTCGGGTTGATCTCGAAACTTTCAGGGTTTGCAGCTCAAATTTCACTGTCTTGCAGCATGAAGTTGGGATTGCTCGCGTGCCCGTCGGTTACTCACGTGCGTAACTGCTGCAAGGAGTGTGAAGGAAGCTCATAGTTTCCTTTATTACTCTTTTTTTTATTTTATTTATTACTCTTCAGGCAATCTCAAGGTTGGAAGATTTGTACCGGTTCGGGTGACTTCTTTTTTTTTTCTATTTCATATTGAAGTACAGAAAACCAACTGTCAGATTTACAACTTTTTATTGCTCTCTCTGTTTAAATATTGATCATAACAAAACTGCCTTCCCTGTTCTTTATCTGAAGCCCTGAGCTGGTGCAGAGGCTTCTGCCACTCGGGCTGCATCGAAGCCTGGTGTTTCTCATCAGCCGGTACGTGTTCATCGGGTGAAGAATGTCTGGATGAAATATATCGTTGAGAAAAGTGTATTTTACCCTTAGCTAATCTTATGTTTATCAGTCAAACGGTTCCTCGGTGTTGCGTAGCGCAAGTACCTCTTCAGAGAACGCATTTAGCGAGGACCCGGTGATTTGCCGCAAAGTAGCGGTAACGTGTCCTTTTTGTGGTTATCAAGGAACCCTAAAATAAGTTTTCTGGAAGTAGGTGGAATTAAATCAGTGCAGGTAACTCTAGGATATCCACGTTTTAAGGCGTTGCGAGGAAGCTGTGGGCTAGTGCTCTGCCGAGCGATCTCTGGTTACGTTCCGGTACGAAACGTCTCTTCTGAATTACAGGACGTGGAAGAATGGAATATTGGCAACCTCAACACCCTCTTGGACATGGTGGAACACGAGTGTGGCATTATCATAGAAGGTGTCAACACTCCCTACCTCTACTTTGGGATGTGGAAGACCACGTTTGCTTGGCATACGGAGGACATGGATCTCTACAGCATCAACTACTTGCATTTTGGGGAGCCAAAATCCTGGTGAGTGACAGAGCGCTACGGGATGGTCGCTGCCTGCCTTTGCCCTCCCTTAGACACCCTGCAATGCCCTTTTTTTTTCAGGTCTGCCTAATTTCATCCACCCTACTTAGTCTCTCACTTAGTTTCCCTCTTTCCTACTCTATGTTTCAAAGCGGTTTTACCTTTTTTTCATGCTGACTTGCTCAAAGGCCCAACTCCTGACTTTCTAGAATGGGAGCAGAATTAGGGAGACTCGTGGAGGTTACGAATTTCGGCTCTCGGGGCTTTTGGGAAGCCGATGCCCAGAAGAGCAGTTGCCACTGGTGTGGGAGAGCAAGTGGTGATGGGAGCGTGTGGACGCTTCAGATGCCCTTTCATGGTGAAAAACTGTTGTTCCTGCCTTGTGCTGTGGGCAGGAAACATCTGTTACTTTAAAAATCTCCATTATTTAAATATGTAAATACGTTTACAACTCCCAGGAACAAGGTAGGTCAGAGGGTTACTTTTTTGTGGTCGATTCTTAGAATTAACGATAAGCATTTTCCAGCGCTGTTGATGCGTAGACTGGTTGGAAATAACCTTCCACAAAAATAACCGATAGGTAAGGATGAAATTAAGAAGCCAGGAAATCTGCAATATGTTACCAAGACCCAGGCTGTCTTTTTTTGTCTTTTTTTTTCTTTTCCTATTTAAAAGTATAACCGCAGAGACTTAGCAACCCAGAAGAGCTTTCCTGAAGATCTTGATGTGACTAATAAATATTGACATTTGCGTGCAAATTAGAGCTTAAATGTCACTGTGAAGCTGCTGTCGTCGTGCCCTGGCAGTGGCAGACGAGATCCTCCCATTTCTCTGCAATATGAGTCCCTGGTGACACCGAGTATCTCCAGGCTGGTCGTGCCCGTGGGCATGTTAACGCTACCGACAGCAGAGGGGCTGTAATGAATGGATCCAGTGGTCTTTAACTGTCTTGGAAGGAGAGGCTGAATCTGCTGCAGCATTCAACTGGAGTTCTAATGTGAATTTTTTAAACCTTTCCAGCACGCTGGGAAATCTGTTTCCCCGGCACGCCCGATTCTTAGTCTCTCTCTCTGCGGCAGATGCGTGAGGATTTTGCGGAATCTCTTACGAGACCTCTGTTAAACAAGCTTGATCTCGAGAACCATATCTCAGGGTTAGGGATGGACTGTGACACACTCTCCTTTTAGATACTGTCAGTTTTTTCCTTCATCTTCAGCCGCGCTTCATCCAGCCTCTTTCGACTGAGGCCCCATCTCCAGTAGATGGTGCCACCAGCACACGAGAAGCCCAGTGTCCTCTCTTTGCTCCTGCAGCCCAGTGACCACCAGCAAAGCCAGTGTCTTCTCTGGGGGGGTGCTTCCAGCACCTCAGCACTCGAGAGTTGGCTGCTCCGAGAGATGCACCAACAACTGACCGGGCGGGCGCTCATCCCGAGGTCGTGGCTGTCTCCAACCGCTCCTCTTGTATTCCCAGTTCTGCCTCCTCTGTTTTCTGCTTGCTTTTTGTTCCCAGCCAAGGATTGGAGGGTTGTCGCTTTCAAAAAGTAGAAATAAAAGCAGATTACCTTGAAAAGAGACGCTGGCTACAGCAGGAGAATAACGGCTGCTCCGTGAACTCTCCCGTTGTGAGCAAAAGTTACGGAACAGCTGCTGAATGAAGCGTACGTGGAGTATCTGTAGTCTGACCTAAACTGTTTTTCATCTTGCATGTGGCTTAGGAACTTCGTGCTTTGTTTTTTTTCTTTCTTTGGGTTTGGTGTGTTTTGGAGGTTGTTTTTTGGGGGTGATTTTTTGAGTATTGTAGACAAAATGTGTGGCTATCCATGGGCTGTGTGTAGGTAAGGATGCTAAACTCGCTGCACAAAGCTGTCGCCTCGTCTTTACTGAACAGTGGTTTTTACTTATGTTCTTACGTTTACTGTTGTTTCCGTAGGAAATAGAGATTGCAGAGCAGAGAAACAAAACAAATCTCCAGACAGTAAAACTCGAAACACCCCTGGGTGGTCTCTGCTTGTGTGAGGAGGTTAAGAATCGGAAAGAAGTGGAAATTGTAGGTGGGAAATTCTGTCTGGTGAATCCCAGATCTTCGAAGCTCGGGGTGGCTTTTATTTCTGTCTAACCTTTTGAGGTTTTGGGAGATGTGCTGGGGAACACCTGGTAGTCCCCAAAGATGGGTTTCAGTTCCGTAAACCTTAAACGCTTTGGGGAAAAGGAGGGGTTTGGGGACAGACCATGTTTTGGGCAAAATGTTTTCCCGTTTGGCGGAGTTTTCTCATATAGATGACAGCGTGTGACACAGAACTAGATGTATTGTGACAGGATGCCACTGCTGGTTTGGCAGGCCTGCCTGCTGTTCCCTAAAGCATAAGGCAAGAGTATGCCACTTGCCCAAGCGATTTCTTCCTCGTTCTTCGCTACGACAGCGTCTGTTAATGAGCGCTGGAGCTCTTCTGTGAGCGAGCATTGGCTTCTGAGCAGGAAATCTGAATATCTCTGAGCAGACCTGGAACGTTCCAGGCCTGGGAGCCCTCGCCTGTTTTCTGGCTGTGGTTGCAGTCACCCCAGAGCTCAGCTGGGGGAGCTCTTGGACTTCAGCGATGAAATTCCAGTGGTGCAGCCTGGCTTTACTCAAAGATGGCTAAAACGTTAGTTCTGTTTTTCTGGCACCACCTCTGTGGAAATTTCCTAGCTTCCTTCTGCCTTTTTATAAACTCTTTGACGGTGATCATCCTCGAACCACCTCGGGGAGCAGCAGGAGTGTGCAGCGTTACGAAGTCCACCGGTTTGGGGTCGAGCTCTGAAAAAAGAGGCAGAATTATTGTTTGACTGTCGGGTATTTATATAGTGAAACAAAGAACTCTCTATATTGGTAGTATTCTGCTTCAGAATCATCAGTTAAAAAGCAGAACTCTTTCATCATGTCTCTCCTAAGTTGTCCTGGGCTCCTTTAATCCAGGCTGTGCAACCAAAGCCCGGCTTTGCCGCGTAGTGCGTAGGAATGGTGAGAAGCCATCAGCTCTGTGTCCTCGTGAAGGCAAGGTGAGAAAGGAATCGGGCTGATCGAGGTTGCCTCCCAGAGCTCGTTCAAGTGGATTCTGCAAAACTCTCCGTGTGGAGGAGGTGAAGTACCTTCTCGGGGAGGTCTGAGTGGTACGTGCAGACCATGAGAAGCCTCCTTGGTGGACAAAGATAAACTGAGAAGGGGACCTGTCCGATAGGTCAGGGAGGATGGTTACTGAAGTATTCTTTGGTCCTTGTCTTTCACTTCTGTCTTTAGAATTGTGGGTGATACCTCCTGCAAAACAGATGCTTTGGGGACTGCTTGGATTGCAGTTGAAATAAATGCCGACGACTCCACAACGGAAGATGGCTTCTTTGTACAACCTAATGAGCATCTGCTTGGTCATGGAACTCGTTGATTAATGTGCGTCTCTGTCACTGCAGAGAAGTCCTGCTGCCAAGGCTTTCTTGTCCCGTTTCTTTCCGTAAGCAGAGTAGAGGAGGCTGCAGCAACGCGAGTTGCCTGCGCAGAGTCGTGTCGCCGGGGATGCGGGTTAAAGAATTGTTCGGCGCTAAGTGAGGTACTTGAGCGGCGAAGGGTCATCCGCTGATGAGGGAGAGGAGAGGGGTTAATGGAAGACAGCTTTTTTGCTGCTCCCAGTCTCATTAAATGATTTATCCATGCCTGTAGATTGCAAGGCATTTATTTCTTAACTTCTGTCGGCTTCTTCCAAGAAGAAGGAGCAGCGTTTACGTGTCTTTGGCCGTAGAGAGATCCATCCTGCCCCTTTTGGGTTCCGCTTGTCTCGGTGTCGAAGGTGCTCATCGCTCCCGATGGGCCTTTTCTCGGGCGTCTGCGTTGCAGTCACGCACCGGTGGTGTTTTGAACTGGAAAATCCATCTGACAGGCTGCAGAGGTGGCCTGGAAGGTGCGGGCACTTCCCACCAAACCTCCCCGGAGTTGGAAGCTGTTGCGTAACTCGGGCAGGGAGCTGCCAGATCGAGTCTCTCGCTCGCTTGTTTCTCAGATGACAATAAAACGTCCCTCTCCCCATTAGGAGTTTAATTACAACCTTTTCATGGTCTGTCTTTTGTTATTTTTCAAAAGTTTGAACGTATTTCGTTTTGCAGCCCTATATTAAACTTCTCGTGGTAGGAGATTTTACTGTATCAATTATACGTATTATGTGTAATTACCTCATACATTCATATGCCGGGACTTAAAATAGAGCAGATTGTCAACCGACGCGAACAGAAGACTGAGTTTTAGAACGACAGAAGCAACAAAACCGAATGCCGAGGCTTGTGCTTCGTGCTTGTCGTGGCGTTTTGCTGAGGAACGCGCGCGTCTCAGCCCTTGCGGTTTCAAAAGCGCGTTTTCAAACGCTGCCGTGCTCCGCCAGGCGCGATACCCACCTCGAGGGCTTCCCGCGGGAGGGAAGTGCCAAAGGAAACTTTAAATCCGAGTTTGATGGGTACGTTTTGGAGGTGTAATGTCTCTTATCTTGTTTTGTCAACAGACTAACACCTGGCTGGGTAATAAGGTTATTTTCCTCAGACAGTTTGTAACTGGTCTTGCTGTGTAGCAGCAATATTTAATATACCTCCTGTAAGTACTAATGGGATGTTAAACTGCATTATTTCTCTGGGAAGCTGCAGGTGCTAAAGCAGAGTGACACTGAGGATGGTAATTGATTTTATAAAATGTCCCCGTTTCCTTATCATGATGGATGTTTAATCCCCTTTAATTAAAATAAGGAGCCAGCTTCAGCTTTTAAGTTGTATGGTCTCCTCTCCAAAAGATTCCCCTGCTGGAAGTGGATCATGCCTAATCTGTTTGACTTTGATATCACAAAGTACACTTTATGCCAGAACAGCAGTTTATGTGGAATTAAGGACAAATTACCAAAGGAACTTTAAAATAATATGATTAGATGAAAGCACTGGTCACAGATACAATTGCCTTTTAAAAAACCGCTTCTGGAATTCTGTCTTGGGAAAGTCTTTCAAGGCTTCTTCCTCGAATGTGCGTGGAGTTACCTGAAAAGTTTGTTGCTTAAAGTATTTAAGAATTTCTGCTTTCCTTCCTGCAGGTGTCTAGCAGGGTCCCCTGCGTAGGGTGAGTGCGTCTGTAGGAGTCGAGACGAGTCCACGGGATGGCTTGCGTGTAACAACTAGAGTTTAGTAAAACCGTAGTATCTTCTCCTGGTGCCACCATCAATAGGGAAGGCTCACATCTTCTAACAGCGTGGAGATGGGGAAATTTAAGGCGAGACACGATTGTTCCCCTGGGAGAGGATTGTAAAAGGAACCCTCGTTATTCCTGGCTAAGAGCAGGTACTGAAGCAGCTGCAGATGCAAAGCGCTGAGGGTCTCACCGCCGAGTTTATTTTCCATTGTTGTCCTAGGGAGCGTTGCAGCTGTCTCGGTCGGAACTCTTGTCCTGTCCTTCCCCCCGGGACAGAAACTGTTAATCCCTGAAAAACTATCTTGGAGAAAGCAAATGACCTAATACAGCGATGGAGCTTAACTCTTCCAGCTTCTCCTCTTCTTCACTTCAGCGCGGGCTGCCGGGGCCTCATCCCCATTCCCCCCCCCGTGGTGTTCCACACCGTCCTCCGCTTTCACGCGGTCCCACCTATGTTGGAGTTTGTTGTGAGCTTGATGTAATCTCATTTAAAGCAACCGGGTTTAATGTTTGATGCTGAATTGTGTGGCGACGGGGGGGAAGGGCACTTGGCCCTCGCGTCATTTATTCCCTTCTAACTGTTACGTTCCCTTAGGGGGCCCTTGCACGGGGCGGTTGAGTTGCTGAATTGATCAGATGTGATTAGAAGTCCTGATTGTTTGGATCTGCGTAACCCTTGCACCCTGGAGATCCTGTGAGTTTCTTAAAGCGGGATTAGCTGGGATCACAGACGCGTTTTGCTCTTGAGGGAACTGAAGACTCCCGATTCGTTACCCTATGACTTTTCCTTTTGCTCCATACAGAGAATATTTTTTCCTCGAGTTTTCCTTTTCCTGTCTGTTGTCGTTGGGGAGTTCAGAAGAAGATTCTGCAGCCTTTCCTCCCTCGATCCAGAGGGTCTTCACTGGCCTTCCACACAAAACCTTGCTCTTCGGTGTGCGCACGCATTTGCTATTCGCGTGTTCCGCTCCCGACCGTAGAGATTTATGGGCTTGTTGGGGTGGAGTGAGGGAGAAAGGAGGGGCAGGAGAGGCCATTTGGCCATGATGGGCTCCTTGCAGCTCACAAATTTCCTTCCTGCCTCTTCTATCCCACGTAATCTGTTTTACAGCTCTGCAGTTTGGGATGGAGAAAGAGCAGGATTTATGGTGATGGTTGATTTATAGATTAAGTGCAACACCATTTGCTCTCGGGCAGATTTGGCAAAGCAAGACCTTTTTCTGTTGATAAAAGGGATGGAGGAAGGAACAGTGATATTCATTAAAAGAAATAAAAGGGAAGCGAGATAAAGTATGGCCGGGCCGAACAGCTTTTCCCTCTCCTTCCCCTTCCAGAACCGCAAGGCGGGAGCCGCATTGAGAATCCGCGCGCGTGTGGGTTTGCTCCGAAATTCGTGGAAGCGGTGATATATTGAGATGCAGAGTTGCATCCTCCTGTAATTTGCTGATAAATGAGAGCAGCGCAGCAGTGAGTTATTAATACAGCCTTTCAAGCTCCATAGACCGCAGTCATTAGTTAATCAATACGAACCACACCGTGCTACTGATATTCACGCGAGCCTTCCTCCAGGCTCCCCTCGGGGCTCTTCGTCCTGGAGGTGGTGCTGTGGGTGAAGGATGGGCTAAACCTCCTTAGAAAGGGAGGGGGGGCTGGCTGGGAGCCTGCTTGAAAAATCCGAGGGATCGACGCGTTGCGCGGAGACTAATCTTGGGCGACTGGGGTGGCTTTAATGTGGTTAAGTCGTCAGACCAAACTATATGAAGAGTTATGAGCTCTAACTTGTGTTATGTGGATTATCTTCCCAAGCAGGTGTCTGCGGTTGGGATAGTGGAGATTTTTCTATTGAGCAGGCTTAGATTTTTGGGGTGTTTATGCTGTTGTAGACGGATTATGCAGAGGAGGCGCCGTATTTGGGGAGGTGGCATTCGCGTGTTGCCTTTCTTCGTTCACCTTCCTCTGAGTTTGAGAGAAAATGCCGTGAAGATCAAGTCAGGCTCTTGGACTGGTGGAATCAGCCACAGAACTTGGCCAAGGAAGGGTCCGTTGCCCTGAAAGAGAAGGAGTGAGATGAGCCCACCCGACTGGCTGCTCGCACCCGCTCAGTCTCCCTCCTCCTCTCCCTCATCTCTGTGCTCTGTAGTTACTTCCCCCTCTTCTCTTTTTTTTTCCTTGCCTAAATCCACTGCAGGAGATGTGGCGTTGGCACGTACTTCGCTGCCATTTTAGTTTTCAGTCTGTGCTTTTTACGTCCGTCTTTGTTGAAATTATAACCCGTTAGAGGTCGGAGTTGATCCGGGAGTTGTACCTGACGTAGCCGAGAGGAGATCCTGCCCATCTCGGGTTCTTCTTGGTGCCTTTCCCTGACGATCCTGGATCACGTCCTCGTTTTCACCCCAGTGTCTTCAGGTGGGCTCCCACTCCCCTGACACGGCGTTTAGCACGTGTATGTCCCATTCGGTCAGCGCTAATAATCCGTCACAGCTCGGCAGTCCCAGCCTGGGTTGAGAGAAGCGTCTCTTTGATCCAAGAGGGCTCTTGCCACGACTTGTTCTTGCGGTTTGAGAGTGTCTGCTCAAAGCTCAGGCCCGATTTGAAATGAAGATCTGTGGAAGTCTGACAGGATCACAGATTGGTTTTAATAACCGAGGCTGTTGAACGGTGCACTCTGCCACCGAGACGAGATGGGAGGGAGATGTGCTTCCATGCTTCACAGAACTCTTTCAGCCTGATCTGACTCGGGCCCTGTGGGAGAATGAGCTTGCAAATTCTGGCTTGGCTTGGTGCTGAGAGCAGGGGCTGGAAGGACCAGAAGGAGCCAGCGGTGGTACCGCAGAGCTTTGTCTTTATTCACGTTTCGTTAACGCGTTGGCAGAAACCAGCGGGGTTTTTTCCTTTACTCAGCAGAGAAAATCGACATTGGGTGATGCCAAGTGCAGTACAAGCGTAGTTTAAAATACCAGAAGCCCATAGTAATGACTGTGCTTAAATAGCACTTGGCATCGTCTGAGTGCCGCGCGGTCGTTAGCGAGTTAGTGCTCCGAGCAACGCGGGTGCTGGGTTTCCAACCGCTCCGTTTCCAACTGGCCGCTCGGTGTGGCAGAGGGGATCAAGCAGAAGGAAATCACGGAGACTTCACAACCCCTGTCCCTGATCTTTGTCAAATCTCAGCTACAACACTTCTGGCTTTGGTGACAAGAGCGTCGGCGCCGCCTTCCCAGTAGTGGTTTGAAACAGTGTGGCGTGATGGTGGGTGAGGAGCATTCAACCTTTTTTCCCCTAAAGAAAAAAAGTGTGCAGGTAGAGATGTTGCACCTCTGACACGAGGGGTTTTCTAATCCAAAAATATCTTTCCTTACTAGAAAATTGTGTGACCAGCAGAAATAGGGAGGTGGTTGTCCCTCTGTACTCAGCACCTTGAGATTTGTGTCCAGTTTTGGGCACCTCAGTATAAGAGGGATCTCGAGGTGTTGGAGCGAGTGCAGAAGAGGGCGACAAAGCTGGTGAAGGGCCTGGAGAATAGACCTTACGAGGAGCCCCTGAGGGAGCTGGGACTGTCCAGTTTGAGGAAGAGGAGGCTGAGGGGGGACCTCATCATGCTCTACAATTACTTGAAAGGACGTTGTAGAGAGGTTGGTGCTGGTCTCTTCTCACAGGTCATTAGGGACAGAACCAGGGGCAATGGGTTCAAGTCACAACGGGGCAAGTTTAGGCTGGACATTAGGAAGAAATTCTTCACGGAAAGAGTGGTCAGACCCTGGCACAGACTGCCTGGGGAGGGGGTTGAGTCGCCATCCCTGGATGTGTTTGAGTGTCGCTGAGATGTGGTGTTGGGTGAGATGGTTTAGGGGTGAACTTGGAGTGTAGGGTTAATGGTTGTAGTGTAGGGTTACTGGTTGGACTTGATGATCCCAAGGGTCTTTTCCAACCTAAACTGTTCTATGATTCTATGATACTGGTGAGCAGATTTCTTTTGTTCTGCTGTGGGCAATTATCTGTGGTTTTTTCGAGGAGCAGCGAGCGTGTGCCTGTGCCCGGTAAAGAGGCAGCTCTCAGGCCAGTTGGTACAGGACAGGGACATCTGTGATCTGCCCTCGTTACCTTTTTTCTCCTCATTTCATGAGTTGCAACGAGGGATTCATATTTTTTTTTCAGATTATAAGGGTATTTGAAGCGTAATCTTTGCTTTTCTTTGTATTTGTATAGTATCCGCTACAAAAAGCAACCAGTAATTAATAACGCGATTGCCAGTTTTGGGAAATAAATCTAATGTGAACAGGTTCTTCAAACAAATAACGGAGGATGGCAAGGGGATGAATATTGTAGCCATTAATCTCTGCTGAATTGTATACTAATTATCTTCCTGGCCAAACTGAATGAATAAATGATTTCATAATGGTTTTCCCCAAACACCTTTTCTTAGTAAAATACCTCATTTATACTGCTCATTCACAGCGTGCAGAAGCGGGCTATGGCTTCATTTCGTACACGTGGGAGGAGAGTCACTCCAATGTGATTTGTAATTTCGTGCTTTGTGCCTGGCATTTGTTGCCGGGAAGCGAACTGGACGGCTACATCGATAGTCCTTCCAAGAGCAGATGGTCGTTCATATTAAACTCTCTGGTTTAAAATAGTATTTAAAAATTGCATTTTTGTTCCGGGAAAATCTCCTTTTTTTTTTTTTTTTCCTTTTTTTTTCATCCGTTGGGTTTGGGGTTGGCGAAACACTGTGCAAGTAGCCGAGCGCCGAGCTGTTTCGTGCAAATCTCGTCGTTAGGAATTCGGGCGCGCCTCTGGAAAATTCATATTGCTCTGTAAATCGGAATGTTAAAAAGCTGCTCTCCAGTGTCACTTCTTGAAACTAATGCCTCTTTAGTTCTATTTCTAGCTCGCGGCGACTGTCATTTCAAGAGCCTTTTAGCAACCTGTGATCGGCACAAGTCAAGGTTTGACTCTAATCTCCCAACAATCCGTGAGGGTTTGATCCCAGCTGACCCCAGCTATTCTGCCCGTCGTCACTGGGAAACAATGGGAGAGTTTGCGGTCGCACAAACTTTTAGCTCCTTAAGGGAAGGAGCAATTTCCTCCTCTTGCCGTAGCTGCAAGATCTCTTCCCGTTCCTTCCTCTCGTGCTCGGCGCTGGGATGGGAATTGGGCAACTCCACGCGTGGAAAAGAGATGTTAGTGGGTGAGACGAGCCCTGCGGGTAAGTGCTGAGAAGGCTCCTGGTACCCAGGCCCTTTCTGAGCAGGTTTTGTCCTCATTTGCTTCCTGTGCTGCTTCCCAAGGCGCTGGGTTTGAGTAGCTGTCTGCAGAGCTCATTTTTCTCCGAGCTTCGCGAGACAGGTTGATTTGGTGTGTTTGTGTGGCTGTAATCTCCTTCTGTCATTACCTATTTACTCCTTATTACGGCTTCGCGAGCAGATACTCCCCAGCCTCTGTGTTTATCTTTCTCCCTGCGTGTATTTCAATAAAAACGTCATTATTTGAAATCATTGACACCGCTGGTTAAAGATACTGAATCCCATCATCTATTGTCCCCTGAAATGATCCATTAAAGATAAAACTGCTCGATAAAGGTTCTTTCCCAGGAACAAGGAGCACTCTGATCCCGGCGCGATCTTATCTCCGGAGCACGTGTTTGCGGTGTAAAGGAGCCACCAGAGAAGGGGCCGGAGGGAGGCCAGAGGTTTTCCTCGCCCAACGGTGATCTTGAGAAGGAAAACTGGATCCTTGGAGCAAATCCGCGGCGAGGCGACCTCAAGTATTGACGAGGAGAAGAAGAAAGGCAGCTGGTTTCTGTCTTTAACAATCTGGGAGGGATGAAGGGAGGTTGAACGTGGAGGAAAGGGTGAGGAAAAGAGAGGTGAGCGTGGAAGGGATTGAGACGACAGAGCTGTTGACGGAGGAGCGATCCGTTCTTCTTCGTGTTGAAGTATCTTTTTATTCATACAGGCTGCAAAACAGCTTAAAAATAGCACAGAGGGAAAAAAAAATGACTTTTGTTGCTCTGAGCTTTACTGTGACGCTGCTTGGAGATGTAGTGTTACAAATACTTTACCGTGTGGAAAAATTAGACCTTTGAAGCAGGAGATGAACTTTGCAAATGAGGGACTACCCTGAGCAGCATAGGGGCGGTTCTTAATGGCTCCTGCCGGGTGATAAATATCCTTGATAGAGCAAGGGGTTTTCTTTGGAGACGTTGCCGCTGTCGTGGGGGCTAAAGATGTTGAAGGTCAGGGTTCAGATGATGCATTTACGGACACGCTTTGTCTTGCGGAGAGCGAAATAATGGCTTTTTATTCTGCCTGTCGCCGCTGAGGGTGGGTTGGCATTTGAATCTTCGAAGGGTCAATATTCTTGGCGCAACTAAATCTGCCTCGAAGACGGATAACTCACCCCCAGCTTGACACGCGGGCCGAGGCATTTTAAACGTGCTGTTCTCTTTTTTGCTTCTGTTCCTTATTTCGGTAATTATAACGTGTTAAACTGCGGGGGGCCTGTTTGGCCAGACCTTGTGCAGACACTGTGAAATTAACTTTCTTACCTTCGCGCCTGAATCGGACTGGAGTGACATTTCCGGAGCCTTGTGGTTGAACCTCCAGCCCGTGGTGCCCGGTCTCTACCAGCGAGTGGGTGCGGGAGCTTTAGTCATCTAATCGCCCCTCTAATTGCTCGGTGGTGGAGCGAGGAGAGGCTGACGCGTGACGAGGTGGGAGGGCGAGGTGCTGTAACGATCAAAAACTCCGCGTGGGTGTGACGGCCGTGCCAAGGAAAGGTCTCGGAAGCTTTTGGGGTGAGGTGGAACCAAAGGATGGGATGGTCTCATCCTCTCCCAAAGCCGGTGAGAGCTTCGGGTGGGAGAAGTTCCTCTTCAACAGAGGAGAAACCAGCAGAAAGAGCACGAGGAGGCTGAGGGTTGCCTTTGTCGGGGGTGAAGTGGCCAAGAAGACGACAAACTTGACTTGCAGCCCCTTTGAAGGAGCAGCGGTGAGGACAGAATCCGAGCTCGACTGGAAAGTCCCCAGAGAGCGCCCGACGCTGGAAGCTGTCGCTGCCGTTGTTGTGTCATCCCTTAATGGCTTCTGAACCGGCCCTTGTGTCCCGGGATGGTCTGTCTGCTCCGTTTTACTGACATAGTCGTTTAATTCTTGACTCACCAGACGTTTGCTTATTTATTTTCATTGTTCCTGGTAATAATTCTAAGCCATTAGAGGGGAAAATTGTATTCAAAAATGCTGTTTCACACTTTATTTGTTTGATGATTTAGAGCGATAGAAAATAGCGCATTTGCTGGCTTTTATAGTCTGATAATTATCCGCATCCATCAAGCCATTCCAGGGGAATAAACAAAACACCAAGAAAATTACACTATTAATGACATCCTTTATGGCAAATAGGAAGGATCTTTTTTTGTGTGTGTGTCTGTGTTAAGGGTAAAAGAGGGGAATGTCCAGTTAAACTCTGGTTAACAAAAGCAAACTATCGCTGTAGGGAAATGATTGTCTGACACGTTTGTGGCTCTGGGGCAAAATGCCTCCTGGACCAGCGGTCCAGACGTCTGGTGATCGTGGTCAGAATCGGTTTTGCAGGATACTCAAGAACTTAGAAAATTACACGGGTGTGGAGATCAGAAATGTTGGAATTAGGTTCCGTGAAACGAGTTTGGAAGCTGAAAATCCTTCAGGTAGAACAGTGAGTTCTGGGCTTGTAGAAACGCTACTTAATCCATTTCAGAGACCTCCTCTTGAGTTGGTAGAAAGAGCAGAAAAAGGTAATTTAGCAGGATCCGTATATTACGTTCAGATTGTTGACTTCGGGGTAAGATGACATTTGAGTCATACAGCTGTAACTGTTTTTTATCTCGAGATTTTTATTTTTTTTCCCCCCCCGTTCTGTAAATCTTGTGCTCCCTGGCGAAGCAACAAGCCGTTACTCGTGCCGCAGTCCGACAGAGTGCTGAGTGGCAGGTTTCCAGGGTGAACCTGGCCCTTCGTCTTGGTCAGCGGCTGCAAGGCCGACCCTTGGAAGGCATCAGTCTCTCGGTTCGTTTGCAAGCCCACTTGCTTAGAAGTTTGATTTATCTTAAACCAGCCGCTGGCGCAGCACAATTCACGTAAACTTCACTTTTACAGGTTGAACCAGAAAGGAGAGATCCTGCGCTCAAAGCAGTGGCTCAAGGTCAGCGTTTCCGGCGCTGTTGTCTTTTCCGTCGGCTGCTGCAGATGTTGTCTCTGAAGCACAAGTAGTCTGTAAAAAGATGGGTTTTAAGAAGGGCTGTTAAAATATTTATGCTGCAGCTATCGCTTCTCTTTAGCTTAGGTTGTTTGGGGCAACGGAAAATTTGAAAAGGAAGTGTCTGCTCAAGGCTGGATCAAAGTTAGTCCTGCTCTGCGCCGGGTTCGCTTTGCCCCGGGCAGGGGGATGTCACAGAAACGCTTCGGGCAACCGGCGAAGAAGCATCGGGCAGTTCTTGCGCTCGACTTGTGGATGCTGTGGTCTGGTTTTTTGTCCAAATGGTATAAAAGTGGTCGTTTGCTTGTTTCGAGTTGTTACAGAGAAGGGAGGCGTTTGGTGCTTGCCTGGGAGATCCAAAGGAAAGCCACCACGCTGCCTGGTGGGGAAAAAAAAGTCTTGAAGTATTCAGAGTTGTGCATATAGAAGAGCTGATCCCTGGATGTGCTTCCCCATGTGTAATCCTGTCAGCTGGCTCTGGAATTGAAGATGTTTTGAGCTGCGCCCCAGCCTGTGGCTGCGAGAAGGGTGGTAACAAATCGTCCCAAATGCCGACGTTTTCTCAGGTCCCTCTGTCAAGGATCTGGCAGTTTTTCACAGTGAAAGCCAGAGGATGGTACCGTAAGGTCGTACCCAAAAGCTGGCCCTTCGGGGATGTTCCCGTGCTCAATAACAGCGCTCCTCTGACTGCAGCAATTTCTAATCTTTCCGTGTCGCCTCCATTGTTATTCTGCCTTGTCCTCAGTCATTTCACGTCTAGACTGAGCTCGCGCGCTCAATCGGTGCGATCCTCGCAGAAGCCTTCCGTTTCTCTTACTGCTTTGAAAGAGCAGCTCAAATTCTTTCTCCATTGCCTATCGTTATGTAAATCAGTGGGATTTGCGAGTGCAACTTTTAGAGCGGGGCTTGACCTACTTTTCATTCTCTTCTGCGGTTGGTTTGGGTTTGAATTGCTGGCGATCGATGGGGAAGGACGTACGGGCTCCTCTTCCGAAAAGACCGGCCCAAACAAAAAAAAAGTTCATTTCCGAAATGGGAGTCAGCGATTACCGAGAGGCTGTTCCGTGGGAGGGCGTTCTGATCGGGATGTTATTACATCGAGTTCTTTTTTGTGCGCTGGAAATTCCTCCTGTCTTGCTGGTTTCTCTCCAAGCAAGTCCTTTCTCTTTGTCTCTCCGCGGACCGTTCTCTAAAGCCCAGCTTGGCTTTTTGCAAGCTGCAGTTTCAGATAACACAATAACCATGTTCCAATGTATTAAACTTTTAACATCCTCAAGATTCAATTAATCTTATCTTTACAACTCCCAATTACAGGCACTAATTAAGTGGAGGTTGCATTGTAGACTGGGGATATTACATTAATCATCGGCAGCCTTGTAGCCATAAATTAGTTCTTTCCCAATCCTTCGGCGTTTTTCCCAGAAGGAATGGAATGTCTCATTTCCCTGTTTTAAGGGACATTAATCCCACAAAGGAGCTTTGGATCGGGATTAGTTTTATCACATTTATGTAAGCGATGAATGGTCTTTGTAAAAGGAAAGCTACTGGCTTTGTCCCAGACAAACGAAATTGAATTGTTTGATAATTACGCAATTCAAGGCACCGTCAAACTTTGGTTTGAAGATGTTGGGAAGTCCATTGCTATTTTTATTATTTTACAAGATTAGGTGCTACGTAGTGTTCGACGACCTTTTTTTTATTATTTCTGTATTTTTTTTCCCAAGCAATCAGTTTAAATCAGCCGAATATGTACATCCTGTGTGTGGTTTTTGTTCTTTATTATCCTTTCCAGCCTACCAGCAACAGGTACATTCTGATTTTGTCCAAAAGCAGCACGGGATGTGCCTTCTCTCCATTCCTCCTTCCATTGTAGATAAACTTGAGACTTGAGAAGCTGAGCGAGGGGACTGGCTGAATGTCCTCTAAAATCAGGTGTATTTTGAGAGATCCTATCGTAAGCAGGTCAATCCTCTTTACCTGTTGTTGAGGTCACGCGATCGCCCGCTCCAATATCCTGTTTTTCCCCTTGCTCTAACGAGCCGCGATGCTTTTGACGTCTTTATTGGGCATAACCAAAATGGTGCATTGTTTTATCGTTCCCGTTGAACAAAAGCTCTAGCTGGCAATAAATGTCATCCCTGCAAATGTAAATTTTCACAGTCCTCCCTTACAAAACGTGGTATGAGAGCCGGGTTTAATTTGCCGCAGTCGGCAAACGATAGCTTAAGAAATTCCATCGACGTTATTGCATGTGTCGTCACGTTTAAGTGTATCCTGGTACTTTCTTCCCTCCTTATCACCTGAACCTGTAAAGTCTTAGTTGTCTGATTTTTTTGCTCCTGTGAATGTCGAGGTAGTACAACTTCAAAGCACTAAGGTGATGAACAACTTTTGGGAAGAAAAACAACCATTTGAAACTTTATTTATTTATTTTTTTCCTTCCTGAATTGCGACACCTTCTCAGCCCATCCAGAATTTCTTGCCTGTTCATCTTTGGTTTGGTTTTGCAGATCTCTCTCCTGCCGATCTCTACTCTGATTTATTTCTGTTTTTTTTCCAGTGCTGTATCATCACTGTGTCGTCTTGGTTTTCCTTCTACCTTGTGAAATCCTATGATGCTGTTTCCAAAAAATGCAGGAAAATAACACACGTCATATAACAGCTCGAAGACCTTCCATTAAAATTCTTCTGTGCATTGCGTGTTACTGATACTTCCCAGACGTAGAAAATTTTGGTTTATTTCCAGACTTTAATTTGTAAGCGTGCTGTGCTAAAGGTCCTTACCACGCTTCTTTCTAGCCACCTTCTTCCTTCACGGTTTTTACGTTATAAATTGATTTTTTTTTCACTTTTTCTTTCCCCCCCACCAGGTATGCAATACCCCCGGAACATGGCAAGAGGTTGGAACGCCTGGCGAAAGGTAAGCTCTGCTCCCTCCTGGGTTTGCACAAACACACGGGTGTGTTCTGCAAAAACAAAAAAGTATCCCGGAGGGAGAATCCTGCCCTTGATTTTAAAGAGCTGACGTCGAACTCGCCGTTATCATTTGCTCCCGCGAGAGCTGCGCGATGAACCCGCTGCGTTGACGTAGGAGTCGGAAAACCTGTCAGTGAGTTTTCCCACTGGTGCAAACGATTTCCTCAAAGCCTCGCTCGTACGATATGTCATGACCCTAAAGAAAATGGATGGAAAAACCCCAAAAAAACCAAAACCACCTTGAATTTTGAAGCATTGAGACCGGATGCTTCCGTGTCTGGGAAATTACTGAGACCCGTCAGGCATCTCCGGGTTGAGTTTTGTCACAGGGAGGCGAGAACTGTGTGGTGGAGTGGCCCCGAGGGGTCTTCCTGGTACCCCCAGACACACGTTCTGCAGAGAAAAAAGCTGTTAGGAACTGTTCTTGCTTCCTGCAGTAAAACTACACAGCACTGACGTTGATTACTTCCAGTTTTAAGTAGGGAAGTGCTTACAAATGCAGCAGCAGCAAGTTCCTGCCTCACTCTCTAACGACGGTCGCTGCACTTGGTGGCTTTCCCTTTATTCCAGCCTCATCTGCTTTTATCTGTTCAGTACAATAAAGGCCATCTTAAAAAATAATAAAAAAATCCCCAAATACCACAAAACCCCCCAAAACAGCTGATTTCCAGCTGGTAACAGGGGAAGCTTCAGGGAAGGTGTCTGCCTGCAGAACTATATATATTTTAATTTGTCGTCTTCGTGGTTTTTTGTTGCTATTTTCGTTCACTCGCAAATGTTCTAGGCGCTGCCCAGCTAAAAAAAGCTCCCATCCCAGAATAATCAACTCCAAATCTACGTGTTTCGTCTTCGGTGAGGCGTGCGTTAATGATTTCAATCTGTTGTCGAAGTCGGCGCGGCAGCGGCAGGCAGGGAAAAATCTGGAAGACTCTCTTCTGACGCGAAAGCAAAAAAGAAAGTCTGATCCTGTTTTTCCAGAGAAGAGGCAGATTCGTAGGAATGACGTTTCTCGCTGGCAGGCTGATGTCCTGAATGAAAAAGGGAGCAACTGGTCACGTAGGATCGATGTAGAATAAATGGGGTGTAAAGGTCGTGGGGAGAGCCACAATCCAGATCTAAATACAAACAGGAGCAAAAAAAATGCTGCTCAAAAATATTACATTTCAAAGGTACGGTTCCATTTAGTCGTTCACTGAGTTTTGGAGAAGTTTTTAATGTGTTAAAAAGTCAGTTCTATAGAATCTGAAATACTGCCCCGAAGTCTGACCTAAGTTAACGCGAAGTCTCTTGCTCTTTGTAACTTCCTCGTGGTCCGTTTTTGCGACGCAGCGGTGTAGAAACCAGGAGCAAATGTCAATGATATCATATTTTTTTATTATTTTTTTTTTTAGTTTTTTGTTTCTTGGGACCTTTCGGAAGTCGGGCTGGGCGATGTTTCGAAACTACCGTGAGCCGTAGTGCTCCGAAGACGTTTTCTAGGGAGAACGGAGCGTGCAATTAATATGGAAAATGAATAGCTGAGCTGCAAATGGGCTCACTGGGAGAGCTGGGGAGCCCACGGAGAGAATGCTAATGCGTTGCCATGTTATTGGTGCTAATCACTTAAAATGTGCTTCTTTATTAGTAGCTTTAATGAGAGCCACTTAGAGTGTGCATTAAAAAGAGGAACTGCAGAGAGGGACGACAGACCGGGTAGCAGACAGTCATAATTTTAATTGAAATGCTTTTAGTGCAAAAAATATAAGAAAACCTGGAACCCGGTAATCCTTTTGGCTTTCTGAAACCCCTTCCATTACGGCTCATCAATTAGTTTTGGTTCCAGAGCGGGGGTTATTTGTTTTCGGAAAGGGCGATGGGTTTTAATCCCTACGAACGCGTAATTTGTTATTGAATCACCCGCTCGGAGTGAAACACAGGGTCTCGAAGAAAATGGTGTCGCGTCACTCGAGCTGCCGTTCCTGGGGTTTGTTCAGTTTTTACCACAATTTCAGTATTTTCGGTTGTTTGGTTTCGTAGCTCAGCTCTGGTAGAATTTAAGGCTGAGCAGTGCCATCATGCTCTCTCTGCCCGAGGGGATGGTGACCACCGAGGCCGGTGAACGAGGGTCCCTCCTTCCCTGCCTTTGTTCCCTTCCTTCCTTCCGACTCAAGGTTCACATCCGTAGATGTTAATTAACTCCTGCGGATGTTAATTCAGAGAAAGGTTGCCTTGGGGTCGGGTGTATTGGCCATAACTTCTTAACTTTCTGGGGCTTCACTGACATTTTGACCCAGATATTTATTCCCAGGCGCACGAGGCTGAGATGCCAACTGGAATTCCGACTTGCGTCCCTCAACACGCGGGTTTTTGTCTCAAAATTTACGTGGTGTTTTAAACAACGAGGGATGTGCTGATTACCGACAACTTCAGTGGTGTGCCTGTTGTTTTGATCTATATTATAAAGTATTTAGGCAGGTTTTCATTATTTTTTTTTTTTGTCAGCTTGTCTCTGCTTAAGGAATTGGATATAATGTTCCTCTAGTGATACTCTTCTTTTTAATGTCTGCCCAGGGTTTTTTCCGGGAAGCTCTCAGGGATGCGACGCTTTTCTCCGCCATAAGATGACCCTCATTTCACCCTCGATCCTGAAGAAGTACGGCATTCCCTTTGACCGGGTACGTACAAAGGATACGTTTGAGGTGCACGACACCCCTCTTCCTGGAAAACAATTCACCCCACGCTGCCGGGGAGCAATTTGCTCAAGTCCTAAATGCATTGTTATGCTGAATGTACCCTATCGCTTTAGACCAGGTGGCTGCCTGTAAACGAGGATTTGTGGTTTGGCCAAGACACGTGGTGTGAAGTGCTTCTCTCCGTGAAAGCTTTCGCTAGAACTGACTTTGTCCATTAGGGACCCTCCGCAGGCAGAGAGGGGCAAACTGCAGTGCTGAGGGTGGGGCTCATCAGCAGGCAGCGCAGTTCAGTGGGAATTCTTAAACACAGACTTAGAATCATAGAACAGTTCAGGTTGGAAAAGACCCTTGGGATCATCAAGTCCAACCATTAAGCCTACACTACAACCATTAACCCTACACTCCAAGTTCACCCCTAAACCATCTCCCCCAACACCACATCCCAGCGACACTTAAACACATCCAGGGATGGCGACTCAACCCCCTCCCCAGGCAGTCTGTGCCAGGGTCTGACCACTCTTTCTGTGAAGAATTTCTTCCCAATGTCCAGCCTAAACTTGCCCTGTTGCAACTTGAACCCGTTCCCCCTGGTTCTGTCCCTAATGACCTGTGAGAAGAGACCAGCACCAACCTCTCTACAATGTCCTTTCAAGACTTTTTTTTTTTCCTCCTGGGTGCAGCACAAACCAAGAGCTGGCGTCGGACGTGCTGGTCCTCGGTTGTGTAAGCGTTCGTTCTACGCTAAGCCAGTAAGGATCCACGAATCTCTTAAGCCCTCTGATTTGGAATGAAGGGGTCATGTTTATTTGGTCTGCTCGTTTTAATGTGCTTATTCTGAAAATCTTCTGGCAAGAAGTAAATCTCCTGAGCCCAGCATGCTTACTGCAGATTTAGTATCTGTGCACAATCAGTCAAACCGTTCCCGCTGCCGCGTGTCGCCGGCACACGGAGCCAGAACCTGGGGGGAAGAGAATCGAGTTAGAGGTACCGGGACTCTTAACTCCAGCGGGAAGTGGCAGAAGCTGCCTGGTTCAAAGTGGTTTCATCCTTCCCCACCCCCTTTGCATTGTCACCCGAAGGTTTTACAGCCGCCTTTTCCTAAGTCGCAACTCCCTGGTTCTGATCGTTCTCCTTTTTTGATGCGCGCTTTTGTTGGAGTTAGTGCACCCGAGACAAAGTGTGGCCCCTATCTGATGAGCCTGGTGATTCTTTGAGATGGAAGTAAAAGATCTCGGTCCTTTCATAGCATAAAACCCCGTGAATTCATTCAATTTACTGCTCTGGAGACTGTTTCATTTTTCCTCGTGGAAGGCTATGATGAATGAAATTTGAAGTGTAATCACCTGGCTTGTCAGACGAGCTTGCCGTCAGCGCGGGGGAGACTCGCACGGAGCAACGTGATGCTCGTGGTTCGACATCAGCGGCCGGGCTCGGCCTCGTTTGCGCGGGATGGTTGATGGTAAATTGGTCATAGAGAGCAACAAACCGTTTTTCTTGTAATTTTATCTGCGGAGCCTAATTCCCAGGTGTGGAAGCACGGGTTACCTGCTACGTGGGGTTGAAAATAATGATGAAAATATGCATTTGTGGGGGCTGAGGGGGATTTTTTTGGGGAGGTTTTTCACTTTGCAGGTTTCAGGAAGGCAAATAGGCAGATTGGAGTGTGGAGGCGTCTCAGGTTAGTGCACAGACACCCCTCTGAAAAGTGACTTTTTATAGAAAAGACATCCTCTATCCTGCCCGTAGTCAGAAAGGAGCACAGAAACTTGTAACCAGTGCAAGTTCCTGAAAAACCTGCCCGACTTCCTTCGTTTATTGGCCTAAACTTGAAAGATTTCTTCCTGTGCTTCTCTCTGCTTCAGCCTGTCTTGCTGCTTCTTGCTTGTTTTCCTCGGGACGTTGCTTCGACCAGAAGCCGTGAGTGCTGCAGTAATTGGCTGAACAGAGCCTAAAAGGCTTGTGCTGCCTCTTTAAAGGAGCTGAAAATGATTTGAAAAGTACCCGTTGGTGCACACAAGCCCTTCCAAGTGAAGTTTGCCCACGCGATCCTCCAGCGACGCGTGGGGAAAGGGAAGGAATTCTGCCGGTTGGTTGGGGCAGCGCTCTCGCGTCTGCCAGGGGTCAGAAAGCAAAGGAAATTCTTGCAGGATTTGAAAAGCTCGAAGGTTGCAGCCGGGCGTATTTTTCTCCACGATGATAAATTGCTCTGTGTTTGCTTTTCCATCCGTCCGAGGAAAGGGGCATTGATTAGTAATTGTGTACTAAGTGATTTCTGATCAATGAAAGGAGCAAAGGAGTTTGTGAAAAGGGCGATAGAGGCAAACTTTCCTTCCAGGCTTATCCCCGGTCATCCTTGCTGAGCTGGGTGGTGATAGGGGTGGGATACAAAGTGGTTTAAATAAGAGAATTTCTGATTTATTTGCTTGGTAAGAAGTCTCTACCTCTGCTTAGCCAGGCTTGCCGCTAGGAATCTTTTGATTTGTGACACAAAGGGGTTTTTTCGCAGATTGATGTCTGGTGTCTCCTTCCTGCTGAATATATGTAGAAATCTTAATGCTAAGAACCTGATATTTATATTTTTTTAATCAAAAAAGGAGAAAAAAAGACCGATGTTACACATAAAGAATCGTAGAATCATAGAATGGCCTAGGCTGGAAGGGACCTTAGAGATCATCTAATCCAGAACAATATTAATGTCAGAAATACCATTGATTCTTAAAGCAAGAGGGATTGGTAACGTGTTCCTTAAATATAATTCCTAATCCTGATTTACAGAATGCGGAGGGGAAGTGTAGGGGTTTTTTGGGTGATTAGCTACTTTCTTCTCTACGGCACTCACCGGGAGGACGTTTTTAAATGTAAAAAAGGAGGAGGAGATCTCTTTAGTCTGAACAGCCTATATCTGAATACCTCGTGTCCTGAAATAGCAGCTTTTGAAGGAGGATCACTGGTATTCAGAAACAGTGAACATGTGCCACTTTTCTTTAGAAACAGGGATAGGATCCCTCCATCTGCATTCCTGGCAGATTTCAGGGCACTATTCACTATAAATCTCTATAATGGTATTTACTTCTGGAAAAGAAAAAAAAAGAAAAAAAGAAGCGGATCAATACTAGGGCTTTTTAATAATTAAAAATGTGTATTTCTGTAATCTCCTATTGATTTCTCCATTTATTCCTCAAGAGCTTTGCAGAAGTCAGTAAATTCGGGGCTTTCTCGGTGAGTGGCAGCTTGTGCTGGCTTCCCTTCAGTAGTTATTACTTTTCTGCACGGCCCGTCCGTCAGCGGGAGCGCTCGCTAATTTATTGCGGGGATAATGTTGACAGCAGTGACATGGAGGACGGAAGCTGTGGGCTTGAAATGAAGACGCCAGGATGTGGATTTCCTGACAGAAACATAATCTTTCCGTCTTCTGAAGTCAGCGATCTGCCGCTCTGCTCCCCTCTCTGGAGGGGCTGGACGGGAGGATCCCAGGGGAGCTGGGAACCGACCCCACTCCAGCACCAGAACTTCTGCAGGAGCTTCTTGTACCATCCTGTCTGGTTTTACGCTCTTTTCTTTTGTTAATTACTCTGCTGATGTTAACGACGTGAGCAAATTTAGGTGTTAGTCCAGGCCAGTGGATAAATGGTTTAACTTCTGCCTGGTTACGTTTTCTATTTGGACCCATCCTCAAGCGTCGAGTTCGTTGACTTCTCCGTGGGTTCGGAGCTGCTGTTGCTTCGAGTTACCGCCGGGGGAAGGAATCCAAGTGGAGTTCCTTGGCCTGTGACTGCTGGGAAGGGTCTGTCAGGGCGAGTTTTGCCCCTTTCCCTCCACATGGGAGGGAGGTGCTGTCACATTCTTGCCGAGCCGGAGCGTGGGGCTGGAAGGATTGCTCCAAGCGCGGTGCTGCCGGTTGCTCTTGCAGTCCGTGCCATACTCCACCCATTCAATTGCTCCTTTCTCCCATGTCTTCTCTGCATAAAGTGTAAAAAGAGGATTTTCTAGAAGCTTCACAAATGATCAGCCTCTGATTGCAACTATAATCTACGGAGTTTATAACCCCTTATCTTAATAATGCCCAGAATGCTTATTGTTAACCTGGTTTTGCTTAAGTAGACAAAGGGTGGGCTGTGTTGTGTGACTTACGGGTGAACAAAAGGGAGTAAGGCTGATAAATGAGAGTGGGGAAGGAAGTGCAGGGAAAGGCAGCGTGTGCTTCAGCGCAGAGCGCGTGTCGGGAGGGGAATCCACATTTCGTGGCTCCGCTGGCGTGGTGGTGGGAGTGTGAATTTGGACTTGCTGTGAGCTAAAGTGATCGTGATCTAAAGATTTGTTGGTCTTTGGAATGCTGCAGCCTGAGACCCCTTTTGTAATTGGAGCCTGCGGGTCCAAATAGTTCCGATCTCGGGACCCTTTCCATCCTTTGCGCTCCCTTTTTGCCTCGACGGAAGCATGTCAGCATTTCTGCAGTTAACCAGAAATTGTTCTAGGTTGAACCAAGAGTTGGCAACGACCGTTCGGCCAACTCGGGTTGAAAGAGAATTTAACCAGTGAATTTGTTTTTATTAATAGGTCTCTCAGGCTTCTATGTCAACTGATCCGTGGGGTCTTTCTCCCTTTGGTTTTTGTTTTTCAGATCACCCAGGAAGCTGGAGAGTTCATGATCACGTTTCCTTACGGTTACCACGCCGGCTTCAATCACGGCTTCAACTGCGCCGAGTCCACCAACTTTGCCACTTTGCGATGGATCGACTACGGAAAAATGGCAACCCAGGTGGGTGTCTGTTGGGGTGAAGAGTTGCTTAAAGCCACGAGCTCGTGAAGCATGAAGGAATCGGAGCAGGAGACTTGCTAGGAACAAAACAGAGAGCGCCGTTGTGCTGATGAGGGGTCTTCGTTGTGCCATGTGGCCGTTTCATGCCTGTTGCCTCTTGTGTCTTTTCGAGGGCATGGCAATGACTTTCTCAAACGCCACATGTTCCACGCCTTGTGAAGTGGCTGTTTTGAGACTGGTAAGTTGGGATTAGTTTTCTGCTGCACCTAAACTGCATTTCAGAGTGAGTAAGACGGCTGGTCTAACCGGATACAATTCATTAGGCACACAGCGAAGAGGAAGGAATAGGCTGGAAATACTTTTAAGCTTTTGTAAGACTATGGTAATAACCCTCTGAAAAATATCTGAATCCCTCTAATCTACGCACTCAGTTAAGTTTGAAGTGGAGCATCGCGACGAAATGACTTGGTGTGGCTGTTTCTTGTTAGGGCAAACTTCTCTACGTTTTGTTAGTTTGGACAGTTCTGAAGCCAGTGACAGGTTTCACGACGGCACGCGTACCGCGTTCGTGTGGTTTTTAGGTGTGGATCAGCAAAACTGATTCATGTCCCGTTGAGGCTGCAGAGCAGAGCAGTGATCTTGGCTCCGGGAGCAGGGAGGGAGGCTGCAGGGGGAGTCATACATTTGAATTTGTTCAGAAGTTAAAGGGATGGTGAGAAGAACCTTGAGCTGCAAGAGACCTGATCAGTGTTAAGCGTCTTAAACTCAAGACTAGCCAAGCAAACTTGGTTTGAAAATTTAAAAAAACCCCTGTTTGTCTGCTGTGACCTTGTGCACCAGGTTTATCTGTAGCAAACGGTCATGGTATTACACCCCAGAAAATAGGGTTTATCATGGAAATTCTGACAGACCCTTAGCTACGGCAGTGCCAGCAGGCACCGCTCTAATATTAAAAGCAATTTTGGGTTCAGCCATGTGTTCACAAACAAGTGACATTTGGGAAGTGCAGCTTTAGATTGAGCCTCCATGCTTACATTGTTAAGCAGCGTAGCGTGAAATTACTGAACAAGCAGCACGGAGAGCTCTGAGCAAATCTAGGGAGAGAAAGTTGAAGTGTGGAAGGAGACGCCCAATTTATTTCCATTGCACTCGGTGACACTTGTCTGTTTGGAGATTTCCATTTAATATCGCCCGAACCACGCGCCGCATACATGTTAATTAACCCTTTGATACCTCACCGGGAGGCTCTGGATGAGGTGTGAGTGCTGTTGCACTGTAAGGGCAAAAGGTTTGTTTAAATCTCATTTTAAGTTAAACAGGGACTTAATGAAATACCAGCTGACTGTGTACACTCGGGCTGCCTGCGCCAAGAGTGGAGAGAGGCTTGGTGGAGGCTCACAACCTGGATGGAGCGTGGGATTTTGGCTAACTGCTGCGGCTTTGCTGCATTTAAAAAAGCAGCTGGATTGATTTCTGTGCCCCCAGGCACAATCAGATTATCCTTGCCCGCTTCCGAGCAGGTGTGTTTAGTTTGGTGGGTTTTTTTTATTCTTGTGATACACTCTTGTATAAAGTTCTTGGACGCTCTCAACTGGGCGGGCGCTCTACAGGGACGTGCTCTTACTGCAGCGAAAGCAGTTGGCTGGGAGGCGATTCTTCTCCTTTCCTCGGGTTAGCGCTACGGCTGTCTTGTCCTACCAGTACTCCTGAGACTGGTGACAAGGTAAGGTTCAAAATTAGCCCCTTGTAATGTTCTCCCGGACGTTATCCTGGGGATGGAATTCGGATTCTGCGCTACCGAGAGCAATAGATGTCACAGCGTAGGAGGGAGCTCGCACGGGAAGGTAACGGCTCACCTCGGAGAAGCGTCGACGGAGCCGTGCTAATTGCCTGCCAGCTGGATGAAATGTTCTGCTAACCACAGCACAACTGCCCAGGCTGTAAAAAATACGAAATTTAAAGATCAGCTTCTCAGGCACTGGTTCTGCTGTAACTGTAGAACAAGCATGAGCAAAAAAACCAACAAAAGGCGATGTCTGCAGAGCTGCAGAGGAGCTTAATAGTGGGTAGATGTGCCCGTGTCTGTGCAAACTTGTAACCAGGGTGAACAGATGCTGAGAAGCTCAAGTGGAAATTAGTTTGGTAAATACTCAAGTGAGTAAACTCGCTGTCCTGAGCCTAGCGGGCAGGGTTCGGGGTCTCTCAGAGCTACCTGGGAGAAGCTGATGGGAAGGAACTGGCAGGGTGTACGTGTCACCGTAACTAGGTTAGATGAAGTTATAACCATTGCTGACAAGCAGCGTCTTACCAGAAGAACATACTGGCCCGAACACCTTTATTACCTGAACACAGAGTCAATACACAGAGATAAATCCGTGTCTTCATCAGTGTGGGATCTGTGTAGCGTGTCCCAGGCTCCGGGGAGCGGCCGATGGCCCGTGCGTTACCATAAATGCTCAGCAGAATTCTCCCCTTGCCCTCTTGGGCTTTTCCCTGGTCTCATTGCAGCTTTTTGGCAGGCGCCTGCCTCTTAAAGTCTGATTTTGCTGATCCTTCTCATAATTGCTTCTGTAGCCTCAGTGCCGAGTGCTGGGGTGTGACAGACAGATTCCCGTCAGCTCTCGTGATGGGTGTAAATCCTCAGCGCTGATTGCTCCCCGTTCTTCGCAAATGTCAGATCTCCTCGGATTCAGAGGACGGGTCCAACGTTCTCCTTCACTTCAGGTCTGCAATTCCGTGGTGCTGTACCGCTGGGAAATAGATGTCTTACCTGCAGCTGGACTTTGTGCCCAGAAGTGTTAAGAATTAACAGCTCGTTATCTGTTACCCCATTTATTGCCGACGTAAATGTCTCCATCTCTCCTGGAGGAACCTCGTGTCGCAGCCGACTTCTTCCCAGCCAAGGTGACTTTGAGGCCAACCACAGCTTGCCTGTTCCCCCTGACGTGTGAGAAAAGCTGTGCTTGAGCAGCACATCTGTCAGCTGCTTCTCTAGGGCTGGGAGGGCGACCTGCACGTAAGCTTGGGGCTCCTGTCGATAATCGCCGTGTGCTGTCGCTCGGTCTTTCCGAACAAGTGAGGGGAATTCATTTCGGCGTTCTTTGCGGACCAAGCCCTGGCAGGGAGTGCTCTTTTTGAGATACTGACGTGAGCGTCGTTCCATCCCGGTTGTGCAAAGTAAAAAGAGATCCAGAAGAAATGAGTTAAAAGGGTTTTTTGCAGTGTTGGAGGTGCTGGCGCGGTATTTCCCGCGTCAGCTGTAACGCAAGTACTTTGCTTCAGACCTTGGTGTTACTGATGAAGTAATGCAGTTGAGCAGGGCTGGTTGTATTTGTGTGTGCTGTAGTTAAAATTTACCTGCATGGGCAGAGCCTAGAAAATCAGGGAGAAATATTTTCCTTTGTACTCTGTAGCTGGAGTTCTTCAGTCGTTTGTCTTCCGTTAACACTTTGTCGTATTGTTTGGGTTTTTTTTTAGGTGAGTGAAAGGCAGGGAATGATCATTTTCTTTCCTTAACATCTGTCGTTTGGATTTTTTTGGTTGGTTTTGCTACGAGTCTGCAGTTGCTTTCTGCGTTACCGGTTTGATTCACTTTGTTTCTGAAAACTCTTGGGCAGAGGTTCTGAAGAGCCGCGTGCGTGACTGAACAACCCTTCTACACCCAAGCGTTCTACTAAAGCGTCCTTCCTGAAATCGAGGTGGCCTCTCAGTCCATCTGGGACATCATCCGAACGCCATCCTGGTTTTCAAAAAGATGCTTTCAGAGCACACGATTTGATAAGAAATTCAAGCGTACCTCACCGGTCAGCTTTTCTATTTCTTTTGCAAACTGGGCTTGGAGGTACGTGGGCAGGAGGGGGACAATCTCTTGCACTTCCCTGGGTGGTGATGCCTGTGCGACTGTTGCCCGACGCTTTCGTACCTTCATTTCATCTCCTGTTTACTGCAGAGAATTCTCCATCTCAAATATCAAATGAGGTCGGGTTGCCCCTCCTTCTCAAATCCGACGTTTTACGTTCTGAGCCTTCACCTCGTGCTGTGCCGTGTTCCCGTACGGACCTTCCAGTTTACATTTGGAGCAGTTGGGATTTAAAGTTATATTTTTCCCTGTAAAATTGAAGCTTGCTTCTTGCTCTTCCGGTATTAGTGGGTTTTCTCTTAAAAGATGTCCTTATTTTCCAAGAAAATAACATTCATGAGGTTTCTGCAGCAACCGCTTGGTAACATCGTAGGATTGGCCTCCAAAATACGGGAAATCAGAATTTTACTTTTCCGTTACTTTGTATTATGCCTTCACTGGCTCTAATAAGACCTTTTTAAGCTCCGAATACATTAGAAACATCTATTCTGGAACAGCATTTCCATAGTTTAATTTTGCCAGACAGATTGAAAATTGCTCTCGTGCAAAATCTTCCACCTTTTGTTTTGTACTTACTTGATTTGATTGTTTGTAAACATCCCTAATACCTTGCACTTGACGAAGCACCGATTCTTTGCAATAGAGAGCAATTTTTACGCTCTTGTTTTCATGCTGAGGTGCCAGGGAGATGTTTTTTTTTCCTGAAACTGGCTCAGAGCTTTTATCAGCTCTTTTTTTTTTAGGCAGACCAGGCCTATTTCTGCTGCTCAGCCCAATTTGCTTCATTACCGCAAGGTGCAGAGCCTGCTGGTCTTGACTTTCCGCGGGCTGCTTAGGACTGGCTTTGCCAGCTCAGGGGGACTTTGCAGAGCCTGGGATGGAAACTGCTGGCTCTCTGGGATGGAAAACTGCCCTCCAGCCCTCGTGTCACGGGGCTGACAGAGTCTCGGGTTCCCTCCCCGCCTCGCTAACCCCGGGATTTACGACTCCGTGCCCGCGGTAAACGGCGACGTGAGGAATGTGCTCGTTCGTTCGGCTTCTCCGTCACACGGGAGTCCCTGAGAAAGTCCCCCGGCCCCGATCGTTGGCTCGTTGGCGTGTCGGAGCGGAGACTTAAGGCTTGGCTGGGGGTGGCAGGGCTGTCCAAAATCCCGTGTAGAAGCCGCCGCAGCAGCACAGCCAGAGTCACTCCGGCGGGATTGCCCTAGGGGTGACGCGTGGGCGCAGAGATAGGAAGAACAAGAGCAGTGTGGTGTTCTGCCTGTGAGTAAAGAACTAAATGGTGCATCCTGCTCAGGGCTGCGGGAACGGTGAGCGATGGTAGAGCTCTGAAAGGCAGCGGGAAAGCGCGAAGGAGCCGTGAATTGACGTGACGCTTTCCCACCAGGTACCTTCCCTTTTTGATGCCTTCCGCAGAAGTTCCTTCAGCGCAGGCAACAGTTTTTAACCTTCTGCCTCTTTGCTTTGTGCGTGAAGAGCACTTTAAAAATAAAGCCTGCTGTCTGGTGTAGCACGGTGAGAGCAGATTGCTTACAAACAGCCTCTTTCAATTCTTCTTTCGCTCCGTTTGTGCTTTGTTGTTTGTCTCTCCTGATAGCCGTGCTTTTAATTTTCTTCCTGCGAGGGCCAGGTCGCAGTTTCAGGGTGCTGGTGGGGTGGCTCGTAGCTGGGTGCTTCCTGATCTCGGGCATCAGGTCTGGCTTCTGCTCTGTCCTCACCTCCCTCTTAAATGCTTTGAAAACACGGGCAGGTGGGTCTGGCTTATTCAAGGAAGGAGGCAGAAGCGCTTTGTTTGCTGGGTGGTTTTCAGAGGGGTCTCTAATTCCTTTCGGCTTGAAATACAACCTCTCGCCTCCTTTCTTTATCTGTCAGCGCTCCGTTCGAAGCCGTGGCGTTTGGAGTCGCGAAGAAAATATATCGTTCGGCTTCGCATCCTTTTGAAAAATGTTGCCGGGGAACACTCGTTATTACCGGGGGAAAGAATCTGATGGCGTGCCAGAAGCAAATCTTGGGTTGTCACTTCAGATGCTGACACTTGGTGTTCCACCAGACGTGATTATTCACCTTTCTAGAAGCTGCCTGTAGATCTTGGTTGTCGTACGGGGGATACGAAATGGTGGGTTTTGCTGCTTCGTCTGCTCGTGCAATACAGCCCAGCGCTCGACTCTCTTTTAAAAAGACCCGAATAAAAAGCAGGCGATCAAACGGGAGGATAAAAAGATAACGGGAGTCACTTAGCAAGAACTGTCTGCTGCGTCTGTCGCTTGAGAGCAGCAGATCTTCCCCGAGCCGCGTCACCTCGCGCTCGCTGCTGGCTCAGTGCACGAGCCCGGGGCGCGGACCCGCTGCACCGAGACGCTTTCTGCCAGCCAGGGCGGTCGGCGGTAGCTTCGGTACCAGCTGCAACATCGAAGAGAGAACGCCTCGAGGTAACCTCGGAATGATGTTGGCCCCGGACCGCACCGTAACGTTTTGTTTATCCCTCGTACTGGAATGAGTCTGTCGAAACAGAAGAGAACTGGTGCTTCATGGGATCCCCTTCTTGTGCTGCACTGAATCCCCTTCTGCGCTCTCTCAACCTTATCGGAGACCTACGAGTCAGGACCCTGCTGAGGTGCCCCTGTCCCCTGTCTTTGTTTTGCAGGAATGAGGATCAGCAGAGATTCAGGAGTAGCTGCCATCTGACGGGTGTAGTCTACAGAACAGTAAAGCTGGAAAAGGATTCCAGCAGAGGTTGCAAAATAGCTTTGCCAAAAAAAAAATATCAAAATCTAATTGCAACATGTCGGCAGGAGCCCGATGCCGGTTGGGATGGGCTCTTTTATTTGTCTAAACTGAAGCGTGTCACGTAGCGTTTTCTGTTGTATCTTAAACCAGAATCCTCTTAGTAGGAAAGGAGTAGAGCGGGGTGAATCTGACTCCCTGGCTAACAGCACCTTCCACCTACCCGGTGTTTCTGCCCGCGGAAATCCGCGTGGAACGTCGCGGAAGGGAGTCAAGGAGGCGCGCGAGGAGAAAGCGTGCCCTGCAGCCAGCGACCGGGGGGAGTCCTCGGAAATCTTCGCCTAATTGTTTTGTTTATGAAGCTCTGTGGAGGATTTCCAGTGGATTTCCTAATGGACTGGTTTGTTGTTGAGACTTAGGGCGATGCTGGTAATTACGTGAGAAACAGGGGGTCAAGACTCATCTTCTTTCCCACAAGCTTTCGACTACCAACCATTAAACACACAAAACTGTGCATTTTAGGGGTTTTTTTCTCCTTCTTCTCCAAGTTTAACTCCTCGTTTACTTGCAGAACACCTGCCACTCATCTTTCAGGCACCTACTTGCAAGTTGTGTGCCCGAGCCCGTGGCTGTTGGGGGGAGACAGCGTTGCCGTGCAGGGTCTGAGCGGGAGGAAAATGAAACTGGAGCCCAAACTGGTTTGCTCTGTCGTACTGGATGAGCGTTAACTAGATCTCGGGTAACACGTCCATAATACGGCAACAAATTGCACAGCTCAGTTTAAGAGTCTTATACTGGGAGGACTTTGGGTTTCTCCCAAGAGCCGAAACTCTATACCTTGTCCTAGAAATTTACGGAGAGAAGCTTAGGAGTGTTGCTGCGTTAGCAAGATGTGCTCCCGGAACACCCAGCGCCGATTTCACAGCTGCCTTTCGCCCGTAACCGTCTTTCTTTGCTTTTAGGCTTCGTTGTTACGAAAAAACAGATGGAAAAGCTTTAAGCAAAGGTTTTGGTCTGGCGTTTAATGGCGACATAATAGCTGAAAGAACTTCAACTTTGAACACGTTGCGTGGGTTGGTTTTTTTCTTTAATATTTAAATTTCCGTTAAGGCAAAGTGGGAAGCTAGCCGGGGGCCCCGGTTTCATCTAGATGTGAGGGGGTTTTCCGTGAAAGCCAGAGGTGCCAATTTAAATCTGTCGTCTTGGCGACTGTTTCTACATGAGGAGAAGGGTTATTTCACGTGGACTTTTTATATGTTACGGAACAGATGGGGTTTAGTTTAGTGTTAATAGCTGGGAAATGAGGGAAATATCCTCGCAAAAAATGATGCTAAAGGTTGAGGTTGAGTGAGACTGCTTTTTTTCCATATATCGTTTGATTTTATTACTTCAGGGAGACAGACTTTTTATTCGACTGTTGTTTTATAGGGACTTATTAGCAAGATTATTTACAAAGAAATACTGCAAATAAGACCACAGTTACACGTTCAGTAGCCACGAATTTCCCACTCTTGAGTCAGAACTGATGAGCCAGGGTTCCTGGTGCGGTCAGATATTTTACCACAGTCTCCAACTTGGAGCAGCGGATAATAAAATAATAAGTAGAGGAAGAGCGTTGGGTTTCGGTGTTCGAGAAGGGCTTCCCTGTGTGTTTCCTCGTAGCGTTTGTGCTGAGGTTGCGAGTTGCCTCTGGGTGTTCTCATTGTGTGTGATTAACAGAGTCATCGGCTTGTGGAAAAGGAGAGATGAGGAAAAAACCTTCAGGAGATGGGACAAATTCCTGCAGGTTTGGTCAGTTTGGAAGCTCCTCTGGTCTTGTTGCTGCTTTGGGTCTCAGCTCTCCTGCAACCGAAGGCGAAGAGCCAACCCTCAAACTGCTTTGATTTCTGTTTTGGTGTTTTCCAGCCGTGTTTTCAGGACTCGCAGCTGGTCCTTGGAGATCCCGGTTATGAATATTCTGTTGTTTGATCTGTCGCTCTGTGCCCGAGCAGTTGGAAGGGAGGGGGTCTGGCTGCCAAGCGGGCAACGACAGAGGAGAGACGGGCAGATATTTCATTAGTTCTCGGAGCTCCTTAAATTTCTCACCAGCTGTTTAGTCGTGGTCTGTGCTTTAGGTCATCCCACGGCTCTTAAATCTTTCGGGGCTCTGGGGGTGGGAGGGAGTTCTGCAAACACCTGAATCTGAGCCTTTGGGGTCACTGACAGAAAACGAGGTTTTGCAACTCTCCTTCGTGGGGGTGTTTAAGTGGAGACATGTTAATTTTCACCTTTTTTTTTATTTATACGTTTTTCTATAAAGCTTACTAGCGGTGGAATGTGGAATTGTTAGAATTCGAGGCGGGGAGAAGCGGAATATGGAAGGATACGTTCTGCAGAAATTGGGACAGAGAGAGACAGAGGTGGGAGGTGCAGGCGAAATATCTCCCAGGAAATACACGTGTTTGTGACCACAGTGAAATGCTTTGCAAGAATTACAGCTGTCTGTGTGGAAGGGGAGGCAGCACACGGAAATGGGTGTTATTGGCAGGGAATGGAGCAGGTAATTAATTGCAAAGGAAATTTCTCGCCCTTTTCTACCCACAACTTTTTCCTCTGATCTGCCCCGTTCTCCTCTGCCACCTCTCACACACACATTCCCTTTTGCAGTCGAGGAAACATCTGCTTTGTTTAGCAGGATCTCTCTGCTGGGTCTGAGGGAAGGGTATGGAAAAAATACGCCGGCCGTTCCGGGAACGCGAGGGTGAGACGACCGCGGAGGAAATAGAACTGTGTGGTCCGGAGGAAACCCCAAAGGAAAGAGGCTTTGTAAATTATTCACACTCGCTAGTGCGAAAGCAATAAAACTAAATTAAAATTGAAATATAAACATCCATCATGGTAGATTTGTATAAAGAAAGGAGCTTGGCTACCGCGAGCTCCTGGCGGTGGGGTTGCGCGAGAGATTGCAGCCCACCGTGTCGTTTCTCTGAAAAGCATCCAGGTAGCTCAGCCTGTGGTTTCTCGATAATCTGCGAGAGCTTTCCACTCCTGTGAGTCTCTTAAGCTGGCCATGTTTGGAGACCTTCCGACCCGTCTGACTCGGGATTTGCTCCGCTCGATTCGAAGGAGCCGACGTCCGCGTGCTGCGGCGCCTTGGGTCCGGGTCGGGATCGGAAAATGGACCGTGGCCCTTTTCGAGCATTTTTCACGCTTTGTCAGGGCGAAGGAGGTCAATCTCCGTAGCTCATTGCTGATGTGTGCCGTGGGATGCTCCTCAGGATTCCTCTTTGTAGCAGTGCACAGGTGCTTTTACAATTTCTTAAGGAAAAGTGATTGCAAACGTGCTCCATACAAATCCCTCAAGGCTCTGTTGCTGAGAAGCTCCTGCCCGGCCAGGAATTTGAAGCGTGGGCACCATCTGTGTTCCTGCCATTCTTTGGCCAAATTATGTTTGCAGCTTTTTCTCTCCTGCGCTGTTTTTCATTAAAGGAATTGGATTTTCCTGAGAGCGCCTGTCCGTAAAGGCTCCTTCCCACTCGGCACGCCCGGGCAGAGCAGCAGAAGGTCGCCAGCGGTGTCGGCACGATGGAAAACAGGAGTTGGGAGGGAGGTGGCGTAGCAGAGAGCTGCGCGGAAAGACGCTCTTCTCTCTCTCGCTGGCTTCATAACTAAGGCCATAAATCTTTTTAATAACGGTGGTGAAAAATGAAAGGAGGAAAAAGGGAGACGCAAGTTTAATTTCATGCAGTTCTGCTGAGAGAAAGGAAAGGATGGTTTTGAAAAGGTGTAGAGGACGGGTGAAAAAAAAAGGAAGTCCTGCAAGGTGGTTGTAATTACCTCCTCAACTTGAAAAGCAATTTAGTGCAACGTTTTGCATCTTGGAGCAGAACTACAAGGGGGTCAACTTGCCACACCCAATAGTTGCAGCCCCCGCGAGGCGAGAGGGTGCTGGCGTGTTGCTGTGTCCTTCCAGCCCGTGGCTGCTGCTGAGGGAAGAGTTTATGCTTGTTCAGTCGGGCCCCATGTCCTGGGTGAGAGTCCCTGTGCTAGACTCGGTCTCTAAATGCCCTCCTTCATCAGAGCAAATGGATATCCAGGTAAAACCGCCCGTCAGTGGGCTCTGCCTACCTCCAGTAGGCTCGTGCAACGGCGAAGGTGTGATATTCCGTCTGGCTTAGGCGTGGGTGCTTGAGCTGCAGAGCGTCCCTTTTTTTGTTTCTCTGAAATCTTGTGAAGTTCGTGTGCACTGTCCTGATGCGTAATTATGAAATTTAACTGCCTTCTTTAGTCTTTTGTTCCCTTAACGTTTTCTCGGTGGTGAATGTGATATATTAATAATCTCTTCTCAGCCTGAGAAAGTCTGCGGGAGGCTGGAGGGAACGTTGGTTTGAGATCGGACTCAGACCTGGGCTACGTCGGCCAAAGTTATTATTGTGTAATTTTACCGGGCATCAGTCACCAGAACGGTTTGGCTGGGTTGGTGGGCTTAGAGCGCGAAGAAAGTTGTTGGGAGCAGTCTTCAACTACCTTCGGAGAGCGTGGCAGCTCGGGTTGTCTCGGGTTTTGCCGAGGGTGAGCAGAGTCCCAGAAAATGTTCCTCTGACCTGACGTGGTGTCGGTGTCTGGGTGTCTCTTGCAGTGTACTTGCCGCAAAGACATGGTGAAGATCTCCATGGACGTCTTCGTGAGGGTTCTGCAACCAGAACGTTACGATTTGTGGAAACAAGGAAAAGACATTGCTGTCCTGGACCACATGAAACCCACGGCTCTGACTAGCCCGGAGCTGGACGCCTGGAATGAGACAAAAGCGGAGTTGAAGGCTAAATTGCTTCGCAGGTAAATTAAAAAAAAAACCCCAGATGCGTCTGAGCACCGTGTTCTATTTTGATTGTGAAGATTTTAAACTCTATAATTTTTAGTCTGGCATAGCTCAAACTCTCTTTTGTATTATTTTACAATTCCTCTTGTGACTTTTCCTGGGTAATGTGCTCCCTCATTGTTCCCTCTAAATGTTCTAGAGGCACGTGTTTTCTGAAAGTAGGACGCTGTGTGCCCCCTCTCATCTCATCTCTTATCCTAGAAGACAAAAAAAAACCAAACCACCCTATAGTAAACATTTATAGCTTCGCTTTTCAGAAAGCAGGACGAAAAAACCCACATCAGTTGCAAAAGGGATTTTATGCATGCCTTTCTGTGCTTCCTTTGATCTCTGTTTTGATTTTCTGCAAGTTTGTGGGGTTTGTGTGTTAGAGCATGCTTGAATTGAAAATTTGGCATGCTAACCTTTTACTGTTGGAATCTTGCTTTATAGGATAGGAGATGAGGAAGAGGACAACAAACACCGGTACGTGACTTCCCTCATCCACTTAAACGACTTCATTCTTTTTCCTGTCAAGTTCCTTAAAATAGTAACTCTGGGAGTGTTTTCCCTTCTCAGTTCGGGTTTTGTTGTTGGTGGCTGCTTCCTCGGAAGAAAAATCTTTGGGCATTGAGGTTTCTCGGACTTTGTCTTGGTTTTGGGTAGTTTTTGGAGATCGCCTCTTGCTTCCTCAGAGATCCTCACGCCTGGTTTTCCGTTCTTGAGTGTGCAGTTCATCTCCTGAGGTGGTAGTGGTATGTAACGATTGACCGGTGGTGGATCAAACTCAACCGCTCGCTAAATCACATAGTTGATAAAACGCTGCTGCTGTCTCCAGAAAGTGGAATCGCAGAGTTTTAGACCTGGGCTGCCAATGGGAGAACTTTCCTTCCTCATCAAGTTCACTTGAAGAACGAGACTCTACCTTAGGAAACTGAGTTATCGTAGGGCGTTAAGGTACTCGGATGTCAAGTGTCTCCCCTTCACGTGCTCCCTTACTCTACTTTTTTACGTCGTTCTCGTTCCTCCTCTGCCCGTTACAGGATCACAGAATTCTGCGATTAACCCCGGTGCTCGCGGCGTGGTGCACGAGCACGCTTCTTCCTGCTCTCGTCTAGTGTTTGCTGAATTTCTGTGGGAATGTTGGCAATCCCTGGCAACTGTACAGCTTCATCCCAATGTAATATTCCGGTTTTAATTGCAGTTCCGCTATTACTTCTTTGAAACGCAGGAAAAAAAGCTTTCAATAGGCCTTGGGTTTCTGGGGCCATCTTGGATAGGGACCTGGAGTGGCAGTTTAGGAGCTGTTGTCCTGATAATTTGGTGGTAGCTGGTTTATTTAGACATTCAAGCGAAGGAAAAGATAGCAAGATAGTGAGGGTTTCTCTCTTTCTCCAGCACTGGTGTTTGTCTTCCAGGAGTTCTCAGTCCTCCAGGGGTGCTTTGGCCTGGCGGTCCCACGTCTTGCCTTTTCTACGTGAAATGACTTTTTTGGGTTTTTTTAAAATGCTGAAATGGGAAGGTGTGTTCTCTGCTAAATCCCCGCTCCAAAATACAATATTTGGCAGGTAACTACCCTCTGCATCGCTGCCCAGCTCCGCAGGTTATCTTCCTAACCTGCACTCAGCTATTCCTTCCATCGCGAGCTTCAGGAAGAGCCGCGTAGCCTCAGAAAATGTGATTTATGCTCCATGGGCAGCGCCTGTCGGACGTCCGGCGGGCCCTCGCAGCTTTTTCTTCTGCATCTGGAAGCTGCGAATCTCTTCGCTGCCTGGGGCTGCGCAGGGTTCCTGAGGTGTTTGCACGGAGTAAGGTGCTGTATGAACACGGAGGATTATTTTTCCCTCCCTGAGCCTATCGCTTAGCAGAGAAGCAAAAGATCCAGGTGCTTTTTCTCCCCTTATCTATTCATTGTTTCCTGGATTATTTCAGTATTATCCTGAAGCGGTTCTGAAGCTGTCCAATACCGCTCAGCAGTAGTTTCTCTCCTGTGCTTATGTCTTGGAAGGACATAATTTTACTTGCAGACTGACTTTCCTCAACAGGATGGGCTTTACTTGAAGAATGAGATTCACCCCTGCCCAAACCTCTTCACGGTTGTAGCTACTTAATTAAAGTCACTTTGTGGTCCGTTCTTCAAAGAGTACAAACGCCGCTTTTTTTGCCAGCAATCTTGGAAAATGTAGCTTTTAAACTCTGCAGAGAGCTGTGTTATTTCTTCTCTAAGGTCATTCGTACTTACGGTACCTCGAAAAACTCAACTTTGTTTACTTTATGGCTTCAGCAAGAGACTGTTTTAGTCCACACCGCAAAAAGCCCATTTCTGGTATTTCGTATTTCTGGAAGCCCAGTTTCTTTAAACGATGCGCTTTCTGCCTCCCTTCATTTTTCCCTCGACTTCAGAGTGAGAAGAGCACTGCAAAAAGATCTTTTTTTATCTCCTGAGAGCAGTAGAGCTTTGTGATTTAATTTTTGCCTGGCATTTCTACACCGCGGGAATAAAGCACACACTTGACTAAAAATACCTTCATTCTACTCTGATGCTTTCTTCAACTCTGGAAAGTTTTCCAGCTGCAATGGAAAAGTCTTGGGGGTTTATCTTCTCCTCCCACCTTGCTTTTTCTCCCCCGGAGAAGGTGGTGTGGACTTGGACTATGGGTGTAGAGACGAGTCGATCCTTCTGGGTTCAGCCGCGCGTTCCTGCTAATGAATGTCTTGCAGGTGTGGAGTCAACATCTATGCTTGGAGGGCGACCATATGGTTGGAGCCCAGCAATTATAAATCACTGTGCATATGGATCAGCTCGCTTTTCTGTTAATCATTCATCTCAGGTTGACTTTTTTCTTTTCTTTTTCTTTTCTTCCTTTCTTTGTCAGGTACCTGATTAGGGCTCTAAACTCCCTTGTACTCTGAATCTAATTAGCAGCTGAGTTGCAGGGCTCTGAGGATGGGAAGCTGAATTTCAGCTTTTCTGGAGTTTGCGGCCGATTTCGGTTGCATTTTACAGTTCATTCTATGATGGTAGATGCAAAGCCATATGGGAGATGGGAGCTTTCAAAGAGAAAAGTGTCTCCCTGCTAAGAATGGTGTAAAAATGGCAGATCTCTGGATCAGCCTCAGCTTGTTAGACTTAAACCAAGCATTCCAGGAGATAGATCCTGTAAAAAAAAATCAAAATTGTGCTGAATCTGGCTGGGATCCTGGAGTTAACTTTCTCCACAGAAGCCCAGGGCTGTGTTTGGGGTCTGTGGCTGCAGCGGTGCCGGTGACGCACGGATGGGGTGGCTGAAGGCTGCTGGCACTGTGTCGAGGCTTCGTTTTTTTCCCCCACTCTTGTCCCCTGCCGGGGAAGAGATTGAGATGGGAACAGCTGACCCGGAGTGGCCAAAGGGATTTTCTGTACCAGAAACCGTTATTCTGAGCAATAAAACCTGGGGGAGAGGCAGCTGGAGGGGTTTGGTTCCCAAGTGGCCGTTGCTGGCTGTGGGAGATGGTGAGTGGATTTCCTTTACTTACTTCTACCTGTTTTTATTCTTTCCTTCACCTGTTAAACTCCCTTTGTCTCGACCTCCAAGCTGACTCTTGAAACACCAGCTTTGCCATTGGCTCGTTAGTACGAGCCTGATCTTATTAATATTTGCTTTTTTTGCACCACTTCATGGAACCTGTGAATTCTACTGCTGAAAAACCACAGGCTGCCCGTCGGTTATGCCCTGAGCGTTCGTCACGGTGTGGGTTAGGCTCTGGCGGTGCCGGGTGACGCTTTGGAGCTGGAAGATGCTGCTCTGCAGCCCCTCAGCGGTTTGCCAAAGGGAAGCACGTACAGAACGAAAAGAAGCGGTGGGATGGAGGCAGAGAACTGAAAGAAAGATATGCAGCGTGTTTTCATCTGGGCTTTGAAAGGGAAGCAAAATAGATTGGGAGCACAATTACAGCGATTTTGAACTGCAGCTCATGAGCTTAGATTAGTAATGGTGGGGAATCACAGAATGACAGAATGTCAGGGATTGGAAGGGACCTCGGAAGATCATCAAGTCCAGTCCCCCTGCCAGAGCAGGAACACCTCGATAATGCTACACAGGAACATGTCCAGGCAGGTCTTGAATGTCTCCAGAGAAGGAGACTCCACAACCTCCCTGGGCAACCTGTGCCAGGGCTCCGTCACCCTCACTGAGAAGAAGTTTCTTCTCGAGTTTAAGCGGAACCTCTTATGTTCCAGTTTCAGCCCATTACCCCTTGTCCTATCATTGGTTGTCACCGAGAGGAGCCTGGCTCCATCCTCGTGACACTCACCCTTGACATATTTGTAAACATTAATGAGGTCACCCCTCAGCCTCCTCTTCTCCAAGCTGAACAGCTCCAGCTCCCTCAGCCTTTCCTCACCAGGGAGATGCTCCACTCCCTCCATCATCCCAGTTGCCCTGTGCTGGACTCTCTCCAGCAGTTCCCTGTCTTTCTTGAGCTGAGGGGCCCAGAACTGGACACAATATTCCAGATGTGGCCTCACCAGGGCAGAGCAGAGGGGCAGGAGAACCTCTCTGGACCTACTAACCACCCCCCTTCTAACACACCCCAGGATGCCCTTGGCCTTCCTGGCCACGAGGGCACAGTGCTGGCTCATGGCCATCCTGCTGTCCACCAGCACCCCCAGGTCCCTTTCCCCTCCACTGCTAAGCTCGTCAAGAACCCCGGACAATTAGAGGCTGCTGTGAATGGATCTTACCTGTTGTGTTGTGCAAGGTTCATCCGTTTCCTTTCAGATATCTGTTCTGCCCTGTAGCTCTTGTTAGCTACCTCGGGTTTTCTCTCCAAAGAAGATCCTTTTGTTTCCTTTGTAAGTTGGTGATAGTTTTCTGTATCGAAGGCTGTTCTTTTATGTCCCAAATCACACTTCTGTACTTGTAGGTCTCACAGGAAAAGAAGTCAACCCAGGAGACATAAAACAGAGGATCAGAAGTCTCTCGGGGACGTCATGGCTATTGAAACTGCCCTGGAAGATGTGAAAGTAAAAGAAGAGCTGAAAAGGGGGCCGGACCTAGAGGAAGAGGAGAGGAGCAAAGCGATTGAGGGAGAAGGTGAGGGCCCTGCTCGCTGGTGGTGAAGAATCGGGGCAGGCTATCTCTCTGAAACACATTTGTAAATAACTTGTCTGCTGTTGTTTATTTCTGTTGAAATATCAGTGGAGTCTTTCCCAATATTAAATCTGCGCTCGCTGAAATACGCCATCATTTACGGCAGCAATTGATTTTTTTTTTTTCCCTCCTCTCTTTAAGGATTCAGTACAAATAGCTTTCTTGGCAGGCCTTGAAAATCCTGCCCAAACTACTACAGGTTTGTAAAAATATATATATTAGGGGAGGAATATTTTTAAATATTTCAGAGAGAAACAGATAAATATATTTTGCATCCTGCTCTGAAAAGGGATGATTTGTGCACCGCCTCGTGCAATTAATCTTTCCCCTTTCCCTCTATTCCTCCCCGTTTCGTAGAGACTCTGAATTCATGGTCTTAAAGGAAATTGGTGGAAGCTCTGGGCAAAGAAATGAGATCTTTTCTCAGTTCCAGAGTCTCTTAGCTAGGCAGTGTATTTCACAGAATCACAGAGGTTAGAGGTCGGAAGGGTATTTTCTCTTTTCCTTATTTCTAAGGACTTTGAAAATGGTTGTTGCGCAGCAGCACATCGACAGTTACTCTATTGCCCCAAGTTTGAAAGCGTGGGCAGTGTGTTGAATGCCGAGTTCTTGCACAAGTTTAACACTTGATGCTTGTAGTAAATGGCCCGAAAATGCTGATATCCCTCTGGAGACGAGCGATAAGGGACAAGGACAGATCTGAGATCCTTAGAACGGCAGAGGGACAATAAAGACTCTGTTCTACCTGAACAGGTTCCACGTCACGCACTCACGCTACACATTAAGAGCTCTTTAGCTCTGAGCACAGGAAGGAAAAACTTATTTTCAGCGCTGCTGCCGTCTCTAGAACTACCCTGTTTATTTGCTTTGGAGTTTCTGAGGGGTCTGGTGCTCAGTGTGGCTGGTAGCAGATGTACCAGTATCTTAATGCAATGCAACAATTAAATACCAAGAAGTTCTCTAGTTTTCTACATCCGTCTGCGTTGCCTCCACAAGTGTCTTAGAGCTTCAGCTTGAAAAAGCAAACAGCATCTTGTTTGGATGGCCCTGCTCCTGGCAATTTAGCCCCTGCCTTCATTTTTCTATTCCTCTCGTTTTAATTTGGCTTCGTTTTCTACTTACACTGCAAAAATACAACCTTGAGAAGGAGGAAGAATGAGATTTCAAAGTAGGTCTTGTGCCTCCTGTTGGTTACGGGGACGGGCTGAGCATTAATAACTTGAGGTTTTCAGGATTTCTGACCCAGATATCTCAAGGTGTTTTCTTTTTGGTTTTTATGACTCAGCTTTATATTCATAATTTATTGTGTTGCTATTCATGTATTTAGAATTCTTAGCAGGTCGCCTTGGGACTTGATATAAAAAGGAGTCTTTAAGCTTTGCTGAGCAGCATTAATACGTCTGAGGAGTTGTCAGGTGTTACCTGCGGAGCCGTCCTGGGCACGGTCCTGTAGACTTGGGCTACAAAGCACAGATCTCACAGGTTCTTTCTTTCTTTTTTGGGGTTTTTCTTTTTACTAACGTGAGAAAAAACAACGTGGTGCATAACGTTTGTGTGTTATTTTCCACCACGTTTCATTTAATGCCATTCCCACGTACCCCCTCGAGTGCTTTGATTGTAAACGAGGTGCACGATTACGTGAGCTAATCCTGATCAAGGTGCCGGGAAACCAGAACTGAAAACTCTGGTGCAGGGAAAACTCTCCTGCTTTCTCCCATGTTTGCTTTCATCTCCGTGCTTGTGCTTCCGATAGATTAATTCACAGTCTCTTTTTGAGCTGTTGACAGTACAGATCATGAAACTGAAGCTGTGATTAAATTACTGGCACTGAATTCCATCTCCAGTTGTCTTTGCCCGGGAGATACTGGTCTAGCAGCTGGATCTCCCCCCCAGCACCCCTTCCCCTCGAAGGTTACGGTGTACCTGAAGCTCCAGGTAGTATTTTGAATTATCTATAGACAAAACAAGTCTTCTCACCATGAAAAACCACCTTGGTGCCACTGTTTTCCAGGTGTACTCGCTCCATCGCGTTTGCCTTTCTTCTTCAGCATAGGGACAGCTCGGAACCGTTCCTCTGCGAACCCACCGTATTGATTTGGGCACAAAGATCCTTTTCCTTTCTAGAAGTATTCCTGAGAACCGGACAGGGACTTTGAATTTTACCTCACTTTTTTCCTGGCTTTGGATTTTATAGATTCGCTTGCAAACTACTTCGTTCCGTCTTAGCGCAAAAACTTTTAAGTGACGTTCTGCGTGCCAGCTGCTGTCAAATTACCCATTTAGAAGTCAATAAAGCTGGTGAATGGCATTTGTTTTGTTGCTGGGTAGAGAATTCTCCGAGTGCATAGAGAGTAAATATGATCTGGTTTTGCGCAACTGGGGAAAAATCCAATTTGCCTTTCATTCAATATGTTTGTTCCTCCAAGGAAATTCAATATTCCTTTCTCTGTGATGGAACAAACCAGTTTATCCGAGGGGCTGCCTACACGGGTACAACAATAGCTGGTTGGGCTGGACTTGTTCCCGTTTTTATAAATTAGTGTAAATGAAGTCATCAGACCAGACATCTGGGAAATACCGAGGTTGAGGTACGCCCTGGAAGATTTCGACAGGGATTTTAGCGCTTTATCTTGTCGTGGCGTTATTTGCCGTCTCTTTTTGAACCCTTCACGCTGGAGGTGCCGTGGTGGTGTGGGATGGTTTGTCTGATTCCCTCTTTGCTGGGTTTGGCCGGTCGGCTTTGGTCGAGGAGTCTGAGCAGGCTGGGAGCGGTGGAACATCTTTATTAGGGCGAATGGTCTTTCTCTGCCTTTCTTTGTCATCGGTCCCCCTCCCCATCCTCTTGGTGGGAAAATGACCTTTTGCAACAGAGCCACCTCGTCACAGCGTCTGCAGGTGAAAACCAATCTCTTATGAGACAAATCGAGGGCTGGCATCTGTCTGTGGAGCACCTATTATTTACTTTTCCTTTGAGTGAGCTGATAACTTCATTCGTGAAGCGAAGGAAGACCTAGACAGAGGGGAATACACATCATTTTGGGTAGAATAAGGCAAGTTGTGGAGGCATCTCCCGTCCGAACCTAGAGACGCTTCGCTTGGTGGCCACTGGGAATTGTAGTTACTGCTGTAAAATCAGAGGGTGTGGATCCTCTGCCAGAATTATAGTGGGAAGAGCGTCGGAAGAGACTTCTGCGGGTGGTTATTACTGCCTCTGGTACAAATAGTGAGACGTCTGCCTGTTCAGGAAGCGTGTTTGTTGTCCCAGCCGTGAGAGACCCGCAGTGCTCTGCAGGTCACACAAGTGACAACGAGCTTGTCAAACGGGGACAAATGGGGCGAGTGTTAGGGAAGGGTGGCTCGGTACCCAGGGTCTGTAATGGGCTTAATGGGATGCTCTACGTGATTTATGCTTTAAAGGCACCTTTTTGAAAAGACCTTACGGTAAAAACCTTCTGGTAATAACAATTCAGGTATTTTTACCCAATTCTTCGTTTCCTGGGGCTGTCGGGTGCGTTGATGCCCAGTAACGCTCCGGTAAGAGCTGTGCTTGCAAATAGAGGTGGCTCTAAATGGGGGTGGTCCAGAGGTCGGGGCAAATTACAGTCGTATCCAGCCTGTTTTGATTGTGCCCCCTTATCAGAAAAAAAACTTTTGAGCACACCTTCTGATATATGCATATTGTAAAATCTATATGTGTATGAGTGCGCTGAAATATCCGTTATAAAAATGCCCAAAAATAGAAATTGGGAGAAAGATGAAATAAACGCTGTCTTAAACGTATATTTGCTTTTATTAATGGCACAAAAGTATTTTCTTCCTGCACCTCAGTGGGTGGTTCTGTGCACCCCACTTTGCAGACTGTTGATACAGAACATGTGAAACACAGAGTCAAGGCTAATGTAACAGATAACAGCTTTTCTGGCACGCTGTCCAGTTTCTTAGGTGTTTAGACATTTTCCCTCCAAGGAACGTTCACTCTGGCAGCCTTTTTGCTCCAGTCAAGAATTAAATAGTCCATAGAAACGACACAAGGCTTTGCTTTCAAAGTGGGCTTCTCTAAAGTCGGTGTGGAAGCGCAGCTGCGTGTGCCTGCAGCTTTCAGCCTGCCTGTGTGACAGGCAGAGTGACGCCCCAAAGCGTTAGCCCAGCAGTGGAGCTTTTTGACGAGAGGAGAAAAAATACGAAATGCCCAGAATGTTTGGCCCGTGAAGCTAAATGTTGCCTGTTTTCTTGAAGCAGGTGACTGCAAAGGGAAAGCCCGACCGCCGAAAGTGAAAGGCGAGAGGAAGAAGAAGCACCTTTTCCACCAGCACCACCTGCCCGCCCCTCCGCCGGCTCTGCCGCCGCAGCCGCCGCTGCCGCCTCCCCCCGCGCCCCCGCAGCAGCTGCCGGAGGACGAGGCGCCGCCGGTACCCCCGGCACCGCCCGCGGCCGAGAAGAGCCTGCCCCCGGCTCCCCTGAACGTGATCCAGCCCTCGGAGGCACCGGTCGAGGAGGATGACTTCAAACCTCGGCCCATCATCCCCATGCTCTACGTGATCCCACGGACCAAGAAGGTGGTGTTCGACAAGGAGCGCATGTCCTGCCAGCAGGCCTTTGAGCAGTTTGCCACCCAAAAGAGCCCGAGCTGGCAAGAGCAGGCGGTCCCCGTGGAAATCCCCGTGAAGGAGGAGGAGAATGCGGAAGCAGAAAATACAGAGGTGGCTGCAGAGGTCAGTGGTTTGCCTGTATGGCCCGTATATAATTTTCGTGCTAGAGGTCTTAGCTGTTGGTGTGAATGACCAGGCTTTTCGTAAGTAATGGAACTGGCAGGCTTGAAGCTGCTCTGATTTTAAGAAACCTCTGTGGTTTACCTTTACCCTGCGTCTTAAGAGACCGTTGGCTTCATCTACTGCAGTAATTGGCTTGGGAAGCTCTATTGATTGCAGCGAAAAGGCAGCGCTCGGTTTGCTGCGTAAATTCGAGAACACTTTATAAGAAGGATCCTGCCTCTGTTGTCCTGTGCTCTCCTTTGCTTGCCGAGGTATTTTTGAGTTCCCATCTAGCTTGTTCTGGTTCGTTACAGACTGCTTCTGCTTTTTCCAAAATGAAGATGGAGATAAAGAAGAGTCGTCGGCATCCGCTGGGCAAGCCACCAACCCGCTCGCCGTTGTCGGTGGTTAAGCAGGAGACCTCGAGTGACGAGGGTGAGTGCGCCAGCGTCGGGCATTCTCGTACGTCTTGTCTGATCTCACAAACCACTGAAGCCATTAACGTAACTGGATGGCCTCAAACTTTTTGAGTTACGCTTAACCGATAGCAAATGCAGCATGTTCCCGTTTTTGATAACCCAGCTGGGAACAAAATTCATCCGTGGGAGGTGTCCCTACTCACCTCCCACCCTTTTTTTTTTTTTTTTTTTCTCCCGAGAGAAATATTTTGCTGGCTGCAGAGTGAGGCAGCGTTTTGGGCAAAGGGAAAAAGGAGTTCATGGAAAATAACATCTTTAAAGTAAAAGCTCCCTCTTTGCTGCCGCGTTACGAGGAGATCCGTTCACTTCGGAGAGAGGAGGAGGTTGGGTCTGCTGCTAGGAGTATGGGGAAAGTGAATTCTAACTTTTTGGTTGGCTTTTTAATTCATGCGAAAGTTGGGGTCCAGCTTCTCTTGGCAGATCCAGAAATGAGAACTAGAAAGCCTCTCAGTGCACTGATTTTTTTTTCTTTTCCCACGTTCCCGTCGCTGCCCCAACAGTCTAGACCAAGCGAAGAAGACTCTTGCCTCTCCCTTCTGTTGTTCGCTGTGATTTGCCACTTCTGGGTCTTGCCCACGCAATGGAGTACTCGAATACAGAAAAGCCCACAGCGAGAGGCTTTTGCCTGCTGGGGCACGTACCTGAAGGTGTAGTTGGCAGCCCCTGCTTTCGAGCTACTCGTGACTTTACATTCAAAAGGACAACATCTTTCCCGTTCGCTTCCCTTCACAGAATATATCGACTGATTTTAGAGAAGCTTCGCGTGGGAAGGAGATGTTCCGTGCGCACTCGGCTCCGTTTCTTTACCGAGGGTGATGCCTTTGGTGTCTTGTCTGTGTGTAACGTGGAGCGAAGCGTTGGAAGGAGACTCGTTACCTTGTTTTGGTGTGAGACCCCGCAACACGCTTTGTGCCGCAGGATCCGCGTTAGCCGGGTTCTTCTCGCTGTTCTGGCTTGTTGGGTGGGGCACGGGGACTTTGCCGGCTGACTCAGGAGGAGCTTTCTGTGAAAGCTGCCGTTTCTTGGGGACTGATTGACAGCCCCGTTGGGCAAAACCCGATCAAACAGATTCTTCTTTTTCCCTGCTGGGGAATAGCAGCAGCTCCCTGCACTCCTCACTTTTTCAGGGCGAATGTGTCAGGAGGATCTGGAGGCTGCAGTGAGGAAGAGCGAGCGTGTTAAATTAAGGGGATGCATATGCTACACTAGGATGGAGTCGAGACAAATCGTTAGTCTTTTTTACTCACAACTTGCTTGAAATGTAGGAGCCCTCCTGAGCGCTGTGTGTCATCTAGAATCCGTCCCGGGGTGAGCGAGGGCGATGATAACGCACGGCAGTCCTTTCCTTTTTCCTCTGCCCGTCACTCTGGGTTACGATGCTGGTTTCATGGATTTCTCTGGTATCGTAAATCCTTGCCTGTCTCCTGAGGTGCCTTGACTAACGTTTGGAGAAACGTGTCATTTGGGTTTTTTTGGCTTGTGTCTTAAGATGTCGAATGGTGTGTTTTGAACCTGGCTTCTTTAAGAGGGTGGTGGAGGTCTCCGCAGCCGGAGAGTGGAGCGGGTTACGAGGCAGCAGGACTCTATTCTCTTTCTTCTTCCTCGTGACAGTTCCATGGGGCCATCAGTGTCCCAATCTTGTCTATCCTCCGCCTAAAGTGGAGATTGTATCCATTTACAGAAGTGTTTGAGGAGCTGTGGATGAGCTGAATCTTCCTATTTATTGAACTTCTTGTGTTGTTGAAACTGTTTAACCCTACCCTGCTGCATTTTACCTCTGGTCTCTCTAAACCATTTTCCCTCCACTCACTTCTGATTTTTTTTTTTTTTCCCCTTCTAGAAACATTTCCCTTTTCTGGAGAGGAAGATATGAGTGACCCAGAGGCTTTGAAATCCTTGCTTTCCCTCCAGTGGAAGAATAAAGTGCATAATTTCCCAGCGGAAAGAAAATTCAACGCAGCTGCTGCCCTGAGTGAGCCCTACTGTGCTGTCTGTACCCTCTTCTACCCGTACAACCAGGTAATTCCTGACCCTGCTGGGACGGACGTGTCGGTGGCGGGGCCAGCCTGGTGGCGACCACGTTTCGATGCATAAAAAAGAGAATCTGTACAAATTTGCACGTGAAGGAAGCGCGTTTGGATTTAGGAGAGGTGGTGGATGGAGCTTATTTTTTTAATTTTTTAAATTTTTTTCCCTGGCTTTTCTCAGCTTTCATGTATATATCGATGGGCCCAGGCCAACTGCAGGCATTTCAACAGAGCCAAGTGTAGGGTCCTGCATTTTGGTCGTGGCAACCCCACGCAACGCTGCAGGCTTGGGGAAGGGTGGCTGGAAGGCTTCTGGTGGAAAAGGACCTGGGCATTCTGATCGACAGCAGCTGAGTATGAGCCAGCGTGTGCCCAGTTGGCCAAGAAAGCCAACGGCATCCTGGCTTGTGTTAGAAATTGTGTGACCAGCAGGAGTAGGGAGGGGATTGTCCCCCTGTACTCAGCACCTTGAGTTTTGTGTCGAGTTTTGGGCACCTCAATATAGGAGAGATATCGAGGTGTTGGAGCGAGTGCAGAAGAGGGTGACAGAACTGGTGAAGGGCCTGGAGAATAGACCTTACGAGGAGCGATTGAGGGAGCTGGGACTGTTCAGTTTGAGGAAGAGGAGGCTGAGGGGGGACCTCATCATGCTCTACAATGACTTGAAAGGACATTGCAGAGAGGTTGGTGCTGGTCTCTTCTCACAGATCATTAGGGACAGAACCAGGGGCAATGGGTTCAAGTTGCAACAGGGCAGGTTTAGGCTGGACACTAGGAAGAAATTCTTCACGGAAAGAGTGGTCAGACCCTGGCACAGACTGCCTGGGGAGGGGGTTGAGTCGCCATCCCTGGGTGTGTTTAAGTGTCGCTGAGATGTGGTGTTGGGTGAGATGGTTTAGGGGTGAACTTGGAGTGTAGGGTTAATGGTTGTAGTGTAGGGTCAATGGTTGTAGTGTAGGGTTACTGGCTGTAGTGTAGGGTTACTGGTTGGACTTGATGATCCCAAGGGTCTTTTCCAACCTGAACTGTTCTATGATTCTATGATATATTTATTTAAATTCATGCTTTAAAGAGCTTTGCAGCGCAAACGCTGTCTCACGCGGAGAAGCGATGCCGCGCCAGGCGCGCGATCCCTCTCGTTTAGATACGGGCCTGGATTCCTGAGTCTGTGCAAACGAGCAGCCAAATAAAAATTGACTGAGTAAGCACATCCATCATTTTTTGGAAACGACCAATAGGCTTTGGGATATGTTATGAGCAGAAAGGCAAAATTTATCTGATGAATTAGTTATTTGCCCGGTTGTGTATTGATTTGTTCCCGCACGCTTTTAGAGCCAAACCTGGCTTTGTGTGTCCACCAGGAATACGTGCCTTAGATGCGTATGTACGTGTTGGAAGCTCTTTCTGAGAAAAGCACAACCCACCTCCCGCTTCAATAAAATCTCTTGATTTATTATACAGGCTGAAAATAAAATGTCTGTTCTGATTGCTGGATGCTGTTGTATAATGGTCGTAAGGAAAACCGGGTGCAGCTGGGCCGTTTTAATCCGTTGGTTTTAGCTCTGGTCTCCTACCAGAAGCCTTGAAATGTCCTTCAGGAGAAATTCTTGCCGAAAGAGGAGGAAAGGATGCCAAAAGAATGGAAGAAGGGCAGGGAAGGTCTTGCTTTTCTTAATTTTTTTTTTTTTTTTGCCTTGGTGCTTTCAACTGCAATTTAGGAATTTAGATTTTTGCAGAATAGAGAGGAGCAAAAGGCAGGGCTGGGCACGAAGAGACAGGAGTTGAAGTTCATTGTTTGTGCTGCGTGACGTGAGGTGTTGGGTGACTTTTTTTTTTTTTTTTTTTTTTGCAAGCGGAACGCTCTGACTTTGAAGGTGAAACTGTGACCAGGGAAGAGGTGATGCCATGTGATGATATTTTCTCTTTAAGTCCTTACAGATGGATAAAGAAGTTGTCCCAGTGTCCGTGGGGGAGCCCACCCCTTTCGTCCACCTTTCCAAGTGCGGACAAAAGACCAAGCCTCTGATCCCGGAGATGTGCTTTACCTCAAGTGGCGAAAACACAGAGCCCCTTCCCTCAAATTCCTGCATTGGAGAGGATGGAACCAGCCCCTTGATATCCTGTGCCAAATGCTGCCTGCAAGTTCATGCTAGTGAGTGCTTCCTTCTTCACATTTTGGCTTTTCAGAAACTCACAAGTTTCTTTCCATGTTTGAAATCGAATCTATATTTGATTTCCTTCTGCGCGTGCTTGTGATACCCGTCACTCCCCCTTTTTCCTTCTCTGGTACTAGCGTGCGTGTACACGAGTCCACCCTGGCCGTCACCGATTTAAAATCACCCACAAATACCCTTTTTAGCTGTTTCTTTTGTTGGCTTGTTCTTCTCTGTCTCGCAGAAAAGATTCTTTCTTATTACCTTTAATTTTTTTTGTAACAAAGCAGAAATCACCAAGCTGCTCACGCTTTTTTTCTCGTTTAGATGTTGGTCTGCTGGCTCAGGCTGTGCCGTACTCGCGCGCATCAGAGATTACGGACCGGTTTGAGATATATTTTCGTAGTGTCCGTGTTTCTGTTTGTAGGGATGGCACTTGATTACAAGAGGAACATATGTCTGTTTGTTTCCCCGACAGTTACGCTGAAAGAAGATCTGATTAATCCCGGTGGAGCTGTACCTTCGCCGTGGATTGCACGGCATCTAGTTAGCGTCGGCGCGCTCCCGCTAGGAGATGCGACGAGTTAGAGTTGAGCTGTTTGATCTTGACAGATGGGAAATCTTATTTGACTTGCAAGCTGGAATTACTTGCGTTGCTCCAATCCGAGCGCCCGCAGGTCGCCGGGCGGCTCGGCGCGACGGTCTCTCGCGGGGAGCTAGGACGCAGCTTTCCTTTCCGGGCTGCGTCCGCGATTCTGGTCACTTCGGGCTGATGGGAGCGCGATGCAGAGCGAGCACAGGCTAAAGGCTGCTCTTTTACCTCTTCTGCAGAGATGCTGCATCTTCTACCCCCAGTCTGTCTTCACTGGTTGATCAAAGTGGCCTCAGGGGCCAAATTCTGTTTGGGGACGGAGGGATCATCATAGAATGGCCTGGGCTGGAAGGGACCTTTAGAGATCATTTTAATCCAACCTCCCTGTTGTGGGCAGGGACACCACCTCTCGACTAGGTCACAGCAACTGTTTTTGACCATCCTGATTACTGTGGTTTCGAGCACGGTGTTATCTATAGTAATTAGATGCGGGATGTGGTGCTTTGTAGAAGCCACAAACGATTATGAAATACAGAAAAGGAACAAGCTGAAGTACTCAGTAGAAACTGGAAAATTTTTTAAGAAAACCTGAGGGATGGATGAAATAATTTAACATTACGAGTTGCAAAAGAATTTGCAAAAGGAAAAAGAAAAGGGGGGGGGGACCTGAAATAAAGAATGAAAGACTAGCAGAGTGCAGGAATGCGGCCAAGAGAACACAATTATTTGAGCCCAATAGTTGCTTTGATGTGGGCGAGATGATGTGAATCTGCAGCCCCAGATGGATTTGAGAGAAATTTCCCTTTCTCTTTTGGCTGTGCTCTACCCGTGAGGATAGGACAGAAGTTAAATCTGGGCTGGTGTGGTCTCCAGGGGCGTTTCCTTGTTGTTTGTACTTCCAGACTGTGATGTCCCTCTGGCTCCCTGCAGAGAATCCGTTTGCTTTTATCGCGGGATCGCAGCGCTGAGGTGTGGTCGGGTTAATCTGGCAGCCGCCTCCTTACTCGGTGCCCTGTGCTGGGCTGTCACGGCAGCGAGGACTTGAAGATAAGGAACCTTTTGCCAAGGTTTCTGGGCTTCTAAGGCGCTGACAAAATCCCTAAAAAGAGCCTTGTTCCGAAATTTCAGCCCATTCCCCCCCCCGGTTTGGGGCTCCAGCAGGGTTCCAGGAAGGGGTTCTCAGTTTCCAGCTCAGTTTTTCGGACTCAGCATCGCTGCCCCTTGGCTGGGGCTGGGTTGTGTCTGCTTTCTTGCTTTGCTGTATGATGAAAAGAGACTTCAGATGTGGGAAGCAACTGGGGATCTATATTATTGACTTTTTTTTCGACGTAATGTTTATCTGGTTAAGTGGGTGATTTTTATAAATCAGGTTATTGTGACAGTCTCCGTGCTTTCTGAATAACTTCTTTTAAGTTTAATTCAGTAATTGGAGGCTCTTCAGCTGAAATTTTAGGTGGTTTTGTTAGGATAGGTGAAGGCCATAGGCTGAACTCGGTATTAGCTGGAATTGTGGCCAGCCATTGTGATATATTTAATTTTCTGCCCCAGGCTTTCTCTGCGAGCTTGCGGCAATCACGTCAATGCGATTTTTCAGAAGTATTTGTGTGTCTTGTCCCTATTGTCTTCAGTGGCAAACCTCAGAGCCTTTTACAGAATTTTAAAGGCTTTTTTTCGGTCTTATTTCCCTGTCTTTATAATGAATATAATACCACTTTGCTATTTTGGGGCCGCGGAGAGGAACGTAGGAGGATTTGGTGCTTGCATCTTACAGTCATCGACGCTCTGTAAAGTCAGATGCTTCTAACGCTTCACATAACCAGAAATTAGTGTTAGTTTAAATACTGTTAGGTACGTGAAATGCGCGTTATTTCATTTCCTTGCAGCATTCATGGGTTTGTCCTTCCTCATAACGCTGCTTAGCAGAGGTGGCTGCTTCAGCGGTCCTGGCGTTGGGGACGTGTGATGCGTTCCAGCGTCACCGTCGAGCTTCGCCTTTCCGTAGGACTTCTGTCCGAGCCCAAACCGTTGAATGCTGAAATGCTGCGCCTGATTTCCAAGACGCTTCTCAACTGAAAAGGCAGCGAGTCGATGCTGCCGATAAGTCGGCAAAACTCTGCAGGCTCTAACACCTTGGTTTCTTTCAGGCTGTTACGGAATTCGTCCCGACCTGGTGAATGAGAGCTGGTCTTGCTCGCGGTGCTCGGCCAACGCGTGGGCGGCGGTAAGCGGCTGCTCCTCCGGTCCTGGGGGCGGGGAAGGGGGTTACAGTTTGGTTTTGTCTCCCCAATGGGGCTTAGGCAGTTTTTTGGGAAAGACTGGCAGTCTGGCAGGTCCGGTTCTGAAGGAGTTTTGTTCCTACAGGAATGTTGTCTGTGTAATCTCAGGGGAGGAGCTCTTCAGATGACGACCGATGGGCGGTGAGTGATGGCTTTTTCATATTTTTTTTTTCTTTCTGTCCTGCCTCTGATCTTCCACTGTTGTGAATTTGGTCTCGATGCCCAGTGTGGCAGCTAATTTTGGCATTATGGAGGTAACTGCTACTCACTGACTTGCCAGGATGAGTGTGAGTAACTGTGCTCTTACTCTGCACCAGGCTTCTCGATAGCGGAGGTAACGTGGCTCTGAACACTTGTGGAATTTGGTTCTTCCTCAGAGAAAAGTCTTCCCAGAGAACGTTTAGTTGATCCCTGTTGTTCCAGAGACATTTACCTTGCGCGCCCGTGATTAACAGTCGGTTGGTGATGTTGCCAAGGCCGCCAGCCGCCATAAATATGCCTCGGTACTGAGGGAGCCAGAGAAATGTTAACTGCCCTCTTGAGTGTGTAATTCAAATGCCGGTAGGCTCTGATTTGTCTCTTTGCTTTTTTTCCCAGGTGGATCCACATCATCTGTGCCATCGCTGTCCCCGAGGCTCGTTTTCTCAATGTAATAGAGCGTCATCCTGTGGATATCAGTGCTATTCCAGAGCAGAGATGGAAACTGGTAGGGATCTTTATTTGTTAACAAGAACCCCAAAAAAAAGGAAAAAAAAAAAAAGACTTTAACTAGACAGAAAAAAAGTTGTGTGGGATCGTAACGTAGCTGAGATGGGAGGTGACGTTCTCACTCTTACTTCCAGCAAACACACCAGGAAGCTGTGGCATTCAGATGTCTTCTGAGGTGCCGCCTCAGTGCTTTGACACACAAATAATTGTGGTTCCTGGGTCTGCCTTTGCTCGCCAGGAGTGGGCTCTTGCCCTGGGCAGAACCCGGGACGCTTCCCCACCTCACAGTCAGGGCTGAACTACCCGAAATCTTCGTTCGCTGCCAGTGCTGCGTGGCAGGAGCGTGAAGGGACATGGTGACTGCAAAGGAGCTGACTCAGGCATCTCTAATTTGATTCTTCTTTCTTTACAATCTCTTCCATCAAGAAACCTCTCGTAGAAATTAATAAACATTTCTTTGTGACTGTGACTGCAAGGCGAGACTGCGAGGAATTTAATGAAAGTCCAGCTACAAGTTGTTTAGTTGCGCAGCCCCCTCCGAGGGATTAGTAACGGCTGATTCATTAGCCCAGAGCAATTAATCTTAATGTTAGTTAATGCCCCGTCGCTACAGTGTGTTTTTTGCAAAATAAATGATGCTTTTGCTGTTTTTTCCGCACGGAAATCAGCTGGGTGACAGCTGGGGGGGCAGGCGATGTCGCAGCGTCGCGTTGGTTAGCGCCGAGGTGTTTGTGGGGCTCGGTGGCATGGACGAGGAGGGGTAGGACGAGGCTCTGTCTGCTCCCAGAGTTATTCGTCTCCCTCGTGCAAGTGGGTTCGGTACACAAATCGGGATGTAAAAAGCGTTCATTATTCAGGTGGAGCGATGGAGCGGTGTGATGTGATAAATCTTGCAGCCGCGGTTCTTTATGGATCATCTGACATTTCCAGCATGCATCCTCTTCATTACCGGCGCTTGTAACGACGAACTAAAAATCCTTTTACACAAGGCTCGCTTGTATTGCTTAATGGAGCCTCGCAAGGAAACGCGACTTAATTCTTTAACTCTTCGGTGGCTGCCGTGCCATCCTAGAGAGCCAGGGCAGCATTCGTGTACGTAGAACCGTTGGTTCATTCCGCTCCGAAGCGTTGGCAGAGCCCCCCAAAGCCTCTGCACAGACCCACCAACACATCTGGCTGTTTCCTTCCTCAGTTTGGAGAAGAGAAAACTCCGGGGGGACCTTATCACTGCCCTCAGTGCCTGAAGGGAACCTACAGGAAGGCTGGGGAGGGACTTTTTACAAGAGTGTCCAGCGGTAGGACAAAGGGAAATGGGTTTAAACAAAAAGTGAGTAGGTCTAGATTAGATCTTATGAAGAAATTCTTCAGTCCGAGGGGGGCAAGGCTCCAGAATAGATTGCCCGGAGAGGCTGTGGCTGCCCCCTCCCTGGAGATGCTCAAGGCCAGGTTGGATGAGCCTTGAGCAACCTGAGCTGGTTCAGGGAGGTTGGCTTAGATGATCTCTGAGGTTCCCTTCCACCCTGAGCCATTCTAGGATTCAATTAAAGCTTTCTTGGTTTCTTCAATGTTGCGTTCCATGCGTACCTCGTGTTTTCTTTGTCTCAGGAAAGGTGGAGAATGTTGATCCAAAGCACCTCGGCTTCATCGTAGCCAGAATGACTTTCCTAGGGCTGTGAAACTGTTGAATTTCTGCCGGGATCTGTCCTGACCCTGCAGACAGGGCGTGTTGGCTCGTCCAGCGAGCTTTGGGTGCAGATTGAGGTTATTTTATTTTTTAAAGCACTTTTATATTAAGTTACCATGAGCTGGCCGAAGTAGCAAGAAGTCTCAATGATCCGTTTAAAGGTGTCGCCTGTTCTTTGAGTGCGCACGAGGCCTCCCCTTGGGAGCACAGACTTTTCTAGCCCGTTTGTGGGCTTTGCATCACTCGAAAGAGTGCGGTTTGCCTGCTTCCTGATTAATGGCATATTCTGGGCCCGCGCGCGTAAATTATTTATGACGTGGAAATTTGGAATAATTAGCTGTCATTCCTCCGTGGAGTAAATGAATTGCAGCGTTCACCATGCAGGAGACAGCCCATTTCTTACTCTCAGCTATGACCCGGCTCTCCGGTGTGCATTTATTCTGAAGATTTTTCTCTGCCTTAAACCTTTTCTTTTCCTGCTTCCTTGCTTTCTGCAGAAAATGTCTTTACGTCGACGTAAAGCTTTAGCGCGACGCTGCTGCTTCTGTCCATCCCGCCCCCCCACATCTGCGTTTTCGCCCCTCCCACCATCTCTTCCATTTCAGTCTCGCCTCTTTCTTGATCCTTTGATCACATTTTGCTCTGAATATTCCGTTTTTTTGCACGTCACGAGGAGTTTGTCGTGCTACCGGCGTGTCGTCAGCAGGTGCACGCAAACCCTTCAGCCTTGGAAGAATCCCGTTGGCGTCGATAAAGGCAGATTCCTGGTAGGGGAGGGTTAACGCTCCCCGGAGGAGCGGTGTTGAGCTCCCCGTATATCAGCCCTTGTCCCTGCTGGCGGGAGAATTAGGTATTGGCAGTTTAATAATGAGATCTCGTCGCTATTGACTTGCTTTCAGCGCCGGGTTCCTGCTGCGCGCTTTGCCGCGGCGCTTATCTGCCCTTCGAACACGGTTTACAGAGCGATAAAGGCAGGGCTTATTAAATACTAAAAAAAAAACCCGCATTCTGGCAACGCTAAGGCTCTGGCTTTGAATTTCCTGGCTTTTGTCCGCTTCAGTAAAAAGGCCAAATGAATCTTTGGTGTGAATGCCCTGACTTGGGTTAATTCGCGGGAGGCGAATCCGAGTTCTTTGGGGCGCGCGTGGGATGTTGCGCAGAAATAGGGAGGGAAGGGTCGTCGATTCTTTTGCGTGTTTGGCTTTCGAGGAGGAGAGGAGGAGCCGTGGTCTTTTATTTGTCTTGGCCAGCGAGGCCCTGGCTCGTAGCTACGACACCACAAATAAAACGTAGCTTTGAAATTTGGCGATTCTTATTTTGCATTTACGGGGTAGTTTGCGGTATGATTCATCTGTTCCGAGGGCACGCTTTTAAGAGAGCTCAGATCTAGAAGGTTTTGTACTTCTGGGCGTTGCGTTGCCTTGTTGCGTGGTCTCGGGCAGCCTTACGGTAACGTTGCTGATCCCTTGGGCTCCAGTGACTCGCACGGATCTTAAAATTTGGGTCGCGTGCTCCGTAACGTCGCGTACTTTGAGCGAGGTAAACGAGAGGCCGTGGGGAGCGCGGGGCGGGGGAAAGAGAGGCTCTGTGCAGTATCAGATGCTGCGGAGAGAAAAAGAACCTGGCGTGGGTGTGTAGGCGAGGGGGTGGATCGGGAGGGAGGCAGGAGGTCAGACCTGGGGGCAGCAGCCAGCCCGGTGGGCTTCCAGGTAGGAAATGGGTGCAGAAAATTACCCCTTTCCTCTGTCCCTCCTTATCCTGGAAATTAGTTCTTTGTAATAAATAAATTACACAGCTGTATAGTCAGATTCATGGGCACGTAACATCTCTCAGGATTTTATTTATGAGCCGTTCGTTCTCCAAGTAAAACGCGTGTTCGTCTCACGCGCGTGATATTAATTTTCCCCTGATTTGCTTTGTCCGAGCCCCAGATAAGGTAAAGGAGCTGCCATCGATCAGTGACAGGTTCTCTAGACTTAAAACCTTAAAAAGCAAAGAATGACGTTTCCAAATAGTTCCCCGGAAACATCACACAAGTGTCCGACTTGCTGCCAAGTCTACGGTGCCGTAAGATTTGTAGCTTTGAAAAAAAAAGTGAATTTCTTTTTAAAGGAGTCACGCGTCTTAAGTTGATTACCTGTCCCCCCAGGTGCTGTCTGGTTAGATTAGCCTAAATCTGCATCTGCTTTGCAGAAAACGACTTTAAAAAGTGTCTCACACCTTTCTTTTCCCCCTAATTCTGGTGTTCGGTGGAATGTTTTCAATTTCTTCTGTTCACAAAACAATGACTGAGTTAACTACGGTAGCTCATCTGACACGGGTACCAGTAAAACATTTACGGTCGATACGTTTATGTGTGTATGATAAACATGCGATATTTTTGTTCCATTATATAAAATTAGAGTCTGTTAGCTCTATCAGGTATAATGTTGCATTAAATATAATAGGACAAATCATCACACAGTCGCTCCGTTCTTTCCAAAACCGAAACCGCTGTTTTCCAGCAGGGTGTCTGTAAAGATCTGCCTTCCTTTCCAGAAATGCGTCTACTGTCGGAAGCGGATGAAGAAGGTGTCGGGCGCCTGCATCCAGTGCTCCTACGAGCACTGCTCCACCTCCTTCCACGTGACGTGCGCGCACGCCGCCGGCGTCCCCATGGAGCCCGACGACTGGCCCTACGTTGTGTCCATCACCTGCTTCAAACACAAAGCAGCCAACCAGAATGTGCGTGTTCTTGGTTGGGTTTGGTTGGGTTTTTTTTGTAGAGCGGTTTCTCCGCGCGCTGTGTTTTTGACACAGTAGAACAGTTCAGGCTGGAAAAGACCCTTGGGATCATCAAGTCCAACCATTAACCCTACACTACAACCATTAACCCTACACTCCAAGTTCACCCCTAAACCATCTCACCCAACACCACATCTCAGCGACACTTAAACACATTCAGGGATGGCGACTCAACCCCCTCCCCAGGCAGTCTGTGCCAGGGTCTGACCACTCTTTCCGTGAAGAATTTCTTCCTAATGTCCGGTCTAAACTTGCCCTGTTGCAACTTGAACCCATTCCCCCTGGTTCTGTCCCTAACGACCTGTGAGAAGAGACCAGCACCAACCTCTCTACAATGTCCTTTCAAGTAACCGTAGAGCATGATGAGGTCCCCCCTCAGCCTCCTCTTCCTCAAACTGGACAGTCCCAGCTCCCTCAGGGGCTCCTCGTAAGGTCTATTCTCCAGGCCCTTCACCAGCTTTGTCACCCTCTTCTGCACTCGCTCCAACACCTCGAGATCCCTCTTATACTGAGGTGCCCAAAACTGGACACAAGACTCGAGGTGTGGCCTCACCAGTGCTGAGTACAGGGGGACTGTGACTGCAGATCACGAAATATTCCCTTCTCTCTCCACCACAGATCCAATTTCGAAGGGAGGTGACGCTCGGACAGACTGTGATCACAAAGAACCGGAACGGGCTCTACTACAGATGTAGAGTGATTGGCATGACGACACAGACTTTCTACGAAGTGAACTTTGATGATGGTTCATACAGTGACAACGTTTACCCAGAAAGCATTATCGTAAGCGCTTCTCTCTGGGGACTGTTTGCATCATAAATGAGTACAGAGCGTAGCGCGTGCCTTCCTCTTCTATGTGCTTAGGGGTGGAACAACAAAGTCAAACTTGGCAAAACTGCTGCTTGTGCAGAAGCACTCGCACTGCTCTTCGTTACTGTTCTTCTTGTTTAGGGCATTATCTCATTTCATTTTCTCTGTTCTGTTGCAAAGCTGTGATTTGCTATATGCAGACTTAACAGAGAGCAACATTTGTTTTGTGATTGAATAATCTCTTCTTTTTCGACTGACAAGTGGGATTCATGGGGGATGCAGGTTGTCTGCAAGCAGTTCTGCTCCAAAACGAGGGAATTCATTTAATGGAAGGAAGGTCTGGAAGGGGCTGACTTGTCAGCTCACGTGTTCTCTTCCTGAGCGTGCCCTTGATTCACGATATGATGCGGAGCGGTTCACCCGCTTGTTTTTGTTGATACGGGAGATGTGATCGTTTGGGATTTGTCGTGAGGAATTGCCAAAACCAGTACAGTCACCAGAAGGAGGTGCAGGTGTCTCTGGTCTCTCTTAGAATTGCAGAGTGGCTTAGGTTGGAAGAGACCTTGGAGATCACCTGCTCCAACCCCCTGCCATGGGCAGGGACGCCCTTCGCTAGCCCAGGTTGCTCAAGGCTTCATCCAACCCAGCCTTGAACATCTCCAGGGAGGAGGGGGCTTGGTTTTGAGATGACTCCAATTAGTCACAACTTTCGTGTACTTAATGATAGCGCTGTGCAGCAACTTCCTTGACTTTAGGAGATCTCTTAACCTACTTCTTTTGTTGGTATTGGCTCTGACCTCTCTCACTCTGTGTCTCCAGAGCCGAGACTGCATCCAGCTGGGACCCCCTCCAGAGGGTGAGGTGGTTCAGCTGCAGTGGACGGACGGAATCGTCTATAAGGCCAAGTTTATTGCAGCCCAGATCAGTCAGATTTACCAGGTGAGTACGGAAGAGTCTCTGTGCCAACACGTCCGATCGGCGAGCTGTGCGATTCGAGCAGCGGTGTTGAATGCTTGCTCTGGTCGTGGAGGAAGGATTTGCCTTCTGAAATTAATACACCTGCAAGTCTAAAGAGAAATAGAGAGTTAAAATAGGATCAGGATAAAGGTTTTCTGTGGCAGAACCTGGATGTATGAGTAGACACAGACCTCCGGGCAAAAAGCAAAGGAAGTCCCATGTCCTGCAGTTGTTGGAAACGGAGCTCTGGCTTCTGCCTTTTCTACCCACGAGTGTTTCACGTCCGTGCACAAGGAGCAGGGTAACCCGCCGGGTCGGCTCGCGGTCGCCGTGTTGTGCGTGATGGATGGTAGGAGCTTCAGGGAGGATGTGATCTGAGGCGACCCTGGTCATGAATCAGTGCAGGATACAGTTCCGTGAAGATCCGTCGTTACGCTGCTTCCCACTTTAATCACGGGGCAGGAAATTGTCATTGATTTCTCGAAGGTGCAATAATTTGGAAAAGGCTATTCCACTGATAGCGCCCGATCAAAATATGCATGAGGAGCCTGTGTTTTTCAAATCATGCACTTACCTAGAGGTAAAGCTCTTCTCCACAGGGAAAAAAAGCCTGAGTAGCTTTCCGCACTGGTTCCCGGCGTTGATGCTTTTTCAGTGCTTGGGGTGCACCTCTCTTATCTCTTTTGGAACGGGATTAGATTTAAAACCACAGAAACAGTTTTCTTCAAAAGAAAGCGTGGATTAGCTTTTGCGTTTTAAACTTATTTTGTGGTAGCTTCCCACTTCTGGATGCCAAGATTAGTTGTGTATATCTCTTGGTTTTTTTTTGAAATTGGAGCAGAAATAACTGTTTTGTAGCTTTATAACAGGGGTCTAAGCGATATCAGGAATTTGGAGCTTAACCAAGGTCCAGTCGTGCTGGGAGAGTTCAGGATGGCACCGCTCTCGGTCGCAGATCCTGCCTTTCTGCTCCACCTTGAGCTTATGCTTTGGAAACAGGAGGCAGCGATCGGCTTGTGCCGCGGCTGTTAAACTTCAGAACTCGTGTTCCCTTCTCAATTTATCCCGTCTGAACCTGATGTCCTGCATTAAACTGGTGTGTGTCCCCCTGCATTCACCAGAAAGGCGTGAGAAGTCTTGAGGAAAGGAAATGAGGAGCCCTTAAAAACTTTGAGTAGTTTTAACATTTTTATATGCACGTTTCCTGTGACATCTGATGAATAATTCACAGTGTAATCAGTGCCTGGTGAAGAAGGTTTGATGTGAGGAGTTACCACCGTTTCTCGTACCTGGCTGACTATTTCTGCTTGTTAAGATACAAATGTATTTCAGTCGCTGGAGTTGTTTCCCTATGATGTGGGGAAATGCTTTGTTTGAGATGAAAGAAATTCTCATTACCATATCGGCCTGAATACGGGGCTGCCTTTTATTACAAGTGAAAAGCTTCTTTGTTTGAGATCTGAATCAAAAATCAGTAGAAATCTTCAGTGCTCTGGCTGGGGGCAGAGGTGCTGGCCCAGCTGTTTTAGGATCCGCACGAGCACTAAGTGAAACCACTTGGGCTGGGCGAGGTGGGTGCCCAAGCAGCCCCGAAAACAGCACTTTGGGGTTTCAGCATCCCTGACACAGCTTAGGGATGCTCCTTCTGCGACATCCCCAGGGACAGGAGGTGCCAAGAGAAGGGGATCCTCCGCCAGAGCTTGGCCCCGCGTGGTATTTCCACGGCGGGACCGGATGCTGCGGAGCTGGGAACCGACCGTTCCAGCGCTGCAGATGTTCTTATTTCATCTTGTGCCTACTCTGCAGGTCGAGTTTGAAGATGGTTCTCAACTCATGGTAAAGCGTGGGGATATTTATACCTTGGAGGAAGAGCTTCCCAAGAGAGTGAAGTCTCGCCTGGTGAGTACGGAGGAGCAGCAGCAGCGGGATGTCCGTGGCTTGCAGAGCTCACTCGTGTTTCCCTAACGTGTTGTTTTGACGTTAGGTGAGCGCAGCCTCCGGTTCCCGTGGCTGTAAAACCGCTTGTCAGTCACAGACTCGTGGAGTAGGAGTTCTTGATGCAAATGCTTGAGAAGCATTTAAATCGTTTTCCCTTTCACGTGTTCAGATCTGATTTTTGCTTTCTCCGGTTCTAAGATTACGTTCCTATCATTTTACGCCGTGTGAATCTAGTTTTACGGGCTGGCATACTGCCTTTCAGCAGGAGTGAGGTGAATTGGCCTGCAGTGAAGTGGTTTCTGATTGGTGACATGGGACAAAACCCTTGATTCTCACCAAACAGGAGATTTAGAATGTAGCTCTTACCCATAAAGCTCTTAATCTAAAAGATCAGGGTGTCTAACTGCAGACAAAGGAACTACCGAGCCTAGAATACATGAGGGATGTATTTCGTAGCTTTTTTGGTTCCAGATTTGCTGTAAACCTGGTCCTTTAACCTTTAAAACCATCTCATTTAAACAAACGATGCGACTGGTTTCCCTGCAGAGGTTCCACAGTCCTGTTCTTCGTTCTAAATGTCCGTCCCGTCAGTCGCTGCAGGACGGGGACAGATCCACCGCAGGGACAGATGCACCAATCGCTGCAGGACAGGGACAGATCCATAACCTGCGAGAAGGCTCTGGCCTTCTCTCTTTCCTGAGACAAAAAGAGGATGGTCCAGCCTTCCCTTGAGAACATCCGAGTTGCCTTCCCAGGTTAAACCCGTGGCTCACTGAGCCCGCGAGTCTGTGGCCACCGGCAGAAGCGTGAGGACAAAGCGCCTCGTCAAGAATGGCCCGGGGACAGGCAGTTCTGTGCGAGAACGGACGACGGTTGGATGGAAACTTTCTGTTTGCTTATGCATGAAGTGTTCAAGGGTTTTACCCCCCAAACCACTCGTAAAATGCTTTCTGTAGGATAGCTCTGGGTGGCTTCTCCATTGTGGTTGAGGCTTGTCTCAACAAGACCTCCTGGCATAAATTCTAATAATTTACCTTATCTTGAAAGGTCGTAAAGAAGGACCTTAGAATTAATTTCTAAGACGTGCACCATATTCCAGTTTATTTAAGTTTGTCTGGTAATAAAGACAACATGTTGGAGCCCTGAAATACACCATTCAGAAAGCAAAACTCCAGAGAGTATTGGGCTTTAGACCAGTTCCAGGGGAAGGAAGGTGAACTGGGAAGTTCGAGTCTGGCTGAAAGCTCAGGCTGATCTCGTGCTTTCTGCTGCCGGGAGGGTGAGACGATGCCCCGTGGAAGTGATGCTCGCGGTGCTTTAACTGTAGGGCAGCAGAACAGAGGAGCAAAGCCATGGGAGGTCATCGTCTCTACCAAGAAATGCTTCTCGTTGGAGAGTGTAAGAGCAGGACCAGCAGAGGTGATCGCACCGTGATCCCCAAATGCCTTCTTTGGGGTCTGTTTAAAAGACATCAGGGAAGCCGCGGTTTCCTTCCGCTAGGAAGGACTGAAAGAGGCAGAGGAGGATAGGAGTGAAGAGAGAAATGACAAGGCAGGAGCTGAAGTGAAAGACATCCTGAAACAGCAAGAAGGCAGCTCGAGGGTTTCTCTTCCCAGTTTGGTTTCGGAAGCCCGGGATTTCCGATTTCGGCCGCGTGCTTTGCGTGTTTCGCCCTTTTTCTCCGGGAATACTCGGAACCCGGTCGCTCGCTTGCTGTCCCGGCGCAGGCGGGCCCTGTGCCTTGCGCCCGCGTCTCTGCCTGCGTCCCTGCTGTGCCTCTAACCAGTGCCCTTTCGTGTCTCCCGCAGTCCCTCAGCACTGGGGCCCCTCAGGAAGATGTATTTTCGGGAGACGACGTGAGACCAGCCAAACGTCCCCGGCTGGGGAACACGAGAAATCCCGACGAATACGGACAGAACCCAGATTACTTGGCCTTTATGGAGAGCCTGTTGCAGACGCAGTACCAGCCTGGAACTCAGAGCAACATGTTTTAACCGGTATTAATTAAAAATACGAAATAACCCTTTTCAAGCCTGCTCAGAAATAACCTGGAAACTGTGGAATAGAAGACCAGCCTTGTGCAATAGCCTGCTGTGAATTTCTTCCGTCTACTCTGGGTTTGGACTGCAAGAACACCCTGTCTGGCTGCACGCTACCTCTACTTTGCCAGGCGTTGCTGCCCAACAGAGTAGGGAGCTTGAAAAACCTTCAGACGGCGTTTCACACGGAGACTTTGGAAGAGTTTATACTAATAGAGCTTTGTGACTGGCTTCTTTCTTTTTTTTTTTTCCCCCTCTTTTTTTTCCCCCCGAGACTTTGAAAGGGTTAAAACTTAACGAAAGGACTTTTTAACATATGTCAAACTCTTTTTGTCTTTCAAGGTGCTATTACATTGACTACTGAAGCAGCCTTTGGAGTTGTGTTTTCTGTACATAGACGTCACCTTTGTGAAGTTTTCTATAAATGAGCATTATAAAAAAGGAAAAGAAAAAAAAAAGCAAACAAAAAAGAGGAAAAACAAAAGTTTCCGCAAAACGTTTTTCTAGATTATGGCTTTAAACGAGAAAATAAACTAAATTCCCCCACTCCCCACCCCCACCCCATCCCCAAATGAAATATTACGGCGGGGAGGGAGAGAGAAAGAGCCGGTGTCCTGATGAGTTCTGGGTTGTTTGGTTTATTTTTTTTTAAAGAAACACTCTCTGCTTCGTCAGCTGGGGAAAGAAGTGGTTCGTAGCCGGGCTGTTTCTCGCCGACGGTTCTCGTGCAGCCGCGCGACGGCCGCGCGCGTTTCCCCCCCGCCTCGCCAGGAGGGGTCTCGGGGGAGAAGCGGCCGCGTTTCGGCCCCTCTTGTCGTCTTCCTTCCTCGCCCGTCTTTGCCGTGGCGGTTGCTCTCCAGTTCCAGACCAGCATGGCTTTGGGTTCCGTGTGCCGCTCCCTTCTCTCGCGTTAGTCCCTCCACGAGCCGCCCCCCTGCCTCCCCCACCCAGACCCGAGCCCTCTCGCTCTCCGCTGGGCACGTGTCTCCCATAGGAACGGTTTTTTGGTTTTTTTTTCCTTTTTTTTTTATGAGTTGTGCTCCTTCAAGTTGGGAGAAATCATTCCATGAGAAAAGCCTGGGAGGTGTTTGTATGTTTTGGGTTTCGTTTTCTTTTTCCCCCCCCCCCTTTTATCCTTATTAAAGAAGAAATTCCCCGAACGTCTCCGATTGTCGTGACATCCTTTATTTAAGTAAAGACCGAGCCTTTGAGATGCTCCCGGGGAAGAGGAGCGTGAGCCCTTCATTGGACTCAGTTCGCCGAGAACCGAAGGAGAATTAAAAGCAAAAAAAAAACCCCCAAACCCTCAAGTGTTGAGCGGGCGGCTCCCGCTTGAAAATCGCCTCCGGTCCGAGAGCTGCCAGGGAGCGGCGTTTTGTAAAAAGAACCTGATCCAAAACCCCTCCCGAAGCCGCTGCGGAATCTTCTGCTCTCTTTGGAGGAGCAACTTGACTTTGGAAGGAAGGAAAAAAGTCGGCACCGGGGAAGGGGCGAAGGGGAGCGAGGGCGCGTCGTATCCTGAGTGCTCTGCCGCGATCTTTTCCGCTTAATCCCCCAAAATTGCTGGATGGAAATAAGATAATTTTTAATTTTTTTTGATTTTTTTTTTTTTTTTAAGCCCCTTCGCACGGTGGCCGTTGTTCCACGGAGAGGTTTTTTTTTTATTTTTTAAGCACCGCTCTAGGTTGGATCTTCGAGGGAAGAAGTGGGAAGGATTTGTGGCTTAGCAGATGGTAGATCAGCATCTTCAGAGACTCGCTGGGTATTAAACCGTCCTAGTGAGAGTGGAGATAGAATAAAGCAATTTTTTCTTTTGCTTTATTTTGGTTTTCTTGTTCTCTCCCTAGAGAATTGGAGTTCCCTTTACCCCTGACTGCCTCTGCTACGGGTTATTTTCCTCGTGTGTGTGTGTGTCTGTGCACGTGTGCACGCGTGCGCGTTCCAGACGTTTGGAACAGGGTTGGTTTTCTTTTTTTCCTTTCTGAGGTTTCGATGTTTTCCATAGATGTCTCCGAGAATAAAAACAAACTGAGACTAATAAAAGTTCTAAAAAAATTGGCAAGGATCTGAAAAGCCTCGGTCGTTACTCCTACGTAGGTGCCTCCCGTCGGTCAAGACGCGATCTAGTAGGAAACTTGCTTGTGTAAAAGAACGAGAGCGTGGCCGGGCCGCGAGAGAAATATTTAAAACAATTGAATTTCGACAGCGGAGGATTTTGTCTGGAGGCGGGAGGGTGGGCTGGGACGAGCGGCTGCGAAGCCGTGGGGGGGTTTCCTCTGCATGTTCAAGTGACTGGAATAGCGCCGTTACTGTGTTCCTATGTAGTACCTTTTTAAAATGCTATTTATCGTGTAAAAACAAAGTGTGTCTCCTCTCCCCCGTATTCAGACGCTGAGTTCTGTTGAAACCTGGGACTGTCGAATGCCCTTCCTTGTTGCCAGGGTTCTTGCCCTTTTTTTTTTGGTTTATTCCACAATCCCTCTCGTCGGTTTAGGAATGCCTTGTGCAGGTTCTCTATAACACCCAGAGCGATGGCCTCTGGGCATCAAACTGTCGAAATGGAAATAGGAAATGCACATTCCTCCTCTCCCTGTCCTCCGGTGAAATATATTTGTAAGTGTCTGATTATGTGCTATAAAAATAATGATTTTTTTTCTTCCCCCCCCCCCTTCCTTCTAGATTAAGGCTGTGATGTATTTTTTTTTTTTTTTTTGCGTATTTTTTCCTCTGCCTCTAGGTTCGTGATGAATTAAAGGCTGTTGAGCACTTCCGAGTTACACTTTTTGGGGGGTTGAAGTCTCTTCATTTCTAAGTTTAAAGTCTTTTATGCCGCAGGACAAGGTGGCTCCCAGATCTGCCGGGTAAAGCGGGCTGGTAAAACTGAGCCGAGACAAGCTGAGACTGCTGAAGAGCGTGGTCTTTTCCTCCCTCTCTGCCGGCCGGGCAGGACACGAGGTCTGTTGCTGCACCCCTCCCAAAAATCAGAACCAAGCTCGCGATGTGTTCTTGCCCAAGCTCTAGGATTTGCTCTGGCTGGCTCCTTCACGAGAACCGTGGTTGTGAACCAGCCAGAGGTGGTTCTAAACCCCTCGATCTTTTAAATCGCTGCTTTGCTACTTTCTTTTTTGGAGTCTGCTTCCTTGCTTTCCAGTAGCCTTTCTTTCAGCCCTTGGAGGTCGTGCTGATGTTGAACCTCTTAAAATCGGGTCTTCCTGAACCTTCCCTTAAACGCCTTCGTTTCCCACCCCGAGCCCTGATGCTCTTCTGCAAATTCCTCTCCGGTCATCGCAGCACGAGGCTAACGCTGCGCTTTACGTGAAAGAAATCTCAACTTCCAGTCTTTCGCGGCTTAATAGGTGGTGGTTGGTTTTTTTTTTGAGGTAATCTGAGGAATCGTAGTGGTGGGAAGAAGCCGCTGATACGAAGCCCGTTGGAATTTACACCCCCGCAAAGCCTACCTTTGAATTTGAGGTCTGCTGTGTTGCTGTAATAAGAGCTAATATAATTTTAGAGACGTCTCCAGAAGCGGGAGCTGCTTCCCAGTGACGGCCCGGCTCGGGGATCAAAAGGCACCGATCAAACCTTCCCGTCGCTCTCTCGCAGCCGCGCGGGGCAGAGCAGGCGTTTCCACCCAAACCCCCCTAAGCCCCCGTGGGTTTCTGTTACTCGCTAAGATACAGATGATGTTGGGTTACAGGAAATCGTGCTGTGCCCAGGGAGTCCTCGGGGACAAGATGCCGACGCTCCGGCTGCCGTGGCGAAGAGCTTTGCTGCCCACGCTTTCCCCTGGCTCGGCGCCGTTCGGGGCTGGATGAGAGTGTGGATGAGCACAACTCATCGGTCTCCTCTTCTGACCTCTGCGTCTTCCCCGTCCCTGGAGAAAGTGTGTTCGTGTGCATCTGCTGAACCTGCGCAGCGGGGCTGCAGCTCTTGCTAAAGCGCTTTTCGGTCGCGTCCTTTTGCTTTTCCACATTCTCCGTTTGCCCCAGCTCCATTCTCTGCAGCTCTGTCCTCCTCCTCCAGCCTGGGACAGCACGTCTGTGCTCTGCAGCTCCCTCCTGCCTGGCCCTTGCCTCTGGTCCGGCCCCGCGGAGCGTTTTGCTCAGAATTTTCCCACTAACCCACCTGGGGCTGCCAAGTTTGTGATGCCTGGTCTCGCCAGAAGGACGGCGGTTTCTTCTTGCTGCTTTGCAGAATTCCAGCTCTCTCGTGTCGGCGATCAGCAAGAGGCCGTCACGCCGAGCGGATGTTTCCAAACCTGTGGCGCAGAAGCTGACGAAGCTCCCGGAGTTAGCGTCACCGACCGTCACATGCGCAGTGAAGTCGTTCCGTGATAGCTGCTGGCAGCAGCGAGGAGATGGGGGTCAGCGGGGCTGGTTTTCCCTGAGCTGAGGCCAGCAGAGACTGGGGAGCGGGGCAGTGGGTGGAGATTCACGAGCTCCCGGTCTGGTTGGAGAAGAAATGGAAGAGTTCATTGGTGTTTTTGTTTTCCTGTGTGAAGGACGGGATTGGTTAGAAAACGAAAAACAGCAGCGTGGTTTGGGGTGAGGCTGTTCAGTGCTGGGGCTGAACGGGCAGCCCCAGCTTCCAGTAGACGTCGGCCCCTTTGGCCGCCGTCGTGGTGGTCTCACGCTGGAGGGATTCTTGCGGCAACTTCTGCTCCTCTTGACACAATTCTCGCAGATGCATTCCTGCAAATCTCCGGCGCGCAGATCCGCGCGAGCGTGTTCTCTCGGATGGGATTTTGTGGTTTTTTCCCATTCCTGACCTCTCCCGGCTTCCAGCTTCGCTGCTTGTACAAGAGAGGACATCCCGAGCTGTCAGGCACTCCCTCCCTCTTCGGTGGTCTTGCTCCTGTCCTTTTGCCTTTACTTTGTGACTGCTCAGTTGATGGAAAAACCCTGGCACAGGCTGCAGACGTCTGCGCTTTGGCCGCTTTTGCAGAACTTCTGTTTCTTGAGGTTATTCTGTGGGGATTTTTCTCTGTTCCTCTTCCCTCGCTGCTCGTATTAGTTCTTCACCAGTAGCTCTCCTTCAGCTTGAACAAATTAACACTGGTTTAATAAACCTACTCATTAAACAGGTGCAATCCTCTTCTGGAAGAACGCCCGTGTTTTGCTTGGAGTGGTTTTAGCTTAAGGTGATCAGGAGCCAATTTAAACTAAACGTTGCTTTGAACCTGGGCACGCTCGTTTGGGTTAGTAGCGATTTGAGTCAAACAAGTGGAATTTCTCGTGAGGGCGTGTCTTCTGCAGGACAGTGATGGTAGATGGGCACGTTGCTGGTGTCAGTTCTCTCTCTGGCCTGAGTTTCTTCCCAACATAAGGTGAAGCTGTTCCTTCAGTAGTTCCTTTCCTGCTGCCGCAGTAGGCAAGTCCTGGCTAGTTTTCTTGTTTGCGCTTCTTTCCCCTGCCCTACGTATAGCTAATAAACTTTTCAGACCCTTTTTTTTTTTGCAATGATTAATAATCACAAGGTCCTGACCAGCTTGGGAAGAGTGCAGGTTTGCGGAAGAGCTTTTTCGGGCGTGTGGTTGTGCTTTTGACGGATCAGAGCAAGGAGTGGCACCGTCTGCGCGGAACCCGCCGGGCGCCGGAGCTGCCCCTCGCTCAGGTGGGTGCGATAACAGCCCCGTGCAGCGATGTCCACGCTCTCCCGTCCTCTGACACCGCGCTGCTGCTCCTTCCCGGGCGCTCACCTGGGCGGGATGCCCGGAGGAGCATCTCCTGTGACGTGTTTCCCGTGGCTGAATTTTCACGTTTCCTGGGTCGGAAGGGCGATCCGTCCCTTTGTCTCATTACAGGTTAACGAAGATCCCCCGTGAATGAGTTGGACCCCGTGATATCTAAGCGGTGTCTGCTTCAGAGGACCTGACGCAGGCGATACCTGGCGGTGCTCCCTGAGCTTCCCAGCAGGGGTAGAGCCAACAAACTCCTTGAGACCCCAGCAGGGTCCCGTGGGTTCCCGGTTTCCAGCCCCACGTTCAGGTCATCTCTCTTTCTTCTTGTCCCGTGAACAACTGTACTGACACACACACACAGAGTTAAAAAAAAAATTAAAAAAATGCAAGCCAAGTTTGGCAAAATACCAAGACTCAAATGAGTTGGAGATTGTTAAGCTGGAATTATTTGGCAGCTCTGATAGCAGAAAAAGATAACTACTTGGTTTACTTGCACAGCAATAGAAAATTACTGGGAGTTATTTATTCTGCATTAGAGGAGCAAAACAATTAAATTTTTTGTTTCCAAGAGGGGAAACGTAAAGGTCGCTGTGCAAACACTGTTTGGAATTACACAGCGACCGCGGCTTAGTCACTTTTCCTGTGGAATAAATAAGAATTTGGCTGCGTTTCAGCACGGTTGACTTTGGCTTACCTCTGTAGCCCAGCCTTGCCATTTCGGATGCCAGCTGCTAATATCCCCCGGCAAACGAGCTCGTAGCCAAGCTGCCTCGGAAACGGGAGCGATACGCTCCCCCTGTGCCCCAGATCGTGGTTTAAAAATAAATAAATGGACAGATCCGCTGCTCATCTGCTTCGTTTGACGGAGCCATCTCTCGAAAACGCAGCAAATTTCCTTTGATGAGGAGTGAACGGTTGGTTACCCGTGATACAAGCCAAGATGCTGCCGCCGTTTAGAGTCGTAGGGATAACATCTGCCCGCCTAAAAAGATCAAATCGGAGTTGATCGTAGGTACGAGAGGGTCACGGGGCGATTTTCCCTGCGGAGAAACGATAGGATGGGGAGAAGGGTGGTCGTGCAAGTGCGATTCCCTCGTGCCCCCCGCTTAGAGCTGAGGTTTCTTTCTTTTCGTTATCTCAACAGCTCGGGGCCGCTGGAGAATATCTGGGCTGGAGGAGGGCACGTCTGATTAGTCTGGATTCATCTCTAGCGCGGAGTTAACACCGCGATCCGGTGGCTTTGTGTCCCGTGGCGGGTGATTAGCGTGAGATTTTCGTCGGCGTGTAGTGAAAAATCTGCCCGAGATCTGCGAGATCCCACTGCTCAGGGACGTTTCTCCTTCGACCGGAACAATTCCTCGTCACGATTTTTAATATTTGTGTGTAGGCAATTGGCTGCTCGTGAAACACTGTGATTTCTCTCACTTCTGTGATATTCTCAAACCAAGGACCTGCTCAGTTTCGTCCAAATCAATTGCTCTGTAGTTTTTCTCAGCAGTAAATGTCCTAATTTTATTTATTTATGTATCTATTTATTAATTTATTTATCTATCTATTTATTTATTTATTTTCTAGCTGGGATTGAGATGTTCATGCTCCTACCTCAGTGGCCAAGTCCCTGCAGATGACACGGTCTTCATGGAGCTGTGCCAAGGGCCGGCGCCGCCCTGACCTAGCGCTGAAGCTCCTTTTTTTTTTTTTGGAGAATTGCCCAGAGATTTCCCAACAACCTGGGAAGGGAAACCCCGACATGGAGCCTCCCGACCCCATCGTGCCTGTGCTTGTAGGTGCTCCCCTTGGCTTTATGTGCTTGTTTTGTGTTTTCAGAAGGTTCATTTTTAAAGCGCCGAGACCAAACTTTGCGTGAGGATTTCCCCCTCAGCAGGTGATGGGGAAGCGAAACCCCAACCTGGGTCTCTCCTGACGCCTTCCCGGTGCAGCCTGGGCTCTGCCCTGCTCCTCACCCGGAGTCTTTTCAACATTGTGCTCCAACCTCTCCCCAAAAGGGATCATCTCTAGGGTCTCTCTCGTCGAGACCACGGCACAACTGGGCCTTTCCAGCCCCTGACGCAACGTGACTACGGGCTGTCAGCATCTTGTCACCTCCCGTGTCATCAGTGCCCAAAGGGCGAGGCCGAACCGCCAGTGTTCGGAGTCATTGTGACAGGTTCATTGTGGAGGAGAATTTCTGCCTTTCAGAGCTGTCTCGCTTGCGGAGAGGAGCAGTAAAATAAGAAATTAATCCCCTGGCGCGAGACCGACGTGAGGATCGGGGGGGGGTTCCCCCTTCGCCACGGCCACTTCGGGCTGCAGGTGAATTTCCTCCCTTATCCCCCCTTTGAATCGAGAAAGGCAAAGCCTCAACGACCGCGTCATTTGCTCCTCTCCACAGATCTGCCTGTCTCTGCCGTGTTCCCGGTGGGGGACACCTGCCTAAGTCTGGACCCCCCAACCCCGCGCAGGGCAGGGACGGGGCCGCCGGGAGCGTGGTCGGACCCGCAGACAAGGTGTGTCTGCACCCGGCGCAGGTGAGTTCATCCTCTCTTGCCACCGAGTTCTTGGGGACCCCCTTTGGGCGCATCTGATGGAGGTTCCTCATGGAAGAAGAGCAGGAACCCAACCTCCTCTGGGGTCCTGGACCCTCCTGGCACTTTGCGACCTCAAACAATGGTGCTAAAATTAAAGACCAATTTGCAGAAGCTCGTGCTGCCAGAGCACTGATTATAGTCCCTTACAACCCTCGTTTCAAGCTGGTTTTCATCACGTGAGAAAAGCAGCATTGAAGGGTCTCGTGATCTCGAGCATCAGACATAACCTGGGGCCCGAGTTCGATGAAATTCCATTTCTCTGTTGGTTTTCCTCTCCCAACTTTCTGCCCGGATACAGCTGAACGCCAAAAAAACAACCCCCTCGGCTGAGAAATTTTTATAGTCGCGCCGAGATCTCTAAAACTGTTTCTCCTAAAATATTCTGGCTTAGTCACCAGCATGATGGGAAAGCGAGCGTCGATGACTGAGGAGCTGTGCAGAACGCCTCCGGTGTCGCACCTGGGACCCGAAGCCCCTGTCAGCTGGGGTGAAAATGAGAATAAAATTAGCTCCTGGGAGGCCAAGCCGAGCTCCGGAGAGAGCCGGGCTGGCTGTCCCACCACCGCCGTCCGTCCTGCTGTTGCCTTCTGCCTCAGCTCCGGCGTCTCGTTCCCAAACTTGCGCCGGGACGGTCGTAGTCCTGCCACCTCCTGATTTTTATGTTGGTTCTCAGTAGGGGGAAGTTTCTTCTTTCGACCAGCCGTGCTTTTTCCATGTAAGAACTCTCTGCTTTCTGCTGGAAAATGGCAAATACATTCTTCCAGCTGCTTCGTTCCTACGTCAGGTTCATTTCTTTCCTCAGGACCTGGCCGTGGTGCGGTGGGTGAGGAGGAGAATCCTGCGATCCCCAGCTCCTGGTGTCTCCCTTAGGGTTTCCTGCAGCCCAGAGCAAGGGGAAAAAAAAGGTTAAACCCAAGGTAGCGGAACCCAAGACTTATGTTCCGTTCGTTTTTTATTCCGGTGTTTTTCTGGTTTATTAATTCCAAAGAAAATTGGGGAAATTTATTGCGTTGCAATTTTCTGTTATCCTGGGGTGAAGAGCGCACGATATGGGACTGACACAGGGTTTTGCCCTGGAAATGGTTTGTTGGGGAGATCTCTGCCTGGGACAGAGGGGAAAACGGATGATGGTGAAAAGAACAAGAACACGCAGTTTGCTGCGTGTACGGCAGCGCGTAACTATGAGCCTTCTGGGTATTTTATTGCAGCGACGCGGTAGACGAAGAAACAACAAAAGCATCAATGAGAACAGGAGGAGGTTGGCCAGTGCTGCTGTGGTTACTCATACAGAAGGATCTGAAGTTTGTAAACGGTTTCAGGGTAAATTTGGGGCAAGGAGAAAGGGTATTACACAGGATTTCTGATTACTCGGGGTTTCTGCCACCCTTTGCCTTCTGGTGGTGACGCGCACCCGGCCATAGGGCAGAAGGAGATTGGGGGTGGTTAAACGTTCTTCGGAAATCTTAATTTCTTTGAAGTGATTGATTGGTTGCAGATAACCTCTCCCGTGCTCTAACCATACGCTGTGCTTCAGCAGAGGTGGGTGAGCTCAGGATAAAACAAAACAGTGGTTTGGTTTTTTTTTTTTTTAATTATTATTTTTTTCTTCTTTGGCATCACGGATGTTCCGTGAGTCGCGTGCTGCCTCAGATGTACAACGATGTGTAGAATAGAATCGTAGAATAGAATCATAGAATAGAATTATAGAATAGAATCATAGAGTAGCTTCAGCTGGAAGACACCTTGAAGATCAGCAAGTCCAGCCTTTGTAAAACCAGCTTTGGCATCGACCCAGCATCCCCCCTCCCTCCTGCTTGGAAAGGCACGAGAATTACCCGTGAGAGACACATCCAACGCCCAGGCAGGGCTGGATCCTGCTGCCACCGGAATTCTCCAGGAGAGAAACCATTTTAAATGTTGGTTGTTGAGAGAAACTCTTTCAAATGTTGGTTGTTGTATTTTTCTTTTTTTTTAAAAAAAAAATAGTAAAATCCTTGCATGTTCCGTAAGGCTCCTCCGAAGTCTCAGAGGGAGCTGCCACCCACCCACCCACCCACCACCACTGTGCATCCCTCCTCGGGAAGGGGCCGGCGGCGAGAGGACGAGGATGGTTTCCGCGCGGCAGGAGCTGCCCCTGGGGACCCCCTGGCCGGGAGCCGCCACCGTCCCCCCCTGAAGGAGGGAGCGGGCGAAAGCCGCCAAGATCTGATAATAGAATCTGTTTGGAACAGCTGTCTGCTGACAAGTATAATAAACTGTATTAATGGTGTCATTATTATTCCCTAATTAAAAGCTAATAACTAAGAGTTAATTGCCTTTAAAAGATGAAGCGGCGCCGTGGCAGGGATTTATCTCTGTTTTTCTTTGCTTGCCTGGCTGGGCTGATATTTTCAGGCTAATTAATTGAATCAAATCGCACTGAAAACTCATAATCTCTCTGTGTCGATTCGACCAATTGAATTAAAAGGTGCTCGCTGTGTGTCTTTAAAAGAAAAATAAAATACGTGTGCTCTTTGCAGCAAATTCCCTGGGGCGATGCCCGTCGGCGGGGCAAAGCGGTTCGATGGGGAAGAGGAGGAGGAGGAGGAAGGAGCTGGAGGGATCCCAGTGCCTCCAACCTGTGTCTTGCCGACTGACTGGACACGAAGGTGTGTTTTGGGGTGTAGCAACGGCCCCAGGGGTGTGAAACTCCCATCCCTGCCCCAAAAAGTAACGTTTCAGCATCCGCCTTTGGAAGCTCCTGGCGTGATGCTAATGGAAAGGAACCAAATGTTCTCTTTGGAAGTTCACTTTATCACTGTTAATCTTCTGCGCGGAGTAATTTTATTAAAGTCCCCCAAAGAGCAAGCTGTAAATTCGTTAGTGCCCGTTCCGGACCGCACCCTCCCTCATTTTGGGTAAAAAAAAGAGATTAGAAGTCATCTGGGCTCCGTGATAATTAAAAAGAAGATGCTCAGACATAATTCTTAATTAAACAGTAATGAGATAAGAACTTGTGTAGTCTGCTTTAGTCTGTTGGAAAGATGCAGCGGTTCCCATTGTAATTATGTGATTTATGATCTTCCACACAAAGATGTAATTAGTTTTTTTTTTTGATTCCCCCCCCCCCCCCTTTTTTTAAAATTTAAACATTATTTAGATAAAAAATCGCGCAGCAATTTGAATCCGCTTGTCCCGGTGGAATAGCAATTTGGTTTGATTTATCTTCAGGTTTCAACCTAAAAAAATTCCTCCGTAGCTACGAGGTGATACCCTAAAATAAAACACATCCCTCCCAACTCCCTGCATGTCCAGAGCCCCGGGGTGAGGGATGCCGATGGGAGAGGCCAAGTGGGAAGCCAAGACATTGGGAAAGCTTTATTTTTTTCTTAAAAAGGTGACATTTGTGTTTCCAGCTGACACCTGTGGACGCTTTCCCCCTCTGATCCCGACCTGCTGTGCTGCTTTCATCCTCCATGGGTCGTTTCTGCCTCTCCAGCCTTCGGTGAAGACGGAGCCACCCCTGGCGAGAAAATCCTCGATGGGGATATTGGAAACACCCACCGCAGCGGAATCACCCAAATCTTAAGCCCATGCACGTGGCTGCCCACGCACTGGGGTTCTGCTCTGCAGGACAGCGCGCCCAAAGGTGAGCAAGCTGTTGGCTGGGGTTTGGTTTGAGTCAGCTTTGGATGTTCTGCTCTCCTGGACAAGTGTTGCACAAGTTGTTGTTGTTTTTTCATCCCAGATTCATCGACTCCCATCCCATCGCACCATCCTTTCCTCCTGAGCGGCAGAACGCCTCCCCCTGCCGGCCGGGCAGTTTGGGAAGTGCTGCTAAAGTATCTGGGGGTCTGAGCAGCATCTTCTGAACGTCACGGCCTCCAAAGCTGAGAACGTGAGGGTCAACGACCCGTTTTCATTTTGAAAGTGCACTTTTTCTGGGAGTTGTATGTTTTGAACACCCTTTCTCTGGTGCGACAGCTGTAGCAGATTTTCTCTTTGCTCCTCTCTCAGCTCAAGCAGCAGAGAACATGGGACGGGCTCGTTAGAGCCACCAGCTGCTTCGCTGCCCAAATCACACACCTGAGGCTGCTTTGCAGGGCTCGGGGCTTGCAGATTATTTCTAGCTTGCTTCGCTCCAGCTTCTGCTTCATCCTGCACGTGCTTGTCCACAGCTCAGCGTCCCCAAGAGCCTTCGGTCACCCTGAGGATGGAGGTTGGCCGCTACGGGTGAGGGTTGGTGCTGTGTGTGTGGCAGTGGTTGGTGGATCCGCAGCTACGGGTGTGGAAACGGTTGTGTCTCGCCCCGTCCATCGGTGTTTGCTCACTAGGGGAGAGCGATAGGACGAGGGGAAATGGATTTAAATTGCGCCAGGGGAGGTTCAGGTTGGATATGAGGAAGAATTTCTGTACTGAAAGGGTTGTCGGGCTCTGGAACAGGCTGCCCAGGGAGGGCTTGAGTCCCTGTCCCTGGAGGGGTTGAAGAGACGGGTGGATGTTGCGTTGGGGGGAATCATTTAGTGTGTTGATATGGCTGGGACAAAGGCTGGACTCGATGATCTTGAAGGTCTCTTCCAGCTGAAACTATTCCACGATTCTATGAAGTGCTGGGGCACCACCTGCCTTGGGACATGGGGAAGAGCTCGTGTAGATCCAGCTCTGTCCTGTGGTGACCATGTGGAAGCCAGGGAGGTGCCCCCAGCACCCCCAGGGACAACCTCAAGCCCCGTGGAGCTGCCAGGAGACACGGTTGGCAGAAGCGGAACCTGAATTAGGAATGTTCGGCAATTTCTTGAACAGCACCTTAATGTGCAGCTCGGGCAGAATGTTATGTGTTTAAAGAAAAGAGGGTTTTTTCTTTCTTTTTAATCATTCGGACACGTTATTTATTTATTTTTTGGAGAGGGCTTTATCATCCTCAGTAAGCCTGGGATAAAACCCTTGTGTAACCCATTAATCTAGGGTAGCCATCTGCACCTACGTGTGCGCTCGTGTGTGCGCGTACACAGATGGATGGAGCCTTGAACTCTCTTAATCAGGAACCTCTCCCTCTAATGACTGGAAGAGAATTGTGCCTGTCGGTCTTCCGAGAGATAAAGACGCGCCGAGATGGCAGCGTGGGGGCTTGATTCCCGTGCGAATTGCAGAGGGATCTGGAGTTATCGCTCCAGCCTATAGACGGGGGGACAGATAAGCAGACAACAGAAAAATAGGCAGATTACGGCTGGGCTGGGATGGATACGGCAAAGGGCTGGAGGGAGCCGCCGTTAACAGACGGGCTCGTAGCGTGGCTGCTCGGGCTTCAGCCGCCTTGGGTTCGAACCCACCCGGTAATTTGGTTTTCTTGTAGGGAGTTAATGCAAGTGCAAGGGGTGGGCGTGTTTCAAGTTTAAAGCAGTCGCCGCCGTGTTCGTGGCTGCGTGGTTGTGCCCTGGCGCAGTCACCAGGAGGGTGTTTTCTTCCAACTTCTTCATATTTCCAAGCAGGGAGAAGGTTTCGGTGCAGAGAAAGGGTGGTGGCGTGTCCGTTCAGGTGCCCGCTGTGGGACTGCGATGGAAACGACTGAACTTGGCGTTTTCTGCTTCGGAAATCTGGGAGTAGCCTCCCCGCATCCCTTTCCCAGTGGAAGCAGTTGTTGAGCTAGTGAGGCCATTTTTCTCAGCGCCTACGAGGGTATTTACTTTTTCCATTTCAGTTCTACATCTGTTCAGTTACCGACTTGGAATCTGCAACCGCCTTATTTAGGCGGAGGAATTGATTTCTCATTCTGTTACCGCTTCCCTCGGTATAATTAAAGCATATTGCAACGTGAAGAATTTCTCCCGGCCGGGGAACTGGTTTGCCACTTGGGTAATTCTGTAAACCAAGAAAGGCTTTTTTTTTTTTCCTCTGGAATGTAAATTACAGTTACATCCACTTTAAAGCCTTTGTTCTGCTGCAGGGGACTGAAGGGGCTCTTGGTTTAGGTTTGCGCAGAGGCGTGGGGGCTTTTGCAAATCAGTCCCTTGGCGAGTTGGCATCCAGGCAAATGGAGACCGATGCTGCTTTGGCCTGGCGTGGTGGAAATGAGAACTGGGACGAGCCTCCTCCCTCTGAGCGCCCGGGGAAGGGCTCTCTCCTGCTCTGAGCTTGACCCATCGATTCTTTGTGGGGGTCCGGGTGCCCCTCGCGACTCCTTGGTCTGTGCTTTAACCCCGACCCTCTGTGGTGTAGATCCAGCTGACGCTCCTTTTCCATTAAAAATATTACCTGCCACGGTTTACTCCTTCCGCCGCGCTAATAAACTTGCTGCCAGAGCTGTCCATCAGAGCTCGCATTGAAGAGATGGAGATTAAAAAAATCAATAAGGAGTAGGAGCCTTCCTTCCTGCCCTGCTGCAAACGGGCATCAATGGGCCATCGCTTGGTGTTTAATTAAAAGAAAAGGAAAGGCAGCTCTGTCCCAGCTCTCAGGCTGGCGCTGCCTGGCGGAGCGAGCTCCGAAAAGGCTGAGCTCGTAGCAAGAACTCGGGTTTCGTTTGCTCTTTGCAGCCAGGGTGAGCCACACGCGTCCTGGAGCGCGGAATCGTTTATGCTTAATCACACCGCCAGCACCTCGGTCTGGGCCGTTCGGAAGCCGCGAGTTCGGATGCAATTTCAGCAGCTTATGAGCACCAGTGAAAGGCTGCGGCTTTGGGGCCGTTACGTGCAGGTTTTGTCAATGTCTTTGTGGCTGAGGGCGAGGATGTCCCGGTCTAAAGCGGAGATGGAGAACATAAAACCTGCTGGTTATCTTCTGTGGTAAAACAGATCTGTGAAAAGCTTTGCAGGGTGAATTACACGGAGCTGAAGTAACAAGCGTTCCAGCCAGGTGGTTTTGTGGAGCTGAGCTCAGGTCTCTGCAGATCCTCTCTTATCCCGCTTTGCCCTCCGGAGCTTGCACGTGGTACCTGCTCTTTGCTTACGGTCCTCTAGGGCTTTCCTGCCGTGATCTTTTCAGGTATCTGTGGCTCTGATGGTCTGAGTCAGCCCCTGAGCGAGGTGACGCTATTTCCCCAGACCACCGAGCATCTTGTCTGGGCTCCCTGGGGTACATCCAAACCCGCTGTCCCCACCTGCGCTGGCTCCAGGGGCACCCAGAACTGTTTATGGGTGATGGGCATCTCAGCTCCCTCTCTTGGCAATGGAGAGTTTCTCTGGGTGGCCAAACGAGGACACCCCAGATGGCTTTTTTGTGCCAGAATCGTCCTTGGAGCATCCCGGCGTGTCCGTTGGTGCCTCTGCTGCCCCTTTCCCCCCACGGGCTCTGCCTGGTGTCGCTGTGTGAGGAGCAGGAGGGAGCCGAGGCGGTTACCGCTGCTACAGGCTCTGCTTAAATTTCTTCTCGTGTAGTTAAAAGTTTTGAGTGGCAAGGAAATTGGAAGGCAGAAATGGTCGTGGGCTTTTCCTGGCAATGGTGTTTGTGTTTCTTGCCCTTCGAAGAGGAGCTGCTGCAGGACCATCCCCTCTGCTCAAGTGTCCCGGTGCACTCGGTGGTGTTAAAGTCTTCGCAGCTTTTTAAGCAGCTGAGATTTCATTTCGTTTTTGCTTTACTCTATTGGTTTCCTACTGGATTGGTTGGTGGTTCTGGTTTTTTTTTGAAAGATTGACTTAGTTCCCAACTGTTGTTTCACTTCTCTTTGTCCCTCATCTTCCTCCATGCGGTATTTATTTCTGTTCTGCCAGGGGTTTTGCATCTCAGCGTGGGGGACGGTCACGCAAGCTCAGAAAAGAACAGAACAAAACCCGAGAGCGGCGTCACCAGCGTCACCAAGAGCCAAGACCAACACTGCTGAGAGGGCAGGAGCCCAGGTAGGCACAGGGAGGGGAGGTGGGGAGGCTGATGGACAGAGCTCAGGAGAAAAAAACAGTTTTTCCTTTCTAGTCTTTAACGATAAAATCAAGTGAGTGTCAAAATCAACCCATTGGTTGACCCGAGGCTGATGAAAGGTGTCTGTCCTGTGCCGTACCGCTGAGCTGTACGACTCCACGCCGCAGATGGTCTTTACGAATCCAGATTATTGAGAGTCAAAGCCCATTACTGTGCGTATAACTGCCTGCGGGTACTCAGGTACATGAGACATAATTATAAACCAGATTATTTTTTTTCTCTTTCTCCTTTTTCCCTGTGCCATCAGGGTTTTTGCCGTTTGATGTTTCTTGGACTCCCCACCTGCTCCCATCCATCACATGGAGTAACGGCATTTGGAAGGTGACGTAATTCCCCGAGTTCACAGCTCACCTCGGGTTTGATCACAGTTCTGTGCTGACTTGGCTTTTTTTTTTTTATTTTTTTACTTTTTGGCCTTTCCTCCCCCTCCACTTTAAGCCTGAGCCAAAACGCTGGTGGGTCGGTGACATTCTAGTAAGGGGAGACTGTGCTGGCCCAGCCCAGCCATAAAGGGGAGGGGAAAAAACACCTGATACAGAATATTCACAGAATCACAGAACGTCAGGGGTTGGAAGATGATTCCCGTCGCCCTCGCCAGCCCTTTGCTCCTTCCCACGCTGGGGAGCTCGGGCTGAGCCTGCCTGGGAGCTGCTCTCAGCACAGACCTGCTAAAGCCCTGGGTTAGTTTGTTGTGCTCTGGCTTAGCTGGGTGGAGATTTTTAAGATTTTTTTTCCCTACTTGCCTGCAGCCTGAGCAGACCGGGGGACACACCTGCTCCTTGGGAAGCCCCTGTCCCACCCGAGGGAAGCACAGATGAGGTAAGTCTGGGCAAGGGCGATCACGGACGGTTTTACACCCCAGGGCAGGCAGAACCCCGGCACCTGCGGCTCACGGGGAAGCCACGGTGCCAAAGCTCACGGTGGCCGAGGTGACAGAGCAGTGACCTCGTGCCTGTGTCTGGAGGTGACAGAGCAGCGACCTTGTGCCTGTGTGGCTGCAGCTTCGACCAAAGCCCTTCCAAACGAGCTCGGGGGTTTGCAGCCTCCCGTTCGGCTCGGGCAGGTTGCCCTATTTTCAGAAGGAGCGTAAGCACAGCAGAGGGAGAGCAGCCTGCTCCCTGGCCGCCAGCAAAAAAAGGTTTATTTATTTATTTATTATTTTCAGTGGCAAAAGAGCAGCTGCTTCGTTCCTCGCCCGCTCCTCCCGACAGACAGGTTTGCACTCAGGCCTTTCAGACAATCTTCCTTTAATACAAAGTCAATATATCTACATACACCGTGGTATGAAAACCACTTACTGTTTCAGTTTGAAATAACAGTGTGAAAGCAACAGCACTTTGCTCTCATACAAAGGAAAAGAAAAACAAACCTCCCCCTCCCTCCCCTCCCCGCCCCCCCCCCCCCAACTCGTCCAGTAAGATTTTGCTGCAACATACTTAGAAATTTGGGCGACTTTCACACAAATAAGAAGTAAAATCTCGAAGAAGCCTTTTGCTCTTTTTTTTTTTTTTTTGTCTTTTTTTTTTTTCTTTTCCTTCGGTTAAAGACAAGGAAATAGATCGTTGTGGGGTTTTCTGGGTAGCACTTGATGGCCATGATTACCCCTTCTAGAAAAAAATTTAAAAAAAAAAAAGGAAAAAAAGTGACAGGCAAGCAGCGCTCAGGGCAGCGCATCGTGTCCCCTGCGAGAAAACTCCTTGTCACGTACACCTGCATCAGCGTTGCATCTACGCCCCAGCGCACGGACAGACCTGGGCTCTTACCTACAATTCAAATATTAAAAAACTCCTGCGTGCTCTTCGAAATTTCCATCTGACACTGGTATTTTTTCATCTCCTCCCCCCCACCAGCCCCGTTAAGACCCGGAGCTGACGGGGAAGGGGTCGGCACTGCCCCCGTGTCCAGACCTGCCTGCGCTGTGTGATATGTCCGAGAGCGAAAAAAAGAAAAACCCAAGGGGAAAACAAAAAAAAAAAAAAAAAAAAAAGGAAAAAAAAAAATCCAGAAAGGACATTTCTGATCTTACATGAGCAAGTCGAACCTTTTAAATGGTAGAAAAGCAATATGTAGAAGTAGCAATTTGCACTGCATTTTTATATATCACAGCCATTACACGTAACATTTCTACAGTGAAAAAATAGACTGTCTTTGAACATAATATGAACAAATAAGCAAATTTTTTTTTCTTTTAAATTCATTGACTGATATTCTTTTGTCTTTTTTTATTTTAAAAAAAAGGAAAAAAAATACACTATTTAAAAAAAAGGTAATGTCACTTGTTACAGTTACATCGATACTTTAAAGAAAGCCACTCACAGTATATGCCACTGAATGCCTCTCGCTTGATCTTTCCCAGTTATTTGTAGAGCTGGGGCGTGTTGGGAGCTGCGCCAATAAGCTGGGGGGGGGGGGTGACGTGGGACAGCCCTGAGAGTGTCTCTGCATCGCTCCCGGAGAGCCGCAGCGCTCCGAGGTGAGGGGGTGGCAGCAAGAAGCAGCTGCCTCCTGGAAATCCAACGTCGCACGGGCGCGTCTCGGGCTCCTCTCCGAGCGATGCTCCGGGTCGGGGCGAGGTGGGGGCACGGCTGCTCGCAGCACAAGTGGGCTTGTGTGACTGTGCAAAGGGGCTGCCTTTCTTTACGGGGTGTCCCACCAACTGCTCGAATGAATACCTTTGCGTTAGAGCTGAAAATAAAAAAAAAAAATAAGGGGAGCAGAACCGGCAGAAGCCAGCCCGGGGCGCCGCCGGCATGCAAGGGTGGGGAGAGCCCACCCCGCGCAGCCAGGGCTGGGGTTTGTAACCTCTCGCTCTGTAATTTTAAATATCCTAAAAAAAAAAAAAGGAAATTTTGGAATTAGAAGAAATGAGGAATGTTCCAAGTATTCAAAATGTGAGCTATAAAACCTCTGTGGCGTGGCAGGGGCGCTCGGTGACTGCTGCTCGCGAGGTGCCTGTGAGCCCAGGCTCACCCCGTGGTTGACACTGAGGTTATTAAGACTCCAGCTAGAAGAACTCCTGACCCTACGTGTTGAGATTTAGTTCCCTCCCTTCCCTCCCACGGAACACCTTCCATTCTGCAAGTGACTTCCTTTAAAGACTGCCAACTAGATTAGTAAATAAACTGAACTCTAATGATGTAACCAAAGTCGGTTTCCTTCCCTTCTCCAGCCGTAAGGGTTCGCAAGGTGTGGGGTGGTTTTTTTTTTGTTTTTTTTTTTGTTTTCTTTTAGCTTTTGGATCTGTTTCATGATGTCCATACGTCCTCCACAGCGAACACCACTTGAGGTAACAAGAGCAGTTCACCACTTAACGCAGTCCTTCAGCGTCTCCTGAGCTGCCTCTTTCTCGGGCCAGGTTACAACATGGAGTTCCCGAAGGGGCGTTCCTTTCGATCCTTCCCCCTGCTCCCCAAGGCGTTGTCCGGATGAAAAGGTACTTCTGATTCAGTTTTGTTAAGTTCAAGCGCTCCTTCCTGGGTCAAAAGAGGCCTTCCAGGACTTAAGTGGTTGGTAGAGTCTGCACAACGGATGGCTTTTTATGTTGCATAGTGATCAAAACTTCCCAGATACTCCAGAGCTGCCTGGTAGCAGAACTGGTATTCATCCTGCGAACGGCAGAGAGAACCAGCTTCAGGGGGTGCGACAGCTCCTCGGGAGCCCTGCCCTGCTCTCCCCAGCACGAACCGTGCCCAGACTCCTCTATTCTCACGGAGCTGTGAGCTACTGGGAAAGACAATCCCGTCTCTTGTGTGTTTGGGCATCACCCAAAACATTTGGGTATCACCCTAGTGCTTCGCCGTCTCGGAGGCAGGGATGAGAGGAGAATCGAGGCTGGCAGCCTGGGGTGAAATCTTTAAGAGGCTTTACAGCAACGGGAACTTTGTATTTTTGGGATTATTTGGTTAAAATCAGCCTGGGCTGGCTGAGTAACCTTCAGGTAAGGTTTCGCCAGTGGATTGAAAGGCAAAAAAAATAAAGCACGTGGCACGGCCGAGGGCTGGGGCTGCAGCCGTGGTGTTGGGTACCAGCCCTCGAACCCGAGGCAGAGGACGGGTTCCCCGCGCCGCCTTACCTCCGTTTGCACCATAGCAGGTCGTTGTGTTCGCAGCATCTTTACTGTCTGGAAAATATCTACAACGCCCTCGTAACGCATCCTTTCCAGGACGATACTCAACGTGATAAACACTCCAGTCCTGCCCACGCCGGCACTGCAGGAACGGGGTGGGGGGAAAATAAAAAAGAAACCGTATGTTAGAATGTTCAAATTCTTCTCTAAATGCTGAGGTTATGGAATGGCTGAGCTGTGTCTCATGAACATGAAGGACCTTGAGAGGGAGTAGGAAATAGTAAAATGACCGAGTGTGTGACCCAAACAAACCAGTGAGACAAAGTGGGGGGAAAAAAAAAAGTTAGAAGCTTTGGCTAGCAGTAAACAGCACTGAGTCTGAAAAAATTAGTGCTCATCTATAACATCAGGCTTTTTAAATGAAATACTTTGAAGAATGCATGATCCTCTGCTGGCCAGGGGTGAGCACACGCAACCCAGCACTGCTGGCGGGGCAGAGGTGGCCAAGCCTGTGAAAAATACGTGTAACTGCAGCTTAAATATTGATTTACACGGTGGCACCTCATCCCTCCCCCTAGATATAAAGGGTCAAAGGCTTTGTGGGCAGCGCCTCGGTGTGAAGGGAGATGAGTTTAGCTGCCAGAAGTGCCAGTGTTCGGCACTGCCCCTCCAGGCACCCCCAAAAAACCTCTGCCTGCAGGGCTGGGCTGGGCAAGGAGAGGGCTTTGAATTCCTTCTGCTCTTTTGCAGCCTCAGCTCAACGAGGTCTTTGCGTTCGCACGTGCCTACCTGCAGTGGACCGAGATGGGGCCATCCTGGCCAAACTGTTCCTTGGTCTTGTGCACCTGTCCGATGAAATCGATAAAACCTTCTCCTGATTTTGGCACGCCTTGTTCCGGCCAGTCGGTGAACTGGAACTGCCGAACAGTTCGTGACTGACCATCCTAGGGGAGAAACCAGCAAGATTTAAACCGCCCCGTAGTTGCACTCAGCACAAAAGGCGAAAAAAAAAAAAACCCAAACCCAACCAAAAAAAAACCACCCTATTTTGTTGCTGGTTCATTAAGGAGCATGAAAAGAAATTGAACCAGCTTTGTGTTATCATCAAGTGCGAACAGCTGTGGTTTGGGCGGATCGTGACAAAGCTGCTCATGTCGCAGTCGGACGTTTCTGGAGCCGGGGGTGTGACCCAGCTCGCTCCTCCTGGCCGGTGAGCTGAAAGCTCCAATGGCCACGAGGACTGCACAGATGGAGTCTTCAGACAAGGAACGTTCAAGGTGAGGTTATGGCCTCTCTATCAATCTTGAGAACGAGCTGCCGTAGTGTCAGAATTACAGCTGACAGGAAGATAAATCTCGTTCTACCAGGACTGATGAGGCATCCTCCTTCTCAACCTTGCAAATAGAATTATCAGGTTGTGTAATACTGGCAACCTCAAAAGCTCGAAGCCTCTGAGAGCGAGGGTTACATTTGCTAAACAAATTTCAGAAGGTACTGAAACGTTCCTTTGGATGAGAAATCCGACAGTGAAGCTCAGATTGTTGGAGTAAATGTGCCCCTTTGAATATGAGTGATGGTGGCTGCTCTTAAAGCCAGAGACCTGCACATTTTCTACAGGATGCAAAGTAGCCTTTGCAAGTCTGGCTGGGTTTTTTTTTTTCAGCTGTTTGGGGTGACACTATGTCTGAAATAAGCTGCAAATAAACCCAAAAGTCGGGTACATCTCTAATGAAGTGACTCCCTCCTGTGATCAGAGGTTAGAAAACTACTTTCAATTTGTAAGAAGATCTATTCGAGTTAAAATCAGAGTTTGTGTGTGCTGTTCCTCATCACAACTAAGCTCTACTCCACAGATAATAAGCCCAGCTGAAGTGTTTACACCTCAGTTTTTCTTAGGGGAGCCAAAGCACACCCAGCTCTCTCGTTTTCTCTAAGTGGGTTCGAACCTCGCGAGCACCTCGTGCGGCACGTACCCTGGCATCGGTGACCTTGAATTCGCGCAGGATGTACTGAGGCATGTTGTACTCAGCCATGGGATCCACCACGAAGTACTGGTAGCGGGCGGAGCGCTCCGCTGGCCAGTACTGATGGCACTTTTCCTGCCAAAGGGAAAGAAGAGTCTCCGTCAGCCCTCTGCGGCACGGGCTTCCCCCTTCCCCGGGCTCCTCCTTCGCACGCTCACCCGCCCCATCTCGCGAAGCTTGGTCAACATCACGACGATGGTGGAGTTGTTCTCCCACAGCATCCGCCAGAAATCTTCGGTGGTCTCTGCCAGCGGCCCTTGCGTGGCGATGTACGCCTTCTGCTGCCTGAAAGAGAGCCCGGCGTGGGTCAGAGGGGCGCGCAGAATCGCTCGGGCAGAAGCTTTGGGAAACGCTGGGAAAGAACTAGAAGAGTACAAGGGGCAGGGAGGTGATTTTGCTGCTAATGGCCAAAAAAATGAAAGAAAAGGAAAAAAGCCCAATGGTGAAGCTTGCTCTAAATACCATTTCCAAGGGGTAACTCTAGAGTAGCACAGTGCTGCAGATGGAAGAAGGTGCTACGTGCTACAGGTCAGGTTCCTGGAGCTAGAATCCCTCTTTGCTGGCCCTGAGGAGCAGCCACCATTCTCTGCCAGGCAGGGAGAGGCCCTAACGCTGGTGCCACCGCAGGCAGGGGCGCTGCCCGTGCCGGGAGGTGAGGGTTTGCCCCCGGGGTTGCTTTGTTCCCTCGGTTAGGGCTCAGCGTGAGCGCACACGGGGGAGGGCTGCAGCTCCCGCGTGGCATTTAGTGCCCGTGGGAAGCTGTCAAGAATTGCGACGGCCCCGAAAATCACAACAAGTCATAAAAAGGCTAATCCGTTTTGAGAAACCTCCCAGTGGCAAAATCCACCCCTCACTGACGCTCTATGTTTAGGACCTGCAGCTGGAGAAGGGTTTGCTTTGCTTTAGGGGACAAGTAATTTTAAGATGACGGAGAATAAAGCTTCTCAGAAGGCTGCACTGGAGTCTGCGTGTGGGTTGCTGGCCACCAGCGAGAGGGAATTCACCTCGAGCACTGCACCAGTGATACGGTTTGGGGGCGAACTTGTAGTGTAGGGTTAATGGTTGGACTCGATGATCCCAAGGGTCTTTTCCAACTTGAACTGTTCTATGATTCTATGACCACTGCCCCATTAGAAAGACTTAGTGCAGCTCCTGCTGCTGCATCCTTAGAAGGCTCCCAGAGACCAAACCCCCCCCGACGGTGCCGGGCAACAAGGCGCCGCTTACCTGTAGCCATCGATGAAGCTGGCGTTGATGTAGTCTGAGCCTTCCACTCCTCGGATGGGCTGGAGGCAGACCCGTGTGGTCTCGTAGGGCATGATGTTGACAAGGCGATTCTTGAACTTGTTGCACGGCAGGTTGGCGCTGATGAACCTGGAGGTGTGGGCTTTGGAGTTGGCGAGTCGCTGAAGGCAAAAGCAGAGTCACACTCTCTTGTTCCGCTATAATAGTGTTTTTTTTTTTCCTTCAGCCCTGTGCCAGCCCACTTAACCTGTTCCACCCTATTCTGCCTGGTGCACCCTCCTTTTTTGTTTTTTTTTTGTGGTGGTGGGGCAGACTCCAAGACCTTTCCCTAAGCAAAACTTCCAGAAGAGTAAAAAAAAAAAAAAACCAGCCTAAAAACCCAATCTAAGGAGGGAGCAAATTCAATTTTGACTTGAAATGACCAGACAAGCCTCCTGCAGTGACAGGAAGGTCTCCGCTGGGAACTGCGATAGCATAAGTCAGAAAAGTAATTACTGCTCTAACGTGGAACCAAAAAAGTTCCCATCAGCCTTATAAAGGCAGAACAAAGCTCCTGTGAGGAGCTCGGAGCCTTCCCCAGGGGCTGCTGTCCCCATTCAAGCATCTCCCCTTACCTTGAACTCCAGCTCCATGCCCGTCACGTGCTCCCCGACCTCGATCTGTGCCAGTTTCTGGATGTAGGTGTAGAGATTCCTGGCCGGGACCTCGGTGTTGCCGCAAGCGACGGCCTCAAGCAAGGCATCGTGTATAAAGCTGTACTGGTCTTCTGTCTGCACCATGTAGTTGCGCTGTGACCTCATGAGGGTGACGTGCCCGTAAATGTCCACCGTCTTCTCGTGTTTTATCCTCTCGAGCATGGCGTCAATCACGATGAAGCAGCCGGTGCGCCCAACGCCCGCGCTGGAAAGAAGGAGGGGAGAAAGGAAGCGATGGACTGCTCTGCCACTGGAGGAGGATATTCCAGAAGGTGACCCAGGAGTGAGGGTCCTGCTGCTGCCCTGAACCGCCACAAACACAGGGCAGAACCAGGCACGAGGCAACAAATGCGGTCGGTGACTGGGCAGGGACCCGCGAGCAGAGCTCCTGATGGACGAGGCAAAGGAAATATCGGCAAAGGCGGCAGCTGCGCGGGTCCGGCCGTTCCATGGACTGTGTTAAAGGCTGATGGAGCTGGTGGCGTGAGCGCTGCTGCTGCCCACTCACCTTGGGGTGCTGCCCTTGCCACAGAACCACAGAATGTTGGGGGTTGGGAGAGACCTCTACAGATCACCCACTGCCAGAGCAGGGTCATCCAGGGCAGCCCCACAGGAACGCGTCCAGGCGGGTTGGAAAGTCTCCAGAGCAGAAGACTCCACACCCTCTCTGGGCAGAGATTTTCAAGTCCCTCCATCATCCTCGTAGCTCTCCGTTGGACTCGAGTCCAACGGAGAGCTACGAGGATGATGGAGGGAGGAGGTCCCAAGGAGACTCCACACCCTCTCTGGGCAGCCTGGGCCAGGGCTCCGGCACCCGCACAGCCAACAAGTTTCTCCTCATGTTGAGGTAGAACCTCCTGTGCTCCAGCTTGCACTCATTGCCCCTTACCCTGTCAATGGACATCCCTGAAAAGAGCCTGGCTCCGTCCTCCTGACACCCACCCTCTACATATTTATAAATATTTCTGAGGTCACCCCTCAGCCTCCTCTTCTCCAAGCTGAACAGCCCCAGCTCCTTCAGCCTTTCCTCACCAGGGAGATGTTCCACTCCCTCCATCATCCCTGTGGCTGTGCTGGACTCTCTCCAGCAGTTCCCTGTCCCTCTTGAACTGAGGGGCCCAGAACTGGACACAAGATTCCAGATGTGGCCTCACCAGGGCAGAGTAAAGGGGGAGGAAGGAGTTTAACACCTGTGCCGGAGGGTTTGGACACCAGCAGCAGAGGAGGAGAGCGGTGACATCGAAGTCACAGCTGCTCTGAGTCATGCACGTGCTGGAACCTCAAAAGCTGTTGGGATCTGCAGCCCAACCGAGGCAACGTGCAGAGTTTTGCTTTGTTCACTCAGTTTAGCAAAAACTTCCCAAACCAAGTTTGGGTTTACGCCACCCGAGGGCAGGACAGAAGATGAAAAGCTGCCTCTGCCTGTTGCCCCTCGGCGCTGATCTGCCCCGTTCCTCCTGCCTGTGACACCCCCAGGACGGGAGCCCTCCTGGCAGACACACAACTACGACAATTCTAGGCAGGGGGGCTCTAGGCTCGAACAAATGGTTGGTACGATCTAAGGGCTTAAAAACCACGTTTAATCACTCGGCTCTTTTAGCGGCCGAGAAACTACCGACGCCGTAACGAGTAACACGCGTCACCTCTTCTCCCCAATGTTTTTGTGCATCGAGGCAACATCAAACTCATGTGTGACGGCAGTTGTGAACCAGCCGGGCTCTGTGGGTCTGCGCGTTTGTCGCCGCTAATAAAGGGTCTCCTTTTACCATTCCAGTGCGGTCCCTTTTTTTCATAAAGCCCCCTTGATCTCTGTTAATTAGACTGCCTAACACCCGAACCGGGCAGGTGACTGGGGCTTTGGCAGGAATTCAGCAGCCGATCTGGGAGCCGGTTGTTCCCGCACGTTGCGAGCTGACAGCTCTCTTTATTCATTTTCGGAGAGGTGCACGATAATTGCCATCTGCAAGGTTAGTGATAAGTTGCCCGCTCACAAAGACTGTTTAAATGGCAGGAGAGGCAGGATTAGCTCCCCCCAGCAGCCTGTAAAATTCAGATGTTTCCTCAGCGCCGCGTAACCTGCAGGCTCCTCCCGAGGAACATGGGGATTTATCTAAGTTGAGGCTGCAAGCGCTCCTACTTGGGTTGTAAACTGAAGCAGGGGGTGCTGCCTGCCCATAGGAGCCTTTGGTCTGTCGCGACCAGAATGGCTGCAGTGCTCAAAAAACATCCCCTCTGTCCCCGTTCAATCACTGTCAGGTCGCCCTTTGCCAGCTGAGGCAGCTCCTGCCACTGAAACGCCCGATGCAGCAACACCGAGGAAGCTGCTCGATGGCACTCAGTCCTCCTCCTTCCCCACTGTGAGAAGAAACAACCCCTGCACAGACCCAGACATCAGTTCAGCACCGTTGCTGACAACATCTGAGTGATTTGGTGCAAACTAAACCCCTCAGCATCTCGGGAAACTCTGCGCTCAACGAAAACCCCAAGCATCCTCCTCGGATGCTGTCTGAGAATCCAACAGCTCTGGCTGCTGGGCACTCGCTGGGAGGCTGAACACATCTCCTGGGTGCAAATCAGCATCTTTCTGATCCTCTCCCTCCTCCGCAGGTGGCCCCGCGCAAGAGTCCGGTGAAGGAGATGGGTACCTGCAGTGCACCACGATGGGACCTGCATCGGGGGGGTTGCAGGTTTTCACCCGTCTCAGAAAAGCCAGGAACGGGGTGGGGTACTCGGGCACGCCGTGGTCAGGCCACGCTGTGAACTGGAACTGGCGGACCTCCCGCTTCTCGCTGGAGCCGTTCTGCAAGGGCAAAAGAGCACCAAGAGTGACGCGAGGTACCAGCACCCCAGCACAGCCCGTGCTGTGCACAGAGAGGGGAAAAAACCAAAACAGGAGCAGGACAAAGTTACCTTGTGAAGAGAGAACGTTCGGACGCAGAACGTGGCCAATTCAATGGTATCGAGTAACGTCACTTGAATCATCCCGTAGGTGTCTGTACCTCGGCCCGGCCAGTACTGGTCGCACTTTATCTGGAAGACAGAAGGCGTTGCTCAGCGCTGGAACGAACCCTCTGCTGCGGGGGAAGCTCCTTCCAGAACCGCCCCGATGCCGGCAGGTGAAGCTGGCCAGGTCGCAAAGGGGACGGGAGGTGCAAGAAAAGCCTTTCCAGGGCACCACGACGGGGACAGAGCCAGCATGAAAAGCTCCTCCTGACTAAGCACAGGCTTTGCTGCACCGCATCCATCATGTGGACAACAGACTGGAATGATCCTGAAGATTAGAGCGAATGTACTGGGGCTTGTTAAACAAGAGAACTGACTGTGAAACTTGCCACACGATTAACTCCGGGACGGACCCACAGAGCATGCGATGGGATTGAGCGTCCTCTGCTCTTGGAGTTGCAAGGGAGGCTGCAGCTTTTCCAGGGTGAATGGTTTGGTTTTCTTTTTTTTTTCAAAGCAATGAATCACTGAACTTTCAGGGTGCTGGCAAAGCAGGCAGAAATCCCCCACTGTGGGCTGCAGATCAAAGGGATTCGCTGTTCCCCAACCCCACCCTCCAATCCCCCAGGATTGTGACTAACTAGTCATCCCTCTCATGCATCTCACCCGTGATTTCTCCTCCAGTTTAGTCATCATAACAATAGTAGCTGAACGCTGCTCCCACACCATCCTCCAAAAGTCTCCGAAGGTCTCTGGCAGCGGCCCCTGCGTGGCGATGTAGGCATTCTGCTTCCGATAGCCATCGATGTAGTTGGCGTTGATGTAATCGCTGCCCACGATCCCTGCAGGAAATCGGCAAGAGCAAGTTAACCAACGGCGCGGGGCTGCGTACAGTCGGGAGCACGAGGAGATCTTTGCAGCAATGCCGTGAGAGAGAGCTCCCCTGCAAAAACCCCAGAGCCTTCGTGGCTCGGTGGGTCACAATCACAGCTGGGAGGAAGAGGCTCCCTGTGAGCGCTTCCCAGCTGAAGCTCCTGCGCTGCAGGGAGACAATTTATGGCAAAAGATGTTAAAGAGATTGACCCTCAAGCCTTGAAACCATGGTCTTCTTACGGGTGTTGCTAACAGGAGCGAAAGTCCTGGCCTAGGGATCTATTTTTGCTGACCTAAAGTAGGACAAAACCAAGTCCTTGTCCCAGAACGTCCCCGTCGGGCAGCAAACGCACCCGGTCGCTGCCCTGCGCAGCCCGGCGCTGAGCTACAGCTGGACAAAGTGAGGAACAAAACCGGGCTTGGTTCAGCCAGTAAAGGCTTTGAAATTACAGGCTTTGACTTGCTTTAAATTGTCCGCTCTCATTTTCAGCAGTGGCTTTTTCCCCATTTACCGGAGCTCCAGGCTATCGAGCTACAGCTGCTTGCCGGTGTCCTTGCTCGAGGGGCTCGGTGTGGATGGCAGGAGGCAGCGCCAGAGTGAAGAGGGTGATTGGGAAAAAACCGCTCTGGAGTCCAAACGGACGCTGGCAAGCGCTGATGCTCGGGTCCAGCTTTAGAGCCTCCGAGGCTGGCACGGAGCAGCCCCGCGCCGTTCGGTGACCTGGCCCGTTCCTAACGGCAGCGAGCGGCTGGCAGGGCTGGCAGGTTTCTGCTAACCTGTGATTAACTCGGTACAGAGCACTTAACTCCTGTCTCGAGGGGGAGCCAAGGGTGGGGAGCGGCACCAAGCTGAAATTGGGTTGCTCGTCCTCGTGCCGCTGGAGCAACGGGCATCGCTGCTGCTGCTGCTGCTGGCGAGGCGCGATCCGCGCTGAATTGCCTGCCAGCCCTCAAGGGTACTCGGTAATTTCAGCTGCTGGTAGAAATGGCTTTTGATTAAATTTCTGGAGGGTTCCCTGCCCCCGTTCCCTCCCAATGTGAGATTTCAGGAGGGGAAAGGCGGTCGTGCAGCAGCAGCAGCAGCGGGAACGTGATCAAGGCTGAGCTTCCGCAATTAATCTCCTCTGCAGCCCCCTCGGGTCCACTCTGTAATTTCAAATGGTGGCCGTGAGCTCCTGCAACGATTCGCGGCACGACAGGCCCCCAGTTCCAGAGAAGTCACGGAATTAAAGCCCGTGCTTCTTCCTGACCAAGCAGACAATCTGCAGCCTTGACAAATCCAGATTTGAAACAAAGAGAAAGCAACAACTAATTCCTCCCAGTCCTTTCATCTCTCGGCAGAAAATACAGCCTGGCAGGAAGGAACACACCGGCCGAGACATGTCAGAATCTCTCAGACGCCTGAAAATTCAACCTTGGCCCGTCCTACTCGCACCGACAGTCCCTCACAGTGACACCTGGGCACAGCGAGGACTCCTGCCCACACCCCGCCCCGGGAGCCGAGAGCCGCCCGACGGGCCCTTCGCTTTGCTCTTCCCCGTCCCCTTGACTGACAAGGCTGCTCTGTGAAGACTTGGCTTTCCTTGGCTCACACAATATTAATCTCGGAAGAAAAACAAGCCACAACAGTCATCCTCACAATGAGAAACGTTTCAAATCCTCTAACGGCAGACGAGACCAGTCCGGATTTGTGCAGCTTTTTGGCAAATCGCCGTGATCTGCTGTTACCTCGTCCATTTCCCCGCGTCCCTCAGCGCCACCTCAGCGCGGGGAGATTATTCCAGCAACTCCCTCGTCGCGAAGGCTTCCGAATTAACCTTTATGTTCACCGGGGGGTTATTAGGACATCCCGTATCCTCTCTGCTCAGATGATCAGCTCTTGGCAACGCGAGGCTGGCCTTAAACGCTTTATCTGCACGGCACAGCCACACACAACCTGGGATGACGAAACTCGAGTATTATCTCGGCGGCAGCATCCAAAGCAGGTGCCCTGTTAAACTCCACCACAAGCCCCTCTTATCCTAGCGTGCACCAGAGCGACTCTGTCAAGAGCCACGAGTTGTGAAATTTAATGTAAATTTTCCAAGTCACATAAGCAGCTCAGGAAACAATTTATGACCTACCAGGCTAACAACGAACCTTTTCTTATCCTGAGAGGTTCTCAGCCTTTCAAGGGCCCGGGCCGCAGCGGGAGCTGCACATCGAGTCATCTTTCCATCTCTACAACTCAGCATCCGCACCTCTGCTGCGCTGCCGACACTCGCGCGGGTACAACCAGCCCTGTGCTTACTCCTCCCCTCCACGTCCATCGCCACCCACTGCCCCGCTCTTGCTCTCTCTAAAGTCTGAATTCTTCCCGTTAGAACCGTATCGAGCAGGGATCTCTGAGCAAAAGGAAGACGGTTTCTTGATAAACCAGCCCTTGGAATGAAAGATTGCCGCTCCAGGGAACGTGTCAGTCACCAGAATTTAACAAACGCTGGTTCACAGAGGTATCTCCCGCTCGCTAAACTCCCAGGGGAGAATATAAATAGAGGGTGGGAGGGAAGGGAGAAGAGCACGAGCAATACGCTTCCCTGCAGCGGCTCCAGGCTGGCGCTAACCCGCAGGAGTAGAGAGGCCACGGTACCTTCGATGGGCAGCAGGATGACGCGCGAGTGGTCGTAGGCGATCACGTTCGCGTAGCGGTTCTTGGGCTTGTTCACTTCGAGGTTGGAGTGCTCCCAGGTGAACTGCTGCCCGGGGTCGATGGACTGGAGGGATTGGGAAAGAAAACGGAAGAATCAGAGAGAAGAAAAAAAAAAAATCAAGCTCTGACTATCTCGTTCCGTGTGGGACACATCCCGGCTCCCAGCCGAGGAACACGCACCCCCCGCTTGCTTCCCAACTCCCTCGGCCCCAGGGGCACCCCCGGCAGTGTCCGAGGTAACTCCCCGTCAGGTACGATGCCGGCGGCAAAAGCATCGGCGTGATTTCGGGCTGCAACAGAGTGGCCTGGGACCGCAGTCCCGCCGAGGCTGCGCTGGGTTAGTTACAGCCCCGCGCTACCGGCGCCGACAAACGGCAACGGCGAGAACGACGGGAACAATCACTTCGGGATGTATTTATGGAACGATGAAGAGGCTCAATCTGTGCACGGTTAAACTACACAACGATTAAGAGGGCGTAAATATAGCAGCTAATACTTGGGGAAGAAGATATCCAGGCTAGGACAAGGTGTGCGAGGGGGGTGTGAAACATCAGGGGAAGAAGCTGCTGCCGTGGGCAGCAGGAGGGGGCCAGGCTGCTCCACGAGGAGCAGAGACGTGGCAGGGGCATGGCCTGGGACCACGGACATGTAGTGCCCAAGGTCTCTCGGTGTGACGGATGGAAAAAGCCCCACGGGAGCCTGGCCCGTGCCTGCTCAGCCGGGCAGGAGAGCATCGCTTGGGGCAGAGAAGGGGCAAAGACCCCAACCCTAAGAAACTGAATCACCGTGGTATTTTTCCTAGAAGGAATGAAAAAGCAAACAACGAAATGCACCAGAGAGAAAAATCCTCTCTGCCTGTCCTGGTGATTTATGCCAGGTTTGGTGGTTATTTTCTTTTATTCTTTCTTTTTTTTTTTTTCCCCCCTCTCTAAAGTCCAGCTGTCCCAGATATGGAAATTAGGTTAATTACGTTTACCTCTAAATCCTCAGCCAGAGAATTAAATAAAACAAGGGCTTAATTCCTTCATCATTTTGCAGAGCCCTAGGGGTTTGCCTCAACTGGAGGCTTGGCAGGAGCTGTACTCTCCGCCGTTCGCTCCCCCTCTCCCCGCCTGCCGCTCCGGCTGGTGGCCCAGGGTCCCGCAACCCCCCATCAAGATTCCTCCCCTGCCTGTGCCCCCCTCCAGAGACCCCCCAACCCCGGGGCACAGCTCAGCTCCGGTGGTCACGGCAACGCTGGTACAAAACCGCCCGACACAAACGTCCTCTTGCACTCTGGCTGCAGAGCTTTTCTAACTAATGGGTATTTATACTGTTGTAATGTGTCTGTTTGCTCTCTATCCCTCTAATCTCGCCTCACATTCATTTCATTAGCGCTGTTTGTTTAGCTCCCGCTCTCCCACTAGAGGAGGTTGCGCTGGAACGGAGCCAGGGCACTTGGGATATTGCGTTATGCAAATCAGCCTTTGAAATCTGGATGGAGCACGTTACCAGGCTGCTGCGCCCCGACGTGGGGCGCAAAGACCCCGAGCACAGCAAATATCTCCAAGCTCCGCGGGCGCGGAGCTGCTTCGCGCACGCCGGCGAGCCGGACCGGGGAGAGAGTAGCCCCGTGGAACGTGGCCCTTTGTGCAGAAAATACCCCCTCGCTCTCTGCCGGCAAACACAACCAGGCAGTCTAGACTAGTCATCAGTCTAAAAATATCGGGGCGTTTCATGCCTTTGAACAAAGACAAAAAGAAAAATTCAGTGGTTCAACGTGCAATGAAAGCCAGCCCGCGGGGCGCTCGCCCGGGGGTTTACCCAGCGCTGGCGCAGCCACGGGAGCGGGTTTGTGCGAGAAAAGAAGAGCACAACAACCCCCCAGGTAAGAAGAGAAGGGCACAAACCATCCCGTTTTCTCAGCTTCAGCTCGGCGGCTGCCGATGGCGCGGGCTGTGGAGAACTTACTGTTGGTTTTATCGGACGTGGGGGATCTACAAGTGGGGGATCCCATCCCCGGGCTGGGAGTTGTCTCGTTGTTGGGGACCCCCAAGGACGAGTCCCCATCCCAGCTGCCTGGCAAAACTCATCCCCTTCATGAAAGGGGCTCAGACCCTGAAGAGATGCCCCCTCTTTGGATATTTAACACCAGCTTGTGGATCCAGCCTCCCTTTCACGATCTGGAACTGAACTTAGCAAAGCACCGAGCAAGTACTTGCCTTGCAAAATATTAAGAGTTTTTTCTCTTTCAACTAACCAGACCCTTAAAACAAAGCTGTGTTTATCTGGACGAGGGCCTGCCTGGATTTCCTAATTCCCTGGCTCTGCAAACCCATGCACAGCGCTCACTCTCGCTCATACCTCATACTCTTGGGACAATTTCAGGTTATCATTAGCTTTGAGATGCTCCGTGTGTTCAGCCAGCTCGGAAACGGGGATTGGCGGGTGGCTGAGCATACCTAAAAGACAAGACAGCAGGAGAAGAATCTCATTTAATAATAACTAAAATTCACAGTCGTTGCACATTTTAGAAGAAAGAAGAAACAAGAAGAGGAAAAAAAAAAAATTTACAATGCAAGATCTGCAATGAAAGTAGGGAGGTTAGAAGAGAAGAATTCAGGGCTCGAAATTGTGTCCTTGGAAGTAAAAAAAACAACAACAAAACCACCAAAAAACTCAAGGAAATAAAAGAAAACGGTAAAATGAGAGTGTTCCCGTGATGGCCCCATTTTCAATGTGTAAATCAGAGCGAAACAAAAAAAGGAGAATCCGGAGAGCAGATGCGTGTTAGCGATTCCGATAGCGGACTTAAAATGAGCAAACGCTGCCAGAGGAACCTACGCAGCAAATGTTCCAGCGCCCGCCACGATCACAAACCAACTCCAACACGAAAGTAGGGAAGGGGCAGGGGTCCAGCCGGCCGTGGCGATGCGGGGCAGGGGAATGCAGATGGGGGGAAGCAGGGGAGGCTTTTCAGGAACCGTCCCTGGCACAACGCTCGGCTTCTCGGTGAGCCCTGGGGCGCGGCGGGGCTGACCCGCGCCGCTCCACGGGGGCGACCAGGTGTGGAGGTGTCAAGCTCTGGCTGCTCTCCCCGCTCACGGCTGATGTCCCTCCTACGGCTCAGCCCGCAGGTGTCGGTGCTGCTCTGTGCTCACCCTCCCTTTCCCCGCTGTAGCCTCTGCTGGGGAGGTCGTCACCCTTTTTGTGAGGATGCAAAAGATCCCCCTCGCCCCTTTCTCAGAAAAAATTTGCCGGGGAGACCGATGCCTCGTGACCCTGCTGCCCTCGCGGTTCTCACCGACTCCTCGTCGGTGACAGAGGCAGACAGAGCTGCCAGGGGACGGACTCGGTTTGCCCCGAGATGCTCTGGCCACGCTGCACCAGGCTGCTCAGCCTGGAGGCACATCTCGGCCACGAAGGGGCACATTCGGTTTCCAGCCTCGAGCGCGATTTGCACCTCCTGCCTGGAGCAGGGCAGCTGGAGCTCTGGAAAGAGCAGGGAACCTTCCCGTCCCACCACCTCCGGCAGCTGCGCTACAAATCAAGGTGGAAAAGCGCTCCGTGCTTTGCTCATCTGCATCGGATCGTGTCTTTCCAAAGGCTTCCCGTGCCCTCTGCCAGGCGGCCCCGCCACGAACGGCAGCGGAGCGGCGAGGACGGCAGCACGCCGGAGAGCCTTGGGCAGTGCCCCCGATGAGAAGGACAGGAGTGGGAGGAGAGATGGAAGCCAGGGAGAATTTCGAGCCCCGTCGGTGTTGCGTGTGTGACAAAGCAGCGGCGGTGGCAGCAGCATGGTCAGATACTCCGAAAACTCAGCACAGAGATGGCAAAGCAAGCATGACATCCTCAGTTTTACAGTGACTGCTGGAGAGGTGCTGCCTCCCCCAGGCCTGGGGACAGGACGAGTTTGCCACAGAGCAGGGATTGGAGCCACCACCCCGACAGGTTTCTCCTAAGCTAACTAGACCTCTATTTTCAGCTCAAGGAAGTCCGGCTGAAAATAGAAGTGGTGGGGAATAGACCAAAAAACTCACAAAAATAACCTCCAAGTGTTGTGGAGGCTGCGCTGGCTCCATTCTGCTCTGCTGAGGATCAGGGTAGGAAGTCTCTCCCTGCTCATGGAGGAGCAGTTCCCAGTTAGCCTCTCGCTGCTGTGCAGCCTGCTGCACCCGGAGGAGGATTTCTCCTTTGCTTCCCACCCTGGGCTGGGAGGTGGCTGCCATCCAGCCCAGTACCAGGCCAGCGGGTGCAGACTGGGGTGCTCAGAGGAACTGGTCCTCTCTCTCTGCCCACGTGGGACACACTGAGATACCACGCTGGCCAAGATACCACAGATCAGAGACCAAACCAAGTTCATGTTATAAATATTCTTCTCCGTGTCTGTCCTTCTGCCTCTGAAAGCAAGGGCTGAAGAGAGCAGCAAACATACCTTGAGCTGTAGCGTTAGAGCAAAGCCAAACCCTACCCAGAACAACCTTGGGCACCTCAATAAACCATCTCCAGATCTCTGTGGGTCACCCCTTTTCACTGGCTTCTGCCCTGCCCGGGTTGGGAAACAGCTCCTGGCCCAGCTGCCACCACCCGATTGCTGCAAAAACCTCGAGATTATTTGCTGAAGCGAGCTCAGAAACACGGTGCCGTGAATGAAATCCCAAATGAACACGTAGGTTAAAAGGAAAAAACACCAACAAAACGAACCACACAGCCAGAAAACCTAGTAATAACGAGCAAGCAAGAGAAAAAGCACCCGGACTCTGGCTTAGAAGTCGTGGAGCAACCCGTGTCATTCCCTCTAAGCAAGGGGGTTGCATGGGAAAGGCCCGCTGTGCCGATCTGGAACGGGAAGGCACGTTCCCCTTGAAGGCATTTCACAAGTTTCCTTCATCAAAGCTCCAAGAATAATCCCCAGCATGACCAGCTCCTGCGAACCAGGTCTGGCTCCTTGCTGGGGAACATCCTGCCCCCAGGTCCACCCCGCCATAAGCGGACACGGGCCGAGAGCTCACGGGAACCTGCCTCGTATCGCCGCTCTGAAAAGACAGAAACCTCCTTGTCGGATCGATTTCTAGGGCTCTTTATAATAAAAGAAGACCGGAAACCTCTGCAGCGGTAAACACTTTTCCTGGTCAAAATGCCAAGTGCATCAGAGTTCCCATTAAGATCCAGGAGGAGCTGGATATTCGATGAGCCAGGAGCGATACTTTCCAGCGGTACCGGCTGGCGCTGCTGCGTCAGCTGCTGCAGCCTCTCTTTTGTCCGCTTTAATTCCATAACTCTTATTCAGACACGAAAGGAAATGGTTTGTGGGTTCCTCACTCACGGGGCCGCCACCTGGGGACACGGTGGGGGTGACAGAGCAAGGTCTGGGCTGAGGTTCAGGCAGGGATCAGCGCGGCTTTTAACAAAAAAAAGAAAAAAACCCCACAAACGCCCCCTCTGTTACTATAAGGGGGTTGAGAGGAGGTGGCAGGTGGACTGGGACGGGATTGCCAGGAGTATTCAATACCAGAGAGACCAACATTTGGGTTAAACTGTTCGGAAAACCGTGCCAGCGTTCACATTTCTGAGCACAAGCAGCATCTGCGATTCTCCACGTTTGTCGGCTGAAACCTCACATCTACTTCCCTGCCCAGCGTAAAAAAAAACCCCAACAACCCCAAACCCAACAAACCACCCAGCAAAGCTGGGATCTTGGCTTCTAATGGGGATGAAGTCTTTCAGAGCCAGTCTCATCTAACATTTCAATCACTTGAATCTCTCTAATCTCATCACAAAAGACTTGATTCTCTGCGCGCCAGCCAACTCGCCAGAACCGTCGCCCTGACATCTGTTCCACGGGCCAGAGCCCATTTATCTCCGCAAAAAAGCACCGCGGCTGGGTGGCACTCGGCACGAAACCCAGGGCATGCGGAGGACGACGGTCTTTGTGCTCCTGGAACAAGCTGGTGCCAAGGAACAGGCACCTGCGGCGGATGGGAAACGGCCCTTCCCCTCGCCCGACCCGAAAAGGTGCCCGTGCGGCTCTTTCCCAAAGAGAGGGGATGGCCAGCTCCACTTTCCTCCTTCCCTACGTTACGAAGCCACGAACGCCAAAGCGCAGGCACGCACGCAACGCTCCTGCAAATAAATCGCTTTTTCTGCCCGTGAAGAAGCACGAGGGACATTCAGAAACAAAACATCTTCGACAGCGGTGAGAAAAGAAAAAAAAGCCCTGAAAGCCAGGTCTTGCTCCTGGGACAGCGAAAGAGACACAGAAGGACGGACGGTGTCCCACGGCGCTACCGGGGGGCTCTACTCTGCTGCTCCTGTCTTGCAAAAGGCCTGGGGTTTGATACTGTAAAACTGGAAGCGCGGTTCAGACAAACGGATGGCACGGAAAAGGGATGAGATGGGCAAACATCGCAGGGAGACAGGATTTGGCAAACGCAAAAAAAGAAAAAAAAAAGAAAAAAAAAGTAACTAACAGGAACGAAACAGAATCGGAAAGGAAAGCGACAGAAGAGATAAAAAATAAGAATGGGAGTGGGGGGGGGAAATGAAACCAACAGGAACAAAAACACACAGGAACTAACTTTCAAAGTCAAACTCAGGGTCACTGAGAGGGCTGCTCAGACCAGAATCTGCAGAAAACAGTAAAAAAAAAATAAATAAAATATACACTTTTCTTTTTAAAAAATTCCATGCTAATAAAAAACCAAAAAACCAACATAAATCTGAAGAGGGAAAAGAAAGTTACTCGTCGTGCTGCTCAGGCTAGGGCAGGAGAGCTGGGGGCTGCCGTGCTTCGCCTTCTGCGTGGGTGCTCACGCGCGCTCCCGTCCCCACGCCCCACCTCTGCGCTGCTGCCGGGGACGCGGTAGGGACTCTGCCTGTTGGACCCCGGGCTGGAGAAGAGCCCACCGGCCCTTCTAAACCAACGTGTGCTCATTTCAAATGGCTTTAATCCAGACAGCACCTACGGAGCCTTCCCCCACGAACGATGCCGCAATCTCTCCGTCATCGCCGACACGCTCCAAGCTCGGCTTTTCCACCCGTTTCCATCGTCACTCGGCTGTTTGCACAATTCTCTGGGAGGCAGGTGACCAAACCTCTTGCTGGTTTACAAACTACACAGAACAAACTAGCTAAATAAACTCTTGGGCTCGATAAACTTAGAAAGAAAAGGTGGCAGCATCTCTAAAAAGCTGGACCAGACAAAGTCTTCAGAGATCCGCAGACCTTTGCCTTGCAGCGCCCTAACGGCAGGTTTGCATGTCTTTGCTGCCCTTTACAAGGCTCGCAGACCAAGAATTCAAAGGTGCAGCAAGACCAGAGCAGGAGGCTCAACACAAGACAGACTCGCTCGTCTATCGACCACGTTAAGCGAAGCTCAGCGGTGCCCTGAGCTGACTCCGCTATCCCGTGGGGACAGGCAGAAACACCCAGTGAGGGAAACGCACGGAACAGCTCCCAGCTGCCTCTCAGTACGCAGGCTAAGCTCGACAGCCACAACCTTTTATGCTTATTTTTACCTCAGCAGAGGTTTCACGTAGGGCAGCGTAGCTCTTTCTCCTGGGTCTCACACTGCCTCCCACAAGCCGACCTGACCACTCCCCAAGGGAGCTCCTGTTTGCACCCAGTAAACACCACTGAGCCCAGACAAATGCAAACTGCAGCTGGGGACACTCAGAAGATCTCAAACACCTTCAGACTCTCCTGCACCACTCAGTGAGAGCTGATTTAGGGACCTACCCTGCAGCTGAACTGCTCTGCATTCAGTCCCTGCACGCTGCATTGACCCTGCTTCCATCCCTCAGCTGAAACCAAATCACCCCTGAGCTTGGGTTGATACCACCGGGTTGCTCCCAGCTCTTTTCGATGTGAAACCCTCAGCTCAGCGCTGCCTTCCTGCCTCCCCAGAGCTCCCTGCCCCGTGGGTACCTACTGACTCGCCAACCTCACCCTGCGAAAACTCAGACAACGCTAAGGACAGGACTGGGACAGCAAGGGCAAACAGGAGCTGCAGAAACATCACTAACAAGCACAAAACAGCAAAAAAAAAAAATAAATACAAAAAAATCACAAACAAACTGAAAACAACAGCCAGCCCCCAAAAAGCACAATAAATTCCCTTCCAAATCTTCCAAGTCCCAGGAACCTGGAGGCGGGGGTGTGTACCAGCCCGCGGGCAGCGCTCGGCATCGCCAAGCGCGCGTCTGCGCGGGGGCTGCGGAGGTGCCGCGCAGGCGGCTCGGACACGCGTGTGCAGGGGGACACGCGTGTACGGGGAGCCGGGTGCATCCAGACTCTCCGCCCGGGAGCCCAGAGCGCAGCCACCCGCTCGCTCGGCGTCGTCCGTGCGAAGCGACCTGGCTGCTCCTCCTTCCCCGCGCAAGCCCCGGGGCCGGCCCGGCTCCGAACGGGAGCGTTTTGGCAGGGATGCGGAAAGGCGCCGGTTACGGATGTGGCTGGAGAGCTGTGTGCCGGGCAGCCTGCCACGCTCCGGCTCCGCCGCCCCCGGGGACGTCCCCGCACCGCCGGTGGTCTGGCACAGCTCGGCGCGGCCGCAGCTGCGCGCTTAAGCCCAGGACGCCCCGATTTAGCCGGGGGTGCAGCTGGGCAGAGCCTGCGCAAGGTCCTGGAGGTTTCCCAGACTTGAGGTTCCTTGGCTGCATCCTAGGCTAGAGCTGGGGCTCGAAGGCGGCCCCCAGCAGCCCTCACGTGGGAGTACGGGGGGCTCAGGGAAGAATTGGCTCCGCTCCTGCCTCCCCAGCGCGAAAGGCTGGTTTGCAGCCCGTTACCTGGAGTCTGGAAGTTGATGCGTCTCATTTCCACAGGGTCCTTAGGGTGGTGAGGGGTGATTTCAGCATTGTTCAGGAGGCATTTTGTCCGTGGCTCTGAATCTTTCCGTTTGCTTTGTTTAAAAAAAATAAACAAAACAACAACAACAAACAAAACAAAAACAGAAAGACAAAGCGGCTTAGCTTACGGGCCTTTTCATATTTCCAGCTACTCCAGCCGTGTTCAGACCTGAGCACAACTCCCACCAAAATCAGGGTCAGACGCAGCCAAGGACGTTAAGTTACGTAAAACGTGCGAGAGAAGGGATGAAGGTTTGGAAGGTTTTGTCAGTGCTGAATTTGATGGGTTTACAACAGCCCAGCAGCCCCTCAGCAGCTTTCAGACAAGTCTGGAAGTTCCCCCTTCTCACAGCAGAAGCACCGAGAGCTGCAAGGAGCAGCTGAGGTGCCGCGAACTCACACCTCAGCCTCCCTGCACAGAAAAGCCTCCGCCAAACTCTGCGGAGCTCCACAAGCAGAAACCTTCCAATTCTGGCCAAGCCATTTGCAGCCTAAAAGAACCAGAGCCAACATAATCATTTGGAAAAGTACAGAATCTCCTGGCCGTGACCTTGGACGTGAAGTACTGATGTTGCTCTGCTGGCGTGTTCAGGAGCTCTCAGTTTCTTGCTGCAGACAGAGAAGTCAGAGCAGCGGTTTTCAACTTTTTTTTTTTTCCATCTGCAGAACCCTAAAAATCCGGGTTCAGAGAACAGTGTAGACACATCCTCTGCCACCACAGCTGTGCCTGCTGAGATCTGTCTCACCTCCCTGCCAGAAGCTGCAGCCCGCTCCAACCTGCCAGCCGAGCTGCCCGTGTAAGTGCTTCCTAATATATTTTGCTCAAAATGGGTTAGGTTAGCTGAGGCAGTTGAAAAGTCTTTGCTGACCTGGCTCATTCTCCTTGAAAAGAATTTGGAAGCGAAGCCCAGCGCCGATCTAAAGATATGATAACCTCTGGCAAGGGAGCAGCGAGGAGCTGCTGGGAGCAGAACTCCTCCAGCAGGGAAAGAATGTGCACCCGCACCCTGAGGCTTCCAAACACTGTCCTGGCTGTAGAGTTCCTGACCTCTCCTGCTTGGGTTGCACAGAAAATGCAATATAACCCAATAATATGTCTGTAGCAATAATTGCAATTACTTCCGCAGAGAGGAGGTTAGTCTGGGTGCTTTCAGCTGTCTCTTAAACATCATTAATAGCCAGAAGAAGTGGCACAAGCCCTCCCAGCACGGCACGGGGCAGCATTTTGGAACTACACCACGCTGCAGTTTGGGAGCCGTTTATTTTTGCTGCAGTTCTGAAACTGCTGTTAAGAGAGTTCGTTGGCTAAACCCATCAGTTACTTCCAGTGAAAGCTCTCCCAGCCTTGGAAATGGTTTCAAGTAAGTCTCATTTCTGCAGTCATAAAGGAACTATTAGAAGCTCCGGGCTGATGGGGCACAAACAGCTTTTCCAAGGGGTGAGGACAGCTTGGCTAGCGAGATTCTGCTTCCAGCACGCAGGGGCTCAGGGACAGCCTGCGTGGAGCAGCCAGACACGGAGAAAACCTGCTTCCACCTCAGACTGCAACACAAACGGGCGTTTCTCTGCTCCATTAACCCCAAGTTTTATGAGCTGTTTACTGTCACTGCTACTCAGCTTGAGAAAGGGGCATAATATTTAGGAACGGGCAAGCAGGAGCAGGCTGGGCTTTCTTTGGTTCTTCTGCCCTGATTCAAACACGGTCCCAGGGTTTTTGTCAGGACACGTCTAAGATTAACAACTGTACCAACAAAGCCCCATCACCAGAGACTGTAAACACTGCCTAAACACAGCAAGAAAGAACCTAAGCAAATGGCAAATCTGGTTCTCTTACCTGTCTGGCTTGCTGTCCAGGAAAGCAGTAAGTGGAGAGAAGACAAGACAAATGTTCAGGTTAGAAAGGACGTGCAGAGGAAAGGGGAAACATTTGCTGAGTTTGAACCCAGGTGGAAGGTGAGACCAGCAAGGATCACCCGTGTAGATCAGTGCTAACGAACACCAACAAGGACCACCTGAGCCCCTGACCCCAGAGCACTGGGGTGTCCAGCAGCTTCACACGTGCTGGGACGCAAACACCACACCCAGGTGCACAAGCAAACACACCTCTGTAAAATAAAGATGGAGCAGGGTTAAGAGAGCTCCATCCGCTGGGTGCTGGATGTCCCAGCTGGGGACACCCCTGCGCTGGCCACAGCTGCCATCCTGCCCCTTTTCTTCATCTATTTTGCTCAGCATCTGCTCCTCCTCTTTCACCGCATGGCCCGAGGGTCCCCCATTCCCATGCACGCCCCACGAGCTGCTCAGAAAGCCAAGGAAAAGGGAGAGATTTCCAGGGGTTGTTCCCTCCCCTCTCCTGCAGACTCGCATTCCGCCCTTGCTCTCCTCTCCCAACTCCAGCTGAAAACCGTTTGGAGCACAACGGAGGTCTCGGCTGATTCTCAGCACAAAGGTGTGTTCTCTGCAGCACCCCCGCTGTGCACTCACACACACACAGAGAACAGAAAGGGAAGCCTGAGGCTGTGAGCGGCTTTTCTGGAGGAGACAGGTAAGATATGTGAAAAACTCACTGCACACGTGCCACAGCTGCCTGTCCGTGAGACAAGGACAGCTTTATTGAGGGCGCCCTGAAGCAGCAACCCCCTGCTACGCTCTCCTGTGCTGGCCAGACCCTTTCATTTCAGCATTTGTGCCTCTCTCTGGTGCTGGTGGGAGGATTTGCCCTCAGCTGACAGCTGAGAGACCAAGCAGGAAACTCCCTTTAGGGGCTAGAGCTGGGGACATTCACAACGGTCACGGGTCTAGGCAAAAAGCATCTCTTACTTTTTGTAGAGCAGGATGGCAATGACGATGCAGATGATGAACACCACGGCCAGGACGGGCCCGATGACCCAGATCAGCCCTTCCTCTCCATCGATGATCGGCTGCGGGTCGGGGTTGTCCAGCTGGATGGGGTCGGAGAAGGGACTAGCAGCAAAAGTCTGGAAGATACGAAAGATTGGGGAAGGTAGTTCAGAAATGGAATGGAAACAACGAGCAAGCATGTGGTATTCCTCAAAAGAAACTGAGAGAGAGGACGTGGGCTCTCTGCAGCGCAACCCAAATATGAGCAACGGAGAAAATGTCCTCTTCAACCTACAGCAGAAAACTCTTGTCTGTCAGGATCCAAGACAGGTTATCTTCCTCCTTCACTGCTCCAGGCAAGACGTTTGCACGAAGCTGTGGACTTCCTCATGCCTATGGCTCACCTAATCCTGCAGCCAGGAAGGTGCTTTTGGAAAACCAGCTGACTGTGCCTCTGCTCCCCCACATCCCCGAGCCCTCTCTGCTGCCACGAGCACACAAACACTTTTTTTCCCAAGCTCTCATGTAACCATCTGGGTTTTGACAGTCGGATGGGATTACAGAGAAAGAGGGAAGGGATTAAAACAGGAATTAACGCTTAGAAACAGTCCGGTCTGGTGACAGAAAAAAAAATCCAACCCTTACAATTAAATATAAATTAATAAAATGCAGTATGTCTCCTCTACTCCCTCTGCAGTGCGCTGGGCTCTGGGCAAGAATCAGAGGCACGTTCAAACACATCAGAGCCCAAACTGATGGGCACTGCTTGCTTGCTCTCATGAGTACTACAACCTCCTCCTCCCTAGAAGGATGCGTTCCCATCTGACAGAAACTAGAAAAACTCCGATGCTCAGAGGAGGACTGGCATGGCCTGGCTTGAGTGGAAAGTCAGGGACAGGACAAGAACAGGAGATCTGGGCTCTGGGTCCTTGAACTCCATCAGCTCTCAGTTACAGGCTTGGGAATCCAGGCTGTCATGAGTGAGATGCAGCACCTTGTTCTGAACTAGAAATTACTGCAAGCTGCAGTAATCCGATTGAGAAACCCATTCAGAAGCGTGTCAGCCTAATCCTTTAATATCAAATACACAACTAAATATTTATTTGGGGGAAAAAAAAAAAAACCCTCCGAAACCCCTTAATTTCAAATAGCTCCCTGCTACAATTCCATAGGGGGATTTAAAAACAACCAAGTATTAGGCTGCTTCCTATTGTGCGTGAAGGAGGAGGCAGGTAAATATTAAAACAATTGTTTTCACAAAGCCAACCACAGCACCACAGAAAGCAGCAGAGGTGCTGAAGTGGTAGTTTTCCATTAAAAACACCCCCCTCTCTGCTTGGCGGGGAACCTGGTAACGACCAGGGCATGTGACGTGGTGCTCTCAAAGCAGGATGTCTAGGGTCATCGCTCCAAGGCATGCAAGGACAGCCTGTACACGAAATCACTCTTTGTAAAGGGGTTTGACCCAGGGATCTCTGAACTCCAGCGCAGTCCTGAGTGGATAGTTCATTCCGGACTCAAACTCTGGAGCCCCGAGTGTAGCGATTCCCACCTCTGAAGACCAGCAGAAGGCAGAAGCAGCGCGCAAACGCCTGCGTCATTCGCTTGTCTGCTCGGAGGAGCGCGTTGGCTCCGGCGCAAACAGCTCCAGCAGCCACATGCAAAAGCTCCACGGAAGGTCTTTACAAAAAAAACCCCACAAAACAAAATACAACCCTCAACTGTGGCATCTGGTGAGAGAGAGTTATGGGCAATGCCTGGAGGCTATCGGGGTTGTGGTAGCTCTCGAGGGAGCCGCCGCTGTCTCTGGTCCGTGGTGGGGACGGAGGGGCACGAGCATCTGAGGAGGGCAAGGCAAAGCAGGGAGCACTTACGGCCTCGGGTTCCTGGAGCACCGCCAGGATGAAGATGACGTATCTCTGCCCTGGCTCCAGGGCTCTGTTCTCGAAGTTGTCGTAGTGCTTCATGTCCCCCAAGATGAAGTGCGAGGGGAGGGAGCGGAACCGGGCAGCGATGTAGGGCTTGGGGAAGTCCAGCTGCCGGGAGTGACGCAGGCTTCGGCGTCGCAGCCTGGCGATGTCCTGAATGAGCTGGAGGATGCAAAGCAACACCCTGAGCCCCGATGCCTTCAGCACCATCAGGGGAGCAGGAAGGCAGGAGACCCAACCCAAGCCACTCGGACTGGCTACACCTTAGCTACTCAGAACGGGGAGCACAAATACCCCAAAACCAGGCTCGCAGGTCACCACCCCCTCCGTCACAGCTGTTTGCTCTGTCCCTGCAGCTGGCTTCAGGCTGAGCCCCACTCACCTCCTCCAGGTCCATCTCCTCAGGGCTGCCCAAGGGGTTGAGGAACTGTCCTCCTCGGGATTTCCTTAGAGGCACCACCACAATGTAGTAAGCCCTAAGAATTGGGAATAATCAGAAACAGAAGGAATTAATCTCCTTTTACAAGCTGCAGAAGAAGAGGGTGCACACACTGATGTGAGAGGCTACGTTTGCCCAAACAGCCTGACTGGCCCAACCCAGGAAAACCCCTTATTTTTAATTTAGCACAATTGTTATTGCTGCTCCTGGAATAAGCCCCATAGGACACGTCTCCTTACTTACTCCCTTTGCATTTCTTTAGCACTCCCCGTTCCTTCTGGGAAGCGGCAATGAAAGACCCCAGCAACAAAGGCTAAAAATGCAGGGAACCCCCCATGCCCTTGGGGGTTTGCACTGCAGACTCCAGCCACCAGGGCTGACCCCCCCAACATAACCTGAGCCCCCCACACCTGCAGGTTAACAGAAACCTACTGGACAGGCACGGAGCTCTTCACATCTGGGAGAATCACCACCACGTTGCCGTCGGCGTCAGGCTTGTGGGTCACCTCGGGCTTCTTGGACAACATGTCGGCAGCGGTCCAGGCGGCGACGTTCTGCTGCAAGCCCCCCATGCTATTGCCCCGGTTCATGAGAACGAAGTTGTAGAACGTGCTGGGCTTCAGGTTGGTGATGAGTTTCTTGGTGGTGCGGCCGTCCACATCGACGTTCAGCCCATTGTACTGGATCTGCGGGAGGCGAAGAGGCAGCAAAGTCGTACCACGAGCAAAGCTGAGGCTGCTCGAGCGAACGAAACCGTTCCCCCACCCGCCGCTGCGGTTTGCAGAGAACGCGGGGCGCTCAGCTCCGCCAGGGCTGGAGCAAACACGGGAATAGGAACCATCTGAAGGGGGAGGTTGCCTGTTTCTTGTGGACAGGAGGTTCCCCAAGGATCCCCAAGCACAAACCAAAGCCTTTTGACCTCTCTAGAAGAGATATTTCTATCTGGAAATGGGAAAACTGTTGTAACTTGCCTGGGGAGGTAACGATTTGGTAAGAGAGGTGGGAATGCAACCCAGCAGCCCTGATTTTCAGCCCACCTTCTTTACCTAGTGATTAGCCACGACCTGCCTGTATCTGAGGCAGGAATTTCTAGAGTCCTGCCTCTTACAGCCTCTTATTCAAACCAACAGAGAGAAGACTCCCACGAAACTGGGGAGAAACACAGCTCCGATTCCTCCATTCTACTTGCCTTGTATGGGGTGGGAGAGTTGTAATTCTCAGGAAACTCCCAGCTCAAAAGGACAGATGTCTTTGTCACCATCTTCACCTTGAAGTTTTTGGGCAAAACTGCTGAGAGAAAAGTGAGGAGGAAGGGGAGAAAGGAGAAGAAAAGGCAGCAGAAGGAAGGAAGAGCAAGAAAGAGAAGGAAGAGAACGTCAGGCACTGGCAGAAGGATCTGCCAGTCTGGGTCTGGCTGCCGCTGCAGCAGCGGAAGGACTCGCTCCCTCCTCCACACTTTGCTTCAGTTTTGCCAAGGTCCATCTCCCTGTGCTCCCTGTCCCCACGCCTAACCCCAGGGAGGGGTGACGGAGGGTGCGTGGACTCGCCCACACACCGAGGGGTCTGGGTGGCTGCTGCAGGAACGAGGTGCTGGCTTTCTGAGCATGCTCAGGTGAGGAAGCCCATCCCAGCTCACGTTTTGAGGTCGGTTTGGTTTTTTTTTTAAAATTATTTTTCTGTTTTCTTTTGGCTGTTTGCAAAAGCTGAAGAAAACGCTCTTCCCACCTGTACAGCGACTGGCCCCCCACTTCAGGTGCCAGCGAAAGAAGGGTGTCCGGACTTAACTTAGAAGAAAGCGGTAAAAGGGACTTACCTGGCACAAGGCAGAGAGGAGCTGAGGGACTGAGCATGAAACCAGAGCGCTTTGCATTTACTCACGAGCCTGGCTGAGCCCGGCTTGACCTCTCCAGCTCTCTGCCTCCCGGCACCAGCCCCGGTTACAAGGAGAGAGAGAGAGGGAGGAGAAACCGGTAAGTCCTACCTTGATCCAGCTGGAACGTCCGATACTGGACGGTCGGGCTGTACGGCCCGGGGCCTTTACTGGTGTGAGCACGGATTTTAACGTCATAGGCGGTGTTGGGTTTGAGGCCGTTGAGGGTGTACGAGTTCTCTGGGGAGGGGGGCAGGTCTTTTTCCAGCGGGTTGCCGGGAGAACCGGCTTCCCGGTAAGCCACGGTGTATTTGACGATGGCTCCGTTCCTCTCGGCCAGCACGGGGGGGAGCCAGCCAAACTGGACCGACATGGAAGTGATGTTGCTCGCCTCGAGGATTTGGGGGTAACCCTTGGGGATGTCTTCAGGGGTGGTGAGTTCCTGCACAGCTTCCTCCCCAAAGCCAGCCCGGCTTTTCACGGCCAGCTTGAAAACATACGTGGCGCCCTTGTGAATGCTGGGAGCGGTGTACTTATCCTCCAGCGCCGAGAACTCCAAGGTAGCCAGGGGGTCGACGTCCTTGCGGCCAAACTGGAGCCGGTAGCCCATCACCTGGCCTTCCGCATCCAACGGAGGCTCCCACTTCACCAGAAGAGTGTTCTCCTCTGTCTGGTGCACGGACAGGATGGGCTTCCCTGGGACTGGGAGAGAGCAGAGACAGACGCCTTCGGTCAAACGTGGGACTGGGCTGGGGAGGAGATGCAGAGACTCCTATGCTGCAGCAAGAGGTTCCTCAAACCCGTGGCAAGGCTGCAGCTCGGCGTACTTCAGCGCATCCCGCCCCGCACACCGAGCTGCTCTACAGGTGGACGGCGTCTATCAAGCTTAGGGAATGAGGTGCGCTGCCAACGGGCCGGCTGTGAGGTGCTGACGCATTTCCCCATTTATTTTCTTCCCTTTCCTCAGGACGGGAAGGTGTGCACAGCTCCTCCCTTAGCACCGGACCACGTAGTCTCCCACAGCTGGGAAGAGCGAATTTGGAGGTCCTAACCCCCAGCCTCCTGTCCTAAAACCCGAGCAGATTGCTTCCTGGGGCAGGGAAGAACGAGTGCTAGAGTCCTCCGAACTCTCATCCTCTCTCCCCATTGCACAGCACAGCTCATGCAGAAAGAGACTGGAACAGATTGGCTCAGGCTGGGAAGTCCGGAGCAGCTGAGGGTGAAGTAATGAAGGATGGGAAAGGAAGTCTGGGCAGCCCCAGGTCCTGAGCAGCGGGCACGAGGCCAGTGAAGCGAGTCTGGCCGGCATCTGATCACCCAGTTGGGTACAGAGAGAAGAAGGCACACCGAGAGTGGAAACAGAGCCCAAAATCCGTGCGAGGCAGAGGGTGGGGAGAGCTGCTGCTTGCTCTGTGCAGTTTCTCTCCTCCAGAGGAAGGAGAAAGACAGCTGAGTGCTGGTGAGCTTTCAGTGAGCTCCCTCCTTAACCTGTCAGTTAGTTCCTCCACATTCGGGGGGGGTATTGTAGGAGCTTGGTGGTGCCGTGCCTCTGTCTAATGAGCCCTGGCACTGCCCGACTGCTAAGCAAGCACAGAGCCACAGTTAAATGACATGTGTAGGCTCAGAGGTTCCTGAAGCTGGAGAAACCAGAGCATTAATTCCAGCAGCTCACGCGTCATTTACACTCAACTCCGCTATTAGAAACCTAATTTTCTTCTCTCCGCCTTGGTATTTCTTGCTGGTCGAACGGGAAGAGAGAGGATGGAGTGAGGAGCGATCCCGGCAGCTGTAGCGGGCATAACGAAGCGGGCAGGAGGGAGAAGGATGCTGCCCGGGTGAGGGATGCTGGCAGAGTCCAACCAGGGAAACCTGCCTCGCCTGACATCGGAACACGGGGGTGAGGGGCTGGCTCTGAAACAAACGCTTTATTCATTTCCAACTGCCCAAGAACGGCCAGGAAGCAGTGCTGGGACAGCCTCCCTTGGAAACGCCCAAGGAACACATTAAAGAGAAAAACAATGCCATTACCTTTACGTTTCAGTTTTTATCACAAGCGCTGCTATAATCAGCTGAGCTTGAAAATATGACATTTGCACAACAAATATTGTTTGGAAGAAAGGTGAGAAGAAAGCGCGAGAGGCGGGGATGTGTTTTATTTTGCAATTGGTTTGGACAGTAAAGGAGAAAATTGGATGTATTACTGTATTTAAATTCAGCCCCTAGCCCTGAATGATAAAGAAAGAAATCTCTCCCCTCAGAAGGTATGTTGACTCAACGCTGCAAAGAAGATAAGAATGTTACAGAGCCATTTGAAAGATTTTTTTTTTCAAAATAGCTATTTCAAGTTGGGGGAAATTGAGTTTTGGGTAATAACTGCTGTGCTGGAGAAAACATCCCTCTGTGACTGATCACCTGCGCCGCAAATCCTAATGGGGAGAGATGAGGGAGGGTGACAAGAGAGAGTGAGAAGGGAGGGAGGCAGAGAGAAAGGCTCCAGGAGAGAAAAATGGAAGGGTGGAGAGCCTCGGGAGGAAGGAAACAAGACGAGAGAACCAGGGAGTTAGTCAGGAGAAACACGGGCAGAGCTGGAGGGGGCAGGAGAAAAGGGCACTGACGCGACGGCGCAGGAGGACAGGAGCCTGGACGCCGACATCCAAACGTACCCCGCTGTAACACCTGCAAGAGCTGGTGTCCCGAAAAGCAACCTCGTTCTCTCGTGTACCGCTCTCCTAACCAGCGGGACAGGCAAGAGGGGAGCGACAGGCTGAAATCCAGTTCGCTCGTCTGAACACAAGAACAGAAAACGAGATGAAGATGCGAGTTAGGACAGGGAAAAGGCAAGGGCACGGAGGGCAGCCGCGGCGCCAGCCCTGCGCGTTCCCCGCCAGAGCTCCCGAGCCCTCTCCGTCCCGTGCGCTCGGCCGAGTGTCTGTGCTGCCTCCAGAGCCCGAGCAGAGGTTTCCGGGTTAATTATACAGCTCTGACCAAAGACCTTCGATCCCTGCAGAGGCAGAGAGCAATGTCCTTCCAGAAACAAGGGATGAGGTCAGTTTACGCAGCTGCTACAGGCAGGGTGAAGACGACTGCCCCAAAACTAAGAAGAAAATAAACAGACAGCCAGGGCTGGGAAGTTAGTAGGCAAAGAAAAGAAATGAAGAGGGGAGAAAGCCTTCATCTGACGGCACGAACACAAGAAAGAGCATGAACAAATAGCGTGAGAGAAGGTAACCACAGTCCAACAAGAGATGGGCTGGACGAGGCAAAGCTCCGGGTCTAGGCACGTAGTCTCCCTCCACCTTCCCACACTGCAGAGCAGCGGTTTAGCTGCGAGAGCAGAAGCCACAGGAACGCAGATGTTGAGAGGACAGGTGGAGCGTGCACCTCTCCTGCCTGCAGCACAGGGGGAAGGGGCACCCTGCTGCCCTTCGCCATTCCTCTGTTCGGGCCCTGCCACCCCAGCCCGGCACCACAACCCCTGCACCGCGGCCGACAGATACTTTGCCAAGAAGAATAGGTCAAAGGGAGGAATCAATCTGGGTGGAACGTGCAGACAGAGCTCAGGCCCTAGAAATGCTAGCCAGGAAAGGTCAATATTGTCAGTGCTTTTCCCTCTGAGCAAAGAGGGGACATGTATTCAGGCACGATCCCAGAAGAGCAGAGCAGGTGGTACCAGCAGCCTGCCTGCTGCTTTTCAGATCTTTGCAAGTCAACACCGTGTCAGCAGAGCTCTGGCTCTCCCCTTCCCAGGGTACCTGAATGCTCCAACCATCAAAGCTACGCTCTCTTTGCAGCGTCAGACCAGGACGAGATTCTCTTTACTTCTGGTGCACTGGAATTTATGGCACAAGAAACTACGAGCAACCACTTCATCCCAATGGCTCAGAAAAGACTCTCACCTGCACCCTTCGTGGTGACCACCTTTGGTTTGCTGCGAGCACCATCTCCCTTCATGGTGTAGGCGGCTACGGTAATGGAATACGCAGTCTCAGGCTGGAGCCCAGCAATGATCATCTCCTGTTTGTGAGATTCCAAAGGGAAATCATGTAAATACTCAGGCACGTACACACGGGTAGATGTCTCTCCTCGCAGGAGTCTCAGCCCTTTTCTAGCATGCGGGAGCATTCTCTGAATCTGAAGCCACGAGACACTCTGGGCCAACTGGGCAGACGCGGCAACTGGCAGGAGGACGAGAGCCACGTTCCCTTAGCGAGAGCCACGCGCGCCCCGGCTGCAACCAGCCCCTCTGTGAACACGGCGTGTCCCCGCGGGGCTCTGGCTCAACGCGTTCTCGTCCAGATCTCTCTCCCGCACGTCCCCTATCTCAACACGAACTGCTGCAGCCATCAAAACACTGCCGCGCTCTTCAGCGCCTTCCTCTTCGCCACGCGGCCTCGGAGGAGGTCTCGGCGCTTTCAGGGAGATTACATTTTGCTTGCGCCGTTACCCCCCCCTCCCCTTTTCCCCTCTGAGATATTTTCTAACGCCTCCATAATATCAAAGGGGTTGCTTTAACGCAAAGCGCAGGACGACGTTTTCTGCTCGCACGCTCTCTGCTAAATCCCCGACACCCTCCTTCCCCCATCCTCCATCAGCCTCCCCACACCCGGCTCCCCAGAGCTTCTGTCACAAGAACAGCGCTTCCCCAGGAAGTATTCAGCCCTCCCAAGGGCTGCGCTCTGGCAGGAATGAATACCCGCGCTAAATCAAACAGGATGAGAGCATATGCAGCAGGGCTTTCTCCAAGGCTCTGAGAAGGAGGGAGGTGTCACCGCTGCCCGTGTTTTACGGCGTTCCTCTCCCCTCGCCCCCCGCTGCCCCTCCGTGCTTTCGATATTAAATCTCAGGGCAGCACTTGGGAAGAATTTGCTGGTCTTGCAAATATCTGTATTGCCCTAAAAGCTGAGCAGGGAGGGGAACAGCAGAACGTCAGACCGGCAGGATTTTGGTCAACCAGTTTGGAAGCCATTAGATACAGAGACAGGGGTGCCAAAAGCCAAGAAACGTGTTCTGCTTTCGCACTTGCCACTGAGTTTCATTAAATTTTAGGCAAGAGACTGTGTCTTTCATACGACTGAGCTTCTCCCTCTGTAAAAGAGAGGCCCCTCACTTTTGCAGGGCACTTGGCAATCTGCAGGAGACACAAATCTGTTGAATTTAGCAGTGCATTATCTTGGGACCCTGCCATTCCATGAAGGAAACGCTTTCTCCCACTCCTTTGTAGCTCTAAGATCACAGAAAACCTTTCCCATTTTAGCAGAAGTAGCAAATGCCAAACAGCCGAGCTGATTTTAAGGTCTGCTTAGAAGGTAAAAGCGCCGACAGCAATTACCCAACGTTTTGCAGCCTAGTTTTTTTACAGACACAAGCCAGAGGTGCTTGCAGACCAGCTCATCTTTAAGCCTATGTCCCAAATTCAAGGTCCCATCCGGAGCAGGAGACTCGTCCTCCCTTCAGAGGCGAGGGGAAAACCCTGCGGTATCGCTGCGTGCCGACAAACTACACAGTCACGAGGGGTCGCAGAGCAAAGTGAACAGGGTGGGGACAATGCACGGGAACACCAAGAGCAGGCTTTGGGCCAGGCACACTGGCACTGCAAAAAAAAAATAAAGGAAAATATCACACCACAACAGGAAGTGGGAGAAGGGAAGGGCCAGAACCAGGATGGGAGGATTTTTGGTTTTTTTTTTTTACTTACGTATTCAGCAGTGTCATCTGTTTCCCACTGGGCAGAGAACAAGAGAGGTTTTGCACGTGAGAATACAAGAGGGGAAAGAAGGGAAAGACAGAGACACAGCATGAGGAAGGAGTCCCTGAGCAAGCAGCCACACAAGGTCAGAAGTTACCAGGCCAGCATGAAGGAAGAAGTAGAGTGGGAGAAATTAGTAGATTCCACCGTGGCCTTTGCCTGTCTTAAAACACTTCCCAGACACAGGGAGGATGGTCGGTGTTTAGCTCAGTGCTGGGACAGCAGTTCCCACTCTTCCACAACAGTTATCGTCTGGGAGTGGAAATGAACTACAGGAGGACAACGCAACACCTCGGCGCGGAGACGTCCCTCTACCGTCTCCACCGCTACGTCGCTCGGCATGAGACGAGGCGGCCGGAGCACCCACCCCCTCAAACCTTCCACGAGAGGAGGTTGGAGCAGGAGGCGAGTCCTCACCTGGGCGTCAGCCAGCATGATGTCCTTGATCTGGGGCAGCCCCCTGGCCTCGCCGTTCTCCATGCGGACATAGTGCACCTGGTAGCCGCGGATCTGGCCGTGCTGGCGGTTCTGGACTGGCGAGCGCCAGAACACTTGGATTGCGGTCGAGTTCAGGACCTCCACCTCCACTTTGCGAGGCGGCGCGCTGGGCACTGCGAGGAAGGGAAGGAAGGGCAAGAGTCACTTGGGGATTTCCATGCGGAGCCGGTCGCTTCACCTAGGGGACAAAACCAATTCACCTACGGGACGGGGACACACCGAATCGACAGCCCTGAAAGGCAGGGGACGCTTAACGGTCAAACTGGGTACTCCGTCATCTGCCACGGCTTTTGTTCACTTCTGGGGGATCTAATCTGTGTGGCTCGGAGATACGCGTGGCAACAGGTCCATCTCATGGTAAAACTGTTCTTCCACGGGCTCCTCTGCCACTGGGTTGCTCAGATGGAAGAAAACCTACAGCTGCAGATCACAGGGAGGGCAACGCGCCGATTCCTAAGGAGCCAGAAAAGCTCTGGTCCTGCCTGGGGGCCGTCAGGGTGGAGATGGGGAGGAGGGGGACTTGCCCTGGGAGCTGCCGTGTCTCTCGGGCAGGGCAGGTGGGCTGGCGGTTACAGCTCCCGCATAATCTCAGGACAGGAACCAAGAGATGTGTTGGATGGAATTTAGGCCAAATTTTTTTGGGAAAAAAGATTAATAACAAATATATGGCATGAGGGCTTCACCTGCAAGAAACCCGTACTTTCTCTGAGCAACCTATTCTATCCATTTGGATGTGGGCAGACGCTCAGGGAACCAGGACCCACACCGGGGACAAACCTGCTCCTTTTTCTAAAATTCTTATTTGGGATGGAGGAAGAAAGCCTGAGAAGTTCGGAATTTACTCGTGTTATTTACTTGGTCTCTGTGATTTGAGGGGACACCCTCCCAGTGAGGGTGCTCTCCTTTCATGTTTTTCCCAGGTTTTATCTTCCTGTGGAAGTAACAGGGAAATTCAAGTCTCGTTGCTCCTGGTTGTGCTAAAACCGGAGTCGAAACTGCTTGTCACTGAAGGGGTTTTTTTAAACTTTAACAGAGATTCCTCCTTTCTACCACCAACCAAAACTCTGACTTAAAGAGGAGCTCCTAACAAGGAATGTGTGGGAAGAACTCTCAATATTTTAAAGCAGTTCCTGGCAGCAATCGTCTCCTCCAATTTCATTTCCTCGATGCCTCGGCCGCTTCCTCGCTCAGCACGAGCATCTTGTCAGGATGCAGCCAAAGCTCAGAGGCTTCGTATTAAAAAAAAACCTCGCAAAACAGAAATTCAAGGAGGAAAAAAAAACCCCTAAAGCAGGGAAGGACGACCCTACAAACGCCGGATCTCAGAGGGGCTCGGGGCGACGGCAGCGAAGCCGCGAACCGGGCGCTCCCTCGAGGTCGCGCTCAGGTTTGGCCGTCGCGCCGCGCGAGAAGCCACTCGGTGTGGGGGAAAACTCCGCTCCACGGACACGTATTCGCCCCAGGGCAGGGAGACTCGGGAGAAAACCAGAATCACAGAATGTTAGGGATTGGAAGGGACCTCGAAAGATCATCAAGTCCAATCCCCCTGCCAGAGCAGGAACGCCTCGATAATGCTACACAGGAACGTGTCCAGGCAGGTCTTGAATGTCTCCAGAGAAGGAGACTCCACAGCCTCCCTGGGCAGCCTGGGCCAGGGCTCCGTCACCCTCACTGAGAAGAAGTTTCTTCTCGAGTTTAAGCGGAACCTCTTATGTTCCAGTTTCAGCCCATCACCCCTTGTCCTGTCATTGGTTGTCACCGAGAAGAGCCTGGCTCCATCCTCGTGACACTCCCCCTTGATATATTTGTAAACATTCATGAGGTCACCCCTCAGTCTCCTCTTCTCCAAGCTGAACAGCCCCAGCTCCCTCAGCCTTTCCTCACCAGGGAGATGTTCCACTCCCTCCATCATCCCAGTTGCCCTGTGCTGGACTCTCTCCAGCAGTTCCCTGTCTCTCTTGAACTGAGGGGCCCAGAACTGGACACAATATTCCAGATGGGGTCTCCCCAGGGCAGAGCAGAGGGGCAGAGTAGAGAGAAAAAGCGCAATTACCATCTTCATCCGTCCGGACGATAACCGGCGAGCTCTCCGGCCCCGGCCCCACCTCCGTGTGAGCCACGACGGTGATGCGATACTCGGTCCACTTCTCCAGGGACTCCAGGAGGATCTGACTGGTGGTTGGGGGGATATCATTCACCTCCTTAAGCTCCGTGTCCTCAGAGTCCAGCGCTCGATAGTAGACACTGTATCCAGCCAGGACGCCGTTCTGGCTTTCAGCCGGAGGCGGCCGCCAACTTACCAGAATGGCGGTGGATCTGGTGCTGACACATTTTACGTCTTGAGGGGGGGCGGACGGTTCTACGAGGGGGGAAAATTCAGGAGGGGAAAAGGGAAGAAGGGGGGAGGGAGGGGAGAGGAGGAGGAGGGGGAGGGGGGAGAAAACAAAAGATGGGAAAGATAAAAAAGAAAAAAAAAACAAAAAGGAAAAAATGACAACAAAAAAATCTAAAATAAAACGTACAAAAATTTGGTTTAGGAAGATAAAATTAAAAGAGAAGAGAGCTTTTTTGTTGTTGTCTTTTTTTTTTTTTTTTTGGATGAAAAGGGGGAAAAAAAAAAAAAGCCAACGGAAATGCGATGGGGGATCAAAACGGAAATGTTATAAAGCAAAGGACTAAAACAGCAAGCGGGCTAGCCAGGAGGGGTCCTGCTGCTCCTGCTAAGCGTAGCTGGCACAAAACTAAGCGCCCAGCATTACCCTGAAAAAGACCTTTCCTGCATCTCCCTCTTTTACGGCCGTCTGGCAAACCCTGCCCTGGCTGGTAAAGCACCTGTTTCCAAACTGCAGCCTCGGGGACCTCGAATTTCTTTGAAAAGTAAGTCAGGAAAGCCAATCTTCTGCTTACACGTAAGAGCCTCCACCTCCAGACGGACGTTATGAGTTGGCCACAGACTGAAGGAGGCGAAAACCCCCGGTGGGAACGCCCGGGACGCCGCCGAGCAATGAGCCCACGAGGTGTCAGGGTGGGAGGGTTTGAGAGAAAAGACTTGCGAAGGAGGGAGGCGGCGGGTTCCCCCAGGGATTCAGGTACCCAGCGGGGTTTTCCGGGGTGGCGGCAGGCCTAACTCCTGCTGCAGTCTCCACCCGAGGCACGCCAAGCGATTCCAGCAGCCCCAGGAGGACGCCTTGGGGAGCATGGCCCCACGCAGCCGCGTGCGCTCCCGGGGGCGGCAGTCAGCTTGTCTCCGGGCTGATTTTCGGTGGATGGGGAAGGTGTAAACCGCAGCTTTCCAGGCGCAGGGCTGCTCACTCGGTGCTGACCGAGCCGCGGAAGGTAATTTTTAGTGCCGTCTGCGCGGCAGGCAGCAGGACGCTGACGCCAGCTCCGTCAGGCGCTACGTGCCGGGGCGCACACCGCGGCCCTGCCCTCGGCCACGGCGAGGACTGCAAGAAACGCGGGTTTGGTGACGGAGATGCCACCGGCCTGAGCCCTGGGCGGAGGCTGGACAAAGAGTCTCTGCCACTGCTGTACCCCAGCTATGATTTCCCCACTTGGGGAAATCTCAGAGCAGACTTTGCCCTATCACTGACAACGACCCATCAGCTCAGGTAAGCAGAGCGACACATTTCCAAGGCAAACCTCATCTCACCCCGTGCAGTCAAATAGCTCTGAACTCTCTGCAGACACTGCCAGAAACCGGGGTCCTCACAAGCCCCCACAGCATCACCGGCAAGGAGTAGATAAATAGAGAAACGTCGCTATTTCTCATTCCTCTGTTGCTTTCTAATCAACAAAAAAGGTCTCATATTGAGGAATGATTTCTTTTCAAACCTGCTGCTCCCATTCCTGAGTCACAACCAGCTCTTTAAGCTCAACTTGCCGGGATGGCTCTGCTAAACCAAGGCTTGTTTCGCCCAGTTTGCACTGGAGTGGAAGCCACCTGCTTCGCACGAACAGAAAAAGGTGCATTTTGCAGAAAGGGTGAGGATAGACCTCACACTGCCGTGCTGAGCACTCTGTCCGGTAGGACATTTTGGGTGCTGTCCTCCTACTTTCACGCTTTATTGCTGCATTTAAAACGGCAGAACGAAACCCTCATCCTCCGACAGCCCAGCTGCAGCGGGTGACGGTCCCCGGCCATGGCTAGCCACGCAAAATAAACAAAGTATGCCAAACCAAACCGAAAAGGAACGAACTGGAAAATAAAACATAAATCAAGCCGGTAATTTGAAACAAAAACAAAAAAAAAACATCAGAAAGGAAATCATAATAACAAAATAATACTGATATAAAAAGTGACTCCTTCCAGAACTTTCCCAGTCTGTTTTACCTACCTTCCACGTTTCAACTGCTAACTTATAAGACTTTCTTACGAGAGAACGAGAGAAACTGAGCTACGAGGCCAGACCAACCTCCTGGTGGGTTTCTGCACGTGACTGGCTTTTAAAATGCCACCTTGTACCCCTGCTAGCTCCCCAAACTGAGCTCCCCCCTCCTGCCGCCGTCGGCAGAACCCCACCCTCTGGGTCAGGGCGGTTTTGGACCCGAATCCAGTCTCTTTTGCTAAGCTGCCTGTCTGGGGACCAGATCCCCCTTGATGGATTCCCTTCCCCCTGGAGCTCTCTCCATCCGCTGGGACTGATGCAGCACCAGCACCTCCAGAAGGCAGGTGGGATGCTCCTCCCCGCACCCCAGAAGCAACAAGGAAAAGCCTCAACGCTCCCCCAGCACCTGCCACGATGCCGTTCGCTTCTTTTTTCTCTCCCCATCAGAGGCTGGAAGGATTAAAAGGCGCCTTTCCAGCGCAGCCAAGGCCGCCACGGCTGAGAAACCCACTGCAGAGAGGGTCTGACCTGACCTACCCTTTCCATCCTGAAACTCACTCTGAAAGCCCCAGTAAGCAGAGCCGGAGCTCCCGCCGGCACTTGGGTTCACTGTTTGCAGTGGCCACGCTCGCTTGCTCACTCACCCTCTACGCTCCAGCACAGGGACCTACGGAGAGGCCCTGGGAGTGAGACCTCCTTTTGGGACGGTTTGCACTTTCTCTGGTCAAAAAGGCAGGGGTGGGGCGGGGTGACGGGGAAGGAAGCCCAGATCCCATCCGGACGCCCTCCCCGTCACTCCCGCCGACTGCGGCACCCGGATGAAAACAGCCACCAAGTGCTGGCTGCCCACGCCGGAGAGGCACCCGGGGAGTTCACGGCACTGCGAGTTCCCTTCACAATCCAGCCCACCCCGCGTGCCCCTGGAGGCGCGCGGCCGTCGGCAAGGCGAAGCCCCCGCAGCCCGAAGCAGAGGCTGCGAGCTCCCCTCTGCGACGAGCCCTTCCGCTGCAAAAGGCAAGAGGTCCCCGGCCAGGAGATGGTGGTGGCTGCCCGCCTGGCCTCTGTTTTCAGCCGGCAGGCAGCTCTTTGGGATCCCCTCCCCACCCTCCCACGAGCTCCAGGACACCTGTGAGCGCGCGGATCCGCGCGAGCCTGCAGCGACAGGGTGGGCTGTGTTTGTGAATCCGCTTGAGACCAGCCAGTACTCACCTGAGCTGCATCTTTTACATGCTTTAAAGTTGACTGTCCAAGCCACAAGAATGACCCTTACTGACCTTGTGCAATAACAATGTTTTTTAACCCTTTAGGTACCATAGACTTTGCATAAGTTTCGTTCACTTCGTATACTTTGAGGAAGGGGGAAGGGAAGGAGAGCAGAGCTAATGGGTGGGGAGGGGGGGAAACATCCTTTCTCGGGAAGGAACAGAGGGTGAGAAAGCCCCGTTGTTCCTCTACGCCTGCACATGCAGCCTCACAGCACCCACCCTGCCACCCCTGTCTGTTGACGCATGCTTTGATCTCTGAAATTTCTGAGTAGGAGAGTTGCCAAGGAGCCCTGGGAAGGTCACGGCTAGTTAGAAAGGGCAAAACAGCTTTCTCCAACCACGAGATTCTGCTCGTTTGGGTTTGGTTTTTTTTTTTAATAATCTACGTCTCTGGTACTTGAAGAGTTAAAACCCAGCTACTTCAAGAAGAAAAAGATACTTTACCTTTAGTTTAATGGATTTTTACTTTGGTTATGATGCTCGGGAGGAGCCACCCTGACAGGGAGGTGGAGGGTGTTGTGCAGAAAGGGGTGCAATGCAGGGAGGGCTGCGGCATGCAGGCACGTGCTTGCCAGCTGGGCTAGGAGGGGAAGAGCCCCGAACGCCCCCCGGCAGGCTGCGGGAGGACACGGAGGAAGCTTTGCCATTGCAGAGACAAGATGCCGATGCCGTCATGGTGCGAAACCGCCCAGCGAGAGACAGACAGACACAGAGAGAGAGCAGGGAGCTGGTTTCATCGGGCTGCGAGAGCGTGCAGGCAGGCAGGCAGGCAGGCAGGCAGGCAGCAGAAGAGAAAAGAGAGGAGAGCCATGGAGCGGGCCAAGGAGGAGCTGAACAGAAAAGGAGCTGCAGAGGGAAGACACAAAAGCCTGTCCCGAGCCAGAAGGTCTGTGAGCCGAAGGATGTCGCCCGGACCAGGGAGAATTGACTCGTTCCTCCAACAGCCAGCCAGGAAAAAAATGTTTCACCGTGTTACAGGACACTGAGAGCTCCCAGCTGATGTTCTCAAGAGCGTTAAATCAACGGAACTATCCCTGGGAAAGCTGAGCTACAGAGAAATAAACCAGGCCTCGTCTGGGCAGGTGCCAAGTTAGAAAAAGCCCCAAAGCCTTCCCCTTTCCCGGATCCCCTTTAGGGAAAGATTTGCAGCGTCACTAAGCTCTAGCGCCACCAGGTCCCACACCCCTCTTCCAGTCTGTTTTTATATCGAACCAGAAAGCGCAAACCCCAGCCCCTCTTCTCCTCCCATCCCCACGAATCTGAAGGAGGGAAACCCCTTGGAAAACAGAAGCAGAGTGTGAGTTTGACGCTTATTTTTTCAGGTCCTTTGAGTTCGTTTTTCCCCCACCCCACAGTGATGCTCCCTCTGACAGTACCACACTGGGATCAGAACCAGCAGATGTGCAGCAGTCAGGAAAGGATTTTCTTTCGGTATGTAGAGAGAGCAAGAAAAGAAGGAAAAAAAAAAAAGGGGGGGGGGGGAAAAAGGGGAAAAAACATTTGAAGGAAAGAAGAAAACAAAATATCTTAGAGAGGCCTGAGAAAGCCCCAGTGAGGAATTCTGTCTACGCAGAAACAGACTCCCCTTTTCCTCCCACTCCTGGGGGGAGAGAAAGAGAAAGGAGAAAGACAGGGGAAAGAGAGACAGACAGCAGGACGTGACGATTAAAACGGAAAGATGGGGCAGGTGCCCAGCCGAGAGCCCGCTGCTCTCCCTCGTTAAGGACTCTGAGAGATGGGAGCAGGCGCTCTCTCTCCTCACACTGGTGACCAGAGCCATTTCTGAGTTAGTTCTGCTCCCGGCTACTCCAAACTGCAGCGGAGTGATTTAGTAGAGATGAGAGGAGACAGAAAACACAAAGAACAGCTGCCACAGCCACTCATGCAGTGAAAAAACACCTCATTTAAAAGCAAAGATCTGTGAAAAGCCCAGGTTGAAATATTGCCATCCAGGGTTATTGTCCCCAGGGCAACAGCGAAGGGAGACAATCCATTAAACTAAAACCAGCACGTTTTGGTTGCGTACGCTCCATCCCGGTGTCATTAATATCCCCCCACAGCTTCCACATGACTCCTCTCTCTCCCGCTCCGCCGGAGCCCAAACGGGACGTTTCCGGCGCTCGCCGGGGCCGGCCGCCCTTCCTCCCCGCGGCCACCGCGTCGCTCGTGGAAAAGAGCACGAGGACACGGTGAAAACGTTGGGACTTGGGATTAATCACCTTCCCTTCTCCTCTTCCTACTGGTTCCCCCACCGCCTCCCCGCTCCACCGCCTTGAGCTGCCGCTCGTCTGCGCCGGCGCGGTTCGCGGCGCGGCGGTGGGCGCCGTCCTCCCTGAGCATGCTCAGCGTCCCGCGGCCCATCCACGAGCCCTTGGCCGCTCCCCACCCCGTCGAGCCGATGGTTCTACCCAAAGCCTGCCCCCAGCCCTGCTCTTCGCTCACGTCTCGGCTCTGCGGGGCAGCGCGGGGAGAAGGCGGCAGGTCCCCGAGGTGCTCCCTCGCCACCTCCCCGCAGAGGGACACGTGAAAACGCGAACGTCCGCCCCCACAACTCCGTACCCCTGCGCCCGCCATCTCTGGCTCCCTGACTGTCTTCCCCTCAGAGAAGGGTGGGAAAAGGAGAGACACCTACTAGACTGCAAGGTGCGCTCCCTGACCTCCGGGGTGAAGGCGCCCAGGCCCAGAGCCGAGCGGGCGGCCAGGCGGAAGACATACTCAGTGTTGGGCTTCAGGCCGTCCAGAGTGAAGGACGTCGTCGGCTCGAAGTTCTTCTGCACCTGAGATGGGCGAGGGGGGAAGACAAAAACAAAATAAAACCAAACAAAAAGGAGCCGAGGCGAGCCCTGCCCAGAGGTATCTGCCCTACTCCCCTCTCTCAGGCACCTCGGGGAAGGGAGGGTTGGGATGCTCCTCGGGGACCTTCCCGACCCTTGGCGCTGCTCCTCTCCGGACTCACCTCCCTGCCGTGCTCTCCTTCCTTATAGAGGAGCTCATACTTCACTATGATCTCCTGGCGGGGAGGGCTCCACGACAACACGATGCTCGTCTCCGTCTTGGCTTCTGCTCGGAAGTTCATCGGCTGCCCAGGAACTGACACACAAGAAGGAGTCGACGGAGAAGAGGAGGCAAGATGAGAGATGGGAGAAACCACATTAACGTGGTGGATTAGAAGACTCCCACCCTGTTTTCTTCCAAGCCTGTGAGCAAGGAGCACGCCAGCAGCAAAATGCTTCCTTTAAAGGAGTGGAGGGTCCAATCCCCTGCAGGACTCGAGCATGTCCAGAGCTGCTGGAGATGGCAAAGTTCTACTGGATCACCCGCCCTTCCCACCAATCCCCAGTATCAGAAGATTCTGGAAGTGGGAAGCCCAGGAGCAGCCCACTGAGGACACAGGGTTTGGGTTTCCTCACCAGCACCCCAGGGCAGAGGCAGAGCACCCGAAAGCAATGCTGGGTGACAACCTGTGATAAAACACCTTTTGTTTCCAGCTCAACACATCTGCTGTGACAACTGGGGCTTTGCTCTGCTCCGCTTTTAGAAAAAGGCAAAACAAGGCTCATTGCCCACTCTTCTGGGTGCTTTAAGAAGACTTAAGCTTCACCATTGCCTGGGCAGTGTTTTAAGGTCTGTTAAAGACACTTAGAAACTGGAAACAATAAGATACCTCACTCTGAAAGGTGACACAACAGAAACGGATTATCTGCGTAATTGCTTGTCCCACCCATTTAAGCAACAACCTTTGTGAGAAAAAACATCAGAAATCGTGCATGGGGACCTCTGGCTCCAGCCACCTGGACTGAGCTTCCTCCCAGAAGGTTACTGCTATTTTAACCAAATTAAATCGATACAGAAGAAAACCACTTTGGTGACACGGCAGCCACAGCTGGATAACGCTATAAGCCAACCCCTCTCCCTTCTGCAGCCCAGTGAGCCCAAGGTTAGTGCCAGAGGCGCTCACCTCCTTGCTGCGTCTTAACCTGGATGGGGTCAGAAAGGGGCCCGTCGCCCACGGAGGTGAAGGCCAGGACCCGCACGGTGTAGGTTTCGTCCTCGAGAAGGCTGCCCACCGTGGTCAGGAGGCTGTCGTCCACGTTGTGCTTCTGCCAGTTGCTGACGGGCTGATCGGGCTCCATGGTGTAATACACGCGGTAGCCACGGATCTGCCCGTTGGGCTCCACCGGTTCTTCCCACTGGATGATCATAGTGGTGCTGCTCAGCATCCGTCCCTGCACGTTTCGGGGGGCACTGGCAGGAGCTTGTTCCCCAGTGCGAGTGACCACTGACTCGCTGGGAGGCCCCTGCCCGATGCTGTTGACCGCGGAGACCCAGATCTCGTACTCGGAGTTGGGGCTGAGCCCCCCGATACTGTAGCGCGTGGTGGTGATGTCCTCTTTGATCTGATACGGCCCATCCTGGCTTTTCGACTTGTATTCAATGACATAGTAGGACACGGGGTCTGGATTTCCAGAGTCCCAGGTGATGGTGATACTTGTTGCTGTCGTCTCCGTCACCACCGGCGTCCCCGGAGCCTTGGGGAGGGCTGAGAATCAGGAAGAACAGACATTTAAAAAAAAGCCCACGTACGCTGAAGCGGTGCCTAATTGGGCTAGTTAGGGCGGCAGGAGCCAGAGGCACCGTACCAATCACTGCGCGGCAGTTCAGGAAAGTGCTGCTGAAATATTATGAACCCAGTTAGACACTCTATTATCCTCCTTAAACTGCTCCATCAGAAGGAAAGCGGTTCAGCTAAACATCTGGAATCATTAGCGCAGACTTCAGCTGCACATCCGCCGGCTCGCTCCCGCGCCAGTCGGGAAAAGCAGTTTTGCAGGAAGCTCCTTCCGAGCGTGTCACCCCATCTTCCGCAAGCGGCGCCGGCAGCCCGGCTCCAGCAACGCTCAGCCTCTCCAGGGGCAGCGTGCAGGTAATGGCACAGTGCACACTGTGCTCTCCAGAATGAAAAAAACCCTATAAATACTTGGAGTGCTTCCTCTCAAGCCACAAACGTGTGCTAATACTCATCCTCTCCCGTCCCTCATGCAGGAGACGACTTTGGAGCTTGCTGGAGCCTGCATGCTAAACGTTGGACACCTTTAGCAGGAAGCTTTACCTGTTTTCCTCACTGCACACTTTAGACCCTTTCCAACCTCATCTTCTCCAGACTCGAGCATCTCTAAAGCTCTAACCTCTCCTTTCATCTTCTGACTGGGAAAGACTGCAGATGCTTACAGGCAGGAATGCAAGGGGGAAGAGAATACAAATAAAATGACAAAAGGCAGAAGGTACCAGCAGGGCAAGACTCCCCATCTGAGGAGACGGGAGAGATGGAAGCAGAAGCAGCTTTTCAAATTGATAGTATAAGACAGGGAAAAAAGGGAAAGAAGAAAATACTCCGGAAAATAAAGAGCATCTCAGTCCAGCCCCAGGCATTCTTCTGCTAGCATGTGAGCCCACTCCCTGTGCAAAAGCTCAGGATGAGCATCACGTCAAGATTCACCAGTCCCGACTCATTTCTGTTGTCAGACCTCCCTGGTCAGATGCACTGATACAACAGGATCGTTGTTCTTTAACCCTCCCCTTCCCCCAAGTATTTCTCCTCCTCTCCCCCACCTGCCCACGGCCCTTCCCAGCCCATCTCTCCCCAGATCACTCGTGGGCGATGCCGTCCCTCGGAGCGGACACCAGCTCGTACGAAGAGCTCTACACTCACCCAACCACAGGGGCATCCCGCTTGGGTTTTAACACTCCCCTGCTGAGGACAGAATAGATTGAAGGCTGCACCCGTGCTCCTCTTGGGAACTGCTAGCTGGAAGCTGGGGTTATTCCCCCTCTTGCTGAGGCAACCACGGCCGCTAAGATGCAGGAACTAGGCTCTACCGCGAGGGCACGCATGCCAGAGATCCTCAGGCCCTTGACCGAATCTCTAACCCTGGAACGGGACGGCATGCAGGCTTCCAGCCATCCAAGGCTCCTTGCAAACAGCCCAGCCAGCCTCACACCCCGGGACAGAAACAAGCATGCAGGGCTCCGAATCACAGTTTTCTCCATAACAAACAGCTCAGTCGTCCTGAAGCGAGGAAAGATCTCGAGCCACCAGCTCCCCCTTCCCTGCGGATCTCTTTGCGCGTGGGATCCCCAGACACGCATGCACGGATCCCGGCATGTGGCGCTCGAGGTGCACACGTTTGTCCCCCTGCTCATGCTCGCGTCCCTGCGCAGGTACACACAGGCTTGCGACAACACGGGCTTACATCCATGCACCAGGCACCCCCATGCCCACACAGCCACGCGGCTCCTTCCCCCGTGCACGCACGCGCTCGTGCACGACGTTTTCACATGCACAGCCGTGCCCCCACGCCCCTCCCGCGCAGCCCAGGCAGCCACGCCGTGCAGACACACGAAGACACGAGCAGGAACGGGGAACCCCACCACGCCAGCGCCGTGCCCGCTCGTGCACCGCCGCAGGCCGACGGGCACCACCGCGTATCTACAGACGGGCTCGGGCGCCCGCCTCAAGCGCCGGCGCGCCCCCGCGGCAGCGCGATGCCCGCTCCTGCGAACGCGCCGCTGGGGCACCCACGCGCTCGCTCCCGCTCCCTTACATTTCACCGTGATCTGAGCAACGGCTTCTATGACTCCCAGGCTGGACATGGCCACACACGTGTAGTTGGCGGAGTCCTTGACGTCCGTGAGCTCCAAGACGTTGCGGCCCACGGGCATGTCGTCCTCGGGCGTGAGGTCCTCCGCTCCCTGCATCCACTTGACGTAGGGCATGGGCGAACCCACGGCCACGCAGGTGATGTTGACGTTGCCGCCGGGCATGATTTCATGGCTGACGGGTAAGATGGAGAAGCGAGGGGCCACACGGCGAACTGTGGACGAGACGCACAGAGGTAACAAAAAAACAAAACGGAACAGAAGAGAAACCAAAACGAAACCAAAAAAAAAAAAAATAGAAAGAAAGAAAAGGAGAAAAAAAAAAAAGAAGGGAGAAAAAGAAAAAAGAGCAAAAGATAATTTAAATATAGATGGGGTTTGTCATCGTTTTTTTTTTCTTCCTTCATTAAAAACGAAACGAAAAAACGGAACAAAAAAAATCGAAAACCGAAAACCAAACAAAAATGAAAACTTCAAATAAATTTTTACTTCACAAACAATATAGAGAATATAGACATAAAAGCGATATTTCATAGCAACAGGGTTCCATTGATCAAGATTAGACCCATCACAGCACAGATAAATACACAAAAATTTATTAGCAATTTCTCATCTTTACTGGCAAGAGCTGGCGTGGCGAGCGCCCCAAAAATCTCCTCCACGGCCGCTGGGGCCCCCAGCTCCCCGCTCCGCGCCCCGGGAAACCTGCTCCTCCCCTTCTCCAGTCCCGTGTCACCTTCTCCCGCATCAAAACCAAACGGCCCCGTCCACCACCACGGCCCGGAACGGCCCCGGTGCCGCCCCCGCCGCCGGAGAGGGACCCTCCGCCACCGGCCGCTCGGGGACGCCGCGGAGCTGGGGTGGTGGCGAGGAGAAGGCTGGGGCGGAGACGGAAACTTCTCAAAGAGTTTGCCTTGTTGGACCACGAGAATTCAACAAAGAGAGAAGTCTCGCATCCCCAAATTGCCAGAGAGACACCACTCGACGAGCAAAAATATCAAAAAAGGGAGGAGAGGGAGTCCCCGGAGCGGGACAGAATTTAGTCAGTGTCTGCGTGTGAGAACCGTCCAGGGGGAGGCAGTCCCCCTGGAACGAGAAGGAGTGTGGAAAAGATGAGAAACTCTAATGAAATTTTTGTGGTTTTCGGGTATAGAAACCCTAACGAAGCCTCTTTAAGATCTGACACGGTTCCATCGATAGATGCAGCTCTCAGAGTCACAAACATCATGCAAAATAGGTAAAAAAGAGAGAGAGAAAGAGAGAGAAAGAGAGGAAAATGCAGAGAAATATAATTTATGGGCGGCTAGCAAATGCCCACATGGATACTGAATAGAAAGGGAGCGACAGAGAAAGAAAGGAAGACAAGGAGGAGGAGAACAAGGAGGGGAAGGGAGAAAGAATTGAGAGAGAGAGAGAGAGAGAGAGAGGGAAGGGAGGGGGAAACCCACTTTAATGCTGCATACTTTTTCTAGCTGATGTGACCCAATGTGGTGGCTCACATTGTCACATCTCAGCCCTGGCGGAATAATAAATAGAATAGAATTAATAAGAAAAACAAGGTAATGAAACTTTTTAACGTTGAGAAAACAGTGACATGTTCTGTGCATCTCCTTAGCAGAGAGGTGGATGCAGCTTCCAGACCTGACACGGTAAGAACATGGACGCAGAAGGGAGGGTGCGGTTTCCTTGGCTCCATTTTCTGAACGAACCGGGCTGAGGTGGGTGTTTTTCTTTAGAGGGGGAAAGCAGGAGGACGGGCAAAGGAGGATCAGAGGGAGCTGAGAGCAGGGTCCCACCCCAGGAGCAAAGACAAAAGGGTACGGAGCCCGGAGATCGCAGGTGCAGCAGCAGCTCAGGGAGCAAAGGAGCAAGGGATTCCTCCAGGTTCAGAGCCAGCCATGCAATAACCCCCTCCAGGTAGGACGAGCGAGGGGGCAGGAGTGCTGGGGGTCTGAAAAACATCTGTCCCTGCCGCCCTGCTTCCAGGGAACCTCTCTGAACCACCTCTCTAAAATAAAAACCAGCGGCAGCTGCACCCATGCAAAAGCAGCGCAAAGGACACCGGAGCCTCGCCTGTCATCTTCCCGTGTCCCCGTGCCTTCAGATGTCACCCGGAATCGTCGTCTTGGGTTTTACTAACATTTACCTTCCAGCCCGCTTCCCCGGGACTGCTGCTCAACATCGCAAATCTTTTCAGATGAGAAGGGCACTGCCAGGAGAGGCAGTGGCTGTTTTCCACTTAGCGGGGCTCCGTCGAACAGAAGCCAAACAGCCCCTGTCCCCTCCCGCAAGCTGCCACGGAGGCGTCCTCACAGCACGGTCCCCGGGATGCCACCAGAGCCTTTTCTGCAATAGCTACCAGCACCCAGGAACTGGGGGTAAGGAAGAGAACACTTCCCAGATTTGTGGCACCAGGAGCTCAGAGACGTCAAAGGAGAATTCCTGCGTGCGTGGATTTGCAAAGGGAAGGGACGGCACGCTCCCACCTCCAGCGCAGCTCGGGAAAGGACCGGAGGGTGGAGGAAAGAGAGAGCAACCTGCCCCGGGCGCTAACGCTAGGAGATGACCTCTAGGTGCAAGGGGAGTGCCACGGGGTTTGCACTGGCACCAGCACTGGCTCAGGAGACCTGCTCCCTTCTCCCTCCTGCACGGCGCTGTGGCAGACTCCTAGCCCTGAACACGAGGGAACGTCCCTGGCGCCTACTTCACCCTTCTCTCCGCTGTCTGCTTCGGGAGGTCCAGCGTTTCAGAAAATGGAGCCACGTGAAGACCACACCGGTCCCAATCTGAGACAAGATGGAGAGAACTTGAAAAGAAACAAGTGGGGTCAACATGCAGACAGGTCTGGGGTGGGGATGACTCTTCTGAGGAGGGGCTGGGATGTAACCTGGAGGGGGGAGGCAAGGTGGGAAGAGGTGAGGAGAGATGGGGAGGAGACATACGCCGGACAGGATCCGGTCAGCAAACAGCATTGACAGCAACAAACAACGGGCAGGTGGGATGCAAACACCAAGTTGTCATGGAAACAGAACAAGACAATTAATTCAAACCGAGGCTAATCGCAACGAAATAAAACCAAACTAAAAGAGAAAGGAAAAAAAAAAAAAAAAGGAAAAAAAAAAAAAAGGAAGAACAAACCAGAATTTAATAACTGAAAAGCATCATCTGATGTATGGCGGAGTGCTGAGAATCGGAGTCTGAAGGGAACAGACTGCTGCTGCCTGCGTGGCTTTGGGCCGGGAAGGGAAGAGATCCACTCACAAAACACAAGCTCGGGGCCCCGGAGCCGCGCAGAGCACGCTCCCGGGTAAGCAGCTCTCCCCACCCTCCTCGCAGCACCCAGGGGTTTAGGGCAGCTTCGTGGGGTCTCGGGGCAGCAGTGCTTTTTTTGGCTGTTTCAACGGCATTTGTGAGTCGAAGCCACCAGCGCACCTGGACGGCGGCGCGAACAACGTGCGTCCTGCAGAGGGGGAGAATTTGGCTGAGGGTGATGCGAGAGGCCGGTGCAAGCCCAAAACGGGAGAGGCAGCGCTCCCTCCGGTTGTGCATCCTGGTTTAAAAAAAGCTACACGCTCCCGCGCGTGCGCAAACCTGCAGACATCCACACACCAGCCTAGGATGTGACAATAACTCCAGCATTAAACATCTGAGACCTCAGAGAGACCCTAGGTACATCCCTGCTACGGCTCAGGACCGTGACCACTGCATTTACTGTAAAAAATGCTTCCAGGTCTCTTCTTGGGATACCAAGAGCCATCCTGCTGCTGTTTGTTTTAATGGCTGTACCGCTGACCTGGCTGTTGACGTGAGATTCATCAAGCTGAGAACCTCTGGGTCAGCGTTTAGGCCAGGGCTTGGGAGGAGGAGGAGGAGAGCAGTGGTGGGAAGAAAGTTTGAAGTGCAGCCAGAGATTGACTCAGGAATCATTTCAACTCTGGGTCCAGCTGGAAGAGTAAAAGCTGGAAGAGTAAAATTGTACACGTAAAAAATCTGAAGAGTTTCCTTCCAGCACACTCAAAGGATTGGAAAGAAAAAACCTGCCCTCTCTGGAAAGGAAAAGTTGGGATGGGGCAGTCCGGGCTCTACTTTATGGACACTTGATCTAATATCATAACTAGTTTCTAGGTTCAAGAAGCACCATCCCCGCGCTTCAGGGACGTTTGGTTTCCACGGCAGCTTTGTCAGCCCTGTTTGATGAAGCCAACCTTGCATGCATACACGTACGTGCGTGCTCCATGGGCACGTGCAACACCTCCCGACAGACACACACGAGCAGGCACACAGAAACACACATTTCCAATGGCCAAAAAACTCTCCGGAGCTTTTTTCAAACGAGGATACAGCTTGTTACTGAGAGAACCAGATTTCAGAACTGGAGCCGTGCGTCTGCGACCGAGTCCGACGGCTGCAGAGAAGCCGTTTCTGAGGCACGGAGAGGTTTACGTGCAGTTAGTTACGAGTCTGTTTGACACTGTCGGGTGGGTAAGTATTTCACCCAGGCAAGCCTGCACCCCCAGTTCTGCTTAGCATAACTCTCGTTAGAACCTGGACAGAGCCACAACTCCTCACACCCTTGAAAAGCCAATTGGTTTTGTTGCTGCTCACGAGGTTAACCCGGTTTGTGTTCTGTGAGTGGCATTTTTGGTGCACGATTCTTTCCACCAAGAAGGTACCAGTCAACAGCGATAAAATTCCCCCCCACCACCGCTCGGTTAAAAACAGAGTTGGGGTCCACGAGGTGCGAGATGCTTTTGAAAGGGACAGATTTACAGACCTGATCGGAAGAGACACGGGGTTGACTTTTGCAACACCAGAATCCATCCTTAAAATGTGTTCCCAGGATGCTGCTAGTGAGAGAAGTCTGAGGACCAACCGACCGGTTTGTGCTGAGGAAACCCACCGGTTCCACTTTTTAAGCCCCTTCCAGATTAGCTCAGGGAGAAAAATGTTGGAGGAGGAGCAGGGTGGGGAAAGGAGAAGGTACCGGACGAGAACCCGTCACTTCAAACCCCGATTCACATTAAAACCAACTCAAAAGGGAAACAAGATTTTTGTATCTCGAAGAAGAAATCAATCGGAAAAGGAAACAGAAGAAAGTGAAGTGACTGGTTGAAAGCACCAAACAAAACCAAATGGTATTAAACATTTTGACACTCAGCAAGCTGCTGCTCCAAATGAGGTGAGAAGGCGGACATTATTGGCCATTTTGGGGAGACCGGACTCATTCCGTCTGGCTCCAAAATGAGGAGGGGGGGGGGGGTAGGGGAAAGGGTGCCAAAATAATGTGCAGCCTCTACGTTAGTAGTGAAGCTTAGATTACACCTGTCCTCCCCTCCCAAAAGGTGGTCGGTGCCTGCCCCTGCGCTGCCCTTGCGAGCTCATCGCGCGCCCTTCGGGTTCGGATTTCCGACCTCCGTCCCTCCAGAGGACGAGATGCTTCCCTCCTCCTCGTGCCCACCTCCCTCCTAATTTCCTTCGCGGCAAATAAAAACAAATGCGTAAATAGGCAGATAAATAAAGAACGAGACCAAGGCTTGGGCTTGGTCTGCAGGAAATCCGTTACCTTTCCAATCATCGTTACTTTTCCACTTTAAAAAACCCCACGTTGGTGGAGCGACAGGCTGGCTGAACGTCTCTGGTCTTTTCGTAATTCTTTTCTGTTGCTTTTTTACAGGATTGAATAGCAAATAATCTGAAGCCAATTGTTTTTCGAGCAGCTCTGCAACGTCAAAGACCGACTCGACTATTTTATTTTTTTGGTATGTTTTTAATTTGACAAGGTGTAATCTAATTTTTTTTTTTTTTTCCCCTAAAACAAAGAGAACAGCAATGCAAAAGGTGTAAGAGACACAGGCAGGCAGAGATTTCGAGATCAGTACAGCACAGTGTTCCTGCAAAGTGCCCTCTATAGAGAGATAAACATATAGATACACAGAGATATACAGGTTCAGGTTTTTTTTTGTTGTCGTTTGGCTTTTCTTTTTGGGGGGGGTGGCTTTTTGTATCCATTTCCTGATACCCTTGAGAAATCCTTCTGCAGAAACACAGCAAAGCGGTTCGTTCGCTTTGTTCGGTTCATGAACTAGAATTTCAGAGCTGAGGACACCCCAAACACGGGCAGGGCGCTGCCAAAGCAGTGGTTCTGCCTCCCTCCTCTTCCAGTAAAGAATTTATCCAGCCTAGTCTAAGAAGGTATTAAAATTCCTACATTTTAAAAGCTGTTTTGGGTTTTTTTTGCCCTCGACCTGGTGGCTATTTCTTAAATCTGTAGCACAAGTGAATTTATCTCCTTCGAAAGCGAAAAGCTTCGCGACCCTTCCACTCGTCCACCGAGGGACGGGCTGAGCAACCAGCAGCTTTTTGGTTTGACGGTCAAATTGCTCATGAGCCAAACTCAACCCAGGAGCAGGCTAAATTATGTGTTAAATTAGTCGCATTTTTTAATATATTCGTGAAGTTTTATTTCCTGAGGTCCTAGGCTATTTCTGCGTTTTCTACGGGTTTTATTTTAACCGATCTCAACTAGCTTTGCTACCCTGTGTTTACCTTCGGTCTTCTCAATGAGTTGAGGTTTTCCAGAGAGCCCTGAAAAACCTTGGAAATGTCCTCGGCAGGACCTGGGCTGCGGAACTTGATTCTGGGCGACTGAGCATCGCGCAGCACGAGAGGCAAAGCCGTTTTAAACGCCTGCCGAACCATCTATAAACTCCCTGGGCTTAAAAAGAGCAAAAACTCGAGCGGGGAGTGGGGGGAAAAGGATTATCCCTGCAGCTCCGCAACCGCCGCCTTTTGTAACTCCCGACACCGCGAAATAGGGGAAAGATTGGAATTCTGGTAAAGTCAACCGCGACGATTCGCGCCTCTAGCAAGGGCAGCAGCTCTGCGGACTCGGAGGTTGCTAAAGCACAGCCCGCACAGCTCTTCCCTAACAGGGAGGAGCACGCAGGGATGCTCCATCCTTGCACACAGTGCTCTGTCTCGAGCCAAGCAGCTGGTTATTTGCATCAAGCCAGAGCGATCGAGGCGGAATTCTGAAGCTTTCCAAATTAAGAGCTACGAAACGCTCCGCTTCAAGGGGGCAAACCAGCTGCGACCACAGATCCTGGGCAACGCGTCCTCGCTGGGGCAAAGCCTGGACGTACGGGCTCGCTGGAGAAAAGGATCAGCAGGTGCGAGTTATTCAGCCCAGTTTTATCCACCCAAGTGAAGCCAGCAGCCTTTCTGGGCAAGATTTAAAGCCTCTTTAAAAGGGCAGAAAAGTTGTGCTCCCATCCCAGCTGAGAGCAGGCGCTGTAGCTCTCGGCGCGGAAGCCACGCGCGGCTTTTTGCTCTCCAAGCACCTCCAGGCTCCCAAACCAGACGTCTCCGGGCGAGGAGAGGCACGAAGCTCTCAACGCCGCCACCGAGAAGACATCTCGTGAGACGCAGCACTTGGGATCTGTCCTCCCCTGCAGCCACTAAGGGCCAGAAGTCCGCATTTGCGTCCGTAAAAGCGCCCAGTGAGACTTCTGCAAGCCCGAGCTGCCCCTACAGATCAGCCCCACCTCGAGGTGCGCCGACGCCTGCGGGAACCGCGTCCTTCTCCTCCCCAGCCGCGGGTGGAATCCGCGCAACTGGTTCACACCAGGGACCTTCACACCCCCCAGGCTGGTGGCAAAAAAATCATCTCGCTTCCTTCCAACCCGCTTCTGTGGGTCTCCGTAAAGACACTCCTACATTTGACCTCGCAAGTTCCCTGTTAGCAGACTCCTTTTTTTTATTTCTGACCACGGCATGTGTGTAACAACACACGAGGCAAACCCTTACCCCATAATTTCAAGACCAATAATTTCTAGCAAACCCCATGAGCTCTCTTAGCCAGCTATCAAGTCTCTTTTTCCTCACCCAGTGTCATTCCAGCCTATCCCGACTACATCCAATTTAGCTTTAATTTATTGTTGTTGATATTATTATTATTATTATTATTATTATTTTTATTGGCTCTTAAGAATTTAATCCTAAAACCTTCTCAGATCACAAGAGGTTCTAGCAGCAGCAGCGCAGTTGGGACATGTTAGAAATACTTTAGAAAAGAGAAAATAAACAAATTAAAAAAAAACGATGGCGTATAAATCCCTTTTTAATCGCCCCTAAATCCTGAAACTCAAAACTCCTATTCATGAAGGAAAATCCTGCAATTAGTAGCGATTATCACCTTTTAGTCCTAGGCAGGAGGGAGGTGGGATGGGAAGACCTCATTTCAAATATTATTGCTTCTCTTTTGCTCTTTTTTTTAAATTGAACAAGCCTTTTTTTCTTGTTTTTTTTAATTTAAATAGAGCATCGGGGCTGGGGAATGGGTTTTTTTTGGGCTATGAAGAGCCACAGCTGGCCGCTTCAGAATGAAATTACGAACAGTGCAGCATTTTGGAGTGGTACCCTCGTACCTAAAGGGGAGAGGGGGAGAGACTCGAAAGGGGGAAGGGAGAATACCAGCACTGAGGGTCCGAGCACTGAAATCTCAGCATTTTAAGAAAAAAAAAAAAAAAAGAGAAGGACAGAGAGAGAGAAAGAGAGAGATAGAGGAAGAGAGAGACAGATACTGTGTCAATACTGCACTGGATTTCTCAAAAAAAAAAAAATCACACAGCTTTAATACCTGTACGCTAGGAAAGCCACTCCTTGGGTGGATGATCGAGTCGCGAGGACTGACGGGCAGAGGGAAATGCATCGACAGGGAAAGGAAGGGCATTCGATTCTGCCACGGGCAAAAGCACCAAGCGCCAATGGGTACGACTGACACACGGCAAAAAACCCCACCTGTTCACCAGCCCATGCGGCTCGCCCGCTCGGGACGCGCGCATGGGAGGCAACAGGAGCTCAGAGGGGATGAACAGGGAGATGAGAAGAGGGAAAAGAGGCATTTTCAGATCAAATGCAACTTGTCGGGTTTCTTGTGGCCATTTAAAACAGAGACGCAGCCGCCGGACGCGTCCCAGCAGCCTCGTCCAGCGCCGGGGCTGCCCAATTTCTCTCTTTCCGTGCTCCTTGAGAAAGAAGGGCTCTGCCTTCCCCCGGGCCTGGCTGGGTTTCAAAGTGCCAGCGGCCAGGCAATAGCGACAGGGAAGAAAAAGGGTAAATGGGGAGAGGCAGAGCCGGGAGACCCAGCTCCTCCCGCAGAAGGCGGCTTTTGTCTCCAAGGACGAGGCGTCCCCGCTCCTACGAGGGAGCCTGCCCGGCTCGGCCAAAGGGACGACGGAGCTCCCCACGAGAGATGAAGTTTTGCGTCTCCGCTCCTGCTGGGCTCCCGCCCGCGGCGTCTCGGAGGGCGCCGGGGGGGCAGCGAGCTGGGGGGAGCCCTGCAGAGCAGGGGATGGGTTTGGTTTTTTTTAGTCTTTAATTTGCCCGCAGGATGTGGAACAAGAGCCACGCCACCAAGAAACAGGGAAGAAACACCGCGACCCAGGGCGCGCTCGGAGACGACGCCCTGGCTCGCCCTTGAGCATCTTTTCCCGCTTCCCACGTCCCTCCCTCCCCGCCGAAACGAAGGTTCGTCCCAACCAGCAGGGCTTCCACGGACAGGCGTTAGAGCTGTGTGACTCCTTTCCTCCTGGAGGGATTGAGGAGTTCAGTTACCACCGGGTGGGCAGGAACACTGGCTTCTCACAATGCGTTTGGAATCGACTACAGCACAGCATAACCCATCGGAACGGAACGAGGGAAACCAAGAGAAAGCAAAAAACCCAAACAGAACCGAAAGTTCGGAAAAAAAAAAAAAAGAAAATTCCACTTCAAAGGAACCAGAAATTGCGAAATCAATTTGGAAAAAAAAAAACAAACCCAACCAAACGGTACATATCTATATACAGAAAAAAATAAAGAAAGAAATCGGTAATTAATTTAAAAACTGGCATGCAAAGAAGATTGTTACATTCTCCTATCATGCATCAGGCCCAATGTCCAAACGGCAAGGTAACCATGACGACAAAAAAGTGCAAGAACTCAGCAACATTACCAAAGGATGCATAGAGAGGCCCACAATGCAACTCAACTCATCTCGGCGAGACCCGGGAACGGGCGGGTCTCGCTCATCTTAAGGATTTCTTGCTTTTTCTTTTTTTTTTTTTATATATATATAATTTTTTTCCATTTTTTTTTTTTCTCTTAAGAATGTAAAAATGTGGGTAAAGAAAGTAAAAAAGAAAAAAACCACACCAACCTTCTCGTAGCTCTGAGGGATGTTAAGGGGGTTTGATGCGGAACACAATGACATGAGGAGAAGAGAAAAATAGGGGAAACACAGAGAGAGTAAAAAAAGGCCTTCTCAAGGCTGTCAGCTGCAAATTGATTGCTTTTTTTTTTTTTTCTCTTAACCAAAATAAAAGGAAAAAAAAAAAATAATGAAGATAGTAACGACCCTCTTTCCTGCCTCCCTAATTTTCCCCCTCCCATCCAGCTCCGGCACCTTTTGTTTCGAGAACAACCAAGCTCTGTACAGAGACCTCGAGCAATCCGAGCGCAGGATCAGCGCCCGGCGGAGGCGCCAACCCCGCGACGGAGCTCTCGTTTCGTTTAAGCGCATCCGCTCTGTAGAGAAAACGGGGAGCAGGGGAGCCCCCATCCAAAGGAGACCCCTGGAAATCCGCTCCCCCAGCCCCCTGCTCCCACCCCCAGCCCCCCCCGTACCCGCTAACTCCACAAGGGGACTGGATAAGGGGGGAAAAAAAGAAAAAAAAAAAAAAAAAAAAAGAAAAAAAGAAATAATCAGAAGGAGAAAAGAAAAGCGAAATGAAAGCAAAACATTTTTTTCCTTGCAATGTTCCAACTTACACCTCCTATCCCAGGTGCTCTATAGAGACAAGCGTGTTACAGGAGAAACAAGTCAATTGGAAACACGGGAGCGTTGGAGACTCTTTTAAAACAAAACGAAAAATACAAAAAAAAAAAGAAAGGGAGGGAAAAATGTGCGCGAGCGTCCCCTCCCACCGAAGACAAATGCGTTTCAGAGATCCGTTACCTTTCCACGGTATTAACACACAAGCAACAAGGAATTAAAACAGCGTGAAAAACACCCAAACCAGCGGCCGAGCTTGCGTACGCGGCGTTTTCGGCACTCTCTGGGCCGGCTAACGCTGGCTTTGGCTTTCGGGCGGCCTCGGGGACACACAGGCTAAGGGGACAGAAAGAGGGCTCCAGCCACCCGGAGCCGCCTCCGATCCGGGGTTGGAGGAGACAAGAACTCCACGGTTACAACCTTTGTCTCCTGGGTAGTTTCCGAGTGGCCAGAGAGGCGGAGGAAATTCATAAATGAAAGAGCAATGAAAAATCCCCGTATTTTTTCCTGTTTTCTTTCTTCTTCTTCTTTTTTTTTTTTTTTTTAAAAAAAATAAATTAAAAAAAAAAAGAACCCAAAACGTTCCAGCTAAGCTGTCTGCAAAGGATTCCGCCCCGCGTTAGCATCGGATCCGGATTTACGTCCGCAAAAGAAGAATTTGGGGTGACGGGGCGAATTTGAGAACGCAATTTTCCAGCCGGCCACAAAAGGCTATTTAAAAATTTAGCTTGGAAGCGTTAAATTATTAAAAGCCTTCTCTCCATGTGCATGTGATTTAGTGAGCGTGAGACACGAGAGATAGAGAAAGAGAGAGAGAAAGGAGCGCACACAGAGCATGGCTCTGCACCGGACTGCAGAGTTAACGGGAGCGTAGGCGGGAGGCGCCTCCTCTGTCGATGGGATGGAAATGGGAACAGTTTGCTGGGATGTAACTTTTCGTTTTAACTCCCAATGGCATTATTTATTTATTTATTTATTTATTTCGTTTTTTTTTTTTTTTCTAAAAAAAAAGCCAGAAGGACCAGCCCTGCTCTCTCATTACCAAAAGGCTTTTTTTCGCTGTGGAAAGATATTCAAGGCAAAGCTACACGCAAAACGTTAGAGGTCAGAGAGATTAAAACAAAATAACGGAGAAAGCGGGAGGGCGACTGCCCCGCTAGGTGTGAGAACATCGAGGGGGCACCGAGCGGAAAGCCGACCCCCCTGTCATCTGTTCCCCACGCTAGATGGGTGAAGGAGTCTGTCTGCTGGTCGGCCCCGGCTTTCGGTGAGTCTGTGCCTGGGGCCAGCGCTCGTGCCCAAGGAACCAGTGACAAATGACTTTGGCAAAGGGAAAACCAGCTGGGACTGAGGCGAGAAGTGAGAACGCCCCCTCATGTGGCCACCTGCTGAGACCCGGGGGACGGAGAGCTCAGTGAGGGGGGCTGAGAGGGTCCTCCCCTCCTCTCACACCCGCGTCACTCGAACCGAAACCTTCCCGCTTCCCGAGAGCAGGGATCCTCCGGGAGAAGAGGGGATTGTGGCCTCTTTGCAGCCAAAGACGTTCATTCCCCTCCGGGCCCCGCAGGGCGATGCCGGCAGATCGCCAGGCACGCTATTTTGGGGCACGCTTGGCTTCGCTGCGGGTGACAAGGCCTCGTGTTGCCCCGGCGCCGGCGAGGAAGCCAGGGTGCTCCAGGGACCCCCCGCGCTGCGAGGATCCCACCGATCGAGAGCAGCGCTCCCCCTGCGCCCGGGGCCAGGGCCGAATCAAAGAGCTGGGGACCAAGGCAGGCCATGGGGAGGGAGGAATTTGCCAGCGTTGCGAGCCGATGCGCTCCCTACCTCTCACGTAAAGGTTAGCAGGGGAGGAGTAGCGCACTCCGGCGCTGTTGCTGGCGACGCATTCGTACTTCCCCTGGTCTGTCTCCTCGCTGCTTTCGATCTGGAGGCCACCTGCGAGGAGAGAAGAAGACCGCGGCAAAGACACGAGCATCACCAGCGTGTAGTAAGAGAGAGCGACAGCATCAGCGCTTTGGTTTTTTCCTCCCCTCCGCGCTACCTGGGGCTCTCGGGCTGTCAGGCGTGGAGGCATCGAGCTCTCTGCCCGCAGCTCAGCGTCACGGGCGGACAAGCACCCAACGGGAAGAGAAAATTCAGCGCCCCGCTCCGTACGGAGCGTTTCTCTCCGTACTGAAGCCATCAGCGAAAGCGCCAACTTTCGTGGCTCCTGCAATGCAGGCAATTCTGCACCAGAACTCGCAAAACCAACTTCAATAATCCCTATCACCGTGATCCCCAGAAATCTATCAGGAGGCAGTCGACTTTCCCTCGTGTCATTCCAAGCGGTGACCATAAAAGCGAAAGGCTTTGTCACCCACCATCATTTTTCTCAAGGCTGCCTTTGTTTTGTGCCTAAATACCCAATTCAGAGGAGGTAAGAGCTGGCGTGAAAAGCACCTTCACTGATAGTGGACATTCCCAAAGGAAAACCCTGTAAATGCCGCCTCGAAACTTCAAAACTGCCCGTGTGGTTTACAGCAAGCGGGCCAAAAGGATTAAGTTTTTTTCTTAAACCTGGACATGATTGCAGCCTGTGCGAACGTACTCCGAGCCCATGCTAAACAGTCCTGTAAGCAAGCATGCAGAGATATGCAGCGTGTAACTACACGGAAGAAAATTGCCTCATTTACCTCGGAAGCCTTCCTCCCTGCAAAACTCCCGTTAAAATACATACTGCATAAATAATTCAACAGGCTATCGAATGTTTTATGTATTAGGAGTACATGATTGTACTACAGATATGGACAGAGCTCACATGTGCTAAGACTCTTTAACTCCCATCTCTGGAAAAAAAAAAAAAAACAACCCTAAATAGGAAAACCAAACAATTTCAGCCCAGCATAATATTATTGGTAAAATCTCAAGCGAGGAAAGTGCAAATGATATCATTGTTGGCTGCAGATTCAGCCTCTTCAGGAAGGAAAAACCGATGTGTTCACACGAGGAGGACGCGGAGCTCATGTTCCTCCGTGTGTGCATGGGTGCAAAAGGATGTTGCGTGGGAAGACACGAGGCTGCGAGAGCATTTCTGACAGGGATGGGGTGTGATAGCGCGACTCCTGCCAGCAGCCAACGCGCCTGGTGGCTCCCAAAGGCAGAACAGATAGAACTAAAAAATAACAGCAAAAAAAAAACCAAACCCTGCCCGAGCCACTAAACCAAATTAAATTAATTTCAAAAGAATCTGGGGGTATTTTGGCATAATGGGAGTTAGAAATATACTGGGGCTTCACACTGAGATGCCAGTTGAGCGTATTTCATACTGAATTACAGCTCGAGCGTGCTCTGCCATGGGAAAGCTCCGCTTTGGCGAGAGCTGGCCAGCGAGCTTTCCTAGAAATTCCGCTTAATTTGGACAAACCCGTGGGTTGCTTCCACTGGTTCCTGACAAAGTTTTTTCATGGGGCTCGTGAGCACTGCTTGTCTTGAGCGTACCCAAGGGGAGACGAAGCCACGCTGCGGAGCAGGAACGGACCCGGGGGAGCGGGTCCCTTTTCATCCTGACCCCCTTCCTGCTGACCGCGGCAGCTTTGCCGATGAATTCATTGGTGAAAATTACACCGCAGAGAGGTCGGTGAGTTCTTGGCACTTGTCAGGAGCCAACAGAGAGGACGTGTGGAAAAGTAAATCTCACCTACAGCACCTCCTGTTGCTCTTACCTTTTATGGCCTTTTAAATTTGCCCTAAATTTCAATTTTGCGTTTAATTTGCATTTATATTTTTGTGCATAAAACAAAACAGGGTCTTCCAAGGGGTGCACACCTAAATCCTGCTGACTCTCACGGGCAGCCTGAGGTCTGGTACCTTTTAGGCTCCATTAAGGAGACAGTGCAGAAGCTACTTACCATGAGTATCTCTCCCAGAGAAACCTAAGGGTTAAGAGATGGGGAGGAAGGGGAAAGAAGGAGGCTCTGAAGCCAAACAAACGAGTACACTGAGATGGTAAGTGCTGAAGATCTGACCGAGCAAAGGATTGGAAAACTTTCACCACCATCGGCAGCTCTTGAGCACTTTGCACCAATCAAGAGAAGGTCCTAAGTATTTACTAAGCTCTGATAGCATTTAATGCTCGAGATAAACTTCAGTCCTTCGCAGTCCTGGAGAGATTAGCTCTTAAAACTCTGCCGTAAATCTGAGGCAGCACAGCCCGAGACGTCAGTAGAACAACAGTGTCAGTGTTACCAAGTGCACCCAGCAAACAAAAGAGGACATTATAACCATATATAAAATAAAGACAGGTATTAAAAAAAATAAATAAATATCCAGAGGTGAAGCAGGACAAGAAAACACCATAACAACAACAACAACAAGAATCTGTATTGAGCACAGGTCAATGAAAGAGGAACTGAGTGGAGAGAAGTGTTTGGAGAGTGGGTGAGTGAGTGAGCTGGGGGTGTCTTACCTCGGATCGGTGTACCTTCTGCAAAGGAAACAAAGAAAAGAAGTGAAAAGACTGTAAAACCCCAAACACCTGGACTGCCTGTGGGAAAAGGACCTGAGTCAAGGAAGACAGTTCCCAGTAGGAAACTTCCTGCTCTACCTCACCTTAAATTACAGGGACGGGCTGAAGAGGGCTGGGGGGACTTCAGGAGGGGATGCCCTTTTTAAAGCAGTCCAATTCAGCTGGCCCTTCACAGAGCCTCCCGGGCACTTGGCCTGAGACTGGCTCCGTTTTGTTGCAAAGAACATCTCCAAGCTCTCAGCTACCACTACCGTCTGCTGCTGGCAGATCATAGGACGAACCTGCATTTCTCTTCTTCTCTGCTGGGGGAAAGAGGTGGCACCACGGCCGCGTTAGCCCAGGCAGGGCAGGGGACATCTGGGTACCTTGCACCACGTTAAGGGTTGCAAGTTTGATTTGCTAGCAAATTTCCAGTTCCAAACTGTAGTCATTGGCACAGATGCGCGAGGAATTCAAGGCAAGTCCTTATCAGGACTCCTCCAGGGGGCTCCGAAGCCGCTCTGCAGTAGAGGTGGCCACGCTGCTGTCCCAGGGAAGGGGCTCCCTCAGGCAGCTGCTCGGGAAGCCTCCCTAGTGCCGGAGGGGGTTGTATGCAGAGAGAAGAATCCTGCTGCACTCGCCTGTTGACTGCTTCTCCCTTGGGTTGTTTTTATTCAAGCCCCCTCCAGCTGCCTAACCAAAGTCTTCTGCCTGCGCAGGGCTCGTAGGCGAGAGGCAGTGACGGGGCTGGTGAACCGTGCCACGGTCAGTGGTACGACCACCGTCCCTCCGTTCGACCTCCTGAGGCTGCAACCATCTTCCTTTGAAAACACGGCAGGTCCTTTTGCTCACAGTGGCATTCAAACGTGTCACACAGCTTAGCAAAGAAGGGGGTTTAGTTGGTTGGTTTTTACCCCAATCCTGAGAACAGGGCAGATTCCGCAGTTCCAAGTATTGCCTCTTGCTCGGTAGAAACGCAAGAGCTTCTCTGCGCCTCCCAGACAGGGATTGTACAGCACAGGACACGATAAATATCAGCCTTACTTACACTCTCTCCTGTCCCCCAGTGAGGTACAACAATGGGGAAACTCAGGTGGAGGTGAAGCAACTTGCCCAAGGGCACAGAGGGAAGTCTGTGGCGGAGGCAGGAACGGGAGTCAAAGCCTCCTGCACGCCAATCTTCTGCCTTAACCACCAGAAAACCCCTTCCCTCCTTATCCTTCAGCCCTGCTCATCCTTCTTGTGCTGCGGTTCAATCCTCCATTTTCAGGATAGAAGGTAAAAGTAGATAGATACTGATTACAGTTCACCTTTTTTTTGTTTTTCAAAGGAGATGAGGGAGGAGAGGTATTACAGTGTTAGGATATTAGATTCTAGTTATACTCAGCTTCTAGTTAAGAGGTTAGGTAATTTGCTAGAGAAAAGTTAGCATCTAGTTAGGGTTAGGAACTAGCTAAGGTTAATAAAGCAGGCTGGTTAGCTATCAGGACAAAGGTTGGAGACAGCGCTTGGAAGAGAGAGAGGTGGGGGGAGCGTGTACTTGGGCAGATCTCCACACGGGAGACGGCAGGAAGGTTTTGAAAAGCGAGCGAGAGAGAGAGAGACTAAGCAGCAAAGGGTTATAGTTCAATCCAGTGGAAACAAAAACAGCCTCTGATACATCCTTCTGTCTCCAAACCGGAGTGAAAATCTGCCATCTGTGGCACAAATCTGGAACAAGGCTAATGGGAAGATGGCAGAGGAGGGGAAGAGACCCCTCCACAACCCACCGCTACGAAGCTTCTTTGGCTCGACTAAGCCTGGCGAATTCCTGCAAGAGTTTACTCTAATTGACAGGAAAAACACACTGGGAGTTAGAGCTTTGTAAGCACAGATACAGCAGCTGCCATTACCTCCTCGTGTCGTTGCAGGTTAGTTATTCCCTGATCCCGCTGCCCCTGGAAACAGGTTGTCGGCAGCTCTTGGAGACAGAGCTCTTGGAGAGCAAGATCAGCCAAGGGGTGGCACCTCGGTCTTTCCAGATCTGACTCTGGCACACGGGACGCACAAGTGAGGAGCCAAACGTGTTTTGCGAGATGCCCCACGCCAGGGGTGGAGGGGATGGAGTTCGAACCCAAATGAGGGGCTTGCAAGGAAAGCCCAGCAGTTTGAACAGGGGCAGGGACACAGATGGTAGATTTTCACGACTGGAGTTTCACATCTAACCAGCTTCATACTCAATACGGGGGCAGCAGGATGGTGCTGGAAGAGGACCTGAAATAGATTAATAATTCTGCAGAAGGCTGGCAGGTCCTTAAGGTTTGACAGGGGGTCCTGGTGGGGGGAGAGGAGGCACCTGCGCTGAGCAAACGCACGAGGCTCTCACCGCCCGGGGCAAAACGAGGGCACCAGCTCTGCAGGAAAGCTAAGGGAGGAAGAACTCATGCTAAATGCTGACTTTGTGAGTGAAAAGCTGGTTTTGAGATGCCACGTGCAAACTATTCATGTTGCCTTCCCCGGGATCTGGAGATCTGCCTATTTAGGGCAAATTTTGAGGCTGCCTGAGCCCAGATGGCCAGTGTTTAGCAGCAGAGGCAAAAGGCAGCTTGAAAGACTTGTCCCTGCGTTTTAAAGGACCAAGATGGTGCCAGGCAAAATACCACGTGCAGGTGTCCCCCTCTGTCACAGAGGATGGGATCTGCTCTTCCACCATCCCTTCCTCTGACCTCCCACGCACCAGGCTGCCTACGGATTCTCCGAGCCTGGAAAACAGGGAGAAGGAGGACAGTCACCATTGCCATGGCAATGACAGAAAACACATCCCCGCCTTCTGTCGGGCCACGTGTGAGAACATGTGTGCGCTGCGCTCCTCTCCCAAGGGCTGCAGAGAGCTTTCTCTTCTCAACAAGCAAGCAATCACCAAGGGTCTTCTGCGAGTTTAAAACGCCGGATCCTGGCTGACAGCTGCAATCGCTACAGCTCCGACAGCAAAAGGGGGACTCGGCACACGGAGGAAACGTGATGGGAGCTCTGCAGGCAGGCTCCTGGCTTCTCGAGGGACAGAGACTATCTAGAAGCGGTCGTGGAGGGGCTCTGCCTTTGCTCCACCCTTCCCACAGACGACCTGGGATTTACAGCTTCCATTCGAAAATGCCGCACCCCCACCTCTCCCCTCTGAAAATGCCAATAACCCTGTTAGATGTGAAACTCCAAGACCTCCTGCAGGTGTGAACACAATTATCACAGTTCCAGGGTACAAGCTACGGTGTAATTGGGGAATTCCAGGACAACTGTTGCTAAGATACCAAAAAAAAAAAAAAAAAAATCTGTTCAATATTAGGAGGTTCGCATTTAGCTGTTATCTCTTTATACAAATACATTAATTAGGATGATTATTGTTCTTTTCGTAGCCTGCAATACCCCTGCAGAAATTCATTAAGAGGGCAGAACATCCCTACTGAAAGAGTTAGTAGAAGAAATGCACAGCATGCCTCTCAAGAAGCTGTTACAGAGGTATTAGTTTAAAGGGCAAGGGTTACAAATCTGGACATCAGCAGGTTTGGGGTTTTTCGGTCGGGATTTTTTTTTTTGGTTTGTTGTTTAATTGAACAAACTTACCAAAGGTCTCTGAGTGTTTAAAAAAAGAAAAAAAAAGTGAGGAGGGAAAAAAAAACAAAAAAAAGAAGAAAAAATAAGTTTGTTATAGCCAGTCATTTAGAAAACAGAAGACACACACAAGACACGAAAGGCTGCAGTGGTGCTGGGAGCGATCCCCCCTAGGTGGCACGGCTGAGCAAAGGACATTGGCTTCTGCTCCCAGTGTCCTGAGACTGCTTGCCTTGGGGATAGGCAGAAATACCACCACTAAGACCACTGAAACTCTTCCACAGCCCGGGTCTGTCTAAGGGAAGCAGGAGCCCAGATGCAGGTTCCTCCCATTCCCCTTCGGCTGCCAATTCAGCTTTTCGTTCAGCCAAACCCCCCAAGCACTACAAGGTTTGCAGCTGCCCACAAAGTTTATCTGGAGGCGGAAAGGAGAAATACTGGGTGGAGAAAAGCCACTACGGTTACCGACATCTCATCTCTTCCTCAACTCTACTGAAGACCCATAACACAAATGGGTCCCTGCGATGATGTGAACATAATGACCACGGTCTCAGAGGTCCAGTTATATCGCCGGCAAAACATTCAGCTTTAATATAAATGAGAACGAAATCTGGACACGGCCGCCCAATTCTGCTGAGCTCCGCGTGTGACATTTCGCTGGTACCTTTTAATGAGCTGATTTGCATGTTTGCCACTAACTCACGGCATAAATTCAGTTCTTAGTGCCCTCCCTAACAAAGCAGCTGGGCTGCCATCCTGATGACTTCATCTCTGGGGCAGAATCTGGGGGATTGTCCTGTCCTGTCCTGTCCTGTCCTGTCCTGTCCTGTCCTGTCCTGTCCTGTCCTGTCCTGCTGCTCTCCGGTCTCCGCTGGGGACAGACGCGGCTTTCGAGACGTCGCTGCCTCCCGCGCTCGACCCGTTGGCACAACGCGCAGTGATGAAGCTGTGATTTAGCACCGGGGTCACTCCTTCTCCCTGCACTCTCTATTCACAGAGGGCTCGTCAAACCCCCGTTAGTTGGGGGTAATTGTTAATCCCCAAGAAGCCCGGCTGGAGTCACACTGGTGACCCGTGGGTGAAAGACACTGAGGCTCATTAGCAGTGCCCTGAGGCACCCAACGCCCTCATGTGTGCTAGTGCCACACTTCCAGCAGCAAAGTTTGCTTTCTTGAGAGATAAACGAATTAAATTAAGTTCTGACTTCAGCAGCACTCGCATCACCGGCGCCGGTATCGGCACCACCTTGCCCGTCGCACCCAGGTTCCAAATCCACGCTTGAACCTGCTCTGCCTTGGGCTTAACACAACTCCCTTCCACCCACCAAAATACCAACAGAGCCCGATGACCCGAATGTCAACGCGTTCTGCACCTTCACAGCCCGTTACATCCCAGAACAGGCAAGTTTTGAAAGGCCACAGAAGCAGATCAAACAGGAGAAGTCCTGACTGTCCAGGAATTTGCTCTCCCTTTCACACAAGCAACAGGTTTCTGCCCCTAAGGACAACAGGGATGCTCCAGGGTCTCACCAGTTGACTAATTCAAAGCAGCTGTAAATGAGATTAATTCTCAGCAGGTAGCTTCTGATTTATCAGAAAGGCCAAGAGTTCGCTCCGAGGCTAACCAATTCACTGGAATAAAAACGCTGCACTCAGGTGGCTTTACGGAGAACACCAGATCAAACCCAGTTAAAGAGTTGAAAGGCATTCTAGCAAGATGATAAATGTATTAAAAATAATCTGCCTGAGCATTACTCACGCTTCAGATCACGGTCACAGAGCGTGATATAATTCTAGTTTACCTCTCATTATTTATGCTGAGTGATTTTTTTTTTTTTTTTAATTTGCATTTGCCTCAGCTGTTCCGATGAAACAGGGAGGTCAATCTCATCTGCCTTTGTGGGATTCAACAATCCACCCTAATTCAACAAAGCAGGAGAAGTATCTGCTTGTAAGTTTGCCTCACTGAGTAAGGATGCACCTAATGCAGGTGTATAAAAGCTGCACTAAACTGGAACTACGCTGAATCTTTTCCACAGAACTAACGGTCTGCACACCGAACCTTTGCCAAACAGGGCAAGAGAAAGACCAGGGGGTTACGCTCTCCGTCAAAACTGATTTCCTCAGAGCCTGTAGGTGTGGGCAGAAGTATTTGGCTCTCACTAAACAACTCCTAAAATGCCCGACATGAACGGAGCAGCCCCAGCCGCTTCGCTGAAGCCTCTGCTTTCCCTTTGCCTGCAACAACGCCCTTCTTTTGCCAAAAAAAGGCTCTTGAAAACGCTCCATCTCGCTTGGCCGAAGGAATGTTGTGAGGAGTTGAAGTGACGCTACTGCCTGCTCAGTCCGACCACACTGACACGTTTTCTCCGGGCTGGGACAAAGCAGTGTTTGAAAAGGATTATGTCTCGGGTTAGTTTTTGTCAAAAGTAAAACCTCCAAAGCTTGTTTTGCAGCTTCCAGAGAGAAATTAGGGGGTATTTTAAGGTAAGAAATGGAAGTGCTTGTCATTAGTATTCAAAAATAAATACACCTGTGCCCTCCTCACACGCACACACCGAGAACAGGCAGACGTAGCCAGTATAAAACCAGTTCCTGAACCGTGAATATTAGGAGATGCAACACAGACACACACGCATACACAAAACAACAAACACAAGACGAACAAAAGAGACAGATGGACAAGCAGATGGGGAAAGACAGAAAACTGACAAGAGCCACGGAGCTGGGGTACATCTGTTCGTGGAGATCCACGCCACGGGCAGCGCCTCTGGGCACCACGGGCTCACTCCAGAACGCTCACAACCGCTCTCCAGCGATGACTGCAGGGACTCGAAGCTGGAGAGATCCTGCAAGACCCGTTCTTCAGCGCCAGCTTTGGAAAGCTCAATTTACACCAACAGGATCACGTTTTGACAGTCAGAGGCTGCCTGAGCTGTGGGCCCTATAGCAGATGCATGTGGCCTAAAATGCCACGTCTGCTGTAGCGGTTTTCTTTCCTCCTTACCCAGCTCTTGGTCTGAGGAAGAAACCCTCAGCTCCCAACTAGTTCTCAGCTCCCCCTGAGCTGGAAGAGCACCGTTATCCAGTGAACTATCTCCTGCATCTCCTGGATGGGAACCAGCTTCCCAGCCGTGATTCCCGTTATGCCAGCTGGGCAGCAGGGAAGGCAAGAAGGGTGGGTTGGAGGGCAAAATACTCCAACCACTCCCTGAGCAAGAACACGAGTCCCCAAACCAAAGAAAGTCAACGTCCCAACCCACACCAGTGGTGCCCACGCCCTCTCTTCTGCTTCGGAAACCTCTGAGTAGTCTCTTCCCACCTCTACCTAGGTCTCAGCTCCTCCAGCCTCGCACAGAGACCTTACCTGATCTCAGTTGTTTGATCCGCCCGTTGCTCGCGCTGGGGTCGACAGGCAGGAAATCTTTAAACCAAGTGATCTCTGGGTCTGGGTTCCCACTGGCCGCACAGAGCATCGTGGCCGTTCGGGTCCGCTCCACCACCTTCAGCTGGGGCCCCATATCAATGTTGGGGAAGCCGGGAGGTAACTGGTCCTCTGGTGGTAGAGAGAAGAGGGAGAGTGGTTAAACACGTCCTGGGGACCGGGGCAGCTGGTGGAACGGTTCAATGGAATACACCAAAAAAAGCATCAGGCAGGTGTGCAGCCCAGTATCGCGCACAGAGCCACAAGGATGACGGAGAGGAACATCTCCCTTATGGGGAAAGGCTGAGGGAGCTGGGGCTGTTCAGCCTGGAGAAGAGGAGGCTGAGGGGTGACCTCATAAATGTTTATAAATATGGAAAGGGGGAGTGTTTACAAATACGTAAAGAGTGAGGATGGAGTCAGGCTCTTCTCAGCAATGTCTGATGATAGGACAAGGGGCAACGGGTGCAAGCTGGAGCACAGGAGGTTCCACAAAAATATTAGAAAAAACTTCTTCCCTGTGCAGGTGCCGGAGCCCTGGAACAGGCTGCCCAGAGAGGGTGTGGAGTCTCCTGCTCTGGAGACTTTCAAATCCCTCCTGGACATTGTCCTGTGGGACCCGCTTTGGGCGACCCTGCTCTGGCAGGGGGTTGGGACTGGGTGATCTCTAGAGGTCCCTTCCAACCCCCAACATTCTGTGATTCTGCAATTTAAAACAAGGCTACAGTAAACGGTCCATGGATGGTTCGTGAAAACATTATACAGTAAAATCTACCAGCCTGTCCATTTCGTGTGACTGTTCTAACATCCCGCAAGAAGATTCTAAATGTAAATGCAATCTATCAGAACCCTTTGGGGCATGGGAATAGTAATTTCCAAGATTCTGTCAGGTAAGTTTGGTTTTCCAGCAGAAGCTGTGCACACAGATGACGCCTGCACTGCAGAGGACAGTCCCCCTGACGAGGAGGGGCTCATCCTTCCCCTCCAAATCCCACAGTACGAAACCAACTGCACAAGAGAAATAATCCACCTATGTGAAGAGGCCTGTCAGAGGAAACCAGGAGATAAAAGAGAGGAAAATACCACCCAGCTGTACTCACCAGAGGGGACACCCATACCAGCGATGAGCCAAGAGCTTTTTAGAGCAAGTGTGATTTTTAGAGTTATTAATTCCGAGTGCTGCTGCCCTAGAAGAAGAGGGATGTGGCAGCAGCACCGAGCAGACGGGCTCAACCGAGCTTCCTGCTTCCTCTCAACTCTGTCTTTGCCTCCTCTAATGAGGGTGAGGAGGGCAATCCAAAGCGATGCCGACTAATCTGTGATAACCAACACAAAACCCAGTGCTTCCCCCATCATCTTGGTCGCCACCTCCTAACTCACGTGGAAAAGAGCTGCCTTATGCTGGCTGATAAAGCTCACCAATGTGTCATTTTTTTACCCCCAAAACATCTGTCTTTGGGGTAGGGCAGCACGGAAGGAGGTGGACAGCACCGGGGGGAGACTTCATAGAGGGATTCTTCATCATTCCAAATGAGGCATGTCGAGGAATCACAGCCTCAGGAATCTATGGCATTGAATCCATCCCAAAACCAGGTGAGGGAACAGAAGGGAAATAACACAGAGGATTAAAAAAAGGTGGGTTTTTAAAAAAGCGACATATCTCACAATGAGCTCCCTACTGAAACCCATGTGAGCTCTCCCAGCGGCTGCAGAGATGGGCTGGAAACCCTCACCTTGGTTGAGAAACATCCCTGTCAAGTGCAAACGCAACAAGAGCTCATTTCCTACTGCTGGCACGTCACCTACCAGAAGGAATGGAGCCAAACTACCCACGGCTGAACCCAGAGATGGCAGAACAAGAGAGAAACCCAGTGGCCTTGCTACGGCGGGTGCCGTTCCGGCAAGAGCAGAGCAGAATCACAGGACCCCAGTACTGATGGATGAGAGCTCCAAGCGCACGCGATTTAAGAGCCGTTCCCCACCGCTGTGCCTCACGCTCGGCTTCTAAAAATCTATGAAATAATCACGAAGACAGAGCTTGGGGGTTGTGTGGGGCTCTGATACCCAAGGCCAAGAGACTCTTGACTACTACCTTTATTAGCAGCGCGCAGCTACCGTGGGGAAGAAAAGAGTTGAAATGCCTCGATTGTGTGTTTAAAAATGTGCATTGTTTCTTTCCTCTGACCATTGTTGGAGAGTTATAAAGGATCCATTATGACTCACTCGAGAGTGAAATGTATTAACCACACCTCTCCTCGTACATCAAAGGGATCCGACCACAAACACAACCACGTACCATTCTGTGACTGCTGAATACAGATCTCCTGGTACTCACAGTTGTATAAAGGCGCAGTCATTTCGCTGCATGTGAAGCACCTCTGAACCAGGATGGTGCATTCTAAATTAGAACCACGGACATCTTTAACCAGGGACTGAACCAAACCTTGGAGCTGTCAGTTCTCCAGGCTGTGCCTGGGCGCCGTAGGAGCTTCCGAGCGCTCTGGCGGATCACGTGTGCTGCAAAACCTCAGCCCCTCCAAGAGTGAGCTCAGGACTGAGGGGCCCTGGGAATCGCTTTGCCTTCGCACAGCTTTCAGCCGGGCTTTTAACGTCTTCCCTTCCCTTCTGCTATTTAACCAGGCGGTGGTGTGTTGTTAAGGAGCTGCGGAGCTGCTGCCGCATTGGCTGCAGATGACATCATTATTGATCACTGCTTTTATCCCTCTCCCCGGTGATGCTACTCCACCTGGCTCAAACCCACGTCCCTTAATTTCACGAGCCAATTAATCCACAGAGAGAATAACCCTCTCGACTGGCAGGGGGGGCGTGTGGGAGCGCGTGTGCGTGCACGTGTGTGTGTTGGGGAGGCCTGGTACAACTATTATTACCGAGTGTTTCTAATTAAACAAAAATGTTAATCTTGCAGCACAATGTGCAGAATTCCTCTGAGTTTAATTAAAGCAACTGCGACCAGAGGCGTGATCAGATTTGAGGATCAGATCAGAGGAGGAAGCATCTCCGAACGTCGCGCATTGCACTGATTCAAGTGCTCAGATTTCCTTCCTGCCAGGAGAGCGAAGCTGCCTTCATCCCCTAACAACTGCATTCCCTGTAATAATGCAATTACAACCTCAACTCAATCCCCACAAGACATGCACACACATGCTCTGCCACCCTCCCCATCAATCCCCAAACCTGTTACCAAATAAATAAATAAGGAAGGGTTTGGATGGCGAATTCTCCTTCTAAAAGCAGCCCAGGCAACTGCAAGAACAAAGGAGGCAAGATGCAAGCTGAAGATGCTTCAAGGACACATCTGGGCAGCTGCCTGCTGGTGAAAACCACGCCGGCTCACGCAGACAAACGTTTCCATGTGCCGCTCTCGCCGTATCGACAGAGCACCCCAAATACCTGCTCCGAGCCCGGGTTGTTTAAAGGCCTCCCTGAACGAAGAGCCGGCGAATTACCTCAAGGCCACTGAACAAAGTAGAGTGAGAAAGACCGGGGGAGGAGGGATGGAGGGAGGCAGGGAGAGAAGAGCACTTCAGCGTTCATCTATAATACATCCGACCAGAGGACATGCTCTGTGCTGGGGGACGTGCCTCCAACCAAGGCGGGCGCCTGCGCCAACACGCGGGCGGTCGCGCAGCGAAAGCAAAGGGTCACCGGCTACGGCGAAGGGAGAGGCCGGCGCTCGCCGTCTCCTTGTCGCTCTAGAGGGTGGCAGCTCTGTGTTTAGGTAATTAGCTGTGCTGGGAACGAGGATGATAACGAAAGATAAAGCGGGTGTTGCTGCTGCTCTTCTTCCCGCAGGGTGTGCACAGCTGTTTAATAATTTAGAGGAGGAGGAGGGTGTGAGCAAGCACAGGCGCGCTCCATATTGAAGGCAGAAAGGCACCGTGAGGATGCTGCTGAAGGAAAGAAGGGGAGTAATTTCTCCCTCTTTTCCGGAGATACGTGGCCCAGCTTGTGGATGCTGGTGGGTCTCTGAGCAGCCAACTATCCCCACTCCAGCGTGGAAGAGACAAGAACACAGAGACGGAAGAGCTTGAGTGACCCCAGTTTTAAGCAGAATCAAGATCAAAATCCAGCACTTCTGAAACTTATCCCTGCTCTTTTCATGAAGTTTCGGAACACTCCCAGCTGCCCCCTCCCCAGCAGGTATCCTGGCACCGCACACCTTGTGAATTTACATCAACTAGTAATTTCCACCAATGAGTACGTACCTGAGTTGACTGTTATTTTGCAGCCAAAGACAATTTTAATACATGAAGGAGTCTCAGCAACACGCTCTGTCTGTTGATAACATTTACTCTGATACGAACATTTTACTATGAAAACAGGAATAGCCTAACAGTACTTTTAAAACTTGGTAGGCTTACAAACAATAAATACACACTTATCTAAGTGTTGGACTCTGTAAGAGGGCAGGTAACACGCTGTCTTCTCTGCACTAACGTATCCCTGTGTGCCCTCCTTATGAAGGCACCTGACTTCAAACTGCTCTGACATTATTCACAAGCGACAGAACTAATCTGCTTTCAACACTGCCTGATTTTCAGGTCACTACAAGGAAAGCAGAACAGGTCAAGTTTGAAGAAAGACCGACAAGAATTTTTCAAGTGGCAAGGTAGTATTTCAGAGGGGCCAGCTCATCTCTAAGATGTGCTCCTGCGGGACTCGGTGCTTTCTGCTGAGCACCTAGAACCGGTTTTTGTTTACCTTTTGCTGGTCTAAAGCCAACAATTACAAAAACCAACAACACAGCAGGGATCTTGCTAGAACTTTATACATGCCCACACCACATGTCCTCTTGGAACAGGAGATGCGCTCGGAAAATTTCAGGTCGAACTGTTAGAGAAATGTAGGAACGCTTCATAAAAAGCCATCAGCAGGGAATCACTAGAAAAAGAAGTCGTGAAAGCCTGCCCACAGGAGCCTGAACCGTACGTAGTCTGTAGTAAGTACCACAGACCTTACGTGCCCAACGGCCAGTTTTCCTCAATTTTCCAGAGTGCAGTAATCGTCAGGAAGAGACAGCATTGGCCGGTGGGCAGTGAGCAATATACCAGGGCACGGCAAATTTTGTTCCATTACATTTAACCCGACCAAGCACAGGTTTTTATGGGATCACGTTGCATTTACTAACGACTCACAAAGGGTAACCTCCATGGAACTCTCTCAATCAGCTTTGACAGAGCAGAGAACTAAACTAGCTTGGCTGCTACTTGAAATCCAGCTTGTGTGTCCCAGCAGCGGAGGCAACGCAGGTAGAGCGCTGCAGCACGGCTCCCCTGTGCTTGCAGCCCACTCAGCTGCTGACAGCATCAGACGGTCCTTCGCAGCACGAGGATCTCAGGCTACTGAAGGAGTGGAGGGGAGATACAATCTGTATACAGGAAGCAATAATATAATAATAATTTAAAAAAATACGTGTAACTTTCCTGGGAGTGTGGAGCTCAGAGAAACAACACCAACAGGGAGCTGGGGTGTCTGTAGCTTTCTGCCTAAGTCATAATGAAAAATGATAGCAGCTGGAGTTAACAATAACCAGGAAATGCCTCCCCAAACCCACTTTCTTTCCTCTTCTTCAGGCTCTGCAGCAATCAGGTTTGCAGGCACTGCTTCTAGCCAGCTGTGGGAAGAACAGCAGGTCTCCACAGCCCTATCAAAACTCAGATCCCTTGAGAAGCGGAGCAGGAAGGACAAACAAGCCAGCAGAATTGGTGCTAAGAGACTTTGTGTACGTTGAACAGTGCCCATCGCAAGCTTTGCTTCTCAGAAGCTCCCAAAGGTTTCCTCTCCTGCAGCTTCCTGTTTTTAAGTGAATACACGTGGATTTCTATCAGGGTCTGATCCAGGAGTAGTCGTGTGCACATGCAAAAAAGGGGTTTACTCTCCATTCCTTCAGCAGCTGCATCTAGCAGGGAAGAATGTGTTTTTTTCTCTCCCGTTCATCAGACTGCAGGGGTGTTGCAGAGATCCCGTAGCTGTTCACAGCACGAAGGTGCACCCGTGCACGCCTCGCTGTGGGTACCACAGCGCAGCCAAGAGACTGCAGAATCACCACAAAGCCCACCCTGCAGAGCTGCTAACAGCTGGGCCCCAGGTTTCCAGTGTGCCAAGGTAACAGCTTCTGCAAATCACAGCTCCCTTTCGGCTCCAAGCTGTGGAGCAGCTCCCATCTCTTTGCTAAGCGTCAGCTCCGAAAGCGAGAGAGGAGAGCCAGAAAGGAGGAGGCGGCCTTGCGAGGAAAGAGAGAGAAAAGACAAACAGGAGAGTGGGTGAATGCAGAAGCGGGGAGGAAGAAGAGAAGAATAGATGCCAGCATGCTAACTTTGTCCATGTGGAGATTAGTGGATTTGTGCTTGGTCCTTTTAACTTTGCCAGCACTTAAAAACGCAGATAAAGAAGAGACTCTTTGCTGTGTAAAAGCTAAGGGAAGATTAGGGATGGAGTAACTCCAGCTGAGCAGGGAAGGGGAGGGCATGCTATAAAAACTCTGCCTTGATGCTCTTCAGCTCTGTCTTGGCCCAGGCCTGCAGCTAATTACTGCCCCCCCCGATTTCATGAGCTGGGTACCCCGGCTGCTCCTGCACAGTCAGCTAACAAAGCTACCGAACAAGGGCCTGTTAGGCAAACAGAATAGGAGTGCTTGTGAAAGCAGCACGGCACAGGAGCAGAGCACACAGCAATAATGTTCTGGCGGGATCAGCAAAGTGCATAATTAGTCAGGCAGTGGGGAGATGGAGCTCCTCTTCCGTCATCCATCCCTCTAGCTCATGTGTACGATGCTGATACCGGAAGGAAGAGCTGCAAAAAGCCACGTGCAAAGAACCTCGGTCCGTAAGGACAGTCACTGAGCTTAGCTTGTCACTCCCCATCCATTGAAGCTTTCTTTTGGAGGAAATCGCCTTAAAAATGCTGTGAGAACCCAGTCGATTCGTAAGGGCAGCGGCTGGGTGACAACCTTCTCTCTTGTCGCTGCTCGTAGCTAAATTCAAGGGGTAGAAAGTTTGAACGCGACTGCAGGGGCGCATCTCCCAAACTGTCACAGCTCCCAAGGAACACATGGGAAGTGTGAAGAAGTGGGCTCCCAGGCCTCTGGGAAAAGCGGAGATGTTCCAGTCTCCTGGCAGATACATCCCACCACGCGCCGGCAACAGAAGGTTAAACGCCACGGCAGGCAAAGGAGCTCCACAAAGATCGCAGTGCACCTACACAAACCTGTCGGGCACGGCTCAAAGGCAGCCAGCATCTCGACCACACAGAGCCTGCCAGGTGGGCAGCAGAAGGGATATTCCCTGCTACAAGGGAGGTCAAGAGCTCTGCCACGTGCCCTTTCTGCCTGGTCTTTATTTACTGCCGCGCCTTGGGGATTTGCACACAAACTTCGCTCTGCGTTGCTAAGGATGGGCTCGCTGTCTGTTCGAACAAAAGGATTTAAGATGCTCTTGGAGAGAGCGCCGCAATTGCTGAAGAAAAAGCAACTGGCATCCAGGCAGAGCTGTCCCTCGGCCTTATGAGGATCACACATCGCCCGGAGCATCTAAAACCGTTGTTAGTCGTGCTCACCGCAGAAATAATGGCTCGCGCTGCAAGTAGCCCCATGCAAAAGCCCGTGGCTTTTCTAGAGCACCTCCCGCTGACGGCTTCGTCGATAGCCAGCCCTCCCGAGCTACACTCCCCTCGGGAGCTCTCAGGCAGTTATCCATCACACCCTCTCTGCCAGGATCACTTGCATTACCCTGTGCTTTGAGCAGAGAACGCCACACAGCTTTTCCCCTAAAATGGGTCAATTTTAGCAAGCAGCCTAGCTTAGTGCTTCACGCAGTGATTTTACAGACCTCCGGGGTAATAACAGTAAACAACCAGAGGCATCCACAGCAATAGCATATTGTTCCCTCTCCCACATCAAGTTCAGGGAGCATATTTCAAACAGATGACATGAAGGAGGCATCCGTGTAAACATCCTCTGTAGTGGGGACAAGCGAAAACAAGAACCAGAACAAAATGGAGAGGGGAACTGTTTTCTCAGAGAGCGCGTGGAGCCAAGGACCTCTGGAAAGAGAAGGTGCCCACAGGGGAAATACAGGTATTCTGCACAAGGGAAGAGGCTGGCACTGCTACCAACTGCGTGAAAGCCCGTGCAGATGCGTAATCACCCCAACCTCAGACCACTAACTGATTCCTCCACAATGAGGGTTTTTTTGCGTGTCTGCATGAACTCTGCCACATTCCTGAGGAGGATGACGGGGAGGTTCTGGCGTTGCTCATAAACGTGGGGAAAGAATTTCTATTGGAGGGGAGGGAGAGTCACAGTCATAAGATAATTCAGGTTGGAAGAAGCTCAGCACATCATCCAGTCAAACCTCCTAAAGTGGTCCAGTTTTAGCTTCGCTTCTTACGTAGCAATTTTATGACTCTCTGAGGTAATAATAGCAAACGGATCTGACAGGTCAGAACAAACCAAAAAAAGGACTTAGTGCCTCGGCCACGCATTTTTTTTTAACAGCCTTCCCACTCATCTGAAGGAAGGAAGAAGCTGAAGGGTTCCTTCTCCCCTGCGACGCTGACACAGGGCAGGCAGGCACGCTCTTTACCTCGGAGGACGGTGAGTTTCGCATGGACGGTGACCTCCCCATGAGGGTTTTGAGCGACGCACTCGTAAATGTTCTCATCCCGGGGAGTCCGGAGGGGCTGGATCCTCAAAACAGCACCTGCACTTTCATCAAATTCAATTGTCTGGGGGATAAAGGGAAAGAAAGACACACACATCAACCTCCTTGGGTTGCAAGCAGAAGGTTCATTCCTGCTTTTGAAGGAGCTACCAGCGTATCAACAAGCACACACGCTCACAAGCACCCGTCAGCAGCTGCCCCACAATCTCCTCCACATAAGTGACACAGTCCACTTGTCCCTCTACTGGCCTCAAGGTGACAGAGAACTGTCACATGCCAAACGCTGTCTCTGACCACTGACCCATGGACACCGCTACGTACATCTCAAACGGGGTGTGTGGGGTGGGTGTTCAGAGTACAACTGCGATGAAGCAGGAGGAAATGGACTGAGTGAGAACAAAATAAGAATGAACCCTCGCCTTGTTCCTCCATCTGCAGGGGCAGCTGACTCCACAAAGCTCCTCTCAGCACACAGCTGCCTGGCAGGGCTCAGTCCCACAGCAAATTCCGCAGGATGACCTCCTAGTCCTTGTTCTTTCACTCTCATTTCTATCTAAACAACGCCAATTGCTTGGGTCTGGTTGCCAGCAACTGTAACGTCTCCTCCAGGCTATCCCAGGGTTAAAATAATGAGCCATGGATGGGTAGGAAAGGTGCGTTTACCAGCAGCTTACTTGGGGTTTCTTACAGAAGGAAGAAGACAGCTTTATATTCCAGGAGGGGGAAAAAAACAACAAAACAAAAGAAAAAAACTCCAATAACGTAAGTGAGCCAAGTTCTCTCTTGCTTTGGGACAAACCCAGCTGTTGACATGGCCAAGAGCTTGCATTTCACTCCTTCTGCTGTTGAAACTCCTCCCCTTCCAAACCTCCCTTCATTATCGGGTCTGAGAACGGTCAAAAGAAGAGCATCAGCTGCTTTGTGTCAGCCTCTCTCTCCACGTACACAGACACAGATTTCAAGGACGTATCTTACCTCAAACCTCTGAGAGTTCACTTTCTTCCCTTTCTTGTTCCAGGTGACCCGCGGCTTCGGGTCTCCAGTCGCCTGGCAGACAAAGGAGGCCACTCCTCCCGACACACCAATTTGGTCCACGGGTTTTTTAATGAACACAGGGGGACCTTGAAGGAGAAAAAGAAATATCACCACCGCGACAAAGAAAGACAAACTCTAATAAACACCGTTTGTAATTAACAGTAGCATTATCACTGTTATTCTCTAATGATCCTGGATGAAATTAGACCTCTTGGCCTTTTAGGAACAAATAGTCTTTATCTCCATTTTACATGGGAAGAAGCTCCAGCGCACAATGATTAAGGGCCTGATCCTACAAAGAGACTTGAATTCAATGATGTGGCAAAGCCTCTTTTACTTCTGAAAATTGGACTTGTAAACCGTTGTGCGCAGGGGAAATTGCCTTCGCAAAACCCATCTAACGACCATCTCCAAAAGCTGGTAGAGCTGAAAACAACATCTAGAAACACTGAGCTGCACTCTCCAGATCCTAGCAGATGACCAAAACACAAAGGAATGGGAGAGGTTTATAGGAACCAGAGCCAAGGTAAAAGGTGGGAGAAGGACCATGAAATTAATGGAGCAGGAACTTGGGACATCAGAGATCTTGAGGATGACGGCATGGAACAGACTGATGCCAGTGGCTTTGAGAGGTGAAACCTCCTTGGCTTGTAGAACCTCTGTTTTCACCTGCACATCTTTCCCCTGGCCCTCACTGGTACATTCACCCAGCAACAAGTATTTGGAACAGGCGAGTTGATAGGATACAGCCCAACAAAGCTGTGATCGCTTCAAAACAACCCGGTTGTCAAGCCCAAGAGCGCGGTGGCCAAGGGTGCAGTCGGCTCCGGCAGCTCCCCCTTGCCCGCTTCTCATCACGAGACATCCGAGAAAAGCCAGGAATTCGTGCTGCTGAAGGAAGAAGGCAAAAGCTCCTCAAACTCCTCTCATAACCGGACGCTCAAAGGCGCAGCGATGCCTCAACAACCACACTCAGAGCCTGGGGCTGCGTTTTAGCCAGCCTGGACCCAAAGGAACAACACTAGAGCTCAGAGCACCTCTCCTTCACCCCCTGGCACTGATTTCTACCCATGCCTGACTGCCTTCAAGAGCACCTCTGCAAGGAGAGGAGAGGATGCTGCGGTGGGTTTTCTTACCAAGGAAGGTGTCAAGGTCTTCTCAGGAGAGGAAGACGAGGCCAGGAGTGTTTGCGCAGAGCCCGTATTGCCTCCTCCCTCAGGGAATCCTCCTTCCGAGCTTTAACCTGTTTTCCCTGCACGGTTTCCTCTCATCTAGTTAGTTTAAAATTTATTGAAATATTTAAATCACAAGGCCGCAGCTGTGTTCAAATAAAACCACTCAGATCATAAAGTTGCCGTCTGTTATTCTTGAGAAAAGTAGACCACATGACTGTGAAATGTGTATATTTATACGTACATACTCGATTCTACAAAAGAAGATGTGAACAGCCTACCAAAGAGCTTGAGAAGGGGGAAAATGGTAGCTAGAGAGAAATCTCCAGATTCTTTTAGGGCTTGAAAGACAAAAGGAAGCCCTCTCCCCTCCCCTGCCCGGCGTGGCCAGCAGTATATAAATAAAAGCCACTGAGCAAGCTCATGTGATGCAATCAAGCATTTGTTTCCATGCTGGAGGTAAATACAATTTGCTGGAGCTGTTTACGACCCACCGAATGCTGTGTGTACAAAGCATCGGATTTATAAATATCCAGATCTATATTTAGAGGTCAGAGTCTTCTTTGCAATGTTACAGCTAAAGGTTATCAAGTGAGTCCCACTGGAGGTACCGGCACTGGGCGGGGGGATCTGTCTTCCATCTGAGAAAGGCAAACCCAAAACTTTGCTTCAGGCTAAAACATAAATGCTCGCCCTGCCCGCAGCCTGACCGCCTTCCTCCCTTCCCCTTCGCTCAGTATCCGAAGAGTTTGCAGAAGTCAATTCTGAAGGTGCAGCCAAAAACACCCAGGGCTTTCAAGAACGCTTTATGGATGCAAATTCACTTCCTAAAATAAAAGCCCCTAATAATCCTTAATGTCACACACACATTTAAACGGGCGCAAACGGTATGATGAGAGCACAGCTGAGGAGAAGAAGAAGATTCTATTTCTGTCCTGAAGAAAGGGACGGTGCTCCAAAAAACCGTGAACTTTGGGAGTCATTGCTCAGCATCCCCTTTCTGGGGACCGAGTTGCCCTGCGCAAGCTGCTTTCCTGAGCGCCCCGCGACAAACCCGTTCTCGGACGGCGAGAGACAAAAGAAACCACACCGCAACCCCGACCACACAACCCATTCTGTTTCGCTACTCGCTCGGGAAAAAACAGGTGAAAAACCCAAAGCTGAAGAGTTGATTTTCCAATTGCCCGAGCCTCTGAGCTCCAGCTTCTTCCCCCGCCGTGCTTTCCACCTCAGCGCCCCTCGTCACTGCAGCGCTCGTCACTCCAGCCCACGCGGTTCGCAGAACAACCCTCTCCCCTCTGGGAAAGAGAAAGCCACAGCTATCGCAGGCAAGGTGGTGATGACACAAAGCCGAAACAAATTCCTACGTGCTGCGTAGGATTGCCACAGCTCCGCCGTGCCAGGTCCAGCTTGCAAGGAAACACGCAGCTAGAATTCAGCCTTCGGCTCCGCAAATCGCTCCGGAAGGCTCCGAGAGCAGGAACGAGGCGCCGTGTGAAGCGCTATCGGCCCACTCGGAGGGGCTAATGTGTTCCCCCCCGCTCCTTCGCCAAGATTGCAGGACCTCAGTTTTAGATAAATAAAGAAAAATCAGAGGCAGGCGTTTTCCAGATGACACACTTGCAAGCCAGAGAGGTTTTATATCGCTTCACCAATCTTCCCTCGTGAAGAGCTAAGAACACGTCAATCTTGGAAAGACTGTGCTTGGGTTCCTCCTAGGTCCAGGGGTCACAAGGGATTTTTCTTTTTCCCCTTTCTCTGCTTGCAAAGTAGCAGAACTTCTGTTATTTTATTTATGTTTTTTTTTTTTCAGTATCAAAACAGGAATGGAAAAACCTGGAGCTTAAAAAGATTTTTCCTACCACGCGGGGCTTCCGGCGGGGTCTGGGTCTCCAGAGAGAAGGCTGCAAAGACCGGATGGCCGCCGCGTGCCTGTGATTCTTCTCTACGGCTTCATGGAAAGCCATCAATCCAACCGAACCTTTCGCTCCTGCCCACCTCCTACACACTTCCCAAAAGCAACAGCCGGGGCAAGCGACACCCTGGGCGGCTGCCACAGGCTGGGAGAGGGACGCATCCTCGCCGTCCAGCCCGCGCTCCGCAATTGCATCCGCAAAGACGCCGGCGCGCAGCCCTCTGCCCTCACCTCCTCCCAACAGCTCTGCCCCTGCCCTCTGCCCCCACGGCTGCCGAGGACGATGCGCTCGCCCTCCCCGTCACCCCCACGCAGAAAACCTCCAGTCGGCTTCACCTCCCAAAAGCACGGGTCTAGAGGAACCCGGGTGGTGCCAGGATCTGCTCAGAAGGGATACGACGCACATTCGCTGCTGGGATTTTGTGACTTCTACCGTTGAGTTTGGAGCAGAAGCTGCGAGGGATAAGGGTGGGGTCTCCTCCTCATCCTCACCAGCCCATGTACAAGGGCTGCACACCGAGGCAGCATTTCTCACCGAAAACACTGCTGCCTTGCCGTGTCTCACCCCGCCTCTCCTTCCTTACTTCTTTCATGTAACACCAAAGCAGAAAAACTTCTTCAAATGCCGTCATGTAAGGAAAAAAAAACCCCAAACCAACATCTCCCTGCTAATGATACACACACACCCCGAAACAGGCTGAGAAGCTTTACAGAGAGGAAGTTTGAGAGATGCAGGGGTGGGGAAAAGGAGGGGACATCTCATCCTGTAAACCCAAATGTCCCTCAGGAACTGCTGCCGTAGCGAATCGCGGGTGATGGACGAGGAGCGAGGGAGACAGGCAAGGCCACCATATGCCTGTCTGAAACATCACAAGCCAAAGACAGAGCGAGGGATGGAGAACCCAGAGGTGGTCCGAGGGGTGGGAGAAAGGCAGAAGCACAAATGGGCTGAACATATCGGAGCTGACAGCTGAAGAGGAGCCGGATTGCAGGGGGCAGAAAAGCAAAAAGCACAGTTATGAACTTGCACCGTGGATCCTTCTCCCTTGCACCATGGATCCTCCTCCCTTGCACCATGGATCCTCCTCCCTTGCACCATGGATCCTCCTTCCTTGCACCACGGATCCTCCTCCCTTGCACCACGGGTCCTCCTCCCTCGCATCACGGATCCTCCTCCCTTGCACCATGGATCCTCCTCCCTTGCACCACGGATCCTCCTCCCTTGCACCACAGACCCTCCTCCCTTGCCTCTCCCACCTCCAGCCCCACAGCGGGGCTCTGCTGCTGAATTTAGACGTCAAAACGCGCCTCTGTGCCCAATACCCCCCGCTTTCTGCAGCCCCCTCCAGCCACCCCCAGAACAGCACCTCAACAATGGGCCACAAAAAAGAGACAAACCCGCTTATTCTTTCATCTGGCCCCAGCACAGAGAGCAGCGTGAGCCTGGCAGAAAGGGCCCCTCGCCCACAGCGGCAGCAATCCACGGAGACAAAAGCAAGCCGGCTGCAAAACACGTATTTTAAAAGGTTTTCCTTCCATTTTTGGCGTCGCCGGCGCCCGCTGTCAGCGCGCTGGTGGAGGCCCACGCGCCGGACCCGCCGCGCCGGCACACGAGGCGCTGGGTTCCCGCTCCTCCTTCGCTGGTGAACAAAACATTCCTTGTCCCCGCGCCGGGGAACGGAGGGGGTTCTGCGCCCTACGGGAGCCCCGCCACGGAAACCAAAGCAGAAAGAAGAGCGCGGCAGGCGGGTCGTTTCCTTGCTGTTGGGCTGGTTTGTTGCAGCCTTCCCAAACACGCCTCTCACCCACCGCTCCCCGTCGACTTCCAACCGAGCCCAACGTTTCCCCGCGGAGCTGCCCACCCTGAGAACGTGTCCGAACTGCAAACACATGACAACCTGGCTCAAAAATAGCCAACAGATCGATATTCACCTTTTTTTTTGTGTGTATATATACACACACGCATATACGGACCTCCATCTTACAAGAGCAAAGGTAAAAGAAGAGACCACGAAGCCACCCACGGTCAACGTTGTTTTGCCGTTAGCGTTGGCCAATCTGCTCTTCCAGGCTCCAGACGATTCCCATAACCGGGATTCAGGTCTCCGGCTCTGACGCAAACTCGGCTGACCTTGGGCGCTCACCCTTCGCCGCGGCTCAGTCTGCCGCACGCAGCGCGGAGGTGACAATCCTCATTCCTCACACCTGCCTGCCTGCCCGTCTCGGTCTAGACACTACAAGCAATTTGGAGCGAAGGATGGTCTCCGAACGGATCTGGTCGGCGCTCATCACCCTAGGTGGTACCGCACACAACTACAGCCTCTCAACGCTGTGACTCAAACAAGAAAATAACCGCAAAATGTCGCTAGAGACGTTATTCAGAGACCTTCTTCTGCGTGCGGGAGAAGATGGTAAAAAACAAACGGGGACATCTCTGCGATTTCTCGCCCCTCGCTACCTTCCAAGGGTTAAACTCCCCTCTTCGTCCTCCTCCTCCTCCTTCCCTTTGGTCTTTTGGGCTAAACTTTCTGCTGATCTAGTGAAACTCCACCTCCGTTTTCCACAACTGCTGACAGGTTCACAATCAGAGAAACGAGGACAAGGCACCCCCCTAACTAGAGCCTTGGGCAGCGGTGCTTTCACCTCCCCTCCCCAAAACCTCCCCAGGAATGCGAGATCCACGCCCGGCCATACACCGAGTTGGCTGGTTTAAGAAACGTGTTTTACACACGTGCCGTGGTCGGCTCGCACGGGGAGGATGCACGTCCTGAATTTGAGGGACGGGAGTGCTGGGGGCAGCCAGAGGAGCAGAGGAACAGCTTTGTCAGAGCAATGAACTAGAGAGGGGAGCAGAGGGGAGGAACGATGGGAAAAACCAGTGAGGGTAAGGAGAGATCAACAGGGAAAATAGAATTGGAGCAAGATGGAGAGGAGGGAGGTGTTCAGAGCCAGAGCAAGGAAGTGAAGATTAGATGGAGGAGACAAACCACGGAGCAGATGAAAACAGGAGAGAGCAGCCAAATTTGAGACAGATGGAGAGTGGGGAGCATGAATGCGATGTTTGGAATGGGTACGTATCTCAAAGCAGCGGCATTAGGGAGCGGAGGAGCTTGCAAGAGGGGTAGAGGCAAGAAAGATGCCTCCATCTCTACCTTTTTCTTCAGGAAAGGAGTGTGAGCTGCAAACTGGGAGCACGGCTGGGGAGGGTCTCTATGGAGACACTCAACAAGACTGAAAACACCCCTTGGAAAGGTCCTGCAGAGACTCCGGGCCCCTTGAAATCCAGCATTTCACTGACAGATTTTCCACTTTTTTTTCCCCCGAGGGTTGTTTCTCGGCGCTTCACAAATAAAATTAAAATGAGAGTTTTCTGACAGAACAAACAAACAGGGAGTGAATTATATTCCATTTCCCTGTCAATAACTTCTCCTCAACCCAGTCGTCTTATCATCATAAAAAGTCCATTAAGCAGTAATTGGGGAGGCAGCAGAACGCAGGGCTGGTCCCTGAAACAGAAGCACGCTCGCTCCCCAACTGGCCTTTTCTGGGAAGGTAGACAGGATAATTATAGGTTCAGACAGAGACTTCCTCTTACTGTCAGCAGCTCTTGGCTCCCTTCAGGGAGATGGGACTGGCAAGGTTGGGGAAAGGAGGGTAAAAAAAGATCGAGGACGTTTTTTTAGAAGTGAAATCATTCCACCTGGCTCTTCTCCTGCTCCTGCTCCACCAAAGCCCTTACCTGACTCTCAGGAGCTGGGCTGAGCGCAGGTTTTTCCCTGCTGGACACGGGGCAATGTCCTGTGAAAGATCACCCCTTGCAGAGAAGGAAGGACAGCAGGGAAGGATGCAATTCAGGACAGGATTTAACACGAGGAGAGAACGGGTGAGAAAGATCAGGGGCTCATTCCATCCTCCTTTACCCCACTGGCTGTCCAGCTCCCTTCTGCCGCCAGCCTGTGCGGCCGGCTCCCACCTTTCCCCTCGGCCAGGATGAGACAGCAGACCCTCCACAGCCAGCACCACACCAAGCTGTTCTTGCCACGAGGTTTGTAATTTTGAGGATCTGGCACATCCCTAGAGCCTTCAGGTTCCTGTCTGCAGTGCACTCGGATACAGACCCTTTGGAAGCGGAGGTAGGAGCCTGCAGCAGTGAAGGCAGGATGAGACCGAGGCTACCGAAGATCTATTCCTAGTTCTGACGCCAAGGTGAGAAAAACCACGTTCTCCTGCCTGCTGGAGAGGAAGTCTAATCCTTCCTTCTGGTCTATTTAAACTGCTCGTTTCCATGGACAGGACTGTGCCTTATCACACGGGACCAGCAGCTGGCATGAAGTCATCTAGTTTTGGGAGGACTTCTCCAGGCTACCATCGCGCACCCGTAGCTACGGAAAGGATCCACCCTTCCCCACAGGGCAAAGGGCTGTCACTGCCACAGACCACTCCCAGCCCTAGGGACTGGCACAAGGAAAACATTTTTCCAACCGTGATTTATGCAAACATATAGGGCACGTTGTAATCATACACGTAGAGGGGATGGGAACAGCTGGACAGGACAGGGCAGCGAGCAGTCCCTGCTCTACAGGGGGTGAGACGGTCTTCTGGGCCTTCTTCTTCCCTCCCTCCCCAGCACAGGAAAATCAGAAAATCAGAAACGACCCGTCCTGCGAGAGCTGTGGCAAGCCTGGAGCACCGCGTGGGCTTCGGCTTAATGAATGAGAAACAGGAGATGAATACTGGGAGTGAAGGGATCTGTATTTTGGCAGCAGAGGACAGCAAACGCGTCGGGCAGCTGGTGCCCAGCATCAGAAGGGGACTCTGCACGTAATGTGAGGAAGGATGGAAAAGGGGCAGCATTCAGCCGCGTACGGAGCGCGCACCTGAGGGGATGGGACCGAGACGATAGAGGAACGCATTTGTCTTTCAGTGTATTCCCTGTGTTTCAGCTTCCCCATCTCCCTTCTCCAACCAACTCAGATGGAGAAAGCTCCGGGTGCACCCGTCGCTTCTCTCTCTACGGCCCTCACCCAGCGCAGGACGGTTCCCCCCCCCTCCTCACGGCAGAGGAGCAAGCCGGCGGTAACGGGGACGGACCTCTGGCCAAGACTCGCGTGCACCTTCTGGCACTACACCCCAACGGCAGGAAGAAAGCTGCTTCTTGTGGCCAGCCAGGGCTGAAGCAGCCAAGCAGCGCTGTCACGTCAGGTGGCAGCTCCGGGCTCAGCGGCTGAAGGGCCAGCAAGCGCAGCCCCAGCGACGCGGCAGGCCGGGACCCTGGGGGCACACAAGTGCTTTCGATCAACCGTAACAGCATCTCCTTCCATATTTGTCCACAAGTCCTATAACAAGGCATAATAATAACCCAGAGCAGAGCAAGAGCAGGAAACCCAAGGAGCCATCCTGACAACTAACGAGGGCTCCTTGTCCATCAGTATCATGACAGCGCTCCCTGACTGTTTGCAATCGGAAGCTCAAGGCAGGGAGCTCTCCCTCCCTTTGCCGTGTTGCTAGGACAGCTTCTCCTCCAGCCGTGTCACTGGTATTGGCACCCTGGAGAAGCTCGATTCACCCCCTACCTAGAAAAGACACAGCTAGAAAGGACGTGGCTCTTTACCCAACTTCTGCCGCTCTGTTTGAGTCACTGAAGAACCAGTCTACAGGGGATACCAGAAGAAGAAAAACCACCTCCTACGGGACAAGCCTGAAAGAAGAAAAACCTTAATGAGCAAGGATCCCAATTCCTGGGGGGACGTGCCAGCTTAATATAGCCCGGCAGAGGTCCTGAGCCACTGAAAAGTGACAGCAAAGTCAGCGGCAACGGGGAAAACAAACTGCTACAAGCTTCTGCATCTCATGGTCTTTCAGAGAAAGCGCAGCGCTGGAAGCCCCAAGGATGTGATCAGGGAGATCAGTTCTGATCCTTGGTGCAGTGATATGACAAAGACTTTTGCAAAATGTAAACACACGCGGCTCGGTCCCCTGTCTCGCGTCGTCAGCTCAGAAGGGGCCGTAGCGCAACGCCAGATGAATGATCCCATAATACAGGCACGTGGGGATCATTTGGGGACATTCATCTGGCACACCAGATAAATAAAATATCGTCTAATAAAACTCTGCTCTTTCACTTCTGTAAATAAAGCTGTATTACTTCCACTCACTAGCTGCTGTCTGCTTCTTTCTGTCAGGCAAGAGAGGAAATCTGTTCTACAGGAAAAGGGCAAGGTACAACTCCTAGAGCACCGATTTTGGGGTATTTTCAAAAGCTTATCCCACCATTCCTATCCGACCTCTGGTAAGAGACTTCAGCCCGTATTTTCCACAGAACAAAAGGAGATTTTGGGTACACAAGTTTGAAATGCTTTACCCCAGGTCTTAACATTATATTGTGAGTTTGTAGAGCTCATCAGGATTGAGACTGGGATGTCAAGGGAGCTCAAGATCTTGAAAATAAGAAACCAAAACCTAATAAAGCCATGACTAGCCGATGAAAACAACCCTTAACAATCATGAACTTTGACTCCTACCACGCAAGTCATTACAATTTCTGTCTCTGAACCACAATACTCATCATTCAGATTTGTAGCCGGCACATCAGCACAAAAGCAGGAATAAAAGGGAGAATCCAACAACAGTGCTGGGACCTGACAGCAGTAGGAACCTAATAAATTCAGCTTTGGGTAGCTAGAGATTCAGTGAGCCAAAAAAAACAGCGATATATAAGTGAAAGAGAAACGGAAAAGCAGCTTCAAGGACCCCTTACATTCTTCTGTCAAAGACAGTCATCGAGGAAAGTAAGCTTTTTCTTTTTTTTTTAAGTAGGACAAGTTTCTGTTCACGTTTGACACCTGCCAAGGGATGGAAGGGCTGGCTTCTTATCATTCAGCCCTTCCAGGCACCAGGGCAGAAGATCCCTCAAGTGGCAGCTCCTGGAATCAACCACAATTAGCAGACGAACGGGAAGCATCGTGGCATTCACACCGAAAAAAAACCAAACCACCCCAGAGAGAGCCCTCAAAACCAAACAGATCCTACCAATGCAGAGAGACCGAGTAAAACAAGACCTGAAGGATCTTCCTGGCTCCCTGGGCGATCACATCAAAGCCAGTCTCAAGGTGATCTTTAATAGCTGAACTGAAAAAAACCCTACGCCGTCTTTTTTTAGAAATTCACTCAAACGAATCAAAGTCCAGGCTAAAGGTTTCTAAGAGTTGGCGCTCTTAACGGCACGCTCAAACTAATTTATGAATAAATCCACGGATTCTAACGGAGGTGAGGGAGGAAGAGGACAGAGCCAAATTAATTTGACTTTATTAATTAAAAAAACCACCAAGTTTCATCACCCCGCCATTCTTCAGAGGTTGGGGGAGAGTGGGGGGGGGGGGAGCTGTGCTCATTAATTATGCAGAAAATGCAAAACTATCATCCTCTGAATGAGTTTAAACTAAGGAGAAACCCTTTCAGAACGGGGAGAAATTACTCCCCAAGGCAGCTGAAATTTCTCTCGCAACTTCAAAGGACAATAAATTATTCAAATCGCTCGCGCCACTCCGCGCGCTCTCTCGCTCTCTCCCCTTCTCGATTTTATGCTCTTGAGTCAATTAAAGGTTTGGAGGACTCACAGCAACTTTGTAGAATGCTAAACCAGTCGCAGCTCCTTCTGTTTATTTTCTTCTTCCTTTTTTTTCCGAGCTTTGCTTTTCCTCTCGGCCTCAAAAGGAAACAGAAATGAATCCGTGCATTATAGATGAAACCGGTCGCGTTGGTTTTAAACCAAGCTCGTATGAAACAGCAATGTTTCATGTCTGCAACAAGCAAGACGGGACGGGCGAAAAAATTCCCCGCGCAACGACACGGTGAAAACAGGTCAATCCCTACTCCTTTAAATCATTCATTGCAACATCCCCTTTCAAAGGCTGAGCAGTGGGTGTCCAAAATATATTTATAATGCTCTCTCTTGGCAGTCTCCAGGTCGAGGTTAGCTGTGATCTCCTCCACGCTGTTCTCTGCTGTGCCCTTGGACGGAACAGGCGGTTCCTCTGCCAAAGCCGAACGCGACTTGTTGAGCGTTTTGCAGTGTGAGAACCCCAAACCAAGACCGAGAACACCACGGCAAGAGAAGTCCTCGCTCAGAAAAGCAGGTAAAAGGAGGGAAGGAGGGAGGAGAAGGTGAAGCCACGGAGCGAGGACGCCCCCGACTCCCGTTGCAGCGATGGTTCATCCCACCACACGCAGCAGACGGCACGAAACGCGGCTATTTCCACGAACTTTAACAAGCCCCCCAAATTCAAGGCAGCTGCAGCGCAGGGAACATCACGGCTTTCTAAGGTGGGAACTGGGACCGATTACGCTGCGAGAGAACCTCCTTGACTGGAGGGGAAGAGCGGCGCAGAGTAAACAAAACTGTTCTTGGGAGATTGTGTCTCACAGGCCAACTCGAGCCCAGATCCCATCCCACGCACACCGAAGAACGACATTCCTCTGGTCGGGCGTCCTTGAAAAACACTCCGCTCGCCTTCTAAGAATAACGTCGGGCTTGCCAGGCCACAAAAAAGGGGGGGAATACCCTCGCAGATTCCCTTTAGCGACCCAGGAGATCCGTATCTAGTTGGTCTTGAACCGCGCAGCCCGTGCCAGAGAGGTGAAGGGCTGCCAGGAGCCGGGGTCTTGGGGAGATCCTGCCCTTCCTGGCAGCGCGCGCAAGAGCCGTCTGCATGGAAAGGACAGCCAGAGGGGAAAGTCACAGAGAAATAAGTATTGGCTTCCCCTAAAGCCTGACACAGGGTGAAAGCCCTGGTTTTGGCATCCAGGTAGGGCGAGGACATACGTTTTCTCTATCACAAATACCACGTAGATGACGTTTTCGCACAAGCCGCTTGTTTACACAACAAGCAGATGTTTTTTTCCCCTAACTTAGCCATCTAATGAAGCTGAGCAGCAAGAACCTCTGGTTGGGAAAAGATCCTTCACCACAAGACACCCATGACTGGGTCCCAAACACCCGTGGCTGCTGCTGTCCCCAGGTGCTCCTCAGCAGAGATTAATCTCATCAGCACTCGCAGCGTGGGGCACAGCTGAGACCTCCTCTGCCCCCAAGGAAGCTCTTTCAAAAGATGATTTATTTCCTCTCCAGGTCCTATAGAAGACACAAAGTTTCCAATTTGAGCTATCTCAAAAAAAAAAAAAAAGAAAAGAAAAAGACAAAAAAAAATAAAGAAGATACATCATTTGATCCAGGCAGGCAGGGTTTAATTTAATCAGGCACTTAAACAAGGTGACACAGAAGCTTAATTCAGTGTCCTTGAGTGGGACAACAACGAGTCCAGAACCCTCAGGAACCACGGGTTGGATGGCAGCTGGCAGACTGAGAAGGCAGCAAAGGAAAGGGCAATCCAGAAACAAGGGCAGCAAGGTGTCTCCTGGCCTACAAACGCAACCGGTGCCCGGGGAACTCCAGTAGCGAGGAGATCTGGGGAGGGAAGCCGAGATCTCTGCCTCCTGGGAGGATGTAACTCAGATGGTGCCTCCTCTCGCGCGCCGTCAGACTCTACTCGCTGCAGGAACAACGTGCAACACCCCGTGGGAACTCCACCACCCGCCAACCGACCACAGGACCATCGCAGAACTTCTGCCACCCCTCCAGCCCACACGTCCCAAGGGGAAAAAGCCTTCCAGGAGCAGCCCCCCGGCTCCTCACCGCCTGCAGGCACGTTGTCACGTCCTGGAACTGCTTCGGGGGCTATTCAGCCTCACCCCATTTCAACATCTTCCTCCTCTTGAGGACGCCGCCGATGCGTCGTCACGCATCGAGTCTCAACCACTTAGAAACGGAGCAGCCTTCTCCCGCAGAGGAGGAAGATTCACTTCCCACTGATGTCGCCTCAACACGTCTATCAAGTCCTACGATGGAGCCTCCTTGATTTTTACCACCATCTTACCCGACAACTGCTCCCTTGGCCAACCGCAGATCAAAGCTAGAACCTCCGGAGCTAAAAGCCGCGAGCTCTGCGGCTAATCCTCCGCGGATGAAGCGCGGGAGGGACAACTCAGAGGAGTCCGCTACACGTGCAAGTCGCTGGATGGGGGCGAGACAAGCCGTGCAGCCCCCCGCCAGCCCCCGCACCCGTGCCGCACGCCCCTTCTCACCCCACCGGCCCTCGAGACGCGACGCCGCCTCGTCAGCCTGAACATCGGACCCACGCCAGCTCCTCTCCCACCCCGCCGCACGTGTCTTCCCGTCCTCTCCGCGTGGTCCAACCCTTGCTGCCATCTGCCGCCAGCCTCCGCGGACGCGCCGCGGCTCCGGGAGCGAAAGAGCCGTCCCCCCTTCATCCCGCACACGTGTGCCCGGCATGAATTACTGGGCTCTGCAAATTAACGATGGAGCAAGGGCAATTAAAAGGGAAGAAAGCCAGGGTAATGCATCATAAAAGGGGCTTTATTCTTTTATTTTGTCAATTGCAATTTAGATTTAATTATTTATGGTAATACTTCGGAGCGTGCTAGTAAGTGTTCTATAACGTGATTTATAAAAGGAAGGAAACCTAAGCAATAAGTAATGCTCGCTGCTGCATCTGCTATTAAATCTTTGCTGGGGCGGAGTGAGCCACACACCAGCCTTCTGTGTATGCAAAGTACCAATTAGCAAAGCACTATTGTAAAACGCAAAGGTTTAATCAATGGGGAAAATCCACTTGAAAACAGCAAGCATGCTGGTTTCAGTTATAAAAATTACCGCATTTCTATACAGTAAGTGGCTTTTTATCTGCGACTGAGGAGCACTTGAAGTGGGCAGGAGGACCCGACCGCCGCCCCAGCCCCAGGCGAAGGCAGCTCAGCTCCGCGCAGGGCGGGCAGGAGAGTGTCCCACCCAGCCCCACCAGCGAGACAGGACTGGGTCTGCACAGCAGGAGGTGCTTTAAGGCGCTCGCTGCAGAGGTTTTATGACATGGGCTGGATGTGTGATCGGGAAACAGCAAGGCTTGGTTCCACGCCCAGGTACATCGGCGATTTGGGAAACCGTTCCTCGCAAGACCCACATCCAGACCTCATCTGCCCCGTTTTCTGCCAGCTCCAAGGGGCACGAGACCTGCCTCTTCGGTTGTGCAGCACATTGGGGCTCAGCTCCTGGATAAGACCTCCCCTACCTCACTGCATAGCAACGCCCACCAATGCTACTCCTACAGCCAGTAGAATCCCTGACAAAACGCAAATACGTTCTTCCACTTAATGAGAGGCCACTGGAAATAATCACGGAGTTAGAGACTTCCAGTTCTGTGGCTGCCCTCGACCGTAGAGAAGAACCACAGAAAGTGTCCATATGCAACCGGAGAAAAAGAGAAGGAATGGGTCTGCTTGATACCTTTCAGTTATTACCCTCTTCAGCTTCACACGGAAGAACAGCAGGCAGAAAGCAGTGTGGTGCTTTGGTTTTTTAATTTAAATAGCAGTTTCCTTTAAATAGAATGTTCCTGCCGTAGAAAGATTTCAATCACTCACTGAGATCAATTAGCCTAGGAAAGAAGGGAAGTATTTTAATGGTCCTTTGATTGCAGAGGCCACAGCTCCTCCCGCGCTGCGCTGGAGGAGGAGGCAAGTTCAAGCTTTCAGCGCCGCGCTTTGCTGCGAGGGAGCTGGAACCCAGCGATGCTGGGAACGTGGTGTCCTTCAAGAGCCGCCGTGCCGGGGGTTTCCTACCTGCGACGGGGGCTTCCCGCCCCAGCGCTGCCCGGCATCGCTCGCCCTGGGGGCTGCAAGGCCTTGGCAGCCCCTCCGGTGAATTAGGGCAGGAAATCGGGTCAGCGCCGTGGCGAGCGCCGGCCAAATGGAAGCCGGCCAAGGGATTACGCGATAGGCAGTGTGATAGAGCCCAGGGCCATCTGATGGGAGAGGACATTGTCAGAACAGAGTGACAGCTCCTCACACAGCCTCTGTGGTTGTGACAGACGAAGCTGCTTGCGCGCCTCGGCGGGGAGCGTTGCAGAGCAGCTCAGATGCTACCGACTGGCCCAGCGCAGGCCAGGCATCTCCGGGCAGAATTCAAGAGCTCCTCCAAAATCAGGAGCTACCAACTCATCATCAACGAGCAGACAGCAACGGCCACGGAGCGATTCCAACAACTGACACGTAACGGGGAGCATCGCCAAGGGCAGACAGGTCAGAGGGATGCTGGCAGGCTCCACAGGTTAGGAGAAGAAACACCGTCTGGCCCAACTTCATCAAGCGGGTAAGAGCAGCCCCACCTCAGACACCGGATCCTGCAACCTGCAAAGTTCCCATATGCACATTTGCGAGCAGCAAGCGGGAGAGAAAAGCACAAAACCTCACAGTTCAGGATCCAAGGACACTGCGGAGCTCCAGGAGAAAGAAACTTGGCTGCTAGCAGCAAGGTGTCTGCTGAGCAGTGACAAGATTTCAGCAGAGCTTGGGCCACACAACTGGAGCTTTCTTGTGGCTGATCAGCACCTGCCCTTCCCCAGGGCACGTTTCCATCAAAAGTGCTTCGCAGCAGTCGCACGGCACGTGGGATCTCCCAGCTCTGCTGGAATCTCTGAGCAAATCTCCCCCCAAAGACGACAGGGACGGACAAGATGCTCGTTCCTTCCCAGGAAAACCAAAACCACAGAAAAACTGAAGTCACGCAGCCATGATTTTGAGAAGCCTTGATTCCGCGGAGTGCCCGCTCCCAGCGGTGAGCACGCAGGGCTTGGTGTGCACTTAGAAGTAAAAAGGACCCCAGTTTTCACAGGCACTCAGACATCACAGTAGATGAATCAGGGCTCTACTCATACAGAGAGACATTTGCGCACACACCAACACATCTGTGCCTGCAAAGCCGCGCTGCTTCCTTTGAAAACCAGAGGACAAAGGGATTTGGCCAGGAGTGTTACAGCAAACCAGTGGCAAGGATGGGACGTGGAGCCCTGATACCAAATTTCCCACTGTAGGCGTCCCCTCCCCTCCTGACGCTGCCGCACAAAGAGCTGGGGATGGAGATTTCAGCTCGCAGTCTCCTGCTTTTGCAGGAGCCCACGCAGGCAGCAGCCCACCTCCCACCAGTGCCCACTTCCACGAGTCACCAAGGCCACCTCGAGCCCAGGGGGAACCCAGCAGCCGGCTTCAACCATCCACGCTGGGTGCTCATAAAGAACCTACAAGAGCATCGGTTGCAACATTCAAGTAGGACCCTGGATAAATATTTGGGCAAAAAGCTTGTGCCGCTCGAGGCAGCTGCAGCTGAAGCTCAGGTGTGTCTTTACGAACAGCAGCGGCACCGCGTGAGGTGGATCTACAGCTACACACCAAAAAAGTGGTCGTACAGCAAACCTCCCAGAGCCCAGCTCGCTTCCCAGGCTCACCAAATGAAAAAAACCAACAAAGGAAACATCATCTTTCTGCACGTGAATGCTTCTCCCTGCAAAGAAGAGAGTGAGGCAAGGGCAGATACATCCCCACTCACCTCCTGCAGAGAAGAGAGAAAGCACTGCTCAAAAAAAATCTCCCAGCAACAAAAGGTTGAGGATCCATTCAATCCCCGGTGACCGCGTCATCTTACTAAACCCTGATAACGAAGTGATTACGTTAAAAGCTGTCAAGGGCTACGCTGGCCAGAGCAGCCCTCTCACCAGCTTCAAGCAGCTTTGCTGAGGAGTTAAAAAAAAGTCGTAATTCAATCAGCTTGGAAGAGTTTATTCCCCACTGATCCCAAGTGATCAGCCTTCATGTTGAAGGAACATTACATTCAAGTCGCTGAAGATTTTCACTTTTTTTTTTCTTTCCCTTTCCCTTTTCATTTTTTAAAGCAAGAATTGAAAGGCAGCAAAGATAAAAAACTGTGTTAAACTGGAACTGGTTCACTCGAGGGAAGGAGAAACATAATACTCTTCCTTCAGATGCTGTTTTGAAGCCAGCCCCAGCAAGTAACGTGACAACGGTCACTAGTGTCTGACAGACGCCTGAAAGGCAAGAGCAGGAGAGGACAATATGGGTGAGCTGGGTGGAGATGGGGCGTGGAGAAGGGGGAGGAAGGCTCCAGCAAGAGCTGTCGGGGAGTTCCCTTCTCTCCAGCTCTTCAGCAGTCCTACGGGCAACGCGAGATTCAAAGCAGGCTGAGAAGACCAAGCTGCCCTACATCCCCCCCAAGGTGGGATGGGAACAACACAAAGACACCGGTGGAAAGCTAAAGATGCTGGAAGATGAAGACACACGATCAGGTATTGAGCACTTGTTTAGCACTGAAAAGGAGAGAGGGATACCTTGCTGGCTGTAAGCACTAAATCCTGCCCCTGCGGCCCTTCTCCAGGGGAGGTGAAGCATGTACGAAAAAAAAGGAGCAAGAGAAGAGCAGAGCCACTTACTTTCGGCTACACAGCCTATCAGCAGCACGGAGAGGAGGTTCACGAGGGAGACCAGCGAAGACATCCCAGGGCTGGGAAGGATCTTCATCCTCTGCAACGGCCTTCAGCCCCAGCCGGGAAGGCTCCGGGTCAGCAGGACTCACAGCGTCTCCCCAGCGTCGTCAGCACCTGCGGAGGCACAAAGGGGAGAGCGCTCAGAGCGAGGAAGGAGGGCAGCCAACAGCGCCGAGGGAGCGGGCAGCCAAACGGGGCCCGGAGAGGCAGCGGGGTCCCGAGAAAGCGATTGCTGCGCAGGGTCCCCACGGGGTGGCCAGGCAGCCCTTCGCCTCGACACCATGAAGGGCTGGGGCAGCTCCAGTGGGGGCACAGGGGCAGCCTGCTCCAGCCTCCCCCAGCCCCGGCGGGTCACGGCGAGCAGCCCTGCGCACACTCACACCAAGAGAGGGAACGACGCAGGAAAGAGAAGCGTCAGGAGAAAGCACCGACGGCGCGGAGCCCGTGTTTAAAGTTTAACACCCGTCAGCTCCTCTCCCCTCCCCGGCGCGGAAGGAAGGCAGCGCTGGCCGAGCAGCACACGAGCAATGAGGTGTGAAGGGATCTGACCTGACAGGGCCCAGGGACCCTCTTAAAGGGCGATTTTTCCACAAAGGCGCAGGGTGGGTGAAGAAAAACTCAAACCTCGCACACGAGAAAAAAACAGGAAGGAAGAAAAAAGAGTCCCCCGCAGGAGGGAAGATCAAGCAGAAGAGGTCTCCCCTGTGTCCCCCCTTTATTTGCTGAGGATCTGTGCAGTCGCAGGAGGGATTTCTTTCCTGGCCAGGCAGGCTCTGGGTTGTGCAGCGCTCACCCCAACAGAGCGAGCCTGGAACCAGCCTGTCCCAGAGCCCCTCTCGCAAGGTCAAGGACCCTGGGGAGTCTCCCAGGCTTCTGACCATTGCAGCTACTCTGCGTGTCTGAGAGCCCTTACCCCCTCGGTGCCTCAGTTTCCCCACCTGCAAGACACAGAGGAACCGCCTTACTGAGCTAAACCAGAAGTGGAAGAGACAAAACCTGGGGCAGAGGGTACCACACTTGATCCTGACGGACCCAAAGGCGCAGCAAACAAACGCAACCTCCAAAGGACACGGGGCGGATCTTCTCCTGGCCGCTCCTGCCCCGTCCGCTGCAGAAGGCGGCTCCAGGACAGCAGCAGCATCTTACCACGGCTGCACGCGAGCGAGAGCGAGCTCGGTCCAGCCTGCTCCCCTTGCCCTGCCGGCACATTTCCATGGAGACAACTCCTGGCTCCAAACAGAGCCGCCTGCTTACAGCTTTATCCTGATCCCTTCGCAAAGCTGGAATGGCATTAAGGGTGTTGTATTCTTAGCAACAACCCCAGTCCTCCATGTCAATACTGGTAAACGCTTCCTGCAGTGATAGAGGTAAGCTTTGCCTCAGAAGGGCTGAAAATAGAGTGAAAACCGCAGCCACAACCTCCTGCCGGGGTTGGCAGCGAAGAGGTTCCTCCATTAGACAGACTCTGAGCATGAGGATAATGGGCCGGAGTTGTGTGAAGGATGCTCTCAGATCTGCACAAATTCCTTCCTGCTATCAGTTACCCCAATTAAAAATCAAACCCGGGGTTTATCACCTTTTGGAGAAAAGCCAGGTAGGAGATATTGTGCAATGATCAAAGGCTTTAAAAGGACTAAGGGGATAGTGAGGTTGTTTAAGCTTTCTGATACACCTCAGGGTACGAGACCATCGGGACGGGCAGCGTGAAGGGGCATTTCAACCTTTTTCTGTCCCATTAACTCTCCAAGGCTGAACTGTACAGAATTAGAAGAAAATCCAGGATAAACAAGAAGTCCCCATATGTGCTCAGCCCTAAAGAGCAACTTTTCAGAGGGAAGCTTAGGACTGGCACTTTGAGGATTACAAAGCCTCTGCTGTGCGCTCTGTGCTAGTCTAGATCCACGGTGCTTCAGCGCTGGCTTGTGAAAACCAAGCATGAATATCGATACTCTCACAGCAAAAAAAGAGGAAAGAATCTGGGTAATACCACTGGGAATCTCTTCAAATGTTTGTTCTAGACGCACTTGGAGAAACACACAGAGGCTCCAGCCAGACTTGACGCGGGGTTCGCAGGGTTTCAGGGCGCAGAACAACGCGTTGGGGTTTCTTTTATTGTTGTCAGAGGCGAGCAGAGACCGGGAACGTTATGAATAGCTGCGACGGTAACTGTTAATTAAGCCGGGGATGTGGTATCAATGCCAGCGCAACAAATGGAACTGAGCTGCTGTTCACTGCCTCTCCCTTCTCCCTGCTTCAGTCCTGCAGCTCCTAGTCCCCACCAGCAAGGCTGGAGGGGGAGAGAGCAAGCATCCTCCCAATCATTTTAGTTCTCTGTATTAAAAAAAAAAACCCACAACAACCCAACAGGCTCAGCCAGCATTTCAGAAACTCTTGTATCTCTTTATCAGAGCAATATCCACACCGCCCGGCCACCAAATATCTCCTTGAGCCTCGTCTGCTCTCCAAATGCGGCACCAGCGACCTTCCGCAGGTCGGAGCAGCCAGGAGGCTGCGCTGCCCCAGGCAGCGTGCCCCCAGCGATGGAGCTCAAGGCAGGCATGCCAGGGAAATGTTCCACCTCTTCCGAAGAGAGGAGGCCGGCAGCTCCGCGCTCCCACATCTAGCACGGCTTTTCATGCCATATAATGGGCTCCGATAGAGAAGGTCTGGTAAAGGGGATACAGCAACAGCTCCAAGATTAGAGAAGGAGATGCCAGAGGGTGACACTTCCGCTCTGGTGCTAATGCGCTTCCCGAGCCCTTGATGGAGACAGAAAGTGCTGGCAGAGATATTAGGACACGTCAACTTCAATCCGGCAACTCATCCTTCAGAGCAGATACATCACTGGCTGTCTCCCCCCGGACACGGGATTTTCAGGACGGCAAGACGTGCACCCACCTGGTTCCCCTGCGGATATCAAGGAGACTCCGGGACAGGGGTTTGCTCTGCTTTCTCGGTAGCGCCCTGGCAATAGGGAGACTGGGAACAGAATCTAAGATGCAGACGGTGCAACATCTGGAAGCCCAGGTACTGCGCGAGAAGGCTCTGCCGCCCTCCCGGCGGTGCTGATCTCGAGCGGGAATTGCTGTGACGAACGCTCGGATCACGCCGGCTCTGTCGCCCAGCCCCTCGCCTCCCCTGCGTGTGCACAGCTTACCCTTCCTATGCTCTTTGAACCAGGTTTGCATCGCTCCTGCCCGTCTGCCGAGCACCCAGCCAAGCCCCTGGCACTGCACAAGTAAACACACCGGCAGTTTTCCTGCTCTGCTCCACAGACCTGCAAACCCTCGCTAAATTCCCTGGCACAGGATCTCCTGCAACACAAGCAAACCACCTAATAGACCTCAATCCTTGCTAAAGAATGCAATTAAGTGAAGCTGTGACCCCCAGTGGGGTCAGATTTGTGCTAGATACGGTCACATTTCAGGAATAAGATTAATTCTTACAGTAAAAGAGCTCCTGTAAAGCAGTCATTCTTGTGCAGTGCCTGATCTCCAGCTCTGAGCGTGTACGTGTGTGCATCTTGTAAGTGCTCAGCGCAGGACCTTGAAGAGCATTATTAAAACCAATAAAACTGAGAAGCATTTTCAAGGAACAGCTTCCCATTCCAGCTTCTCCAGCCAGCACCAAGACAGGGATCTCCAGGGACCCACGGGTGCGAGGCACAAAGGGTGAAATCCTCAGAAGCACCTACATTTCTTAAGAGCTTAAGTTCCATTGAGAGTCAAAGGGACTTAACCTAAGCTGCTAAGATGCTTTTGAAGATTTTCCTCCCAGCAACTCCCATTTCAGAGGGTGCTGGACACCTAACTCCCTTAAGCTACTTTGGGTATCCGAGGGGATACAGGAGGAAGGGGTTTTATATACAGACCAGTTTAGCTCACTGGGTCCCCGCTGCTTGAAGAGGGAAATGCTGCTAAAAACAAGTGTCTGCACAGTTACAGACATTGGGATGGGTCAGAGCTAGGCAGGTATTTTGCTTTTTCTCAGCCCCCATGGAGCCAGTGATTGAAATGTTTGCACCACATTTAAAAAAAAAAAAACAACCCAGGAGGGAGGGAACATGTCTTCATTTCTGATTCATTAGAATGTAACGACTCGGGGGGGGGGAAAAAAAAAAATCTCACATTTGGGCTTCTCTTCTGTTTCGCCCGCCCGTGAAAAGGAGGAGGGCGATTTTAAAGAATTCTCTGCAAGAAAGTTCCGCACAGATCTCGCAGATGATTAAACATCTTCATTTTCAGTAGCTGCTGCAGGAGAATTACTCCCATCAGACGCATCAATCGAAGCAAACACCTCGCAGGCAGAGGGCTGCGCTGAGGTCTCCTTCCTTTCCAGCAGCACCGGCTCAGCTTGTGCTGCGTATTAACAAAGGGCAGTGGGTCACTTCATTTCCTCCCAGCAACCTCTTTAAAGAAAGAAAGAAAAGTTTTTAGCACCACCACCAGCCTATTTGTCACCTCCCCTGGGCAGGGGAGAGGTGAAATCTATCTTCTATCTTGCTCCCATCCCAACAGCCTGCCCTCGGTACACCCAACCCCGCCGGGGCTGGGACGGGGACGCCGGTGGCTCGGGCAGGGTGGGCAGATGCCTGCTCGGACCTGGCCCAGGACCCCAGCGTGGGATCTCCCCGGCGGGTGCTGGGGGGGCAAGGAGACCCTGTGATGCTGTGCCTGGAAGCCCCTGTGGTCCACATCTCCATTCTCTGGTTGCTTTGCTGGCAAGTATCGGCCCCCTCTCCTGGGGAAACACAAGCTTCCAAGTCTGTGTTTCTGAAGCTCATTTCCCCATCTAGTAACACGCTGATCAAACAAACCCTATTTAATAGTGGGGGAAGAGCCCACAGCCATGGCTGATCTCTGTCAGGCACCTGGAAGCCAGCGCTGGGGCAGGGAGGGAGATGCCGCTGATGCGTCCGCTCAGAAAGCAGCCACTGCACCTCAAACCTTGGCTGAGACGGGAGAGCCCCCGAGGAAGCTCACCCAGTCACTGCTGCTCACCGGGTTAGCTCAGGGGAGAGAAAAACCAAACCAAACCTGCCAACCACAAAAGCAAAATGCTAAAAGTCCCGGCGTGACCCAGCGCCAGAGGAGTGCACGTCCTTCCCACACCACAGGGAGACCCTCAGGGCTCTGCAGAGCTCCCTGCACCCGCAGAATCGCGCTCCTCAGGCCACCAAAGCTCCAAAATGACTTTGCTTTCTGGGTCACTTCATGTCGATGAAGATGCCCTGGGTACGTGGGAGCCTGGTGCTGCTCAGGGGACCGGTCTCTGCTGGGGCACACGGGACCGCTGAGCTCCCACGGGACCTCAATCCACGTTCACAAAACAAATACGACCCCGGTCCCACCAGCACAGCTCACCTCAGAATTAACTGGTGGCTTCAGGTGCCCAGCTCTAAGGGCTGCGCAGAAGGGACTGGTCTCAGGAGACACATGATCCTGCCCAAAAAATGAGGCGCTGGGAGTATTTCCAAGTCAGCCCCGTCCCCTCTGAAGCTGCCGGACACAGTTTCTCCTCTACAACACGAATGCAACTCCCAAACCCACTTCAAAACACAGGCCATGGTCTTGGCAAACACAATTAGAGCAGCCAGTAGAGATCCTTCAGAGCTAAGCACGACTGTTTATCTATCGGGGAGTTACTTAGATCTTTAAAAAAATATTTACAAGAAAGAGGCAGAGTACTATCTTCAATGGGGAAACAAACACAGATGGAGAAAAAAGAGCTTTGATCAGGACTGTCTTGGTCCTATACGCTGCGTTTCATCCCCAGATCTCCAAGCGCTTTGATATGACAGTATTATCCCTTTTTACAATGTGGGGAACCAGAAGAAACTGCACACCGAGACAGCGCTGAGCACGAAGCCGTACTGCCTCTCTCTGCCTTTGCACACATACACAAACACACACGCTCCTTTTTCTCTCATTCCTGCTGCATTTCTGGTCCTCCAACAAAGCACCAACCAAGCAACCAGCACGAGGAGCATTTTGGGGTGTAGCAGCGTGGGTGTTGCAAGAGCAGCTACTCCCTGCCCCGGAGGGGGCACGATGGCACGGCGAGGGTTAAGCCATGGTCACTGCAGGAGGAATGAGACAGGAGAGCTCGAATCGTCAGGAGAAATTAATTTCCCCGCGCCACGTTCCCCGCAGTGACAGCTCTGACAGGCGGTGATGGATCTGCCGAGCGTTCAGCAGGTGCGGCGCCGCGCGGGCAGGGGCGACGCCGCCGCAGCCAGAAGCAACTGGCAGCGAGGGGACAAGGAGGAGGAGGAGGAGGAGGAAGCGCAGCTCCTCTGGCTGGGCTGCATCCCTGTTAAGCCCAAGCCACAGCCCGGGGAGGACCCGAAGGAGCAGCCACACTGCGGGGCACGTCCACTCCTCTGCGGAGCTGGGATCTTCTCCGGGATGCACAAAGGTGTGAGGCAGGGAAGGATCTGCCCCTGGACCATGTTCCCCTCTGCCCCATCCCCTTCCCTCCAGCCCCATGTCCTTCCCCTCGCTCACACACAAGCACACCCCATCCCTCAGCATCCACCGAGAAACCACCACAGATCTCCTGACAGCATCAGTGATCGTCGACAACTACATTTCCTTGTGGTTCAGGGTAATACTTTGCGTTTCTTTCTTTTCCAGGCCTCCGAGCTTTTTTTTTTTTTTATTTATTTAGGGAGTCATTCATCATTAGCCCCAGCTCAGCTGCCTGACAGACTGGGAGCTCCGCGGGGCACAGACCGCGTCTCGTCTCCGCGCTCGCCACGCGCACGCCGGCAGCGCTGGGTAAATAATCGTCCGTCAGCCTCATCTCGCAGCATCCTCAGCACAGCGCACCAGCCAGCCTCCGCCACGGGAATAAACAACATTTTCCATGAGAAAATCGCGTTGAAGAGAAAGCCACCAACATCTCCCTCCCAAAGATGCCACACCCCAAAGCTGGGAGCCAGGCCGATGGGTGATGGGGGTTATTGCAAGCGAAGCGCGGGTTAGCGAAGGAGCAACACACCCAACTCTGGCCTTTGGGACACGAGGCACACTGCTAACTAAAATGACATATGATTTAAAAAAAAAAATAGAAAAATGGCTTTTTATGTTTGGTCCAATTGTTTTCAGTCCTGTGCTGGCAGGAGCATTAACGTCTCTTCCCATCAGAGCCATCGTCCCACCTGGGCAATGCAGCCATAACCATCACCGGACCTTTTCCAAATCAGAGATTATCAAGCACCACCCAAGCAAAGCAGAGGAAAAAATTCAAAAACTCAGCAAAGACCCCAATCAAACAACAGCCCGCCACCAGCAAAACTGCAGCAACTTTTCTCACGTCTGGAGTCCAAGGTAAGAAAAAGTGTTTTTCCACCTCAAACCCAATGAAGGTTCAGGTCAGTGCTCCACCCTCTTGGGGAGGAGAGACTTTGTGGACTCACACCTGGGGATGTCGAACTAAGAACATGGAAGAAAAATGCTGAGCCGTGAGGAACCAGAGCTTTTCTCACTCGCGGCGTGGCTTGGCAATGACCTGTACTGGGAAGAGCCCACACAGATGGCATCTGTCCCCCGGCCAGGCTAATCCCTCCAGCTTTGGCTTCCTGCTCCCTTCACAGACCGACTTGGAGGCTGCCGTGTCTTGCAGCCTTCTGCCCCCTCCAAACCTCTCGCCCCTTGTGCCAGCTCCATCGCTCCGGGGCAGGACCGCAGCCGAGTGATGCGACCTGCCCGCGTGTTGCTGCTACGTGTTTGTGTCCAAGCAAAGCATCTTTCACCAGGCTTTAGCTTAAGGAGAAGAGAGAAAAAGAGATGAAAAATCAGAAGGAGGGAAAAAAAAAAAATTAAAGCAAGCTAATTAGGAACATGGGGGCACTTTATCAGTTCCAGCTCAGAGTGCCAGCCCCGTGTAGGATGTCACCAGCCCTCTCGCAAGAACGACCTCCTCATTACAGGCAATCGCTGATCGATTGCCTCCATTCGTTATCTTCACCAGTGCTGGGGCTCCTTGGAGATCTCCATCGAACCCGACACAGAGCACACGGGCAGCTCGATGGGCCCTCGGGAGGGCGGTGGCAGGAGCCTCCCCGTGTCCCCGCAGGAGCCCACATCCCGGCCAGCAGCACCCCCAGGGAGGGGACTGCCAACACCCCCGGCTTCGGCCACACTTCGCATGACTCCTTTTTTCCCCCAGGCAGACGCAGTCCCCAGTACTATGAGCTACAACAGAAATGACCCAGAACATCCCCAAACCGCACACACCTCAGGCCAAACCCCAAACTCTCTGCAAACACAACACCCTGGAGAATTTCGACTGAACGCTACGGACCCCGCTCCCCCACACCCCACCGAACCCAGAGAGGTTCCCGTTGAGTAACATGAAGTTGTCTGGATTTACACTAAGACAGAGGAAAATTTAAGCCCCTGCTTATCATTTTTAGGGTCCTCCATGGCCAAGAGATGCAGAGGGGCTGCCCTTGCTTTCTCATCCTGGAAGAGGCAATCAAACCCCAGAGCCTGGAGCAGCTCAAGCCCACACAGAGACAAACCAAAAGCCTTGGGGAACAAAAAAAGAAAGAAATACATTTCCTTCTAGGGCCTGTACGTGACACGGCCACTCCTGCCTGGGCAGCCAGGCCGGGAGACGACACGGGAGGCCGGCACGCGCTCCGCTTATCAGCAAAAAAAACAAACGAGGGGAAATAAAAGTAGTGAAGCAAACACGCCAAGTTCAGCCTAATTACTATTTGGTGGTAAATGAAAATCGTTGTGGCAACGGCGCAGCTGATGATCCGTTTTGTTTCCTCAGAGCCGCATCGACCAGGAAGGGCCGCAAGCAGGAGGGTGGCTCTGGCCTCTCGGCACAGCACAACCGCCCCGGCAAATCCCCCGGCGAGCAAGGATGGGGATCCTGAGCCGCGGTAAGAAGGATAGAGAGGCTTGTCTTTCTTTGTCCATCCCGTAGAGCTGGCTTGCACCTTGCTGATTAGCAACCGGCAAGTAAAGCTAATCAAGGTTATTAGGAAGTGCTGCCTTGCCTGGGTTTTGCGGCAGCCGGCTCCGGCTCCCTGCACGGGAGGATGTTCACGCACCCTCCGCGCACCAGGGATGCTCCACCCTGTCCCAAGGACCCAACGCCGGCCAGCACACAGGACGACGTGGCTCCCACGGGCCCATCAATGCCTCCAGATCTGTTTTTTCCACCCCAGGACCAAGCACGCTGCAACCAAGACGAACACAAAGGCAGAGGGCACCCCTTGGGCACTGGGATGTTGTTCCCGGTCCTCCCTCCTCTCCAGCTCAACCTGCTTTTTCCTTCAATACTTCTCCCCCCGCCACTTCCTCGCCAGGCGCTCCAGCCCTGCCAGCCAACACAGGGGGTTAAACTCCATAAAGAGGATTTGGGTTTGAGCTTGGAAGACAGAAGATGAGCAAATCCCTTCCCTTGCTCTGGCAGGAATCCTGTGTCTCAGACCCACCAGCCAGGGATGATTAAGAAGGGAGGAGAGAAACTAAAAAAAAAACCCCACATCCATCACTCACTGCCATGATCTCATCTGAACTGAAGAGCTAAGCTGGGAAGATGCCGGGGCACTGCTCGGGCTGGCGGAGCCCCGCAGACCAGCAGACACCAGAGACTGGACAGAGTCTTAGGCTGCGCGGCTCGAGGTCAGCACCAGGGCCAAGAAGCCGCGTCCATGCTCCGTGTTCACCTTCCCTCCGATTTAATTCCGGGCTGTCTGTCTAGGGAAGCCTCTGGCTCTTGTCACATCCTTGTAGAGAGCCCCAGCTCCAGCAGGTGCCTCCAGTAGTTACCTCGATGCACTGAGCGAAGCCCCACAAAACACAAAACACGCCAGCGCGCAGCAACGCCTGAGCGGCGCAAGCCGGGAACGGTTGGGAGCTGAGCAGCTCGGCCTGGCAGGGCTTTGCTGCAATTCTCACCTTCTCTATGAAATTTAAAATTAAGAGGCTGCTAAACAAGCAGAAATGGGGAGTAACATCACCCTCACGATACTCATACTCCTGCCTGACAGCCCGATCTCACCCTGCTGGCTATTAAATAAGATTTTTCTCCGTTTCTGAGCAGCTGTAGCAGCACCGTCCCGCCAGGCTAGCGGACACCCCACCCCAGAGACAGCTGCATTTCACTGGGTAAGATAAAGCAACCCATACGCAGCCTGCCCACACCAGGGATGCATCAGAGGCAGCTTAAAACATTTATAAGCATTTGGAGATTGCTCATATCCCTCCGACAGCTCGCGAGAGGACCCCAGGAGAACCTACCCATTACCCAGGATTCAAAAAGGCTCCACCTGGTAGGCACGTCATGTTATGTTTTACTTTAAAGTAGCACAAGGGGTTTTTTGACGAGCTGGTGAGATCACCTAGGTGTCTTTTGTTACCAGTCAATTATCACAAAGAGCAGGCAAAAGCTGTTTTTCCGAGCCGGCTGGCCGAGCGCTCACGACGATGTTTTTGCGACACCGAACAGCGCACGCCCGCCCCCGCTGCGAGAAGCGGGCGATGAATTAAACATGCAATAATATTTACTCGGCAGGTGAAGACCATCAGCACGCAACGGGCTAAGCCTGGCCAGGGAGGAGGATGCTCTTTGTCCTCCATTTTTAGCAGGGTAAAAAGCAGATTCCTCCTCTCTCGCCGAGTTCAGCTGCGGAAGCTTTCCAGAGCCCACGACCCCTCCGCCCGCCTGGCCGGCGCGAGCGCTCGGCAGTGACTTGTCCATCTTCGGAGGCACCGAGCCAAAGAGGAACGGTTCCAGCAACAAATCTCTCCTTTGGGCGCACAGAAGCCACCATATTGCAGAAAATGCTTTTATTCTCGCTGCACCATCTGGAGTCTCTGGGAAACGCAACTTTTTTTTTTTTTTGTGCCCATCAATTACCGAAGGGAGAAATCTGCCGTCCCCTGAAAGGCAAAACTTTCCGCTTTCTCCCGAGCAGAGATGGGCGAAACAGAGCCCAGGCCCCTCTGCAACACACTGAGGTTTTGTAAACCCCAAGACCCGCCACTCTCTGCTTTTGGGAGCCAATTCAGAGCCTCCTCCAGCCCAGTTCAGACCTGTCCGCTCCACTCCAGGGATCCACCTTCCTGGAAAAGAGAGTTTCTCCTGCTGAAACTTCTGAAAACAAATGAGACGAGAATCTCCCATCCTACCCCTTTCACCAGAAGCGAAGGACAGCGTGGCCGGGCTGGAGGGGCGAGGAGGAGCGTTTCCCAAGGGGAGGACACAGCCGATGCCCCACGGGAGCGGCCGCGTGGGGACAGGAACGCCAGCACTGCGGGTTTTCCAGGAAGCCAGGCACGCATCCGCTTCCAATGACTTCCAAACGCGCGATGCTGCCTCGGGCCAGCAAAAGGGACCGATTGACCTTCCAGGCTCCCTTCTGTCATTACTTTCTACCATTTTACCACCTCTCTAAATGGTCCATTTATCCTGAGCGAATTCCTGCTGCATCCCGCTTGCAGCATCCTCCTCCGGTGACGCGAGGGCAAACCCGCCGCAGGGGCACGGACGGACCCAGCATGGGGGTGGCCAACAGGAAAGAGAATAAGGGGTGGGGGGGAACCCAAAACACCTCTTGCGGACTTAAATCCCTCCGCTTCAGGCCTGTTCGCTGGCCTGAGTTAAAGCCGAGACCCCGAAGGCGATGCCTCATGGTTGGGGTGGCTCTTGCCTTGGAGGGGTCAGTACTTCCAGCAACGAGGACACCAATTAAAGCTTTTAACGATGCAAGCCCAGGACCTTGCTAAGCCCTGAGCAGCCTTCGCCCAACGCTCTCTCTGCTAATAACCCGGTGTCGCGGCCGAACGACGGGTGCTGGGCTGCCTTAAATATTTATGACGATGGCAGATTGCTTCTTTCCTTTCTACAACGATCCCGCTGCAAGTGGCCCCCTCCCCGCTCCCCAGCCCGTTACCGCCCGTCCCTGCCCGGGCAGAGGGGACCGATCTCCTCCCGGCACACCTCCAAGAGCATCGGCACGTCTCTGGAGCAGCAAGGCAGGGTGCCAGGGCGGGATTTTATTTTGTTTTTATAGCTTCCCCCCAATCCTTTCCCACTACAGCCTGAGCTCGCGTTCTCTCGTTAATCTAATTGTTCTCCTAATGAAGATCTGCAATTCCTCAAACATTAATTACCAACGGCAGCAGCAGCAGCAGCTGTGGAACAAGAGCTCCCTGTTCCTAATAATACGCTTCACACTTTTGCCTGCCACAGCTCAATTTAGCTTTGCGTGATTTGGCCAGGGGGAGATAAATAATATTTCAGCTGCGGGGCAATGCAGACAACCCCAGGAGGAGCAATGCTCTCCCCAGGCTCAAGGTGCTCTGGAGCATCAGAGGTCCTCGACCTGCTGCTAAAAAAAACCTTTTTTATTCCTCCCAGGGCTGTGCCTCCATCATGGCATCACCTCCGCCAGTGGCAGCTTTCAGCAGGTGTAAAGAGCTCGGCAAACAGCTGGACGCCAAAGAGAGGTGCTACATCCACGGTCCCCGTCTGCATGCGAAGCACCAGGGTAGCGCAAATAAACCGGCGAGAAAGCGAGAGCACGGGCAGGGAGGAAAACAAACAGCAGAAGGACGGTCGGGAATGAGTCAGGGGATGGAGGCAGAGAGCAGGGGGAGAGCAGCTGGAGGGCAGCCGAGGCTCAAGCCATTATTTGTTTCACTCACAGTAAAACGGAAAAACAAATGAAGGGGAAGGTCGGTGCTGACGGTGAAACTTGAGTCCGACCGTAGGCCTGGAGGGAAAGGCTGGCGCAGGCGCTCTCCTCGTTCCGGGGCAGGGAGGGATGGCTCAGGGGTCGCAGCACGCTGGGACCCAGCAGCTCCTGCAACCGGTGGGTTCGTGTGGGTGCAGGGGTGCCCCGCACCCGCCAGGGCCCAGAGCAAGCTCCCACCCTGCCCAGAAACCAGCAGTGGCTTTGGCTACAGCGCTGGAGACGAACAACTGAGTGCAGAGCTCCACAGCCAGCACCATCGCTGCGTTTGGGGAGGCAGCTGATCCTTTCCACACCGCTCATCCACCACGATCCATAAAAACGCCGTCCACGTTCGTGAAGGTCAACCTCTTCCAGTCCCAGAAGCGTGGTCACCTCCTGCCCAAGGGCACGCGGGGAGAAAGACGTGCCCAGGCGGAGGAGAGCTGCCAGCTGAGTCCCTGCTCACAAAAGAGGCTCAAAACCACGGGTTGGGAGAAGCAGCTGGAACGACCAGAGCCAGCAAAAGCTGCAGCAGCCCCTCTCGCCAGCACCGCGCAGCCAAAAATACACAAGGGGAACAAAACAACACACATACACAGACGCACACACAAAAAATCAACCCACAAGAGTTTTCAGTGACAGAAAAGAAAAAAAAAAAGCAAACAAATAGATTTGTGAATAAATATTGATTTGACAGGAAGTCAGACAAACCCTTCCAAAAACACAGGCTGGCACCGCGCTCCGCTCCCAACACAACGAGCAGCCGTCATCATTTTACGGGTGCCTTTGCAGGGTCGGCAGTTTGAGCTGCTTCACGGGGTCTTAGTTTCCAGGGGGTACCAGTCTGCCCCGTGCCAGGAATCCTGCACCGGCATTGTCTTAGGAGATTTCAAGAAATAAATGCCAGGCTGGATGGCTGAGGAGCCTGCACTGGGCAAAGCACAACAAGCAAAGACCCATTATTTGCCCTTATCTCTCTCTGATTTTACAGCTAACGCTCTCCAGGGCTACAGGCTCAGTTTGCTCTAAAGGAGTTAAATGTTTCCTTCAGCCGAAGCGCGGGGCTGAGTCAGAGACCCGGAGTCAGCGGGTGAGGGGATGCTGCTTCACACTCGTTTCTTCCTGACCGCAAACGCATCTGCACGTACCCTGATCCTTCACGGACACACACACACAGAGGCCTTTCATCCCGGGAAAATCCCCAAAGCGCTGTTGCTTTGCAAAAATTAATTACTGTGCCCATACCGAGAATTTCAAGTCTTGCTTTCCACTACAAAGCCGGCGTCTCCGGGGGAAGGGATGGGCACCGTTTCATCGACGGCAGCGCTGGCACCGTGGGGTAAAGCCTAGACCCAGCGCACAGCACAGACCTGTCCCTCTCCTGCCTCGCACAACCCTTCAGTCGGGTTAGTGAACCTCCTGCTGAGCCCTGCTTTGCCTCTCCCAGTCCCCCAGGAGCCACATGGGTGCAGCAGAAAGCACCAAGCGGCAGCATCGCTCTGCCTCCGTGGTTTCCCACTCAGCTCCCTGCCTCGCTCTGCTCCCGGCATCCAACGGAGGGACCGAGGCGGCAGATTTCATCCAACCGATCCCCACAACCATCACGTGAACGGAAAGAAACCCCACCACCTCCAGGGCTTTTTGTGTCCTTCCAAACTGTCGCGGGTTAAGGCTGGGCCGGCCACTAACGCGGACAGACGCTCTCTAACCCCCTCTTCCCCCCCCCCCAAACGGGAAGAGAAAAAGGGAATGAGGCAGAGAGACTTACAGATGAGAGAAGAAAAAAACTAGAACAGCTTTAATGAAAGCAATAGGAATAATGGTAAAAAGATAAAAGTAAAGAACTATATACAACTATAGATAATAGCCCGATATCAAACCCGACTCCCTCCCCCGATAGAAATCACCACTGGTGCTGCAGAGCAGGAGGCACTGGGGAAACCCCAGGCTCAGCGGCGGCGGGAGCTGGATACAGGGAGCTGGATTCGGGAACTCAGGATCCGGATCAAAATCAGGAGGTCAGATGGAGTCCTCTCTGGACACCGGCTGTTGCAGGAAAAGAAGGCGAAAAGAAGGGCGAAAAAGCCGAAAAGGGCAAAAGGGGCAAAAGGGCCGAAAAGGGACAAAACTCTCGTGATCACTCAATTTATACTAAATATGACGTATATGGGATGGAATACTCTCGTTGGTCACCTGTCCTGTCTGTTACCCCCCGGAGGTGCCACCTTTTACTTCCTTGTGCCCCCCTCTTACTACCCAGCACCCCCAGCGTGGCACACAAGAGCCAGCAGTGGCCTTGGTCACTATAGGAATAAGTATAAGCAAGAGCCTTTCTACATACCAGTCCCAGGCAGTGACTGTAAACATCAGGTGTTATCACTGCCAGTAGCACACACTGTCTGCAAAAACATGCTGCTGACTTCAGAACGTGCAGCCTTTTAGAAGACACTAAACTGAAAAGTAAAATTCACTAAACAGGACTGGGTTTTTAGCTAAACCCAGGACACAAACCATCTGGAAGTCAGCAAGAACGCCCTGGACAAGGTCGAGGTGCTGCATCCCAGAGCTCACTGGGCAGCAATCGCGGCATTTGGCAGACACGCGATTTCGGGGTGAGCATCTCGGCACGGACCCTGCACACCTCCAGAAAAAAAAAACACGTTTCCTTTGTTCAGGTTCCTCCCAGCACGGCAAAGAAATCCCAGCCCGACGAGCGCCATGAGGGGCCGGTGACGCTGATCACAGCTTTCCTGCTCATTTCTTTTTCAATGAGTGAATTAGCAGGCAGCCAGCTGACTCGAACATCCCCTTATCTCTGCACCAAGCTCGCTGCCGAGGATTTGCATAATTTTAATCTTTCCCACCAATGAGCATGAAAAAATTAGTTTTCCACTATTTTATCTCCTATTTGTGTTCAATAAACAAAGCTGGTGGCTTTGCTCCATGTATTTAAACTGGGAACCATGAGGAAGGTGGAGGCAGGGAGGGGGAGGAAGAAACAATCTCCAGCACTTGGCCAGGTGGAGGGTTAGACAGGAGGAAGGCTCTGCAAAACTGCTTCACAAACTGCAGCTGGAGACACATTTAAGACTTGAAGCCCAAATTTCCTTATCCAATCCCAGTTGTTTTCTCCAGAGTCCCTTCTCTATCTCTCGCCACCAGCAGCCAGGCTCCCTCCCATCATCAAGACCTTCGATTTTCCTCGCAAGCTAAAAGTTTACTGGACTTGCCCCAAGTACACACTGCAGATCCCAAGAACATCAGGACTCTAGGGATGGGGTGGGAGATTCCTGGACAGTAAGAACCCACCTGGAGAAACCTCCTCGTCTCTGTTAGCAGGAAACTGTGCAAATGCAAGCACAAGGTTTCTGCTCACGTTTCTGCACCTTAACAATGTTTTTTTGCTCCCGTTGCTGCGGGCACTCAGCTCTGCGAGACCAGTCACGCTCAGCAGACTCGAATCGCTGCCCTTCGCCGGCGTCCCAGGCGCGCACGGCGGCAGCCCGAGCTCACACCCTGTTCCTCATCTGCGGGATCCTCCGTCCAAACCTCTCACGCTTCGCCGAAGGAGGGGAGGGAGAGGGAACCGCGTGGAAAATCGGTGCCGCCAACGCAGGGCTTTGGGAGTTTTTTCATTTAACGCTTTCTTTAAAAGAGAAGGACGCACCAAAAATTAAGCTTGTCCATATAAAAGAAAAACCAACGCAAGGCACTTAAAAGGAAAAGCTCCTGCTTGTGCCCTTTCTGCTGCAGAACCAGAGCACCGTGTTTGGCAGCACGCAGCAGCGAGGGACGCACGCGGAGCCCCACGCCCCTGTCCTTCTGGATCACACGTCTGAAATCCGGGCTGCTCTGGGGAAAAAGGAAATGCAAGGAAAAGTGAGGCTCTCCTTGCACGTACCCCATACCTGAGCATAATGGAAAGCACGAGCATGAAAATGCATTTTAAATCTCTCTCCTCCCTGTGGAGTTTCCACCATCTCCAGCAAACCTGGCCCAGCCTCCGTGCCCAGCGGGGTCTCAGGGAGGGACCCCCAGAGGCAAGTTTGAAGGAAAACTCAAAATGCAGGGACTAAGGACAGCTCATGGGACTGGTTCTCACCTTTACTGAGCTGGGGACGCCCCCAGGGGTCCCCGACAAGCACTGCGGGGCGAGGCTGGGTGGCCGGCAGCCCCGAGGAGCTGGTTTGTCCTTCTCCCTCCGCCCAGCTCTTCCCTCTGATCCCGGTCTCCACACAGCCTCTCCCAGCCACCAGCTAATCTGCACCCGGAGGTGCAATTACCTTCCATACGTTCTCTATTTACGCTCTAGGAACCATATAATTTTCTAGACCAAAAACATAATTAAAGAGTCGGAGCTCCCTGGAACTGAGCCCTCTCTCCTGCCATCGCTCTTATCTCCTCTATAAATACCCCGGCACGGCAGCCCTGTGCCAAGGGTCAGCTCACGGCGGGGCTGAGCCACTGAAAGAGGAGCAAACCCTGCCGTGATGGGTGTCCCGTGAGGGGAAGGCACCCACAAGCTCCCACTTTGGCCCCAGAAAGGGGCTGCCCCAATGGGAACCCCGGGCCCTGCACCCTGCCCTGCTTTGCTGCCGTCAGAGCTTCAAGGGGTTGCCTATGCGAGGAAAGGTTAATTCAGATTTAACTTTTAATGCGGTTTATCTAACCAATTTTAAAGCCTTGGGCGGACGGACTAATTGAGAATTAAAGAGACTTTGATGATCACTGCTCTACCAGCAGAACCAAGCTGGGGCTGCATCTAGTTTATTCCAAGAGAAATCCAGCCTTCGAGACGAGATGAAAAGGCACGTCTGCATCGGGGAATATCAGACCCCAAAGGCCCTGGACAACCACAAACCAAGCCGTGGTCCAGCCCCAGGGGGAGCAGAAGATTTAGGAGCTTCTCCAACCAGGATGGTTCCACCAGGTGCAGGAGGACGTGCCAACATCACAGGTCTGGGTCTCCAGCCACCACCAGCAGCCATCGGGGCTCTCGAGGTGAAGGAAACCTCGGGCGAGAACTCAGCTCGACAAAGGCACCCGCAGCCCCGCACGTCCGCCTCCGACCTCCCCACGTGTTGCGGCACGCACCTGGCTGGCAACGACACCCAAGCAGCTTTGGTATTTGGTTGGAGAGGGCTCGGTGAGGCTGGCGATTAAATAACGTGGGCAGAAAGGCGAGGTGCTCTCAGCCACCCATTTCAGCCCAGTCAAGCTCCCCAGGAGAAGCAAGAGCCCTCCTGACTGTCTTTGTCATTTTCTTCTGTTCGCAGCCACGGTGTTGTCCCAGCCTGAGCAGTTCTCAGCCCCCACTCCCACGCTTGCCCCTCATCATCTTTAAACACAGGGATAACATCCTGCTCCGCCACGAAGCATCACAAAGCTCAGTTCGCATTATAAAGCCCAGGACAGACCACGGTGTGGAGGCAAAAGGACCGTCAACCCTCCCCATGCTCCTGCTGACGTGTTCATTTGGGTCAAAAACACACTCAGGTGGGTTAACAGTAGTCACCCCCAAAGAAAACCCCTTCAGACAGGGGGTGTGCACCCACAAAGTGCCTGTGCACCCCGGGGAGGTGCTGTACAGACACGTGCTAGAGGTGGCCACGTCGGTGAGAGCCACCGCCCGCGGGGAAGTCGCGGGGCCAGGGTGCCGCGGGTGAATGGCAGGGTGCACGTCCTGCTCTACCTTCTCCACCAAATAATGATTTCACATCTCACACACGGCTGAGCACGACCAAGGTCACGCAGCAGGGAAGCAGCAGAGCCAGGAATCCACCCCCATTTCCCCCAGAGCTCTTGGATCCCGCAGGCGGGAGCAGCAAAGGAGACGGAGCCGGTCACGCTTGCTCCCATCCATGAAAACAGCCGGTGCTTCTTTCCACCCCCAAACCAGCGTGCCCGGCCGCCGTGTGTAACCAACCCCAGGGCTGCCCAGAGCAGGGAGACAGACACACCATGAGCCCTGCTCTCCCGAGAGAGAGCCCAGGACAACGCGGCCTCAATGAGAGTTCGGCGAGGTGCAAGAAGAAACCCTCGTTGAACACGGCGCCAACGAGCAACGCGAGAGCTCGCAGAGCCCTGCGGGCGGCACGCACCCAGCGCGCCCACCCCGCCGAGCTGGGAGCCGCTTCCCGGGTGGGCAAGGCTCCATCTGCCCGCCGGTCCTGCCCCGCTCAAGTCTGCACAGAGACGCGGGCCGAGAGCCGGGCCTGGCTCCCCCCGGCCAGAGCAGCTGCGCTGGGTCGCGTCCAGCTGCTCCTCCGCGAGGGCTCGGGCTCGGTTGGCGGCAGATCCCGCTGGCTGCTGCTGCTCCTTTTCCAGCTCCAATTTGCTTCATCTGCTTCCTGAGAGAGAGGGTCGCAGCCCCCACCCCGGTGAAGGGGACCGCTCCCATCGGGGCTCTGGGGGAAGGAGCGGGGTCCCGCAGCTGCTGCGGCGTCGCACGTGTGTGGGGAGGCAGAGGAATAACACAAAGGGGGGCAGGAGAAGAAAAAAAAAAAAGAGAAGAAGAGAAGTAAAAATCAACTGCGATACAGCCCCGGGGAGGAATCGCTCGCCTGGACTTGCTGTAATTACACTCCTATTGCTGTACACAAAGCTCTTGGCTCAGCCTTCTCATAAAACTGGGAGAAGGAAGGTGAAAAAACAAATATTTTTTTTAAAATATCCTGAAGGGTCAAAACAACCTTTTAACTTGTCAACTAACAAGTTCAAACAGGAGTGTAAGCACTGCTTTCCATAGCTTCCAGGGAGAGACATTCAGACCAGTCACCTGAAATCAAGTCCTCCAGGCCTTTACTTTTTTTTTTTTGACAGCCAGAAAAATCAAGGTAAAGGTATTGGCAATCTACCCCAAAACCACTTCCCGGCAGAAGCACCGGCCTGGACACAGTGCTCCAGCCCACGAAACGGAGCTGCTGAGCTCCAACCCCAGCTCCATCACGCCATGGCCTTGGGCAAATCATGTTGCCTTTCAGCACGACGCCGCTTTCCACATCCTTCCCTGTAATTACGCCCTTCATCGCCTGCTCTCGCTCGCCGCCTGCGTGTGCCGCGCGGGCTGCCCTGCCCTGCCCTGCCCTGCCCCGCCGGCACAAAGCCACGTGGCCCCGGCCGGGGAGAAGAAAGTTCTGCCACCCCCTGTCCCCCGGTCACATGCACCTGGGCAAGAGGTTCAGCGAAACCAATGCAAATCCTCAATATAAACACGTCAATTCAAGAAACCCGCTCCTCGCGGACTCGGCGCTGGCACAGTTTTAGCGTGAGCTTGTCAGAGTGTTGCCCGGGAGCCAAAGTACATACAGAGTTCCCCTGCGCCAGGCGGTGAGCGAAAAGCCAAAGGACCCCACAAGTTTTGCCTTCACTTGTTCATTTGCATGAAAAGATTGGTCTGCTCTGCCATAACCCTCTCCTGAGATTGCTCAGCCCATGCACAGCCTCAAAGAAGTCACCCGAAGGAGAAAAAAGCAGCATCCACAGAGCCTCGGGTGACAAATCCAGTGAATAGAGTTTCCTCGGTTGCCCTTGGCTTTGTGTGCCAGGTTTGTTCACCGCTCGCCACCCAAGTGCCGCTGCTGCCGAAACCAGCAGCAGAAAACCTTCTGAAAACTCCCTCCGCTGGAGCAGTCCTCGTCACCATCCTTTGGAGACGCCCTGACGGTGTCCAACACGGGGAGGCAAGCCTTGAAAGTTCTTCCAGCACAGAGAAGGTCGAAAGACGCCCCTCTTCCTTCGACTTTCAGCGTTATTTACATGTCCTTGAGTATGCCAAAGTAATCCTTCCCACTCACAGACTGGACGGGTCCATCAGAAGAAGGACCTGGAGGCTGGACCCTCAGGTTGATGAGTCTGAGGGTGCCTCCCTCGAGAGCTCCGGCGGTGCTGAGCATCCCTGCTCTGGCAGACCAGACCTCTACAGGAGTTACTAGTCTGGCTTAAGGATGGGTCCAAGTGCAGGGTATCACAGGACTGTCCTTGGTGCATCTGCAAAGCTCTGGGGATACATTTATGACACATCCAATGACAGACCTGATTTTTCAGGTTCTGAAGTGATTAGAGAGGAGGGGTCTGATGAGGACTTCTCCGTGTTTGTTTTCTGTGTTTTTCATTTCAGCCTCTTTACACAATATTTACAAGGGAAAAAAGGTGTCTGAAGAAGCAGCTTAAACACACACGCATTTTTGTAAATCCTCCCACTTCCAAGATTGTATCAACAAAAGAAAGGAGGAGGAAGAAAAAAAAAAAAAACCCACACATAAATAGGAGTTTCACATTGACAGGGTCCCTTTGAACATTTTTCAAAGAGCTCCACTACCAGCTCTCCTATTTGATTTTGTTTTTTCAGAATATCTACAGTGTGTTCCTCCACGTACCACATGACTCCACCAGTTCAGGTCCCTTTTCTGAACTGTTCCTTGAAGAAAGCCCCCCCGGGGTCAGCAGCTACCACAGCAGCCGCTTCAGATGTCTGCCCAGGAGTGTGGCTGTGCCAGGATGCATTTCAAGGCTTGCTCGATCGCACGTTGATGCGGAAGATCCAGGAGTTACTCCTAGCTCAGCCGAAGAACTGCAGTGGCTGCCTCCCTTCAAGGCAGAGGTTGTCTTCCACCAAGGATATCCAGCACGGAGAAGAGCCGAGTCTTTCTTCTGGATGGGATCATTTCAAGTGAAAGCAAGTAGAGATCTCGGAGCACACACCAAACATTGGCAGCTGGAGATACTTAAGGCATCAGAGCCGTTTGCTGGATGTCACAACCTTATTTTTAAATTGGTATTTCCAGGTATTGACTTGCTACACTCGGTGCCTGCAAGGACAGGTAAAGCAAGAAGAGTCCCCAAACTCCATCACAAGCAGATTGCAGAGACCAGGGAGAAATCACCCCTTAAAATCAGCCACCGCTCCTGAACCGGACAATTTGGGCACCATCAAAGCCAGGAAATCCTTCAATTATTAACCCAAATCACAAGCCAAGAATTTTACACGCAACCTTCGTGGTGCAGGAGGGACTCCGCTCCCCGTTCATGTCTTCGTCCCACTGAGGGCAGTCTGGCAGCCGCAGCCTCACCCCACGCAGCCAGAGACGCCCCGAGAGCGTTTGGAAAAGTGCTGCCGTAGCACACGTGCCCATGTTCTAAGCAACGCTCGGTCGATACCACCATCCTCCCTCTGTGCAGGAAACAAGCAGCCCATAATTCTAGGTACTGTGCAGCACAGACAGCTCTGGGCAGGGGTAACTGCAGCAAAAAAAAAAGCATCTGCTGCGTGATCCGAAGGACCCAGGTTGCCCTGGAGGTGCCATTTCTCGTCCTTTGCTCGGCTACGCTTCTCCACCTCCCAACAGAAAACCAACTCTGAGAAGGGGAAGGAAAGAGATGGTTTGTCAAGTCCAGGATTTGGGATTCTAAAGAAAATAAAACAGACTGGGGTACACCACCCAGCAAGGAAAGCAAGGAAGGTTTGGTTTCAGCGAAGCGCGCTCCCAGCATGACTGCACCAGCAGCTCCATGTCTTTCTCTCTCCTCCTGACACAGATTTCAAGACCAAGGTTCACGTAATACCTACAGATCTTCCTCTCCATGCTCAGAAAATGAAATAACATATAAAAATTAACCTGCACGAGAGGCAGCCCTGGGACTCACGTGGCTGACACTGCAAGTGACAGGAAAGTCCAAGGGACAATCAAGTTTTGGATTACGACGGGAAACAAGAACCCCATATACATGAGCGTAAATAGGTGGGAAATAAATCCCATGGATGTGGTGACAGCAGCCCCCAGACAGATCTTCACAAATTGCCTTTTCCAAGTAAATAACATTACATCAGGGTTTATGGGCTTCCCTGGGACGGGCGCGGGCAGCGCTGTAAATACCGCGCCAGCGTCGATGCGGCAAAAGGCAAAACCGTCAGGATTTTCTTGGTGCCCCCAACACAGCACAGCTCCACAGCAGCAGGACGAGATGGGTAAGAGGAAAGAAATACAGTCCAGCATCCCTAGGCAGGATGGACAAGGCCATTTTCCATCGTACATCAATCATGGAAACCCAGGTGAATCAAATCCCCACTTTACCCTTCAAACAGTGAACGCGCTGGCCAAGTCATCCTGCCTCAGTTTCCCCCCGTGCCACACGCACAGAGGGTGCTGAAGAGCTATTCGACAAGACCAAGTATCTAATCCACTGAAGACGTTTAAGTGCCTTGAGATTTCTGAAGGAGCTGCTATAGGGAAGGCATTAATTTAAATATCTAGTGGCACAGAACATAATGCCAGGCAGATTTTCTTCCATTCTTTTATAATAGCTTAATAATCCTCAAAACAGTTTCACCGTTAATACTCCTGTTGTGTATTTTATTAGGGCTTTTTAGATTGTAAAGCAAGGTAAACACTCCACAATTCTCTAGCACCTTCCAAAGAGCTTCTCAGAACTAACGACTTGAGCTTCACAAACGCCCGCGTGGGGGGACCCCTCCTACCGCGACACGAGCGCATCCCCCTCCTTTTCAGCCAAAGCCACCCAAGACACCCCGAGGTTGAACGGCAGCAGCGAAACGCGCTCTCCTCCCTCCTCCCCCGGACTTTCATTACTGGTTATTGTCTCCCCTCCCTAAAGATCCCCTGATTTTTACAGACTGAAGGAGCAGCAGGCCCCTCGGCTCCGGCAGGGGCTGCCTCTCGCCCGACGGCGCGGGCAGGGTGACCCCCACGCCGACGGGCACAGAGGAACCAGCCGCTGGCAGACAGTGACATATCTTCCGTCGGGAGAGGAAAGAGACAGGGATCCATTAATTTTTTTACACTCTGAAAAACCTGTCGCTATCAAAGACTGTCCAGACCTGAAGAGAGCACTTCACGCATCCCCTTTCTCCTCCTGTTCCCCGCAGCTGCAATGCTACTGATGCTCCTGGGGCTTTCCACCTCCGCAGCCCCAGGTACACCCCACCTGCTGCATTTACCTCTGTGACAACTTGTGCATCTGCCATTGCGCCCGTTACCCCCATCCTAGAGACGCAGAACGGAGGCAGCGGCTTGTCCGAGCTCAGAGGATCCCTGTGGTGTAAGGAAAAGACCGAGGCTCAAGCGCAAACCTCAGTTTAAGACACCGTCGTCCTTTTTGGGTCAAGTTTGAGCAGTTGGTGCTTGCGAGCTGGGAGGCTCCGTGTTCAACAAACCACAGGGCCCGTGTCCGATAAAGCACATCCAAGCTGGTGGGATCTTCCAGGGAAGAAACGGGCTGAGCTAGGAAGGACAAAATTAAAGCTAGCATATCAGCAATTAGCAAGCAGCCTGGAAAGGGTAGCGACGCCAGTGCTACAGCTAGCAGGAGAGGAACGAGAGATGTTCGGTTTGTAGGTACATCTCAGCCTGAGATAGGAGAAAAAGAAAAAAAAGAAATAGTCTTATTTGGCCCTCTTGGTGAAAAAAAGAAAAATAGAAAAAAAAGAAAAATGAGCCAAGTCTTCTAAGGTCTACAGCGCTGAAAACCACCCTCCTCCAAAGAAAATCTACAGAAAGAAAAATGCAAGATCAGCCAGAGTTACTGATGGAGAGGCTCCAGGGTATAGCCAGCTACTGACGTTTTGCAACATAAAGCTTAAATTATTTATTATTATTTTTATTTTTCTAGAAAAAGAGAGGAACGATGCATCTCCCTCCCCAAAAGTTAACAACTGTGCGACATCATCTCTGCATTGTCTCCCCGGTTTATCGCCACGGAACAGCTCTGAGCAGATTCCACCCCAGGGCAGACACCAAACCACAGGGCCACGGTTTCTAATTATACCCTCTATTCTCAGGGAAATGGTTTATTTATTAGCTCTCGGAGCTTCCCTTTCATTCATTCTCAGTCCCAAGTCCCGGCAGCGAGGGGCTCTGGACAAGAAGAAATTTATTAGGTTTTCTCTCTTCTCCACCTTCCCTGCTCTGCGCTCTCCCACCCAGCCTCTCCCTCCTCTTCCCATTCAGCATTACAGGCAGTCTCATCACTTTTAATTCAATAACTTGCAGTATAATTACTCCGTAATAACACTATTATCTTAACATTTACTCAGCAGCTGTGATCCCCTTACAGCAAGGCGAGGAGGGAGCGAGAAGGGATTCTCCGGGGAGAAGCGATGGGGAGAGCCTCCTTCCTGCAGGAGAAAGACCCAAAAATAAACTCCGGAGACGGAGACGCTGCAGCGAGAAGACGAGAGAGGGTGAGCGACGAGGCGCTGCGCCTGCAGCCCTGCCCGACTCCGTCTGTTTTATGTCCCTCTCATCCGAATCCAGGAGGTTTTGCACGAGGAGGAGAGGGACCGAAGGGACGCAGCGTGCACACGGCCCCAGCTCTGCAACGCCGTGGAGGCCATTTAAACAACCCCCGTGCTTCCAAACCTCCCTAAAAATGCTCTGCTGTCTGGGCAACGGACTAAAACCAGGGGTAGGCGATAGCGAAAGGCCCGCTGAAGGATGTAGCTGTGCTCTCTTGCTAGAGAAAACTGGATCTCCTGCCACAGCAGTCGATTTAAACACAAACACCGACCACTTACACGTTAGCCCAGCTACCACTCGTTACAAAGACTGAATTTAATTTTTACTCGGGCGACCTCTCAGAAAAAAGGGTTTCCACGTTTCACACCATCCCGTTTTCTTCAAAAACTCAAAGAACTCGTGCAGCAAAGGAGGCAGGGAACAACTTACGAAATATCAGGCGCCACCAACTCCCAGCCTGCCTGGAAAGGCAGAATTTCACCCCCCCGAGCCTCACCTAGCCCCGACAAAGAGCTCGGGGGCTGGCACCTTTTGCCTCCTCGCTGCGGTTTTATTTTCTACGATATTTAAACAAACAAGCCCGCTGCATATTTAGGCAGAAATGTTCCTACACGCACCGTAGAAAGAGCAAGTTATTACAGCCCCTGCTTAAGCCAGCGCGATTTTGAAGCCTACAAGGTGAGGTCAGGTTTGTGCAGATATCAGCTCCTGAAATCACACCCGAAACTCGGTGCGAATGCCAGCACGAGCGAACAATTCCCACCATAAAGTATCTGTTCCAGACCCAGGCTGCAGCAAAGGGGTAAACACAGTTTATTCTGATTGATTATCCATCGTGTACGGCAGAGCTATAATTCCATCGAGCCATCAAAGCGACTCGGCAATTATATAAATCACGGGAGGAACGTGCGAAGGGTTTGTCGTCAGAAACTCAAAATGGAATTTCCTCGTATTATATTGCTGCGTATCGGCTTGTTTGTTTGTGGTTTTTTATTTTTTAATGATACGCAGTCAGATGGTTTTGGCTTCGAATTTGTTTACACGCCTCTCGCACGTACCAACTCACCGGTTGCTGCCGCTGACGGATGGCGTCGACGCGAGCGTTTCGCGCTTTCTTCCGCTCCGCGGGGAAATTTCCGAAGCGACCCAGGACTGAAAAAAGCAGGCGGGGGTGACAAAATTCACACCCCGTGCCAGATCACCCAACCCCTCAGAAACGGGCTGAATTTCCCTAATCCCAACCGTGTGTAATTCACACGGAAGAGGACACTTCCCCCTTGGAGCTGGGCTCTGATGAAGGATGCTACAGGGAGCCCTCGCTACAGCTCAGGTTTCATTATTTATAGCGTTGTATAAACCCTTTACTACTGAATAGATCTTGCGTGCGGACATAATTATACGTGTATGCATTACCATAATTAAATGTACAATAAAATAAATAAGACAGTTTATGATGCATTATCCAGACACTGCTACCAAGTTTTTACTCCTATTTAGTTCTAATTTAGTGGAAATGACAAGCCCAAGCTCTACGACGTTCCCGATGGAAGCAGCTGCTTTAGGAGGTTTAATTCCCTGCATGTTCCTGCCTTGTTTCTCTCCCACACGCCCGTGATCCCAAGCACGGGGGCAGTGGAGAGCCCTTGAAGAGTTCCCCAAAGCTCATCCTCTTCCAGTCCAGAAGAGAAGGAAAACCCAAAACCTGGGCAAAAGGCACCAAATTTGCAGCTTCGTTGGTGCTGGTGTCAGCGGGCTCTGGCTCAACTGTACGTGCTGATCTCAGCTGCAGAGATCACCCCTGTTTGAGGAGAAGAAAAAAAATCATTCTAGATTTGTAAGAATTGATGGCAAAACTCTCAGTGCCTTCAACGAGAGCAGATTTCATCTCGCTGCTCCGCTCTCCCAACCCAGCGGGGAACCGCGCGGGGAGAACACCGCCGAAGTCACAGCGATTATTTGCCTTTGGTTTTGGTGTCTTTCTTTTCTTTCGAGATAAAAATAAATCCAACCACTCCACTTAAATTGTCAGCCTTAAATCAGTATTCATAATCTGTCTTTTAGAGGGGGAAAAAAAGGAAAGAAGAAGCCACACTGAGCTCCGCACTGAAAAAACACCCAAGATAAACCAAAGAAGCTCTAAAAATTGCGCCATTAAGTGAGGAAAAAACCTACAACTTTGATGTGTCACTTGGCTGTTCGCTGGCAGTATAAACTACTGCACACTAAAAAAAGTTTGTTAAATGCTCCATAAACTTTAGCACATTGCTGCGACACTTCGAACCAAGATTTTTACGTGGCTACCGACAAAACCATGCTTCGCAGCAGGCAAAGAACAGCAAATGTGGTTTTTTTTTTCTTTAAAAATTACGTTTTAATTTCTAGAGTTCAAAAGAGTGAAATTCATACAGGTAGATTTAAGAGTTCTCCAAGAAGAAAGAACCTGTGCCACGTCTGCTCTAGGAGGACAGCTGACGCTTCAGTGATTGAGGTTTTGGGGTTCATCCCTCCTCCAGTACCTCTGACCTTTATATTTTGAGAAATGACCAACTCCTGGACATCAGACAGAGCCAGAAGAGCAGCAAAACACTAGAAGAGCTCTGCAAACCGCGAGGAAAACAGCAGAGTGGAATCCCTGCTTCATCTTTTCTAGGGACTTGCCTGGACTTGCATTTCCAAAGCTATTCCAGGAGACCTAAACCAGGGTACCAGCCAAGAAGCAAAACTCATCTTTAGAAAAAAATCCCCCGATGTCTTAATATTAATGTTCGTTCCTCACCACAAAGAAAAACAGGTCTTTCTCATGGTTTTGCCATTTTCCCCGCAAAGCAGGAGGGAAGACAATCGGCTCCCCAAAGAGGCAACGAGGTGTGAAGCACCACGAGCCACCCACAACTCCCATCTCCATCAAAATCCCACCCTGGACCCGAGACGCTTTCCCAAGGAATTTTATTTGTCCAATGAAACCTGCTGAAAACCCTGAAATCCACCAGCTGGCTTAAGCATCATTGGCTTTGCATAAAACCTAAAGCCACTTTTGACATGTCACTCATCTTCCCTATTAAGCCGAGTGGAAACCGCGTGTGGCGCGGCTCCCCGCTGGGGGACAGACACCGATTTCGACGAGTCGCCCAGAGACGGAGAACGACCGACATCAAACCCACACCCTGGTGATGTTGGTCCTTCTCCATCTCCTGCGTCAGGATGCGGGGGATAGAGAAGGACGCGGGCACAAATCCTCCCAACCCAGCCCCAAATCACCACAAGGGCTGTTGCAATTTTCTCCTGGTTTATGGCAAGTACTTACGCCAGCGTTGGCACGAGGGAGAAGTAGGGATAGAAATTCATTTTGAATCACAACTATACCTGGGGCTAAATCATTTGGACGGTGCGATTTACACATTCCCACCTCTCAGGGCAGTGCATAAAGCACAGCGCGGGCTCGTTATTCATTTCAGGATATTGCTCAGGAAACGTGCTGTCAAGTGAGTGTTTCATGGCACACGAACGAGGTTTGCTGGGAGGAACCGGGCGCGCTCGGCGAGGAGCGTGAGGAGTGATGCTCCACCTTCGGGAAGAGAAATGGACTCCTGGTAATGGACTCCAATTCCTTCCCCTCCGGGAAGGCAGAGCTGCAACCATCAAACACGTCAGGCTGGAGGCAACGGTGATTCATCTAGTCCAGCACGCCGTCGCCAGCAGCACCCAAAAGCAGACGCTTCGGAGGAATTACCTGTCTGGGTGAAGCTTTTTCCTAGCTCCAAGCTTGGCAGAGGACCTGAAGCAGGACTGGATCAGTGCGGTGGGGCAGGGACCACCGAGGATGGCTTGCCAGCGCTGTCCTGCAGTGTCCAACACACCAAACCCATGAACGGTGGAGAAATGGCAGCAAATAATCAAATTTTCACTCTTTGCCATGGACTCAGTGCACCGGGTACGGGTGGCACGGAAGCACTCCAAGGAGAACAGGACCTGTACGACTCTGCAAAAGAGGAGCTGGGGGGGACGGGAACCTTCTAGTGGGGCCCATCTCCAGCAGGAATTTACCCACCTGGGAAACCTGGAGCAGTCTGAACTTCCACAAAGTTTCCTCCCGCTTGCACACTCGGGGCTGCAGCCTTCAGGCCCAGCGCAAACACCAGGTCTTGGTTAGTAGTGAAATAATCTTTTGAATTTGAGCAGCTCCCATTGCACAGAACGACACAGCTGTTCACTTCCCCGCACACTTTTTAACAGTGAGTTCTCCTGCAATTTTTTTTGCCTTTTTCTCCTAAAGCTCAAATAAATGCATTTTCAGGATGGCAGTTGTAACTTCATCCCTTATTTTTCGTTCTCCTCTTTTCAGACCAGCATTTTAAAGCTTTCCAACTTCCGACACCTTGCAGACACAAGACCTGTCGCACTGACACGGCCCTTGGCCACCACTTTGTTCAACACCGAGAAGAAATCAAAATTCAAAAGGCAGTTCAATAGCCTTGACATCATGGCTACGGCAACAAAAAGAAAGACAAAAGATCGCCTGGTCCAAACCCTCCAACACCCCTCAGGTGTCTCTCGTGTTTTGCAGTACCTCCCTCACCTCGATCCCAAAGTTTCCTTCATTACACATGAATTTCCTGCTCCTCCCCACCTTGAGTGTTCTTGATTTATGCTGGAAAAGGTAAAAAAAAAACCAAAAAACCAACCCGTGAGGGCTTATTTCACAGCAGAAGCACAGAGCTCTCTGCCAGGCTGGGGCTGTATCTCCGCCGTGTTTGGCAGGAGGAGAGGAGCCGCGCGTGGGGCGGTTCCACGTCCCTCCCCGCACAAAACAAACCCAGCCCTGACCAAACCCAACGTTTACGACACACGCGTGTGCACGCGCAGCCCCAAAATGTGAATCAAAGGCCCGAACGTGCCTCCCGGAGAGCCGACCAGCGGCGTTTCCAGGAGGTAAAGCCAGCAGACACTAAATCTCCCAGGCAGTTTTTACACGTGGATTTGATTCGGAGATTGGATTTCGCCGTGGCTATGCCTCGAGGTCCCCATTTTGGCCGGTTCCCACCACCAGGCGAACCCTCCTGCTCTTGCAGGCAGACAAGGGACGGGGCATTTCCACCCCGGACTGCGTGATGCGCCCTGGCTGGTCCTTCCCCAAGAAAAACAGCAATTTTCCCCATTTCCAGGCCAAAACGCATTGAAATATCTGCCCTCGGGGGAAGCTTTTAAAATACCAGGATTGTCTTTCTTACGCGTCGCTCCAGGAGATCAGGGGCAGGAGATATCCCGCATCCCCCTCCTCCCGCTCCAGCGGCTCCAAAGCTGCCGATTGCCGCCCATCTGGTGACCGCGGGGAAAGACGGACGGACGGCGACACGCGAAACTACCCAGATCCTATAACGGAGCACGGGGAGAGGCTGCCGCTAGCTTCCTTAAGTAAAGGATAAAGTTTTAATTTAAGCTGATCTCTCTGGGGAGAGAAGAAGGTTATTGAAACCATAGGAAGCAGCAGGGAATGAACCAAGTGACCCCGAGGCCAGGCGCAAGCCACCGGGATTCCCAAGAGTTGCAGAGCTGGGGGCACAGACCGGCACCAGATTTGCTGCGGATTTTATTTATTTTTTTTTTCATCCCCCTGCTCCGGACGCACACACATTTCCCTTGTGCTGCCTTACTGAGCAAAAAAATGTCATTTCTTGGAGAAAACCAACAAGACTATTTTCTTCCCAACCCTTCCCCCCTCTCCGAATCCTCCCCGCTGGCAGAAAAGTGCCCCTAATCCCCAAATTCTCCCTCTACCTGCAGCAAGAGCTGAAACCCTACCCATCCCCTCCCCCTGCCCTCCGACCACACTAATCCATCAAATTCCCCGGCCTTGCAGCCCACCCCCAGCCCCGACAGCAGCAATCCTGGCACCAGATGTCCACTGACAAAGGCAGCGCCGAGCATCAAAAAGCGGTCGCCCCATCGCCCCCTGTCCCAATGGGGCCCCTGGGCAAAAAAAAAAAAAAAGAAAATAAAGGGAGTTCAAAGCGCAAGAAGCCGTCCCCGCGTCCGGGCACCAGCGCGTCGGAGAGGGGCCACGGGGACAAAACTCAAACCCACCGAGGGGGTTACAATTCCCCCTCTTGGCTCGGGGATTTAAAACAGGGGTCACCGATGGAAAATAAAGGGGATTTTATTTAAAAAAAAAATAAATAAATCAATCAAAACCCGGGCAAGACATCTGCGCTCCGTCCGCACGACGGCTGGGGCGGTATTAGCGACGACTTTGTTTAAACACGACCGTTGCAAACCTCTTCCCGGCATGCTCCTCCCCGCCTGCCAGAAGGGCTTTGCTAGCCAAACCACGCTCCAGATTAGCCATCTGGATTATCTGCATTCGCTAAACCCGACCGCAAGACCGGCCTTTAAGACAACACGTCCATCCCCAGGGATTTGTTCATAGAAAGAGAAGTGGATGGAGGGGATAATCACGCCACATCCTCAGTAACTTTTCAGATGCACTGATTTTTTTTACCCTTTCTTCCCTTTTTCGCAGGGGTTCGGTACAATTGCTTCCGGTACGAGGGCACGCTGCTTACATCAGCCTCCTCCGGCAAGTCCCGCTGGGCAGCTCTACAGTCTCAACCCCCATCCTCATTTCACAAATGCCATTTCAAGCTTTCCCACATTGCCCACAGAGAGGCGGGAGAAGCAACGCGCCGGCAGGCACAGCCCAGCCCAGCCCCGTGCAGCAGGGACAGGCTGTTTGTGCAAAACCCCGACCTAAAAACCATCCCCAAAAACACCCTGTGTTAACGGAGCCAGCCCAAGAGCAAAACCCAGAGAGCAACGCCCCGTTTCTACTCATTAATTCCAACAATCTCCCCGCTCGGCTTTTTGAAATGGCTCCAGCTCACGGTTTCCTCAATTTGTCGCCGGACGAGCATCCCTGAGCATCCCTCCTCCCTCCCGCATCCCGAGCATCCCCACGCCCCTGAGATGTCCCCTGCTCCTCCGCAGGGAGGGATCCTACGCGACAAAATCCTCGCCAGGCTGGAGGTGCCAAAGCTTGGGGGAAATCTGAACTGTCATTTTCTCTATTACGCCCAGGTTTAGTGCTGCTGTTACAGCATCATTTTATTTATGGTATTGCTTCTGTCATTATAACGATCCTACATAAATTCCACACACCGATTCCGTAACAATACTTGCTGCCATTATAATAATGATCCCATCTGAATGGCGCAGGTGCCATTATCAGAAAATCTGTTTGCAATAGAGAACCAACTGTAAAAAGAAGCATTACGCCCAAATGAACTATTTAAGAATTACCATAAACGGGGGGCCGGCCTCAATTCCCTCAGCTGCAAGGCACCGTCAGCAGACAGCAAGTCAGAATTGGCAGGTAAGTCATCCTGCGACTTGGGAGCCGATGCTGAAAGCGAGCCCATGGATAAAACCTACCTCCGCAGAGGTTTTTATAAAGAAAGTTTGCGAGGCACTAAGTGATAATGAAAACACGGGTCAGTACACGGAGATACTAAACCACACTCTTACTGCAAATAGAAAGGGAGGGCAGAGAAGCTCCTTTAAAAACCCAAACTCACCCAAGCACGCACGAGCTCACGCAAAATTTAAGGTGGCAGTCACTCTGGAGATGACATAAGATGCACAGGAAAAATAGTGGCAGTCACTTTGGAGATGACATAAGATGCACAGGAAAAATAAAGGCGGTGCAGGGTTCCGTTTGGTATGTCTCCATCCCTGCATCAGCCCGTGCACGTTCACAGCTCCCAGGTGCCTCCTGATTCAGGTTTCATCTACCGCAACAGTTATTACTCCTACAAAACAGTCCTGGAAGGGCAGATACTCCTTCAAAGAGAGCTTCTAACAGATGTTTTCCCACCGTCAGCATTTGAACAAATGGGGCGGCTCACACCTTCCGCAGTCCCTAATTTTACCAGTCTGTTCTTCGCCCAGGCAAATGCAGCATGAAATAAATTCAAATGTAACAAGATTTCACTTCGTCGGTGCCAAAGGACAGGCTGCCATCTCTGCCGAGTCCGACAGCAAAGCCTTGCATGGGAATAAAATACACCCGGGGTTCAAAATCTCTTCAAACAGAGGGCAGAGGATGGCTTGGGGGGAGCGGTAACGGGATCGAGCGCCTTTCATCTCCAGGTGACTGGTTAAAAATTCAGCCCAGGTGAGCAGCATCTACAAAGTCGTTACTACGTGAGGAGCGCGCAGAAGGCAGCACGAAATGAGTAAGTGGCTTCAATCCAGCTCTTCGCGCATCAGTGTCAGACAACTCGCCACTCCTACACCCGGCACCACGGGGCGGCCTCCGAAAAGGCACCAAGGACGGGATGATCACGCAACCTCGGTTTTCTCCCTTACACGTTATCGCTGGCTGACACCGGCGCTGCTGCTCTTTTTTTGGCTTGAGCCCACACGCAGCAGACAGGGACGCTCGAGCAGAAAGCACAGATACCGGGTCTATTCCTGGTATCGCTGCCGACCTGCCGCGGGAGCCTGGGCAAGCCTCACTCCTGCTTCTGCCTCATCTCTCTCTGGCCAAACGAGCCAACCTGTGGCACTTCACCGGTCGACCCTAAAATACTTTTCGGAGAGAAGTTACGCATTGCTATTCCCATTTTACAGACAAGGAAGCCAGCAGATTGCCATTTCCCCAAGGCTGTTTTTCTGGCACGCTCCTTAGAGATTAAATCTAGCGAAATAGCTCTGCCGTACAAGAATCTGTACCCACAGGCCAGATTCAACAGCGAAGGTAAAGAGGGTGTTTGAAACTTGCTGTGATCAAGGTTAAGAAACATAATAAAGCACCATACCCTGCTTTTCCAGCTCTGCAGGGTAATGAGGGGTTTCCTCATATACCCGTTGCAACCAGCGCCTTTGCAGGAACTCGGTGCTGAACACTAAATTCACTGTGTGCACGCTGAGCCTTCAGACGGTTTATTGTGGTGCCTCCACCTCCCCAAAAAACCATCCGCACCTCCTCCAAGTCAAAAGCAATAAACTGGGCCTTTTCTGGGTTCAGCCCCGTTGAGAGGTCGCTGCTCTGCCTTCTGGCTGCAGGAGGAGGCTGCAGAGCAGCCGGACGGCAGAGCAGGAGCCCCAACGCTCCCTCACTCCCTCTTCTCCACTCTGACTGGCAGAAAGACTTAGAACAAGCGTCCGGACTTCTCAAGGTGATGTACCTCCTCCCGCCCTGGGAATCAACCACACGCTCCCGAGATAATAAAAGAAATCAAGTTTCCCTTCTACTTGGTGGGTTCTCGGAGCCATAACATAAAAGGACGGCGAGCGCTGTGGTTTTTACTCCAGCGATGACAAGCGAAGAGGGAAGCGCAGCCCCAGAACTGCCGTCCTCCACACAGACCCCTCCTCCAGCTGCAGGACCACCCCATTTAGCCGAAGCCTTACTCACAGAATACTCATCGTCTCCCAGCCCACAGCCCAACGCAGATCTCCGCCAGAAGTGAGAGGGCGGCGCGAAAAGCATCGATCAACTCCAGACACTCCTCATGTTAGAGAAAAACGCAAATCACGACGAAACTGTTAGAACAGCTCAATTCGCTCAAATGTAATTTTTTCACTTGTTTTTGGTAAAAAAAAAAATAAATCACCACCAAGGCAAACAAACCCAAACCAACAGAGTAAGTCCATAAATAAGGATTAGCCTTGTAAAACCGAGAGGCACCTCCGCAGGCAGGAGCGGAGCAGCAGCGGGAGACAGCCGTGCGCGCGCCTGCCGAACGCCGAGCTAGTTAGGAGGGAAGAAAAATTTCTCAGTGCAGGTGGTTTGTTATTCTCAGAAAGTCTCTTTTCAGCAGATGTTCCTCTGTTCTGTGTGTGGCGACGCCAGCGCGCCTGAATTTGTGATTTCTCCTCTGCTAAGTGACGTTTTCAGGAAAGGGAAATGAAAGGATAGTGAGATGCAGCTATACAGAGAACAGGCTGGAGAATCCTTTTTTTTTTTTTTGTAAGAGAGGAACCATAATGTTAATGTTTGAAGCTGCTTTTCATATATAATAATGATCACCTTAATCTTTACTTTTTTTTTTTTTCCCTTTAACTGCAGGAGAGTTTTCCATTCCCGAGCAATATAAATTCAAATTTAATTTCAAGTGTTCCTGTAACTGCCTTGAGTCAGACCAGCTGCTGCGAATTCAAACTTAGAGCCGTGATGTAGAAGTTACCTGCGACATAAAAACATTTTGCCTTTGCCAGAGCGAGAAAGAAATAATAAAGGGATAAAATAGGGCCTTTTCTCAGAAAGTTCCAGCTACAAGATTCCGGAGCATTTTTTTCCCTTCTTATGTTTCTAAAATTACACATTTTAGACAAATCTGCATCTAGAGCTTGAGCAGCAGTAAGCAAGCAAGCGAGTCATATAAAACAGAGAAAGTGAGTTACATTTTAATCCCGGGAACCGCACACAGAGTTGTGCAATGTTTACAGTGAATAAATTTCGTACGTTACTCAAACGCTCAAAGCCCGTGTCCTGCCCCGAGCTGCGGAAAGCATCCTGCAGGCGACTGTTGTACTCATTAAAAAATAAAAGGCATTTCCAGTACGGAAAAAAAAGTAGCATAAGGGGTAAATCTGGAGAAAAGGGTGAGCTGGGGAGCCCTTTGTACCAGGGGCGAGCGCTCCCAGCACAAACCAGGGGTGCTGTGCGCGGTTTTTTACACTTTGCCTCTCGTTTTGCTGCAAAACCCTCCCACAGGCTGGAGAAAAAGGGGGAGAAGGGAGGGTTTTTTGGGGGGGAGGGTGTCCCCTTCCCAACTTCCCACCGCCAGTGCTCTGCGGTAAAGCCCGGCCAAGGAGAGGGGCACAGAAATGGGGGGTTTGAGGCTTCTCCATGAGCAGGGCAGCCCCCCCTCGCCCCTACATCCCTCCCCGAGCCCCCAGGACCCTTCCTCGTCCTCCTCCGTGCTCCCTCCAGCCGCGGGGCAGGGAGGGAGGGAGGGAGGGAGGATGGAGGGATGGGTGGGTGGATGGGTGAATAGGTAGGAGGATGGAGGGATGGATGGAGGGGTGGAGGGATCGGTGAATAGGTGGATGGATGGATGGACGGAGGGACGGATGGAGGGAGGGAGGGATGGGTGAATAGGTGGGTGGGTGCTCCTCGGAGGAAGCTCCTACTACGAGGGGAGGGGTGGAAGGAGGGGGATGTTTCACTTTCTCGAAAATAGGCTGAAAACCTAAAAATTTAACCCAACCCCAGCGTTTCGAGTCTCGTACGGGTGCGGAGAGGGGCTGGGGCGGGGGAAGGTGCAGGGGGAGGCTGCTGGGGTGGCGGGGCAGGGGCAGGCACTTACCGGGAGGGGACCGGCCGTCCCACCCGCGCCGCCCTCGGCACGGCGGCCCCCGGAGCCTCCGGGCCCACGGGCGCCGCGACCCCGCCGAGGAACCCGCCGCGACCGGGCGGAGGGAGGCGGGGCCGGGGCGGGGCCCAACGCGGGGCCCAGGGCGGTCGGGGGAGCGGGGCGGGGCGGGGGGAGGCCCGGGGCGGGGGAGAACCGCGGCCCGGCAGCCGTGGCCTGCGGCCCCCCGAGGGTTCCCCCTCTCTGGGCCAGCCTTGAGCCCGCCGTGCCCGCTCTGCTCCCCAAGGCTGTCCCTGGAGGCCCGCCGGGCCCTTTGGGTCCCCTCCCTCCCAGCTCACCCCCAGAAACATAAAGCAAAAGTGCCCCCCCCCAAGCCCAGGTTGTGCCGCTGCACCCCCGGACACGCCACCCGTGGCTTGTCCCCCAGCGGGGCAGCCGCTTGTCCGAAGGGGAAACTGAGGCACGGCCCCCACACGCCCTCCCTGTCCCCTCCGGCCCGCAGCGCCCGGGCTTGTCGCTCTGCACATTCCACCCAGGGCTCACCCTGAGCCCCCCAAACCCCAGCCGGAGCGAGAAACCCCGGACATGGGGCAGCTTTGCGAGGTCCCAGCCCGGTGCGGAGAGACGAAAATGGAAGAGCACAGCTGGGACAGCCCCCGCCGTGAGATTTTTGGCAATACGGAGCCCAACACGGCTCATCGGCTCATCGGTGTCCTTTCTACCTCCTGCCCGCCTCTGATGAACCCTCACCTCCAAACGTTTAAAAAAAAAAAAAGAATAAAAACCCCAACAACAAAAGCCACAACCTTCTTCATTTATTTTTCATGGAGCTCTGCAGACGTGCGAAGCTCTTGCAGCCATCTGCAAAGAGAGAAGGTAATTCCTAGCCTGAGGACTTTATGGTTTAAATAAAGACGTAACACAGCACGAGAGGACGGCGGAGAGAAAGGCGAGAGGGGGTGTGCAACAAAAGGGTTTCTTCGGAGGGAGATGAGGATATCACGATTGCTACGCACACGTCTTTGCATCCACCCTAGAGAGGATTTCAGAGCAGCCCCGCTATCCCCGCGCAGGAACAAAACACTCTGTGCTTGCTCTTTTCCAAATCATACCAAAAAAGCTGGAACCAAACAGAACCCCCAAACAAAAAAAATATCACAACAACAAAATTCCTTCCCTCCCCTCCCAATTTTGCCTTTTTTTTTTTTTTTTGGACGCTGAGAGATATTTTGCTTTTTTTCTTTTTGAAAGCTCGGGGTTGCAAACCCTCGGTCGTTTGGGAATTCTCCGAGCCAGCGACCGTAGCGGGGCCGAGAGCAAAGAGGCTCTTGGCAGGCCCCAGCGAGGAGAGCATGTGCCTGCGAGAAGGGGGGGGATGCGGGGGGCAAAGGAGGCCACATACATTTTTAGAAGAAAAATTAAAAAAAAAAATTAAAAAAAAAAAAGCGTCACCGAGGCCTGCCTGGCGCACACGCCAGCTCTGGGGGCTGGGAGCGGGGGAGCGCGGGGAGGAGAAAGGCTGGGTGGATGGAAGTGAGGATCCAGATTGAAAACAGATGGGATTTTTCTTGCCAACCTGACATCCGAGACCGCGGGAGGCGGGGTAAAACTTCCCCTTTTGGAGAGGCTGGCAGCCAAGAGATATGGTGGGGGGCGAGGGGGGGGCCCCCGAAAAAATCCCGGTTTGGTTGAAAATCCCTTCTCGCTGGGGCTCCCCGGATGGCAGAGAGGAGCCCGCTGGAGCTGGGTTGTTTTTAATACTTTGAGAGGTTTGATTTTACCATTAAGTGTCTGATTCATCTGTTCCTGCCTGCTGGAGCTAAGCCCAGCCTGGCAGTTAAGACTTGCCCTAGGAGACATTTTAGGGGCATTTTGCACCCACGCGGATGCCTCCCCGTATGCTCACGAGGGAAACCCGCGTCCGCGCACAGAAATAACCCCGCGCGCACCTCCGCCATCCCACGGGGCACGTTGTGGCCAGCATCAATCTGCACAAAAAAAAAAAAACAGCCACAGCCTCCACCCAGGGATGAGCTGGGATGCGGCAAACCCACGTGGCGGCAAAGACCCACGTTTCCACATAAAGGAGGCATCAGAAACCACTGGAAGACCTCGACATCTCTCAGCCCCGGGGGAACCTGAGCTGGTGGCCTCCAGCAGCCCGAGGTGCCCAGGTTTGAAGAAGCTGCAAACAAATGATGCAACAGCCCTGAAGTGACTTAGCGGTGATTCACCCAGGAGGCAATTTGTGGCCCCTTCATCCACGCACATCCACGCTTCGGGTGGTGTGAATCCCACCCAGCCTGCAAGAGAGGTGGCAGAGGGGTTCCCGGTGATCTGGGGACACAGGGACAACACAAGTCCCCGTGCCGAGCGCCGCATTTTGGGATAAGGAACGCCGCAGGACAGCAAGAGGCTCAGGACGTACATCCAGTGAGTGGCAAAGCTGCCCCTCTGGCAAAGCACGGGCATCCTCCAAAGCACGGGCATCCTCCCCAGCCCGGCAGGGACGTGGGGTCCGCGCTCCCCCCGGGGATTTCACAGCTACTTTACAAACCAGAAACAAAAAGTTAATGGTGCGGGCTTGACCACATATTTTCCAGGGGCTCTGGGAGACCGGCTCTCGGCGAGCCGGCTAACACACACTCTTTTCATTCAGAGCTTTAAATACCCAATTGTGTCTGTTTTCAGCACGCTCATTTTTAGCATTTTAATGATATGGTCCCCGGCTCTCGCCCTGCTTGGATTGGCCACAGCATGGGTTGTTTTTTTTTTTCTTTTCTCTTTTTTTTCCTTCCTCCTTCTTTTTAACATCTTACAGAGCGAGAGGGGAAGGGGGTTAGCGAGAGGTCACAGATTTCTCCTAACCCAAGTGTTTTCGCAACAGGCAGGGGGTCCTGCCAGGGACAAAGACGAATCAGCTCCTCCGGGCTGCCCGTTGGCTGCGAACGCTGCACCTTCCGCTGCGGGTCCCCAGCGCAGGCGCGGGACGGGGAACCAGCGTTTTGGGAAGGTGCACGATCAGGGCACGCTTCCCATGGGCAGCAGCACCCGTCCCCATACGCTGGCACAACCAAAACCTCGCTCACCATGGCCAGCCCTGGAAGAAATGGTTTGGGGTTTCCCACTGCAATCGTTTTCCCTTCATTCCCTGTGGCCAGAGGTTTCCTTGGGGCCCCACAGACGGGGTTTTGTTGGCTGCACCGCTCTGCTCACAGCCGGGCAAAAGACCTGTCCCCACCACCCCACATCGACATTCGGTGTTTTCCCCATCTCCTCTCCCCCAGCCCTCCAAACACACCACGTCCCTACCAACCACGCTTCACAGGGTGCTTCAGCATCAGCCGCTCAGTGGATATTTCTTTTTTTTTTTTTTTCTTTCTGCCAAGTAATATCGAAATGATATTTATTAAATTTGCTCTCTAAGTCCCTCAATCTGCTCCATAATACAGTGAATCTGCGAGGTGGTTTCACTGATCCCGCCTCAATGAGACCAGATTAACGCAGATGATCCCGGCTTTGCCGCTCCCTCGTCCCAGGGAGGGTCAGAGGTGGTGCAGAAAGGCAAAACCCGCTGGCTGCACCGGTGTAGCCAAGGCAGAGGAAAGCACGTGGCCTCTGAAGATGATTTCCGAGGTTAATTCCAGGTGGGAAGGAGGGAGCACTTCAGCGTGGACGCGCAGCAACTTTTAGGTCTTCAGAAAACCCGTCCGGCTGTTTATTTCAGCTTCTCTTGCTCTTATCCCCCTCCTTAAGCGCATTGATTGCACCTGCCCCCACCCTGTTCCCCAGCAAGAAGCCCATTAAATCTAAAGTTAGCTCCAGAAAGGTTCATCAGATCCATTATCTCTGCATTCAGCTAAATTATGAAAATCATTAAGATAAGGAGGCATGGAGCCTATTAGTTTCCTGGAGAGGATGCTTTACAATTTTTTTTTCTGTATGCTTCCACATTTAATTACCTTAAGTTTCACAGTATTTAATTCCATTTATTAAACCTTTAATACGTAAAAACAAAACAACAACAACAAAACCCAGCGTTAGTTGCCTTTAGGAAGGGTACGGAGCCAGGGTATGCCCTCCCCATCCCCTTTATCGCTCGGGTTGCGGAGAGGCCCCAGTCCTGCAGCCGTGCAAGGACATTCATTGCCAAGCTAGAGCTGCGCTCATGCAGGATGCATCCATTAATTAAAAAATTAAGGATGTGGCCTGAGGTCCACGCAAAGGGAAAGGAACCAGCGCCAGCCCAGGGACCTCCCGTGGGCTGCCCCGCGCCAGGCTGGTCCCCAAGCTGGCTGCTGGGGGGATGACACAAAGAGCAGCAGGGTTGCGGGAACTCATTTTTATTTTTATTTCTTTTCTAAAATCGCAGCAGCACAGATTAATCTGCGCCGCCACCACACCCGGAAAGCGCCAGCGGGAACGGCGCTCCCACAGGTACGCACACAGCGATCCCCGCTCGGTTACTGGTGCTATTTTTTGGCCAGATGCTATTTTAGGAAACCGATAGCAAGCCCATGGAAACAGCAAAACCCCCACATGCTTCAAGCAAGGTCAGTCTGAAGCATTAGCGTCTCTCTGGCTGCATTTCACCTTCCCAGAGATGCTATTTAGCAATCTTGATTACTATTAGAGCAGTATCTAAAACCCCCTTAGCCTGTAACGCCAAACAAGCTGCAAACCTGATGCTGGGCTGTCTCTCTGCCATCCAAGCAGGCCAGAGACCAAAAAGTACAACCAAAACCAGCGGCACACCTGGGGAAGAGCTCAGCACAGTCACCCACCACGCCACGCGTGGAGGCGGAAGACACCAAAGCCAAGCCCGGCTGGTCGCCAAGCCCAGCTCACCAAGACCATGGCACGAGATCCAGGTGAGCACAACCCATACAGAGCTTCCTCCAAACACCTCCTTGCAGGAGATTTCAACATTTTGACAATTCATGGGCCACTAAAACTTTTTCTTGGAAGCTGTGGACGTTCACGGAGCCCCTTACGAGCCATTCAAAGACCCTTTTCTCCAGCACTTGCAGGGCGCGGTTTGCAAACGCCGCTGCCTTCATGGCCTGTCTCATCACGCATCCAAAGAGGGCCCCACGGCCCCAAGCAGCGCAGTTTCTTCCCATCGACATCTTTTACAGGATTAAACCTCAAACTTGGCCTGCGTCTTGCATTTGGTTTTTAAATCAGGAATCACGCTGGAAAAGTAGCACCAGGAAGAAAAAAACAACTTGCTAAAGTGTTCCCCAGCAGCATATCCACATAGTTTAATATAAAAAAGCTGCTGCTAATTTAAAAAACAAATGTTTAAGCAATCAAGCATGTTTATTTAATTTGTCCTTCCCGTGCCAGGGCCGCTCGCAGTGGCTGCCACACGGCGTTATTGAGAGAGTTCGCGGTGAGGCTCCCGCACGTTGGGATGGGAGCAGCCCGGAGCCCCAACCCAACCCGTCCTTTGAAGGAGAAGTTAGGTCTTCCCAGTGCCCAAGAGAGGGTCCCTTGAGTCAGCCCAGCCTCGGACCCATCACCCTGAGATGAAACCAGACATCTAGAACTTAAGGACAGGACTTAGGATTCAACTCATTGCTTGCATTCAGCACAAACCAGATCCTTTCCTCCAAGAGCAGGGAATTCAGTTGCCATAACTCATGTTTTTCCGCTATTGCTCTGCTTGCAAAGAGGGTGCAGGGTGCCCAGAGACAAGTCCAGGGGAATCCAGAGCCCTCAGACAAACCCAGTTGAAACGGGGGGGCCACTGCCTTGTCACAACGAGACACCGCTGACCATGGGTCTTTTCCATCCAGCTTAAAAAAACAACTTGCAATTTATTTCATTTCAATGCTCTGAACACGGATCAGCTCTTGGTTTAAATATTTATTGGTGCCACGACAGGACTCATGAGCCATCTGGCAAGTGGGTTGGGAGCTTCATCCACTGCTGTGGAGCAAACCTTCAGCTCGAGGGCCACTTTCTACCACTTTACAACCACACTCCCCTGTTAACGCCAGCCACGGAGCCTGCATCTCTTACAGCAACAGTAAACTCAAAAGGGACTTTCCCCCCCTTTTTCCCCAAGCCTCGCCAAAATCCAAATCTGCTCTTCACACCCACCCACAAGCTGAGGCAACCAGCAAAGGTTCATTAGCAGGAGGAGCCGCGTTCTTGCTTTGAACATGAAAGCAGCCCAAAGGGGGGTATTTTGTGGGGGAGGAGAATATTCATCACAAAAAACCCCAAAACATGGAGCAGCAAACATTGTCTTCAGCCTCTCTGATGCCAAAAGGGCTCCTATGGACAAGGTTAAGGATGAAGCGTTACCCAAATTGGGGAGGGGAAGAAAGGTTTTTCTTCTGAAGTCATCTCTTCAAGAGACCTCTGTGCACTCGAGTCCCTGGGATTCACCCTGAGTTGAGTCCTGGGCTCCTGATGAAGGATAGCTCTGCATGTGCCCATTTCACAGATGAGAAAGTTCAGGAATGAGCTGGAAAAACCACGTTCCCTTGGTCTGCAGCAAATCAGAGAATGGAGCCTATTCCCAACCAACTTCCCTCAGACAGCCACCACCACACACCAGCATTTTCACCAGTAACATGCTGGACACAGCTTCTGCAAAGCCCTGAAAAGCCTTCAAAGACCCCAACTCACCACAAAACGAGCAATAACCCCGGGACAGCAACTGTATGGATAATCCAGATTTCTCGTGGATCCCAAAACACCTACAAGGACCCAATCCTAAGAGCACAAGCAAGTCCCCAGAGAGGCTGGAGAGCCCTGTGCCACTCTTCCCAAGGTTGGAAACGCTCAGACCTGGACTGCAGATCAGTATGTCCTTTCCCACCTTGGAACGGCGATGCTTCGGAGAGGGAACGCAGGAGCGTAAGAGAACCCATCATAAGCAGGAACTCAATTTTGCCCGTCGTTATCATTCGCTTTAACAAATAGCTTGTGGAGATAGCAGGTACTTTTATAAATTTTTCCCCTGTGCAGTATGCAAGATGATTGCAGAAATCACTGGCCTGTTGATTTGTTTGCCTCCCTGGCCCAAAATAACCAGCTATTTATTTTTAAACAGCAGGATGCATCGAATCCTCAAATTGAGGCGATGGAGCCAGAAGGATGTTCCACACGCATCCATGACACCCATGCCTGGGCAGAAGGTTCCAGCCGCTTTCTCCACCTTGGGAAAAAAACAGGTGCCAGTCACCCACTTGCACTTCAGACATGGGAAAAAAAAGAAAGGGATTTTCCACCCCAGTGGGTTTCTTCTGGCAGCCACATTCCTGGTGATCCCCCTGGACTTGTTGCCCACAGTGCGTAAGCTTTGGTCTCCTTGAAGCCTAGGGAGGGTTTGGGTACCTCAGCCTCAATAAGAAACCCTCACCTTGGACTCTGCCACGCATCCCTGATGCTCAAGGTGGTGTGCATCTTCTGGGTGATGTTAAGACGAGAGAAAATTGCAACGTGCATATTGGGAAACAAATAATCTTGGAAGGTGCTTCTCTCTGACAGGTCTCCTGGAAAAACACAGCTACAGGAGACACCGGTAGCGGCTCACGGTGCTGCAGCACCTTGCTGGGTCCTCCAACATGCTTTCAAGACGTAAGAAAGATGTTTGCCACGTCCCTGAGTCCTCTTGGAGCCCTCCAAGGTCAGCAGCAAGCTGGGGCTAGCTCAGACGCCCAAGTCCTTGCTGGAGCTGAAGCTCCCCTCTCATCCCAAGAGCCAGGGTTGCTTGCACAGGAGGATTCAGGATTCCCTCATGTGGGATTGCTCTGGGAGCGCAGGAAACACCCAAAGCAGCAGATGATGCACAAGGACTCATGTGACCAAAAACCAGGGTTAATCAGCCCTCCTGAGGAAAGGCCACTGGGGCCGTCAGCCGGGTGTTTAGGTGGACGATTCCGTGTCGATTCTGCCGTGATCCCCTGGCGTGTGCACGAGGGGGCATCCAGCCCAATGACGTCTGCAGGACGGGATGTCTCCTGCACAGCTTCGCTTCGTGAAGACATCCCTCAGGGGAAGGAGTCTCTTAAGTCACACAAACACCAGCAGAAATTACACGAAGCAGCTTCGATAGCCCCATCCTGTAGGCCCCTATGGATGACCTTTCTTTGTGTATTTTTTTAAGCACCATCTCCATTCTTTGTGGTTACTGAGAGTGTTTTCCATATGAGCAGCACTGGAGAGTCTTTCAGAGCCTGGAGCCATCCCGCACTGGAGCTTGCTGAGCGGCCAAGCGAGACCTGCGAAACCCCAATGCAGGCTGCAAGCTGCCACGAGGACCACGTGGGCAGGAACGGATCCACCGAGGACTCACGACAAAACCACCGCCAGGGAAAGGCAAGGCTGAGGAAGACAAGGCGGACAGAGAAAGCTGCAGCAGCGATGTGCTACGGTCGAGGCAGCGCAGGGACAGAGAGCAAGAGCAGCCAGCTCCGGTGTTGTCAGCATTGCCAGGCTGGTGGAAGGTCCCCAGAGTTTCCCAGCAGCAGTGGCTGCTGCCTCCAACACTTCTGCGGGGACGTGGCTCTCCCCACCCACACTCACCTGCTCCAGGGAGAGCCTTTTTTGTTTTCTTTCTTTAGAAAAAAGGAAAAAGGGAGGGAAGCAACTCTGCGGCTCCCCAGGGATGCAGGAGTTCTGGTGCCCAGCCTCAGAGCAGGGTTAAACTGCATTAAGTCCGAGCAGAGCTCTCCAGCGGAGCCCAAAGCAGAGGAAATGACCTCCCCTCGCGCGCACGTTTCCGTGGCAGAAAGGACCCACAGCTGCATCTTCTACTTGCCCTACGCATGCACCGTAAATAGCGTGACGTGCAGCGTGATATTTAAAAAGAAGGTTCCGTGCAACCGTCCGCCGCACGTCAAGCCACACCGGGCAGTGGCATGTGTCGGTGCAAGCCTGCACTCAGCGCAGACACGATGGGCTCGCACTCAGCAGCGACGTGCGGCCGTGAAGGCGATGCTGCCCTGTCCAAACACGCCCGGGCGTGGGCTGCGGTTTCTGCAGCAGAGTCATCTGCATTGATCTTGTTTTTGCCATTGTAGCATCGTGCTGGGGTAAATCAGCGTACGGTAGCATCGCCTAATTGATGGAGGCAGGTAAAGACTCTGTTTTCCTGGCTTGGGACAGAGAATTGCTGCCTTTACCATGCTGGGTTGCAGTCCCTGTGGCTCAGCCGTCCCGTGCCTGATGCCATCTCTTCCAAAAAGACCTCCAGAAACACACTGCTGGAAACCCAGCAAATGCTACGCGCTGCTGTGTAACACCACTCCCTCCTCCTCCTCCTCGCACCCCAGCTGCATTCTCCCTCCCATTCCCACCCTGTCCCACCAGCCGCGGGCTGCAGAGGGGCCCTGCCAGCTGACAGATGAAGCTTCAGGTTAACAAATCCAATTTGTCGGACACAAAAAGCCAAAGCATTTCATTTCTGCTGGTTTTTTCTTTATGAAACTGCTCAGACGTTCAAGACGTGAAATGTCACTGTGTCACTTGGTGGCAGCTGAGGGCACAGAGCTGGAAAGGTCAGGAGAAGCTCTCCAAGAGCTACCCCTGCTCAGCTGGAAGGGAAGGGGGACGGGGCAGACAGGGCCACCATCACTGCTAGGGACAAGAGGGCCACCTGCTCACCCTCCCCCAGTTGCAAGCCCAGTGCTCCCAGTCCCACGAGTTCTCAGCGGAGCACAGAGGCATGTTAATACCCAGCGCTAGAGCACGAACACCCACTCGTGACTGCAAACAAGCCTCTTTTGTTCCCCTTGGCCCCAAACCCTCCACCACACTCCCCTTGAGCCCGAGGCCAGCTGGGTCTGCCAGGTTTCCCTGAGCTTCCCCAGCTTGCTCTGACCACCCTGGGGAAGGGAGAGCTTGTTCTGCTCCTGCACTCGCTTGGGGCAGAAAAAAAGCCAACGCACAGCGAGGCTTAGCCAAGCACTTGCAACCAAAAAGAATAAATAATGAACATGCGCGATGGCAGAACCACCCCAACAGCCAAGCAAGAGCCGTGCTGCCCTGCAACGAGGCAGAAAATCCACTGCAAATCCCTCCACAGAGCAGGGCAAGAGTTTGCAGCCTAAATGGTTTGGTTGTGGGGCAAAGCTTCCTCAGAGCCTGCCAGCGAAGGAGCAAGCAGTTTGCTCGGCTCCTGCAGAGACAGAGACCAGTTCTGGGGTGCTCCGCAGCCCCCGAGATGCTCCATTTTACTGCAAACAGCAAAAGCAACAGCAAACAACATCAAAGGGTTTTTCCCACGGCCACTCAAGTAGGACACAGCGGCAAGACTGGAGGCACCGCAGAGCCCGTTTGTATCCCAGCCAGGAGCAGGGAAAGCTCCAGCACACGCCGGTGAACCACGACCTCCACCTGCCCCAAGCTTGTTCTCGGAGCAAGGACGGATGCCTGGAAGGGTTTCTGCTGCGTTATCCTGCAAGCGAGGCCCAGGGCACCCTGCCCCCAAACCAGAGGGACCCGAAAGCTGCGTCAGCACAGCGGGAGCCGGTCATCGCGGGCAGAGACAGGGCTGCGTTCCCCGTCAGGTCACACCGTGGGACAGGCAGCGAGCATGGCAGCTCCCGGGCACCCCTCCAGTCGGGAGGGAACCCGAGACCTCCCTTCGCGGATGAATTTACTTTTGGGAACATACAGTTACAGACCGGCCGATGCCGGAGGCGAGACAGAACAGGACACCCCGTGGCAGGAGGCCCAGCTATGCCAATTATGAAAGCGCCTGAAAACGAAAACGGTTTGTGTCCGTTTGTCCCCGGGGCTGGAGCCACTGAGCTCCCCGCCGGCAGCTTGGCCGCAGACACCGCTCCAGTTGCGTGTTTAATTGCAGGAGCCTGGGGAGAAGCGGAGCTGCTGCAGGTTTCTGTGCGTCAGTCCCAGCCTTATCTCAGGGCTGGAGCCTCCCCGTACGTTACAAGGCTGATGTTGGCCCAAAAGGCACCTCTGCTCACACAGAGTGGGGGGCTCAACAGCTGAGGTCAGCTGCAGCATCTCCCATCCCTCCCACTGCAGGAGGTTACGGGCATGTCACATTGATAGTCAAAGTCTCAGGCTCTTTGCAATCCTCCAACGCACAATGAGATGATGCAACATAGGAGCCCATGCTGGGATTCCACATTGTTGTCCCAAAGTGCCCAACTCCCATCCTAAGGCACAGCAGTACCAGGCAGGAGAGCAAAAAGCGCTTCCCACACCAGCCTGCCATGCTCCCCGCACGATTCCTGGTCCCAGCAGCAGGAAGGGCTGCCAGCTTCTCCACCCAAGATGCAGAGCGAAAGGATAAACAGGAACCAAAAGCAGCACCGTGAGGAGGGTCCAGGCAGCGGTGGGTGGTCAGAGCCCAGGAATGGAGAACAGCGTGACACGACTTCGGTCAACCTTGGCTGAGCAGCAACCACCTGCCCTGTGCCGGGTGCTGCAGCTCCTGTGGGAGACATGCCACAAGCATCCGCGGTGGCGAGATGGAGCCCGGATTCTCCCACAGCAGCAGGAGCTCCCACTCCTCCGGCACAGGGCTCTGCCAGAACTTTCACGCATCCTCCTCGGAGGGGGCGGCCGCGGCACGGAGCCCCGCCGGGAAGAGCGGGCACAGCCGGCACCGAGCTGAGCAGCGAGGCCGCACGCCCCCTCCAGCACCGAGCCACACGGGCTGTTCGCGCACCCAACATCCCTTCCACCGCCCCCTTCCCCGTGGCGTCCCCCGCGCGCCCATCTGCCGCCGCCTGCGCCGTTCATCCACCGTCCATCCGCCTCCATCCTGCCCCAGAGCAGAAAAACCTTCCCCGCAGTGGTGCTGCTTCGGCAGCAACGTGGTTTTTCCCGGTGCTTGGCCAGTTGTGCCAAAGCACACTTCGAAAGGCTCGACGGCAAGCAAGCACACACTCACGGCAAGCGTGCCAAAATACCTCGGTCCTGCGCTCTCCTGCCTCCTGCATCCAGGGGGTATCTGCAATATCCTCCATCGCAAGGGATGCCACAAGATGCACGTACAGGCAGAAAGGGAGGGACAGAGAGGGCTCCATCTGATGCCACTGCTTTCAGTACGGTCCTGGCAGAGGGCACTGAGAAAGCAGCACAGCCATCTTGTGACTTAAAAAAGGATATAGTGGGGTTTTTTTAAACTCTCTCCTAAAAGACTAATCAAAAAAAAAAAAAGAAAAAAGTGGGTTTAAATATAAGTAACTTCCAAAGAAAAATCCAAGTTGAAATTCTTGCTTTCATTTTATTCTGAAGATTAAAGCGTGCCGCAGCACATTCTGAGGAACCAGCATGAGTCCGGCATCACAAGCTTCTCTGATACTTCTGAGAAAAACCTGCAATCGAGTCACCTGTAAACACTCCTCACAAGCAGGTTTGGGGGGCCAGGAGGAGAGCAAGGCTCTCCAGGGCAAGCACCGGCTGAGACACTGCTGGACAGCCCCTGCCTGGAGAGCATCTGTCCTGTACAAGTCAAGACAGAAAATGAAAAATTGAGGCACAGATAAAGAATACGACTCTCTCAAAGACATTGGAAAAAGTCAAGGGTAAGCCAAGAACAAAGCATCGGGCCGGGAGATCCAGTTACAAGACAGAGCAGCCTAATTACAGCCTGGCTCTGGGTGGTTTTGAAGAGCGAAACACAAGCCTGTGTGCTCCGCAGGCGGAACCGGCCAGGCCAGCGCTGGGCACAGTGGCTGTGGGGCACAGACCCCTCTGGGGACAGCCCTGTGTCCCACTGCAAAGGGGTTTGCAGAAAGGCTCTGGGCACGAGCTGAAGCGTTTCTACCCCGGCTTCCCATCTCATCAGCGCGTGGTCATCGCGGGCGACGCCGGCAGTGCGAAGCGCTCGAGCGCGCAGGGAGCTCACCCCTTCGAGGGGGCACCCGAAGACAGCGCAGACGTGGCGTGACTGCCCCCGCCCGCTTTGCCAGTCCTGTCCCCCGGCTCCCACTCTGCGTCTAGGGAGACTCATACTGCATCACTCATCCTCAGTGAGGGGGGACAGTCCGATCACTAAAGCACGCAACGAGGTAGGACGTTGAGGACGATGTCCCAGGCAGGTCCCCACGCAGCTCTCCATGCACACCTAGACCAGGAGGTCCCCATCAGCTGCAAACTCACATCCAGGCATGAAAACTGTGTCTCCTTTCTTCATCTCCTCCTTGCTATTCCTCACCCAGCCCAAAACCCAGCTCCTTGCCAGGCTGGAGGCTCACGGCACCCATCTGGGCACCCACTTGAGACCCCACAACTCGCACAGCAGCCTCCCCAATGCAACCAGGATGAACGCTGCAAGGGCCATTAAATATTTTATGTATCTTCCCCTCTTATTTCTTAGAAACACTTCAGTTCCTTCCCATCTCCCTACTTCCCAAAGCAGCCTTGCACCAAGTTTTTAGGAGGTCAAGACATCTTGGGGCTGCTGGATGGGCGCTGTCCCCCGTGTCACCTCCAACACTTGTGCCCTTTGTGCCACGGGGGCAGCTGCTCAGCCCGGGGATTTTTCAAGCTACTTTGCAGAGGGAGCGATGGCTGGATAAAGCATCAAAGGCGTCGTGCTGCAGCTCAGGAGCAGATGCTAAGAGCACTAGAGGTCTGCGGTCACTCTCAAAACCCAGACAGCCTCACCAGGATCCCCTTACGGGGACCAGCAGCAACGCTTTAGAGCACGTAGTCCGTGAGGGGCCAGAAATGCCGCCGATGTTCCCACCCCGCAGCACCAGACAGGCTTCTCCAGGTCAGGCTACTAAAAATTGAGGTGCTGAAAGGTGATACGGGCTGCCAGGGGCTGGAGTTTCCTCCTCGTCCCTCCCCGAGGAAGCGCGATAACGTGGGAAGGACACGCAGCAGCGGCTCATCCTCGGACCTCGCCCCACCTCCCGCCCAGCTGCGCTCCGAGCGCGACGGCGGGGTCATCCTCAGCCTTCGAGGGTGCCAAGCTGGGCTTTGGGCTCTTGGAATAAATAAATCTTCTTATCAGCATAGTGCAACAGGTCCTTCCAGGAAAGAGTTAGCAGGGAATTTGCGCGGCTGCCTTCCTCGGGGCTCTGCACAGCCAGGGCTCGCAGGGCAGACGGGCAGTGTTTGGCGATTCCAAATTCACAGTGGCTTTCATCCTCCTGACAAGTTTAGCATCAAGACAAAAACAGGCTGCGAGTCTCAGGGTCTGGAGGCAGTGGAGGAACAGAGGTGACAGGAAATCCCAAATCAGAGGAAAATTCAGCTTGTTCTGGGTCAAAAGCAGAGGAGGAAGCGGAGGCACACGTGGAGGCACAGGGAGAGGAAAGCCCTTTCCAGAAGAGCAGCCCAAGAGGTCAAGTCTGTACAAGGCTTCGAGGGACTCACAACACTTTGGTTGTGATGCTGAAGGTCAAAACCCTAGAGATGACCAGGAGCCACCTCTCCAAAACCTCCAGGTCATTCCTGAAAGGGGCTCAGAGGAGGATCATCCAACGACTCGCTGAAGCAGAGCAGTCCCAGCGGCACACGGGACCAGCAGCCACCATCTTCCACTGCTGCACAGATGAGAAGAAAAAAAATCCATCCCAGTCATAGCACATGTCACCTTTGCTTTGGAGTGGGTGGCCGAGGTCAGCAGCTGAGCAGGGACACACTGATCCACCACGCCGTGCCAGATGGAGAAGGCAGACGCCGAGCCCCCCATGGAACAGCTGCCCTTCCTCGGCGGTAAAACCGATATAGAGAGGAGCAAGACAAGCAGCACTTTGAGGGATGCTCCCCTACCCAAACCCAGCCAGGACAGCAGCAGGGATTTACCCTTCGTGGGGCAGAAGAGGCTGCTCAGCACTGGGGGGTTCAGAGGCACTGGGGTGCTGCCCTAAACACCCAGTCACAGGTAGGGCAGGGGCTGTGAGCAAGGGTCCCTTCAAAAATCCCTGGGCAAGAAAACACTCTTGGGTACTACCAGGGACACCAGGTTACACTGAAACCACCACCATTTCAGAGCCCTGAACAGAAACAGCCACATGCAAATGCCACCAATACACTCGGGGAAAAATAGATTTGTTTCTTGCTTTAGTTATCAGCCAGGCAAGCGATTCTCTGTGCAGAGATGGGGTGGGAAAGCAGGAACACATCCCCAGGACACCCTCTCCCACCTCCAAAAACGTATTCATTATCCCCAGGCGGTTTCTGGCAGGGCAGAGAGATCACTCTTCGATTAGAGATGTTTATCGGGAAGCTATAATGAAGGTGGGACACTGACACCATGATGAATATTATATTTCGGGAAAATTTAAATGAAATGATCCATCATGCCCAGCAGAAGATCAGCAACACCTCCTGCCAAGCACCCGCACCGAGCGGAGCGGCTCCTCGACCAAAGCTCCGCTTTGGAGACCCGCGGTCACCTTGGCTCCAGAGGAAAAAACAGCGGCAACGGATAAAGCAAAGCACTTCGTATTTCCAAGGGCACAGAACGAAGCAGCAACACGAGCCGCCTCGCTGGCAAGAGAGCTGCAGCCTCCTCCGGCACGGGAGCGAGCCATCCCCCTCGCGCAGGCTCCGTCGAGCATCAGGACAACCCCCCGTTTCATTCACTCGGGCGAGTTCGGGTCCCGGCGTTCCGCACACCCAGAAATAGAGCACCCTCGGAAACCGGACGTCGTTGGGGCAGGATGCGGAGGGGAAGGGTTACGGAGCGGCTTTTCCCTAAAGTGAAATATTGCCGCCGGCTCAATGGAAGCAGGAGGTTCGTCCCTCCTGGGAGGAAGCTATCAGAAACCACTCTCCCTCCGCGCGCGGCTAGCCCACGTTTTGCTACCTGTTGCATTTTTCAATCAGGCAAAACGCTGGAAAAGCGCAAGAAGACGTGAAAAAGGAAGAGCGGGTGCAGCGGCAGGCAGGGCAGGGACGGCAGAAACGCTTCAAGCTGCTTCAATCCAGACACGAATGTATTACACATTCATCTGAATTTTAAATACAGAGCATTATGACTGGCATCCTCACAACTGCCACAGCAGCCTCAGCACTACAGCTTTTATGGTAATTCACAGGGAGTTACCCACAAGGCACTGCAGAGATTTTCTTGGCAGCCATCCTAAACTAATTTTTATAGGTTAGTGTACGGTTATACATAAACGTTTAAGAAAAATAAAATGGCGACTCGGAGGGAAGGAGCTGACCGGGAGGTTTCCGCACCGCTCCGTGCCGAGGTCCGTACCGCCACCAGCCACCCCACGACTGGGACCGGGGGACGGAAACACCAGTTGGTTCACGACCTGGTTTGCATCGGGTAAGCCCCAACACACAGCCCTCTGCAGGGCTCCTCCATCGCCACCTCCGGGATTCCAGAGCATCCCTCTGCCCTTTCCAGGGTGTCACCCATCAGGTGACACCTGGCCAGGAGCTGGCACAGCCACCATCCTGCCCGCTCCTGGGTGGTGCACGTGGGGTGCTGGGCTGTGTTGCTCAGCCCCCACCTGCCCAGGCAGGGGTCGGGTGCAGCAGTCAGCTCCCTGAAGGGGACAGAAGCAATCCCAGGGGGGACAATGATTTGTGGGTCCCGAGATACCTCTGATGCGCTTTGACACCAAATCCTGCCCGTCGCTGTCCCTGCCCAGCAGGACACGGCTCTGGCCATCACCTTTGCTTTCTGTGTATCCTGAGCTGTGCCGGCCAGGGGTGACACGGGAACCTCATGTGGTGACTGGAAACTGCCGCTCGGCTTCCGACTACCCTCTGGAGCCGACGGAGGGAAAGAGTCGAAGCCGCTGCCAGCGAGCGACAGCAACACGGTAAACAAAGGGAAGAAGCAGTGGGAGGGAAACCTTGATCGGTGCGAGCCACGAGCAGCACTCATCTGTGTTTCACGGGTACCAGAGCAAACACTTGATGATATCAGAGCTGAGGATTAGTTTAAAAAAAAAATAAAACCCCAATTCCTGCAGATTTTGCACGCATGCACACACACGTGCACTTGCAGCAGGGCAGGGGGGTCTGTCCACCTCTGCCATCTTCACAAGAGCAAAATGGAGGGAGGTACGACCAAGACTTTTAAGGAAAGAACCTCTCAGATTTCAGTCGTCTGTGGAATTAGTAGCAACACTGATTCGGATACAGGGTCACCACAAAGAAGAAAACAAATAAGCAACAGCTCAGAAGGAGAGATGGTGAGATACCACTCAAGCAGCACAAAGAGAGAGCGCGCTGAATTTCAGACGAGGCTGCTATTTTCCCCGAGATGGGATTATTGCATTTTGAGAAGCACACCATGCCCTTCCTGCTAATCTGCAGTCCTGGCTTGGTGGTTGCAAGCAAGGGAGATGGAGAGCGCTTTGCCTTCAGCCTCGTGCCTTCTGCACCCACAGCACGTGGTTACCCCGTGTAACTCTGCATAGCGTCATGTGTCAACTGCCCACAGAAGTGAAAGAGGGAAAAAAACCCTGAAAGCAGCAAATGCCAAAGAGAGCAAAATATTTCTCAAGTCTGAGCAGACCAGCTTACTTGCTGTGCCCTTGAAATGGCTAACTGGAGGGAACTCACCGCTGAAAAGCCGGACACCAGATGCATTCCCACCTCCACGCCCCTGCAGACCATGTCTGAGATGCCCCAAGACCAAAGCAGAGCAATAGTAGTGGGAGAGGCAGAGCCCCCCCAGACGTTGTGCTCCCTGTGTACCCACTTACACGCAAACGCTTGGCTACTCAAACCCCAACAGGCTTAAAAATCCCCCTGGAGAGAAGTGACTCTTCATGCAAACCAGCCGCAGGACCCACCACGTGTTGCAGTCGGACCAGCCACCATCTGAATCTGCAGCCATGGTGCCCACGTCCACACTCCCACCTCCCGAGCTGCACCACTAAAAGCCACTCGACTTTGGGTTTCCTCCTCCACTAGGACATCCCTGTGAAGGTGGGGGCATCCCAGTTGCTTGCAAGGTCCTGGCCAAACTGCAACCCTCTGATGGAAACCAGCACCATACAGAGCAATCACCTACGAAATGAGACCGTAAACAAAGTGATTCAGCTGCTGCTTTGCAAAACCAGCCCTGACACCGCAGCAGGAGTGGAGACCTCCAAGAGCTGGGCAGAAACAGCCACGGGTTTCTGCACCTAAACCATCCCACTGCCCCGACTTAATCTGATTTATGCAAATGCTAAACCAATTTAGGTGTGCACGTCGTATGAGTCACCTGGCCCAGTTTAATTTGATCGGTTTTTAAACCTGTTTAGACAAACTAAGATCTGCTCTCTAATCTAGAGCAGCTCTTAATTGGGCAAGTGTTGCCAAGGAACTAGAGCATGGACACTGTGGCAGATCCCGTTTGCGTGAAAACACTCAGACTGCAACAGCCTGAGCTCTACGAACGTACGGAAGAGGGCAATGCTAAAAATCACATCTCTCTTGGGGCTCACTGTGCCCAAGCAGCAGAGCTTCGAAACCTCGCTCTGCTACGCCAGGAGCTGCGCCAGGGCCATCTCCAAAGCTTCGCAAACCCAAGATGCTCAAGCCCAGGCGAGTCTCCAGTAGCCCCAGGCTGGCTGCGCTGGGCTACGGCGAAGCCTCATTTTTCCAGGGCAGGGAAGAGAAGTCCCTGACGGAGCCAGCAAGTTCCAAGGGTCAGGAGAAATCCCTGGTGTGTCCCCCAGCCCCAGAAGGTTGCCCGTCATCACTACCCCTTTGTCTCCAGAGCATCCTGAAGCGTGTTTGAAGAGCTGCATCTCCTTTAAGGTGCTCAGGTCTGCCCCATCCCACTCTCCTCACATGCACACGAGCTCCCTCCTCACGCCTGGACATCCTGGGTAGGGGGTGGACGTGCACATCCTCATCCTCTTCCTCCGCCTCCTCCCTCAGCAGTTGTGCCCAACACGTGCCACACGTCAGCCCTCGGGAGCTGGTGGGAAGACGGAAGCCAAGAGGCTTCACAGATGAAAAAATAAAGTTTAAAGAAACTCCTGCCTCCCAAGCAGCTCCTTACGATGTGACGTAAAGAGGGCAACACGGGTTGAAAATTACTTTTTCGGACAATGCTAGGGCTGAACTGGGACACGACGGTCTGCAGAGGGCTCTGCGCACCGGACACGCAGCTCTGCAAGGGCTTGTTCAGACGAGCGGCAAATAATCCACCAGCGCAGGCAGCTATTGCAATGGGAACGCCGAGCTCGATAAACTACTAAGCCAAGACAATGATACTCAAGCTATTAAAAAAAAAAAAAAAAGGGCCCAAAAGAATTACACTGGATCACACCCGGAATTCTGGTTGGTTTAAAGTTGGAGGATGGGGGGAAAAAAGGAGTTTAAAAAAAAAAAAAAAAAGGACAATTTCCAGTTTGCTAGGCTGGTGTCAAAGAAAAAAAAAAAACCTCAGTCAAGTTATAAAGCAAACAATCAGAAAGAGAGGACAAAAAAAAAAAGTCCAATGAACAGAGCCCTCAGATTGCTCCAGCTTATTGTCTAATAAACTTTGCAGAAAGGAAGCTGGCCTGAGTTTTACTACTTCAGGGCTCACAGGTTGAAAATCGACAACAATTTTTTTTAAAAATAATACTGCTATAGCCAGGAGCTTTCCAGCTTGCACCTTCAGTTTGCAAATATTAAAAAAAAAAAAAAGTTACAGGGGTCCTGCCGGGAGCAAAGCCCAGGACTCCAGAATCCGCTCCCGCTGACCTCCGCTGGGCCAGGGGAACGGATTATTGGAAGTAAAAAGTTGACGCTGCTGAAGCAATGATATTTAAACAAAGTCATTCGCAGATTTTCCCTTTCTGGAGGAGAGAGTTATGAATAATATGCATGTTCTTATCAACTCCTGTAAGAAGAATTTAAAGCTCCAAGTTCAGCAACTGTGAATTAAGCTACTCGAGTAGCACCTTTTTAAAGCAACGGAATAACCCCTCTCCTTACCGCACGCTCGCTCTGCACGCACTGACCCGGGTTAGATCTGGCTTCCCTTGATCTCGGAATCCTACACTCGCGATTTTGTTATCTCTGCAACGCAAAAGAAAAACCGTTTCAGCTGGGAACAGAGAGGGTTCAAAGGGATTCCACGCGCGGCGGCAGGCAGCGGCTCCGCCACCCACGCAACCTCGTACGCCACGTGGAAAAGAGGATAAACGCTTCCACGCGCCTTTACTACCTCGAGTTATTCTGCAACAAGGCGAGCAGCTGGATGGGACCCTCAGCTCTAGCCTAGTGAGCCACGAGGGGACACAGCCAAGGGCACCCACCCCAGCCTGCTGCCAGCCCACCGCTGGGCTCTACTCAGAGACCTCACAGCAGCATCACGTGGGACAGGCTCCCACCTCAAAGACAGCTTTGAGGTCTCTAACTACGGCCCTCCTCCAGCCTCAGTTTCCCCAGCGTGTGGCCACGTCATCTCCTCTCCTGGCTGGACCGCAGGTGTCTCTTCACCCTCATTCCCAGCTCTCCCCTCCAAAGCAGCAGCAGAATTAGGGGTGTAACAGGAACCCACCCTCCTGCAGAGAGAGCAAAGGCACATTTTTCCTCTCCTCCTCAAGCAACACGTCACGCCAGATATCCTCTAGCACCCAGACAAAAAGCAGAGCAAACCCGCTCCCCGCGACGGAGGAGGCGCTCCAAGAAGATGCTGCGTGACCCAACTCACATCTATAAAATCCAGTGAGCGCTACAAGAGGACACGAGGACCTCCTGCCCCCCATCACCTTCCCTGCCCCACGCCCAAGCGCAGGCACCGAGGACCCCACGGGCAGCCCCCCGGTGGCACAGCTTCAGCTGGAAGCTCCTCTTGCATTACTCAAAGTATTTATGACTTCTTTTCCCCCCCCCCCCATTTGAAATATGGGCCTTTACCACGCACAGGAAGGAGGAGGAGAGTGCCAGCAAACTCGTTAATTTATAAGTCAATCTGGCAGGGAACGATTAACAGCTTTCCCAGCGTCACGTTGGCAGGAGGAGGGGTTTTGGCCTCCCCCCGGGTGGGCAGGAGGGTCCCTGCATCACCACACACCCTGCCCCGCCGAACCCACCCACCTTCATGCTCAGGACCCAAATGTGACTTTTTTTTCTTTGTCCCCATCATAAGCTCCCCCAGCTCAGGACCCGCTTTGGGTCACACCAACGACTCCCCCAGCCCAGTACAAGTACACAAGCCCCGAAACGTGCTTTATAGGGGGGGGAAAAAAAACAACCAACCAATTAAATCCAAAATATTTTGCTGCTCGGGACACAGGTTGCTGCCTGAGTGGAGGTGCGAGGCAGCGGTGACAGCCCGGGAGCTGCGGGCAGGGGCAGAACCCCGAGTGCCAATGGGGAAAGTCTCCCAAAAATTCAGCAGGGGGTGTTCACCCAGGGAGGGGACAGGGGGGACGTGCCAAGCACACACCAGCTCACCCCCGCAGGGTCTCCCGGCTTGGAGGAAGGGCTGGAACCACCCCAACCAAACCTGCTTTTTTCTCCCAATTGCAACGAGCACTTTCGCAAAAGCGAAGCCTCCCGGGGACTCAGAGCGGGCAGACACCCTAAGAATGGAGATGCTCCCCACCCCAGGAGGGTGCAGCACCCGCTGGGAGGCACCACCTGTCCCCGCACAGCCCAATATCCCTCCCACGGGTGTCACCTCTTCAGCAGTGTTATGTTTGGTTTTTTTTAACCCCCCTTATTCCACATTTGCACCATTTGCTTCCCCAGGAGGGACTGGAAGGGGATCCTCCTGGTGAGACACAAACACCATTCATCATTACCCTTATTTTGGGGGAGTGGGGGTTGCCCTCCAAGAGACAAGTTCCGGCTGGGGGGCTCTGGGGACAGCTCTCGCCCGCCTCAGGATGGCCCCAGAGCTCGGAATTTCAGCTGAAATCGCCGAGGGCAGACGGAAAACAGCCCCAGGGATGTCCCTTGGTCTCCGGAGCCTTGCGGGAGAAGGAGGTTTGGTGCAGCCGCCCCAGCGCAGGGGAGGGGAACCCACCCCCTCCCCTTCTAGCACAAGGTCCTGGGTAGTTTTGGGGTTCCCTCCTCGCTACTGTCACTGTGCCACCACACAGCTCGGAGGGAGCGGAGCAAAATCCCGATTCTCAGCGGAGCTGGACAGGAGGACGAGGCATCCGCGGGGCCCCCCGTGTTCGGGGTGGGGCGAGGGCAGCACCCCCGGAGGGGGGACACAGCCACATCCCCGGGCTGCGGCATCGCCCCCCCCAGCGCCGCGGGGAACGCTCCGACATCCTCCGGCACCCGGAGCCCGGCGACACCGCTCCGGGAGCGGCAGCGGCTCCGCCGCCGGAGCATCCCCGGCACACGCGGGTGCGAGGAGACGGAAAAGCCACCGATCGGGGGGACACGGGGCGCCGTCCCCTTCTCCCCGTGCCAGCACGGGTGGTCCCACCGCGCTGCTCCGGGGGAGCGCAGCCCTGAGCACCCCAAATCCCACCCCGCGGGTCAGCGCCCCGCACCGAGCCCCCGCGGCGGGGACGAGGGGGGACACGGGGAGAGCACGGCGGGGAGACGGGGCTGCCTCGTCCTATAAGCGAGGCGGGGTGTGGAGGGGGCGAACCGGCACCGGGGCGCGGGGAACCGCCCGGTCCCAGGGCAGGGCTCGCCCCGGAGAGCGGCACTGGGGACGTGGGGTGCGCCCCAGGACGCCCCTTCCCCGGGCTCCAGCGCCTTCGGGGGCCCCCAGTCCGGTCCCCGCTGCGAGAGCCGGTGGTCCAGCGCGCCCCCTCCCTGCACCCCTCGCTATAACGCGACCCCCAACGCCAGGCGGCCGCATGCCCCCATAGGGGACCCCAGCGCAGCCCGCCCACCCCGCTCCCAGGCTCCAGCCGCCCGCTGTAACGCCCCTCCCGAGCCACCTGCATCCCTCGCCACAGCCCCGCTATAACGCGACCTCCCCCCAGCCCCTCTCACTACAACGCGACCGCTCCCCAGCCCCTCTCACTACAACGCCCACCACCCACACGCACACGCCCCCCCCCCCCACACACCCACCCCCCTCGCTGTAGCGAAACCCACCCGCGCCCTTCGCTCCCGGCTCGCGGCCGCTTCCACGCGACCCACCTGCGCCCCCCCGCTACAGCGCGCGCTCAGCGCACCCCGCCGGCACCGGCGCAGCACAAAGCCCGCGGGTTCCCCCCCCCCCGCCACCCACCGCCCCCCCGCTATAACGCGCGCCCCCCCCCCCCCCCCCCCCCCCCGCCGCCGCCGCCGCCCCACCCGTACCTGCCGGCGCGGCCGCCCGCTCCCATGCTGGCCGGCGGAGGGGCGCGGAAGGGCCGCGGCCGCCCTCCTCGCCCTCCTCCTCCTCCTCTTCCTCCGCCTCCTCCCTCCGCCTCCGCCCGGCGGCTGCGCTGGGGCCGCGGCGCGGGGACACTGCGGCGCGAGCTCCCGCCCGCCGCCGGCCACTCGCACAGGTGATGTCATTCCCCGAGCCGCCGCCGCCTGACGTCACCGCGGGGCGGGGCCGCCCGGGCCGGGCCCCCCCCCCCTCCCCCCTCCCTCCCGGAGAGGGGGCGGGGCGGGGCGCGCGGGGGGGGGGGGGGGCGGTCGACGTCACCGCGGAGGCGCGAGGGGGCGTGGCCGCGCCTTTAAAGCCCCCGCCCCCTGCGCGCGAGGGCGCGCGCTTTGCGCACGTGGGCGCGGAGGCGCGAGGGACGCGGAGCGGGGAGGGGGGCGGGGGTCAACACCCCCCCCCCCAGTCTCAATCAATCGCCCCTTTCCAGCCCGTTTCCCCTTTGGGGCGTATTCGCAATATTTGGTTTATTCACCATCATCAGCCTTTTCCTCGAATCCGACGCGTTCCCCTTCGAACGGTGCCGGCATCGCGTCGGCTTCCCGCGGTGCGAGTGTGAGCCACGCTCGCGGGATTTCTCACGTTCGACGCATTCCCCAGAGAGAACACACTGCGTTCAGTCTGTTTCTCATACCTCATATACCTGTTATATTTAATGTATCTACAATATTTAAAAATGACCGATATTTAATGTATTTTCTGCACTGAATACGCGCTCACGTGTAATATATCTCTCATATTTGATATTCCTCACTTTCAGAGTATTCATCATATTTGATATATCCATCATATTTGATATATTCATCATATTTGATATATCCATCATATTTGATATATCCATCATATTTGATATATTCCTCATATTTGATATATTCCCCACATTTGACATTTTCCCTATATTTAATCTATTGCCTATATCAAATATATTCCCTACATTTAATATATTCTCTATATTCATTATTTTCCCACTATGTATTACACTCCCCATATTTAATATATTACCTGCATTAAATACATTTCCATATTTCATATTTTCATTGTATTTTCCATATTCAATATATTCCTGATATTTAATATATTGCGCACATTTAGTATATTTCCCGTATTTCATAGATTCCCCACATTCAATATATTCTCTGTGTTTAATATGTTTCCCCTATTTCACAGATTCCCAATATTTAGCGTATTTCCCACACTTCCCCACACACAGACTCTGCCTGGTCCCACTGTTGCAGTTCTTTCCCTTTCTAAACCCCCCAGTGGCTGAGATGCCCCGTGATGCCCCAAGCCTCTGTTGACCGTCAAGCAAAATTTAACCAAAACGTTGCAAAAATTTGCAAAAAAAAAGAAAGAGTGGCTTTGTGAGAGTAGGGCCGGTGGCCAGTGGTCCTTCAGTCATGGGTGGGCTCAGCATCCGGAGCTGGAGGAGTGGTGCTGGGGAAATGTTCTAAGACGGAAGCACCTTTCAAATAGGAAAAAGAAAGAAAAAAAGAAAAAAAAAGAGAATTTTAGGAAATTTTTTTTCATCATTTTCCTTTTCTGAAGCTCCATCTTGCCGAGAGGCCGCCGCCCGCTCCCCATCTGCTGCTCCGTGAACTTTCCTTGATTCCCTTGTGCGTCTCCTAATACTGACCAAATGTCAGCCCAGCGCTGGGTTTTAACTGTTCAGGGGAAATCCAACAGAAAAAAAACATTACTACTATTATTTCTCTACTGGGGGCTGAGGGGAGCTGTTCAGCTCTGCAGGCTCGGACACCCATAGGGACTTCTGCTTGTGTTTTCTGCGTGACCAGCCCATCAAGACCCACAGGGGTCCGTAAGGAGTCCGTAGGGGTCCATAGGAGCACATCAAGACCCACAGGGGTCCGTAAGGTGTCCATAGGGGTCCATAGGAGCACATCAAGACCCACAGGGTCCATAAGGAGTCCGTAGGGGTCCGTAGGAGCGCATCAAGACCCACAGGGGTCCGTAAGGAGTCCATAGAGGTCCGTAGGAGCACATCAAGATCGATGAGGTCCATGTAGACCTGTAGGGGCCCATATAAACCTGTGCGGGTTCAAGGGAGCACTTAGACACCCATGGGGGTCCGTAGATGTCCATGAGAGCCCATCAAGACCACTGAGGTCCATAGGTGTTCATATAGACCTGTAGGGGTGCAGAGGAACACTTAGAGACCCACAGAGGTCTGTAAGTGCCCGTAAGAACCCATGAAGACCTGTAGAGGTCCACAGCAGTCCATATAGACCTGTAGGAGTCCGCAGAAGCCAATACAGGTGCATAGGGTTCTATAGCAATCCAGAGGAGCCCATAGGGGTCCATAGGAACCCATGGGCACCCACAGAGACCTACAGGAGTTCATAGGGACCCATAGGACCCCATAGGGACCCGTAGGACCTCATAGGGACCCACGGAATGAGGGATCCATGGGAACAGATAGGGACCCACGGCTGCTGTAGGGTCCAGCCCCACTTCTTTATCTCCTGGCAGAGTCTCAGGCTCTGCCCCAGGACACCCCTTCTCATCCTTTCCTATAAAACAAGGATCAATCGCTGATTTTCTTCCGCATCCGGAAAACAACCGGCTCTCGAGCGCAGCCCGAGGCCTTTCCGAGCGGCCGCGGAGCAGGGTGGCAAATCTGGGATCAGCGGGGCTCCCGCGCCCTATCTCCTGCATCGCTGTTCTTAATGGATGTCGGATGCTTTTACAGCAATTTCCTCATTTGTCATGCAATCAAATCCTTTTGATCAGACATGGGAGAAATCTAAATATCAATTATTAACCATCCCATTCTGTCCTTGCCTGGTTGGATTTATTTATGATTTTATATATATATATATATATTATTTTTTTTTTAGGAAGGGGTTTATTTGCAAGTCAACTCTCCCAACATATTTTTAATTAGGATGCTTGCGTTTCTGGGCAGGCTGGATTTTTGAAGGGAGAGAGATTTGATCGCTGGAGCAATCGATGCATCCATGTATATTTTATAGCTGAGAGACAGTTGTGAAGGAAATTGTAAAATAAGTGTGTGTGTTGGGGGGGGGGGGGTAAATCCTGCACGCAGAAGGCTGCTACGCCGTGTTTTAACATCTCAGTGGCCAAATTTGCTGCTGTGCAGTCATTTATAGCCCTTCAACTGCGAAGCGTTGGCATGAAATGGAGAGGTGGCCAGGAAATCTCTTGACAGAATAGTTTTCCATCTGCGAATAGTTCTTTTTTTTTCATTTTTTTTTTTTTTCCGAAGAGTGAAGCATTCTGTACAAACATGTTGCCTTAGGCAAAAATGGCTTTGGAAACGAAAATAATAACAAAACCAAAATTAAAAAAAAAAAAAAATAGAAGAAGGGCGAAGCTCAGCTGCTTTCTTTTTGGCTTTCCATTTGGAAATGGTTTCCCAGTTGAAGGTTTAGAAGTTCCTGGTGAATACATAGCATGAAAAGTCAGGCTGGGGCTGCGACGTGTGTTTCTCTGCGTTTCAGCATCCGCGCTCTCATGACATTTTCACCGGTGCCAGTTTTGCAGGGGGTAATCCTCATCCTTCCCCTCCCAGAATCCCAAATTTGGCTCAAAACGGGAGCATTCTCCTCTCAGCCCGGCCGTTTATTTGCTGTCTGGAGCTTTACCGAAGCCCTGAGAGTTGCGTTTTTCAAGCCGTCTTCCTCCCGAAAGCGAGCGAGCTGCGCCTCTTCCTCAATCATCCGCTTTTGTTTGCTCGAAGGAAAATACCAAATATCTCATGACTTGCCATAAAGCTGCGAATGACTGCGAGGATGCTGCAATTCCTGGGTGTCCTCATGACTAACGGGTGAGTTTCCAGGTGCACGTGGAGCCTGCAGAGATGCGGCCCCAGATCCTGCTTGGGGTTTGGTTTTTTTTTGTGGGTGTTTTTTTTTTTTATCGGTCGATCTGCTAAAGCCGATGACGTCTTCTCACAAACCCAGCGGTGGCTGGTGCGGAGAAGCTTCTGCGGTGTGAAATGGTCACATCTCAGTGCCATCTTGTCATCACGTTGTACCTAGATGAAATGATCCAGCCCATGCAGATGCATTTGGTGGGTCCTCCGAAGTGCCGTGAGACTTTTGGAAGGTGGGAGCATCCTATAAACTCAAGACTCACAACCAAAAGCATCACCCAAGGTATGAAAGCTTGACCTTGACACTCCCAGGGCAGTTGTGGCAGCCCCCTCCCTGGAAGTGTTCAGGTTGGACGAGGCTTTGAGCAACCTGGTCTGGAGAAAGTTGTCCCTACCCATGGCAGGGGGTTGGGATGAGATGGTCTTTAGGGTTCCTTCCAACCCAAATCATTCTATGATTCCGTGACACTTGGGGATTGCACTGGAGCCAACTTGGTTCCCTGAGCCAAGGATAGGGGTCATTAATACCTCTTCTGGCAGATGCCAGATGCATAGGGGATCACCGAGTCCGCAGTTTCATCCAGTTCTCTGCTTGATTTCCAATTTCTTCCAACCAGAGCAGACCAGCAGCTTCACTGGTCATCGGAGCATTTTGCCAGGTCAGCCTCAGGGAATAACCAACCCTCCGATTTCCAACTCTCCTAGGGAAGGTCTCGTTAGCAGCTGAGAAATCACTCCGAAAAACTCAACGTGAGGTCTTCCTGAGGCAGAAACTCATCTCCTGATCTAACTTGACGAGTGGTTCTCCATCGCTCTTGTCCCACCAGAAGCCAGCTCTGCAGCAACAGCCGTGCTGGGACAGCGAGGGAAGAGTAACAGCGCTGCCGTCAGGAGGTTTGGCTACAGCTTCGTGCTCTCTCTTTGCTCCCATGTCCTTAACACGTTGTTTTCTAGCGAAAAACCAGTGAGGAATAAATTCCAGTGCCATCCCCAGACTGGTTTCCAGCAGCATTGCTGGTGCCCGGGGACCTCACTCGGGTTTAGAAGACAGGCAGGCGTCGAACACGTCAGACACGCTTTGGCACCGTCTGCTGCTGCAGAACAATAGTTACTCTTCATGTTAGTTCAGTTACAGATCAAATAATCTGAAAAATTCACAAGCGGCTGCGGATACAAATTAACTTAACAAAACATTTTGAAAACGTCGCAGTACTGGGGAGAATTCAAATGCGACACGCGCTGGCGGGAGAGAAAAGCCAAGCGTCTGTCCCGGAGCCCTCCCCATCAACATTTTCCCCGCGTCAAATAACCCAGAAAGCAGCTGAAGCTGGATGAAATAGAATAACAACGCGGTCCAGGATGGAGTGATGCCATATGGAAGCCCAGGGAAGTTTTCAGTGCTCTTTGCTCTGCTGATGTTTTTCAGCTGTGTCATTGGTACTCGGCTCGATCAAGAGCGTTGCGGGCGGAATGCTGCCATTGCGGTGAAAAACGGCAGGCTGAGATTCGCTCTCTCTTGCACCAAAGTCGTTGGTGTTGCAGGAAGGTAAAGGACAGAGGCATTTGACTTGTGGTCACCGTTTTGTAACCGCAGGGAAAAAAAAAGCTATAAAATCTTGATGAATCTTTTTAGCTTCTGAGCTTAAAAACAGCAATTTGTGCTCCAGTCCGGCTCGGTGCAAATGCAGGTGCTTTGGATCAAGGCAACAGCATCCTCGTGCCCAGTGGAGAAAGGAATCTGTTGGGGAAATAAACCATCAGCTGGTTTTTCTCTCTGGTTTCATTTCCAAGGAGGACGTTTCCAGCTCAGCTGCTCCTGGGGCTGGAGCTCACCCTTTGCTCTGAATCGAGGCGGGGTTTGGTGCGAGGAGAAGAGCCCGTCGGGATAAATGTGGAATGGACTAAATAAGGAAAAGCTGCGTGGGAAGCTGCGAACAGCCTCGCCGCAAATGTAAAACCCACTCCGTATGTAAGGGCCAAACTCGCACCCGCGCGGGGCTTTGGCTTTCCCCACCATGAGCCAAAGCTGACGTGAAGCCGTGCCCTCCCCGGGCGACTTCCCAAATGCCGGCCAGACCCTGCGGGAGCGACCAGGGAGGAGGGGAGAAACAATGGCAGGAATTTCCCCTCCTTGCTGCGAGTGGGTTTTCCCTTTTCGCAGTGGAAAGGGCGGGTGGGTGCCGGTGGGGCTGGGTTTCCACCCATTAGTCATCCCCTCTTCTTCTTCCACTCCCTGCTACTACCCCAGGCTTTATCCTCACCTTCTTGCTTCCCTTGGGCTTGCTCCCGTGCCACCAGCACCTCCTCCAAGGATGCCTACAGCCAGGGCTGACCCCCAACCAGCCCTGCATCCCTCTCCTCACTGCACCCCAAAGTCCTGCTCAGCCCCATCATGCCCATCCCACCCCCTCTGTGCTCGAGGTCACCCCATGGAGCTGCCAACGACAACAAAAAAAACCCCTTTGGGCAGCACAGCATGAACGGAAGCCACCTGCGTTACCGCTGCTGCCGATAGCATCGCTCCTCCCCAGCCAGAGCAGGCAGCAGAGGCTTTTTGTCTGAATGAAATGAGAACAAAACTGGATGGAATAGTGCAGTGAGATTAGTCATTAGTCATTGCAACTTCTTCGGGAGCCACTGCTAATTGAGACGCTCAGGCATTGCTGTCACCTGGGAGCTGACTCACTCCAGCCCCCGGTGCTCGGACCCCTCCCGCCGGAGGGACCAGATTTATGGGTGTCAGTCAGCCGTCTCCGCTTTCGGTTTTGTCCTCAGGCCCCTGGAAGCTAAGAGAGGGGGAAGGCAGAAGAGACAAATGGGCTTGTAAACTCCAGCGGGCCGTGGCAGAACGTCGCGGTGCGGCAAGACATAACCCAGGCCTGCTGAGCCAGGGGAGTGCGCGGGGAGGAGGGGGAATCCCTCTCTGCTTTCCTCACCAGAGCAGCCAAGGACCTGGCAGGATTGATGCCAGGTATTTAGGCAGCCCCATTGCCATAGTAGCCTGGGATGGTGACCGATGTACCCGCTGCCCTCTCAGGGCCAGAGCCCTTCCCACTGATGCCGGGGAGTGATTTGCAGGCTAATGTCACTGGAGCAGGGACCAGAGTGACATCAAGACTCATGGTGAGGGGCATCAGGAGGAAAAACTCAGGCGTAATGCCAAGCTCAGGCTCCGAGACCAGAGTAATGTCACCTCCTGAGAGGTGGCACCTGGCTGGGACTGCCTACGGGCACTGGGGATGGTGATGCTTTGCTGTCGCCATCCCCAGTGCTCCTGGTCCAGCAAAGCTCCCTGATGATGCCACTGTCTCTTTATGGAAAAGCTCCTCAGAAGGAAATGGAAAATGATGCCTGGAATATAGATGTGTGCATGTGCATATGTCCCACAGGACCTCGCAGGGGAATGACCCCCCAGCATGATCCCATGGGTAAAACAATCTGGACCTGTCCCCCAGGATGGCTCTGTGCAGATCTGTGCCCTGTTGGCACATGCAAGCGTGTTGGGGAATTGCTGCGCTCCAGGCAGGGAGAGGAGCTTTTGTTTGGACTGGATTAAATTATCCAGAATATAAAATAGAAAACAGTCTACTAAGGCTGAATGAGATGTGCCGTGTGGGACTCCAGTGATCTCTGCACTGAACAAATGAGGTCTTAATGCTCTGCCTGCCCTCAAGGAGGAAAAGAAATATTTCTATTCCTTCCTTCCTTCCTTCCTTCCTTCCTTCCTTCCTTCCTTCCTTCCTTCCTTCCTTCCTTCCTTCCTTCCTTCCTTCCTTCCTTCCTTCCTTCCTTTCTCCCTGCTTCCCTCCCTCCCTCCCTCCCTCCCTCCCTCCCTCCCTTCCTTCCTTCCTTCCTTCCTTCCTTCCTTCCTTCCTTCCTTCCTTCCTTCCTTCCTCACTTCCTCCCTTCCTTCCTCCCTTCCTCCCTTCCTCCTTTTTCCACCCCTTCCTCCCTTCCCTTTCCCATTGTCCTCTCCCAGATGCGATGCTGCCCTCACACCCGGCAGCACAGCCAAGGTTTCTCCATCCTGGAGGAAGCTCCCGCGTCCTGGGGACCGAGACCAGCCCAACCTCTTTGCAAACTGCAATTTTTCTAATTGAATTTCTGCCCCGCGCGCGTCCCCGCAGCTTCACTCGCGCACGAGGGAAATGGAGTTTAAATGGGAATTTCTGGCTTTTATTTGCCTGCCAGCGCGGGTGGGCGGGTGAGGCGGTTTGGAAGGATGTTTTCCTTTCGTTCTGCGCTCTCATTGGGTAGCTATATTTAGGGCAGCTTCTAATTTTCTGGGCTTAATTAATGAGCTGAAGTTTTCACTCACAAGCACTCAAACAGCTTGGGAAGTTCAGCCTGGTCACTGGGCAGGAAACAAACATAAAAAAAAGTCTTTCTTCTCTGCAAACGCTGGGAAGTGACCTGCAGATAACCTCGGAGGAAGCATCTCCGCGGACTCGTCGCGCCGTGCCAGCCCCGGCCCTCGGGCACCCTGCGCACGACGCGGGCTGGCACAGGCGATGCCACGCGCCACAGCAGCTCACCTGCCTCCCCGCTCATGCGGGGACGCGCTCCCTGCGCTCAAGTCTGATGTTGCTCACAGGCACCTGTGGAGATTTCACTCCATCTTTTTTCTCTCCTCAGTAGCGCTCGGATTCGTCGCGGCTGCGCCGGGGACAAGCAGTCCCACTGCATCCTGACACGCAGCCCGTGGTCATCACTCTAATCATGTAAAAGGGTTTTAGAGGGCGGGCGGCTGTAAATCATTCGAGTTTTAAGCCCCTTTCCAGCTTTGGGTTGCCACCTGGTTCCTTGCCAAATGGCTTGGCTGAGTTCCCCACCGACGTGCCAGACGCTCTTGGAGCGGCTCCGAAGGCGCGTTGGCCACTTGTCCCTATTACCTGGGTGGCTTTTTAATATTTAATGAGAGTGCTGTTATAACCCACTGCCAAAAGCGTAGGGTGCTCAGGGAGATGGGTGCGGATCCTCGCTGGTCTGCGGGGTCATTCAGCTGGATGGGGACCGGGACCAGGGAGCCAGACCAGAGCCCTCCCTGCCACATTCCTTGGGATTCGCTTATTTTTACCCCAGCTGAGCTTCGCCTTGCAGCACCTGCGGGGTTAATGCCGCCGAGCCCCTGCCAGCTCCCTGCCTGATGAGCTCTGTCAGGGCTATGCTCATCTGTCCAGATGTGTTAAGGCTGAGCCGACCCATGTCAGCCAGATGTGGCCCTGCACCTCTCTACCCCGTCGTCGTCTCACCGTGACAGAGGAGAGACATGGCTGCTGCCCCTCACACCCTGCATCGCCCACCCACCCTTGGAATAGTCTTAACGTCCTGGTGTAAATCTCAGGAGCAGCAAACGGGGAGAAAGGGGCAGCCGCAGAACTGCTGGAGGATTTGAGGGGTGCTCACAATGAAACCTCTTTCCTCCAGGGGAAAAGCGAGCTAGGAAAGTAGGAAATAAGGAATTTTGGTGGGTATTTTTTTTTCTGCAGTAGCTCTGCGCCCATTGCCCTGCAGCTCTTGCCCAGCAATGACTTGAGCACTGGTCTCACTTTGCTCATGGGGAGCTCTCAGATGTGTCTCCTGCACCGATAAAGCACTGGGTGCAGGGCATCAAGCTTAAAAAAATCCAGGAGAAGAGGAGAAGTGGCTGGAAACAAGAGGTTTTTCTGCGTGACAAGGCTTAATGCCACAGATCTCCCCAGCTCCTTGTGTAAACACGCTTACTCCACTTCATTTCCCCCAGGATCGGCACCGTCTTAAAATAGACCTAGCTTAAAATAACACCTTGCTTAACCCCAGGCAGATGTGCGGGTTTTCTTTTCCAGCAATAAGGTGGTTTTTGGTTTCCAGAGAGAACCCATTCAGCTAGAAAAAGGGACAAGGGGGAGAGGGGGTGATGGCATCTGGGCTACAAAGCTGCACCCCTCAGTTGGGGTGCGGTGGCTCGAGGTTGCCCAGCCTCTTTTGGGCTGAAAACAGGCAGATTTGTGGGCAAGGAGGGCATTTCTGGCATGGGAGGTGCTATAGCAACCGGGTGAAGGTGTTGCAATCAGCTGAGAGGAGAAACAAATCAAATAAAAGCATCGGTGGAAAGCTGAGAGATGGCAAAAGGAGGAGAGGACCTGGTGGTCCCCAGGTGCTGGCGGTCACCCTGGGAGCTGCGACGGAGATCAAATACCTGCACCCCAAACCAGACCCACTGGCCACGGGAAAACCCACATTTTTCTTAGAACTTTCTCTATATTATATTTAATTTTGTTTTTTCCCTTCCCTCCGCCCCAGCCCTTCCCTCCCTGCCATGTTTTGGCAGGATTAATTTGAGATAAAGTTACCCTGAGTGACGGCCTTTGCTTTTGTGTTCTCCTTGTCTATTTTCCGCCTCGCTAAACCTAGAAAAACTCCAGAGAAATTCTCCAGCTTCCAGCCTTGCCAGGGGGCCCCAGCTCAGCCGACACTCATCTGCCGTCTCCGCGTTCAACCACCGGGAAAAAAAAAATAATAAAAAAACCCCAACCACATAACAAAAAACCAACCTCCTGACAAGGGTTATTTTTATTTCTAATGAGAAGCGAAGCCTGCTGCGCACAGGTGGAGTGGGGCGGATGACAGGCGCCGAGATGCGCCCATCAGAATGATTGAGGGCTCATGTTTCCCAGGGGAACCTTTTTTTTTTTTTAGGGGGGGTGGAGAAGCCCCCCAGCTCCTGGCGTTGGGTGGCTTTGCGGCGAAAATCTCCCCGCTGTGTTCAGGAGAGGTTCGCTCCGATGATGCAAGCTGAGCCTCTGGTTTGCGCTTTGCTGATCCCCTGGGTCACGCCGTGATGGTTGCACGTGAATAAATATGGGAATCAACACAAAAAAACCCTCAAGGTGCGTGAGAACAATCCAAGAGCCGGGGTTTGGTGCCTCCTGCCAGACGCAGCACCTGGCTGTCGCCCCAGCGGGGTCTGCAGTGGGTTTTTCTTCTTGATGCAACCAACCCAAATGATTCTATCTATCAGATGTCCAGCCTGGATCTTGTGGGGTTTAGGGAGGGGACGGTGACAGGGGCTGAACCGGAGCCACTGCCGGCGCATTCTCCGGGCTCCCACCCCACGAGTTCAGCCAGTTATTGATCTCCATTATTACTTTTTACCCCACGAGTTCAGCCAGTTATTGATCTCCATTATTACTTCTTTAGCGTTTGCTTCTGGACTTGCAGTAATTATTTCTTCAGCGGGGTGGAGGTTATTAGGAAAACCCCTCCCATCGTTAGGCTGGATTAGTTTGGGATGGAGAAAGGCAGAGAGAAGCGGTTGCTCGGACAATGGTGGGAGCTGGAAAAGGTAGACAGGGCAGAAAGCAAGTCCTGCAGCCCGTGAGGCTGGACGAGGCTGCTGGAAGGGATGGTCCTGCTCCTCTCCCTGGAGAGGTGTCCTTATACACCCCCAGGGAGCAAACCCCCCTTGCAAGGCTGCACTGCAGCGTGCAAAGCTTCTCCCTGCAAGCCCCCAACCCCACCGAGCCAAGTGTTGGCTTTCCTTCCCGCCCCAGGAGGGGTTTTTGCAGCTTGCTCCAGATTTACGCCGCGGAGCAGCCCCGGCATGGGAGTCGGAGCGCGTTTGTTGACACTCTCCCACCTCCCCGCCGCGTTCTGCAGCTCCAGTACATGCCCTTTCCATCTTGCTCTGATCATTAGCTGAGAGTATTCCGCTCCAGAGCTTTGCTATAATGAAAGGCACTGAACTTCGGGATCTCAATTAACTATAGCAAACGCTCTAGATCCTAGCAAAATACTTTGCTCAAATTATATTGCAATAATAATATGTACGTCCATTTACTCCTCTGGAGTGGCGCGGGCATGCGCCATGTATCTCAATTTTGCTTCTCTCTCGTGTCATTAGCTTGATCTGTACATCTCTTTCCTGCCCAATGCACAGAGTCATTCCTAATTCCCGGGCTCCTCTGCCGTCTCACGGAGGGAAATCGAGCCCCAGTGCCGGGTGGCACCTCTGCCTGACAAATAAATTCCACCTCTTAATGAATGATACCAAGTCATTGCAATTAATAAACGGATGCGGCCGCCCGGTCTTTTGGCTGTTAACTCCCTTATTTGCGAAGGTGTCACTCTGACAGCTGAGATCTTGACAGCTGGAAGGTCACGCTCCAGGGTCTGGGGGGTAATTTGGGGAGGGGGGAGAAGCAGCAGGATCTGCAGCCTTTAAACAGGCAAATGTTTCTCGTGGCTTGGGAGGGAAAGACAGGGAAGGGTTTGGGCACCTGCGTGGTCCCTGCCACCACCCCATCAGCCCGCCGCGAGGGGTGCTGTGGTGACAGGACTGGGGATGGGTTTATTTGGCCCATGTAAAGGTGGGAGGGGTGGGATTTGATGCTGCCCGTGTGAGCGGGGCCGGCAGAGACACGCCGGTGCCGTTCCCAAGCCGAACACCACTGCCTTCCCAATCTCGCCCAGCCTGCAGGAGTCTAATAAAACAAGTCCACACGTTACAAAATCAATTTCCTCTCTATTAATTTGGGTCTCTTCAGATTTATCATCGTCTTTCATCACCAGATTAAAAGCAATTGGCAAAGTCTCAAATAACCTTTTAATTCTGAGCCGGGAGCCAAGATCCAGATACACGGAGCCATGTCCGGGGAGGGGGCATTGCCTGAACAGGACGGGGTCCAGCACCCCAACTCCAGGGCCCATCCATACCTTCCACCCCATGGCGGGTCTCAGCCCGGCTCTTGGTTGGAGCGCGGCGGTGATTTGTGATGGAATTAATTACAGTTCTTCCTCTGCCTTCAATCGAAGCCCGCACTTTGATATTTATGTTCCCAGTTGTGGGTTGCGGCCTTGATTCATTAAGATTTGCATAGTAATTGTTTTCTTCTAACGATCTGGGAGGATGGCACCGTGGGGAAACGTGTCTTGCACCCGCGGGCGAGCAGGCTGGAGCGCATCACTGAGCAGCATCGCCACCCCCCCAAGCATCCTGCCTTTGACCAGCACCAAAACAGGACCAAAATGGAGCAAAATGGGACCAAAATGGAGCAAAATGGGACCAAAAGGAGACCAAAGACTTCTGCATCTCCATCCCATTGTTCTATGTCCAGGACAGAGGACTGGGTCTGTCCACACCTGCCGCAAACGCCCAGAGGGAGTGGGTGCTCCTGCCATCACTGTGGAAGGGATTTTCAGCTTTTTTTCCCTTCGTTTGCTGAGATGTTTTTCATGTAAAAAGTCAGTTTTTCCACTGGACAGCTCAGGTTTCTGCATGTTGCCTGAATTGTACAATTGGTTTTGATAGACGAAACTAGCCTGAAATGATCAAAACTTCCTTTCTGGTGCTCGGAAAGAAAAACTCCCTCGTTCCTCTGGCTGGAGTTGAGAACAAATTCACGTGCAAAGCAGCATAAAAGACAGGAACCATTTCAATCTGACGGAAATATCTGATTTTACTGAAATCCTCGGCCAGCACTGCCCTTTCCTCTCTGTCTGGCTCCCAAACCTTTACAAAACCTCCATTTCCCATTTGCTCGTGTTAAATATTTGGCTCCGGACTGGGATGGGAGATCCGGGAGAAGAAAATTCCCTTGCTGGGGGATGGGGGGAGGAAATAATAAAGATGAATAAAATCTTTCCTTGCTCAAAAGCAAACCCCGAACCTGCGTGTCCATGGGGAGGGCTCGAGGAGCTGCCTCTGCCTCCCGGGAGCGGAGCGGGGCCGACGTGAAGCGCCTGGCTCCCGTCCCAGATTCGATGGCTCCCCCTCTCCCCCCACCCTTCTCCAGCTCATTATATTTGTATATTTGATGATCATTTAACATTCATGCAGCGGCTGGGTCTCAGCGGAGAGCAAGCGCCTCGGCAGCGCGGAGTTCTGCAGCTCGATCGCCAAATGGCTGGATTCTGCCCCAAAACGTGGTCGGCAGAATTGTGTGAACCTCTTGTCCTCTGCCCATGGATAGAGCCTGTCCAGATTCCCCCTGCAGAGCTTTCCATAGAATCGTTTAGGTTGGAAAAGACCTTTAAGCCCATCAAATCCAACCATTCCCTCAACCCTACCTATCCTCAAGCAGACTCAACTTGGTGTCTTCTGCCACCTTCCTGAGGTTGGACTCAACCCCCTTGTCCAGATCATTGATAAAGATTTTAAACTGATATTCAACGTGCCGTAGGGGAGGCAAAGGTGAGCTTGGGTGGAGAAAGAGGTGGCCTGAGCATTGCACATCGTGCTGCCGACAGCCCGGCAGCCCACACGTGCCTCGAGCAAGCTGGAGGAGCTCCCATCTGTTTGAGAGTGGCAGCACAGTCAGGATTGGTGGGTTGAGGTTTTCTGCCAGGCTGGCGGACATAGAGTCATAGAACAGTTTGAGTTGGACACTTTAAAAGTCATCTAGTCCAGCTCGCCCTGTTGTGGGCATCTTCCACTAGACCAGGTTGCTGGGTTTCGGTCCAGCACTGCAGAAGAGCTGGGTTGCCTGGGTGGATGCACTGGTTCTGCCACAGGCATCCTCCTTGGAGATAGGGAGGACAGTGGTGGGACAGAGATACACGTGTTTATGGGGATGTGTGTGGGCACGTGTGAGCTCCAGGCTCTGCCGAGACCATGCAAAGGGTTGCCCAAGAACTGGAAGGTGGAAGGAGGCTGCAAGCGAGGAGGCTGGAAGTAAACGACTGCCCAGCTCTGAACTGACAAGGAGAGACCATTTAAATCCAAAGCAAAGGTTAATGACATCCTGACAGTGCCAGAGGATTCGCGGCTTCTCCTTCTCACCGATCCAGAGTGGGTAATTGCAGCTGAGTGACGGCCCCAAGAGCTGGAGATAGCAGGGACGGGGTTGGGCCAGGACATAAAATATCCTGGGGACAGCAGCAGCATTTCAGCTGACAACCCAAAAGGTTACCTGTGGATGACAGATGTTTATTTGTATACTTTTATGATCGAAGGGAAGCGACGGCGTCTGCTCGTCAGGTCAAACAGCAAGCGGTTTCGAGGGATGTGCCCCCTCCTTTGGGGCAGAGTGCGGAGAAAGGGTCAGAGTCCAGTGCTGCCTTGGCTAAGTAGCTGCAGAAGAAAGATGATGAAGGTGATGATGATAATAATAATAAATAACAACGGTCAGGGGTTTCTCACCTCTGCAGACCCAATCTGCTTTGCAGGCAATTTTCTCTCTCCAGAGGCGATGGGAATCTGATGGGTGATTTCCTAATGGGAGAAATCCAACGGGATGGTGAAGAGTTCCCGGGTACCAACTCACCTGTGGTGGCTGTTGGGTGGATGCTTTCCCTCTCTGACAACACAGAGGGGTTTGTCCTCCAGCTGCTGATGCCGGAAGCGTCTCGTGAATGTCCCACAAGCACCGCACGCTGCTGGCGCCATCGCGACTGAGTTTCGGGATCCTCCTTGCAGGGCACACCAGACCTCAGCTCACGAGTGATGGAAGCTCCTGGTTCAGCATCAAAAAGAGAAGCCCTGGCTCGCTCATCACAAGCCCTTTCCAGACCCCCTCCTTCTTTTCCCCAGGCAGGTTCCTGCTCTCCTTCCACCCTCATTAGAGACACACACCGAGCGCTTTGCAGCTTCTTAAGCTGTTCCCAACCGGCATCCCACGGGACTCAAAGCAGAAATGGCTCTTCTTTGAAGGGCCCACACCAAAGCCTGGATCTAAGCTTTGAACCTACCACGTGTCATTGCCCGGAATAATTCATGTTAAACATTTGCCTGTAGCGATGCGGGGACCAGAGCTCCCCTTGCCCCTGGGCTGTGCTGGAGAGTGGGGAAGGGGGTGAGAGCATCTCGGGGTGCCCGTAGGTCTGCAGAGCCGCTGGGGAGCAGCGCTGCTCCTGGGGTTAATGGGATGGGGATGTGATGGGTCCTGAGACCCTGGAAAAGGGCTGCACGGGATCCATCCTGCTGTCATCTCTGCCAGCGACAGTGTCGTGTGTGCATGTGGATTTATTGCCAAACTGATGCTTTAAGAAGTTAAGCGCAAATTCAGAGGGAAAACGAAACCACGTCTTCGAGCAAACACCTCATCCATGCTTTATGTTCCGTGGGAGCAAAGGAGACCATCATTTCTCCTCCTCCACCCTCTTCAGAAGCAAAAGAAAATAGGGAACGAAGGCAATGGGATTTCAGCCGTGATTTAGAGACGGGGGGGAAGGAGGAGGAAGGTGGAGATGGGGAGAGAGCTCTGCAAACAAAGGTGAAAGATGGACATTTATTAAGGAAGAAATCGCATCCTGCTTTGGCATTTAAGAACTGTCTGGCTGAGAGACCCAAAGTGACGTGGGATGGAGAAAGCTGGGATCGGCCAGGGTCTGTGCCCCCGGGTGCTGTGGGAGCCCAGCCTTCATCCTCCTCACCATGAAAGCGTGAAAGAAGCTCAGACAGTCCAACGTGAGGGACGAGGCACACATCTGCAGAGTCCTTTTCTCTTAAAACAATCATTTTGTCAGATAAAAATACACTGGCAAAGCTGTAGCGAGTGCCTTCCACGAGTCGTTGGGGCTGGGGTGGGGGGAGGAATAAAAAAGCAGCGGAAGCCGAGGAAGAAGAATTCAATATTTCTGTTTGTTCTTATCCAAATAAATTGAGATGTATTTGTGGAAGTGTCAGAGAAGCCTGCAGGAATGAAACTATAAAATAACACAGCTGCTTCATGAGTCTATGACAGACAGAATAGATTAATGTACCGGCGTTTTTATGGTCTGTTAACAACTGATATGGGTTTTAAATATATTATCTCCCATTGTATTGTCTGTCATTTTAAAAACTGCTCATGTCTATTGTGTTTGCTTTTAAGAGGTGCTTATGGAACAATCAGCCAGTCGCTTCCCGATCTCTCCTCTTCTCCCCTTCCTAGATACATCATTGTCTCGACCTCTTTCTCTCTTTTTTTTCCCTAGATAGGTTTTCCCCAGCACTTTCATGGGCAATTTATTCCAGAACCTGTCGAAGCCCCCTCATGTTCCTTAATTGCAGGAGCTTTAAAAAGCTTTTCCACCTTCACACCTGGTTACCTTTGAAATGTGGGTGAGCTGGGGAGAGAGGTCAGGCTGGAGCAGTGACGGGGACAGGGCGGCTGGAGGGATGTAGAAGTGGGAGACAGGTGTTTGTGCTACCCCAGGCTGTGTCCAGGTCCCTGGTATCTGCTTGAGGGAGAGCAAAGGAGCTCAGGGTGGGATCTGAGCTGCAAAAACCAGAGGACTTTTTTTAGTGAATGCGCTTGGGAAGTCGTGGGGTTTTTGAGGTGTGATGAAAACTCAGCGTCAGCTCCCAGTGTTTGATGACTGAGCAAAATTTGCATTTTCTTCTTGGCTGGGAATAAGGCAGAGTGGGACTGTGAGGAATGGGGCTCCTGGCTGCCCCAGCAAGGAGGGTTTCAAGCCAAACCCTCCTCAAACCTCTCCTTCGCTCAGGAATGTTCACAGGCAGAAGTTCCCCTTGACTTTGCTTTCCCCATCTCCTCTTGGCCATTCACTCCAGCCATGTCTTGCAACGGAAGATCTGTGACCTCCTCCAGTGTGCCTGGACGGGCTCCCCATCCACAGCAGCATCGTTCATCACTGCTAATTGCTCCCCCAGCCCACCCTGGACCTTGCACCACTCCTCGCCTGGGCGTCGCAAGGAGATCGATGAGTGCAGATGGCTCTGCCACAGATGCAGTCAGGAGGAAACATCTGGATCATCTTGCTGGCATCTGGCACAGAGCATCACTTCCAGCTGAGTGTGGGCACATCAGCAGAAGAAAACGCTGCCTCCTGCCAGTTCCTGACTGGTCCCACTGCCCCCCAGCCCCCGAGGCCATCCTCACACCCACAGGACAGTATCAGGACCAGAGATGCTCAGACTTATGCTGACTCATCCCCATCCTCCCTCTTCAGCCCTAAAAAAGTCCTTTCCTCCGCCTTGCAACCCTTAAAACCAGGCAGCCCCCAAATGGTTGTGGGGCTCCTGTGAGAGAGTTGCCAAGGGGGAACCAAGGGGTGGTAAATGGATGTGTGTCGGCGTCCATAATTTTCTCAAAAGGCTTGAATTGCTATATTCAAAATTACATTAGATTGCAAGAACAAAGATGCCCTTTTGATGCTCTGTAGCACCACTGGAGATAATGAAAGGAGAGGAATCTCGATAAGGATGAAAGATAGCTTCCTTTAGCTTCCCCTGGCTGATAAAGTGCTGCCCAGATGAAGAGAATTTAGAATAAAAAGCACCACAAAAGTAAAACAAAGTAAACACTGCCCAACATTGCTCTAACAAGATAAAATTGCACTGTGGAGAGGAGACAAACAGGACGATAAAGAGAAGCACTCAAGGTAACGGGGAGAAGGAGAGCACGGATTTGAGATGGGAACGGAGATGCTGAGAGCAACTAGGAGGAAAACAGCAGCCGGAAAACACGCTGAAGATGGAAAGGCTGGGCTCGCTCATCCCTCGCTGCCCCTCTGCATGAGCAGCAATGGGAACGGTCCCTCAATGCTGCTCTGAAGATGAAATCAAGGAGAAGGTGATGCCAGGGTTACCTCCTCAGCGTGCGTAAGGCCTGGGTGGGAAGAGAAAGGTGCTGATTTTCTGCGGCTGCTGCTGAACTGGAAGAGCGTTTGCAGGGTGCTGGAGCAGCTGGGTGCTGCAGGGAGCAGCGGTCAAGAAGCTCCTGGGAAGGGGACAGTGAGTGTCCCTAACAGGTAGGTTCTGAGCCTTGTGCCAGGACCCCGAGCTTGCTCCTTGCTCTGCCCTAAGGTTTGCTACAGGTTTTGGCGTGCCCTTGACACCCTGACTGGGTCTGGCCGTCGCTGGACCAGCTCAAGGTGGTGCTCAGCCCTGCCGGCTCCCGGGGGACGCCTCGTGCAGCCCGCTCTGCGCTGCCATGGCAACCAGGGATGCAAAGCTGCTGCTTAAAACCCAAACGTCCATGCCATGAAACCCAAAACATCCTTCTCGTTTTGTTCCCCCTGACCTGTTTGTCCCTCTTGGGACGTGATGAGTAGCCAGTGTCACCCGGTGGCACCAGAGGTGTGAACAGCTGTGACATCCCAGGTGCCTCCCTGTGTCTGTCTTCCCAGGCCATATCTCAAACAGGTAAAGTTGTAAGTATGTTTATCAAAATAGCTCATTTTTTCCCCCCATGTTTTGCACTTTCCCCAGTGCAGAGGTGGTAACCATCTCGGCTGCTGAGCCACTGCGGTTTGCGGTATGTTCCATGCCTCAGCAGCTCAAGGTGGGAAAAAGAAGCTCAGGAAAGGTGTGAAATGGCCACAAACACCAAGCCTGAGCCGTTCCTGCCCGTGTCCCCATTGCAACTGTAGCTGCAGGGTACAATGCTCCATCCCTGAGCTCTTCCTGAGGCTACCCTTGAGTATCCCCATGGAGTATCCCCAGGAGCACGTGAACGTGTGTGCAGGTCTGCAGTTCCCACTCCGCAGCCGGTCAGAATCAGACCCGCCCCTCCAAAACCCAGCGGTACGAGGCTCAGGGGCTACACTGAGAGCTGGAGCAAGAGAGATTAAATGAATGTAAGTTAGTCTCCTGGGGATCACGGCAAGTTCCTCTGAAAGAAATCCTCAGAGATGCCTGTAATATTTAATGGGGATGAAAAACAATGGGTGTCCATAGAAATGATACTGTAGGGAACCACAGCACATTTCCTATAGGAAATGCATCTGCAGAAGTGCCGGAGGATCTGTAAGATGTAATTACGTGTATGTGAGTGCCTTAAAACCTGGTTCTGTGAAGTGAATGAGGAGAGCTTGCATTTAATTGAGTGCATCTTTGAAAACAAAGGCAGCACGGCAACAAAGTGAGCTCTGGAAGGGGTGATGCTTTGTGGCTGAAGGGCTCTGTGCATTTGGGGCAGATCTTAGGGAAAGGTCTCCACGAGGCCTCCTGGAATCACCCCATCTCCATTTTGACAGTGGGTGGACGATTTCCCCAACCCAGATATCTCCCTTGGGGTGAGACGGGCTGCTCCAGAGCATCCTCTGACAGCAAAGGAGCAGAGATCTCACTTTTGGGGGCAAACGGGGCAGCCTTGGGATAGCACTTTGCTGTCTTGGTTTGAAGTTCTTGCTCTGCTGCCAGCTTCTTTGGTGGCATTGGGCAGGGCTCCTGGGGATAGGAGGACATCGGGCTTGCCGTGGAGATAGTGATGCTGCTGAAGAGAAGCGTGATAAATACTTCCGAAGGCAACTTAATACAAGAAAAGGTCTGAGGAGATTATAGTTTAATCATTTGATCTCCCAGGTAGATATTAACAGTGGAATGGCATTCAGTTTATTTTCTCCAGACACCCACGGTGTTTCCGACCAGGCAGGATTTAAACCCGTCCTTATCCAGGTCTGAAACCAGCTGTTGGTTGGTTCCTGCCAGGATCAAAAGCAAATGGATGAGGCATTGGGTGGCAGCTCGAGGAGATCCCAAACCAGTCCTTGGTCTCCAGGATGCAAGTGTGAACTGGTTGTGTTGGGGTTCAGTGGGTTGACCAAGGTCCATCCTGACTTCCAAGACCTGCTTGCTTCCACGTGTCCATATCTTGTGAGCGCAGGAGAAGTTGGGGTTTACTGCACCCTCTGTTTCTCTGCATCAGGAAGGACTGCTGGTGTCCTCGTTGCTCCTGCTGATGCCACAGGCATCTGCCTTGAATTTTGTACCATGGAGAGGACAACACACCTGAGGGACGAGCATTGTGCTGAAGCCCTCTCCCCCTCATCCAACCACACGTTACAAAGACCTTTGCAAACACCTGCGAAGCCAAAGCCGGGGGATCAGCAAAGCGACAAGTGAGAGGGGGGTGAACCCTAAAGGGGGGGACTGAAAACTGCTCCCGGAGAGAAGTGATGCCTCCTCACCCCCTCCTCACCCCCTCCCACGCTCCCATCACTCCTAACGCGTTTCATCCCGGGGAATGAAGTTATCAAAATCTTTCTGCAATGACTTTTTTTCAGACTTGTCTTTCTGAAGTCCCCGTGTGCTAGAGAGCATGTAAAAATACGGAGGGAATAACCGGCAGAAACTGTCTAAACAAGCCCAAACAGATTGGGAACTCAAATCTCGCAAACCGTATGCAGCTTCACGCTTCAAATCACTGTAAGTATTTGCAGCGCGCACCAGGATCGCCTTTCTATCGTAATTAAATATGTCTGTCTCCGAGCAAAGGGAGGAGAGCTTAGGGGAGTTGTCACCATCCTTAATCTCAGCTGCCATTCCTCAGCAGCGCTGTCAGGGCAGCAGCACAATGGGTTTTGGGGGGTAGAAAGTGTCTTCCAGGGCAGGTTTTGATAAATGTCCTGCGTCTTTGCGTTCTGCTTTGCTCTCTTCAAAGCAGGGCGGTTCCAGCCTGGAGAAGAGCAAGGGGGTGTTAGGGTAGGAGGGGTGTTTTGCAGAGTTGGGTTCAACAGGCTGAGATGGGTTCATGGGCACTTTTGGGTGCTGAGGAGGAGAAAAAGGGATGAGAATGTGTGAGCACAGGGTGCTGAGCCCCGAGCCGTGCCCACCTCATCACCTCTGGGCTGGGGGAAGGAGCTGCCCTTACCCACCTGCCAGGTAAGCTCCAAGAGGAGCTGGTTCCTGGTCATTTATGGTAAGAGGAGCTCCCTGAATCCTCACACCCCCCCGCCAGGATCCCCCGTCCCCCAGCGAGCACCTGGGACGTGACCACATCGGAGCCTCCATCTCTGCTCCGTGGTGCAGATGGTCCCACCGGGGGAAGACGCCTCCGCACGCAGCATCTCCATTGATAAAAATGGGGCTGCTTTTGTGCAGAAAGGCCAGCGTGGTTCCACCGGGCGGGCAATCGATGGGAGCCCAGCGTTAATTAACCGTGTCTGCACTGGGGGCAACCGTTTAAATGAAGCTGAATGAAGCTTTTCAGCCCGCAGCTGGGACAGGATCCATCTCGACGTCGGATGCCTCCATCTCCGTTTCCTTTTGCCGTCCTCTTCCATCGATTCCTCCCTCTCCCAGCTCCTGGTTCCCCCCCCTCCATCCCCACTCCCACCGGGAGATGCCGGTGAGCCTTTCCGGGGCAGGAGGGGGACCACAGGGCCCCACCATATCTTGCTGAAGGTCAGAACTCTCCAACGGGGCAGCCTCCAGAGAGTAAACAATAATTAACCTTAAATTAAAACTGGTTGTAATCTTTGATTACCCGCCTGGTTGTGCGATATGCCCCAGCCCATTTTGTTTCTGGTTTCCTTGGAGATACCACCCGGTCTCCACACCCCTTTCCATCTCCGCTCCGGCTATTTTATTTTTTTTTTAAAGCAGGTTTAAAAACAGCTATTAGGCGAGCTTGTTAATCATCATACCAGGCTGCTAATAGCACTCTGGCCTCAGCTAATGGTAGCAAGCTGCAAAGACGCTGCAAATGCTTTCAAATATTCCTCCTGCTCCTTCCTCCCGTGCATCCTCCTTTCCTCTCACTGCAGGACCAGAGGATGGGTTGGGCTGGAAGGGACCTTCAAGACCATCTTGTTCCATCCCCACAGGGACACCTCCCAGCAGAACAGGTTTCTCAAAGCCCCGTCTGCACTCAGCACTGCCCTGTCCTTCAGATGTGCTGTCAGCTGCGCTTCCCCCAACCTTCTCACCCAGAAAATCAGTGAATGAGGGGGGAAGCTGGAGATAACGTGCATATTTTTTGCCTGCCTTCATCACGGGGGCATCCTCCTCCCTGGAGCTCCTCCAAGCTTCCTGCTCCTGTAGGTGGAGGCAGCTTTGACCTCCAAGGTCTCAAATTTGTAAATCAGTTCAGCACATTTTAATTTTTTTATTTTTTTTTTCCCCAAGTTAAGCAGTCTCTTAAAGTCTTCTCTGTACAAGACCAGAGCATCGGGCTGGTGCCAGAACAAACAGCTCCATCGAGAGAGAAGGTGTGGGGCTGCCTTGTGCAGGGCTGGTGGACTCAGGAGTGGGATGGTGGGGCCAGACCCCCTAAAGTCCCTCTCCCCTGGTCTCTGCGGTCGACGGTGGGCGCTGCTCGACCCTCGTCAATCCCTTTTAGCGAGGTCTGAACTGGGTGACCCACCCGCCCGGGTGTTAATTGTGGCTCTGGCTGTTCCTGCTGAAATGACAGATAGGGGACAATTCTGCCGGTTGACAATAATTGTTCTCCTAATTACAGCAATGACATTTACTGGAAAGCCACTGCAATCCCATTACCTTCTTATGCTAAATTCTGCGACTCTAAAATTACATTCCCTGTCTCCTTGCCGTGTGCGGAGCTCTCCGGGTTCGCTTCCATCCGCAAGGGGTGGTCCCGGGGTGCCCTGCAAGAGCTGCTCTTGGGGAGGGGGCAGTTCCTGAAGGGGTAGGCATTGACTTCTTTTGCTTTTCTGCTCCTGCATTTCTTAGCCCATCACCTGGATGGGGGATGCAGGAAGAGGCGGCTCATTGCGGAGATGCCAACACCCAGAATTAACCCATTGCCCCCACCCAAACAACAAGGGACACCAGCTAAGGTGCAGAGGGAGTCTGACAATGATATTTCTCTTTCTGTACCGCAGGTAGCCTCGTGCATCCTCATTCTCCCCCACAAACAAGGGGAAGGTGCCTGTGAATAATTAATTTTTAAGACCCTTAATATTTTATAAAGGGTTGTAATGAGCCGATGTTCCGTTTTGTTTAGCCGTTTATGTGTCGTTAAGCCGGGAGGTTGTGAACAAGCTACTTCAATTTAATGCGTTGCCCTCAGAAATATCTTTTAATAAATAAAGCACTGTGGTTCTCCTCTGGAGAGCCAGAGTTTGGTTAAGCTGGATAAACGATGATGATGACGACGATGTCTTTCAATAGCTTCTTCCTTACCCCCTCCCTCTTTACATGCTTCACACTGAACCAGCTCAACTTAATTACTTAAAAAGGGGAAACCCCTCATTTTCAGGATTGGGAAACCCAAAGTAGGGTCATGCACAACGTCGGAGCCGTGTCCCGAAGGTGAATGTTCCTCTAAACCATCACAACCACGACAGTCGTGTCCAAGGTAGAGTAAGGAAAGGGCTGAAATTCAGGGACAAAACCACTGCAGCGAAGCGGGTCCCTTCCCTCTGTGATTTGGAGAAGCCAAAGGGGTTGGCCCACCTCCAAGGCAGAGGAGCAGAAGTACCATCTCCTCTTTGAATTATAGTCCTTTTTTTAACCAAAAAAAAAAATAATAAAAGGGGGGGAGGGGGAAGCATCTTTCTCTCTCCAGGACGACTGCTGGGAGGTGATCATTTTTCTTTGAGAAACTGAGGCTCCTTTGTAAAACTTATGGGGAAATAAGGTCATTTGTCAATTCAAGTCTTTCTCTTCCATACATAAAAAACACGGCAAGTGCAGCTTTTGTAAAATCTAAATTGAAAGTAAATAACAAGCGGGCAGTTCTTGGTGATAAAACCTCCCATTCTGTAGATTTCTGGTACAATATTTATTTTATCCTCTTTAGAACTACAAGGGCTGTCTCTGTGTGTTATTAAAGTAATGCATTTGCTTAACCTGCACTTAAATTCCTTCCCCACCTCCCCTGGTTGTACAGCTCACTGCTACATGGTCCCAGCCTGCTGGTCTCAGCTGGACAATTATATTAACTGCTCCTATTTGCAATTACTATGAATCATAAAGCAAGTCTGAACGGATTGTTTTTCTTTATTGAAAATGTTTAAACTTAATGCATCGCAAATGTCACAGCCGCGGGGCTGCTCCTCAGCTCTTCGGGAAGTGCCTGGCTGCCTTCGGATGATGATGATGATGATGATGGAGCATTATGGATGAAGTTTGGCATTTCCTTCCCTCTCCCTGTCTCTTCTCCCCCACCAATACACTGCACAAAAAATACCTGACACACCAATTCCTTTGACACCTGGCAGGCATCTAGCCCCATCCCTAAATGCCCACAGCTGCTGGCGATGAGCTGAATTGCAGAAGAGATTTGAGCCCGAGCTCCTCCTCCTCTACCCCTTCTCTGGGGTTGCAGAGTTGTTCTGCAGGGAAGTTTGGAGACTGCCTGCGATGACCGCAAGGTCATGGGCAGCGGTCCTGCTGCTTCCCAGAGGTTTTTCTGGATGCTCCCAAACTCCAGCAAACTCATTTGGGGTTTCCCCTCCCTGTTCCTCCAAGGTGCTCCACCTCGTGATGGTAGGACGAAGTTCTGGAGATCCCTGAAGCTCCTTTGGTGCCATGTTCGGTGTCTCTTGGCACAGAGGCAGGTGAGGGCTGAGGGGCTGATGGATTTTGTCCAGGAGGAATTGGATGATGTCCCACAAAGCACTCTCATTCCCGCAACTCATCTTGCAGCCTTCAGCTGTACTTTGCGGGTTTTTTTTTTTTGTTTTTTTTTTTTTAAGTCCAGCCAGGACAAATTCTCCTTGTGCTGTGGGTCTGGAGTTGTTGATGTCCCTGGCTTATGCTGGTCTGACTGGTGGAAGAAGATGAAGGTGACCTAAAACTATAGAAAATTGGGGGGAGGGAGGAGGGCAGGGCTGGAGAATTTGAGACAGGCAGGTTGTGCCAGTCCCCACTATTGATACAGAGCTGTGCTTGGAGAACAGGCTAAATTAGATGACTATATTTTGATTTCTTAATTAATATATTTTTAAATGTCACTGCAGGGTGCTTTGTGCCAGTTAGCTGAGAGAGCTGAGGAGTTGAGTACAGATGGGACCGACCCCGATCCTGGCATCCCATGGCTCCGGGAAGGTTTGGATTCGATTGGGACCCCTGTCTAACTTGTTCTGTCACTGTTACCTTTTTGATTTGTGAAGCCCAAAACACGAGGCTGTGGGGGAAAGCTTGGCTGGCTTGGGCTGAGCTACGTGTAGGACCCAGCCCTCTCCACCCCGTGGCCCCAGGTGCTCTCACTTCATGGAGCAACACTTGGGAAGCCCTGGGTCGGGATGAAGATCCTTGCAGACCCTTTGTGGCCTGGAGAAGGTTTCAAGGTTTGTTTTTCCAGCGTTTCTGACACTGTGCAAGGCTTGCAAGCCCGAGGTGGACCTGCGCCAGCTCCGAGCGTTGCCAGCGCGGCGGGTAGAGCCGCTCGCTCTGAGCTCAGTCTTGCTTCTGCCATAATCTGGGAGTAACTCCAAGGACGTGGGAGAGGTTGGGCAGTGGCGAGCTGCTTCAGGATGAAGCAAGGCTGGCTGAAAGCCAAAGCAAATCCAATTTTCCCTCCGCCCCTGAGACAGAAATTCGCGGCGTTAAGTTCAGAATGCGGCTCCGTGGTTTGGTTCAGCTCAAGCTGCTCTCTCCGTTCTAGTCTCGGTATCATCCAAGTCTCCTTTATAAGATTTGTGTCTCCAACACAGGCGTTTTCAGTGGGTTGGTAATACAGCTAAAACAGCAACGTCCTGCATCCCATAATAGTTGCGTTTTTGAAGAATTAGATGTTTTGTTTTGTTTTAAATGATTTTTGAGCAAGATAACGATATAGACGGAACCAGCAACACGCATCGAAATGAGCGGACGTCCAGTTTGGCTTGCTGGCACTTTCTCTCTTGGAGCAAAACTCAATCATTCGCTCTTCCGGGGGGCTCAGCTCCAAAATGAGGCATCTCGCATTGTGTGGCTTCGATCGAGGATATCTCGGGTGCGTGATCCCGCAGCCCAGCGGTTCAAGGTTCTGTGGGGAGGGCATCACGGGTGGATGCAGAGCAGCACCAGTTTGTCTTGTTGACCCCTTCTTTCTGGGAGCAAAAATCAATCGTTCACTCTTCCGGGGGCTTGGCTCCAAAATGACTCAGGTTGGGTTGGGTGGGTTCCATTAGGGATTTCTTGGGCACGTGAGTCACGAGCTTTACAGTTCAAGGTTCTGTGGCGAGGGCGTCATGGGTGGATGCAGAGCAGCACCAGTTTGTCTTGCTGCCCCCTTCGCTCTTGGAGCAAAACTCAATCGTTCTCACTTGCGGCGGCTCGGCTCCAAAATGACTCAGCTTAAGTTGGGTGGGTTCCGTCGAGGATACCTCAGGCGCCTGAGACCCGATCTGATCGGTTCAAGGTTCTGTGGCGAGGGCGTCATGGGTGGATGCAGAGCAGCCCCAGCTTGTCTTGCTGCCTCCTTCGCTCTTGGAGCAAAACTCAATTGTTCGGTCTTCCGAGCACTGAAATGTGGGGATGCTGCAGGAGAAGCTCCCCCAGGTGGGCACACAAGGGTGGGTGCCCTCTTTCAGGTTCCTCAGTGGTAAATGTTGAGGTGGTTTATAAGGAAAAAAGCTCTCCCAGTTTTCCAGCTCAAGCTCTTGCTCACAGCCAGCGAAGGAACTGCTCCGTTTCCCGATGCTCAACCTAAATTTGCCTGAGTCTCTCCTGATTTCTCTGGGTGATTTCCTGGTTCGTAACGAGAAGGAAATTAGGTTTTGAAGAGCCCGTAGCCTGGGATTTATTCTGTTCCTCCTCCCTTTGAATCGGAATCCATCAATAGTCATGGTGTGTCACAGGGTATCTAAATTACAACGCACCATTTCAGCTGCCTAATTGGATGAATGAGTTTTAGAGAAAATTAATGAATGGTGAAGAGCTCATTTTTTTTTTTTCTTCCCCCCTATCCCCGTGCAAATTTCTGGCAATGTAAATCAATTGTCTCCGCTTGAAATTCATGAAGCGTTGAGGGGATCCCCACAGCTTTCCCAGCTCCCTTGTGGCTGCCTTGGGAGCTGATGGATAAATACAGCCAAAAATGCTGATTTGCTGGAAATAGTTTTGCAAATGGTTCTTCGGGGTGTTTTCCCTGCTCTGTTTCCAGCCTGGAGAAGGAGGGTCTATCACCTCCCCCAGGACCCTGCGTCAGCCTGAGGATGGGAGAGATGATGGGAGCATTGAGCTCTTGTGCTTAGCTAATTGCTTTGGGATTTTACTTGGTGTAGAGACCAAGTATATAAAGAAAAATGCATAAAAGATGTGATATATATATTTGAAAAAATAGAAGTAATATACTGAATGTATAAAATAATATAATATAAAGTATATATACATATATTTTTATATATATATAATAATAATTAAAAATATATATTTATAAAGAAGCTATGGGGTTTTTCTCCATCCATGAAGAGTTAATGTCTCGTAGCTTTAGGGTTGCTGACCTGCCCTGGGACTTCTTTAGCTGCCGAGGACAAGCAGGGGGGCTCTCGATGATGTTCAGTGCCGGGGGGCTGAGGGGACGTGTATTATTTTTGGACTTTTTTTCAGGGCACGTTTTCTCCTTCATTTATTTTATCCTCTCTCCTGGAGGGAGGGAGATGGTGGGAAGTGGGAAAAGAGGGCAGGGACGGAGGCTGCTGGGGAGAGGGGTGCGGGAAGCCGCCCTATTTCCCAGTCCTACATGTATTTATACACAGGGCCAGGTGTGCTTATTTCCGCTTGGATTTAACGAAGGGAAGTAAACCAGGACCCAGATAACTGACCTGGTTTAAACCACTTTGCAGGATTTAACAAAAAAAACCAAAAACCAACAAACCCAAAAACCTAAAAAAAAAAAGTCCCTCTGGATTTAAGAAACTTCAGCTGAAGTTTTTACCACTCGCAGCACATTTGAACCTCACCAGGTAACTTCATTTGGTTCCTTTAATGAGGGCTGCGCAGCGGGGTTAATTCTGCGTTCTATGTAAAAAGATTAAGTAGTAGTTGGGTAAAACACTTCATCACTGAAGTGATTTTCAGGACGTACTCACTCCAAAGGCACAGATGTAATACCTGCTTTTAAATTCAATTAGCTCTGACTCGGTTGTGTTGCCTGAATACATTACCACAGCTTGAGACAGGCAGAGTTATTCTTTAGAGCTAAAAAAAAAGAAAGAAAGAAAAAAAAAAGATAAAGCCCTATTTGGAGATTTTCCTAAAGATGTTCTAATTCCCTCAATACGTCACGTGCCTTCCCAGCTCCTCTCACTCCCAGCCTGGGTTTCCCCCAGCCCTGGTAGCGATTCTGTGTGGGGCTACAGGGTCCCCAAGGAGAAAGAGATGGTCAGATCCCCATTTCACAGCTTTTTTTCCTTTTTTTTTTTTTTTTTGACACCCTCACACCTTGCAAACTTTGGCGGTTGAGGGTTTTCCCCGCCACGTGCCCCACAGCAGATCCCTGCCTCTCCCACTACCTGTTTATTAAATTTTTATACCACATCAGAGGGGAAAAGCGATTTGAAAGCTAAATTAATTAACGCTTGTAAACCACTTTGAGATCCGAGGATGAAAGGCGCAATAGAAATGCAATTTATTTCATAATTATTGAGACAACTCTGAAAGACAGCGAGGCTCCTGTTGGCATGGGATATTTTATTTTAACTAAATCTGGGGCTGTGACAGCACCTTTCCACACGGTGACAGGCGGGAACCTCCTGGAGGTGGTGTCCATCCAGCAAAGCGTCACACCGATGGTTGGCAATGGGGCTTGGGGCTGCTAAACTGGGAGCACTGGGCCAGGGCAGTCTGGAGGTGTGTGTGGGGAAGGGATTTTTGCAGTGGGTGGAAACTGAGGGTTGGACCCCAATTTATCCTGTAAAGCAAGGAGGAGATAGCAGGTAAACCCACGCCTCCATTTAGGGTGGGAATAGGCAGAGCCATCACGCGCCTCAGGACTGCTGGAGATGGAGAAAAAAACCCAACCCAATTCATAGCAATTTATGAATTAAAAAGTGTATTTTAAGGTTATTCAAGCAATCCTGAACATCTGGCTTTTGTTGGCTTTTCCCAACGCATCCATTCATTGCTCGCCTGTTTCTCTCGGCTATAAACCATCTGTTTTATTTTTGAAGTGAATGCACTCGTGCTGGGGCTGCCACGTGCTCCAGGTCTCCACTCCCAAATAATTCCTCAGGGATGTGAAAGGCTTTTGGGGACCCCTCACCCTCCTCTTCCACCTTCCATCCGCCCATGGGCACCACGGGTGAGTGTACACTGGTTTTGGCTCTCATGGGCAGAAGGTTAATATCTGTCCTAACAAAACAAGATCTTGGTCTATTCTGGAAAATTAACTTCCCTCAACCAGAGGGTAATTAAAAAAAAATTAACTGTTTAAATCTAATTTTTAAAATATCTCAATCCCAGGGGCCAGGGTTGCTGTTCTGCTTCACTGTGGGGTGTCCGTCGGTGCCTCTGATCTCCATTTACACTCATTTTTGTTCTCCAGCCAAAGACCCCCAGTGTCCTTGCTATGGTCCAGGATTCATCCCAAAGTCAATCGGTTGGCAGCTAATTTTACCAAAAGTCTCTTTCCGGAGGGGAGACCCCCAAAAGCCAGAGCTGTTGCCACATGTTGGCTGAAACAGCCTTTTTGAAGCACCTCCTGCTCTTGGACACCGAGATGGGTCCTGGTCTTGCTGAGTTCTCCAGGTGCCAAAGGGGAACTGGAACCACCAAATCCAGGGATTTCTCCTTAAAACGCTGCTTCCAGGGTTTATTTCTGAAGAGCTACTGCCAGCTCCTTGCCCATGCACAGAGGTGAGTTCTTCTCCTTGTTTTTCACTATGATGCTGAAGCTGAGATCGAAACGAGGCTCCGCAAGCACCCCCGAGACAACCTCGACTGCAAAGAGGGAGGCAAGGTAGAAGAAAAGAGAAGTAAAACCAAATCTGATTGCTGAGGAACTCGAGGCACAGAGAAATTACGTGACCTACCCAAGATCTTAAAGAAAACCTGTAGCAGAAACTGTGGTTGGATCTTCATCTCTTAATCTAAATTTGTTCTTACGGTCAGGCTGGGTTCCTCCTCCTGGGTCCAAACCTTATAAAAAAAAACTTCAGGGCCACCTCGATGAAGTGAGATCCAATCAGTTTTTTTTAAATCACTTCTTCCCATCATCTCTTAATTTCTCCGAGCTCCTTTCTGCCAAAGACAGCAGGATTGCTGGCTGCCGTGTCTTGGCTGGAGGAATCCTGATTAAAACTGTTTTAATAGCGTGTTATTTTTGAAAGCCTTATCGGCTCCGCACGCTGCATACCAGATCAGAGCAAGGGCAGGGCTTCCTGCCGCGAGAAAGGGGTGCGCGGAGGCTGGAGAGAACCTCTCGGAAAATCCAGCCAGAAGTGCTGCTTCTCCTAATGAGTCTCCCTGGGTTTTCTGGCTCTGAGAATCCTGCCGCACTAAAGCTGGAGCCAGAGACCCTCGTAGCTGTGCTTATCTTAGCAGCGGGCGCATTGGCTCGTTGATTTAATGCAGCTTTTCTCCATAGATTTATTTTTTTTAAAAAAAAAAAAAACAAAACTGTAGCTGGTGAGGATCAGTTGCAGGGAGCACAAAGTAGTGAAGCCATCCTGGCTGCGAGGGGTTGGTTGGAGTTGGAGGGTGGTGAAGCGTGGCGCAGCGATCGAGGGGGCTGACAAAGCCCAGGAGGGGCCGAGAGCTGCAGGGATGAGAGTTGGTTGCACCATCAGCCCCACGTGTGACAATGAATCCCATCTGTGGGGACGTAGGACTATACCCAAGGGGACCCCCCCCGGCTCGTCCCATGGGTCACGTCGGGGCTGCCTTGCGTGGTGTTCACAGGGTGCTCTTATAGCAGCTCCCACCTGTGGATTAATCACCCCGGGGGTATTTGGATGGGCTGGTCTTGGGGATGCAAAAACATGCCCTGGGCTGTGGTCGTGTAAGGAGAAACTCGCCCCCTCCCAGCACTGGTGTAACTGGGGGAGCGGGTTGACTCATTGGCTGCTGCAGGGGGCATTTGCTGGGAAGCAGCAGCTTTCTCCATTGTGGAGAATCCAATTAAGCTGTTATTAAATTAATTTGTGTGGGTTTGTTGTTTTTTTTCCCTACTGTCCCTAGCTTGCTTTTAGAGCCTTGGGCTGGAATTTTCCTGAAGGAGCCTCTAATGGTCATTGCTTTGGTCCTGGCACAAGCTCCGGTGTTTCAGAAGGGATGTGGGTGGCTTGGCCACCTCATCTTCAGCCGGCGTGCGAGAATATTCTCCACTCTGGCTCATTTTGGACCTGGGGGTAGTTTTCTGTAAGAGTTCACCCCCAAAAACAGTCTGACAAACCCCGTGAGCCCTCTGTGGGTTTAAGCCCCGAAGGGATGTCAGCACTGCCTGGGAGGAGTGCGAAGGCTGAAGAAGGCTCCTGCAGGTGGTGGCTGAGGGGTGATTGTCACCGCAAGGTGAGAAGGGCAGGCTGGGGTTACAGAGTCCTCCTGTCTTTGCTTTCCTGCAGTTGGCTGGTCTTTCAGTTTGTATTTTTCATCCGAGCACCTCAACGATCGATTATAGGTATTAATGGCAGCAGAGGGTTTCCAGAAAGGAGGAAAAACGAGGCAGAGGGTGACAAAATTAGTCGGTGGGAGCCACAGCGGCAAGCTCTGCACCCCCTGGGTGCCAGTGCAGAAAGCTGGGGGGGGTCTGGGCTCCCCCCACCTGCAGATCCCCCCGTTGCACGTTGCCTGGTTGAACATCACGGCTCCGAAAGGGGGACAGCCCTGTCCCCAAGTCACCCACCCGAGGGCTGACTCGAGCCCCCTCCGCTAACTCAGTGGGGAGGGGAGCAGGATCTGAGCCTGGGACAGGGTGTCCCCAAACCCTAATGAAAACGTTCAAAGCCTGGCTGGAGCTTGGCGAGGAGAAATATTTGATTTATGATGTGAGTCAATGATATTCCTCTGCCAAAACGCATAAAAAGGTACAAGCTGATGAGTCAAAGGCAGCTCCATTTACATAATGGGTTTGTTGCCTGGAAGGGGGGGCAGGGATGTCTCTGTTAACCTCCCCGGACCCCACAAGGAGGGGACAGGGAAAGCCTGTGAGGGAGCTTATATATATATTTTTATATCTATATACGTACACACACAAAAATATTTAATCCAGCATTTGAAGTGACAATGCAAACTTGCAGCTTTTCAGAGAGAAGCACAAGCCTTGGATTTACCCACCGATAATCCCCGCGGACCCCGCTGCTCTGCCACGCAGCGTGGGAGTGCGGGATGCGTAGCGAAGGGTGAGATTTCATCTCCATTTTTAAAAATGTAATGATTTTGCATCAGTCTCATGATTCCTGGGTCCTGTCTAACGATTTTTTTTTAATTTTTCTTTTTTTTTTAACCAGCAGTACTGTGATGGACCTGCCAGCTTTTCTGTTGGGTAAAGATTTCTTCTTTAAATGACGGGAAACATGATTTTCCCCAATATTTATATTAATTCTATGCCATTATTGCTTTATTTCTGGGCTCTGAAAGCATGAAGATTTGTGTTTCATAATCCATGCAGGAAGGCTGAGTTGATATATTGGTTGCAAATGAAGAAAAGCACGTGTGGCTCTTCCCCAGTAGGTTTAATTTTATCCATCTGGCTCAATCATGGTAGCAGATTAAGTAAAAATTTTCAGTGGAGTTGCGTTGGCATAACTTGGCTCTTTTTTTCTTAAATATTGAGGCAGTTCCTGGTCTGGGGAGGAATCTAACTCTGCATTTCTTGCTTTTTCTTCTCTTCTGCCGGTTCCGTGGGTCCCAGCTGGGCGCCTTTGGCTGGCAGCTGAATTCCCAATCTTGCTTAAAACCCAACCCAACACCAAAAGGAGATTTTTTTTTTTTAGCTCAAACCGCTCAGATCTGTGACCCTGGGGCTTAGTCCAGCATTGGGCTATAGGAGAAATAACTCTGTTCCTTTTATCGACACTGCTGATGTCATTGAGTCATTTTCTTCAGCACAGAGAAACACTGGAAATGGTAAAACATGTCCCAAAAATGCCCTGGGCCGTCTTGGCCCTTGTCTGTCTGTCGCCAGCTCGTCCTTCCGTCCCTTGGATTTCCCAGCTGCAATATACTTTATTTTTGTCAGTGGTCACTACTGAAGCCCCTGGTTGGAATTTCGGGATCTGCACAATCATTTTTCCTGAACAGTTAAAGCACGTTGGTTGGACGAGGTCTGTAGATTATAACATCAAGCCTGTTATGTGTGTTAAATTCTTTGTTTTAGCGTTGGAAGCCACATCGGAATCACTTAGTGCTCTGGAACCAAAATGGCTCTGCACTACCAAAGTCAAGGGAAACCTCCTTGTTGACCCTTGTGCTAGAACTTGCGATACTCTCAGCTCCCTGGGCAGGTGTTTGCTGGGGGGATGGCACTGGGGGTCCCATGTCGCACCCAGCAGGGTCTCACCCTGCTCTCTGTGCCCTTTGCATCCCTCCTGGCGCAGCAGCCAGCAGCTCCACGGCAGTTTATTACCTTGCTGGGGAGCAGGAGGATTTTTTTATTATTATTCCAACTTCCTTTCCTAGCTCACTATTGCCAAAAGCACAAAAACTTGCCGTGATTTACCTCCTGCCCCACAGGGCAGCTGCAGATCAGCTCTGGTGGGAGCAGGGCCACGGCCGCAGGACGCATCTGCCGTGGTTTTCCCCCTTGGGCAGTTGCAACTCGAGACAGGGGCTGGAGATCAGGGTGGAGCTATAACAATAAAAAATGTCTTTGAGTAACCCTCTCCTGCTGTCACTGGGCTGAATACTCAAGGAGATTTTGGGGATGCCAGGAGGCAGCAAGGAGCCGAGGACACCGCTGTGATGTGGCAGGAGCAGCCCCACTGCATCTGGGACCCAAAATGACTCTGGGCATCGAGGTCCTGAGCTACTCCTGCTTGTAGGGCTGTGCTGAGAACGGTGGGAGGAGATCCTCAGGCACCAGCAAGAGGTGTAGTGCCTGGGAGAGGCATTAAGATCCCTTCCAATCCAAACCAGTCTATGATTCCATGACTCTCATTGGCTTTATTCCCTTTTGTCGTTCCTTACGTGACTTCTCAGGCATCCTCATCCCCCTCTTTTCCTCGATTTTCCTGCCTGTACATCTCTCCCAGGCTCCCCTGACATCTTTCCCCAATCCATTTCCAACCTGGGCAGCCAGGAGGGAGGGTGGGAGGCTCCTCTCTGAGCTGCTGCACCTTGGGAGGCAACACGAGCGCAGAACCAAGAGCCGCAGGTGGCCCCAGGCATGGATCTGCAGCCCCCAGTCCCTAATTAAATCCTAACGAGCGGTGTTGGAGTCATTATCGTCCATTCACCTCCCAGTCAGGCACTGGGACCTGTGGGAGATTCAAAGCTGAGTCCACCACTAATTCCTTAAATCACCCAAATCTGTGTGAAGAATTCCTGCCCCTGCCCTGGTTTAATCTCCCTCCTGAATGACGCGTTTCCACGCTCGGGTCGGATCCTGCAGCGAGGAGCTGGCAGGGTGCAAGGAGCAGATCTGACTTCTTTCAACAAAGCCTGCTTAATATGTTTTTATGCAATATGAGGGGGTTTTACTGCATTTCTGGCTTCTTTTCAATGCTCAAGTGGAGGAGCGAGGTCGCATTCTGCTCCACGTTACGCCGCTGCTGCGGTCCTGCCGTCAAGAAACGCCTCCAGCATCCCAAGCTGGAGTGTGAGGAACCAGCCCGAGCCTCGAAGCTTGAAATGTAATGTGCGTCGCGAAATGTTCGTTATAATTAATTACGATAACTCTGAAAACTCCTCACATAAATAGACAGGCCCTTTTCTTCCTCATCTCATTCAATTTAGCTGTCGTTCCATAAATTTCACAGTCGTTTCTCCAAAAAGCTGCAGAGTTTCCAGTAGAGTTATTTTATTCTTGTTATTTATTTATTTAGTAATCATGTATTTTTTTTCTTTCTTAATCAGCGAGCTAACTTGATTCTTAGTGCAAAAAAAAAAAAAAGACAGTGAGTGATGAAAATTGAGCCAGAAACCAGGTGAAAATACATAAATACCAGGGCACGTAAATGGAGTTTGACTTTGTTAGGCAGTGGTGGGGGCAGATCTCCCCTCGTAACCCACCCCAGTGTCTGTAACTGCAACCAAGAGCAGGATCTGGCTGAATCCTCCCGTGGTCTTGCAGACGTCGTGCTTTCAAGGTGCCCCATCTGAAGTGGAGACGTTTTTCCTCTTGAAGAACCGAGGCATGAAATAAATAAAACCCCACGTCCTTTACTTTTTCACCCCGTAAGCGTTGCCACCCACCCCCCTCCCCTTTAAAACGGCTTCTTAACCAGCCCCGAGCTGGGATGGAGTGAAGATGCTCCCTGGTCCTCACGCCTCGTTGCTTGTAATAAATCACCAGCGGCCACAGGAAAGTGGGGCTTAACAACGCGTGACTCCGTCCTCCATCTCCCTGTCCCAGGACCTGAGGAGTGAGGAATGGCCCTCGTTTGCCTGGGAAAAAAAAAGAAAAGGAGGAATAAAAAGGGAAATAAAGGAGGCGGGTGCCTGGGGGGAAGGGGTGATGCTGCGAGTGAGATGCCTGAACGCATCGATGTCTCGTTGCTGGCCCCTTTGGAGAGATGATCTAAGCAGCAGGGGAAAAAAGCAGAGATTGAACAAATACCTCAGCGACTGAGCTACCTGGAAAAGAGGCTAAAACAATGAGAAACAATTATAGAAGAAAACAGGGACATGATTTTCCTAGTGTAATTTCAGTCACTTAGAACAGTCCTCCTGGCCTGACAGCGGATCTTTTCCTTCTGTTTCAAGCTGCCTTCAGCCACGGAGATCAGATATCTGTTTCTGCTGCTTTTACTATCAAAAGAAGTCCATATTAGTTCAGTTTTCACTTGGAATTCAAGAAGAAAATGTTTCCTTCCTGACAATTTTATATATTTATCCCTTTGGCTAAAGCCTTTGATTCTGAAAAGCGCAATTAGCAAGTGGCGGGTGTGCAGTTTGACTTCTAACCGGAGAAACTCCCAGTGCAAATGAAAAGCAGGGCTTTAATGAAACGCAGCGTTTCCTTTTGCCTTCTCTCTGTAATTTATGCCGACCGATAGACACCTGAGCCAATGTGCAGGCACACGCATGCAGGAGTATATAATCATAGTGGTGTCCTTGTCATTCCGAGCCCTCCAAGCACAATATAAAGGAAAAGCAAACAGTGCAGAGCAGAGACTCAGGAAATTGCAGCCCGGTTTATGGAGGTGTTTCTTGAACTCCGGAGCTGCAGATGGGCAGACTTCTCCTTGCCTTGAGCTCCAGTTTGGTGTTGCTTCGTTTCCCAGGGTCCTCATCCTGCCTGATGTCCTGCATTGCTCGACCATGAAGTCAACAGGTGAATAATCCAGCTCCAAGAAAATATTTGTTGTCCCTGAGTTAAGGGTGGGGAAGATGAGGAGGTAGGGTGGTACCTAGGAGCTCTGGTTTTCCATCCTCTCACTACAGGTTAAATCAACTCTGTTCTTTTTGCTAAATTCCTCGAGGGTCACCGTGGCAGAAGGACGGGTCTCGTGCTGAGGCAGGATTTCCAAGTGGACCGTGCAGCTACTGAGGCCTGAAATTCCCATTCATTTTGGAAAGGCTGCTCAGTTACTCACAGTTATTCACCTGAAATGAACCCATCACCTGAAAGACGAATCTATTAACCCCTTCTAACAATGACATGAGCCTGATTCTCCTCCTAAACTGGCAGAGCCTCTGCAAACAGGACCAGACCCGTTTCTGCCCCAAGATCTGATCATTGATTCTGAGCTCGTGTGACCCCAGGACATGATGGGGCTGATCCTGCTGCTGTAATTCAGTGTAAACAGCCAGGTCTCCCCCAGGATGCCCATCTCGGTTTAGAGCTTTCCCTCCCAGATGGGTGACTGGGGAGGGCTGAGCTCTCCCTGCACCCACGCGGAGGCAGGCTCAGCCCCGCTGCTGGGGCTGGCACCGCAGCGAAGGGACTGTAAGGAGAAAAACCCTGACAGAGCGAGGGATGCGAAAGGCTCCCTGCTGCAATTACAACACGGTGTTACCTTCGGGGAGATCGAGGGTCCTTTGATTTCGTGAGAGACGTGTGAGACAGGAGCTGAGTCAGGCGGGGAGATGCGTTTCGGGTGGGCGGGCGGCAGAGCGGTGAGTTCCCATCCGCAGCACCACCGGGTACCGCTCTGAAACGGCTTTAACAGCCGCCACCTCTGCGATTCCCAGCAACTGCGATGGACGAGGTCAGCCAGGATGATCGAACGGTCTCTCCTGGCCTTAAATCCAGGAATTTATTGAACGACTTCTGAGCAGCTAATGCCTGTAGCTCCAGTGGGGTGTCCCTGCAGGTGATGTCCTCGAGTTGTTCCCCATCAATACTGTCAACTTTATTTGCGACATCTACAAATTATCTGGGGTCGTACCCCTGCATCTCATGATGCTGGGGACACATCTTACCTGGGCACAAGAGCTTGGGTTTTGCTTGGGCTTTCCTCCAGGAAAGCTCCCTTTACCATTGGAAACCCCATCAGAGCCCTGCGCTCCATGCAGAGTGCCAGACCTTGGCCACGTCCCCTTCCTCCAGCCCTGGTGGTGGGACAGGGTTGGTGCAGCCATTCTCTTGAGCCCAGGGAAGCTCCACAGCAAATGCCACACTGCGTGCTAAGCTCTGAACATCCCAGCCCTGCTGCAGAAGCAAAGGGGAGGCCACCAAACAGTTCCCATGAGGATTGCAATGGGCTGAATCTCTCCTGGACTAAGGACAAGGCAGCCGCGGGCTGGGCAAACTCTCAGACACAAGCTGTGTGGCTTGGAGCTCCCCTGGAGTAATGACTTGGCAGCAGAGAAGCTTCATATAAAAGGCATGAGTCCCTTTTGGCTGAGAAAAGATTTCAGGATGTTCCTACTCTTTGGGTTGGGGTCCCTCTTGCCAGCAGGCCGAGGAGCTCAGAAATCCAGAAAAGCCAAAAATTTTGGCCCGAGCTCACATCAAAGCCCATCTTCAGCCTTTTCATCCCCACGTTAGTTACACACGGGCCTTAGCGCTACACAGCTTGATCCCCTTTGCTCTGCGCTGGGGACTCCAGATACAGCTGTACTATGGCTGGTTTGTGCTGCTTCGGGAAAAAAAAACCAAAAAAGCACTCCCAAAGAGTAAAACACCAATGACTTTGGTGCTTTGTACAAGGCCACTGTAGCTTAGGTGGGAACAAAGAAGCTGGATTGTTTGTCTCCGGGATGGGAGAGCAGAGCTTGCAGCGGTAGTGACTCAGAAAAGGATTTAGGGGTCATGGGTGTATAACTCCCTCATCATGAGCTCCCAGCACAGAGCTGCGGGAAAAAGACAAGTTGATGTGATCCTTGATTGAGCTTTTTTTTTAAAAAAAAGCCAAGCCAAGCAGTGCTCTTGAGTTTGCCCGGCGTGGGGGTGCCATTGGGATTGGGGCCAGCCCTGCTCGCCATGCCGGCCAGCCCAAAAGGGTAAAGGGGCTTTGGTGGTGGTGGGATGGGACGTTCAGGGTCCCCAAGGAGACGCTGGAGAGGGCTGCTGCTGAAGAATTCAACTCCTCTTTGCGTATCGGGCTGGAAACAGAGCCTGCAGCCTGTCAGGCAAAATGCTGGAAAAACCCTAATTGCTAGAAGCTGAAGGCAACCTTGGAGGAGGACACGCTGCAGGGCAGTGAGGTTGATGGAGAGCAAGGGACCAGGGATTTACTGTTGCTCAGAGCCTCCAAAATGAGATTTGGTATTGCTGCAAACTAGAGGCTTTAATTCAGCTGCTGGAGGAGAAAAATAGCTGCAGCGTATGCATTTGGGAGGAGCTGGAGAGAGAGTCACGGTGGCTCTTCCTGACCCTATTCCATAAATCCCTCCTGCTCCTGCCCTCGGAGAGAAGGCCGTCCTGCTCTGCCCTCAGGATGTTCATAACACTTGGTGCTCTGCGGCAAGGCCACGGCTATAACTCATCCTGAGCCTCAGCCTGTTGTCTGCAGAGCTGAGGAGCGATGGTTTCTCGGGCACACATCTGGCCAGCTGTGCTCCCAGGTGCTCCGGACGTGGCAAGGTGGGAGGTGGGATGCTGGCTGGGCAGCAAGCGCGGCAGTGGGGGTGTAGGGACTCCTTCCCGAGATGCTCTTGCCTGCCAAGTCCCCCTGAAGTGCTTGATCTGATTAGCAGACTTGGGATCAGGAAGGAATTTTCCACATGTCAGTCTGGCAGGAACCACGGAGATTTTTGCTTTCCTCTGTACCACGGAGTGCAAAACATCTGGGCGTATCAATTACCCATGACTGCATGAGACATGAGCATCAGGAATGCCTTGGGCTGCCTGAGACAGATGCCCAGGAGACGCGCACGGCCCCTGAGCCAGCTTTGGGGCCCATCGCCCCAGCCCCATATGGAGCTGGGGTGACGATGCTTCTATCCTGGAGGCACTTGGATGGGGTTGCAGGTGTCGCACAGGACCAGTAAGTGGGGAACTAAGCCTGAGGATTGAAGTCATTAAATCTAACTGGGGTCACTGGGCTCTTCCTTAAGGCTGTGGTTTGACTTCACGCTCCTGAGTCACTAATTAGCTTTAATTGCCCTGAGCAGCCTCACCTTGGACCCCTATCCAACACACCCAGGAGTGCTATTTAAGCCCAGGACAGGCTGCAGCTCCTCTCTGCCCTTGTTTACTTCATGGGTCCTCTGTTGCCTTGTTTCCAGCCTCATCTCCTGCGTGTCCAGACCCTGGAACTTCTTCTAGAGATGGCTTCACCATGCTCAGGTACCTCATGATGTGTCCTTTATGTTTATGCAAAGGGTGGCATGTTTGAAAACCTCTACCAGTCACCATTGATATATCTGATCTGAAACATTTGTTTTGTTTCCCTGGTTTGATTTCTAGCCAAAACCTTGGCTAATTTGGGATAAATTAGCCTTAATATTCCCAGTTTCCCCCCAGCTTAAGTCAGTGCTTGCCTGCTTGGTCATGGGGTTCTTGCATTAGTCATCTTGTAGCTCATGAGCACTGGCAAACACGCAACACAAGGAATGAGCTAAAATTTCCAAAGCATCACTTGGAATAAAATGGAACTTGTTGGAAAATGTCAGCATGGCTGTTTTGACAGACTTCTTTCCTTCAAGTAGAAGTCTTGTCAAAACCAGCCCTTTCCCTGCAAACACATCTTGTTTTCTGCTTTTCCAAAGAGAAGGACTTTGTTACAACAGCTCCTGATCCAACTATCATATTGTCCTGCCAAGGTCCTACCACCTCTTCCTGGACCTCTTGAGCTCAAACCTTTCTTATTCCAAGAGCCAAAAATTCAGCTTTAGATGAAAACTTTGACTCATGGGGAGGAACCCTCTTCCTATGCTGGTGGGGATAAAAGCCAGACAGAACCCCTGGGGTCCCTCAGGCCAAAGAGGAGGAGCTGCTCATGCAGGGTGGGGATCTCCAGCTGCTTCCCAGCCTGCAGCTTTGGCTACCCCCTCCTCTGCCACCCGCCCTCTTCCATGCCAGCCTCCTGCTTTTAATTACGTTGTAGAAAAGTCTCACAACTCAGCAATTCAAGGTGGCATTTGAGAGAAATGATTCCCTTTAGCATAGCTGACAGCTAATTTGTGTAAAGTTTAATTACAGCTAGCATTAATTAACTGGCAGTGTGTTGCGATACTAAAGCACGACCATCTGTTCTTTAAACCACCTCCCCCAAATTTCAGCCCTAATAATTTCAGTGCCGAGGAGGTTGCTCCGGTGGACCTGGTGTAACCGCAGCCATGGTGGGAGGATGTCACCCACCACTGGTGATGGAGCACCGAGCGCTGTGGGGTGAATCGCAGTTTCGCGTGCTGCTGCTATGCAGGGATCAGCTTTGGAGAAGGTGGTTTTGGAGCTCATGGGCTTCCCTGCACTGTTGCCTTCTGGATGAAGTGGAGGGTTGGCTCTCGGCTTCATGTGGCATCACTGCAGAGGAAGGTTCAGTCATCTGGGTTGACCCAGAAGCGCGTACCAGCACCCTGTGTGCTGCATGGGAGCATTTTGCCCTTACCGTGCAGGGGAATGTGTGGCCTCGTGAGATGTGAAGGTTGAGAGAAAGGCTCTAAAGCAGCCATTCAGTGCCCTGCTGCAGAACAGGTTGGTGCCAGCACTGTTGAAGGAGCATCCACATCCTCGCTTCTGTAAAAACACAGCTGGTAACTTCTCCAGCCTGAAAGGAGAGCTTGAGTGGCTGCATACAAAGTGCCCAGGTCCCCTGGTTGTCCCCTATAGAGGGGTTTGCAGTTGCTCCTGGCTTCAGGCTGCCCATCCCCTCTGCAGAGTCGTAAATGGCCTTAGCATGTAGGCAGCAAAAAATGAGCCCTGGGAGCTTGCTTTTGGAATATTCTGCGAGAGGCTGCTGTCTGGAGATGTGTTTAGTGCCAGAAGATGAGCGGTGCTGAGCACTGGGTGCCTGCAGGTTGCAGTGGGCTACAGCAAAGCATCCCAGCTCATCCTTCAAAGAGCTTGGAAACCCCTTGGGTGAAATGGAGATGGGGCAAAACTCTACAACCAAATGCCCCAGAGCTCTGCCCTCAGTAAATCCCATCTAACCTCAGTGCAGCTGCTTTGATCTCGTCATGTAAATCTAGATGAAAACAAATACGTATCCAGTGAGAGAAGAGCTTGTCCTCCAGGCTCTCGGCCAAGCCTTCGGCATGAGGGCTTTGAACAGGGCTCAGCAGCTGCTGGTGGGAGGAATTTCTTTGGTCAAGCTGCAGCTCCCAGCTTGTCTCAGCTGCTGGTTTTGGGGTTGAATGGAGCCTTTCCTCTCAGTCCCCTAAATGTGGAGGTAACTTAGTCCCCGAGCTCAATGCTGTGACTTGGATCCGGTCTTTTCTCTCCTGAGCTGTTGTGTTCTGCCTTTGTGCTGGCTCCTGGACTAGCAGGGCTTGCTTGGTGCTGGGGGTGGAGCCTCTTTGGTGGCCCCTCGCAAGGACATTCAAAGCTGGGGAGCAGGTTTTGGCAGGGAGCTGATATGCTGGAGGATTCCTGTGTTCTGGCAGTAGGGGAGATGGTCTGGGATGCATCAGGAGCCTGAGATTCAGGCATTCCAAGCTCTCGTGTGAGTTGCCTGGCTGGGCCTGCTCAGATGGAGCCCATGGGGGATGTTGGGACCAAGGCTCTGCTGTCAACCCAAGTGAAATCCCAGCTTCTTCATCTCTGCTGCTTCCACCAAATTCCTTGGGCACAGTTTGTTAACGATGACGGGAGACATGCGGTGTGTAACACGCTGGCAGACGTGGCTGCCACCCACACTGTAACCAAATGCAAAAAGGGATGAGCTAACCCTGGGGATGGGAAAGGATAAAGCCTTGACTTTGATGTTGGATGGAATCCTCCATGGAGTCCCAGGTGAGAGCGAGGGTGAAATCCCAACTCGTAGAACCTTCTTACAGCTCTACTTTGAACCTTTTATCACTGAAATCATAGTTGCACACAGTCATGTCGGCCCAGGATGGACAGTTACGGTGCGTTGCTGCCTGCAAGCTCCCTGCCTGCTGTGGGTGCTGAGTGAAATGTTAGCTCAACCTCCCACAACAGTCATTATCCCAACTCATTTCACCATACAAGTGTGCTGGTGATTCCTGCAGCTCAGCTCAACACAGAGATTTTTTGTACAGCTTTCCCCCCCCCAAAAGCCCCCATTTTGCCAGACCTGCTGCAATCCAGACCTTGCTGGCATGCAGCCATGCTAGCCAAGCCAGTTTGCACTGGTGCCTGCTGCCAGCATTCCATGGGCACTCCTCGCTTGCGAGCCTGGGGTACGGCTTTCCTTGAGCAATATGATTGCATGGACTCGTGAGGCTGACGTGCCTGGATACAGAGCAGCGCTGGGGAGGCTGCTGCACGTATAGCCCAGGGTGATTCCCCAGGGTGAAAGGGATGGTGCATCCTCAGCTTTACTCCAAAGGACTCCCCTGCTCGGAGGGATCAGAACTGGATCGTGGTGGGGAGAATCTCTCTCCTCACATAGAGATGGAGGTTGTGAGAAGACCTCTGGCAAGCAAAAGTGTTAATGGAACAAATGTTCGCTAGTGATGAGGTGTCTCTGTACAAAATAGCACTGCAGAATGTTGTGGTTCTACACAGGGTGCATCTTGTTAGTGCCATAATAAGCTGCAAGGGAGGAGGAGGCAGAAGCTGGCAGGGTGTGGGGCAGAGTTTGTAGCAGAGACTGGGTGGGACCCGGGAGATGATGGGTGGTTCAGGAGCTTTGCAGGGTCCCACAACAAGGGGAAAATCAGCACAGCTGGCTGAGATGCCCTCAAAACTCAAATGCCTTAGAGCCAGCCATCCTGACCGTGCCACCACCTCTGAAGCCTTGAGCTGCCTGTGCATCCCCTCACCTCCCAGTGAAACAGGGAGGGAAGGGATAAATCCAGCCCTGGAGGAGTGTGGGCAGTGATTCTCATCTTAGCTGTTTGCAATTAGCTTAATGAAGCGGTTCGTGTGATATTATTGCCCTCTATCGGACCCAGCCTGAACGGCTCGGTCCGTGTGGATGTGTCTATCTTAGGTGGGGAAGGGTCCGGGACTTCTCCCCAGCTTCAAGACCAGAGCGATGCTTTGCCAGTTAATTGCAGCTGGGCTCCTTGGAGAGGGAGTTCTTGCCCAGAGCTATCGTGAGCAAAGAGCCAGAGCTAATGCCAGACAGAGGTAATGAGCCTTGCCGTGGACTTCAGTGGAATTTGGATCAGACCATTTGCAGTCTCGGGGGATAAGTCAGTTCTGCGTCGTCTTAGTGACGGGCTGGAAACGCGCCCAAGTTATTTGCAGAGAGGCTTGTAACTCGAAGGGACTCTTAACTCTCCTCCACTGCCCTTTTTCAGGGCAGAAGAAGTGCTTTGGGGTGGCAATACCTGATGTAAGATGCTTCTTTGAGCATCCTGCCTCTGCCGGTGGAGGCTGCAGCAAAGCCAGGAGTCCTGAGCAGGTTTCCCAGGCTCTGTGGACCCAGCAGGGGCTCAGAAGGATTGGAAACGTGCAGGCACTGCTTTCACTTCTTCACTGATCTACCTTGGGCTGGGCTCTTGCTCCCTGTCGCAGGTGCTGGGAGCAAGCGCAGGATGAGTCTGGCTTAAACCTGGGGATGGTGGAGGTTTTTTGGGGGGGACTGATGAGGTTTCCAGCCGGGTGTCACCTGCAGGTTGTGACATTGATGGATGTGTTCAGCAGAGCAGGTTCCTCTCTGCTCGTGCCGTGGATCTCGGGTGCTGCAGTGTCCTCGGGCTGCCCGAGGCACAGACACAGGGTATTTTCTCAAGACTATGGTGGCTCTGCAAGAATGTCAGCCCAATGGAGATAAAAGCCTTTTTAGCAGATTGATTCGATATTGTTCTTGAACTCCTTCCCAGTGCGGGGAAGTGGTGGCTCACTTGGCAATGACAGAGCCCCACGCGTGGAGCAGCAGAGTTAAATGGCTGATGGATGGGATGTGCAAGGTGCAGGCAGGGCCAAGCTGGTAGCTAAAGAGATCCTCTTCTCTCCTTCTCTCCCTTTGCTGCCTGTTGTGCTGAGGGGTTACAGCACAACTTGGCAGAGCTGCTCCAGAAGAGAAATGCCCCGTGGAGCTGTGTCACCCCAAGAGAAAAGGCACCGAAATAAACAGCAGCTCCCCGAACGCTAAATACACGGAACTAGAAATGGTTTTCTTTTCTTTCTTTCTTTTAACTGAGAACAAGTAGGGAGAGTTGGAATAGCTGGGAGTGTTATAAATGATGACATGCCTTTGAACTAGCAGCTGGGTGAATGTCTCATCCCACGCTGTCTATGTTCTTGCTCCCCTGTCATCTGCTTGCGAGGGCTAATAGAGATAAAACAATCTGAGGATGGATTTCCAGGCGGAACGGTTCTGCCAGGTGTTTCCTTATGCTGTAGCGAGGGACTTAAAATAAGAAAAGAGAGAGGCCACAGTGCCAAAATCTATCTGGCGAAGTCGAGGGAGTTGTGCCCAGGATAAATCTGAGGCCTCGAGAAGGAGAAAGTGGTTGGTTTGAACTCGTGCAAAGGAACACGCCGTCATCAAAGCCTCACGAATCCTGCCCCAAAGAGGCGTGGAAAAAGGATGGCTTGTGTCAGAGAGTGAGCTTGGGTGCTGACAGATGGCTTTGCAGTGCTGCGGTCCCACCTGGCTGGAAGGACCATCCGTGGCTACAGAAACACCGTTTGCTTTGCATCTTGCAAAGGCCTTTTTAAATACTTGGGTAGATATTTGCATAAATATGCTCCTTGGGCACCATGCACCTGCTCTAATCAGATGTGATTTGTTTTCTGGAGCTCTTATTCCTGCAATGGGATTCCAAATTGCAGATGCAGACACGGGGCCCCACCAAACCTGTCTGGGTCTGCCTTGGCACTACTAGCTCCAACCTCAAGTGCTCCCTAAATAATCCTTAAGGAAGGAATTTGGGGAGATTCAGTAAAGAAATTTGCTCCGACAAGAGGAATCAAGGCTGAAGGAACAGCTTGGTTTTGTTACCTTCCACAGCTAAAGGAATATTGGGACAGCAGAAGGGGCAGATCTGCCTCTGTCAGTCTCTAGATCCCATGTCCTGGCGCCTTGCTCATCACCAGGCAGTGAATTTGCCAGGGGATGATGACTGATGTCACTGGGACCTGAGGTTGCTCATCTCCTGGCAGGGCTGCTGGATGACACCAGTTGCACTGCCTCCATGGGGAAAGGCAGTTAGCTCAGGCCTAGGAAAAGCAGCGTGAGGGTGCCAGGAGGTAAATGAGTGGAGAAAACTGAGCTGTGCCTTGCTTTGCACAGAGGTGAGTTGTGCACAGGGAAAGCCAAAGCAGAGGTGAGCAGGGAGGCTTTGGTGGTGCAGGGGGCCTGCTCTGGGGTGGCAGGAGTGCTCAGCTGTCACAGCAGCACTGAGCAGTGCTATTTAGACCAGAGCTTTCCTGGAAAGGTCGGGTTAAGATGAATACTTTTATATATATTTCATTGACCAAAGCAAATGCATCTCATATACTAATTAAATGCATGTCACTCGGCCAGTGCTATTGCTAGGGTTATTTTTCTTGCTCCAGTGACAAATATGGCCTACTAAATCTCTTTTCTTGCATTCATTTTGTCTCTCCATCACATGCTTGAAAGCGAGCAAGCTGACAGCAGAAAGGGTTTTCAAATGCAATGGGCAAAATGTTTGGAGTCTCTCCCTTTGGACTGCAGGCTCTTGCTGCCAGAGACGGGTGCTGCTCTGTTTGTGCTTTCTTCCCCCTTTCTTCTCTTAACCAAAACCTAGATCTTAAACCTTGTGTTAACCTACCTCCAGTCTCTCTGTTTGATTTCTACTCACTGACCTTCAACTAAGCCCTGTGCCAGCCTGCGGTGTGTCTCCTTACGGCGATACGCAGGAGCTCCACGCTTGGTCATGTAATGTAGAAGGGTTGAGAGCATCCAGCCCCTGCAACCATGGGTACTGTCACTTGCTCTGATGGAGCCAGGGATTCCCACAGCCCTAAATTTCAAGTTTAACAAGGTTTGCCCTTAGGGATAGTCTTTGTCCATGCAAAGAGAGTGGATGATTTTCCTTAGAAGGTCTTAAATAAAAGTGTCAGAGAGAGAATTGGAAAGATGAGGTTTCATCATACCAAGAGGTGTATGAAAGACCAGCCCTGTGCTGCTCGGGGTGGTCTGGATTGATGCACTGCTCCTCTGCTTACCTGGGTAAATGCTGTGCTGATGAATGAGGCCAGAGCTACTTATCAAAATCAATCAGGACTCCAGCTAATTAGGGCACTTGAGGCCAGGTCAGTTTTTCCCCCTCTTCCCCCAGCCTTGTGGCAGAAGGGCATGAAGGTCAGAAGAAAAAAAATTGCCTCAGATCTTCATCCTTAGACTGCTGCAGCAGTTCACACTTAGTCAATAAACAGGAGTAATAAGGAGATGCTTTGTGGAATGGGTAAACAGGGAGTCATGGATGTGCCTCCACTCTCCAAGTACCTCTGTTCCCTACCTATGAAGCTGGGATTTCTCATCCACATCCCCCTGCTTTCTCTCTCAGGAACCTTTTGGGTTTCATTTGCACAGAAATTAGTTGCATCAGATGCAGTTTTTTCAAGAGCTGAGTCCTTTCCTCCCCTTCTTGTATAGGCCAAGCTCAGAGCTGGTGGTGGGGCTGGCTGTCCCCTGGGCATGAGAGGGCAGGAGAGCACAGAATAGTCTTCCAAGAGGTAATGGAGCGGATGCTTGTCTGCAGAGGCTTTTCAAAGCCTGGTTCAGTCTTCCTGCCTGTTTCTCTGTTCTGTTCTTCAGGCTCTATGATTCTATGAATCACAGAATTCTCCGGAACTCTATGATTCTACGGCTCTTGGACTTCTCTGCAGAGTCTTTCACACTCCCTGATTTCTGGGAGATAAAAAGCCACTTGTCCGGGTCAGCAGAAGACATTTTAATATTTTTTTTCCCTTTAGGATCAGTGTCACATGCCGGTCTTGGCTCTTCAGGCAGAAGATGCTTCCATGGAGGAAGCTTCCCAACACCTACAATGCCAAGACAGTGGTACAGGTGTTCCCTCCTTCCCAGTGCTACTGTGGTTAGTGCGATCTGGCACTGGGAAGACCCTGTTGATACATTATTTCTCAAAATTCTGGGGTAACATCTCTGACTGTTTCAAGAGAAGGAGAGATTTGTGGAGAAAGAACATTTCAGGTTGGGGAAAGGAGCCTTGTACCTGATGATGCCTCATCTCTTCAAGGGAGGTGAAGTATCAATCTTTGTGATTAAGAGAGAGAGCAGGTACCTTGAAGGCTCTGCAACTTTCCAGTCTGCTCAGATCTCAATGCAAATGCAATGAGGAGAGCTGGGACTTCATTTTCTGATTGTTTGAAAGGGAGAAGTACCAAAAAGCAGAATTGTTCTGGTGCAAAACCAGACATGGAGTGAAAGTGTGATCTCTTGTGGTGAGCAGAAAGGAACAGGAGGAACACAGCAGAGCTGTACCTTGCTCCTTGCTCCCTCAATGTGGGACTGTCATATATTTCAGCATATCACAGCTGTAAGCAGCTGTACTGCAGTGTCGGTGTGCGCAATCAAAGGCTGCGCATGACATCAGAGCTGCCACAGCAGAAGCAGATTTGGTGAGTCAAGCTACTTTTTTTTTTTTTTCCCCAAAGCACTGATCCCATTTCCTTGTATTCTTAAGTAGCTTCAATCCATCTTAGTGCATTACAGAAACTGTGTTGATTGTTCTACTGTAGGGACTTAATAACCAGCCGTACTCTGCAGATTACCCCAGAGAGCTGGATTCCTGGCTCAGCTGTAGCAGGCTTCCTCTGTGCAAAGACACCTCGGGACAACCTGGCTTGTTAAGGCGCATGAGAAGTTTTCCCTAGCAGGGGAGAAAAGAGGGGAGCATCATGGGGTGTGGACAAGAGACAGAAGACCGTGAGGAGATGGGTTGGTGGGAAGGGAAACTGGGTGTCAGAACCTGGGGTGGGAAAACTTGACCTGGAAAAGGCTGAGAAATAGACTGGATCAGGGAAGTTGGGTCCTGAGAGCTATGGAGGGCCAGCTCTATGTCCTCGTGAGCTCAAGATGTTTGTGGAAGAACAGGGAGTCGGGTAGTGAAGCTGCTTGTGCCTAAAGCTCCCTGAAGCCCAGCACTCCTGCATGAGCCCCAAGAGTGAGATGGAGTGGAGCTGCCAAAGCCAGTCCCTGTTGTGAGGAATCCAGGCAGGCCTGAAGTGCTGGTGGGCATAGGCATCTGTAAGGAAGGTCCTTTTGGTGAAATAGAGGCACTAGGTAATGCCTACTTTGCAAGGAAAAAAAAAAACCAACTCCTGCAATATGATGGTATCAGGAGTTAGGCAGTATGGCCCAAGGAAGGAAAGTTTTCATGGATGCCACAGCCTTTGGGTAGCAGAGAGTGCTGGCCCTGTGGGCAGGCACATCTGGTCCTTCATCTCCATCCCAGATGGATTTTGGAGATCAAAGGTAAAGCTCTCTGCTGCTGTAATGCTATTGATGTCAGTTGGGTTGTGCCGCAGGGAAGTTGGTGCTCTCCTTTTAATTACAGTAGGTATTCAACTTGAATCTTCAAAGTTGGAACTCCTACCTTTGGCCTGTGCAGGATCTATAGATCACTCAAACCTCACTTAAACCCTCCAAGCAGTTCTTGAAATGTTTTTGTCAGGGCTTAGTGGCTCCCTGCACGGGGAAAATGCCTCCACTGGATGGTTGCCTGCCAGGCTGCACATGGGGTAATCAGCCACCCTAATTGCTCCTGCTGATGTATAGCACTGACGTTTGGGTGGTGAAGTCAATAGTTCCCCGTGCTGGATCGTCAGCTCCTTCCTTCTGGGTCACAGTCCGGTGACTCTTCCAGCAATAGACTGAACCATGTTTGTGCACAAAAGGCCTGCAATAAAATGTGCTCAAAATGGCAGAGAACCCCCTGATAAATGAGATCTGTAAGTCACTCTTTGAGGCCATGCCAGAACCTGGTTATTGCTTAATAGAGTATGTGCAGTGGAGCTCGCTTTATGGGGTAGGAGCTTGCTAGAAGGAGGAGGGCCCCTGGCAGCTCCTTTAAGGACAATGTTTGGGTGCTTTCCCAAGGCAGAGCTATCAGCGAGGGTTCCACGCGGGTTGTACTGGTGCTTCCAGCCATCCCTGGTGCTTTGATCAAAAATGCCCATGCTGTGGATCATCCTTGCATGTTCCCTCATCAGGGCTTTCTGGTGGGTTCGTTAGGGCTTTGGCGACTCCTTCGAGCTGTTTCTGGCTGGACTCATGAGACTGCACTCGCCTCTCCCCTCACCTCCAGTTCATCTTCTTTTTTTGCACAGTGTTTGTCTGAAATATTTCTAGTTATCCTTTTTGCAGCACGAGATTTGAAAATCTGCAGGTACAGTTTCCCTTCTGCTTAAGCTCTGGGACATCGAGCAGTCAAGGCTCCTTTCCCAGTAGCTGCCGTCTCCTCATCTCTTACCTTCTCTCTGCCTTTTTGTGACAATTAAATTCACTGCCATTACAGTATCTCTGCAGAAGCCATGAATCCTCCTGTGAGATTTGCCCATACCACCTCCCATCTTTTCCAGCCCTCGTCTACCTGTGTTTCTCTTAAGTCCTCTCCTGGTTCAGGACCAAACTGCAGCACTGTTGAGCTGGGACTGCCACATCCTCGAGCTGTTGTAGGAAATTCAGCTCCTTCACTGTCCCCATAGCCAACAGCTCTGCCCCAGCATGACCCAAACCCTTTGCTCTCCTTTTCCTTCTTGTCTATTGTCTGTCGTAGTTTAAAATAAACACTGGGATAGTGCTACCTCCGCAGAAGTTAATAATCCTCATTCAGGCTACGAGGGCTGCATGTCCCACCCTGGCAATAAGCTCACCTCGCTGTGTCAGAAGTGCCCTTAATGCTGACAGAGGGCAACAGATCTGACAGCTGTAGGGCCAGAGGTCAGGTTTACTGTGGCACATGTTTCAGATTTTCATTGCGAGAGGCTTTGATAACACTAAATGGAATGAGGAGTTTCTTTGTTACCCAGATTCTGTTCCTTTTCTTTTTTTTTTTTTTCCCTTCTCCTTCTTAAATTAAGGCAATGCAGAGTTGTGTTGTATGAAGGATCTATTTTTCTACTGACCCACTTTGGCAAAAATTCAGCCCATCTAGAGCTTGTGCTGCTTTTGAAGATAGAAATTCACAGATATTAAGGGCCCTATGATCAGCTCATCTTGCCTCATGCATAACACAGCCTGGAGAATTCCCCCTGGGACTCTCTTCTCAAGCCCAGTGCTCTGCAGCTGGATGATATCATGACTTTTTGTGTGGTTGCCCAGAACCAAGTCCAGGCCTGGCTCAGGGGTCTTGTTGAATCTCTTTTCCATCAGTTGGATGTGAGAAACTTGCTGTGGGAGACAGCACCCTGGCTTGTCCCATAGTGCCACCAGCATGTAGAAAATACTGGCTCTCCAGCCTGTTCCCTGCGTGTTTGCAGCATCTGTGCTTGTTCAGACCTTGGCTGAGGAAGGACGAGGGCAGTGAGAGTGTGCTGGGAGTGCTACCAACATCTTCACTTTTACTTCTTCCCTTTGAGGACTTGGGGTTGCCTATCTCAATGGGGACTATGGACCCAGGGGAGGTTTGGGGATGAAGGAGAAGATATTCCTGCAGCTTAGCCAAGCCAGTCGTGTCTCCTTCCATGTTGCTGACAGGAAAGTTAACTTCAGAAGGCAATTAAGGGCATTTAAATTATCTTCCTGCTGCTAATCACCATCCAAAGGACCTGTCTCCTTCAGATGGAGACAACTGCCTTTGCCTCCTCAGACTCCCTGAAGGGGCTTGTTCTGCAATGGAAGTGATTTATGGCTCCCAGGAGGCTGCATGCCCTCTAGAAGAAAGCAGTTTTCTTGTGAACTGACTTAAAAGTCATTTTTCCCCATTTGTTCCACAAATGAAATGAAACAGCTCAGTCTAAGAACTTGCAGAAAGACTTGCTTCCACCAAGCCCTTGGAAATGCTGTCATATTTCATTCCAGGAGAAATTGGTTTGAAACTTCTCCACTGCCAAAAAAATTTCTCAAACTACAGTTTCTTCTCTCCCTCCCACCTGAAACTGTCTGGGTTTCCCTGGGGCAGGAGTGATGGATTCAGGTCCACCTTGTTGGTGGCCATTGCATATACTCATGTATCTTTTCCCAACCCTTACTAAGATATAGATACCTTAAAGATACATGAATAATCTAGGTATTATTTTCAAAAACCACCAAGGTTTCCGTGTTGCAAAGATCGTGCTTCTCAGTTCTGCAGTGGGATGTTTTCAGAGAATATTTTTCTATGCTCCTGGCCTTTTGAGTCTTAACGGAACTGCTCAAAAAGAAAATACTCCAAGGCACTAGTCTTATTTGCTGGCCATAGCTGTGTTGTGTTGTTGCACGGTCCTATTAGAGTGATCTGATGACAGCCCGCTTCTTGGATACTGCCCATATGAAATGGGACGTTTTATATTTAGAGGAAACCCTTTGATTTTGGGGCAGTTCAGCTTTTGTACAGCAGCGCGAGTTTGATGTCTTGGTCACAGTGTGTAGGAGTTGTTCACTTCCTTAATTCTGGCGTTTACTAAAGAGGGTTTATGCCTTTCTTTTATATGAGATTAAATGCTAATAGTGGTTTTGTGAGTGTTTCCAGCTCTATCCCCATATGCAGTTTGGGACTTGGCTGGCTGCCCCATCCGCAGTGGGTGTTGGAGCCACCCGTAGCAGCCTGGGGAGCCAGCGCTGGGTTCTGCTCGTGCTCTCGCTTTTAGCAGGACTGGAAACACATTCAGAGGCTGCCCAAATAATATGTCTATACCTGATGTATCTAGAGAGGAGATGAAGCTCTGTTTGTATCATGTTAGTACATAAATCCGGCTCCCCTTAAGGTGCTTAGGCACATTTGGATAATGACCTGGAACAACCTAGGTAGCAGGAGGTTACATGTACCTGTCACGTCAGCCTCCGTGAGCGGGCGAGATTGCCAGCCGGCAGGAAAAAGCAGCGAATTACGCCACGCTCAGAAGCATTTCATTCCTTTTTTTTTTTTTTCCTTGTTTTTTTCTTTTCTTTGCATCTACCCAGCTCCACAAAGCAAATCCTGCTGTAAAGACCTCTCCCTCCTGCTGGCATCACCTCCTGTCTGAGGAGATAGCGTTTAAAGTGCCCTCGATATTTCCAGTGCAGTATTTAAAGGCCACGCTGTCCTCTGCAGCGGTCTCTGCTGAGCTGCCCTCGTTCTTGGGGACACTGCGTGTCAGTGCACTGGGTGACGAGGGGGTGCTGGGGGCTTACAGGGAGGGGGGGATCTGTTTCCACTGCTGATGAGAGGAGTGAGTTTCTTCATCTTTAGCCTTTAGCACCCCATTTTTTTCCCCCCCCTCTCTCTAGTTGTGAGGCTAGGAAATGATTCCTACTGGCTGTAATACATGGGGGACAGTTCTCACCTGGGATTTCTGGGCATTTCGTAGTTCTCACCTGGGAGTTTTGAAAAGCAAGACTGAGCTTGTTTGTGTGCACGCCTGTGTGTCTGCACACATGTATTTTGGGAGGGAACTGAGGAAGCATCCTGGCAGATGTAAAGCAGCTCCCATACTGAATGTTCTCAAATCCCTGCTTCCCTCCTCCTTTTTGCTTCTCCCTTGTTGCTCTGGCTCAAGGAGTTTTTGATATTTCCAGATGAGTTTCCAGGCCTGTTTTTAATGAGGGGACCAGGGAAAAGGATCCAAAGCTGCAGTGGTTATTGCTTCCCAATAAAATCTCACCTGAAGCAAGGCTGAGCCAGGTAACTTTACTGCCAACCTGCTTAAACTTCTCCCCTTTCTCCATGCACGTAGCTTCTAGTTTCATCTCCCTCTGAGTATCAAGAGGGTGAAAGTTTCTTTTATTTTGCTGATGTGCGGGCAGGATAAATAATCTTTCCCATCAGCTATGTGCCTGTTGCAGACTAGAATGCTTCGTGCTGATGGCCAAAGCAATTCCTGGAAAACATGGCAAAGCAGGAATGAGCCCTTAATCTCTGTCTGCTGCTGGGAGGGATGTGGCAGCTCGGATTGGGCTGGTGAACATGCACCTTTTTCCCTAAAATCGTGATCTTTGAACCGATACCAAGCCAAACAGATTGCTTATGGTAGATGGGGTTTCTGTCATGTGGAATAAGTCATTCAGTAACTGTCGGTCAAAACGGCAGCGAGCACAAGTTGGAAGTCGCTGTTTCCCTCTGTTCTCCCTCTGCCTTTACCCAAACTTCTGAGAGGGTAGATCTTCCTTCAAGGCCCCTGAGTGAGCAGCCAGATGTGCTCAAGGGACTGACACCCTTGGGTCTTGCTGGAGCTGAGCTGCTTGGACTCTTGTCCTGTCACCGTGAAAGTGGATGAGCTTGGGAGGGCTACCACCGACTTCTTTGTTGGGGTTTTTCACCCTCTTTACTTTAAACCTTCAGTTGCTGGAAATCAAATGGCTGTAAAAGGTTTCCAGCTATAAAAATGAATTTTTAAAATTCTGGGTATGGTGAAAAAGCTGAAGGAGTGGAAAGCGTCAGGTACAATGTTGTCCCTCCCTCCTGCAGTATTTAACAGCAGAAGCTCCCATCTTTCAGGTAATTCCCAACTCGTATGGTGACTGCTCAGTGCCCAGAGGAACGCCAGCCCGATGGGAACACGATAGCTCTTCTAGGCCCGAATATGCAAAGAACTCAGGTCAGTTCAGAACCACAAATCCCTAAAAACACGTACCTTTTAACAAACAACTCTTTTCGTTTAGTGATCTGCTTGAGAGTAGCCCCCTGTTTCCCAGTGAAGTTGTGTTGGACCTGTAGTTAAAAAATCACTTGTGTACATGGCAACTGATTTGTTACGAGCCCCCTTGGGCTCTGCTTGAGACAGATTTCACTGGGAAAAGAGCTACAGAAAATGTCAGCAGACAGTGTGTGTGTGCGCGCCAGAGACTCCCAGCAGCTGTGATTTCAAATCGATTTTATTTTCCCCCATCTAAAGAGTTTTACACTGGCAGGGAGACATTTTGATGCATTTCAAAACAAACCAAGGAAAACGCTTGGGGAGCAGGGAGAAGTCAAACGCTTTCTAGTAGAATGAGATGAAGAAGCAAAGGGAGGTACACCGGGAAACCTTTCTGAGGGCGCATTTTTGGCTTGGTCTTCTGCCTCTTGTGATGACATCCATCACCTCAGTGTTCTTTAAAATCTTTGCTTCTTTACTTGCACTCATAGTTCTATTTCTTCCTCCACACCCAAGCTTTTTGTACCACCTGCGACCTGCTGCTTGCATGAGGGTAGGTCTGTCTTTGGGGCTGGACAAGGAGCCATGTGTTTGTATGAGGCGTGACAGATGTGGGAGTAAGGAATGATCCCTGTTGTATTCCGAGTGTTGTGATCTCCTGACTGCTCCAGCACCACCGCTTTTATCCTAGAATCAGCAAGGCAGGAGTGAGCAGCCATGCGGGCTCACTCACCAAAGCCCTTGGATCCAAGGAGCAATCAGGTGAACGCTTTTGCAGAAGGAAGGAGAGGCAAGCTGCCACAGGACTTTGCCTGAGGTGGGCGTCACTCAGAGACCTGCTTGCTCTGGTTCCCTCTGTGCTTTCCCTTTGCGTCATTGCTGTCTACCTCCTCCATCGTCTGTGTCCTGGAAGCTTTGGCTCTCGCTGACAGAGGTCCTGCCAAGCAGCCCACCGCGGCGGGGGGCTGTGCCAAGCTGCCTCCAGCCCCATGCTGCCTTCCTTATAGCCGGCACCACGCTCTCCTCCTCGTGCTGCCCTACCCTTGTTATATCCATGTGTTAAATACATTGCAGATGCTCCTGGACGTATTCTTGACCCATTTTCTCTGGAGTCCCTGCAATCTACTTTGTCGGAATAATTGCAATTTATTTAAATGTCAACAAGCCACACGTGGGAGACAGCAGTTGTGTGCAAGAGCAGAGCAATTACAGGGAACAGGTCCCATTTTACCACTTGAACAAAGACCCAGACTAGAAGAAAGGAAAAGACCATTTACCTCTATTACCTGATCACTTACCCCACTGCTCCCAAAGTCCCTGTATTCCTTTATGCTTCTATTTTGGGGCTATCACTTAGCGGAGAAGCTGGGATCTAAAACCAGCTCCTCCTTTTGCTTGTGTTCCACAGAAGTGTCTGCTCAATCCTGAGGAATCTAATGCTGATTTAGACCCACGTAACTGCTAGCAGAATCTAACCCTGGTCCTGCCCAAACTGCTTAAACTAAAAAAGATGTGGGAGAGACTGACTTACGTGTACATCATTACAACTCCGACAAAACACGCGTTACAGCCTCCAGATCCAGCATCGATTTAACTTGGGGAATAAGTCTAAATGGCTTTTTCCTCTCTGAGGTTTTCGCAGCACAGAAAGAGCAGCCTGGCAGTGGGGATGATGTTTGTACATAATCAGGCTTCTTGTCCTTTATCTGTATTAGGTCGGCGTCTCGTGTCCATGGGCAGTGGAATTGTGCAGACACACAACAGCCTCTCTTTGCCCTCGACAGCCAAAGGCCAGGAGCCAGAAGAGCCTTTGGGGGTTAAATGATTTGCTCAAGACATCTTGGCAGGTATCCCTGGCTTTAGCTCAGTGCCCTTCTTATCAGGGCATGCCGCTCCTTTGGGGTCATGCTGTAAGACTAGTGCAGACCGGGCCTCAGGAGCTGAAATACTAGTGATTTTCTGTGAAGGAAGATCTGAGGCCACCTAGTGACCTTCCAGTGAAAACCTTGGCGCTTCCAGTGCTCCCAGTCACACTTAAAAGGAAGAGATGTGGGACATGCTTCCTCCCTCCTGCTGACTGAGCAAGTCCCCAGCTCTGCAGTGAGCCGGCTGGAAGGCAGACCTGCACCATGTTGTTAATGATTTTTTTTATTATTATCTTTTTTTTTTTCTTTTCGCTAGGAGCTGATTTAGAAACTGGTGCATGTAACCACCTCCTTTCATCTACGATGAAAGGAAAGGATGACCCATGTCTTTACAGAACAGAGAGCTGAAAGAGTCAGTCACCACCCAAAATGCAAGTTGGGTAGATGAGAAAGGGAGTCGTGTACGCAGAGAGGTTTTGTGCTTCGCTGTTTGCCACCGTGGGAGAGGGATGGAGAGCAGGTTCACGGGAGATCTGCAAGCCCCGCTGTGTGCACCGTCCCCTACACGTGTCTCGGCACCGTGTCCTCCTGTGCTCTACCAGGTGCCTCTCCCAGATTTCCCAGGGGTCCAGGCAATCTCTCCTCTGTTATTACCAAGTACAAGCGTGATAATCTGGGCCCTAATGCAAACAGAAGATTATAAAGCAGTGCTTTATGGCCTTGCTACAAAAGTACCCATAATCTGCTAATGCCTGCAATTAAAAAAGGTATTTTAGGAAATCTGGGCTGTTGCAACTTAGTACCTGTGTCTGGCACTGGATTCCAGTTCCAGCTGTTTGTCCTGCAACAGAGGGAGACATCTTCTTTATTAGATATTGGTCTTGGAAATAATATCTTGCCTTGTCTAGTTTTGGCAAAATGCCCTGCAAACCTCAGACATAAAGTAAAAACATCTTCTCCATTTAGCAGGTTTTTGTTCTTTTTAAGTATCTGCATGCTAAAAGAAAAAAGTAGAGAATTGTGCTTGTGTTCTCAACCTAGGTTTTATGGTAAAAATTAGCTGGTAATTGAGGTAATTGGCCCCTTTGGAATAAATCTGTCTGTGCAGAGCTCAAGAAACAGTGTAAGAGGAGGAACCTGAGGACAAGTTGTCCAGGAGCTTGGCACGAATTAGCTGCTGCTTCTGTTCTGTGGTTGTGGACCTCACAAATCTTCTAGCGTTAAGCAGACCTGCATGTGATCAGCCACTCAAATTGGGCAGAGCCAAGGATTTGCCTTCAGTCCCTGTTCCTCCATTTCTGTATGCTGGGGGTTTATTTATCCTGCGCTGCGTTCGTGCTTCCCGAGAGACATTGGCTGGAGCTTGAATGTGTGGGAGAAAGAGATGGTGGGAGTGTCTATGGTGAAGGGTTCTTGATTTTCCAGAAGGGAGTTTGCACGAGCCTTCCCAAGTTATTTCTGCTTGCCGTCGTGCGCACCGAGGGTGACCAACGTCACTGCGGTCACGCTGCGCAGGCAGAGCGGGCAGGTCTTGCTGCCAGGCTGGGCGCGGTGCCACAGGTCGATGCACTTGCCGTGGTAGGTGTGGGAGCAGGACAGCAACTTCAGCGCCTGGCCGGGCTCGGACGCCTGCAGGCAGATGGCACACTCAGGGTAGGGGGTACCCCCCAACACCGTGCTGGGGGCAGACCATGGCCACCATTCCTTGCTCTGCTGTTGGCACTCTCTCCAGCTTTGGTAACTCTTCATGCACCTTTTGAGAACGTTGATGCCTGTTATCATGGTGACCAGGATGCTGGTGAGCTTGCAGAGAGGCAGGATCAGATCATGGTACAGGAGGTCTAGATTGTGGGCGAGATACCTGCAGGCACGGTGGCTGAAGCTCCACACTACATCACTCCAGAAGCAACACTCATCCAGGAGGATGATGGTCCCTTGCTCAGCCCAGCAGGTGTCCCTCCGAAGCCTCACGTTCACCTCCATGACGAAGGCCACCACAGGCCCTTTCTTGATCTCCGCTTTACCTGGTGCCACATCCCCAAAGCCTGGGGCGTTGGTGGTGATCTTGTGTCCACCCCTCTGAGCAGGAGGGGCCTTGGCCCTGTGGGGCTGGGCGCTGAGGGCTGAGGCAGCTGTGTGGGCATGGCTGAGGACGGGGCCTCCCGCCATCTTGCCCTCAGCAAGGGGCAGCCCCAGGCACGCAGCGAGAGCTGGGCCTCCTAACCCAGTGCTGTTGGCACGGCTGCTGGCAGCCCTCTGGAGCCACAGGACCACAGTGGCCGTGCAGAAAAGGGACAGGAGTGGGTGCCACATGCTGATGGCAGCAGAAAAGGGGGGACTGGGGTACCTCAGCCCCAGGAAGGCTCTTGACAGGCTCCTGAGGCTGCTCAGGGCAGCTGCTTCCTTCCAGAAGCTTCTCTGTCCTTCCTCAAGGGCTGCTGCCTCACAGGGCACCTCTGCCTTCCCCTCATGCCTCTCCCACAGCTCGTCATCTTCTCCCCACCCCGTCTCTTTCTCTTCCATCTTTATTTTTTTTTTCCTCTTGTGGTCTATCACAGTGGCACCTCTCAGAGGGCCTTGCAGCGAGCAACTGCAGCTCTGAGAGGGGTTGTTTTACAGGAAACCTGTTTGCTTCTCCTTGGAGTGCCCTGGGTAATTCAGGTGTGCAAAACCAGGAGATTTGGCCACAAGGTGCTTCTGCCCATCTCATGGCTGAAAACACGCTTTTCTCTTGCTCTGTGCTGGTGAAGCTCGCTCACAGCAGCTTCCCATCCTGCTCTCCACACGAGGTTATACCATGATGGAGCAAATGCACGCTCTTTCAGTTCTTTCTGATCTTCCCTTTCTCTTTTGTCCCATTATTTTATTACTTTCTCTCCCCAATACCCTCTTTCTTCCTACCACCCCACAACATTCACCCCTTGCATGACTGGTCTCCTCAATATCCCCATGGCCACCAGCCACACGCCACCTCCCTTCACTCTTCCACCCAAATTTCTCTGTGTGTTTGTTTCTGCGGTCACATGTCTGCCTCTCTGCAGGTGCTGGGGCAGATGTGGGTCTGCCCTGCAGAGCCAGGAGCATTGTTCCCTGGGGTAATCTGCAAAGTACAAGTTGTTATTACTCACTACAGCAGAACAATCAGCCCGGGCTCTGTAATGCACTAAGATGGATTGAAGCTGCTTAAGACCGGAGGAAAATGGAATCGCTGCTTTACAACAAGGAATTTAGCTCCCGCAATCCACCGCTGATGAGTGATGAGACCTGAGCAAAAGCCCTGATTTGAAAATTACTGGATTCGGGAAGCAAGATGGGGTAGTGCAGCAGGAGTCAAAATCAGACCTGGATCTCAGCTTGACACAGCAGTTTGCCAGATCCCTCTTGTGAAGGCAACTCCTTACACCTGCAGCTTTTTTCCCCCGCTAGTCGTGGAGGGGTCCTGATGTCTTATACTCCTCAGGTGTGATTTGTGCCAGCACAGCCCTAAAAACTAGCTATAAAACCTTTGTCATCTAGGGCATGAAACAACCTCAAACTGCTTGGGATTAAGAAGACACTTGTTTTAAATGAGCCAGCTACTTTGAATACTTTTCTGTGAGCTGTCAGGACTGTAGACCTAGGAACATCTGGCAGAGAGGGAGTGAAGAGCATCTGGGGTGGGAATGTCTTCCTTTGGCACATCTGTATCTGGAAGGAAACATCTGTTTGACCTGGAGATGTGATGATAAGATGTGGTAGCTCTGTCTGTGGGCATCCATCTGTCAAAGAAAACTTCTCTCCTTTCCATTCAGTCTGTGTGCATGAACAAGGGTACACGCCTTAATGAAGCAGCTCAGCTTTTGACCAGGTGTGAGCTGTATTTTAGCTGATTTAAATCTGCCCCTACTTTGAGTCACAATCCCTGGAGGTATTTAAAAGACATGTAGATGTGGTGCTTAAAGATACAGTTTAGTGGTGGACCTGGCATCGCTGGGTTAACAGCTGGATTAGATCTAAAAGACATTTTCCAACCCAAAAGACTCTGATTCTGCTCCAAAACCAGGCTTGCCCAGCTCTGGCTGTGTGACGGGTGTGAGAGCTCTCCCCTCAGTGGGTGGCTCTCAGGCTGTTTGCATCCTGCACCGGGCTGCGAGCACGCAAAGACACTGACCCATCGCGAGTCAGACTGTCGTCATTTTGGTTTTATAGCTGTGAGCAGATGTTGCGTCGTCCCGAGGCAAAGCAGCTCTGACCCAGTGATGGCATGTGTAACCCCAAATAAATCACGGACAGTTTGCTCATGCTTTCAGCTGCCCTGACTGCTTGTTATCACACCAGGGGATTTGTGTTAGACTTCAGTGCCAGACTCTGCTCTGAGACTGGGGGCTGAGGTAAGGAGGAGCTGGGGGCTCTCCGTTCTCTCCAGTAGCTTGGTTTGGCAAAGGGAGGTGAGTCTGGCGTGCAGAGCGAGCAGGCAGGCTGTGAGAACCGGCCTGAGAGACCCCGGGATATCTCAGAGGGTTTCTGGGTTTGCTAAGAGAACATATGCTGACTGTCTTGCTTCCAGGGTAAAAGGAAAACCAGGGGGATTTAGCTGGTCATAAAAATGTAAGGCTAGAGAGGAACAAACAGCCAGGTGTATGCATGTTTTTTTAAAAATATGGATTTTCTTCAATCCTAAATTATCACTCTGCAATAATATTTGGCGTGGTTTAATTCTGCTGATTCTGAGCTCCCAAGGGGATACACCATAAGCAGCTGCAGTCTGGCTGGCTCTGTAGGGTCAAGACAGAGATTTTCAGCAGAGAAGGACCCTGAGCTCCAGGGCGAAGCTGGAGAAGGACCTGCCTGCAGTTGGGAAGCGAAGGGAAAGGTTTCCCCTATTTGCTTTTCCCACGTCAACACCCCCTCATTTAAAGACACAAGGTGAAGCCGATGGCAGGCAGGCTTAGGCTGACGCCACAGCATCTGCGCAGAGGTGGGCAGCAATTTAACTGGTTTGGTATTCAACTGATTTAACTGCTGCAACTTCAGACCCTTAATGAGCCCCTGGGGAGGGAGTCAGGGAGGCCCAGAGAGGCCACGACACCGGCCCTGATCCAGCCTTAACAGCCGAGCTGTCGCCCGCTGTAACAGGCAGGGCAAGGCTGAGCCTGTGCCCCTGCTCATCTCCTTGTTTTTTGTTTTGCATCGGCTTCAACAGGCTGCTCTGTGCTGGGAAAAGTGGAGTTGCCTTGGAGCCGGGCGTGCTTGCCGGCTCCACGCGTTTCTCAAGGCACTGACCCCACCGGTGCCTCCTCGCGTGCTGCGAGCGAGCGTTTGCAATCTGAAAGCATCACCTTCATTAGCAGAGGTCCATCTCCTCCCCTTCCCCGCTTCACCCGCTGCTGTTGATTAAGTTTCTCTTTGCAGCTCTTCCAGGAAGCCAGGGGCCTGTTGTTTTGGAGATGGCCTTAATTTGTTTACTTGTGCATATGTTCTGTCTTGTACAATGCTGCTTCACAGCTGGGCTTGAGCAGCCTTTGGCACAGAAGCAGCAGCAGGTTAAGTTTAAACCAAAGGAAGTCGCCAAAAGCTTGGCCTGACGTGTCCTACTCCAAGCGTAGGCACCCCGAGATCAATGCAGTAAAACATGCTGCTGTGTTGCTTTAGACAGAATCTTTACATTTATGGCTCGTTTCCATCCTGGACACTATAATGGCTTGCTAATGCTAAGTGCAAGCTACAGTCCCACAGAGCTGCTCACTCTCTATGAGGCTTGGACCCTGCTAAGGCATCCCTGGGGTACCTCCTCCACGCTTACGCTGTGTGTCAGGATGCTGCCTTCTATCCCTCTAGAGGCCAGCTGTGCTCTTAGCTCACCAGAGAGACATCAAAATATTGCTACAGCAAAGGGGTCCAGCCCCTGCGGTGGTCCTAGGGAGACGGAGCATGGCAGATCCTTCTGTGGTGCTGTGCTGCCCCTGTAATCTGCAGAATCTGGCTCTATCAGAAGGGAAAAAAAAGAGAGTCATTTGGATGTTTTACTGCTACTGTAAAGCTGTTACTTCTTCCCTCCACCCTCAGAGGAAAAAAAAAAAAAAAAAGAAAAAAAGCCTCATTTAATTTGCCAGCTTGCAAATGGCTCCTAAATAACACAGTTGTCTTTGGCTCAATTGATCAAAGGGCTTTGCCCATGAGAATGGCAACACTTTTCAGTCTCAGATTAGCTTTGTTTCAGAAAAAGGGGATGCTTTTCTTGTTTTCAAATGATTCTCTTCCCAAGTTGAGGCTGAGCCAGATAACTGAACGCATAGAATCAATATTTTGCAGAACTGATAGAAAATTAGCCCCGTTTAATAAACTTCATGCATGGCTTCCTATTGTAGCTGTATATCAAAAGGAAAATAAATATATTGACTGGATCTGCTTACAATAGCATCTGTAAGTCACCCTCTGAAATGAGCCAATTGCACAAACGGTTACGTGAGGCTGAGCTGATTAGGGTAGAAAGGGATCATGCTCGGGACACCTGGGTCCTGTTCTTCCTAATTTACTACATGACCTTGACACTTATGCCCAATTTTCAGGTGTGTCCATGAAGTTTATTTTGTCTCCTGGAGTTTTATTTGAGATGCCGAGGTAGGTGCTTAGTAGCTCTGAGTTCTGCCCTCCTCCTTCGATGCCAGGTGAAGTTGATGGGACCTGCTGGTACTTCATTCCTTTGAAACGGCTCCTGACGGTCTCCTCAGGTTCATTTTTTCATCATGGTTTTATTCCTTGGTGGCTCCTCTGTGGTGTGGGAATGCCACTACTCACCTCCCATCTAGGGCTGCTGGAGGTTATGGCTGACAAATACTCTGAGATCTGTTGCAGCAAAATGATAGAGTTAGGACTAGGTAAGAGTCAAATCTCAGGTGAGTTGGTATTTTGCACCCGCAGCTAAATGCATGATTTTTCTAACTGGTTTCCCCTTGCAAATTTTCCGTTGTGATAGTTCCCAGTCCAGACCACCCTGCACTAAACAAACAGAGGCATATGGAGCATCCAAACTCGCTTCCATCCATCTTCATTTGCCCCGGCTGTAATGGACAGTGGCCACACAACTGTCCTTTGGAAATTACTAATGCGAGACCATCACTGCTGCTCCGCTGCTGCTCCGTCTATTTGCAGCGGAGAAACAGTTGCAGATAATTGCACATGGTTGGAACATGTTGCTCTTCATCCTGCGTGCAGCTGCCTACAAGGGCATCTGGCACGCAAAGGTCTGACGGCAGAGCGCGTCGGGCGCTGCTGCTGAGGGAACCAGACAGCATCGGGAGGAAGGACAGCAGGACCAGCCCTCCCTGCTGCTCTCAGGGGATGCTCAGCACCGGGCAGGATGGAGGAGCAGATGGATTGCCCTTTGAGATGCATCTATAGCAAGGTGCAGCTGGGTGGAGGCTGGTGGGAGGGGGTATGAGACTGAGTCAGCTCCTTGTCTGGGTGCTGAAAAGAAAATGTCCATCTCTGAGCATGAAAGGACATCTCCAGGAGTGGACCTCGCTGTTTATACCCGGAATCACTGGGGAAAAGCAGTGATTGTGTCCTCTGGGATCAGTCCTCTTTATGTATGGTTACAACTAGGAGGAGAGTCAGGCCTTCTGAGTTTCTTTGCCTTTTCATCTGCAGCGTGTAGCAGGGCCATTACTCTGCAATGATTCCCCTTTAGCAGCTCTGCCACGGTCCCGTCTGGTTTTTACCTCATGCCGGAACCCGCTGCAGATTTTTTTCCTGATGCTTTGCATGATAACGTTGCAGAAAGTAGATCCACGGCTGCTGTAAATCAGCACAGCTCTCAAAACCGTGTTGGAGCAAAAAGAAGTTGTGCTGATAGAGGATCTGGGCCATTATCTTTGTTATTGACCTGTAGATGTTTCTGCAGGTTGTTGGATGGAGATGGCCCCTCCTTCCCTCTAACCAGGTGAAAGCTGGAGCAGTTTTCCAGCCATGCGTCTGCAAGAGGACAATAAATGGGGAGGATGAGCAAGTCATGAGTGAGTGTTATTGCTGGGGATGTTAAGCATATAACATAATTTATTGCTTAAATAACCTTGAAGCAGCATTCATTGGGATGGAGCCACTATGCTGGCACTGCAGTGGGCAGAGAGGCAAGAGGGCTCTGCTAGCACGATGCACTTGCCATCGTTCATCTGTAGTTAACCCGCAGCTAAGCTTCACTTCAAAAATATGTATTTTCCTCTCTTTTCTCTCCCTCTCCACACCTGCCTGCTGCCACCAACCATCAGCATCCCTGGTTCTGATGGCTGCTGTGCGCAAGCCACCTCATGGGATGCAGAGATGAGGGAGAGGGGCTGGCGAGCATCTGGGGTTTGCTCGTGTGAGTGCATGGTGAGTGAGCGGAAAGAGAGGTCAGATGGATGAGGAGAAAGGTTTCTGTGCCGTCACATGGGAGGAAAACACTGCGTTTGTGAACCAAAGGTGTGCAAGCGGTGGCAAGGAGAACGCAACAGGGAAGAGATGAGCATGTGGGCACGGACATGTGTGTCAGGGATGGAGCAACACACGTCGAAAAGGAGTGCGCTGGGGCTCAGGCAGATGTGAGGAGGGAGGAGGTAAGAGCAGTGCCCGGATGAGTAGGGGGTGTTGGCGTGTAAGCAGGCGTGTGCACGGCAGCGCGGTGCAGCGTGGGAAGGGGCTCCGGCCCACCCTGTAGAAATTGCTGTTCACAGACCTGCGTTTGAGGCAAATCTTGTGTTTATGCCACAAAAAAAACCCAAGTGTGGGGTCTGATTTTTTTTTTTAAAAAAATTCTCTATTCCTTTTCCGTTGTTTTTTTCTGACTCTGCAGCTCCCTACTGCAGGAATGCTGACGGGCAGATGAAAAGTTGACTGCTGGGAGTTCTCCAGCCCAGCTTCACAGACCCAACGCACGTCTGAGCTGCTGTGCCCCGTCTCTAAACCCCATCCTGTGACTTCTCTTGCTAGATGCTCTCTCTAGTTGCTGCCATACTACTCAAGGTAATAAAAAAGCCTCTGAAATTTTGGAATTTCCGTTCTCTTTTTAACGAAGATCAAGGGAAGAGTAACTGCCTGCATGTAGAAAAATAAACAGTGCGAGTTGTCTCTATGTGGAAGTTAGTTGTTATCTTTGGTTTTCTAGAGGAAACGTGTGAGCCAATGTTGTTGAGACAAGAGCGTTTGTCAGGGTGAGGCTGGATCAGGTTCACAGCTTCTGGTTTGGGCTTCAGCAGAAAATGTCTGATTTGGTTTAACTGAACCTATTAATAAGACAAAGTTGACCTTTTGCCTTCCCGAAGTTTTCCTTTTCATTTTCCTTACTTAAAACCCTTTTTAATTTGAGAGAAGAAAAAAACAGTTTTAAGTTTCCGTACTGAGTTGTTTCAAAATCTAAAGCGTCCTTTTTGGTCTAACATTTTGGCTAATTAAATAGCAAACCCTCTTGTCTTATGCATTACAAAACATCAAGGTCTCTTTCAAATCCATTCGTGTTTTTGTCAGTCTCTGAAATTCTCATGGAATAGAAAAAAGTGTTTCCCATCCAGCTCTGCTGTGTCACTTAACGTGTGAGCAATCACAGTATGACATATTCACCGAGAAGTATTATACAAATTGAATCGCTACGTGTGGTTGTCAGGAAACAAAACATGCTCGATATCTGTTTCAAACACAGTTTTGACTTTTAGCAAGGCTTCTGTGGAAAACTTAGCAACAGAGAAATAAAAATGACTCCTGCAATTTGCGAACAGGTAAACAATATGTATAAAAAAAAAATCTATGAAGATACTCTACAGCCATCTCTAGGGATGATTCCTCACATGCAGACTCAACCTTGATGAAAGGAGGAATGAGAGCGGATCCCACGCCCTGGGATCTCAAATCCCGCTGAAGTCATTTGCAACTCGATCAGTCTGGGGGATCCGCGTGGTCTCCGAATTTGATGGCAGCACCAGCCGAAGCTGCGGGGCTCAGCAGCAGTTCAAGTAAAGCATCTTTCATCTCCTGGGTGGTCCTCGAGTCAGAGCCCTCGTCTCCTCTTTCCTCCTCCTTTCTTGCATTAGGCATTTGCTGATGCCATTGTTTAATCCAGCCAGGGATCTGCTCCATTTTCCATGCTCCAAGGTAATTTTGGCGAGGCTGCTCCGTTCTTGCACGCCAGTTAAAAAAAAACAACCACCCTCTCTCAGGCAGGTCTCCTTCCATGGGGCATTTGTAATCCTGTGAGATTTCTGTGTAATAAATCTCCTCGCCTGTCTGGTTTTTATTCTGGGGGAGGCTCGTGGTGTAAAATCACAGCCCTCTCTCCGTGTGGAAGCAACTGACAAACAGCTCTTCTGATAATTCCTTCCAGATGGGGCCGAGCCGGCATTTTCCCCGGTGCAGAGCTCTGCAAATATAACAGGCCCTTCCTTGGCTCTCCGATCTTCGCAGCGTGGTGGAAGAGGTCCTACCACTGGTATTTCAGAGTACAGAGGAGCTCCTGGGCTCAGCAGACCACAGCACGTGCCATTGCTGTGAAGGTACGTCCACAGTGCACCACAAGGGAGCAATCCTAGATACACCCAGAGTCACAAACCCTCTGGGCTTTTGGTGGTCTCCATTGCTCCACCCCTTTGGTAGACCTCCATAAGCAGTGTCATGCTTCTCCACTCTGTCCCTTGCCAATTCCCTGTGTGTGAGCAGGTCATGAGAGGCAAGAGGAGGTTGAAAATCATCATGGGCAGCTCTCGGCTCCCTGTGATGGGACGGGGAGTGACCCGGCGCCATCCGCTCGGTGGCAGCGAAGACGAGCGCCGCGCAACCCGGAGGAGCTGACGACGGGTTGCTACGATGAGAGCGTCACACCAGCTTAAGAGAGAATTAATACTCTGCCCTGGGGCTGTACCAGCATTGACGCGTAAGGCAGGACATGGCTGTAGTAACACATAAAGAAGAAAATTCGTTCCTCAGGCTGCAGGACACAAACAGATGCTGCTGTTTGATGATGCAGGGCAGAAGGGACTGAGTCATTGAACACAGCCCCTGTAGTCATGAGCTTCCGGCCTCATGATCCTCTTTCAGAAACCACACTCTGTCCTACAGTATGGAAGATTTCTGATTCCATTTTATTCCCATGAGGATCTTGGTCCAGAGCATTTGGGCCGCGCTCCAAGGTAGGGACACATTTGCGTTGTCACCCTGTACTTTTTTGAACACCTCTTGCCACCCTCTCCTCCCGCAGCGTTTGCTGATGAATGTGGGCAGAGAGATCAGCTCTGGTCCCCACCTTCATTTCCCCAGGCTGCGTGTGCATCATATTTCTCTGTGTTTCAAAAGTGCTCAGCACCCCCAAGCAACAGCCTTCAGCACCCTGCACCCAAAAATGCCCACCCTATGTGACAGGTACCTGAAGCAACCTGGCCCTGGACCTCCCTGAGCATTTGGTTTCCTTGCTCTCACTTCTGTACCATGGAAAACATCTCCTTGGAAGCAGGGGAGAAGCAGAGGCAACCCCCCAAAGATGCTGGTACCCCAAAGGTGCCTGGCTGCACGCCTTCCCCAGTTGTTTGCCTGCAAACAGCACAGGATGGGGTCAAGCTGCCTGTCCTGGCCAGGCTGGGAAGGAGGATCCAGCCTGTGAGAAAAACCAAATTGCTAGCAGAATATGAGAAGCTTTTCTTCTTTCTTCCCCTTGCACCTCCTTGGCACAGTGGGCTGTCATCTCTCCACAGCCGAACTGTGCCGAGGCAGCTCCCAGTGTGTCCCCAGCACGCTGCTGTGGGGACCGTCCCCATGTGCTGGGTTTGTCACTAGCGTTGGGTCTTCTCGGGTTGTGAGAAAAGCAGGTCAAGCACGCAAACTTGCGGCTGCCTTTCAGGCAAGCTGTTTTGCGCAGTTCTCCAGCAAAAAGATTTCCCTTTATCATAGGAAGTTACTAGAGTGGCCAGAGCTACAAAGCAAGGATTTAAAAGCATCTACGAGTGTTGGAATTGAGATTAAGTCCTCCTGCTTTAGGGCACACGCTAAACTCTAAAGGAGAGGACAAGATGGAAATTTTCCTTTGAGCAGATTATCGTACAACTTTCAAAGAGGGATTTAATTTGATAGATGAGGTTTTTGCATCTTTGCCTGCGACAGCTGATACCATGGGCTATAAGAGGTGGACTGACCAAGGGTTGTCTCAAATATCTGCTTTCTGCTGCACAGGAGAGACGTGTGATGGGAGGAAAGGAGGTGCATGTGGTTCATTCATCAGGGATGCTGTGTCAGGGTCCAGCTGGGGATGCGATACATAGTGGGGTTCCTTTTGAGGATGTTTTTTACAGGACTGGACAGACCTGTCTCCTTTTCACTGCTGGATCTCTCCTGCTCCCTAGCAGCCCAGCAGAGCTCCCAGAGCAGCCCAGCTGTGGGCATCTGCCGTAGAGGCTCAGGGCAAGGGGAAAAGCCTGATGCTGTGTTGCAATGGTTCATGATGTCCAGCCATCTGACTGTTCCTCCATCCCTGTGTTACAGCAGGACGTAAGATGGCACGATCTCAAGGCACTTTTCAAAGGCATTTCAGTAATTCTCATTATCCTCAGTGCAAGGACCACGGGCCAGCTTTTAGCAGCACTTGGCTCCTTTTCAGGGCAAAATTTCAGTCTTCTGTTGATGCTTTCTTTCAGCTGAAGGAAGAAGGAGGCTGAGTTTTGCTTGAATTGTCCCTGGCAAAAAGAGAAAGCGCCCACACGCTCCATGTGCTTTGCAGGCTGATCCAAAGCCCAGTGGATACGTTCCCTTTGACTTCCACACAGTTTGAATTTCGGACGAAGGTACGAAGCGATATCACGGCTACACTGAAGAGCTTGTGCTGCTGCTGGCTTGAAACTGCGATGACCTAATGGTGCTGGTAGATCTGTCTCATTTGCTTCCAGCCTCTGAAGACGGTGTGTTTGATGAGCTGTACCCACTAGCTGGAGATGGGAGAAGAGGCCAAAACAGACATATCCCCAACAGGATCCTCCTGAGCTGCTGAAATACCTCCTGCCCAAGGATGGAGAGCAATACAGACTCACCCACGCAAATTCCTGCCCTTTAAAGTGTGCTGTTGTCCTTGGGAAACTTGAAAAGTGATTTATTTATTTATTTGTTTGTTTATTATTCCACCAGCTCAACTGTTGGCAATATTTCCTCCCTTCTCCAAATCTGAGTTCTAACCTGGATGGTCTTGCTGCAGCAAATAACAAAATGAAGTGGCTGGTTTGCAGCCAGGGTGTCTGCGTCTTGCGACGAACCCTCCAAACAAGTCGGTGACGTTCGATAACGCGGGGAAAGATTTTCTGAAGGGCGGCAGTAAGGATGGCAGCAGCGTTGGTGTTCTTGGCTTTGCCAGCTCAGTTCTCCGCAGGTTTGTTGTTGCGGTTTGTTCCAGTCCTCCAGGCATGTCAAATTCCTACAGCCTGGATCCCTCTGCTTGAAGTGATGGGATTTTGGCAGAGCGTTTTCTTCTGGAGCTGGCAGATAGGACCACGTGTGCCACCCATGCTGCAACTTCAATGGTGCGGGAGCGATGCTCGGCACGGCCGGGCTTAGAGAAGAGCCCTGCGATGTTTTTTCGCTCGTGGCGAGAAGGCGTGTATTGCCAGGCTGCCGCTTGCCTTCAGCCAGTGCACGTGCTTGTTAGCTTTCAGCAAAGTTATTCTTGGTCTGTGCTGCTCTGAGGTGATGAAAAATAGGCCCTTCTGGGTATAAAAATGTTTTCATTTTAGAGTGCTTGGAAAGCGGCGCCAAGGATGACAAAAGCAAAGACTCCTCCAAGCAAAGGAACGCTCTGCGTGTCCTCCGAGCGTTGGAGCTGTGGGCTGTGCCGAGAGGTGTGTGTTGGCTTGGAACCATGGAGGAACGTGTTGGGGAGGAGCTGTGGGTCCTGGAGGTGCTGAGACGGCTTCACGGGGTGGTTGTGTACCCTGTAACATCACGCTGAGCTGACATCTTGGTTATTTGTTAACCAAGGATGTGCAGGTGTTGGACCAAGTGACATATTGACCGTGACGTGTCTCTGTCTACAGGGGTTACAAGCACAAGGCTTCTATATCGTGGCTTTGTCGTGCTGTCCCACGCCTGTAAGCGCCTCATCAGTCTCCCCCTGCCTCAATTTACCCTTCCCTCCTACAAATTAGATAGACACTACCCCAACAAAGCATTCCTATTGACTTCGCCGGCATGTTTTGAGAATTAATTAACAGTCGGCGGAACGTACTGAGATCATCGGATGAAAGCAGCTATAGATATGCAAAGCAGCATCATTATGCAAAGATAAAATTTAGAACCTTTGGAAAATAAGTGTTAAAATGAATGTATCGCAGCATGTGCCCAGCTCTGCTCAGCTCTCGGGCCCTCCCGTTCGATCACCTGATAATCCCAAGGGAAATGGGGAGAAAATGAGATTTCTGGGAGAAGTGTGAAAATGCAGAGGCAAGGTCTTAAAATCAGATTAAGAAGGAGAAAAGAGAAGCTTTGAAAGAAAAGAAAGAACTTTTGCTCCTTATCTCTTGGAGGTCTATAAACTCCTGTGTACGTACTATAAGCTGCAACCTAAGAACAGCCGGAATCAGGTTTCAGATTACTCACACTTTATTTCCCTTATTTTTTTGCACAGTAAAAAAAAAAAAAAAAAAACACAGCATAACTTTGCGGGAAAGAAAATGAATTTCAGGTATAATTTAAAAAGAAAAATGTCTGAGAAGGGCCACACTCCATCAACTAATTAAACATGTAACAGAGGTGCAATATTCCCATTTAACTCCAAAGATGTGCTTTCACTTCTAATTGCTGACAGTTTCTTTTTGTACCTATGTGCAGATTAATTGTCTTCAATGGGTAGCTGGTTAGCTTGATAATGTAATGTTTGAAGTGGAGGTGGTAATTACTTTGATTATGTTTGGGGTTTTTTTTCAAATGGTAGTTGGAGCTTGGGCCTGGGGTTTGGAGTAGCAGCTGAAAGAGAGAGACATGGAAAAAAGTGAATTTTTTTCTAGAGGTCTAAGCCTGCTGGGGCAAAACCTTCCTGTGAGATAAGTCGGTACCTTTGGTGGGGATTGCAACAGCCCAGAGAGGAATTTTGCAGCTGTTGGGCTGTGATTTGGGCACCGAAGCTGCTCAGGCTCCCCGAGCATCTCCTGCAGCGCTGAACGCCACCGGCCGTGCAGCTGACAGCCGTCCTCTCCCACGCTGGGCTGGCAGGCTGGCACCCCCGTCAGCTGCTCCGTTAAGCAGTCATTAAAGAGCGAGGGGCTGCGCAGAGATGGTCTGGGGCGGTTCTGCAGGGCTGATCCCCCCAGCAGAAGGTGACTCCTTTGGGGACTGGAGTGAGGATGATGCCCTGGAGAGGAGGGCAGCCGGGGAGCAGGCAGAGGTGCACGCAGCAACGCGGGAGGCTCTGCAGCCGCTGCCTGCGCCGGGGGCTCGGAGGTGGGTCCCGCCGCTGTCTCCAGCAGCAGCCGTGCGTGATGGATGGGGTGGTTCAGCAGCCGCAGATGTTCCTCCAGCCTCCTCCCTGGTGCCCTGCAGCCTCCTGGCAGCCGGCGAGGAGGGAGGCAGCGGGGCTGGCGTGGCAGCCGGCTCCCTTCCCAAGCATCCCGCCTGTCACTTGTGCCACTCTTTTGATTATTTTTTTTATTATTATTTTTTGTTTTGCCGGCGTGGGAAAAAGCAAGGGCAGGAGGCTGAGCTTGCAACTCAAACCCCAGCTTCCCATCTCCCTCTCCGCTCTTGGCAGCTGAGAGGTCTCCTTGCTGGAGCTGAGGGATTCCCAGGCTTTTATCCTCCGCTGGCTGTCAGCCCTCTGGTATGAGATGAAGTCACCTCCTTCCTTTTGCCTGCCCAGTCCTGCCACTCACGGCAGCCCACTGGGCCACCGTCTCCCGGGCTCCATCCTGCCAGAGAGCATTCCCTCACCTTCCCTCCTTGCTGCCCTGTCCCTTTATCTTTGCTTTCTCTTCCCCTTTCCAGCTCTGGGGCTGTTAGCAGAGCTGAGCCGAGGCCAGGAGGAGCATGTGTAGGAATTGGAGAAGGAACAGGAGCCACTGGCCTGCGAGCAAACTTGGCCAGTGCCTGGGCCAAGGCTGTCTTCGTTAGAGCAATGCTGCTGCGTGTGCCAGGCGGAGGGGGCCAGAGGGGACAGCACCTGGGCTCAGCCTCTGGAGCCTGCCAGCTCCCTCCAGCCCCTCGGGTTCCACACGCTCCCTCTTTCTTCTCCTGCCTCCTCTTCCCCCCCAGCGTCTCTCCTGCTTCGCCCTCGCCTGGGCTGGAGGGCAGCGTGTGCGTGCGAAGGAGCTGCACGGCTTTTTCCTCGAGAGTTAGATTGTCCCCTTGTCATAATTAACTTGGGAGATAGGAATCGATTTCCTTGGGGGTGGAGGCTTGGCAGGACCCCTCTCTCTCTCGGTTTGCAATAGCTCAGGAGCGCTGCACGCTCCAGTGAGTCTGGTGATAGCCCAGCCTGACTCTGACCCATCAGCAGATGATGGGGGCATCAGGATGCTGGGGGTGGGAGGGGGCAGATTAATTTGCTGGAGAAAAATAAGGGTTAAGAGCTGTGCTGGCCAGGAGGGAGGTTTATCCGAGGTTTTTGAAGCTGAGGAGCAATGGGCAACCGTGCCAGCAGGCAGCAAGGCCAGATGCTGCCCTTTTTAATTCCTCAGCTGCCATCAGCCGGCAGTGTTGGGGTCACTTGTCGGTGCAGCTCTGGGCCCCTCTAGAAGAGGCTTGCAACAGCCTGTACCTCCCAGCTGCTGTCGATAACGAATGCAAATGGGGAAACTGAGGCACAGACTGTTTATTCAGTGTTTGCACAAGAAGAACCTTCTCTGGTACAAATCTTTTCCTGTGATTTTTCCTTTTTTCTACCTTGCTTTCCTGTCTTAGGCAGGAGGAAAACATGTCAGGGACTTCCAGGGATGCTTCTCCCTGTGTGCCTTGACACAACCTCACTGTCCTTTCTCAGGGTCTGCCGTGTCTCGCTGGACTCTTCAGCCCTTTCGGATGGGGAATGTAACGTGCATCGCAGGGCCCTGATTTAAGCACACTCGAATATGAAAACTCGTGTTTTATGAAACAAACACTAAAAAATTCCCTTTTTCCAGCTCTGCATCATCACATGGCTCTTTTAATGTCGCAGTTGGGGGAGATGATTAGGTTCTGTATTTGGTGGTGGTGTTCCCGTATTTTTCAACTCCCTCTGCCTGCGAAGTCGAGTTTCCGTGGTTACCGGGTCCGGGGTTCTGAGTGGTAGAAAAATTAGAATCATTAAAAAAGATAAAAGAAAAAAAGCCTGTTCAAAATGATCCGAAATAGCTCTCTTTGCAAAGCAGGCACTCCCAGTTTTAAGGGCTTCAGAAAACCGATCGGTGAGGTGTTATCCCAGCTCACCTCAGGGCAGGGACGGGGTTACAGGGAATTTTATCCGGCACCGAAGCTGTGATGATGTTGCCAGCTCAGTATTTGTGTTGCAGAGTTTCTGATCAAGGGGAGAGGGTTTTCAACCTTTTTTTTTTTTTTTTTTTTTCCCTAATTGATCTGCTTCTGAAAGGAAAGCTAGTTTGTAGCAAATTTTGCAAAACTGAAACAAAAAGAAGGGAAGTGTGCTTGGAGCGTTTCCAGCCCAAGTGGTGGCTGGTGGAGCGGGAGGGGGGCAGCGGTGCCCGATGAGTGTAGCTCATGGCATAGCTCCTGCTCCGGGAGTGGACCCTGAAGTCCGGGGCACGTCCAGATCCCTCCATCCCAGCTGTCTCCCTTGCTGAGCAGGGTGCTGCTGCCTCCCTCCATAACCCTTCAAAGCTCAGCTGTCCTTGCAGGAGAAGTTTTCTTCTCCGAGGGAGCCCCTTTTGCAGCGTTCTTTGCAAAATCCCTCGTCCGAACCTGCAAACTGCAGCAACCCCCGAGCCTCCTCCCCATGGACCCCATGTGGGGGAGGATGCAGGCGTATTTCTCTTCATCCCAAAGGGGGGTGAGTCCCCTCTGTGACCTGGACACCAGCTCGTCCTCCAGCCAGAGAAGGGCTGAGGGCAGCACCCCCCTGCTGGTCCCGGGGTTTTGGAACGGGGGATTTTGGGGAGAGACGAGCGATGTAGAGCAGGTTTTGCCCCTGCAGCTTCGCTAAAGCCCGGGGGCTCAGGTGAGAAGCTGGCTGGGTGTGAGGAAAGGCTGCCAGCCCCTTCACTTCAAGAAATCAGCCCTTCTCCAGCCAGCCCTTGAAGGAGCCTCTGCCTCCGGAGCAGCTCGGGGCTGCGTTAAGGACAAAGCAGCTCCTCAGGACTGAACCTGGCGGAGAGGAAAGAGCTTTGCTTTAGCAGGTGGAATGCAGGGACAGGCTGTCCTGAGTCGCTGAGCCCTGCTAGGAGCAGGATACGGGGGTACCACGGCCCCTCTGCGACTCCCGAGTGACATCTCTAGGCGAGAGCTCGGCAGCTCCTGGGCCATTGCCATGGTTTCCTGGAGCATCCTCTCGCCGCTGCTCTGAGAGGCGGAAGAAAGGGATCTTCTTGCTACAGGTATTTTTCTCGTGCTCGGTTAGGTAGAAAAAAGAAAAAGAAAGCTTTTTTATTATTATTTTCTACGACATCTGTAGTCGTGAATTGGGCCTATAAAACATTGTGTAGGAGACTGTTCCTCCTTCACTTGATCTCCTTTCATTCCCAAGAACATTTTTCTCATCAAAGCTTGCAGATTTCAGACACGCCATAAGATATTTTTAATCATCTTCTGTCACGAAGTTTCCAAGTTAAAGGAGCCTGTGCCATGCAGAGAAAAGTCTATTTATTCCCTCTTGTTTAAAATACCCTGGCAGTCATTTTAATCACAATACTTTTTCCCTACCCCTCCTGGGATGTGCAAATGCATTTACACAATTTACAGTAGAAGTGGTTTCCTTCCCCCGTCCCCTCACGCCTTCCCCATCACCTCCCTCTTTCCCCAATACGTGTACCGTGCGCAGTTTCAAATATCGCAACTTGGCAAATAAATATTACAAGATTCTATACGAGGGAGCTGCATTTGCAAGTCTGAGGCTAATTTAATAAATGATGGCAGCAGCTTTAAAACATGTCTCCTATTTAAAGAGCACAACGCCGATCTCTGGAAGGAACTGCAAAGTGGGCTAAATCTTTTAAAGGTTTTAAATGAACCCTTTTCATCTAAAGCTTGGAAAATTAAAATCTCCCCAAGCTCGTTTTCGTGCAGCTTCGTCAGAGCAGACGTAAGCCAAACCACAGGCTCCAGGCTCAGCGTGGGACACGAGGTGACGTTTTCAGGTTTGTCCTTTGCAGGAGACGAGGAGAAAAGGAAGTAAAATTTGGGTGGAAGGAGATGTGAGCCCACATTATATTTATAGGAGAAAAGAGACTGAAGGGTGCTCACTGCTTGTAAGGAACCTCCAGCGCGTGCGTAGGCTGGTGGGGCTGGTTTGGAGATGCTGCCGTGGAAATGGCTGCACTCTGGCCACCATGGTGTTTGGTCCCAGTTTGTACTGGTAACTGGGACCAGTTGTAAGGGGAAAGTGAGGTGATGTGTGCTAAGACCCAATGCACGGGTCAGGGCTTGGCCAGATCTCCCCATGTCCTTACTGTTTCCAAATCCCACAAATCATCGTCCTTGCTGCTTTTATCTTTCGTCTCTGCCTGCTCTCCCGCAGCCCTCCCAGCCTGGAGGACCCTCGGCCTCCCTTCCTCCTTCCATGCACAAACGCAGCTTTAGAGGCTTGTAACAGACCTTCTGGCTTTGAACTCCGTTAAATCTGTGCAAGCAGAAGATGGCTTTGGCAGGTTGCATTAGGTTGGATTACACCTCTTCGGATTTTCTGCTTGTGAGCTTTTTCAAAAACCACCTTTAACCAGAGCTTGCTTCCTCCAAAAGCCTGAATCAGTCTGGTTAAGATCTTGGTTGGATTTAATCAGAGGTAACGATGTCAGCCGCGAAGAAGTAAATAACAGACTTGGTACTTTTCACATCTCTCTGCTTTACAGCGGCAAGTTGTATTGCAGGTGAGCAAATGGAAGCACAAAGCAGCACGATGCCTTGCAAGGAGTCCCTCGGGGTTAATCAGCGAGCAAGGAGGGCAGGGCAGGCTCCCCGGGCAGCTCCCAGCCCTCCGGATGGCTGGAACGGGCGCGCGTTGGACATAGCCCATAAAACTTGGTGTCACCAGCTCAGGCAGCGCTCGGCCTGGGCGGATTAACCTCTCCCTGTTGACAGCACTGCTGGGGAGCAGCTTGCTCCGGTCTGGAAATGATTGGTCCGATTATTCCCACCCGCTGTGCAGGCAGGACCTTCCCCAGCAATGTTACACCAGAGAGCATCGTCTTGGCGGGTTCGTGCAGAGAAGGAGACCAGAGGAGGGGCAGAACCACCGTGTGCATGTGGGAAGCCACCTGCATTTTGCAGCTGAGAGCTCAGCTTTAACAATTCACCCATCTGAGGCTTTTGGGAGGAGTTAATTGAGTGCCTCAGTTTCCTGATTTGGAAATGGCAGCTTCTCTTCACATTTTCAGGGCAAAAAGGAAAAGGGAGGAAGTCTCCAAAAAGACCCAGAAGGCTGATGTCATTCCCTTGAAGGGAGAGGGCACTGGAGAGATGGCAATGGCCGGTCGTGGCTGATGGTCAGGACACCGAGGAGCTCAGCACCGAGTGTGCAGCTCCACCCCGAGGCAATCATGTTCCCTTTAGGCCATTGCCACAAACCAAACTCCACATCTGGAGGGAAACACCCAGCTTTATTTTATTTCCTGCCTCCTCCTGCAAGTTCATACCTCCTGCACGCCAGGTGAGAGAAGGGGGAAAGGTCTCCAATGGAGCAGAGCTGCTCCGTTATGGTGCACCTGAGTCGTTGATGCTGATTAACGACATCTGCTCAGAGGCTACAACTTCCTCAGCACTGGGAGAAATTTGTCAGTGCTGGCTGAGTGGGTGTTTGCTGAGAAGCTGAAGAAACCCTCCTGGGATGGCTCCTGACCAGAGGTAAGGAATGAGCCTTTTCTTTGCTTGGGTTTGAAAATTAGAATGATGCCATTGGGAAAGAAAATAAGAGTTGAGAGAGAGTTTGTGAGGAAAACCAAATCAAAGTACACTAAGGGTCTGTCAGTAAAGAAATCCTGGCACGCCATATTTTAAAGTATCTTTCTTATTTTGAATTACATTTTTTTTCCCCACGTATAAAATGAGGAATAGGAGCAACACATGGTCTGGCTGGATGTCTGAGATGTTAACTGAATATTTTTCTGCCCTAATGGTCAGGCAGAAATGAAAACATCAGCCATTACCTCCAGTGTTTCTGAGGTATTTGAATAAAAATTATATTACTCCAAAGGGCTGGAACAACTTGTGCAGAAATCATGTTCCCTCGCAGGGCTGTGCTGATTTTGGTGGCATTATTGGTGTGAGTGGCCTGCAGGGGTAATGAGGAGGGTGCAGTCTGCTTGTTAATCAGGAGGTTTGGAGCCTGGCTTAGTTAAGAGCTACTTTGATATGGAATTTATGGCAGAAAAATCTTGCTTCTGTGTTCTACAAACGGGAAAGAAGGCAGTATTCATCTTGTGAAGGTGTCATGGATTGCTGTTCTCTTCTGCAGCTAGTTGGGACTTTGCCACCAACACAGAAACTTTCAGATGTGGGTTTTTGCTGCAGTGAAAGTGTCTGGTTTGTGAAGATGTTTTGGTTTTGATGGCTTTTGCTTCTGTGTTTTAGTGGCTTTTTCTCACATCCTGACCAGGAGGCATCGGCGGGTAGGGGAGGAGGAAAGAGCCCCTTGCAAAAAAACTGAGGGGCTGAGCTCAAAATGAATGTTTTAACGTGATCCTGTGTCACATGAGCTTTTAGAAGGTTTTGGTCTGTGGGAGGAAACGAATATTGCAATGGTGGGAGGTTCTGGGAACCGGCCTCGCTCCCTTGAGCTGCTCCGACGGCCAAGGGCCGAAGGCAGATGCCACGTTTGTGCTGTTCTTGGGTCAAATTTCTGAGGAGGCTCTTTCCCACAGCGTTATTTTCCACCGCCTCCCTAGAAAGCAAAAATGCCCCTTTCTGCTCAGCAAAGCCCAGTAGTAAAACAACCCTGGTTTTGCTGTCGAGGCTTGGTGCAGCTGACACCAAACGTCTCCGAGAGCTGAGCTCCCTCCTCTGCCCCCGCCGGGTCTCCCGCTGCGCTGTCGGAGCAGAAATCGGAGCAACATTTGCTCCAGCCCTGGTTTCTCACTTGATCCTGGCTAGGGTGAAGCCAGCATTGTGGAGCCCATCTGTGCGTAACGTGCTGCTTAGATAATTATTTCACCTCCAAGTTAAATCGATAAGGCTGGACTGATTTCCAGGCACTCATGGTTTGTGCTGTGGTGGCACAGAGCCCTGGGGGTGAGCAGGGCAGCACGGGCTCTCACAGGGTGGGAGCTGGCTGTGGAGCGGGGAAAGCTGCTGGATGCTCCACCACCAACACGCCACGGTGGATCCTAAAGGAAGGGATCTGCCTGCAGCATTCAAAATCTGCTGCCGAGCCCTGCACCAGTTCACAGGAGCTGGCAGGGAAGAGAGGTCCTTTGGAAAACAACACCCAGCTGCGACTCAAGGAGGATGCTTTACACGGAGATTTGAAGAAACGTTCCTCGGTGCATTTGAGCCCCTGCTATTATCATGTTCCCGCTCCGGTCTGGTGGCCTCCTTCGTTTGCTGTACCTGCCGCTCCGGCTTTTTCGCATCTCTAATCTGATTTAGATAATAACCCAAGTCGGTGAAATCTGCGCAGATGAGCCGCTGTGCCTCGTGCGTTGATGTGCCTGTTCCAGATCTGCTTCCTGATAGCAGATGGGACTCAGAGCTCGGCTGCTGGTGGAAAGGGCCAGATCCTCCTCTCCCACGTGTACCAAGACAGGTGAGGTCGGCTCCAAGCCTCTCTGAGGTGTTTTTTTTCAATGCTCTGTGTAGTGAAAAGGAGATTAGGGCTGGCAAGAGGACTGGTGACAGCAACACTCTTAATGCTCCCTGAATGCATCCAGTAAATAGGCATGATTGGTATGCACAAAAGCACCCACTGCTCCGAGGGTTGGTGGCACCATCCTAACCCTGCTTGCTCTGTGCCTTTGCTTGGGTGTATCTGGGCTTTCTTGAACAGGTTGTCTTGTCCCCCCAGCCATAAGCTTTGTCAGGGAAGAGTTTGGGACCTCGCCTGTCTGTGGGATTTCTCCCCGGGGTGTCAGACTCGTGGTACAACTGCAGTGGGACTCACCTCCACGGACCATCTGCTTTCCAGGCTTGATGTGCTGCATTTGGTCCTCCACGCTTCCCTGGTGGGAAAGTCTCAGCCAGAAATAGAACAGCCTTTCCCCGAGGCTCCCTGCTCACGGGGCCGTCTCATCGATACAGAGAGCATCAATCCCTGTGTGTTGGGAGGATCCTTGAAGAAATTCAAGGGGTTCCCGCACCACTCTCTTATTTCATTCCTTTTTAAGCTCATCAGTGCTGGGTTTCTGGGATACTGGCATGCCTGGCAGCAAACCTGAGACCCACCAAACTCATTGCACTGGTAAGCAGTGCAGCAGGACCAGGGCAGCCTCTGGGACATGCACCCCTGCCCACGTGCCCCTCCCCTGGTGGTGAAGCAAAGTCTATATTCAGTCCTAGGGGACCCATGTGTCGAGCAGAGAGATTAAAAGCCCAATCAGTGGCTTTTCATCTACTCCTTGATAGCTGCGTGACCTGACCAGTCCACACTTCGTCTCCTCCCAGCCCTCTCCCCTCCACCTCTTCACTTTGTGGGCTGTTGATATATTTTTATTGATCTTTTTTTTATGTAAAGCTCATCCCTGCCATTCACTCCTGAGTAATAACCAGGTCTCTTTGTTCCCCCGCACAACAGAGCGTCCCTCAACAGCCCCAGGGAGACTGGGAGATGCTTTAAAAGGTTAATGCCTCTGTTAGATTACAAATCACTCGAAGCTTCTGCTGTCACTCGCAGGAGGTCGGAAATAATCACCTGGATCCTTTAACTATTAACTGAGCCTGAACTAGACACGCTGGAATGGGAAGATGCTGTGTCGGTGCTGCTACCTCTGGTTACCGAGGGAATGAGCGTTTGACTCATCCGAGCGTCTGCGCGATGTGAATTTTTGCTGAGCTAGATTTCCCAGCACTCGTTTGCAGGTGGGACATCAGACCCTTGCAAGGAACGTGGCGCTCAGAGCAAGATTTGCAAAGGGTTCTTGGGGTACTGAAACACTTCTGGGCGAGCCTGAAGGCTCCGCTTGTGAGCTCCAGCATCTCGTCATCGTATGGGGGTGAGGCACGAATGTGCGGCGTGTCTGCTGGGCGAGTCTCTGGCACAGCCAGGGGTGCTGGGGCTGGCTGTGCACCCTGTGTGTGGTTTAAGGGTCACCCCTGCTCTCTGATCACCCCGAGTGGGGAGGGAATTGCAGGGCAGGGAATTAACTCATGGGGCCAGGAGGAGAGGACACCCGGCTCTTTGCGTCACCACTCCTCCAGCAGTTGAAAGCCCAGCTGTGGCACTGAAAAGTCATTGTTGCAAGAGGTTTTTTTTAAAAAAAAATATCACTAGACATGGTTCGTGACTTTGGCTTGTTTACAGAAACAGCTGGACTGCGCTCTAACTTGACAATGAGGAACAAATCTGCTGCTTTGCCTCCTTTCACCTCCTTCCCTGAGCCCCCCAGCCCGCCGTGGTGGGGGCGGGCTCGTTAGCGTTTCATGCGGTCACATATTTTTTCGTGTGTGTGCGCGTTGCGCTCTTGGTTGAGTTGAATCCTAATTTGTCTGTCTTCGGGGGATGGCAGACAGCTGCTTTAACGAGTTAACAGTGGGGTTTAAAATAACCGGCATCTGTTCTTTGTGCGAGCAGGGGCTCTCCCACCACAGCTCTGCCTTCCAAAAACAACCTTGCCGGGGAGGCACGTGAGCGGGACCCGCTCCCTACGGATACCGCGTCCCTCGCGCCTTTCCTGCCTTCATGGGATGAGTTTCCCTTGGCAGCTCCTTCCACGAGCGTTGCTTGGAGAAGCGCTTAGCTGGGGGAGAACACGTTTTTGCAAGGGGTGGGGATTATCCCAGACGTTGCTGGTGCAGTTTTGATCATCCTGAGAGCAACTTGCTAGAAACACGTACCCAGGGCTTGTTTTCTACCTGTAGTTTTGACCCCTCTGCCCATGGGGGTCAAGTGCTGGGTACCTCTGGAGATCTGCCCAGCCCTGATGTTCCTGTACTTGTCTTTGGGATGGGGTGCAGCAATGCCCACCCACCCACGCCGCGATTGCACGAGTCGATAGAGAGGATTTCCTCACGCAGCTCAACCACACTCGGTGCTCCTGAAGTCCAAGACACCCCCAGATTCATGCAAGCCCTGCAGCCACAGGTCTTTGAAGCTTGTCCTGGCCCACACCAGCATCCTGAGCCCTGGGAACGGATGCAGGGAGTGAACTGGAGGTGACCTCTGTGTGTGATTTGGATCGCTTGTTCACTTGTAGGTGAAAGCAAATTGGTGTCAGAGCTGGGTCCAGCCGAATCCTGACAAGACGCTTCCCGCTGGGAGTGGGACCCGGTGTCCAGGCTGCTGAGCCAACTGCCAGCCCGGCTCCCTCCTCCTCTCTTATTTATTGGTGTGGGAGTTGGTGGATTTTTATTTTTTTTTTCCCGGATGCACCCAGCGCAGCGGTCTCTGCACGACACCAAATTAATTAACGTTGGGCAGGCGGAATGCAATTAACTACCCTGGAGCCCAGCCAAGGCAGGGGGAACATTCCTCCCTCCTGCGAGGACCAACCCAGGAGCTTTCCCGGGTAGGACCTTGCTTCTGCTGTGTGGCTCGAAGCCAAGAGGCTTTGACGGGGGCATGTCCTGCTGGAAATGCCTCCTCTGGGCCCCTTTGCTGCCCTGCACCTGCCCCCGGATCCCGTTCCCTGCGTGACCCCGTCGCTGCCTCTTCCTCGGCGCATCCAGCCCAGGGAGGTAGCAGGAGGAGAGAGGCAGCATCTGCAGGAGGTTGCAGCACAGTTGGCAAAATCCTGGGCAGAAGTAATCAAGCCGTGGTAGCGTTTCAAGGACCAACTGGCTGGGTTTTATTTATTGCTGCCACTCACTGAGAAAATGGACTCGGGAGGAGATTCCTGGGCCGCGGCTGCTGCACGAGACGGGCAGCTTCTGTTAAATAGAGCATCGCTTGACAGAGCTGTGATTTAGCTGTGGCTATTTAAAGGGGTTTAGAGGCAGCCAGTGCAGCGCATCTGCAGGCAAAACAGGCAGCTTTGGCAGTTTGGCTACTTTGAAAGTCAACTAAAACAAAAAAAAAAAAACCAAAAAAAGCTTGTGCAGAAATATGCGACAGTTGAGGAGGTGGCTGCAGAAGGGAACGGGATTTGGGGATCTAGCTGAACCCCACTCCTGAGTTTCACGCAACTCATGCAGAAACCCATCCCTTCCCTTGCAGTCCCAGCCCAGCAGTTATGTGTCACCTCTTCCTTAAGCCTTTCTATTTTTCTCGCAGTCCATCTGTACCTCTGGATACACGTAATGGCTTTGCATCCGGGACGTGTGTGCTGTTACCTGAACCCTTCTTCCTCCATGCAAGAGGAAGGTTAAAGTCCGGATGCCTTTAACTAATAACCGGGGCTGTAAATCCACGTGATGCTTGTGGTAGATACAACCTCATAAAGCAGTGCTTGGCAGGACCAATGTGCCATTAATGGGACCATCCTCCCCTTCCATAGTGCTCCACCAGCTGAGCAGACTTTGGGAGTGGGTACCAGAGAGAACCTTGTTGGATCTTAATTCCCAGCTTGGATTAACACCCTGTTCCCCTCAAGGAGGAAAACCAAGATGCCCAGTTACCCCTGCTCAGCTCCACCCCTGGTGTCTCCATCAGGTGATCTGAACCCCTGAGCTACACGAGCTCTGTGGGACTTGTTTTCATCGGAATGTTGATGTATCATGGGTCCCCGTGAGCAGCCCTGTGCTTCACATATTATCTTCCTCATCCAAAGGACAATTTTGAAGTGTGAATATCAGGACTAAAACGTCAAACACGTTCTTCTTTGTAATGCTGGTTAAATGCTTTACTCCACTGAGGCCAACCTACCTCTCGTCTTGGGCTTTGATTGCAAAATTCTCTACGCCCAGCCCCAGTGCAATGGCCCACGCTGTCCCATGAGTTACCACAAATGTTGGATCTGCACCCATTTTGACCAAGGCTGAGCTGTCCTCCCACAGCAAGCGGTGCCTCGGCCAGCAGCCGTCTGGTTTTTCCCCCCATGACTGGTTATTTTCCATCTGTGGCACGGGGAGCTGCGGGAAGACGTTATCTCTTGCGTCTTGGCCAAAATTTTGTCTTTGAGAAGCTATAGATAGAAAGGGCTGGACCTGATTTTTAAAGCGTCAGATTTCTGGGAATATTCCCATCATCAAACAAGTCATTGGCAAGGTAAGCTGGGCCAGAAGTTTCTGGTGACAATTTATGTATTCAGACTCCTGTGCTGGCCAGAGTCCTCCAGACGATTGCAATGAAGGTGCAGGGAGCTTTTTCTTAAAATCCCTGTGTTTTTTAGACATTAAAAAGAGCCTGTACCTTGCGGAGTCAGCTTTTCTCAATAGGAGACGCGCGTGGAGACCCAGGCCCAGCTGGGGTGGGTGGTGCACAGCCCTGGGGGGCAGAGCCGGTGTACCTCGCCGTGTCACCCCTTGCTCAACACACACATGGCTCTGAAACTGCTAGAAATGGCGTGAGCATCTTTGTAAAGGCTCAGCCTCCCCACATCCCCATCAGGTTCTCTTCACAGAGTGGGGACCCCACAAAACACACGTGTGGGTGCCCTTGACCCTTGGGAGTGTGGACATGCCACAGGTTTGCCTCGGGAAGCCCAAGCTAGCTCCTGCCTGATGCCAGAGTAATTTTTTTTTATGTTCTGTTCTCCCCCAACATGACAGAAGATTAATTACAGCCATAAAAACAGTCGGAGCTTTCTAAATATTTTATGTGAATAAGCACACACAATATGAAGGTTTTACTTGTTACGTTTTCGTAAAGGACATTTTGTTTGTAATAACCAGGGAACCTGACAGGTGACTTTATTTTTAGTGCTCCTGTCTGCTCTGAAGGACTCCAAACACAGAGAGGAGACAAGAGCAATAAAAACCAGGCCCAAGGGGTAGAGAGCTAATGAGGAGAGGATTAAGAGAAGGCAGCTGCAAATTTCAACCCAAAACCCAGTTTCAGTTTTCCTCAGGAAGCCACCTCCCTTCCTTTGCTCCGGCAGAGATCTGGCCCTTGTTTAGCTTTGACTGGGAGCACTGGTGGGGTAGGAAGCGGCTCACGGGCAGGGGATGCTCGGTGAGTGCAGAGATTCCAACCAGGATTGTAGCGGGGGCTCCCAGCACCGTGAGCCAATGGTGATGGTTTGTGCTGAGGACGTGCTGTACCTGTTCTCTGCTCCCCGATATTTTGTGATCTATAAATAGTGGAGGCTACACCAGTGCTGGAGGCCAGATGGTTGATCCCTGTTCAGCTCGCTGGAATTCAACGGGAGTCCTACGGGTCGGTGATTTTTCTATCCATCCTGTTGTCTGCCTGCTGCTGGAAACTAGAAATGAGGAGGCACTAGTTTGGTTTTTCCTGGGGTGAGTTAGCAGCTAAATCATCCTCTCAATAATGGAAAAAACCTGTGGAATGCTTGATGTTTCATCCGCTGCTGCCACCCTCCAAGGGGACCCACACTAAGCGCTGCCAAGCGGGAGCAGGAGGAGGTTTTGCAAAGCTGCCCGTGATGGCTTTGTGCCAGTGGCAGGTCCCCAGCGAGGCACCGAGGGGAAGCCTCAAAACTTTCCTAAGCAGCCGGGGAGGGTTTGAGCATTTGGTTTGTCATCTCTGTGTTTGAAAGACTCGAGACAAGACTTTGCAAGTGGTTCCTACAGCAGGATCTGGTCCTCCCAGGTAGGGCTCGTTTGCTGCCTTCTCGGGAGGCAGACGACATCTTCCTCCTTGTTCATGCCTGCCTGCAGTCCCAGGCAGAGCAGACTTGGACATCTAGCAATTACACCAGACAGCTCTTCTTTCTTCACCCTTCCTGACTATTTCCAGCGATCCCAGCACGTCATCCAATTTCCTGGTGTTACTGTGGCAGCGCAAGGCAAGAAGCCATTAGGGTCTGAATGTGTCTCATTCTCGGTTTAAATATTGAAGAGGCTTCGAAACACCTCTTCATCCTAGCAGTTGACCCGCAATGCTATCTGTTGCATCACGCAGCTGTTATTTTTTTGTGAGCTGTCATGGTTTCTGATTGCAGAGCGAGGAGATGCAGCGCTCCCGAGCCCTGACACGCAGCAGGACTTGGAGTTTGTGCTGAATATTTCATGCAGACAGAGGCACCAGTCTGTTTTCAATTCCGATTTTCTCTGCTTCTCAAGGTGCATAAATGATGCATATTGTTTAAGCTTCCTGGTTTTGGAGGGGGGAAGAGTGACAAATGCCTTTGCTGTCAGTTGCCTGAGTTTTGGGTGGACATCGTGTCTTCAGCTGTCTGTACAATATCGTAAGCGCAGAAGTCTGCTGGCGGCTGAGCCCCGGGCAGCCCCTCCTGCATCTCCCCGTAGCAGTCAGGGACGGAGGGATGTGGGGACCGGGGGACCCGACACAGAAGCAGGACTTGGCCCCTCTTCAGCAGGATCTAATACCTGCTTAATACCTGTAATCTCCAGCTAATTAGGTGCCTGCTTCACCCCTTCCAAGGCTTCATCATATCAAACCCAGCGCCGGTTTCATGGCGGTTAATCGCCACGGAGTGACTCCGAGTGAAACGCGTCTACACTTGCGGGGAAGGGGCGCGGAGCTGCTTTGCCCCCAAAACACCAGCTCTGCAAGAGCCGTGTGCCATTGGTGTTCAGGCTTGTCTCATCCACCTCCACGGGTGCAAATGGGAGCCACGTTCAGGCTTTCAAATAGCAATCCCTGCCCAGAGGAGCAAGGAGCTTCGTAGGACGGTGACAGCGCAGTCGGCTTCGTGCTGGGGGTGGGCTGTACAAATGCCAGCCACAACCCAGCACGCTCGGGCTGGAGGAGATGCCCAGAGAAGGAGTGGAGCTCTGCAAGCCAAAACAGGAATGAAAATGGGATTTTGCCACTCTCCCACCTCTCAGAGCACCCCAACACGATTTCTCCAAGCTCTGTGCTCTCCCACGTTTGCCTCTCCACCTCTTTTCCCACATTTTGGACCATTTCTCTCAGGTAGAATTGTCCACATCCAACCATCTCCTACTGCTGCATCCATCCCGTCCCCAGGGTCCGTCCCGGCTGTGCTTTGGGGCACTCCAGGCAGAATCGATCGCTCACGGTACGTCAGGAAGCACCGCGCCGAAGCAGCAGCTTGCCGTGGGTTTCCTCCCGCCTCCCGATGCGATATTGTCTCTGAATCCTTAGAAAACCCTCTGTGGCATTTTCAGCAGCTGGAAAAGAGCGATTAGAGGAATTCCTGGTGGCATTATAGGTTTTTCTTTGTCGAGGCTCTCACGGGGGGGGGAGGCTGCCCCCCTGATTTTTCTCCTTAACAACTTACCTGTGATTGACAGTACAAAGCAAGCTGTCACAAAGTGAGACAGAAATTAGTTGTCGATTAGAGCTTTTCTTTAAAGGTCAAACAAAAATTGTAACACAAATCCCAGAGGTATATTGTGGAAGCGATCGCTGAAGGCCAAAATCCAGGTCGTTTACTGCAGAGCTGGGAGCGAGGGACGGCTCTTCCCGGGGTCTCATCCTGCTCCCAGGAGGTTTGGTCCTGAGCTGTCTCGGCCATGGGGGATGCTCTGAGCCTGGGGCCGCCTGGGAGACGGGAATGGGCATATTCTGACCAAGCAGTGACTAGGGGGAATAATTTTATTTATTTTCTATTCCTGTAAATAGCCATTTGTGCCTCCCAAGTGGGTCTTTTTATCTGGAAAGGGTTGGGATTCGGTGCCTTGATTTTACTAAGAACTTCTAGAAATTCTTCACAAATATTAACAAAATTCTTAGTATTAATTATGCAGAATTAATTACTATTCATTGTTATTTACTAAGAAATTGTGAGTTAATTGCTGCCGGTGAAGGCAGAGATGACAAAAGGCCCTTAGAGCTGGAGAGACCAACATCTCTCACCACGACACCTGCAAAACCGCTCCCGCATTGGACTAACGGCTTCTCGGTGTCTTTTAGCAGATCAATTCATGCTTTAAATGATTGTGCAAGTTAATAAAAAAACCTGTCGGAGTAAAAATGAAACATCTCGGCCAAGCTCTCTCCAAATTATTTTGAGGGCTTTGACCTTTTTCCTTTGTCCTCCCAATTCCAGGTTTGAAAAGCTTTGCAAAATCTTGACATTTTGGGCAGGAGGCGGCGGGGGGGAAGCCCCAAATTTGCACCTAGATTTTCCCTTAAGCAATGAAGCAGTAAAAATGTAGATTTAGTCACCTGGACAGGGTCTGTAATTCAGCCTTACCTCCTTATTTCCTTAGGCCATTTCTACCACTATGTTCTCCAAAAATGATCTTCAGACTTCCAAGGGCCTTTAATACTAATTATGTCTTAAAGCAGACAGAAACGAGCTAAGGGAGACTTATATCACAGGTTCCCCGGTCAGCGTCGCGAGCTCTTTGCCTCTGATCCTCAAAGTTTTTTCAAGGGAAGGTTTTTTTAGCGTTTTGCGTGGACCAGATTTGTCTAATGATGCTGGAGTTTGGAGTCGCTCGCCCCTATAGCCTGTGTGATCCATAATTACAGCTTCTCCTCATTTTTTAAAAAAAAATGAATGTGTGTTGGGTTTTTTCCCTGTTGGTTTAGGGTGTTTGGGCTTCTTATGAAGTCCTGGAGGGGGGTTGGATGGCAAAGTTTGGGAGTTAAAGTGCTCGAAGGCTCTGGTTGTGCTATCCCATACCCATGAGAGGGGGCAAAATGCTCTTAAAGGGGGGAAATAGGCCCCATGGCAGCATCAGAGCTCGTGCAGGGACTCAAGGCTGGAAACCAACACCTCCAGCGTGTAATTCTTCATCTCATCACTACCCTCAATAGCTGACGGGTTCAAACACTTTGATGAGAGATGTGTATGAATGGAAGAACGGTATCCAAAACATTTTTCTCTTCTTTCTCGCTGTGTTTTCGGTAATTTCAACACCAGAAGGCCTCCTTATAGTTTAATCCACTAGAGCTTCTCCCCTACAGCCACGATGCTGCTGGTCTCCCAGTAATCCCGGTGCCCCTTTGCAGTTACAGAGCTCCCTGGTTTCTTGGATTTGCTTCCAGCCAAACACTGCAGCAACCACCTCTGGAGCCTGATTTAATCTGTGACATGTTCGGCTTCGGTGTTTGCAGTTGCTTTTTGGAGAAGATGGTGTGTCTCTCTCTCTCTAACTGAAGGGAACAGTAGTGAAAACCAGTAGTTAATCTCGAAATGCCAAAAAGTCAGTGCTAGGAGAGGCTCAGACCAACGCCTGGGGAGAGGGATGGTGGTGGCATGTCTGCAGGGACAGGCTGAGCCTTGGGGTCACAGTCAGACATGGAAAAGATGCCGACATTCCCTAAGCAATACGATGTGGAGGAAAACATCTTTTCCGACTGACCTGAGATTTATTTTTTTGGTGGCGAGTTGGAGAAAAACAAACTGGTTTGTTCTCCACGTGTAAGAATTTCCATCATCTTTCGAAGCCACTTCGCAACTGGATGTAATTAATGAATCTTTTCGTGGCTGGAAATGTTTGGGTTTGGAAACGTTGAGGGAGAGTTTTGACTCATAAAAGAAGTTTTTGAATATTTAAATTATGTTTTAACCAGTGTTGATCCCAGTTCACAAAGCTGGGATGTACATTTTCTGGTCAATTGGATTCAGAAAAAAAACTCACCCAGGCCTGGTTAGAGGATAAACAACAGGTAACAGAGGTGAAGAGGGGAAGGGAGAATAACTGGCTGGCTTCATCCAAAATCCAAGGCAATCGATGCAAAGTCTCCAGTGGGCTCAAGGCCACGGCCCGGTGAGATGGAGGAGATAAATAGGACAGGTGGATCAATCGTGGGCAAGAGGAAGGAGAACAAGCGTCACAAATCCAATATTTTAAAAAAAGAACAATGCAGAGTTAAAAGCTTTGGCTTGATGGATTTGGCATTACAATATCAAAGCTTTTGTCAGCACTGGGAAATATTTCACCTCAAGTTGATGCTCTTTGGCAAAAATAAGAAAGGAAAAAAAAGACATAAAAAAAAAATCTTCTTTTTTTTTCTTTTTTTCCCCTCCTGTGCGAAGAGGAGACACCTCAACAGAAAGATTGCTTCGATCAAAAAGCCGTGTAGCATCTTGCCTGTTCCCGGAGAGACCGTGGAGAGCACAGCCCAGTCAGTGATTTGAACAGAGCAGCAGAGAAATACACAGATCTTTTAAATTCCAGGCATGAAATGGGGAAAGCAGTGAGTAGCAGAGCTGGAACAGCTCTAGGTAAGAAAGACACAAACACTCGGGTACGGGCAGGGATTCGCACGCTGCCGTGGGCAACAGCACCCGCCTGCTGCTCCCCAGCATTCGCCCCCAGGATGAGCCAATCTTACGATGGAAAGGGTTCAAAGACTGGCAAAAGCTCCATTTCACTTGCGTCTCACCCGGCTTTCTGCATCCTGCAAGCTGGGAAGCTTCTTGCTCCATCTTCCCCAGGTCTGAAGCTCCTGCAGATTTCGAGGATGAGCTTGCAGGAGGAGGGGGAGGCAGGCACGAGGACCAGCCCAGGTCCCTCTTGCTGCCGAGCACTTTCCAAAAGCCGCTTCCAAAGTGGCTCAATTAAGCTCCACGGTTGTTATTGATATTAATGAAGGGAGAAAGCTGGCCTCTGAAGGCTCAGCTAATTTCCGTGTCTGATGCTTGTGTTGTTTGAATATTTGAGGATCTTTATTAAATCCTTGGGAAAAAAAAAAATAAATAGAGACATCAAGACGGTCTTAGCTCTCAGTCAAAAAATGCAGGTGGGTGGCAGGACGAGGGGAGGAAGATCTCTTTTGGGTCAATCCTGCTTGGGAAAACCAGCCTTTCAAATAGGACAGAGGGGCTCTTTAAAAATATGAAAAATTTAAACTTGAGAGGTTTGAAGAAGAATGCCAGAATGACCTGTTGGCAAAGGAAGCCTTCAGCATTGGGGCAGGTGGATCCTGAGCAGGATTGATGAAAACAGCCCTGAAGTTTGTCCCCTCCAAGCACCAATGGGGTGAGCATCACTTATAGTATCCAAACCAACATAACTGAATCGCTTGTCCCAAATTTCCGAAGGGCTGATGCAGGCACGAGCCTGACAGCTCTGCTGAAAGCAAGGTCCGCTCAGCCGTGCAGCGCGATGCCAGGGAGGGGCAGGGTTTCAGCTCAGTTCAGGGCCTCAGGAATTAAAGGGGAGCGGGGAAGGGAGTTGCTTGCCAGCACATTTTATTTATCAAACTGCAAAAGGATGAGTTTTCTCGCCCGCTGCCACTCTGAGATGGGGGAACCTCTCCCGATTAGCTCCCAGCACTCCAGCATGCTCACACCTCTCCCGTGAGGCTTTTGGTCAGGTTACCTGGCGGGGATTTGCTCTTTTCCAGCTTGTCAGAGGTGAAAGGTGCTGGTTTTTCTCTCATATAATGAGCTGTTTTGAGCATGTCAGCACTGGCTCTGTATTGTGTCTTCGTTCACGCCTTCATGGAGAATTTAGAAATGCGACGTCTTGTTTCTGGTTCGGGCTTTCAAGCGTTGTTAATCCCTGCACGCAAACAATGTGCAGCAACAGGAATCACTTTTTAAATCGGGGGAGAAAAAGCAGATTTTTAGTGTGAGACTGTTTTTTGCAGATGGCTTTCATCCCTTCTCACCGCGCTGGGTCTGAACAGCAGCACAAAAGGAGCAAAGTGTGCAGCACGAGAGGAAAAGACACATAAAGCTGAAGGAGCCTTGTTATACTGCCTTTCCAAAGCCAGTGCCTTCAAGTCTTACAGGCTGTTTTTTAAAAAAAATAATTGTTTTGAGTAGTTTTCCTTATTTTGAGGCTGGTGTAGTATACTGAGCCTTTGAAAGGTCTTGAAGGGGAGATGTGGGAAGCTGGCAGCAGAGCCAGGGATGTTCTCCAGACCCTGGGCTGCTCGTGGAGTTTAAGTCATCCTCTGAACCAGGATCATCTCTGGTGGGATCTTGAGGTGAGCAAACGGTTCCTCCTGTGCCAGCCAACACCGTTTCCCTCTGCTGTTAGGGTAGGGCTTGAGGGGGAAAGGTTACAAAGCATGAATTCAGCTGTCGAGTTTCCTTCTCATTCTGCACTGACAAACAGCATCCCATGGCTGCATACGTCCCAGCTGCACCTTGTGCTCGTCCTCCTTCTCCCCACTTTGGCGGGGCGGGGAAGCTTGGAGCTGGGTAAGACGTGCTGGCCATGATGATGCACCTTCCTCTTCCTCGTGGGTCTGGAGACGTTCCCACCACTTGGCCGGTGCTGCAGGTGCAGGAGCTCTCCGCTGAGCTCCCCGAGGCCACCCACACATGGAGCAAACCCCACTGAGGGGACGTTATCCAGGACTGCCTCCATTTTTTGCAGCCGTGCTCATTCCAATGAACCATCTTCAATCTTAATTCTTCCCTATTTAAACATGGGGAAGAAAGCACCTTAGCAGGGAGCTGAAAGACCAGCTTCTCGCCTTCCCGATTTGCCCCCGTTTTGCACGGTATTAAACAACTCTGTTGACTTTCAGGTAGGTGGCCGAGGAGTCCCTCCCTGCCCGTATAGTCTCAGCTCTAATCACAAAGCCTCAGCCATTTTTCTTCTGAAGAGACGGGTTTTGTGCTTGGAATTGAGCCTGAGATTAGCCTTTTCACTGGCACGACGGTAGATGGTGGATGCGGATCTTTCTCCGAGTCTGCGGGAAGTGGTCCAATCTCCCGGCTTACGGCAGCCTCCCAGAATGCCTTTAAAAGCACAAAAAGTCAAACTTCGTGTTAGCAGCTCAGCTGCTTCAAATAACACAGAAGGAGATCGGGGAAGAAAATAAACAAACCCAGATTTTTAACAAATAGCTTCTGCTTCGAGCCCATTCTGTATTTGTTGGCAAGGTGAGTGCACTTTCCAAAAAGCCATTTAGTCTTTTTTGAATAGTAAATTCAGATCTTGTGCTCGCTTGAACAGGAAATGACAGAAAGGAGGAACGGGGCAACAACCCCCCCCCCCGCACATGCACTTTGTGTAAATCTAACCATCAGCCTGAAAGTAGACATTAAAATTACAATATAGCTCTTGACTTTTGGTAATTAAAAGCATTTTGTGATGACTCGCTTGATTAAAACGAGATCATCCATTTAAAATGAAAATTCGGAATGAAAATTGCTTTTGTTGCACCAATTATTCTATTTTAAAACTCCTCGCTGTTATCACCCTAATAAAAAGCTGTCACTTCTTCTGTCAAGTAATTCACAACACAAGGCATTTGCATTTCTCCCCGACTCGTGTTTATTCCCGTAATTACAAATGGATTCTTCTTCTAACCCCGCTCTCCCTCCATCCTTCCCTCCTGCACTCGCCCTCCCCTTCTTCACCATCATGAGCTGCTGCCCTTCATCCTGGGCAAGCACGGAGAAATTCCAGGCAGGGAAATTAGGGAAGGAGATAAAAAAATAATTGTCATCAAGGTTGGTGCTTTCTGTGCATCCAAGCAGTGGTGGGCTTAACTGGCCGTGCTGGGAACCCCCCAGCATCACTGCTGGGCGGGCTGGGGGTGCTGGCGGGGGCTGCCCGGTGCTCGAATCAGCAATGTGACAGACACTTTTTTTCTTTTTTTTTTTTTTTTTGGAAAAAACTCCTCTCTCTGTGCTGAATGGAATGATAATTCCCTGCCATTAATTGAAATTGTGATTGACTAGATTGAAGAAGTAATGATAAAAGCCAGTTCCACTCAAAGATCATGGGCTAGATTGTGGGGGTGGGGGTGTGCGTGTGAGAGAGAACCAGGCTTGGGGAAGATGGGAAACGGTTTCATTTCCCTGCCGTGATTCAGCTCCCCAAGCAGAAGCAGAGCCAGAAGCCCTCCTCCATCCCTTCCTCCCACCCCATCCAGCAGATGTGACTGTCCCCCAGAAGCTGGTCCTGTTGTCCCCATTCCCCCCACCCTCGCCTCCACTCTCTGCCAAGGGATGCTAAAGAGGGCTTGGGGACCGCTGCTTGCTAAATGTGAAAGGAGGGAAGGAAAGGAGTTAATTGAAAACGATAATTAATGAAACGGCAGTCAGTGGAGGAGCGGGGCGTTCCTGCAGGAGGCGGCTGGGGGTACCGGGGGTACGGGTGCGTGCTTGGCCCCGTGCGTGCCCTGTTGCCATCCAGCTTATCCCCGGTGCTGCTGCCAGCCTGCCCTGAGCTCCGTCTCCTCCCTCTGCTTTTTTGCTGCTGCCACCGAGTTTGTGGGAGCAGCCGTGGTCGTGCTGTGGCTCCCGTGTCCGCGTGGTCACATCTCGGGGCTGCGCCGCTCGGGCCAGCGCTTGCACACGCGCCGTAGGGAGGCACAAGCATCCGAAGTTGTAAGATATTCCTAGCACTTGTGTCTGTGTGTATATATAGCTGTGTGCATGCCTGCATAATTGTATTTAGTATACGCGGAGCTGCATGTGTGGGTGTGTAATATATAAATAAGTACATATGTTTCAAAGTTCTGCGTTTTCCCATCTGAACGCTGTCTCCAGCTTACAGCTCAAGGCAGAAAGGCACACCAGCCTCTCTCTCAGCTTTTTATCTCTTTTTCCATAGGCAGCTGCTCCCTCTCTCCCTCTCCAGCCTGACAGCGCCGCTACGTGAGTCTGTATTCCAGGGCTGAGGGTTTTCAATTTATCTGCACAAAGCACTCGTGCTTAATCTGGAAGGCGCAGGGACGGTAGCACCGCCTTGCCCGAGCTGCGCCGCGCAGCCAGCCCGAGCAGGGCAGCAGCACGGGGCTCGCTGCTCTCGCTGCTTTTATTTTGTGCTTTTTTTCCACCACCTTCTTCATTTTGGGTAAACCGGAGCCAAGAGCTTAAGGGGGGGAAAAAAAAAAAAGAAAAAAGAGAAGAACAGCAAGCTTTTGAAGGGCAGTGTGCTACTAGTAATTTTTTCTTCCCCTTCCTTCTTTCAGTATATTTTTCTCTAATATTCCCCATTTCCAGACATGGCATAACCTTCCTCTTCCATTCGTTCTTTCTTGTGACGGAAACCTGTAAACTCTAGGAAAACGCCATAAAATAATTGAGAAGAGGGGAGAGCAGTCCCCTTGCGCAGCCATGCCCTGGGAGCATCGCGTGTTGGCAGCAGCAGGAGGGTGGTGGGATGGAGATGCAGAGGCCACCCAGCCCCGCCTGGCACTGATGGGACACGTGTGTTCCCTGGGGTGCAGGCTCATGGCCAGGGCCACACCTTCAGCCTGACGCGCCCGCACTCAGCGCCGCGTTGATGTGAGCCTCCTCCAAGCTGGTGACTGCCTGGCAGGGAGGGGAAATCCTTGCGCTTTGTGATTTCCAGGTGTCTTGGAAGTTCTGGTCCCTTCCAAGCTTCTCCCTACACGAGCATCCCAAAGCATCTCAGTCCCTTAGTCACATACGACGTTTCCTCCTGGGCACCGCAAACCATGCAAGCTTGGGATTTGAACGTTGGAGCACAGGTGAAGCATTCCCAGGGTCTCTTTGATGAGACATTTCCATTTCAACGGAGAAAAATTTGCTGAACTTAGAGGAAAGAGTCTCTCTGGAGCATTTTTGTTTTTCTGCTGTCCTGGGTGCACAACTCTCAGTGATGGAAACAAGAAATAGCAACAAAAATATCAGTAGAGTCTTATATGTCCAAGTTAATAATCAGGTTGAGGAAGCCAGACACAGCAAAGGCATCGTTATGATTTGCGTTATGGGAAATGGGAGCACAAGGAAGGTATCTTGTGTGTTTTCTCTCAAAGAACAAAATAAAGATGTGAGGAACCGGGGAGGAGGATGAAGGGGACACTTAGCAGACTATGATTAATCTGCAACCTGCTTAATCGGCCTCAGGACAACTGAGGGTTGTCTCTGGATAATTGAGATCAATGGAGTATCATTAGAGACTGCTTTAAAGAGCACCCAGCTTCAAACGCTGAGCGAAGCAGAAGGAATCAGGGGAGCGAGGACAGAGCCCGGGAGCAGAGGGAGGGTGCTGAGCAGTGACGGGGAAATGGCTGTTACGCTACACAGGCGGAGGAGGTGGTTTGTGGTGGGTTTGATTAAGATTGGGACCTGTGACTTTTCAAGTACCCGATTTCTGCCAGAGGGGATGTTTGGAGTAGACGATTTTTTTTGCTGACCACATGCTAGGGGTGTAATTCATCCCCGTGCTGAGAGGTCAGCACGATACAGATCTGCTGATGAGCGTGCGCGGCGTCACGGAGTGTACGAACCCTTTCATGCTTCCAGATGGGCACGCTCAGCCCAAGGAGCTGCATGGTCTGGGGCTCTGGGGAACACGGGTTCCTCCAGCCCTTCTGCAGCAAACCCAGGACCTCCTGCCAATAGGAGCCATTCAGCTGAAGCAGCATTTCCTTGGTCCCCAAAGCATTGGGTTCATGACTTGTCACAAAGTCCATAGTTACCCCTTGTGGGAACACCCAAACTTCACCTCCCTTTTGCAGGTACCGTGTCTCCAGGTCTGGGCTATACCCCTGAGAGAGACTGGATCAGGCTTTCCCATGAAGGATTTGGTTCCCTTCCACCTTCACTGTGTGAAGAGAGTAAATGCTTCCATTTTTTGACCCCGCCGTGCCGATGAGATCAGGGGAAGAGGGCTGCTAACTCCAGAGTTTCCAGAAGGAAGCTTTTAGCCATTGGTCTCTGTCCAAGCCCTGGCACAAGAATCAAACACCCAGAAAACAAGACCCCAGAAAGAGAGAAAAGTGTCGTTTCAGATCAGGGAAAATCCGAGTGCTGCTAGGCACAAACAAAAAGCAATTTGGCAGCCGTTGACCGGGCGGGCTTTTTCTTTCTTCTCTTCCCCAGTGGCTATGGAAACTGCCGCTGTTTGTCCGCTTCCCCAGGAAAGTGGGCACGGCGGGCACGCAGGAAAAGCCTCCGCAAAGGAAAATGAGCCAACGCTGGACCGTTGCCTTGAGAGGCACGAGGGGCTGGGAGCTGCGAGGTGGCCGGGCAGGGGAGCAGGATGGAGAGCCAGGGCCAGGCGTGCCGATGCGAGGGGGCAGCGGGTGGATGGGAACTGCTCCGTCCTCCTGGCTCTCTGCGTGACCGCAAAAAGGTGCTCCCAGCCCGGGTGCCCGTGGTGCTGGTGCTCCACGGGCAGCTCATCTCCCTTCCCGATCTGATTCATTTGGGTGACTGAACTGAAGATCTTACATCTGGATTTTAGTATGTCAGCCTCATTTGGCTCTGGGTGGTTGGGGTTTTTTCAACCCCAAAGCCCTTTGCAAATTGTTTTTCAGAATCTTGTCTAGTGAGGACTTCTTTTTTTTTTTTTTTTTCCCAATCCAAATCCCCTGACTCCAGAAGCTCCAGATAGGAAAAAAAAGAAAAGTAACTATCATGAGACTTGAGCTGCTGGGCTCAGCGATGGGCATGAGAAGTTTGAGGTTTACAGATTAAATATCAGAGACGCTGTCGTGGCTCCAGGGCGGTTTCAGACGAGCGTGTCCGAGATCAGCGGTGTTTACAGCAGGGACTCGGTGTGAGGAATTGTTCTGATTAGCAAAATAAGGAGCCTTTTGGGACTGTCCCTTCTCTTGCCCTGTGCATTGTAGGTTATGAGAGACTCCTTCAAGCCCCTGCATAAGCCCTTGCTCCAAAGGAAGTCGTTTTTTCAGCTCTTTTGAGTGGTTTGCAAAGGTTAATGAATAAGGAATCAATTAATGGTTTCCAAGCCTTGCACTTTCTCTTTTCATTTAACGGGTTCCCTTTTTGAAGATTAGTTTAATGTTAAGAATAATCTGGTTTTGCTGAGAGCTAATTAAACGTGGCACCATCTCTGCTTGCCCTGCTTTTCCTCCTTAAAGCAGACTGGGGCTCCGGGAGCTGCTCTCCCTGGGCAACAGCGAGGAGACACCCCAAACCCTGCCTGCTGCCCAGAGTAGCAAAGTGGGGCTTCAGCCCCCCTCGGCTTTGGTGGGGCAGCAGGAGTTGCCAAAGTGTTTGGGGGATATCTGGGGATTTTTAGATGGTTCCCTGTTTATCTGACTCTGTCTCCAGTCTGCAGTGGCTGCAGCCCAGGGCAAATATCGCCACTGGCGCTTCCTTGCTGCTTGAGGAGGGGTTGGAGCACCAGGAATTGCATAAAGTTAAGCTCACAGGCAGGTAGAGGAGCCAAGAGCAGGTTTCTTTCCTGTCTCAGAAGGAATCCAGACTTAGGCACTCTAAAGAGTAGCTGGGTGTTTCTTCAAAAAGCCAAATGCAGGCCACAAGAAGCTGTCAAAGTGGGTGTGGGAGAAGCTCCTGACTGTAACCCCCAGTTGGATCCACCGGTCCCGACTCTGGTAGGGCAGAATTGGGGCTGATCCTGTTGCAGTGCGCAACACGACTCCAACAGGCACAGCTCACTTGGTATTTCTTCGCACCAGCATGTTAGATTCCCACTTTCCCTTAATTTAAACGCCTCTTTATCAGAATATCTCTCCATCGAGGAGAGCTTGAAGTCCTCACAATCTTTTACAGACTACATCCATTTACCCAAATCCAAATCCATCAAATGCACAGGCAGCCACTCATCTTGCTCAGCACACTTTGGCTGAATTTCTCCATCGATCTGGCCCGTTTTCCAAGACAAACCTTGAAATAAAACCCTAGGCACACATCAGCTAGTGGTAGCGGTACCAGACCTTGAAAACTTTGAGTTCAACCTGGTGGCAGTATTTAATCAAGAAAGTGCTTTTATCTCCCTTACCGCATTGGAAAGTCATCACACCTGGTCAGAGAGCCTTTTGGTTCGCACTACTCGGCCGCGATTTTTCTCTGATTTATTAAGCAGTTTCCCTTATTACAAAAGTACTGGAACAGAAACACCCATCAAAGGTTTAAGAGCCTAAATGGGTGTTAATTAGCCCAGCAGGGAAGGCAGAGTTTCAATGAGGTTTATCTTTAAACTACTATTAAGTTTGACAATGTAAAGAGATAAATTTGGTACTTAATTCAAGCCTCGCCTAATCAAATAGATTATGGTTGTTACCCGTATCTAAAATGTAAATAATCTTTAACTTCGGGGGGGGGAGAGGGTTGTTTATGGAACAGGATCGTACTTGCGACAAAGCCCCGCCGTCCTCTCTCTCACCCTCACCACGCAGCACCCATCGCCATGTCCTGCTTCAACCGTTCTGCTTTAAAGGGATTAAGAAGAGGATGGGATGGAGGAGGAAGGCAGGGCCCAGCGCGGCGTTTCGGTGCCGATCAGCTGCTCGTGGGGTGCAACCAAAACGCTCGTTGAGCCAGAAAGGGCCCTTCGCCCCGACGGTGACTGGGGCAGGCGAAGTCCCCTCGAGCACTGATGGTTGGTTTTGTCCCGGGTGTTTTGTGCCCGAGCAAGGAGCATTCTGTCTTTTGCCAAGTATCCCGATGTAGAATACTCAAGGTATTTTTAAGGAAAAGCACATTTTACAGTTAAAAATGAAGAAAAAAGACAGAAGGATAAGAAAAATACAGCTGTCTAAGCCCAGACAAACCTTTCCAAAGACTCCCTTTCTACCTCAAAACTCTGCGTAACCGCCACATCTTTATCCAGCTCACAAGGAAATTTTCGGCTTGAGCATTATGTCGGGCAGGAAAAGCCACTTTTGTAAACCTTTATTTCCTTTCTTTTCCTTCTTCTCCTCTTTATCCCTTGTGTTAATCTAATTGCTTTGCCCAGGGGAAAAAAAAAAAAAAAAGGAAAAATAATAAAAAAAAAAACAGCAGATGGGAATTTACATGCATCAGGATTTTCACTGGGACTTTTAGATATTTGCAATACCTCAAGGAATAAAGAAAACTATATAGATTATGGATTTAGAAACCAGCCTGGGCACTGTGTGTGTGTATGGGCACTGAGGCACTAGCCACACACACAGAAACAGAGCACACAACAGATTTATCTTTACAACTCTTAAATTATCTTTCAGTTGACACTTATTAACCTCCTGCCAAACTCATTATCTACGTGAATAAAACCCAAGCTATCAAACAGAAATGGCTCGTAAGGCTGCTTTCCCCGTGTTTGGGGAAAATTTGATTGCGAACAGGCAAGCTGCAACAGGGCTTTTTGTATTATTTTATTTTAGTTCACTCTAAAAAGCTAAATCCTAGACCTTGCTGAAAGGGGCTCCCAGCACGATGCGTGTCAGAGAGTGCACCCGGGCAGATTAATGTACAGAGAGCTGTGAAATCCAGGCAGAGAAAATACATTCTGCTCTGATTTACAGTTTTATGTGTCAGAGCAAGGAGTCCTCCTGCCCCCTTCGAGGCTGTGGCGGTTGCCGCGTGTTTCCTGGGGCCGGTGCATGACATTTAGAGATCAGGAGTGAAGGGGATTTTGCTTGCTAACAAGGAGGGCGATTTGGGTCTGGGATTTGCAGCCTTGGGGAAGAGGGAGTGTCTGTAAATTTGTAAATATCTGCTCATTTATGGGTGGAAATGGGCAGTTCCTTTGGTCAGACAGCACAGCCCCAAGGATTTAACTCCCAGGTCTGGACTAGCGTTTTCCATCCTGCTCTGACACTAACCTTCGGGGTGACTTTGAGGGGGAAAAAACCCCATTACAAACCCATTTCAATACAGTTCCCACTAGGGGCACAACGAGCGTTAGTTCCTACAAAGACCAGGAGACAGGGATTGTTTAAAGGAAAGAAGGGCTTTGCACACCCCACCTTTCTGGAGAGGCAAAAATCCCCCCACTCAGCAGCTGCTAGTTGAGCTCTGGCATTTGATGGCTCCAAATTAATCGAACAAACAAGGCACCTCTGCGTAAAGAGCAATTAAGAGGCAGCCGAGTCCCGCTCCCTCCTCCAGCTGCCTCTGTGACAGGTTAAAAACCCATCCCCGCGTCAGTGCCTTTCTGGTAGCTTCTGGTGCCTGCTGAGACAGCTCGGGGCTGACAGCCAGAGTGAGATTCCCCCCAGTAAGGCAGCGGTCAATTAACCCGATGAAAAGAAGGGAGATGGAGCAGACAGGGCTCCTGCAGGGGCAGGCGAGGTCTTGTCAAGAGAGGGAGAGGAACAGGCAGAATTTGGGGGTCTCCAAGCCTCTACTTTGTCTGGACCGGTTGGTTATAGAATCCCTTTCCCCAGATATCCCTATGGAGAGCGGCATGTGGTGCTCCTGTCCTTGGGTTTTCTATTCCTGGTTACCCAAGCACTGTCCCCTCCCCAGGACGCACGTGCGTATCGCAGCTGCCATTTCCAGACCAGGCACCCTGTGGCTGTGTGATCCACATAAAAACATCACTGAGTGCTTAGGATCAGTAGTATACCAGCGTCCGTGCTCGCATTTTGCACGTAGTTGCATGTGATGGGCACAGCAGTCATCTCCACAAGCGTCATAGGTGACCTGGGTACACGTTGAGGGGGACACGTGCTGCCTTCAGGCAGCAAAAGGAGGAGAGCAGCAGGGAACAGGAGTGTGGTCATCCCTGAGGACCAAGGTAAGTGCTCCTGTGTGTGCAGGGCTGAGCGGACTAACAGCGATATATAAGCTCTTTACAGCTGGTCTGTGTACAAGCTGCAGTTGAAACCTAATTGCGTGTAGGCAATCCACACGACCGACGGTGTCCGCACATGCCATCTGGCACGCACATGTGTGAGCAGTGTAGCAAAAGTGTTTTATCTGTGAACTGAAAATGCTGTGCATTTTCTGCGAGGTCAATCAATGAAGCGATGCCAGAGACAGGAGTGAGAAGCCATCCCAGTGCCGAGTCCCCGTGCGTTTCCCTTCGTGACTTAGGAAAACTTGCTCAGAGCGTCTGCAAAACCAGATGAAAATCAAGCCCGTTCTCAAGCAACCAGCTTTCAGGCTGAGCCAGAGCTTTGTGGGTTTCCCCTCGTTAGGCTCTAAATTACTTCCTTCATTTTTCCCGTCACTCCTGGAGTTGTCTCAAGCCCCGGGGCGGCAGGCGTGCGCGGGGCTAATCCTTTGCGAGCTCTGCTGTCTGGTGGACTTCAGAGACATGCGATAGACTCCGGCGCTGGGGCAGACGGAGGCACCATCCGTCACATCCACTTGAGACAGCTGTCAGCAAAGCTAATCATCCGCCGCCCAAGCGATGTTCCCCCGACGTCTGCCTGCCTCTGGGAAAGGCTGGTCCCTCCTCAGTGTCACCCAAGGGAATTGAGACAATTGCTGAGAGTGAAGGGAGCCTGGCGGGTGGAGCAGAGTCCGGTAGCCTGTCACCAGGACTGAGCCCTTCCTCCTGCCTGTGCCACCCTCACACCCGAGGAGCATTTGGCAGCACCACGGCTCACCACTGCTGTACCTGGGAGGTGAGCCCTTGCCCAGGTATCATGCCCAGGCACAGCGGTCAGCGGAGATTCATGTCCACAGGAGCAATAATCACAACCAATGTCATCATAGAATCATAGAATCATAGAATCATAGAATGTTAGGGATTGGAAGGGACCTCAAAAGATCATCAAGTCCAATCCCCTGTTCTCCCTGCCTAGGCTGGGAACTCCATGAATAATGGGGCAATACTGTCCTGCACCATAGGAGAAAGCTGTAGATTGGAGTCCTGGCTATTTTCATATCCTACAGCCTCAGTAAAGAGCCGCCTGTCACATCACTACAAATTGATTTGGTGGTGCAGGGCATTCCCTGGGGACAGCCTCCCTTTGCTGAAGCCTTGGGGATGGTGCCCAGCTGAGCTGCAAGCGTTTTGTGCCTTCCCAATCCCCCTTCGCGGCACACACGCTTCCACGTAGTCAGGCATGGTGGTTTCCCAGTTAGGAAATGTAGAGAAAATCAGTGGGTTTGGCCCTTGAGGTCTCTTTGAGGGATGCTTGTGGATACCGAAGAGCTGGGAAGTGCCCGGAACTGGTCGGCATTACCCCAAAGAGACCAGCAGTGCCAGGAAGGTGGGGACGGGGTGGGAAGGGGACAGTTGCAGAAACTGTTTCTGCTCCAACCAGTGGGATAGGGCACCTGCTGACCCATGCCTTGCCTTCTCTGGGAAACACCCCTGCATCCATGCAAGCGGAGGAGCGGTCTGCCCTGAGCTGAACTCCCTGCTGGAGACAGATGAGAGATTGCAGCGTGTTTAATTCATGGCCCCACGTTTCTATTTCTGGTAGCTCTCAGGCCTCGCTGTGCTGGGGAGGCACCTCAGGCACTATTTTCCTCCTCCTTTGCGTGCTGCTCTCCGGCAATGCGTGCCAAGCGCAGGCCTATTGGTCAGGTTTGGGGTGATGTGGGGCCACAGAAACAGAAGCAAGGACAGAGTCCTGCTGGAAAGGGACATCCAGATGCAGAGGGGCCGCAGCTCCAGGGAGGGCTGCGTGGCCTCCCCACAGACCTGTCTGAGCACTTCGCACCTCTCCGCACGTTCATCCTGTTGGTGCTCCAAGCACCGATTCCCATTTTAAAGGTAGGAAAACTGAGACGCAGAGGTGTTAAGGTCACCCAGGAGTGTAAATTTAATGCCCAGGTTCCCACGAGTGTGAGATAAAGCTAGGGATGAGTTTTGACAGATCAAACCCTGTTTTCAGCCTGGGCTCAACTTCGTCTTGGGTTTGCAGCACCACACAGGGATTCAGCCACCGCTGCATCTACCCTCCTTCCCCAGCCAATTCCTCATCCATAAGATTATTCTCCAGGCAGACGAACCTGCACAAGGGCAGGTAATTCATGGCTGCAGATGGGCTGTTGCATCACTGTCTGACCTAGGGCACTGCAGTCTCTCCTGCCATTGGCTTCTGCAGGAATTTCCTGGGCCAAGGCAAGCTGCACGATATATATATATCTCTCTTTCTCTCTCTTTCTGCAAGCTGCTTGAGAGCAAAGTCATTGGCATAGCATAAATAGGGAGCACGCTGGGTGTCCGCCGGCTAAGCTGAATCCCCCTCCACCCCCCGCCGTTTCCAATTTGTAGCCCATATTTTAATTCCCTGCCCCACTGTTCCCTCCCTGCTCTCGTAAAAAGAGACCGTCCCGCCCGAGCAGCGGCTGGCAAAGCAGCTGCCATTTGCAGCTAGATAATGATGAAGATACTTTGGTTCTCGTCGGGGTTCCAACCACAGGAGCCTGACGCTGCTGGCACCAAAGGACAAAGTTGTTTCTCCTGCTTTTATCCTTTTTTTTCCTTTTTTTTTTTCCCTCTTCTTTCACTGCAGGATTATTTTTATTTACTTATTTTTACATATAAACTTTGAATCCTCTCCTCTTAGGGATGAAGGAAGGGAAACACTTGGAAAGAGAAACTGTACCAGAATTGCTTGTAAAGCATCCTTGTGCCTCCTGGGGTGCTGGTAAGCAAGGGCAGATCCGGGCCTGATTTAAGAGCAGAAGAACGCTGCTGCATCCTTCCTCCCCACCACGTGATACAGGATTTGTGCTGAGAGGCAAACCTCATCTCACTGGCGGTTTTCAAGTGCTCAGTGGACTGGTTTTGCAGGCAGAAGTCTGGGAGGGGAGAGAGGGAGGAAAACACAGACGTCACACAAGCAAGAATGGCCACATGGTGGGGACCGCGCCGGATGGAGCTTCCTTTGCCCTCCAGCTCCTTCCCCTTCATTTCAGCTGCGTTACAAGAACCAGATTCCTCGCGCCAGGAGGAATCAGCTGTACCACTGCGCTCCCCCAGAATGTGAGGGGCAAAGGAAGGGGGAAACCTACAGACTGGTGAACATTTAAAGTCCAGATGAGACCAGCAAGGAGGAGAAGTCCTTCCCACAGCTCTTGGAGAGGCAAGATAGCTCCCTTTGCTGGTGTGGTTGACAGCAGACATGTGGTCCTGTGAATCCTTGGTTGAGGGGAGAGAAAAATCTGGTGCTCAGCTCCCTGCAGTTTTACTCTGTCCTTTGGGAGGGGAAGGCAAAGGGATATGGCTGGGTTGACTCAACAGTATCACAACTACAGATGATTATTTTCCTGGTTTCCATCTCAGCTCCTCCAGACTTTCTTTACCTGAACCAGATGGACAGGCATCAATGGGTACCCTCTCTTTTTCTTTCTTCTTTCCCTGTCTCATGAGTAAATTCAATAAAACAGTGGGAGATTTGTTAGGATTAAGGTCAAATAGAAAGCGAAAAGGCGATTGGATTTGTTTTATGATTGATTATAGAAAGTGCAGATATTTATTAACAGCCAACAGGATAACTGTCAAAATGGTTCTATATTGACAAAAAAAAAAAACAACTCAGAAGATGAGTCAAATATTTTCAGCGTTGTGGGAACAAGATTAAACCAAATACAATTGATGCAGCAAATAAAGATGCCAATGTTAACAGCTGCTATGTAATTTCAACTGATCAATCTCATCTCTACTTATTTCTATACATACATGTATATGTGCATCCTATTTTTTTTAAGTAGTCACTGCCAATTGCAAATGCTGTCAGTGCCTTGGGTCAGGAGTTGAGTCATCCTGTCTGTACTGCATCTGATACACGTCAGAGACAGGGAGCAATGAAGAGTCCCCAGTGTCACGGGCAGCGTGCCACGGGGCTGTGGGAAACCTGCTTCTGCTCTGGGTGCTGCCACGTGACCTTGGGCCAAGGACTTACCTGTTTCTTGGCTCGTTTCTTCTGTCTGTAAAAGCCTTTGCTTTTAAAACAGTGCTTTGAAATTGCTGGATCAAACAGCACTTGGAGGAACCCAGGAAGCCTTGGGTCATGCTGCCTTTTGTGCCCACAATGGCCCATCCCCGGCCACTGCCACCCCAGCATGAATTTTTCCCTCTGTCAGCCCCAGAAAAGCACATCTGTGGTGGCAGGGAGTGGCCACGCAGGATGCTGAGCCTGCCGTGCCTTGGATCACCCAGCCCTCCCTTCCCCAGGCTATTCTGATCCTCCTCCATCCATCTGCAAGTGGCTTTCCACAAGTACAGGGCCATTAAAATTCAAGGTCGGATTTGATTCTATATTGATCATTACCAGGCAAATTAAAGACATCTTTCTTCTCTTCTTCTTGTGTTACAGTGCCAAGAGGTATCCCCCTGTTCGCTTTTACAGGCTGCTGCTGCTGCCTCAGTGTCTTCTTGGATGGGAGCTGCTCCAGCCACGGAGGTTTCATGTTTCCTGTTAAAGAGAGATGCTCCTGGTTTAAAAAACGCAAAAGTGATTGGAAGTTTGGAAGATTGTTAAGCCTGCCAGTTGAGGACTGAGCTGTAGCTGAAGCCCAGACTTAGTGCATGTATCCGGAAAGGATTAGAGCAGCATCAGGCACGTGGCAGCTCTGTCCTGCACTGCAGGTTTGGGTCTTCCCAAGCACAGTGTGGACACCTTGAGACTCTGCTTTTACCTTGTTCCCTCCCAAGTCAGCCTAAAATGTAGGGATAAACCCCCACTTCCTTCCCTGTGGTTCAGCACCCGCAGATCTCAACCCCTGGTTCATGCCAATCTCAGCTCCGGACATCGGTGTGTGCAGGACTGGAACCCATCAAAGCCAGACCTGCACCTGGGGTCTGCTACGCCGGGCTGCGTGGGCACATCACAAAATACTGTTCCCTGACCTGAGTCAAGCCCAAACCTCTGCCTGCTGTTACGGCTGTTCAGCTGACGGGTCTCACCTTTGCTCCCTGCTCTGACACCAGTCTGTGCCCTCCTGCTTTTGAAACTCTCCTTCTCCCTTAGTTGAGCTGCAGACTGGTGCCAGTTTTGACCTTACAAGGAGCAGTTGGAGGGGACTCCTGATGCCAATGTGAGATCAAAAGAGAAAGTCTCTGATAAGTTGATTTCTAAAGCATCAGGACAGCATCTTCCAAATTATTTCTGTTTATACTTTGCCAGTGACTCATACATTGATGTTCCATCCTGTAGGTTACTCTAAAAACAGGAATAATTACACTACTAATTATCATTTGAATTATTCATTTTGTCCCCCTCTTCCTTTCTCCTGGAAGAGGGAGATGCATTGTCAGTTGTGGCTGTCTTTGTACGGTGTGATTAGATGCTCTCTGTGCAGTGACGGGAGAGATCTCATCAAAATCTGCTTCCAAAAATGGAACCAGGAGGAGGAATTTCACAGGTTTCAACAAGTGAAAAACCTCTCCCCTTCAGGGACATAAATACGGACCCACGTATGCACATGGATACACACATATGCGCACACACGCTTTAACCAAGCACAAAACCACATTCATCCCCACATCAGAAGAAAACCTTTTCCTCAGCTGAAGGAGAAAGCAGCCTCTAATGAGATTGTGAGCGTGTGGCACATGTGTTGGTGTGTGTTTTCCTAATTATCTCTTTTCAAATAAGATTAAACGTCCTTCAAATCTGGACATCTTTCCAATAGGTGAATGAACTCCAGGGCTGATGGCAACATGAAAAATTTTCCCCTGTCACGGGCAGACAAACAAATTGTGTTGGTATTTTTTTCCTTAGGAAAAACATTGCAGTGAAATTCCTGTTCGCTTGTTGTTGCTAGCAACAGTTAAAGGGAGCCTGGCTTTCTTCTCAGTCCAGCTGGGGCAAATCAGGACAAAGATGCTTGTGACATGAAGGAGGTACAAAGCTGATTTGAAGGGTAACTTTGGCACTGCATTTCTGTTAGCAGACGGAAGATCTCAAGGTCAGGGCCCTGCTTTGTAGATCCTACAGCGCAGGCTGAGAATGGAACTGGTCAGGAAAACAGTCCCAATAGCCTCTGACTGAAGAGGCTCCTGAAAGATGCTCTCCCAGACAACACGCGCTGTCCTTGTCCAAAGGCCCAGCAGCAGGACAAACCCCCCCGAAAACCCAAATGCTCCTTTGCTACTAATACTGAGCAGGGCTGGAGGCTCCTCCCGTTAGTTTGTCTCATCCATCACCACCTTCAGCCCCGTGCGGGCAGTAACGTCCCCTTCTTCTTCCTCTTGCTCTGGGAAAGGCAGCGCTCCAGCAATCGAGGGTGTGTTTGTGCAGGGGAGGGATGTGCATCGGCAGCCGCAGCAAAGATCCCCATTCGCTTCACGCATCCTCTCCAAGCATCACCCGAGGATATCCATTAACTCGAGCAGACTTGTTCCTTTATCAAGGATTCCGTAAGAAGATCTTGGCTGCCTGGAAAGCTGCGTTTGTGTGCTTCAGACAATATGTCTGCACTTCACAGCTTTATTTGTTCAACAGGTCTGATAACAGCTCTGCCTATTGCACCAAGAGCCGCTCCACTCAGGCAACAAGTTCATTCCTTTATCGTGCATCAATCTAAACTGATTCCACCCTGGAGACTTTAGAAAGAAGGTGTGCAGTCAGGTTGTTCTTCTAACAGCTTTATGTTGATATCATGTCGTTGTTTCACTGTATTTAAATCACCTGAGAAAAGGACACCGTTTCTCTCTCTATACCATTATCCTTTGCTGAGACAGAGTCTGAGGAATGTGTCAGGGAAAGGATTTATCAAAGCCAACAACCCAATAGTTTTATTTCCTCCTTGTCAGACACAGGGCCCTTATTCAGCTCTTTTAGAGGAACCCTGGATTTGCCAGTCTGGATCAAGCCCAATCTCTGTCTTTGGCAGCAGCCAGTTTTGTTGGCTCCCATGGTAGGACGCAAATCCCCTGCAGCCGGAGCGCTGGTGGTAACCCAGCCAGGCAGCGAGCATCCTTCCCACCCCCCCGGAAGACGTAGGTGATGTACTGGAGCAATGAGGTTTATGTCCTTTCCATCGATTTTAATGCCTATCGACCCAGTGCCTTTGCCTTGTGCTGCTGTTTACTCCAGAGATAAGCAAATAAAGCCCTGCAAGGTGTGCCAGAACGCTGCTATTCTGACTCGGAAGCAGTTTGCACAAACGTGCTGGTGTAAACGACGTTGCAAGACAGCCAACAGGGTTGGGGGGGGGTGGGTTTGATCTTTCCCGTTATGACCACTGAATATTTTAACCACCCACACGTAGGGCTAAACATTTTCACAGTTTTACTTTGCCCTTGGCCCAAACGGGCTTCTGAGACCAGGCGTCCCAGGGGCTGGCAGGGAAGCGCTATGAAACTTTCTTGCCCCAGGGCCCGCTTTGAAGTGGCTGCTCTTCAAAACCATGAAATATTTCCCTCGCGCAGGCAGGGCAAGTGGTCTTGATAACCTGGCTTAAAAGCCCTTTTTTCCACTTGCCTCCCTAAGTTCCCCCAAGCAGGACGCCAGGGACATTCCCAGGGGCTGCCGAGGAGCTGGAACTCTCTGCCTTCGCCTTCCCTGTGCTAACGGGACGTCCCCACTGAGCACCCAAACTAACGCCGGGGAGCTTGAACCAGAAATAAACAGTCTCGGGCTTGGCCCAGCCTGGAAGCGGGGAGAGGAGCAGCTAACTGGGACCTGCTGGTAATGAGGCAGCCACGAAGGGAAGGGGGTGCAGGAACTGGGAGGAAAGAGGAGGAGGGAGCACGCCGAGCAGATGGCTGGGGGAAGAGAGGGTGAAAGAGGAGGGAAGCAGACAGATGGAGGACAGAGAGGAGCCGGGTGAGTGACATAAGCAATTCTCTGGGCTTGTTCATATTTAATCAAGAATTTGCTGCTGCTGCTGCTGCTATTTGCATTTTGGCATCGTTTGCTTTCGAGCAGCGCCCAAGCAGGCCCTGCCAGAGGCCGGGGCTCGGGGAGCTCAGGGAGCCGGCCCCAGCAGCCAGGCTGCCTGTCACCACTGGAACCGGGGCAGGAGCGGTGTCCGGGCACCCGTCCGACACCAGACACAGAACTGAAGCAACTGGAGCCACAAAAACTGAATCCTCAGGGAGGCAAAGGGGCAGCGGCACAAACCGCCCCCCCTCCAGCCCAGCTGCAGCGCCGCCAACGAGGGGAAACGGCGGCTCCCCAGGTGGGAGGGGCAAGCCCCTCACCGGCCAATCAGCTGCTGCCACTGTTCTCCCTGACCAATTGCGTCCAGCCCTGCCTCACTGCGGGGCTATAAGTGCTGGCTGGGCGGGCAGCCCCTTGCAGTGGTGTCGGTGGGAGTTGGTTGCTTTTGGTCGTCCCGTGGGTTTCAGGCAGGTAAGATGTAAAGGCTTGGTCTGAGGTGTCTGGTTTTGCTAAATGAACGTGCGCAGAGGCTCTCTAAACTTCCTTTTCCCTGCTCCTGTGCTCCTCTGCCAGTCACAGAGGTGAGGCCGCCGGGAGCTTGGCTGGGCCTCAGCGCCTGGCTGGGAGGCACCAGGGCTGGGGGGGAAGCTCCTTCCTCCAGAGCCACAGTCCCCCCCCTGTGGCCAAGGGAGGACCTACTTGGCCTCGTCACGAAGGAGGAGCTGGAGCCTCCGCATTCCCTGACCCCGCTGAGGCCAGAGAGGGCTGTTGCAGGGAGGGCAGTCGCCTCCCTCCCACCTCTCTGTGCATTGTGTGTGCTGCAGCCTCACCCTCAGGGCGACGAAGGGCCTTGTGGAGGAAGCAGGAGGTAAACTGAGGCACGACGTGGTCACTGCTGGGTGTGTCTGGTCACACAAAGGCCACACGTAAAGCCCGTCTGAGAAGGGACCCCAGGAACCAGGCTGGGCAGCCTGTGCTCTGGGGAGAATGTGCCTGAGGCCTCAGAGAGCAACATTCTAATGGAAAAATGTGTGGGGTTCCTGCCCAGCAAAGGGCTCTTATTTTCAGGCAGGAGTTCTAGTGTTTTCCGAGTCCCGCGTGAAGCGTTATGTCCTGCCACTTTGACATATCTCTACCTGATGGTGTCTTAGGCCATTTCTGGGAGGAATAATAAGAGTAATGATTATTATTTGTCACATCTAATCCAACCTTCTATGCTGTGGGATCTCAAAGCTTGTTAGCAGAGAACAGGGCTAATTCTGCTCGTCTCTGCCACCTGTGTCCTGGTCCTAAAGGCAAGGTTTAAAATATGTTCTCTAAGCCTGTAGATCTCTAGGTAAAAATAGCAAAATGCCCTTAGCTCCCTTCCACTGCAACTGGGAAACTGAGGCATAAAGTGCTTAATTTGCCTTTAAGGAAACTAGTGGTAAAATGCAAGAGATACCAGTCTTGTTTTGCATCTTTCTGGAAGTTAACGCTGCCTAGTACTTTATATCTAAAGGAAAAAAGGAGGGAGAAGGTGATCTAAGGAAATAAGGAGAGGGGTGGACTTTCCAAAATCAAGTGCAAGCACAATGGGGTTTGCATAACAATAAGAAAAAACTGCCCTCTCCTCTTTTTTTGAATGTGTTTTAAAGCAATTCTTTAATTTGAGTGACTGAAAGACAAAGGCATATGAAAACCTTTCCAGTTTTCTCTTGCTCCGATTTCTTTTTTTTTTTAATTGCAATTATGAAACTGTCCCATTATCACATTGTGATGTGGAGCCTTTCAAGTAATGAGAAATTCAAGTGAAATCTTGATTACCTCCCCTGAGAACAAAATGTGTTGGGGAGGACAGAGGAAAAGGGGGGGAGATACAGACAAGTTTTATTATTACAAAATAAAGAAAAAATTAATCACGGATCCATTAGTGTTAATACAAATGCTTTATGATTCACCTCGGTCATTTTACATTATTTAATAACAGAAAGTCATTATTTCATCGGAGAATTAGGATAAAATCTGTTGAGGGGGGGTTGTGTGGTTTGGTTTTTTTTGAAATAACATGGTAACTAAAAGTTGGATTTTAGCTGTAGTTAAAGCAAGGGGTGTTTGAACCCCTCCCAGCCATGACCCTTCTTGAGCTCAGTGTGCTACAGGTGCCTGGGGAGGACACCAGCTGATGGGCTGTGAAGGCGATTGCCTACTTCAGATGCTCCAAGAAAGGGGAGAGATGGGACCCAGGGAAGAGGGAGAACATCTGAAAAGCCTTCCTGGGTAGGTCTTACAACAACTTAGCTCCACAGCTGTGTTTGGTAGTCCCTTGGGGTGGCCCGTTGGCTTCGCAGAAGTACGAGGAGGTTCGGCCGCCGGTACGTGTGCTGTCCTGCTTGCTAGGTGGCTGGTCGGAGCAGTGGGACCTCTGGGGGCAGCGAGGGGCATGGACTGGCTCTGTGATCCAGGTAGGGGCCTCTCCTCTGAACTCGTTTAGATGTGAGGTCAGCTTAAAAAGAGACTGTCTCCTGTACTTCAGTCTTTTCTGGCTTTCTCTTTTCTTGTTTCCAGAGGTGGTGCTACACTCATTAATGTTGTTACTTCAGAAGTAGCTTTGAAAACTGTTGCGGTCTGCCTCCAGGCTGGTGTTATGGAAGGATTCCCTTTTATCGGAAAGGCACTCTTGGAATGAGGCAAGATGCTTTGTACCTGGCCAGGTGAATAGTTTCCAACTGTACCACAAAGGGAGTACAGAGAGGCCTTCATCTGAGGCTGGCCAGGACATCTTCCACTAATTCCAGTGAGCCAGTGTATCAGTGCTCTGGGGAAGTGGGTATGTGGGAAGCTGAAGGAGCTGTAAGCAGGATATAATCTGCAGCCAGGCTGCGTTCCCTTAGCCTGTGCCGGGTCGACGTGCTGCCTGGCTGTGCGATAACCTGGGGATGTGTTCCCTTGCAGCTGCGGCTGTAGCCGAGCCCTGTGAGCTTGTGGGCTCCTCTGTGGGAGGCGAGTGAGTCAGCTCCTGGAAGTGGCCTCCTCTACGCAAAGGCTGTTGTAACTGTGTGAGTTATAAAGGGACCAGCGGCATCTCCCAGCATGGGAAGTGGAGCAGCACAAGAGTGCTCTCTACTGATTCAGCTTTTCAGGCTGGGGGAGCTCATCTGCTCCTGAGCTGCGGAGGCTAATGGGAATTGTGCTTGCGCTTCGCTAGAAGGCAGGTTTCAAACCAGAAGGTTACATGCTACCTGCACACAACCCAGTGAATCGTAAGGTAAAGGGATTACATGCAGCTTAATCGGGAACTCTGGCTCTGTGAGCAATTAAACTCCAGTGATTCCACAATGATGAAAGTCCAGGCTGGAAATGGTGCGTTCCTCGTGTTGCCATTTTGGCTTTTGTCAATGAGAAGGAGTGTGAATGTGACCTGTGGCTGAAGGTGAAAATTCTCTGGTGGAAATTTGCTGTGTGGGAAGATGACGGAATAGTTTTTTCACAAAATTGCTGCTGAAGGCAACCTGTTGGGTGTCCTTGGGAGAAGGGCTGCTCCAGAGTGCTGGGATAACTCCTGTATTCCCTACTGAACTGCTGATCCTGTCTCAAGGAGGGGACCCAGTTGTCCGACACTTGTGGTTCGGGTGCTCAGGAACCAGACGGATCCACGGCTGGTTCCATCTGACCCACTACTCAACTCTTCTGTGCCTCAGTTTCCCCATCTGTAAAATGGGGGTGATTAGTTTGATATAGATTACAATGCCAGAAATGTGAAATGCCAAAGCTTCTGATTGGAAAGTGCTGCTTCTTGAAAACCTATCCTTCCGTTTGAAAAGAAGGTTACGTTAAATACATTTTCTACCTAAACCTGTTAAAACAGGATTTCTGTCTCATACTTGCAGAATCCTTTGCGAGTGTTGACTTAACAACAGCTTGAAATGACCTTGCTGCTGAAACTACAGCTGTTTATAGGATGAGCATCTTCCTGCCCCCTCAGGTACTGCTGTTGTGGTGTCCTGGATCCTTTATGTGCTGAGGCCGAGAGCCAGTGTCTGCCTCACAGTGCTTACAGACAATAAACAAAGGAGGAATTATTCCTCTCACCTCATCACGTGGAGCTGAAGGACACAGAGGCAATGGTAATTTTCTGGGGAGCTGGTGCAGATCAGGGCTAGGGAAGGCACTGGCTTCTGTGTGACTCAGTCCAGTATTTTGAAGAAAAAAACCCCATCCTTCCTACCTAGAGAGAGAGACCAGCTGCTTAATCCAGCCCTGGGAAACGTGACATGTAACCATTTCAGTGAGGGCTGGGGAAGCTGGGAAAAGCTCCTGCCTGACCGAGGGCATCCTGAGGACACCTTGTTCTAGTGTCTGTTTACCTGAGCACTGTAATTGCTCAAGCTATTTGCTGCACGAGGAGCTGAGAAAGGAAGAGAAGCAAACAGGACACCCAATTTTCTGTGGAAAGTTAACTTTTCCAATTGCAGTTGAAAGCTTGGTTCTTTTGACCTAATTTCACACTCCAAGGGTTAACTGCTCTCTGTGGTACGGCAGGCCCTCCAGTGAGTGCAGCCAGACAATGCCATTTAAGTGGATATTTCTAGCCTACAGAAGTCCTGGAGATAGCTCCATCTTGCTCACAGTAGGTGTTACATTAGCTGCTCAAACCATATTCCAGTAAATTAGAGCTGGGCTGATTTAGACAATCACTGGGTCATTCTTTCCTCCAATTCCCAGTCTCACACAGAGATAACAGCAGCTGGGGGAAAGCAGGGAGGTGGACGAATAGCAGTTTGCTTGCTTATTAGGGGTTAGATGCAGTCTTGAGTCTGTGATTTGCAGAACACGACTGATACCAGCAACAAAAGCCTCCAAGTTAAATGATGCAGTATTTGTTTCAGGTCTAATAAAGACACTTAAACAAACGCCAGGCACTTTCTTCCTCGGAGGCAAGTCAATGCATTAAAATGTCTTTATAAACCAGAATGAAACCTACTGAGAGCAGGAATTTAGGGGTGAAAGCTGCCGGGTGGTACACATGAGGAGACATGGCCAGAGCCCTGGATTAGGTGTCAGCCCACCTAGTCAGTGGTATGTGCTGGGTGGCTCCAGATGTTTGTGTGCCTCCTCATATCCTCTAGCTATTGTAAACCCTTTGTAGCATTTTTGTGCATCACCTAGTGCCAGAGGAACCAGAGTTTCACTTGGCCTGTGAATACAACAATAAAATGCTGTTATTGGAGTGAGCTGACCTGCTTGTGTCAGCTAGTGAGCAAAAGAGCTTACAACCCTTCTCCAGCCCTCTTGTGATTTCTTCAGCCAGAAGCACGTACTGCGTTCTTTAGGAACTGGGTAAATTGGTATCACAGAAGTGTTGTACCATGGAGTTCTGCAGGTGCTTGGAGGTCTTTTCTGGCCCAGTTTAAGCCTCCAGTCCAACAAAATATTAAGCTAGTGCTTAAATAGAAGAATGTGCCTTAGGGTCTGTGACTGAACAGGTTGCTTGAAGCTGAGCTGCCACAGTGCCAGGCAGAGTATGGAGAGGTGCTGATGCTGCTCCCCAAGGCAGTCAAGCCGTGACCTCTTTTCTCACATTGTAAAGTCCCTGGAAGTATAAAAATGCAGCACGAATGCTCTGGAAAGTAGTGACTGCAGGTGTGCAACGGCTTGAAGGGATTAAGAAGTGGGAGGAAGCAGCAGAAGACAGGAACCACAGTGATGTGTAAGTGTCTGTAATTTAAAGGGAAAAAGGCTGTTTGTTTAGCTCTGGAGGATTGGCTGCTGCTTACCTTGATGTTTTCAGCTCTGGTGTGTAATGCTGTATTTCTGAAGGTGTGTCTGAGGCAGGGAGCTGCTCCAAGCTTCAGCATACAAATAGAAAGGGCACCACAGGGAAAGAATTATTTATCTATCTATTCCCAGTGCTCTCTTTAACACTCACTGTAATGATGTTGCTATGACCCAGGCCTCTGTAACATGTGCCTCAGGTAACGCAGATTGATATATAAATACCTGCGTTTATTACACTTGAAAGACCTTTTGAAAACTCAGGGGGAGAGAGAAATTGTGGGATCTAATCTACCATCCCTGAGGGAGAAAATCAGCCCACGAGTAGTGCTAAATGATACAGTGACATTTGGATACTGAAGTAAGAGAGCGTCATTTATGAAGTGGGTCAGCTCTGTCCTGGGGAGAGGACTGAGGCTGAGTGGGATTCAGCTCTGAAGCCCCAGTTCTCAACGTGCTGTCCCGAGAGGACGACACAAGATCTCCTTAAAGCCTGTAGTGCTGGGCTGGGCTGCAGCCTGTGGTCCTCTCTGCTCTGATGTTGAGTTGTGTGAGGTTCGAGCAGCTTGTGTTGAAGCCCGGCCGTGTTCCGCATTTGATGCGGTGAGTGTGACAGTCCTCCTTAGCTACCTGTTCTGGTGGTGATCTTAGCCAGTCGGGTAAATTTTTCTGACGTGCTTAATCATGTTGTATATATGATTATAAAGGTCCTTGCAACAATCTAGTTGTAAACTTCTGAAGGAGTCATTTTTGAGTGATGTTTAAAACTGACAAACACGGCTTGCTTTTGAGCACCAACGCTTATCCTGGGAGCTGGCTGGGCTAGCGAGTCTCCTTCTCTGTTACTCGTCAACTTGCGTGGCTGCTCATGTGCATGTAAAATCCTCCTGTTCTGAGCTGGTAGCATTTCATACTCTATTTGTTTTAGCATAGTAGAGACCCGAGGTTGAGGGCATGGAGGGTGCACAGCTGTTGCTATCAGAGCTCCTGTGAAATCGAGACCTCTGGCCTATAATTCTAGTCCCGGCGGCTACAGCGGTTACCCAGTGGAAGATCTCGTTCCCTGGGGCTTTGCACAGACGTGGAGCTCCAAGCGTGAGTGGACCCACGGCGGCAACGTTTCCCTTTGTGCTGATAGCAGAGCCCTACTGACCCCCGTGAGGTGCTCTGCTAATGGAAGCAGAGACTTCCAGGGACTGGCATGGTCACAAAGGGATTTGCGGTGGCACGGCAGCAGCGATTAGGGACCAGACCTTTTAGCAGCACTTGGAAGCACAGATGCAGCCAGAACTGCATTAAGTGATAAAAAAAGTGCTTCTTAACATACTCCATAATTACTGTGAAACTCATTGCCACAGGAAACCACTGAGGCCGGGCACTTAGCAAGAGTCACCAAAGGGGTGGACACTTCTACAGATGGCAAAAATATGTAAAAATATGTTAGCTAATGATGATAAATTTTGCTGCAGATTTATTAAACCATGCATTTAAGCCAGTCTCTTCCTGGTAGAGTCCAGAATGGTACTTAATGTGAGGAGGAGAATGAGCAGACAGACGTTGGATGTGATGCAGTTTGGCAGCCCCTCCGAGGGGCAGCGTGTTTGACAAGGACCTGATCCTCGTGCCTTTAGCTGGCTCAGTGTCACGGCTCTGTCACTCTGCCTCTCCCCGCTGTAGCAAAGAAATCTTCATAGTTTGTGAACAATAAAAGTGGGAACACGAAGGTGAAGCCAGTTTTCTTCCCCCTGAAGAGGAATGCATTTCCCAGATCATTACATTTTTGGTTCATGTGCTGAGGGTTTCTCTCCCTGGGAAGTTTTTACAGTAGATTGAATCTGATCATTGAAAAACTCATCTGGAAAACAGGTTAGTTGCAAGTATGAAATGCCTCCCTCCCTCCCTTCTTTACTCTCTGTGCACTCAGAGAAAAAAAATGGTGGTAGCTTTAGCAGGTTTTAATTATCATTTACTGCCTAGATGAAGTCTCAGGCCTCTCTTTCTGGATTAATCTCCAGAGAATGGGTCTTAACTTCTCATTATCTGCCTGAGGTAGGCGGGTGGTCAAGGCCTATATATTTCAACAAAAGTTGTAGTTTTCTCATGTGTTTCCTGAGCTTCTCGTTCAGTGTTGGAGGGACACTGAACCTCCTTTTAATAGCTGCATTTGTCTTCATTCCTGCTTTGGTTATGGATTGAGAATTTGGACTTAGGCGTTTCTTCCTCTGTGCTTATCTTTTAAAAAAGTGTAATATATCTGTGGAGATTGGAGGGCTCCCATGTGGGAATACGGCAGTACAATAGAGTGACTGCAGCAGGAGTGTTACTGGTGGGAGGAAAGAGGATCCACGTCCTCCGAGCCCTCAGCTCTCAGCCCAGTGTTTGCAGGTGTGGAAACTATAGCTGGAAACGTCTGCACAGGAGAAAATACCGAGGGCTCTATTTCACTCACCTTTGGCCCCCGTGCTCCTGAAAAGCTTGAGATCCCTGTTTAATGGTGCAACAGGCAGCTAATGCCAGTACGTGTGCTGGCGTGCTGCTGGCCCCGCAGCACTTGGGTTTCTGGGCAGAGGGGAGCTCACTGCAGGCCTGGCTGCTTTTCCGTGGGGACAGCAAGTGGCCAGGGAGCGCTCAGGAAAAAAAGGATGAGATCACAGTCTTGTTTCACCTCTTGATTACTACCAACCTGGGCTGGATCTGGACATGAACTGGAAGAAGGCTTTTCTGTTCTTTACCAGCCTTCACCAGTGAGCAGTCCTCAACAACAGCATTTCGTATTAATATTCGCAGTAACAGATACTTGTACGATAAGAGCCTTTTAGATAAAGGCTGTAATTCATACTTAAAACAGAGGCTATGACCTGGGTGTTAACTGACTCCAAAAGGTTTCTGCACATGTTAAACTGATCCTGCCCATTACAGGAGTTTGATCGGCTCGCAGACACGCGATGCCGAGACAACGGGCTTGATGCTGCGAGCGTGTGCGCTGGGGTCACCCTGATGCACTGAGCTGAATAGGTGACAGCTGGGGGTTGTCCCAGTTGTCACTGTAAACAATGTGGTGAGGAGAGGTGACTGTGTGAACAAGAGTGTGTTTGACCCTCTGGCCACGATGGAACCCTGCAAAGGCAGTGAGTAGGAGGAATGGGTGTTTCAGCCTGAGTGTAGGGATTATTCCTGTGAAGTCAATCTCAACCATCCTATCTCTTTGCTCACTTTGACTTAGCAAAAGCTACTGTTACAAATTCTAATGATTAAATTTGCACCTGGTGATAGAAATCGGGATTCCTGGGAGCTGGGAGATAGCAGGTACCTGAATGGGAGATGGCAGTGGCAGGCTGAGCCCCTGACTGGTCTTGTCAGCACAGTGTAGGTGCTGGCAGCAGCACGGACGTTAGTGCCTGCTCTGTGAAGGTAAATGAGTTCTGGCAGGAGGGAACTTCTCCTTGCCTGAGTTGGACATGCTGATCTATGTTCCTAGCAGCCAAAGTCAATCATCCATCTCTGCAGGGGTCTGCACTGACTCGAGGACACACGTGCAGGAGATTGTCCCTGCCCAAAGGATGTAGTGAAGCAAAGACGAGGCTCCAGTGGCCAAGCACTGGGGAGGGAGGAAGCTGCAGAAAGCTGCTTGCAGGTGAAGTCAGGCCCAGCCTGCACCCAAATGCTTTGCAGGAATGCTGGAGGATCCAACATGTGACAGCTGCCCTGCCAGTGCTTGCTTTTATCCCCTGCACTGCACACTTGCTCTGGTTATAAATGGACCCATGAAGAATTTATTTCTTTTGCTGTTTCTGGGTTCTGTATTCCCCTGCCTAAGTTGTAGAGCACAGAGGGATATCACTCTTACTTTGTGTTTTGCTGTCCATCTCCTTTCTGTGCTCTTTTTCTTTCCCTCCTACAGCAGAGCCATTTAGGCATCCATAAAACTCCAGTAAAATTTTCTCTCCCACATACTTTTGCAAGAGCAGAAAAATGTCTGCTTCACTTCACAGACATTTTGATGTGGGGGGAACAGACTTTATATTAAAAAAAGTGAACAGTGAGTAAAATAACAAGCTCAGAGAAAAAGGGCAGCTTTTGCAGAGCTGACGTACTCCCACCAGCTCACCTTCAGAGCAATTATATGTAAATCTCCCTTTTGCAGAAAGAGCCAAGGAGAGCCAAAACCAGCACCGGTCACTTCAGCTTGTGTCCTGCCCAGAGAAATAGCCTGAGTACTAATGCAGCTTGGCTGTGGGCCAGATGCCTGTGCATGGAAACATATTTAAACCATTGAATAAGCAGGGTATAAACAGAAATTTTCAAAGTTTGGTGTTTTTTTGCAACTCCAGGCAATGCGAATTAGAGTCTACAGTTATTAAGTTCCCATCTGGCGGCTTCTTTATGAAGGAATGATATTTGCATGTTTCCAGCAGAGAAAAGCTGTTTTTAGCTCAGATAAAATGGAACATTTTGTGACGGTATGGGAAATAACAGATGATGCTGATTTTAGCAACTGGGGTTGTAGGTTTCACCAGCTGCCCTTTAACAAAAAAAATATTTATCTTTAAGTAAGGGGAGCCAATGTTTTGGCTAGTAGCCTTAACACCCATTGACTTGGAAGGCTTTGCCCAGAGGACATGATGGCATCTTGCAAAGAAAAGAAGCAGCCCATTGGGTCGTCGTCTTCTGGGTGTCTTGGCTCTTGGTGCATTACTATTTTTCTTTTAATTTCAGTAAGGTGCAGGGCTGCTGTAGCCATAGGTTACCAAAATGCAAAGAGGCCTGATTATTTTCTCTCTTGTTAGTGGTTACCAGGAAGGATTCGCAGCCGCTGCACTGCGTTGCTGCTGTGGGGATTGTTAATATTCCAAAACACACAAGGCAGGAGCCGCATGGATTAACCTAGAAGGAAGCCAGTGCCTGGCTTGTTTTGAAATATCCTCTTCCATCACTGCAAACTGAATGTGGTTCTGGAACCAGACGCAGCTTTCTAAACCAGCCTGTTCAGGCAAGGCACTGCCAGCTGTGAGAGCCTTGGAAACTATAAATACAGCTTGGGCAACAACTGAACCACACCACTGCTCAGACACAAGTGCTTTCCCACCCAAACAGCTGCTCTGCTGTCACAGCCAAGAGCAAAGGGGGAAGTAAAGCCCCAGCGGGGCTGCAGTTTGGGACTGTAGCAGGAGGCTGTACCCAGGCTCGAAGCAGCGCGGCCAGCATCCTCCTCACCCGCAACTAAGCTTAGCAGCAGTGTAATTAAGGAGGAGAAGGCATGGTGTTTTGTACACAGGCAGCTAGGAGTGTTAGCTGTGTGTTAGCTTCCGCGGTGGACACAGCAATCTGAACGTGTCTGCACACTCCATTTGAAGCCTGGCAGCTTAGGCTTAAGAGCTTCAGTATTGCACTGTACTGTATAACCCCGTAACGGTGGTGTTTTTTATGTAGTAGCTTGAGCTATTTGGGTCCTTCTGGTAGCAGAGCATTTTAGAAGGCAAGTCTGCTATTCCCAGAGAAGATTGCTGGCCTGCCTCCAGGTCTTATAAGATTGTCGGGGTGTCAGTAGGTTTAGCTAGGGATGCTGCAGTGGGATTTGGGGCAACGTTTGTCTTTGCCATGCTCCTACTGTCTTTTGTGGAAAGGGCCAGCTCATGGTGGGTTTGGGAATTTTGCCAGAATCACAGAATCGTTAGAGGTTGGAAGGGACCTTAAAGATCATCTAGTCCAACCCCCCTGCCGGAGCAGGATCACCTACAGTAGAGCACACAGGAACGCGTCCAGGCGGGTTTTGAATGTCTCCAGAGAAGGAGACTCCACAACCTCCCTGGGCAGCCTGTTCCAGTGCTCTGTCACCCTCACAGTAAAAAAGTTTTTCCTCATTTTTATGGAACCTCCTGTGTTCCAGCTTACATCCATTGCCCCTTGTCTTGTCAGTGGACACCGCTGAAAAGAGCCTGGCTCCATCTTCCTGACATTCCCCCTTGACATATTTATAAACATTAATGAGGTCACGCCTCAGCCTCCTCTTCTCCAAGCTAAAGAGACCCAGCTCCTTCAGCCTTTCCTCATAAGGGAGATGCTCCACTCCCTTCACCATCTTTGTGGCTCTACGCTGGACTCTCTCCAGCAGCTCCCTGTCCTTCTTGAACTGAGGGGCCCAGAACTGGACACGATATTCCAGATGCGGCCTCACCAGGGCAGAGTAGAGGGGCAGGAGGACCTCTCTTGACCTACTTGCTACTCCCCTTCTAATACACCCCAGGATGCCATTGGCCTTCTTGGCTTTTGCCAGTAGTGGTCGTGTCCAAGAGAGGCCCATGTTTGGGAATTCTCTCAGGTCCTTTCTCTTGGTCCTGTCCTAAAAATAAGATTGAATCCTTCCTCCAGCCCTGAGAAGCCTTGAACTAGTTCTGTGTGCAGTGTTGTAGCCTTCACCATTCCCCAGAAGCCTCGTGTGGAGCTGGGCATCAGGCTGGAGGTTAGCTCTGCTGCTGGTAGCTGGTCCTGGAGTAAGTGAGGCTGCAAATACGTGCGTGGCTGCAAGCTGAAAGGCCAAATGGAGTCAGTTCTCTGCAGGGTACTACTGAGGGCAGTTCGGTAAAGCTTTCCTCCTTCTTGCCTCCTTCAAGGTTTTCTGTTCATGGATAAACACACAAAGCAACAAGTCTCCCATTCTAAGTAGCCTGAGAGCTGATCTTTTCAGAGAGAAGAATACTCAGAGAGCATTCCAGAGCTCAGCCAGGTACGTATGATCTGAACCTTGCGAGTTGCTTCCTTTGAGGTCCTGGCAATGGAGAGTCCTGAGCCACTGAGCTTATTTCACTTTTAACCACAACCCAGCAGATCCCACACTTTGCTCGAGGCTGGGCTGGGCTGCTCTGCAGATGATCTTGCGACGTTATGACAGTCCGGAGAGCCATTATTCCGAGCGCTTGCCAATCACCAGACTGCTGCCAGTCTGTGTCAAATGAAGCATCCCAGGCCCTGTCACATTAAATCCAGCAGCTCTTTCATTTAGAGCAGAGCAGTTTGTTTATTTGTGTTCCCTCCCCTCCTTTTGGGATGCCACACTCAATCATCTCTGGGGTTTGCTCTGCCTGTGCAGAGCCTGTAACCAGAGCAAAACTCCGTGCCCCTTAAAGGGCCCCTCATCCTCAGGCAAGCGAGGCTGTTGAGTGTTTTGCTGCGCTATCATTTTGGAAAGAGATGGGTCTAAATAAGGGGGAAAAGCACGGAATACTGGTATGGCTGGGAGCTTGGTTCCAGATCAGTCCTCCTCAGTCATTCACAGCAGTTCAAGGGCAGGGTGTCTCAGCCCGATGAACTGCACAGCTACTCTGCTGCAATGAGGATAAAAGATGCAGAGCAGCGTCACATCCGTTTGCGTGAATCAAGGCTGTGCAGTACCTGTGCCTCAGTTTCCCTGTCTGGAAAATGGGAGGGCTGAAGAGTAGCCCAGTCTCTGTAAAGGGGAAGATGGAGCCAGGTGGGAATGGAGGGATGGAAATGGGGATGGGGATGGAAATGGGGATTTCCATCCATGGAGGGATGGAAATGGGGATGATGGGTTGTGTGAGGATATAGGTGTTGTGTGAGGATATAGATGAGGATATAGAGCTTGCTCGCTTTCTCCGCAAGCATTAGAGTACAGAGCTGAATTTTTCCAAAGCAGGGGCCCTTGCTGTCACTCCCAAGCAGTTTTTGCCCTCTGCAACTTCTCTTTGCCACAGCACCAAGCACGACAGTGCTGCAGTAGTCACGTGGACGGAGTGGGAGTGTTCTTGGAGCGTGGGTTTCTTGGCTGTGCTGCTGCTTGGGCAGAGATGACTCCGAGAGAAGAATTGTTCAATTCATGGAGGGGCTGCAGGCAGAGGGTGTGGAGAAAGGTCTATACAGAATGGAGAAAAGAAAGGAAAGATGATGATGAGTTGGCTGGAAACGTGCTTACAGGGGTACTGCACACAATGTTCCTCTTTCATCGGTTCAGACTCTCGGTTCCTGCAGGAACCCATCTTGAGTCAGGTCTCTCTGTGTAAAGGCTGTGGAGACTGATCAGCTTTTGTTGTCTTCTTAGCTTGGGAGAACAGGAAGAAAAGAGGGCTTTGGGTTTTTTTTCCCATTTATTGCATCTGCAATAAAAGGCGGTCCATTTCTTGTCATTGCGTGCTTTGGTGTTTAATTTGCCTCCTGTAGGATTTAAATTCAGATGTTATGATTTGAGTTTTTTCCCCTTTGCAAGAATTAAAAGCAAATGCGTTGCTAAAAGACAGAATTCCGGGTCTTCCAGTCATTTGACAGAATGAGGCTTGCAAGCCAAATTAACTGAGCTTCCTCATTACTGTTGTCCCATTGCATGCTGGCTGTGAATGTTCTTGAATTCAGCCCTGATCTACTGCAAAAAAATACTTCCCTTCCCTTTCTTGCAAGGGGCCCCCAAGCTGACTGAAAGCAAAAAAAGGTTTGAACTGTGGTCTTTTTCCCCTTGAAAAAAAAATGGCTTTTATCTGTGGCTGCTTGTTTCACAAGATAGCTTCTGGTTATTTCATGGTGCAAATTCACGGGGAGAGTTTTCCTACGGATGAATGGAGATGTCCTCAAGAAAGAAGGACGCCTACTGCTTTTAAGGACTGTCTTCTAACAAAACCTTACACAAATCCCCATTTGAGGTGTCACTTCCATGCCGATGTCTCTTTAAGAAAGCGTAATGATAAATCTAGCTTCATTATCCAACAATCAGCCCAGTGACATCCTTTCCTTTCATTACATGGAATAGAGATTGACTCACTGGGTGACTCTGCTTTCAGTTGAAACCACATACAGTAACTGGAAACCCAGGGAGACTCTGCAGTCTCCATGGAGACAGCACACTTACAACTTAATGTGATCAACAGATGCTGCAATAATCTTGAAAGATGGAGAAAATGTTTCGAACCGAGTGTTGTTTATGGTGGTTCAGTGGATGTTCAGATTTGCTCTGTTGTGACTGGGCTGCCTGTAAATGCACACTCTTTTGAAAACACACAGATGTGTATTTTGAGGGAGAGATTTCTCATGTGGGTAAAGCAACTGGGAAGTTGGCCACTGCTTTTCTGCTCTCTGCGTCTGCCCTTGGGGAGGTCACTGTGACTTTCTCTGCTATCCCAGCTTCTCTGTAAAATGGGGCCGTGCGAGTCATCCTCTTAATGGCTACAGCATCTCTTATGCTCTGGGGTGGGTGACTGTGATGAGATGAAACTAGTCGCGTTCTGATGAACAAGTGAATCGAACAGGGATCTCCCTCTGTGCTGTGTGACCTAATGTTGTAGCTGACGTCAAGGTTTCCAGAGCAGATTCATACTTCTGTTTCATTTGCCTGTGAAACCTCTAATGAGTGAGCCTTTCCCACTGAATCTTAGAAGCTGTTGCAAAGAAATGACCTGTTTCCTGCCTTGCCTGCTCTGGTGCTGGTGCAGCCCCCATTACTGTCACATCTGGACCCCTTGTGTCAGTCCCAGGGCGAGGAAGATGCAGTGCTCCTCAGACTGAAGGAAGGGCACACAGATGCTCGTACGGCATCAGAAAATTTCCTGGAGCGTAGCTGTTATAGAGGATGGTTCAGATGCAAGTACTGGCTCAGAAAGCTTTCATTTCCCTGGTTGGCTGGGAGCTGGGAAGGTATAAATTTGTGCTGTACTTGTTCCTTATTCTTACCCTAAGCATCCTCTGCTGGCCACTCGTGGAGATAGGCTGCACGACTGGAGGGACACTTACTCTGAATCCCTGCTTTGCTCTTAAAATCTAGTGGCTGCAGAGGGTAGAGAAATCCTTGTGTTTTTCCTTGTTCGTTGGGTTTTTCATGAAGGAGGATTAATCTTTAATAATACAATTGCGTTTAGGGTTCTGCTAGGTGTTTTACAGGTAGAAGGGGAGATGCAGTTACCAGCTCAGCAACTGCGAGCGGTCTATAGGGGAAAGAAGACCTGGACCAGTTTTATAGGGAAGAGATTATCGGCTGTGGCAGGGCTGCTCTCCCAAGCCAAGGAGGCTGCTCAGGGTGTCTGTCTGTACCTCTGCTGGCCCAGCTCACAGCTTGGGGCCTTTACTGACACGCTGAGCAAGGTGCTGTGAGCTTTCTGGCATTAGGGAGCGCTCAGGCCGTCCCTTTTGCTGGCAGAGTCACATAGCTGAAACTCTCTCCGAGTGGGAAGCCGTCGGTGACTTCATCTCTGCAACTACATTAAGAGGGCATCATTCCAGTCTAAGCATCCTGCTGGAAGTCACCTACAGAACCTTCAGGAGAGGAGCTGAAGTCTCCTTGCCTCCCAGCTGCCAGTTTTTCTTCCCACGTGGGGCCAACCTTCCTTGTTTGCAAGACTCTTACTCAACCAGGCTCTAAGACTGGACTCTTGCCCTTGATAAAAGGAGCTCAGCGTTGTGAACTCTCCCCTCCCATGCGTGTGGGGGTCAAGAGTTTCCAGTTTGACATTTCTGGGCCACCCACCCTTGGAGAGGTCCTCAGCCGTGCAGGCCAAGTCGCTGGACTCCTCACGCAGTAGCTGGTTTCCATCACACAGTAGCCGTCTCCACGTCACTGTACACGCAAGGAACTGTGACCTGCAGTGCAGCCATAAATATCGGTAAGGATTATTGAGCCGAGTCTGTCTCCAAATAATGGCAGGAATGTATCTCCTTGCAAAAATGACAGGGTATCTAATTCAATGGAAGGAATTCCTCGCTGAAGTCCCAGATGGGCCCATAAGATCAGCCTGATTATTTTTTGAAGCCTTGGTTGCTCCGAATAAGGCTGAAAATTGAATTAGCTGGGAGAGAGACAGCCCTGGCCGATCACTCAGGGAAGCTGAAGGACAGCTTATTGATTTTCATGTTTCAAAAAAAAATTAAATGATATCCCTTTTTGTTATTTAAAATGCTGCTTAAGCAATTTAGTAATGTGATGTTGGAGGCCCTGTTCCAGGCTCTGAATCGGGAGAAGGAGGGGGAGATATTTCCCTTGACAAGGGAGCTAGGTGGAAGAAAGATTTAGTGTAATTGCCTTCCCTTCCAAATAATTGATGATGCCAAAAGATTGGCTATATTTTGCCAGCTTCCTTTCCTGAATACCATTTATTTAAAATGTAGTAATTAATTATGTAAATAGTTGATTTATAATCAACAAGGCTGGTAGTTAATTGATTTTTTTCATATGTGAATTTATATGACAGGAAAATCCTGAGAAGGTGATTGTACTGTCCTGCCAGGCTGCAGCACCTTCAGGGAGAGGCAGAGGTGGTCGGGTGAGTCTCAGCAGGTGGATTTTTGGTCCTTTCGTTAGGAATGTACCCCTTCTCCATCTCTGGAATGAAACTGGTATTTAAGGGATCCCATCTGTCCAGAACAGAGACTCTTTACTCCAAGGGTGTGTGGAAAGAAAGCTTCTTCCAGGAACTGCTGTCTCTTTTAGTTGGAGATGAGCTCTGCTCAGCCGCTTCGGAAGGAGCTGGGTGGAGAGTGCCAGCCAGCTCCCAACCCTCTGCAGTGCTGCTTGGATTAAACTGTAGTGCATGATTTCTCTCCCCCGCTGCCCCACCCCTTCCCCTCGTATTGTTTCAGGCAAATCTTTCAGACGCAGCTCTTAATCAAATGAATGTGCTGTTATAAATAAAATATCTTCTCCTCCCCCTTCTCCCCTCCAACCTCAGATCTTGAACCTTTGCCCGAGGAGGAGAATGGGAAATGCTTCAGAATGCAAACGGTGGCTCTAAGGTGCCGGTTTGTGCTGTGCCTGGGTTGCCAGGGGCCCCATCCCATACGTGGAATAGCTTGAGGACATCTGGGTGGTCTTAACTCTTCAGCATGGAGGGAGGGTTTGCTGTGAGCTGAGTCTCGTTAAGGTTATCTAAATGCTACTAAGGCTCTTTTCACCCATAATCCAGGTGGTGTCTGCTTTTATTGGCTGAGGGTGAAAATGTTCTTCCATCCTAGTGGCTGCCAGTGGGGGGGGAAATCTCTTGGTCTCCTCCCTCTCTCTGCAGTGCCGCTGGGTTTAGGATCAACCACCCTGAGCTCATCTGAAAGCCTCTCGTCCTTCTTGCCGCACAAGGAGCTCGTGCGTTGGGTCTAGCCTCTCCTCCGTGTGCCGCAGATGATTTGGGAACTTAGGTGATGTGTAAATCTATCCTGTGCTGCCTGAAGTTCCTTGACCTTCAACTAAGACCTGAGCTGCCTCTTCTCCGTGATGAGTCGACGCTATTAATTGGAAATCCAATTCTGGAGAATGGCCAGGCTAATGCTGAGCCAGCATCACTTGGCTCTGCAGGCAGGATATAGGACATGCCTCGGTCTATCTATAGCTGAGGAAAGTCAGCTTATTCTGTCTTACTGCAGGGGAAAGTGGGGTAAATAGGGCCCAGTTCCTATCTCACTAATCTGGCACCTCACATGGTTTTACTTTTCCCTGTTTCTAGCTTGTTGCAAGGTGAACTGTACAGCCGAACTGCTAAGCAAAAACTTCTTTACCTGATCCCTGCCAGCACACGGGGCAAAATGGCATCAGTCCTCGGCAAGCGAGACATCCCATCGAGGTCCCTCCAGCAGTAGTGGAGGGCAGTCAGTGGGTGCCTTTCCACCCTAAACACTGACCTTAGGGCAGGTTTGTTTGCCCTCGGAGAGACGGATCCTGCGCCCTTGGGTTGCAGAGGGAGCCGTGGTTCAGAGCGCTGTTGTGAGCGGCTTGATGTGATGGCAAATGAGCTGCTCCTTAGAGTGCTCACTGCTCACACGTGTGGCGCATGAGATCATCGCTCCGTGTCCCACACGGGGGATTCTTCAGTGTATCCTCAAAATGCAAAACAGTTGTAGAACTGCCTGTTGTGTTACATCACCCGAGGGGTAAACAAGTCACGCAGGCCCCGGTGAACAGCTTCTCCAGTCCCAAAAGCCGCGCTTAGCAGAGACCTCGCAGTCAGAAAAGCAGCTTTTATTGACATCTGAGTTGAAGGCTTATTGACACCGTGTGTTGAACCGCAAAGAGCAGGAGGTGAGCAATAGGACAACATTCTCAGCTGAGAGAGGAGTCTGTTCTGGCCAGCGCTTGACTGCAATCTCCAAATTTATTTGTGATCTGTCCGATACTCTTGTTTCTTGATCCCAGGGCTTAAGCACAGTGCAGAAAAAGAAAGGCAAAGGGCAGGCTACAGACTGTGGTACAGATGGGAAGTGTAGACGATAGTGAGAAGGCGAAGCTGCACAAAGATTGGCATGGAGGACAGGGCTGAATGCCAGGCATGGGCACAAGGCTGGTGACACAGATGTTCGCTGCTGCCTCACATGGGGTATTTGATGTAAATCCTCTCCCCTCCCTTTTTTGCTCTGGTTGGCTGATCTCAGGGATGCACTTCCCATGGGTTTGTGCGTTACCCCATGGTGTGGAGGGGTAGGGAGGTGCTACAGTGGTCTGAGAGGCGGTGGCAGACTGGCCTGATGGCCAGTCCTGGGCTGAGACACAGCACAGTCATGTATCCCAGCCTGGGCAATCAGCACGGAGATGCCGGAGTGGCTGATGAGGGCTGTGCTAAGCCAGAGCTGATCAATTCCAATCTGATTAATACTAACTGTTTATAAAGTGTGTCAGACCCAAACGTGTATCCAATATTAATTAATCCTCTGAACTGCCCTGGGAAGTAAGGAGAAAAGGAAATATTGTGTCTATTTTTAAAGAAAGGAAACGGTTGAGAGTAATTGATTAGGTGGTGCTTGGAGCTTGTGGGTTATTTCTGCTTCTCCATTTGTCTTGGACATTTGTAGGGAGGTTTGGTGGGCAGGGCCCAGCTTTCCAGTCCAGCTCTGGGAGGGGGAGAGTGTCTGCACGTTTGGGCTCTGCTCCAGAAGGTGCAGAGTGACTGATTCACTGTAAATCCCTATCGAATTGTTAAGGAATTCCCTGCTACTGGATCTGCATTCAGAAAGGGGAGATGTCCCTGGCAGGAGGCTGCCTGTCCCCTGCAGCTGCTTTGTTGTGGCCACCGCGTGTGCATTTGGGACCGCGCGGGAGCGAGAAGGCTGCTGATACAGGGCCAAGCTCTCTGCAGCACCGTGAGAGATAAGGACAGGAGTCGGGACTATCTCTTCAGACACCAAAGCCGAGTTCGATGGTTGGGAGGGGAGGGAATCCAGCTCAGTTTGTGCCACCGGGAGAGCCCCATGCATTATCAACACAGGCTGAAAAGTCGCTCTCTGTTCCAAAGGCTTGTTGTCTCTCTGCTTCTTTCCAGGTATATTTGTATTATTTTGTCACGTCACTGAGACAGCAGATGAAGCTGCAGAATCGGAGCCTTAGTTTTAATTTCATCAGGCTTTTGATGGATGCAGGAAAGCCAGCGGAAACCTTTGGTGGAGGCACGGCTCTGCGATTCCCATGCAGGGCATCATGTTGTGTACCCTGCCAGCTTTGAGGGCTCCTGGCAGAGAGCTTCCAGACCCCGCAGATGGGAGCAATAAGTTTTTCAGCTGCTTTGGCTAAATGCACGCGAATTCCAGGGCCCTCATTTGGTCTCTGTGTGTAGCTCCAGGGCATTGATGGGGATGGAAATCGATGTCAGAACAACAGCACCTTAAACAACCCCATCGAATCCTCAAGAGCCCCTCCAGAGCTTGAGCCAGACCCTCAGCTTCTTGTGACAGCCCTGCGAATAAACAGAGTACTTTCTTCTCCGGGCTGGGAAATCCAGGGCCTTTCACAAGCACTAGAATTTGCATAGAACACTTAAAACTCACATAAATAAGCCTAGACAGCCAGATCTTGCAGGAGCCGAATGAAATCATAAAGCTCTGCGTTTTAATTAGTCTCTCGCCCTTGCTATATCAAACGATCATCATTGCTCATGTCAAACCGGTGCTTCTCCTCGGATATAAAAATAAAAAAGAACAAGTCAGTCCCTTGACAGGGCTGAAGGATGTGAAGGTGGAGGAGGGAGAGGAACGGCAATTTGGGCCCGAAGGGTTCCTGGGCTGTGGTTTTTCTGGCACAGGGCTTGCTTGGGGCTTTCTAGCACAGGTGGACCGCAGTTTCCCTGGTCCTCAGCATCTGGCAGACAAAGCTTGTGGGTATTTTTTTTCCTTCTTTCCCTTCCTGCTGCCATCCATGCAAGCACAGGTGGTAGACAGAGAGCTGTTGTTAAGGGTTATTAAAGATTGAATTATTATTTTTTTTTCTCTCCCTTTGATTGATGTCTTAATAGACCCATCCAGATGTGACAAGGTCAAATTTAAATTTAATCAGTTTGGATAATTTTTTATTTAATTCCTGGGTCATGCATAAACATACCAGAATGCTGGGAAGGTGCCGGCAGTGGGGGAACCTGTGATAGTTTTTTCTCTTAGCTTCTGTTCAAATCATTTTAATGACAGACTGCTGAACTGTGGGGTTCCAGAGTTTTTCAGGAAATCCTGAGCATGAAACCTTTCTTGGTCAAGAAATTCCTGTAAAATACTAGAACATTCAGAAGAATATTAGACAATTCCTAACTGGGAAATCCTTGAGAGCTTCTAGACCCAGGGATTTCTGGAAAGCACCAGAAAATTCCTACAAATTTTCCACAGCATCAGATCTTTCCCTAAAATAAGGTTGAGGAAGAGCAGCTTGTCTAAGATTCATGCATCCTGCCCTCGGCTCTGCAGCTGCTTTCTGCTGTTCCTTTTCAGGAGGTTGTTCCAAGAAGGGACCTTGCAGAAATCCAGATGCCTGGTGCCGGTAACTCTTTTTGAAAGGATTAGCCCTGGTTTCTGCTTGCCTCAGTTCTTCTTAGTAAAGACAAGTCATCGTGGGAGGACGATGGTTTTTTTTCAAGTACCGTTAGTCGTTTGGTCACAGTGACAGCTGCTGGGTTCAGAACTGTCAGTGAAACAGTGGGGTGGGCAGAACTTGCAGCCAGACTTTAGGTGAAGCGATAACGTCTTGAGCAGCGGTGTGATGCTCCGAAACACATCTCTCCCTGCCATCGTTCCCCACCCGTAAGCAGAGCGAGCTCCGCTTCACAACTCTCGCCCGTGCTGCTATTCTGGCGCTGCAGTTCTGTGGCTGATGCAGGGGTTGTACCTCATTTATTTGATGAGTTTAGCTGGTTTTCTTCAATGCTTGTGTCTAGAGTCAAGTGAATGCAGCAGCCCCGGCTTTCTCTTCTATTCTGCTTGTTCTTTTCTTAGTTTTTGCTTTACTGGCCGTTCCCATTGCTTCCATCTGGGCAGAAGATGGTTCGTGGAGGTGTGCCGCAATGGGTGCGAGATTCGGAGGAGGGATGGCCCGTGCCTTGTCGAGGGCAGCTCAAGACAGGAGCTCTCCTTAGGTTCTAGCTACTGATATTTAAGCAGACACATAATTGTTAAGATGCCAGCTCTCGGTGCCTTAATGCAAACAGCGGTACAAGAGTGACGGCTTATTAGGACATGTTTGCAGCAGGTTGGCCGCCACACATCGCATTGTTGGAGCATGCTAAGAGGGGAGCAGCTCCAGAGAGTGGGGGACCGGGCGAGTGGCCTGGCTGTGGCCACTGCAGGGTGCCCAGTGTCTCTGCCTGCCTGGAGTACTTCAGTGCTAGCTTGATCCCTGGCGTAGTTTTGGCTTGTCCAAGTACCACTGTCCCTGATGACATGTGGGCAGGGTATAAAGGGACTCGTCCCTGTAGGTGCTCTGGCTGCAGCAGTGAAGAGGACTTCTCGGGAGAAAGAGGAAGAGTTCAGCTATATATAACTAGCCAAACCGTGCTGTTTACCCTCAGGCGAAAGACCAGTCTGTGCCCTGTTTGTTTTGCTTTGCTGTATTTATAGCCATGGCCAAAGTGCCCGTGCTGTGGGGAAGAGCTGCCAGACGTGGGCCAGCGCTCGGTGGATTGGGCTGCAGCGACTCGGAGCTAATCCGCTGCGCTTGCCTTGGCACAGAGGTGACGAACTCGGATGTGTCTCACCTCCACGGAGCCCTCGACAGGGCTGAGCTGTGGTGCAAACAGCGTGGGTCTGGATTTAGGAGCAGACTTGGCTCCTGCTTGGCTGTCGCTGTAGACACATCCTTAGCGTTTTCATTGCTGGGGGAAACAAACCCTTTGGCGTGCGCTTCCCTTCACACCCTGCGCAGATCCAGCTGTCTCTGCTTTCTCTCCGCTCGCGAGCAGATGGTGGAGCGAGAGAAGAGATGCCTCAGGTGAGTCGGGCTGGGAGCCGCGTGGAGACACGGGTGTGAAGAGACACATCCTTGCGTTGTCAAAACATTGGGATGTCGAGTGAAACCAGAACAGAAGGGATTGCAAAAGCCACCGGCTCCCCCGGTAACAGCACACGGGTCCGTGTGGAGGCCGGGAGCCGGGGGAGCGCACGCAGAGGTGGGGGTTAGCGCCGAGCTGCAGGTGCCGTAGGTGGGCTGCGCGCCCCGAAGGCACCCTTGCGCTGCGAACAATAACAGGGACGTTTAAATGCCGTGAAGCTCATTTTATCAGGGAGATGGTTTGTAGCGGAAGCGGTTGTTGCGCGCGGTTCCTTTGATGGGTCTCAGCAGATAGCACCAATTATAAAATTATTAACAAACGAATGTGCTCCTTCGCTCCAATTAAATGATAAGAGGCAAAGCAAAGGGGCAGATTTTTATCATTATCAGATTACGGGCCCGTATTGTGCTGATCATAAAGCCGGCACTTTGTAACGCGTTGCCTCCAATGCGGCTCCTTAGAATATTGTTTGGCTGTAGGAGAAATAAAAAGAACTTTGCAAAAGCGATAACAGTGCTGGAAGCGTCTTTATCACAGGCCGTGGTAGGGAGCGTATCAAAAGGGGCACAAAAAGACTCAGGCCGATGACAATGAGGATAATAACATCAGGAGCGGGGAGGGAGCCCACCCAGCCAAGCTCTGGGCCAGAACATCTCCAGTCTGTTAAGGGATAAAGCCTGAAGAGGGAGTTCGCTTCAATTGGGGAGGCAGGCTTCTGCAGGCTCTGGAGAAGTGAAAAGAGCCACAGGAGGAGGAAGAAAGGAATGTTAAAAGATCTTCTAGGGGCGAGAGGAGTGTTTCCTGTTCTTTTTCCCCTAGCAAATCAGGTAGGACTTGGGCTGCGGCTACAAATATGCCGTCCCTCTTTTACTGGCTGGAATGCGATGTTTCAGAGGTGATCAAATGTAATTAGGCAGCATAGTAGTAATTCAGCTGCCATGTGATGTGCTGAAGGAGAATACCAGCTGCATGGGAGGGGAGTCAGTGAGTTTCCCCTTCCTGACCCTGAAGCAATCGTACCTGGAAGCCTGAGAGCTGATTTTATTTTCCGCTCTGCAGGGGAGAGACAGCAGTTTAGGGAAGAGTCCTACTCTGCATTTGACTCTGCCTTGCTATGTGTTCGGTTGTTAGACTGGTAAAGTATGTAGAGGATGTGATTCCCTTCCTCTGCTGGCATAAATCAGGAGTTGCTCTAGCTGTGCAGATTTACACAAGCTGAGGGTTTGGCTTAACAAAATTGTAGCAGCGTAAAGCCCGTGAGGAGGAAAGGTCAAGCCTGCCGTATCCGTCTCAAAGCATGGTGATACCAGCCGTGAAATTGTGATCACGACGGATCAGGGAACCTCGTCATTAAGTGATTAATTATTATTAATTATTATTTATTACCGTAGCACCAGGGAGCGCTTGTCACGTCTGTGTTAAGTTCCCTTGAACCTGGATCCGCTCCAAGTTTTCTGAAGTCCTTGAGTTTGCAAAGCAGAGCTGCTGATCCTGTAAGGAAGGAGTCTTGGGGTTTAATACTGCCGGGACGCAGGGTTCTCCAAGGAGAAGTGCCAGAATGGGTGTGTTGCTTGGCAGGAGGAGGAAAGGGCTCCCTTCAGGAGCCCAGCGAAGTAGAGCTGGAAAATAATGACGCTGTGAACTGGGTGAGCTAAAGTTAGACAGGCTTCTGCTGAACTCAGGGATAGTTCTTTGCGTGTGTGTGTGTGGCTAGAGGCTCAAGTGCTTCTAATTACCCATCCCCGATGATCAGATCAAATTATCTCGCAGGGCTGATTCCAGTGAATTTTGCTCTCGTTTTCAGTGATGTAAATCACAACTCCTCTCCTGTCAGCAGAGCTAGGCTGGATTTACACCCAGCGTAACAGAGGTTGGAAAGCATCTGCACTGAATTCCTGCCAGTTCTTTTCTGAGCCTGCCTGCAGAGACTCCAGAGCCGAGTGACATTGGCTTTCCCAGGCATCAAAGGGCCACTTGAAAGGCTAATTAATGTTATTTCTCTGCCAGATCGAGGAGGTAAAGGACTGTTCCCTTGTCCTGATGCAGAAACAACATGTGCGGTTTTACGGCCCCAGCCTGTTGGCTGCTGATTCTGCTTTCCATCCCTGTTATTTACAACCCTGCGCACGGAACGGTCTATTTTATTTATTTGTGTGTTTTTGCTTCCCGGGAAGATCTTCAGCTGCGAGCTGAGTCAGCAGGATCTCTAGTCAAGCCGCGAGCCTCTCTCCCTGCAAGACAGTGAAACCCCGTGATGCTGAGCCCGATGGGAGAGAACTCTTTGCTTTCAGTGTGCCACATCGCTCCGTTTCGCCTCCCGTCTTTCCCTGCAAGCAGGAAGCAACCCTCTTGAATATAATTTCTATTGAAAGCAAATGGTGTCTATGTCTGATTAGTTCTGGCTTGAGGCTGTATCAACAAGCTCGCTGTTGGTCCTGCATTTGCAGCCTGGAATATTTTAGGGCACTTGAGTCTGACAGATTCATGTTTATTACATTAAACCATTTTATCATTGACTCGCCAAAGTGTTATTCTGCCGGCTGGAAAAAGGCAGTGGGAAAAAAAAAAGAGAAAAGAAAAGAAAAAGGCAGATGCCCCACTGCTCCAAGTGCTGACAAAAAGGCCAAATCCTGCAACATCCATCTAGCCAGAGCCTCAGAAGGTCTAATTCTGTTCCTATTTGGGGCCTGATCCTGCCTCTGCTGCAGTGAGTGCTAAAGCTGTGGTAGAAGGGCCACCCCGATGTTCATGGAGAAAACCCTCCGAAATCAGTGGAATTGCTTTGTGACACAGCGCTGCGCGAGTGGGAATCAAACCGGGCGGGTTCTGCTCCGTTGTGTGGGCCCGGGGCTCCGCTGGCTTCTCCCCTGGTGTGTCCCTGTCCTCACATAACACAGACCAGACCCCTTCTCCTCCGCCAGGAGCTGCAGCCGTTTCAGAGTGCCAACATCAGCAAAACTTGCCTGTGTCAGCAAGCGAGACTCGTAAGACAAAGAGCGAGCTGTGAGAGGAAGCGCTTTTGGTTTTATTTTATTCTTTTGCTAAACCATTTCTGTAACTGCGACTGTACAAACGGAGCGAGTCACCTTTCCTCTGCCAGAAGTCCAGGGCTTTGAGACAGGGCAGGATTTTGGTCACATTTGCTCTCTGGGGACAGGGTTTCCATTCCAGCAGGGCCCCTCTGCTTCACTCTGGCAGCCTACAAAGGTCTTGAAGGTGTTGGGAAACATGCCCTGCCAGCTCCTCTTGCTCAGGAGAGCGCCCTGGCTCGCCGGGGCTGGCGTAAAGCCTCAGTCTGCCGCAGGAGCCTCTGCTCCGTGGGCAATCCCGAGGGGAAGAGCTTTGGTCTCTTTCGAAAACAAATGTATAAATTTCAAAACATCCTGTGGAAGGGGAAATACCGGTGCCAACCAGAAAAAAAAAAAAGTTTTGAAGCGATCAGACCGTTTCATTTAAAACCAACTGGAGTTTGGCAGCCTCCTCCATTATTTTTCTTTCTTGTTTAACATTGAAGAGTCTCTGAGGAATTTACTGGTCCATTTGTTCTGCTTCTCCACAGGGTGACTAAAACAAGCAGTATGTGGCCGGATGCTTGACTTTGTCATTCTGCCCATCCTGTCATTCTAATAAAATAATCAGAATAATATTTTTTTTTTCCCAAAAGTAACTTCTGTCTAGGACTCCTACAGGTGTTTTACCAGTGTTACTGGCAGCTTAGTAAGTACTGGTGGCTTAGTAAGATGAGGGAGACCAAGGAATGGCAGGTGCTGAAAGTAATCAGAAGTAAGCTGAAAATTAAGAATTTTAATCTGAACTACTTGTCTGGGCTTGCCTTGTCAGCAAAGTTGAGAAAGAAAAACTCCCAGAGTACCGATGTCCTGTGTTGTGGCGTGTGAGTAGAGGTTTGGAGACCAGAAAGCAAGTGGGTGCCTGGAGGTGGTTAGAGCAGTGGGTTCACAGTTTGTCCAGGGTGATTTGGCATGTGCGGTTCCTGGGAACTCTATCTTTACTCTCATTTTATAGATGCAAGACAGCGAGCGAAGCGCCAGGCCAGTGGATTGAGAAGGGACAGAGCCACGATGCACGTCAGGCTTCCCGAGTCCCAGGCCAGTTCCTTATCCTTTAACCAGCACAGCCCTCCTCGCTGCCTGCAAATTGTCTTTCAGTCCAAGGCTCTGTTCACGGTCCAAGTCATTTGCAAATTTAAAGAACAGACAATAAAATAGATGAAAGCCAATCAGAAACTAAGCAAAGTCCATTTAGATCACACTTGGTAACCCTTCATTTAGCTAACCCGTTCTTGAAAGGAGCTGGCTGAACATCTGAAGAGTGTTTGCTCTGCAGACAGATAACTCTGAGAGTAGAACCTGGTCTCTAAAGAGCTTTAAGCTTTCTTAAAAGGAAGCAAACGACTCTGTGTCGTGCCACATAAGACATTAATCTTTAAATGTTACGCAGATGACTGGGGAAAGAGGCCATTTGTTACAGGAGGGGAAAAAAAGAGAAGGATATTCTTTTTCGGCTGTGCTGCCAGGAGAGCCAATTCCCATCTGGGGCTTTGATGCATTGTTTCATAAGTAACGGTGTTGGTTTTGCAGGGGAGCAGCTCTCAGAAACCATAACGTTTAATACAGAACAAAATGTGTTCTAACCAAGTGGGGTTTTTTTGCTATTTTTGCAGTCAGTGGAGCAGGATGTGCCTCAGAAAGGTGCTCTCCCTAATGCCCTCCAGTTCTGCAGTGCAGGCGTCATCTGGTTTGCGGGCTTTGTATCGAAGGCTTCTCTGTGCACCGTGGACCATTTCTGGGATATTTTTGTCCTGAAAAACTGTTGCTATTGCGGAAAGTGAGCCAGAAAACACACGCGTTGTGTTATCCTGGGCAAGAGACCTTATTTCTGTTCTTTCTTCTTTGGTACGTCTTCCTTTGAAAACAAAAGCACTTTGGGCTAACGGAACACGTTGTTTGTGTGCAGAAAACAGTGCCTGGCACTGTGAGTGTTGGAAGGGGCAGCTGCTGTTGGGATCCTGTGTTGGTGCTGATGCAGCGCAACACGTTCAGGGTGTAGAGCAGTTTCCCAAAGGTGGTTCCCAAGAAACTTCCCGTGAAACTTGGTCACCATCCTCCCCTAAAAGGTGACCTCCCGGAGCGGGGAATTATATATTTTGCTGCTTGATTCTCTGGCTTCCTGACCACAGTAGGAGATACTGTAGATTGCTCTTGTTGAGAGGAAACTGCTGCTGAAGTCAAGAGTCCTTGAGGCAATTTTCTTTATGTGGACCTACAAAGTCTGGTTCTTGGAGCAGGGGAGGAACCCCACAGTCTAAAACAACCGCTCCATTCCTTTAGTCCATAAACACAGCTCAGAAACCTGTTCCGTGTCTCTGCCTCCCCACAAGACACATACGGATGCGTTTGACTTTCCTTCACTGCTCCTTTCCTCGCTCCCTCCCCAAATCACACCAGGAATCCCCTCCTCCCTTCCCCTTCTCAAAGCATCGGCGCCCAGCGCAGCTTTGCATTTCCTTTCTGGTTTCGGTAGACGCGCACACTTAACAGCACCTATTTTATTGAGGAGCAGCAATTAAAACCAACCCAGTTTCAGGGTGGTTTATCCCAACCTAGAGTAAGAGTCTGACCTTCCTATTAGCACCGGCTCTCCTTTGCATGCAAGAAATGTTACCAGCATGCTGCTTTCCCCTCTGGCAGGCATTATCAAAGCTCTAGCTATCATTGCTATACTGCTTAGCACAGCCTCTCCTAATGATAATATTTTTCTCATCTTAAAACAACTTGAACGACCATGACTAAGTACGCAGCAGGTCGGTCGGGAGCAACCAGGTTTCTGCCTGCATCTTTCAAACAGAGCAAGGCCCGTAGAGCATCTCCAGGTCTCTGCATCGCACACCCAGGCTTTGGCGGAATTGCCATTAATGGCTGCGAACGTGTCTTGGCTTTTCTCTTAATCTCTTATCACAAGATTAGCGAAGCCTGGGAGAATTGGGTAATGATAAGGGATCATCGGGCAGGATGGAAAGATAAGCATCGTTCTTGAGGAAACCGGCGCGGTTACTTCCGAGGAGATAATTACCTCGTGCTCTCTGCAAGCGCTCTGCTCGCACAGGCTCCCGTCCCAGAGGCCCTTCGAGCCGCCGCTGACGTCCTCCCGCTTGCAATGGGCCACAGCGAAGCAGCAGCAGGGGAATTAGTGCCCGGTTTCCCTGTGGAGAGCTTCAGTCTCGCGCGTCGTGTGCAGAGTCGATGCCATCCTGCTCAACCTGGGCCCCCTTGGGCTTTGGCAGCCCCGGCAGCCCTGACTCCAGGATCCCAAGTGCCACGTGGGGTTGGAGACCCCCCTCCTTGTGCTGAGGGGATGGTTGGCATCTTCAGTCCTACCGTGCAAAAGAGGAAGGGAAAAGCCACCTCTCTTTTCTCCTGCTGCACGAAGTGCTGGGAGAGCAGACCAAACGTCCTGCTCGATGTCTGTGCCTTGGTGCGTGGAGAGGTGGGGCCGGCGATGGAGCAGTTTGAGATTTTCCTTTCCCGCAGCTGCTCGTGATCTGCCTCAGCTCAGACATCGTTGCACGCAGCGTGTGCACATTCCTGGCTGTTCCAGAGGAAAATGATACTGATTCTTCTAATCTGCCTCTTCCCATGACTGTGTCTCGGGGCTCCCTGGAGGCATTATGTCTTCCGAGCTGATGTTTTGGTGAACAATAGTTCCCATCCCTGCAAAGCAAGTGCCACATCTCCAGCAGAGCAGGAAGGGCAGGAGCAGCTATCCTAAAACTGCTGGTGGTTTTGAACAGAGGAACTGGAAATGGGTTCAATGTTTCCTCCTCATTTTGGTGGTTGTGGCATCGGAGGGGCACTGGCTCCCAAACCACATCGTCTTCAGGGAAGCGTTAGACCTGGGCTGGCCCCTCTTTCAGAGTGGACCGAGGACTCCAGCAGGTGGGGAGATGGAGGATGGTCCTGCTGCCCACTTAGCAGCCCCTGGTTCTCCCCCCTCCTGCGCCCCTCGCTGGTACAAACACGGTTCCTTTGGATTTACGCCTTTAGAGGCTCTGTCTGTGCTACTGACTAACCATTTCATTATCTGCTTGTAATGGTTTTGTCTTTCCTGCTCTTTTGTTCACCTGTGATGAGCGTACAATCAGTTTTGCTCTCCTCTGACATGAGCTACATGCCTTTTGAACCCCGACTGATTAAGCTCCCTTCCTTCTTCAAGTAAATTGGTTCCCATAGAGCTGCCCACTAGCGTGACTCCATTCACCGGCTGAATTACATCTTCCCAGCTGACAGACGGATTGCTTGGGGGTTTTGTGGTCATTGTGCTCGCCTTGGAAGTTTCAGCCTGATTATATTCCCAACTTGGTCAGTTTGCTTTTGTTATTTTCTGGGACTTCTCTTTTTCTACTCTAAATATCAGTGACTGATGTCCAGCCTTCTGGCTGTTCTCACCCTCCTGGAGCCCACAGCTCTGAGGAACTATTCCTGTTATCTACAAGTTGAGTCACGCTTTTGGGGCCCCTTCCTGGCTGATATTACTCAGTGTGAGGACCTGCCCCCGACCTTCAGTGCATTTCAGTGAGAGGTGGGTGCCTGAGTAGAAGTTGAACCCTGCACCATTTTTATTTTGTACGATTGGTGCAAAACAAAGGGAATTTGCAGGATGAAGCTTGAGAGACCATATAAGGCTACAGAATAAGAATAAGGCTACAGAAGAGGTAAGGGCGATGCCACGCTCCATCACAGAGTCACACTTGTGTCCCACGTGACCTGACAAACCGTCTGGTACCCTCTGGAGTGGCTGGGATGGCATTTCGTATGTACACAGCTCAACAGGGGTGGCTTAAACTTTGCTTCATGGCTTTGAGGGGTTTCTGCAGCTCTTACCTGGCTAGTGCAAGTGCCTGGGAAGTTGCCCAGTAGCGATGTTAATTGGTTAGTGCGTGCGGTATTTATTTGTACGTCAATTTGATGAGAAATCAATAAAAATAACTCAGTGTGAAGCTGAGTAATGAGGTAGTAGTAGAATTAGTGGCATGTTTTTAGCAGAAAGAAATACTTCTTTTATTACTTAAAACAAGCTTAAATTAACAATTGCAGATAATGATTCCCCAGAGCTAGATAAGGGGTTAAGGATCGTTGCTCTCAGTGATGACAGGCTACTCACTAAATCTGGTGAGTTATGTTTCGAGGTTAAGGTTTTATAGCTCAGATATATTGTCTCCAAGTGAGTGAAACTTGGTTGACTGGCAAGCCAAATGACTCACAAATTGACCTGAAGAATAGCATCACCCCCCAGCCTCCATTGGGTAAATGACGTTTGGAAACCACCAGCTATGTGACAAATTATAAGATCCATCTTATTTGAAGGAGAAGTGGAAAAGACGAGCGTAACCTGCAGACAAAGGACCTTGTGTCCCAAGATTTTGGCAGAGTTGCTGAGCACTGATGTCAGTTAAAAAGCTGCTGTCACTCATTGTAGCTTTGGGAAGCGATGAGGCTGACGCCTGTTTTGGAAAGGCAGGTCTGGGGCATACGGCATCACGCCACAAAGTCTGTGATTGAGGGTGTCCCTGCTTCTTACCAATCCATCTCATCCCCAAGGGCACACGTCGTGGGCCGCACTGACGTAGCTGTGTGTGTAAAGTGCAACTGTGGAGCTGGTCTGACTGAACATCAACCCAACGAACAAAAATGTTCACTTTTCTTTTAAGCTGATCCACCTCCCCAGTCCGTTTCTCAGCCTGTCCACACACCTGGTTGTGTCGGCACAGCACGAGGACAGGCATCAAGAAGGCAGAGGTGACACAATCGGCTGAAACTGCCGCTGAAGGTTTCATCGAGCGAAACCACAGCCCGGTTCTCTTATTGCTTTGAGCTCGGCTGAATGTGCGTTAGACCGGAGCAATGCCACCCGCTGCTTTCCAGTGCGTTCGGCGTTAATGGGTTAGACGTGCGCTTAGATTAGAAGTCGGGTTTCAGTGGAGTTCTGCCTCACGAGCGGCTTTGCAAGGCAAGATGAGAGTCAGTTTGTGATGGAAAGCTAAAAATATCAAACAAACCTGGCGAACTGACCGTGGCCCGTTATGGCAAACGCTGTCCTGCCCTTCGTGGAGACATTTACCCCAGCACGGAGCGCCCGTGGCCAGCCCAGCACGGGCGCCAGAGTCCAGCTGCGGGGCACCAGAAAATCAGTCACATTTTCATCCGGATGTCACAGAGGGGAAGTTTCTTTCATGTTTCTGTCGTGTTTAATGGTGTCTGAGCTTAAAATAAACCTACTAAAGGCTCAGCTTCACCTTGCACTGCAGCTCCTCTGTAATCATTTGTGCCGGTAGAAGCGGTGTAATTCACGTTTCAGTTATGCCCGTGACACGGTACACGCAGCAGCAGGGGAACGTGGCCTCTTTTCTCACCGAAACCTTTCAGGTTTCCAGCTCCAAGTGTAATTGGACACTATCACAGGGTTTTATGAGCCTTGTTTGCTTTTACTAAGAAGAAGAAAAAGTAATTCCTGAGCTAAAATAGCAGCGCAAACAAAGCAATTTGCGTTTTAACTTACATTTGTAGCGGTAATTAAAGCAGCTCGGTCTGCTGAGCACCCCAGCTGGATCGGGTGTGCACCCTGGCAGGGTGGCCACAGCAATGAGCCGGGATCCCACCTGGGATCCCCAGCCCCGGGTGTCTGGTGGGTCCCCGCTGTCACCCGTGCCCACAGGCTGCACGTCCCAGGTTGCTTTGCTTGGATGTATTTGTGAGTGAACCCTTATCCCTGCTAGGATTTATTGGGGTCTGTCTCGCTGCAAATGTGTCCCTATTGAAGCCGTTAGATACAAACCAACTCAGGTAAATCCAGTGCAGACAAGGATATACTGGAGAAACATAAACTAAAGCCTGTCAGCTTTATTTTTATTTATGTTGATTTCTAGGAACATAAAGCAGCTCTGCGAGACTTTGAAGGAGCCTGAGAGATCCACGCTGTATCCCCCGCACCCGCAGGAGCTGCGTGCAAAGCTACACCCTGGGTTTTGACAGCGAGGATTGAGCCCACAGCCGCGGGTCAAATCTAAATTATTTGAGCAAGAGGAACAATCCGCAGACTGTGGAAAACAGCTTAAAGCCACTCGTATCTGAAATATATGACGTTTGAGCCAGAGCTTGCTGAAGCCGGTGGCGTGCTTGACTTCATTGGCTTTGCCTGCCAGGGGCTGACCAGTTCCCATCTCGGAGCTCTGCAGGTATCCAGGGAAAAGCGGCTGCTCCGGATGCACTTGCCTGCATAAAGCAGAGCTCTCACTCCATTACATCTTGAGGAAACAAACCATCCTCATCCTCCTTCCTTCCGTTGCCTCAGTACGCAGGACGGGAGGTGGCTGTTCCGACAACGTGTACTTCCAGTCTTGTTTTCATGTAATTCCATTTCGACGCAACACTTCTGGAGTTGTTCCCCGTCCATCAATCTGACGGTGGTGATTTATTGTCGAGATACGGCGTAATTTCTGTCTTATCAGCTGGAAGCAAAACAATCAGGAGTGGTTGTTTCGCAGTCAGGTCCAAGTGGATGCGGAGCTGAGCGAACTGTGGCATCTCCTGGTGGGCCGGGACACTTTCTGTCCCCGTGGGATCCATCTGTAGGTTGTGCTGCGTTTTTTCCAGACCTAGAACTGCAAATGTTTCGCATATCGGGGTAAGAATAAAAACTCTCTTTCTCAGCAAACGTAACTCGGTGTTATCTACGCTGCCTCTGGCTCAAAATCTCCCCCTCTTAGTTTCTGCTTCCTTCTCTACCCCTTCAAAATTATCCCGGAGAGGACCGGTGGATCCTGGCTTCTCTGTAACCCCACGCGGTGACAGCTGAGCCGTGGGCTCTGGCTGCCTTGAGGCACTGGGGGAGCTCAGACCTTGGGGAGGTCCAGATCCAGCTATAGGTGTGAGCTGGGGAGTCGGGGGGTGCTGGGTGAGCGGGCAAGGAGCCAGGGCAAGGCTGGAGCATGAGCAGGACGTCTCTGCTCACTGCCTGGCACCCACGTTGCCTCTCCCTCGAATGCCGTGGCTAATGCTTCCTTAATTTGCTCATCTGTAAAGTACTTAACATCCATCCACTGAATTATGGTTTAATTGTGCAAGCTTCCCTGATAATGCTGTTCGCTGACATAAGGCTTAGTATTAAATGTTGATTTCTTGGTTGCCTGTAATTGTGGTGATGATGCTTCATAGTCACAGGGCATTGGCTGTGCTTTTGGATGGGAACGTTACAGGCACTTCACCGCTTCGAAACCTGAGCGACCGCAAACACGGGATGTTCCTGCTATTGCTGGAGGTGGGGAAATCGAGGCAGGCTAAAGCTATTATTGAGTTATTGTTGCGCACTGTGGTCGCCGATGGTTGGGGACGAGGGCTGGAGTCCCAGGACCTGCAGAGGCTTGGAGCAGCCCCACGTTTAAGAGAAGTGTTCTGTCTCCTGCCCTGTGCCAGCAGGTTTATAAAACCTGAGGCTGAGGGGAGGCATCACTCTGGGGACATGTGGGGAAGGTGCCAACGAGAATGTTTTGGGGTAGCAAAGACTCTTGTTCAGAGCATTTTTCTGCACCTCCTTCGGGTCTGACAAGCTCAGGAAACCTGCGTCTTGTCTCCAGGACCGAGCTGGTGTTGTCATGTCTGACGCTAACGGAGAGGACGTGCTTCTCCGTTAGAAGTTTACTGGTAGTGAAGTGATTTCTGCTTTGCTGGTCATTCCAGTTCCCCCGTGGTTAAGTGAGGACTTTGGAGGTTAAAGTCTGTCAGGTCTGGATCAAGGTCAGGAAACCTGCTTTTGATTCTGAAGATTTTAATTAACTTTGCACCACACAGAACCTGGGCATGCTTGAAAAGAAATATAGATAAATTTTACATTTAAATATTTGAATAGTGTCTATATCTTATGGCGGCTGTAAAAAAAGCCCCGCTCAGGCAGGCTGCAGGAAGAGAGGAGATTTGCATAGCAGAATAATTGGTTTTGCAAATAAATCTGGTTCTTGAAATTTGTAGATTAGCAATAATATGTCTCCAGATGAGAAGGAAAGGTCATGGATGAATAAAGCAACAATTAAACTTTCAGGAGATTATTAAACTAAACACAAACCTGGCTAAATGCGCACGAGAGAATGTCAATAAAGGACAGGAGTGGCCTGTCAGGACTTGTGAGCCTCCAGGATATTAATGTTACTTGGAGATCTTCTCTTCCCAATGCAGCTGCTCTTCTTGAAGTAACAGCCTTGTAGATTCCTCCCTAATCTGGACAATCCATTAAATAACCCAGTTAATTTAAGCCATTTAAATCCAATAAGGCTGGTATGTAATGCTATAAAACTCTAAACAAAATCCTTGGAGTATTACCAAGTTAACCGTTGCGCTGCGGGCTCCGGGCACGCCTGGTGCAGGCTGGGGAGGTGCCTCGCAGGAAAACGAGGAGGTCTCGGCACAGCCCGCCCCGAGCAAAGGGAATACTGAGGTCGTAGAAATGCGAGGTTTGTTCTGAATCTGAAGGGGAAAAAAAAAAAAAAACAAACCAAAAGTAGTATTTTCCAAATGGGCCATGAAATAGATCTTTTATGACAAGAGAATGAAGGTTGGCAGAAATTCTCATTTGAAATTATTGGGAAGTTGTGTCCAGAGCCCTCAATTTTTGTTTGGGGCTTTCAGAAAGATCCTAAAGTCCAATATTCCTGAAGTGAAAAACTTCTCCTTTCGTGGCACTTTTTGCAAAAGTGCTTTTGAAAAAGAAAAGAGAAAACTTCTTTGGAAAAACAATTCCAAAGACCCAGGCTTTTTTTTTTTTTTTTTTTTTTTTTTTTTTTTTGAGGAAAATACCCTGTGTTGCCCTTTTCTCCTGCACCTCTGCCAGCAGAAAGCAGAGGAGGCACCGGCTTGACCACGTTCCAGGCATCGGCCGGAGCTCGTGAGTCCACGTCTGAGCTTCCTCACGCTGCTGTGGAGTGGTCAGAGGGGCAGGCCGTGGCCACCTTCTCCTCCTTGGAGGCTCAAACAGATCAAAGTTCCTGATGCTCAGCAACACTTCTGCCGCGTGACCACGAGGAATCGTGTCTGCTCTCAAGCCTGGAGTGTTCAAGATGAAACTTCAGCAGGAGGTGGTTACCTGGCTCATCCTCCCTGCCCTCACCTGGCAGGGGACCCCAGGGCAGCTCTGCCAGCACCACGTCCCTGTGGGTGGAGGAACAGTGTGGTCGGTGCCATGGGCATGTTCCCATCCACAAAGGAGAGAGGTGAGTGGGGGCAGAGGAGAGGAGAGCTTTCAACTTACTTTTCTTCCCCTTCTCTCCTGAATCTCAGGAGGGGAGCAGGAGTCCAGCAGGATTTGAGCAGACCAAGGCCCAGCCCTAACCCAGCTTTCCCTAGCCTGGTGCCTCTGGGGTCGGTGAAAATGCTTCTTCCAAGCATATTTTGCCTCTAAATGTCAGGTCTGGATGACCCCAAACTGTGAAACGACTGCCTGTTGCCTGGTTTCCAAGCAGCTTATCGCCCTCACTTCTCTCACATAAACACAGAGCGCCGTGACTGGCTAAAAAAAGCAACACGCGCTGGGAACCTTCATCCAGAAACGAAGCCCAGGCATGAAACAACCCTGCCAAAACAAAACACGCCACCACACACCTAATTTTCCCTTTGGGGATCGTAGAGGAGTTGTCTGTGACAGACGGGAGTCGTATCGCTTTGCGCGGGTCGAGAAGATGCTCAGATATTGCCTTGAGGAGGGCAGGGAAAGGGATTAGATGGAGCAATAACTCTCTGTGATGCAGTACCCCCTCTTTGCTAGCTCCCAGGGTGTTTCACAAAGCAAGACAGCATCGGTATCTTTGTTTTAAAACGGGCACCGAGCGGAGGCATAAATTCTCCAAGGCCACACAGCCTCCAGTGTGAGAGTAAAGGTGAGAGCCTGGGCTCACGCTGCCCCTGTCGTGCTCTTGACATTGCCTGAGCAAAGGACTGCAAAACCCCACGGGCTCAGCCTGCCAAAAACATGATTTCTCTTCCTTAATTACGCTCTCTGCAAATCAGTGGGGAATGCCTCCCCCTGCTCCTCAGGACAGGAGCATCGCCAGGTACCGGCTCGTTCAGGGCACTTCGTTCCTTGTAACGATTCATTTGTATGTAAAAATCACATCAGCCTTTATTGGCTCTCTCCACAGACCCTCCCAGCACAGAGAGATCTAAACCCTGAAGTGCCATCAATCTCGGGTGTGCTCTGCCCACTCTTTCGCACGGTACTTTGCGGCTGGTGACCTTCAATGGAGGATTTTTGTTGTCCTCTTTCCCCAGGAGCCCCAGCAACACCTGCAGCAGCTGGTGCGAATCTTCCTGGAGTGGGAAGGAAGAGGGGAGGTCGAGGCTCCTTCACGTGTCTTGACAGCTGAACGCCGAGCTGCTGTTCCCCTTGCAGGAGATAATTGCTGAGAAAAGGCCAAGTCCCGGCGAAGTGGGGAGGGTCGGGTAAATTCCTGCTGACGTTGTTGTTTGAGCTGACGGGGAGCAAGTCGAGGCAGCCTGCGATGGTTTTACAGTGCCTGGCACGGAGGAGGCTGCCTCTGCCCACGGATCAGAGGCACCGTAGGGGGGTGAAAAGATGAGGATAAGGCGAGGGCGAGGCCTGGGTTTAGGAGAGAGCAGCTGGAAATTCAGTCTTAATTGTACTGCAGACTGGTCACCAACGCTCGTGTGTTGGTATCAGTGGAGCCAAATCGAGGTACGTCAAGAAACGGGCACATTCACGTTAGGTGTCACTGGATCTTTGAAAGAGACACTGGCACATGCTGTAGTTTTCCTAAGAGACCAGTGGCATCTCTGTGGTGGCTCTGGGGGCCTGACTCAGGTTTATGGCATCACGTGGAACCTTTGCAGGTGCCAGAGCCCTGGCACTGTTTGCAGAGAGGAGCGTGCTGTCTACCTGAATTAAATTCAAGCCCTTGCAGCTCTCGGTTTTACTCGGGCAGGATTGATCTTTTGGAGGGGAGGGGTAGCGTGAGAAGCTGAAATACACGCCTGAGTGTCTCTTATTTGCACCCAAGGAAAGCACGAGTCACCCAGAAATCAATGGTGCTACACCAGACTTGCCTTACCATTGGCAAGAACAGGAGCTGGTCTCTGTATTGAAGACACTTAGGAAGGAGGTGCTGCAGCCTTTCAGAGAGAGAGGTGAGGTTGCTGGGGATTATTTTGTGCAACGGGGAAAACATTCTTCTAATAATTCACTTCCTGAGCTTACAGTGGGATGGAGAGGCAGAAATCTCCATCCTGCTTGAAGAGCTCCTGGAGGAGCAGTCTTGTGAATCAAAACTGTTCTTTATTTGTTTTCCTCTTTTTCTAAACTGCAGTAGATTTGGAGCCCTTCAGCTTGACTGTCACTTGCCCCTGTCTGTCAGGCTTCAGAAGCTGAAGAGAAAAGGGGATTTATTTTTTTTTTTACCCCTCTTAGTCTTTGGATGAGAGCCATCAAAAACCGTGAGCGCCTTGAACCGGTGGCCAGGGGCGAAGACGGGGATTCAGGGGTGACGTTTTTGCGTTGCTGGTGCCTAAAGCCCGTCTGGGGTCATTCCGAATGGACCCACACACAACCCCGAAAATCAGAGGCTGCTTTTTGAAATGTTTGTGTGCGAAGCACGGCCTGTTACTGTATGTTACTTTTGCATCAGCTGGGAAACCATAAGGAGGTTTTCATAACCATCATTAGGAATTTGCTTTAGGAAAAATGTATTGGGAGTCACTGTGGCTTGTTAGATAGCCAGACTGTGAGACAGCTGGGCTGAGGGCAGCGCAGAAATTGCTCTTCTGGCTAAGGACTACCCGCTGAATGAGGAATTTCTAATTTGTTTCATGGCTTTAACTGGAGGAAACTGGAGGGTGATGTATTTGGGGGGAGGCCACCTGAAACAAAGTGGCTTTTTTTCCATTATCCCTTGCCAAAGTAGAAGTAATTGGCCTCAGAGAGTTGTATTTGTTCCACACGAAAGCAAAACTTTCTGTTGCTTTCTTGGACGCGTTCACCCTGTTATTGCAGTTCTAAACAAAATGCCTTTTTTTCAGAGTGGGGTGTTGGGAAGATTTTGTTCTGGCTTCTTCAGAAGAAGATTCTTCCCATACCACTAATTTGACCGAAGGTCATGAGCAGTGTTTGCTGACCTGCCACCTAAACTGCATTTATTTATTTTTTTATTACAATAAGCAGGAAAAAAACACCCAGTCTCTAAGGGATTAAAGGTTTGGCCAAGATTGAACAATTGTTCTACCAGAATGGGAGATACTATCAGAGATTCTCCCATTCTTTCTTTGGCTTTGGTGTTCCATTTCCTTGTATTTCGTTTTCTTGTTTGTACCCGGGTATGTGAGCAGTGCCAGATCGATGTCAGGGCACTTCTCATAGAGGTTAGCAAGGACCGTACTTACGGTGTCCCTGTCCCTCTTCCTGCCCTGGGTGTGACGTTCCCTGCTACCCCCTGGAGCTCCTGAAAATCACGCTTGGCCACCCAGCCTTGCCCGAGGCCGGAGAGCATGCACTGTGATCCGGGAGATGTTTTTTGTGCTGGTTTCGGTGAATTCTGTTCCCTCTGGGGCAGTCTTTCCTTGCCGTGGCTGGCGGAAATCCACCAGTGCTCATCAGAAAGAAACAGAAAGGTAAGGAGCGATTTGGTGCAGGCAAGCCCAGGAGCCCGGGTTGACTGTATCGCCAAGGAGAGCTTGAAGTCAAGGATCATCTTCTAATTAGTCCGTGCAACGCTTAGCGAGGCTATTTTTATCTCAAGCCCTTCAGAACATACATAATCGTTCCACCTTAATTCTTTCAAAACTTGGTCTCTATGGAAACCCTAATATAAACGACTGCTCGTCTCATTTCTGTACCTCAGAGCCGAGCTGCAGGCTCCTGTGGCCGTACAAACACACGTGTGTACACACACGCAGAGTGACACCAGCCTGATCTGTATTCTTTACCGCTGGTCTTCCTCTCCACTCTTCAGATAGTAACGCTTGGGTTTTATTTCTTCCGAGCGCCGCGTGTTTAGATCTGCAAACCTCTGAGGAGTCTTTGTTTCCAAACCGGAGGGAGGTGGAGGTAGGAGGGAAGGCAGAAATCTTTGTGATGCTTGACTTGATGTTCAGCCTGCCTTTGTGGGATTCGGGGCAGATGCCTGTAGGATGCTGCTTGTGGCTCCCTGAGCCACGTGAATGGAATTCAGGGTGTGGAAAAGCCACTTTCCTCATAACCCTCTGGTATTCAAGAGCAGTTGTAACTGGTTTCTCGAGATTTCTCTTGTGAACGCAAGAGGGCCACGTTTGGTGGAAAAAAAAAAGGTCGGCAGCAGCTTTGCAAAGGGAAAAGGAGGAGGCTGAGGAGAAGAAGCAAGCTGGGAGAGCTGCACACCTCTGCATCGAGTTTAATTGCGCGTGGCTCCGAGATCGTGGGGCTGGGGGTAGGATGCAGTGCCTGACTGATCATCAGCTGCGTCTCAGCCACGTCAGAATCAGTCCTGTTTCCCTTCTGCTGTTTTGCCTCTCCGTTAGTCCCATCGCTGTCGTAGGTGAGCACTTCTCAGGTTTAACGTACTTCTCCTCCCAGCACAGAGCTGTCATTTCCTTCCTCTACAGTGGGAACCTGAAGCACAAGCAGGTTGCAGTTTTGATGCAATAAAGGACACGATGCTTCAAAATTAGCCTGACCGCGTCATTTTTAAGCAGCTGACTCGCGGGTAGCAATCTGCAATAGGACAGGAGTGCCTCAGCTCTCATGATTGTGCTGCGGGAGGATTTTCCTCCTGGTTCCGGGAAAATCTCTGCTTCTTGTAGGTACCTGCCTGGTCTCTGGGCTTGGGACAGCCCTGAGGTGTTAGGGTTCAGGCTAATGGCTAGGAGGGGCGTTCAGCAGGCTGTGTAGGTGGCAGATTGACTCTGTAAGCAGGGCCAGCTGCAGCCACCCTGCAGGCAAGCAGCTGTCCAGCCACTTCTGCACCAAGTAACTGGGAACATTAGAAATGGCACAGGGAGCACACCAGCCCCGGGTAGCCCAGCCACCCTCTCTTCTCCGTTAAATCTCTGCCTGCTGCTAGTAGGGAGGGAGGTCACTGGATATAGGGAGCGACTGCTGTGAACTATTGGGTTTGTTAAATCTGACTCCACATGCCTTCCGGAGCACACTCTGTTTCCCTGTACGTGCCTATATGAAGGGATATCACCAGGGGTAGGAGAGCTTCCCCCTACACCCACTCACTGGCTAACCCCCGTGTTAACCAGGTGGTGCTGCTGAGAAGGCAGCTGGTAGTTGGAGAAAAGCCGCTGAGAACACAAGATCTGCATGCCTTTGAACAATGGCAGGGGTGGTTGTTCTCCAAGGATGGCTGCCTTTTTTCTAGCAACTCCTATTCTAAGCCCTTAGCTACTTCCCTGCTTCTCCCCTGTCCTTCAGTCCCTCCAGACCAGCTGAATGGCTGCAGGGGCTGGAGGGAGATGCTGGCTTCCTCAGGAACCTCTTTGCGGTCTCCTCTTTGGAAAGGATTCAGTGCTGCTCCAGCAGTTTCAGCTCTGCCCTCAATTCAGCATCCCATTTGCTGTCAGGTCCATAAGGACCCGGCTACCACCACCCCCAGAAGGATGACAGCGAGGAGTCTGCCCCACTCCCGCAATCAGAGGCTCGTTCGCACTCTCAGTATAAAAGGCAATTTCATTAGTTTGCAGCCCTGGCTGGGAACCAGAGCTGGCACCGGAGATTGTTTTTATGAATAACACCCTGGCAAAATAGAACCGGTAGCAGCTTAGGAGGGATATATATTTAATTCGTCCCCTTTCGTTCTTGGATTGGCCAACTGGCAGGTTGCAGGGTAGCTGCGTGTCTCTCGCTGTGCGTGCTGAGAGCCGCAGCAGCGCTCGGGGTGCCTGCGCGTGGCCGGGGCTGTGCTCCTGTGCTTTGCACATCCATCAAGCGACCAACTGGCACAGGGACAGGGCTCAGGGTCTTCTTATTGCATTTGGTGTGGGCTCCTGGCACGCCAGGCGTTTGCTGACCAGGGCTGAATGAGAACACTAGAAAATGAGAGATCTTTAGGAAATAGATAAACACCGGATCAGCTTCAAATTACCTTCGCTTAATCCACTGGAGCTGAAGTCTGTTGGTTCTCACTGCTCCGTAGAGCTCGTAGCTTTTTGTGAGTAGGCAGCGTTTGGTCTTCTACACAATTAATGAGAAACTGGAATAACGACGCCAAAGACTCCATGGAGACATTCAACATCTCAGCATCAACTGTCAGGCCGTGAAGAAATCCTGGTCTGTGCCTGTCTTGGGGGTATCTGAGCAGTGTCCAGCAGTGTCCGCTTACAACTCGCTTTCTCTTGTGAGCACAAATGGAGCTGCTCTCTGCACAGAAGCACCACAGAGGTTAAACTTCATAGCTTGAGCAATAGTCTGTTCCTTGGCTTCTGCTGCTGCAGCAGGCTCAGTTTCACAGGCTGAATGAACTTTTCCAAGCTGCCAGAGTGATTTAGGAGCTCACAGGCAAGTTCATAGAGTGCAGCAAGTTGTGCACCGTCTCCTTTGTGCAGCCATGCTGCAAGGCAAGTTAGCCGAGGTTTGAAACCACTTAGGCGTAGATTCAGAGCTGCCAGACTGGGGCTAAGACATTTCTCTGGCCTAAAAAGGGGGAACACCCAGCACGACCCTTTGCTCTGGCTACGTAAACATGCCCTAATCCTACAAAAGCCCTGCCAATCACAGCGCAATTTTTCATACTGGTCTCCAGTGGGATGAGGTTTTTCTTCCAAGCACCTTATTCTGAAGAAGAAAAATGCTGTTCTCCGTTATGGTCAAGGCAAGATTTCTTAATCTGATCTTAAATTAGAAGAGAACTCCCCGGTTACAGAGCCCAAGCACTTCCCAAGGTGACTCGTTCCCTGTGAGCTGGAGACAACTCCCCTCATCGCTCTGCTGGAGAAACATGTGAGGACCAGCGGCCTTCCTTTAACCGTTGAGATGATATCACTCGCTAGAAACAACATCCAATTTCCTGATCCTTTGTTTGAACAACAAACAAATAAGATAGGAGCACTGCAGCTACAGCCACATCTTCTTCATAAATATCAAGAGGCACGAGACGCTCGCCTTAACCACCTAACGCTAAATAATGCCTCAAGCCAGAGCTGTTACCCGCTGCCTTGAATACAGCCCCACTCCATCAGCAGGTTAAAATAATAACAAATAAAACATGGAATTATAGGTGTGCAATACTCGAAAATGAGCCTGTCACTTTGTGTCTGGGTTGGAAATCAATCACCAAGTCTTCGAATCAGGTTCTGCTATTAAGGGCTGGAAGTGGAGAAGATTAAAGACATGCCCAGGAAAGTCTCTTTCTGCAGGGATGCTGATCTGCCACCGTTCTCAGCAGATCTTTTTTCTCTCCTTAGCTGTAGCTTCTGTCATTGTCTTTGAGTTGGTGTCCTTTTGGCAGCTTTTATTAACTGTTACGTGTTTAAAGGATCTGTTTCACAGATGGGCAGGGAAGAGGGAGATTGCATTGATTTATCCGTGTGTAGATGGCACGCGCAAGAGCCCTGTTCTCCTTCGCAGCAGCAAGCTGGTGGAGCTGACAAGAAAGCCCCGAAGCTTGTAGCACCCCTTCTCCTGACTGCAATTCCGTTGCCCACATCCCTTCTGTCAAACTCTCTCGGGCTTCAGCGCCAGGTCTACAAGAGTCTCTTCCAGAGAGCAAGACGCATGGACGGAGCAGTGTCGTGTCAAGGGTATGGCTGAAACCCATGTTCCATTGTGCAGCAGTGTCAGTGCTTCCCCGTAAAAAGTGTTTTGCTTCCTGCCACGGGAGACAAGCCCCACGGGGAAGAGCGACGTTCTCCCGGCGCAGGAGCTGCGCTCGCAGGGATCCAACACCTCATCGGCAACCGTTCATCATGGTCCCGTTCGGCACCGACTCTTCTTACTTCTGGCTGGTTAAAAAAGGCTTCTCCGCTCCCACCGCCCCGTGGCTGCTGCGGCAGAGGAAGGGGGTGGCTCGGAAGCGAGGAGGAGGCCACCGAGCTGTGGGCGAAGAGGCTCCCGTCTCCCTGACTGACAGTAATTACCTCTCGCTGCGCCGTGGGCGTCGTGCGGCGCACGCTGGAAACGGAGACGGGGCTGTGCACGCCTCAACAGGTTTCTCCATTTAAATATCTTTTAAGCTGAGAGAGTGGAGCGCTTTCTGCCTTTACCTCTTCTTTTCCCCCCCGCCTTCCCCATTCGGGTGCTTTGAAAGAGTTTTGTTTTAACTAAACAGCATTTTACATTTCATGCAGAACCATCATGTATCGCGCGTTTGTTTTCCCTCCGCCGTGACAGGCTCTGACATTATTTTGATGAGAATATTTCTCAGCATTTTGAAGCGATGTTCAGTCTTCTCTTGCTTGGGGTTGCTTTTTTAACCCTCTGAGTTTCAACAGCCCAGTTGCGACTCCTGGGGAGAATCTGCCAAAATTTGGGGGGCTCCAGGGGCCGGTTCCCTCTTCCTTTTCATTTACCAGCCTGCAAACCACCGATGAGATTTTGTCCACACAGGGAAATCCCCTTATGTGGTTGCGCTGGATGACTTATTCTGCTGTAGATATGCTGGGTTAGCAGCCTGTGGAGCTGAATTCGGTTTGGAGTAATCCTTGCCATGCAGACAAATCCTCCTAACAGAGACACAGTTCCTGTCCACAGAAGATAGGAAGGCAGCTGCTCTGCCAAAACCAAGGAAAACATTGACTGTCTCGGCAAAAGCACCGATATAAATTATTTCTTCGCGGCAGGCGCAAAGGTGTGTGAAGGGCAGATGCGGTGCTGGTCTGTGCATGCTGGAGAAGGTGTGTAGGGGTGCAGGGAGGCGAAGAAGGGCATGTTTTCTCACATCTGATTGACATAAGGGTGCCAGCAAAGTCCCAAACCCATCTTGAGAGTGTCAGTGCAGGGACTGTTTCTGAAGCAGGTTTGCAGCCTGGTTCCACACCCCGATGCCTGACCCTGTAGCAGTTCCTCAGCAGCAGAACTGGGTGCATGGGGGACGACTCCAGGGTGTATCTTTGCAGAGCTGCTGACGTCCCAGGCTCGGTACTTTCCTCCTTTCTGCCAATGTCTTAACTTGTGTCGCTTTGTTGTCCAACAGGTCCTGATTTACACCCGTCAGGCTCTTGAAATCCCTCCCAGCAGTCCTCAAGATCAATACGGTCCCCAGTGATGGGCTTTGCAGATTGATCAAACCATTGGTTGGCCTAAAGACCCGCTGGGGAACGCAGGCAGGGTGTCCTGCGGGCAGCTGCCCTGCCGTGAGCTGCAGGAAGGCAAAGTGTCCTCCCGGCATCGCTCTGCTGCCGTGAACTCACTTCCTTAGGCTTTGGTTGGGCTCACTCGTTTAATTTTGTCTTCCTGTGTGGTGAGGAGGAAGAGAGGGAAGATGAGGAAGGTGCTTAAAGATCAGTAGCAGTGTTCTGTGCTTGAAACTGGAAGCTTTTCAAAGCCTTCCAAAGGAGCTGAGAGGAGTCCGCAGGTAGGACGTGCTTTTAAACTTCCTGGCATCTTTTAATCATTAGCTGCATCCAAAGGGAATTAAAGGACGTCAATCAACATAAATTATTCTTCACGGGAGCGTCAGCAATGTGGGCAGTTTTTATTGTAACTTAAGCAGGAAATTGAAATATCAGCATCGGAGTGTGAAATACGCCATTGCAGGGAACCGCTCTTCATACAGCACGAGGAGAAATGTAAAGAAGATTACACACTGTTAGTCCCACTAGAATTTTGCTCTTAATCTGCCTTAAATTGAAAATTTGTTTGGAAGTATTAGCAGCTTTCTTAGGCCATAAAACAGAGGGGGTGTCGTCAACCTGTGGCACCCAACGGGGGTCTCAAAAGTGTTAGGACCAGAGGGGTATCAGCACAGAGGAGCCACTGTCTGCATTTACGTAGGGGCTCACCTGGCCAGCTCCACTGTCGCAGCAGAGTTGGGTTTTCCTGTGTGCCCGTGGCCCTTTGGGGGAGGCAGGAGAGCGAACTCAGCGCTGCGGGATGGAACGCCGGGGTGGCGGGTGCAGGAGGCAGCAGGGCTGGGCCTCCCTTCTCCCACCTTCCCTCAGCACCTTACCGGGACATCTCGGCTCCTTTCAGGGCTCAGAAGTACTCTCGGAGCAAGCAGGTAAATCTTGAGCCTCATCAGGGACGTTGGGTTCAATTTGAGGGACTTGAATGCGCGACTCGACTGAATTCGTAATATTTAGTAAAAGGGGGGGCTGTCCTCCCATCTGTAGGAAAGAATGACATTTGGTAAATACCCAGGGAAAGAACATTTCAGGAAAAAAAACATCTCCCTGGCTCCGGTGGATTGTTTTGTTTCGATTGCGCATAATCGTTTCACCCGATAACGTTGAAAGATTTCATTTGGGCTTTTGATTGTATTAAAATATTAAACGTGGAATATAAAATTATAATAAAACGCTCGCATTAATATTTTAATGCAACCCAAAGGTTGAAACAAAGCATTAAAACTGCAGAGGAGACGGAGGGTGGGGAAGGCAGCTCGGAGACAAGGGGGATTTATGCTCATCAGCAGCCGTGTCTGTCTTCTCTGCATTGCAATTATCTTGACGTGCGTACTCTCCCCGTCGCCTGAGCGTGCGTGCTGCTCGCTTCCCTTCTAATCTGAGAAGCTCCCCGTTTCTTTAGCTTGAGAAAGAGACTCGGGCAAGGGAGAGAAAATGTGTCCTCGCCGTTTTTGTAAATGAACGACTCTTGATCTTTAAGTTCGCACCAAAGAGACAGACGCACGCGGAGGCCCTGTGCTGCAGGGCACCGTGAAGAATGTCACTGAGCTTGGAACGCAGGGAAGAAGAAATTTTCTTGCAGGGGGAGAGTTTATGTCTACAGTATGTCAAGAGGAAAAGGAAAGAGAAAGGAAAGACTCTGGAGGGTAATTTTTAGAGCATGCATTGGGAGAGGAGACAAACTTTGAAAGCTCCCAGCAGCTGACGGATCTGTTACGGCTGCACAATTCCTGTTACCTTTCTGCTTGGAAGAATACGAATGGTTTCGGAGCAAATGCCGGCGTAATGTTATTTACCGGGCCTGGCCTTATTAGGGACATCCATTCTCTTGCTCGTAACCTGCCCTTTGATTTTAAGGGGAGCTGGGACATGGATCGATGAGTGCTGAGGGTATGTTCTCAGCACACTCGGGATTTTGGGATCGCCCCAGGCTGGCGGTTGCACACCCAGCTGGAATAGATGTGCATGAACCCACGGGAGAGTGAGAAATCAAAGCTGTGTTTCAGGTGCCGAGAGTCACCCAGGGGAGTCTTGACTTCAGTGGGAATTGGGGCTATCGGGGGGCAGGGTTAGGCAGAGGCTCAAACAGGGGCTTCATTTTCTCCAGACATGTCCTGTTTTTACCGTTAGTAACTGGCTCTGTTGGGCTGTAATGAAATATCCACTGCACTTCAAAACTCCTTGGACTATTTGAACCAATAAGCCTTGAAACTCCCCCTTTGGTGTCCGGCACTAATAGCATTAAGTCTTGTATTACTGGGTAGAAGATTAATGGGTTGGAGAAGCCTGAAGAATTTTGCCTTGGATGTTTCTCTCCGACACCAAATTTGTGGTCATGGATTTTCTAATCTTCACTACCTGCCCTCCTTAGCCCGGGTTTCCTGGTGTGGGGCCAAGTGTGGCAGTTTGTCTGAAACCTCCAGTCAAAGCCCGGGAGATTTATTCTCTGCGTTGCTTGCAGGTGAACTCTGGCTGCGGAAACGGAGCCCTGGAGAAGCATCATGCTTGGTGGTGGAGTCTGCTGCTGTATTTAACTCCTGCTGAGGAGAAGACTTTGAACAGGGAACTTCTTTTGACCTTCCGTTGTGCCTGAAATGCTTTATTCTCCAGCCAGTGACTGGTGGGTGAATAAAAGTCCTGGAAAGTTGCCGAAGCCTCAAAGACAGCAAGTAGCTCTAAAGCCGAGCTACAAACCCTCACAGTGGGCTTCAGTAAAGGGCTGGGCAAGGATGGAAGGGAGGGAGGGACACCAAGATGCTGCCTGGAACCCCAGTGGCAGGTAACGCTGCATCTCCCACCTCCAGTCGAGCCACACTGCTCAGTATGGACTGGTGCAGTGGCTCTGCTTCCCAGTCAGGCCAGTGCAACTGGTCCCTGCATTGTCCTTCCTTGTAGCCCTCCTCTTCCTCACCTCTGCACACGAGGACCATGATTCAGCACAGGGCTTACGGACACGCTTCGGCTGGCGCCTGCGCCCGTGGCCTTTGGCAGAGCTCGGCAAGTGCCTCCGAACCTTTCCAAACAGCAGTGGATTAACGAGGGCTGGGTCAGGGCCTCTCGTGCCCTCCAAGCTCATCTGCTGCTGGTCTGAAAAATCCAGTCCTCGCTGCTCTCTGTCAGAGGCTCTTTATCACCGGCCACAGGGGCTCTGCCGTAGTCAGCAGAGGGGAAAGGAGGAGTCGCATTATTTCTTGCTGTTGGGAATTATAAAAAGGGAAGGCACAGAGGTGCAGGAAGCAGTGCTGAATGGAAGAGGTAGCCCAGGCTCTGGCTTTGAACCACCATCCTCAATTTTATGCCTTTTCCTTGGGCATGTGCTGTTTCCCACTGCTGGATGTATGGCAGTAGGCTCGTGGAGCAGCACGCAGACCCCTCGTAGCTCTTTCACATCACAATTACCCTTATCAAGTCCTTAGAGACGGGGATGGCAGTTTGGAGCGCTCGACCTTTGTGCCTTTTGGGGTCGCTTTGGGGGTCATGCTGCACCGCGCGGCAGGGCTGAGTCCCCACCTAGCTCCTTTCAGACGGAGCAAATCGGTTTGTGCAGCAGCCCCTGGGCTCTGGTGCCTCGGGAACTCGGGAGGAGCAGATCAGTTACAGATAACGGGGATCTCCAGCCCAGTTGTGCCACGGCGCCAGAAAGCTGCCAGCTTGTAATTAGCCGCCATGAATAATTCATCGCAGACGCTGCGTCCGTCAGGTCTGACAGCCGTAATCGTTTTGCCAGCAAAATATGGGGTTTGTCTTATTTGCAAAAACCATTCAGGCAGCGGGTTTTCTGAAGTAGAAAAGGGAGGGGTACATGTACCTACGCCTGTATATAAACCTATAGATTATGTACAAATATATAAAAGCATATATGTGTGTCTGCAGGCGCACGTATACGCTTTGCGTCCTCGCTCTGTAATAAAAGCTGTGTTTGTACAGCACGGATCAAACCTATCAGTGATGTAACTGATTAAACCAATTGGATTGCAGCGGGAGTGGAGACATATTTATATCTGCTCTCTTTTGCGATCTAAAAATACCCTGTAATTCTGAATGGATGGTGGTTTTTTTTAGGCAGTTGCATTTAGAAATACCTTCAGACCCACATTTTGTTGTTGTTTTTGGAAGGCAGGCGAGGAGATCAGAGTCTCGGGGTCTTGTCAGGAGCCCTTAGATCTTCTGTCTCTTTAAGGCTCCGTCACACTCCCTCTCTCTCTTTCTGCTTTCATTCTTAAATACGAGATGTGTCCAGGATTTATTAATTTATAACAATAGCTGACGGTGCTGGGGAATGAATGGGGCTATGAAATATCTGACATGGCAATTAGGGCTGCTATCGCAGCGAGGCCTCGTTTTCGCTGGAAGGGAAGTTGCTGTAAACCAAGGCTAATTAATTGCTTTTGGAGAGGAAGGAAAAAAAAATAAGAAAAGAAAAAGAAAGAAACTCCCCCCCACAAATGATGTGGACCAAAATTGTCGTCCTGTCACGGCATAAATCTGGAGCAGATCCGCTGATTTCTGCACAGGTACCCGTTGTATATCACGAAGCCCCCTCAAAAAATCAGCCTCCGTTTATTGCCGCACGCGCTGAATTCCAGAGGCGCGTCGAGCGTGTTGCGCAGGATCGCGGGCACCTCCGCTGCGAAGGGAAGGCGGGTGCCGTCCTTTTGTCTGTCTGCCTGCGTTGCAGATCTCCCCAGCTCGCTCCCGTCCACGGGCCGTGCTGCCAGGCCAGTTTGCGTCGGGACGATGAAAAATCGTCCCCCCCGTTTTCTCCCCTCGTTCTTCTTTGGTGGTTTGCTTTTCTCCCTGCTCCCCTGAGTCGTGCTGCTCAGTCCCTTGGGTCTGTGCAAACAGGGCTGAAAAACCAGAGAAGGGTCTCAAGGGTGGAAAGGGTTGTAGCTGGGAGGGGACAAGCTTTTTCTTCCTGGAGAAATAAATAGGCTGGAGGAACAAATAGACTAAACAGTCATATCCTCAAAGGGCAAACCCCATGACTGACGGGTACCAGCCCGAGCAGGGGACCTGTAGGCTGCAGGGCGAGTGCTGCAGTGTGAGCATCTCGCTGGCTCTCCTCCTCCCTTCCCCTGCTCTTTGTCTGGTGTCCTGCAGGATCGGGGAGCGATGACGTATGGTGGAAGGAGAGAGACTCTGATCAGCGCCTACGGGTGGTTTTCAATATTCAGAAAGGGTCCTGGGGACAGAGAGAAGGGGAGTTTTTTATTAGCTCTTCATTAGTGTAGAGCAACCTCTAGACTGAAAGGTTTCTCTTTCAGAGAGGGACGGAGGGAGGTGGGCGGGGGGTGCAGCTGCAATGCTTAGAGAGAACGCCCCGGGTGCAAGCACAGGGAGCTGGGGCACCCGTGGTTCAGTCTGAGCTGGTGGGGTGAGAGCTGCTGATGGACAGAGCGGGTTCTCCCCCGCTCTCACCGCGGAACCTTGGGAAAATCCAGCTGTTCTCAAAGAGCCAAGACTCTCCACAGGCACGTTGTGCAGCAATGTCAAAGGCATTAGACTCTGGACCTCAGAAGGTGCTGGGAACTGGGTCACTGAGGGCCACAGCCCTGATGCAGCATCCCCAGGTGCGCTGGACCTCGGGAAGGGAGCAGATGTGCTGGCCCCAGGCCAGGGTGGTAGATGCTGACTGTATCCCAACTCACCCTCGCTTGCCATCAGCTTTAAAACAAGGCATCGGGGGTGACTTCAGCAATAAAATGCTCTGCAGTGACAAACAGCAGAGGGAGAGGTGCTGGCAGAAGGTCGCGTGTGTTTCCAGCTCCTTTCTCTGTCTCTGTGCAGTGATCCCAGGCAGAGGTGTGACACCACCTGCTAACACAGCGCTCACGATGACTGATCCAAGTAGAAGTGACAGCTCTTGGCAACACGTCACAAGCCTGAAAATTCAAACTAGGTCCTCCAAAATGTTCAGCTAAAAGTCAGCAAGGTGGATTCTGGCTCCTTACCTCTCTCCTCTTTCACAGAGCAGTGATGGAGAAGGGCCCAGAGCACAACCCACCGTGATGTCTCTTGCTCTAGTAGGAAACACGGCCACGACCCACGGGCTTGGAAAGGTCTTTCACAGCGGGCTCCGGAGGCAGCTCTGGGTTGGTCCTCTGAGAGGACCTTTGTCATAACTCATTTGTGCATGAGCTCACCTCTTCCTCTCCATCTCCAGGGCAATGAGAGACATCCAGGTAATAACAGCCAGTGGGCTCCTGCTGTTTCCTTCGAGCGTGCCAGGAGGGATCCAGGTACGTTTTCAGGCCGGGTGTAGTTATCCGTGCACCCACCCAGCCCAGCAGCGTGAGGCCTGAGCGCGTGGTGTGAGGTGCGGAGTTTTTGGGGCTGTGGAGAGGGATAGGATGTGCAAGTGAAGGTGAAGGCACGTCCGGGACCGTGGGTGGGGAGCCAGAACGCCTGCGGGTGGTGTGAGGCTGCTGAGGTGCGTGTGGGATGCGGAGAGGGAGCTGGGGGGACGGGTGACTGTGTGAGCGCTGTAGCGCACGAGGGTTTCCAACGGCCCCGTTCCAGAGAGCACAGAGCGCTGGGACCCCAGTTGCTTTTCATCTCTGAGCTAGCGCTTCAACGCCAACACAGTAATAAACAAAATGCATTATTTAAAAGCCACTGTGCTTGACCCTACAAGGAGTTTTTCAGTCGCCTGAATGTCAAGGAGAAAGATGTTACTGTTTCCCTGATGACTGGTGTGTTCACCACCTTCTCGTTTACAGCGTGACCAAGGTGAGAGGCAAAGAGCTGCTGAGCTGAACACCAGGGGATGGGCGTGAACCCAGCGTGGTCACCCACATGGAGCGACCCACGCAGCTGATGCTGTGGACTGGGAGAGCCAAGTGAGGGGAAGGATCAGTCCCCAGGGAAGGAAATACAAGTCTAGAAGCCGCAGTTCTTGGAAGAAGCCGTTCTCGGCCTGTCAGACCTATCCAGCTGAGTTTGTTTGTTGTTTGGCCTCGGTGTTTATTAGTGCTGGCACTGAGATGCCAGAGAGGCCGATGTGTCTGCCCATCTCTCAGAGCTAGAAGGCTACAATCTGTGGCTGCGGTGCCCCGGGGGGGCCGGACACGTGCTGGGCCTGAGCCTGGTGGGGTTTGCTCAGAAGCATCGCGTCATTTGGTCCTCGCTGTCTGGAGCGGCTCCTCAGCAGTGTCTCACCCACTGCCCCCGCTCCTGTTCCTTGGGGCGCAGCAGGTTTGGCCCTGGGGTTTTTATTGCTTGTTTACCAAGCCGCAAACCCTTCTTGCTCGCTGGCCGCTGTTAGCAAATGAAACGTTTCCAACCTCCTGTCCTATTCTCTGGCTTCAGAAGTGGCTTTCTTCTTTCTCACAAACTTTCAGTGAAACCCCTTGCAAGGCTGCAAGTCATTATCTGCGAGTCGCTGTTGGAATGAGGTTGTGAGCAGTAGCAAAAGTCACAAACTAGGATCTCTGTAAGCAAAAATCCTCCATCTCTTCATAAACAACCAGTGGTACGTGTCTATATCTAGCGAATGTTGTTTTGGAGACGAGAAAAGGTCACCAGTTGCAGTGGTGGCATTTCACCCTTTCTGACCTCATTAGAGGCTTTTCCCAAGGAAGTCACTGGTCTTATTTAGTTAACAACGAGACTGATCTATTTTTTTCTTTCCTCATCTGCACAAACTATGAGCCAAAGCATCCTTTGCAGGACAAGACGCACCACGTTAAGAGGAGAGGTATTTAGTGCTTAGATGCTTTTCAAATTCAAAGCACCTGGAAGGTGGTAGCACATGGTAAAAGTGAGAATGGAGCTGCTGGGTGTGTTGGTGATGCAAGAGCATGGGCAGGGCCCTGAGCGCAGGTGCTGGGGGTTTGTGATCACAGCCAGCTTTGGGTGAGGAGGTATCAAGGCAGGTACGTCGAGGGAGACTGGCTGTGTTTTTAGCCCTGCTGAAAGCCGAGGAGTCCCCTGAGGACGCTCAGCGCGCGGGAGCTCCTGCCTTGCAGTGTGGGAGGTGAGTCTGGCGCTGAGCAGATGGTGCGGGCGCAGCGCACGCCGCTGGGGCGGGGGGACTCCCCCTGCCACGTTCAGGTGTCTCTGGGTGCTCACGTGAGCAGAACATCACCAGCTCCCCGTCCTGGGTAACAGGGGTGGAATTGCTTGAGGTTTGGGTGTTAAATAATTGGAGCTGTTCTGGTCACAAGCTGCGTTTTTTGTTATTCTTTGTTCCACGGCGACTTTCGATAGCCCGAGGAAAGTACCCGCAATAGTCAGCAGGACGTGCCGAGAGGGTTGTTCCTTTCCACTCAGGGGCAGTTTGGAAATAACCTCGTAGGAGAAGCTGCGACGTTTCTGACTCGTATCTAGGCACCTAACTCGCACAGACTGAAACTTATAGCGAGGCTTATTCCCTCCTAAGAGCCTTTTAAAGCTCGTTCTCGGAATCCAATATGGATTATAAATCATTAGAACAGATGAGGAAGGATCCAGAATGGATGAGGCACCGGTAAAATAGATTAGTTAGAATATAGAACAGATCTAAAAGCGTGAACAGCTAGGGAGATTATTAGCTCAAGAAGATGAGATTAGATAGAGCAGCTCTCCTGCTACCCTGGCTTTCCTGTTCAATCTCCCGGCCAAAAACAGCTCGTGCAACAATGCCAAAATCCAAAACATGTTTCCTCTAGGCATCAAAATCAGGCAGCGCTTGAATTTGTCCACGACTCTGCCTCCATCCCAGCCTGCCTGTCTATACTGAGATGAAAAATGTCTCGAGTTGGGGTGCAATGGGCAACCGCTTGCAGAGCTCAGCAGCTTTTGTTCTCTGGAGCTAAAAAAAGGAGGGGAAGAGCCCAGGCAGACCAAATCACTCGGTGCTTGGTTTTATTTATATCTCTGCTCCACACCAGCAGTTGCTGGAGCTGACCCTTTGGGTATCTTGCTTATTGTTGTTGGAGGTTTTTAATGTTTGTTTTTCCGGAAGCGATAATTCCAATGGATGGAAATGCAGTTAAAGCTTCTTAAAGCAATTAACTCATTTGCTTTGGTCCACACTACTGAATACTTTTGTTAACTGGAAAATGTCATCTGCTTGTTTATATTAAAGAGGAAAAGCAAGAGATCTGCAAAAAGGAGGGTGCAGTGAGATCATTCAGTCCTAGTGGGCCACGAACTGTTTGTCTGACAGGAGCGAGCTGAGCACTTGCAGACTCCACACGAAAACCATGTAATCGCCTTGTTAACACACTTTCCAGCAGTAAGTTCCCCGACTCCTGCCTGCTCTGGAATATTCATATGCTCGTGCATCATTTTAATGAACTTATCAACACATTCATAAGCTATTAATTAAACATTTATTAGTAATTATGCTTTGGGATAGCCTCAAGTGTAAATCCTGGTGTTGTAAACATGACATCTCACCCCTGCGTTCTGCCAGCCCAATCCACAGGGTGAGAAAGACCCTCTGCCAGGTGCAAGGCTCCTTCCCTTCCTACCCAGCCCTCACCCGTATCTGGCTCAGCTCTTACTAATCAGCGCATTCTGCTTCCCCGGGCATGGTGGAAATGAGCTGGTAGGAGAAAACAGCAGAATTCTTTGGGTGATGGCGCACATTACCAAGGCAAATGTGTGCTGCGGGGCAGCGGCGTGCACAGCCACGGCAGATCCTCGCTGCAAATGTTACAGGGATTTCCAGATGAGAATTAATGGACTTTCCTTGGCTAGCGTAGAAGAAAATGTTCTACGTGTGGTTGTTTATTATTTCTGTTACAGTCACTGTTCTTGCTTATTGCTTCCATCTGTTGGCATCAAACTATTGGCTCTCGTCTTATCGCTGGGATGTAAACCCTTCACAGGCGGGGAGTGTGGTTTGGTGAGAGGCAGAACAAAAGCGCCTGAGAAATTTAGGTGCTTAAAGACCGAGATGCCTTGGAATCGGTTCCAGAGAGGAACTCGGGTACTTAATTCCCAGAGGTTTCATTCAGGAAGAAATATGTTCGATGGCCTGAAATATTAAGTGCATAAATTGTTACCCTTTAAATCTTGCAAAGTCGTTCGGTCCAGACCATCGTATCTCCAGTTGGTGGCTTGGGAGACCGTTAGCTTTGTTGGACGGGTTCTTTGGGAACCGATCGACCCAGACAACATCCTGCGTAAAGAATACTTGAACTTCTACTTGGGCGTAAACTGTTCTCCTTATTCTTCCTTGCTGCCCCTCCTCTTTACTGCTTCCAGGATCGAGCAGGCCAACTGGGAGATCCAGAGTCATCGTTAAAATTAAAGCCGCTCTCTTCCCCCTTCTCCGGGCTGTGTCTGGATCCACCGACATCGTTAGTCAGAGAAGCACAGAATGATTTGGAGGAGCTGTGGGACCCACTGGCGGCGAGCAGTCTCAGCAAACACAACTCTCTGTGGCCACTGCGGGCGAGCGCTGGCTCTCCGCTGCCACGGGGGACCTTCTGAATAATCCCGCGCAGGTGGCACCAGCTTCGTCGCTTGTACGCGGCGATTTGGATGAATTGGCAGGAACGGGAGGTGCCGCGCTAGGTCGTGTGCCGTTTCATAAATTTTAATCCTCGCTTTGAATTTTCCAGCAGAATGGGTTCGCTCTACCTCTGGGCTGGAGGGAAACTTCTTTTCGTTACCCTGGAAACGTGAAGACGACAGATCCATCGTTCATCGGCAAGAGGGAGAGGGTGAGAGAAGTAGATGACAAAAAAGCATGGGGGGGGGAAGACCGACGGAGTGAAAGGGCCTTTCAGAGGAGCCATTTTCACCTGCTGCATCAAGGCTGGGAGCAGGGAGTGCTCAGGCAATAGCCAGTGGTCAGGATTTCCCAGCACTTCTTTGGCTCTCCCATAGCAGCACTCGCTGGAGCAATTTTGCTCAACTTCGACAATAAAGCAACGGGTGATGGATGAATGTTAATATCTTCTTGCTCCCTTCCCAGCTCTGGCAGCCTGGAGTCAGCTCGCACTTTACATACTTAATTTTTTACCTCATTTAAACCTGGGATGGCGTGTATGCCGAGCACACCTGAAGGTCAAAGAACTGCTCAGTGAGGAAATGGCCAAACTGCAGGATGAGAACAGGTGTCCTGACACCGTAGATGGGAATGGGAGGAATCCAAACATGCTCACTTGAAGGCCACCTCCCCTTCACAGGGAGCCCATCAAGGTAATTCACCTGATTAAAGTCAGGCAGGAGTTTACATCTCCTGCTTAATTGGCTTTGTGAGGAAGCCAGTGAGTTATTTTTGTCCAAGCAGCCATGGAAGAAGCTGGAACATTCAGTGTGGGAAAACTGACTGCAAACACGGAGCACAGAAGGATAACATAGAGATCAGGCTCTGAACATCCACGCTGCAAGCAGCCAGAAATGAAATCTGCTCTCGACTGCAGGTGAAGTCAGGGCGCTGCTCGATGTCCTGTTCCTGGTGGCAGCTTCGGATCAAATTAGTGGAGTCGTCTCTTCTGCATTTTGGGGTCTGGTGTAGGCACTGGGGGGGAACATGAAGCTCGCCGCGAGTCTGTGCCGTGGCATAGCTCCATCAATCTACACATCCACGCTGCAAAGTGTAAACTTAGGGCAGGGATCTCTGCAGTCAGCTCTTGAGTTACCTGATGTCACCGTGGAGGTGACAGGGCGAGGAAACCCATGGGGCCACAGAGAGCCATGTTCTACCACTGTGAACTGAGAGCTCTGAAGAAGATAAACCACTCTTCAGTGTCTTGATGAGCTCTGAGCTTCCATTAAAGGGAAAAGAATGCAGATTTCTGCCCTTCCCACTGAGCTTTCAGCAGTTAGACTTGGGAGAGGTTTTTTTTTCCAGACAGAAATTTGAACGAAGAGCAGGTGACCAAGGGTACCGCAATGCAACAGCCAAGTGCTTAAAGGCAAGATATGTAGTTCCTGCCCCGCTAAGTTCCCTGTGCTCACCTGCTGTTTCCACACCTTGATGATATAAGTCCCCCTTCTGCACTTTTGTCTCCCTGCTGCCCTCCAAAGCACCAGCTCATATTAATCTTCTCTCTCCTTGCTGACTTGCAAAGTGCTTAAAGGCAGGGGCTCCATTTTCCTGCTCTTAGAAAGTCCCCGGTGCTCTTGTGGCACCGTGGAAATAAATACACGGTAATAAGCAGTAGCCTCTCCTCCACGCTGCTCCGGGGGCCTCGGGGAACCTCAGGTTTACCCCAGAGCTTGCAAGAGTGCTAAGGAGAAGGTGTATTCCCTTTGGAGCTGCATGCTCCTCCATCTGCTCCCCTCGCTAGCTCGCTCTGCTCCTCCCTGGCCCCCCAGTACTGCCTTCATGTCTCCCAGTTTCCACTTGTCATGGTACTATGTCCCCCTCTTCCATTGCCAGCCTGCACCTCCCAGCACTGCAGCTCCGTTGGCGGCCTCAGCTCACCTCAAAAGCGGTCCAGGAAAAAAAAGAAGGGGAAACGGAAGGGAAATATTTCCCTTGAAGCACGAAGATAACCAGCGTGGGCCAGGTAAAAGTTGTTGGTTTTGTCAATATTCAAGGAGCTGTATGTGCTGAGACACGTAGGCTGCTGTCGGAGGCAGAGCTGAGCAGGATGGATTTTAACTTGCCACTGCCATCTGCGGGGCTGCTCTTGCTAGTAGCGAAGCCGGGCGGTCTCAGGAGGATACTGATCTGTGTTATGGTTATTATCCTCTTCCCCGAGGAAGTTTGCAACCCCTTTTCCCTCCCTCACCCTGGTGCTGGAGCAGTGTCAGTGTAGCTGCCAGGCAGAGTAGCTGCAGCGAGAGACAAGTGTAGCACATCCTATCTGACAGCGTGTTTTGGACGCGTTTCAGGTGAAAACACAAAAAAAACCCGGGCGTGTTTGATCCTGGCTGTACCTGCCTTCCATATTCATGTTCGTGTGCCTCCATGTCATTAGGGGATTAAAGCATCATTAAGCACACAATGAAAGCCTTTGATAACACTCTGCCCCCTGCTCCTCCTTGTCTGTCTTTTTTGCATTTCTCCTACCCTATCCTATTTCTTTTTAACTCTTATTTTTTTAAATCTAGTATTTTTCCACCTTCCTTCTTTCTTCTTGCCAGTGATTTCAGGGATGTTCTGGAGTAATCACTGAGCTACGACGTGGCTGGAAGGATAGTATTCTGATTATCTTTACGCTGGTGTATATATCAGTTTTACTGCAGAAAACTGGAGGCAGTGACACCCCGTGCAAATCGGCCCACAGCGGCTCAGCCAGACTGGGAGAGGAGAGGACGTGCAGCTGAGTTGGTGCAAAGAGGATGGGGAACACAAGCGTCTCCCCAGCGCAAGATCCCGGTGTAAATCCCGGCGTTATTCCGTTGGCACGAGGGAAGCTGCTTCAGATTTACGCCGGGCTGGCGGCGATCGGTATCTGGTGTTCAACATCTTTGCAACCTCGTTGCTGAGAGCTGCCGAGTTCCAAGCAGCCGCTGCAGAGTGCTAGTAGTATTTTTAATAAGGGTGCTGAGACCAATCTACTCCTGTATGGCAAACGTGACAGCAATTTAGATTGAAAGGCTCTGTTTTCCAGACAGACACTCAGCCAGTTAGTGCAAACAAAAAGGCACTTGTAACTCCAGTCCTTTAATCTTACTCTTTGCTTCATGATAGATAAGGCGTCTTGACATCAAATTGCACTAATATGGTCCTCTGAAGATTAGCGCTGTGGACAATGCTCGTCGTCTGGCTTTCCCTGATACGTTTTTGGAGCGTAACAAGGTCTAGTGGTCAAAGCCGGGATGCTGGTATGGAAAATGGGCTCTTCTGGTGCTCTGCCTGCCTTCGACTTCTAGTCTGCTGGTGGCTGACCTTGCCTCTTGGTTCTTGCGGTTGTAAAATGGGCATAATAGATACTAATTGCTGGGGGGGGGGAGCTCGTTGAGGGATGGCTAATGATTATTGGCTTGCAAATTGCAGAGGAGAGGGGAAGAAGCAGAAGGAAGGTTTTGCAATGAGTGTGGGATGCAGGAGCTGCTCCTCTAGAGATCTCAGAGCTTTTTCCTACAGATGGTCTCATTCCCCTCGTTTGAACAAAGGGGCAAGAAAAATACAAGGTCAAGCGATTTGCCCAAGGTCGTATGAGAAGCCTGGGAATGAACCCAAGGGGGGCAGGTGCTGCCAGCCCGCTGTAACCAGCGGGTTGTGCTGCCTGCTCGCTGACAGGCTGTGTGTAAAGGCCGTCGATGCGCACAGACGCCCCACCACGTGCTGCAGCTCCCTGCGCCGGGCGTTGGGCAGCACTGGGAGGCACTTTGGAGACCCGGAGCAGCATTTGAGGGTGAAGCAACGACTGCACAGTGGTTCTTCTTCCGCACGTCCAGTGTAAGGCCAAGGAACAGAGAGCCTGGGCTAAATTCTGATCCTGGTTTCCTTTCAGATAAACCCAGAGCAGCCTCTGGGAGAGGGTGCAGGCTTGCTGGGTTGGACATGAGAAAATGATGGGAGCTTGGAGCCACCACGTGTCTTCCCAGGCCCGGTGGCGTGCTCCCTCCCGCTCCCTAAGGATTCTCTCAAGTACCTCAGGCATAAAAAACAGCCTGAAGCCCACCTGGATCTGCCACGAGTCTGTGAATGAGTCCCTGCTGAGCCCAAAGCCCTGGGGTTTGCTTTTGTTAGTCACTCAGACCACCAGCCCGAGGTTGCCGGGCTCAGCCCTCACCTGAAACGGAGCTTCATGTGCCGTTCTTAGGTGTTTCCTCCATCCCATGGCTCACATCTGCCCTTTAAAGAAGTTTCACCGCTTCCATGGAGATGAGCGTAGTACATGGCTGCTCATCTGCCTGCTTGGCTTTGAGTGGATTTAGCCCTAAAAAATGAAGGGGACTCACCTGGGCTGTCCTACGGCTCCTAAAACATCCCGTGGTGCGCAAGATGCTGTGGAGACTTTGCTCGCTGCAGACAGGCCGTGCCCCGACCACGCTGCCGGGCCAAAAAGCAGCATCAGGGAAGGGGAGGCGTGAGCATCGCTCCGACACCGCACTGAGATCGTCCGTGACTCCATCAGCACCCGAGGAGGTGGACGTGTGGGAGCAATGTCAGCCCAGCAGGAAGCTCACAGCAGCCTCTCCGAGATCAAACTGTAGAAGTCTGGGTAAAACGGACGGGGAAAGAGAAAAAAGGAGGAAGATGCCTCGAGTCAATTACACCAAGAAAAGCTCCGCATGAGGTGAAGGAACTTCACAGCGGAGCCAAGGCAAAACAAGCAGCTGAAGTCGAGAAGCGGATTAGAGCCCCGTGGCCAGGAATAGCAACCAGCCCTGCGCGAGCGGCCGCTGAGGGAAGGGCCCAGCGGGCGATGGAAGCCACGGGGAGGTGAGGAAGGCAGCCGGTTAAACTGACAGTACCGCGGGATGTTAGATCCCGAGAGTTCCCCGCTGCGGCTCCCTCTGGGGAGGCCTCGCTCAGCGGGTAGACATGGAGGGCTCGGTACGCTTGCAGGTACTGCTGCTTACCTGGCAGCAAAGACTGCTGGATAAAACACCGCTGAAGCAAGAAACCAATCCGCATGCCGCAGACACGGGGAGCTCGGGGGTGTCTTTGGTGACTTTCTTTGCCCTGAAAGTCTGCAGTGACTAATTCTTTGCCTGGGCAATGCAGGCACGGCCCAGGCTGGGGTGGTTGTAGCCAAATCCCCATGACACCGGCATCGATAGCTTCGTGCGTGGGTGGGGGCAGTCTGGAGCTGGGCCCCGCTTTCTCCTGGCTCTGGTCAGTGCTGCTGGGGGTGCCGGGCTCCCCGGGACCGGAGCAGCCCCGGTCCTGCCCGCGGGGACCAGCGGTGGGCACGGAGCTACCGCCAGGCATGCGATGTGGTACCATGGGACTCCTTCCCTAGCAAGAGCCTTTTGTTGTTGTCCTTCAGAAGGCTTTGAAACGCACGTTTCATTCTTCCTTGTTCTGACAAAGGGCTGTTTTAATAGCTGTGTATTAAGTCTTTTCACGGGGAGAAGATGAAGGACTGCTTTAGCCTGCGGCTCGGGGAGTTGGGCTCTTTTCAATAGCCTGTTTCCACCAGAGTTCAGCGGGAGACAGCGTCAGCCTCGCCAGGGTCAGCGCTGGAGCATTCCCCAGCCTCTATTCCCTGGTGTCGACGTTCAACCTGGAAGGCAGATGTGTAACAACGCAAGGGGTTGATTCTTCCCTCCTGTCCCTCCCCTCCTGCTGAAAGCCTGGAGATGCCTGACTTAGGGCACTTCCCTATCAAGTATTTTCATGCCAAAATAAACAGAGCTCCCCAGCTCCCAGTGTCCTGGCGAGCACGGCCCTCGTGCCAGGCTGCGAGGCAGGCCAAGCCAACGACACCAAGATGTCTCTGAGAAATGTGGGTTTGCAGCACTTTTCCCTTGGCTGCAGCAGAGCTGGGGCTGCCCACCCCTGGTAGAGCCGGCCGGAGGACCGCAGGGGCACGGGGAGAGGCGGGCGGCGCGACGGAGCTCGCGAGGCAAGGGACCGAGAGAGCGACTCAATATGTGAAACTTGACAGCTCCGTGCCGGGGTCTGGCCACGGCACAGGGCCACGGAGGGGAACGAGGCTCATCAAATTGAGCCTGGGAAGGTTTCCAAAACCTTGTCTTCGCGAGGCAATAGCATGCAGGTTTGCATAAATATCTCTCAAATTCATCAAACGGCTCGAATGAAATACACTAAGGAAGGAACCACTTCTGCATTTCAATCCGTGCACAGTTGCTCCCGCGTCTTTGAAATCCGGCGATGCCCGCCCCTCCATCAGCCCGGGAGCAAGGTACATTCCAGATGGTTCCCCCATCCTAAAAAACCGCACTGCACAGCCGATTAAATTCTGCTTGTTGTAATTAAGCCCGACACAATTAGCTGTCAAGCAGGGCACTCATCTGTTTTATGTTGCAATCTCTTCAACAGGCAAGGCTGCTAGACAAGATTGTCACTTTTCGAAAAGATTTTCATTAGTTACCCTGGGCTCTGTGTCAGGCTGTGAAATATAAAAATGTGCTCTGTAGCCAAGTCAGGGAAATTCTCATTTAATGTTCCACACAGTATTATGAAAGTAATGTACTCTGAAAATGAATGCATTTTGGGACATTTCGGAAGGAATGTAATTTGTCTGCTAAGTAATAACTGCATGTTCATGAATTTGCTGATTTTTTTTCAATATGCCTTTCGTGAAGTTGGGAAGAGTTTTTCCGACCTGAAATGTGAGGAGGAGAAATTGTTGATTTTAATGTTACTCCTCCCTCCCTCCCTCTCTCCCTCCCTCTTTCTTTCCTTTTTTTTTTTTCTTTCTTTTCCATCACTTCCTCGGTAAAAGAACCAGGCACTGTCCGACAAAAGTGGAAACTTGGCAGAGAAAAAATGTGCAGCTCAGAAAAGACAGAAAACAAGGAACAAGGGAGGAAGGAGGGAGCTTCATCTTTCTGTGCCTTTAAGAACAGAGAGCAAGAAATCCCCTGTTGCTCCTCGCAGCTCAGCAGCCAGCATCTCCCGGTGGAGATGCCGTTACAGTTTCCCTCTGTTGGTGGGACTGTGAGTTTTCTGCGTTGCTCACATCGGAGGCTAAACGAGGGTCAAACACAGAGTTGCGGGTACTTCTCGCCACCAAAATTCAGATTTGCAATCAGGGGAAATAAAGCAGCGTGATGCTGGACTCCAGGACAAACACTTTAAGCCTCTCAGCCGACGTGTTGCCTCCCTCTGCTCCGGTTCCTGTAGGGAAGGGTTGTGCCTTTAGCTCCCGTGCTGAAGCATTCGTGACTCTGGGTTCAGATCCGATGGTCTGAATTGGGGATCTTGCAGAGCTGGGAAGCGGAGCTGAACGGCCACCGAGGTGCGAGCTGAGCTTTCCGTCAGCAGAGAAATGGCCGAGCCGGAGTTACTGGGTTTAACCGGGCAGGAATTTGATAGAAGGCAGAAGGAGGGAGTGAAAAACCAGATTAATGGCAACAAGTTGGAAGAAAGGAGGAAAACAAGGGAGGAATTCCAGCGCAAGCTGGGACTGTAGTTGTAACTGGCCCGAGTGAGCTCAGCATTTACTCAAGGTGTGATTTTGATAGTTGCAGGATGACGTGGTCCAGACCTGGGTGAGCCAGCGGAGCCGTGGCGGCGGTGTCACTGCGTCCCTCCGAGCCGCGGTCAGGAATTATTCTTCTCTGATCTGTTATTACCCCCACGCTCGTGTTCTTAGGGCCCTGTGTGGCCTTGAACAGGAACAAGTAGAGTGACATATCTTGCTGTCTTGGTACGTCTGTACAAATTGAGGTTGTCAGTTTATATATTGAGATGAAATATAGTTTTGAGATGCTAAGAAGTTATGTGCTGAAGTTTGAACCCCGCTGTGACAAGCATTACCTGGCTTTGTCTGCTGCCTGTTGCTGGCCATTAACTCCCCGGGCAGGCTCTCTCAGTCAGAATTCAAGTAGCTTTAATCAGGCTTCGTTTACCTTCCTTGTTAAGGAATAAAGCTCATTCAAATTAACACCACTTTATCTCCCCACAGAAGCGCCCCCTCACATGAGGTTCACTGTGCATTTCAAAGATCTATCTTTTATGGCACACCTTTTCCTTGCTCAGATTTGCTTTTGCAGCAAGGTCTTTTCTTGAAAAAAGCTCCTGTTTTCCCGGGAGCAGTTCTGGAAGTTGTCTCATTCCTGCGCAGGGCTGGGAGCTCGGGGCTGGAGCAGAGCCCGGTCCATTAGCATTCAGCCACAGAAGGAAGGGCAGGAAAAAACTCTGCAGAAGCATGAGATGGAGCAAATAAAAGCAGAGTGAGCGAACAGGAAAACATTGTCTCTTAATTGAGCTGGGGGACAAGGAGTGGTGGTGATTACAAGGCTTGCAGATCTTTGTTTATGAGAGCTGCCTTCCCGTGATCTGTCTCCGTCAGACAGAAGCATCCCGGCTACCCACGAGAGTGTCACACAGGGAAGAAGTGAACCGGAGCACATGACGGTGTGCGTGCCGTTTCGGTGCCGTTCCCAAATGCTGCGAGCCTTTTTTTGGTCCAAAAAGCAGAGCGCCAGGGTTTTTCCCTCTCCAGCATGTCGCTTCAGTCGGGGCAGAATGGCCGTGGCGTCGCGCGGGGTAAAGCAGGGCCCGTTCTCGTATCCTAAACGCCGATCGTAAAGATGGTCACGTACGCCCCGGCGCGCACGGATGGGGCAGAGTCACAGTTCGTTTGCCACAACGACAACCTGCATAAACAGAGTAAATATAATGTGTCTGAGACAGGAGAGACCCGGGGTGTTCGTGCTGGAGACCTCAGCTGCACATGCAGTGGGGGCTGTCTGACCAGGTCTCTGGACATCTGCTCTCCACCCTGAGCTACTGCTCCAGCCCAGCTGCCCAGCCTTTAACATCCCGGAGAAAGGGCTTGCATCTTCTTCTTTCTTTTTTTTTTTTTTCACACTGGGATGAAATGCCTGGGCAGAAGGAGAGGGTCTGCGGAGGACACACAGATGCGTGACAGCTCTGCTCCAAGCCCTCTAGCCATCTCCCGCGCGGGCAGCGATCCGTCTGGCGCCTGCTGCCCTGGACACCTGCCTTCCCCCGCAAGATCTGTGCGGGGCTGGGGCCCGACCACGGACCCTGGTTTTGCTGCTGCAGGTGGCCGGCACGTAGCGGCTGTGCGCTAGCTCTTGGCGTGCTGCGACTTGCTGCTTTTACTGCAAATAGCTTTGGCCGGAGCTGCTGTGATAACAGTAAAAACCAAACCCCAAAAAATCCCGTCCTGCTCCATCCTTTAGCTGGATCTGCTGCTGCCAGAGGCTCTGCCAGCACCAGGTGCAAGGGGCTGCCCAGGGGGTGTGAAGAAACCCAGCTCCGTTTTCTCTGTGTCTTTTTAACCCTTTCCTCCCTCCATTAATATTTGTTAATGGGACTCCCTTCCTGAGGGGTGTTTTCCCCTTTTGTGAGTGTTTTAGTGCTGGGAGAAACCAAGAAGCGATCGCTGAAAGAAAAAGGCCTCCAGGTGCTGGAATAAACCTCCAGCTACAGCCCTTCTCCCCACGGTGCTGCTGCTATCTGGGCAGCCCCGCTTGGGTTCTTGCTTGTCTTTGCTTTGGGACATCACACCTCAGCATTTAGCGTTTAACCCTGTGTTTGAGTCGAAGCCCCTGTTTAAGGAGACTCACAGCCCTTTGCTTCCTCCTCAGCATCCCTCTGATGAAGACCAAAGAGTCCTGCCCTGGTTTATCACACTGGACCCTTGACCACTCCACAGCGTCCCAGCACTGGTCACAACTCCTTGATGCCTTCAGAGCCTTCATCAAGTTTCACTGAAACTCCACGTTGGCAAAGTTTTTACTGCAGTGACCTCCTACACACCAAAAACCACAAGTATCACCCCAGTTCTCCAAAAAGAACCTGCAGGGACGGGTGAGCAGCTCTCGGTTGTCTTTCAGGTAAGCAAGTTTAAGTACGTAACTCTCTCTGACAGTTTCAGTTATTCTGCTTTTAACCACGCTACAAGAGAGGGAGAAAAGAGGTTTATCACAAAAGATTATTTTGGGGAAAGGGGGGGAACACACGATGGGGGAACTCTAGAATGTTTTATTTATGGGAAAACTGCAAATTACCTTAATAAATTCCTTTACTAAGCTGTGTCAGCTACTAAAACATTGTTCTTTGTGGGTGAATAACTTTTAATTTGAGTGTTCTAGTATTCAGCAGAGTGAGGTAATGGATTAGCAATTGCCTGTATTGTAAATGTCATCTTGGCATAATTAGGGTGATTATTGTTAACTAGTGGAGTTTAGTATTTGTCTGTCACTGGGTGAGAGAATATAACAAAGCCCCAATTAGTTATAAATGGTGGTGGGTGGTGGGAATGGAACACAGCCTCTGAGACGCGATTTTTGTTTTGAATTTGTCTCGGTGTTTATTGGGTTTTGCCATCCGCATTAACGTGGTCTCGCCCTGACAAGAGGGAGAGCAAATCGTGTGCACGTGTCAACGCCGCGTGTGTCAGGGCAGGGAAGGCCCACGAGCGGGAGCAGCGCTCCAGTTCTCCTGCACGAATCTCGGGTTGCTGCCTGACTGCTTTGAAGCAGGTACGTGTAAATCATCTTCCACTTCTCCCAGCTGGGAATACACGCGATCCCCGAATCTGTCCAGCCTTGCAGGCTCAAGAAAGTGTAAAAAGGTGCAAGACTTCATCCTCTTCTCTCCTTTCCTGATCCGCTCACTTCTGTCCCTTTGCCCTGAGAGTTGTATTTGCCCTTCAGATGGGCCAAGTGTTTGATCGGTGACACCGGTCGCTCTCTCAGAGGTGGGAGCAGAGAAGCTGAGGTTCACATCAGTCGAAAAGGGATGCTCAGTTGCTGGAAGAGAGCAAACACTGCTCCAGCTGACAGGCATCTCTGCTCCAGTTCCCAGATGTTTGCACCCCCAAACTGCCTTTCCAAACCCAGCCCTCAAAGCAGCGCTGCCGGCAGTAACCGCCTGCCTGGGCTGCGCCCGCTCTCTCGTCCTCGCCTATGGACACCGGCGTGTCCAGACGCAGCGCCAACATCAAGTTTCAAGTCTTAATTCCCTTTCAGGCTCCTCGCTGCCCATTCGATTCTACCGACACCCTGCTTCTGGTGGCCGAGTGGGTACTTCAAGAGGAAGTGGTCTGAGTTCAGCTCCGCAAGGGAAGGGAGGCAAAACCTTGCTATAGGCAGCGATGGAGCGGAGTCCCGCTTGGAAACATCATCTCCTTTCCCCCTAGGGCAGTCAGCAGCTGGCTCAGGGTACCAGGGTTAATGTCCTTTGTGAATACTTATCCGGTCTAATAGAACTGGGGGTACTGCTATCACTCACAGATATTTCAAATCCTTCCTCTTAATCCTGACAAGCTCTTGCCCTTAATAACTTCAGTGGGACTGTTGCCAGAGCAAAGACTGTCAAGTCAGATTCTCAGATGAAATGAAAAGAAAAGCAGGAAGGGAAGTTCAAGGTGAGGGTTTTTTTTTTTTTTCCTTGGTGCTTTTTATGGATGTTCATAGCTGGAAACTGGGGTTTTTTCCTTCTGATTATCTAAATGATGGATGAGTCAAACGTCCTGAGAAATGTTTCCAGATCCCAGACACAAATGACAGAGGATGAACTGAGCAAAGCCATCTGGGGCTGAGAAAAGACAGAACAAGAAGACTTAGAGAGCTGATAGGGAAATGAAAGACTCGGTGGGAAGAGAGAAAGAGGTTTCAGAGGAAAGCAGGGATCATGTAGTTTATGAAGCTTACATATAGAGTTTATACATTTTTAATTAATGGATATGTAAGTACATTGTAATAATCAGTTGGTTTAGGCTATCTCAGACAACAGGTTGCTCGTGGCCACAGTGTATTAGGTGGTAGCTCTTTAAATTCTTTGGGAACCTTTTGCGGTGCTCGGTCTCCTGTGACACAGATTATCTCAGCTTTCTTTAAAAATGAGAGGAACATTTCCGTACTCTCTCTGTGGCAGAAAAACTTGAAGACATGAAGCTGAGAGCCACAAAGCAAATAAAGATCCAGTTCTTGTCTTAAGACATTCTCCGATTGCTGGAGACGCTCCCGCTCTAGGGAGGGAAGAGGCTTGATGGACGGTTTGCCAGGTTGAGGGCAAGCGATGCTGGTAAGTGATGAGCTCTTGTCAGGATATGAGCCACGGGAGACATTGAGCAGCGAGAACAGAAGACTGGAGCTGCTCGTAGGAAGAATTGGCATTTTGCTGCACCTTTTAAAAGTAGACACAAGACGCCGTGGGATCCCTCTGGGCACCAGCTCGGAAATGGGACGGATCTTTCTCTGCCCAGCTCAGCCTTGCCCAGCCCAGCACCACATGAAGTTTGGCAAGCTGACATCCCCCTGGGGAGCCAGGATCCCTCCAGGACTGACTTTAACCCGGAACCATTTTTCTCCCAATGTGTGGAGAGACTCACTTTTTCACCCAAGGAAGGAACTGGTGTCGCCACCTGGAAATCCGCAACATCTCTGGGAGGATCCGGAAGCCTCTGGCCACAGCAGGTCACGACTGCAGCAGCCAGCAGCTCGCCAATAAAAATAGGATTTGACCTGGTTTTGGAGAAGGTGCGACCTGGATTTGCTTCCCAGAAGACTGCACAGATACTGCTTCCATTGTAAACGGTATAAAGCTTGTAAATACACAGTAAGCCTAACTTAGCTCCTGATTATACCTGAAACAAGCCCATAAATTCGATGTATTTTTTTGCAAATGCAGCCAAAGTTCTGCTATTATTTATTTAGATGCATCTGGGAGCTTAGAAATTTGCAACGATTTGCCAGCACAAATATTTTTCAAAAAAGCGTTTCCCCCTTTCTCTGTAAATATTCTGCCTCTGGCCTTTATGGGAAAAAAAAGATGTTTTGGCCAAAGTAGGAAAAAATAAAAATCTATAAGCATTTTATCGAGCTTGTCAAATACAATTTTAGTTTAGTTTTACAGAGAAGCAGGACTTTCTATTCTCTTCAGCGCCTACAGGTAGGTCAATATTACTTCTATGAAATCTTCAGCAGCAGGGGTATGTCCACTTTCCGTGGAAAGTCAACAGATACATTCAGAGCAATTCCTGAACAGGATAGGAGGGATCAAAAGTGAATTTTGGAGAGGTCGAGCTCACTCGTATGAACTGGAGCAGAGTCTTAATTCCTTGAAGGCTTGAACCAGCCCCTACTGAGACATGTGAAATTGCTTCAACAGAAACAGGACCTGACCTTCACCGAGAGACAAGCCGGGACCTGGAGAGCCCCGGCTGCCGAACGCAGGCACAGACACGCCGGCAGCCACCTCCTCACCCTGCCTCTGTTGGAATTGGTCCCTGGGAGAGAATAGCAGTTCGTCAGAACGCACCCAGTGGGAGGCTTGGCTCCGTAGCACCATTGAAAGCCTGGTAATCCCTCATCTCAATTTGCCCCAATTTATTAGACATCCCTGGAACCAGGCGTGGTGGAAGTGCCACGGAAACATGACAGCAAGTAGAGCTGTCGGTTCACGGCCTCCCCATCGACGGATTCTTCAGGGAGAGCAGAGGTGGCGTCGCACGGGCACCTCCCTCTCCTCTCCCCAGCTTCACGGCAAGAGCATGAAGACACCCCCATGCTGCACCCAAGAGGGGCACTTTTTCAACTGTTCTGGAGTGAAAACCAAGCTAGCCACGGCCACAACTGTCAGCACCAAAAAATCCCCCCGTAGTAACAGCAAAAATCCCAGTATGGGCAGAAAGGGGCAGGTGGAACTGGCTGAACTAAGCTTCTTGCAGCTGGAGACACCAGAGGGAAGTGTTACTTCCCTCCCCCCAGCCCTGACGCTTCGGCGTTGCCGCTTGGCTCAGATAATTTACTTTTAATAGTCTGGTTACAAATGAGATTGCAAAGGAAGCACGTGACTCAGAGCAGGGATTTCTGAGTCACATTCTCATTTCCCCCTCATGCCTCCTAGGCCTCTAACAAACTACAAAGAGACATTAAGAAAACACTAAGAACTCTTTATCTGCCGAGATTCGGGAACTGGTACAGCGAGCAGGCAATAATGGATTCCGTGTATTCGCAATACGTCCCTGCGGCAGCAACCGAACGAGGGAGACGGGAAGTTCGAGCGCTCGGGACGGAGACTGCCCGGCTGAGGTGGCCGCCGGTGGCCAGGGAGCAAGCGGGCAGTGTCCTGGGGTGGGCGAACACGCCTTGCCCAGACAATCTCTCAGGAGGCTTCCAGACGTGCTTTGGACATCTTCTCCATCACCTCCCGACGCGTGCGGTATCGTTTGGGCTGCTTCAAATCACAGCACACAACGGGGAAGAGAAAAAGGGGCCACGTCCTACCTCTGCCTGCGACATCCCTGACTGTGACACCGTCAGCAGGTAATGGGAAAGTCAGGCCTAGGGAATCAACGGGCCGATGTCCCCCCAAGGCAAAGAAATCAAGGCAAATATCAAGTAGAGGTTAAAAACACAGAACTAATTACAGAAAGAGAGCTGAGCCTGGGGTGGCTGAGAGCCCTTGATAAAGGAAATGGCTCCACCAGGTCAATGGAGCAGTTGGCCTCAATGGCTTGGGCTATTTATTTTATTTTTTTCTCTTTCTTCGTGTAGGTCAGATGTCTTCCCGAGGGGCTTTCTCTTAACCTCCCTCTTAGGATCTCAATTACACACTCAGCACAGATTAACAACAACAACAGATGATAGAACAGTTAGAGCAAAAGAAACCTCAGAGGAAAACAGAGTGCACTTAGACCAGAACAAATAGCAAAGGGTTCATGGCGAAGGAAAATCAATGTGGCTGATATTTATTACACTCTTTATGGAGGGAGATGGGACTCAACCAGAGCCCATTTGGAGTTCTGTTCCACTTGGGTTTTGCTATAAAGAAAAATAATGAGTCCAGCTCTTCATTACAGTTTTGTGCCCGGCACATTTTAATTAGGGTTAAGAAAATAGACGAGCAGAAAAAAAAGAGCAAGAAAAAAATAAAGAGGTTAGAAAAATCTCCAGCTAATTCATAATTTAGTATCAGTTCTGTTCAGGCTTCTGTTGGATCTGCCAAAAGCAACATCCCCTTTCATTTGGATTGGATAGTCGCTGTTCAAACGGCCTTTTGATGCCACACATGAAGAGAAAACAAACAACCCCGAGCAGGGAGGGGAAAGGGAGAAAAAGAAGGCAAACAACACGATATGTATAGACTCTAACACAACCCAGCGTCCCACACTGGGAGGCAAAGACCAGCGGTGGTGACCGGAGTCCAGCACGAGTGGGAACCAAGTAGAAAAAGAAAGGGCAGACCAAAAGCACGTCATGAGTAATCAAATCCTCGCTTTAACCCGCCTTCCGCCCGGCACACGCACTCGCATGGCGAAGTGTGCACAGACACACCGAGCCGTGACCTGCGTGAGGGATCCCACGGCCCTAAGGCCACGGCACGGGGCGTGGGAGCGCGTGTGCGCTGGCTGCTGGGCAGCGGTTTCTCTGCCCCACGCTGGCTCGCGTGCACACAAAGTCAAATACGTGCGTGTGCTTCTGTGCAGGTGTCTGCAGTGACCCACAAAAGGCGTCCCCCCTGCTCGATCCGTCCTATTCAATGACCGACTGTGCCCAAACGTGGTGGAGGTTGATAGGATTGAGATCAGACTCCAGTCAAGGAATTTGAAAACCGATTTTGAGGTGAGTCCTGCTTCAAGTGCAGCTCAAAATCAAATTATTTCAGTTGTGGCAGGGAGGAGGAAGAGAAACAGAGTAGGTGAAATAATAGCTACTGTCTAGCTAAGATAAGCCAGGCAAGACAAAATATTAATTCTGATTCTGTTAGCACACCAAACAGAGCGCACTGTAATTCCATCCACCTGTCCAAATCAGAGAAAATTACTGTCACCAGTGGTGCATAATTCTGGAGTGATAAATCATTAAACCCAGGGAGAAATGGTAACATCCCACTATTTGATGCCATTGATAACAGGCCTGTCTGGGAAAGGGAAATCTCTGAGTTAGTGGCTCACGTTTCCTTGTGAATGGAGGTGTGGGTAAGCTTTGGAGCTTTCTTACGGTTCACGAGCCTCACCGATAGCGGAGAACACCTCAGCCCCCCCTGCACGCTGACACCTCGTGTCTCCCGTTGCACGAGCCCAGCACCAGGCTGAGTTTGAGCCGTCTCCTCGAGCTCGCAGCTGTGTCCAGGGATGACTTCAGACCTGGAGGAGGCCTGAAGATAAAGCCGTGCTCCGCTTGCTCCCAGCTCTGCCAGTGACGTGCTGTGTCATCTTGAGCAATCGCTGTGGCTAGACACGTCCCCTTTCGTATCAGCTGGCTCATACGGGTGTCCTCATTAACCTCATTAACTAATGAGCCAAACTGATCACACAAGTCTGCTGATGAGGCTCGCTTTGAGTCTTGGAGTGCAAGTATTGCTCCACCAGCCAACAGCAATCCGTCCAACATGATCCAAAGTCTCTTTGCAGCATTTGCCAGCACAGCAGGGCTGAAAGGGGATTGACCTGGCCTCAGCACTTGGAAAAAGGAGGTGTTGCAGGTGAAACACAAGGAGTTCAAATCAGGATCGAGAGGAAACTGTTCTCTGCTCTATCAAATTAGTGCGTTTCAGAAAGAGGACACAGCCAGGTTATGGAGCATCCTTGGTTTGTCATTTTCCCCGCTGCTCCAATCACTTTGGGCTACCCTGGAAGTGCGGGGCCGTAATCACTGCCAGACGCAAAACAAAGGCAGGGAAAAAATCTCCTGGTTTAGGGAAGTAGGGAAACCTTTGGCTCAAGCTGTGTCTCTGCAGGAGCTGGAGAAAGCTGCAGCTTTCTGCAGCCACCTGGAGCTTAACTGCCACTTAAAGGAATTATCTCGTGCCTTTATCCCTCAGAAAAACAACTCTTTGTGTGGAGCGGACAGACAGATAGGGAAGGACATTGGAAATTGCTCTGGAGGCCAGCGCCCCCTCCTTTCCCCATGTTCAAAGTGAAAAAAAATAGAAACACAATTCAGTCAACAGTGGCAGGAAGGAGAAGAGGTGCTGAGCAGAGCGTGAGCCTCCAGAAACTGGAATAGAAGAGAACAGACACGTCCAAGCATCCTCTGGTCTCTCATTCCTTCCCCAAGCACCTGCAGCTGCTCGCTGGTCCCGCTCCTGAGGGACCGGCCCCGTCTCACCAAGGGCACCCTTCTTATGTCATCTCTCAGGGGAGCTTTTGCTGCTTTTGGCGTTACTGTAATTACTGGTTTTAGGGAGTTCTGCCAATATTTGATAGCCCACTGCCTTCGCTGGGATTCTGTCAGGATGCCTTTTTCTTCTCTGCTTTTAAAGAAAGAAAGAAGCTCTTTTCTCTTTCATATAGACCAGGAATAACTCCTTGCTGAAATGAGCCACTCGCTGTGGGAGAAAGGCACTGCACTGGCAGGCTTGAAAACTGACAACTTAGTATTAAACTACAAAAAAGTCACCTCCCCAGTGATGGTGGAGGCTTAGCAGCAGGAGACTCTTCTCTTCCAGCATCCTTTTGCTGTACTAAAAGCTTCAGAGGAAGTTGTAAGAAAGCAGAACTGGGCACATCTAGCCTAATGTACCCAGAGCTTAAACTGGCCCTGGCTTAAACCTTGAATTATTTTTTTTTTGCCCTCTACGGTCTTGGCTCCTCACGTTATGTCCAGACTCTCTTCTGAATGTCTCTCTGAGCGTCTCTTACTGAGGCATCCAGGCTTCTTGCCCACACGGCAGCAATCCCAAAGGTGCCTCACACTGAGAATGGACACGCTGAGAATGCGTAGGGCTAGACCAAGGTTCCAGTCACTCATTCTTGCTTTTTTTCTCTTTTTATTTCCAATGTTAGTGTCTCATCAGTCTATGGGTTCTCCTTACTCAGAGCTCTATCCCACTTCTACCTTACGTCCCTGTCTCTCCTTCTTCACCCAGCATCTCTATACACATCCACCCGTGTACATTATCAATTTTGTAGGAAATAACACATTTCCTGCAGTAACTACTTCCCTGGTCAAAAAGCTTCACACCTAGCAGTTTCTTGCTTTCGTTTTCTTGTCCTTGATCCTCAGCTAATGTATATCAGCATCTCTTTGCAGAAGTCAACAGAGATATGCCTGCTTGTGTGAGCTAAAGATCTGGTCCAAGCCTCAGTCTGTATTACAAAGAAGTTTCAAAGAGATTCTTGGCAAATGAAGAAGGAGAATAAAAGTCTTTTTGTACTCGGAAATTTCCCAGGAATAAAACAAATGCACAGTCAAAACTATTCAAATGACATTTCAGGAGATCAGTCATAGAATCTATTAATGCATTTCTTTTTAAACAGGCAGAGTCTGCAAATTTACTTTGGGCTTATAGGCTAACCTGTTCCATTGCCATCGTGGCCAAACTTGAGTTCTGACTTAAGACCCAGCTCTGTGTTCACAAGAGTCTCCATGCTGAAATGGGCAGGATTCTGCCCAACACAGATAGGGTTTAATTAGAAAAATAACTTCATAATAATCTTATCAAGGTGGTATCAGCTCTTGAAGCCACGTTACCTGCATATTCACGTAAGTCAGGCTTATACCCACCAAAAATCACTTGATTTTTCAGAATATCAGATCAGAATCAAGCGTAGGGTCTCACATCCATACTCGCATAAAGCAGCGCTGTACCCTGGGGAAAGCTGCTCTGAAATCAGGGTGACTCGTCACTCAGGAAAGCTCTGCACAGCACAGTCCAGCCCGCAGCATTTTTAGCTAAAGGTTGTAGCTACGAGCTTGCATCTGTTTCCCCTCTGCACAGTGTGAACAGTAAATTACAATTATTCCCACTTCTAAGGTCCTTGCCTGAAGAGTTTTGTTCCTATAAAAGCAAATAACTGCCCCCCATCTTCTTGTACTGCTGGAGCAGAAAATATCTCCGCACTTGTGATTCTCCCTTGGCTCTGTATTTGCTGGTCCTGTTACCCCCACCTCAACACAGGCTTTATTCTCGCGTGCACCGGGATCGTTTATGGGCAGTGAGTAAAGAGCAGTGATGCTGTTGAGACTCTCCAAGGAGCTCAGCAAATTGACTTTAGCCGGTTCCCTGGGTTTACATGTACTCTGCAGCCCAGTGCTGCCCACGACCGCATTCGGTGCATTCTTGCAGAGAGCTGGGATTGGGCTGGGACCCAGTTACTTCTCATTTCTGCTTTCTCTTTGCTTCCAAGCTCGCACATGCCAGCTCTGCCGGCATGGATGACATAAACCTGTGGTCCGTGGCAAACAGATACAGAGGCTGTGAGCAATGAGTAAGCTGGAGCTTTTGTTTGAGGATCAACACCCCAGCTGTCAGGTGCATCCTGGCTGCAGGCATTTATTGCAGGTGATGCTGTAAAGAGCAGAAACGAGATAGCAAGATGTTGTGCGCTGCGTAGGGTCTGCAGTGCCAGCAATGAGAAAGCTCTTGCAAATTAAGCACAGCTGACCTGCAGGAATAAGCCTAAGCAAGAGTAAGCCATAATAATCACAGCTCTTTGAAAGCCTCTGTTGCATTAGAGAGACTTTAATAGCTTCATAAAATCAGGAGAGTATTTATGATAACAATTTACAGATGGGAACACAAAGACACGGAGAGGTAGTGGCTGGCACATTCAGATGCCGGTCGAGACCCGCGCGTGCTTTGTTGCTAACGATCCAGCAAAGGGCGATTGCGCATGTCTCGGGTTGAACATCTCCCCATTAAAGCAGCCGTAGGCAGGGGCTGCTTGTGAAAATCTTGTCCAATTAACTTCCTAAAGATCCCGCAGAAAATCAGCGACGGAGAAACAGGAGCACGGGTTGCTGACCACACTGCTCCACCTCCCCAGCTCTTCTCCCCGGGAGCCTGAGTGCAGCCCAGGCTCGGTGGGATTTGGGTGTGAGGCTCCAGCCAGTCCCTTGCAAGAGGGGTGTGCAGGCGAACAGTTACCCAGCTTGCAGAAAACTCTTTGCCTTTGAACCATTCTCCACAGCTGTTATTACCATGTTTACCTGGTTACCAACAAGGTTTGTATTTGCATAATGGCTTTGCCCCTCCCTGAATCCCATTGACTTAAGGCTTTAGTTTGTTTGCGTGTTGTCTTCTCTCCTTGTTTTAATTAAGACACATTTTACTAATTATCCAAAGGGAAACATGGACACAGATTAAAAACTGAATTATGTAAGAAGCTGGGGTAACTGAGACTCAAGGGAAGGGGCTGATGTGGCTGTGCTCTTACTCAGACGTTGCACTTTTCCAGTGGCTCTCACCCGGGGTGTCAGATTTGCAGCTCGGACATTAATTAACCCTCTGCCTTTCCCCATGAAGAGTGCCCCACGAGCAACGGGCTCCCATGCCCAGCTGCGCCGTGGCGCAAAGTGCAGCAGCTTGCCTGCGGGAACAGAGCGTGACACAATTTGCTGGTAGATCCATCAGGGAGGGTTTTGGCTCCCTTCTGACTACCCGACTGAACGCGGCAGGAGTGGAAGTATGACAATTTTTCGCTTGTCCACTGAAAGGTCTCCTCTGCGTCCCAGGAAATAGCTGGCCCTGCCCACCACGGGTGGGAAGCCAATGAATTTCAGGTACTTTGGGGAAATCAGAATAGTTGTCACTAAGCTCTGGCTACCCGTGAGCTCAATCCTACCGCTCTACATTTTGAACACAGAGGAACCGGAGTAAGTTTAAGTGACTCCGAAACCAAGCTCGGTACTTCAGGTTCATCGTCTAGATTCTGAAAATGCTAGCGAGAGCAGGGCTCGTTTGTTGATGTCTGTTTGCAGGGGTTTTATTTGTTTGAAAAGGCTAATCAGCTATCAGGATGCAGAGGCAATTGCTTAAATGTAAAGGAAAAGCAAGAAATTGTTCAAAGCTATTCAGATGAGGTAGCATGGTTTGCGTTTTGATGTCGGTGTGCAGCCAACTGACAAATGCTGAGCCACAGTCTGGTGTAAATCCAGATGAATTCCATTAGAATCAACAGACTGGCTTCCAATTTATTCTGATGTAACAGAGAGCATGATATTTCCATTTAGATTTACATTAGATTTGTTTCCTGTTTTCCATAATTTAGTCGCTTTCCATTGTGTACAAAACCAGCCTGGGCCAGATCTTGATCTCATTTGCATTGGATGAAAACAGTTGTTTCAAATGGAGCTACACTGGATTTATAATTGCGTAAATGAGAGCAGAATCCAATCTGTTCCAAGTGAGAACTTCCCAGGGCGTTGCCGTGTGAGGAGACCCCTGCTGCAGCAAAGGGATCAGGTGCTTTGCCATCGATTTCAGTGGGGAGTTTTCACCTAAATCCTGCGTTTGGCAGCTGCTGCTTCACACACCCAAGGTACAGAAGCCCGATTTTCGTTCATAAGGCGAGCTAATAAGCCAACACCTCCACCGTCTCGTGACCTCGCACACAAACACCGTGCGTTGACTTCGAAGAAAGTCAGGAATGGAAAGAGTTCAGCCTCGCCTGGCGGAAGTCTTCCTCGAAAGATATATTGGCCCTGCTAGGTTTCATTTGTCACATACATTGTTTATAACCCAAGTTCTCCATGTGGGCTTTTTGCTTCCCACAGAGAGAGCCTCCTCCCTTGAGGCCCTTCCACCTGCCCTGGTTCAGTCGTGATTGGAAACGTTAGGAGCAATATAATGATCCTCTGGCGGATAAGGCTGCCTGTTTTGGTGGCCACGTTGCTAGCAATAGATTGGGTTATTACTAATAACTAATAAGATGGTTATTCCTGGCAACACGTGCAATCAAACGGATTTACTCCTCCCCATTGAAGCTGCTTATTTCGCTGCTAGCGGGAAAATAAGGCCATTTAGAGTCATTTCTGGTAGTTGCAAAGGCTTTTCTGAGTAGATATACAAGCTGTGTTGCCATAGCTTCTCGGAGGACTTTGAACTCCGCTCATCCATCTGGCTTCACAACCTCTCACTCTTGTTGCTTGCTGTCCTCTAGCAACCACCATTTCAATGGGATGTAAACTGGCGTTGCTCTCGCTCTGGATCTTGCAGGTACTGTACAAGCTCAGCTAACCCTTAAAACGCTGGTCTCCCAGCTACCAGCTGTAAGCGTGGACATTCCACCTCGGTTCTCAAAGATGAGAACATGCAGCTTTTGGTTCTTTGCTACCCAGAGCCCGGGCAATCGCAAAGCTGATGTGCACTAAAAGCAGCTACATCAGCAGCATCTCCATTGACGTCGATGTGTCTTGCCATTTTAAATGAGGACGTACCTCTTCCGTCTGCGTCTGCAGGACTCCTGTGTGTTTAATTGCACAGCAACTTTAAACCCCTTTACAAATTGAAATCTTTCTCTTAATTTACATTTAGCGCCAAACATGGCAAGACCACGCTGAGAAGAACAACCGCCAACGACACCAATGACAGCGACGCGCTTACAGGGCGATCGGTATTAGGAGCACATTGTGTGGCAGATTGAAATTTCAGCATCTCTGCGCTTCTCTCACCACGTCATCTCAGCCCTGTGCAGAGAGACTGGAAATTACCCCATGGGTTTGGCCTGCAGTATATAAAACAGAGCCTTGAAAAAACAAGGCAATCATCAAATTTCCCGTGTAGGCGGCAATCTGTCTGTTAGGTTTGCACACATACGCATTATCGGGGCCCGCGAGTGCCTAAAGGCAGTCTTACACAGAGCAGCTCGTGCCTATAAAACACAAAGGCACACCAGGTTCTCTCCTGTCTGATGCTTCACAGCGAGCGGGAACTGAGCGGGACCCATCACGCGCTAACAAAAGCTGACATAAATACTTATTTGTGATTTTGTTCCCCACGGTTTTTATTCCACCGTGCAATTTGCATTACAACTGGATCCTAATTGTCCATTTTAGCAGGCAAAGAGCAATCTGATGCAGATTATAATACGCGAGGTAAAGCAGCAATGTCACAAAAGACACGCTACCGGCCAAAGGCAGCCTTCCTGTCTCCCAGGGTTTTGACACCAGCTCATTAAGCAACTGGGCAACGCTGCCTGGAATTAACTCCGGCGCGATGGCCTGGCCTGAAGGCCCTGCGAGGGAGCAGCAGCAGAAGTGCCCCAAGAATGGAGCCCTGGCAAAGCACCGCTGGTCCCGCCACATCGCTGGGAGCCCCTGGGAGCCAACGAGGCAGATTTGGCCTCAGCAGCCTGTCTGAGGTAGCACGGTAGAGCTGCCATGGGGCCAGAGCCCCAGAAAGCAGCATGTAGCCCTGAAAAGAAAGCCGTGTGGCTAAAAACCAGGAATGAGGGGGTTTCTAGGAGGCAACACGGTGCAGCCAGCCTGGCTGTCAGAGGCTAACGGGGCACAGCTGCCCCAACTGGCCCCTGCAAGGAAACAGGGTGCAGCTGCAACAGGTTGGAGAGTGTGTGCAAGTGCTTCTGGGGGAGGGAAATCCACAATGAAGCAGGCTCAGAGGACACGTGATGCAAGCTGCTCGAGACCCTGAGAGCTTGGCGAGCGCAGCCCCTGTGATGAATTCTCCTGTATACGAGAAGAACTCTGTATTCCCGGGGTCGCTAGTGCAGATTCATTGATTAGAAGGCAGGGCAGGAAATTAAATGAGGCAGGTGAATTAAAGCCAGACTTCACGGGCTGCATCTGTTCCTGCGTTCCCTCTGGGTACAACACTGATGTAACTTTAAAAAGTAAATTTAGTGCTGAGGAAAGCTGCCAGGCTGATGGTCCTCTAAACTGAAGCACTTGATCCATCCACGATTTGGGTACAGGAGAAGCACAGAAGAGCTGCTGGAACCTGCCTCAGCCTGAGCTGCCTTGCTGAAGCAACAGCAGCTGGTGCAGATGGCCTGCCTGGGCTTGTCTGCTTCTCGTGAAGCTCAGGAGAAGGAGCTGGCTGGGAAGACCTGGCTGGGGCTTGAGGGTGGAGGTGAATGCAGCGGAGAACAGCAGCGCTTTTGGTAATCCTGTCTGTGATGCCCCATCAAGAGCAGGATCCCAAAGAGAAACACTCCCGACAAAAAGAAATCCCATCCGTGGTGCAGCACGCGAAGTTGCAAACGTCTCCATCTTGCGATACGCCCGGGCTGGCACGCAGACAGGAGCTTGCAAATCTCTCAGCTTTGCTCCTTGGTCTTGTCCACACCTGTGTTCACAGAGAACAAGGGAAACATCCATTTCAGAGCATTTCTTACCATCAGCATCTTTCCTGGTATTTGGACATACAACAACAGCCCTAGACTCTGCTGTCTACAGAGCCTGGCTGTCTTTTGGTGGACCTAGATGAGTGAGGAGAGACAGAACGTCTCAAATGAGACCTATTTTGCCACCTGAGCCTGTGTCCAGAAGAGGATTCACAGCATGCCTCTGCCCATTTAGAGACCTGACGTTCTTCTTGGCCAGACTCAGGTAAACCCCAAATATCTAAACTATATCGTAAAAAACTTCTGTCCCCTCTTCTAAGAGCAGCTGAATGGTGTGAGCCCAGCATTTAGCAAGCCTTGAGGATCCTGAAACTAAGGAGTAAGAGGCAGCGTGGGGAGGACAGGCAGTAGAAGAGGCAGTGTAAAACAGATGAGTAAAAGAGGTTGTCCCGCTGACTTCCCAGCCCTCTCATCACTGGAAGGTTGCACAGGCCTATCTGCAAAGCATTAAAAAAAAAATCCCTTGAAGGAAAACAACAGAAAGAACAGCCAAATAAAGGAGACGCTGTCAGCTCGTTCCTCAGAGCACAGCCTCTTTTCTCGTATATCTTGCATTGGATTATGACATAGAGGGGAAAAACAGAAATACTTCAAATGGATCCAGTTAGTTTTACCTCTTTTTATGCTGTACCTGTGGCTGTTTCCAGGTGGTTTGCCTTTTTTTTTCCCCCTTCTTTTTCCCATGCGATAAGATCCACCGTTTGAAGGACAGGAACCAAACCAGCTCTTCCTGCTCTGAAGAAAGGCAGCGACTGCACTCAGAATAAAAGATTGTCAGGAAGATTTGAAGTGTCAATCAAAGCCTATCTCTGAAAAAAACATTAGTCCAGGCAGCTCCCCGCACCACCACAGTTAATTTACGCTTTCCAGATATCCCCCTGAGCTGCAAAAAGCTTTCCAGAGCTGACCAGAGCTGCCAGCTACAGGCATGAGGTGTTAGAGTAGATACCAGACCTAATTCGACTGAGGCCAGTTTGCCTTTTGCAGAGTAAACGACTCTGGTTGTCAGGTCCAGAAAAGTAAATTCTGGTCTCCCAGGCTTTGTGAGGCAAACTGTACCTTTTACTAGAAGAGGGGCACAGATTTAGGAATCTGTTGCTTAGTGTGTCCCATCCTCAGTGGCGTGCCTCCGCTTTAACGTTATCGTCGTCAAAATTATGATTTGTGGCTGCACCTCAGGGCTGCGCGAGGCGCTTCCCAAGCACTCAGGAAAGCGCTGGCTCTGCTCCAAGGAGCTCATTATTTCAGGACAGACAGACGCGCAGAGGCGCCGCGTGGTCAAGTGGCAGAAATGCTGACCCGACAGCGCCAGCGCGCTCTCCGCCGCGCGTCTCGCCTCTTGGTTGACCTTGGAGAAGTCACATTCCTTCTTCCCGTGCTTGGTCCCATCCCACTCTTTGTCCATCTCAGTTGCTTGGACTCAGTAATGTTCAGCTGTGACTGTGTTCATGTCTTGGACCGTCTTAGACTCTCTTTCTGTGCAAAGTACAAGTAAGTACTTGGCGAAATACTTTTCTTGCTAAGGGAAAAAAAAAAAAAAACACAACTGGAAAATGAGAAGCTCCATTTTCCATGGCATTTCTTCAAATGCTTTTGTTGGAAAACAAAGAATCAAATGTTTTCTCATTGGCAAAGTCCAGAAAGGCACGTTTTTCAGCTGCAAAACAGAAAATGCAGGTTTGGGGGGTTGGGTAAGGCTTGTTGCCAGTCGCTGAAATTTTCTGGGGAAAGTAGCGTAGTGGTTAGAGAAACATTCCTTTTGTCTTGAAAATAAGTTTGAACTTAAAAATCAAGTTGTTCTGTGAGCAGGGGAACTGGTGAAACCCGTTCTCTTTCTAATTTGTGTATTAAAACTGCTTTTTATTTCTTCATTTTTTTGATGCTCCCAGCTCACTGTAATATCCCCAGGGCACCCTTATCCCTTCTAGACTTCCACAGCAAAGTCCTCAGCTCTTAAAACAGCTTCTTGCTTCGCAGGCAAGGGGCAGCAAGTGCAGGAGCTGGTTTGAAGCTGGGCAGGTCCTGATTGACCAGCCGGTATCTAAATGCCAATTGGTCACCTGGCTCCTGCATCTCAAAATAGACAGGGAGCAAGAGGTGTAATTACCTTTCCTTCAGTAGGATATTAACTTAAATGTCTTGCCTATCCAGCTGCTGGTTTGGGTTTTTTTCATGAAAATTGCAGGAATCTTGAGTCTTTGAGACCTCTCGCTGTCCGTCCAACGGAGTTAAGTCAGGTCAGCTGGCTCTGAAGTTATTCGAGCGAAGGGACTGGCACACAGGTGAAGAACAAGGAGGCTCATTGCCTTATCCCTGGCTCAAAAATAAGGCAGTTTTGGTGTAACAATTTGTGTCAGGTGAGGTAGTCACCATACCAGTGACCAACCAGTTTTATATCCTTTGGATACAAAAATGCTGTCAAGCTCCAGGACTGTCTAGAGTGTGCTTACCAATTATTTGCTCTACCAAGCCTTCAACCTAGAAATCAGGGCCCTGCTGTATAAGAGCTGCTCAGCAGCCCAGACAGACCCTAACCTGAGTCACAGCTGGATGGACAAAGAGTAGAAGAAAGGGAAGAATAAATTATTTCAGGCTTACATGTAGAAAAAACAAAGGCCAGGATCAGCAACTTACTAAGGAATCCTGCGAGAGGGTCGGAAGGAGGCTCAGATGTCCAGTGTCCCCATCTAGGGCCCTAAGCAAAGTCCACCTCAGCTCCTTCTCGCTTCATCACCCCGGCAGAAGTCACCCTTTTGTGGGCATTTCACTCTGATTCACTGCCCTCAGGAGCTGAGTCAGTCTTACCCACGCTGATCCTTTGGCAGCCGAGACCACACGGCGCGCTGATGAGGAAACGTTATTTGTTGTTTTGTTTGGGTAAATTATTCATGGGCACTGTGCTGAAAACACTCAGAGCTGCTTTCTCAGAAGTCCTTGAGCTGGCGTGCAGGGAGGGACTTACCAAATGCTGGTGGCCAGGCTGCCTTTCCACGGCCAAGCTCTCTTCCATCTGCTTCCCTTCAGCCCTTGTCACACTCCCCATCTCTCATGGCTCTGGCTCTGCTCTCTGGCATTATCTGCATAAGAAAGAGGCAAATACTTGGAGCACTGCAGATGTGCAATCAAAAATGGCCTTTGACCAAGGAGGCGCTGACCCTGGCGTGGGGCGAATATAAACCCAACCCTCTGGCTCTTTTGTTTTTTTTAAGTCACGCTTTATAGCTGAGGATAAGCCACTTGCAGGGTTTCAGACCTGTTTATCCTTCCACAAAAGATGTCTTCACCCTTCTTCAGATAATCTGCAACTGGCTGGAAGCCTTTTTCCCACAAGCAAGGCTCTCCCTCTTTAGCGCATACTCCCGGAAATCCATTTTTCATCTTAGAACAAGGACAGCCTGTAGCTTTAGGAGCACTTTGAGGATGTTTACAGTAGGACAGAGGCTTGAATTGCTCTAGACGTGCTCACTCACCCCCTCGCATTAGCACTAAAAGGTGGTTTTCTGGCCTTATGGTTCCATAAACATTTTTTGACAGGGGTACAGACCCTGCATAGAAGTCTTAAGCTTAGCAAAAGCAGGATTATTTTCTTAGTTACTCTTCTGAACGCCCTTAGAAATCATCTAGGGCTACCCCCTGCTGTCTCCAGAACAGAAGCTGAAGCTCTGGCAAGTTTCTAGGGGTACCTCTCCAGGGCTAGCGTTTGCTTAGGGAGCTCATTATCGTGCCTTGGACTGCACCCAAGATACTCATGGCCCGTAGGCAGCAGCTCTACCAGGCAGCCACCCCACCCAGCCGAGCCAGTAAATGCAGGGCTGAGTCTTTTGACTCCTGTGAATTGCTCTTTGCAATTATGCAGACAAGAAACGGAGCCTGCGCTGCAGACATTTCAGCAGGAGTTAGAGAAGTTCAAAGTTTACAGCGTGGGTTGTTTTGGGTTTGTTTTTTTTTCTCTTGGGTCCTAGCAAAGGACACTACAAGTCTGCTTAGGCCGATACCGATCTCTGGTTGGGTTTTCTGCAAAGCCCAGAACGGAAATCACGTTCCAGCACTTGCTTCCTCACTTGAAATTCCAGGGTATTTTGGTTGCCAAGGATCTGCTGTGAGTCCACCCTGTAGCGTATCTGCCCCATAAAACACCAGGACTGGGAGAGGATATTTATCCCAACTGGGCGAAATCCTCACTTGATATAAATCAGCACGACTACAGAGAAGCCCAGGAAGCTGTGCCATATCACACCAGAGAAGAACCTAGTTCAGAATATACTTTCCATTCATTAATTCTTTGCCTAGAGCCAAGACAGACCCCCCCATGGGATGTATTAGCTCAGTTTCATCTACTGCAATCCCATGCAACTGCACGGGGGAGGAATTCAGATCTGCTGGACCATGTTCTCCACTGATGCAACTCTCTGCTTTTGTTAAATGAGCTTCTTGGGCTGAACAGTAAGTAACCAAGCTAAATACAACAGGTGTTATTTTCTGGCCCGTACGCTGCAAGAGGTCTGCAGAGGTAACTGCACCGGTGCTTGCGGAACTTAAAAATCACTTAATTGATTTCAAGGAGTTTACACCAGCAGAGAGCTTGGCCCCTGAGTAACACACATAAATACTGCCTTCAGCCACAGAGATGAAGTCAGTCTCCCACCTGGCTGTTGCCTAAGTAACGCATCTCTGGGAGGACGTTTTTTAAGCCAGTGTTATTTATCCAGTAGATGGAAGCCGGCCTGTTAAGGCCGTACCAGGTCAACATATGTCTAAGCATGTGCTGAAGAACTTAATTAGTTCTCCCTGAGAAGAGAGGCTCCCAGTGCTATTTAAAGGATCGTTATCCTACCGTGAGATGCCTGGGAGCCTGCTGCTAGGCCTGAGCTTAACAGGCCAAGTCTGTAGTAGTTGGATGGGAGCGAAAAGTCTCCCCTCCACGCTGAGGAGTAATTGCTGAGCAACCCCAGGAGCTGGAAGGTCAGTGCAAGGAGCACGCATCGTAAAATCACACCGCAACCCAGTGTAAAGGACTTGATTCGTGTCTGGGCTGTAGGGTTGGCTTTCTGTGCACAGTCAAGCTGTGTAGATCCCATTATTTTTCTGGTTTCTCTTTCTAGAGATCCAAGATCATCTGCTCTGCTTGGCGACTGTTCCTCAAGCGATTCCAGGGAGAGCGAGACGGGGTGACGGGGTAGTGGAGTAACATAAGCCGAATGTCAAACATCGATGCCTGTGTCATCACGGGAGTCAAATGTAGGCAGTAGTTTCTTGGCATCAGCTGAACTGGGCCTTATGCAAGTGGCTCGGTCATACTTTTCATTTATGAGACCAAAAATCAGAGGCTGTGAACTGAATGCCAGTAAGGGATTCGCTGGATTCCCCAAAGATGGATGGTTTTGTTATTCTGCCAGGAGATATTCCTTGAGTGGATGGACCTTTGGAAAACTAGGCTGAACAGCCTCTGAAGGATAAAGGTGGTTCCCAAGCATATTCGAGCTTGTATAAGCACTGACACTCACCGGGGACTTGGAGGCCAACTTGCAGAAGAAGGAGAATCCTGGACATGCTTATCTTGACCTAAGAGTGGTTTATATACCACGTGGGACCTCGGTCTGCTGTTCAAGCTGTCAGGAGTTGTTCCTAGATGAGTTGTTATGGTAACTGAGCTAATGCCCCGAGATAGATGTTTTCAGGTGGCTCCAGGCCAGAAAATCAACACCAGCAGATTCCAGATAATAGACTTCTGCAAAAGTCAGTGCCAGCATCTACTTTATTTAACCTATTCACCAATGACTTGCTGAACTCTGTTCTCCAAACAAGCCGTACGTGACGACAATAGCTGCTTGGCCTCCGTGAACCTCAGCTTCCAAAAGACCGAGGGGATCCCATGTTCTGTGGCTGAGCCTGTGCCAGTAAATTCAATGTTTCTGGGCCTCTCTTCTGCATTGAGACAACAGCTAGCACTGAATGACCAATGTTTTCATATTAAGTTCTTACCTTCCAAACCTGTGTGGTCACATCCAGGCAACCTGTAAGGAACAGCCCCTGGCCTGTGCTAGCTCCTGAAACGCATCTGGACTGGGCCAAAACCGCAGTGCATGGCTCCAGCATTGTCACAATAGACAGAGAGCAGTCCAGGCACTGGTTAATTTATTAGTACAGACCTTGTCTGACTGACCGCTAGAGGTGACTGCGCAAGGAAGGAAGCACAAAGACTCTGTTGACGTGCTTGTGCTTAGACTGCATCCAGATCCTGCTGGAGCTGGGTCACCCACTTCTATGTTCTATTTGAAACCGCTCAGATTCACCAGTTGGACACAATATCCCTCCACCTAACATCAAACAGCCAACAGATGGTTAACGAAGAGCAGCGAATGCTGTAAGCCCAGTGTCCTGTGCTGGCTGCCTCTTTGGTGGATGCTCCGTAGCGTCCTGCCGGCAAAGAGCAGGCAAAATTCGGGAAGAGTCGTGCCAGTTTCAGGAACTCCCACATCACCACCAGACCAGCCGAGCAGCTCCCTGGCTCTGGGGCTCTGCACCGCCTCCAGAGCGAGCCAAACAGGTTCTGCCGTGGCGTGGTCCGCAGTGCCAGGACTGAGCGTGCCTGGGGCATTTGGGACAGCCTGCTGCCTGCCCTCCTGGATGCTCTGGCATCTGTGCTGGATGGCTGCTCTTTTCATGTTGAGACTCGCTGGTGGTCTCTCTGCTTTGGGCAGCGATGGCTTGAACACCACAGCCTGGCCCAGGGCCACTGAGCTGGGAGGTTTCTCTCTCTGCTTGTTCTTTCACATTTCAAGTCTTGCTTTGCTTGTTTTACCCACTTTGCGAACCGTGTTAGTGTAATATGTAGCTCTCTAGGGCAGAAACTGTTTTTCAGCCTGTTCTTTGCTCGGCTTCTAGTGCGACAGGATTGCAATCTCAACCAGGGCGGCAGTGATGTGATTAACAAGCTCTGCACAAGGGGGAATTGCATCCTCAGGGGATGTGATATTCCCAGTCCAGGCCTGCCCGTGTGTTTTCCCAGGGCGCGAGGTCATGTTGACTGAACTCCAGAATGGCTTGCTCAAACTTTTAAACACTGCGATCCAAATGTATTTTCAGCATTAGCTCCTATGCTGATCCCTTTCCTGCCACGCTGCAGCCTTAAGTGAATTTTTATGACTAAGTTATAAACCCCAGAAAACACGAGCAAGAAGTAGAAATGCTGACTTGGCCTTTGCTAAATGCCAATTATCTACAAAGGCATTAAGGAAGGGGGGGGGGGGGGATGAAAAATAGGGTCATTTTCATGTTTTCTCTGGTTCACAGTAAACTGTCCCATGAGCCCCTCGTAGGAACACGGAGCATGCAGAGTGACCATTAATATTTATAGGCACGACACTGAGCTGCAGACCTCGGCAATCAGAGCAACTCCACTTTTGGAATTAATATAGCTTGGCTGGCATCTCGGTTACAAAAGAGTAAGTAAGAGACACCAAGATTTTCAGGAAGAACTTTAGAAGCAGATGCTGACCTTTGACGGAGAGGGTCCATACTTCATTTGAGTTGGTGAAGCACTAAAACCAACTCTTAAATCCCCAGGGATGCTGGCCAAAGCCTGTATCCTGTAGGCAGTCCCAACACTGTGTAGGCTACTCTCTTAGTATTCCCCAAGGTTACACGCTGTTGTCCGGCTGATACGGACCAGCACATCTCCGCGGACACTGTTGGAGCAATGTAGATTTATAACACCTAAAGATCTGGCTGAACAAGCTGAAGGCTCAAAATGGTGCCGTGATCTCGGCTGCGACGCAGCGCCTGCCTTCTCCCGCCCTGTATTTCCTAACTCTCAGTTGAAGTGATAGAAAAGAGCCCTCGAAAAACCAGTCCTCTGTACGCCGAGGAGCTGGCAAGGTGCTGAGTCACGGAGGCTGCGCTCAGCCCAGGGCTTGGCACCGAGCAGGGTGATGATGCCAAAGCCACACGCAAGCTTGTCTCAGAAATATCTAGAGGGACCGTGCTACAACGACAGCTCAGTCACCCACCGTGAGCCTTTATCCCCAGTAACTGGGCATTTACCGCTCACACCACGCAAAATGCTTTGGGTTGTCACAACCCAATAACTCTTCGTGTCCAAAACCTCAGGGAGAGACGTGACTTTAGGGAGAAATGTGACTTTAGGGAGAGACTATCGACCCTCCACAATACACCCAGCCCTGGGAAAAAGAATAAGTGATTGGCCAAAGGTGCTTGTTTAGGAGCCAGGAAGGTTTTCATGAAATTCAAGGAGAAAAGTATTAGAAATCCCATTCCCTTTTTCATGTACTTGCAAAAATTGAGCTGGGACTTTGAGGAAAAGGCTCTAAATTTTTTTTTTACAAATGGCTGGTGGCTTCAGGTGGGCACCCTGAGCTCAGCACACCAGGGGCAGGATCTCCTGGTGATTTTTGCATTGCTGCAGTTACACCCTGCTTTTGCAGCGTGTGGGAAGGTGCGTGGCATGTTATGGAAATCAGGCAGCTGTCAAAAGAGCATCAATATGTGCACTCCATCAACTGAGTCCCTCCGAATCTTTTTTTTTTTTTTACTCTCAAAAATTCAGGCTGTACCCCTCAGGAAAATAAATACTGGCAACAACAACAACAACTAGAAATGCTCCTGCCATTAAAAACAAGGTGAAAAGGAGGAGCTGAGCCAAGTTAATCAGAGAGCTGAAATGAGATGTTGGAGAAAGGGGCTGTGGGTGACCTGGGGTTTGCAGTTAGCTGAGCGATGTGAAATCTCTTGTGTCTGGCTGAGCTCTGAAAGGAAATGCTTTATTAAATCTTCTTTGTGTGAGATTTCAAGCTGCCTCTGGACTGGAAAATAGGACCATTCCTGTATGTGGCATATAATCAGGAACTGAAGTCTTTAGTGCAGGTTTTTCTGCAGAGGAAAACTCTGATCAGCATAGACACATAACTCAGAGGGCTCAGGATTTAGAAAGCTGAATTAGGCACAATACACCCGTGCTCTGCTGCACACCTCTTCTACCCAGTATCCCCAAAATGCTTCACAGAATTTATCACGCTGGCAGCAACACCCAGGCATTAGGAAAGACAGCGCAGGCAGGCATAAATTCGCCCCACTGAATTTAAACTCTTCTGTGGGAAAAGTGGGTCTCGGGTCCATTATCTCAGCTTTCATTCCCACTGGAACATAATACTTGCCCTGACTGGTCTCCTTCACAGTGGCTATCCTGGAAGTCTCTGTCTCACCGTATTTTCTGCTGTGATTTGGCCACATTTTGGGAAGCTGGAGGCTCTTGCTGTCCCTGTCCAGCACTGTCCCCATCCAGTGCTTTGCTTACAGCTCTTGCCTGTCAAAGCAGGACTGTGCCACCCCCAAATACTTGCAGGAAGTATCTGCTAAAACGAAATGGAGAGAGCCAGGCACAACAAGAAAGAATTAGGACAGGTGAGAGGCTCCCAGAGCACGCCCCCGTGTCACACAATCTCCCTTGCCCTTTTGCACATCTTGCCTCTCCCTCTGTGCTTGGCCACGTAGTCAGGAAAGCGAGACCTGATCAGAGACAGGACAGGCAGCATCAACCAGATTCCCTCCTCCTCTTACTCCCTTATTTCACACCACGGCACATCTGGATATGAAGAGCTTCGAGTCTCAATCCACTTGCTGGAAACGGTGGAGTTTGAGTTTCCGATCTGCTCTCTGCAAACCCCAACAGGAAAGCGTCCCAAGGGGCTGAGACACACGGAGCATTCCCCTTCCCTCGCACCGCCCCCGCTGCAGGCGAGCTCCTCGCTTACCTTTTGTTGCTGACAAGAAGCAGGACAGAACCGTTCTGGATGTTGGCTTCTTTGAGCGTCTCGTGCTCCTCGAGCTGCCTGGAGTTGTAATAAAACGTCTTCTTCCAGGAAGTGACGCCCTCCCGCACTAAGTGAGCCCGTAGGTCCATCACCGTGTCTCTGGGTTTGACCGTCAGGGACATCATCATGTCCTCGTCGGCCAGGTGCACCTTAATGTGGTACCTCTTCCAGCGAGAAAGGCTCCTTCGCAGCGTGTCCATCCTTTGCAGCTCTCCCAGGCCAGTGTGGCAGCGAGGAGCATGCAGCTGGGAGGTCGGTGAAGCAGGGATGTGGCTCTGGAGAGGCTGTCTGCTGTGAACCACTTAAAATGTCCTGCCAAACCTGTTCCTCGCAGTTGCCGTGCTGCATGCTTCACATTCCAAGGAAGAGCTCACCTGGCTCCGAGAGCCTGCTGGCTGGGAAACGTCTCCATGACTCATTTCCACACGCCCCGAAATCCCATCGTAATTACAACGTCTTCGCAAAGTGCTCTTCATTCCAATGGCTGTCAGAGGACTTTAAAGCTGGAGCTCCATAGCCATGAGAAACGTGGGCGCATGTGAGAAATGAATGGCTTTAGTAACCTCGTGTCTCCTGCTCTGAAAAATTGCCGGCTCAACAAAGTAGGCGTTGAGGAACCTCACAGCTATTTAACATGGCCATTTTAATGAAGAAGAGTACTCTGCATACTCCTCATGGGGGAGAGCCAGAGCCCGACTGGTGTGAACACCCCTCGTCAGCGCTGAGCAGTTTCCCCCCAGAAGTCTGTACAGTTGTTGTAGGCAAACAGGTGGGGACCCTCCAGAGGGGGTGGGACTCACCCGTTGCTCCTCATGCCATCAGGTATCTAACACTGGCCCACACGTGCTCCTCACCCGTTCATCACCTCGATTTCCTCTTCCTTTCAGATCCCTGCCTAATTGAAGGGCTGATCGTATCCTGGTCTAGCACGTGAGCGGAAACGGCGTGACGGGGCTGCAGGCGCGCCACGCACGCAGGTGACAGCAGAGGCCTCGGAATACCGAGAGGAACAAGCAGTACTTTGGGAAATACAACGACACCGCCGAAAGGAAGGAAGCGATGCCAGTCGCAGGAGCTGGCTGTAATTGAATGATCCTGCAAGGCAGACTCTGGCAGTCACAAGATGATACTTCAGAGCAAACATCATCAAGATAAGGAAGTCTTCAGGTTTTTTTTTTTTCCTTTTTTTCTCAAAAAGATCAAGTCACCCTCTTATCTTGTAGGTAATTTCCTGCGGCCCATATTACAGGAATTAATTCCCTTGTCCATTCTTCTCAACACAGACCAGTATTTTCAGAGCAAAGTACTGCAAGATATGTGACTTCAGAGCCTGCTCTTCACTAAAAAGGGGCTGCTCGTGTCCATTAGATAGCAAAACAAGCTGTCAGATTTTCAGATACGGCAGCAGTCAGCTCCCACAGAGAACAAGAGAAGTGTCCACTCTCCCACTGAGAAACAAGGAGGTTTCCACCTTGTCTTCACCCCTCCCTTCTTTTTCCCTCCCCAGCACGTCACGTCTGCCAAGAACAACAACAAATATCTTCAGTTACACCAACAGGCAATGGAGATTTTCCTCTGCGCTTGAGAACCGAAGCTTCCACTAGTGAGATCTTCTCTCCAGATTCAGTCGCGGTAAAGGTATGATTGTTTTGGTGGGGACTGGGATTCTTGGGTCCTCACTCTGCTGCTGAGTTTCTGCAAAGGCTCGAGGTGAGTCACGTCACGCCTTCGTGTTTCTGTTTGCTCACGCCGTGACTGCTGCACGGTGTAACACGGGTCCAGTAAGCACCTTGTGGGAAACAGGAACAGCTTTTAGCACGGTTGTGGTCCGGAAGCACTTAAAAATGCCTGAACCTACAGATGTATGTCACTAACCTTCTTGAAGACAGAACACCAGCCCTATTAGAGGAGAAACTGAGGCACAGAGCAGTGCAGGGCTGTTAGAACAGAAGATGTCAGAGGTTAGGCTCTGGTCCCCATATCTAGGTATTTCAGTGAGGTCTCATCTTCCCAGACTTTCAGAAGCTTTCAAGCCTGGGCTCTGGTGTAGCCTTCTCCATTGGGGTGACGCTCACTCGGGGAGCCAAAATTCACCCCTGGTGTCAAGCCAGAGTCTCGGGGTAAAGCAAAGGCCTGATCCAAGGGCAGACTCTCATTGACAGCAGCCAGAACTGGATGAGGCCCCAGACACGCCGAGGTCTGGTGGCTCTGGCCAACAGGACTCGCCCAGCAAGTGCCAAGGGAAGCATAAGGCATCCTCATTTCAGCAGAGCCCGTCTGGTGTCAGCGAGTCCATCAGCTCCATCCTTCTCGCGTACGTGACAGCCTGACAGCTGCCAAATACCTCCCTCAGACACCTTTCAGACGGCTCCTGTTTATTTTTAGGACAGCTCTTTCCAGTCCAGGCTCAGATGCGTATCGTTACGTAGAAAGGGGGGATGGTGGCAGAAGGAAAACACACGGCTGTTATTTTGATTTCTTTGCCGACGATGTGGTTGCAAACTTCTCTCATGTTCCTCCATCCGCCCATACTGGGACCCTTCATTTTATGAAAAGAGATTATATTCTAGCCTATGAAAGCCCGGATAAGGAGAAGCGTAGCAGTGAAGTCAGTTTATGAAATATTGAAGCAGTGAAACCCTCGCTGGAACACGTGAATGTCTAATGCCAGTTCCAATTAATTTTGAATTTTTCATTAAACCATTATTAAAAGCAAGAGGACAGCAGAAATAAGGGAAATTGACTTGGGCAGTATATTAAGTACCTTAGTTTTGCTGGAGGATGTTTTATTATCTGTCCAAAGCAATTATTTCACCAGCTCTTGACGGTTTGTGGGCTAAACAGAGGTACAGGATAAAGTTCTAAATGGTCTTTTCTCAGCATTATTTTAATCTCCATCCCCCTCCCTGTGCCTTGCAGCCTCCTTGGGTGATGTCTCTGGCATGTCGTATCTGGAGGACAAGACATGGAGTCAAGAGTTCTGAGAATCTGTGATAATGTGTCACTCTGGCATTATTTACAAATCAAATAAAAACTTATTGACTCAAGATTTTCCCCATCCTGAGGGCAAACAGAAGACAGGCAAACATTCAGAGAAACATTCATTAGGAACGCCCAAAAAGCAATTTCATACCCAGGTGGGCCATGATTTTTTTTAGCGGAGGGGTGGGGGAAAGAAATAAACCAAAAGCGTTTAAGAAATGTTGTCTCCTCCTCTGTTCTCAAAGCTTTTTTACTCCACTGACTACAGCAAAAGAGAAACACCTGCCTAAATTAGGTGTTTCATTAACATGTCTCAAGCTGGTTAAGATGATCCTGGGCTCTATAATATCTTCTTATAATGCCAAAATAGAGAGATTCATTTCTCAAGCGGGTTGGTTTTTTTTTCCCTTTTGCTTCTTTGGCAATGGCTGTGTTTTGCTGCTTGCTGTGCTGCTCTCCTTGCAGGAGACAACAGAGGAGAAATGGGACGTTGCTCTGTGAGGGGATAAAGGTTTCTTTATTTCCTCACAGCAATCATAGGGAAATTGCAACATCTGGGGAGAATTTCACCCTGATTCCCCTGGCAGAGCCTATAAGTCTTTGAGGAAACCACTCTCTTTCTGGCAAGGAGGGTATTCTGCTGTTTCCTCAAGCTGATTCCCAGGAGTTGTGGTCCGAGAGGCTTCGACTGGAGCCGTACTACCGTGTGCCAGGGTGAGTGAGGTCCCTCTTATCACCCTGCTTTCCTCCTCCTGAGATGTGCTTGGTTATAAAATGACTGGGCTCGCTTTATGTGTCAAGCTGCATCTGCAGCAAACGAACAAAGAGCTAATAAATGGCTACTAAATGCTTTGAGAAATGGGTAATTAAATGCAACAGCTTTTTAGAGTCCAACGGATAAGCACAAAATATGTAAGCCCAAGCGATAACGCTTTCTCCTGATATGACTTATCTGCAGCGTACTGCTCCCATCTGCAAGAGTGCTTAGGAATACTATTAACTTCTGGCACACGAGGAATAAAGAGAGCCTTTCTGTGATGGAGGAGCACTTCTCCTGGGGATTTAGGGCAAAATCCTCATTGTTTAGACCGTTTTAAATCCAGAAAAGCTGAAAGGTGCTTACGTTAACATATGTGGGAGGTGTGAGCGACGAGGAAGGGTGACAGTCTCTACACAAACCCACGATCTCTCTTCCTTGCCGGGCTCAGGGGGAAATGTCCTCGTCATCCTGCCCTGTTCTAGATCAGTCAGGAGTTCTCCATCTGTACCAGCAGCATAACAGGTTTTTAAAAGAAGACGTCACAAAAAGGGGAGGTTAATCCTAGTTTGTTTGCTTTTTAAAAACGCAAATGAGGATTTCTGCCATTAACACAGCTGAAGTTACCAAGTCGGACAGATCCTGCTGCAATATCTGAATCAGCCTCCGAAAGACCCTACAACTTCCCTGGCTGGCTGCCCAGCATCAATATTGCATTACTGGGAGCTGGTGGACTCTGTTTGGCATGGGATTGAACTTTAAACAGGCTCCAGGAGAAAAAAAAAAAAAAAAAAGCAATGTGTATTCAGCTTTGAAGGAGCAAACTTGCCTGGTTTTGGAACACAAATGAACACTGCAAGTTTTCTGAGAAAAAAAGTTGGGTGTGAGTTGGTGGCATTTTCTGGTAGAAAAGGGAATGTGAAGGGAAAAAACGCAGTAACGCACATGTTAAATGAACCAGTCAAGTGCAGACAATGGGAAAGCTGAAAAATGGATATAGAGGAAAACATTCTGCGGTGGTAGTTATTTCTCACTGCAGTTCTTTGTAACTTCCCATATGGGAGATTCATGACCCCAGGAAGAAGTCGGTATCCTCTAGGGTTTGGCCTGTAGCAGCCCATGACTCACTCGCCTGCCAGGTTTGGCAATAAGCTGAGAAACAAGCAAGACGGCAAAACGTCTCATGGAAACAGCAAAACAAAAGACGAATTACTTGTTGGGAGAGCAGAAGAAAAAAAAAACCCAACTCTGTGCACCAAAGGATGGCTGTAGGTGGAGAGTGGTCGTGCCACTGAGGACTCCGGAGGAGCCGGCATCCCAGGCACCAGCTCCCTTCGTTTGCAGGCGAAACAAATCCAGAATGCCTCAGTCTTAAAAGGTGAGGTAGGTGGAAATAAAAGGTTTGAGGCTCTACCAGCCATTCCACCGGCAGCAAGATGGTTTTCCAGCGGCTGCAGGAAGAAAGAGGATTTGTGGATCTTCATTGCCATCTAACGGCAAGGAAGAGCTTAAAGCTTTCTCTGTGGTCCAGAAATGGGCTGTAATAGCAAAGTAACCGCAGAGGGGATGGTGCGTACAGATGATTGTCCTTTGGTCTAAAGGCAGATCCTTCTCTGCGACTGAACGGGACTCACCAGAGAAGGCTCAGAGAAAAGAAGGGTAACCAAAGCCTTGGGATAGAGGCTGCCGATTCCTCCTCTTCTGGCATCGTCTCCACTCTGTAGCAACCAGGAATATTAACGTGCGTATAGGAGGGGATTTGCTTTCTTCTGGTGTAGCAAGTACTGGCAGGGAGTCAAGCTTCCAAAGCGAGGGCATGTTTCAGGTGCTGAGGGAATTCTGCTTTTTTATTCAAAACAGTGTCAAAGTCAGCGTCTCAGGTGTTCAGGACCCTGCTGGGAAATGCAGATAACAAGGAATATTTAAGAAAGGAGGTAAATTCCCCTTGGATCTAGGCAGGGGAAGAGTAGATGTGCCATTTTGGTCACACCTAGCCCAGTACCTTGTCTTCATCCATGGTGAGTAATGGATACTTAATGAAAAAGTATCAGAAAGAGGGTATTGCAGGTTATTACTGCCCTGCTGTACCCTTCACGCTGGGAGACAGCCCTGCAGGGAGAACCCACAAAGAAAAGAAAGTCAGTAAGATGCGAGGGTTTATGGATTTTCCCTTTTAAAAGGAAACACCAGGAAGAGACGAGTTTGATGTTTATTCTAGTGCCACCTTTGCTACAGTGCGCTGCTAATGATACACCACATTATGTAGTTTCTAGAACAGAAAATTTACAGGAGAGAAAGGACTGTTAGGAGACACTTAAATTAAGAAACCAAAGGAAATTTGGTAAAGGATTGTCAACAGCTTCTTTCTTCCGCTTTAAAGCATTTCTAGCCTTGACACATGCAGCTTTGCATGTGAGGAGGAGTTGGAGCTTCGTCAACGTGAAAGCGAGGAAGGACCAGGAGTTTAGAACAAAGCAGGAGCTGGGGGAGAAAGAGGGGCCATAAAGTGTCTGCTTTTCCCAGCGAAATGGAACATGGTGTGGGTCCCAGCTAACTTCTGGGCAACCAAAAAGGAGAAGGAATTCAGAGCACAGAAGATTTGAGACTTGCCAGACATCAGGCCACAGGTCTGGCCTCCCCCAGTCTGTTAAAATGCTTGCTGCGACACGCTTCTCCTGCAGCTGCCAAAGGAATGAGCGTACTCTCGAACAATCCAACCTCGTTTCCTTCTGGTATCCTCTCATATTTAGGCACCCAACCTCGCAAAGCCTTGCCAGGCCCAAACAATCCGTCGGAAAGAAAAGGAAAAACAAAGGAACTCCTTCTAGCCCCCTCCCACCCACCTGAAAAATATAAATGGTTTGGTGGGCTCTTCTTTTTCTCTTGGTTGCTCACCGTTTCCCAAGCTAATGAGAGCCAGAGGCAGTGAGAGTGACAGGATTATTATTATTACTCAGAGACCAGAGTGACTTTTTCAGGTATTTCTCTCCAGCTCATGAAGCAGCAAGGGGAAGAAGGGAATGTACCTGGTTGAAGGGCTACACGGGGTGACATGTTCCTTGATGTTCCTTTCTAAATGTGGCTCTGAGTCATGCTAGAGAGTTGATTACGAAAATTATCTCCCTGCAGTAGAAATACAAGGGGAAAACCGTCTTGTTCAGTGTTCGCTTCCCCAGCGCTGACGCTGAGCCTGCCTAAGCCTGTGACAGGAGAGGGGCTGGTGAGCCGGCTGGAAAGCCACCTCTGCTCATCTCAACAAGTTATGAAGAGGCTGCGAGAGCAGCAGAAACAACTCGAAACCGCGCACCCAGGGCTACGTGCGGCCGGAGTCCTGGGGAGAGGCACGCGCAGCCTCGCCTCTGCCTCCATCACCAACGCCAGGGCAGACGGGGCTAACGCAGTCCTCCCGCCCTCTCTTTCCTCCCCTACTTGATCGGTCTCCGAAGCTGCACCCCTAAACCTGCTCCTTCTGAAAAAGAGCTACAACCAGGGCCTGTGGCACAGCCGGCCCTCCTGGCGTGCGGGACCATGAGGTGAAACGGGTACATCCCTGCGGAGTCTGGAACGGAGGCAGGGTGACAGTGATGGCATGATGACGGAAGCTCCAAAAGAGGTGAAAAACACAGGACAACCGCTCTGAACTCGGAGGAGCGGCGTGTGAGCTGGGCCACCAGGTTGCAGAAGTTGTTAAAGGTGTCCGTTGTTCTGAAGGAAGCTAGCGGAGATCACCACGGCTGTGCCATGCAAAGAGGCACCTGCAACGTGGAGGTGGCTGCCAGGACCCCTCTGTGTCTCCTCAAACAATTTGTGATCATTCGGAACAACTGGACACGCGGGGTTCCACCATCGCGCCGCAACCCGCTGCCCTCGGCCGGGGCTGAGCCGGCAATGAGAGCAAGAGGAGACGCAAGGTGTGACGGTGCCCAGTATGGACCACCAGCCTTCAGTGCCATTTCTGCAGCTCAGCAGCTCTGCTGGTTTAGTGCTCGCCCCCCCTGCTCCTTGTTCCCCGGCGTGTTCTTATCTTTCGTTGTTTGGAATTGGACAAATCCAAACAAACAAACACCCGAGGGCCCTCTTGTCTCAGCGGTACCCGCGGAGGGGAGGCAAACACGGCGAGGGCCCGAAATCGGGGGTTGTTTAATCGCCGTTAATGAGGGCGGGAGGGAGCGCCCGGGCCGGGCGCCATCGCGCGCGCAGCCCTCTGGGAGTTGTAGTCCTGCGCCTCGCCGCCATCTTGGCGCCGCCACAGCGCGGCCCCTCGGGGCTCCCCGGCCGCCATCTCGGGACGGGGCCGAGTCGGGCCGCGGCTGCGGGCGGAGAGGCCGGGTTTAATAGTAGTTTGAGCGTTGTTTCTCTTTGGAATCGAAACCGCTGTAAACGTCTCCCAGAAGGCAGCCCGAGCCACCTGGCGAGTGCTCTTTGGGCAGCGCTCCGGCTTGACGTTGCCTTGGGGGTGGTGTGGGGGGCTCTGGCCTTGCTTACGGGCGTTGTGCTGCTGTTGGCTTCCTGTCCATTCCCTAAGCATGTCTGGCTAAATAAAGAGGAATTTTTCCTTACAAGTGTGTCCTAAAGGCCCTTCAGTGCCAGTTCAGAGGATGAGTTCTTGTGCCTTGGGCCGAGTCCCCTGGCGGCCGGTGGGAGCGCCCGTGAGGGAAGGCCCCGCAGGGTCTGTGCAGAGTTGGGGCTGTGGAGGGAGCCCGGGGCAGAATCGGGGAGGAGAGGATCACGGGGCGGTTAACAGGACCTGAATTTAGGAGAGAAGTGGTGGAATACGAGGTGGTGCAGGTCCCTGTGCAGCAAAGTCAAGAGGTGCTCTAGGAGGTGGGGTAGATAAACCCTTGCTGCGGCGAGGACAACGCAGGTGCCGGCGGCTGTGAAGCGAAGCCAGAGGGCAGGTGGGGCGTGGGGATGGGTTTAACAGGACCACCGAAGGAAGCGGCTCATCCTGGGGCCTTCGTGTGCCCCGGGTGGGATCATCGGGGGAGCGGCACCTGCTCTTCTTCCCAGAGCCTGCTCTTGCCTCACCAGGCAGAGAGAAGGTGACTCCTCCATGCAGCAGGAGAAATCATTTACGGTGCTCATCAGACTGCAACTTCAGTTCCCAAAGTATTTAGGGAGTGAAATTTCAAAGACACGCACTCAAACTCACTGAATGCCTTTGAGCCTGAACCTGGGATCTAAATCTGACCTCTCTTAAGCACTGTACTATTACAGATTAGAGCTAGTTTCTTAACACCAGTGCTTATTTCCACAGCAAAAAAAAACCCCACAACTCTGCTGTCTCATAACATATCCTGAATCTTTTGATGACATAAATTTAGCTACTGCTTAAGTGTAGACTTTTTTTTTTTTTTTAATGCATGGATTTATTTTGGAGTTAATTGAAAAAGATCCTCCCCTTTCCTTCATTAGTCTTACACCATTATTATAAGAAGCCAGACCATCCCCATCATTCTCTGGGGCTGTTTAATTGCTCTGCAAACACAGAGGGGTGCTAATAAGCTTTCTTTCAAGCATGTGTTCATGTGTCAACACTTTTGCTTCTGTCAGGAGCTTAAAAATGGAAACAGTTTTCTCTTTAAGAAAACAGGACCCAAATAAGGAGATGATGGAGTGGTGAAGATTCCTCTAGCGAGTCTGTTCCAGCTCATTCCTTAGAAAGGCTGCGTATGAAAGATCAGAGAAGAGGCCAAGAGATCTGGGATTTGTCCAGGGGTCTCTGGGTTTAAAGCTCTCTACAACCACTCGAGCTCATTTTCCCCAGGATCCGGCTGGGTACAACTTTGTTCTCCGCCCGAGCTGTTCAGAATCTAAAACTTTACTCTTTGGAATTCTTTCAGTAGCGCGACAGACGCAACCTATCCCTCGGCAAAAATGGAAGCCATCAAGAAAAAGATGCAGATGTTGAAGTTAGACAAGGAGAACGCCATCGACAGAGCAGAGCAGGCTGAAACGGATAAGAAGGCAGCTGAGGACAAATGCAAACAGGTAAGGAGAAATAAAATCACCGATCGCGTTTCCCCCGTGAAATCAGTGTAACGAAACACGATGTTGCAATTTTCTGATTCAGAAAGCAAAATAATTTGAAGTCGGGTTTTCTGTTGATCTTCTTTTGAAGTCGTCTTGTGCTGTTACACTCGTACAGCCAGGGCTCGGCGTCTTTTCAGGCATCTGAGTCTTTGCAGAATTAGCACTCTTAAGAGTACTTTGTCTAAGTTTTCTTGAATCTTATGTAATTGCCTTGATTTTCTTGTGCTTGTGATTCCGTGGAAAAGGCCTTACGTGCTCCGAATCAAGGCTGAATGCCTTGAAGAGCCGTAGGGCTAGTGTTAATACCCCCTGAAGAGTCAGTTGTCTCTAAACATTAATGAAGCCTCTCCCTAAAGTGAATTAACGAAGTTCACTTGACTAGCCCTTGGTACAGAGAGTGCTCCTCGGAGGTGCCGGCAGGTGACTCACCAGTGGGCATGTTGCATTATTCTTTTGTTATGAATAATCAGAAATATGTCTGTTTGAAAGTGCTTCTTCTAACTTAGTGATAAGATTTTCATAGTCTTTTGGTTTTCAGTGTTCTTCCTTCTGGATATCTGCCTCGTATCTGAGCTATAGAACGTTCTTGACACGTTTTGAGTTTCTTACAGCGCTTCTTGTAAAATTACTCTGTCTTTTGTGTCTTTTCCTTTTGTGTTCTCTACATGTGGATGCTTCTACTACTGGAGTACGTTATTAGCATTCATTTGGCGGAATATTTTGTATGTTCGCGTTCAGTTTGAGGTGCCGGATGGTAAAACTAAACCTTCACCTGATCATCTGGTCAGCTGAAGCGACAGGAAGAAAGTTTCCAAAGCGGTTTGGCTGCTGCCGGCTTCCCCCTCCGCCCCCAGCGTACGAAAACTTGTCTCTCCCCCTGAGCTGCGCACGTCGCCCTGTGGACGCAGCCCCTGTTGCTTTCCTGGTTTGGAGGTGTTGATCGGGTGTGGGTTTTTTGGGCCACGGTTTCCCCAGCTGATGTTTTTCGCACTCGCTAGGGGCCGCGGCAGAGCATTACTCGGGGCGGTTAATGGAGATTGAACGCTCAACCTTCCTTTGCATTTAGTTATCCAGGGTGAGTTCCGGCAGAGTGATAAACGACACACTCGTGGGGATTTTCAAGTATCTGTATGAGGGCAATTCACAACAAAAAGCTAAAAGAGAAAAAAAAAAATCTTTGATCTTACTTCTCTTTTCTAATTGTCTCAAATTGTTCTGCTTTTTTTTTCCCCCCCCCATGTGGCCACAGTACTCAAGTAGTGATTTGTCCCTCTCTTAAAGCACCCGAGGAAGCCTGTTGGGTTCTCTCCGGTTCCTCCGAGTAGAAGCAGAGCGACACGACAACGCTCGAGAGTAGCACGCGACCAAAAACGTTGATAAAGCTATCTTGGAAGCTTGAATAAAGCTAAATCACAAACTGTTTTGAGGGAACTATTTTGATAGACTGCATTTACGTGAAGGCTGAGCTAACAGTTAAATCAGTTTTCCGTGTGGCAAACGCAGCGATGGAGCAGACGGGTGCGCGGGCCACCCTTATCAGCAGCGAGCCTCCCGATAATGTAAATTCTTCAGGGAGCATGAGACAGTTTGTCATTAAACAGGCTCTCAGCAGGCTATAAATAGCACCGTTCTCGCGTACAATGTGGATTTATATGGTAGGAAGGAGAGGGTCTGAACCTCGTGGTAGGGGGAAGCGTACCTTGTTGGCCCACAGTGAGAGAGGAACTGAGGTTGGGAGGGACCTCCGGGGGTCGAGGAGTCCCACGTCCCGCTCGCAGCGGGGTCTGGCGCGGGCCAGGCCTGGTCCCTCCTGCACCCAGAGCGTCACGTTTGGTTTGAAGCATCTCCAGCAGCAGGCAAAGGATGACAAGGGATCGACCACTATTTTTTTTCTAGCTACATGGGAATTGGTTTCCTAATAAATCATCAGGCAATAGAGAACGCAAGGATGTAATTTCAAAACATCTCTCGTTATGCTGTAGAACTAACTGCCACCAGGTGTTGTGGAGTCCAAACTAGAAACGAGGTGAAGAAGAGCTTATACCAAGTTCTGTATTAAGCCAGCTGCCGCGTGCGCGGTGGCAGGGAAAGGTGCGCTGAGGGTGATGGGGCGTGAAAGGCAACCGCGACCGCTCACGCTCAGCCTGCTCACCCCAGCAGAACGTGGATCTGGTCTTCTGCGACGCTGTACGTTAGGTTAGGTTAAAACTAACGGTAAAGAGAGGTTTTAACTGTATTAATCTGTAACGGATAATCCGTCAGAACTGCTCACTTTTGTGTTGGTTTTTTTTCTCTTATGAAAGGTAGAGGATGAGCTGGTAGCTCTGCAGAAGAAGCTGAAAGGAACCGAAGATGAGCTGGACAAGTACTCGGAGGCTCTCAAAGATGCCCAGGAGAAGCTGGAGCAGGCTGAGAAGAAGGCCACCGACGTACGTACCTGCCGCTCCTGCCTGCCTCTAACTGTGCTCCGCGCGTTTTGCGGCACGGGTGCAGCACCGCGATGGTAACACGGCCAAGACTTTTGGTGTTGCAGCACTTGGGTCGGGGACAGGAAGGGCAGGGGGACGTTTGGCTGCGCAAGTCCCCTGTCCCTTAAGATGAAACGCTTCGGGGCCTGCCCTTCCCACCGCGGGCACGGCCCCCGGGGCTCAGCGGGCACCCACGGGGCTGGAGGTGCTCGTGGGGGGGGGGGAATTCCTTCGGAAAGGTGACATCTCCTTCCGTCCGAGCAAACACAGCGGAGCTCTCCGGGAGGCGGGGCCGGCCCCGGGCATCCGCTGGGGCCTAACGAGGCGCTCAGGCCGACCCGCCCGGCCCTTTCGCTGTCGCGGCGGCGCCGTTCGGCTCCTCTCCGGCCACGCACCGCGGGGCGGGAGCCCGGCACCCCCGCACGTCCCCCCCGGGGCGGTGACCCCCGGGAGCGGGGGGGGGGGGGGGGGGGGGGCGGGAGGACCCGGGCGGGGGCGGCGGCGGGGCGCGAGCGTCCCGGCTCCTCTCGCGCGACGTCACGAGCCTCCACCCTCCAGCCGTGACGTCACCGGCCCATTGAAAGGCGCGGGGCCGCGCGCCGCCACGTGCAGCCCCTGCGCGCCCTGCCCGCCCGCGCCGCGCCCATGGCCGCGCCGAGCTCCCTGGAAGCCGTGAAGAGGAAGATCCAGTGCCTGCAGCAACAGGCGGATGAGGCGGAGGATCGCGCCCAGGTCCTCCAGCGGGAGCTGGACCTGGAACGGGACCTGCGGGAGAAAGTGAGACCGCCCGGGCTGCCCGCTCGCCTCTCTCGGTCGCTCTCTCCCGGGCTGCCCTGCTCCTTCCTTCCTGTCTCTGGCTCTCTCTCGCTGGGGCGTGCCCGGCTCTCCCCTTGCTCCGGGAGCCGCCGCCTGCCTCCGCTCCTCGGCTGTCCCCCTCGCTGCTCCGCTCCGCAAACTCCCCGCGGAAACCGCTGGCGCTGCCGCAGCGCCCCGCCCGCTCCGGCCTCCGGGGGCGCCGGGCTCGTCCCGGGCGTCCGCTGCTGCTGCTGCTGCTTCTCGCGCTCTTGGGGCCGTTCCCCTCGGGAAGGGCGTTGCGAGCACCGAGCGGCATCGGGGAGCGGTTGCGAGTTTAGTAGGAAATGGCTGTTTAATTAGGAAAAAGCGCTGCGCGACATCGGGCGGGGAGTTCCCGCCTCTCGGCGCCACCGCTGGCTGCAGCACAGCTGGGAAATGTCCGAACTGCTGGAAAATAACTTTCCCTCCCGGTTTTCACAGAGAAATGAGAACTCTCCACTAGTGCGCGGCTCTCCCGGGGCCGGACAGCTGGTTTCACTTAGATTTGTGTGTGATCAGCCTTCCCGGCATCTTCCTGCTATTTTATCGCATGTCAGCGAGTTAGTTTTACCGTATAAGGACTGCGGGCTGCTGCTGGGAGAGGTGGAGCCAGACTGACTACAGCTTCCCAGTGGCCCCGTCTCCATAGCTGTGGAATCTTGCTTAATTAAAATATGACTTAAAAAGTGCCCTGTCTAGCGGAAGGAGTTGCAGAACGCTGCCTAACACAGGCCAGTTCTGTACGTGATGGACTCCGTGTGTGTAAATCGAGAAAGTTAAACACATAGAACTAGGCAGAAAACAAACGAAATGCCGGATAATTTATGGCTAGAGGAATCCTGGGTCAGCTTCCATTTGGATCAGTCACTGAAACCCTTTCCAAGATGGTACGGCTCTGGATGGAAACCACTTCCTCCAGCATAGGAGGAGCGGTCAGGAACCAAATTTGCGAAGCTGCAGCAAAACACAAGCATTTTGTTCCGAAGTGTTCAATGTAAGAAGCATAAAAGCAGCCATATCTTAGTAAACACCGTGTGTTTATGGACACCAGCTTGTTCATGTTGTCTGCTTGCGAGCATTTCTCCCCTCTCCATTTATTATCTAGTGTCTCTTTTAAACACAAATAGCGTTTCCAATTACTGGACAGTTTACTCAATAATATACAAACAGACCTCATTATTAAGAAACGCTTTCTGGCTCGTTCCTTAAGTACGCAGGAAGCAATGAAAAAAAAAAGAAAGTGAACTTATTTGAAGAACATACCTAATTTTGCCCTATTTCTGTTCCAAAGAAGAGTGACTCTCCCACACTGAGGCCAAGTCTATCTGCCCAGCTGACCTCGTAACAATTCCATAGCATTTGCAGGCTTGGGAGCCCGCGATGGGTAACGAGATGGCTTTAGCTTCAGCAGCGTGCTGTGGCAGGATGTTGCTGCAATCTGTGCTGGAAACCAAGAGCAGAGGAATCAACTGTGAGGTTTTTGGAACGAGCTGTTATGGAAACAGTTCCGTTTGTAACTTTGCAATCCTAATGGGCAGGTCCTGCCCAGTGAAGGGATATGAAAATAGTTTTCCGTTGGCGTGTCTAATCCTTTGTTGTATGGCAGGAATGATAAGTACCCGTAAAAAAAGGAAGGAGAAGCACATACTCCATACCTTGAAATTCCTGAGATGCCACAGCTTAAACAAACAAAAAGCAGAGAGGAAAGGGTTCCTGGAGCTTCCCCGCCTGTACCGAGGGGAAGGCAGTTTTAAGGAAAACCGATTAGTCGAGAACTGGTACAGAACCTCAGCTCGGGCTGCTTGTATTTCACGCAGGCTGAAGGCGAGGTGGCGGCTCTGAACCGACGTATCCAGCTGGTGGAAGAGGAGTTGGATCGTGCCCAAGAACGGCTGGCCACAGCCCTGCAGAAACTGGAGGAAGCTGAGAAGGCGGCGGATGAGAGCGAGAGGTACGTTTCCTTTCTTTCTTTTTTGGTAAATAAAATAAAATAAAATATGACAAGTATTCCTGTATCGTCATCTGCGTGCGCTAATGCGGATTGCGGGTCAGAGATTCGGAACTTTTTTAGAAGCTTTGAATGAGTAATTAGCCCTGAAGAACCTGGTAGTACGGTCACGACAGGGCACTTTTTTGGTTACAAGTGCTGCAATTCCAGTTTCGGACCTTTCCAAGTGCTAAAATGCTTCTACATTAAACACACTTGCTCTGACTTCCACAGAGGAATGAAGGTTATTGAGAACAGAGCAATGAAAGATGAAGAGAAAATGGAAATTCAGGAAATGCAACTGAAGGAGGCCAAGCATATCGCTGAAGAAGCTGACCGCAAATACGAAGAGGTAAGAGGGATGAGGAAATGAGTCAACATACGGGAGAACTGGGAAGAGCTTTACTACTTTCCAGTTTAGACACTTTCTGTAGCTTTCCACTGCATGACGCTGCAAAATACAACTTACTTGGGAAAAAGTCTGTCGCGTCTGTGCGTGCATAGACATTTTGTCTCATTTCATCATTCAGAAGGAAAGCCCGGGCGTCGTGCTTTGAAACGTGTTAAGAGATTAGGGGCTGGCTGGATGCAGCTGTTGTCTCTTCACAGGTTGCCCGCAAACTGGTTATTTTGGAGGGTGAACTGGAAAGAGCTGAGGAGCGTGCAGAGGTGTCTGAAGTGTGAGTAACTTCATATACACAAAACAGTTCAGAACACGGTAAAGGTCAAAGCTCTCATTAGGAGAATCTACTATGGTAGGCAGGCATGTAGTATATATGTAGAAAAGCTTTTTTTCTACCCTATTTCTCCCTTTGGACTTCATAATTACAATTACTACATCCCTTTTATTTTTAGACTTCTTGAAAATTAAATTAAGTCATATCAGTAGTAATTTATACTTTCTTCTTTTTTTTTTTCCCCCTATAGTAAATGTAGTGACCTTGAAGAGGAGTTAAAGAATGTCACCAACAACCTGAAGTCTTTGGAAGCTCAATCTGAAAAGGTTGGTTCTTTCAGGAAACTAAGGGCAGGGGGCAAAGGCAAACCTTGGAAATAAAATGCAGAGAAATAATCCAGAAATACCAAGAAAGGGAAGGGGGTTGGCTGGGGGCCCGTTCAGGAGAGACTGTTGGTAGCGCTCAATCCGTTCCGCCCAAACCCAAGCCGGGGATCTGGAACCGATCTGCCGCGCTGCCCCGAGCCAGGACCGAATTCCCCGCTTCCCGCCCCACGATGCCGCTTGCCCATTTCGGATCTTGCTCTTTTTGTGGTTTTTACGCTCTTAATAAAGGAAATGGGTAGAACTCCTGATTTCATTAAAGAGTTTGGCTGATTTAGCGCTGCACAAGAAGGTAAGTCCCTTAGAACCAGTCTGAAAATGATGGTTTATGAACCAGAGTCTGAAATGTCCCGGTGCAGAGGAGAAAGGTACGGAAACGGCCTTTGCAGCTGTTGTAAAAGGAAAAGTGGTTATAAATAAATAGGTCATGGTTTCATAAACATTTATTGTTGTTCCTGCAGTTTGCCTTAAAGAGTGTTTATTGTTTTCACAGTACTCGGAAAAAGAAGATAAATACGAAGAAGAAATCAAGATTCTCTCCGACAAGCTTAAAGAAGTGAGTTTGTCCATCCTCAAACTGTATTTTGGCATCGTTTTAACAGCATCCGATTACATATTTAATTTTTTTTAGGCTGAAACTCGTGCCGAATTTGCGGAGAGAACAGTTGCCAAACTGGAAAAGTCTATTGATGACCTGGAAGGTACGAAATTCCTTGAGTTTCATTTAAAAGTGGTCGATTTCAAATCAGAAAACCAGATTCTAGGAGTTTGGGGTATTAGATTTTATGAGGGAAGGACAGAAGTGCTCGCTGGGCCTGTTTCCACCTCGGTGTGACGTGTCCGCTGGACACATCTGTCCTGCAGAACCTCCCGGCTGGAGGAACTTTTCCTGAGCGAGGTTCTCTTTCAAACAATAAACTTTGGCCAACACAGACACGTGGGCTCAGGGGCTCTATCTATTAATGACAAGATCACAACCCTACTTAATCCAATTACTGAAAAATAATTTTGTGGGATTAAGAAAAAAAAAAACAAAGGAACCGTCCCTGAAGCTCCTGACTGGGCAGCTCTGCGGATTTTTTCCCTTTCATATCCAATACTCAACGGCGCATCTGTTTTCTTCTTTGTTTCCTCCCCAACTGCTTTGGCTGCTGCCTTCTGACCGTTCTTCGGGCCTCCTCCTGTGCTCCTCTTCTCTGGACTGTTTTTCTGCATTTCTCGCTGAAACGTGCCTTCTGCCCTCGCCACCGCTAGACGAGCTCTACGCTCAGAAGCTGAAGTACAAAGCGATCAGTGAGGAGCTTGACCATGCCCTCAATGACATGACCTCCTTGTGATCCGCACCTCCCGGGGGGGCGGCGGCCGCTCTCGCTCGCTCCCTTTCTTGAGCTTTTCTTGCCTGTAACACCTGTCACTCTCGTGCAAGCTTCCACCAGGGACCCTTCCACCTCCTCTGTACGAACTGAGCTCAATAAAAACACGATACCTCTACCTTTCATCTCTTGGGGTGTATTTCCTTATTAGTCACCTAAAATTATGACACTGAAAATAAGCTCAGCTCCTCGCGTCTGAGCGCGTTCGCTGCGGGTTTGCGCCCCGGGGGAGAAGTCCCCCGGACAATGACAACTCTGAAGGACGCGTCTTATTAAACCCGTCCCGCGACACTCCCGATTAGAGCAATTACCCCAGAATTTTATGGCTGCAATTCTAGTTTTGGCTTGAGGTAAGTAACGCTGGGCTTGAGTGATGGAGAAGAGGTGCTGAGTTACGTGGGCTTTACCAGTTTTTTCTGCTTTCTCCCTAGAAAAACTCGCTCAAGCGAAAGAAGAAAACTTGGGCTTGCATCAGACACTGGACCAGACACTAAACGAACTCAACTGTATATGACCCGGCACCGAGGACAACCTCACGCCGCGGCCACGCGCGGGACGGTGGGACCAGGGCGATCGCTCGCGCAGCTGCGCGAGCGATCGCCCTGGTCCCACCGTCCCGCGCGTGGCCGCGGCTTCCGACCTTGCGTGCGCGTCCCCACCCTCCCCATCCCCGCGGCTCATCCTCTTGTCCAACGTTTCATATTAAAACGATTTCTCGCAGCGCCCAACCTTTCGCACGTGGGTTTTTTGTCGCGGGTGACGTCACGGCGGGGGCGGGCAAGGGCGGTGACGTCACGGCAGCGCGCGCGCGGGAAGTGACGGCGACAAGGGGGGCGGGCGCTGCGCCCTCCATCATGGCGAAGACGTACGATTACCTCTTCAAGCTGCTGCTCATCGGCGACTCCGGCGTGGGCAAGACTTGCGCGCTTTTCCGCTTCTCCGAGGACGCTTTCAACGCCACCTTCATCTCCACCATCGGTGCGGGGTCGGGAGGGGGCTGCGCCGCGCACGGCGTGGGGGGGATCCCACCGGGGCCGCCTCCGGGCCTGGAAGCGACTCTTTGGGGACCGGGAGGGCAGCGCCGGAGCCTCTCCGCGGGGGTTGTTGTTGATTTCTGGGCGTTTGCGAGCTCGTTCGGTCGCGGAGGGGGAAGGGAGCGAGGATCTGAGGAGGGAAGTTGCCGGGTAAAAGCGTTCATCGCGGTTGCGGAAGCTCGGAGTGATTTAGTGGCTTCGTCTTTTCAGGTATCGACTTTAAGATCAGGACTATAGAGCTGGACGGCAAGAGAATTAAGCTGCAGATCTGGTAAGGCTTTTCTGCCCGAGTTAACACCCGCTCGCCCGGTGTCCGTGCGGTGAGAGGAGGGGGGGAGCGGTGTTGTCGCGAAGTTTTTATTCCGGGTGTGCTCTCCCGGGGCTGCAGCGGCGGGAAGGGGCTTGTGCTGGGAATCTGCTCCAGAGAGAAGGTTCTGCCCCAATTCGCTAGTGCAGGAGATGCTTTCGATAGGCTTGTGTCTGGAAAGCTGAGAGAGCTTCTGTGTGTACGTGAGCCACCTCTGAAGAAAGGCAAAATGCGCATATTCCGTGGTTTGCACCTTCCCAAGCGCGGTTGTAGTTGGCTCGGGTAAGAAGAATGCCAGAATAAATAACCAGGAATGAAGACAGGGAAAATATCCGTGCAGATGTGGCAGTTGGCTGTAGACAGCTCCAGGATCTGGAGATCCCTTGTGTTGAAGTAGACCCCTGTGGAGATGGTCAAGCAGCTGCAGAAGGCTCTGTCCTTGGATTGCACGAATATAATGATTTGAAGCAAAAAAAGAAACCTCTAGTTACTCCTCAGCTTCATGGAAGGTGGCGGTAAAAGGAGAGCTTGCCTGTTTATTTATCTGTACGTGTATGTATTTATAAAACTCTGTGCATGAGAAACTTGCACAAGCTCTTAGAAACTTGAAGATAGCTCTAGTGCGTCTAAAGACTGGGTCAGATTAAATGAATTAAAACTTCTGGTGTCTTTGGCTGGGACGTGGTGGCGTAGGCAGTTTGCAAGAGCCCCCATGTTCTCTCTGTTCCAGGGACACGGCCGGGCAGGAGCGATTTCGAACCATCACGACCGCCTACTACAGAGGAGCAATGGTAGGAGCCGCATGAGTCCTGCTGAGCCTGACCCAGCCGGTCAGCTTCCACAGCCCCGTCGGCTGGGCTTCCCGCACAACTGCCTCTCCTCCAAGGTGTAAACTCAGCGTAGCTAAATATTTACAGTTCCGCTCCTCTTGCAAGCGGTGCTGGAGCTGGGCTGGGACAGCACAGGAGCTCCCAAGGGCAGCTCTGCTTCCTGACTCGCTCTATAAATACGTGTCCCGCGCCCCTTATCTTGCCAGGCACAAACAGCGATTAAATGTTACGGGGAACTGCGAGCCGGCTGGTTTTAAAATAGCCTTTGTGAAGTTGCTCCTTTCTGCTCTGGACAAATGTTTAACTCCTGCTTCAGCTGACGCTGGCTGAAACAACCTTTCTCCTTCTTAATCTTTAGGGCATTATGTTAGTCTACGACATCACCAATGAGAAATCTTTTGAAAATATTCGGAACTGGGTCAGGAATATTGAAGAGGTAATTTCTCTTTTTCCTTACCGAACGCTAAAGGTGCTATTTCTTCCTCCAAAAGTAGCTGAAACGTGATTGCGTCGGAAGTGTTCAGTTTCAAAGTTGTGTGCTGAGGGATACTTGGAAAACGAATGAAAATTGGTAATAACTTCTGGAAAGTTTTGGTGAGCGGTAGCACGTTGTGCTGTGGGGACTGTAGCCCTTCTAGTGGTGCGGGGAAGAGGAAGAGGACGTTTTCCTGCCACAACAAGTGACCCGAGAGCTGTTGTGCAGGACACGGGCTGGGACGAGGGGTTTGGGGGATCCCGTAGATCTGCAGACAAGGCTTAGCACCAGCATCTCCACATTATTTGCCACGTAGCTCATCTTTTTGGCAGTGTTTGTCTAAAACCAGCCGAGCCAAAGTCCTTTCTTTGGTCTGTTTCTGTCTCAGCATGCCTCTCCAGACGTTGAGAAGATGATCCTTGGGAACAAATGTGATGCAAACGACAAAAGACAAGTTTCTAGAGAGCAAGGGGAGAAGGTAAGTGCTGTAGCTTTGACGTATTTCAACTTAAGGCTTTTCAGAATATAAAAATCACATTTATTATTGTTTGGATGCTTCTTTGGTACTTTGATGGAGTTTATAAGCAGAGGTGTTGGACATTTCCCAAGCTGTAGCTACAATACGTTTCCTCGCTCTGTTAAGATGAGTCAATGTTAAGAGTTGTTGTCGATTATCTGGTCAAGATGTGTCGGATGCAAAGCGACGAGCTGGGTTTTTTCCTAGAGTGAGGGAGGAAGAGCATGCTGGAGTTTGACATTTGGAAAGTGAGACTAGGTGAGCAGGATTGTCTTTCCTGGTGTCAGATGTTATTTAGTCTGGGCAGAAAAGGTGTTTCTACGCACCGTGGATGTTACGAGATTGACAAGGTGCCCGTGCAAGAAAAAATTAAAGACGAAGGAGCCGATTAAACTGTGTGCAGAGCATACAACAGCAGTGCAGAGCCCAGTGAGAACAGATGCGAATGGGAATGAGATTCACTTCCCGATTTCTGCAAACTGTTCTGCTCGAGTAAATCCCCGAGTTGCTCTGAATCACGCCGGGGGGCGGGGGCAGGTTCTGCGCGGTTGGTTGTGTTTAGAGCGGTTCCTGCGATTACCCCACTAACAAACTGCTTTTGTTCAGCTTGCTGCCAGTTTTGGAATTAAATTTATGGAGACCAGCGCAAAAGCAAATATAAACATAGAGAATGTAAGTACTGTCCCCTCCCTGTTACAGTTGCTGACTGATTTGTGCAAGCAGGCGGTGAGGGCGCTTGCACAGCCTGGCTGGGTGCAAAACTCAGCTGGTGGATGTTGCTGCTGAGTTATTAAATACGTACCCGTGCGTTCCACGAAGGAATGTCTCAGCAACGTTACGCTGATTTATTTAAACTGAGCTTGGCGCTTAGAGTGTGACACGAGGATGTTACAGCCCCCCGGATAAACTCGGCGCGTGTCTGCGTTCAGTTACGTTTCCCAGCACGCGGACCCTGAGTGAGCCCTGCCCCACGGGTGGGGAGAGTGTCAGGCTCAGAAAGGAGACAGCGGGGTTAGAAAAGGAGCACAAAACCTGGAAAGGGGGGGGGAAAAAGTGAAAACTTGAAGTTCCTGAGGAGTTCGGGGTGTGTGGGAGCTCGGGAAGGCGGCTTGTGAAACAAAAGTGTTAAAAAATACATTTTTATTTACCACGTAACGCTTTACTGTTCGGCTTGTCACAGGCATTTTTCACTCTTGCAAGAGATATCAAAGCCAAAATGGACAAGAAGTTGGTGAGTAACCTGTACTCGGGCCACTCTGTGTTTAAATAGAGAAGAAAATCCCTCTGTGTTTAAATAGAGAAGAAAATCCAACCAACAGCCAAATAGCAAGTGCTGTTCCACACAGTATCAAAGTATTTTCTGGTCTCTTTTGTGGGGATGCAGTGAAGGTTATAGAAATTTATTTGTAGTTTTGTCAAGCTACGCTCTGACCTTAGCTTATGAACAGCTGTCTCTGCATTGCAAGAATTAGCTGCAGTGGTTGAGATTTTCTAAATAAAATTATCTTCTGGTTGTTTTTTTGAAAGTCAAGTGAGTGGCTGAGCGAGTCAATGATATTTCTTGCTCTTGGAGCCTGAGAAAGTGAGTCATGTAAATTAGACATAGAGGAGGCCCACTTCATACTTCAGGGCAGTCTTCGAACTAGTATGTGTGAAAATGGGTGAAGAATTAAATATTTTCTTAAAAACTTCTGTGAAAGCATCCTGGGAAACGGTTGTGTTATCTTTTGCACGACAAACATCTGTCCACCTGGGTTTGTTCCTTATGGAACAAAGCAAACGAAGAATTCCACCTTCCTGGGACCAGATGTGCTGATCCAGCTGTGGCATTCTGCGTCTTGCTGGCGATCCTGAAGTGTTTCAGCAAGAGCCAAACGCGTCCTGTAATTTTATGTTTTATTTATTTTTTAAGTCAACCAAACGAACAGGCGAGGCGTGGATACGGGCTGTTGAGTGTAAATGAGTAACCTGAATGTTCTTTGCGTCTCCAGGAAGGCAACAGCCCCCAAGGCAGCAACCAGGGAGTCAAAATCACACCAGACCAGCAAAAGAAAAGCAGCTTTTTCCGATGTGTTCTTCTGTGAGGGACACGGCCTTAATCTGAGCGTCTGCTCAACCGAACTGGACTGTGCCTGTTCTGAGTGAGATTTCCTCCGTCTGTGGACTTAGCGTTTTCAGCAAACCTTGTCACTTTGTGACCGTCTGAATCAGAAATTGTTTATTTTAGTAATCGTCCGACTCTTCAATTTTTGGAGATGAAACGAGTTTATTTTTGTGTCAGATTGCCACTGGGCGGGCGCGTCGTCTGGCAGAGGGAGTGAGGGATCAAACGTGACCCGTGATACGGCGCCTTTGCTGCCGGGCTTCCATCTCCTCGTTCTTCTCCGTGATGTCTCCAAATTAGAAAGCTTAAGTTACGTCGATCAAAATAAGAAAAGGCAATGCCAAGGTGAATGAAGTAGAGGTGTGGGTGCGTGGTACGTGTGCGTATCCACGGCTGTAGGTGCGTGTAGAACAGTCGCGTGGAAACATCGAGTCGGTGCGCTTGGGTGGGCAGTGCAGGCTCCTGCCTTTTCACAAGGTAGGAGGAAGCGTTTCTGCATCTCCACCTCTTTGCTACTACAGAGAAAAAATCTTTGATCTGCCTGTTGCGTATTCGGTCGCGTTATTGTAGACAATCCACGAGTACAATTGAAGTTTGAAAAAAAAATCCTCCTCGAAGGAATCTATTTTTTTAAGAAACCAAAGTGTGTTGTAAATATAGCGGATCCTTACCAGCAGGAATTCCTTTATCCGTGTTAGACTTGACCGTGCTTAATTAAGTTCTCCAGACGTTTAGACGCGTTGGACAGGAGACGAGAGCTACAGCGTGGAAATGATCTGTTGTCTGTCCTCGGAGAAACAGACCCTGGTTCAGGTAGGGACACTTACTCAAAATTCGTGACGTTACAACGGGCGGCTTTTCCTCCTCCACTTGAGAATGACTCCAGATCTGTCACGATGTAGTAGCTAGTTAGAAATTGTGACGAGAAAACGTATTGCACTGCTTTCCCGTCGGGTGTTCTCACGCACACTCGCTCACATATGCAAATAAACGTTGCACATGCGAACACTTTCTGAAAACAAACTTGTTGGAGATTGGCCTCGCTGCTGGGTGTTGATCCTCTCAGATTTCAAGCAGCAGCAAACCTGTGGATAGCGTGCAGTGACGCAGATGAGGTTTAGTCCCCGGTGGAAACATTCTCTGTATTTATTCCGATGAACACAGTCTATTACATTCCGATGTATAAAATGTAACGGCCAAGTAGAGCTCCTCGGTAGCTAATTGCTCTCAGTTCAGAGGCTCTGAGCCCGACTCTTAATTAATTAGACTGACAAACGGAGCCGGTATGAGCCGGCTGCCTCAAAGTCTGCTGTCGAGCGACGGGAGCAACGCTGCGTCTCGTTCAAACGAACGTGTCGGCTGTGGCCTGCGACTCACTGGAATTGTCAACGTGCTTTGTTTACATTGACAACTGCACTTAAGGGTCAAATTAAAGCTGATTTTAAAGTTAATGAATTCCTGCACCCGTTTTGTTTTCTTCCAAGTCTGTGGTGTTGTATTCTGGCTCAGAGCAGCACCCGTAAGTGTTACTGTAGCTAAAGATCTGTGGGATTCACAAGTAAGCTTTGTCAGTCCGCAGCGCGCGGTTGGGCTCACAGGAATGTTGCCTGTTTGTCCAAAATGGAGAAAGGAAATTTCACTGTAGAAGTTACTGGTCTATAAAAGTGCATTTTATATGCTACCAACTTTTTTTTTCTTTTTTAAACCGTTTAATAGCAGATTACAATGAGCTCTCTTCATGATTAAAATGATACGTAAACCTTTCCCCTAACCAGAACCTTATGATGTCTGTTTGTTTGTTTACTTGTGGCTTTTTAGCGTGAGAACTTGGTGAACGTGCACCGTAGGGGATTATGCGCAGGTGTACTTGTAGGATAAAACCGTGTTCGGCTGCTGAAGAGCCTTCTAGTGCGCGCGGGCTCTAGTCGGCGCGTGCTTCAACGCGTAGCTCACACGGACCTGTAGATCGGACAAGCAAGGCTTCTATCTCGACAGGGATGCTCTCAAAGAGCAACTTTGTGCGTGCCTCAAGAAATTCTTGAGGCAGGATTGGGGAGGTGGTGAAGGCATGAATGTTGTTTTCCTACTCAGAACTGACCGGTTGAATGATTTGTTTCTGGCTTAGTAGTAAATGTGGATTGTCTCGCGTGCTTCCTTCTGCTTTGATACAGCCAGACGGTGCAGCCAGGCTCACTGTTCAAATGAGGGGAGAAATCAGTGGTTACTCTAACTCGGTATCACGGGCTGACCACGGTGGTGCTGGGTATGGCCCTTTCGACAGTATTTACGTCGACAACTCGACACGAGAAAGCAAACCACGTGAACTTAAAAGCAGATAAAACTTGAAGGGTGGAATTGCGATTTTCACTCATTTTCTAAATCTGAAGTTCCGCTTTTGCATTCTACGCTGACTCTGTATGTGAACACCTTCTGGTTCAGCTTACGCTGGTCTTTGCACCGTGTCTGTGTACCCAATTTATCGCTTGATTTCCTTTTACGAAATGGATTTTACTCGACGAACAGCTATGCCCAATCTCAGGAAGTTTCATACCGTTACTGTGACTACAGGCATCACTGTACTTCTAGGGTATGCAGGCTCTACCCGGAAATTAAAGCAATATGAAACCTAAAATGTAAGAGGAAAAGGTTAAAGACGCAGCAGTTGCGTGTGTGCTTGGCTGCGTGTCGCTTCATTTGGACATCAAGTCTCGGAGAATACAACATGGAGTTGATGTTGCCATCCCATAATTGAATTGCTGGGGTTTTTAGGTATGAACATTACAGGAAAGCACAATAAGTAGATCTGAGAAGCTGTGTGCTTACAACACGTTCTCAGTGTTTAAATGCCACTCAAATTTCAGGTGATCGATTTAACGCTTGGTTTGTAGAGAAACAAACCCGTTTTTGAGCACGTTCTCAAATTCCCTTCCTTAGTATCGTAGAATTTGTGGTTGTCCTTATCTTTGAGGCTGGTTGCAATATTGCAATATTCACCCTGTCAGGGTCAGACCTGCCAGCCGCTCGTCTGTCAAGAAAAGGTGGAACTGCCGTTCTGGCGACTTTGCCCTTTTAACGCTGACGTCGCGCAGGTCCCGTGCTGACGAGCGCGTCCAACGTTCCTTGACATCAGAGCCTTACGCCAGCGTCAGACTTTCAGCCTCCGGTTTATAAATCCTATGGATTGTTGTCAGGCTCTTTGCTGCTGCTGAAGACTCATTGGTGTCTCCTTTCACGCGAGATGCGAATCATCTCGCTGCCGATCGCGAAGGGTTTGGTGGTGGTGTCTTTGGCTGATGATTGTGCTCAAAAGCCTCCGTGATTTCTTGTTCTCTGGGACTTGAGGCGGTTGTGCTGCGGAGGGTTCAGACGTGTGGCTGCGTAGAGGACGGTCTCCATTTGTCCGAGACGCTGGCAGGGCTTGGGAAAGAACGACGGCTGTCTTCAGATCGAGATTAGGTAAAGATCTGCTCAGCTGAACGTCAGTGGCAACGTGCAGCCTGATTTCAGGCTGCCTTTGACCCGTCTCTTGCCGATCCTTGGAGTTTTTGTTTCTGGGGGCGATAGAAGCTTAGCGGGCCGGTCTCTCCTTCTGCAGGAATCTTGTGCTCAACGCTGAGCGCGAGTCGGGACTTACGGCTTTGTTTTGAAGGGAGCTTAATGCATCCCAAAATTTGTAAAAAAAAAAATAAGTAATGTAAATGGTGTTTTTAGAAGGACCACTTTTGGCTGCCACCCTTCCCACGTTACAACTGCTTTCTTAAACACTTGATTTTAATGTTTGTATTAAAAAGAAAACCGATGTTTATTACAGTATGTATGTTTTTACTCCGTTGTACAGGACCCTGAGCACTGCATAAATAAAACTTCTTATGAAAAGAGAGTTTTACAAACTTTAGTTTCTCAGTCCTGTTCATCATTGGTGTGTATAGATTCTGGTGTGGGCAACAGGGTATTTCTGAAACTGGAGAAGAGGGACAGGAACCCGGGGTAGGCTCTTCTGTCCTTCAAAGCGTGTTGACTTTTTTTCATTCTAATTTCTGAAGTAGAGAGCTCTTCTCTAAATTATTCTCAGAACCTGTGCTGGGCTCCTCTGACACCCTTTGTTAAGACCGTTAAGGCTGATCAGAGATGTTGCTCACACATTTGTGATGAACCAGACTGGGTTTGAAACTATTTTCAAGGGGGTTTTGCCAGCGAAGGCATTTCCTAGGATTTTTGTTAGATGCTGTAATTTGATTCAAGCTCCTTTACTACCTGGCAGTACCTGAACTTTTTGTATTTCCCATCTCACTCTAGCTCTACCCTGGGGAGGAAATAAGACTCCTGATTATATTACGAGGAAATCGTGATGAAGAGCTTGACGACTTGTTCCTTTTAAAGAGGTAAACAAGAGACAGAGTTCTCTGACTGGTCCCGTTACCAGGAATTGTCCTCTTTGCTCCTCTCATTTTGCTCTCTCGTGGACAGTAATCTCAGGTGAAGTAACAGCTGGTGGAGGTTCAAGAAGCGCTTCCGTCTGCATGTTTGTCTCACTGTGTTCAGATTCAGATGTGAAATGTGGGTTCAGATTCGGATGTGAAATGTGCTGTTAGAAAAAGGGAGCAACGATCACTTACGTATCGCTCTGTTCAGAGGGATTCACTACGATTAATCCTAGGACTGTACAAGAAGTTGGGAACTTTATTTTGCAAAGAACAGGTGCAGTAAGTAAAAGCAAGACTTGGGGTGTTAGAAATGAAAAGCAAGTATTACCTGAGGAAATCTGGAGCTCGTATTATCATATGCTGAAAGTCTTCTAAGGACAGCTTGCCATCGTTGTCGGCATCAGCTTCGTAAATCACCTTTTCACACACAAGGCTAACTTCTTCTGGGGTGAGTTCATTTCGGGTTAATTTGTTAACAGTTTTCTCGAGATCTGATTTGCATATGTAATCATCATTGTTGAAATCTGTCAAAGGAAGCAACATTAATTCGACGTGACAAAACTCCGCGTTTTACACGGTTGGCTGCCGCGACCTAATAGGAAGAGTTTGGTTCCCAGGCCAAATAGAACTTCCAAATCAGAAATTAAGTTCTCTGTGTTCGCTTGCATAAAAATCCAGTTACAAAATAAAAATCCTGGAATAATTTCTCCTTGGCATGAGTAAAGGTAACAAATATAAATACTTTAAAGGTTAAACATAGCCTAGCCAGAATTAAATCGTTCTAGCAAATCACTGGTACTGAACTAAACACAAGAAATAATACAAAATTAAAAGGAAGAGAAGGAGCTGGTTGGTTTGGGTGGGGGTTCACATTTTTAACATCTTTGCCGACTTGTGTGTGCCTTAAATCGCACAAAAGCCATTTTGTTTGATAGATTGTTTGGCTTTAGCTGATCGTAGTAACTGAAAATGGGAGAAAAAAAACCCCACACAATAAAACTTTAAATTTATCCTTGGCGAAAAATGCTCCAACTGTGCTTCCCTGCTTCCAAGCCCCCCCCAGCAGAACCCACCCGACAGATTTATGGGCAGCCAGATCCCTTGTGCTGCACTTTTCCGAGCAGCCCCTCAGGCAGGAGTACTTCTTGAAAAATGCAGATATATTTTCAGGTTGTAAGTGCTGTAGTAAATCCTAATGGCAAATAAAGGAGAGACAAAAAGGATGACACAAGAACAAAGATTCACGGGGAGAGGGAACAGATACTCAACTGCCGTGGAAAGAAAGGCTGTGTTAAAAACGTGCCGTGGTGACAAAATGAGTATTTTGCGTCGCTACCTGAAGCTGCAGGATTTCCCCAACGTTTACTTTTTATGCGTGTCTCACTCACCGTAAATTTTAAAAGCATAATAAGCTTTCAAGTCTCTGGGAGCCATTTCACTCAGCACCGAGAACATGTCCAAAAAATCATCCAAAGTCATGTTGCCGTCTCCACCCTCCGAGAAAACCTCTGCTATCCGCTGGCGGAAGGGGTTATCCTGGGAAACAGAGCGAGGGGCAAGGGAAGGTCAGCTTCGCTAGCGCTTATTTTGGTGCAGATAAGACAGAGTTGGAGTGAGATTATTTTTGTCGTAACCCCTTTTTTTGGCTAATACTTCCCTTCCTTCATTCCTAGTGTGGTATCAGAGGTAGACCCAGACCTTTGTGCAATTTCAGGGTGTTTTCGGGGAATCGCTGGAAGTTTCCAGAAAGGCTTTTTGACTTCAGCAGCCACAATTTGTTCGTATCTCAGCCTCCCAGCAATTAGGACTGGATGAATTATTGAGAAAGGGTAGAACGAACTGAAATGTGTCACTCGATTCTAGCCGCGTTCCTTGCCGCGTACCTTCAGCTCTGGCATGCTGCCGATGAGTTCGTAGGGAAGCGTCACGTCTGGTTTACCCGTGTAGTCGAGTGGAACGAGCTGTGGGGCGAGATCTCGGTACCTGTAAAACAGTCTGAAGTAGAAAGAAAGGCTCGTTTAGGGAACGAGTTATTTAGATCGCTGAGAATGATGTGTTTGCCTTCTTCGTATCGTCCTTCGTGGTTTTTACGTCCAGATGGATGTTGTCAGTCCCTAAATAACATTTCGTATACTCTAGTTGTTGGTGGAAGAGACAGTTTTAAGAAGAACAAGGTAGCGTAACTGGTGAAAAATACAAAGTGTTCATGCTTGCAGAACAATTTGAATGTATTCACTGCTTTTCCAGCTTTGCTTCAGTTCTGGGGCTAGAGGAAGGATCCCGTTCACAGCTGTTATCAACCAAACAATAGGACAGAATTTTAAAAGGGAACCTTATCAATAATAAATGTCTTATTCAGGACGCAGTTATGGTTCTGGCATCTGTTTACTACGTGGAAAGGAGAGACATTTAGAGTTCAATTATTACAGAACCATTCCTACTTTATCCTGTCTAGAATTCATACGTGGATATCAAGGTTGCAGAGACGTGCTCCGTGCAAAATTGTCCCTTGTGCTCTGCCCTTCAAAGCAATTAGCAAAAAAACGTGTGATGGCATCTTGAGAGACGCAGAAACTGAACGTTCCCCTTTCCGTTACTGTGCCCAGCGGTTAGAAACGGCAAACGCAACTCCAGTATTACGTACGTTACTACCTGGGTAAGTATTTTTAGGAGAGGAGAACTGAACCTGGCTTTATCAGATCCTTCGGCTGGAGAGAAAACGGAGTGTTTGATGAGGTGCATAAAGGCTTTGGGAAAAATACGCATCGGAGTATCAGGATAATTATTCACATGAAGGCATGAAAAACACACGAAATGCACACACAAGACTCACCTCAGAATTTCTTTCCTTGTAAAGAATGTGCAGTCCTAGGAAATAAGAAAAGATACAACAGGTAGTGACAGTTTTTAGCATGCATTGGCTCAACCTTTTCCAGTAGGGACTCAAATGGAGTTACATCGTAATATATTTGGCCAAGCCGCCATGCTCTTTCTTTCTGGCATATAATTAGGAGTATTTTATAACCCTTCTTCCTGATGTCAGAACCAAACTGTAGTGCTAAAAGCTTTGCTGTAATTTAGTAGCCTTCCTTAGTAATTTTTAAAATAGATTGTTTTTAAAAAAAAAATAAAAAGCCCTCACCAACATTCAGTGTTCTGTCCAAACAGCCATTTACTTTGTTTTATACCTGATAAGCATCCAGTTGCTCTGGAGTGAAAATGGTTTGCTTGTTGCCCATTTGTGGCTCCGAGCGCTGCCTCTCATCCCGTCGTTCGTTCCTCAAAGGCACCTTTATGGGAGCTCTGGAGATTCAGTTATGAAAAGCTGCAACGGTGCGGGTCAGGTACAGCAGAGGATCAGGTAACCAGCTCCCCCGTGCCAGAAAGTATCGTAACAGAGGCATTTCATCAAATCTTTGGTCTGGCTGCGCGAGGCTCTTGCCCGGCGTCGCTCACCCGCGCGCGCAGCACAGACTCGTGTTACAGTGCTTGGCCAAACTGCCCAGAGCTTTTGTGTCTTTGGAGCAGCAAGTGAACTTCGTGGATTGGACTTTTTCGTACCTTCAGACACGGTAAATTTAAAAAAAAAAAAAAAGAGCGAGCAATGTCTTTGACACCCAATTCGTGGCAACACCTTGTCGCTTCCTTCTCACTGGCGAGAAGACGATTCTGTTCGCTGGTGCTCAGGGGCCTCGCTTCTCAGCTCCCCACACAACCGAAACCCACTCGGAATGGCGGGAGGGTGGGGGTTTGGGGGTGGTTTTGTGTGTTTTTTTAACAGGCGCGGCGCCCCCTCAGGGCCGGTCCCCCTCAGGGGGTTCCCCGCGGGCGGGCGGGCGCCGCCAGGGGGCGCTGCGGGGCGGCGGGAGGCGCCATGGCGGACTACGAGGCGGTGCAGCGCGGGCCCCTGCGCCTCAAGGGCAGCGGCGGGGCCCTGGGCGCCGGCAAACGGTGAGGGGAGCGGCGGGGGAGAGGGCTGGGAGGGTTGGGGGCAGCCGGCGCTGACGGCCCCTGCGCGCAGGAAGAAGAAGAAGGCGAAGGAGAAGGCGCAGCTGGTGGAGCAGATCGTGAGCAGCAAGAAGCAGGAGGAGGAGAAGAAGCGCGGCCTGGACAAGCGGACCCCGGCGCAGGTGGCCTACGAGAAGATGCAGGAGAAGAGGGTGAGGGCCAGAGCCCCCCTCGGGGGGTTTCAAAACTGCCGCCAACGCCTCGGGGGCGGCCCCTGAGGGGGCTGCGAGTGCGGGGGGTAACGGGCTCTCTTGTGTCTTCCCCTCCAGCAAATGGAGAGGATCCTGAAGAAGGCGTCTAAAACCCACAAGCAGAGGGTGGAGGTGAGCTACAGCCGCCCGGCCCACGGGCGCGTCGGGCTGGAGGAGCCGCTTTGCCTCGGCGAAAGGGGAGCGGGGAGGCCGAGGGTCTGGCGCTTCAGCCGTGGGGAGGTCGGCACCAAATCCTGAAGGTTTTCCTTTCTCCTCCTCTGCCCCAGGACTTCAACAGGCACTTGGATACCCTGACGGAGCATTACGACATTCCCAAAGTCAGCTGGACGAAGTGAGCGGCGCCGCTCTGCGGGGATCAGGATCAGGACTTGTGTGGTGTTTGTTGCCGTGTAAATCTGTGTATTCTCTGTATTGAATGTTTAATATATCTTCTGAACGTTTATGGCTTTGAGCTGCCTTATTCCATTGCTTTGGGGTTTTTTTTTTAAACAAATATTCCACAAACCCCCTTCTTGGCCGATGAGCTCCCATTTATTTATGTGCCGAAGGCTGGTTTCTGACAGTGCTTAAAGTGAGATTAAGGCCAAACCTGCTGTAAACCAGGTGGAAAATGTTCCTTTATTTCTTTGATACGCCCGGTTCTGTCTAGAATTCTTTCAGAGGGGGCGGGTAACTTGTAACTTCGTGTCATTTCTTATTAAAATGCTGTTTTCATCTTTTTTTTTGGTGCTGACTTACCTATAAAATCGGGGGGGGGGGGGCAGCGCACTGATGGAACCGTGTTTTAGAAGTCCTGTGCCGGCCTTTACGACCTTTTTTGAGAGATTTCCCTGTGAGAAGGGGCGCGTACCTTGATGTTTAGGAACCTAACAGGCCCCTTAAACCCGAATATTGTCCTTAAACCCGAATATTGTCCTTAAACCCGAGTTATCGCCGCCCTGCTCTCGCTGTTTGGGCCCTTGTGTGCTCAGCGCCTGGCCGGGACTCCCACCCCCGCCCGCCCCTCACTGAAACAGCTCCTGGGGCTGATTTTACCCCTTCGGGACCGTTTCCCGCCTTGGGGGGGGAGCAAAAAAAGACCCCCCGGGGACTATTTGATGTGGACGCGCTGCCGTGTTCTTCCGCGCCGCAGCCCTGCGCGTATCCCTCCGGCCGGGTCTCTCCCGTGTCGTCACTTCCCGCCGGAAGTGCCGTGGCGGAAGCGGAAGCGGTGGCGGCCCGGGCCGGGGCAGGCGGCGGGGCGATGTCGGCCAGCGCCGTCTACGTGCTGGACCTGAAGGGGAAGGTGAGGCCCGGCCGCCTCCCGCGGGGGCAGCGGGGGCTCCGGCGGGGCTGCGGGCGCGCCCCGGGACGGGGGAGGCCCGGGGTTGGGGTGGGGGGGGTTCCCCGGCCTCGCACCTCCTGGTGGTTCTCGGGGCGCTGCGGGTCGCGGCTGTGACGGGCGAGTCCGTGGCCTGTGTCCCCCGCGGCCGGTTGGAGGCTGTTAAGAAAAGCAGAATAGGGCAATGAATTAACCCCACCTTTCACCTCCGTCAGTATTCTGAAGGTGGCAAGTGAATATCAACGCTCCTCGCGTTTGGCGACATTTTACTGTCCCTTCCCGTGACAATATTGTATTTTGCTTAAGTCACCTTGCTCCTTTGAGCTCTGCTCGTGAGGAAACTGCAAGGCAGACAGGCAATATATGAAAAGCCTTAAATTGTAATTACAAGACAACAGAAAAATACCAGTTGTTCCACATGAAGGCAATTTTAGGATGGTTTTCAGGCAGATGCCTGTATTGTTTAAAAAATAGAGGTGCTGCGAGTCCAAGTGTGCCCTTGGGCATCCCGCCTCGGGTAATTATCCTCCGCCCTAAGTGGAGGTCTCGGAGGAGTTGGGTGTTTTCCCACGCTCAAAGCATTATTAGGGCGTCCGCAGCAATAGGTGAGGGATAACTGGGAAACAGGAATACGTGACTCTGCAGTGGGAGGTGAGGGTGCTAAGCAGCAGAGTGTTTGTGGTTGGGGATTGCATTTGTGGAATGTGCAGGGGCCAGAGCCAAGCTTGGTGGCTTTTAAGTGACTTGCAGATGTCTTGTGCGTTGGTCCTGCAAGGTTACATCGTGTGATGAGTGAGGGAAAAATGAAAGGATTTTGTTCCTCTCTTCGTAGGTTCTCATCTGCCGGAATTACCGTGGAGATGTGGACATGTCGGAGGTGGAGCATTTTATGCCGATCCTCATGGAAAAGGAAGAAGAGGGGACGCTTTCTCCTATTCTAGCACACGGAGGAGTTCGGTTTATGTGGATTAAGCACAACAACCTCTATCGTATCCTTTGCGCTGCAGGTGCCTCCCGTGTGCCGATGCGCCCGGTGTTGCCCTGTTAATTTTTGCTGTTTGTGTGTGAGTGCAAAGCTGGAGAGTGGGTGAAGTGACATAAGGAGGCTCTGTTAAATAAAGTCCTTTCATGCTTTTCATAGTGTCCTGTCACCAGCACAGGGTGCAGGAAGGTGTTTATGTTAGTTTTGCTCTAATGACAGATTTCCCGAATGTTTATCTCATTAGCTACTGTTCAACTCTTAGGGGATTTTTTTGGCCAGCTCTGATTGCCTAAAGGCTTTGCAAACCGCGCTTCGTAAACACTTTTTTTTCCGAATGCGTTTTCCTGAACTGCCTTTATCAGTTGTTGCAACTTCGAAGAAAAATGCTTGTGTGTCGCTGGTGTTTTCCTTTTTGTACAAAGTAGTTCAGGTGAGTGTGAGATTTCCAAACCTCCGTTTGCTTTTCAGTTCAATCCGAGCCCGCCCAAGAAGCACGTGATGAAAAAACTCCGTGGTAATGGCGTTTTTACTTTGTATTTGATTATTTTGTAGAGCTGTCTCCCTAACCACTACTTGCTATTTTGTAGCTGAGTAGCCAAAGGATGTGACACGGTGCTGTAAGTAGTTGCCCAAGGCCTGAGAACCCGGAGGAGGGTTGTGGACGTGGTGCATGAGTAGTGGCGTATCGCCTCCGTGCTGTGTTTGGATCATCTGTATCTGGCTTGGAAAATATTTTCTCCAGAATAAATATTTTTCATAATAGTTAAGAGTCGCTTCTGGGATTCTCCAGCTCTCTTTTAACTGAGGTTTGGGTTTTCTCTGAGCAGAATGCTGTTTGTGAATTACGGGGTTTGGGGCTTCCTAAAGATTATTTCCGAGGCAGGAACACTTTCTGAACGTGCTGTACGACCTCCGCTAACATCCTCCTCCTTTTCCTCCTGCTCTTGTCTTGTTTCAGGTTTTTTCTGAATATTTCAAGGAGTTGGAAGAAGAGAGCATCAGGGATAATTTTGTTATTATTTATGAGTTGTTAGATGAGCTTATGGATTTCGGTTATCCGCAAACCACTGACAGTAAAATTTTACAAGAGTAAGTATCGTTCTGCGTCGCTTAGTGACAAGCTCCTTGGGAAGTTTTGAGCACTCTTGCGTATGCAAACAGATGTTTTGGCTCGGATGAGCTATTGAAAAAAATAACTTTGGTTTTTTTTTTCACGCCAATTACGTGGCTGTAAAGGTACATCACTCAGGAAGGCCACAAACTTGAAACTGGAGCTCCACGCCCACCTGCCACTGTTACAAATGCTGTTTCGTGGAGATCAGAAGGGATAAAATACAGGAAAAATGAAGTGTTCCTGGACGTTATAGAGTCTGTTAACCTTTTGGTGAGTACATTTAACTTTTCCTGAGAGTTGGGTGACATCCAGCAGACAAATAATGCTTGACTCGGATGCGTCACTGATTTCTGACACACTCTTTCTTCTTCCATCTGTGCCCACGGGCTCCCTGATCTAATTCTGCTCCACTGGGTTAATTTCTCGGGCGAAAGACATCCAGGAAAACTTGGGACGTGGGGGTGGGAGCGTTGCCTGATGTCTGAACGCATCACATCAGGGCAGTCTTACCTTTCTTCTCGTTTTTGTTCAGGTCAGTGCCAACGGGAACGTGTTACGGAGCGAGATAGTCGGATCCATTAAAATGCGAGTCTTCCTCTCGGGAATGCCGGAGCTGCGCCTCGGTTTAAATGACAAAGTTCTCTTCGATAATACGGGCCGTGAGTATTTTAATAGTATCTTAATAATCCTGAAAGATCTTAACTTGAAGTCTTAAGTTTGGGGTTGCCTGAGGTTCAGCTGAAGGGAGGGATGTCAGCAGGGAGCTGCTTTGTGGAGTAACCAGCTGTGCTGAGACTTGGGACGCAAACTGTGCAGCCCCTTGAGGTGTGTGTTTTCTGCTAGGCGGCAAAAGTAAATCGGTAGAACTGGAGGATGTGAAGTTCCACCAGTGTGTTCGTCTCTCTCGCTTCGAAAACGACCGGACGATTTCTTTCATTCCGCCCGACGGGGAGTTTGAACTCATGTCCTATCGTCTTAACACCCACGTGAGTCCGGATGTTCGGGGGGTTTTTGATAACGTTTCGGCTTGTGGACAGAATTGCTAAGGGCTTTCCCTGCATTTTTTTTATAAGTACAGGCAGCAAAGTAGGTTTCAAGCCAACTGTTAACAGTGAGGCTTTGCGCTCGCTCTGTTTCTGACATAATTGCTCCCGTGATGACTTTTTTTAAGCTAATGGAGTGATAGAATGACGGTGTAGCAATTCGCTCTGCTTGACCACAGCAGTATTTCTGTCATTTGATTTTGTCAGAGTGCACTAGCCGTAGTGAGAAGGATAACTTTCCCTTCTGAAAATGAAAAATTCAATATAGACGAGGTCTGTAAATATGTGACTGTGGCAGGAGACAAAAAAGAAGAAGTTTGGAATTGATTTCTTTTTATTTTAAGGGCAGTAGTTTGAGTAAGAGTTCTTCTTTTTAGGGCTTGTCATAAATTAAATTTCCAAATATTTTGAAATACAAGTGTTGGTTATTAGGGATGAATCTGAGACGTGCCTTTCTAAGCCTGTAATTCTTGTAACACGTGGCCGTTGGTGTAGCAATGCTTGCTCATCTTTACAAGTTTTCTTTTTTTTTTTTTTTAAATAAAACCACAACTTGTTTGTCATTTCGAACACCACAGACTTCCCTGTTCTCTGTGAGGCTCACGCGTCGAGCGTAGCTTTGCGGGGAAGCACCGTTTTCATCACCGTGTCAAAAGCAAAACCTACAGCTGTTGAGTGTTTTTCTTTCCCCGTTAGGTCAAACCACTGATCTGGATTGAATCTGTGATTGAAAAACATTCCCACAGCCGCATCGAGTACATGATCAAGGTCAGAAGTTCTAAAATAATTATGGCCAGTTTTAGTCTTCTCTTTCATTTGTTTTCTAAGCTTGACCAGCAGTTTTGCATGAGCATTTATTATTTCCGTGGGACTTGGGTATTTCTGAAATCTTCGGTTACAATCTCGGTGTTGCGGTTCTGTTTCTCAGTACCGAGATCGGGGCGGAGGGGATTAGTGTGTCTCTCAGCTCTCCGCACTCACTGGCCTGATGGAAATAGTTAGAGCCCTGCTTTTTCTGATTTATTTTTTTTTTTCCTTCGTTAGGCAAAAAGTCAATTTAAGCGTAGGTCGACTGCCAACAACGTGGAGATTCACATTCCGGTTCCAAACGACGCGGACTCGCCAAAGTTTAAAACCACTGTTGGAAGCGTCAAATGGGTTCCAGAGAACAGTGAAATTGTCTGGTCCATTAAATCGTTCCCAGTAAGTGTTATTTTTGGTCTTATCGCCTAATAGTGTCGTAATTACTTAATATGAAAATTTTATGAATGTTCACGCTCTGTCTAAAGCAAAATGTAATGGTCTCAGACAAGTAGTACAGGTCTCTTCTTGTTTTCCCTCGGATGAAGACTTGGAACTTGCTAATCGGTGTTTGAGATACCATTGTTTATGTTTGTTTTGTTTGTTTCAGCTGGGATAATTTTTCAGCAGTAGGTTAGAGAGCAGATTTTTGAGCGATGTCTGCGGATGCTGTAATCCTTTGGCCTGGGATCAGCAGCAGCTGGTTTAGTTTGTCACATTCTGCTGCTTCTTGGGTGGTTCCGTGAGCGTGAGCTTTTCCAAATGCTGATGGTAGTGCAGCCCTCTGGCACCGTTCCGTCACAACGGTCGGTGGCACCAGAAAGCTTTTATTTTTGTTTGTTCTCCTCCTGTCTTTGAGGATGAAGCTGGGCTTAATTTGATCTACGTCTTAAAAAAAAAAAAAAAGTATTTTTTTTTTAAATAAAAGCAAACGTTCACTTTTTGAGCCCTACAGAAGAGCTGAAAAGGGGAGTTTGGCAATTTGACATGAAGAAAACAACTTTGTGGATTCTAGGGGGGGGGATGGGTTGTTTGGTTTGGTTTTTTGTTGGTTGATTGTGGGTTTTTTTTTTTTTTAATTCTGTCCCTTTTGGATAGGGTGGAAAAGAATACCTGATGAGAGCTCACTTTGGACTTCCAAGTGTCGAAGCTGAAGATAAGGAAGGAAAACCTCCCATTAGCGTCAAGTTTGAGATTCCGTATTTCACCACTTCAGGAATCCAGGTTAGTAGTTAAAAAGAGAAGTTCCAATAAGCCAACGTGCCAGGCTCTTAACACACAACTTTTTCTCATCTTCTTGATGATTCCTGTACAGCGTTATCCATAAAACAGATTTTTGACCCCAAAAAAAAACCCCTTTTATTGTTCTTTGCTAAATGCTGCTTGGCTTGACACGGGAGGCTTTATTTCTTAGCGGATCTTCCTTTCCAGGTTCGCTATTTGAAGATAATCGAGAAGAGCGGCTACCAGGCTCTGCCCTGGGTTCGATACATCACCCAGAACGGAGGTAAACGGAGCGCGATACGCCGGGTTTTGTTTCCCCAGCGTACACCCACAAATTGAGGCGCGCAAAACCAGTTTGCTCCTGCGGTTTCGATACGTGCTAGGGTGAGGTGTTCAGGCGTGCTGCTTCTTCCAGTCACCTTCTCTTGGTGCCTTGATGACGGACCTGACGGGATAGTGCAGTAACGCTGTCCAAGGATGGTGCCATTAAGCAGGGATTCCACGAGGTTTTTGGAGTGGAATTGAAAAAGAAATTGCGCACACGTATCGTTCTGCCAGCTTTAAGACATATAAGGAACTGTCTACTCTAAGATACTCAGTAGTTAGCAAGTAAACGTGGCAGGGTGATTTTTTTTTGATCTTCTGCTTTTTCTTGGTGTTCTGATCTAACTTCTGGCGTGGAAGCACAACTGCCTGCAGTTACTTGAGCTCATTGTCGTAGCCATTCTAAGCAAAGATCTGGTTTTGTTTTGTATCTCTTCGTCTCAATTTGCTGATCTGCTTTACAAGTTTTAGTGAGATGATCTACTAAACCACTTTTATTTTATTTTTTCCCCCCTTTACAGACTACCAGCTTCGAACACAGTAGGGCACCTCGCCCGCACCACAGACGACGAAACTTCAGGCCTCGAATTTTGTTTGCGGAAGCTTCTGTGGTCCTGAGAGCTGTGGATGTTGTCGCCAGGGGTCTTGTTTCTGCAATCTTGGATTGGCAAGAGAGAGATTGGAAATGTACCGTTTTCAATAATGTGTTTGAGCATTTGAACCATTAGTATTGATTGTGCGAATATTTATTTCATTCTTAGAACGTGCTGATCTTGCTGCTAAGTGCTAATTACCTTAGGAGTAGCGGTTACCTTGAGGAGCCAGGATGAACCTTGAGAATGTCTTGTCGACGCCTTGTCTGTTAAATTCACCAAGTTTCTAGCATTTGTGGTTTAGGGTCTCTAAAGACATTGGCAGCGTTACGCTACAAATTAGGGAGACGATTGTGCAATTAAATGACTGCTGAACACTTAGTTGTATTTTAGCCCAAGGTATTTATTTTTTTTTCTGGGCCTGAGGGTGCCTTAACTCATTCAGAACTCTGTTAACTTATAAAAAAAACAAAAAGTACAGAACGGCAGTTAAAACTATCTGAAGCCCAAAAATACTGTTTGCTCTTTTTGCGTGGGTTTCGAACCAGTTAGTCTGGACAGAACGACTTCAAGTGAAGGGTTGGGAAACAAAAAATGCGGGTTTGTTAAAGGCGAAGGGAACTGAGAGCAAGAGATCGCAGAAGTAAATGTCTCTGGGAACATCTCTGTGGAAGCACGATGATTGCCAGCTCGAGTTAGTCAGAACAGACTGAAGAGTTTCAACCCTGTGGTACCCCTAGGGCATGGAAACCCTGTGCCAATTCACTAGAACTTGTTTTTTTTCTTTTTCTTTTAAATTTCTATTTGTAAAACGAGTTCAGAACTGTAATATGTGGGCATAAGACTTTAGATCAGCTACTAAACAAAAAAGACCAAAACTTTGATAGGAAGATTATTGTTTTTCCAGATAACAGTAGTGCACTCCAAGCTCTTTCTGAAAACTGTCTGTTTTTTTTGTGAAGAGGCTCATACAGTTGCCATCTTCCAGCTTGCCTTTGTGTTCATTTAGGGCAAATACTTCCCATTTTTGCTGCAGTTTGCTGTTTGCCCTAAGGGGAGTGCTTGCTTTCTCAGTCTCTTCCATTTGTAAACTATTACTACAGCTCCCTGGCAGAAAGGATGACGGTTCAGAATGTTACACTTAAAGGTATTATTTTTTTTTAACATGCCGTTTCATTTTTTTGTCTGATAAGCTAAGATTGGCATGGGTGTACATAGTCATTTGGGTTTTTTCAGAGAAATTTTGGACGGTTATCAGTATTTTCACAGTTTGTAGAATGTTTGGGTTTGAATTTAGCGCTCCTGACAGACGCTAAACTCAAACCAGCAAAATCTAAACATCTATGTCCGCAAACGCGACATAACACGCCACACGCAAGGTTCTCCACGCCGCTCAGTCGACATCCTGGACTCTCCCGTGAGAGCGAGGAAGGATTTCAGTCGTCGTCTCCACTAAATCCTTGTAGACTATGTAGAGAGAGAGGTACCTGTCTGTACAGTCTGTACTAGGAGCAAATTCCCCAAAACTAAATTCTCCTGAGCTGCCGTAGCGTTACGGCAAGATCCGCGGCGGAACGAACCGATGTCCGAAGGTGTCCGGGCAAGAACCGGGGCAGCCGCGGGTGTGGATTTGTATATCCTGGAATAAGGTTACTGGATTTGTCACCCAACGAGTGTGGTGGTGAAACAAATTAAATCGTCTTGCTCAAGAATATGGCTCCACTGCTCGTTTTCATTTGAACAATTAAGCTTATGACTGAACGAAACCTTTTTATATTAAAACGGTGACTGGTTGACAAACCGCGTTCTGGGGACTGTTCTTCAAAGTGTCGCTTTTATTTTTTGCCTGTAAAATGTGACTCTTCAGAGCTTGTTTTCCTGTTGAAGGTTGCATCTCGCGGACCAGAACAGTGTTTTCTCATATTTTGTGGCAATTTGACTCTGTTTCGATGATGGGGCGTCAGCCGTGCTTGTCCGGGAAGTAATAAAGGGCAAAAAGTCCACCTTGAATCAGTTGCCTTTCACTTTTTTTCAGTTTGATCAAGCTGCAGCCTCGAATCTTGGAGTCCCCTCGGTTGCTTTACTGTGAGGCCTGGATAAGGACTGAGCTTCTTACAAGCTGCAAGTGTTTCTGGTCCTGATTTGTTTCTCAAATTCTCTTGTTCTCTGGAAAATTTGCCCATGCACCACGAACTTAGTGCTCATGAGCGCTCTATTTAGAAAGGAAGAAAGAAAACATAAAACCCCCAGAGCACTTCTTCATCCATTCATTGTCAAAGTGCAGAGTCCCAGTTCTAGCCCCAGCTCTTGTTCGAGGAGTAACTTTCTTTTTTTTTTTGGTGAGTTTTGTTCTAGAGCAACTGCTAAACCTTATCTTGGTGGCTTCTGTCCTCTTAACGTGGAAAAATGTAAATTTGATGGTCTGTCACTATATTATAGCACCCAATATAAAATACTTCCAAAAGAATTTGCATAATTCAAATAAGCAGCAAAGTGTCTCATCTATCTTTTCAGCTCGATGTGGTTTCCTAACTCTGCTACCTCGAATTTGAAAAGACTGAGCTTGTTAGGTGGCTCTGAAAAAGAAAATGCTCCTGCTACTAGCCAGCAGGAGGATTTGATGGTCTCCACAGTCCTGGGTTGGTTTGTACGGAGCTGGGGAGCCGGCTGGTTTTTTTCCCCAGCAAGGAATATTTCAACAGCAGGAACCATCCCCCCTCTCCCTCCCCAGACCAGCAAAACTGCGGCCTCATCGACGCGTTATTTGATTAGATTCCTCGAGGTGCGTCAGCGGCGCTCCCCCGTCGCAGTAAACGGGTGGTTTTATTTCGTGTCCTGGTGGATGTGATATCCCAGATTGCAACAACCTCTTAGGTCATTTATTCCTTTATTGCCCCCGTGCCCTGGCCAGCGCTGCCAGTAGGTGGCATTCGGAGCATGCTCCACACCTCCGGCACCTACCCATAGAACGGGTCTTTCGGGTTGGAAGGTCTTTTTAGTTCCTCTTGAGTTCATTTTAATATATATATATATATATATATATATATATATATATATATATATAATTTTAATATTTTTTTAGGTTTATGCGCTTTGATGGTTGCAGTTCAGTAACTTCTCATTTTAGCTGGATGGTTCTCTTACATTTTTCTTTCCGTTACTCTCACGCAGCTGATAATGGCAATTCCGTGCGACGGAGCTGGGGACACCGGCGCAAAGGGAAGGGACGAGCCGCGCTGCAGGAGCAGCTCCTCGCAGCCTGGTGGGCATTGCTGGGTCACGAAGCAAGACTCAGCCAGTGGTCTGGTGGCTTTTGTGTGCTACAATATGTGAGAGAGTATCTATTCCTGGGGGGTTTTTTTAATTTTTTTTCCCATTTAATTAGAGAAAGCTGGTTTTGTCTTGATAAAAACAAGCCAGAAGTCACCTCCTAATCAAACACGGTGGGTGCGTTAAAAAAGCTTCGTTCCACCTTGGTTTGCCGGCTGGGGAGACTTCTTGTTGGTTTTTTTTTTGACATGTTTCTCTTCCTTATCGCCCTCCTTTTACGCCTGTGCACTGCCGGGACTGCTTGTATTTGCTTCTCCACTCTAACCTGAACTGGTTTTGTCTGTGAAACATCCTCACACATGAAGAGAGACGAGAAGACTTCATCCACTGCGGGTTTGTCTCGGGTTAAGAGATTGCACCTGTTTATTTCTGAATTCACGTTCTGTGACGAGAAACGGGCTAAACCTTGGCACCTCTATCTTTATCTGGTGCCAAGTGCAGCGTGTTGCAATTCGTTCAGCGCTTTTGTTTTTTTTTTCACCCCCCTCCCTTTGCGGTTGACACCCACTGCTGTTCGTAGTTTCAGCAGCCCTGGCACCGCGAGGCTTGATGGCCTTGCAGAAAATAGCGTGACAGAGCAAAGTTAAGGGACGATACGAACAATCTTAATTGCGGCGGTAATTAATTATACAACAGCGTCATTTGTGCTACAGGCGAAGCTGCGCTGAAATCACGAACGGTCGTAAACCTCTTTTTCCGCTGAATTTTGTGCAATCCAGAGTGTTCTGCGAGTCATGCCCTCCCCTACGCGCAGATAAACTTGTTTCTCTTGTAGTTGCCTTGACTCAGCGTTTGTGAAAGCGCCTTTCGTCACATTTCTCGCTGCAGTCAGATGCAAGAGGTTCCCTTTTGTAGTTTTTTCGCTTTGGCATCAGCGCGTTAGTTGAAGACTTTGGGTCTTTGACGATGCGACCATCGCTCCGGGCAGCGGCGGGTCCAGCTCTGCTCTTCGCAGAGTTCCTGAGCAGAAGGGAGAAATGTGTTTTTTAAAGATGGGACTTGCAGCTACGCTCGGTTCTGTGTTTGTTCTGAAAACGAAGGATTCTTGCTCTATGAGGATGTGTTCTGGGCTAAGTTCCCGGGAGCCCGGTGCAAGCAGCCATCTGAAACTGAGATCGGCAATCGCCCTTGCAAAATCAAAGGCAGCGCAGGGGCAGATTAAAGCTGCTTTTCCCACTTCAGCTGTTCTGCTGCTCTGTGGTTGTTGGCAGAGTGGTTGAACCAGAGGCTTTGGATAATTTTGAGTTTAATATCAGAAATTATGCCCGGCTTAACTTTATGACCTCTCTCTCCTTCCTCCTCCCCCCCCGTCAAGCTGCCAGCATCCCTTTATGCTCGTTCTGGTCTTGGCACCCACCTGCCCTGGCGGTTGCAGCATCGCATTGATGCAACCTGGTTGTGCTGTAGGTGGAATTACTCCGGGTTATTCTCCAAAAAAAATTATGGACTGGAACCTGGAGCCTCTAAGTTCATTTGCAGGCTGATGGTCAAATAAATAAGCAGAAACAGCCCTGAATCAAATGATCAGCAACGTGAAGAACAAGACGCTCCCAAAGCCAGCGTGCTGGGCTACGGCCCGTCCTGGAGAAAGTTTTGTAGGCTTAGTTCAAATCTTGGCTGTGCGTTTGTACCTTGGATCAAAGTTTTGTTGCAGGCCCTTCTCCAATATAAAGCAAAGAAACGTAAAACAACAAATAGCTCGTGAAATCCAAACACAATCTGCTCTATGTTATGCTACAAAAATGAATGAACTCTGCCTCCCACCCTCTCCCACTGTGACTTGCTGTGAATAAGCACCGCTCAAAGGAAACTATGGCAAGAAGCTCTGCCTCTTTCCAGCAGGAATAACAATTGAGCAAGGGAAAACGCTGACTAGCTTTATCTCCAGTTCTTCCAGTTGGGCAGGTAGAGGTGAGAACGGATCGGGTATTTTAAGCAGTGTTGAAAGGACTCACCTTTAGCACAGACCTAAAGCCCAAAGATTCGATTAAAAATCTCCTTCATAAGGAGCGTCCTAGACTTGAGCTGAGATCACCTGCAGCAGCACGGTTGTTGCACCACGGATTTTGAAGGATAGAAGAATATCCAGGGAAACCAGGCGGACTAGGCTAAATCCCTAAATGTTATTTATGAGTTTTGAAGCCCCTGGGTTCCCAAGCCATCGATGTTCCTGTTGGATGCCAAGGAAAGCTCCCCAGGGTGATTCCTTACTGCCGGTTCCGAGTCGCGCTGTTGGGCAACCAAGCAACGAGCTTATGCTCCACATCAGAGGGAGGGCGAATTTTGCTCTGGGTTTTTCTGCTTTAAGCCTTAATTAAGACCTCTTAGAAGCTGCTGGGTCATACCCATGTTCTGGTAAGCGCAAGTGTGCTCCTGCAGCAGCACGGCGGGAGGGATTCGAGAATCCCACGAGGCCCAGGAGCGAGCAGGACTGAATTTCTTGCATTAAGGTTCAGGAAGTTTTGCCCCTTGGATGCTTTAGAAATGGACAATGAAGAGGTAACACAACATCCAAATCCAGCCCTGGTTTTATATTTTCAAGAGGTTCTTCTTTAAAGCTCCTGGAGTGCTGCAACCCAGGCTGTGTACCGGTGACTGCTGTGGTCCAGCCGAGGAGATGGGACAAAGCTACAAAGACAGGAAGAGTTTGAAGAGACTTCAGTGTAAAAGTTGGAGAAAAGGCTTGGGGGAAAGGATATGAACGAGGTCTGTTTAGAAATGCCAACGCCGTAAACAAACGAAATCTGCTTTTTCATCTTCAAACGTAAAGAAAACAGCCTATAAGGTTGAAAAGGGATGTGTTTAAAATTGAGAAAAGAAAATATTACAGTGTAAAATTCCACCTTTTCACTGTATTTGTTTAGAAAAGGACTTATCAGCCAAGCGCTGCCCCCCCGCCAGAGGTAGGAACCCTTTGCTCATAGAGCTGAGCTCTCAGCTACGTTCCAGCCACCCCTAATTGCTCCCTGACCAATAACGAGCGCGCGGCTGCGGAACGAGTGTTTATTTTCTTTCTTGCTTATTTATTAAAACGCAAGCACAAGACCGAGCAGCTTCTGCGTGTGGTGAACTCGACAATTGTTAAAGTTTCCGAAAGGTCACAAGGGTCCCAGATAACATTAGCAGCTCGGTGCTATGTTGTCCTTTTGTGTTATCAACAGGAAACATCTTTACCAGCACAGGAACTGCAGCTTTGTAATTGGCCTGGCGCAAGAACATGACAGTATTTTCTCATCCTATCAGGGCGCGGATATTTTGGGAGCTGGTATATAAAGCTCGCGGCACACAGTGTCTTTTGGACATTAGGAACAGGTTCATGTCAGAAATCCCTGTGCTTTGCTATTTTAGTAGTTGCTATAGTTGCAGCATGAATGATTTTTTTTTTTTCTTCCCCTTGCCCCGCGCGGCTCAGGGTGGTATTTCGTTACGGTTCGTACGTATATTTTTATTATTTGAGTGCAGATGGACATATTTAAAGCAATTAACGTGGTGATATAAGTCTTGTAAGGAAGCCTTTAGCAAATAAACAACGAGTTCATAAATCATATCAATGCAGCCCTTGTTTAGCTTTCATTAAATACTCGCAGGCTTCTACGGTGCAGGATTGAGCTCCGTCCAAGCAAATTTCAGATTCGCCAGATGATAAAATGTTATATTTGGGCTCTGAAATAAGAAGCGTTCCCTGCGCTGAATGATCTATGTGTTGAAAGGAACAGCCCTCCTGCCTCATGCAGTTAAAGGCAAAAAAAAAAAAAGAAAAAGAGTCCAGTAACATCTATAACTGGTATTAGATCAGAGCAAAGAGCGTTTAAAGGGACCTGTAAAGAGCTGGGCTGGAAGGGGGCCAATATTGCAATTAATATTCTGCACAGAATTACACCACTCACTGATTATGGCAAACCTCGTTCGGACGATTTGATAAAGCTGGAGTGGTTTTTTTCCATAGCTGCCGTCACCCTTTTGCTCCAACGTGACCGTAACTATCGAGAAGGAAAAGCTACAACAACAAAACCCCCCCGATTTGTCCTTAAAAAGTGTGTAGTGAGAAATTCTAATTACTGAGGGCTCATTTTAATCCTCATTTAATCAGGATAAAGAACACTGCACAACCTTTACCGTGCTGATCCATGGCTGGTTTTATAGAGTTCCCAAAGTCAGATTTTTCTAACTTCCACTCCTATTAATAAGCTTTTTTTAAAGCATCCCTTGACTTTAGACGTCAATATTGTTTCTATATAGCAAATTCTTCCCTAGGGACGGGCGAAGGGATCGTTTTGTTGTTGATAAAACTTTCTCCCATGAGGAAAGTCAGGATTTTGTTCTCCATTTTATTCTTTAACATGCAAGCAAAAAAAAAAAACCAACTGAAAAAAACCACCTCAGCAGTTTTCAGGCTCGTTTCAGGACTCGGCGGGTGGCACAAGCCTCGTCCAGCTCCAGCAGCATCCCTCGGCGCTGCCGCTCCGTGCTGCACCTGCCCGGGCAGCCCTGGTTCCCTCTGCAAAATCACATCCCCAAACTTATCTCCATGCGCTGCGTCAAATACCAAAAATATCAGGGGCTGATGACCACAGGAGTTATTTCTGAGGGACTGACACAGTGCATAGATGAGGCATTTGTAAGGGTTTGGGGTTTTTTCCCTCCCCTCTCGCTCACCCTTGCAACACGCTGGTGGAGGTGGCGGCAAAGGAGGGAGCATTTTGGTCTTCCTGACTTCGGCATGTGAGGAGCCGAGGCAGCAGTGTTGAAGCAGCTTTCTTTTTTCCAAGCAGTGTTTTGTGACAGTAGAGCCAGAGGGGTTTAGATTAATGAAGTGAAATTTTGCTCTAGCAAACACAAGGTTGGGTTTTTTGGTTTTGTTTTTTTTTTTCATTGGGGTAGGAACGTGAATTCCGCAGAGAAAAGAAACTGCAGCTGGAAGTTAAAGCTCAGCAAAGTCGAGTTAGAAAAGGAGTGTTTGCTTCCAGCTGAGCGCGCGCGTGTGTGTGTTTGTGTGCATGTATTTGCTGCTGGAAGAACTGATGCAGGGAGAGCTCAGAGGTCCCCGCGTGGAGATGGGGGCATCTCCTCCGAAAGCTGCAGTCCCAGAGCTGCAGCTCGTGCCTACGGGCATGGCGGGGACTCCTTGCTGTGCGTTACGCTAAAGGTGATGCTATGAAGGACTGTAGCGGTCCCTCGCCTCCAAAACTTCAGAGTAATCCTTCCTAGAGGGTTTTTTTCTTCCCCTGCTGAGCTCATCAAAGCTCCTGCCCTCGCAACAAGCCGCACACCTCCACGCTCAGCTGAAATTTCCTGCAGGTGCCACGGGACGTCCCCGGCCGAGAGCGGGGCACCACGCGCTGAGTCAACCCCCGTGGGCAGCCCGCGGCGGGATCGTGTCTGCTCTCGGAGAACTTCTCACCCACGTTTCCTGCACGAATCCCGGCTGAGAGGAGCTGCCGTGTGAGGGCGCGGGGGAAGCCAGCGGTGTGGGAAGGCGTGACGGCGCGTGGTGCGTCCCATCCTGCCTTGTTGGTACCAAAAGTGTTCTGTTCCCTGCTCTTCATCCCCCCACACAGCCCGTCGCTGGACGTATTGCCTCTTTTTGGGCTGAGTACCAGGTATTTTCCCCTCTCCCCCTCTCCAGGACGCCGGTTACCCTGGCCTTTGCCATATGGGTTAGAAGCTGTTGGCTTCGTGCTTGCGTGGGGGATGCTGGCCTCATGTCTCCTGGCTTCTGACCGTCTCCTCTCCCCATACCCACAGAGTGAGAGAGAACGTAAACGTTACAGCTGCTTTTCCCTGCATCCATTTCCGAAGGGAGGCTCTCAGCGTGCCTTTTTACGGTTCAGCATTTGATCGTGCCCCGTGCCAGCTCCCATCAGCCACAGCCTTCGGTTCAGGGCCATTAAAAAGCTCCAGAGGAAAGGTTTCAAGACCGTATCGTGGCTACGAGGCCGTCTCAGGGCACAGGAGGAATTAGCAGGTGTCGGTCACAACAAATTTCCTCCAAGATCTTACTCCCGGCAGCGCAAGCGCTGCTCTCCGAGACTGCCCAGGTGCTGCGGAGCAGCTGATTTGCTGAGGCCGTGCCCTGCAAAGCAGAGCTTAAAGGACTTGGGAAAAACCTGCTGGAGCTTGTAGAAATGGGTAGGACCCAGCTGTGCCAAGCAAAGGTTGTGTTTTGGTGGAGCCCGTCGAAAGAGGCTGCTGTTAACCGGAGTTGCGGGCGCCGTGTCGGTGTTTTCTACGAAGGAAGCGTGAGCACGGCTGCACTTTGCTCACGAGAAGGGCGAGGCACCCTACTCCCATTTAGCAAACCAGCCCTGCTGCAGGGGTTGTGAGGCTGCAAAGCACCAAAGTCTGTAGCACCCTCAGGGTGCTGTGTTGTTGGGTTTTGGTTGGGTTTTTTTTGTCGGGGTGGCTCCGTCACTGGTTTTATCTTGGTCTACAACAGGGGAAGGACGGTCGTAGCCAATTCCCACGGGCCTGCAGAGCAGCAGGCATTGGAAAAGCAAAATTGGGGGAAAAAAACCTGAACAAATCGGAGAAGCTCCTTAGAGAAAGGCAGAGAAGCCTCGCCATCAGCGTGGCTGAAAGTGAAAAGGCTGAAGAAGCCTTTGGCCCACATGGGGAGGAGACCGTCTTCTTGTTTTTTCTGATACTTCTGAAAAGAAACAAGCAGCTGCTTTCCATTTGCTTGTGTGGCCTCAGCAGGGGTCGGCGATGGGGCTGCTCTCGCAACCCTCGGTGCCGGGCGAGGCTGAGCCCGTCTCCGGGACTCGCGGTGGCACAGCAAGAGCAGCAAGCCCAAAGAACGAGGGGCTGGAGCACAGGAGTGGGGAAATATAATGAATATTAATTTTTATTTTAAAAAAGAAAGACCAAATCACAACTCCAGCTCTTTTGAAAGCTGCATTGCCATTTTAGCCATTGTCAGAATATTAATTCCTGCTCCCGTAGTGGGGCATTGCAGCTCTGTTTGCACAAAAAGCCAACACTGAGCAGAGCACAAAGGATAAATGAACCTTTTGTATTGTTCTGTAGAAAAAAAACACGCTCTCAGAGTCTTCTATAAAAATACCTTCAGGCAAAAAAAACAGATTATTTTGACTTTGGACAACATCATTCACGAAACGCTACGCCGCCACAAGTTTGGTGTGAAGAAAACCACACGATTTGACTCCTTTTATCTTGTATCAGCGGCGGAGAGCTCGGTGCGGTTACAGTTCTCCTCATTTCTGAGAAGAGAGGATCATATTTAATCATTGTGTCAGTTGGCACAAACACCGTGTTTGTAGTGAAATGCTAAAAAACAGCACTTTTATCTTGCCCTTGATCAAGATCAGCACGATAGAAGCTCTTAACGTTAAAACTCATCAGTAATGAAACATTTGAAGGGCTCAGCTACCCGGCTTGTTTACTGCAACTTATTTTAAAGAATGGTCTGAACTCTCCTAATACAACAAATACAATATCAGTGATCTCCACCCAAGGGCATTCGTTCCTTGGCAGACGTCGCTTTGGCTCTAAGATATTATTCCTGGACTTTTTTTTTTATTATTATGTTGGAGGGGAGGAGGATGACAACGATTAACTTGCTCCACCGAGCAGCACGTTTCAAAATCCAAAGTGCCTGTAGGGGTTGCCTCCTAGCACGTCCTTACCAGCTGCACGAGTGGGGAAGCCAAGAGGAATTTGGAGGCAGAAAGAGGTTTTGAAGCCAGGGGAGAGCACTGTGATTCCCCGCCTGCCCCGCACCAGAAGGGCCAGAGAATTTCAGCCGCCGTTGCCCGCGGCGAGCCCCTCGCGCCTGCTCAGAGCGCTGCAAATCTGAGACACGCGATGGCACGTGGCGATATTACGTTACCTGCTAATTAAATAGCCCTCGTATCGACCTGTCCTGACTCGTATGATTTTATTGGCACCGACTTGTGCTGCGGTATCGAGAGGTCCCAAGCACAGGAAAGGTTTCCCTGCGCCGCAGAGTGACCCAGCGCCAAAGAGAAGAGTCAGCCCTTGCCCTGAAGAGCTCATTTATCCCTCGCTTCTAAATCTGGCTGGGGTTTAATTGCTTTTGTCTGGCCAGCATCTGTAAAACACCCACCTTGCCCAGAAGTGTCAGTGACAGCAAAGGGTGAGAGCTCAAGCAGACAGGCAATGCCGTTGGCGGGGTGCAACGAGTTTTGTTTGTGCTCAAGCTGAAGATAAAGAGTTTGAAGAATTACTTTTTCTGCAGAAAAGGCTATTTGAGCTCTCAGAAAACCAGAGATGACAACACTGGGGGTCTCACTGCCAGGCACCCACAGCAACACCCTCCAAATCAGCTCCAAAGGGAGGAAAAAAAAAAAAACCACCAAAAAAACCCAGGAGCGTTGCCGAGAGCGGCTCTGATTTGCGCTGTCTCAGCTCAGCCCTGCGTCAGGTGTGGTACAGCAGCTCACGGCTCGTGGGACCATTGCTTTCGTGGAGGTTAGAGTTTCGGTGGTTTCTAACGACTCGTTCAGTTGATATGAAATTGTGGAGGAGTTGAAAGCTCAGCTGTGCCCTTGGCAAAACCCGAGCCAAACGAGAAGCCAACGCACGAGGCAGCACTTAGGCTGCACCACCGTGGCCCCGGGATGACTCGTTACCTCCATCCTGGGGCTGCTCTTTTCCTCCTGCCACCCATATCCCATCGTCACCTCGCTGCCTGTGACCCCTCAAAGGTGTACGCCGGGGCACAGTCATTTTGTGCCATTCGCCGTTTTCCTGTTGTATTTCTATGTACATGATCCGTATTTATACACACAAGCAAAGGTTTCGTGTGGTTCCCCCCCCCCCCCAAAAAAAAAGAAAAATTGAAATATTTAGTTACAAAAATCTGTGCTATGGCTAAACAGCTTCTTTTGTACAGATGTCTCTGTCTATAGAGTCAGGAGTCCTTCTCCTGTGCACCTCGCAGATAAAATCCTGAGATTTATGTGTGTGTGTGCATACAGGTTATATATATATATGTTTTACATAGGTTATATATATGCATAAATAGATATCATTTAATAAGAATGCACTGACTTAACTATGCCTGCTCTAAAAATGAAGTACCAATAAAAAATGAGTTACAATGTTCTAAATCTCTATCAGTCAGGAAACTGGAGCTTTGCGAATATTAACAATCACAGCACCTCGTACTTAACTATCCATGACAGTATTTTATAGAAAAGCAGAAAGCGCAGAGTGAAAAAAAAACCCAAAAAACACAAAAACCACCCCAACCTGAGGCCAGCACAGGCAGCTTTTTCACTCTCAAGGAGAGCATAAATTTTCCTTTCCTTGGTGGAACTGGGACCAGAGATGAGCACGTATCTTGGAGTCACTGGCTGGGTGGCATTTTATTGTAACTTGGAAGGTCTTCTCTCTCCAGAGGCTTTTCTCTTGTCTTGGTGCCTCTCAGATGGGAAATGAACATCCCGTTAGAGCCGAATGCTGAGATGGCTGATTTAATACTTTGATACCATTATTGGTTGAACCCAGACACAAATCCTAAAGACAAAGTGGTACATCCTGAAGCATTGTAAATGCTTTATTTCATCTGTCGTCTTGCACTGGAGTATTCTGAGGGTCTCAGGAAGGATTAAGTTTCTTTAGACACGGCCACGTGGGCTGGATTGACAAAGAAATGTCTGCAAAGATCATCCTGAATAAACCTACCCCACAAAAAAGAAAAAATCATTGCTGTGAGACAGCCCCCAGGCTGGGAACCCAGGAAAAGGGCAGCTCGAGCTAATGTTGGTCAAAAGAAGAAGAAGAAAAGCAACTAAAAACAGCTTGTGGGGCAAGAAGGGGTTGGGCAAACATCTCTCTTTAAGTTTTTCTGCAGGTGGCTTCAGTTTCAAAGCCACTTGTGTCCTTTTCGATGGAGTTTCAAAGCCACTTGTGTCCTTTACAATGGAGTATGTGGCTGTCCACAGCCCCTTGAGGTTTACTGACGGACTGTTAAGCTGCTGGGGCTAAGAGCAGGGTTTTATATAGACAGAACGGACAGTTCAGAGCCCTGCAAAACAGCCTGGGTGGATTCAGTTACAGCGTCAAGATGAGCAAGTAAAGCAACAACAAAGGACAGTGGCCTCAGCCTTTGAAATGCCAGCTTAGAGCACGAAGGCAGCGCAGAATAATACTTTGTTAACTTCTTGTTTAGGAAAAAAAAAAAGCCAAACGTTTCCTTTAGCGACACACGAGCTGACAGTGGTGCTTTTATGACTCTTTCGTAGTCACCAATGACTCACTGGATGGAAGCCCAGGGACAGGCTGTTCCTAGCGAAAGGTTGGCGTCCCGGTGGTTTTACCGTCACCCAAACCAAGGTGCTGCTCTTGCTCTTGCTCTTGCTCTCTCTCTCGGCATCACCAGCAGCAGTTCAGCTGGGCCAAGCTCTCACAGGGCTGATCAGCCCAAGATCATCTCTGATAACCCCAGAGGTTTGTGTGTCACCAGCAGAACCAAGGGTGAGGGCAGCTCGGGGCTCTCGGCACCCTCAGTGCCACCGTCACGGCCGTGTCGCCGCCACCGCAGCTCGTGCTTCCCACCAGGGCAAGCCGAGGTGTCTCTGGAGCTCATCAGCCTTGGCTTCCAGCGTATTCCCTCCTAATGCACTTCACATGTTTAGACATTTCCTTTCGCAGGCATCCGTTCTTTCCAAATTCCTTACATTTTAGATTATATATCCTCGGTTTTGATCTTTCACATTAAAAAAAAAAACACGCTTTCATTTGAAGCTTAGTAGTGAGGGCTCAGCGCATCTGAGCCAGAGTTCCTGGCACAGCTAGTGTCCTGCAGGAGCAATTACTTTCCAGCGAGTCTCTAAAATTGCTTATTTACTTTCACTTGTACGCCAAAAATACTTGAAAATCAGGACAGTTTTTTCCAGTTACACAATCACCAGAAATATCTTGAATCCATACACTTCCACTGCGGCTCGATCGTCGATCTGAAAACAGTCGAAACTGTTTATAAAGTACGTGGAAGGTGCTCTCTCTCCCAGAATTCAGGCTTCAGCAGCAGAGCTCCGTGGGTCCAAGTCGGCGAGTGCGACAGAGCAACATCAGATCCCCCTCTTGGCTAAAAACGCGGGGAAAAGAGACGCAAAGGTGAGGGCAGCCGGTCTCCGCCGCTCTTCAGCAGCTTCCTGAGCGGAATTATCGCAGCCAACCACTTCTAGAAAGTCCTTTCATGTCTATTCATGTAGGGTTTATTTACTGCTCTTGGCAAAACCAAACCACACTTGAATTCTGACAAGCCGTGAGATTTAGGCTACTTTTTTTCCATCCAGGCTTTTTAATTAATTATAGAGAATTTAGAACCTCAGTGTGGGACAGTAGCTGCTCCGACTCTTTTTAATCCATCAAAAGGACGGATAAAACCTGGTTTTCCACAGTCTTAGTTTAAGTATCAGATCCCCTCCCTGTCTTGAGGGCACAGGTAACAAAACCTGCAACGATCTTCTAAAGATCTCAAAGCGTTTGCAAATGGAGGGCTCCATTTGCTTTCCTTACTCATGCATATTTTAAATTCCCTTTTAAGTTTCAACGGTTTGCATGGGTGTAATTCAGAGCAGACCAGGACCTGACATATTTTGCATACCGATGAGTTATGCGAGTCCAATTTATGGGGGAAAAAAAAAAAAAAAAAATATTATATGAGCATTACGATGCAGTTGAGGAGTAACTGGCTGGGAAAAAAAAATAAAAAATACAACGAAACCAGAAGGATTTACTTGGTAATTTTAAGCGCGTGTTCACAAATGAAAGCAAGCATTGTGCCCATCGACAATGGCCAGAACAGAATCAGCCTTTCTCCAAACCTACCAAGAACCATGGTCTTAATTTGTAGGTTTAAGTTGCTAGCACTCTTTTTCTACTTTTTTTTTATATATATATATATAAGGCATCTAGACTTTAAATGATATTGCAAAAGTAGAAATAGCATGATAAACCTTCAAAGCTGAAATAAAAAAGAACCTGTGTTTTAACTTAGTGCTGAGTATTTATACAGCCGGCACCGTTTAGTCCGGCATGTTTGAATGAGTGCAAGTCTGTGGTTGCAGTTGTGTATAAAAATATTGTAGCCCGCTCCTGCTTTAGGAGCTAAACTTCAGTTCCCAATAGCTCCCTCTGTAATTCTCTTTCCAAATAAAAGGAAGAACTATTCCTGGCTCGTAACGGTGTATTTCTGTGGCTTCTTGAACTATAATGAAGGCAGTCTGGAATGCAAAAAATTACATACTCCGTGCCAGTTCTCAACCCACGGTAATTTAGACTTTAAATGTTTTTGGAGTTTACATTTTGAGTCTGTTATTGTACAACTTTTTAATTAAAATGTCGCTGTAGTCCAGATCACTAATGCTTCTTGCTCAAAGGTCCATTAACATCTATCTTAAAACCACTACTTAGGGACTTGGACAATTTTGGTATTGAGGGCTAAGGCCATCTGCTTGGAAAATTATTTGGTTTTTATTTGGCTCCTTCTAATTGTAGAAATTCAAAGACATCTTTGATATCCATTGGCTTCCAACAACGGAAACATCCGTTCTCTCTCCCTAAATGCTTCGGCGCTTGTCTCTAGCACAGACTAAATCTTGACGCAGCTCAAGAAATCATCTGCCAAGCTTGTCAGGGATGAATCAGGTTTGGATTTTCCCTCTGGGCGGCAGAGACAATATGTGCCATTGATGCTCATTAACATCCCTGTGTTTTCCCACTGAAATGCTAATAAATAAATCAGGAAAATGTGACAAGCTCACCTGGGGCTTCTAGATGTCATCACAGCCCAGTAAGAGCTGGATTAACAGCACCATGGACTCTTCTTGTGATCTGTAGCAGAGTCTGCAGACATTTCTGCCCCGAGACGCCTTCACCTTTACATCCTATGTACAAAAATTGAGATTTTAAATCTGATTTTCACTCTCAGCTTCAGTTAAAAATCCTCTCGTACCACGTGTAAGCAGTGGGAATTTAGCCCAGCATCGGTGAGAGATACAAAATGGGGAAGTTAATATTGTCAGGCTGGGTTTTTGGTTGGGTTTTTGGTTGTTTATCTTCTGGGGTGAGGGGGGAATCCCTCCTAAATCCAATGTCAGACCCGGCCCAGTTTTTGGAGGCGATTTCCTCGAGGATTTCTAAGCAAGGCTCCCAGAAACGCATCAGCTGGCTCTGGGAGTAACCGGGCAGGAGAGCAACGGCTTCGTGATAACTCCACATACCGAGGGGAAATCAGAGCTCGCTGGCTAAAAAGCCCTGTGGGTTAACTCTGCCAAAAAACTCAGTAATTTAACACAAGTCAGCAATTTAATTACATTTAGCCCGGGTTTAGATCCCTCTCTGGCCTGAGGCACCCGAACACTCATCGTGTGCGTGTGTGTGTGCGCACAGAAACACACAGATGCCTCTCCGCAGTCACTCCTTTAGCCCTGAGACGCTGGCCAGCCCACAGCAGCAATCTCTTGGCTCCTCCACCCGAAGCAGGTCTGCTTTGCCTGACAATTCACCAAAACCTCTAGGACCCCAGAGCAGAAGGACCCCAAGATGTGACACCAGACACAAACACTGCAGCCCAGGAGAGCGGCTTTCTAACACCCTGAACCTCCCTAATGTAGTTCCACAGCTTTTATTCTATCTACATTTACTAGTTCTCGTGCATTAATACCAATTTCCATTGTAGCATCCACGGGGGTCTTAAGCAACTCTCTCCACGTGCTGCGAATGGCCCCTAAGAGCTTAGAGAAACCTCCGGGCAGCTCTGAGCAAGCAAAGAAACAAATTCCTTTCCTATCTCAAACCCCGAGCCCGCAGTGGGTCAGCCAAAAGTACATTGAAAAACACACTGGACCTCATCACTCTCTGATTGTGTTGCCTGTGGAGACGTCAAACCTTCACTTCTGTCCCCCTGCACCTCGACGTAACGTACCAAGAGAAGCAAAACCCTCTCTCACGTAAATTCAAACGGGCTTTCATACCAGCCACGTGCTTTTATCCGCAGCGCGTCTCCTGACATGACATGGTACTCTGCACCAGCCCTTATTTTTAGCTATGAATTTTGTTTTTCAGGTGTAAGTAAAAACGAGGTGGTGTTGTTTCCACATAATCAAGGCAAAACCAGTTTCACTTTCTTTGAAGCTTTTTATCTCCCTGCAACTGGATTTGAATCTCTGACTTCATCACCACAACCCCAGAGCCATAACCACAAGGCCACATGGTCCCAGAGCTGTTTTTGGAGGTGGTAGTGATGTGAGTTATTTTAGAAGCTGGTAGCTATAAATTTCAGTTATATTTGAAGGAGGGTGAGTTGGCTTTGAGAGTCCTTGGTGAGTCTGCCCTTCGGTGACTAGTGGGCAATTACTGAGGCCACTGGCAAGAGCTCGAATGGAACTGCAGCTCCTGCCATAAACCACCGAGTACAAACAAACAGCAATTGTGAACGACAGTTAAACTAATTGTCCTCGTTGGTCTTACTGTCCCAGGACGGGCCGTGACGCAGGAAGCCGATCTGCACAAAGTCAGTTTTTCATTGCGGCGAGCTCCAAATAGCATCACAACAAGTCGATTTTAGACCGCTCCACGGCGCCTGATAAACGCAACCCGACCACCTTGATCCTTTTTTTAAAAACGCTTCACCCCGACCCTTCAGTCCCCGAGGAGTTTTTGCGCTCTCGGTTTCCTGCCCGAAAATAAACGTGAATCCGCTCCGGCGCGCCGCCCGTTCCGTAAACGACGCGGACAAACGCTACGAGTTGCGATTGCGGCTACAAAACGCCCGTCTGCAAAATCAGGATCGCTTGCCAAAACGATACGGTGAATTTAAAAGACTCGCTTGCCAAGGTTTACTCAAAGGAGGGTGCCCCTGGCACAGCCAAAGCCCAGTCGTGAGGTACGATACGAGACAGAAGCCCCAAACGAGCAAGGAATGAGCTGCTGAAGGCTGCGAAACGTGGGGCTCAGCTTTTACACATCCAGATACTGACTATATTTTTCTTTTCTCATGAGAGTGATTTGCAACTGAGAAAGTTAACCACGTCTGTGTGAAATGTAGATAACTCTGGGAGTAAAACGATTTCAATCAGAACAAGGGTCATCTGAGAGATGGTGGCAGTTACTCATTCAAGATCGTGCTTGATTTACCCAGTTCCCAGTTCAGTATTTCGCTCTCACTGCTGTGGGAAAGCAAAGCTGCTTGAGCAGCGTTATAGAGACCAGCAAAACCAGACATTTTACTCTTTTCCTCGTGATACAGGTGACCTTTCCCAGTGGAGAGGCTCTCAGGCCAAGCTCCAAGGGAAAGGCAGAGGGCAAAAACGCTGCTGTCATACAAAACCAACTGAGCTGCTCAACCTTAAAATCAAAATTTATTTATTTTTTTTAATAAGGCATAACCTCGTGGTTCAGAGCACAACTGAAGAGAATAATAAGGACGAAAAAGAAAATAGGAGAGAATTCCACAAACCTGTCAAGCTGGAGTACTCTTGACTGCAAGCGCCTTTAGCTGGCTCAGAACTCACTGTATCATGGCTGGAATTCTCCGTCACTCTCTCCTTTAGCTAAAACCAGAGCCTTACAGTTCCTTAGCCAACAGGCTCAAGCCGTGGGTGATTAACATCTGGGGCGGAGGGAATAAACACAATTTACTGCCCAGCTAGCAAGAAGAAAGGTCAGGGAAATCCTCCCACTCCGGTGAACCTGCTCCTGGCAATGACTGTGCTCAACCCCCCGTGTCCGAGATAAAATACTGGGACTAGAGAGGCCAGGTAGACCCTACAGGTGGGTCTTGTTAATCCCAAGGCAGTGACTAACCCTTAAAGAGCCACTGACCCAGGCGAAGATAGCACTACTGGAAATCCTCGTAGAAAATCCCAAAATCACTTCTAATGCTGTGGAGTTACCATCTCCGGTTCCAAGTCATGATTAGTGGCAGTCATGAGGAGCTGGTTCATGGTAGGATTTCTTAGAATATTGTAAAATGTCAACTCGGGAGAAAAATAGCATCCTCAGCACCAAAGGTCACGTCCGTTCTGATACCTGAAAGTGCTTTTGGAGTCGGGCATCCCGTTGGAATCGCAGTGAAAAATCGGTAAGAAAAAATAAAATACGAACGGTGCGCGTGAAACGCACGGGCGCAGGCACCGATAGAGTGCAACCCAACTCTTCTGGTGTCTCTCAGGAAATCAGAAGTCAGTCGTGCCTGTTATAACTATTATTTAATAGTTGAGGAATGGCAGCGTTTAGAGACTCGGGCTCAGCGCTGGACACAGGCCTTTTGCTGAAGGACTCACAACAGCCATTTTGTCCTGGTTTCCAGGAAGGAAAAGTTGCTCCCGGAGACTAAGAAAACCATCATGAAAAATCTCGAAGGAAAAAGAAAAAAAAAAAAGAAAACACACAACCCCAAACAAACAAGGAAAACATTTCACTAGAACCCATCTTTGGAAAAATATAAAAATATTTTTCCATCCCGAGAAATCGCTATAAATAACGTTTGAACTATTAAAAGGGCGAACGCAGAGGAAAAAAAAAAAAAGACTATTTACATAGGAGCGTTTTGTGCTGCTTCGGTCTAATTTGTCACCGATGTAGGAGCCTCATACGTTAGCTGGAGGAAATCCAGAGCTTTCAAAGGTTTTCTGTCAGGACTTGAAAAGTTGCCAGTTTTTTTTAATGGAGCCGAGCAGTCTCAGGCCTGTTGTTCTCAGAGATTTTGTGAGCCAGGGCCACATGTTAGCAGGAAACAGAGCCAAGTGGGCTTCCTGAGCGTCTGAGAGAGGAAACACTGTAATAAGCATGGAGGCTGTGGTTAAAAATAACTCTGGTATATAAAGGCTGCAAAGGATCTCCTCTCGCTCATACGCGCCGCTGCCTCTTGGCCGGCTGCTCGGCGCTGATTTCATGTGAATGAGACGCTTTGCCATCTCCTCGGAGCAGGTGGTTTCGGAGCAGAAGAAGGGAGGACGCGGCCCGTGGAAGAGCGGAGCACAAGATCGCTCTTGTTCCGCGTGTTTTCAGCGAGCTGGAGCCCGGGCTTCGCTGCAAAAGAGTCGTGGGGCTGAGCTGCGGTGTTTCGGTACCTAACTTTAGGCTGAAGTAAAAGTTATGTTGAAAAATAACTCGGGGTTTGTTTTTTTTTTCTGTGATATGAAACTTAAAAAAAAAAGGGAACAAGGTGAATCATGCAAGCTCTTGAGCAACAGGAGAAAGGGCCCCCTAGATTGTTACCGCTGGGCCCAAATGTGGCTTGTACCACTTGGGCCGCACGAGTTTTAATACCACCCTGGGCTCTCCCGCCAGCCTCGCTTGGCGTTGGCCAACTGGAGGAGCTTGGCATTGGCCAACTGGAGGAGCTCAGCACTGGCCAACTGGAGGAGCTTGGCGTTGGCCAACTGGAGGGGTTCAGCACTGGCCAACTGGAGGAGCTTGGCGTTGGCCAACTGGAGGAGCTTGGCGTTGGCCAACTGGAGGGACTCAGCACTGGCCAACTGGAGGAGCTAAATGTGGCAACCGCCACCCGAAGGAACCAGCCACCAGCAATCAGTGCTCTGCAGTACCCGCGCTTCGGCTTCTCACCACACTTTCCCTGGCCAAATTAATCCGTTTTGCATAGGATTAGAGCCATCGCTTTTCTTTCACAGGCAGTGATTTTCCTTGCAAATGTGGGATAAAACCCCCACGCTGGTGATTTGGCAAACTCAGGCCCCTTTTCCCTGCTGTAACCTGACACACCCCCACCGAACTCCGTTCTGAACACTCCTTTGTAGCCCACATGACGCTGTAATTGGCAAAACACGTTCTTCCCAGGCTTGTGCTTTTATTGCAAACATTTATTTGGCGCTTTGTGTGGCGAATGAAAAGAAAATTTCACAACTCATTCTACAAAGTTGCATTGTATCAGGCTGTCCCTTGAAGAGCATTTTATTGCTCAAGAAGAGCTGTAACCGTCCACGGGATTTCAACAGCGCTATTGTCTTAAACTATAATTGCTGTATGTGCTACAGCACCAAATATTAACAATTTTGATCAGTATCAACCTCGACGACTGGCATTTAATTCCACCTTAGAGCTCATTGTCAGCGATAAGTGTGACATTCCTTGAAGGCGCATAAGCTAAACAATTTGGAGTAAATTTCTAGGTGCATAAAACCACAAGGTGAAGTTTTGTTTCTGAATAGAAAGCATTTTCTCCAAGACACAAAGCACTCTTCCTAAGCTCAGATGTATCCAGGAATTTAAATATATAAATGTACAAAAAGGCAGGCATTAATAGCTCAGGGGGAAAAAAAAAAAAAAAACGAACCAAAAATGGTCACAACAATGGATATATAAGGGTCTGGAAAAAAAGTCTGTCCTAAAATATCCCATTGCAGTTTCAAAGCTTAATCACAACGATACAAGTAATTGTGACGGTGGAAAAAAAAATAAATATATATATACCGTTCTGAATACTGCAGTGATCTAAGTCTGAAAAGGCCTTCGCAGGCCAGGAAGAAAAATGAGATCAGCTGCTCTATACATGCAGCCCATCATGCCGAGCTGCCCGTCTTCCTCTGGCTGGCCGATTCGCTCAGCTCTGATTCATACTTCCACATATTCAAACGGGGAAAGTAATTCCAGGCAGCGAGCGGCACCAATTAACAGTGTCACAGTTAATGAAATGCTTGCTCCAGTATTTCCCATTACTCAACTCCAGGACATATGACTAATAAATAATACAGGTGCAGCACAAAGAAGGTATTTTATGAAGGAGAACTAAACCCCACACGTTCATCAGGTTAAACAAGGCTTTCGACCCTACACCTCGTCCGAACTCCTACTTTGTGTGTTTGGTGAATCAACCCCCATCTGTCAGATAAAACCTGTAAAGATGTTCCGCATGTCAATGAGGGGAAAAAAACCCCAAGCCTTCCTCACTTCTGAGTAATTCTCGTCTTGTGGCTGGTTTTAAGCTTTGTCCGGTCTTCTCTCCCCCAGTTAAAACCTGCGCCCTTCAAAGTGCCAAAAAAATAAAAATCAGCTCAGGTGACCACCTGCATCTGCTGTGCTGACTCGGGCGGCAACAGATGTCACAAACTAAAAAGAGAGAAAAGAGCCTCTGATTAGTTCTTTGAAGTTCCCTCAAACGGAGATTTTGCCTCGCGTTAATTAAATCCCAAACGCTTCTCAAGGCAGTTAAATTCTCCCGCCTTACAACATCACTGATTGTCCCAAGTGGACGGAAGAGATAAGACACCAGCTTATTTTCTTCTCCTGTCATCCCCAACCAGTTCTGTAAGTTCTCTCTTAAAATGCAGATCGGGAAAGATGCGACTAGAATGAAATCTCACGGCGTTAACACCCATTCTATTCCAGAATTAAATGAATTTCATCTCACTGGGTTCCCTACTTCATGAGGGCTACTACATGTTTGTTAATAGTAACAACAATATTTCCGAACGAAACCACACAGGTACTTCCTGACCTACGTTCCTATTCCACACCCTTAATCCCCATTTCTTAACCCGAGGTTTGATTCTGTAACAAAAAGTATTTGGCAACAGCTGAGATCTGTTACTCATAATCAGGCACTGACGTTTTAAGCAGTTTCACCGATACAATCAAACACACTTGCAGGGTTATTGAAACTGTGGTGTCACTTCGCAGCTCTGTAAAAGAACTAAAAGATCCGTCAAATGTGTTTTTAATTGGCAGCGGAAAGGGACATATGCGACACAACAGATGCGCCTCCAACGCGCACGTCAGTAAAAGCTGGCAGAGACGCGGCGACGTACCTAATGAAAGCTGATAATTAAAAAACTGGCGCAAATTGTTGCTTAGGTTTGAAGAGTTCCCAAATCAAAAATGACAAAAAACCATCTACAGCTGAACGCTATCACTCTTCACACAGCTAATTCCAGCTACAATACATAATGACCTCAATTAAAGCCAGTGAAGGGCTGATTTTTTGCATGAGGTACCGAACCATGAATGCACTTCAATGACAGGAACAATATTTTCTCACATATTTCTGAAAAAAAAAATTCTTTATGTAATTCGACTTATTTATTAAAATGGACTGTGAGCTTATTTTTCCTTTGCCTAGCTACTGCGTGCAGTGGCTGAAAGCATCACCGCTCAACTTTTGTTTGTCGTCATGACCCCAGTTAACGAGGCTTTCCCTAAAACGAGTTAAAATCGCCATCGCGTCAAACCGAAATGATAGCACTGTCAATAATCCTGCCGAAAAAAAGCGGAAGCGCTAAAAAATATCTCTGTTCTCTCTTTGGGAAAAAAGCCAGATGCTGCACTCGGAACAGACAATAATGATGTTGAAATACTTTCCATTCCAGTAACTAAGGAGGATGTTAAAACAACTGCTACTCATCTCAAACAATACGAAGTTGCCAGGTCTGGGTAACTTGTAAGTGAGTGTTTCAAAGGAACCAACTAAGGACATCTCCAGATGGTTCATGTTTGTTATAGATCAAGTCCAGAGCAGCGGGGAAGCCCCAGGTGACTTGAAGAATGTTAATATTGTGTCAATATTTTAACAGGGTAAACAGAGCGGCCCAGATGTGCCTGTCAGCGTTACATAAACCTGGGCAAAAGACTGGAAGGACTTGATCCGTAAAGATAATTATAAATAAAGACGGCTTAGTTAATGACAACGCTGTTTTAAATAAGGCAAGGTGCTGATGTAACAGCTCTGTGAGCGCTTGCCTCGGCGCAACACGATTTTCACGGTAAGAAACAAGAACATGACAAATCACCACGCTGTGCGCACGCGGATTGGTCCAAGCACAAGCTGAGACATCTTGAAACCTAATTTAACTTTTAATCGAGCAGGTTTATTAGTCCTTGATCTTTTTTCATCATCGCTTGCCATTCAGCGTTGTTAACCGTGACCTGGAAGAAACCAGAAACTTGCTGATAAGCCTCCAAGATGACAAAGATGGGGGAAGTGCAACATAATCTGAAGAACACGCCATTGTTCAAAACTCATTATAATCGCTCTGCCCAGGCAGAAACGAACACCACGCGTGGCCACGCAGACAAGCCTGAGGTCGTACTTCTAGGAAGGAAGAATGCAAGCAGCTCTGCTTTTTGGCACGGACAGAAATAGGCTCCTACCCAGGCCAACAGGTGAAACAATCTGGGCTCTGCTGGAAAAGGCAATTGTCTGGTGCCTCTTCCCGTGGTACCTCTTTGCAATCCCTGCTTTCCACCTGTGCACCCCAAAACAAGCTGGGTTGCTCTCAGCTGTTCCAAGCATCCCGGCAACTCCCCAGCCCAGCATCACCGGGGCTCTGTTCCACCATCCCATCCCTTCCATAAGCCCACGTGTTCTGCTTTCACCATTGCCATAAACTCAATCAAAAAGCCTCAAGCCAGCACTGGGTGCTGATCGTACATACGCGGTGGTGATGTCCCCGAGTGGGAAGCTGAGATTCGGTAGAAGAGCTGGGGGAGAGGGGGCTTTGTGGAACGGGTGCTCGTGGGTGAGCTTCAGCGCAGTCCCGGGCTCAAGACACGTGGCTCGTATTTGTCGGCTGCTCCGCATTTCCAGCACTCAAACCTCAAGAAAGACTTTGAAAAATTTATGTGCGGTTCAGGGGAGAATCACCAAAAGTATGAAAGGAAAACACATCACGCTAAAAACTTCATGAGCCCCTTCAACTTCAGCTTATACAAGAGACACCTTTAAGTCCCTGAGTGGGAACCAACCCAGGAAAGGTCTGGCCAAAAAGGCTCCTTTATCATATTAATTCGTTACGTTACTTTAACCAAATAAAAGGCCTACGGGATTAAATCACGCTCCTCAGATTAAGACATGCCTCTCCGAAAAAAAACACCTGCGTGTTCCATTTTATGTGGTTGTTTACATCATTTTATCAACTTCCTTGAGAGCAGACGCTAAAAAAGCACTAAGTCAGAACCTGCTGTTTAGCATTAGCCCCCAGAAAAATTCATATAGTCAACAGAACTATGGCAATTGGAGCTGCAGGCTGGGAAATGCTAAGATAATGCCTCGTTTAAATATGAAGCGGTTGGTCACAGGTGTACAGCGGTGCTAAGAGGTCTCGTTCTCAGCTCGTTTACCCTGCTGTTATTACGTCTGCCCTAGGTGCAGCGAGGACTTTCTGAGAGCAACCCCATGAGAAAAAGGAACATTTTTTTTGTGTTTGTTTGTTTGAGTCCTGCGATGACTCAGAGCGCTCTGGCAGCCAGGTGACGTGGGCATTCGCACCAACCCCGCAGCGCTTCGCAGAGCAGCTCATCACACAGCCCCAGCTTTGCCCCTCCTGCTAAGGTGGGGGATCCTGACTGCAGTCCCTTAAAAAAATAATAATAATAAAAAAAGTCGATGTCAAAGCAACAAGAGAAATCAGCAGCAACACCTCAAAAAATCAACTTTACGAAAAATGGCTGAGGCTGTGTTTACTTTGGCTGGAAGGCAAATCACACATCATTTAGCTCTCCTCTAGCCACAGCAGATTAACAAATACGTTATAATCTCACATTCTTCGCATTTATACACCAGCGGCATCACTCCTGATCTACGCTGCCATAAGTGAAATCAGTGCCAGGGCTTCGGGTTTAGATATTCAAAATAAGCGTTGCATACAGCAAAAAAAAAAAAAAAAAAAAAGGCAGAAAATGTCAGCAGAGTGATCACGGACCAAGGGGAAGGTCATGGCAAAGTTGTGCTCAGTTTGTGCAGAACTAGTGACTCACAACGTAAATAAATTCTCACATTCGTCTCACCAGGTTTAGCAGAGCTGCAGGTTTTTAGCTTCGCCGCTTTACTTGAAAACAAAAAGAAACTGAAGGCAGTGAATTTTTTATTCTGTGCATTTGGCTTTCATCCTCACTCCTACCCACTAAACGTTTCCTTTACACGAAGAAAAAAAAAAACCCAGTTAGGTGGCAGAGCCAGCTCAGTGCTATAAACAAATGTCCTTCCAGTGCCTACTGGGAGAGAGCGTCCGACTGGAGCTGCTCACCGAGATGTACACGTTCAGTTGTATATCCTAGAAACAAAATATTTTGTTATAGCCGTTGCTGAAATCACAAGCACATAAACTGACACAGACATTCGGGGTGTGTTATCAAGGGAACATTCGCATTCATTCTGAATTCATCAGAGTATATTTCTTGGCTGACTCACGGCACCATATATACGGATTGTGCACTTACTAACGTTTTATGAGAGGAAAAGAGTTTACATTGAAAGATTACACAAGTGTGACATTACACAGCCATGAGTCATACATCTTTGTGTACCTCGTTACCATGCATTCAGTGTATTGATTCTGCTCCAGTCACAGAAGTTTGGCTGCTCCTCCTGGCCATCCCGTGAACTTTTCGAATAGAAAGCAGAGAAAGTTAAACAAGAGATACTCCCGATTTTAAAACACGCGTAGCTATTGAAAAGATCATTTATTCGCCCTAGCAACCGTGCTTTCCCGAGGTGGCCGTGTAGAGCCACAAGCCCGGGGTGGGTTCTGGAGAACATGCTCAAAATGCTTCCGAGACCCAGAGCCCAGGGAGGGCCACCACTCCTTCCCCTCACGGGGCACACGGTGCATAAAAGCGAGAGTTGTTCTCCTACGCTCCTCTGATCTCCAGCTCACTTAGAAATCCTTTTAGAAGTGACTGTGAAGGAAATATGGAGGAGGCAAGGGGAAACCATAGCTCTTTCTCTGAACGAGCTCTCAAAGAATCAGTTTGTGTGGCGATAGATCATCGTTTTTCCTCCTATAAGAATTGCCACTTTTGCTCTTCCGCTCTTGGGTGGCTGCCAAGCAGCCGTGATCCTCCAAACCAGGACTCTGGGGCACGATATCAGAAATTATTGGAGAATAACTCCTTCAGCCTGGGCATCTGAACTAGAGGCCAAGGTAAAGGGAGGAGAACAGTCTTCCCTTCTGAAAGATCCAGCCCAGGACCATAAATTCGCTACGACCAGAGGAGATCAGAGAAGCTCCTCATGTTATTTCTCTCATAATGTCATAGGGAAACGCTGATTTTGGCAATCTTTGTGCATCAAATGGGAACTCTGCTAGAGATGCAGACCTCCACTAAATGCAAGTCTCCAGTGGAGACCGTGCAAGGGGGCATTAAACACCTTTCTGTTGGTATCGAGACGGGTCTGAGACCTTCACGGTGACCATACCTGGGGGCTTTGGTGAGCTCACCCGCGCATGTGCCCCCGCGGAGCAGGGCTCTGCCTCCCTCGCTGCACCTTCAGCGCCCACCTCGTTTCCCAGGTGGGGTCCCACCAGGTCGTGGAGCAGCTGCTGCGAGGGGGGAGTGTGAGCGAACCCCTCACTTACGGCCTCTTCCCCAGCGTCCCCAGCGCAGGGACCCCTCGGTGTCCCCCATCCCACAGCAGGACCCTCCTGGAGCTTGGACCCCCCAGTGTCCCCTCACGCTACGGACGGTCCCTCGGTGTTTGCGGGGCAGGGAGCAGCCCCCGCCCACCCCACGGCGGGATGCTCATAGCGGGGAGGGTCCCTCAGCATCATCCCCACCCCGGCACCCCCTCATCGCCCCCCCGCGCTGTGTGTGTGTGTGTGGGGCAGAGCCCCCCGGAGCAGGGACTCCCCCCCATTCCCCGGGTCTGCCCCGCACCGAGGGGAAAGCGGCGGAGAGAGGAGCGGGGGGGAGCGCCCGGCCCCGCTCCGCTCCGCCCCGCCAGAGCCGGCACCGCCGGCCGCCGCGTCCTTTTATACCGGGGCTAAATTTAGGCTGCGCCCGAGCCGCTGCCTCCCGCCCGCCCCGTCCGGGACGCGTTTCCTCCGCTCCTCGCAATTGGCTTGAGGGCGCCCGCGGCCGCGTTATAAGGTGGGGAGGGCGGCTGCCCGCGCCGCGCCGTCCGCCCTCCCGCACCATGGCGCTCAGCGACACCATCCTGCCCTCCTTCGCCACCTTCGCCAGCCCCTGCCGCGAGAAAACCCTCCACGAAGTGAGTCTCCCCCCTCCCCAGCCTCCCCACGGGTGGGCGGCGGTGCCGCGGCCCCGCTTCTCCTTCGGTTTGTCCCCGCAGCCCTTGCCCAGACGCCACCGCTGAGGTCTCTTTTCCTTCGAACCAACCTTCTAACCTCCCCCTTTGCTTTCTCCCCCAGAGGTGGAAGTGCGACCAGGAGGCCAAGACCCCCGCCGGCACCTGGGGCGGCGTCTCCCCGCGCAAAGAGGATGAAGATCTCAACAACGTGCTGGATTTTATCCTTTCCATGGGCAGCGACGGCTACGGCCAGGGCACGGCCGGTGGGGACTATCCCCCCGGCCAAGGGGAGAGCGGAGGCTTTTACCAGACAACCCCGTCGCCGGGATGCTACAGCGCCCTGGAGCAGGGCAGCCCCCCGCCCTACAACGCCGGCATCGTGCCGGAGATGATCCGCTCCGAGATGGACTCCAACTACTGCCCTCCTGGCAACGTCCACGGGCGGTTCTTCGTGACGCCCAGCTTCGGGGGCCCGCAGTTCGTCGAGAACATTAAGCCCGAACCTGACATGGACAATTATGGACCGGTCCTGGGGCTGGTGCCCCAGGCTTGCCCAAAGATCAAGCAGGAGGGCAATGCGACCTGCATGATGGCCTACAAGCAGCCCCGGGTGGCCAGTTCCCCCCAGATCCCCGGGGCAGAGACCCCCCCGCTGAGCCCCGACGATCTCATGGTGAATGACTGCCACACGCAGATGATGTGTCCCTCGTCCGTGTCCTTCCAGCAGAGCTACCACCCAGCCTCCGGCTTCCACCACCCGCAGACCCATCTCCAGTACCAGAACACCTCCCAGTTTGGCCTTTTCGAGGACAGCCTGCCCTTACAACCCTCCGCTCCCAGAGGCATGCTCACCCCTCCATCCTCCCCTCTGGAGCTGCTGGACTCCAAACCAAAAAGAGGACGCCGGTCCTGGCCGCGCAAGAGGACGGCCACTCACACGTGCACCTACGCCGGTTGCGGAAAGACCTACACCAAGAGTTCGCACCTGAAGGCCCACCTCAGGACACACACAGGTAAATAAGTACCACTTGCCTTCATCCCGAGATACCTGCTCGCAGGTATAAAACAGTTTGCAGCATGAGCTTTAACCCTGTAGTCTCTTAAACTCTGGGAACATTCACCACTGAGCTATGACAGGTGCTCAGGTCTATAACGTCTGAGTGTTTTCTTGCTGCATGCACGGGTCAAAGCTTTTCTAAGTGCTCCTCACGCCCTTTCTCAAAAAAAGATTTTCACCGTGGGCAGAGGTTAGCAAGGGAATTGCTAGAGCGGTCTCGTTCGCCTTAGAAGCATTCGGATCTTGTCAGAGAAGGGCTTGGTAGCAAGGAAAAGGCTACGCCGAGATAAACTCGGGAGGCTGCCTGGCATGTGATGCTGCCCGTAGGTGGGAGTGCCGCGCTGAGTCACGCTCTCTGTGATTTCCCCAACAGGTGAGAAGCCCTACCACTGCAACTGGGAAGGCTGCGGCTGGAAGTTCGCTCGCTCCGACGAGCTCACCCGCCACTATCGCAAGCACACCGGCCACCGGCCCTTCCAGTGCCACCTCTGCGACAGGGCGTTCTCCAGGTCGGACCACCTGGCTTTGCACATGAAACGGCACATGTAGCCCCAGAGACTCCGACCTGCCAGCGGCGGGACGTTATTTAAGTGCTCAGGTGCAGAGGCGTTAAAAACCTGTAGCTGGTACTACGTAGGGAGGCACCGACGCTCTAGCGATGGAGGCGGAGGAGGGTTTGACACAAGGAGACTTGGCCGGTCATCTCCTGCAGAGAACTTGACGTGACCGTATCAGTGAACCTGCCCGTCCCGGTCAGGAGAAGAGGGGTTATTTATGCAGCTTCTGGGAAGGGTAAACTCCGTAAGACTCCATACAGATTGTATAGAAGAAGCTGTAAATATGTTGTTTTTATTTTTTTTCCGATTCTAACTGCCCAGTCCTAAGCTTTACGAGACAATGTTTGTATGGAAACTGCCTGAAGTTGACCCTAGAAGAGATTAAATGAATGTTACTGTAGCTAACGATGTTATTTTAGATCTCGGTTGAAGGCATGGCTAAGAGAACACTCCGATTGTTAGACTGTTTGTTTCACAGGTGCAATAATATTCTTGTCTGCCATGATCTACACTAGAAGTACAGGGCTTGATGTCTTGTAAGAAAATAACCTATTTTACTGTAATTTTTTTTTTATATATTGTAAATAATTTTATACAATGAGAAATATTGTATATGTAAATAGAAGACAAATGGGTATTTTGCCTATTTCTGTTTTTATAAAAACGTAATTTTTCAATGTTTGAAAACATTTCATCTTTTTAATAAAATAAGTTTTTAATTGCCACGATTTCCATTCTCCTTCGAGATCTCCCTGTTAGTTCTTCCCCTGATGGCTGGACCAAGAACCACCTGGTCAGGTTTTAAATTATCAACGTTGTAGGAAGACACTTCAAAAATTGGGCTGTGGGTATTTCTAGAACAGATAACAGAGCACGTAATTGATTCTCGGTGGTAAACAAGATACAGTACGGTGTTTTATCAGAAAAATCAAATAGGAAAGCAGATGATATTCAAAATAACACTTCCTAAAAATGGTTAAGTAAGCAACACTGTAATTTCAGTCTCATTTCTAGTTTATGCTAGACTATTTTAATAGCATCCTTAATGTTTTCCAGATGCAGTTACGGTTTTGCCAGCAGCGTGTGGGTTTTTTTACTATAAATTTAAACACTGCATTTTTGTAATTACGGAGGCTTATTTTAAGGCATTCTTGTACATAAATTATCCCCGCTCTCAAGAGCTGCGCGCAGAATTCCAATCGAACAGTAGTGGAATTTAAACGTAAGTTCACAGCGCGGGTTAAGATACCTTCATAACTCATTCCCCCGAGCTCCAATTCATAATTTGTAATCCCACCTAGGACTTCAGACAGATATTAACTGTTTGGGCAGAAGTGAGCCAGATTCTGAAAACCCGTTTCAAATGAACCGGCTCAGGGCACAGCTGTAGCAGTGAAGAGCTGCCCCAAGTCCAACAGAGCCCCCCAAAATCTCTTCCACAGCTGGAAATGAGCTCACAAGCCCAATCACTCTGCAACTCTGATGAGGATCCTCTGTTTTTACGGCTACGGTTTAGCGGTGAGCCTTGATACTTGTCGAACAAAATCACTGTTAATTAAGGGTGCAGAGTCAGCTTATTATGGAAGCATTTTTTTTTTTTCCTAAACATCTGGATGCTTGGAGCTTGATTTCAATCAAGGTTGTGACATTTCTCTTTCCCCTGACTTTACAAGCTAGAATACACACGAATGAAATCAACAGGAATACATTTAGAGTAACTACAAATATAGCTGTTCTTCTGTGAAAGCAAAGCCTGCAGTCGTTCATGTGGAACAGATGTATTTTGGGCTTCTAATCATTGACATGGAAGAATGAGTTCCACATTTCACTTTTATAGCTCTTTCAAAGTGAAATATAAGGGAGATTTAACATTTCTTCATTAAAAACAAAACTCATTTATTTGCTAGGGGAAAAAAAAAAAAAAAAAAGAGTTGCACAATCTAATTCCAGAAAGCGAGGATGACTTAAAGATGTTCTAAAATTAACACATTCATTGTCGCAACAGTTCTAGGTATTTCCTTCTCTTTCCCCAGAGCTGAAGATTTTCATATTTCAGCACGTCCTTCGGTGCTGATAACCTCAAGAGCCCAGTTTTGGAAATCAAGCCTTACCCTTCCCTCTCCCCAGTCACCTGCCTTTCCCTCGCTCTTTCTGCAGACCTGACAATGGTTTTTAGTCTTTCCCAGGTGCCAGTGACACAGGGAAACCTTAAGCTGCTCCCTCTTTCGTGAGGTGATCAGAGCAGGCGCGGAGGTTTGGCCCCTCGCTGCAGCGGGGACGCTCGGGAGGGTCCCCAGGCAGAGCTCTCCTGCAGCGGGGGGAGACCTCGGGAGCGTCCCCACGTGCTTGTCTGGCTCTGCTCATCTCCTGATGGCTCTTCGGGGCAGGGTCCTGGGCTTGGTGGCCCTTCTCTCCGGTCACTTTTGTGTCCTCCCAAATTGCAGGGGTGGCAGACAGCTACAGGCAGTGAACCGGCACGGGGCGTTGAAGGCTGCACAGTGCCTGCACACAGAGGGAAACGTTCACCAACCCTCAAAAAAACCCCCTCGTGTGGCTCTCCGGCAGCACCCACCGCAAGGGGTGCTCCTCCTGCCTCCTCCGGTACCTCTGCGTGCGGGCATCTGAGCTTCCCTTCGCTCTCGTGAATAGTGTAGCTGTGAGGGTCACAGCCTCTGCTCCTGTGCACAAGAAGGTCTCCAGATACGACACCTTATCTGCGTGACACCGAGACACCAAACGACGCTCAAACCCGGGGAGGGGACGGTGCAGACACGCTCTGTGTGTGGGTTCACTATGCGAGGACGAGCAGGTTTTGTCCTCCGAGCTCCTGGTTTAGTTGCAACTCAGCTGAAAATAGGGCAAAGCCATCTCCATAAAGAAACGTAAATATAAAACCCCCCAACTATATCAAAATACATAAAAACAGGCCTCGGAAAGTGGGGAGGCACGGGCGGGGAGCTCAAAATGCTAATAAAAGCTCACGGCCAACTCAAATTGTTTAAGGGAGGGCATTAATGACAATTTCTGTGTGGTCTTTACAGGAAACTGCAGGTTCTTAAATCTCGAGATAATCCTGTAGCAGAAAGAGATGCTGATCTCATTCTTCTCACATTTTCACATTCTATTATGAGTAATTGTCAACTCTCTTTTTCTCTTTTGTCTTTCTTTTTTTTTAATTGCCTTAAATTAGTACATCCAAAGATGTGATTCCACCAATCCACCAAGCCTCTCCCGGCCAGCAGGAAATCACTAATGCTCTGCAACCTCTTCTAATAACACACCATCAGGTCGTCATCTTTTAAGTGATTTCATCCTAATTAACACGAAAGACCCAGGATCTCAGATTGCCTCCCAGGGAGCTTGCAGTGAAGACCTGCCCTTACCGTCTGCAGCTAGCCTGGATTTGAGTTTGGACCTACTAGGGAAAGGCAAAAAGAAAAAAAAAAAAGAGACTTTGTAGTTAAACCCGATTGGGAGGAAATGTAGAGTCCGTTGTAAACAAGATTTTCACACCTATTCTTGTAAGATACCACAGTGATGGGCTCACGACGCTCGCGAGATAGATCGGCAGATTAGATAGAGCACGGTAAGTACAGAAACTAGCAAATCCTGCGCAACGTTCCTAGTGAAAGTTTTAGCAAATATTTCTGAACTCGAGACGCCATTCGGAGGAGCTGCTGCTCAAAGGCAGTTAATTCCACCCCGGGTTTCGCTGTGCTGCAAACGGTTTTTTCTCTCACCTGCTGACTTTCAGAAGCGTCAGTTAGATCTGCACTACATGGGAACGCAGCTTCTGAAAACACCGTAGCAGAGCCTGTTGCTGCCGAAACAGCACCCAGAGCGCAGCCGGGGCCGTTGCAGTCGCTCGGTCGCCTTCCAGCTCTCGAGGGAGACACAGCACCCTGCAAAGCAGCTCAGCACCCCCCGAGCAAGCGGGCAGGGCGCTTTCAAATAATTTATTTTTTTTCCCTTTGCAACCCTGAAGTGGAAGGCTGGAGTAGAAACCCTTCTCTGGAAGCTCATTGTACAATTTGCTGCTTCGCAGATGGTCGCAGCTGGGGGAGTCGAAGCTCGAATTCTGGCCGTAGCTCACCCCGGGCAGGGGTAGGGGATTTCAGCCTGTGCGAGTCCTTGGTTACTCGCAGTCGTTTACAAACTGCCTGAAAACACTGACTCGCTCTAAACTTCGGTCCTCCGTCCACAAGAAGTGCCAAAAAAAGTCTGTCCATTCTTCAAATTATAGGATTGTGCGGTTCTGTGGCTTTCTGTGGTAGAAGCTCTGTGGTTTCTAAAGCTATTTTGTGCACCTATAACACAGAGTAGCTGTTAGGCTTTTCTTAAATTGAATTTTCGAAGCCAGAATCCCAAGCTCTAGCAATTTCTTTTGCTATATTTAAATAAAACAACTGCAAGAAAGTCGTGTAGCCATCGCTATGGTAACCAGCAGTGTTGGGGGGGAAACATAAAGAGGAACATTCAATCCAAACCCCGTGTAATTGAACAGGGCGAAAGCAATCCTGGTTGCTAACATCCCAAACATACTCGGTGGCCTCTACAAACCTTAAAATTCTTGCGTGTGCTCGAAGCAGCCGCTCTCAGCCGGGTCCGTAACGCGTCCCACCTGCCCGGGACTCATCCTGTGTGCCAAGAACACAGAGGTTACAACTCCTGAAACTCACTGGCCCTGCTGCAACCCCGGCTGAAGACCCGGGCTGAGGCGCACCTCCGCTTGGAAACGTCCCTTCTCGTAGATGGGGAGGAGAAGGGACAGGTTCACAAGCCAAACGCCAGCCACCTAAAGCACCCAGTGGGAACGGGCTCAACGGATCGATTCCCAGCGACTCCTCGAAGCTCCGTCCGACTCGATCCCCAGCGACCGATTCCCACCCCTCAGGCTGCGGTTGGGAACAGGCTCTGCCTCGCAGCAGGACTCTGAGCTCGGAGGAGGCAGGGATTTCTCCTGAACTTGCTAGGCAGAAAATAGGTTTGATTTCATCTTTTGAGGTCTGGCTTTCCCACCACGATTATTTGATCTTATAATATTTCACGTAGACACAAAAAGCGAGTCACGTGCACTGCTTTGTGTAAACATGTTGCACTAACTCTACCAAAAAAACCCACCTTTCCAGGTGCAGGGAGACCAGGAGCATCAAAGCTTTCATTTACTCTGTGACCATGGTTAGTGTTAGCTACCTGCTTATTTACCTGCTTCAATTATAATTCCTTTTAGCACATTGAAAGTGTTTTGCTCTTTGCAGCAAGCACAAATTCAGCAACACAGAAATTGCAGATGAACTTACCTGCTACAGGTTTATAATTGGATCCCTTTAAATTACTTCGGTTTCTTGCACTTAGGACAGCTCGGAGCACTCCTGGAGTGTTCAGGAAATATCTGGACTTTCACACTGGACACAAAACCAAACACACACACAAAAATCCTCAAATCCCAACAACCACTTTCCTCACAGCCCGTGCACGATGACAGCATGAGGGGGGTTTGATGTATTAATGATTTTGTACCGCAAGCACTTGCAAAATAAGAGATACAGGATGCCTGGGAGCCCTTCCCGTGGCTACAAGGGATGGGCAGAGAGAACACAGGACTGCTCCTTCATACAGTTTCCTCCTGAAAAGCTGGGATTGAGGACATTTACGGGGAGTTAAACAGCAGAAATGCATGTTTGGAGCCGGCAAAGTCACATTCTATGGCTCTGTAGCATTTGTAAGAAATGCTGTATCAGCACCAATAAAAAGTTTTAATTGCGGTCATTACCTGAAAAAAAAAAAGCTAACCAGACAGGTGAAAGGTATTCGGAGTGACTAAATCGATAGCGCCACACGGCAGACGGGAGATTCAGCAATTTTCTCCCGGCAGCGCCTCCCCAGGAAAAACATGACGGTGATTCCAGCGATAGGGATGGCAGCAAGGGCTCCGGGAGCTCGGGCTTTCACGCCCCAGGCTGGGCTGGGGTCGTAGCTAGGTCCAGTGGACGGACGCTACACTCGCTTTTGGGTTTGTACCTTAGGGTTCTTTTACGTTCGAGTTTCCACTCGTGTTTCTCCTTGCACAGGATGCCCACGCTTTTTTCCCCTTCCCAAGGAAGAGCTGTTCGGCCTCTGCGCGACACCCGGTATGGGGAGTCCTTCCGATCAGGCGCGCGTTCGGGAAAACGTAGGGCTGAGAACGTTGTGGACGTCGGGCTCCAAAACTACGAGAGCGAGCACAGCACGGGGCGGCGTCCCCACGTCTTTGGACGCGGAGCATTCCACGCCGAGAGAAGCCGGGCGGGAAGTTGCGCCTGCCCGGGACACGCCGCAGTCAAATCTTGGCTTCGACATGTCAAAGCACTAAAAATATTGCCGGGGAGCAATTTCAGGAGAAACCTGCCTTGGCAGCCTGTCGTGAACGCGCGCAGAGGCGGAGTAAAACAAACAGATGGGAGAAGAGTGAGTCAAAGTGAATAATGTCGAATGGTATGATCGTGAGGTGTGTTTTTCCAGCCAGCAGAAAGGGTTTGTCTCTGGTGATCCCTCCAACCCCTCCCAGAGCAAATTGCCTGGATGTTTAGCATTGCGGCACCCAAATTGTTTCGGAAAGGGCGCGGCGTTGGATTTTCTGACTGGTCTGCACAGACCAAACGCGGCCGGGACAAGGAAGAAGGGGAAGGAGAGAAGGGAAAACCAGCGGGCACCGGCCGAAAGCCCAGAGATCTCAGAGAATCGAGCAGTTGTTCAAAATTCACAAATCTGACAGGAAGGTTTGGGAAAAAGCCCAAAAAGGAAAAAAAAAAAAAAAAAAGGAGTAAAGAAAGATTGCCGAAGTCTCAGAGCTCCAAAAAGTAACTTTTCATTTATTATATTAAACAATAACATTTCTCTTATTAAACAATAAACACACGAGATGGGTTAAAATTAAAATACCTTCCAATTTGTTATGATATTTGAAAGATAAATATAACTACAACAATGTACATATTTGGAGATATTAGTCAAATTTAGGTCAACATTGCAGCTTCCACTTGGTGTTTCCACCTTTTTTTTAGGTCGGACTAAAGAACGTCGTATTCCAAGGGACACCAGAAGAGCACTCTCTAATTGTAACAGCAGAAGGAACCACAGCCATGAGGAGTTTTCCTTTCAAAATCAAACTTAAAAGGGGAAGGCAGAAGTTGGAAAAACGAAAATTCCGTTTCATACCAAATTAGCCTTTATTTATAAAATTTTCAAGTAAAAAGAGCGTCATAGCAACTGATAAAACAGGTGTGTCAATGAATAATAGTCAACATACTTAGTCTAAAAATAAATCCTCTGTGATTCCAGCACACTCCGAGCAAAATTCCTTTCCAAGAAAAGACGTTTGTTGGGAAGTCTAAAGAGAGAAGCAATGGTTGACACACAACGAAAACTCAGCTGTTCCACCGGTGCAGGGAGATATTTGAACTAGGTCGTTATTATCACTTGAACAGAGATCCAACTCTAAATGAAGATTAAGCAGAAAGGAAATTCCTGAGAGGGAGCAATAAAATGCAGGAGAAGGGAGAAATCAACCTCTTACACGAGAGAAAGCAACAACTCTACTTGGACCAAATTTCCTTTGGGCCTCGGTTCTACAGAATAAATACTCTTCTCAATGGAGAAACGCTAAAGAAGAAATAGTAACCCCAAACGGATTATAAAGAAGAATCCAAGAAAAGTGCATTACCTCTGAGCATAAGATGACAAAATAACTTCTACAAAATTTCTGACAACAGATTTCACACACGGGAATTAAGAAAGGGGGAAAAAAAAAAAGTTAAACAGACACAGGTTGGAATTTCCTACCCTTCGAGAGCACGTTACACGGAACAAAATACAAGTAAGGGCTGACGATCCTTACGGGGCAGAGCTTTCACAAGGAAAAATTTGCCAATATAAAAATATTTCATACAGCCCTACTTTTTACGAGCATCTGGTTTTATTGCAGAACGACCGGCGTGTTTTACAACGAGCCTACGTGAACGCAACTCAGGGCAACCACTCGAGGCGGACGCGAACGTCCTGGTTTCTGAAGGACAACGCGGGTAATTCAATACCTGCGTCCTACGTGCAAGGTTTGCCTGCGTAGGAATAATTGTCCGTCTTTCCTGTTTTAACTGTCGTGCCTCGGTGCCGCGGGCAATTCGCGCTTTTCCATGAGTCATTCCAGCAGTGACGGTACTCGGCGTAAAACACACATGTGCCACTATAAAAGCCGACTGCGCTCTTTGTGATTGCTCAGCGCACCACGGAGTCTAATAATTTACCCGAGGAGGAAGCAGAATCACCTCCATTCTTTCCTCAAAGCCAAGAACGCGAGGGATAGTCGTTCCTCCTGAAGTAAAAGCTGAGGTGGAAACGGAGGAAAACCAGAGCTGCGATCCAGATGACAATTACGTGCAACCTATAGAACTGGAACGAAGCAGGAAAAACATGTTTTTATGTTTTCCACCTTAGCGGGCGACTGTTCGGGGCGTACGCGCGCATGGGAATAGCTCCTTTAAAAAGAATATTTAAGAAAGGGAGGAAAAAAAATAACCCCCACAAAAAAAAAAAAAAGAAGTGAAACTACAAGCAAATGCAGGAGAAAAAATCATTGCCTGAGCCTAGAGAAAGAAGCAAAGATGACACCACATGAGCATTACATGCAGGAAGATCAAAAAAGCTCAAAAAAGACCCTTTAAAAACGCAACAGAATGTGAAATCCCATCCAGTGCAGGTGATGCCTGCTTTCGGCCAGGTTTCTCGCTCACGCTTGGCACAGCCAGTGAACAACAGCTTTTCACGCCAGTGAAAGTAACCCTGACACAAACTCACTGGAAGCACTCATTTCTCCTTTTTTTTTTTTTTTTTGTTTCTTTCACCAGAACTTTGAAATTCGAAGAGCCAGGATCTAACCTGCATTCCTGTAAAAATTCCATTTCTGGATCCATCTCTGCTTAGAGAATACATACTCACAAGCGTTAATATATAGAATATATACGCATATTCTACATATTCATTGTATATACACATTTTATGTACACCACGAGGACCTATATACTAGACATAGCATGTGGACATATATAGTATATACACACACTATTATTACATTATACAATACACTATATATATATATATACACACACGTAGACACAAATAATATGGATCTCCTAATGTACACTGTATACGCATCGTGTATACTCACACTTTGTATATCTGGCATTGTACAGATTTTCTCTGCCCAAAGAGCGACAGGCCTATTTGTGCTTTAAATTTCACTGTTCTGGAGGAAGAAGGCGACCGACGTCTGGCGGGAACAGTTTTGTCTCAGAAGAACAAGCGCAAGGATGGCACAAAACACCGAGTTACAAGCATAAGGGAAGAACGTGGCCAATCTTCCTTTTTAGACGGAAAACTGGATTAAGTACAACGGGGAGGAATCACAGCTAACTCTTCTTCTACGCCCGCGTCTAGAATTTTGAATCGAGAGTGTTTCAGCAAACCTAAGGTTACTAAATCTAAGACGCTGCGCACAGAGAACGTGTTGCGGCCTCGCTCATTCGCTCGAGCTTCTGCGACCGTCCGAGCGAATATGAAGAACGATGAGTCAATAAGGAAATGGGAAAATAAGCAATTAGTACTAAAGCTGTATGGAATGCGAGATGAATTCACAGTTCTGCCTTCCTGCCGAACATCTTGAAAACACCGGCTCGTTGCCTTAGGAGCATTGCGAACGACAGTACTTCAGAGCCCCGACAAAGCAGCAGAAAGCCTCGTTAGGGCACATAGCTCAGGAGATGAATCAAGCTCTTTCGCTCACCCACCCTGTCCCACTGGAGTGACATCATCCGAGCAGCATCCAAAAGCGGTTTTCCTCTCTCCCATGGCACTACGTAGGAACGGGGTTTTATTGTAGCATAAGAGACACGACAAAGACTCGGGGGCAAACGAAAACGAAAAGGAGGATCTTACACGTGGACACCATCTCTTTAGCCTCACCGAGAACCCTGCAGCCATTCAATTTGGAAATGCAGGCAACCCTGCATTCATTCAAAATTTGCTCCTTCACAGCAAAAGCTCTCTCTATGGAGAGACACAAGTTTGCTCTCAGAGACTTCAAGTCCGACAGAAAAGAGAATTTGTTGCCATTTTGGTATGTTTGATCGTTTGACTTATTTTCGCGGAAAATTCCTGCAACGGGAGGGGACTTCAAACCAGGTTCCGTAAAATCAGCGGTACCTTGTGCCGCCTTCCAAAGGCGTCGTTAAGATGAGATTAAAGATCATTATAGGGTCGCTTTTGATACTGGAATGCACCATCTCCCCTTCCGAGGGGAACGTAAAGGGTCGTGTTATTGGTAGCCCAGGAGACACAGAGGAAACAGGGAATCGTGATTCCTAAAACTGAGTTTTGAGATAAGAGGTTTGCGTTCTGTCCGTTCTGGCACCGCGCTCGCCCGTACACCTATTCCTAAACGCCACGAATGCCACAGCTTGGCTGCACTTCAGAGCTGGAAACTACGAAGGAGATTCAACCGATCCAATCCGATCCCTACCTGTGTGTAAGGAGAGCATCCAGAGTAAGGCAATACAACAGAACGGGAAAGGTTGTTTTCAGTGACCAGGCACTATCTTTGTACGATGGAGAAGAAAAGGGAGTGACGACATAAAAACATAAATGCATTAAAGATGATGAAGGAGCAACACATTTAAAAAAAAAAAGAGAAAATGTTACAAAGGCTGTATCAGTAAAAACACAGACTGTTAAGCTTTGTGCTCCTACAGAGCCAAGGAAAGGAAAGCAGATACACATTAAGGACGTCAAAATTTGGTGCTAGGTGCCTACTCAATTCAGACATGAGAGTCCAAGGCAAAGATGACCGAAGTGTAAGAATTCCTGTAATCAGAAAAGGCATTTTCAGTATGCAAATAATTCACAGACTTAGAAGGACTCGTTTTCTACAGGGCATATACAACACGTTCTGCGCTACCCTTACCAGGTGGAAGGATTGAGTTCTGCAGGCGTACATCAAATCTGTTCCTACTTGCACTTACTACCACAAGCCATATTTTAAAGCCAATCCAGCCTACCAGCACCTCTAACTCACACACGAACATGTATTTGGCAAATAAAATCAGTTTCAACTTGGCCTTATTTCAGCTAAATTACGTTTGATCTGTAACCCCGTAGTACAAGGTAGGTGGAATTAAAGAAACAGAGGTAGGGAGTGTCTCACGCAGTCAACTGGGCAACACAAGCAACACGGTCTGTGTTCTGGCTGGAGTAAAAGCGGGTGAAATGAGTTGTAGGGATGAACACTGCTCAGGGTTAGTAAGTTTTCCACCGCCCGATTTCACACAAAAGCAGCACCCAAACCCGTAGCGCGATCCTGCCACCGCCGGCGCTGCCGAGACGGCAAATTCTTTGTCCAATTTGCTACAACTCAGTTAACTCCCTCTTTTACAACAGCACCTACAACTACTAAAACTCAACGCAAACAAATGTTTAAATTAGGAGAACTACTCCGTCATCGAGGCTTCACATTCACAGTATTTTACACAGTTCGCTACGTTTGCGTTCGTCATGTATAAATCACCGGATTCTTTTTGGAAAAGCCACATCTCCTGGATAAAAAGGGACCATTTAATAATAAATTTACGCTGAAGACTTCGACAGAGGTGACGCAGATGACTACACTGATTAGCCTACCGTGAATTATTAAATTAACGTAACAAGTGAAAGCTAATTCTATAAATATTATCTTTTTATGACATTTTCTTTGAAATCCATACTGCAGCCTCAAAGAAAAACCAAGAGAATTCAGGTAATAAAAAGCTAGATTCACAAGTTGCAGTTTACTATATGCAACATTGTCTTCCAGATAAGGAAACTTGGCTTTCGGCATCTTAGGATCATACGTTAAATTTCTTACAAGCAGTAAATTTTATCTAGAACATATAATACAGCTTATACAGTGTTTCCCGCATATTATGCACTCGAAAAGCCACACAGAGCCCAGTTTGACGTAACCAGCCGGTCTCGTTTGGAGTTGAAGGTGACTAAGATTATTTTCACGACATAAACCAAGAATTTCGTATTTTTATCAAAGCCACGTTTAAGGGTTTCGCTTGGACAAGGTGGAGCCAAAGAACCTCTACTTAAGAGCTGGGCATGTCAGCCTTACTGAGCGCAATGGCCAACTCGAGGTCTTCTTGCTCTTGCCTCCGCAACCGAGCGAGTCTTTCTTGCTCCGCTTTTTCACTCTCGCGCTTCGCCCACGCCAGCTGCTGTTCTTCATTTCCAAACTGAAAAAAAAAAAAAGAAACAAAACCAACAATGAAAACGGAAAATAAATTAATAAATCGCCCCAAAAGCTAGACGAAAGTATGTGAAAAAATACAATGAAACAAGATTTTTGAAATCTATGAATCGAGTACACCACGCTGCCTTAGGGCAGTTCTTCCGGGTTAAGATCAAAATTTCACTCGCTGATTTCCTCACTTCATCCTTTCACTTATTTCCTTAATTTCTTCCTCCTCCCACCAGGAAACTAACTCAGCCGGGCTGCACGTCCCTGCATCCACGGCTCCGTTTTGTATGAAAAAGGCCAGAGGACCGGAGCCAAACGAAAACTCCGCAAACACACAAAAAAAAAGCGAGTTAGTGGTTTGGGAGCACAGCAACCTACATCCATTTTTAAGAATAGTAAAGAGCGAGTTAAAAAAAAACAAGCCAGGAGTTAGTTACTCTTGTGCAACTCCAGAGCGGAGAGTTTTAGCGTTGTATTTCCTGCTAAGGGCGAGGGGTTTTAAGAATGGCTCTGGAGACGGCGGATTTGTGGGAAGTTTCATCACCGAATCGAGAGTTACAAAAAGTGCTTCTGTTACTGTTCGTAAAAACACGGGCAGAGCTTTCCCGGTAAGAAATAAAAGACGGAGAATGCAATTTACACCCGCAGAAAACACGAAGGAAATACAACGCATTGTAACCTCCGGCTCCTGAACCTCTCTGAGCTTCCCCAGAACACATTTAAGTACACGGCAGCAAAGCTCTTCCCAAATTACAGCCCGGTATTCACCACTGAAGTATGCAAAAAGTCTGCTTGCTCGAGCTGTTTGCACAAAATATTAAACTATTTTATTGACAGCCTGAACAATTTAAACCTAAACCATCATCCGTTCCTGTTTAGCATTTGCCGACGAGGGCGACGCTACCGGGAGCGTTTGCTCAGCTGCCCGCAAACGTTTGCGTTCGATCCCGCTTCTACAATTTGCTCTGTCCTATCTTTTTCTGAACGTTCAGGGGGTTTCTGGAAGAGAAAGCTACACGCAGTTTAGAGTTTCAATTCCAGCAAAAAATAAAACACTCGCCCTGTGGTCCAGGACGCAGCGACTCCGAAGCGCGTCGCCGGGGCTGCGCCTTCCCCGCCAAGGCTGAAATATCCAACGGAGGATTAAATGCAACTTGAAGCATATTTAATGCAAATATACTACAGGCACTGGCCCCCACCCCTTGGCCTCGCAGCTGCAATTTGTATTTTTAAGCAAACGCGCCCCTCGGAGTTTGCGCAGCTCAAGCCCAACTCTCGTTTACTCATAACGCAGGTAAACGATGCTCTATCTCCCTGCTTCCGGATGCTCGCGATTCCTCGTTTTATTTCTCTCAGCATGGTTTTATGCAAAAAAAAAAAAAGTGTTTAAAAATTACTCTTCTCCAAACGATATCTCTGCTTTCACCGCTCTCAAAATGCCAATGAGGGTCTCTGCCTCCAGGGCTACTGGAGCACAACGCCCGTGCCACGCGTTCTGATGCGTTGCTTTGAAAATGAAGAAAAACCCCCTCTCGTCACTCATTTAAATAACGGCAGCTGACAGGTAAGATTTAAAAGCTCGCTAGAATTTTAAATAGATTATTTATATTTTTTTTTCCCCAAGGTACAGTAAAGACAGACCCCAATGGAAGTAGGACTTCTGCAAGAATTTAAAAAGATCATAGAGCTGGGATGGAGAATAAGTTACCATTTTCAGAGATACAACAAGCTTTGGCCAAAGCCTCTGGGGTGGCTTTTATTTTTTTAATTTTGGTAAGACAGTTTTACTTATAGCTGACTTTTACTTATAGCTGACTTTTACTTACAGCTTACATTTTAGGATAACTCTTCCAAAGCTCAGGAGAGCCGCAATTACGACTTATCGCACACAAGTTGCATTTTTGTGGTTTTGAGTTAAAAAAAAGGGGGGAAAAAAAAAGGAAAATAAGTGGATTCATTGGAAACAAATCTGGATGTGCCTTCTTACCAATGGTTAGCATAAAATCAAATGTTTAGGAGCATCACTGTGCCCATTAGACAGGGAAATGCACAACGGTTCCTTAACGCCACTGGTTGTTGCACAGAGGGACTATTAAAAAAAGTAGCGTGAGGGCTTTCACAAGTCATTTGCTACAATTTTTTTGCATAGGTCCAGGTTTTCAGGAGTCTATAAATACGTAGCGCATAACTAACCTCATTAAAAACCCCTTTCTCATTTTCTTTTTCAGAAGTACAGTTAAAGCCAAGGCGTAAATGAGGAAGAGAGCAGCCTGCAGCGAAAACTAATCCCACACACCAAAGGCTACGCTGACGAGGGTTTGCTAAATCACCAGCTTTTACTACGAGAAATGTTTTAGTCCTAAGTGCTCTGTTCCTTGGAAATTTAAACTCCTTCAGTTGGCTTTTCTGGTTCTTCTGTAAACTGAAGTTGGAATCTAGAAATACCTGAAAAATGAGCTACCGAGAGACTTTGTTTTGTTCCAGAGGGTCAGAGCTAACGCCAACAGAAAAGCGAAGAACGCAACGGAAATACACCGAAATCCTGGGGCTGGGACTTTGCCCGCGTATCAAAAAAAAGCCAAATTTTCTAGAGTGTGACTAAAATCTAGCGAAGGTCTTCCTGTTACTTCTTTGCACCAGGAAATAATTCCAATTAAAAATCAGGTTATTCAATTGTTCAAACCTACACGATTCTACGATCCTGTTTTCAGATTCCACGGACTCAAAATAGGTGTCGAAATACCTTCTGCAAGTAAAATTGCTTTTAATTTCCGTTAAGGACAAAGTTTCCAGAAGGTCGGGCAAAGAGAAGCACAATAATCTCGCTGATGACAACGTAACTTTAAGGCTCCACATGGGGTGTAGCAACGTAAATGTCGTACAGGCCAGCAAAAAAACCTCCCAACAAACTGAAAGGAACGGGGATCAAGTCTCTTTGCAGTGAAATTCAGTTGTTTGGGGTTTTTTTTTACAGCAGTAGAAAGCAATTCTCGAGAACGACTAAAGAAATAATGTCACTGGATGAAGGGCCACTTCACCAGGAATTACGAGTGGCTACTGCTCAGTATCTCCTTTCTCCTAAGGTTCACCTCGTCTCCTGCAAACGCGATGGCACAACAGATTTGACACTAGAGCGGCCACCGCGATGGGGATCAGAGATTGGGGGTGACCGTGCGATCCAAGCCACACTTGAAAGAAACGCAGCCGGTAAATGGAGACAATCGCTGGGTAATGGTCATTCCATCCCATGATTTGCCTTTCCCTCAAGGAAGAGATGAGGTGGTGGTGAAGAAATTTGAGATAAAGCAAGTTTTGCGTCTTGTTTTTATTAAGAATGTCAATGTTTTGTACACAATCACAGAATTTAACTGTGCGGGTTCAACAGGCCAGCACTGACTGGTAAAGCATACACAACACCTCCAATTCTTTTCGTCAGCATCACGGATAAATAAAAGCACCGAGGCCAGCTGAAAGTGTGCACAGATGACCTCAACTGACCAACAGCAAATAGGAAAGTGATACATTTACTAATAACTAGGGGTGGGGAAATAAAAAAAACCCCCAACATTAAAAATCAGCAACCTGAAAGACTCAGCTTAAAAGATCCCCCACTTGCTGAACCGTGTCCGCCGGAGTTAAGGAACAGCTTTGAGCTGGCAACGTGACGGAACAAAAACACGGGAGAAAGGAGGGGGAAGGCTGAGGCTGCGGATGGAACCGATTTCTCTCTGCTCATGGAAGCAGCAGGAATCACACCGCTACTACATTTACAGCCAGTTCCAATCCAATAATGTACTAAAAACAAAGCCAGGCTTTTCGCAACCCGGACAGGTTTTTAAGGACTGGGTACTCGGCTTTGCTTTCAAACCCTCTGACGCTGTCTTGGGGGATGCAGCGTGGATGTTTCTATACCGGTTCTGCAAAACAACCGTTCTCTCCTGTGTCTAACGAGAGCTTTTCTACAACACGTTTGGTTTCGGAACAGAACTCAACAGCTCAATTTCCAATCTCTGCCTCACGGGTGTGACCGCGTTCATCATACGCGGCAAGCGGCGTGACGGGATCGTCAGAATTCTGCTCACAAACGGCTACAAACGCTTCACGAAATCTTTCCCTTTAAGGATTTGCTTCTCAGCATCTGGTGAAATTGCCATATAAATGGGTTTCGACAACTGTTTTTGCATCTTTACATCGTTGGCTTTCCAAAAATCAGTTTACAAAATAGCCTCCATGCAACGAAACCAGTACAGAGATCCTGCCACAAAGAATTTGCGAGTAAAGGCACGTTGTGCTAAAGTAACTTAAATGCAAGTAAACCCTTTAAAACTTAGTATGAAACTTCCTTTTTTATTGAAATAACGCCTTTTTATTACAGAAAGATTAATACAAAAACAACGAGGACAGCATGAAGGTTACTAAGAGACAGAAGGCAGTGAACAGTAGGTCTGCAGTTAAAACAAAACCCCAAGAGATTGCCGCAAGCAGAGCAGAAAGCGGTTTGCTCAGAGACAATGAACTTAACTTACAGAGCTGAAGTCTGCAAACCCCAAGGAAGAGTCTTTAGAAGTTTTACTTGAAGAGGAGGGAGCAAATGGATCTTTTCCACTAAATGGGTCCCCAAACCCCTTTTTACTTTGAAACGGGTCACTGCTGTCAGCCCCGAATGGCTGGAATGGATCATGGGGCTTGGGAAAATCTGAAGACCCAAGGTGGCTTACAGGAGTACTTTTACCTGGAAAGTTTAAGGAGAAAAAAAAAGGAGAAAAAGAGAAGTTACTTACCATGGACAATGCAACCCCCTTAAACAGGAAATTCTGCTGATACAGTTTAGCATCATCCATTCCTCCTGGGGTGGTTTAAAATGTAACCAAACACTCATTTCTCAATGTAAATCATCTCCAACAGTTATTTCACTTAAAACGGATTTATTATCTTACCTATACATCCTGCAGTATTGACACCACCAAGATTTTAAATTGGAAAACCCAGTGTAAAAACATTTGGGTGGAAGAATTTGACAAGCACCATCTGAGTTCGTTTTTGAGGACTAGAGATGTTTCAAGTTTAAATTTGGGATTACACGAAAGACAAAATACTCAAAGGTATACGTCACTGAAAATAATAATCAATCACACAGAATTCACTCGTAAATGACCTATGACTTTACAGAATGCAGGCATTCTGGGTTTTTTTTTTGCCTCAACCTGGTTTATCCTCCTACCACCACACGCAGAAGGGAAATGAGACGGATGAAGCAAGCCCCTTGCTCTACAACCCACCTGCTGGGGGTGGCTGCTTGCTCTTACACTGCACCCCAATAACAAATAAAATCACAGGAATTACTCCGTACGCTCCCCAACAACGGTTGTTTGTTTTATCTGTGGCAATTATACCTCAATGGTTAACTTTTAACTCCTCTCGTGAGAAGTACTATTTTGTTAGGTCCTATGAGTAAACAGATAAATGTCTTTTTTTTTGCCTCCTCTCTTAGAAAAATCAGGATACACATACTGGGAACACACAGAGAAACGCAGTGGAAACTCCAAATTTCTAAGTATGTACTTGGCGCGTCCAAGACATGTCCTGAGAGCCTTTCAGAAGGTAGTTTAGTCGCTGCTCGTGAGTTTCATAATAAAGTGCTCAAATCTGGGGAAATCCTCATTTGTCAGAGAGAAAAATAAAGACTGGCAAATGTGCTAAGCAAATCCCTCTCCAGCAGCTTGCCTTTAAATCGTGGCTCAGCTTCTCCTCCCCCTCGGGCCCCTCTGCCACCAGCTGGCTCCACCGCGCGGCGGGGGCACCTCGGTCCCCAAAGTCAGGGGCACCTCGGTCCCCAAAGCCCGGGGCACCTCGGTCCCCAAAGCCAGGGGCAACTCGGTCCCCAAAGCCAGGGGCAACTCGGTCCCCAAAGCCAGGGGCAACTCAGTCCCCAAAGCCGGGGGCACCTCAGTCCCCAAAGCCGGGGGCACCTCGGTCCCCAAAGCCGGGGGCACCTCGGTCCCCAAAGCCAGGGGCAACTCGGTCCCCAAAGCCGGGGGCAACTCGGTCCCTAAAGCCGGGGGCAACTCGGTCCCCAAAGTCAGCCAGGCCCAGATTTCCGGGGGGGCTGAAGGAATCGCGCAGAATCTTGCCTCATTAGCGTGGGGACGATGCCAGAGCGGGGCCTCGGATGCAGCACAGAGAGCCCTAGCGAGCGCCGCAGGGACACGTGGAGCAGCAAAGCCGGCAGCTGAGCAAGCAAGAGAAAGAGGCGCAGAAACACGACACGTGCAGCAGGGGATAGAGCTGGATTTGTTTAGTCTTACGAGCATTGAAGGGAACTCTGACCGTCGGCCCACAGGCAAGCCTTCCATCAGGAACAACACTAATGGATTTAGATTTTTTACCCCGGGAGCTTTACATCTCTCAGGCTGTAATGTCTTTAAAACGTAGGAACGCTCAAGCCTGCCTAGGGAACCTGTTGCATTCCATCACCACGTCCGTGAGGTCTGAGGAAAGGTTTTTCGAAAGCACGCTGGTTTAGCTGCCTTGAAGCTGGAGGATAAACAAGATCTCTTAAAGTTCACTCTAACCCTATTTTTCCACAGGGCAGTCCGAGCTCCATCCTGGTTAACAGACGTGGCAAAGATCTACGGACACCCAGGCTGGCAACCACATGTGGCACTTCTAAAGCCAGGGAGCTCAGAGCAGCGATTTGTCCTTCGTGGAAGGAAGTGACAAAATATACAGGAAATACCGGCAGCATTTGCTCTCCCCACCAGCGTGGACCCTCCTTCACCTGGGTCTTGTTCTCTGGATGCTGCACTTACATCCCACTCATCGCCGCGGCCTCGAGGAGATCTCGCCTTCGGTCACAGCTACACAGCGTTAGGGAACTAAGCAAACGTGGTAAGAGATGAGTAACTTGGCAGCTTGTGTGTGATTCTCCAAATAAAATAGCAAGTTCTTTTAAATGACAGAGTTAAAATACCTAATTGAAAATCGAGGCCAAACAAGAACCCTCTACACTTTTTTTCTCCTTCCTCTGCTTCGTTACCAGCAAGGAAACTCCCTCCCTGGGACCCTTCCCTCTGTACTGCCCCAAACCAGTTTCGATTGATAGAGGGAAAAATGACCCTTTTTTAAGCTGCCCCCTCCTCGGCTTAAATCCGCTGCTGCCGAAGCCACTTTGTGGAACTGGTGACGGTTAATGCAGTCGCAGGGTTTGCAACGCATCTGCTCAGCAAACCTCTTCTGTTTTCCTGGGTGGCCTGTTCAATGTTTTTGCGCGAAGCCCCTGGTGGTTTCAGAACACACAGAAAAAGCGTCGGGGTTTCTCGATGATCTGACAACAGATCAAAAAGAATAACTCTGCTGTAGAGGAAATGTCAGGATGAAAACTAGACTTACTGCTAGTAATATTGAAAATTTTAGTTGTGCATCCCGAGGGCCGTTTTCTCAGGTTTTTTTTTTTTGCTACGTTAAAGAACAGTTTGTTATTTTGGAAGAAAAGGTAAAAGAGGGAAACCTTTATAAAATCAGATTTCTTTTTCACAAAACTAAGGGCAGTGCCCACACTGAATACCCCGGCCCTGGCTCTCAGGACAGAGTTCTCAACAAGCCCTCTCTCTCTCTACACCCTGTACATTGCTTAGAGTTTGTTTTATCCTCCCACGCTCAGCAAACGTGGCTTTGAGGCCTGGCAGAAGTTTGCTTGGTTCAGTTAGACGTTCAAATTTACTCATTTATTAGCCACAAATTAGTCAGAACGCCACTAGAATTATCTTTCTGCCCTCCTTGCTGGCTTACACCGAGGCTGAATCTCCCGGTGCAGGAAGGGTATGCTGCAGTACACGAAGATTTTTGTACTCCTGTGTTTAGCATGTCAAGAACAGCGATACAGTATTTTTATAACGTAAAGCAAAACTACCCAAACCACATTAAAATGTCACCAACTGAACCAAAGGACACTGGCAACATCGCAATATTGCAAAATACACTTTCAGCAGCAACTGAGATTGCATTAATCTTACACTCACTGGAAAATTTTTGTATTTTTTACACGCTACGGCTCACCGTTTTCGAGGCAAGGCAGCACGAAAGTACAGGCAAACAGTTGTAACCCTTGCTTATTTGATTTTTCTGCTAATAGTTTCAGGGGAAAAAAAGTTCAGAAAAAAGCAAAACAGGTCCTATGCTGAAACCACAGCAGTTTCAGCAGTTACCCAAGTGGTGCACCCAAACCACACCGAGGACTCACTTCAGCAAAAAGAGATGATGAACAAAATGGTTTACCACAGCAAATGCTGTTAACTTCGAGTGAACTCCACCCATACGAAGGGTTTATCTAATTTCATACCCCGCAGCAAACTTCAGGCTCCAGACCTAGAGTTCAAGGCGACTACCAGCTCACTGGTGGGATGCAATTGCGGAATTTGCCTCCCTGAATTACAAGATATTGACAACGGAGCAACAAAGCGAAATATTTATAGTTTTCCCCATACTCTGTGTTTTAACAAGAGTCCTGACTCGGTGCTTGGAAGAGAACCTCACCGAAGGATGAGAATGTGTCTGAAGCCTGGACTATGCACGCTCACAGGCAAACAGGGCAGAGCCGAGATGACTTGACTTTGAAAACTTTCACTGAATAAGTGCTCCCTTCCAGGAAACCTTCTAAAGCGAAAAATGTGCTTTAAGAAGTTGTGCTACACAGGACAAGAGCGATATCGTGAGTTAGGTCCATACCTGTGATCATCCCTGAACACGTCACACCGGGGTCCCTGCCTCTGACACCTTTTACACGGCAGAGGAAGTGTTACTCTAGAAAACCTCGGAGACCGCGCGGGACGTACGGTGCCTCCCGGCGCATCTTTCTCTTGGCGCTTCACCAACTTCACGTATCGTTCCGAACTCACCCGGCGCCCTTTTCGCCATCTGTCAAATTATCCAGCTTTTCCGCTGAGGCAGAGTAAAACTTTCACAAACTGTGAACTTTAGGAACTTACAGAAAAGTTGTTACCAGCTTTCAAAATGTGCTTGAAGGTTCGTTACATGAAAATCAACTCCCTACAGAACACTCAGGAGGTGTTTGACTTCAACACAGGCTATTTCTGCGCTGTATTTCAAGCTCATCTGTTTGGTCGTAACACTCTTTGCACAAAATCACGATATATATTTTTAGGAAGAGAAGGAAGATTTTTTTTTTTTTTTCCTATGCAAAACCCCCTCAAAACTGTTTTTGCTTAATATTTGCAAAATTTGCACCTTGCGCTAGCCTGAAACTCTGAAAATCTAAGCTGAAGAGAAATATTCTGAAGACGACGAACTTGTCGAAAGGTGGGAAATCGTTACACATCTGAAACAGGTTGTGAACAACCTCTTTCACCGATCGGTACTGAAATATCTTTACTGCGAGAGACCGGCATAAACAACAGAATCAAAGCGTGAATGGAATTTTTAGTTTGTGGCTGGGCAGGTGCTCCACCCATGAGTCATTTATCCTACACAACAAGGGATGCCTGGGTTCTATCGCAACTGTCAGGTCTTCTAGAAGGCACGAAAAATAAAAAGAAGAGAGGAAAAAAAAAAAAAAAAAAAGTGTTTTCCTGTTAGTCACAAAGTTTGAGGCTGAATTTTTCACTCTCGGCTGCAGATGAGGAAAAGAACCTAAAAGGTAAACAGGCAGCGCGCTACTCGTGAGGAACTTCGGGTACTCGAGAAGCTCGAAGGAAGCAGGTGTGTGGCACCGCTCAGAAATAAACAGAACGCTCCCCTACTCCTGTGACCGCCCAACGAATAAAGAGCGGAACTCTCCTCCTGACCAAACGATTAATCTTGATTAAACTTGACCACGCTGATGCAAATAAACGTAAGGAAGTTTTGCACGTTTTTCCGATTAACACAATTTTTCTTTTCTGTCTAATTCCTGATCACACCTACTATAGCTGACTCTCTTCTTCCAATTATCTCCCTAATGCACAGAGCAAGTTTCTAATCAAACTGATATCCTGGAGACAGTGGATATGGTGCAGGTCAGAACGAATGGCCACAAGTGTGATGGGTCTGAACACTAAGAAATCATACAACATCTTCTTTTAAGAAATTAAATCAGCGAATGCACACGACGAAGCATTCAGGCTTCCAGGTGCGTGGCTTTTTAAGCAAGATACTGAACCAACTGCAAAGTCTTCCTTCTCATCTGAGACACTGAAGACACAGCAGAGGCAAACACACGCTATCAAAAAGCCCCAAATTTTATATACGGCCAACTCCAAGTAGCGAAGATCTGTGCTCTTTCCTCCCTCATGGAAAACCACCGATACGAGGTCAGGGTGAACCGACGGCGCTCTTGTAGCGCTTTATAGATGAAAACCAAGTCTAAAATGGTCAACCCAGGCAAATTAGAGAAGTGACACACTGGAAGAAGAACTGCATTTCTTGCTGGCACCGAGGAGGAGGAAGCATCGAACGCAAAGGCAGGCAGCAGCCGGGCAGGGCAGCACAAACCACCGTCCCCTCCCCGGGAGCCGCTGGCACTGCCCTTCTGATTCAGGGGACCCCAGAGGTGGGGGGCAGCAGCCAGCACCTGGTCACACACAGGACTAGTAGGAGGCACCTGGAACGGTTCAAGGGGTGCAAAAAAGCCATCCCACAGAGGGAATCTACCTCAAAAGCTCCTGGTTAGACGATCCCGGTCCAGGTAAGCCTGGGAGACGTGCGCCTCACCCAAAGCCAGGGAACCAGGCTTTCTGCAGCTGGCTGACTACAACACGCACCACAGCTACAAGAATCTTCAGATTAGCTAACTAAAGCACTAAGTTCCTGAAGATCTTAACAGATCTCAAATAGATCTTAAAGCCCTGGACCCTCTTCACTTCTTTTGAAGCCATCAACAGGTTCAGATGTGGTTTCTCTTCTCTTTCTGCCAACGGGGAACATGAAAACAATAGGACTCGATCAGTCATCTCTGAGGGCTTCGAACCACACTTCCTAATTCCAGGCAGGCTACTTAGTCCCCTAGTCTGCCTCCAAGATTTTTTTCCCAACATTTTGACATTTCAGAACCACCACCAGTCAATAAAAACAACGTGAGAACAGAATTGAAGGCCTTAACACAAACAGAGGCGTTAACCACCAGCCTCTCAAATGCCAGTGTCTAAATTCATTTGCCATCATACATCGGAGCTACAAAGAATAAAAAAGAATAAATGGGTCAAAACCCAAAAAGCCAAAGTTCCTTGACAGCCTCCCTGAGTGCAGCCTACGAGTGCTTATTTCAAATAGCACCAATTTCTTTCTTACATGGGCTGAACTCAATAGGCAGGCCTTTGAATTCCAAGATAAATGGTATTTTTGTGCTCTCTGTGTACTGGCATTGCAAAGAAAAATTGCCTTTTTAAAAGTACATTAGCACTGAAGGAATTCCCTATTAATATAATATCCACCGCCTCTATCAGTCACTAGTATACAATATATTTCAATTAGTTAAAACACTTGCACAGGCTAAAAAAAAGCTAGAGGGATACAAATAATTGGTTTTATTAAATAGCCACTGCAAGAAGAAAGCGGGTCGAAATCGAAAAGGACGTTTTCTTCCCGCGTTTTTCGGACTTTTATATTCTTTCAAGGTTAAGAAGGTCAAAACCACTAGAAGCAAGCAATAAAAATTTAGAAGAGGTTGAAGGTTACACACTGGTTAGTGGTGAAGGTTGTTCCACTAATATCGCTGGTTAACAGCGCTGCTATAACCGCAATGTGGAATGCATGGTGCTGCGCTTAAAGGAAGTGGTAAGGGTGGGGACAAAAGCACCAGGTCCCACGATCAAAGCACTAGAGCACTGAATTTTACTTATAACCCAATCACTGACACCCACACAGCAGCTTCCTGTACTTTAAAAAAAAAAGAGAAAAAAAAAAAATCAGAAAAAAAAAAAATCTGTTTCTCTCTTTTTGCAATCAACAACTTTTACCTAGAAACTAGTTAGCGGTGAGCTCCGGCTGATTCCAATCTGCCGCTCATTGCAGAAAACATAATTATTCATCTGTGAGAACCTACAAGAAGCATTTTAACTGTCAGGTTTCAGTGTATCAGTTCTTTCAGGCTTTTTTGTTCTTAATTACGCAGAAGTCCAACAAAAGCCCAGAAAAAGCACAAGAAATATAAAGTGACCAGAAGTTCTGTAGCGCTGAACACCAGAGGTAATCCTCTGAGACAGAAAATAAAAGATATTTATAAATACCTACAAAAAACTTCGCTATGTTTTAGGTATAATTTGAGAAAATAATTTGCACTGGAACTTAGATCCTTGTCACAGGGCACCTCTGCTTAAACATATCAACAGATATGTTCACAGAAATATTTAATATTGCCTTGTTTTCATAGAATCACAGCCCAAAGCACAGGCCTGTTCACATCTGGATAATTTTTTGGTGCTTTTTTGAGCATTATTCAAGATACAGCATTAATAAATACGAAAAACTTCCCACTTCTTTCCAAAGAAACCTCCCAGTTCTCTGGTACCACCTGGTGAACATCAAACTCCTCCAGCCAGGTCCCGGCGGAGCTGTATGTAACCTCACATCCCGTGGGAGCTCCACGGACTACGAACGCGTTCCTGGAGAGACAGAACATGCACGTACTCCCCGTGGGGGTTTTTATTAGAACAGTCTAGTCAGAAGAGCCAAAGAGCTTTTTCGTAGTTGGGCCTCCTCAACCTAAACACAGAACCTTAAACCCGATAAGGGATAGAGATGCTGATTTTTCAAATCTTTGCACGTAGCCCATTTGTTGCAGCTTTCATGTCCCCTGCCTTGCTGCTTCTCCCTCTCTACTTTTTGCATGGATTTATTAGCCTTCCTTCCAGTTATTTTTAAAGATCCTGCACCTGAAGTGGTCATATTAGAAAAAAAAAATACAATAGAGTGTTTAAACAGAAAAACAAATGTGTGAAATTCCTCTGACACCAAGCAAGGATCAGTTTAAGACTCTTCGGCCCTGCCTGGAAACCAGGCGCCCACCAAAGCTGCTCTGTCACTCCCCTTCTTTGACAGACAAGGGAGAGGGGAAAAATATAATAAGAGGCTGCGGGTCAAGATAAGAACAGTTTAATAAAGCAAAAGCTGCCCGTGGAAGCAAAGCCAAGCAAAAAGATTATTCTCTAACACAGCACTAAGAGATGTTATAGGGAAAATTAACTCCATCTCAGCTAGACCCAGTGCAACTCTGCAACATCTAAAAGACCTTGACCGGCTTCGGTTCAAAGAGGAGTGAGAAGGAATAAAAGTTATTTATGAGGAACAGAACAAGTGTAAGCCTGAGATTCGGCCAATGATACAACTTTATGGAAATAATCTCACGATTGTCCTCCCCTCCCTTAACCTGAGTTTTCACGGAGGGAATGACACGGATCTCGAGGGCGTCCGACGCGCGCCACGCCGTCCGAGCGTGCCCACCCTGGCCAGGTGGGAGCCACCACAGAGAGCTGTCACCTGAGGCACCTGCTAAGGCAGGCAGCAGATCGTAGCTGCTTCTCAGTGCCCGAGCTTTGGAAGAAAACAAATACCAACTAAAACCAAACAAACCAACCCAACCAGCCCTGACTTGACAAGCAGCCAGCGCACAGGTCAGGATTTAGGGGCAGAGGAGGATTGCCCACCTCACTCCTGCTGCCCACAGAGCTGGCAGTAGCACCAAAGCTCCCTTACGTATGGTGTGAAGCCCGTCTCCAGAGCTTTTACACAAAGGCAGCTCATCTGAACCACATATTCCTTTTACAGTTTTTTCCAGGTACGTCCAAAGGCCTTTTTGATGTGACCTTCACGGAACAGTCAACAGAGGCTACGTCTCCAGTGTCTCCCTGACCCCGCGTTCAGCTCCAAAGCTCTGCTCTGCTTTCGTCTTTGTGAAGAAACAAGACCTGATGCACAGCCCCTCACTCATCCAGAGGAAACGCAGACACGCGGGCAAGATGGGAGCTGCGGCACGCTTTGGTCACCGCCCGATCGTCCTGGGCACCCTGCGACACCTCCACGGATCGACCAGACAACACTTGTGTGTCACGTAACCCCTAAAAGACTTTGCATACAGAAAAGGCACCAAGTTGGGAACAATCCCCAGTGGATTTTGCTAGCTTCCCCTATCAGCATCTACTTGGGAAATGAGAGAGCTCGCAACGCTCTGCAAAAGCATTGATTAAGATTTTCTAAGTGACTGGGAAGTGTTGAGGCCAAGATTGCACCCACCTAGCAAAACACAAGCCAACCAGGAGTGCTTTTCGATATTAAAAATCCCCCCCAAGAGAAAGAACAGTTTTACCAAGAAGAGTATGAACCGGGAGCAGAGCTAAGCTACAAATTTGCTTGGTATTAACTAGCATTTATCCATCCTTCAGCAAGATCTTTATCACCCACTCGGTTTTTTTAATTAAACAGACCAATGAGAAAGGTAAGAAACAGCGGAAGTTTCTCGCCTGTTGTTTGTTTTCTGAGCAGCGTTCCCATTTCTAACTCGCACTTGCCTGCCTGTATCTCTCGCCAGAATCGCAGCGTATTACTATTTAATTTCTCATGCTTTTAGTAACCACTGAAGATTGCCTTAGTTGTGGAAGGAAGGGAGGAGTGTAACTGCATAAGCACATGAGGCTCATCTGCTTTTAAAAAAACCTGCTTTGTTTCCTCCTCAGTCTATTTTATCATAACAACATTTGCTTTTGGCAGAGCAGCGGAACCTTACAAATATTGTGTCTCCCAAGAAGAGGGGAAGGTTCACATTTCAACAAGTTTTTAAAGAGACCGATTAAAGGATGAGTGCCCACGTCTCAATTCAAAACAAATTATTAAATGTTCTCCTCGATATGCAAAAAAAAGAACGAATGAAGAGACATGAACCCCCTCAAAAAAACCTCATGCAGGTGAGCTAATCCTGCAGCATATATTTTTCATTTTTGCTGCTGTTACGTTGTATTTGCTAGCAATAATCGTGTTTCGAACAAGAAATAGAGAGAAACCACATGAAAGAGATAATAGAGGTGTATTTAGTATGTGTTTGACTCATTCAACTTTACACAGGCCTTTTAAATAATTATTTTATGTCGACATTTCTTAAAAAAAAGAGATGGGCACTTACAAAGTCTGCCTGAAAAGCAAATACAGAAAACAACATTCACAACGGCAAATAAGATTACCTTCAGCTTTTATGTTTCTGCTCTTATTTACTCATGTCCTATTAGTTGGTATTTCTCAACCTTCCGTATCATGGGCTTTTTTAAATGACTAAAGGCTCTCTAGTACCTCCACAGGCGAAAATATTTACACAAAGAACGCAATTCAGGATTCCTCAGTAACAGAAAGCTCTTCTCATGTCATCCCAGGAGCTAGCTCTAAGTGGCTTCAGCTCTTAAAACAGTTTCACTGGTATCCGAGTACGGTGAAAATCACGTCTAGGTAGAGCAAACAACTAAAAGTTAAATCTCCACTAAAAGAGATCTTGTTTCCAATCCAGGAGACACACGCATCTCTAAGGATTTCCACGTAGGATGGACGTGAAGCAGGAATGCACATTGAAAAAGAGTTTTACACCTGATTAACGCAGCGATGCGTGAACATAGCAATGATCGTACCTGGACGGATCGGGACACGTCTGTCCGGCCCTGTACCCTGTTCTCGGTAGGATCTAGTGGCAAGATGCCACAGGAAGAACATCAAAACAAGGTAAAGATGCAGCCCCACATCAGACTATTCAGCAACACAGGAGCCAGAGAGAATACTCTGGGGTTTTTTAGACCCAGTAGTCCCCTTTGTTGAAGGTGCCATTTACTAATTTTGTTTGTTGCCTACTTGGAAAAGACAGATTCCCCCTCCTCCCATTTTTCCCTGCCACAAGTGATGTCACAGATCTGTCACACCACTCCCTAATCCACTGTTTTCCACTCTGAGGAGTTCCAGTCTGGTTGACTGACAGTTTTTACCAGTGATAAACTTGTACTTTCCTTCTTCCATGATTGAAATGGAAGATAATGAGATACAAGACTGACAGCTTGTCCTTACACCCAATAATGTACAGAAAATTGGGGGAACTGGCTATTAGAAAGAGAAAAGCTCCTTACCACTGGGTGGCTTGGGTCGTGGAGGGACATTTTTCTTCGGCGGTAACGCTGGTGTGTCTGATTTGCTTTTGAAAGGGTCATCTGAGAATCCCACCCCTCCAAAAGAGGAGGCAAAGGGGTCTGAAGCTACTGACTACATGAGAAGAAGAAAAAGAATTGTAAGCACATCAGAGAATATCTGCTGTTTCACGAAAGCTCCGAGTTAACTCCAGTAAAAGTACTAACTGAAAAAAAAAGAAAAAGGACAGATGTACAGAATTATGTCAGTGGTGCAAGAGCTGTAACGCCCGCTGAGAGAGCTGCTCGGATTTCATTGACATTCACAAGTACTTATGCTCTTAATCATTTAAGTACTTCTAGAACTTTTAGTCCTAGTAAAAAGCTGATGAGAAAAATAAAAGGAAGTAAAACTCTACTTTTTACTCTTTGGCAAGGAACAGTCACACAACAGTCTAATAAACAGAACCACGACAGAAACTGGAAAAGCAGAGCAGGCTGCAGAATGGGTGGCTTTTCCCCAAGCTTTTCTTAAGTTACACGCAGCTATTTGTCTTTTTTCTAAAAGCTCAGGGAAAATTCTAAACCCCTATGTTTAATGTTTCCTATAATCAGCTGGCTCTTGTGAAGGACTCTTCTATTGATTAAAAAAAGGCACAGAAATTTATGCCATGCAGAGAAATTCACCGTTCCGAAACAAAGAAAGAGGAATTTGCGGGCAGAGCTAAAGCTCCACCACCGCTACAACTTTTAAGTCAAGCCGAACACATCAATATCTGTAAAGGCTGTTGCCACCTGGTGGAGAGCTAAAACCCCACCAAATAAAAAACCCAAGAAGTTTAAATAGTCAAAGAAATGTGATAATCTATTTTCTAGTTAACATTTACTCTGCTATGTTCAAGCGTTACTGCGGAACTAAGTGCAAAAGGTCGGGCAGCTCTTGTCACCTGTAAATTCCAAACCCCATCCCAGATCAGCCCGTGGCTGATCCAGATGCGGAAGGACCTGGTTCCATTTGAAATATCCCGTAGACTCAGTTCATACCAAGAAATCAAGCAATTCTGTTAACAGCTATGAAATGTCAGCACACGTTTTCCACCCTGTACTCAGAGAAATTGAAAAACAAGTCAGGATACCCTGAGATGAAGTATCCAAGAAGGAAACTTCAGGACTTGGAGGAAGGCTGGACACTGAAGTACATTAATCTGGAACACCCGCCTTTTCTTGCAAGTAAAAACTAGAAGTTATTTCTTTGGCTTCTCTGGTACTTGAAAATGTTCACGAAAAGCTGATTTATCCCTGCTGAATCTACAACTCTTGGTGACACTTTGCTGTATTTGAGACGGATGGAAAATGCTTTGCTAAGTAACTGGTGAAGCTGATCGGAAAAAAAATTAACAAAAGTGGGTTTGTCAGCTGAAAAGCTACGACCACATCACACCCTTCAAATAAAGCATCTGTACATACGGTTTTAAAGGACAGTGGCTTTCCTTGTAACCTTTACCTTTGACATCTGACTGAAGTCTGCAAATCCCTCACTACTGCTGAAAGCGCCACTTCCAAACGGATCCAGTGTTCCAAATGGGTCTGAAACAGATACGGGAAGAAAGGAAAGTTACGTTAACAAACACGTAAGAATTATGAAGAATGCTCGGTGCCAGCAAAGTACAGAATTGGGCAGGTGATTAAAAGCACGTGTCTAGCGTAAGAGGTTAAAAGAATTCCATAAAACAACAGGCTTTCTACCAGCTGTTTGGAAGAAAACAGAAAGAAAAAAAAAAAAGATAAAAGAAATGCCAAGTATATGCTGTATACAAAGACTTAATTTTCATAATCTGCCATAGGACCACAATGATATTTGCCAGCAGTTCTTTATTCTCAACTTTTACATTTAATTCCTCTTTCATAGTGAGATACCTCCTTATTCACCCTGATGAGAAAGTTTTTTCTTCTTACCTGGACCTTTCGAAGAGATACTGGAAGACGTAAAAGGATCACTGCTTTCAAAAGGGTCAGGCTAAATAAGAACAGATAAATGTAGTTATTGTTCTGCTACGCTGTGTGCTTGTCTTCTCATGCTCATCAAAATCTCTTGCTTTGAGACAAATTACTTCCAATTTCAGACCACCTGTCCAGTGGACCCTGAACTGCACAAAGAGAAACATGGATGGGATTGGGGTAATAGTGTCAGTGAGTGGGAGGGGGGGATTTAAATTCCCAATAGGGAAAACAAAATAATTCATCTAACTGCATCTTCATGGTAAATACACATCATTATCCTGAAACTGGAAAGAACAAAGTGCTGATTGCCTTAACAATTCACACTTAAGAATAAAGTTAATGATATTTCATCAGGTAGAAGAAAAGTATTTTTTGATCTTTTGTTCCTTTTAGCTTTCGGATAACAAGCTTGTCAGTTGTAAAGTAATCTATTAGGTGTAGACTTGAAAAATTCCTGACCTTTGAGGGCAAAGCGGGGGGTTTCGTGAATGGATCTGAGGTAAACGGGTCACTCTTCACCGGTTTCTTGAAGAAATCCTCAGGGGCAGAGCTACGAAACGGGTCACTTTGCTTAAATGGATCACCTCCAAAGGGATCTAGAAAGAGTATGAAAAGGGAAATAGAATGTAGCACCTGGTGTGTCCGTAACGAACCATTCTATAGCTGAGCTCACACTCACTGGTGTAATTTTTTTATAAAAACACACAGTGATTTGGTAAATCTGACAAACTCCCAGATACTTCTCTAAACAGGGTATTTACTAAGTTTGAAAAAGGACATGTTTATGTTAAGGCTATAGCTTAATACAGAGTTACACAAGTCATTAACACACTGATCCTGCACACACACCCTGTCAGGTTTCCATGTTCCCACACGCAAACCAACAATGTGAGGGCAGGGAAACCTCAGAAATCTTTGTGTTTGGCTACAAACGATTTACATCACATCTGTCCCGTCATCCAGAGGGCCATTACCTGCTGGAGCAGGCGGTTGTTCCGCAAAAGGATCATGCTGGAACGGGTCACCTACGCAGAAAACAAAAATAATTTGGTTTATTCGCTATTTAACAAGACGGTGTTTGTGAAAATATCACTCAACAATTGGTCTTCAAGGTCTCAGGTGAGCCCCTGGTCACTTACTGCCTTTGAAAGGGTCTGCTCCCTTAAACGGATCAGATTTGAAAGGATCTTCTGACTGGAATGGGTCTGTGTGCAATTCTTGTGTATTATTGGTAAACATCAGGGCTTTATTCTTAAATGGATCATCCTAAAAATTAAGAGGAGAAGTATTACACCTATTTACCACGATTAAGATGCTCAGTTACCCATTTGGCAGAAATTCTATGGTATCTTGCCTCCTGTTTCATGATCTTAAAAATTACTTCCTAAACTTTCTCAGTAAGTGGCTTCTAGGCAGAAGCAATCACAAAGCAGAAATATGTAGCCCGAAGCTGCACAGAACATCAAAAGATAAAAATACGTGTAACAACGAAAGGTTACACTGCTTCTCACATAATTATATCCAATTCTCAAATACTTAAATAACAAAACCAACCATTACGCTACCAGGTAATTCTCTCCCAGTTGTTTTACAGCTCAGCTCCGGGTACGACAGTTATTTAAAAGAAAAGGATACACAAATCTTTTTTGTGGACTACAAACACAAGAAATTACTACTGAGCAGTCACACTCAAGATTGCTTCTCGTTAACTCCTTCTTGAGCTTGAAGCACCAAGTACTGATTTCACGTTACAAAGCACGGGAGGAGTTTCAGCCCAACATTCTGACAACAGAGAGGCCAACCTATGGCTTTGTCAAGGTACAAAATAACTTGCACGAACAAGTAGCAAACTAAGCTATAAAAACTCTTCATCACATTTTGCTGCAGTCACAACCCTGCCTTTTGTCTGATTCGGGTCTCCGATGAAATCGCTCCTCGCCGGAGGCCGTTTGTGCGTACGGCACCCGCACGACGCAGCTGCTTCACTGCCACCCAAAGCCACCCAACTCTGCCTAAAAAGTATCTAATACCCCCAACACTGCCTCCAACCATCGAAAGATATGCAATTTCTTTCATCCCTTAACAAGATGCAGATGAAGAAGTCTTAATTAATGCTTCTCAGAACAGTGGAGAGGGAGGTGGGGAGAGGAGGAAGAGGAAGGAAGAATTAAGAAACAGGAAAGGGGCACAAAGGTTTAAAAAACATACTATGAACATACACTCGTGTTTTCTTCCAGTAAGTGATTTTTAGGTTTTGCAAGTAAGAGAAACATCTGGAAATTAAACAAATGTTTATGCAAGTCATGCAAGCCCCCAAAATTTGAAAATGTTTCCCTAATGAGGAAGCATCAAGGAGATGTGCAAGAGAAGTCAGGCAAGCATGCAACTTTTATATTTAAAGGGAAGAAATGGGCTTAAAAAAGAATAAATCTTGTGATTTAGAGTATTATTTAAAAGGAATTAACTGGAAAAATCTTTAAGAACAGTTTGCTTACATATCACAGAATCGTTAGAGGTTGGAAGGGACCTTAAAGATCATCTAGTCCAAGCCCCCTGCCGGAGCAGGATCACCTACAGCAGAGCGCACAGGAACGCGTCCAGGCGGGGTTTGAATGTCTCCAGAGAAGGAGACTCCACACCCTCCCTGGGCAGCCTGTGCCAGTGCTCTGTCACCCTCACAGTAAAAAAGTTTTTCCTCATATTTTTATGGAACCTCCTGTGTTCCAGCTTACACCCATTGCCCCTTGTCCTGTCAGTGGACACCGCTGAAAAGAGCCTGGCTCCGTCCTCCTGACACTCCCCCTTGATATATTTATAAACGTTAATGAGGTCACCCCTCAGCCTCCTCTTCTCCAAGCTAAAGAGATCCAGCTCCTTCAGCCTTTCCTCATAAGGGAGATGCTCCACTCCCTTCACCATCTTTGTGGCTCTGTCCACACTGTTACAGTTATACAGGCACAAGACCTAACCCAAAGCTTAAACCAGCATCAAAACCTTTGCCCCGCCTTGCACTGGGCATCGCTGCCTTGCAGGGATCACACATTTGCTACCGCACCGACAGCCAGCTAAACAACCTTCTCAACTAGTTCAGCTTAGGTGCAAGTCACAAACCTAATTATAGTACTACACTAAACAGTATTTTTTTTTTTTTTACCATAGTTCCATAATTGCTTCTTTCCGTCTGCCCGAGGCCTTCACTTATGTCTGCTAAATTCGTCAGGCTCCCACCGTGAATCCCGTTGAGAGCTTCGTTATACTCTTCTATGCTCTTGTTGACCTCCTGGTGACTCTCTTGAAGCTGAGAAAGTTTACTTCTTGCCTAAGCAGTGAAAAAAATGCGTAGGATGTTATGCATTCACTAACACTGCCGTTCTTGTTAAACGTGGGGTTGCATTTTCCCCTCACCACAGCTGAACCTTGTCTGACTCAAACTGGGAATTAACCTACTAAGCACCAGTCAAAAGGGTTTATTTCATGAACCTTCCCCCCCACACACCCCTTTTCTGAAAAAATAATCTTTCTGGGTGATGTTCAACTCATCGCCCTTCAAGAAGCAAAAAAGAAGTTGTATCAATTACAGTGAATACCTGGTTTATTTCTTCCTGTGTTGATTTTAAAGATTTGATTATTGTTTCAAGCTGTACTTTTCCAGCCTGGATACTCTGCTCTAGCTGAGTCTCTTCTTGCTGGAGGCGATTCAGCTCTGCTTTTGCTCTATTAAGGTCATCTTCCTGTAATTTTAAATCCGATTCCTGAGATTGAATCTGCATTTTTAGTGATGAAATCTGAAACAAAACGTTACATATGACTCTCCTTATACACTCTCTTACGTGACCTTATACGCTAAGTTTTTACGTCAAGGTAACGCACCAGCTACCGTGGGCAACTGTAACCCCCTGAAAACCCACTTTTAACTCAGAATGCTGACGAGGTTCACGGTGATTAAAATACGCACGACTGCCCACGGAGTGCCTCGTGTGTCAGTAGTAACGTTTGTCAACTACCTTAGCAGGTCAAATAAATGCTTCACATATCCACAGAGTAATAATTTATATAGAAAGGGTCCCCTAGAGATCAACCCATGCCCGTTAAGGAAGGCATTTAGGTCAGAAAAACCCTTTCTTGGACCTCTCTGTTCGTGGGGAAATTGCTGTTTACGGTAAAAGTGAGTGAACTAAGTGAGTTCATACATTAAATAATTTCCTCCAACAAAAGACGCAGTACTCTCAAGCACGGCCAGAATTAACGTACACTCACCACCTGTGTTTCTTCCTGGCATTTCTGCCTCACATCACTCAGCATATCCTTCAGTTTGGCTTTCTGCTGGTCCATTTCATCCAGGCGGTCTTGGGCATCTTGTTTCTGAGCCTCCAGCTCTTGCAGGTTACTCGTCTCCCTATCTAAATCGTTTTGCAGCTCCTGAGGAGAATCCCACAGTTTGTAACTTACATTTAGCTGTTGCCTTATAGGAGTGATCAACCAACAGACACACAGGCTAGCAAAATCCAAGATTTTCTACGTCGTACGCGGTATTCCCTGCACGGGTGTGCTTTGTTTCTGCGGGAACTTGTGTGAGACGTCAGGGAAAAAATCAGTGCCCCGTACTCTGTGACACAGAGCTCTCTGAGCTACCCTTGTTACCAAACTCAATATTCTCTGAACAAGAATTTCCTGAATTAGCGTTAGTCAAGTACTAACAAACCTATTCACATACCATTTTCTATTTATATTAACCAGAAGAAAACATTTCTGATGAAGAACAGGAAAATAAAGATCTTCCTGCGAGATGAAAATTTCATGAAAGGAAAGACTTGCCCAGAAACGACATAAGGAAAGAGAGAAGAAAGAACGCTTAATTCCCATATGTTATTTTAGATTGAAATGAAAACTGATAATGACAAAGTTTTTACCTGAACTTCATTGGTCTTCTGTCTGATTGATTCCTCCTTTTCCCTAATGTCCTGCTCTAGTGAATATTTTTCTCTGCAAGATGAACAACCACACATATTCAAGATTAGTTAAATAATGCAACAAACACATGTGCAAAAATCAATTATTCTGGAAACACCGTGCAGCCAAACACGCCAGCCCATATTCTGATATATTCTTTAAAGGAGTAAAGGTGCATACATATCAATTATTCTGCAAAAAATACTCTCTGTTCTGTAATCAGTCTTCTGAAGTCACTTGGTAGAATCCAGGCTGGTTTTACACACCAGGGTAATTGGGCTATTGGGGAGATTTGCCACCAACTTCAGTGACAACTAATGATAAACTGACTATAAAAAAAATCCAAAATAAGACACATCAGTGCTATACACTTCACGGGTTCTCTTGCTCCAAGATTTTGTGAATAGTCTGCAACTATTACCTCTGCAGCTGGGCAATTTCTTGACTAATATCATCCAGTTCTTTCACTCCCGTAAATTCTCCCGATCCAACAGAACTGGAACTATCCTGTTAAGAACGAAATAGTCCATTAAAATGCCAAGTCGTACCGGAAGACCTTCCTTTAGGATCAAGGTGAGACACAATCCTTATTACATGCTTCTGTAAAACTCTGTGGGAGATATCACATTATTACACAACAACCAGAGCGCATGCCACACAATTCCAGCAGCATTTTCTCTGTGCCCATTTAACAGACGGGATGGTCAAAACACACAGCACTTAACAGACGTGCCCAACGAATAAACTGCAGGCCGTGGTGGAATTAAAACTCAAAAACTAAAAGACCAGCTCCGGTACAATCAAAGAGAAAACCTTCCAGGGAACGTAATGAAATCAGATCGTAATTTCAGTCTTGTTGAGCCTTGTCACAAATTAATGCCAATTTCTGCAGTTACACCCAAACCCCCACTGCTCATTTCCGCAGCCACTCGGGTGTCGATCAGGGAAGACGCAGAGAGCATCCCTTGTCTTTTAGACAAGAAAATTTGTCATCAGAAGTTACTAAGAAAGGGTCTCAGCATATGGTAAAAAATTTGTTATTACTAAAAAAAGGGCTGCTAGTTCTTAAAAAAAAATAATCCCTGCAACTGAGCAAAAACTGCAATACTGAATGCACTGCTCACGTGACAAATCAGGAGACCCACAATTTTCAAATGGTATTTTAAAAAGAAGATAGTACAGTTTGCTCGCTCCGCTCGGTTTGAGATTGTTGTGATAACCACAGAAAGTTGGGCTTTATTCAATATAAAAAAAAACCCCAAGAACCCAACCAACAAACCACAAACAGATAGCACAGCAAAATGGGACATATTTTGCAAAAAACTACAAGCAAATATACAGTTTAAATAAGTCAACTGAGTCCTCGCTTCTGGGTGAGCATTTCTTTTGTCAATATGTCATTAAGTAATCATAAATATCAAGAGCAATCCAGACTAATTATTCAAGCCAGCCAATCGAAAGCTTCTAATATCACTTTTATGTTTTTGGACCAGAGACAGATTTGCTGCGAGACCTGTACTATATGCTGGACAGGATCATAGCAAGATGTTACTGCATAGGATTATGAGTTAAAATGAGCTGCTGCATTGCTCAGGATAACGCAGTCCATCGTCCCACACAGGAACAAAACATTAAATCATTGCACACAGTTTATTTCATATTATATTCAGCTAAAAAACACAGTAAACGAAAACAAAGACGCAATTGATTAAGAATAATGGGAAGCTTAAAGCTCTCGTGCCCAGGTGTACTTAGTGCCCACAGGTTTGGAGAACCAGGACACGCACAGCTTTAACGTGCCAGCACCGAGCTGCCCGTCACCGAACCTCCCGACAGACCAACGCATCTCCAGTCACCGAACGGAGCGGTATCAGCAGGTCAACAGCCAACATGGATGATAACTTCACACTTCTGTGACACAATCATCATGCCAAGAGCAAGTGTCACAGAGCACAAGAGCAAAGAGGCAGGAGAAAGCGTAGAAAGAAACACTTTTGAAGAAGTTACAAGCAGCGTACGTGAACAACTTTGCATTCTTTTGGACGTTAAAATTACTCACACGACGCATTTCCGTCAGTGCTGAGATCTCAGTTCCTACAGGGGTCAAGTAACCTGACAGAGTCTACAGAAAAAGGATATAGGAAAAACCTTAAAAGGACCAGAGGAACAGCAACAATTAAAATGTATTTAGAGGCTCAAAGCTTGCTGGTTAGGGAAAGTTAAAAAAAGGAAAGAAAATGCTGTATCATTTATAGAAAAGATGAATAGTATTGACATGCCAGAAGTATTGAATCCCCTTAAGTTTCAGCAATACACTAACATGCTACTGAGGAACAGAACCAAGCAGGGTTCAGGACAAGGTCAGATGCTCCAGTAAAACGGTATCACCAGCGACGGATATCGCACTACGGACGGTCACGCTTCACAGAATGAATCAACCACCAACTCCCAGAAACTAGGAAGTCCTCACTCTTCGTTCAGCCATTAAACAACTTCACATTTTCATGAGAGGAGTTTGGTACCGATCACAGTCAGGGACAGGCTACTAAGCCAGCTTGTGACAGTTCCCTGAAGTCAAAAAAGCCCCTTCTCTACGACCAAGGAGTATTCTTCATGCTCGACCTTTCTCAGCATCGTTATTCCTTTATTTATGCAATATTCTACAGGATTGTTCTTTACTGACTGTCTCACCTTTACATACGTTTTCAAATGTTAAAGAATTTGGCAATTCTTTACTGTCACACTACACACACAAAACACATTTACCAAATGAACACTCAAAGCCCACAAGCTCCGCATTATCTGCAAATAATCAAGGATTTACCTGGATGGGAGTGTTCCTCTCCGTGGGAGGGACCATATCCGGGGACAACACTTGCGGAGGATCAATCCCTTTACTGACCTTCTGTTGAATGAGGTACATCGCTAACGCAAACTGATCTTTGCTTAACTTTCCCATCTGCCTCGTGTCTGCCAAAGCCCTGGGAAAAAAAAAAAAACAACAGATCATACTTCTAAACAAGAAAAGCTTATTTCTCCTCTACCAAGAAGCCTCAAAACCACATATACATGTAATTTTCTTTTCATTCAGCCTCATCACAACTTGCTTCTTCTAGTGGAAGAGTTACATACACAGAGCAGTATTTTATTAGACATGTTTAACTGAACAGAGCAGCCTTACTCTGAAAAACATTTATAGCACTAGACTTTCAAAGAAGAATCGTAATTGGGAGGCTGACCTACCCCCCTCAATCCAGGAAAGCAAAGTGACTACTTCTTTCTCTCTGGTTTTTCCCTAGAGCAGTACAGCATATCGCAGTACAGCAACAGGACAAGGAAAAGAGCATTCCTGATTGGTTGGGGGTTTTAATTTATTTATTTTTTCAGTATTAAGACCTCAATTCTGGCTGGATAATCTGACTTCCCAGATCAGCAAGTTACAAAAACACAGCTCCAAGGGAGTTCTTACCATATATGTGCTAGGAGATTCTGAGACAGACCTGAATGCATAAAAATGTCCTTTACTTCTTGGCCACTCACAAAACCATCCATGTCTGTGTCCGTTTTCAAGAAAATTTCATCGTATCGCACTTTTTCAGACATCGGTACCACCCAGTTCACAGATGGCTGTAAAACAAAGTTTTTTATTCCAAAAGAAGACAGTCTTTATCAACACACTGAATATATGTGACATTATTCAGAGTTGGATGTGCTGAACATCTTGCATGGATCCTGTGGGATTGGTAAATGGGTATTTCCCCTTTTTCCATGAGTGTTTCAGCTTAATACTTTTAATCTGAATTATAAATACTGATAAACAGCTGGTTTTGTGCTGAAGAGCATCCACTCTTTGGAAATATGGACCAAATTAGGCATACTAATTCCTCATGCTGGTAACACAGAAGCTTTCAAAGGTAGTTTAGCAACTTCTTTCGTATTAAAGCAGATAAATGAAAAAAAGCTTTTTATGGATTCACCTTCTTCTTCCCTTCTTCCAAGTCCTACCATTCATATTTCAGTCCCTCCACCTAAATGACCCAGCAACAAATGCATTTTCAAAACCGCCGACATGAAGCAGGAATCCAAAAGCAGTTAAAAAGAAGAGGGGGGAAGAAAACAAGATCTGTACCTGGGCTTGTTTGATGCTGTGCTTGGGAGACAAACTCCCTGTGCTGTTCAGACTGTTGACGCTCCCGTGAGACGGGGTGGAACGGAGGCTGTCTTTGGGCGGAGGACTTGCGGGGAGAACAGGAACCGCACCGGGAAAGACGGGAGTCTTCTTTCTTTTAGAAGGTGGTATGAGAGACGGGGGCAACAGCGAAGGGACTGGCTCTTTCTCAAGAGCTCTATAAACCAAGTGCATTGCCTGCAAAGGCAAAAAGGTCAGACAGCATTAACAATTAGAAGAAAAAGCAACAAGATTTTCCAGTATCGGTCACTTACATACTAGTAAAACAAAGGCAGGAAGTGTACACCAGAGCACAGCGTTTCGAATGTAATTCCAAGAAGTTGAATCTTGATGACACAGGCAAGAGTCATTAGATGGGTTTCAGAAAGACCACTGAATAGCTCCATGTGAACAATTTCGATCAGAACAGTCGGCTGCAGCAGAGAAAGCTGCAAAGCTCTTGAGAAAAAAAAACTTGAGCAACTTGCTCTAACAGACCCACTGCGGATTGAGAATTGGAAGCAACCTACCACGGCAAATTCGTCCTTGTCCAGGTGACCATCTTTATCAATGTCGCTGAGATCCCAGACCTGCAGCAATCACGATGAAAACAATTCAGAGAACAAGTTACATTTCACGCCTTCGGTGTCAAATGTCATCACATTCAGCACATTCCTCAGTCCCCTATCCCGTCCCCAAACTTTTCTGACACAGGAAAAATATTCCTCAATTTCTATTGGGACAACAACAAGATCAAATACGAAGTCTTTCAAGACCGAGTCCTTCACAACATCCAAGTACAGAATTAAAATTAGTCACAGATAGATTTTGCAGATAATACAGAGAAAGAGGTAGTTCTTGCTGAAGAGATGCTGTGTCTGCATGCTGTACTTCCTTGTCCACAGAACATACTCATTCTCAGTCATATCAATACGCAAAAAACATTAAAGAACACTTATTTTAAACAGAAGTAGAAAAATACTTCTAAAGTTTGCTTCCCTTGCAAATATGCAACGGACGCACTAAACTCACATCTTGGAAATATTTATAAATATGCAGGAAAAAAAATATTTGACAATTTGACGGCTACAATAAACCAGGATGTTTTAAAGTGTTCCCACATACAAACAGTGAATGGCTTTAATGGCACGTCTAATAACTTTTATTTGGAAAAATGACAAACCAGTGGAATACAATGTAATAAAAGCTATTATGGTTTAGGAAAGCTTTGTCATGTTTTTAAAAAAAAAAAACAAAAATCACAACTTCCAGCTCTTAAAACGAACACAGAGATAAATAACAAAGCAAATCTACTTTAAGGCCCAAATTACTACTGTTATTCTTATTTCTAGGGCCCAAATTACTACTATTATTCTTAAATCCAAGTGGAAGGCTTCAGAGCCTACTTAATGTTCTTGCTTTATAGCATGTACTCGATGGAAAATCTCCGCCAAAATCTGATCTATGTTGATAAGTTACATTTAAATATTTAACACTGCAACTACAAAACTCTAAACAGAAGAGCTGAATCTCAAGAGCGTACTTACCCGTCCTAGGATATCAAGAGGTAGCTTTGAATTCATCAGTACTGGTTTTACTTTGTCTCCTGAAAGTAAACCATTTACTGGCAAAAGGCTTTCAAAAATACCATCAAACTTTGCTTTTTCTTCCACCTAGTTGGTAAGAAATAGCCTGAATAAGTAAAAAAGTGTGCCTGTGTGAGTGTCGAAAATGAGAGCTTGCAAGAAATTAAGACTGGTCAGTGCTGCAGTCACTCTACCCCCCTGAGCTTTCTTGCAAGCGTCACCACGCCGTATTCAGCTGGAAACCCCACGGCGCTAGACTGAGGAGCTTCATTTCAGAGCTAAGGCTGTGACAGCTACGAGATTTTAACATCCAGCACACAAGACGTGTTTAAAAGGACAACGCATTCCGATTAAAATGCTGCTCACCAGATTTTTAAACAAACTTTGACAAACTCTGAAGAACTAAGAACTGTTCTTCCCAAGCAATTTGCCTCCCACTTCAAAGGACAACACGCAAATAAAAAAAAATAAACTGAAAAACAGCAGAAGAAGTTATTTTCTTACATTTCTACCTTTTGGAAAACGTTTAAATTTGAAAACTAACTACATCCAAATATCCAAATGTATGTATCAAAAATTATTTTTTTTCCCAAATACGTATGTTGTGTGTATCACCGGATACTAATTAGAACTCAAGCTTTAAATTAATACTTCAGAATGGTCTTGGTAAAAAGCGTTGCTGCTCTCAGTGGGAATCCTTTATACAAGCGTGGAAGTGCCTACTGCTAGGACTCTGCAAGAAATCCAGGCAGAAGATTAAAACTCATTGCGTGTTAAAAACATCATGCTAGGAGTTGTCAAAGGCTTGTTTAATACTCAATATTCTCTACTGTACACAAGTCTGTCATCCAAAAGGGAAGAGATCTGAAATGGGGAAACGGATCTGATACAAAATCCTCGCACTGGGGAAATGACGGACAAGGAAAATATTTATTTTTAAAGAACTGATGGAATGTTTTGTCTTTCACACTTACCCTAACAGCCCAGTGAGTCTCTGTTGCAGGTGGTGTGATCAGCAAAGGACTGCTAGTGTCATGCTAAAAATTAAAGAATTTCTCATTTATACGTATATATATAAAAACACGCACACTTCTGTCTCTAATATTTACTGACTGCTTTAAGAGATGGGTGTAGACATGAAGCTTAACTACACTGAAAAAAGAAAAAGGCTGCACGTGTACCCAAATAAAAAAATAAGTCATACTGATTTATATATACTATTACAGTACTTTGCTAAGGATATCAGGTGCGTTAGGTACCCAAACACAGAAACTAAGACACGCTAAAGGAGGTTCCACAGCAGCTACTGCACGCAAAGCGCTCGTGCCCTTTACTCCAGTGAACTTAGCCCCCCCAAATCTTTTTTTTCTTTTATTCTTTCCATAAATTTAGAGTTTAGTCACATCAGCTTCCTGAACCAGACGAGCGTAGTGAAGCTGGCATCAGTTTTACAGCGCAGGAAGGGGATGGTACCCACTGCTCGGGACCACAGCAGCGATGGCTGCAGTTGTCTTAAGGAACAGCAGCCTGGAGTCTCAGAAGCACGGCATTTATGAAACAGAGGATTATTCCAACGCTCTGGCTGAAGCCTTCGTTCTCATACAACACCTACAGACACTTAAGCCCGTGGTACTTACAAATTTAGGAGGTGGCACAGTCAAGTTCAGGCTGCTCAGGTTAACATCGTGGCCGTTCTGCGCGCACGCCACCAAGCGCAACGCAACGTAAAAACCCTACAGAAAAATAAGCGGTTTTATTAAAAAAAAATAAACAAACCGACCAGTCTAAATCAGTCTTCAATAACCCATTTATGATTTTCACAACAAATGCATAGTTCCATTCTGTTAATCACATAGTAACAACTGCCCCACTGCTTCTACAGATGATTCAGGAAAAACTTTACAATAATATGGAACAAAGTGCAGAAAACGTCAAAGCTGGTTTTTAAGGACTCCCCCATAATTAAGTAAATTTCAACAACTTTTTTTAAGAATTAGTCTTAAAAACATTCTCTCTATCTACATGTAACTTGGTATTTCACCTTCCAAGACATTTTTAGTAACACCCCTCATACTGTAAACAAAAACTTAAAAAAAATAGCTAAGGATAACTACTCTGGGTATCAGGGTTGTCCTGAAGCAAGGATATCCTTTGGAACGTAACGGAAGAGGTCTGCAGGCACGTTTCATTTACCTGTTTATCCAAGTATCCTTTACCCTCCGGGTCAGCCAAATCCCATATCTGCAGAGAAACAAAATAAAAGCCACTGTGATTTTAAAATAAAACAGAGCCCAGCAGCCTGTACCGTACGCCTTCTTGAGTTGTTCATTGCAGCTCTGGAGTTATGACATATAACATGATTTAATTCTCAAGTTAACAAAGAAAAACGTTACACAAAAGACAGTTTCTCCTTTCAGATTCCTGTGAAACCCAGAACAGCACCTTGCAGCTGTGACCCAGCTGTGCCCAACCTTACGCTCAGAGGACTCGATTTCCATTCCACCAAACTCCTTTTTGCAAACCTGTTCTGCTCCACGTTAGCTGCTCTTAAGCAAGTGTACAGGTAATTACCGCATTATCTAATTCCTTCGACTTACTTTTCCCAGGATAATATCAGAGAGACCGGACTTTTTAAGAAACAGTGCGGCTTCGCTTGCCCCGACTCTCCCCGTGTATGCTGGATCTACCTGAAAGATAAAAATTCACATCTGTCATGAAAGAAGAGAAGAGACAAGACATCGCTGGACTCTCGGTCAATACACAAGCGCGCATTCCCATCGGCAGAGGGAATTTACACAAGCTTAGCACTGCGATGGGGAAAGAAAGGGAGGGAAATCTTGGGGAAGAGGAAACTGCCCTTTATTTTTATTTTTTTTAAGAACCTACCTGTTTGTAATAAGTTTCATATAACGGATTCCCAGTAGAAAACTGAAAAACAAGAGAGATGTTAAGAAAACAAAGAATGAACTGCCATCACAGATAGCCCTCCTTTAGGGACTGACAGGGAAAAAAGCAAGCTTATAGTAGTTTGAGTATCACTTCTATAAAGAAAATATAAAATGGCATGTTAACTTGCTGTGTTGCAAACGGACTTCTTGAAATCTAAGTACAGATTCATACCTACCTTTGCACTTCCAATTAACAACACTACATGGTAATAAGGTTTTATAGAACAGCTTTGAAGTAGTGTTGCAAAGGTATTTCAGATCACAGTTGGAGAACTACCAGTACACAACTCTGACTTCACTACATCCCACACTGCATATATACTGATGGAATATTTTCAGCAGACAAAACACACACACAGGCAGAGCCCCGGTATCAAAATATGCCTGTGTCTATGCATTTTCAAGACTGAAGCAGTAAAAAAAAAAAAAAAATTAGGAAGAAAGCTTAATTAACAAATGTCACAATCCTCAGACAACGTTGTTATGAGGATTTCAACTTGGGGTTATCGCTCCGTTACACAAAGGCAGCAGATGCAAAGGCAGGTCCTGCCTTTCCGAAATGCTACACACGCAGACTCCCCTTCCCTCTCGCTGACGTTCCAAGCAAATGGGAACTAAATCCCAAAAGCAGCAGAAGCCCCAAGACCCATCATCTCAGTCGCCTCCGAAAACTGCCGCGGGCAGGTTGTGCCTCCGCAGCATTTCTTCAGCCTCGCTGCCGAGAGCAAAACCGTTCCAATCCAATCGCAAACCAGCCACCCTTAGTTAGGGCAGCCAAAGGTCTTAAAAACTAAGCAACAAAACCCGATAGAGAGTTCAGCCAGTGAGACACCGAGATGTCGAAAGATCCCAAAGCCTGCACGGGACAACCACTCCCCACCCACAGGACTCAAGTCAAGACGAACGACTGTTTCGCACTGACTCTGATGACAGGTGTGTCACCTCCCAAACTCTACCTTCTTCCTCGTCAGCCACGGACTGCGGATGTTCTGTCTACACTGAGGGGAAGGGAGACAGAAATAAGCTGAAAGAAAAGACCAGTGAAGGGCAGGAAATCTTATTTTACACAAAAAGAATCTTCCTATAAGTTTGCAGTAAACATGCCATATCTCAATTGAAGGAGATAACTAAAATAACTAAACCCTGCAAGAGAACACTCAGCTCTCTCAAGATCAATTGTTCTGCTCGGCTACAAAGATCATGAATTTTCAGAAGAGCTTCCTAAATATCTTAACGTGCTCCACTTACATCCATCAACAAACCAAGCCACAGCATGCTCCACCCGTAGGCACCAGAAGCCGGACAGGAGTTCAGAAGAAAGCTGCGACCGTAACTCATCAATCCGATTCATCTCTTTGCTGGTTTGTAAACAACCAGCATCGATAAACGGTGCGTTCCTGTCCCACGTAGGAAACACATCATTCAGAGAAAAGGTGGAACCGGGAAATAGTCTGGCCAGCTCTGGGTAAAATCTTGTCCGTTTTAGTCAACTACCACCAAACTGTTTACCTCTCACTCATGAGAAAGCTCGGCGAAGCTAAAGCCCAACTAGAAGCTCCTCCAACTAATGTGATGAGCGCCCTAGAGCACGCCGAGACTGGATTCGTACCAAGATACAGAGCGAACCGCTCCAGCGGCAATACCGAATGGTCTCATCCCATCACCAGCCATTCCTGTCGTCCTCATCTGATGCTGTCAGCCGCGACACGCAGCCGCCTTACCTGGCGGAGGTGGCAGGAACCCAGGGTGATGTGCTAATGTGCTGTGAAGTTTCTTCCACAGCAACACGCTCAGCCGAGTGCTGCTGGAAAGCACGGCATCGCTCCGCTCTCTACTCGCGGGATTTTACCAAGATCAAGCCTCTCTGACCGATTTACCTAAACGACTGCATCTCCCTGAAGAAGCAGACCAGACAAAACGGGCTCAAGCGATAAAAATAGCGCAGCCGCCTACCTACCCGTCACCACACGTGACCACGTCACAACCATCCAAGAGGATTCTGTAACTTGATGACATCTGCTGATGAAGAATTTACACAAAACAGCGGCGATGCTGCCAGCCAGAGAAAACCGTTTTGAAGAGTCTGCAGATGATGAGTGGTCCAAGGAGGTAACTCACAGTCTAACGACCCTCTGGTTTCTATGCCCGCGCCATATTCCCCAAAACGTCATCCGTGACCAAGGCTTTACACCGTGTCCCAAACGGACGCTTCAGAACCCTGGTGTCGTCCTTGGTCTCCGACCTCTAAGTTGATTTCCCATGCAAATTTGAAGTTCAAGTCTCGAACTTGCAGAAACGGTGCATTTGTGGCACACGCGCACGGACACGTCTCCGCGTCCCTTTAACGCAGGTCTGGGAAAAAGGCAGGCGCAGGCTGCTGCCACCAGAACAACTAATAAAGCCAGTTCCCACCAGACCTCTCTCCTGAGGTCATCTCAGAGCCCCAAAGAACTCTGGATCAAACGAATTAAACGTTTTCCAGGGCACCCTCCTGCTTCACTATTTTCTTTCAGCCATTCTCGTCACATCACCTGACGCGTGAAAGCAGGTACAGCGAAAGGGGAAAAAAGCAAGGTGTCCCACCAAGATGAGAGTCAAAAGAAGGTTGCTGCTGCCCAGAAAGATTGCCTTAGCCCGTACTCTACCTGCCAAACATCCCGAGTTGCCTCGAAAGACCGAGCTACAAAACGATCTGGGCTGTCGCAGTGTCTCTAACGTGACTCTCCGTAGGCTCCAGAGGCTGCAGGTTGAACAAGCCTCACCCAGCAGAAGGACTGCTGATACGGTGATCAAATATTCAAGAAAAAGTTATCAAAGATAAACAACAACTGAAACTGGGTTTAACTCCAAGAACTGATTTTACGTGCTCGCTCTTCAACTGTTTTTATGCAAACAGCGAGCTGAAATGGTAGTTTGCGTGGTGCCAGACATCTAAATTCTCTTTCATAAAAGCATCATAAAAACACAACTTCAAGGAAAAACGGAACCATAATAAAATTATTTTGTAGGAATATGATTAAACGCCTGGACATGCTTGAATTACCCATATTGTTTATGACTCCTAATACGCTGATATCAATCTTTTTATTTTATACCTTTCCTAATGAACCTGACAGCACACGTAACCTCTCCTATTCCTTTTTAATACCATTTCTAGCATTTATTATAACTAGCATGCATCTCCGTAGTAAGGATGAAATTAAGGCTATTAAAAGAGGAAGTTTATAATTCCCAGGGACATTCTGTTTACTGCCCTGATTACAGCTGGATTGCTCTTGACAGTTCAATATAGAAAAAGAAGTTTTCAAATTCGAACGCTTCCAATGAATTAGTTGGAACACAGGACGTCAAAACAACTGATAAGTTCACAGAACGTGGCCTTTTTCCCCTCAACATAATACGCTACACAAAAGAAAATACCACTGACGCCAGGCCCTTAAATATTGATCAGAATTTAAACGCCACAGCCTGAGGATTTCTCGTATATTTAGTGTTTGATGCATTTTTACCAACACACTACAGAAGTTCCAGAGTTGACTTTACACAGCTGTTTTGCACCACATCACCTGAAAACTTCTGATAACGCTTCGTACGCACATGGATGTTCTCAGATATTTCCAAACACGTCCATTTAACTAAACAGACGTTAACCAGGACTCCTGCTGCTATTTGGAAGCTGAAAAGCAATGCCCTCTCTTCACAAGACTCACAGCACATTACATACTAACCCAAGCACCACACAGCTCCACTGAAAGATGAATTTTCAGAGCATCACGAACAGAAGTCCATTATTAAAATCCCTTCCAGCCTAGGCCACTCTATGATTAAAGGGAGACTCGTATATTTAAAAAATATTTGAATGAATTGCTGACCGGTCTAGCCACAGTGTAGAAAACAGTTTTAATTTCAAGGCACTGGGGAGGGGTGTTGTTTTTCTTTAAAGGAAGTAAATTGACAGCCTTGACAGGAGCGTGGAACAGAATTAGCAGCGATCAGACTGCTCAGGTTTGAATTAATTAAAAAAAATAATCTTATAACAATGATAACAACAAAAAAATCTAACCAAGACTCCCAACCGTTACACCAGCTGGGAAAACAGCCTCTCCCAGGGGCGAGACACCCTCCTGGGGCGAGAGGAGCTCCAAGGCTCAGGGTCTTCCCCTCCCCTGCCGAGTCCTCCTGCGGACGGGGGGGTGAAAATCTCCTCCCCTGCCCCGGCCCCGGCCCCGGCCGGGGCACCCGCTGCTCCCGCACCCCCCAAACGCCCGGCGCGGCCCCGGCAGCTACAGGCGGCCCCGACCCCGTGTCACAAAGAGACAAACGGGGCGACGGGACCGAAGCCGGAGCGCCCGGCCCGCACTAATCCCCGCGGCTCAGGCCCGGAGCTCGGCGGGGGACGCGCTCGGGGGGCCCCGGCGCCCTCCCGCCCCTTCCCCAGCCGGGCGGCCCCAGGGCCTCCGGGAGGGGAGGGCACCGGCCATTGCCCCGCCAGCCCCAGGGCCGCTCGCCGCCGCCCCGGGGCCCGCTCCCCGCCGCTGCCGAGCCCCCCCTCCCCGGCGGCGGCGAGCGGCCGGGCCTGTGCCCCAGCGCCGACCCTCCCGCGGGAGGGGCAGCCGCGCCGGCCAGGGCCCGCTGCCCCTTCCCCGAGCGGCGCCCGAGGGCCGGGCCGGCGGGCCGCGCTTGCCCTCAGCCGCCCTCCCGCCCGGTGGGGGCCGGGGCCGGGGCCGGTTACCTGCTGGTTGAGGGGGATGAGCGCCGCCATCTTCCTGCCGCTGATTCGGGCAGCGGCCGGGGCGGGGCGAGGCGGGGCGAGCGGCGGGAGGGGAGGGGCGGGCGCCCGGCCGCGCCTGGCACCGCGGGGCCCGGGGCCTGCTGGGCCGGCGGAGCGGGGAGGGGACGCGTTGGAGCCCGGTAGCGGCAGCTCCGTGCCTCGGCCGGGGCGGAGCGGTGCCGCCCGTCCCGCCGCAGCTTCCAGGCTGCCGGGCACGGCTCTGCGGCACCGGGCGGCGGTGACCGACCTACGGCGGGGACGAAGTAGGTCTAGAAGGAGAGCGGCAGCTGCCCTGTGCGATAGGCTGCCAGATAACCGAGCACTGGCACTGACGACCCGCACCCCGCTTTCTTCTGGTGATTGTAATTCGTTACGCTGAACCTCGTCAAAACAGACCTCACCGAACTGACCTTCCTGTGGTCAGACAGCGAATACACCAAATTTAAGAAAACCCCGAGTGCAACGTCTAAACGTTCTACAGCAGCCCTGAGCGAGGCTGGATCATTTTGTGGCCGTATAAAAGCTAAATCCGCGATTTCAGTATAAAAGGCAAAGGCTGGCTGTCACTACAGCTTGCAAAGCTCACTGGAATTGTCGTACAGAAGCGAAAGAATCGGACATCACTTGCTCCACAAGCTACAAACGGGCTGGGCTGAAGTTGAGGCTTCCACAGATGCTCCCTCTTTGTGTCTTGCTGCCGCACAAACCTCCGCTCGGCCAGCGTCAGGGTGGGCCGAGAGGTAAACGCAAAATAATCATTGGCTCTGGGAGTCTCCCTTCAGTTTTTGCTCAATTTATTGCATTAATCCTTGGGAGGCAAAGGAAATGCAGAAGAGCAGAAGGAGTTATGAGAGAGGTCGGGCAGGTGTGTCATTAGTCACTTCAAATTCCTTCCCCACCCATTAGAAAGAAAAATACATTAAAAAACCATTTATTTTAAGAAAGCTTCCGGGTCATTTCAGAGTTTTGAAGGGGAATCAAATTTTCTCTGAATATATTTAAACAATTTGTGGCTGCGCAGACTCCTGACACTCAGGTCCCGCGCCGAGACAGCGCTAGAACCTTCCGGCGGCAGAGAGGCAACGGCAGAAGAGCCGCGAGCAGCCGCGGTGCGGTCACGGCAGCTGCAGTAACCTGTGCAGCTCCGACAGGTGCACAACTACTACGGAAGCTTAGCAAAGCTTATCTCCTTAGTTCGAAGCGTGTCGTGAAGCACGCTTCGTGCATCTGACACGCCGAACCCTCTGATGAAATACCCTAAAACCTTCTATTTCCTCAATGAAAGTGAGGGGGGATTTCATATTTAGTATTGAACGAGGGATATGTAAACCAGCTCTAAAGCCCAGTCCTTTATTGTAGGTGGTTTTAATACACTTTAACAAGCTTAAGATAGAATTAACAAAAGAAATCACCTTTCTATAGAGAATTTAATTGTGTTATGTGTCAAAGGTAAAGGCAGGGCTGGCACTGAAGGGATGACAAACGCTCTTTATTAACTCCTCTCCCATCCCAGAAGGGGAAGAAAAAGATAAAGGAAACCCCAAACACTAAACTACCTTTAATGAAACTGTAATAGAAAGAAAAGATAATAATATTCATAAGAAAATAATGAGGTATGTACAAATAGATACAAAACCTGCCTTCTGCATCCCAGTGCTTGGTTGTAACCATGACTGGAGGCTACTTTTCTTCTACGCTCACTCCAATAATTTTCAGTTGCGTCCTTCAAATCAGCTCAGCATGTTTGCATAAACATGTATTTTGTTCATACATATTTAGAGATCTCTCAAGCATGGAGGAGCTAACTCCTCACAGTCACAACATCCTTATGTTTTTAAAACAGCCTTCCTGTATGATTTTTCCACTGTTTCCACAACCACCTTGAAAAATTGCGCAGCAGCAGCGACGCTATTTTAGCAATGAAATTACTATAAACTCACCAAACATGATGTCAAATACCCACTTAAGATTCTTCTGCACCAAGCTTGAGGAAAAGAATTTCACATATCCCCCACCATAATCTATCTTCTTCAGTATTCTGGATGACCAGAGTCTTCCCTTGGTTTCTGAATGCGAGCAGACAGCTCAGAATTTAGAGTTTTCACTAGTCTGTAGACCAGTCAAACTTACATTTTGCTCCAGTTGCAAAGTACGTTGATTGCCATGCACAGAGCATCGATAAGGGCAAACCTCCAACTCTTGAGAGGGTTCCCCTGTTTCGAATGCAACCCCCACACGTTTACCCCACCCCGGATCTCCATCAAACCTCCCTGCAGCACCTTCCAACTCCCCAGGGCCCCTCCTGGGCTCAGCACCCACCCGCGCCGGCAGCGCGGGGTCAAGCTGCTCCCTCACCGCCAGCTCACCCGCTCCCAGCCCCCGCCACCCCCCTGTGCTTGCCCAAGCACCGTCCAGAAACTGCTCCTGAGGACACGGGGTGGCGCGGGCGGGACAGAGCCGGCCCCTCCCCTGCCCGCTCGGCCCAACCGCCATCGCGGCCACCGCCCCTCACAGAGCCCCAGCCTCGCGCCTTAAGGCTCCACGCGCTTCCCGCCGCGGGCCCTGATTGGCTGCGCAGGTCGTGAAGCGGGATGGGATTGGCTCAGCGATCCGGCGCGAGGAGCGGGCTCCTGCCTGGCGAAATGCATGCTGGGGCTTGTAGTCGGCTCTCCCGAGGGCCGCCGGCAGTATGTCTGCTTGGGATTGGCTGGCGCCTGAGAGAAGCCTCCGCTCAGCCAATGAGGATGCGGAATATTGGGGGGGGGCAGTCTTGGTCGCTGGGATACGGCCCGGCGCCGAGCGCGCTGCCGCTGCCCGTGGGAGCTGCCGCCGCCGCCGCCGGCTCCTCCGGAGCGCCCGTCCGGGATGGCCGCCCTCACTCGGGCGCAGAGGCTGCTGGCGGGCGGAGGGCAGGTGAGGCGCCGGCTCTAGTCCCGGTGTTTGAGCCGCATGTGGGGAGGGTCCACGCCGGGGAGCGGGGGGAGGCGGCCCGGGAGGGGCCGGAGCGGGAGGGGCCGCCGCCCCTCTCCGGCCCTGAGAGCCCTGTGCCCGCTGTTCTCGGCAGGAACGCGGCGACGCTCCCCGGAGGAGAACCATCACGGCCGGGCTCAGCGCCTGTCCTCGCCCCTATGGTGACCCCGGCGTGGTTGACACCGAGTCGGAGAGAACTGGGCGAGCTCCGTTCTGCCGCAGCAGGTTCCTCAAGGCGCGCAATGAGAACGCACCCGGCAGCCACGGGTCTGGAGCGGTCCAGGTGTCTGGAAGTGCCGCGCAGGCGGCGAGCGGACACGGAGCGAAGAGCGCTCCGGTTAGAGCATCCCACGCGCGGTCGAGCTCTGCCCTGAGGAAGGTGGCGCAGCTGGAAAGCAAGATCATGAATCGGAAAAAGCAGATGGAATTGCAAAACAGTGACGTGGGCCAGAAGCTTTTGGGTGAAGAGTCCTCATCTGCTTCCAGTCATGAACACAGTGCAAGAGGCAAGAAATATCTGAAGAGTTGTGCTGCTGCCAGCGGAAGCAGGACCCTCGGTAATGTGGGCTCTAAGGAAGAGGAAAGCATCCAAGGCCCTAAAGCCAGTGTTACAGTCAAAGAGCAGCTCGGTTTGGATAGTGATGAAGAGGAAATGAGAGAATCGATGGGGAGTTCTGTGGAGTTTTCCAGTGGAAATAAGAATCAGAGGGTTGTAAGCAATTCCAAAAGGGGTGGAAAGGTAAATACCAACTTTATTGGATTATGTATTTTTATTTACACTTTTATGAAATTGTGCTGATAGGTCACGTCTTGTTTAGGTAACACCTGAAGCTATATTTTTATTTTGCACGTGTGGCTTGCTCTTGCTATGATTTAGCTTCAATTTACATTTTAAAATTGCTCTTTTTTCACCCCTTATAATTTTTTACTGATCCACACATAATAAATGAAGTAACACGTAAATCTTTCCCATGTTCTTCAAAAGAGTACAACTCCGGGGACACAGTCTTCATTTCATAAGGAAGTTTCACTAACAGGGGCGCCCAAAACATCTTTTCGTAGCAAAGACTCGGAGAAAAATGTTTTTGGCAGAGTTAACTCACCAACACCTTCACCAGCCAGCAGAAACCCGTCAGCACGACGTAATACGAGATCTCAATCTCCGTCTTCTTCCGGGAGAGACAACACTGTGAAGATCACTCTGCCTAGAACAGGCGACACCGAGCAAAGCCAAGCGTCACTTGCAAGTGACAGAAGTGAAATAAAATCCTTAGATGAGTTGTTCTCAAAAGCAGCTGATGCAGAAGATTCAATCAGCAGCAGCTCACATGGTGAGTGTTCAAAAATACTGACTCCGTAGGCTTGGCATGAATTGTACTAATAATCTACTGAGAAACGTGGGCAAATTTTGAAAGGATCCACTGGTGTAATGTTCCATAAACCAAGGCTTTGTCAAAGGAGTTACGTTGATCCATTTCTTTTCTCTAGTGTAGCATATTTGTCTTTTTCTTGGCTTTTGTTTTAATGGGTTCAATTTAACGATGCTTCCCTGGGTGACAATTACGATGTCAAACCAATCACAACATTTCGAATAGCTTTCGGGTATCAGTGGGACCACGGACTCGTGGGTCCGAGGGAGAACAAGTGTAAATGAGGGGCAGCAAAAACCTCTTGAGTTGGGGTTAGCAGATCCACCAACAGCTGAAGGAAGAAACTTCAGAGCGAGCTGCTGCTCAGTTAATGGTTTGGAGTGACTGACTGCTACTCCTTTTTAGTATTACACTTTAAACGAGGAACATAATACAGATCTTTTTCCCCCACTTTTCTTGCCTAAGGGAAAGTACAGTAATTCTCATGCAAATTCTCATGACTATGTCCTTTGATTGCAGACTTCAGACTGAATATCCTGAGCCTTGATGATTTGGCACCAGACATCACCAGTGAGGCAGCAGAATTAAAGCAGAAGGTAAGTAGAAATTCCCTACGAGCACCTATTTCCGTTCTGTCTTTGTTTGGTGGTGGGTGGATGTTCTAAAATAAATCCTTCTGTTCTGCTCACAGGTTACCTGAGGTGGGCACGTCTCACTAGCTCGGAGGGTTAGATCAGGACGTTACAGGCTGCTGAAACCTGACCAAATTCTTTTTTTTTAGTGTCTGCATTTCCTTACCACACAGCACAGCACAGTTTGCAAGGTGACACAGAAGAGCAACGTTTTTATTTCCTAATAAAGGAGAAGCTAACACTCAGTGATACGCTGCAGAATAACAGCGGTTACTCTAGGTTATATTTTGTTGCTTTTCCTAACATGCAGCTGGTTTTGTTTTACAGGAGACAGACATTCAAATTACCCAAGAATCGAACAGAAATCCAAAAAAAGATACATTCCTGGTGCGAAAAGACCCACCTTCTCATAAAATTACAAGTGCAGTAACTGGTGTGAATGATGCTTCTGAAGGGGATATTGAAAAATCTGTGACTGAAGATGAAATCTCAGAGCATTTAAGTGGAGTTTCTGCAGATTCCCCTCAAGGCAAACAGGATTATCTGGATCATGATGACAGAACTCTGAATTCAGAATATTCTGAAGACTTTGAAAGGTCTCAGTCTACAACAGACAGGGGATCTGTATCAAAAACATCAGAGGAACGTTCTGAGAGCTGCACATATTCTGGAAAATGCTCACGTGCATCCTCACCACCTTTGTTTAGCAGAGGACAGCGTGAGCAGGGACACAGAGTAACTGTAAAAGAAACCGCGGTTCAGACAGTGGATCCCCCCTTCACCTATCGCTGGGCAAAGGGTAAGTTCACAAGACATTGCACTAGAGGAGTATTTTTACTCTGTCTAGAGTTAGAAGGATGCCTTCTGCAGTGGTACATGTTGTGGACGCAGAAGAAAATGTCACAGAACTATTTTCGCTGTGGGTTTTTTGGCTCCACAGCGGTTCTGTGACAACTGCCGTCCCCAGAGCCTGCTGAACCGAGTTCTAGCGCTAAACCCTCCCACCCTCCAACCCCAGTCACTCTCACTTTACCCTCTCCCCAGCAAATGCCTCCGCAGTGCTTGACCCACCTGTAGGAAACAGTTACGTCGATCCCGTGCCTATCGCCAGTCACGTCGTCAGCATGGACGCAGTAGAAGGTAGTGAAAAACAATTTTCTTACTGTTCTACTATATTTTATACATCTGACTCCTGCTCGGACTGTTTAGCCCTTACCATCGGACTGCGCTGTATCCCTGAAGTGTATTCTCTCCGTTCCTTGCAGCCTTGACAGCGTACAGCCCCTCCGTTCTTGTTTTGAACTCCATGCTCAAACAGCATTTGCTGCTGACCCAGCAGTTCGTAGAGAACATTTACCACCTTCACCTCTCCCTTGTGGAGTCACTGGAGAAGGAGAAGTTCCACTACCACACCCTGGAAGAGGCTAAAGAGGTATTTTACAATAGACTGGAGAGCAGCCTAGACAGACCAAGCGTCTATTCCTTTCCAAATGCTTCTAGTAGGTGCAGCATACAAATTTTCTCCACATATTATTCATTAAAGTTCATATTATCATCGAATAAATTACTTAATAAAAAAAGAGTGCTACTGTAACACTTGTGCCCGTATTAATAACGCATCAGGAGTTCATACAGCAAAAAAAAGACTTACTGGAGGCCGTAGTTTTGAAAGAATAAGCTTATTGCTGTAGCATTTACTTGTCCTCAAACACACACGTATTAGCTTCTGTTGCTAGCGTAGAAACGTGCAGCTGTCTTGACATTAAGATTTATGATTTATTAAATACTAGACAGTATTTAGCTACATAATAAACTTGTATATTAACTTTTTTTTTTTGGCAGTACATCAAGAATCACAAATCCCCACCTCTAACCCTTGAGCAAGCACGTGAAGAAATTCGGAAAGCACAGGAGGAAAAACTGCTTTGACTCTTCAAATTTTAAATAAGTTTTACATTTACAGATCAAGCTGGAACGAGAAACCTTTGCGAATTGCACAGCTACAGTTACAAGCTCAGTGCTGGAACACTTTACAGTAGCTGCTATGTATCTTATTGTATGTAATCTATTTTCCTATATTTGTATTTTTTTTTTACTAACGTACACGCTAGAGGGAGAGGCAGGAACCTTCAGCCAGGCTCTGTCAGTGTCCTGCAAAACAGGAACCAAGAAAACCCTTCTCTCCCAAGGGAGCGTTGGTCGGTCATCACAGGACGCACATTTATCACGTAAATTGTGCGAGCTGTGAGCATGGTAGAAGTCACAGTCTGTACTACAGCACCCAGGAACAGGACCACGCTAGAAAAAGACCTTTAGTGCCATATTTAAATACTGTCTTTTGTATAATTAGCCTTGTCAAGATTGCTACAAAACCAAACACACGCAAAGTTAAGGTCAGTTCAGTGCAGGGAAGGCTGACAGCCAATGCACGGGAACCCCCTTACTGTGAAATATGAGCCACCACTTCATTAAAAAAAAAATGTTTATTGGAAGGCAAAACAATAAAATTCACGAGTCGATAACATACAGGTGGTGTATGCTGATTCACAGACAGTTACAGTTCCACAACTACAGTAGATCTAGAACAAACTGATATTTCACCATATTAACTGAATGATTTTAAGAGGGTTTCTGCTATACAGACAACGGCCTGGAAGAGTTACCACCGCGCAGACCTCTGGAGTGGAAGTGCAGCGTAAGGGCCCAACATCTTTAGCTGGTGGTCTCTGGAAACAGTTACAAAAGGTGTTTGGTTGTTTGTCTTTCTCAGTTAAGATTAAAGGAAGTTTCCCAGAACGGTTCATTGTCAGAAACCTGCAGAGGCAGAGAAAACTGATTCTCTTCTATTGAACTAATTAGCTTTTATTAAAGGGTATATACAAAAATATAAAAAGCTTAGAGAATGTCTTCCGTTACAAAGCATCGAACATCCCTCGAAGCGCGTGAAAAGCTACACCAGTGAACCCTCGTGTTGTGAGCAGAGGTGGGACCGCAGCGGCTGGTGTGTAAGGGCGTTAAGTTGTAGGGTAGGTTCTAACAAGCTCGCACAGTGCTCATAGGTCACCTGTACTGGAACTAGACGCTTCATTCCCCATTTAGACATTAGGATACACTGCTCAGCATCAGTCTGACTTGATCCCAAGGCAGCACCCCTCCACTTCAAATAGAATTAACCTTTTAAGAGAAATAAACATACATTATGGAACTAGAGAACATAAACCGGTATCAGGTAACGTCTGTATTCCACAGGAATGAATGAATGGAGTGAATGAATCGCAATCCTGCACTGGGGATAACTGGACTGGGGTTTAATTCTAGTATAAAACGGGTAACCAATTAAGAAAATTTGCAAAATAAATGGAAATTCTTAAAACTCACTAGACATGTCATGGTAACGACTGGCCTTTGTTTAAACACTAAATGACAAGTGTCGAAGTACATGTCATAGCTTTCCATTTTTCGCCATAGTTTTAAAAGTAACTCATTTGTCACTTCCTCCAGACTTTAATCCGGATTTATACAAGTTTAATGTTTTGCAGAAGATGCAAGACATCTTTCTTCAGAGAGTCTTATTCGGGTGGTGGAGGGTCTTGCGTTTCACGCTTCGCTGAAACAATAGGGAAAAGAGCGCTTACACATCCCGCGGTTAGCTAGGCTGGCTGAAAGGTTTCAGGGAACGAGAGCTCCATTAATCAGGAATTTTTCCTTATGGGCTTTATTTGAACCCATTTCATTACACAGATCTACTGCAGCCAGAAGCAGAAGTGACTTTTCCTAGAGCATGCCAATTCTCTTCCTTTCAGTCACGGGCAAGTGTAGTTTGATGTAACACAGACTCTCTGCAAAAATCCACGATTTGGGCAACTGCCTTCACCTCTTAAGAAGCACCTCCACTTTTTCTGAACCCTTCCTGCACTTGAGTGGATTTAGGCCAAGTTCTGGCTTTGGCAGAACACAGCGCTAACTGCAGGAAACTCGGAGTTGGGCAGGGCCAAACAGGATCGATTGGGGTTTACCAACTACAGTAAACAGGACAAAATCGTTACCAAGTCTGCACCGATTTTTAAATTGCTTAGAAAGGCTCACTTACATTCATCTCTGGCCTTCATGCGTGCGATAAACGAGTAGCTCTTATTTCTCCGGTAGTTTTCGTAAGGGTCGTCTAATGCAACTCCCACTCCTTTATATTGATCCCATTTGTCTCGGATATCCCCTCCTTTAATCGGATCCTGAATTCCTTGCTCCTTGGCTCCCAATCCACCAGATCCGCTCCATCCTGCCCAAAGGACACAACATCGCTATCCTGTAACTATTCTTTTTTACTACCAGGATTCTGCAGACGGGCAAGCACAGGCCTTTTGGAAATCAACCACAGCGAGTGTCGATTTAACACAGCAGGACTAACAGGCAGCATGAATCACCATGGGCTGCCCCGTTTATTTCAAAAGCATTAATATGCAGTTTCGGAGAGCTGACAAACATCAGCGCTACTCCTAAAAACCTTTAGGAGGGAACGGGAAAGACAGCGCGAGTCCGGTCTATCCAGCCAACCCCACGGATCTACAACCCCAGGGAGATGGAAAACCTCGGGAAGTTCTGTCTGACGCCAAACTCCTGTCCCCATCTTCCACATCCTTCCCAGAAACGCAACCACCGCCACTGCGCCACGGTCTGTGCCCGGATCTCCGAACATCCTTACACTGACCTTGGAATACCAAGGGATAATTACTTATGAACAGGCATTAATTAATTGTATCCGAGCTTTTGGTGCCCGATTTTCTCTCCTGGCTTGTGCAAGGTTCCAGAAGAGCATCTTACCCATTTTCACTAGCATTTGATGGCCTTTATTTTCTTCTCCAAGTCTTGATTCTGGTATAGGAGGCCCAGAACTGGAGCCCAAACCAGCAGAAGAACTAAGGGGACAGAAGGAACCAACTGAGAACAAGTGATACTGTTCTGACACAAAGTTGTTTATATTCTGTTAAACATTAACACCCAATATAATCCCATCCATTCTACCAAGCTATTCTTTCACGAAACTACACATCATGGAGTTATGAAGATGCCAAAACCATCCTGCTTTCTCGGAAGCTGCACAAAGCTTTCACAGTCACAGTGTTTCGTTAAAACCAAGAGCCACTGCAACAGAGCAACGTTCTCTCTGTAGGCCCCTGCAGCACATAAATCCTTTCTCAGTCTGCTTTCTTGTCTTCTTTTCTGCTATTTGTTGTAACGCTCATTACAGCTCGCTGACAAGAAAGCACCCTTCCTTGCTGGGACTTTTCCAAACAACCCAGGTAAAAAGGGGGAAAAAAAAAACCCCAAACAAAAGCTTACGGAGGAGTGGGGCTGCGAGACCGGGATCGGCGCCGCCTTCCTGGGGAGTACGATTTCGATCTTGATCGCGACCGGGATCGCGAGCGGCTGTGAGAGGAGCGCGACCTGCTCCGGCTTCTGGAAAGGGAGAGCTCATGAGACGCACAAGTTGCCAGAACACGACCCAGGGATCCTCGCTCAGCTCCTGGGGTTGGTTTCTTCCCACCTCCCGCCAGTTCCCAAGGTTCAGCCCCTTGCACTCTACCTGGACTGAGAGCGTGAATAGGATCGTGATCGAGAGCAAGAGCGAGATCGTGACCTCGAGTAGGAGCCAGAGGACTTTGAAGATCGCGAGTTGGACCGGGAGGATGAGCGACCTCGGCTTTTAGACCGACTGCGAGAGCGAGAAGGCCCGCTGCACACACAGGAACGGAGAAACTCCAGTGACTCCCGAGAAAAGCACAAGTCAAATACACTTCTAATCAGATTCAAATTACACACAAGCATTGTGTTTCTGCAGACAATCCATGAAAACTTAAGTGTGGCAAAAACTGTTTTCTGCAGATTAAAGAAATTCCAGCAAGCTGAAACTCAGTTATTCCATCAACACGTTGCTGAAGAGACTTTCCCTCTGCATTTAGCCCCAGGTATTCCCAGCACCTCCCGAATGGGCAGCACGCATCAGAAGGCAGCAGACAAGATCTCTCACCTGTTTCTCTTCTCCTGACCTTTCCTCCGCCTCGCTCTCATTTTAGCTCTGAAGAATTCGTACAGTCCGTTCTGCTCCCAGCCTTCACTGCAATAAATCAACCACACACAGAACCGACATCTGTCAAACTCTACTTTAACTGACGGAGACGTTCAGGATTTCCGCTGGGTTTCGTAGGAAACAAAGGGCCCGGGGAAACGGGTCTCGTGAATCCCAGCGTATGATCAAACGGCGCGTGCCGTTTAAAATACAAGAGCACTCGTTTCAGCATTAGAAGAACCAAGACACGGGCAAAGGAAGAAGCACTTTGTGGTTCAGGACAGCTTCTCGGGGCATTTTCCTTACCGTATCAGTAGCTGTACCTACTCTTACCTGTTTCTAGGCCTGTCGTGAGAAGGTGGACTATAAAACGCCTCAACCGCAGCCAAGAGTCTCTCACTGGGGGGCATCGGGGGTGGAAGACGTATATCTTTAGGATCTAAAGGTTTATACTCGTGATCTTCAAGCTGCAGGAAACGAAACAAATTACATTTGCATCATACACCATGGGATGGCGACCTGAAGAGCGAGAGATTTAACTGTGTAGGGACCTCACGTTTCACAACTGGATAAAAAAATGGCGCAGCAATAAGGATTCTGCGGATAACCCAAAGCTTTCTCCTGCCTCCACTACCATTTGGATGCCTGTGAGAAAAGCCAGCACGCCACGGGGTGCAGCATTAACCGGATCAGCAGGTCGATAAGATGCAGATCTCATCGATCAGCCTCTGTGGTAACAGCGCCTGCATGGAAGCCTGGCACAAACCGGTGTATGCTGAGAGTGACACGAAGTTAACGATGGAACAGCGGTATTTGTTCACAGAACACAGAAATGCATACGCCCCCCAAGATGCTGATGCAAGTACATTGCCCGTTCTCCCTCGTTCTTTGCACACATAACACGGGCATCGCGAAACATCGTTTTCAGAAAGAACTCTGAATACAAAAGCTAATACCCAGTGACCACATCAGAACTGCAAGGTCCCTCAGCCCCCCTGAAAAGCAGAGAATCACAGCAAAAAAATCACTGGGGACTCTGTTTTCTAACAACATGGATTAAGGTTTTCCAGAGTACATAAAACTTTCATGTTTATGAGCTTAAGTCACTTGCCCGGGACACAACAGTTGAAAATTTTACCATTTTCACTACCTTCTCCCCCTGGCTCCTGCCCTCGTACACTCACCAACAACCTCGGCTGATGGTTGCTGGATGGAAAGATTCGAAATGACAGATGTCCACGTTAAACTATCCCTATTATTGACCGTGGGATTTTGATCTTTTAATCCCAGTGGTCAGGGCCCACTGCAAGCACTTACTTTTACAAGAGGAGCCATCAGCCCAGCGGGAAGATCGAAGTAGGGAACGTTTGGCACCAGACTGGGATCATCGTGGTTCATGTGAGGGGGCCCTTGTCGCCGCATGTGAGGAGGCTGCCCGTTAAATCCATGGGGGGGAGGCCCGAAATCGGGGTGCTGCGGCCCTCCCCAGGGAGGATGCTCGCTGATTCCCGGGTGAGGCAATCGGTGGCCGGGGTGATGATGAGGAGGTCCGATTTCTGCGGAGTGGGAGGGTTAAAACATTTTATTTCGCTATAAAGGCAGGCAAGCAGAGATGTACTCAAGTAGTACGTTCATCCTAAAAAAACAATCTTGGCACTCGGATCCTTGCAGATCCAGAAAAGCAACAGAACTGGAGCGCTAGAGGCTGCCCACAGGTCCACGTTCATGAATATTTCGCAACTCATCTCCCTTCCTGACCACAGCAACCGCTCTCAAGACAACAGGTAAGTCCAACCCTAAGCCACTGCTCACTTTGGGACACGCTGTGGTCAAAAAAAAACCCACGAGAAAGATGGGCTCAGAACAAAAGGTTTCAGATGCAGCTCGGCAGCTGCTGGTGGGATCCATTTCTGAAGCCTGAATACACAGTCACAGCTCAGCGTGGATCTGTAACTAGTTCTGTCTCTACGCCAAATCACCACATATAAAGAAATAAATAGGGCAGGCATTAACTCACATGAGTAGGTGACAAGAAAATACTTTGTTTAAAGAGGCATTTCAAGAAGAGGTAGAGATAATATCCTGTTAAAACAGAGAAGTGAATGACATCCATCCAGTCACTGATGGACAAACCATTTGCCACAAACGCCGGAACGCGCTGCTGAACTCATCGCGCTACGCTGAGAAAAATGCAAGACTGAAAATCAACGTCTTGTGCAGCAGGCCCAACGGCTTTTCCAGGAAAAGCTGCTACAGCCACTGCCCAATCTTCAGCCAGAGCTATCTGACTCGTCCTCATCAGAACTTGAGCACTGTCATTGCTTCACCACTTCCCTAATTTTAGCCCTCTGTTTTAGCAGAGCCTCTCCTCCCAACAATGTTACATGAAACAACAGATGTCCTGGATCACCACTACAATCCAAAACAGAACATCTTTTCCTGAGCTTAAACTTTAAATCCCCCAGGACAAGAAAAGCTGCTCTCCTCTTGCTGCTTAAAAAACCTACTGAGTTGTTAGCAGCAGCTTCCCAAGCCCCCAAACTCAACATTTCTCAGGAAAACCACAACAGTCCACCAAGAACAAGCTGTTGGGTCACCCCAAAGCACTAAATAATTTTGTAAGAGCAATCACAACATAAGAAAAACCTGGCCTGGTACACACTTTACCTTGAGGAAAATCCCCCTGGGGGTAATCAAACCGATGAGGATAAGGAGGCCTTTCAAAGGGATGGCGAGGTGGAAAATCATCCTGCATGAAGCGAGGTGGAAAGCGGTTGAAATTATGCGGATGCGGGGGCTGGTTGAATTGGGGATGTTGCTGATGTGGAGGAAATGGGCCTCTGAAGTGAGGTGGCCGCTGCATTCGAAATGGAGGTTCCCTTTGACCCCCACCCCATGGAGGTTGTTCATGCTGGTTGTTCCACGGGGCTTCAAACTGGTTGTTCCAAGAAGGATCGGGCTGGTTGTTCCAAGGCGTCTCTCGCTGGTTGTTCCAGCCTTGATCTCTCTGTTCATTCCACATTCCTTCATGGTTGTTGTTCCACGGAGGACAATGAGGTGGTCCCTAGTGGTGAGGAAAAGGAAGCTGGTCATTAGGCTACAAAAATAAAAGAATCCAATAAAAAAACCAACCTAACTTCTTTCGAGAGTGCACAAGCAAAAGACCTTTCTAAATACAAGGCCTGAACAACTGCAGCTTCAGAGAGAAAAGACAGGCAAAGAACAAACTCTTGGCTGAACCACACACAAGTACTCAACACAAGTACCTCTTGTTCTTCTTGTTCAGGGGAATGCATCATGGTTGACAAACTGAAATACAATTTACACGTTGCCCTGAACCAGGCTCAGACTGAGGAAGCAAGCCTGGCACTCCAATCCGGATTTCGAACTTTCACAGCCCTTGACTGCATTTCCACAACCAGGATGGCGATTCCGAACCTCCAACCTCCCTCTACATCTTGTTTCAGACACACGTTTCTCACCTGTTGTTGACCCCACGGTGCGACAGGGTGAGGTTGGTCAAACCAGGGCGGTTTATTTGGAGGGATCTGATCGTGAGACCCAGGGCCACGCGGCCCACCAGAGGCAGGATCCTGCACTCCGGACCCTGTTGCATCATACTCTGTAGAACCAGCTAGAGGCAGCTGAGATTTACCATCATCTGCAACAAATCAGAGACCAACATAAGCATCCAGGTCACGCCTACAACAGCCTCCATCTGAGTTTCGTTGGACATTTAAACACTCTGCAGAAATCTATTACTGGGAGAGAGAGTTTCTGATCTATTTAACATTTCTCTCTTTGGTTCTTTTTATATTCAAGCATCAGACTGTACCAGCTGCGAGCTCTCAAGGCGGCACAGCACGCTACCTTGCTGCTAAAAAAAGCAGTAGAAAGATCTCGCAACGTTGCCACCCATCGATTCGATTCCCGCCCGGGTCCCCAGCCCAGGCCAGCACCTGCTTGTGTAACTGGAGCCGATGGCGGAGCCGAGGCTGGCGCTGCTGTGGGGGCCTGAGGTGGGGGCGTCGACTTCATCTCGTTCTCTAGTGGCGGGATTTGTATTTGTTGCTGTTGTTGCTGCGTTAAACTGTTCACAAACTCCTCGTGTTGAGTTTTCAGGTTCTGTATCTGCTGTTGGAAGGCTACTTGTACAGGCTGTACCACTGTTGCATATTCAGTGATCAAATTTGCCTGATAAAATGAGATAAATTAAGGACAACAAGTTAACAGTGTACCTAAACCGGTTACTCCATCTGCTCACTCACAATCTCCTACGGTGCCCTCCACTCCCTCCCAAGAAACGCCCGAGAACGCAGGATAACCTGCTGGCAGAAGAACCAAGCCGTGCTAACAAGCCCTGTGAAGATTTCTAAAATACTCTCTGCAGGCTAGAATCCACTGCCCATGTGAATGCCCAGCTCTCAAACACAGCCAAGATCAGCAGCATTCATTATTCATGTAAAATTAACGACACGCTGTCAAATTACATACATGACCGCAACAGTTACAAACACAAAGAGATGTCCCGGGATTTAATAATCTGCTGATACAATGTTTGAAATAACAAGGTTATCTTTTACATTATTTTCGGAGTCCCTTATAAGCAACTGCAAGAGGGAGGGAGAGGGGAACGAATATCCACCATTCAAAACAGGAAAACATTTACTGAATTTGTTTTCAAAATACTTCCATCCACAAGAAAAGTGTTATTTTTTGCTTTCGTGGCTAACCTGGTACTGGCCAAGTCCAAGAGCCGGGCTCTGCAACTGCTGAATAATTGACTCATCAAAGTACCCATTCTTCTCCCACAATTGAAGAAGCTGCATAAATTCAAGAGTGAAAGGTTTTCAGAAATGATGAATAATAAAAGAAAGACTGAGGCACGGCATTTTAATGTCTATAGTTTTGTCACAAGGACCAGGGTTTCAGCAGTTGTATTTGAACCACCAAAGATTCAGACACATTCATCCCTATGGTAACTTAGCCCAGGTGCTTTTAACTCCTCGTTTAAATGTGAATTAAAGCACATCCTGTAACAGACTTTATGAAGACAATCACACTAGAAAAATCTCAGGGGTGCTCTTCCGTCCTCGTATTTGTGAATTTGCCTAGCACCAACCTAACGAAGCCGAGCACACAGACAAACCAAAACCACATACTCACTCTGGCAATTTTCTGTTGCTTATCCTCCTCCACTGCTAGGAAACTGGTGCAATAAATAGGCACAACCACCTTCTGTAAAGCCGCCAGGAGATCTCGTGCTTGCTTCCGCTGGCTTCAGAAAAGGAAGGGGAAGAGAAGAGTTACTGCCTTTCACCAGAACACTAAGAACACTGGAATATTCAATGAAATTAATCCCAACTTCCACTCTACTAAAAGTAGCGGATTCATAAAATAGAGACTTCCCTCCCGTTACATTTTTGTTGTAAAGTCTCATCTGGAGGGAAAAAAAGAGCAAACCACAAAGTAAAAGCTGAATTTGATTATCAAAGCACTCGATCTTTGTGCCAGCTATGGACATCTTAAGGCAGCTGTAAAAATAACACATTAAAAAGTGACTAATCAAACTAACTGTATCACCAATTTAATCAAGACATCAGATTGAAACCCACAATTTAATTCTTACCAGTGATGCAACACATCATTGATTAAGTAGATGAGATGTAACCGAAGCTCAAAGTGGGCTCCCTCTGCCGTTATCCGGTTTCGCAGATGCCCAGCCATCAGCTCACAGTGTGCTGGAGATTTTGCATTACTAAACATCCAGTTCTTCCCAGCCTTCGAAAAGCAAATTTAAAATGTTTTAAGTTAGTCTAATCACATGGACTGCCTAGAGCTCCGAAATAACTGCAAGAAGGGATGCTTTCAAGTAACGGCCATTACGCCACCGACCACACAACACAACGATAAAGCTGCTGCTTAGGGACAATCTCAAATTGTATTTAATCCACAACAGGGCCAAGTAACTGCTCAGATTGGGATCACTTACTGAGATTGCATCTTTTGTACAAGTGTCAATTATGGGCTGCAACAAGTTGTCAAATTCGTTCATATCTAACTGGGTTTCCTCCAAAACTTTCTGCATTTGTTGCTCAATCGCGAGGGCTACTGCTGATGTGACTTGTTCCTGAAAATAAGAAGAAAAAAAACAACATAAGAATTATATTACAGCTGAGGTTCTTTCGAAGAATTAAGCTACTGTATTCTCCCTCCTCTTACTCATAAGTAGCTGTTGCTTTTACAAGCAACGTGACCACATATAAATGTTTCAGTTATTCGTTTTTGAGAAGAAAAAAATTCTTCTCGTTCTTCAGGAGAAATCCAGTTAATTTCCGTCTTTAAAAACCACTCCATCACGAAAAAAATAATTGTAGGAAGCTCCTAAACATACAAGACATAATCTAGGCATACTGCCTTCCTCCAGGAACTCCTCAGTTTGGTTTCCAGTAGGTTTATCAGCAAAAACACTGCCTGCAAAAAATCACTGAGCGCAAAGTACACAGTTCCCTTCCACCCCTCTGCAGAATCCAGCTGAGGATACAACAGGCTGCAACGTCTTCCCACTCCCAGCAACCTCCAGCGCTAAACAAAGACTAAAGCAGTCACGATTTATTCCACTCTGCAAACCAAGACAGTTTTTTGTACAGCAAATAAACTGCTTTAATCAAAGATCAGTCTTGCTAGCGCATCAGATGTGCCTGTTCTGAGATGATGGCAGCTGCCACAGAACAAAAATAAGGAAAGTAACACTCCCTCCACTAGTCAGAAGGAAGCCTTCCTCGCCCTCTTCACTCCTGAGTTCTACAGCCACTGGCTGGCTAGGATAAACCCAGCAAGTGTTTCTCTTAAACCAACCTGTCTCATGGCAAGGAGATGCTGCTCCTGCTGCTGCAGGTTCCACTGACTCTGCTGGATAAGTTCCTCCACGGAAGGAGTGCCCTGAGGAGCTGGGATCGGCGCAGCCGGTGGGAGAGATGGTTGTGGCAGCGGCTGGATCTGCGCAGTAGCTTCGATATCTTGACTTTGCTTGCACAACACTATCAGACAAAGCAAACTTTTACGGTAAGCCTCAACGAGCAACGTGCCACCACCAGCCCACACGTGGTTCCAACAGACCCTCGCTCTTTGCACAACTTTTGCTTAACACAAAAGGAAAATCGTGCAGACTGGGGTGGGTGGTGCAGAAGAGGAGTGTCGGCAACTCCTCGTGCACTTTGAGAGGAAGGATTCCATCCAACACAAGACCAGCCCCCGGTGCTGCTGCGCTGGGCCGCCCTACTACTTGGGGGTCCTCCAGGTGCTGAGCTCCGTCCCACCGCACTGCCTGTGCCTGCGGTGCAGCCCAGCCTACCTCCAAACCCGCAAACCGGGGAAGGGGGGCATGAAGAGCCGCGGGCAGGGCTCAGCCAACTACCTGGAGCTTAGAGGACAAGAAGAGGCTGCAAACCAGTCCTGGCGGGTCAGAGCGAGGCCAGGAGGGAGAAAAGGGGCTCCGCCGGCCGGGGCCGGGCACCGGCGGCCGCGGGGGAGGGGGCAGCGCCCGCCACGGCCCTGGGCCGGCCCCGAGCCGCCGGCCCTGCGCAAGCCGCGGTCCCCACTCACGCTGCTGCTGCTCCAGGGCCAGCTTGTACTTGTAGTAGCCGTAGAAGTCGCCGCCGAAGAGGAAGGAGAATTTGGGGTTCTCCTTCTGCTTCTCCATCGTCATCTTCTCGAACTCGGGCCCGTTCCGCGCCACGAACTGCGCCAGCTTGTCGATGACATTCCGCAGCTCCTGGTCTGTGGGGAGGCAGCGCCGTCAGCCCCCGCCGCCCTCCGCCCCGAGTCCCCCCCTCTCCCTCCCCACCGCACCCCCCGCCCGGGCCGCGCTCACCGTCGGGCGGCAGCGGCATCTCCATGGCTGCGGGACAACGGGGCCGAGGCCGCCGCCGCCGCTAGGCCGCACCGGCCGGAAGTGCCGCGAGAGCGCCAGGCGGCACGCGCAGCCGCGCTTTACGGCCCCGTCGCTGTGGAGACGGCGCGCGGCGCGGGGCACGTGCTGCCGGCCCCCCCCCCCGCCAGCCGCCCTTCCCGCCTTCCGTCCGGCGCGCGCGACGCCCCCTCAGGGGGGAGGCGGGAACGGGGGGAAATAACCGGGGGAAATAACGGGGGAAACGGGGGGAAATAACGGCGGAAACGGGGGAAAATACCGGGGGGGGAACGGGGCCGGGCCCGGCGGGGCAGGGAGCCCGGGGGCAGGCCCAGGCTGGCCCCGTAAAGGCCCGCGGGGAAGGGCCTCGGGCCGCGCTGTGTGTGCGTGACCCAGACACGGGGGGTCCCGGTAATTCTCCCGTTCAGGCGGGGCTGCGATCACCGGCTGTGACCTCCAGGCGTGAGCTGGCAGGCGCCAGGACTGAGAACACTGACAGCCAGCCCCACAAAAAGCCAGAACTTTTTATTCTTAACAGGACATACCATGAAGACCCCTTTGTGTTATCTACAGAATGAAAAACCCTCAGAAAGACGGATGTTTCCATGTATCCACATAAAAGAAAACAAACAAAAAAATGAAACACAGACTGACCACGATTCTGCATCACTCTGGAAATGAACACATATCCCAGAAGACCGGATTAAGTTCAGATTTTGGCTCATACTGAAGAGCAACTTCTCCCACCTCCTGCTGCCGCCTTCCGTCCCGGCACAAACGCTGCTGCTGCTGTGCACGCTGGAGCCCACGCGGTCGCCGGCCGTGCTGCCGCGTCCCTCCTCGCGCAGCAGGGCCAAAACCTGGCTGAACACCTCATTTATTTTAGGAAGGAAAGAGTCCCAGCACCTGGAAGCCACGGGTGTGGGTTTTTTTCTATCGACGCGTCGCTGCAATTCCCGCTGAGTAACATCCATATCTTCACAGAATTGGACCAAAACCAGGAAAACGATACAAAAGCGTTCGTTTGCTTAGTGCCAGATTTCATACAGCAACGACTGCGGGTTTGGGGGGGGTTTCTTTTTGGTAAAACCACCCGTATTCACATCAATTTACAGAGTACTAACGATAAAACGTAAAAAAAAAATTAAAAAAAAGGTGGGTGGTGACTCCTGTATTGGCACTGGCATACCTGCACAACGGGATTGTGTCATACCCCTGTCATGTCAGGATTAGCAAATTTGTTTTACCGGCCTGTACCATCACCGCCTCGATATCTCAGGGTGATTTTGAGCAGCTTAACAACACGGCCCAGAAATGGAAGTCTTAGAAAAACAACTTTCCCTTTATTTGTATCGCACCTTTTTCACAAATAGCTACGTGGCACTAAGTTTCTTCTTCTGCAGAAGAAAAACGTGGGTTTGAACACACACGGGAAAGAAAAGGTCTTGAGCTTCAGGAATCATCGTGAGTTGACCCCAAAGCACCAACGCTATTTTTACGAATCACTCTACACCTACAAAGCCTAAGCGTTGCCTCGATTTTATTTAGCATTCAGTTTTTTAAAAAACACAAGCATTTTACCAGATGATAAAGGTGCCCTAATCACTACCAGGTACTAAAAAATCAAATCTGCAAGGGACGTATTTTGAAGATCTATGGGGAGAGCAACAAATACTCTACGAAGCTTATCAACAGGAAACCCACAGGGAGAGATTGGTTTCTTTCACACTGGCCTTCCTAGAACGATTCAGGACTGGGTTAGGAAGAATTCCCCAATTCTATGATGTATTTATATTAGAAATGCACAATGGAAATCAAAATATTTCTAAGGATACCAGTGACTAGTATGCTAACGCTAATTATGGCATCCACATCACCCGAGTTTCCATCTACGTGACGATCCGGTGAAGCGTCACGCCCGCACGGCACCGCACGAACCCGACTTCTCGCCATTACTCCCGAGGTTTGGCACTCCCAAAAGCTTCCCGCGAGGAAAAAACACCGAGCCAACCCCCTTCCCTTTGATGTAATAACAGGGTCATTATACACGATTGTCTAGATATGCCCTTTTTATTCCAGTGTTTCCATACTTTCTCCAGACCTATGTACACAGTGAAATACGTCATTCGTTTACAAACCGTGTTCAAACGAACGTTCCACCTCGCCAAACGAAAACTCTCGCGGCGCTCCGAGATTACAATATATATTACAACAGCACCAGAAACTTCCTTTACCTGAATGTGGGCAGTATTGCTTAAGGACTCGGATTCAGGTACTTGCCAAAACCACCTCTTGTAGCCGATTCACTTAACGTTTTAATGACACGTTCTACCGTGCAAAATTACCCCTGTGACCACAGACCTGAACAGCAGGAGCGTGAACGCTCTCAGGCAGTCTCCAGGGAAGAGATTCACTCTCTGTGCCCTAAACGGATCATTTCCTCGTTTTGGGTCAGTCCCTTTTTTGCTCTGGAACTACAGTAGTTTTGTTTCAGAGACGCAGCGAGGCCGCGAGCCCAGAAGGGAATTTGGGACGAGGTATTTTCAACAGAGAGCCCTCACCTGCTACCGTCCCTCTTTGACAGAAAAAGCTGAGCTGAAGACCTGCCGCAGGAAACGCGCAGCGCAAGCTTTCTCTGGAAACAGTTGCAAACAAGACCTGGTTACGTTCCTGAAAAGGAAACCATCAAAAATATATTTAATAAAGCCTCTGATCTGTGAATAAAGTATGCGGAGCTTTAGACCAAGTAACAGTTTGAGCTCTCTGCCGACAGTACGGCGGCGAGCACACCAGGAGATGTACGGGTGAGCTCACGGTGTGCCTGCACAGCCCTGGGGCCCCCACTGCTACGTTTTTTCTGGTATTTCCCTCCCCTATCAAGTAGGGAAGAATCTTCTCCATTTTCAAAATGGGAAACCGAGGCACGAACAACACAACTAAGCGTTGCAGGAGTGTAACAGTTCACAGCTAGCTCCCTTGGAAAGCAGTTTGAGAACTTCAGCCCCTCTTAAAAATCTCAGTCTAAATACCCCATCCTCAAGTCAGTCTTTCGCAGAACCAGAACCTAATCCAAATCCCGAGTCCACACAATCCTTTTTACGTGTCCGTAAAAGCACTTGAACATTGGGAAGTGAGCCACAGAAATGCACGTTTTGCACTTTCCCGTATTAGAAAGAAGTAATTACTCATAAGTTAATACTGGAACAGACACAAGAAATCTCACCTGAAAGAACGCTTCTCCTCTTTATCTAGTTCTTGTCAACCTGGGTCAGGGAATAATTTATTTAGCTTTTCTAAACTAAAAGCCCAAGCTCCAAGCCAGCGTGAACAGATTCAAGTCCAGTCAAGTCAAGGAAGTTCTGCTCACAAACATTAGCAGCGTATTTAACTCATCTCTGAAGTTCCAGAAGGACCATTTCTTCTTTCGGACCGTAGGCTGGAAGGCCGTCTGCGCAAGTACCTCCATGGTCAGCCAAAAGAGTCAGAGGAGGTTGACTTTGCACTTAAAAATCAATTCTTCATTAGCCAGAAAGGAGCCAAATTATCATCTCCCACACGGAAATGGTCTTTGCAAAGCAATAAATAAGTGGAGGGAGTGTTCTGTGCCACGCCCTGAATTATGTCACTGGTGTCTAATACCTCTCTAATAAAAACATATTAGTTACGCTATCGAAAGTCTCACTGTACAACAGCTTTTCTGTTAAGAAGGCCCCTAAAATCTTCTTTTGCTAAAGCGACAACAATCACAACCTGATCCAGCGAAACCCAAGTTCAGCTGGTTTCATTCCTCTCACGCGCAAACGCGGTGTCTGACGCACAACAGTCAGCTCGTCTACATTTAAGCACGTTCATTTATACTAAACTGCATCGGCTGCGCTTAACCATAAATTATCTGTTCACTGCTGATTCAGATAATTTTGTCTTAACAATTTACTAATCGAGCAGGGGGAGTTGCAGGGACAGAGCAGGATCCAAAATTTAACTTCTTTCAGTGGGAAGTGGAAGTCAGGCAGAACGCACGCAGCAACTCCACCAGCAGTAATTAAGAAACTTAAAAAAAGCAATTAGGGGCTAAAAAGAACGACTTAAGAAACCGATGATTATTCAAATGAATTCATTCACAAGATATGAAACATGTAAGAGCATAATTTATGTATAAAATTGACAAGAAAACACCTTTAAACCTTTCCATTTATGAAGCAACAAAATGGTTTTGTAAGAAAGGTTGTGAAGCAAGTGAAAAAAAAAAAATCGTATTCCAAACACTTTATTTGTGAAGGTGTTTCCTGCACTGCCAAGGAAGAGCAATGGCTGAAGTTACAGGACAACATTATTCAGAAAACAATTACGATCTTAAGCTCTGTTTGTTACTTACAGCGACTGGGACAACAGTGATTTTAGAAAATTCTCTTTCTCTGCGCCTCAAGTGAGCTTCCGGGGGAGATTAATCTCTCTGCTGCCTACTCTTTCACAAACACTTCGGGTTTGTCATCAAAACCTGAAGGCACAGGCACAAAAGTAACTAATACCCACGTTGAGTTCTGTAGTTGCCCGAGATGAATTCAGGTCTAGCCATCTGCAGCAGCTACACGTAAGTCAATCCTCCTCGCGCAGACAAATCCCGAAAATCGGCAGCAGCGCCTCAGTTTCACTTCCTTCTGGAAGTTTCATTAAAAGAAATGATCATTAAAACATACCAGAGGACAAACTGAAGGTGATGTTACCAGCGTGGAAACAAAATACTGGCCAGAACGCAGCTGCCAGAAGAACAATCAGTCGACAGACTCTGAAAAAGGAGCAGCGAGCGCGGATATTTGAGCTCTGGAGTTTGGGACGTGCGTTTCACCGGAATCTCCGGACAAGAGCTACAACCGTGCCGGGAGTTCGAGCGCCAGATCTGGCTGTTTCACGGTTACCGCTCTGCTCAGCAGAAGTCGAAGGTCCATACCGCTTGCGCTACACATGCATCCTCCCCTCTGCCAAAACTGTACAACAAACCGGCTTTACATTCACGGATGTACTAAAAGTTTCTGATAATGTTGGGGACACTTTGACATCACAGTCTGTACCTGTCTGCCAGGATTCTATATATCAAAACGGTTTAAGTTGTAGCTGGTTGGGTAGTTTTGCCGACTGTACTGGAAGTGGTCTGTTAGGATATTGGTTCGACCGTACTGGTAGTCGCCGTGCGGTGCAAAGGCCGTAAGTCCGTTCTGAGACTTTTCGGGAGTGTTTCGATGCCGCTCCAAATTCACGAGGTCTCCAGTTGTAACTGGAAGCAGCTGCTTCTTTGCTTCTTGGTTTGCATCATATTTTGTCTTAGGGAAGAAGGAGAGAACGTTTTTGTTAGACATCACCTAACGTATTCATATACCTGGGAAAAAGTGTAGTTTTACCATTACGTTACTATCTATGCCTGTCAGAGTCTTCAAGTATTAGCAGCTTTAATAAAAACCTCATTCCTCACGTACCAGATCAGTAAGATGCTCTGTTGCTCAAGAGATCCGAGTTACTTCCCAATCTTCATTTTTTGAAGAAAATATCAAGATCAAAATTTGTTAGAGGCCCAACAGCTGGCCTGACCCAAGCACCCGAGTACTTTGCACGCCCCTCCTCTGCAGTGAAGTTTTAAGCCATGTTTTCTACATTTTTGTTCTGCTCTGTTCACTTGTACAAAAAAACCAACTCAAAGCTATCAGACTGGTTTATGTGAGTTTCCGGAATAAACAAGCAAACAAAGCAAGCCCTTACTTTGTTATACAGAAAGACCCCCAAGATAGCTGTCATCATTCCAAGGACATTGGTGCTCGTCACCGGATTGCGAAGCATGATAAGGGACACCGTGATAACCATGATTCTTTTCGTGGCATTCGCGACAGAGTAACTTAGCGGGCTGATCAGGTTAAGAATACTGAAGGCAATGACGTTCTGGGCAAAATTACAGAATCCACTGATTATAAGCAGCATCAAAGTCCAGGACCAATGAGACATCGTGCTCTGTTATAAAGATAAACATTACAAAAAAAAAAAAAAGTGTCAGGTTTCAGATAAGAGACAAAGGAACACAAATACAGCCTGAGTCACTTCTTGGCGACAGAAGAACGTGTGCGAATTAACTCTACAGAGGTGCCCCAGCGAGTCGCACCGTGCAACTACCAACCCCGAGAGAACATCTCTGCGTGCTCGTAACAACATCCTGGGTCCACCTGTTCCTGTCTCCAGCTACAAATTCCCCAGATTTGCGCTGTCACATAAGCTCCCCCTCCTAGACCCTAACGTATTCTTACAGGAAACGCTACGCTGGGGGTTTTTTATGTTGTTTTGTGAAACAGTTTGCAGGTATTTCCCAACAGTTCATTCCACGCTGATGAGGAACTACACTGAAACACTTAAAGTGGACTTTTTTAGTACGAGTGGTAGTGTTTGTTTATTGTTGGGGTTTTTTTTAATATATTTTCTTTCCTAATAGTGAATGGTTTCCCAAATACAACACTTACCAAGTCATTCTCTACTAGGAAGGAAGAAAGATCTACCAGAACCCACGTTGGGATCATGAAGAACACAGCGTGGCACCCAAGGATGTTCAGCAACCGAAGATGATGTATTCGGGAATCTCGTAACACCTGACAAAAAACCATTACTGAGCCGCATTTCTTCAGCTACTGCCCATGTTCTCAGCAGAGGTTCAGAGCCATGTGACAGTAACAGCTTTAGTTGACAGATAAATTGTGAAAATAGGTAAATAGTGTTGTAGTACAGATTTCCTACAAGGATGGCCAAAGAGAAACAGATGTCCACTTGAAAAACAAGGGTTTCTTGAGCGGTGATTCTTAGTAGTAACAAGATAATAACACATTTACTGAAAATACTCTACAAGACAAAAATAATTTTTTAATTAAGTAGATTGAGGTCATACGTTTTAATTTTGTTTCTAAGGTTTCTGGGAGTGCCCAGTGTTGACACTGAGAAACAACATGATACAGCAAGATACACTAAAACCTTTCAAGTGAACTGTTGAATTTAAGCACTACTGAACTGTCAGTGGAAAAAAAAAATCCATGCCAAGAAGTTAAGAAAAGCTTCAACACAAACTCTGAGTTCTGCCCAATTCTCAGGACAACAGCTTTGACAGTCAGGAAGAGCTGTAGAGAGCAGGCACACAAAATAACATAACTAACTGTTACCTTCTTAGAGAAGATGTTCTGGAGTGAAAAACACAGAGTAGCAGCAAGGGCACTGATGAGTCCCCACATGTCAAAGGAAAGCTCCGTGACGGTGGCCAACAAGACGCCCGTTATTATAGGGATCAGGGACAGGTACACCTGGAAGAGGAATAGAGAGGAGTGGCTGACATCTCCTAAGAATTTTCATTTCAGTTGAGTTTATACTGATTTGGGGAGGAAAGGAAAAGGAAAATAAAGCAACAGAACCAGGAGTCAACTTCTATACTACTGCAGCTTGAGGAAATTCAGCGACTACAATACAGACTGTAACAACTCCAGCGCATCAGCGAGCATCACCGTGCTCAACGCCTAGACGCGTTTTCTTTACGTTCACAATAAAGGGGAAAAGAACTTGTAAAACCTATGTAATCTCACGTCAGTCGCAAAGTTTACCCAACTAACCAATATCTGAGCTCTCCTGATCCCAGCCAGCAGCGCCCATCCGCAACCACCACCAAGAGAAGAAACCTCAGCAAACCTGTCCGCACCTTCGTCGTCTGCTTTTCCTTCATTATGATCCGTGAAAGAAGAACCACCCATATCGGCATCGTCGCTTTTACTGAGAACGGAAATAAAATGTCGGTGGGGACGCAAAGCTCGGGCCAACTCCGTTAACCGCCATCACCAGAGGGTGAGCGCTGGGGATGCAGGAGGGGCTCAGCTCTGGTCCCACCAAAGCCTCAACCTCAGCCCACGCCAGGTCCGTCCTGCCTTGTCACCGTGCTGGGCACTCGCACCCACCGCCGGCTGGTCCTTGGTGCTGTGGGATGCCACACCGGGCACTCGTACAGGCACAGGCACAGGTACACTGGGCACCACACACCGGAATCTGGGACACGACGTGTGCTGGGGACCGGGACACTGCTTGCTGCGGAGCCCGGGACCACCCTGGGCACCCCTACGAGCGCACCCCGGGCCTCAGGGCATCAGCGAAGCACAAGCACAAGCAACCCCGGGCCCTCATGCGGGCACAGCCCGGGCTTCAGGTCCCCGCACCGGACCCGACGCGAACACAGACGTTGCCGGGACATCGCGGCGGGCACCCCCCGGGCAGGACACCGCACCGGCGGCCGGGACGCCCCTTCTACTTCCCGCCCCCAACCCGCACCTCACCTGTGTGCGCGTAGGACACCGGCACCCTCCAGAGCGAGACGTGCGCCGAGACGGAGGCGAAGTACTTGCCGAAGGCGAGCGGGAGGATGTAGCGGGGGTAGGCGCGGGGCGGCAGCTGGGCCGGGCCCGCGGGGGGGCACCCGCCAGGCCCGCAGCAGCGGCGGCAGCAGCCCGCACAGCCCCAGGATGTGGAAGAGCGAGACGGTGACGGGCCGGGGGAAGCCGCCGAGCAGCAGCTTGTTCACCACGTTCCCGCCGGCGCTCAGCCCGTACCAGGCCAGGCACAGCGCCGACACCCGCGCCCCCTCCCGCAGCGCCGGCCCGCGCCCGCCCCTCCCCGCCGCCGCCGCCGCCGCCCCCCCGGCGCCCCCCGCCGCCGCCAGCGGGGCCGCCATGGCTCGCTGCGCCGCCCGGCAAACGTCACCGCCGCCAACGCGTCGCTTCCCGGGGCGGGGCCGGAGCTCCCCCCCTCCTCCCGCCGCGGCGGCGGCTACGGGTGCCGGCAGGAGGCGCCGCGTCACTTCCGCCCCCGCCCCGCGCTCACGGTGCCGCCGGGTCCCCCCCGCCGCGGCGGCCGCAGGAGCCGCTCGGTGGGAGCCGCTCGGTGGGAGCCGCTCGGTGGGAGCCCCTCGGCGGGGCCGCCCCCGCCCCCCTGGCCGCGGGCCCGTCGGTCCCCCGGGCCGGGCCCTCCCGCGGCGCAGGCGGCTCGGCCGCGGAGGCCCCGGGGCGGGGGGGGCAGACAAGCCGGGAGGGGCCGCGCCCCAGAAAGGCGCAGGCGGCTTTTCCCCCGGAGCCGGGGCGAGGGCAGGAGCGGGCGGCAGAGGCTTGAAGGGCGGCGCAGCGCCGCGGCCTGCCCCGGGAAACCGAAGGGGCGGCGGGGCAGGGCCCAAAGAGCAGTGACCGAGCAAAGGGCACGGACTCCAGAGCCACCAGACAGCCGCTCCCGGCCTTGAAAACCACCTCAAGGACTTGGCAAGCGGCCGGGCTAAAAGAGGGTGGGTGCCTGTCAAGCAGGTCCCTGTTTCGCCTGTCAAAAGCCATTTCCACACCATTAATGCTCCTCTGGAAACACGCACTTTACGTGGCGGTGATTTCCCCAGAGATGTGCAGGTGAGCCATTTCATGTCATCCACCGACAAGATGGCAACGTATTAACGGAAGAGTTTAGGCTCAGAAGAATAAATTCCGCAAGGCAGGGAGGAGAAACCAGCAGCGGAGAAACTGAATTCATGCACAAATGAGAGTACACAGCAGATACGCACACGGTAAACTTCATTTGAACTTGTTTACAAAATTGACAAAAAAATATCACCTTGTAAACTTATTCACATTTGTCGTAGCTCACAGAACTGGTTATACGAGCATGCCGAAATAAAGATTGTCAAGCCTCGTCTCACCCGGGATGACATCCAAGCGAGTCGACCCTTGCAGCAGAAACAAACTCGGTACGGAACGAGATTTAAAGCTTGCGACGTGAGTGAATTTCTCTAGTGATTTTGTCCCGCGAGGGGAAGGGCTGGCTCTAACACCTGACGCTCCTTCAAGCAAAGCGAACGTCGGCACGGTCGCCTCGCTCCCCAGAGCCGGGTGGAATTTGAAAGCGGTGATGAACTTGGGGCATCACCTCACCGAGCGTGGTCCGCAAGGGCCATCGATTGCATCAGAAATGTAAGCGGTGGAGAAAAAGATGGGGTTTAGCAAGTGTAACGTAATACTTTGTCATTTCCTGAAATCTGCCCTAGATTCAAAGGCCTCAAAATTGAGCGCAGACCCTGTTCCCAGTAAGACTGTTCAGGGAAAGAGGGAGAAGGGGCGGGGGAGATAAGATGCACAATAGTTTTTTACATCAACAAAACCCAAGCATTTTCCAAAACCACCAGCTTTTTAGCCATCTACCATCAAATCTGCCTTTTTGAACTGCAAGACAGTAGCTTTCCCCAACTCTGGAACACATCGCTTGAGCTCCTCAACACGGACAGAATGGAAGTAAACTGAAAATACACTTGGCAACGTTTTTTTGGTAACCACTGTTTCGCTCTCAGCCCTGCTTTCAGAAATGGAAGCAAACAGACATCAGTTAAGATTTCTGAGACGCCCACACATTTCCATACACCAGTCAGATCACAAAAGCAGTCAGTCTGAACAAGAACGACTCAAAAATAACCCAGACCCTCTCAGTTGTATTCCAGGGCATGAACGGACGTGACGTACGGCTGGCGAGGAACACCCTTTTCAAATCACCGAAGAGCTTGACTCTGCTCTCAGAGGCAGGAGAACTCTTGCCAAGGCTCTTCTCCACAGAAGTGAGATCCAGCACAAACGGGTTAAACAGAGTTAACATCGCTAAACCTGGAAATATTTTTGGTATCGTGTCCCCCCCCCCCGGCTTTCCCCCGGACAGGAGCCCAGCACTGGGGACTGCAGAAAACAACGAGTCCCGACTGTTAAAGCAATTACAGTTAATAGACATTTTCTATCCTGAACCAGGCTGCTTTAGAAAGCATTTTAACAATTAGGAATAATATATTACAAAGTTACTGAGGAAAAAAAAAAAAACGCAACAAACTATGATCTTTTTAGACTTTGAGGTACATTAACAGCAACTGGGTTATCAGCCTCCAGACCCTGGATGCAATTTTTTTTTGTTAAAAAATAAAAAAATCCAACCTGTGCGACTGAACACCACCAACGCACTTGGAAGACGTGTTTCCCTAAGAGGCAGCTGAGTCTGACAGCGTCGGATGGGACTCGGCTTCGCCGCGCTGCCCCGACGGATTCTCAGTGTCGGAGATCACTTTTAAGCTGGTCTGAACTGAGCAAACTTTAAAAAAAATGAGTTGCGTATAAATAATTCACAAACTGGTTTGTGCAAATTTTTTTTTATTTCCACATTTATATCACAATGTGTCCACTTAAAGGACCAAATAGCAAAGTTGCTCCCTTCTGCATCCCGAGAACACAGAAGTCTAGTTACTGTACATTCACTAAGGCTCTTTGTTTTTGCAAATTGCGTTTATGATGGATATCCATAAGGCAAACAATATCTAAAGGAATGGTAACAAGTATATTTCCAGCATACAAACAGGCTTCCTTTTTCCCTCTCACAGTACAGTTACAAACTTGTAGCACCCTCATTACATTTAGATTCTAGAAAAGGTGATTTCTCTTTTTTTTTTCTCTTTTTTTTTTTTTTTCTCCGTTTTTCCTATAAGTTTGCAGGAAGGGAAAAGGAGGAAAAATATTTGGCTGGTGGCGGTGGTGGGATCAAAAAATATCGTTAAACATCTAGTTTTTGCAGCATTTCTCAGAGACTGGATTTAAACTGAAACCAGACTAAAATATGTGGATGCCTATGGAATGTTGAGCTGAAGCTGGTCTCCCAGCCTGCAGTGCAACACCTGCTGTTTAAAACCCAATCTCCGTACCACATGACTTGGAAAAAAAGGAAAAAAAAAAACCAAAACAAAAAAACCAACGCAATCATGTTCAGAGATGTGACACAAATAAACCTACAGTTTTCGCACATCGTCTCTCAAATCTCTCACTGCCAAATAAAAACCCAAATCAAGTCAAATAAATAGATGCATATTTTGTTAAGGTAACTTCCACAATTTTCTCTGTACCTGCCTGTAATAAGATTCCGGCATTCACAAAGTGCTGGAAATCCTCTTCGCTTCTTGGGGACTAACACTTTTTTTATAGCTGGCTCGCTAGAGAGTTTTGAACTCAATTTATCAACCTTCGTATGCCTTCCTTTGCAATTGTTAGTAAACTGGTAGCAGCATTTCACAAAAGGAGAATTTAAAGGAAAGAGCCGGAGAGAACCAGCTCCCTCCCACCCTCTGCTCGTTGGGCCTGTTTGTCCAGGACGGGAGGCGTTCTCCGTCCTCGGGTGGCACAGCGTCTGCCCTTCTCGCTAACCGCGGGTGGAAAAGCGTTTTGAGCCCACCTGTACTCAGTCTAGGCAGACGTAAGGCAGGATGTTCAATCTACCATCGTCCCCGTGTGGATCTAAAGATATGCACTGTGTCCAATCATACCAGTTACCCTGTGTGTCGTAACAACCGTTCACGCCTGGCCAGTTATGTTCACGTATCCTGTCGAGGTCATCACTCGTGACCTCCCTCGTGACCCCAGGCAAGTCTGTAGGTTTGCTGTTAGGAGCTAGAACGTGAGTCTTTCTAGCCTCTTTTCTAGTGCTTTCCTCCTGCTTTAAATACTCAGACATGAAGTAGTGAGCTCCTGGAGTCTGTACTCCCGACGAAGACAGCAAGCTACTCTGTCTGTTTAAATACGACTGAATGATTTCGTTTCTGGATAATTCTTTCCAGTTCGTTTGTTCAAAAGGGCTTTGCAGGTTGGGTTTTTGCTCCTGCTTTTCCGTTTCTGTCCTGTGCTGTTCAGTAAGTGCAGGGATTTCTACCTGCAAAGGATCTTTCTGTGTTAAAGGTTTTATCTGTCCTGTCATGTGATCAAAAGTGAGTTTTCTCTCTTTTAACCTCACGGGTTTCACACCCCCTTCCGTCACGTGCCCGTCCAAGTTGACTGTATAGTCTCTGGGTCGGTACCTTTTCTTCTTTTTACTATCGGAACCCGAAGCAGCATCATCACTGTCCATTTTTGAAGCGTCCTGCGAAAAGCCCACGAGCGGCGGGAGCGATTCCCCCGGGTGGGAGCTGGTTTTGCAGCTGGGAGACGTGTGCGGCTGCAGCGTCCCCGCCGGGTGCCTGTGCTGGCTTTCGGGAGGTACCTGCTGCTCCTGCCAGTGCTGAGCTACCTCGGGTACTGATTGCTGAGAGAACTCCAGTCTCTTGGCTGGCAGCGGAGGTGTTGATGGTTGCATCAAGGATGGTGGCGGCGATGGCACCTGTGCAGTGTCTAAGAACTGAGACCTCTGAGACGGACTGGGCATCGAATCCTTTGGTGAGTACGTGGTATGCTGCCGAGCAAAAGTATCGTGCCTGACGTTCCTAGGGCTAAACGAGGAACAGCGGGGACTCTTCGGTTGGTGCGGTCCCGTGGTTTCTTCCGACTTATCATGCTGCTGAAGCACAGCAGTCTTTAATAACGAGGAAGTGCTTGAAGGTTTTACGAGTCCCGGGGAACTGGTGTGAGGTTTTACAGCGTTTACTGGGATCTTACTGTGTTTATCGTTTTCACTGAGGTCTGTCCTGCTGCTTTCGGGCCCCGCGTGTAGATTTACGTCTACAGGACTGGGAAAATTTTCAGGACTACCTCCAATTCCGTTTGTTGGAGGGGGTGAAGAGTTTTGTAATACTTCATGACTAGCTTTGGAGACTTTTGGGGGAAGAGGGCCCTGATGCCCATCCCTGTGTTCACCTTTCTTTTTCCGGTTTCCCAATTTCTCTGCTTTGGGAGAATTGAGTTTCTGTATATCGTTCCTGCTTTTCAATTCGCTGATGGGCTTTGACCCAGCCACAGCAGGAAGCTGAGCTTCTGGTTTGCAGTTGTGAGCGCCACCGTTCGCTGATCCAGGCGGATTCGGCAACCCTCTTGGCACCGGTTCGTTCTGGGTTACAGGCTCTATCAACTTTTGCCAATTCCGCAACAATTTCTTGGCACGTTTGGCAAGTTCCTCATTGGATGTCTTCTTCCTCACTTCATTGATAAGCCTCCCAAGTCTCGTTTCCTACAGAGAAAGGAAAGTTTTGTTTTACAAACGGGTATAAATGTGAACAAAAATTCTTAAGGTACGTATCTGCTTTGTAATGCTTATCCTAAAAACCACCGAAGGTTTATGTTAACTAATCTTTTCGGAAAGGATTAGGCCAGCAGGTCCAGTGCGCTGCCACGCAACATGTAACTACTGCGGGTTTCGGGTCGGCCCGTCTTTATTCCCTGGCTGAAGCACCAGAGCCTTTAGCTGTGAAAAACATCAGAAACGAGTTCTTTAATCAGCAAGAATCTTGAGAATAGAGGTGCAAGCTTAGATTCGAGGGGAAATGCAGCACCCAAGGCAGAAAAGGTACGTGTTTATCACAAGGGAAGTACAAGATCTGCAGAAAGAGGCAAGAGAAAAAGTTCCAGAATCTTCACCCGTTACAATAACACGCCGACAGTAAAATTCTGCTTCTCAAAGCGACCACAGCCAGGGTGCAACTTGCGTCCTACCTTCCTCCTCCATCTCTCCTCTCCCTTCACTCCCCAGTATCTCCAAAGGGTGTGAAAGACCGATTTAAACAAGCACTCCTAGGGTGTCCCAAAGTGGTTTCATAAGCAGAAGGAAGGGTCTGACTGTTCCCAAAGCCCATTTGAAAACAAAGAATTGCTCGACAAGTCAGATTACTTAAGAAAAGCACGTCAAAGGAAAACACAGACCAGATTGTGAGAGAAATACAAAACTCGCTGTGATACATACATTGAAATACAGATGGAGTTATAATAATTAAGCAATAGTTGAAAGCATGTAACACTGATCATTTCAATATAAAAAATTGAGAAAAAAGTAATTTAGCAATAAAAACTTTTGGGGGCTCTGCTTCTAAGAGCAGCCAGCGGGACTGCAGTTATCCCACCTGGTATTTTTAACACACCTAAGCTCACCAACTAGATCAGGCACTGAAACCTGCCCAACTGAACTGGAGATTAATTTTATGGACAGAGAGTAACGATATTCCTATTTCAGATTATTTGGTGCTTGGTCACCAAACATCTAGAAAGGTGACCAACGCTCCACAAGCAGAGCGACGTTGCTGAATGCAACGGAATCAATCAGTAGTAAGTAACGATCGCTTTAGTGCCCTACACGAACAGGAACCGTGCGGCACAGAGCGCTGCTCTGAACCCAGACAGAATCACTGTGTGGGCAGCGAGATGGCAGAAGCAGCACGCGAGGGCCAACATAATATCTTAATTGTGAATCCTTCGCAATCGATCTATTGTTTCAAGGGAAGCTCGTATGGAGATGAGATCGGCAGAGAAAGTCCTTTTATACACACAAAAATCAAGTAACGTTTGGAGGGTGACATACCTCAAGTGCCTCTTTGGTAATGGGATATTTCTCCAGGCTGGAGATCACTTCCAGCACTGCCACCATGTTATGGATCTGCAACGAGGAAGACAAAGTCACTTCACGTTTCATGTACAGGTCTTAAGTTATCAGATGTAATTTAAGACCTTCCACTTTAGAATTGCTGGAAGCATTAATCACAAAACTGCTGTCACACTGTCTGGGTTTCGGGAGCTGATTGTTCAAAGAATAGGGACAAGGACACTTTAGTGACCTAGTTGAAAACTGCAGGAGCTGTCACAAAACTAAAGGAATCGTTACCAATAAACCCAGTGTGACTTACTAGCAACGGTCTGAGACCCCCAGCCAGGGGACTGGTTGGCTGGCGTGCAGCCTAACTGGGAGCACGAGCCCCAAGCAGCAACAACGACGAGTCAAGCCCAAAATCTTGCATTTAATCCTTTAGACGCCGCTTCAGATTTACACAAATGACCGTTCCACAATTTTATCCAAAATACCGAGGCTCCCTGTAGCTACACACCAAGACTGAACACCCAGGCAGGAACTCCTCCAAGCTCAAGAGCGGCGTGGAGGCGAACGCGGTGCCCAGTAGGTGTCCTCAGCCCCCCGCCCAGCGCCGGACCGGGCGCGGATACGGCCACCCCGACACCTCCGCAACCCTTCCTGACCGCGAGAGCGTGAGGAGCAACTGCAGAAACCCACATGACATTAATAAAGCCTGGATTGGAATTTCTGAAGGGCTTCTCCGCAACATTTCAGTGTGCGTGAGCAAGCTCTACGCAAAAGCAGTCACCACAACCTGCAGATATTAAGCACGAGTGTGATTTTAACAACTTCTGTGAGAAACCCCAGACTGCAGCAATCTGTATTGTCACTACCTGACATTAAGAGCACCAAAACCTGGAACTTCTAATTCACCTCAGTAGAGAGATTTAACAGATCAGCAGAGGAAAACTTGAATCACAGTCTCATTTATTGCTTAATTGCATTTGTGACTCAACTGGACGTGAACTGCATCTGGGAAGAATCTCACGACGAGAACCTCTGCAGGGATCCCACGTTATCCTGAACTCTTACCAGGAGCATTATCGGGCAGCTCTACCCTCCCTGTCACACACACTCCGCTGCAAGATTCTTCCTCATAAAAAGCCTGCAAGCTTTTAGGAATCAGCTTTTCCGAGTCATCTCTACCCTTCTATTAAGAAACAACAGGAGAATCAGGAGGTGAAGTCTCTTTCTTTCAGAAAATCCTGCACACAGACACTGTTTTTTCCACCACAGCAGAATTGTTTCATGTTGGGGATACCTGGATAAAGCTGTTGGCAGTAAAACACTTGGCCTGATTTTCAGATTTACTTCTATCAGGCTGTAGAGGTTTGGAATGCCTGTAACCCTTACAGGTTGTAAAACCAACCTCAGAGCACAGATGAATTTGTCACAGGGTCTCCCTCACGGAACACTAATGCTGTCGTAGATACCTGAAGCCCGACCCTCCCGCCAGGTCTGGCAGAACTCCGTTAAGCTTTCAAGTGCCAATAACAGGTATCTTGAGACATTTTAGTTCATGCTATCCTGACTTCAGTGCGCTGACTTTTTTCCACGTTTTTTGATCCTTGCAGTACAACCTTAGTGTTTAGGAAGGATGATTTAGCACCGCAGTTTAAGCAATATTCAAACTCATTTTTCCCCCCCAGTCTCTTGAACCCGAGCGCTCAGAATAACTAACGCTCAATTCTGGGAGTTTCCAGACAAACATTTCTTGACTTGCAAAACATGATACTCTCCCTCCTATCATCTATTTTAGGCTATGAATTACCAGGGTGCAAAAAGGCTCTGCGTATCGCATACACCAGTAATTGGTACAATTATTTTCGCAGTTACTGGTAATCCCCAAATATTCATTATCATGACAACCTGATGGCAAGAAAGGGATCACTAGTCTATCAAAAGGTCAAGATGGGAAAGTGATACGCTCGTGTATATACACACACCTACAGAAGATTAAACTGGTCAGGGAATTTCCAGTAACAGCTTTGCCTTTGCTCAATATACCCAAAACCCCAGATATCAGTGCCCCCAAACGCTCAATCATTTCCCAGGGCTACACCAGACCCCGAGACTGCTCCTTCATTCCCTCCTTTAGGGCCACATGGTGCCAATTAAGACAGCGAAAGCAGCCTCCCACCACGAGTCTGTGCTGATCGCTGGCAAAACACAAAACACCCATTTCAGATTCCTCACACATTTGTACCCAATTGAAAACACGCTGTCGCGCTGAAGCGATCTCTGCAAGGAGCACGAAGGCTCACCCTCAAGAAACCTGCAAGAAGCTCCTCTCTTCTTTGACTTTTTTTGACCTGCAGGGAAGCAGGATTCTTAAAATAAATTTTCAGGCAAGTTCAACAACTTCTCCACCCTTCCCCCCTCCCCAGTTTTCTGCAGTCTTGTTGGAAGGCTTCACCCAAAGTGCCAGAGAGAGAAGCTTACAAGAAAAATCATATTCATCTATTTCAAAATAACATGACCTATGAGATTTCTCGTGCTATAGTTAAACACTACAGTGAGAACAAGGTGACCTCTCCAAAACATCTTCAAGTATCACCCATTCAACGCGAGGCACCTATTTTGGTTATCGGCAGCACACCAGCATCTTTGTCCTCAGCCGTTTGTTCATGGCTCAGTAAAATTAATATACGGTCACATAACTGACACGGGGCCGAGGTTACAAAACCTCCCAGGACATCATCCCATTCTGAGTCGCACCAGAAACGATCATTTATTAACACAAGCTGCTACTAAAAACGCTTCCTGGCGACACAGCAGACGGGCAAAGCGACAAAGCAGAGCGGGACAAGGGAGTTTGGCAGCTTCGCTCTCTTCAGACACTGGCAGAGAGTAAAATTGCGCAAGGCAGCGTCTCGGGAACTCGCGCACCGTTTCAGTTTCTATTTGCCTTTTTCTACTTACCCTGCAAAGCGTTGCTACTACCCCAAAACAAAAACTTCCATGAAGCAACCCCAGGGTCTTGCATTTAGGAACTCGCACAAAACGGGCGAAGAACAGTTTCGGTGGCGTTTCAGCCCATCCCACGCTACGCCCGTGCTGCGAGGGCCGGCTGGCACGCGCACCGGGTCACTTGGAAGTTTACTGGGGAACATCTGCTTTGAGTCATCTGCGCCAATCCTTTCCAGCCAACCCTAACGACAGTCACAGAACAAGTCTTATTTATTCCGTGCAAGTCCCCGTAAGCCGCTGAAGCCATACGCTGGAGGTTACTGCTGGTATCTGGCATCTTTTCCAAGTCAAGCACTAAATGTTTTTACTACAGCCCCAGACAACAGCACGGGTTTCTGAGCTCTCTGGAAAAGATCGACCAGCTTAATTTCCTTTATTTGACTGCCATCTTAATCCCATTTCAGCTTTTATAAATCAAGAACAATTCAGTCACTAACTTCACGGTGTTACTCAGCAGCTGAAAAGGATAACAGGCATGTTTGGGAAGTTTAACGTACAGTTGTTCCCTGCCCCCTCCAACCCTCCCGGGCGGATTTGAAAATAGCAACAAACTCCACATCTGCACCTGAGCTGGAATCACCGTTTGCACGTGCCGGGGGTGCGGAAGGGCCAGAACCGCCGTCCCGCTGGGAAGTGGTTTATGTTGGACTAGTGCACCCAAAAGTTACGCTTCCACTGACTTTCCATTGCAGTCACTTGAATAAAGCAATTTATTCTTTTTTTTATGTTTCACACGGCTGTTTCTAAAGATCTTTGCATGCATGAGTAGACCATGATAGATGACAAACCAGATCTGAGTTTTCAAGGATGATGTTATACGGGTTTGGAGTAGGAGAAGGAGTAGCAAAAACCCGAGAGCTAGGTGCAAAAAAAAAAAAAAAAATAAATTTGCAGTGAAATTGCTATTAACGGATTCCCATCCTACTGGATTCTGGCTCTTTTCAATCACTTGCATAAAGTTCACAGAACAGCACTAAAAGGCATCTTTAGACACAGTGTCTTCACCCATATGGGTCACGTTTAGTACCCTTAAAAGTTGCTAAAGAATACTTAAACTTGCCCGAGTATGTCTGGAGTCCCTAATCATGGAAACTGGTTTAGAAAAGCACAAAGCTATCACCCTCCCGAAATCAGAGGTCATCAACAACAATCTGACTCCATTGCAGACATCTGGGAACAAGACTACGCAGACACATCAGCAGACGCTGGCTTTGAGAGAACGTGTTTGTCACCACACTCGAACCTCCTGGGAACACGCTACAAATCCTCAACGTTTTGCTGGTTTCAATGAAGGTACTTTTGTAGCATTTTCCCACCTGTCACATCAAAGCAGTTTTACAAAAGCAAGCAGAGAAGCGGACCCACCATGGAGGACTAAACAGATCCTTCTGTCTCTCCTCCCGACACAAATCCAGATCTCCACCGCCAGGTTGGTGGTTTCTGGCCGCGACTAATATCAGAACCGCAGAACGGTCTGCACAGAGCTCCACAGGAGCATCTGTACCACTGCTCATGTCTTCCCCCTGCTCCTAGGGACAAGCAGCACTTTACTGGGAAGTTAAAACGTGTCGTGTATCTATGGGCCATGTGTATCCTCAGGTGGTGCAGGGTAACATTCAAGAAAACCCCAGGTTCAAGGTCGGTGTCGCTGGAATCGCCAGGAAAGCAGAACTGATTCAAAAGGAGGTGCAGCAACGGCATCACGAGCAACATTATCCGCTCACACTTATTTTCTCCAAAGCAGCGTGGTCATTCTCTGCACCCAAGTGACAATTCCTGCCCCGGCCTGGGGTCTCTCAACAGTATCAGCTCTTGCCCCAGCACTGCACTGGTGTAAGAGCAATTTCATTGCACAATAATCTGAAGCACAGAATAAGAAGTAAGAGGAGAAAAGCTGCTTATTGATGGTAGGCTTTATTTAAATGTGGCAATGCAAATACATTCGATTAATGTTTATTTAGCACTTGATGTAGGATGCGTAAGATACCAGGCACTAACAACACATATCACAAACAGTAAACTACAATGTCATTTTTTTCAAAAGATAACAGACCAAACACAAAGTCAGAATTCAGGTTACAAGCCACGGGTATTTAGTTCAGTTCCCTTGCAACCAATCTATTAACAGTTTCCCCTCCCCGCAATGTGACATGACGTTGTCTAAAGATAGGGGACAGGAGGAACTACTCACAGAACTGACAGCCCCAAAAGATGACCATGCACTACTTTGTTCATAATGATTGGAAATGTTTGAAAGTCAGTTTGCTAAGCAGAGCTCAAACACTCACCAGTACACAAAAGATATTCTTAAAGGTGGAGAGGAGATTTCTATTGTATTTAGCAAAGCAAATCTTTAAACACAAAGGAATCAATGATTGGGGTTGAAAGTTATCCACTGAGAGCATCTTCTATGACAGAGAAATTCACCTGGAGTCCATACTTTGAAAACTGATCAGAAACTTGTGCTGCAAAACAACAGATAGAAGAAATGCTCCTTGAGCATCAGGGACAGTCAGAAAAGTAGACACCCAAAGCACTTCTCCTTACCTCCGGATTTAAAATTTCCGGGTCTAACTTAAAGACTCGAAATCCACATATATTTTATTTTCACTATGGCTTTATTCAGTGGCAAAGTAACGTCATCCATATCCCTTCCCATATGTACTTTACAAAGCCAGGATCATCAAGCAGGAGCGAGGTCAGATTCCAACACAATACCGCACTGCGAAGAAATCGGCAGACCTGAAGTACTTCACTCGAGCGAGACAACAGTTCAGCCCCGCTCCCTCCCTTTTGGCAGCACACACGCACGCACGCACGCACACGAGGAAGGCGTAGAGAGACTGGGGCAGCCAAGAGAGCGAGAGCAGTTTGCCAGCAGCTTGCCCTGGCAGCTAGAAACAGCCCCCAGACACAAACCCCCAGCAGTCGGTAGGTGCCGTCGGTGCTCCGGCTCTTCTCCTCCCGGACCCCTCCAAAGCAGACGTGGGCCCTCAACTTTTTGGCAGGGCAGGGGGAAACCCCCCCAACAAAAGGAGCATCCACTGGTGGAGTCATTTACAAAGTAAGATAGAAGAGGCAATAAAATACAGGCGCACACCCAGAAGGCAGCCAGCTCCCACACAGGGGTCTTCCTGCTCTACGGGAAAGTCTTTAAAGCAAAGAGAAACCAGTCAACAGGAAAACATTTTCCTCCATTCATATTTATTAGCCAATAGTAGGAAGACATTCTTGTTCCTACAGAGAAGAGTAATTGTCTGTCAACCTCCACATTCACTAAATGTTCTGTATAATGTCCTAAGAGTTGTAGCTGCTCCTCAGCTGGACAGGGAACACCGAACACACGGCAACGCGACCCCTCCACACACGCCTTTTTCCACCTCCCACCTGACCATGAAGTTGGGCAAAACCTTTCTGGGGATCAAATTCATGAGCCTGATTTAAGCAGCCCCAGCAGTTGAAGTGCAGGTTAGTTACAGGAAATACCACTCAACTGGAAAGACACGCGTGGCACAAATTCAAGCCAGGGGAAGAGAGTAAGAAGAGCAGGGGGTGCTGCAGACCACCAAGCCGGGCAGTTGTCCTCCCAGCAGGGCAGAACAGGCTCAGCGGTATCTACCACGGCGTACTGCAAACAAGGTAATTTTTGTCTTGCTTTTCACTCAGTACCACACTGATAAGGAATGTATAGGAGTCAAATTCAGCTGGAATCACACGCTCATCTCAAGGCGACACAGTGCACTGAGAGCGTATTACACAGAGGAGTTCAGGGGAGAGCAGTGATAAGAGGTTTTGAAAACACGGTTAGTGAGAAAAAGTTTAACTACTTGGTTCACACAGTATTGTAAAATAACACAGAGGACTCACACCAAGACTGAAATTAAGTCTTCCTGTACGTGACTAGTCATAATAAAGAAAATGGTGATCAACCGTTTTCATGCTCACTGGCCTCGTTTGCAACATGACAGATACTGACTAAATAGTAGGAATAACCAGAGAGCTACCAATGCACTCAGCTCTCAGTTTCCACAGCCGCTACAGAGAGAACTGATTAGGCAAATCTGGAAGGAGTTATTTTATATAGGTGATGCTGCTTCAGTGAAGGGGACGGACCACGCAGGTCCCTTAAGTCCCTTCCAGCTGTGCACCCCTGCGACTCAGAACAGTAATTCCAATTCTGTCCTCTCAGAGACCACGCAGGTGGTCACACGAAGCAGTCTGTTACAAAGGACTTGCCCCAGCACACGGGGCAGGTCACTATCCCAAGCACAGTGCCCCGTGTGAACCCATCCCAGGAGAAACAGCCACGGCTGTCCCAGCCTTCGCGGGCAGCTCTCGGCCACGCGCGCTCTGTGCTTGCTTCGTATCGCCACCTCAACATCCCAACACCCCAGCACGTTTCTAATACAGCATGGTCCTGCCAAAACGAAGCATAATAAAGCAAGAATAACCATGAAAACTCTTAGGTTTGACCCAGCCCTACACATCCTCCGCCTGCTGGTACAAACGCCGCGGACCCCACGGCCAGCTACAAACTGCTCGACGTTTGGTGGAACGACCCAACGTGTTCTACACAACAAGGCTCGTCAAGCACGGAGCTGCACAACCAACGAGTACAAAATAATGCAACGTGTCCCACCCCAGCTGCAGCAATTGCTACGGATTATTTCAGCACAGTAACTAACACCCACAGAAGGCACGGCTAACACACAAGCCCCAAAATCCCAGTCACTGCGCTGGTCCCCAAGGACTCCCAACCACGAGACAGCTCATTGCATACACAATAACCGCGAAGTCAGACACCAAACCAGGTTCTGAGAAAGACCCTTAAAGGCATCACCTGGACAGAATCATTCTGCAATCACCTGCTTAATCTTAATGCACTCTGGAGAACTAGTGGAGATTTAAAATTATGCAATAAGCATTTAAGGGCTTGATGAGAACAGCACCAAAGGGTCAAGAGCTTTCTGACGTTCTTAAATATTATGTTATCCATCGCAGGGAATATCTACCCAGAGCTCTTAACGTGGAGCAGTTTATATCTGAATGCAATGCAGAAAAGCCCTACTAATGTCACCACAATACAGACTTTTCACTCTTAAAGAGTAAAAACTTCTGTCATGGTATTGGTGTACTTTTAAACATAGCACACCAATCTTCTTCAAAATGCTGGGGAAGCTTCTCAGCTGATTCCTTAAATGATAAAGGGGGCTCAGGTAAGAGCCTGTCCAATGTATTGCACCGTGGAATTTATTAATTCACGATACTGAAGCACAACACGCTTGCATAGCCGCTCATGAGAATTTAAGCGTGGCATATTTGTGCACAAAACCTGAAAAAAAGTCTTACGAATTGGGAAAGTCTTAAATACCAAGTTTGGAGAGAAGTCACCGTATTCATTCATCAGCAGTTACTAACACAGAACTCCCATCGGCACACAGAAAAGTTTTACGGATGTGTAAAACAACTAAATTAAATATCAAAATCAATTTACCCATCTCCTAGAACTACTGCTCACCAAATTCTAGTTAAAATGGTGCTGCCAGTTACCCATTTCCAAATACCTCCATTCTCTGCAGCCTGGGCAGGTCCTCAGGAGAACAGAACCCGTCCGGGAGCGCGATGACTCCCCTGATAATGGGTGAGAACGCTCGGCCATTCCATTCGGCAGCACGATCATTAGCAGCTACTTGCAAACGAAATGAGTTTTCTACCTTCGACTGGAAGGAGAGATCTCCCCCCAGAGAACACAAGCACACCACCTTTCATCTCGGGGCTTACAAGTCTGAGGGCTACTTTAAGACCAGCTCCACTCCAGAGCCAACCGCCGGCGCCGTCCTGCCCGGACAAAAGAGCCCAGTGCCCCCAGCAGCATTTTATTCACATTTAAACACAGACCATTCAGGGAGCCACAACCCGGCCTAGTTATTTCTAACCTGGTAGCACAACACCTGGTGATTTCCACTTAAAAAGGGCCGCTGAGCCTTAAGCTCCAGGACAGCCCATCTTAAGAAGAAGATACTACACAAAGCCAAACCCAAGGAGCTCACATCTTGACCCGCTGGAACTCTTGCACACGGAGACAAGTCTTCATGATGCAGCCGGACTCTTAAGTTGGGTGTTCACCCCACAGGCTGTGGGCGTCCCACCTTTGAAACCTCCCCTCCTGCATCACCTTCTCTCCCGCCTCTATTCAAGCATCAACTGCAGTTTCTCCAAGAATAAACTCTAACATTGAGGTATAAGCTTTTTCTGGAACCATCAAGATGATAACTTCTACACAGACATAAAAATTCCATGTTCTGTCCCACCCAGCACAGGGACCGAGCTCCCCCGAGGAGATGGCTCAAGTTAGAGAAACTCAGCACTTGTAGATGCAAAGTTTGTTCAATGAAGTTACGAATGTGCACCAGCACCTCGGGAAAAACTCTACACTCATTTTACAAAAAAGTAATTTAGACCTGCATTATAATCATGCCGCTCTGCAAGCTGATTCTGCACGAAGGCAGTACACGAGAAAGCAGCGCCACAAAAGTGCTGGCTGTCACTCTCAGACAAGACTTCCACCTCTGCACAATCATCTTCACAGCATCGAGTTTCACAATACACCCAGTCGAGCGTGTCGCCGAATACTACAGACAGACTCGGACGTAGGATTCCTCTCCTCCCCAAACGCCGCGCTAGAAAAGCACTTTGTTCAGTAAAACAGAACTAATTACATTTCACTTCCAGCGATTCCTCAATAGAAATCTCTACCACCGACCGTTTGGACACGCTGAAAATTGTACACTTGGATACTAACAATCGCACTCGAGCACGCACTGCTGCCCTGTGAAAGCCGTGCCCCAGAAAACACCGACACGCTGTGAAGTTTACCAGACTGCACCTCAAATTAAAGCAATTTGCTGCCTCTTAAATATTGTTCCCAACACTGAAAGCATGAATTACCTGCAGAAATTACCTACCTGTTAGAACACCGAATAAACAAACCTACATTAAGCTCCGTGTGATGTACTTACCTTCAACTTAAATATTTCTTTAAAGGCCAAGTGTGGAAGTGGGGCCACATCACACCGTAAGTTACACAGAGCAAAGAAAGTTTATTTGAACTTATCACCGAGCACGAAATGGGTGAGACGAGATAGCAGTAAAGCGTTATCGGCCAAAACAGACACGTTTGGTTTTTATTTATAAAGACTATGCTGACGTTAATTCGAATGTCAAATCTAATATATTGGAGTAACTATGCCTTAAAAAAAGTGCTGCGTAATTAACAGCAACTTTCAGCAGCAGTCAGGATTGATTCCTTCTTTCCCTATCCTGAAACTTTCATGGTTCCTAAAAAAAAATAAATAAAAAATAAAAAAAGAAAGAGAGCTCCACATCTCAACCACAGCAGCTCCTTGAAGAAACTGGAAGAGGTTCTCCCCTCAGAGGATGCTGGAAGGAAAAAAAGCTTCAGCTGCTCAGAAACTACTTTGATGAGGAGCCAAAGGTGTCATAATGACAGCGCTGCTGTGTCATACGGCCATGCCAAAAACCCTGAAGAGAGGCAGCAACCCACACCTCACCCGCTCCTAAAGTGGGCTCACCCCCAGCTTACCGTACAAAACCCCAATAAACGGCAAACTGGGACTTCTAGCCTAAGCCCAGGACTTCCAAAATAAGGGTTAAACTGCTGGTCTTCACAGCTTCTCTGACACAGACTGGGTCTCTCCCAATCTTGACAGCAACTCTTTTCCCTCCCATCCAGGCCAGGGTGAGGCTGCGGCGCCTCGGCAGCAGGACCCCAGCCCAGCTTCCCGCTCGCTTGGGTTACTCGTGTGCCAACAGGCACCAGAACGGCAATGCCACGACTCGGCTGCGCCAGGAGCCACGGGAACACAGAGGCCCCAAGTCACAACTGTCTGGGAAGCCGCAGCCTCGGGTTCGTGGCTGTCTGGGAAGTCTGTTGTCGGGAATCTCTCCTGGAAGGATGCACATCATGTGTACGTCAGCTGTCCTTCCCTCCCGCCAGCCTCTGAGCAATCAAAGCGTTCACTCCTTGCCACGAGGCCACACGACAGCGTGTGCAGGCAGGTACTCCCTGCACAGTTTTATCGTTTGGATTTGAAAACCCTGATCCCCTTTTAATGAAACAACCCGAGGAAGCGAGGGGCGTCTGGCTGGTACCAGCAGCTTGAGCCGGTACTGCCTGGGGCTGCCACTACCCCACCGGCACCTTTCCTCCCCACGGCACCTTTCCTCCCCACGCGTGCTCCCCGGCTACTGCTCCGTGCCAAAACTGCCACCCCCCCGAGGCGAGGAGGAGCCAGGGCAGGGCAAGAGGCTCCAGAGGAGCCCCCAGTTGGTCAGGTAGGGTTTGGCCGGGTGAGCTCCTCGGCTCGCACAGCACAGGGGAGGGAAGAGGAATGTGCAGCTGGAGGTGGTGAAGTGGATGGCGAACCCAGCAGCTCTCCCACCAGCTGCGGCTCCATCAGCAGTTTCAACTGGTTTAAGCACACAAGTTCAAGCCCAGTCAATTCAAGATTTGATTATCTGAAGCAGTAGCCACACAGCCTTTAGTGTAAGGTGGTTTACTCTTGAGTTGCAAAGCTCACTACTCGGGAGCATCCTCCCGGATAGCCATGGAGAAGTTCCCAGCACCTACCCCAGGACCACGTGCCGAGCCCTGGCACTACGGCATCGCAGCGAGCACGGGGGACGATCCAGACATCCCCAAACCACGCACAAGTGGCGATAAAGACCGTAGAAGTGAGACCTGGCCTTAAGGCATCCGCTCCCATCTCAAAACACACAGGCAGGTGTCCCGAGGTCCCGAGCCAGCCTGCCAAGGCAGCAGGGAAGCACGAGGAACCAAAGGGCACTTGCTTCTGGACTTAAAAACATTAATACCAACCCCTGCTGCCATACCTGTGCCAGTACTATTTGTGATGCACCAGAGTTTTTGTCAGGTAACTGAACTACATCAAAAACTACCTGGGAAAAATGAAATAGTCTTATCTTTCTTAGATCCTGATCAATTCCCAAGCGCAGTTCGCCACGTGATCCTGCAAATAGTTGCACCGGCACACACGAAATGGGTGTGTGTAGCAGGAATACGAAGTGGGTGTTATTTAAATTGTCACTGCAGCCGAAACAAACACTTAAATTACAGCTTAAGAGCAAATGACTACTGCCATCATCACTGCAACCTGTGGAGTTTCAAGGAATTAACAATAGAAAGGCAATCTGGCACTCCCCTCGCTGTGACCCCTCAACCCAAACTCCTGGCTACTTTTGTTGGCTCAGATTTTGTCTCAGCAGCCTCAAACTTCATAACAGTCTCACTCCTGCAAGGGGTACGGTGCAAGTGGAAAGTTTTTAACCTCCCCCCAACAAACCTCTCAAAAAGTAACAGGCTGTACTGCCACCAAACCCAAAGTGCCCAGGACTATCGAGGCAACTAACCAGATACGAGTTAACTGGGACAAGTTAAACGGTATTGACGTAAGCATCCCTTTAGAATGTATTTCCACTAAGGAAAGTAAAAGCTATTTTGGAAAGAAGTGGACAGGGAAGCTGCAAAGCAAAGCCAAGAAACAAACTAGACCCCCACCCTCAAACAGGTGAACTCAAGCGTATCCAGCTGCTTACAGAGCCCCCCAAAAGCAGCAATCTTCAGTCCAGGTTATTTAGAGTTACGAGGAAACTGAAAACAATGGGACTTACTGCAACAGGCCCAAATCTTTACCTGGAAGCCAGGACCGATACAGTAACAACACTTCGGACCCAACACAACCACCTGCACGTTTCACCAAACGCCCGAAACACAACCCGCTGCCTCAGCGCACAAAAGGCAACATCACTTGAAACAAGGTGAGCTACAATAAGGAAATAAACGGTGAGAGGCACAACTGGTTCCAGTCTTTGCACACCACAGCTTCCTCAAAACTGATAAGCTTATTACGGCCTCGCAGAAAAGGATAAAGCTAAAGCAAAAGCCATGCCTAGTCTACTTTCGCCCACACGTAACACTTCCCTGCATCCACAGAAATCACCGAGACCCTCCCAAAGCGAACCAACCCCTTCTTCCTCCGCTCTCTACATTTCTATCATCATGGCAGCGTCTCGCACCTTGTCCCCCGACTTTTTAAACTCGATTCTAGATAGCAGGAGAGAGGCTTTTGTTCCTACGACTCTGGCAAAGCAATCGATACAGAAAACAGCCACGGAAGAGTCTTCAACCGTGCACCTCACGCATCAGCTGCGAGATCACCCCAGGCCAAGGCACTGCTTAACATATCACAACGGCCGGACCGATCGATTATTAATAATTCAGATCAGGGACCTCTCCTGAAGGTCTGAGCAGCAAGGCCAGCCGAGACACCGTGCGAACGGCAGCCTGATTTACAATCGGCTCCAACCACACAGCGAGCAACGGGCTGTTCCTCAAACCAAAGCCAGGGTTCATGGCAAATAATTAAATTATTGTCTAATATTTAAAATCAGGAAAAGGTCACTACATACTCGGGATGAGGAACCATTTAATCGCGAGCACAATGCTAACAGCCAGCTGGAAACGCCAGGCTTTCCCACTGAGCAAAAACTAACAGATCTCATTACTCATATCAGGTAATAAATTCCCCGAAGAGCAGCGAGCACGATTTAACAAGGCAAAGGTGTCCTGCTTGGTGGAAGAGGTGGTTTCTCAGCACACCGAGCCCGAAGGGAAAAGCACCGCTTCCACCAGCACCCAGGAGCAGCTCCCCTGTAAGATCTCACCGAACTGCTACAAGATTTTGGACGCTCTTCTCCAGCCACTGTTTTCTACACGGTTCTTCTAGGAAAAGGATTTTCCTGCAAGAAAATCCTCTGGCCTGTCATCGTGGGCGCTACCGCTGCACGCACACCTCCCTCCAACACCGCTCTCGGGACGTCCTCGCTTACACACGGGCTTTGAAAGGAAACTGATGTTGATACTTAGTGTTTAAGTCATGTAGCAGAAGTAGTTTCCCCATATGTTTTTTTCGAGAGGAAAAGGCTGAATAAATGAAGACATAATACCAGACATCCCGGGTGGCTTCCAAGATGATGTAATTTTTCAAAAATAGCTTATTTCCTATAGGTCTCCTTTGAAATAGAGGTTACCCGTGTAAACTCCGAACTAAGCGTGTGAAACTAAGTTATATTCTGCAGCAATTACTAGAAGAGGTCTCAAGTGCTAAACGCGTGTGTACAATTAAAACACCGCTCGCGAGTCCATCTGGCTTTATGTAGCAGTTCAAAGAAAGATGAACAACTGGCACAGAAGATGATTTCTCAAATCAAGCAGGCTCGGAAAACCTGGGGAAAAGATCATTTTGACCGGCTCAACGCAACACAGGTAGAAACTTATCTCTGTTTTTTTCCACACCTGACAACGTTAGTGGAGTTTTCACCCTCTCCAGAACCAGGCACATACCCAGGCCAACAATTACAGTGAAAAGCCTGAATGAAATGCAGGTCTCAAAGCTTGACTCTCTCAGTAAACAAGGAAGTCAATCACAATAATGAATACTCTAAGTTTGAATGCAACCACTTCTTTTCGGGGAAGATTCTAAAAGCCAAAAGAATGTAGCCAGAGTTTTCCATGAGCACCCGTAAGCACAGCCGCTCGCAGCCGCACCGGCTCCTTCCTGCGGGAAAACATCACAACACTTTCTTATACCTTTATGTTGGTGTCCAAGTGCAGTTAAATCTGCTCTTTAGCATCCTCAAAACTTGAGTTTTTCTTCCCTCCACGTAACTTGTAGGACAAGTAGCTCTATCGATTGTTTACCACTTAATCTATGTGCTTTGGAGAAAAAAAGTCAGCGATCTAAGCACGCACAAGGACTCTCAGCTACACCACCTCTGCTCTCCTCCGAAGAAAAGGTTAAAATGGAAGACAGCCCCTGCCTACAGGCATTTCTAAACAATGGGCTGATTTTTCTGCCACCAATTATTGCCCTGGATAAGTATCAAGTATGTAGAACCGTAATATAACATACATTGCTCCCGAGCTTATGGGGCTACTGCCCCGTTGGAGGCTCAGGAGAGCTACTGGCTGATGCTGCAACTCCTCCTCGCAGACAACTGCCCAGTTATTCCCGCTCCCCCCCTTCATCACAACCACGCTACAAGCTCATCCGCAGCACAAGGTAACACTAACGGGGAGAGAAAGGGAAAAGTATCCATGAGGAAAAATTTCTTCCCTGTGCGGGTGCCGCAGCCCTGGCCCAGGCTGCCCAGAGAGGGTGTGGAGCCTCCTGCTCCGGAGACTTTCAAACCCCGCCTGGACGCGTTCATGGCGAGGGGGTTGGAACTACATGATCTTTAAAGGTCCCTTCCAACCCTGACAATTCCATGATCCTGCTCTGGCACGGGGGGTGGACTAGATGACCTCTGGAGGTCCCTTCCAACCCCCAACATTCTATGATTCTATGATTCTTTCTATCACAGAGGGTCTTTCCTGGTTGCTTAACGCCGCACAGCTACAGTTGTGCTGACAGTTTTGAAGTCAAAAGAAACCATAGATCTGTTAGAATTTTATTAAACTAGGCTGACATTCGGTCTAAAGTGAAAAATTTGCAGCCACGAAAAGAGAACTCGGAGCAAACAAAATTCATGAAGTGTACTAACTGACATTTCAGCGAGATACACATTCAAGTGCTACACACTCAGACAACTTTGACATTTTAAAGCCCACAATTACCATTAAAATTCATTACTGTTACTCGAACATGTAATACTGCAGCTCATGACAAATGCACATCACAGGGGATTACTAAAGAAGCTACAAGGTCAGGGTGATTTTTCCTCCGTTTTCACATCACATCCAGGCCACTCCAGAACGTTTCCAAACGGCAAGAACTTTATTAGCTACAATAAGACGTCGATACAGGTGTATTACCAAAAAACACTTGTTCAGATAGAAGCTGGGATGACTTTAATAGAACCAAAATGCCATTTCGCATACGCAGCCTCCTGGAGGAACACACACACACACACGTCCAGCCTGACGCACGCGTTGCAGCCCCCACAGACTGCAGATGGCCGTGACAAACCCACCTTTGTGTCCTGCTGTGGTGACCGCTGGTCTAAGATTCAAAAATCTGACAGACTGCAGGCTCTGCAGTCCTCTCGGTAATAAACACCTAAGCAGAGAACTGCTCTCAGGTGCCAAAAAACACCCTTAAAAGGAGTAAAGGACACTCTGGGTAACTGCCACCCAGACGGTAAGGCCACTTACAGGTAAAACAGACCCGACTTCTGTGCTTACACCACATCCCAGAAGGAGCAGATAAGCTCATTAGCGCTGCAGGAAAGGATAACAGCAAGACCGGGGCTGCTCGGTGCTGGAGCAGCTCCACAGCCCCGCAGCCACCGTCGAAGCCCTCCCGGCACCCCGGGGCACCCCCCCGGCCGGAGGCGGCCGCCGGGGCCGAGGAACAGGTGGGCGCCCCGGAAGGTCCCGGCGAGCCGCGGCGGAGCCCGGCCCAGAGCCCCCTGCAGGCCGCGCCCGAGCCGCGGCCTGGCGTCGGGAGGCCGCCGGGCCGCACGCCGCATGGCCGGGCAGCGCCGGCCGGGCCCCGGGGGGTGCCGCGGGGCGGCGGGAGGGGGGGGGGTGAGGCGGGCGACGGACGCGGCCCCCCGGGAGGAGGGACGAGGCCTCCGGTGCCACGGCCGGGTCAGCCCCGCGGTGCCGGCTCGGGGAGGGGGGAAGCGGGCGGCTGGGGCCGCCGGCAGCGGGACCCCGGGCGGGCAGGGCGCCGGGGAACTCCCCGCTACCGCCCGCAGCGGAGGCTTCCGGTGCCCGGGGAGGAGCCCGGCCGCGGTCCCGGCGGGAGGCGACGAGGAGGCGGCGGCGGCGGCGGCCGCGCGGCCCCGGCGCCCCCTCGGACAGCGGCGGGGCCCGGCAGGGCGCGAGCCGCGGGCGGTTACCGGAGGGGAAGGGGGCCGCGGCGCGGGGCCGGGGGAGGGGGGAGGGGAAGGGTGGCGGCGGCGGCCCGCGGCCGGCGTCCCCGCGGCGCCGGTCCGGGAGCGGCGGGGCCCGGCGGGCCCGTACTCACGTTGCTCTGCGGGTCGATGGCCTGCAGCAGCCGGTCCCTGATCTGCTGCGGGGAGGGGGCCGGAGCCGCTGTCATTGCCTGGGCGAAGCGGGGCGGTTGCGGCCGGGGCGGGCGGGCGGCGGGGCCAGGCCGGGCCGGGGCGGCGGCTCCTCACTCGCCGGCGGCGGCCTCCTCGGGGAGCCGGAGTCGCATGTTCGCTCCCCGCGAGGCGGGGGCGGCGGCGCTGGGGGCGGGGGGCGCGCGGGGGGAACCACGACGGCGCGACCGGGCCGAGCCCGCCTGCTCCGCTCGGGGCCGAACTCAACTGTGGGCAGGAGCCAGCCCCGCGCAGGGCACCCTGGGACACGCCCGACGCCGGAGCCAGCGGCGCGTCTCTGACGTCACGCCGCACGCAGGCAGCGCGCGTGCGCGGCGCACGCGCCCGGCGGCGGAGCATGGCGGCGGGCGAGGGGCGGCGGAGCCGGGGGGCGGCCCGAGAGGCCGGGCGGGTCCGGCAGAGGGGATTGAAGGGGACACGCAGCGGAAATAAACCGCCGCTCCCGGGGCGCGACGCGGTGGCGCGGGCTTGTGGCAGGGCCTGGAGCCGGGAGAGCCCAGAGGGAGAGGCCGCTGGGAGCGGGGGGGGGTTTGCGGCAGGACTTGGCGGCTTCGTTACTTTCAGAATAGCGGGCGAGGCAGCAACTGCAAACTTCCAGCTCCTACTCGGCAGCAGTTACCCGCACAGAACCCGAGCCAGTTCTTTATTCTGACGTCTTTACCTTCTGCTGGCTCCCGGTTCGGGGGGAAGCACCAGGGAAGGGCCCGGCAGGTTGGCACAAGCTGGTGCTGCACGAACGGCCCGGGCGCAGGAGCTGTGCAACGCCAAACCCGCAGCCAAAGGCGTCCCGCACCGCACTGGGTAAGCGACCGACCCAGCCTTTAGCCTTTACAGACATTTCAGTGTAGCTCAAAAATACCTGGCTGTACTTAAAACACCTGCTTAGGAGCTGAAAGGCAGTTTTTATTCTTCTTAACGACTGAAATCTTGAGGTGAAAGCATGCTCTTAAGGCACATGATCTCTGTCGAGCAATAGAATTGTCTGTTTCTTTACTAGTAGGGCTTGATCATCCTTGATTTCCTGATTCCAGTACTCAGAAGCGTTGCTCGGAAAGCAGATGGTCAGTTCTGGACAGGATCAACAATTGCTAAAATATCTACAAAAAACTGAGCCTCAGAATCATTTAAATGAGGCCTCTCTCCTTCTCAGGAGTCAGACAGCTTGAGAGATTGAGGCTCAGGAAGCTCTGCCAATAGTTTAGTCTGATTTAAAAGACATCCAGCACTGGCCTCTCTCTTAAATTACATTGGAGATGCTGAAGGAAAAGTTACTGGTCAAAAAGACAGACTAAAATAAAAACAACACAAGAAGCCAGACACTTACAAGACCAGCTAAAATTTATCAAAAACCACGGCAATACCTAACTGATTTATCTTGTAACAGAATGAACACAGCGTCAGATATACATTTTACCCATAAATAGAACAACTTTATTCAACCAAATACGAGATTATTCCAAAACTATTCCTTAGCATTGGCTTACAGAATTATTTTTGCTGTTTTCCCTATTCAAAATCCCTTACATATTGCTTAGGAAAAAAAAAAAAATCTTAAAATTTACAAAGCATTTTGTTGGAAAAAGGGAGAAGGTGGGAATCCCATTTTTTTGGATCATCCTTTTCTATTTTCTCCAACAAAACTAAACGGAACAGTGAGAAGTGACACCAATACTTTGCTCAACTTCATCAAAATGAGAATCGAAAGTGCGACTTCCAGGTACCCTAGAGAACGGTGACACGAGCAGACACAGCCAGAGCTGGGAGTAACAACGCGGGGTTTTGACTCATGGTCTTCAGTCACGCTCCAGTTCTACCCTGGGCACTGCACTCTAAGCCGAGCAAAACAATTTCAAGTTCTCTTTATTTCAGTAAAGCTGAAATAATTTTTACTTGGAAGGTTTTGGCGCGGGGGCCCGAAGGCTCAATCCCCGCGGCAGCAAGCGAACCAGCACGCACCCGATGCCGACGCGACCGGCCGAGTGCGTCCTGTCCCTGGAGCGGGTGCTGGGAGCTTGCGCCGGAGCACGGGCCGCGACCCCAGGGCTCTATTTCGAAAGCGTTGGAATCTTTTACTTTATAGAAAAGTTACGTGTCCAGCCAAAAGTCTCTTCCAAGTTGAGAGGCGTATCTGCGGATGACTTTCAAGACCCAAACAACCTAGTGGATGCAACAGAAAAGCAGATGAGAAGAGGGCAGGACCGTGCACAGTCACACCAGCGCCCTTCCAGCTCCCCCGGCCAGTGCACAGCTGCCCAGCGGTTTTGCTCCCCCAGACATCAGCCCAGAGAGGTGCCCGAGCGAGAGGAAACACCCATCTGAACTCAAATCTCCTCTTGCCCGTGACTATTCTCAAGGTTGATTCCATTCTTTTTCGCGGTGAGGGTGACAGAGCCCTGGCCCAGGCTGCCCAGGGAGGTCGTGGAGTCTCCTTTGGAGACGTTCAAACCCCGCCTGGACGCGCTCCTGTGCGCTCTGCTGTAGGTGACCCTGCTCTGCCAGGTGGGCTGGACTAGATGACCTTTTGAGGTCCCTTCCAACCCCTGACGTTCTGTGATTCTGTTACTTGGTGGCGATTTCCAAAATTAAAAATGTCCCAAATGAAATGCTGACCCAAGTGATGGTTTATGTAAGCGACCCACGACAAGAACACCCCGTCTCAAAGGACTTACACGCCGCTTTTCAGGCGCTACCAGTGCCCAGTTAGCAAAGAGCTGTGAGGTCAACCAACGTCTCTTTGAAGATTATTGCAATAAATAAGTGAAATGAAAAGGAAATGGGGGACAACAGAGTGGGAAAGTGATCCAAAAAGAAATAATATGTGCAAGAAAAGCCCCAACATGTATGACTTCCCGTGAACAGGTGACAAGGTGCCGCCCAGCGGTACTTACACAATCATGCAGAACATCATGAAGACATTCCACAGGGCAATGAAGATGCGAAAGTATCTGAGACTCAGCAAAAACTCTCTGATGTTATCACCTAAAAAGAAGAAACCTCTGACGTAGAAGATACCTAATACACCGACGAGTCGGGTCACATTTTCCTTTTTGACACTGCCTGAAAAACAGGCGGCTCCGGCGCAGAAAAGAAACCAAACAGGTCAGAGAACAAAAAAAAAGGGGGGTTGAAGTTTTAGGTGGATGACCCATACTGTGTTCGGCGCATCCCTACTAAGGGGTACGGCAAAGCAAGCAATACATAATAAAGAGGCACCACACTATAAAAAGGGAAGAACAGCTCTCAGATGTAGTTTATACGTATCTACCACAGAGCTAAGGAGCCACACAGGTGCGTGCAGACCAACAGGGAATGAGGTTGGCAACTGAGTGATGGGTTATTCCGGCCCCGGAGCAATCCACGTCCCCACAAAACCGGGTTAAACTCGTGCTTTGCCGCCCTTCGCATCTTTTGACCCTCGGGAAGGGCCCGTTCCCGCGGGGTTCCGCCGCCCCGGCTCTGCCCACGCCCCCGGCCCCTCCGTTACCGGTCGTGGGTTCCCGGGACTCCTCGCCGAAGCCCTCCGTGTCTCTCCTCCTCCTGCGGGACACCGGGGGGGGGAAGGATCCGCGTCAGGAGGGGGTGAGACCGCGCCCCCCCCGCTCCCCGCACCGCCCCCCCGCCCCTGCCCGCCCGCTCACAGCCTGAAGTTGAGGACGGCGCCCGCGTTCATCAGCAGCGTCCTGCGGGGAGACAGAGAGAGCGTCAGGCACGGCCGGGCCGCGCTGCCCCGCCCCGACCCCCGGCCCGGCCCCGCTACCCGCACAGCAGCAGGTCCCCGATCATGGCGGCGGCGGCGGCTCCGGCGGCGGAAGCGGAAGGGGCGGGCGCTGGGGCCGGGGGGCTCCCGCCGCCGCCGAGCCCGTTCCGGGCCGGCCCTCGGGAGGCGGGGCCGGCGGCGGGGGCGGCCCGGGCCGAGCGGCGGGGAGAGGGCGGGCGGCAGGGAGGGAGCCCGGGAGGCGCTGCCGGCCATGGAGCTGGCGGGGGCCCTGCAGCTCGGGGAGCTGGCGGCCGCCTTCGCCGCCCTGCCCGTCTTCCCGCTCTTCGACGCGGCCTACTTCATCGTCTCCGTCCTCTACCTCAAGTACGAGCCGGGTGAGTGCGGGCCCGGCCCGGGGCAGCCGCGGGGGCAGCGCCGCCCGTCAGGGCCGGGGGCGGGCCCGGGGCGGGGGGGAAGCGGCTCCCGGCGGGCGGTGGATGAGCCGGGCCGGGCGGCCGCGGCTGCCCAGGCACGAACCCGGCGTCTGGGGGCTCCTTGCTCGGGTCGGGGCCCCGAGCCTCGCCGCGGGGCTTCTCAGGGGTTCTGTCCAGCCGTGAAGCGGGAGAAAACCCCAAGAGCTCGTCGCTCTGATTCTCAAAACTAATCTTGCCTCTTATTTGAGATTGGATTCCAACCGCGTTGAAGTATTCAAGTCCAGCCACCGCTTTGCTGCTTTAGTGTCACATCCTATGGCTCGGCCCTTCTATTTTTGTGGCCTGTTCATATACAGACAGGCCCGGTTTTATATAAATACAGATTTACATACGATAGTATGTTCCCCCTCCCATTTATATAAAAAGCGCGTAAGTGAAACCTTGGGTTTTTCCCCACCTCCCAGCCTGTGCCGTAACCTGTTCTCAGGCACCCGGACTGACCTTGCTTTGTTTGTTCTCTTGGGCTTGTCTTGCAAAGATCAATAGATCTGCCTCTTAGCTTTCACTTTCCACACTCCTGCCGTTTATTACGCCTTGGTCTTTTCCAAATGCCACCTTCTCCGTGTGTTTTTGACAGTGTGTGCACTCTCCATGCTCTGCTTTGAGCAGTCTCTGTAACTGCCCCATGACTGAGGAGGAAAAAAACCCAGCACCACGCTTTGGTGTGATTTTGAGACCCTCCACTTGTGAGCCCTCTGCACTGTACAATCTGCATTCCGTTCTGTTTGAGCTCCACACAAGTGCTGGGTTTTCGAGGCCTGATACTTACAGCTGTCTTCCAGCATTAAATCCCGTGCAGAACACTTAACGGGCAGCCCTTACGAAAATAGCTTTTAAAAATATGGAAGTGCAGTAACTCCCTTGGACTGGGAATGGCTGGGATGTACTTTTCGCTAGATTCCTACACTGCTTCATCCCACAGCTCCTGATCCGAAGATCAGTGTCGGGACAGTAGGGTCCTGGTTCCTCCCCAGAGACAGCCTGGCTTCAAGGAGCCAAAGGGAAAAAAAAGTGTTACTAAATTTAAGCCTCGAGCTAAACTTTAGGTTCCTATAGAACCCTCTTTGTACCACGGCTGTTGCAGCTGTCTCTCTCCTACTGTGTTTTCAGCTGGTTCAAATGTCTTTTAAGGATGGAAGAGCCTGAGCAGTCCCAGCGTTAGCAGACGCTGCTTCACTTACTGCTATTTAAGGTCGGCCACTGTCAGTAATGTTACCGTAACATTTTAGCGTTCTCTCTTTTCAACTGCCTGTTACTGGCTTACTGAGCAGAGCTTGGTATCTGAAATGCTGCACAAATGCCTCTGGAGCAGTTTGAGGTGATGAAACAATCTTAGAGAATTCATGTTCTTGTGTGACTTCCTTGAAGAGGTACAGAGGTGGACAAAAATGGCTGCAGGAATTTTAAAAAGGCAATAGAAGGTTGTGGGAGGAGACCATAACGGATGTCCAAACAGTAGCACTGTTTTGATACCTAGTTGTATTTTCAGAGGGCATTTCCAAATTAGTACAGGAGCAGGGAAGAATCCTCAAACCCCCTTCTTTCAAATAAAGATTAAGAATTACTGTTCTATTTTTACAGGTTATCTTATGAATGAAAGAGCTGAACAGATTGTTCATGAATTCTAGAGGGCACCTAGGTTGAAGCAATGGAGAGAATGGTACTAGTATGCATTTTATTTTTAGACTGTAAAAAGACATTGATTTCAACGGAAAAATTGTTCTTTCTGATTGCAGTAAGTAGCAGCAAATACAGGAGATAAACTCTTAGCCAATTCATAAACTTCTAATGACTCAGTTAATCTGAAACCTTATGGGGGACCAGCACGCTATGGTCACACCTGTAACTTCTTGACAGCACCTGGTACTTGTTCAGGTTTCACAGAATGCACATTTTTGTATTTTGTTTTACAAGCACTTTTCTTTGACTTTGTTGGACAACAGGCACCTCAAGTCGCTTTCTTAGAGGGTCTTGAAGTTCGTTTCTTTGCTGAATCCGTGTTCTCATTGAGAATTTGCTTCGCAGGAGCCGTGGAGATGTCTCGGAAGAGCCCTTTTGCCTCCTGGCTCTGTGCTATGCTGCACTGCTTTGGAAGTTACATCCTTGCTGATCTGTTACTTGGAGAATCTCCTATTGATTACTTCAGTAACAACTCCAGTGTCATCCTGGCCACAGCCGTCTGGTGAGTCTTTTGCTCTTCCCCCAATTCCTCAAGCACGCGAGGTTGGCGGCTGCGCCCAAACCCAGCTGGTGGGCAGGGAGGCGCTCTGTGTGACGCACGTGTATTACCTTGCCTGGATTAACTGGGGACACAAGAGGTGGGGTGAGGTAGTCTTTCATATCCCTAGATCTAGTTTCCAGTTTCTCTGACCAGTTGCTAACGCTTCCATTCGGTGGGTTGGGTCCAGCCCAGTGGCCGGGCAGTTCTATTTATGGCTGCTCAGCTGTGGCCAAACCGCAGAAGCAGCACTGCACCGATACCATGTCTAGCAGAGGAGTGGCACACACTGGGGGCATTTTATTCATCGCGTTAGCGAAATGTGCACAAAATAACCGCAGTTACTCCAGGTTTCATTTCCTCAGTGCACGGGGGTTGCGTGTGCTTTTGCGTCACAACCAGCGTTTCCTTCTCTTGACATAATTCAGGCTAATGTCGCCGTACTCTTCATCACTCCTCTCTGTACGTCCCACATCAGGACAAACAAATGGGTCCTTAAACTCTTTGTGGTTTTATTCCAGGTATTTGATATTCTTCTGTCCCATGAACCTCTTCTACAAGTGCGTCAGCTTTCTGCCGATGAAGCTCATCTTCGTGGCAATGAAGGAGGTGGTCAGAGTTCGCAAAATTGCAGCTGGGGTCCACCACGCTCATCACCGTTACCACCACGGGTGGTTCGTTATGATGGCGATCGGATGGGTCAAAGGTGAACCGTGAACGACTCTCGAGGCAGCAGGGAGGCACCTGGCCTTGTGGGGAGGGGCGGGAGAATCTGTCAGTGAAGTTTCAGGTGCCCACGTGGCCCAGTGCCGCCCAGCAGGCTGGGCAGTGGATGTGGTCAGCTGGCTTCAATCCATCCGGTACCCTAGAACCCAGGTGTTTATTCGTGCTCGCAGAATGGTTGGCAGGTGAGTCATCATCTAACGTGAATGCACGAAGAGCTGGAGTCACTACAAGATACGGGTGTAGAATTCAGTTCTTATTCTTTCTCCTGCCTCTGGCCTCACCTGTACCTTTTCAGGGTGGTTCCTTCAGTGTTGAAACAGCTCAGTTTTCCTTTAGCTTTTGTTTGGAGCAAGCATTTGAGCGTCAGTTTGAGCATCGTTCCCCTTAGTTTATCCTTATCCCTTGGGGATCTAGAAAAGACAGCAGAACTCTTTCCTGGTGTGGCAGTTCTAGCTGTTCACTTCTACTGTTTCGCAGGTTCTGGTGTTGCCTTGATGTCCAACTTTGAGCAACTGCTGCGTGGGGTCTGGAAGCCAGAAACAAACGAAATTCTTCATATGTCCTTGTAAGTAGGTAGCCTGTAAATTCTGTCAGGCCGAAAATAGAATTTAAAGAACCATTCAGGACTGGATGCAAATGATGCAAACCTCCTAGAAAACTTCCTTTTTTTTCTCTTCCAGCCCTACAAAGGCTAGTCTGTACGGCACAGTCCTCTTCACTCTGCAACAAACTCACTGGCTCCCTATCTCTGAAGCCAACCTCATCTTCTTTTTCACCATGTTCATGATCGTTTGCAAGGTAAGTTTGCAGCAGGTTTGCTGCTAACAGATCTACAGAACCAAAGAAAGGGTATGGACTTAAACTGGGGGTGTTCACCTTCCTAGGCCACTACAGAAGGCATTGGCTGAACGTGCCAGGGAAGTTGTGCTCAGGAAATTATAGGCCAGATTCTCCAGCAGTAGGCAGTACGGCAGAATATCCGTGTGATATAGCCCTGAGTCACGGAGCCGTAGGGCCTTTTATCTGGGATAAGTAAGGAATGTTCCTGACTAGTTAGTATTTCATAGCTGGCGTGTGTGATCTTTAAGCATCCATTGTTGCCTGGCAGGTTTTCATGACGGCGACTCACTCGCACGCCTCACCTTTTGCTCCAGTGGAAAACTTCATCTGCCCGGTTTTCTTCGGCTCCGTTTCCAGCGGACACGCCAGTCACCACCATGACCATCACGGGGCCTCCCACGAGGTCTCCCAGCCGCCGCCCCCTCCTGCAAAGTCAAAAGAGGAGCTAAATGAAGGCTCGAGGAAAAGGAAAGCAAAAAAAGCTGAATAAAAAAGCAACGACACGGTAAATAGGCCGAGCATGTTCTTCCAGAGCTGAGTCTCGAAGCCACCTGTGGCCTCCTTTACCCTCCAGTCCTTCTCTCGCAGACTCCAGAGCAGAGGTGGAAGCCAGGACACTGCCAGGCGGCCCCTGATTTCATTTGTGCTCTCTGTGCAGCGCTTGCTTCTTGGTCTCAGTCTCTCTATTCTGATCATATTTTCAGGGATTTGTAGATTTGTGCCAGGATGATAAGTGGGTGCCAGTTCCCAGGCTGCCAGCAATTACAGTGCAGCATTTTCAGTTGTAAAGTCTTTCACCGTGTTCATTTATGAATGGAGGTAACGGTTTGCGCTCCTACGACTCATAAGTTCCTTTGAGTTTTCATTGACCTTTTCGATGTCTACAAAAACAACAAACTGTTAAGACACAATCAATGTGGAAATTGGATTTCATACTCACGGAAATTAAACGGTCTCATATGAGCCTGATCTCATTTTTCCTAGCTCCCCCATCGGCCGTATCTCCAGTTAATATGACATTTTATATGCAATAAGGACACCGACTCCGGTGTCCTGGCCAAACTCCTTCTCTTACCTAAGTTCCCTCTGACTCTTAGAAGATAGAACATTGTCACTTTCTTAACCAAGTCTGGGTTTGCAAGAGCTTTGAAGCTGTGAAATGCTGCGAGTGCTTCGTATTGGTACCGTTGTTATTCTAAACTGCTGTGTCCCACCTCAAACACAATCCTATTTAACTAGGGAAGAAGCATGGTTCTGGTTTGCTTGTAATCCCGTGGGATACGAGACGGGTGTGTGAGTGTACATAAGTATTTATTACTATTTATTTATAACTGCCAGGGCACATACTTCATGGACCCGAAAGTGGCTTTTTAAAGAATGTTGCATCTTTATATAGAGAATTGGCTATTTCTGAGTGTGGTCCTAAGGCCACAGCTCCGTGCTGGTTTGTGCTCTGGTTTGGGTGCGCTAAAGGACAGCCTCAACGCTCGCACGGGAGGCAGGAAGGAGTATTTCCTACGTTCTTAAAGATATAAGAGCTGAAGTGGATTTCACACGCGCTGATTAAAACTACTTTCACGAACTGATAAAAGCGCACGGGCAGAAGAGACGGGTTGTCCTTTGTGGGTCCCTTTCGGCCAAACTAGTGGTCTGTGAAAGCAGCTTGTGCCCGACGCGTGACGAAGAACGTGAAATGCCTTGCATGGGTCAGGGAAGGGTCTGTCAGTTCGTTCGTGTTCTGCTGCTGGTTTTTAAACTAGTTTTAAGCTGTTACCACAATTGATTTTGTTCTTAAAAGTGTCATCATCCAAGGGCTGGGGTCACTGCGGTGAAAGCGGCACGTGTAGGGACGTAGCGCTGGGCTCGAGGTTAAGCAGCCTGTTGCCTTCCCTAGCTCCCAGGTTTGCTGCTGTCATCTTGCAATGGAATATACAAGAAGGATTTAAGAAAAGTGTTCTTAGTTTTTCTCTGTGTCCCCATTCAACGCTGAAATTGACGGTTAATTAAAAATAATAAATTCTTGTATGCAACCACACGAAAGCCAGTATAAAAGGGCAAATGATTTGCAGGCTTGGGTTTTGACAGTGCCTTAATTTTGTGAGTTTCCCTCCCCTTCAGTAGAAAACAGGAATTCTACCCAACAGCTCAACTGTCTGGTTTTGCACCTGATGGATGTATCACTAGCATGCACAAGAGTAGAAATGTTTTATGAGATGTCTGATTCAAGGGGAATTTTGTTTTATAAAAGCCATCGACAAATAAAAATTGTGAAGTGACTCTGGTTGTCTGCTGGCACTTGAGGAAATACACGTTTCTTTTACTCTCGCCGCTCTCAGCCGCCGCGCGCTCCTTGATCTACTTAAAGTCTCCTTGACCCGATGACAAGATTATTTTACCTGGAGAGGGAGATCCAGCTCTGGCATGTCCTGCAGGTGTGCCTGAGCACACGCTTCTGGGAAGCCCTACTTCACCTGTACGTCTGCTTCCTCCTTAAGACCCTGCTCCAGCCAGAATGCAAACGCTGGCCGGGCATTTCCTGGGGGGTGGAGTGACGGCTTCCATGGCCCAGAGATGGGAGCGATGAGGAGAAGGGGACACGGTCTATCTGCCTGGCTCACTAAATGAGGACCTGCAAAGGGCTATTTATTTTCTGAAGGATTTTGTGTCCCCCCAGATCTAACTCTCTTTAAATCTTCATTAATATTCCTTAATTTATCAGAGCAGTTGAGAACGTAAGTTGCACTGGAATGTGGGATTTAAAGTCTCTGTGTGACAACCGATGGAAAAGAGGGTCAGTGCAAGCCTTATGCATATTAAAAAAAAAACCCCAAACCCCAGAAAAACCCACTAGAATGTTTCACGTGGTTTAACCCTTCTCTCCCATGACATCCATTTCAGTGTTCTGAACAGATTTTGCTCAGGAACAATAAACAAGCAGGCTGACTAGAGGAGAGATTTGGAGTGACCAGTCCTACGTTGTCTCAAGAGCCCCACGCCGTCCGGGCCGTGCAGAACGTTCCCAGCTCCAAACTCCGCTGCAGCCCGGGGTAGGAGAGAAACATGCCAGGGCTTAGACTTCCACGGGACAGACGTCATTCCTTCCAAAGATGTTCTGATCTGATAACTCCTGATACTAACTCTAGGGAGATGCAGCTAAATTTAGCAATAGGTCTAATCCTCCAAGAGGCCCTGGTTGCCTGATGGAAAAAGCAAAGTGTTTCAGTTGCTGCTCTCAGCATTTCTTGCTGATTGACAGGTTTCCCTTTTCTGTTACGCAGCGTGAGCCAAACCCAGCGTCTGCAGCTTTTTCATCTTTGCAGATCAGCTTCACAGACAGGGAAAGCTCTAGAGGCCTTGGTCTGTTTGTAGAAAAAAAAAAAAAACAACCCAAACTCATAGGATAGTTTTACAGAAAACATTAATAATTCTTCAAGGTAAATGATCTGAAGTTAAAAAAAATGGGAGGCCAAAGGAAAGGACTTCTCTACTGAAGAGCTTATGCGAGAGAGGGCAAAGCCAACACAACAGAGCGCCGAGCTAGAGCTGGCAGTGAACTCGGTTTTTTCTTTTTCCTTTTATTCCTAATGATAGCATGTGCATTCTTCCACATTACGTCCAAAGAGTAACCAAATTATATAACGCAGGGAAGCGGAAAGACCCAGAAGATAAAGATGGATGTTACCTTGGCCACCTCCTGAGCGACAGAGGAGTTGTGCCTTTTAACACTCGCCAGGTGATCCGTTGCCAGATCCCTGCGGCTTCTGCCTGCAGCCTCGTGGCTGTGCGGTGCTTTAAAGGTGTAAAGAAAGCACTAGGTTGGTGCTGGGGCTGTCAGTGCACACAGGACACAAAGAAGCATTAAAAATTACAGCATGTCCTTTCCTACAACCTCAGGTAGCCAGCTTTTTGCTGCAGCAAAGATTTTTCCTCTCGAGATATTTCAGTTCTTTGCCAAAATGAGAAATCAGAATACGCATCTCTAACAGATTTTCTAGAAAGCTCTCAAAGACAGTTTGGATTTAGTACGAGCTTCTTCCATCTCTGCTAGGAAGACGGGACGCTGACAAGGCAAACTGTGAGCAACAGGGAAAATGTGCTGCTGATGCAAAGCTGAGACAGTCGCTGCACACAGAGGGCTGGTATTTGCCTCTTTGGGATGCTCTTACAACCGGCCCCAAGGAGATCTGGTTTCTCCTGTGTGCCCATCGGCTGCAAGGAAAGGCCAATTAAAGGGGTTTGGGTTTCATCAGACACCAACAGCGTGGTTCTTACTTGGTAACCACCCACAAAATTACCTCCTAGCTAAGAATTTAATCCCGCTCTCATGTGGAAAGGCAGCAGTGTGCGAGCAAGCTGCTGGGGGGTGATGGCTCGTGGAGCAGACAGACGGTGAGAAAACGAGTTCCCTGTCACGCCAGAGCCCACGCTGCCATCGTGACTCACAGTTGGTACTGGCTTCACCTCTGTGGTGACACTTCTGACAAAAAGGAGATGTCAGTAGCGCTAAGATCAACAGTCAGGAATATCTCTGAGTCTGGTCTCTTTGACACTGGTGCATTTGATCTTTCACACGTTATGCCCAGGAAAAGTACCGTTTATCACATTTTCTATCGTGACCCGAAGCTGTTTCCTCCATGTTCCAAAAAAGAATTGAGGGAGGGAATTTTTCAGAGAGCTTGCGAATGTAGGAAGAATCAGCGTGAGGCAGCGATTTCATCTTAGCTTTAGGGTACGAGTAGGCTATAGGCGTGGAATGCAGGAAAACAGGTCTGCTATGTTTAGAGGCTTCAGCATTTTTATAGCCTGAGGAAATCCAGAATGTCCCTGGAAAAGATTTGGCCAGTTGATTTTGTTTGCTTTTGATTTGCAAATTTCAGAAAGCTCACCAGAAACCGGAACTCGCACACACAAGCTGCATTCCTGCAGAAAGCAAGCTGCTGCTTTTCCAATTACCTCCGCCCCTGATGCTGCTCAGTCAAGCTGGCAGACCTCGACTCCCCAAAAAACAGAGCTCGTAGTTGGGGACTTCTGGTCCCACTGCAACCAACTGCTTGAATCAGTGAGCGAGCTAATTTTCTTTGATTTCTTAGTGATGGGAATTGGCATAATCAGTGATAACGACAGGTATACGCAGCGTGAGACGCATATAGCACGGCACAGATTGCAGTGCCTTGAAGAACAGTCTAAATTAGGTTTAGGATAATGTAGGCTAAACCCTAATGTCGGCTCTCTGTAATGTTTGTCTCTTAAAGTAAGACGCTTCGTGTCCCTGCCTGTTTGATTTATGATAGATTAGGATGTCGGTTAATCTCTTCTTATTTGGCTGGATGACTGTGGAGATTAATCAAGTACTGTCTGCAGAAGGAGCCCGTAAATACAGATTACTAATTTTTCAATTATTCCTCTGTATGCCAGTGGGATACAGAAGGGGTACAGACAAGGATGCCACCAGCCTCTTAAATCTCAGAGAAACAGAGAAAACACAGCAGCTGCTCTGGCTGATACTGCTTCTCTCTGATGTGCTCAGTTCAGTTTCCTGGAAAAGGCAAAAAGCCACAGAAATTATAGATTATGGTCTCCTGTGAGAAAGCAGAAAGTAGTTCCGAGGGAGTAAATCTGCTTGGCTGGTACAGCAATAGCTCTTGTTTCTACAGGGCATGGAGAAAGATGCATTTCTTACAGGAAAAGCCGTACTGAACAAATACAGAAACGTACATTGAAGCTGAAACAGCAAGCGGCTGTGAGAACCGGCAAACAGACCGGTGGGGAAGGCAGACAATGGGAAACACACCCAGGGAACACAGACACCTCTTCTGTTCGGGCCTCCGGCGAGATGTTTGCACCAGCTCCCTTCTCTGCCGCTGCGTTCCAAGGGCATTTGGACAAAGATGTTATTTTCCTACCCGCTCTCTGTTGACAGCTGCAGTTTCCTGCCTGTGAGCTCCGGGGTGACGCTGCAGCAGCAGCCCCTGATCCCCTCGGCAGGGGATCAGCAGGTGGGTCGTGAATGTCATCCTGCACGGTAGAACTCAAACCGGGGAGCAGCGGTGTCACTGGAGTGCTACTGTCAGCTGCGGGATCCCTCGGGAAGTCTTTTTTCTTCTCTCTTTCTGATTTCTACCTACTTGCTGGGGTTTTTTTTTGTAAATCATTAATTTTTTTCTTTCTGTCTTTTCCCACATGCTGTTCATTTTGGGTGGGTACCTCAGTTCAAACGTAGCCATGAAGTAGCAGTATTTTGTTGCGCACAGCTTAAACACCTCGTAGTAAATTCACTCTTGCCCAGCTTGACAGAAGGCAAATAGTGACAGAGCACAGACATACTCCCTGGGTATTCAGAAATCTGCTTTAAATGGCTGAGAGTGCCTGAACCATAAACGCTGCTAGCACTGGCAGGCTTATGTGATGCTAAAATACAGAGACAATTCTTTCTAAAATGGTCAAGGGTAATTAATGAAGGGACCTCGGGTACACAGCACCTGAGAGGGAGCACATTTTGTGCCTTAGAAAGGGATGCTGGGGATTCTGCCCAAGCGACAAACGCTGGTTGCTATAGAGATCTCTGTCCTCCCCAGATACAGATGGATCGCTCCAGCACGCAGTGAAGTTTCACGGCATCTCGGTGCAGACAGTCAACCTTTTCCTCCTGTTCCTGTCAAAGTAGCTGATTTTTCCCAGGTTTTCCTTAAAGAAAAGCAGCAAGCCAGCTTCCTGGAGAGAAGCATCGCAGACTGGTGGTCATGGCCATTAGTCATCTCCCCTCTAACGAGCGGTCTCTGCTGAGGAGGGCTCAGGGAGGCCCAGAGCAGCCTGAGCTTCGGTTTCTCTTCCAGCCCTCCAGCCTGGTCCAAATTTTCATCAGCTCATTTTTTTTCCAGGTAGATAAGCTGGAAAGTCCTGACGCTGCTGAATGCATGAGGCGCTGTCTCTGCTAGAGTCTGCAAAGCGTTACAACGCGGTGAGACGACTGTGCTTGGCAGCGGAGCCGTGAGCTTCATTTGAAAGTGAAGACACCTCTAACCTGCTGCATTTTCTCTACAGCTTTATTCTGACACACCCTGTTTGCACAGCCAGAGACAGCAGAATTGTGCATTAGCCCAGGAACTAACGGCATTTGCAGTGAAGCCAAAGGCAGCCTGGCACTCCTGGGCAGCAACAGCCGAGTGCGGCGCGATGCCTGCCTGCACGAAGGCAGCAAAGCTTGCAGGCAACACGCATTTGATTCCCATCCACCACTGTAATCGCAAGAATTATTTGTAAAGAACTTCTCTTCTTGGACAATACCCAAATATTTCCCACTTCCTCTGCCTACTGGGACACAGTTGCCAGACGGAGCTCCTGAAGCGGGAACTGGCAGCGGGTAGCTATGACTCAGATTTTCAGGAATTACAAAACTTAGTTTCCCCTTCTTCTGAAAAGAAAACACAAGCTTAGATAGGCTCTCGATTCCACACAAAAAAAAAGTGACTTCCAAAGAAAGAAAATACTGCAGCATCTCCTCTGGCAGCATGTAAGGCGACGAACGTGCTGTTTGGCCAGCGAGCTGTTCCCAGCCCAAGGTCAGCATTTACAGAAACAGTCAGAGCTGCAGTTTCTGGAAGGAGAACTGCAGACAATGTGAGATCAGTGAGCACATAAGGACACAGCCAGTGTTTTTACCTACTCCTGTCCAAGTTGTGGTAGAACTCACGTATTTTCAGGAACAGTTTGGGGATGAAGGATGTGAAATGTGATTGGATTTTCACCAAAAGACAGGGTTATCTTCACCAAAAGACAGGGTTATAAATTAAGGCCTCTCCCACTGTAAGGTCTGAAATTCATGTGGGCTGCAGAGTAAAGCAACACAAAGATTTCCCCTAACTACTGCAGCCTTGGTGAGACCTGATGAACTGTTCCAGGAGTGCTTCCTCCCTGTCGGGCAGCAGTGCAGACCTGGTAATTCCGAACCCAAGGGAGTTCTTTCCTCATCTGACGCTGGCACAGACTTCAGCAGTGATCACTTTTCACTTCGAACGGTCCCAAGGAAAGCTGCAGATACAGCCATTCCCCATCCTAATTTTAGCATTCCCTCCTGTACTGCTTTATCACAGTGCCACGCCTGTTTACATTATTTGGGGGAACAGAATATCCCAGTTCTGAAGAAATTACAATCTCATATGATAAAACATACATGAGGAAAAAAATGTTCTTTATACTCCCTATGTCTTTTAATCCTGCAGGTGTGAAAAGCCTCCTGTGGATCAGGGAACCGGAGAGGGTGCACGCACGTGGGCGCTGGGAGCAAACACTCATGTTTGTGTGGATATATGCACTTACTTTTCTTCCTATTTGCTTTGTCCTCTTAATTTATCTTAAACTCACCTCATCTGTTGTTTGATTTAATTCAGTGAACACGTCACTTTAAAAGGTGCCACAAAGATTTTTCTAGAAAGTGGTAATCTCTCTCGTAAAAAGCACAGCAGGGGAAGCAGCCATAAAAATTTCACAGACTTGCCTCTGTATGAAAAGATTCCCTGTGGGTAGAACTGCCTTTTATTGCGGCGATTTATCACCGCTGAGATGGCCAGCAGCACGGCTGAGCGCTCTTAAAATAGCATGGAGGATTTGCCACAGTAAGATGCAAGAAATGTATTTTTTCTGGATCAGCACTGCCGTATTGTATTCTGTAACTACACAATCCAAAATTTCCAGAGCCAGAGCTTTCATATTACCAAATTAAAAAAAAAAAAAAAGTGACAAGCCAGTATAGAACCTTCAAAATGCACTTATACTGGGAATGTAGTAATGGGGGCACAAGCCTGCAGACAGCTGGAAACCACAGTTTTGCAAGACTTAACCACAGTATCATCTTACTTGGTCATCCATGGTCCAAATCCCCAAGTCCCTCACGGAGGAAATCCCTACCAAAAGATTTCAAGTGTTTCAGCATTTCTCGCAGAGTTCCGGTAATTAAAAGTTGATACCACTGGTGTTCAGACTGCTCTGAAAACATTTTGTGCAGGCAATTGACTTGAGGTGAGGTATTTCTGAGCTCGTAGACCCTGATCACGGAAACACACGACTCTTTCCGGAAGAAACCGAAGTCTGTCAGGAACTATCAGCTGCTCCCCACGGCAGCAGCCCACCTCAGCTTCCTTGAAGCACTTTGGTAACAGCCCTGAACACAAACCCACGCTCAGAACTTTAAGCCTTCTAGAAGGCGAGAGGAGACTGAGACACCTGCAGAGGTGCCAGGTTGCTTCCTCAGGCTGTTTGGATTTTAGAAAGGGAGAAAGTCTTGCTGAACAAAGGGAATAAATACGCAGTCCCAAGGGGCATAATTGAAGGCACAAGTAAATAAATAACCAGTTAAGTATCTAGGCAAGTCGTGTCTGATTTCCCTCAAGACGCTTCCACCCGAGGCCAGCAACGGAGGGGCAGAGGCCACGAGGGCCTCACGGCAGCGTTACTGCAGCCAGGATCTCGCCGTCGCCAAGCTCCCAGCAGCTCACGCCTCTGCTGGCGGCGCCAATTCGCGCACACAGATGGCACTAGCAGGCGCACTGGTCCCCAGTGTGCACCTAGAAACTTCTGCAGAGCCAGCCACAAAGGTGTGACCACTCCCTCTTTCCTTTACGCACAACCAGGAGGGCTCGGCTCGAGGATCACGCTGGGGGATTGCACTCTGAGCTCGCTGTGGCTGCTTCCAGAGCGCACGGATACCGGATGCTGATCCTCTTCAGGATCTCGGTCCTCCCCTGCGCAGCCTCCAGTCCTAACCGCGTGTCCCCAGGCTCAGTCCTTAGTTCTTCTCCACCCCAAAGCCAAGCTTGCAGCACCTCTGGCCAAAGTCCCCAAACCAGTTCTGCTCCGTGCTTCCACTGCCTCACCTCCACGGCTCTCGGTGCCCCCCCAGACACGCTGTACAGGCCCGAGGAGCAGCTGGAAAGCCACTTCTCCCCAACAGTGGGGCTGGCGGGGGCTCTGCTTGGCTCTCCCCATCCAACACGGAAGCCACAAGGGCGCCGTAGTTACCAGCAAGTTTTCTGAGCAGCCCTCCCTGGCAATCCCAGGTGCCGAGGCACGCAGCCAGCCCACACCCCAGCTGCCACCGCAGCAGCACTGCCCGAATGCCAGACCTTTTTTGCCCGCTGCAGGGACTTCTGGGGGACCACTCTGGGCACCCAACTGTACCTCGGCTCATGGTGGAGAGGGAATTTGAAGCCCTAACTCTGCAGCTGTCAGGGGACTCTGCCCAGCTCTTGACACAGTGGCACTGGCAGATTTCCTTTTTTTTTTTTTCTTGATTGAACAGGGTCTTCTCAATATTCAGGAGAGCAACCCAGGGGCTTTCATATTCCTCAGAGAGGCTGAAGATTCCAACAGACAAACTGGGCAGGGGACAAAGAGCGAGCTGTTAGAAAAAGACGATGATCTGGACAGCAAACGAGCTGCTCAGTAACCTTAAAGCAAAAAATTGAAGCTATTATCCCCAACACCTCAAAGTAGACACACACTGGCACACAGTAAAGGCTCGGCGCAAGGAGAACAATAAATACCTGAAACAACTTTGTGAGCAGTTCACGGCCATCACTAATCACCGGGTTTTAAAGAATCTTCGATATTGAAGACAGATCAGCGAGGAGCCAGAGCGACTTCTGCAGGAGCTGGGCCACCACCCCGCTCTGTGCCTGAAGAACTGCAGCTCTTCCTGTGGGCAGACAGAATTTATTGGATAAGATTTTTCACCACATTAGGCCGATCAATGATAAAACCCACACAACCTCCATCCTTCGTGGGCCACCAGGCTCTGGAAAAACAGCTGTGACGTGCGATGGATCTGCGTGGGTGCAGGCTGCTTTAGGGCAAGACAGTGTAGCTGTGAGTCCTTTGCTGGGGACGTCCTAGCTGGGTTCTGCCTGCTGAGGGACAGCTGTCTCCAAGCGTGTTTAGCATTTGATTTGCCACCACCTCCAACCCAGACCAAAAAAGCCAACTTTTACGAACTGCCATCCTAGAATTACCACCACACTAATAGCTAAAAGAAATGAGCTAGATCCTCCTAGAGCATTTAAGAGGCTAAAGAAGGAACATCACATAAAATACGACTCTGGTAGCCCCCACAGGCCCACCAGAGTCATGTTTTAAAATGCTTTTTCGTCTCTTCCCTCTCAGTAGTGAGTATAATACACAGCGAAGTGTCGGCCAGGCTTCTTTTTTTCATGCCTTCTTACCCGGAGGCAATGGGGAATCCTGAGCTGTCTGTCCTTATCCCCTTCTCATTCTGCTGTGAGGATTTCTCCAGCCGCCCGCAGGCCCCTGCACACAACGCTCACCAGATTCCTCAAAGGTAGGATTAGTCCCCGGGCCAGTGTACAGCCCGAGAATATCCCTAATCATCCATCTGTTACAGATTGGATCCAAGAAACATAATAAACAGAGCAAGAAGGGAGAGAACATCTATTTCTGTGGAAACACAGTTTTGCCTGTGAGCTTACACAAAGGCAGGACAAAGGCCCATTTGCCTTCGTGCTCAGTCATGCACCAGTCCCATGAAGCAACCGCCTCAACAAATGAGGATAAAGTGGGTCATTTTGTCGTCAGGACAACAAAAGCACTCACTGACCTAGATATGTCTGAGGGAACCTAATCTGGCTCTTGGAACAGCCTATGGGGTTCAGGCAGTATAGGGGGGTTCCAGTTGGGGAAACACAGCATATTAACGACCTCAAAATATCTCTTTTCTGTCTGTGGTGTCAAGAACAGCCTCTACTCTTTGTGCATCGCGGCGATGGCGCTCAGTTCTTATTACCAGCTGCTGGTGGCGGGTTCCCAGGAGGGCTCAATGCTTGTCTGGAATATGGAGGTTTTTGAGATGCTGCGCACCCTTCCGGGGCACTCCAGTGAGCCTTCTCCACTTTTTCCGGTTTATTGTCAGGACACACATATTGAAGAACAGCCCTCACACCACCTTCATGTGGCTGAGGGTTAAATGCACCACACTGGTCTCCTAAGGAGGACCGCTGACGGACAGCTGTATCGAGTAAGCACGTGACTTTGTGCAAACGCGCGCCCTGCGGCACGCAGGGACCTTGCACTTGGTCGTCTTGAACTTCATGAGCTTTGCACGGGCCCACCTCTCCAGCCTGTCAGGGTCCCTCTGGACGCCATCCCTTCCCTCCAGCGTGCTGACAGACAACTTGCTGGGGGTGCACTCGATCCCACTGTCCTTGTCACCTACGATGACGGTCAACAGCACCAGTCTCAATCCTGACCCCTGAGGAGCACCACGTGTCACTGGTCTCCACTCGGACATCGAATCATTCACCACGACTCTCTGAGTGTGACCATGGCAATCAACAAGCAGGAAAAGCAGCCTGTCATAGCATCCAATGGTCTAGTCCTTGTGCTGGCTATTCTCCCTGCAGACCCATGCCCAGTGATCAGTGGGCACACCTACACCTTTAAAACCCTGCTCCCTGGCTCTCTGATTTCCAGAGGGGCTGTCCTTGCAAACCAGAGTCTTCTGTGGCCTGACTACGGGAGACTCACTTGTTTCTGACCGCCCTCGGGCCCACGTGTTTCCTTTGGAAGGTCACAGAATCACAGAATCACAGAATGTTAAAGGTTGGAAGGGACCTCAAAGATCATCTAGTCCAACCCCAGAAGACAGATCTCCCGCTTGGAAAGCAGCCACGGAGCAGAGCGGGCACTCGGTGGGTCTGAAGATTCCCCGCAGTGCCTCTGGGACTTGGAGTTCTGTCAGCAGGAACACGAGATGTGCTATTATAAGGCAGCACAGTGGTAAGACCGTGTCAGTCATCAATTACTGCCCTGAGCTGTCAGGGAGGATCCAACTGCCCGGATTCCCCACTCTCAGAGAGAATACCCAAATCCCAAATGAAGGTCTGCAGGCTGACAGGCAGCGTTATTCGCGGCATCTAGGTCTGATTTTAGAGCATCCTTCCATCTAGAAACATTACCCAGGTGTCGGTGCTAAGCAAATGAGTGCTGTTGGCACCACTCTGACACCGAGCGTGAAGTCACAGGAGTTATTTATCTACGGCTCGTTGCTGCTCTTTCAGCTGGTGTAAGCTAGAGGACACAAACCAGTGAAGAGAATGAGGCTTCACAAGTGAGTAATAGCAGCAGAACGGGGTGAATCGAGCCAGCTCGGGAGAATCCAGTAGGAGGGGAAAAAAGCGATGGAGGAGGTTGGATCAACACCATTCCTTACTCTTTCACCTGACAACACCCCGCACACGGGTTCAAATACCTGCAGTGAGTTTAAGGGCAAAGCAGGAAGAATTTCCACAAGTCTCCCTTACACAAATCACCTCTAATGCTCCAAGGAGAAACAAGCAGCAGGGCTTATTCTCTCCTCTCTCCTCCCATGACCCAGTTTCACCGGGTTCAGACTGTCTGGTGACGAGGAGCCCCTTGAAGGCAGTGGCGTGGTTTAACTCCGGTCCTACTACACAGTAAATGCTTTATCCTGAGCTTCACCTCCTCGGGTGCCGGGTGGGCTGCGCAGCGCGGGCACACGACCGCCGGCAGGGCCGTGCCAAGCGCCCCCGGGCTTGTGCCCGCAGCAGAGGCCGGTTGGGGAAGGGGGAGAAGCTTCACCCTCCCACCCCTCCTCGCTACGACCCACTGCAGAGCGCTGGGGCGGCGTGTGGTGAACCCAGCGCGAAACCCAGGGCAAACTCAAGCAAGTAACAGCACAACCAGGGAAATTCTTGCCCGATTCACGCGGGCAAGCTCTGTCCCATGGGCTCCGCGGCGTAAAGATGAGCGAACCCGGAGCGGGCGGGTCCCTCCTCCCGCCCTTCGGCCGCGGCGCCTCGGAACCGAACGGCGCCGGAACTCCCTGGCCGCGGTTAGGCAGCCCCTCGGCCCCCCGCTCCCGCGAACCGCGGTAACAACCGCCCGGGACGGGTAAAAACCAACACACCCCCCCCTCCCCGGCCGGACCCCGCTGCCGCAGAGCGGACACCGGCGCTGAGGCCTCCCCGCGGGCACTCGGCCCCGCGGCTTCGGCGGCGCCTCAGGGGGTGGGCTCCAGCCCCGTCACCTCCGGGGCCCGGCGCAGCCTCCTCCCCGTCCCCGTCCCCCCCCTCCCCGCCCGGCGCTCACCGGGGCCGCTCCCGCTCCCGCCGCGGCGCTTGAACGGCCGGAAGCGGCGCCCGTCGAGATCCCGCCCCGGGCCGGCGGCGCCGTGCGCGCTGACGCAAGGCGCTCCGCACGCGCTGACGGCGGGAGGGGCGGGAGGGGAAGGGGGGGGGGGGCGGGGGCGCCGCTGCCCGACTCCCAACATGGCGGCGGGGGGCGGCGGCGGCCGGGGGGGCAGCGCCCCGCGCTGGGGCGGCGGCGGCGGCCGGGCCGCGGCGCAGGAGAAGCTGCCGGTGCATGTGAGTGCGGTGACCGCCCCGGCGGCCGGTCCCCCTTCCTCTCCCCGCCGGGACCGCCGTGATTTCCCCCCTTTCCCCCCCCCCCCCCCCCCCCCGCCCCCCGCGAAGCGCCGCTCCCCGGCGCCGTCGACCCCCCGGGACGGCTCTGCCCGCCCCGCCCCGCCCCTCCCGAGGCGCCGAATCTGCCCCCACAGTGTCTGTCCCCTCCCCCGCCGGTTCCGAGGGCTGTCCCGGGGCCTTCTCCCCCCGGTCCCCGCGCCCCCCTCCCCCGGTACCGGCGGGTTCCCCGCGGCCGCCTCCTCCGCTGCCGGGAGGCCCCTCCGGGCCCGTTTCCCCTCCCCTTCGCCGTGTGCCCCCTCCCTGGCCCGGCTGCTCTCCTCCGGTCAGCCTCCCCGGGGAGCTGTGCCCCTGTCGCCGGTGCCGTGCCCCGCTCCCCGCCTCGCCATCCTCCCCCAGCGCCCTGAGGCCCCCCCGCCCGCCCCCTCCGGTGTGGTGGTGCCCGCCGGGGCCTGCCTCCCTCAGGCTCTCCTCTTCTGGAACCGTGGGTCTCCCCCACAGGGCCTGCTCCCCTCTCCCCCAGCACCCTGGGGTGTCTCCGAGGCCATGGGGTGCCCCAGGCCCCGCTCCCCCCTTCTGGGCCTGACCCGCGATCTCGCCCCGCAGGTGGAGGATGCTCTGTCCTACCTGGATCAGGTGAAGATCCGCTTTGGCAGCGACCCCGCCACTTACAACGGCTTCCTGGAGATCATGAAGGAGTTCAAGAGCCAGAGGTGAGGCCCAGGCCCTGCGCCCCAGGGCTGCTCCGCCGAGATCCTCAGCCTTTGCCGGGGTCTCTCAGCCTTTGCAGGGTCTCCCCTCACGTCATCGTCCTGCCCTGCTGGCCTGGCCCTCAGCAGTGCAGAAATGGAGGTGGAGGTTCTGTCCATCCCGTCATTTTACAGTGACAAAATCCACAGTGAAAGGCAAATCTGTTCTTACTTCCTGCTCTGAAACACAGATCTTGAAAATACGTGAAGAACCTTGAGTGCGGAGCCTCTCTGTGAGCTGCCAGCCCCAGAGGTGACGGCTGTCTTGCCTATTCTGGGTCCTCTCTGTGGATGAACCTCCCAGTGGTCATTCCCTCAGCTTGGGCGAATTTCTAGGTCTGAGGTTGCCAGACTTGTTAAAAATTACGTGTCTAAGAAGGCAGATGCTTCACATACCTCTGTAATTTCCTGGGCTAAACTCGTATTTCTGATTCGAACACAAGTAACAAACTCTTTCCCATTTTAGCATCGACACACCTGGAGTAATCCGACGCGTTTCACAGCTTTTCCATGAGCATCCTGACCTCATTGTAGGATTCAACGCTTTCCTCCCTCTGGGCTACAGGATCGAAATTCCAAAGAACGGGAAGTTAAGTATACAGTCGCCTCTGAATAGTCAGGTAGGTGACAGAGTTCATACTCTCTAAATAAATTCTGCTGTGGGTCGCTATACGCATCCCTTGCACGCTTGGGGCTGTGTGGATTTAAGCGTATTGCACCTCGCCAAAGTTTTTATATGGTTTTCAAAGTCTATGATAAGGGATATAATGTAAATGTAAGTATTTATTCTCAAAGCACGTGTTAGTTTAGCTTAGAAAGACATCTGCTGTAATTCAGGTGGGTACGTATCGGCCTCTGTTTCTTTGCTGTTGGTGTGTGGTTGTGGAGGCTGAAACAGAGCTGTTGCCTGAACTCTGCTGGTAAACCTTCATTAGTAGCAGTAAATGTCTTCAAGATCTCAGTTCCCTTAGATCTCTCTGTTACTTAGAAATTTAGCATCTTTAAGAGCCTGACGTTCTAATATGTTTCTTAAAACTGACAGTTCCTCTGAAATAAAGCAGCAGGAGCAGAAACGGCGGCGCCCGCTGTCGTACGCTCTTGTGAGCGCGGTGGGTGACGCGCTGACAGCCAGAAGCAGCGATGAGTCAGACGGTTCCTGAGCCAGATCCGACTTACGGGAATTTTTTAACCGAACAGCTAAACAGCTTGAAAACCCTGGTGCTGGATTGTTGTTGAACTTGCAGGTTTCCATACGAGTCACTGTCTTGCGTGTCTTGTGCCACTAGGTGCCCTCAGAGCCGGTCCCCAGCGCTCTCCCGGGCAGCGGGCTCTTGTTGCATTACTCCCAGGAGAACTCGCACAATCACAGCGACTGTTCCGAGGAGTTTAGGCAGCAGCTTCCGTACAAAGAAGATAAATCCCAAATCCCTTTGGAGTCCGATTCTGTCGAGTTCAATAACGCTATCAGTTACGTGAATAAGATCAAAACGCGTTTCCTTGACCATCCAGAGATTTACAGATCCTTTTTAGAAATTCTTCATACTTACCAGGTAAGTCCTGAGTATCGGCAGTCGTGGCTTTGCGCTGTAGCTGTTTGAGGAGTAGTTGTCGTGCGAAGCGTCTGCCGGTCAAACAGGCTTAAACAGTTGCCAAGCACTAGACTTTGCCCAGCAGTTGCCTCCGAGATCTTCACATGAAATGACAAAAGTGTCAAAGTTGTAGAACTTCCCGGAGTGTGGGGTGGAAAGGGGTTATATCTCGATCTGCTTTAATTAACCTTCAGTTGATTTACTGGTATGCTCTGTGAAAGGCTGCACTGTAGGAACCTTGCGCTATCGGACAGTTGTTTCAGGTTTGTGTAGCAGAAAGATTTTGGCTGAGTTGATGAGGTTTTTTGCAGAGTCAGGTATGGTTTTGGTGCCAACATCTGTGTGTGTCTTTTCAGAAGGAACAGCTGAACACTAAAGGCCGACCCTTCCGGGGCATGTCGGAGGAAGAAGTGTTCACTGAAGTAGCAAATCTGTTCCGGGGACAGGAGGATCTGCTTTCCGAGTTTGGACAGTTCCTCCCCGAGGCTAAAAGGTCGTTGGTAGGTGTATGCGTAGGACAAGGCAGAATATTGAATACTCTGGGTTTTGTCTGAATACTGAAGCATTAGGAATGCAAAACCTAACGAGAAAACGTACATCCAGGAGGTGAACTTTGCTCCTCCTCCTGTTTAGAATTCCGCAGAACGGGTGAATTAACTACATGCTCTGGGTCGTGGTCAGATAGGTTGGATTCTTGATTTGGGCCAGTCGAGAGCATTGAAATCATTAATTATTTACCTCAGTTCACAGGAAATGGACCGTGTGAAGTGAACAGTGTCCAGAAAACTGAGCATGAGAAGAATCTGGAACACAGCAAAAAGCGATCCAGACCGCTGCTGCTGCGTCCCGTTTCTGGCCCAGCAAAGGTATCTTTTAGCCAGAGAAAACTTAGAATAGCCTGGTATTACTCACCGCGTTCACATAATTGCTTAGATAAAGCTGCAGTGAGTAGTGTCTTTGAGGTGTGTACGCCTTAGGTACGAGAAACAAAATTTCCAAGTTATTTCAAAAATAACAATTACTATAGAAAGGGGATTTTGCAAGGATGCTTCAGTGTGTGTGGTAACACGCTGACTACTAAATATGAAGACCTTCTGTACTAAGTATCGGCCCTAGAAAGAGACAACTTATTGTTTCTACAAAGAAGTCTTTTTCTTTGGAATTCTTTCCCAAATGATCCTTTTTCTTCTTGCTTCTTCTTCTTAGCCGGGAGTCACTCGCTAGAGATTGCTGGGGAGGCCCCGGCGCAGCAGTGCCAGGTCACGGTTTGGGAATAGGGACTTCCAGCCTTTGCAGGGAGCTGTTACGTGTCAGCACGGTGGGATTTGGTAGCGCTTGAGTCACAACATTTTAAGCGTAACTGCTTGTTCTTTTAACAGAAGAAAATGAAGCTCCGAGGTACCAAAGATCTGTCAGTGGCGACAGTGGGAAAATACGGAACACTGCAAGAGTTTTCCTTCTTTGACAAGGTCGGTATTTGGGCTCTTGTCTCACGTTCTGTGCACTTACTTTCATCCATTTATGTGGTTATTGGTTGGTTTTCTGTACAATCTGTGTGTCAGCACTTAGCTGACTTTTCAAGTGGTAGAGAAGGACAGGCCAAGAAAAGAGAAAATAGGTGGGCTTGGCAAATGAATCGAAACCGATAATTAACCTGTCCCTGAGCACTTGGCTCTTCAAGACATGTTTTTTCTCTATTTTTCAGTGGTGTTTCCTCCTGGTACCACCTGTAGTAACTAGACCATTGTTTGAAACTGGACATTTTGGGGCATATTCTCTTTTTATGGTGTGGATGGTGCTTTGTCACTGTACCTGTGGGTCAGACTACTCAGAATATAAACTAAATAAATCTGGTATTCAAGTGATCTGACGGTGTCTTCCCCAACCTGTGCTTTAGGTGCGTAGGGTGCTAAAGAGTCAGGAAGTCTACGAAAATTTTCTCCGTTGCATTGCTCTCTTCAACCAGGAGCTGGTCTCTGGCTCTGAGCTGCTCCAACTGGTTACACCGTTTTTAGGGTAAGTTGCTGCCTGCCTTCTCTGCTGGGTCATACTTTTTAGGTCTTACTCTGTTACTTGTTGGTAGAAAATGTGAAGTTTGTTACTGAAGTTTTGGATTTAACCTGAGAAATGTCTCCTAGGTAGCATGGAAGAAATGGAAGGCTAGTCCAAGAAGAGGAGTAGGAACATCTGAATCTTGTAACATATCCACACAGCTCTGAAAGAGTGTTTTGAGGAGGATATTTTGCTCTGTGCCTCCAGTTGAAAGCCTCACCAGCAGGAGGCTGTCGGATGTTATAGTGAATCCTTGGGGGCAGAGAATGCCGTGAATTCTGGAGGGCAATCTCTGGTCACACTCCCTGTTTTCTAATCTCTTAAAATATAATCAAGGTATAAATGTGAAACCTCTGAACAGAGGTGTGAGAAGGATAAATAGTTGGAGCTCTGATGTGAGCCTCTCGGGCTTCCAACAGAAGAGCGTGAGTCACGCGGCAAGGATCGGTGACTCGGTTAAGGGGAGTATTCGTGAAGTTGTGAAGGGAAGTTCTCCTGCCTTAAGTTAAAAAACCCCTAAAGTAGTTCAGAGAGAATGGTAACAGCGGTAAAACGGTGGTGAAAGGTTTCTCACTGCAACGCTAAGTTTGTTTCGATTTTCTCCCTCCCTTTTATGGCACGCATTAGCCACCCGAAAACTGTCAGAGTGAAATAACAAAATATTCTTACTTGTGTTTTTGAAGGAAATTCCCAGAACTCTTTGCACAGTTCAAGTCCTTTCTTGGAGTGAAAGAGCTTTCATTTGCGTCTCCGCTGAGCGACCGATCTGGGGACGGAATGAGTCGGGAAATTGATTATGCCTCCTGCAAACGCATCGGGTCGAGCTACCGGGCTCTCCCCAAAACCTACCAGCAGCCGAAGTGCAGTGGCAGAACAGCCATTTGCAAGGAGGTACTTTGGGCTCAACCTGTTCGGTACCTGAACGCACGTTGCACTTCCCCAACTCGAAGTGGGGTTGTTGGTGCCTCAGCTTTTGCATGTGGATTCCCCTCGTTAACCCTGATCAGTCGACTTCAGTCTCACATCAGTTGTTCATCCAAGTTATTAAAATAAGAGTGTCTGTGTGCGTTTTAGTAATTTTATCTAAACCCATCTCAAATCACATCTTTAATGTCTTGCCTTTTGAGCCTGTGTGCATACACAGATTTATTCCTGTAGACAGGAAAGCAGAGTAAATAGCCTGAAGTTAATTTTCTGGCAGTGGACTGTTGTGGCCTCTAGAAACGCTTTGTCTCCTGCCCTCTGATGTGTTCTGAGGAGCGGGCACGACAGCGACTTGTGAACTAGGTCTGAAACTCCCAATAGAAACTCGGGGAAGGACTGTGCCAGAAATAAAGCAGAGGAGTATCAGACTGCACGAGAACAGCTCCGGGCTCTGAAGGCTCTGTTCAATGTCATGTCTTTGCCCCGTTGCAGGTGTTAAATGATACCTGGGTTTCATTTCCATCCTGGTCTGAGGACTCCACTTTTGTCAGCTCCAAGAAGACTCCCTATGAGGAGCAGTTGCACCGCTGTGAAGATGAGCGGTTTGAGGTACCTCTGCTACTGAGCTTCCTTTCTGCCCGTCTGCCTCCTCAGAAAGCAGAACTTCTAGCTCTGGAGCGTTGACTGAATTAATTTGGGGCCAATTACTGAAAGTTCTATTAATGCTCGTTGGTTTGAGCTAGGGTTTGGTGTTTTCCACTTGCTTGGAGTCTAGTAGTTCTTTCTGGGCATGGGTCCAGTTGTGCAAAGCACATTACCTTGGGAGAAGTGGTGGAGGTGTGTTTTCCAGTAAGAAACCTTGTTGATGCTTCTTAGCTCCACCCAGTGGGGCTGGAGAGCAAGCCACGAGCCGGGCACCGCTGGCTCCATTTTCCTGCCGTGCCCGTTCTTACCCTGTGTCTTTTGCGAACTCTTCACAGTTGGATGTTGTCCTGGAGACCAATTTAGCCACAATACGTGTGCTGGAGAGCGTGCAGAAAAAGCTGTCACGCCTGACTCAAGAGGATCAGGAGAAATTTCGGCTGGATGATTGCTTGGGAGGAACGTCCGAAGTGATCCAGCGTAGGGCCATCTACCGCATCTATGGCGATAAAGCACCAGAGATCATTGAAAGTCTTAAGAAAAACCCCGTTACTGCAGTTCCTGTTGTTCTTAAGAGGTAATTCCCATTCTGTTCACCTTTAAGAAACTGATAAAAGATTTTTAAAGCATTTTTAAACAACCATTTTCGTAGAAGTTGTTCCAGAGGACAGCTCATCTTCACTGGTGGTGCCTTGCAAAATTTACTGCTTGCTCCCAAGAATACTGAAAAGTTTTTGGCGCATCACTCTTGGCTACATTAAAAATGCTTTGCGTGTAATTCTGTGGCTGCCTTTTGGAACTGAGGCAGGTTGTACATTTATGCAGGTTGAAAGCAAAAGAGGAGGAGTGGCGGGAGGCCCAGCAGGGCTTCAATAAAATCTGGCGGGAGCAGTACGAGAAAGCCTACCTGAAGTCCCTTGACCACCAGGCCGTCAACTTCAAACAGAACGACACCAAAGCTTTGCGCTCCAAGAGCCTGCTCAACGAAATCGAGAGCGTCTATGACGAGGTGCGTGAGCTCGTGAGTAATCCCTCGGGTGTGTCCGTCCTTTGTCGCGCGATCTAGATGTTTACGTAGCACCCGGGACCTCGTTGGAGCGGGAGCGTTCTGAAGAGTTCTCGGTCGGAAACGACCGTCCCAAGCACAGCGTTAATACTGGCTTATTTCTTCTGGCAGGGATGGCTCTTGAGCATGGATTTTGGAAGGATCTTTATCTGTTTGTCTCTTGATTGCAGCATCAGGAGCAGCATTCAGAGGGGAGAAGTTCGTCCACAAACGAGCCTCATCTTATCTTCATCTATGAAGATAAGCAGATTTTGGAAGATGCGGCGTCTCTTATCAGCTATTATGTGAAAAGGCAGCCGACCATCCAAAAGGAGGATCAAGCAACCATCCGGCAGATAGTGCACCACTTCATACCGGAGCTGTTTTTCTCTCAGCCCCCTGAGCACAGTATTTCTGAAGAATCAACAGATGAGGACAGAGAAAACCACCAGGGGCAGAACCTGGATACGCCTGAGCTACGGAAAAAACATGTGCCTGGGACTCCAAACAGTCCTTTGGAGGCAAAAGCCACCTTCTGCGATGTTACAGCTGCTGAGCCCCACAACACTCTGGACGACGTTTACAGTCTATTCTTCGTCAATAATAATTGGTATTTCTTCCTCCGCCTTCACCAGACTCTGTGCTCAAGGCTCCTCAAGATTTATCGTCAAGCTCAGAAGCAGCTCCTAGAATACCGGACTGAAAAAGAAAGAGAGAAACTCCTTTGCGAGGGAAGAAAAGAAAAAACCAATGATCCAGCCATGGAACTAAGACTGAAGCAGCCAAGTAAGAATAATCCGGGACACGGTCCCTTCTTAATGCTCTGGTTGCTCGTGCATGACTCTGTGTATCTGAGACCAGCAGGAATGTAGAGGTGCAAACCTCCGCTGTATGTGTGGTTTGGGGATACAGCTCATGTAACTGGTTTGTGATGGGTCTTCTGAGAGCTCTCACGTGGGGGCTTCACCCCAACCCCCTGTTGTCAGATGCTCTCAGGTGTCTCGTTGTGTTAATCCGTTACTTTGATTTAAAATGTAAACGGCTCCACGACAAAACAGCTCACTGCACGAGGCAGGCGTGGAAGTGCACGAGAGAAAAAGAACCGTCTTTAAGCGTGTTCTCGGTACTGACTGTCATGGGTCTCGAGCAGCGCTGTCCCTTGTGTCTCCTGACTTCACTCTGCCTCTTCCCTGCATTAAGTGACCGCGCTTTTTCCCTGCCCAGGTGAGGTGGAGCTGGAGGAGTACTACCCCGCCTTCCTGGACATGGTGAGGAGTCTGCTGGATGGGAATATCGACCCAACGCAGTACGAGGACACCCTGAGGGAGATGTTCACTATCCATGCCTACATTGGCTTTACTATGGACAAACTGGTGCAGAATATTGTCCGCCAGGTAACTACTCGGATGGCTGTGCCATGTTTTTGGGGCTGCACATTTCTCTTCTGTAGAGAGAGGTTTCTCACAGTACTCTGTAGTACAAGGACTCACTAAACTTAAGGCAAATTCATAGAATAGTTACGTGTGTAGCGGAAACGCTCTAACAAAAGTTCAGCTTCAGTACAGGGGCCACCTTAGGGGATTTATTCTTCCTGGCCTTTTCCCACACTTTTGAAGTTCCAGTCTGTTCAAAATTCTGCCATTTCCAAATACATCTAAGGAAAAAACAACCCAACAAACCACTAAAAACCCCGCCAAAGCCGCAAGAGATGCCAGTCCTTTTACTCAAATGTGTCTTGTGGCTGTAGTTTTGTTACAGTTAGGGCCCATCAGTGTCTTGCTCTTCTCTGTTCGTTTTGTTGCAAAGGAATGGTAAAGAGTGAAATGTGTGAAGTCTGGAGCTAAAGCCTCGGTACTTCGCCTGAGGTGATGCTGTGCTGAGTTTTGTGCTCCTTTTATAACATACTAGAGGTAACTCTTGGCCCAGACTTTCTGACCGAATTCCCCCCTTTTTCATGGAAGCTTCACCACCTCGTGAGCGATGACATCTGCTTGAAGGTTGTTGAGCTCTACTTGAACGAGAGGAAGCGAGGTGCTGCTGGAGGTAACTTATCCTCTCGGTGTGTCCGCGCGGCCAAGGAGACCAGCTACCAGTGGAAGGCTGAACGTTGCATGGCGGACGAGAACTGTTTCAAGGTAAGAACTTGCTGCCAGGGAACTTCCTAAAATGCGATACAGACAGACGGTACCAAGAGCAGAGCACAGCAGCAGAGTGGCACAGCGGCTCACGGAGAAGCCCTCTTGCTTACTCCTCTCCTAGCTCGTGTTCGTTGTCCAAATGGCTTTGCTGTGAATATACAGCGTTTTATCGTGAACCCATGTGGCCAATATCTTGTGCCTGTAACTTTATTGCAGGTGATGTTTCTTCAGAGGAAGGGACAGGTGATCATGACCATTGAGCTGCTGGATACGGAAGAAACCCAGACAGAAGATCCTGTGGAGGTCCAGGTAATGTCACAGTGACCACGGAGTGCGCTGAACCGCAGACAAAGCAGGTGTCTGAGCTTTCCCACTTTCTTATTCCGAACTGTGAGACTTTGCCAGGAGGAGAAGTTTACCTGGGAGGTGGGAAGATTGCGTGCGGGGCTGTGGTCACTGACAGAAATGGGTGCGTTAGTGAAGGGGTTTCAGCATAAGTCACCTTCATAAAAAGCAGCCTGGAAATAAACCAGTTCTTTGCAGCGATGTTTGTCTTGACGAGACTGAAATCTGACTTGGAATTGGTCTTGCTTGTGTAGCACCTGGCTAACTACATGGAGCAGTACGTGGGGGTCGAAGGAGCTCTGAACAACCAGAATGATGGCTTCTTACTGAAACCGGTCTTTCTGCAAAGGTGAGCGCGCTCCCTCTCCTGAGTCACGCCCGCAGCAGCTCGTACTGCTTCCCCACCGCACAGGCAGCAGCGATTTTGGGTGATGTGCCCTACAAGCAACTCCTTTAAGGGAAATGCCCTCCCCTTTGAGGCGCAGAGGGGCAGCTGTGGGCCAGGGCACTGTGTAAGAATGCTGGCAAAAAAATTATGACCAAGGCATTGAAGTTTGTTCACTAGAAAGGAACTGTCTAAGCGGTTTCTTCTGGGAAGAATTTGAGGTCTAATTCATTCCCATTTCATCGGTGTGTGGAAGAAGATCCTAGAGAAAGTCTGAAAACTAAATGTGGAAATAAAAAGGTATTACTTGTGCTGTCAGCTCTGCTGGCTTATGAGAGCAGATAACCAAGCGTGACACATGCTTTTTAATCCTTGTTTTGGTCTAGAAACCTCAAAAAGTTTCGCAAGTGGCAATGTAAGCAAGTGAGAGCTCTGCGCAGCGAAGTGAAGAGCTCCTGGAAGAGGCTGATTGGGGTGGAAAGTGCCTGCAACGTGGACTGCCGGTTCAAACTCAACACCCACAAAATGATGTTCATCATGAACTCGGAGGATTACATGTACAGGCGGGGAGCTCTCTGCCGAGCCAAGCAGGTGCATCTCCTATTACTCTCTCCGCAGCTCAGGCAGTAGCAGAGGTTGAGGATGTGAGCCAAAAGACAGGTACCCATAAGAAGTCTTGTGGCTGAATTCCTGCAAGCTGCACCCAGAAGTTACTACTCTGTGTTGGATGAAACACGGAGGAGAGCTGGTAAATGCTCTGTACTTTGGTTTAGTTTAGCAGCCTTTTCTTTACTGTGCAAATTTTAAGGGGGGAGTGGCAAATGTTAAGAAATGGAGATCTTGAAATGCAGGTATGCGGTTTCCTGTTCCACTGTTCGTGTTGTGTCGCAGCTCGGGTGTACAAAGCGGTGAGAGTTTTGGCTCCTCCCCCAGAAACCTCTTGGTGATCTCTGCTGTCCTGCTTTCAGGTCCAGCCCGTGGTGCTGCTCAAGCACCACCAGCAGTTTGAAGAGTGGCACAACAGGTGGCTGGAGGAGAACGTCACCATGGAGGCAGTGGATGTGGTTCAAGACTGGCTAATGGGAGACGAAGACGAGGAGATGGTGCCCTGTAAAACAACCTGTGAGACGGTGAACGTCCACGGGGTCCCGGTGAACAGATACAGAGTTCAGTACAGTCGCCGTCCAGCTTCACCGTGAGCCAAGACTTGTTCCCAGGACCAAGACAAGTCGGAGCGTTGCTGGTGAAGCACATTTAACTCTGAGAATAGTGGTGGGAATGCAATGTATGTATTAACGATATTTATCCAAACAGCATTTTACTTGGGATTATGATGTATTTTTCGTATGGCAGAGACTCGTCTCCTTGCAGTGTAATCCTCCAGCCATCGTGAAGAGACTTTTAAAAGCTTTATGGGAAGAGGGCTCTCGGCGTTGCCACACACGTGTTCGTAGTTTCGCAGCTTTAGGCCACTGCTGACCTGCCGAGGCCCAGCGAGGGGTCTGGGTGAACTCCCACGAGTGGCTTTGTTGGAGGGATGGAGCCGGGCTGGTGTTTGAGCAGATGCTGGCAGCTGCTTCCACTTCGAAGGGTTTAATGTCCCCTGTCGTCCTGAATTTATGCCGTCTTGGAGCCTGCAGAACTCTTCAGCGTAACCTCCGAGTGCCAGCGGGACCGAGAGCGCCGGGCACAGATTGCCAGCCCCACCGTGGGCTGCGTCGTCATCTAAATGTCTAATGTCTAATAAAGCGGCGAACGCAGTATTTGTTACTGGTGCTCTGGTGAGGAAAATGCCAAAACTGAGACAAGGGTGAGCAGCGTACTTAAACGCTCTAACTCGGACTCATCAACAAAGTGTTTTGGAGCATGAACTAAGGGGAAGAAGCTCTGAGCTGCAGCTCTGGGCAAGAGCGATCTGCGGCGCAAGACAGCCTCGGCCATCGGCTACCGCCGCGCACCCGGTCCCGCGTTGTCGCTTTGTGAGCTTACGACCCGCCGCGGACTCTGCCTTCTCACACCTGGAGCTGCTCGGAGGCGTGTGCGTGGGGAGGAATATCCTTTCGGGCTTTGGGATTTTTTTCGTATTTTGCATGTTGATCAGCAGCCTCTGAAGACTGCGTTCGCAGGTGCTTCGCTTTCCTTGTGCATGCCCGGACTCCGTGGTTCTGCTGGGGTGTCCCACCGAAGGACCATCAGCAGATGGAGCTCTTGCAGCGCAGTGTTTGCCCTGGGGCTGAGGTTTGTCCCAGCTCCTTTGCAGTTTCTGCTGGGTCAGCGCGGTTGCTGTGTTTGCAGCGACACATGGGAGCCTGTAACGGGCAGTGTTAGATCCAGCCACAACCACCGTAGAGAAGCTTTTCCGCTGGACCGTCTGTACTTCTGTCAAAGCTTTTCTGCAAAGAGACCGAGCAAAAAAACCTACCCTGAACCATGCAGAACACTACGTCAATTGTCTGACTTTATTGAAAAACCAAGAAGATGTAGTTGTGTCTGTCCGGCAACCCTGCTGTGTTTTTGCTCTTGTTTTTTGGGGGCCAAGGGCAAGCACGCTGTCTGTGGAGTGTATTACAAACCTAGTGTCTTGAGGCAGGTCCGGCCTTCTTTCAGCTCTGCTTCCAACTTTTTCCTGGCTTTTGGGGGAATAACCCCCCCCCGCCCCCCACAAGATATTTTTTGTCGCTTTGATCTTTAGGTTGTAATTTCTGCCAGACCTAAGTAGCAGCCTGTAGGATTTGTCCTGGGTTATTTCCACTGTACAACATTTGGTTTCGCAATTGTCTCAATTGACAGTAGAAAAATTGGCCTTTGGGATACGTTTAATAGAAAACTGTGCTGCCTCTTTGTCTTTTTTGCAAAATAATCTGTAGGAGGGAAGGAGGGAGGCCAGTCTCTGGCATTCGTGGCCACTTGCACAACCACTGCCAGTGGAGGACTTTTCATCAAGAACTCATGTTCTCGTCGTCTGGGTCTCTCCTAAGTTTTGGTTACAGAAATGATGTGAAGGTTCTTCCCTTGCTCTCGTTGCAGTAAGCGATAAAAGACACCAACGACGGAGCTGGGAGGAGGAGCAGGGGGGACAAGCCCGGTGCAGAGCACGGGATCCCCCTTTTGCTTCCGGACAGCTCAACAAAACACGCCTCAGTCCTGTTCGCCTCTCCGCTGTCTTCCAGCGGAGACGACAACTGTGCCAAATTTTTTGGTTTTATGATGCAGAAAAATGTTTACTAGAGAATAGGTTGCAACTTGTGGCTTAAAATGCTTGATTCCAAGTGTACCAAGGTGTAGGAGGGTGACGCGCCTGCACCGTCCTCTTCCATCTCCCCATTTTTAAGTGTACTTCGGGTATTTCTAAGCATCCTTATTTTGTAAACCTTAATTTATAATCTGAACAGATTAAGTAAAACTTTTGCCCTTTACAGTGCTATTGTCTCAGAAGCTACGGTAGCAAATGATGTGAACGGAAGGAGCAGGCAGTGCGGGTTTGAGAGTGGCTTGCTGATGTCTGAGAGCTTAAGCTCGACCGCTGTGTTACCTGCTAGCACGACCTCGATTCAAAAGTTTGTTCTTCCATTTTTTTGAAGGATCTTTGCTTTTGGGCTTGTAATTGCTTTGCCAGCTCTTTGAATGTAGTTTTTTTATATTTATTTGCACATTCAAGTAAAATAAAATACCGATTTTAAAAGTCCGCAGCTCTCCCCGTTTTACGTTCGGTTTAAATCAATTTAAACTTTCCGACAATCCCCGGAGTTGATTGTCTTGCACCCAAAACTGAACTGTAAGTGGCAGAAAAATGCCATTGAAAAGGTGGGTGACATTTGCTTCAAGCAGTTGCTTGAGTAGGGTGTGACAGGAGCTCCCGTGCCGGAGGACGGTGCCGTGGTCTTGCCTTAAGTCCGTGCCACGGTGACCTTTCAGAGCGAAGGCCGATGGCCGGGAGAGGGCAGGGGAGTCCAGGGGGTGGCAGAGTCGCTCTGTGCAGAGATTTTTCTTTTGAAACCTTGCGTAGTGCCAGCAGAGCGTGTCTCTTTGCAGCTTGGTTTATTTTTAGCAGCACCTTTGCCACCAGAGGTGGCAAAAATGTGGTCCGGGCCTGGCCCCCGAGTTCTCACAGGCTAAATACGACGGATGGTCAAGAAAAGCAACCGATTCCAGTTCCGAGATCTTTGAGCACATCTGCTACAGGTTAAGACAATACAACTGCGACCGTGAAAATAACCTCCACCCGCCTTTCCCTGAACCTCCCCGAATTCCTGGGTAATAACATGTTTGACTGCGTTCCCCGTGAGCTCTGCACAGCAACTGGATGTGTAGATCTCGCAAGTCAAGCTGTAGTGATGTGACCCAGATCTGATAGGAGTTTCCTTTACATCATTCTCGACGCTTCCGTTGCCATAACAAAAGGCAACTCTGCTTTCTGTGCAGCGGCTCGGTCGCTCTCGGGGAAACAAACTGTTGTTCTCCTAATAACAATCCCCCGGTGCATAAATTGCACGGGGTAATTTGATTAAAGTGATGGCAGTGGCATCTCCGAGGACACAGCTCACTTTACACGAGTCTCCTCGCAGAGATCTTGGACTTGTCACACGCAGGACGTTCCCAGTGCTCAAGGCGGGGGCAGCCGGGTCTGTCCCCACCCGAGAGCAGTTGGGAGGTCTCAGCGTGTGGACAACTTCAGCGAGGCCAAAGCCAAACACCTTAAAAATATCTTCTGGGGTTTGCAGGATGGAGTAAGAACTAATGGTTTTCTAATTTAAGAATTGCTGACGAGAGTACCTGAATTCGGTGTTCAATATGTCAGGACTTACCTATTTTATTTTTACAGTGATGCACAGAGAGAAAGACGAGGCTGCAAACCAGTGAGCCGTGCTCTAAAAGTACGTGTGTAAGCACGAGTTGGGTTTTTCTTCATGCTTAAGCCATCCCTGAAGATTAGAACTAAGTAATTCAACCTTAATGAAACCAGAGGTTTGCTCTACCTCCTGCTCATCAAAATTAAACTTAAGGACTAAAGTCTAGCACTTCTGAACCACACCTCTGGAAAGGATGAAGCCAAAAAGAGTCATCTGAGACCCCGTGCTGAGAAGGGGTGATGTTGCCATTATCAGGCAAGGTAGCCCCTACGCCTCTGTCATTACCTGCTGAAAAAGACCAAAAGAAGCTGTGCCAGAACACCTAGTGAGCTGTGGGGAGGGTAACAAACTTCAAATATTCCTTAAAAAATGGTCTTCCTAACTCTGAAGTGAAAAGTGCAAGGAAGCAGAAGAGCAGTTCTGAGAAAAACAACCTGTCTGCCCCAGAAGCGTCAGGCTTGCGAGAACGTGGGCCCAAGAGGTGCTGCAAAACCAAGGGAAAAAGATCGGGTGGGATCCCGGTGGAACAAGCGGGAGAGAAAAGGGCCAGGGAGCTTCCCCGGAGTGGTGGAGAGTCTCAGGGTGATGGCAAGAGACCTGGCGAAGTGAAAGGAAGGGGAGCTGCTGTCACGGCAGAGTCTCAAGGCACGAAGTCATCTTGTACGTGTCGGAGCCTGCAAAAACACACCTGGGGTGGGGGGTCCCGGGTCCAAGGCCCATCGTTTTGGGAAGTTTTCTCTGCCTGGTGGTTCAGAGAAGGCTCAGATGCTTGCACACCCGGCAGCTGGGAAGGGCAGGGCCAGCTCCGAATTCATGGAAAAAGGGAGGTTGTGCTGACTCTGGTGGAAATGCTTCGCGCTGCTGGCGCTAAGGCAGAGCTGCCTCCCGCGTCTGCATCGAAAATGCGAACTCAGCCTGGGGCAGGTATGAGCTGCGCGAGATTTTGGTCTTCACACCTGCTGACTTGCAGCTGCAGGACTCCCAGGAACTGCTGGAACAGAGCAGAAGTAGCAAGCCCCGTTATTTGCCGACCCAAGTTTGCTGTTCCAAGCCTTAGAGATGTTTCGGACAGGCCAGGTGCTGTTTGTACCCTCCCTCTGAGCTTTCAAACCCCTAGCCTGTTTTCCAGCATTACATCGTTTGGGTTCAGAGCCATGGAATAAAAGAGCGCCTTCTCCCAGGAGATGATCTATTGCACAATGAAATACTTTAAAACCAAATTGTTACCCCACAGGGCAGGGATCACACGACTTAAAGAGCTGTTAACAAGCCGTGACAAACCTCTGGCATTAGAATTTTCAAGCAAGCTGTTCTGCATCTAAAGCAGTCACTAAAGATCACACAGCATCTGAAAAATGAAGGATGCAGCAATGAGTAACCTCTCTCTGCTCCACTCCAGAGACCTGGCCGTAGGAAGCAGGGCTTGCGATTCGCACACTATCTGAACCTGATTATGCCTAATTTTTTGCACACAGAGCATGGAAAGGATCCCGGCTGAGGCATGGAAAATATGTGACCACATGAGTCATCCTGTAATGGTTCATAAATCCTGGGAGAATCACAAAAGCAAAACATCTAACATTGCATCTTCCCTGTCCCTGCCAGTGGAACTCCACCTCTCGACACGCTCGGCACAAGGATGTGGGAATATGGCGAAAGCAAAGGAAATAGGATCATTTTCTCCTTGGAATAGAAGAATCTCATCAAACAGCAGCCAGGCTCGGATTTGCAGCCTCCACAGAGGAGGCCATTCATAAGCTGAGGAGGAAGAAACGAGCTGCTCCTCGGGTTGCCAAACCAAATTCACAGCTCCTACTGCCCGGACTCCGGCTTCTGTCTTTCCTCCCTTGCAGAGCCAGGCAGGGGCTGGAGAGCAAAAGCTGAAAACCAGCAACCTCTCGAGCCCGCGGGCTTACCCGCTTGACGACCACTGGGAACTGGTCGTGCTGGGTCCTTACCCAGGTGATGGGAGAGAGTTCAGGACTTTCCCAGCAACGCCGCGCAAGGCAGAGCACGGAAGGGACTCAAGGAGTTAGAGAAGGGAGGACCAAGCAGCAAAGGATCTCGAAGGTTCAGGTAACATCTGCCAGTCCCTCGTACGTGACGTGAGTCGTCTTCTCCACCGAGGCAGCCCGTGCCTGGCAGCAGCACGCCGCTGCTCCACGCTCTTGGCTAACGCAGAATGCTCAGCCCTCTGCGGGGTTTTACTGGGTGGGGACCGCACATCTCTGGAAAAACACAGCTCTTCTTGGGCAAGAGCGACCGAAATTCACCATTATCTCCCCAAGAGCAGAGACTTCCTGCACCCCCCGGTGAGGCCCCTTCCTGCAGGATGGAGCTGCTCTCCCTGCTCCCGGCCATTTATCGGTGGAAGCACAGACCCTGCCACTCGTCCTTCCTGTGCTAGGGCACTCCAGGCTGGTGCCAGTGCTGCTTCTTTCAAACACAGATAGCCCCAAACCACGGGACTTTTAATCGACCTCTGCAGTGAGGTCAAGAAAGAAGGTGCCAGGGAGCAGGAGCAGAAATAAAGAAACGGGAGAGCTCTGAAGGGAGGAGCCCGAGCTGGGGGCTGCAAGGCAGATGCTAAAAACCTTCAACTGCAAGAGCCTGGTGTATTCCCTGAGAGCTGGGGAGGGTTTTCTGGACCCGCAGCCCTCCTGCGGATCCTGTGAGGGGACGATACCTGCTCAGTTTGCACTATCAGAGCATTTTGAATCAGGGTGTGGGGAAAGAAAGGCCTTGAATCTCACGCAGCACCGCTTGGGTCCCTCCTGGGTGGAAGGATGCTTGACGTAGGAGGTCAGCAGTTCAGTTTACACTCTAAACCAAACTCAGACTGCATCAAACCCAACCACATTTGTTATTTCCAGGAATATTATGGAGCAGGAAGAAGGCCTGAATGAGTCACTCGAGCCCTCCTCTAGCTCAGATGATGAAGAACGGCCCCAATACGCTGTGAATCTGGACACGGATGCCCCTCCCAGTCCCGCGCCCGACGCTGGAGCTAAGTCTGCTTGGGCGACGCGCAGTCGTGCGTGTCGTGACAGCCTCATCCTTCGCAGGATAAGCTGGGTGCTTCCGTGAGTTAAGGACTACGAGAAGGAAATGCGTAAGCAGGGTCGCTAACGCTGCCTTTCCCACTCAGCTTGGAGCACAGCACCGCTGGATCCCGCAGCAGAATGGAGCCCCTCGGGAGCGGACGGCTGGCACACAGGCTGGTGCTGTGCTGTGCCTGCTGGGGGCTCCTCCTGGCCTCTCCAGACTACGATGGTGAGTGTGTATCTTTGGGTGAGAAATTGCTGCTTTGGAAGGTACTGGGCACTTGGTACTTTTATAAGATGCCCGAAAACTCTTTTTCTAATGCTATCATATGGTGGTGCGCTCAAATGGAGATTTGTGCACGCTGTAGGTGAAGCGGGAGGTGACAGAAGGTGATATGGAAGAGAAAGAAACTGGGGTGGAAGAAACTGGAAAGAAAAATCAGGGAAACAAAACAGAGAGCACTTGAAACTGGAATATTTAGCTAAAAGTTAGACTCCCACAGCCATGACTTTACCTCGGAGTGGCCTCAGATCTCAGGATTCTTTTGAAAGCTGGGCAGAGGAATTGCTCTCTGGTTTCTCAGGCCTGCAGGTAGCTGCACCCACAGGAATCACCTCTGGGCTATGGGAAACCCCGCGACAGAGGAATCGTGTACGTTTTCAGTAAGGATGCTCATGGTTACTCCTGCAAACCTAATTCCATTAGTCTGTTTTTTCTGCCCATCGCACCGCAGCATTTTACAGGTTACTCCCACTTCTAGGGACCCCAACTTAAGATGCAAAACTGTAGCCTTTGGGGTAAGCGTTGTGAACGCAGCCTGCTCTGCGAAGTACGAGGGTAACTGCATGAACAGCAAAGTAACAGACGCATTTATCCGACAGATTACTCTCAAAACATCACCAGCGAGCAGGTGACGACACCAGAGATCACACCGTGTCCCCGAGCCATCCCTGGGGAAAAGGCCACCATAAACAACGTCACGTACCTGCTGATACACGAGGCCACGCGCTCGCAGCTGGACAGCGCGGTCACGGTGCGGCTCATCCCCTGCCTCTACACCTTCGTCTTCCTGGTGGGGCTGCCGTCCAACGGGCTGGCCCTGTGGGTCCTGGCCACCAGGGCTGAGAAGCTGACCTCCACCGTCTTTCTGATGAACTTGGCCGCAGCCGACCTGCTGCTCACCCTGGTGCTGCCTTTTAAGATTTTCTACTATTTCCTGGGGAACCACTGGCCCTTCGGGGAGGGCCTGTGCCGGCTCACCACAGCTTTCTTTTACGGGAACATGTACTGCTCGGTGCTGCTGCTGACGTGCATCAGCGTCGACCGGTACCTGGCTGTGGTGCATCCCTTCTTTTCACGTTCCTTCCGCACCCCTGCCTTCGCCGCCTGCACCTGCGCCGCCATCTGGCTCTGCGCTGCCGCCCTCACCCTGCCCCTGACCCTGCAGCAGCAGTCGTACCCCCTGTACTGCACAGACGCCACCCTCTGCCACGACGTTCTCCCCAGGCACGAGGATGACGGGTATTACTTCTACTACTTCATCTGCCTCATCGTCTGCGCTTTCCTGGCCCCTCTGGCGGTGATGCTGTTCAGCTACTGCTCGGTGCTGCGAGCCCTCCTGGACAGCGGCAAGCGCTACTCCTACTCCATGAAGCTCACCGCTCTCGTGCTGTTCACACTCGTGGCCTTCTACACGCCCAGCAACGTTCTCCTCCTCGTTCATTACTCCAGCTACACCTCCAAGCTGTACGGCAACCTGTACATCAGCTACATGGTGAGCCTGGCCGTGAGCACCTTCAACAGCTGCGCTGATCCCTTCGTCTACTACTACGTTTCTGAAGATTTCCGGGATAAGGTGAGAAAGAGATTTTTCAGTCATAGAAAACAAAACACCACATCCCTAAAAACCTGCAAGGAAACGCTCCCTCAGAAAAGTTCCAAAGAGTCACTGGTGTAAGCCTCCATCCCAGCTCCCTGCTCCCAGGACACTCCCAGCGTACGGTGGGGATGCGGTGAAGGCAACGCCGGGATCCCACCGGTTTCATCCAGAGCAGCGAGCAGTATTTCCCAGGAGACAAACCCTTTCTCCTGCCTGAGACCGAATACGCCTGGGCCACAGGACTCCCTCAGAGGTGTGGAGTCCAGGCCAGATGTGGAACGCTGAACGCGGGGATACTGCACACAACTCCTCACCTGGTCGCGTGCTGCCGGGGATGCTCTTACCAAGACCCTGGGTTTGGTTTTCCTAATGCGTCTTGCAGGCTGGCACCTCTCTGCGTTCTATTTCTTTTTCTGCTACTGACTTGCTCGCTGTCCTTAAATGCCTATTCTCTTCACCTAAAACTGAAAAAGAACAGGCACTTGCTAAATGAAATCTCTAAACGTGTCAAAAGTACTAGGAGGTGCCTACATGACAGGTACTCTCCTGAACTAAAATATTCTGTCAAGAAAAGGTAGAGCACTGGCTTTCCTAGCAAATACATTCCTGGCAACACCATAGTAATGTCAGCCCAGTGCTGGTAACAAGTGTAAAAATCCCATTCACTATTCCCTATTTTCGCAAATAACCCCTGGCATCCGTAATTTCTTTGGGGCAAAGATTGTATTAATGGATTTTTTTTTTTAAAAAAAAAATCATGTCTCTTGAAGGGAAATATTAAAGAAGGAATTGAGAAAACCGTTGTTCTAGAACTCCACACTGGTTTTGCGTAATGTGACACACAAGCAAGAGCTGTCTCTTTATGAAGCAGGTGACCAAGCTGGTTGTTTCTTGGAACCTGCTGCAGATTTGACACAATGAAGCTAACTCATTTCTCAGACACAACTGGGGCATATCCCAGTACACAGAAAGGTAGAAAAACGAGCGATAAACCTCCTCAGAGTTCCTGAAATCTTAGTTTTACTGGTACAGACGTGAATTCTGTCCTCACCATAACCCACGATCAAACTCACAGCCCACAATGTGAATAAGAAGAGGCAGACAAGATCGTCTTAAAATCAGTTTTTAATAAAATATTTATCAGAATCTAAAACAAACCCTTTTCTGGACTCAGACTTGCTAAGATCTGCGTGAACAAAAAGATGATGGCAGAACTGTTCGTGTGTACGCGAGTGCACGGCGGCGAAACGCGGGTGAGAAACCGAGCGCCCGGCTCCCGCGGGTGCAGTCCCGCGCGGGCAGGGCACGTGCCAGCGACGGAGCCCAGGAGACCCGGTGCAGGCAGGGCTACGGCCGCTCCGTCAGAAATAGCAAGTACCGCAAAAAAACTCACCCCAAAAAACCAAACCCCAAACCGAGCTGAGGTTTTCTAAAGAGATGATCTATTCACAATAACGAAAACCAGGTAACTGTGCATTAAGTGTCACTAGCTGACGCCGGCAAAGCAAGTGCAGTTGTTTCCAAGATGTTCTTCAGGCAAGCTGAACACTCCTCTGGTATTTGTTTTCTACGGAGGCTGATTAAGGAGGGACCAAAACACTCGGACAAGAAAGGACAAGGGAACTATTGCTTTAAAATAAATACCATGGTAATGATTACTCTGCATAATGTACAGTTACAAATATATAAATATTAATTTCATCGAAAGGATTGCAAGCAAAAATCACTGATAACTAGCACTGCTGCAGCTATGCAGTAACATAACTTGACGGAAGGAGGAATCTCTGCGTCTTACAAACCCGCTGGCTCTCTTCTCCTCTTGCAGTGAGGGACCATGAGAAAAAGGTGAGGAGAAGCATCCGGCTGATCCAGGGAGGCAAACGTCTCTAAGCCCAGAGCAAATCAAAGCCCAAAGCAGCAGCAGCAGCAGGTCTGCTGTCCTGGCTGGCTTTCCACCACACCAAGGTGATGAAAAAGATGAATTCCTTCTCTCCAAACTCGGCTTCTCTTTGTGAAGTCGGAGCCTGAGTTTTCAGTGCTGAGATGCCCTTGAGTGCTCAGGGACGGGAATGTGACTGATAAGCTTCAGTCAGAACTGGGCCAAAGTCTGTGAATAACATTGAGTCTGATAACAGCGTGCTGTGCCCAGTGGTTCTCACGGACCTAGTCCTAAAGAGCTTCTGTATTCCAAATAGGATTTTGAAGAAGAAAAATAATCTAGGATTTGTTTTCCCTAGGTAAGAATGATTATAAGATGAACAACAGATCTGGGACAGGGAAAAGCTATGAAAGAAGGACCATCAGCTGGGCTGGAGAAGAGGGCAGAGACCTGCTCCTTTACTCCTGTGACAGGGGAGAAAAGGAACTACGACTGGGTAATTGCAGGTTCCTTATTCAATTCCTTAAATAAAATTACTTATTTTTTTAACTACAGAAAGGAGCTAGTTTGGTGTGGCAAGCCTGGGGGGAGGCGAAGGTTGCCAAGGGCAGCTGGGTTAGTGACGTGCTTGAATGTGCCAACGCTGTGAAGAAGCGCTGAAGGTGAGGTCAGGTTCCAAGATCCAGAAACCTGGCACAGCACCTCACCCCCCCTGCCCTGCTCTGTCTCTGCTTAAGGACGGAGCAGCTAAGGCTGCTCTGCCTTTGCCTTCTGAGGGCCCAGGTCTCTCTGATTTTTCTTCTAGCTGTAAGACAGAAGCAGGACTCCTCTGCCTCAAATGGAGGCACTGGCACACAGAGACACCACAGAACGAGGCCACGACTGACGGGCTGGCACACCAGGAGGAATTATTTAGCTGGCAGCAACGGGGAGACGGCTGCACCTCCAGTTAGTGCAGTGCGTGTACGGGAGCCTGAGGAAAGTGCAGTAAGTCAGGTTGAACACTTGGCTGAAGCTCCCTACCTTCATCTCCTTGTCCCCAGCGGTGCTGCTCTCTGACTGCCGGAGGATCTACGAGAGGACTGAGCAATATCAAATGACTTCAAGTATCTATCCAGCAGCACACAACAGCCAAGGAAACTAAAACCAGAAAGGGACAGAGGACAGGAGGCTGAGGAACCCAGAGGACAGGAGGCTGAGGAACCCAGAGCACAGGTCCCACCTTCTGTGGGAAGCCGGTCACACAGACATTACAGCGTGACTAAATGTCTCTCCCAGACTCAAAGCATTAAAGAGCTGAGGCTGGAACCAGCAAACAGCAGGGTTTGCATTGTGCAGCTTTGATATTTAGAAAAGAAAAAAACCCACCCTCTTGTTGCAGCTCACACTAGGCCTGTTATTTACCCAGGGGGTAAATATTGACTCAGTCCTGTGTGTGTACACAATAGCCAGTGTCTGCCAGGCCAGTTGCTTACAGGAGATGGAATTCAGTTTAAAGGCATTTATTTACCTGCCAGCCAGGAATGCAGCCGCCAGCGCTTCCGCTGTGCTGTGCGGACTCAGTGAGGACACGGTCTGTTCGTGCACACTGGAGAGACGTGGCAAAAAACCTCTGCTGAGAAGCAGTGGGTACGTACGGGCAGCAGCCACGTCAGGATCCTGCGAGGAGAGCTCAGAGCAGCCATGAAAGAAGGCTTGGAAACCTGCCAGGAAAGCAGTTCGGGAACTTCTGGGAACTTCAAGACCCAGACCTTCATCATGTCAACTACATTCTGCAGTATCTGGCCCCAGACAAAAAAAATGACTGAAAACTACCTATGCCCAACTTCTGGGATACCTCCTGTTTTGCCCCAACGTGGACATTCTCCTGAAATAAAATTGCCCTTATTCTGAAATGGAATGTCTACACTGGGATAGATTCTTGTCATGGTTCCTGCCTAAACAGGCCCTAGAAATGAATGGAGCTGGGCTTTTTCCTGTTTCCATTCACCAATAAACACCCTCCAAAGGAGTTTCCACCCCACTCTTGGTCCTGGTAACAATAGAAGTGGGAAGATAAAATATTAACGCTATTTTGCAACAGGCAATTGCATGTAACTCCTCCAAAGAGAACAATGCTGCTCCGGGCGGGAAGGGAAACCAAAAAATCTTGGCTGCCGCACTTGTGGAAACACAAAGCTTTTGTTTTTAGTTTCACCACATTGCTTGGGGCAGGTCAGTCTAAGGGAGCCCAGCCTCTGGGCCACCAGTGACTCGTACCGGCCAGCAGCCCCTGCGCATAGGTTGCCGTACCTAGAACAATCGTTGTAAGGGGGTCCTAGAGGGAAGAAAAGTGACTGGTGAAGTCAGGCAAGCGTTTAAAAGGACCGCGCCTTGGGTCAGCTTTATTTTCATGCCAGGGTTACAAGGAGGAAAGGGGCTGAGAAGGCTGCAAGCAGCCCTTATCAGCACATAGTGCAACACGAAGAGGGCTCACCCGCCTCATCCCTGTCCCTGCTACGGCTGGCGAGCTCCCTGCCCAAAGCCTGCAGCCACACGGGGGGCAGTCCAGCCTTCCAGCCCTGAAGTTCAGTTTTCTCTTGTGAAAGGTACCTCCCAACAACTTCCCTGAACAGGGAGCCGTTAGGGAAACCTTTCCCTTCTGGGACAGTGTTGTGGGTGCAGTAGACTCACGGGCTGGGGAGGATGATTAGCCTCTTGCTATGTCATAATTAGCAAAACACACTGATATTTATTATAATAATTTGAAAGAAAACTTCTCAGCCATCTTTCCTCAAACAGCAGTTCAGCTAAGCACAAGGCCTGGACTTAGCTTCTAAATGTAGCTAGGAAATGGCATTTGCAGGATCCTGACAGTAGAGGAAACACTTTGAAATGGTCTATAGGTTTGAATTCCAGCCCCTATTTTTCTCCCCTAGAGGGCACAGCACATTGGTCTCCTATCCTTGGAAATACTCCAAAGAGGATGCACAAAAGGCAGGAAAACTGACAGAAAAATAACGCTGAGTGTCCCCCTTAGAGCTCCAGATCCCCCCCACCGGGGCAGCAAAGCCTACAGTTCTGAGTGCATCAGGAAGTAGTCATCGTTCGGTTTCTGTTCTGCAGCAGGTCGTCTGTAGGAACAAACTCATACAGGAGTTGATTCTGAGCCTCTTCTCTGTATTTAAATTATATATTTCTGTTGAAAAGAGAACATAATGAAGAAAAGTCACTTTCCCATTACATATCTCTGCTAAAACATCACCGGGGCTGGGCAGAGAAAAGCTTAAAAGGTATTTTTTTATTCTGCTAGGGATGGAGACATTCAGGCCACAAGGATTTTTATATGTTGCCCTAGCAAGATCTTGTTTCTGGTGATTTCTTGCTGAAGAGGTGAGCAAGTTGTGCAAATGCCTCTTTTGAGGAACTGAATACACCTGACCCAGCACACGAGTTAGTACGCTCTGTGTTGACCCTCAAACCAGATTTATGATCCCCGACTCTGCAGCTCACCATTCTACTGTGGTCACTACTTCCGGAACCTTGTCCACTTCTCTTAACGTGCTTGTTGTCATCACTTCTGTCACCATCTCAAAAATGTCAGCTTCCGACGCGTAGGGGTCTGGGTCATACTCATAGGAGTAGTACGACAGATCTGTCTGTAGCGGAGGGCCGTCCTCTGCTGGAAAGGAAACCACAGAGTCTCAGGTTGTGCTTTCGCCAAAGAAACTGCAGCCAGCATCACATACAGCCTGCAAAGCCATCGTTTCTCCATGAGCAGCTACCGCTGCTTCAGCGCTTCCATCGTTTAAGACAACAGACACGTCACCGGCAGAAACCTGCATTTATCCTCCTCGCGTTCACTCTAGTCTATACTAAGACGCTGGCAGGTCGCTCACACGGTGCGTGTCCCACTCAAAACAGGCGGCCCCTCGCTGTGGTGGGTGGTTGCTCGCTGTCCAGAGGGTAAGGCTGCAAGATAAAACTTCAAGGAATATCAATAGGTCCCTGTTCTCTGAACCGTTCCTCGAGCCAGCTCAGCTGCCCATCTTTCCTGTTTGCTTTCTGTACACGCTGCTCCAGCAATCACTGAAACCGTTGTTGCAGGGAGGAAAAGTCTCCGTTTCCACCCCGCCCCACCGCAAAGTTGGCTTTATTTAAGAAGAACGCTCATCAAGGCCTTTGAAAATGTTTGTTCTCTAGGAATAAAATATCTGAAGGCTCTTCCCTGTTGCCTCCCACATCCTCCCAGCAACAGGCTCAGCCCTAGGCAGGGAACACTTCCCTGAAAGCAGAGTCAGTCTCTGTGTTCACTTCTTGGCCTTCTCCAAGTGAGAACCTGCCAGATCATGAGCTCGCTCTATGAATGGATGATTGCTGTCCACCAGGGACAGATTTAACATCACAGACCTCGCTCGTCCCTGGAATGCAGCACTGGAGTCAAAGCAAAGAGGAAAGGCCGTTGCGTACGAACCACTCCCCCATCTCCAAATGTTTGTGCCTAAGCCAATGTTTGCTGAACACCGACAGGGTGAAAGGAAAAGCGGCCGCTGCCAGTCCAATCAATCCGAGAAGAACAGCGAGCCTGTGAATAACGCGCCTGCCGGGAGGGCGTGCTGGGAGATGACCCCACCTGGAAGCAGCTCTCACTCTGATCTTCCTGTTCGGAGCTGGTGAGGGGTGATGGCATTTAATTATCTTTTTTTTTTTTCATAACAACAACAGCACCACCGAATACAAGTATCATAATTCCAAGAATCTTCTCCCAGCTACCGGCCCTTCTAACCTCCAGAGCAGAACTGTGCAAGCGCCGCGGCCCCAGCTGCGGGGGGAAGGCTGGAGGGTCAGACGGCACGAAGGTTGGGGAGTGCCTGCCCAGAGCAGCTCCACAGCAGCACCGACACCGCCGAGTACTGCTGCAGCACACCTCGACGTTGCTTTGCCGTCAGCTACCTGCAGAATCACAACACTACTGCGAAAGCAACGTATTGTCTTTCAGCAGTCAGCTGCACAGTTAGCCCTTCTGGCAGAGAAAATTTAGGGAATTTCAGAAGAACATTAATCAAAGCACCACTTCATTGCAGACATTAGATCAGAGCTACCATCTAAAGATGCAAAGAGGATCTCCCCATCTCTACAAAAAAAGGCTACAGTTTGAAGATCAAACCTCACGATTCCGCCTCACTTTGCTGCAACATCTGGTGCAGACTTCTGAAAGGCGTTTAAAAATGCTTTGACCATGGCAAGGTGCTGCCAGAAATGCCACGTCCTGGTTTTTCAGGCCCATCTATCCACGATTGCTGACCTCGAACAGTCTAACTCAAAAGCTGTCGTTCATTCTAGCAAACTCACTGGTGTATATGAAACTACACTGCAAGTCCACGTTTGCCAGAGCGAGTCCAAACACTTTATGACGTTCCCCGCCGTTGGCTGGAAGGGAGCTGGCTCTCATTGCTTCCATTGCTGGGGTAACACAGACAAGAGCTGACAACGAAAGCATCAATCAACCCAAGCCGAGCGCGCACAAGTCATATGGCAAATACAGAAGGATTTCAGACACCGTAAACACCACGCGGTTCTCCAAGAAAACGGCATTTCCTGAAGATTAACACACTGCGGCAGTTTCAGCAACCTGCCCCAAGCTTGATTTGGCTCCTGGAGCTTTGCATCCTTTTAGGAAATCAGAGATTTAGACATGGCTCATCAGAACTTTCACTAGAAACCCAGAGCACCTGAGCCGACTTAAACCAATCACACGCTTCACTGCTAACAAACCAGCGAGTCCAAAGGAGACCCGTGTAGAAGGAGGGATTCATTCATTTGTTAAACTTTGATTCATGTACCGTGTGGTTGACCTGAGAGGAGCCCAGGGGATTAATGAAAATCACATGCTGGGCGCTTTTCCTGACGCAGGATTTAGTCAGTTTTGTTTCTGAATGCTCAGTCTGCCACGGCTGCTCAGACAGCTCGGTTCAGAAGAGTATCTGCCTTCCAGGAGACTCTCAACTCAAACGCTTGGAAGCGAAATGCTTGTGCTTTGACAAACATACACGGGTTTGATAATCTAACCTCTGCATCAAAACGCCACACACACACACAAAAGCAAAGAGAATTTCCACTTTGGTTGTTATTGACAGCCAGCACTGCTTTTGTCTCTTTAGAACAGAAGCCAAAGGGTTTTCTCAGACAGATACTCTCATGCAGATGATTTCAGAAACGCTGTTCTGAAAACTTCTAGATTGTGGACTGCCATCAAGTTCCACAGGTTTTTTTTTTCCCAGGTAACCAATTTTACTATCAAAATGTGATTTAAAAACAATGTAATTGCAGTCTCATTTTGTAGGCCAGCAGCAAAACACCAAGTATGGCCTTGCATACCAGCAGTGCCCTGCAGAGCAGTTTGGGAATGCTGCTTTAAAGGGTTCCAATTGCAAACAGAGTTTCCATGCTGAGTACATAGAATTTGCACAGAATAAAAAGGCACCGAGCATTCATCTCAGTTTTTCCAACAGCCAGCAATCTGATATATATGTATATATACACACACATATATGTTTTCACACCAAGTCCAGAAAAAAAGGGAGAGGAAAACAGGAGAGATATTAAACACAGAGATTGAATGACCTGAAGAAATAGTCATAATGAGGTATTTGCCATGCTTTTATACCTTAATAAGAAAACTGTCCGTCAACTTCTGTGGAGCAGAGGAAGGGCAAAGAACAGCATGGTGTCTTCTTGTGTTGGACACATGCTAGCCCAAACTCTGGTGCACAAGAAGGACATGAGGAGGCACCGAGTCCTCTCTTGAAGAATTAACTTGTTTTACCGATTTGTCCGGCCAGGGGAAAATTAATGAGTGGAAAGCAGCCAGGAAAAATCTAGTCCAGTTTATTTACTAGAAACAGCATGAAACAAACTATTCTATTGACCCCTCCACTGCTTCTTGGTGAGATTTATTGTGAGCCATGAGCAAGTTCGACATGAGTCTTGGAAAAAAAGCGTATGAATATAAGCACCAAATAAAATGAGCAGCCAAATTCCTGGCTGCTTCATCTACTGACCTTAACATTTTTGCTCACTAAGGCTCTTTATTCTGAACAGCAGCTCTGAGAGAATCACGACTGCCGGCTCATTTTTTTTGCACAGAACTGCTTGAGGCAAAGTTAATCCACCTGGATTCTAGTTCTTGCCATGGTTTGGTCTGTTGTCACGTCCTGTTCAGTTGTTTGTTGAAGCACATTACATCAGCCTGGTTTTAAACCTGATCTTTCCAACTTAATGGTGAAGAAAAGATTACAGCGTGTGTTGTTCAAACATACCAAGGCTGAGAAAATAAAGGGGTCACTTGCCCACTCCTACGAACCATCACCTGAACCTTGTATGTGCACTGAAGAGACGGCAAATGCACGATTTCCTCATAGGAAAAGGACTAGAAGAGCTAGTCTGTTGTGGAACAGTTATCATCCAAAGTTTTCTTGACCTCTTCGTTTTTTTCTGATTTCTGAATATTCTGTCTTTTCTAGAAGATGAAGACATTCAGCGTCTTGACTTAAATGGGCTTTAAGAGCCATGCATACTTTTATAGAGCGAGAGGATAAGCTTTAACCTTGCCAAGGAAGAAGGCCTTGGATCAACGCAAAAGTTATGACACTACCTGCTGGGGTTTGTTGAACGCTGGGTTGCTCAGCCGTGTGGGAGTGTGACTCCCTTTCTTCTGGCAAAGTCTTGGCTGTAAATAAAAAGAAAAATAAATGTATTGGTCAGGCTGGCTAATGAATCTGCAGAAAACGTTTGCGTTTCCAGAGGTGGAATACTTTGTTCTGCAACTAGATTATAGCAGAAGAAAGAATTGACTGAAACCTACAGGCAGCACACCGAGCCATGGGCATCTGTTCTATCCTCGTGTTATTCCTGCACGATGCTACTTCCATCTGACAATGGTTCGGGTAAATCTGTCCATCGGATCCACACACAGGCTCCCCATCGTAGCCGCAGTCTCGTGAACACATGCACTGCTCAAAATACTCATCCTCCAAGCAGCCAAAAATGTTATTGCACGGTCCAGAGTGAACAAAGCCTGAAAAGTAAGCGAAAACGTCCAACGTGATATCTTTGCAGGCATAGGGAAGAGGAAGGTGAAGTGGCAATTTTCTTTGGTTTCTCTGATGTAAGTTTTTCTGTTGAATTTCCTAAGACTTCTCATAGGAATTTACAGGCTCTGTGACTAAAGCTGTCTTTCTGAAAGAACCATAGCGCAGCAGCTTCCCGATGGAGAGCAAAGCAACTATTTTGTGTGACACAGAGGACAGAAAGGAACATGTAGTTTCTGGGGAAAGTTATTCCTTTCACTGATGCATGAAACTGAACATTTTCCTACAGTCAATTGTGGAACTCTATTGCAAGATATTTTAGAGAAAAAAAACCCTGAAAAGCAGGCTACATTAGTCTGTTTGGCTGTCGTAAGTCTAGCACTCCTAGCCCACAGACCTTTGCAAAACTTCCACTAACACGGGTAGTGAAATAAAGCATTTCTCTAAATATAATTTTGAATTCTGAACTCCTGGAAAGTATGTCTGTGGGCTCCATTTTCAAAAAAATCTGCCTGGTTTTGGTTCGACTTACCAACCCACTGGCTAGCTGAGCTTTCCACCTCATTGCATGTTGGTCCATCACAGAGCTCCCGGGCCAAGGGACTGTTTTCGCTCACGTTGTAGAAACGAGTTGCTTCAAAAGCTGCAAGACAAGAAGAAGAAGTGACAGCTGAGCCTTGTGCCTACAGCTCTACCGCCGGCAAAAATCAAAAGGAAAACAGGCACGTACCTGGCTCATAGTAATCATACACTTTGATGGGAACGGGAGCTGTTTTCCCAACTATGTGCTCTCTGAAAGCTTGAAACTTCACACAGGTCATGCACTGGCTGGGAATCTGTATGAAATTATAGAGCATTCCATTGTAATGAGAACTGCACCTTAAGTGAAGAGGGAGGCATTTGCCTCTAACGCGCTACGCTGTGCTGGACGCTTGGGGAGAGTGAAGACACCTCCAACGCTAGGTATAGACACAAAAGTAACGAGCAAAACCAAAGAGGATAAATTAAAATATATGATACTTTGCTTGCCCAACGCCACTCCTGCCATCAGGTGGGTCGCTAACATGAATTAACCATTTACTGCTGATGGAGAGCCAGGAGAGATCTCAGCTTCCACTCCCAGGCGCGTGCTGTGAGATCTGAAGTAAGACTGCCTTTTTACTCTGTTCCTCCAGCAAGGCAAGTTCTACCTGAAGGTGGGGTTATTTTAAGGCAAAACCCAAGTGATATCTGCCCAGAAATTCCATGTGGACTGAAGCTAATCACCCACCTCTGTTATACTTTGGCTTCCAATCAAAACCACAGCACCCACCTGCCTCCAAAGGGGCTCGAGCAGCTGAGCAGCACAAGGCGTGTGCTGATCCTCATCTGTGAGGGCCACCACCACCAAAACCCTGCACCTATGCCATTTGCCTGGCACTGAAGAGAGACATGATTCTAAGAAACAAAGTCCTTACCTCATCAAAATAAAAAAGGACTTTTCTTCCATCCACTTCATATCTTTTCAGTCCAATTTGCTTGTTCATCAATAACTGGGGGAAAAATTAACAGGTTTAATTTCACCTCATTTTACAGAAAGAAGAGAGAGAAGAAGAAAGATTTTAGACTTGGAAAACTAATTGGACACCAAACCTCAGGGATTTCTTCTGCTGGAAAAGGACTTCCCAGTAAGAGAGAGGGGAAACACACAGAGGGGGGCAGTTGCTGTCGTACAACTGAAGAAAAAGCCATCTGTGTTCTTTCCTGTGGCCTGATGAGGTGCACAATGCCAAGTACCCTTGCGGGTCCCTGGCGCGTTTGTGTCCCTCAGACTATGCCGGACATGTCGTCCATGACCTAACTGAATAGCTCCCGGATTGTTTTTAGTACCAAGGCTCAAGCAAAGACCTCAGAGACCCCAAAACACTCGATAAAGTCTCTTATTTACACTCCTTCAGACCTCCAGGGAATCATGCTGCTGGCTATTAAAGGTCCCGTTCTTTCACCAGCTGAAAAATCCAGAACATTCTTCTGCCAGGCAAATTAATCCTTACGCTTGACAAGAGCAGCCATTCGAAAGCGCCCTCAGCATCCTCCCTTCTGACAAACGGGGTCAGGCCGGGCCTCTGCTACTCATCCTCTCTCCCTCCGACGCCACCAAAACAGAAACGCTACCACCTGCTGTAATTCTACAGAGTTTTGCTTTAAAATTTCCAGAAGATTTACTCTTAAAGTTCTCCGTATTTGGAATACTGACATCTCAATATTATAATGCCTGTCGTGCTGTAAGCACTTGATCAGTCAATTAATCATTACGGGTTTGATCAATCGTATTCGGGACACATCTAACACGTGAAAAACACTGAATCCAGAAGCTGGGGAGGATGGTGGTCTGTGGAAAAGGAGTCCTGTGATTAATCCCAGTTTGGGGAATGAAATAAGGGCCAGAGCAGATACTTTAAGTCTATTCTCCAAACTGTCCTATTACTTTAAACCTCTCTGTCAAACAATCTCATTTGTGACATATTTCCTTGGCTTCTCTTTTTTTTTATTATATTAACCTTCCTAGGTTATTTTGAGATCTTGGCATGAAAACTCTGCGGAAAGGAGAACAAAGCATTATTATTATTGTTATTATTTGGAAAGAGTGGCCTGAACCCAACCCCGTTTCTACCAAAATTTGCCCAAACCTGCTACCAACAGCGCTGACCGGGAATTTCTCCAGCACAGTGCTCCTAGTTGTAAAACCCTGCACACGGCTTCCTGCTATTACTGTAACAAGCCAAGGAACATGTGTTTAAGTCCCACACAATATGGAAAGGGCCAATTTAATTTGTCCTTATAATTTTAGGGGCCTGATGGTGGCTGTTATTACTCAGCAGTAGATGGCTGCAGACAGTCCTTTTATGAGGGCTTGGAGAGGCTGGCGCCACCAGGAAATGCTCGGCTCAGCTAAAGTTGCATTTTTCTGGTGAAGTTTGATATATACCAGCCTGCGGTGACCTCCCGACCTTGTCGACACCCAGCATTATTAGAAGGATTTGTGGCTGCACAGCCAGGGGGGCTGCCCTCCCCGGCAGCAGAGCGATCATTAACCATCGCTGCCCCGGAGCCGCACGTGGGTCCGCTCGGCGCATCCCTTGGGAGCGCCCACGACGAACACAGAAACCTGATTTACAGCCCTGCCCCTCCTCACCAGGAGGAGAGGGAAAAGGCTAGGGTAATGAGAAAATCCAGCAGTGGGAATGACAGGATGTGCCTGTGCTGAAGGTGGAGTCCAAAACACGTGTCAAACCCAGTCCTGGGTGCCCAGCGGCCAGCGAGACGGCCCTGAACGCGACACGACAGTCTCTGAAGCCCCGAGGAACCAAACATCGGAGGCAAAGACACGTGTAGTTCACTGGGGAACCGGAATCAGAGGTTCCTTGCAGGGTATATCCTGATGTTAATCCTATCTTCACAGTTAGCATCAGTGTCTCTGCTGCTCAGAACACGCGCAACACGCCCTGACACGGGTTAGTGTAAACCATGAGAGAGCACAGGAGCATTGCTGCACGGAGCATCCTTTTAGGAGTAACTTTAGTTACAACATGAGCGTGTTTCGTTTACGAGTCCGTATCTGGGACACCTGCCTGGCTCGGCCGTGTAAACAAGCCTCAGAGCAGGGTGCAGCTGCCTCGGCAAACGGGAAAAGAGTTGTTCTGGGACTGAAGTGACAGAACCTACACAGTCCCTGGTAACCCAGGAGCACACGGAGCCTTCTCAGGACTCTCAGCCTAGAAACTCTTAACTCTGTCCCCTGCTGAAACCAGCCAAGGAGATGTCTGCTCAGTACAGCCTGCACAACGGGAGCTATTTCTGGAATTTCTTAACCTCTTTTCAGGAAAAATCAGGAAAACAGTACGAACAACTGTCACTGTAGCACCTTTAGCAGGATCCACTAGAGGCCCCCTCACCTGGTGTTCCTCCTTTCTCTTACCCCAGGGGTACTGGAGACCTCCTACTAATGGTCTCACGCCAAGAGCCAGATTCAGTTTGTTGCATCATTTGTTGCACGTGAGAGGGAATATCAGACTCCAAGGTCAAGAGGCAAATAAAAACTCCTGCATTTTACATGCCCGCATTTGAAAACAGGATTCTCAACACGCAGCTCGTGACCAGATATCAAATAAGGTTGATGCTATTCCACATCTGATCAGCACACATCTCTGCACAAAAGTATTCCAGCGCCGCTCCCTGATACCAAAAGGATGCAATTCTCTTCTCAGGGACTGACACAAGGTTCTCTGCCTTCAGCAACAGCCCAGGAGACCGTCTGACAGCAGCTTTTGACATGGCTTGTAAGCCCCTGAAGAGCAGCACACTGATCTTATTTTCTCCAAGAAAACGCTGTGTTGTTTATATTATAAATTAGCCAAATAAAGCCAAATCCTGGAGAAGACAAAGCAATCTGCACTTTTCCTTGAATTAGGATGTCAAATTAAACTGCCTGGTCTTTACTACGATTCTACTTTAGAATTCTTCTCCCAAATCCATCCCCCTCTCCGCAGCAAGAAGATAAAGTTACTAACAGAAGAGACCTTTTGGAAGCACCGTACTTTTTAGCACTTGACCAATTCTCCAGGATGCAAAGATTTTACACCTCTTTAGCTAAATACTCCTTAAAAACTATTTGCAGCACAAACCCCACCAGTGAACACACTGTAACGTAAAGCTAAAGATTATAGTTCATCTCCCCTAGAGGGCTGGCTGGGTAAGAGGCACATTCTGTCCACCTCAGTTTGCAATAAACATGATGTTCTCCCAGAAGAGGAGGGGGGGGAAAAAAAAAAAAAGGCAAAAAATTCCAAGACACAGAGCCTCCAAAGAAATGGAATCCAGATGTCGGAGATAACACAACCCACTAAGAGGCCATAAACAGCTCCTGTAAGAGCACATTTTCACTTCAGCATTTCCAAACGGGTCTCATTTAATTACTGTGCACTGTGCTCAGTCATAAACCTTCATGTGGCCATGTTCAGGAAATTTGTTAATCTTGCTCAGAACATCCGTTTGCTCATTTCAGATAAAATATTTTTTGACAAGTGAAATCTCCCACCCCCTCCAGTTTTAACATTCAATGACATTTGCTTCCTATTGCTCCCCAAAGGCAAGCCCTGGCAATTAGAGAGCCAGGTCCTGGCCCGAGATCACGCCTTGCGCTCTCGTAACAACGTCTTACCTGCTCCAGGCTCTCGATATCCGCACGAAACCCAGAGAACAACGGCACTTCCAAGACAGCCATGTTCGAAGATCCAGAGTGAAGCCACCTTCCCGTGAGGGAAAAAAAAAAAGAGAATCATCAAAAACAAACTCAGGATCCAACGGCACACGGACAACTCGGGATGAAGAGCAACTGAAACAAATTTCAGGTGAAAAAATATTAAAAGGATCTAGTCTTCTTTGAGGGACTTGATGAATATCATCATACTGTAAAAAAAAAAAAGGATTTTCTCTTCTGCTTTTATTCAACAAAAATTAAGCACAACTCAGAGAGGGCAAAGACGTAGAGGATGTCCAGGCAAATGGAGGCAGAAAAGCCAAAGGAAGGATGTAGTTTGCCGTGGGGCTGCTTGCCTTATTTTTCAATTAATTGCTGAGAAAATGCACTTGGTAGAAGGAAATTACCCCTTGAAGTAGAAGAAACTTCTGTTCTTTTCTAAGCAGAGGGCTGTAAATGGATTGTGGTGTAAGAGGAACGTTACTTCCCAACACCAGGCAGAGTCATTCGACCCTGGGGTTTCGTGAATGCTCATATCCCTCCAGCAGCTAATTAACGCTGAGAAAAGTATCTTTGCTAATGAGTCTGTGGACTCACTCTCTAGTTACTAATGTTAAGAAACTCACTGTCTATATCATCCTCTATAGTATCAACGAAGACTCAAAAAAACCCCTACTCAGAGTTGTTATTGCTGAATTGTTCATTAAAAAACCAAAAACACAGCAAGGGGTCGAGAGAGAATTTATTTGGTCCGATGCAAAAGATTTCCATTTCCTGCAGCATGGCAGAAGAGTCACCATCGTAACAAAGAAGCTCTTGCTAGTTCCAGAACAACTCTCCTTTTCTCTGCACCCACGCAGTCAGCACGGAACTGTCACACTCCTTGGCAGCTTACCTGTTTGTTGTGTAGTTGCACCACAGAGACAATGAGCATTGATTAGCTCATGCCCAGCACTGAGAAACCACAGGACGCAGCTTCCAGGACCTAATTTGCCAGATCTGAAGTGGTTCCTGGGGGGCTGCTTGGAGGCCTCCACACGGAGACCTCCCCGGCTAGGGCGGGTGGGCGTTTGCTGAAGCACTGCAGAGCCATCGTGGGTGTACCAGCACCCCCCAGCTCAGACGGCCCCAGCAGCAGGAGGTGGGCTCTGGGCAGGTCCAGCTGGCTCAGCGTAAGGCTGACAGTCTCCCAGAGACCTCAAGCCTTGTTAATCCTGCTCTAACTCCACGCACCATACTCCCTAAAAAAAATTAAAATCCTACAGTATCCATTTACCTGCTTTTTGCCCATTCTCTGCTATACTTCACAGCCCTCTATTTCCTGTACTGTCTTGTCCCTAAGTCCTCAAAAGTGCCTCACAGACTTCACAGAGCATGGCAACACTTAAAACAACTGTGTTCTGAAGAACATTCCCAGCTCTAAATATTTCAACTGTCATCCTTAGACGCACTCCTCCATCCGCATCGCCTAAATAAGATGATGGAGGATTTAAAGGAGCATCGTTACAGGACGAAAGGGAGGAAAGGGAAGATTTAATTTGCTTTTGTTTCTTTTCCAAGCAATCAGTCTCCTTGGACTGGGTTTTCTCTCAAATTTCTGTCTTTGCTCCAGCATTTCCCAGGGCAGAAGTTTCAGAAATAACAACAGAAAGCTGTGTTGATGCAGGGCAGCCTCCTGAGTTACAGGCATCTTCAAGGCAGGGGGAGAAGAAGTTGAGGCACTGTCATATCCAGCCAGACGACCCCAGCAAACTCATCAATGAGCGTATCGGGATAGATACACCGATCAGCACACTAGATGGTCTCTGAGAAAGAGGCAGGACGTGACGCAGGTTGGCATTTCCTACCTAGTGCACGTCTCCAGGATGACTTTGTATTCCCGATGGTCCTGATCTGAAGCCGGGTCATCATCATCCACCAGTGCCCTCTCCCTGTGCAAGGCTTCGGAGTGATTCTCATCTGGAGAGACAGACCGCGGGAGATTTGGAGCCTGAAGATGCTGCTCAGACTTCGGCTCCTTCAGGTTAACCAGGAGCTGGAAAGCTGGTTTGGCAATAGGATCGGGTACATTGTAAGTGACATCAATCTGCAGCAGAAAAGGGAGAAAAAACACAGATCCAGGCAGTTTATTAGCAGAGGCAACAGAAGCTTTAGAACAGTTATATATAGGTTATATGTAGGTGTATATATATATAAGATTCACCCTAGCACAATCACATTTACTTCTATGAATTAAAGCAACACTACGTTATATAACTAGAGAGAAATTCAAAGTGTAACCTCTTCCTCATAGCAAACTGGGATTAAAAAAGTAGCAAACAGACTGAGAGCTTAGAGTTCATCTGCTCACATACCCTCTCTAGCCTCACGGTAACTTTACCTGCATCAGACAGCAGCCTTCCCCTTTGGCACTCACAAACAGCCCCGTTGGGATACTGGGGATCTGGGGAGAATCCACAGTTAACACACAGGCAAGACACAGCACTCAGAATGGAAATTAATATCAATTTTAGCTTTATTCTGTACAAAGTATCTTTCCAGTTATAAAGGAGACTGCAAAAGTGAAGCGTGTATGGCATCCTCTTTCCAGCCATCTGCATTTAACAACAGTAGAAACAAGCAGCAGCACAAAATAAGCATCGGGTATTAGTGAAAAACACCTTTAACTTTGCGTGCTGCCTCCTTCACATCAGAACCCAGCCAAAAAACCCCAGGAAGTCCCAAGACCTCAGTGCTTAACTCGTGCTTTTACCATCACTGAAGTTACCTCAGTTGTCATTTAAAACCCAGCTCGCACAGATCACTTAAAAAAAAAACTGGGCTCCATAAACACAAAACCACCTACCACTGCAGTCTGGAGGACTTTTTTATTCATCTTGTTAAGCTCAAATGTCTCCTGGTAGTCTAGATTAGTAGAAGCCAAGGAAATGGTAAGGTTGACTCCTCCAACGTAAGAAAGGATAGCATACTCAGCCAGAGCCTGCAGGGCTACACAGGTGTCCTGGGGACCCAAAGAGGCAGAGATCAGAATAGTGAAGAATACAGCAGCATAGATTAATTATACATGCCTTGAAGCTGCATTTTCAGGAGGCAGCCCACCTGAGTAGATGAGAATCCTCCAAGTGCATTCCTCTGCTGTGACAGCCATTTCACTACCGGGAGCGCAGAGGCCACGTCTCCGAGGAGAGTGTAAGTCAAAAGGGCATAAGATGTCATTTCCACTTCTGCAGAAACAACTGAAAGGTGTGGGGGGGAATAAACAAAATCAATCAAAATACCATTTAGAAGTGAGAATCTGAGCAGGTCTAGAAACAGTGCTACGAATATTCATTAACTGAAAAGTAACACAAGTTAGGAGTCTGTAGAAGTAAACACCAGGTGAGAAAAATGAAGAGAGATCTGCACCCAAGATGCATCACCTTCCAAAGCCATCCCTGCTTCCAGCAAAAGCTCCTTCCTTCACGCAGAAGAAAACCTTCTTCCCATTTGATTGTGTCCCATAAGGAATTTCTCTCCCACGTCAGTTCTGCTTTGCTGCTGCCCATACTAGACATCTAGCTCTGTCTCTCCTTTGCTCTTAACCAGCTCTTTCAGCATAACATTACCTGCTTTTTACGAGCTCTCCTTTCATCCTAACTTGTATCACAGGAACAATTCACTAGAGCGCACGGAGCTGGTGGCCTGGTGGTGCTGCCCATTCCCTTACCCCTGTCTTTGCAACGCAAGTACCTGATTGAGAGAGCCCGTCATTAAATCCCATGAAGGTATCTTCATCAGTAGCAAGAGTTCCCGTCAAGCTCCAGTGTGTAAAGCCATCTAGAAAGAGAGTGGAACACGTATGTTGTTACGGCAGGACTGCAGCAAAGCCTCCGTAGATGGGAAGAATCAAACTGTGCTGTGAGGAAGACCTCATCTCAGAGGTTCGATTCTCTCCAGTAACTCGAATACATCATTCGAGTGGCAGAGGCTGTTTGCTTGTTCCTGGCAGAGGATTGCCAGGGGAGGGCCTTGCCAGCCCGGCCCCAGGAGCACAGCACCTTGTGTAATGGCCATGCTGTTCATTTTCCGCAGCACCACAGCAGCAGAGGGACTGTGCAGCAGCGTGAGGGCATATGCAATCAAGGCAGTGGTGTAGGGGTCTTCTGCCGAGTACAAGTTGGACTCCAGGAAGTGTTTTGCTTTGTCGACAGCTGTTCTTTCTTCCTGTATTTAGGGGAAAGAACCCAGATATATTACCAGCTTACATCTCAGAAGTCAGAATCACTTTATTTGTCACTACTTTGCATTCACTGAAGAAAAAAGAGCCCAACAACAAACAAATCTGGGAAAGCTGCATTTTGCTCTCTGCAGAGCAACACTAACACTTTCCCCAAGAGAAGCCACACATCACAAATTCAAAAAAAGGAGCAACCAACCTAGCAAGAATGTTCTAGACTAACACTGAGACATATTTATGCCCCTCTAAATGTGAAGAAACCTCATGCCCCTGCGAGGCAGCAGATGAACAGAGCAGAAGGGAGCTCTCTACTGTATGTCTGATTGTGTTCCTGACACTCCGGAGCGTCTAGCAGACGCCAGAGGATAATAAAGGCCAAGGTTCCCAGGGGTCCCTGCAGCCAACAAACATGTTTTATTAACTCCCTCAATGACCTCACCGTGTAAGAACGTGGCTCTGATAATTTATAGAAACAATTTAATTGGACTTGATGTAATTTGGTTTCCTTTGATTTCCCTGTGGCACTAACCTTCCCCTTCCTCATTTCCTAGCTAAGATCATTAGTAACACTTGCAAATCTCCTCTAGGAAAACCATTAGATGCACATGAACTGCACTTCCAGCAAATAAAAACGCTCGGGCTGTCCTGACACAGCAGCCCAGAGAGAGCACCACCTCACTTCTCAGAGGGAGGACACTGCTGACAGGCAGATCCTTGGAAAGTGACCAGCAGTAAAATTAAGGTTGGGTTGTTCGCTGGGTGTTTTTTTAAAAGAGTAGGTAGAACACGAGAGCTATTTTGTATAAGTTTTTGTTACCTCAGAAGTTACACCTGTTTCCAGAAGAGATGCAACCACGTAAGCCGTCAGGGAGATCTTACCATGGATTCCACCCTGGAGGGCAACAAACACAAACCACCAGATGAAAACTACCGAAAAGAACACCGGATCAAAAGACTCTTGAAGCAAGACCAAGAACGCGTTACAACTGTAAGAGGAGCTGTGGCACCACAGAACGTCTTTGCCTTTGCACGTAAGGGGTATGAAATTTAGGCATCCAACCCAACTCTGTAGCTTCCTTCCCCAGCAACAGCCTGAGACCACACTCAAAGCACGAGACCCGACTCCGGAGCCCTTTGCGAGACTGACGTCTTGTTTTCCATTCTCACGGGACAGCACACGTACGTTCCGACAGACTCTTTTCAAGAGAAATTCTCCTGGCTCTTCCCACACTATTCTGTCCTCTCAAGTGCAACATTCATATTAGGCAAAAGGAAACTGCATCACTTAATAATAACTTCAAAAATGCACCTATTGCATGATTTTCAGTCTATATAGTTTTTACCTGAATGTCCTTATTTAGTATCCTGCCCATAGCAGGGAAAGAACCATCTTCTTTCTGATGCTGGATAATCCAGTCTTTGGCAGCTGTTAGTTCTTTCGGATCAATGAAAATAAACCCACGAGACTGTGCAAAGGACTTGAGGACAAAAGCTGTTAGCCTGCAAATACGAATTTATCATCTTTACTGAGAAAACAAATTCAGAATAATGTATCAGTAAGGGGAAAACAACATTCTTAGAAAGCACAAGTTCTAAAAATCTTGTTGGGAAAAACTAAATACTGTCAAAAACACCCCACGGTACATAAAAGCACTTGAACACTGTCCAGATTCCCAGATAAGAGCAGGATTAACCGCTGACAAATTAAATTGAAAAGTGTAACTGGAAAATATATTTGTCTTTGTTCTGACACTCTGAAAGTGTGTTCCACTTCATAGGTGTTCATCTGCTACTCAATTTATTAAAGCTTTTAAACCAAAAATCAACAACCTTATAAATATCTAAGTATTTGTAAAGAAAAGAGAACAGTAAATTTTCCAATTTTGTTACTGTCTTAACCAACAAGAAGTCCAGTCCCACTGCTCAAGTCTGAGGCTGCGTTAGACCTTATAGAGAATTAAGACTTAAGAAAGCAACAGAAGTGGTTTTGGAATTCTAAACCTCTGACATGCAACAAGTGTGAACTCTGGCCAGCTTTGGGAGATTGAATCATTCCTTTTACAAGCCTCTGAGGAATGGGAGGGTAGAAAGCATGCTGCCTGGCAGGGGATTTTTCAAGTGTTAAGTAATTCTGTGTCACCATATTTTATATCTAGGGACTGGGAGATGCCAGACCCGAGATAAAAGTTCACTGTCTTAGAAACAGTGAGGCAGCAGCATCACAGCAGCGGTACTTCCCCTTCGAGGAGTTCCTGCAGAAAGTCAGTTTAAAGCAAAATAGAGAGCAGATGGAGAAACCAAATGACAGCACAAGCAAATGAATGAAGACAAGAATCTACTCCATCCGAGATATTACAGTCAACTAGCACGCTAGCGTGACGTAACGCACAACCTTAAAGGCCACGGTTTCCTAAGGCAGCCCTTAGGGAGATGAGATGATTTCTCGGTTTCATAATTTCTGGCTCTCATTGTTTGGCTCTCAGAGGTCCTGCACTTCCAATTCTCAGGGCACAAACCCGTACCACACCATTTCACCCAGGAAGGGATACAAAGCACTTGGGAGGGAGACTTATTCAGATTTTTCTGGGTTCATGTCAGTGTTTTGGTTTTCTTCGTACCCTGGTAGAAGCCTCTGTCGCTTCTAGAGACAGCGAGTTTCTCCGTACGTGCTTCAGGTGAAGCTCCAGTCCCAAGGGGGATTAGGTGCTTAAATGCCCCACACGTTGCCTCTCCAGTTCCAGCAGATCCTTAACTAGAGCTTCTGTGCCTGAAGCCTGGACATACTAGATGTGATGATCTTAACTGGCCCCGAGTCTGGAAACAACTAGAATGCACCTCCTAGTGTACTGCGAACCCTGAGCAGCACCGACACAGTAAGTCTATATAGACACTGAGTATTATTTCTGTTCTCCACTGTGTGCAATACCATGATGGAAGCTGGAAAATTACTCTTCTTTCCCTGCCAATTGTGTATTTTTCCCATTTAGCAAACACTGAATTTTCTAGCCCTGTTTTAAATAGCAACTCACCACATACTCCCCGAGGAATCCCTCTCGCCAAAAGCACTGTATGAACCATCTTGTCTCTTGTAGGTCAGCTGGCGCTGGTAGCCTAGAAGTCACAAAAGAATTGGGGGAGTCCAAAATCCTCACACACAGAAGGACAAGTATGTAAAGTGAATGGAGACTCAGAGCATCTGGCACTAGCATAAGGGATCCTGCTGCCCGAGGCAACCTCTTCTTTTGCTGGGAGGGACAGAGCCAGCTCTGTGTACGTACGCTGTAGCTTATTCAGAAATCTGCTCGGGCTAACATCTGTAAGACTGTAACTCCTGCATTTTGGCCAGCAGAAATGTTAAAAATTTGATACCTCTGGAAAGATGCAGTATGAAAAGAAAGATTTTTACTTCGGCATATGGCTCTTCTCCTTCCATTTTACTGAAAGCACCACGCAGATGGAAGCTTTTTTCCTTTAAGGATATGACTGGATTCAGGCTTTTCTCCAAAGCTGTTACTTGGAACAACTTAACATGACAATAAGAGCCACAATCTTAATATACATGAGCACTTCCTAGCTACCAGAGCTTTCTTGTAAGGTTTAAGACACCAATTATTAAGTCAAATGAAGAAGATAAGAACCCTCTACCAGAAAAACTTTTGGGATTGAAAATAAAGACAGTGAAAATTATTTTCCTGCTCGGAAAAAAAAATTTGCTTCTCAAACTTCTGTCTTACAACCATGAACTGTCCAGGTGAATAAAGCGCTCTGAGCCCCCGTGTTGAGGAATACAGAACACGCGCGTTGATAAAGCTCTGGAACACCTCTTGGGATCAAACCCCTCGGAACAGGGATTCCTGACACAGAGACAGTCAAACCTCCAAAGACATCGAGCTCCTATTTAATTCCCTGATACACGAACAGACATTTTACTCCGCACTGGGTGACAGTTTTATGGGAACGGATTACTTTTTCATTTCCGGAGGTGAAGTTTCTTTGTTGTCCTCTCCAGACACAGGCAACTCCACGGTCCCTGAGCAAGGGCTGCCCAGGACTCCCACATCTTTCCTGCTGCTTTATAGCTTTTCACAGGGAATGCAGATAGATTGGTTGGAAAAAGGGGAGGAACAAAGCCCTGGAAATTAATGATGCTCCTGTAGTAAAAACATCTTTCTCTGGGGGCTGTAGGTTATGTACAAGTACGTGGCAGAAAGCATAAGCAACGGCGTTTTGTTCTTCTTCCTCCAAACAGCAGTGTTACATTAAATCAGATTGCTTTTCTTCTACATAAGCCTCAGATACAATTTCCTACTGAGCAGTTCTTCCGTAAATCGTTCTAAGTGTTCTTTTCCAGTGTGTTAGATGGACAAATTAAGTACTTGTATTTTTATATCAGTCTTAGAATTTCCTCCGTTCTTTTATTCGGATGTTCATTTTGAGTTGACTTGCGCTTCAGTGCTCTTACATTTCTTCTTCTCTGCTTGCTCGGTTGATACTGGCCCAGACTCTAGGTCCTGCTCGCTCTTCTGAACTCTTCTGTTTCCTAAACATGCCTCTAGACTCCTGGACTCACTGGAGAGGTTCACCTTTCTAGTTTTCAGCTGTTCACCTGCTTTTGTGCAAGTGCGTCGTGGGGAAGCAGAATAATTCCTGACTAGTTTAGCTCGGGCCACTTCCAAAGATTTGGGAATATATGGGAGTTGTTGGGTATCAGCACTTTCTATGATGGACAACTAGGGGATGAGAAAGTTTTCTTGGCAAGTCACAAAAGCCTTCTAAAGTGAGCAAACTGACTTTCCCATCTAAACCTTACGCTTGGCGGGGCTCCAATAAAACCAGAAAAGTTTAAAACTCTTGAGGATTTCTCCTGTAAGGGTTAATTGGCAGGCACAGTTTGGAGCCAAAAACCTGGAAGGTTTGCAAATTCATGAAAAGAAACAAAAGCAAAGGAAGCACTGACTAATAAAAAATTCCCTTTGTCTTCCTGCAATCAGCAAGCACAAAAAACTGCAGGCAAAGGGAGCAGCACTGGGCTTTGGCTGCTGAATACAAGAAATATATTATACTTCTGTTTTCAGAGGAGAACCACCTAATGCTGTCACCTCCGATTTCATGACATGACTATTGTCTGACTCATACACAAAACAGCTTTGTCCCTTAGAGATCATTAAAAACAAGAATGACCCAGAATTCTTACACGTCCTGAGAATTGCGTTTAGTTATAAAACTATTTTGCATGTGGCCTTTTCCCAAACAAATGCGGAGAAAAGCAGTGCGTAAGAAGATAGATTGTTTTGAACTGCTTAGTGAGATGGGACAGAGAAAACTCTTCATTACACGGCGATGGGTTAACTATTTTGGGAACTAATTTTTGATTTTGGGTATACTGGTGCTAAGAAAACACTGTTAAAGAGGAAGTTCAGAGAAGAGCCATGTAGTGATTAAAGGAAAGACAATTTATGAATAAGTTAAAAATTCTAAATAAGCTGATTTTTACTATATTCAATTTTTCTTGACCTTCTGAAATGTTTAAAGGAGCTGCCTAATAAAAACAGATTTAAAAAAATAAATCAATAAGCACGTAAATTAGGGTTACTGAACGGAAACACAGGCTACCCATCAAGAGAAAATATCAAGCCATCAAAATCTGTTTACCTGTGAGATTATCCTACAGAAAATGATGAACCTCTATCACTTGAGACCCTCTTGATCAGAACGGACAGTGTGATACTAGTAAAACTCTCCTCTAACTCACAAGCCTTTTCTCCTTCTAGGGACTGTGAGTGTAAGGAGTTACCTTGAACAAGGTAATCGGTAGCTTCACTCTCCACCTCGTGACTGAGCTGTTTGGTTTTCTGCAGGTATTTCAGGACAAAAACATTAGGAGCAAAATGGATCATGTTCTGCTCCCCACATCCAAACGGCAATCGCAGGAGGTTGTCCAAGTTGTTCAGGGTAGGACCCATCACATCTCCTGTTTGAAAAAGAGGCAGTCTGCTCAGCGCCCAGGAATTAGGCTTTACCTCCTTTCAATGTCTTATCATTAAAGCCCACCTGACTACACTAATTTCTGCTACCTACGCGTAGTCAGCTTAAATAAACCGTTATCATAAGTTGGAAGTCGTTCAAAAATTAAGTCTTAGCCCTTCGCGCTCTTGCTTGAATAAAGAAATTGCACATTTTAGAGTTTGATTATCCATGACTCCCCCATTTAGACTGTTAGTTCAGAATACAGTCAGCACACCTCACGACGGTGATTACGAATACTACGAATTCTACCAGACAATGTCCCTGCAAAGCCCTCGGATGGTACCAACTTGAAGGCACTGGCAATTCAAACAGGGTTCAAACAAGTGACACAAAAAAAAAAAAAGCCAAGCAATTACTCGTCGTGGAATTAAGCGGCACGGATCTCGCTGCCTGGTGTGTATTACTCAAACACCGGTCAGAAGCCAGTAACAGCTGCAGTATCTCTTCATATCTGATAACTGGTACCTAGTGATACCTCCTCAGAATTGATACCTATTATTGAAGCCGTAGCTCTTTCTGATCCCGGAATTATGTTGTGGGGAACTCCAAGAGTAAATGCTTCATTGTGATTTTCATCAGTCTCTTCTTTTCTCCAAATTTTAAACTCTCCCATTGACCCCCAGCCTGTGGAAAAGCCAATGTACTTCACCTCAAGCTGTTTGGGGACTGTCCACTCCACAATAATAGATTCATTTACCACCCGAGTACCATGGCCAACCTGAAAGGAACAGAAAACCATGCAGTTCCAACATCCCGCACATCTGAACTCAGTCTGGCATTGGACTAGTAACTCCTGCGTGGATCAGAGAACGTTGCAGACGAACCAGCATCTTTCCCACCCACAACACAAGTCAAGGAAGTTTAATGAGAATTCCACAGGCTTGACCTCCACAGCCTTCAGCACCCTTAGCACTAAAACCACAAAGACTCAAGTCCAGAGAACAGGATGCTGTTCTGATTAAAACAGCTCGATCAAGACTTAATATAGAAAAAGCAACAGGAATGAAGCTTTCACCTTCTGCAACGAGCCTAATGAAAATCTGCCACGCGTGTGCTCAAGCTCCGTTTAAGAAATCAAGGGACTATGAGACCATTACATAGAAAAATTCACTACCTGGATAATTCCATTTTTCCAACTGATCCAGAAGCTGCGGAATTCATCCCAGGAGAGGATACCAGCTGTGTCCCTGCTGGCCACCGGCTCACCCATTTTGCTTATTGAAATCCATGTTTTGGTATTTTGATGTCCACCAATAACAATCTCGGTCATCTCTGCCATGTCATGGGGGCCCGAGGACAGGGCCAGGTGAGCATCGTTGTGCGCTTTCACGGCGATGTCAAACTGTGTCATCTGGGCAGGTTTCTGCATGTATTGGTACTCGTATTTGTTGGGTGTAGAAATGTGTATTTTCTCTAGTCAGGAAAACAATGAAATGTTGTAAGAATTAGAGCTCAACTCGCACATTTCAAAAATAACCCACAGCTACCTACGAAAATCTAAACAAGCAGGCCTGTCCTAAGTACATGTTCTTTATTTCCAGCTTCTCTTAAGCAAACTAGAAAAGCGTATGTGAATGTTTCTTCCCATCTTCCAACACAGAAGATCCTTCAATTCAAACTGCTCAGCTGAATTTCTTATGAAGTCTGCAAGTGATTTTTTCAGTTCTAATCTAGTGGTCAAAAGCATCTCTGTTTAGCTACAGGAGCCAACTCTGAGCTATCCAAATTTCATGCAAAAAAGGACATACTGATTCCAGAACTGAATTTTAAAACACCAACTGAAAATATAGTACAGTCACAGTTACTGTCCACAGTGCTGAATACTTAAACTGTTTCATAAAGTAAAGGAATTTAATTGCCATGTCCAGAAATCACTTGGGCAGTTGGAGCAAATTCATAATTAGCCAGCCAGGCAAGAAAGACTCTATTCAAAAGTTCCTCCTACAGACCATAACTCATCAATCACAGAGAAATGGAAACAAAGATTTTGTAAATTTATCTTTCTTTCAGTAGATGAAGCCACACGTTTCTATTTATAACTAAATCAAACAAACTTAAGATCTCATTTGAAGCACGAACTTACCATTTGGGCAGAAGAACACACTATAGGTGTATTCTCTGGACAGTCCCTCTGGCTACAGAAAGAGAGAAATCCATACTTAAAACCCAGCGCTTGGATTAGCAGTAACAACTACTTAGTTTACTTACAAACTACAGAAACAATATTCTGCTGCTGTACAGGTTTTACATTCTTTATAGAGAAGTTATCCCACTGTGTTCTAGAAGCTAGAGCTATACTAACCCCTGCCAGCGAATCCCAACCATGGTGTATTTCTTAGATTAACAAAGCAAACTTATCGGATAAAATTTCTAGCCCTTTCTCTTCTGAGCAGTACTGAAGAATCACCAGCATGAACTCAGAATCAAATGGGCTCTTTCCATGCACATACCACTAAAATTGATTATTTCCAACCATGTAGATACACCAAAAATCAACTTGAAGGCTCTTATAAACCGATTTGCATTTGATTAACTCCCTAAAAACTTTCACGATTTGCTCAAGTATTCATATTTTTTTTCCTGAATTACTACAAAATCACATTTTCTTACCTCAATAACAACACTACTTCGAACATAATCCATTCCCACGGGGGTTCTTTTGTCCATATAATTGTCCTCCGAGTGCTTGCCATTCTTTAAGGTCTGCATCCCGTCCTGACAGCAACTAGTTCCACCATACGCAAAAGCTTTCGCTAAGAAACAGAAAGGAAAAGATTTTGAGGAAGATGTAACAGGTCCAAACCTTACACGACCACGTATCACACGACAGGAAAACTGATGACCAGGGAATCTCCTGAAGTTTCATACACTGCAGGGTCTGTATTACAGCTACAGGATCTGTTTCTAAGAAACAAATGAGGTCGGAAAGCTGAGTTTGCAGAAAGCGGATTGAATGACTTCACTTTGGGGCTCTAGGGAAATAAGAACTTTTTCTGAAAGAGGAATAGAAAAAAAAAAAAAGCACTCGTAGAAGTCCCTCAAGCAGCAAGCTGTGTTTATTTCTATACTACCGGTGATGTTGCTCAGTCCAAGCTCATTGAAGGACAAAACGATAGACGTGGGTTTAGCTTCCCCGGGGGCAACGCACTTCTTCCTCGTCAGGTGGTGCTTCCCAGGATGCCCAACAAACTTTATGCCTTTTGGAACAGAAATCTTCACGTGGACCTGTGAAAAATTTGGAATGGCATTTCTCGCAAATTTCAGCTGGAAAACCAACTGATACGTGCAAAAGATCCGAAACCCACAAAACGCTTAACAAAATCATAGCATGCATAAACTATTCATTCTCCAAACCCTTTAGTGACATACTTGACTGACGGCACCGCTTTCAGTTCAGCAAGTCTACAAGTAGTTCAGAATGATGCCACTGGGGCTAGACAGAGAACGAGTTTGAGAAGAAAAAAATCTAGGCAGACAGGATTTTGTGTCAAAAAAGGGAAATCTTTAAAAATTAACTACTTTCAGCAGCTTTCCATTACAAAGGCAATTCTTCTCTGTGGTTCAGCAAAAGCTTCCTAACTGAGACACTGAGCTTATCACTACATTATCCCCTACACCTCAACTACCATAACTTGTAGATCACTTAGGAAATTCTGATAATAAATGATAATTTCCTAAGCGACAGGAATAAAGAGGGCTGTTACCTCGACACAGACAGCTAAGTAATTGTAGACAGTCAACGGGATTTTGGTCTGTTCTCCCCGGATGACGTGGTACGGCAAGGTGAAATCGATGAAGAACGGTTTAAACGTCTTCAGCTCCGTCTGGGCGGCAATGCCCAAGCCCTTCTCTTCAGAGAGACCCACAGCCTCCGTGATCCAGGTGGTGATGGAGTCTGGCACTTCCACGCGCAGCTGCGCTTCTCCCGAGATGTTACTGCCAAAGAGAACACGGGTCGGTCAGACGAGTGAAATGCACACGGAGCCAGACACTTCAGAGAATCCCCCCCAGATCCACGCTTAAAACACAGCACCAGGGTCTGCTCTGAACAACAGCTTATAAGAGGCTCAATGTTTTCTATCGGGTTTTTTGAGACCTGTGTACATTTACAAGGAGCAGAAGAGCCAGTAGTTGCTTCTGCAGAACACAGTCTAACGCACACAAATTCTTACCGGATCAAAACCTTTATAGGCATTTGCAGTCTCATTACAGAGTCAATTTTCTTAGAGGCAAATGTCTGGATTAATTAAAAAAAAAATAAAAGAAAGAATCCTGGACTGAGGTCCTGGATAACAACAGTTCATGGAAAATCTATTTAACAGCTAGTGAAATAAAAGTAATTTTTGTTAAAACCCACTGCCTTTGTATACCTTGCCACACTGCAGACTCTGCTTGAATATAAGGGCAAATGAGAAATTTTCCAGACACCAAGTTCAGCAACTGCTTGTCCAGGGGAGCGTATTTGGATGCCGAAACATTTTGGTCGGTTGGTTTTTGGAATGCCTGACTCAGAAAACTTCCAAAAACATCACTTTCTTCCAACAAGGATTGAAACTAATTATTAAAAGCCAAATTTCTATTCTGAGTATTTAGCTTTACCATGCATACCACAACAGGATATCATAAACCTGGTATCTTCTTCCATGCTTAATAATAATAGAAATTCAATTTTGTTCTGCAGACTTGGCTACTTCCCTCCTGCAAAGAAGCTTTGGCCTTGCCTGGAACAGAAAACATTTCCTCTAAAGCAAGAACAAAAGCTGTTTCATGGCTCAGCTGGCAGGATGATTGGTGCAGTTATGAGTACACCCTAAGGTTGTTTTCTCTCAAGTTCTTATTTATTCCCCAGAGCTTGATACACACGCTGCTTGCTCTGTAATCTTTTGAGAGCAACAAGAACTTAGCTGGCACGGAAAATGAGAAAGCTGGGCCCTCAGAATAAGTTCTGCGAGTCCAGAGTGTCTTTCAACACTGCAGAACTGCCTGATTCGCATCCAGGGCAAACTGAAGGATTGCACTTTCACTGCTTTTCAGCTGAAGACTAGTCAGACTTCAGGCACCAATAAAGTCTCTTTACTTTCATCATCTAAATCAACCGTTTGGAATTTTTGAGGAGCCTAAGCTGCTGTAACCATCAGTGACTAGGCAGCATATCACACACCGGTCTGTGTCGTTACATCACAGAAGGAAAAGGATTAAAACTACCAGTTTGATAAAAAACTCGAGATCACCGTGCCTTGGAATAGGGACGCTAAGTTCAACCAGTCTCCAAGCCCCCCGGGCCAACGAATGTGGTTCCCCAGCTCGAAGGACAGAGCGGAGAGCCTGGGAAACGCACTTGGCCGGGCAGCACCAAGTTCTTCAAAGTTGTTTTACGCCCGCTAATAGCTCGGTCTTCACCCTGAGTGGAATTGGGTAGCGGGTACCTGCAATAAACTTCAGGCCTGAAGAGCAAGCAGAAGGGTGTCCTAGCTCCAGGACTGGCAGTATTCCAGTCTGTTTAACCGGACAATTTGTTGCAGCTGATGTTCTTTCCACTGGGATTTCAGCCCATAACCAGCATTAACATTATTTTCACACATGAGGGCACTTACTCTTCTGGGCGGGGGGCCAAAGTACACACACATTTCCAGCCATTAGACCCTCCAGCCGGGCTTTAGGAATTTTTAGAATTGGTTTGGGAAGTTGACATTAGGCTTTTGTTTCTTTTTTTGAGGATTGGATATCAAAATTATAAACGGTAGAAGAAGAAGAAAAAAAAAGTTGTTGCTGTTCAAGAGAGTGGAAATCAAGGAATGCTCAACTCAACTTGTTCCTAATGAAATGAAGTGGAGAAAATGCAATCTGCAACTTTTTATTCCACACTTTCCCACTTATAATTAACTACCCCAGCTTGCTGAGGCCCAAACAGGCACTTCTGGAATTCTTTGTGTATTTCTACAAAGCATATTTCATGCTCAATTGAACAGATTTGAATACGCTTGCTGCAAGTTCCTGTCAAATTTAATTTATAATCGTTTATTGAGAATGAAGTTTACTTGTAAACCTGGAAAGGCCTTTTAATAATTGCTTCAAATTATCCTAGATGCACTGCTTCTGGGAGAGATATCTGTTTATTAATTTTTTTTAGTTCCAGTTGTACCCAGTGAAAACCATGATTTATTAGGCAGTGAATTAAGGTTTGGGGGAGATGCTCTTCCATCAGATGACAGAAAGGCTCTGTGCAATTTAAAAAGCAATCAGTACAGAATCCTCCCCAGCACATGATTAGACTACAGCAGCATTTGCAGAAGCAGCTATTCTGCCCCCATCTCCTCACACATTTCCCCACTAAGGCACGCACAGCAATCGATGCTGGAACGGGGCTGGAAAGGAAGAAAACCACTAGCACTCCCTGAAGCTGACATTTCTGGACCACCTCCAGCTCCCAACACAAATCCAGACCCAACTCATCCCCCACGGTAAAGGGAAACTGGCACTTCTGAGGGGTCAGTCTTGCTTCTTGAATGCGAACTCCAGCAAGATTTCCCATTTCCTTCACTCTCTTAAGTGGTACACAGAACTCCAGCTCACGTGAGGACTTCAGCACAGAGCTAGAAGGGTGTCATCGCTTTCCATCTTGCCGTCCCTTTTTATTGTGGGAGCAGCCTGACTTGCATTCCTCGGGACAAGCTTGTGCCACAGGGCGATCCTCACAGCAGCCAACCACTGCGAACCTCTAGCCTCACTTGCTCTTCGATAACTTGTTGATACCCCCTTTCCATATGAGAGCAAAACCTACAGAAGGGTTGAACCAAACCACTGCTCCTTTTCTTCGCTGAAGATACTCCTCTGCTTGTGACACCAGAACGAACTGCACACGGGTTGCAACGCAGTCACAACCGACAGGTTCAACCTGAAGTAAGTGATTACGCGCAAAGACTGGTGAAATGCTACAAAGAAAGGTTATTGATCAGAGCAGCAATGAAGTAAAGCAACAATAAACACCAGCGTAACTCCAACAGGTTTTAAAAAGTTTTGTTTTCTGCAGCTGGAGAGGATACAGCCCTCCGGATATAACGAAGGAAATTCCCTGTCAATACCTGACATTGAGGCAGTGCCAAATCCATGTTTCAGGAAAGAATGTTCTTTTTCTCTTCTCTGCTCTGCTAGAACAAGAAATACATCCTTAACAATGACTTCTTTTAACAAGACAGTTGTAACAGTAACTGAGATATCAGCGTTATCACCCGAATGCAGCTCACATCACCAACCGCGACTCTAGCTAGGGCAGAACCATTAAAAAGTGACTGGCTGTGTCATTCATGGCACAAATTACAGTCTTTTCAAATGATCCTATTGTGTGCACACACTTCAAACAGTCTGGAGACATGAACAAGAATCTAAAAAATACAGTATAAACAAGATAATCTTAAAAACTACTGTAAATAATAATCTAGAAAAAAAGAAATGAAAGGTTTGGTTCTACGATCCAAATGCTTTCCTCATTTTCCAGAATTAATTTAAACGTAACGGAGTAGCATCAATTACAATTTCTCTTAGGTCTATCAAGACAATGGAAGAGAGTTTACCCACCACTGTCTTTTCTAAACCAAGCAATTTCCTGGGGCAAATAAGTGGAAAAAAAACTCAGAATGGAGGGAAAAAAAAAAGCTTACAGTATCACAGACAATACGCATCACAACCAAAACGTTACCTTGGTGCTATTTTAGAATGCAGTGTAGCCACCAGGGTCCCCGTATGCGGCTGAAAAGCTGGGACGGCCTCGTCGGTGTACATGCCTCCGTTCTGCCGGTGGTTTAAGCTGACAACGTCAGTCATCACAACCAAGCCCGTTTCCTAGACAATAAAAATGAAGACCGCAAAAGAAAAACCAGCAAGGAAAAAAAAAGAGAATGAAACATATACCAATAAAAACTTTTCTGAACCCTATTCCAATATTTGTGGGGTAAATTTAGTTGAAACTTGAGGATTTTTTTTAAAACACGATGCAAAAATGACTGTTAAATGTGAAAACATGTAGGCGCTTCACAGGCAGAGGTTTTACATGAAAGCTCTTGTTTGCTTGGAGAATGCATTTAAACCACTATTTAACATTACTGGGCACATGTAACTGCCAGGCAGCTACAACTAAAAAATTATTACGCATATATTTCCCCTAGAATATTACATTACAGCTTTTTACCCTTCCTAAAAGTTTCCAGTGTGTTCTGCTGCAGTTAGCAGGCAGCTTTCACACCAGACATCACCAATTCTGCACTACCAGGAATGCCAAGCAAAATGGAAACTGTCCACACAGCTTCACAGTAAAAAAAACCAGAATTTGTAAGAAAGCCGTCTGCCAGTTCTACCCCTAAATGTACTTATTCAGAAGCGAGAGTAGTTTCTGGACACCAAAGGGAGTAAGGCCTTTGTTCTCTTCACACACGCACCCAATTATTACAAATCAAGTACTCGGCAATGGGTACACACCAGCTCCTAAGGTGTATCTTTTCAGCTCACCTGCCCCCCAAGGGAGAAACAGCTCTGGTGTGAAAAAAAATAATGGCCTACAGAGCCGAAAATTATCCTGCAAACACGAAAAGATAACAGACACTCCAAGGAGAAGTAAAGTTGATTTCTCGTACTGTAAATGCGAAGCGAGCATCCTTGGTGATATCCCAGTGCCAAGGAAAGACAGAAGATCTGCGGCGCCTACGCGAGGACATGCCCGGCCACCAGAAGTGCCCTTCTTCCTTTGGAGCTCCAAAAGCATCAGACACGTCGTATTCCGCAAGCTCTTGAAAAACCTGCACAGGAAGAGAAAAGACTGCTGTCTTTAGGTGTGAAGGCTACTTACTAAAGGTGAAGAGCAGGCAACAGCATTAAGAAAAAGGCATCAATGCCTTCAGTTTCCCTTTACCTGACTGGCCGTCAGCTGAAAACCTGTCTTCAGCAAGTAGACGCTCTTATCCACGGTGGCAACGCAGACGCAGCTCGATTTTGCAGCTCTGACCTTGACGTTCACCACATCGCCGGGTCTGGTCTCGTTTGCAGAGAGCGCCACTGCAACCTAGGAATTGAACATCAAATCCCACTATCTCAACCCAGAATCAGCAGACAAACCTGCAAAGAGTAACGAGACACCACTCCTCCCTTCCCACTAGCTCCGTTGCCAATACCTGGTTTTCGAAGGAGGACTCCACGGCGAACTGCAGGCTGTCCGTGACCCCCTCGCCGTTCTCCCTCACGTAATACACCAGAAGGCGGCCCAGGGGGGCCATGCTGTGAACGACCGAGAAACGGAGGAACGTCACGCAGACTTCAACCTCTGCTGCAGGGCTACTGGGAGGCGCTGAAAAATAAACCATGAAAAGGACAGTTTTATTTACCAAAATCACTCCCTGCCCCAACCCACAGAACTCTCCGTCCGGGACTCGTGTCCTTCCCTTGTTCCTGTTGCACGCGTTCTTTTTGAACTCACGACTTTTTTCTTTCCTTTTGCTTTTCTTTGTGAAAACTGATACACAATTAACACCCATAACAACGATCAGTGTGGAGAAGGTGGTAGAAAATCATAGAATCATGGAATCATAGAATGTTAGGGATTGGAAGGGACCTCGAAAGATCATCAAGTCCAATCCCCCTGCCAGAGCAGGAATGCCTAGACTATGCCACACAGGAACGTGTCCAGGCAGGTCTTGAATGCCTCCAGAGAAGGAGACTCCACAACCTCCCTGGGCAGCCTGTGCCAGGGCTCCGTCACCCTCACTGAGAAGAAGTTTCTTCTCGAGTTTAAGCGGAACCTCTTATGTTCCAGTTTCAGCCCATTACCCCTTGTCCTATCAGTGGTTGTCACCGAGAAGAGCCTGACTAGTGTTTTTTCTGCCATGAAATTAAGGAAATATGCACTGAAGTTATAAACCCATTTAAAATAAGAAAAAAACAGAAAAAAAGGGTGTATGTTGCAGCAGAACGCTGCTGAGAGAAAAAGTCTTTATCCCCCTGTTCCCTGAGTTCACCAGATTTGTATCTTTCTGTCGTTCCTTTTTTCCAAACTAGGAGTCGATGCTTCATTTCCCTTCCTCGTGCTTCTCCTTCAGCCTGATCCACGCTTTCAGTCCATCCAACGGCCTCCTCCTTTAAGCTCCATCAGCTTCATAAATTGCCCCAGCCCCACCATACGCCTCTCTGCCACTCAGCTGATCCCAAGCCAAGCACATTAAGTAAGACTAGAGTTTTCTTAACAGAGGGAGACTGCAGAAAGCTCTGCAAGACTTACTCCTTTTGGAAAAACTTATCCTTTTTCTATATGTCTATATGCGCAATGGCTATCACTACTTCTCTTGTATGAAGTTCTTCCACGCCCTTTAAGGAGCATCAAATTCAAGAAAGAGAATTGCTTAAGTTTGCAGAAAAGTTGGTTTTCCCTGAAAACAGGGGAGAGTTTGCATTTCTGATGCTAGCTACCTGTTCCCGGGAAGCGTGTGATGTCCATGTTCTTCTCGAAGGGAGAGGCGGCTCTTTTGCTCCTCTGCTGGGTGATGTTACTGGGCTGCAGCCCCGAAAGGACGATGTTGCCTCGCGACGCCACTTCGTAATGTAGAGTGAAGTTGCAAGGACACGTGGACTTCACTGCAATCCAAGCCTCTTCTCCTACCTGCACCCAGAGACAGAAAAGCAAAAGATCTGGCCTGCTACAACGCACGCTTTTTATTTACAAAGCATAGAAATCTATTTGGGTTTCAGTCCACAACAGATGTGACCTCTCTCCTCTGAAATGTATATTACATTAGCACTGTTTTCATGGACCTTCCTCAGAGCAGAAAGGGGCCCGTGTTCAGCTCTTCACTCCCTGCAAATCTAAGAGGAGAACGGGCTGGGGGGTTGTACGCATTAATGAAACAGTAAAGGAATCTCTGGAATCCTGAAAGTTAAGCCTTTTGGCACAGAGCAGCTGTCAGAATTGGTTGAATTTTAGACATCCGTTCAGTAGTCCTGCCCAAAAGAGAAAGAGCCGGGTCAGGGGTGGGAGGAGATGCGCGTTTGATAGTCTTTGCAGTTTAACTGAGATTATACGCGGTGATTACTTTCATATGGCAGATACTAATTCGAACACAACCAATGTGGCATAAAATTGCTGGGAATAGAGCTGAGGAAAAATGCTTTAAATTACACAAGTCTTGACGTTCCTTTGGAAGTCTGGCGCTCGAGGAGCTGTCAAACACACAAATAAACGAGAAGAGACCTTCTTGTTACTGGGTAAACTCAGCTGATGCCTGCAGGAGGTTTCAGAGCAGCACCCCGACCCCCTGCACTGTGTGTGTGCACTGAAGTCCTACACCCAGAGGTACTCACTGAGCACCAAACACCCCGGAGAATAAATCCCCCAAATATCACCAATCCCCACAGAAGAGACACCAGGGCTCGCTCCCAGGATTAGGACTGGGTCATGTCTGGCTGAGTAATAAGCAGCCCTAGGAACACAAACTTCTTGCCTCTGGGACAGGAGGAGCAGCTAACGCTTGTGTTAACGAGGATTTCTTCAGCAACTTCCACTCCTATCATGCGTAGCAATGCCCAGCTAAGACTGTTAAGGCTGAGTAGAAAAGTTAAATCTCAGCGAAATCTTTTGAAAAACCTCCTTCTTCAGCACTAACAGCATTATCTTTCCAGAACGCACAGACGGTACAAACCAAAAGGGGCAAGGACTTGAACACAAGGAGCTGCTACGGTTAAATATAGTGAGAATGCCACAGAGTCCAAGAAGTGCCTCGTGACATTAAATATTTGAAGTATTAAGAATTCCCCAGTGCAAATGATGAAACAATTCGTTAAAAAAATGAATGCAGCTAATTGGAACACCCAGTAAGAGCTGGCAAAGCGGGGCAACAGTTCCCACATCAGCTGGTCACCCAACTCCTAGCTTTCCCACAGAAGAATTAGTTCTAATCAGGTTATAATAAGAACAATGTGTTCAGATTAGCAGTGTATAATCCCCTTTCCATACCTCAGGAAACTTGTAAAAGATTAATTAGCCATTAAACTTCCATGCAAAGCAATGATAAAAAAAAAATGCTCTTATTTGGATACAAAGAGTCTGAAACCAACCTGACGGATCTGCTGATAACAGAAATCTAAGTGTGTATGTTGCCACCACCCACTTTTTTTTTTCCCTTATAGCAATATGCAGAGACTTCTTGGGTAGAGAAACTCTAAACAACTCTCAGAAAAACAAGATGCAACAGGAATCACGGTTAAATCAGATCTTTCCCTTAGGAGAGAGATCATGGCAACTTTTACGCAGAATAACTACATTTTTAGAGAGGCTCCTACAAAAACTGCAGAAGACGACAAGATAATTGTGTTCATAGCTCCAGAACTGGAAGACCAAACGGATCCAGCTGAGATTTAAATTGGAAGCTCTAGTGCAACTAAATAGCCCTAATTAAGCTACTCCCACGCTGATATAATTCCCAGCCTTTTGACATTTGTTGACTCGAACGAACGCACGTCATTGTCACCAAACAATTCATACGTGAATGTTACTGGAGGGGCACAGAACATACATTCCAATACGTGGAACCGAAATGCTGCCAGTGCCTGTATCCACCCTCTCTGCCTCCACCACACAAAGGAGAATGAGATCACGCGCAAAGCAACGGTACTTTGCTCACAACCGCGCGCAGCCCACGTTGAACAATTATTTGGTGGCTGAAGGGCAGCTACTTTAACCGTTATAGTGGAAACAACGAGTCCGGGATCCCAGAAACGGCTAAAAATACTTAATTAGAACAAAGTACTTTAAGCCAAGAAACGCCATTGTTGCCAGGATGGAATATGAAGCCAACGTACCTGGAAAGGTTTATCTGGTGCCTGGAGCTGGATGTGACACTTGCTGGGCGAGTACCAGCTACTGATGGACAAGTAGTTCGGCAGATATTGATCCCCGCACGGTTTCCCATCAATCGCTGTCACCTTGGTCTTAACAAAAGGGACACCTGAATGTTACGCATGCATAGGAAGCCTGATTTGTACGTTCTTCTCACACTACCCACATCTCCATTTTATACTTTTCAGCTGTTCAACTCTTGTCATCTTTACACAGTAGTAAGGTCTGATATTTGGAGAGTGTGCTACTGCGTGAAGCTCTATTTGGAGAAGCATCTTTACACAGTGGTCATCAACATCAGCTCTGCTTAGCAGCAAGAAACAAAGCAAGTGTTTGCTGCATTTGAGTCAAGAAGCTGAAGCTAAAAGGCGCCGATTTCCTGTTTGCAGCACTGATTTATAAAGTGCAAGTTTGACAAGATTAGTTACATTAAAGCCCGATAATCCTATAAAGAGCTTTCACCCACCTCCAGCCAGACATACTGGGCAGCTGTAGGGATGGAGGGGATTTCAAACTCCACCAGGCCATTTCTTGATACCAGTTCACTCGTATAAACATTGTCTTTTGGTGTGAGCTCAGCTTTAATTCGGATAGTGACTCTGTCAGCTGGACTTCCATCAGGGTAAGTGACTTCTACCTACACAGCGTTTCATTTAGAGAACAACAGGTTTTACATTACAGGCGACGACAGAAACAGCAGGTGGGAAAAACACACCAGAACGTGGTGGAACATCCTGGGATCAAGTCATGCCAGTGTCTCTGCTTTTACTCTTACCTTCCCTTTGTAAGGCAGCCCAGGCTTGAACTGTTTTCTGGTATCCTTGGAGTACTTGATGTCGATCAGCTGTTTCTGAACGGGTGTCGAGTCATCAAAGGTAACCTGCTTGCTCCCATCAGAGCTGATCACTGTGGCCCAGATATTGACCGTGCCTCGAAAATGTTCCGGAACGTCAGCTGGCATCATGTCCTTCACACACACCTCGAAAACGGCAGAGCCATCAATCTACAGTGTGTTGGGGAAAAGAAATGCAAGTGTGTGTTCACGTTCAAAAAGGGTCTAGAAGCCGAATCTAAAGCACAGGCACTTGATAGGAGTTTGCAGTGGTATTTTTAAAGGATGTGGAGTAGAGGGAATTAATTGGGGAGTTGATGAAGGAAGGAATTGAAGGAAGGAATTGAAGGAATTGAAGGAAGCAAGCATGACTGATTTTCCTCCCTTATCCATAGACCGGACTAGCTCTGTCACAGGCCTTCATCCTCATGTTCTCCCTCAGCCCCATATGCTCTAAAACCAGATTAATACTACGCTAACAAATTCTCATCAGCCCAAATCATAAACATACCATGTAAAAATATGTCATATTTTCATTACGCTGGACACAATTATGGCATTGATTCACTTATTTGCTGATCTCCCATGAGCAACACGAAACAGAGCTGGGATATGAACATCAGAGGGTACAGATCAGGCCTTTTATGGCAGCTGACTCAGTGGTCTCCCTCACCTGAGTGGTCTTGAGGATAGGGTGTCCCACTTCATGCCTGTAGTACCCTACACCATTTATAGTCATATTGACAATTAACTTTCCTGTCACGGGTTTTCCAAAAGTATATCTGAAATGGAAAGAAGGTCATGAATAACTTCCAGGTGTTTTCCGATTTCCCAATGACATCAAGGCCAGTACCAAGGCACCCACGCATCTAGAAAACAGAAAAAACCTCACAGGTTTTCCAGTTTATTGCTGACATGTTTTACCATGGCTCTTACACAGGAAAGCTTCTGACGGTGACCAGAAATTATCTGAGAAGTCTGCAGCAGATGAGATCCAAGCTCCAGCGACTGCACCATCCTGTGGCTGCGCTACAATCCACAGGAATGAAACTTGAGTTGGGACGTGTTCCTACCTGGCATGGACCGTTCCTTTTTCACACAGTGAAAGGTCACGAATGTAGCGAGGGGGGTCAATCAGCAACTCAAACTTTGGTAATACTACAACGAAAAGAAACACAAACAGAATCTTTCCAAGGAGATCTTACTATCCAGATGACAGCAGAAGCACACGCGGCTCCAACAAGATCATTGCTACAGTCAGATGAGGGCAGTGTAGCTAACATCAGCCAGGACCGCACTTGGCAGAGAATCAGTCGACAAAAAAAGCAGCAAACCAAGACCACGTTGGTGAAATGACCTCGGCAAAACACCCTTAGATTTTTACTTGTTTTCAGAGGGATCTGTGGTGCAGGATTTGAGCCCAAGCTTTTTCTCTTAGCTACACAGAAAAGAGGACAAGTCACTATTGACTCCTCCACGATATTAGCAGTTGTTTGTGTCTACAAATGTTTGTGCGAGCAGGTCAGACATCACCGATGGTGTGCCAGGTGTGACGACGCCCACCTTTCATCACACGGACTGTGAGACCGAAAAGGCAGGTAGCAAAAAATAATTAAAAAAAAATAATCGAAAAAAAAAAAATCAGAATTCCAAGGAGGGCTCTGGGAAAGGGAGGAAAGCACTGACAGACTGAAAGCATCTTCAAGAGTTTTCCAAAGCAAAATTAAATCTTGGTTGCATGACCGGGTTGTGCAACACGACTCTCCATTTCAGGTCCCTTACCTGATGAAGTGTGGAGGCCAAAAACAAAGGGCTTGGTTAAGTTGCAAGCATCGATATCCCTGAAGGCTGTAACATCTAAAGATGTTCTTCTCATGACATTTTAAACGCATTAGTGCTCAGGTGTTTCATCTCAAGTAAAAGCATTTCACAATGTTTTGCTCTTCCAGAAGCACTTGGGTTCTAGGCAAAGTTGGTTTGGATACAACTCACCGTATTTCTGAACTTCAAAGGATTTGTTGTAGGTGTGCCCCTGCATTTCAGCAAAGATGAGCCATTCACCAAACACTGGCTGATCAGACAAAGGAAAAGTCATATTTACAATACCTGAAAAAGGAAACAACATCCTGTGAACTCTGTGTCACTCATCAGCCCTTGGCAAGGCTTATCGAACACAACTCGATATAAGCAGAAGCCAAGGCAAATAACAATACACTGAGAAAAAATAATTTGAAACTTACCACAGCAAAATGGCTTCAAATTGCTCCACTCTATCATACGAGACCCCCGAGGATCCTGCACAGTGGTTTAGGAATGAGAAACATCACAGTGAAACATAAATATCACCAACACAAACTCCGTTTGCAAGAAAGAAACTTCATTTTGCAATACACACACTTGTTAGTTACATTTGAGCTGTCAGTCGTCTGTCAAAACTTCCCTGAAGATACTTTACCGGGGGTATTTGTGGTTTAAAACTCAGTACTCATTTAAGGACAACGCTTCTCTAACCAATGCACACAAGCAAGCACTGCCAAGCAGCAGATGTTCCACCTATCTTAAGACACCTGTCTTGGGTGGGATGAACTGGCTTCTGAAGATGCTTGCTTTCTACTCACACAGGGAGCTACACAACTAGCAAGACAATTTGTAGATGACAAAGCTGAAATTACTCCCACTTGTTTTGCCAGCATTAAATCTGTGACTGAATGCAAACAAGAGAAGAGGGTGAATTCTTCTGCTTGCTGACAGCTAAAGAAAACACATGGTTTAAGAAAAAAAAAAAAAAAAAGACTAGACAGAAGGAACCTCTCATTCACCTCATAAGGAAGAAGACAGGAGCACCCTTTCCTTGCCATGAATTTCTATTGTCCACTATCATAATGTTTGGGTGCAGAGATGAGATTGGCCCTGCTATATCAGCCCAGCCAGATGAAGGATAGGAGTGTGTCTGCATCGAAAAGAAGGGAGAAATTGAGTGGGACTGTTACATTTATAAACCCCAGTGAATCTAGCCAATTCTTCTCAGGCTGAAAAATGGGAATGGATTTCTGAAACTGAAGTAGAAAACAAGTATATTTGTGGGTGACAACGAAAAAGCAGGACACAAAGATCAGTTAAAGGTACAGGGACAGAGATAATCGCACAGGTTACTGTTGGGAACGGCCATAATGGCCTTGGAAAGGTACAGACGTGTGACTGGTTCCTCTTAAGGCTACAAGAACGTCGTGTCTCTACAGGATACACGCTGGAGGATTGGCAGGCAGATACTCACCACCACGTAAGCTTCAATCTGAAAGAAAGAGAGGAGCAAAAGGCTTTATGAAACAAAGCGACTTTTCTGCTTCTTGTGATGAACTGCTGAGTCAAGATAAGCAAGGTGTGACGCATCAAGTTTAAACATCTCTTCTTTGGTAAGAGTAGCACGAGAAACATACATTTAATTCACAGGTCTAACTGGAAAACTAAGACTTCACACACCTGTGTGTTACCTAAATAAAGTGCAAGTCTCTGAAAAATTCTGCTTTGGCGTAGTTACATTGTATTTGTCAGTACTACCAAAGCCTGTGTTCTCCCTCAACAGTCCCGTGACCAAATGAAAAAAGCTAAATTGTAAATAAAACCCAAGCAATCACAAGATATGTCTAAGTAGGTTAAAAAATCCAACCATATTTCTGCATAAAATACAGGTTGCCAAGTATTCCATCATATTTTACAGTATGAAAGAAAACATTTTTCTTTACCCTGTCATTGACTGGCCTCAAGTCAGAAGTCACCATAAAGAGGTTTATCAACACTACAAAAGGAAAAGAGGAAATTTGTTAACCATCACAGCTGACACCGAACAGGATAAGCCATCCTAGAATGTACCCTCCAAACAAGGTTTCGCTCAAAAGCAGCCCTAGTACCTGACAAGTTCTCCGAGGTCGCTTTACCTTTCTGCTTGGGTTTATAGACAGGTTTGTCCGTCTGAATGAACACCGACGATCCTTTGCTGTCGATGGTCACTGTGGTGTAGTTGTGAAAAATGTAGCCTTCCCCTGCTAGATGCCGGTTGCCCCAGACTTTTAGATGTGCTTGTCCACGAAGTCCTGAAGGCACCTAGAGAACAGACCGTGAGGCGAGAGAGACACAGAAAAAGCCTTTGAGCCTTCCGAGGAATTTCATTGCGTTGAAGGGAGCACAGAGCAGCCACCTGTTGCATTTCAGTGTAACTATGTGTTAGCAATAAAAAGAAAATGAAGACCATACTAGATTTTTACAATGTATAAACTTCAAAGGAGGCAAAATCATGCTAAAAACACGGCAGGAAATTCTCTTCTGCCCTTTCTTTATAACTCAGGCAAAGTGATATCTGATCTACACGTGTAGCTTCCCCTAAAGTAGGTGTGTTACACGGGCAAATCAGTCACGCTCTGGAAAACATGGCTCTACCAACAGAGAAAAAATACTCCAAACCACAAACCACCACCAGAAAAACCCACCCTGAAAAAAAAAAAACAAAAAACGCATGCTTGCACATTTTCAGTCAGTTCAGAGAAATAAGACCTTTAAAATGCTGTTAAGTTAAAAATTACAAAGTAAAAAAAACAAAGACAAAACTGGTGACAGCCCCTGTTTTGTAAATAACATGGTAGCAGCAGAATAATTAGCAGAGACACAGTGTTCAATAATCTGACACTTCTCTGGATTTCCGTGGTCCATCTAATGCTCCACATCACTTACACAGCATCACGTGCCACCATTCTCATAAAATAATCACAACACAGAACTTTACATTGAGCAACGAGCCACAGATTCAGCCACTGGTTTTCTTCTGCGGGGTAAGGGCCCGGCAGACGAGCTGTGATGGATTTAAGCTTTGCTCTCCTCACTCTCCACTGCTCCTCTCACAAAGGTTGCTTCCTCCTTAGCACACGCCAAGGACACGACCTGCAGTTGTGCCCCAGCTGCTCAGAGAGCAGAGCCTAACATGGTTGAAAGGCAAGTGCCTCATGTTCTCACCAAAAACATCTGAACATAGTTGACACTCACCTTCAGTTTAATTGTTCCTTTATCTAAAATGAGAGAGAGAGACAGAGTTATTCTTCTCACGTGAAGGTACTAACATTTTAGACGTTTGCAGCTGAGTGAAGGAGACCCCATGTCATAGAGCTGCTGTCTGCAATACCCCTTCATTACAATTTCAGCTGAAGTAATTTTCCTGGATTGTGTAAAACAATCTGTAGAGTGAGCAAGGCAGACCTAGTAGAGTTCTCCAAAATAAATTTGATTCACATTTATTTACAACTTTCGCCCAGAGTAGCTCTATGGTTAGAGAGTACCACCAAGGCTGAGGTTTCAGCATAGGGCATCCTATGTTTACGGAAGTATTTTGCCGTAAAAAGGACGTGTCCCCTTTTGGGACTTGAATAATTCTCAAAACAAACACTCACAGAATCTATTTTCATTGCTGGACACAGCCATATCGAAGATTTCTCTTTAGCATATGCTGCCCACATGTGTAAGCATCACTCCCTTTGAATTACTGAGCAATTGTCAGCCAATTTCAAAGACGACGAGGGGAGGATAAAACCCGAGGCAATCTGGTCCAAGAAAGGAAATGGCTTTTATACAACTCCCAGTTTTTACACACAGAAGGGTTAAAACACGATGGTTAAAAAGCCTGATTGCCTGAGCCTTGTCTACATGACAGCTTACACCACTACCAGCAGCGGCGGAACAGCGCTACTGGACTTCATTTTCATTCATGTAAATTCATTCAGCATTAAGCTGGACATAATCAAACCATGTTTTGGCTTTACACACAGGACAGAGGGATGTGTCTTGGATTTTAAAGACTTATCCAACCGCACAAACGTTACCACCTTTCTCAGCAATACTTACTCCTGACCACGGGGAGATTTAATTTCTAGCACTCATTTTAAAATATGGGTAGAAAATGATGGTGGTGTAGATTTTATATTTTTCTTTAAAATCAACTTTTCTTACTCTGCACAGCTCACCAGTGTCAAATGCTCAGGTTTCAAACGGAAAGCTATTCACTGTAAGACTGCTGAATACCCAATTACCTAGGGTCTCTGTCTTGGTATTCCACAATTATGAGCCTTGGATGTCTGAGATCACATCATGTAGTATTGATCAATGAATTAAATATTAGCCTGGATTCAGCTCCATTATCACCTCCAGCAATTCTCCAAGAGACATCAATGTGCTCCCACAGCACCTCAACTTACAAAGTTGTTCTCAAGTTCCGAATTACAGCAACTTACCCACAACCGTTCCATGGCCCCGTGACACAGTTTCCCCTTTGACCACTAACTGAATCTGGACTGTCGTCTCCTTGGCAGAGTTAAAGATGGTGACGCTTATGGCCTCCTCAACGCCACATCGGAAAACCGAAGGCGCCGCAATCAAATAGCCCCTGAGGAACAAAATAGGAAGCGGATGGTCAAGAGCAGCAGCAAGTCCATGACCTTTATTCATAAGCCACTTTACATGTAAGAAAATTAAAAAACCAAAATACTCTGTAACATATTTGCCCCCGCAGGGGCACGTTTGTGACCACCGGCGGTGTAGCCCTTTACCTAATACGCATAAAATGAACACGGAATGCACACAGAAACAAACAGAGCTTAAGTGGCTCACAAATCCTTACTATTTAAATAGAGTAATATTGATGTTTATTGCATATGTATTAAAAATTTATTATGTATAAATGATCTAAATATTCAACTAGCTAATCATAAAAAAGCTGAAGCTCAGGAAGGAATACGGAGGTACCTCAACTTCCAGCAGAGCTTTGCAGATAATGCTTTGTTTTGAAAAAGTTTAGATACTTCTAATATTTGTGCCTCGTTTATTTTCCAATGCTCCATTGTCATGGTTCAACTTGATACACAAAAAAAGAAGCGACTCTCAGTGCTGAGACTTCGTCAGACACACACATGCACCGCATCTAAACTGCCAGTTCACACAGAAGCAGCTCAGAAACTGCAGTTACAAGATTGGGCTCAAGTTCTCGGTTCTGCTACCACTTTTGTGTTCAACCAATCCTATTGTGCAAGTTTAAAAAAAGAATCATTTTTGCAGGCACACAGAGACCTTCAAAGCCACCCTAGACGACCTCCCATATATACTACAACCCCGGTGTTTCTGAATGGAATCTGCACCGTTCCTCCGTGCTGAGTGGCACCGTGCCATGAACTTGTCAGCGCGAAGCGTTACAGGCTCTGAGCTCTTTGATGCGTCGGGCTGTAAGCGACACATTTATATTCTCTTCATGACACACCTTTCTGGGTGGTTATTTTTTTTTTTCCTACGAAGCAATTCCTCGCATGATTCTTTAAGCCAAATTTCTCAGCCCGCGCCTTTCTACAGTTCCGTGAGCCAGGTCGTTTTAGTTCATGATTAATTATCACTTTGGGATGGGGATGATGGTGTTTTACAGCCCCCAAGTCATCTTTTATCAAATTCCAACCCCATGTTTCTCTCTCAGCAGGCCCCATTGCCATGGAGATCCCATTACCCCCAAAGGAAGTTCAGATCTCTGTGGCATTTCAGTTAAACTGCACGGGGTACTTGCAAATTCAAAACCTCATGGTTCCCAGGTTTGAAAATTCATCAGAATAATAAATAACAATAAAAAGTTACTACTTGGCCTGCAATTTCTCGGTGAGAAAGACATAGCTGATCTGGCTGCAGAGGGAGAAAGAGTACCATCTGCATCCAGCACCAAACGAGCAGATTCAAACTGTCACATAAGCACAGCACTAGGGTGCCATATGTGAAGCACATGGATCCACATTGTTCTGAGCTGCTGCAACTCCTTCTGAGGTATCGGTCCATCTATACGGCTCTTTAAGTCGCTTAATAAGTGGCATTTGAACATGAAATATTTAGCTTGGCAATTAAACAGTTAATTTGACAGTGACTGGAAAGAACCTTTAAGTGCGGCTGACAAACAGCTCTGTCAGGTTACACCAAAACTTGGCAGGACGTTAAATATTTTCTAGTGAGCAAGTGAAAATACGTTCTCCACGGCACTTAGTTAATGCAGCTACTCACGATGTTGATGGGCTATAATAAACTAGGAGTAAGGAACAAAGCAAACCTTAATCAAAGTTAACCTAAACAAACTGGAACGACCTGCAGATTCAATTTCTAAAAGCCAAAAGAACTTTCCCCGCAGTGAAACGTTTCTCCCCGGATGATTTTCCCCACAAGAATCCTTCACAAGCTCTTCGGGAGCAACCAGCGTTACCTTTAACCATCCCAAGCACAACAGCAGCCCCTGCGCAACACCCTGGATTCCTCAAATAATTGTTTGCAGATAAAAGCTTTGCAGCCGCTCGCTGGGGGAGTTGGAGGCAGGTATTTCTAAGGAGGCTTTCTCTTCTCTTTGATTTCCCCCCCCTCCTTTCCCTCCCCAGTTCTACGCACTTTTGTACCGGCGAGTACAAACGTGCTGCTCCGCTCGGCAGCCGCTGCAGCCTCCCCGAGCCCAGCCCCTCCAGGGGACGTTTCGCAGAGCTTTGTTAAGGGGCTGCTGCAGCCGCCTCCGGAGCCCTTCGCGGAGCAGGGGGGCTCCTGCTCCGCTCCCCCTCCCCGCCCCTCCCTTCCCGGGGAGGTCGCCCGGGGGCCGGGGCCGGTCCCCGCCCGCCGCAGGCTGCGCGACCCTCCCGGTACTCACTGCCGCTCCCGGGGCTGGGCTGCGCTCGGGCTGCAGAGGCTCAGCAGGACCGCCCAGGGCAGGAGGACCCCCCAGGCGCAGCCGGGCTCCTTGCGGGGCATGGTGCCGCGGAGCCCCGGTGCTCTCCGCGGGCAGGAGGAGCCTTTTGTTCGCGGCGAGCTGAGCCCGCACTTCCCCGCCGCCCCGCTCCCGGGCTCGGCTCCCCGGTGCCTCTGGCCGCCGCCCCCGCCGCGTCCCCGCCCCCGGGCCGGCCCCTCCTGGCCCCGGTGCCCGCTCGGCCCCGGCCCCGGCTCTTTGTCTGCGCTCCCCGCCCGCTCCTGACAGCGTGCACCGGGGGAGGGGGCCGGGCCCGCACCGCCGCCCCTCGGCCCCGGCCGCAGCCCGGCCCCGCCCGCTCCCAGGTGCGCTGCCCGCCCGGCACCAGACCCCGGCCCCGGCCCTTCGCCCCGCTCCTGGCCAGGGCTGCGACCGCACCGGCTGCCCCTCTGCCGAGCCCGGCCCGAGCACCTGCCCGAGCTGCCGGCCCTTCCCCGGAGGGGCCCGGTGCCTCCCGCAGCCGCAAGAGCTGCAGAAGCCGAGGGTCCGAAGGGTCCCATCGGCCGGGACCGGGGCACGGCGCCCCCAGCACGCTCTCCTCCCGTTAACCGAGCCTCTGCACCCCGCGGCACTCCAGCGAGCCCCGCCAAAGCATCGTTTTCCAGCTCAAAGCCCCGTGCCGACACCGGTGCTCCTCGCCCCTCCTCAGTCCCCGGGCCCCGCCGTGCCCAGCCTCAGCCCCAGCCCGCGGGTACGGGGGCTGGAGACGGGAGGGGGATCTCTCACTACACCCGTCTGAAGAAGAGGGTGCAGCCCAACACGAATCGGGTAAAAGCACATCCAAAACCACAGAGGAGATTCAAGGTGATTTAAAAAAAGAGTCTAGGCTGTGGCATTTAAAAAGTGCATCTCACCTTAAAATTCTTTATACCGGACAACCTCAACAAGAGTCTTAAAAGGACTTTGTGTTTTGCAAGGCTCATTACAGCTGTTAGGACCGAACATGACGGTTTAAATCACCACTAAGCAAGCTGGGAAGGTCTTAAAGAAATCACCTATTTAAACCACTCTTACTACACCAACAATCCTTGACTAATATTTGCCTACAATCCTGTTTTCAGACTCGCCCCAATTGTCAAGACCAGGGTGGAGAACTGAAGGAATTTTATTCAACACCATAAGAACACCAGAATCACACTCTCACTACTCACCAAGTTTTCAAAGATTGTGCATCACCTTGGGAAAGGTCGTTTTTATTTATTTTTTTAATGGGATTTTTCTAGCTATAGCTCATCTGCGGGAGGAGTTGCAGAATGTCTTGGAGCAGCTTTCAGCTTTTAATATTACGTAAGCTGAATCCATTTTGCTTGCTGCGGTGCTGGTTAAGCACAACTGCTCCTCTCTTGCTCACTTCATTGCTCATGTGTCCTCACATGACAAAACAACGCTACGAGAGCTACCAAGGGACTCTTTTGTTCGCCCAAAATTGAAGACACATGCAAGAAAGCACGAAGTCAAAAAGAGGCCTTCCTAACACATCTTTCCTCTCCACTTTTAAAACATACAGGGTTTTTCCTCTGATCTCCCATTCGTTAGAAACCTACGCTTGTACTCAACAACTCCAGTTGTCTAAGCTATGTAGTAGCTTGTACTTACACCCTTGACCACCTCAGCCAGTACATAACTAATAGCTCAATTAGTTTAAGACACGAACACTCGCTCCAAAACGAAGCACCTCTGCTGCTCTCACGGTACAGCAGCCTGTAACTGATGGACAAACCAAACAATGGTTTTGACAACAGCCCTGCAGAGATCAGGTCTGGTTTGGGGGCGAGAGCACCGCGCTTTCAAAAAAAATAATTCTCTCTACACCTCATGCGCAGCCCTTTCTAGAGCAGACCCAGTCACTTACAGACTCGTGCGCGACACTCACAGGGTACGTACCAAAAAAGGAATCACAAAGCGCCACTAAACACCCACGCTGCAGTTATCCACATTTTATCTTTGAAAAAGCTCTGGACTTGGGAAAAAAGCAACATGACTGAGCAATGAATTGATGAATGCAGCAGAGCACACTTCTAAAGCGGAGCTCTATCATCTTCAGCATAATGCTACATTTTTGAACACAAAGCTGCATCTTTCTACACTTCAGAAATCAGAGCTAGAAATAATCATTATGTGGAGTACAGCCCTTTTAAATCATCATTAACTTCTTTGAAAGGAGAGATTTCTCCCAAATTGAAGATCTTGTATTTGACATTTACTGACTACAAGAAATAGCAGGCAATTACAGTCTCTAAAGACTGCAAACCATCTTCTAATTACAAAAGTATGTGCAATCCTGTAAATAAGGCTAGAATCAGCTTGATCAAAAAAAAAAAAAAGGCTTTAGATATCATTTCAAACTATTTAGTTACTGAAATGGAATTTTCTGTGCTTGCCAAAATGAATCCTATTCAGCGTGATGCAACAGGTGTTGGAATTCCAGCAGCCGCCTGCAACCCACATCTGGTAACAGTTAGGAGTTTAAAGGAAATTCTCTAAGAGCTGCTTATGTATAAAAACTATTCATCAGTCAAATCTATGGGCCATATTCACCCACCCGCTTGCACCGTGCATAGTTCAGATTTTTATGTTGTTTACCAAAAGATGTAATTCTGCTCCTTGGGAAATTTTAGGGATGTCAGGCACTCGTCCAGGTTGAACGCGTGCGGGGGGTCAGGATGGCCGCACTGGGGTGTCAGAAAGGTGAGGGAGGGGCTGTAGGGTATAGGAGGTGTGAATGCACCTCCATTGGTTCTGGCTGGATCTCACTTACATCCCAACAGCTTGGACCTTCCCATCATTACCCTGCAGAAAAAAGAACTCCCCTCCATATCCCAACTACCTAGTAAATAAACTATGCGCAGTGTCAAAATTATCAAGTGCAAACAAAAAATAGAGTTAACACCAAGCTTTGAATAACGCTAATTCTCAGCCTCTGCATGACTGACGCAATAGAAGTTTGTGGATAGTTTAGTATTCGGTAGAAGTTTTATACGTAAATAAGGGATCTAAAGAGGTTGTGAAGACTCCGTATTTAAGAGTTATTAAAATTTTCTTTTGTTAAGTGAAGACGAATTTCTCATGACAAAAAAAGGCAGCAAGAAAGGGTTAAGGGCTCTCAACACCTTTGGGCACTGCCTATATGGATCCTACACTTACCCTGCCAGCACTGTGCTGAAGTTGTGTCAGTGTCCCAACTTTCCTCTGTAGTCAAGCTCATAAGCTTCATCCTGGCTTAGCTTGGGATCAGTGCTGCACTCCTGTAGTTACTTGTTTACATTTTCACTTCCTGAAATACTGTCTAAAAAAAGTTTGGAAGAAATACACAACACAGCCCGACTGATGAAAGGATTAAGTGTCACAGAGTATCTTTCTGGGTAGTCATTGTCCACTGTTCCATCAGCTGTTTAATTCCTCTCCCTCTCCCAGTGCAGCAGATATTAGAGCAAGAAATTAAGTTTTGATATCCTACAGGCCATCTTCAAACACATTATCTACATTAAAAAAATCAGTTCTGTCTTAAGAGGCAAATTGCATTTGCTTTCCTAACATCGGAAATTCAAGGTTGTGAAACAGCAGGAAGCTCAATAGGTCTTGCATATACATTATTACAGAAATATTTTAAAATAAATTGATTAGAGACTTTTGAGACCACTCGTCCTCCACCCTTGTGCTTGCTTTCCAGACCACACACAAATGCAGCGGGAGAAACAACCTAAAATCATTTCTGTGAGTTGAACAGGAATGCTCACATAATCGCTGGAAATGCTCTTAATTGCTGTGGCTCAGCGGTGCATTTCAGAGCTGTCAGATCTTCTGCCGCTGTGGAACTCTTTTCATGTCCTGGCAATCACAGCCCAGCCAGCAGTTTGTTTATCATATTCAGTATGAGTTTCCGGATCTCCGACAAAGTGGTATTTACTCCCAGGCAGGGAAGACTGCAGCAATCCAGTAAGTTCTCATTAGCCTAAAATGCAGGAACATCTGCTGGGGTCACGAGCTGCTTACTCGCTGCTGATGAGCAAAGGATCAGCTCCATTTGAAGCTAGTGTGAACAAAGAATTGTAGGGCTGGGGGTGGTGGTGAAGAGACAAATGGGCCTCAATTGTGTCCCGGGCTGCAGCCCCACTGCAGCGCGCCACGGGCGGAGAGGGATGCTCCCTTACGTCGACCCCTGGTGACCCTGTCGCAGAGAGCACAGGAATTACAGCAAAAAATGCTTTGACTCAGCTCTCCCAAGCCGCCGGCCAGAACGGTGAGGCAACATCAGCGGAACTGAAGAGAATGTGGTCAGAGCTCCCCAAGAAATACCAGAATCCAGACAGTGCGATCTGTGCAGCGCAAATCCAGCTTAAAGTTAGCTTTGAGACAATGAAAGAGAATTTTGCAGAGGAGGAATACTTTTCTGTGGTTCCTCTTTCCCACCCAGAGTCTCAGAGCTAGTTGGCTCTTCTCACAATTGCTTTTGGTTTTTGGAAGAGGAAGAAAAACCTCAATCCATCACCTTAGTGCCCATGAATGTCAATAATTGGTCAATAAGAACTTCTAGCCTTAAAGAGGAATACATAGGTAGTAAGTACTGCACAAGTTCAGATAGAACAAAACTGAATCTACACCGATACACGTTACAGAAGGGAGAACACTATTAATTCCAGGTTAAAAAAAAAAAGAGAAAAGATTGATAACCTGAATAAAAAGAGCCCCTAAGTTATTTAGGATTCCAACCAATTCAGAGCGTGTGACATTGTCAGAAAATAAGCAGAAAATACAAGGTAAGTTGTGTCACATCTGTTTAGCTCCTGCTCCAGTGATTTTGCAGTTCTTTGTTGTTGATACAATGTAAAATACATCAGCATCTAATTCTGTGGCTATTTAAAGGTGGAAGAACCTAAAACACTTTTGCCAAGAGCCAAACAATCACTTAGAATATTCGGGAGAAGTCTCAGTTCAAAATAGTTGAAAACCTTTTCCTGGAGAGGGTGAGCTGCATTGTTCTACCGTTTGTACAAAGAATTACACAAGTGTTCAGCCAATGGGAAAAAAACGGCTAAAATGCCCAGATCAATGCCTACGATTCTTCTGAACCAACGAGCACGCATCCCCGAGCACTCCCTGGTTTAGGACGCGCAGCTGACGCTTCGCTCCAGACCCCCACTTGGCCTTGGGCCTGTTGTACAGATTCGATTGCTGCCTGCAGCAGCCAGGATGAACTAACTACTGCCCCAAGAGAGTCAGAGCCCTTAACTGTGAGGACAGCGAGCTCCAGCATCCTTCTTCAGGGGAGAGAGCTACTAGCATTCCACCTGAGCATGAAAATTTGTATTGCTGTCTGCTGCTTAAGTAACATTTGGGCACAGATGTACACACAAAGTAGTATCTCAACAGGAGAAAAATCACTTGACTGAGGTGGATGGGTTTAATTTAAAAATATTTCTTAAAATTTAGATCATCAGTGAGGTCTACCAGCAGGTAATCCTAGAAATGAATTCTGACTTGTGTCTGTAGAGAGACAGAATTATCGAGATGCTATAAACTTGATTTTCATTGCATCTCTCCCACCTCATATTTAAGACCTCTCCTGAGCCTCAGAATGACACACGTGCAACAAGCAGGTTAAAGGCACAAGGACACACATTCTAGGAATTATCCAGACTCAGGGAAAACAGTTGTTTGCTCAGCTCCTGCATCATGTAGGAACCTTTTTACCGAGATCTCCATCCCTCAAAACCAGACCACTAATCTGTAGCTAACCCATGACTTGGCTGCTTAGCGAAGTTCCCCATCCAGTGGCCAACTCCATAGATGCAGCTCATGCTCCTGGCCCAGAGCACGATCCTGCTCCGCACAGCACCCCTGGCTCACGGACCGTACAGCAGCACCCGCAGGTGAACTACTGGGTGCGGATCATCCACCGTGTCTGAGGAAGAAATAACAGATGGATATCTTAAAAGAATTCCTTGTTCTCCCACTGGCTCGTGGATAAGTTTCTGCAAAAAAGATGACACCGATATTCTATACAAGGAGGGTCTCAATAGTTGGTTTTATGTTGATTTCTCATCCAGTGCACTGCACATCTTATTGATCCAGTTATTAACATTTCATTTTACTCCTAATAAAAGGAGACAAGAATCTAGTCAGACTCTTCATAATAATAGGAAGAAAGCACGAACAGCACTTCAAGGAGAGCAGGAAGACGACTCTTTTGAGCAGGCCAAAAAGCTTTATAGAAGCATCTTAAGCCAGAAAGTGAACACCTAGCAGACACGCAAAGCAAAGCTTTTGAAAAACCACCAGAGAAAGGGGTTCCACAGGTTAAAAAAAAAACAAAACACAAAAACCAGGACACAGCACGTCTTTCAGAAAGAAAGGCATCCCATGTACAATGGGAAGTACCTTGAAAAACCACGTCACACCTGGTGTGTATATTCATAACAGAGTACACCCACTCAGGCACTTACTCAGTAGTCAGGTTTGACGTTTCCCTCCACATTCACAATCTTCTGGCCCCAGCACTTCAGCTGCCAGTGGGTCACGGCTGCTGCTGGGACTGGTTAGTGCCTCTAAGTCCATCACTGCATGTATTTTGTAGTACTAGCCCTAAGCAAGCCCTGAGGGAAAGAAAAGCTGCTCGAGGAGATCAGTGAAGATATTAAAACATTAAGGCTATTGATATAGCAATGGAAAATAGTCTTTATTATAAAAAAAAGTCCTTAAAGAGAAGGTGTCAGGTTAATACAAAAGCATTTCTGATTTTAATAATTTGTTTCCAAGAAAATTAGGCAAGTTACCAAAACTTTTCACTTGTTACAGATGACCAGGCTCCTTCCAAGTCTCCTTAGTTGCTACTCACATAGCTCGTCCTCTCGGCAAATCCAGAGATAAGGGACAATTAAGAGTTTCTCCAGAAGTCGTTCACTGAGCGGCCGATGATGGTGCTGTACACTCCTACAGATCCTCCTGATCAGCTCAGCAAACGCGCAGTACCACGTACACAATTCCACATCTATATTCCGACGTGCTGCCTTCTAAGGAACGCTACTTCAGAAACAGATGCAACTCGACGCACTTGAAGCCACTTCCCAGAAAGCAAACCAAGAAGTTTAAGAACACATAGGCCACATTTGCTAAGAAAAAATTTCTCACTATTTACCTTTAGTATTGTCAATGAAGAAGGTGATGAGAAAGGCCTCACAGCAATTAATCTTAAAAAAAGATGTCTCCTTATGGGACAACATGAAGAAGAAAACTCCCATTTCCTACACACGTGCTGCTGGTTTCATACTCTGGTAGAATTGAAAATTTGGACAAGTTACATATCCATAGAAGAATTACGCTAGCATTGCTTTGGTAACCACTCGTTAGCAAACCATACACAGACTTAGTTGAAGTACCAGCGTTTCACAACATCTAGTCCATAATTCTCTTCACATATCGCTTGGTTCTGCAGAGAAGCTTCCTTACTAACTTCAGACGACAGGTTCTGCACTTGTGAGAAGTTCCTGGAACAAATGAAGCAAGATAAATCAGTTACTATGGGGCATAACTTCTGCTTAACCCCAAAGGCTACGTGCCTGGACATTCGTCTCATTCTATCATGGAGTCACCAGAAAAAAAAAATAAATCTAAAATGCGAGTTCTTTTCCCAAAGGCTAGAACTTTAGAGTAGAGAAGAGAGAAGTTTACAGGAGGGAGTTCTGGAGTTTTCTACTCTCCTACGTATTCGCATTTTATCAGGGCTATTTTTGCTCACTGAACTCTGGGCTAACGTGTCAGAGAATGACACACTGAAGTCGTTCACTTCAAACACACAAACAAAAAAAATGAAACCCAAACATCTTTACTTTGACTGGAGGTAGGGTAGGGACAGAAATGCAGGTATCTGCTATGAACAGAATTCAACTTAGTGCTACTATCCCCTCAACTGCTCCTCCTCCAAGACTGCAGATTCTCCTCCGAACATGTCTTTTCACCTGGGTGTTGTAAGTACCTTTGAAGCTCTTTATCCAGGTTCTGAAAAACGTCTTTAAGCTCTTTCAGTACACTAAAGGCTTTTGCACTTTCTTCTGAGCAGCTTGGCATAACGTCTGTCAGAAGTTCCTGTGTGATAGCTAACTGCTCTTGCAGTTTACCTGCAACGTGAGATGTTAAAGATATGACTCAAAAATGCAGGCAATGGCACCAGTTAATACAAGATTACTTATCAGCCAGAGTAGCCACAGAAACAGGTGAACTAAATAATGGAAACTACTGTTCACTCAGCTTTCAAACACGCTCTGAAAAAACTGTGAAAGGCAAATTATTTGTAGCTGTGAAGACTAACACCAGCAATAAGCTATTAACACTGCTAATCATGCTCTCATCTAGAGTATGTCAAACATTTTTACAAGACAAATGCAAGAGAAGAAACAAGCTTTAAATACCAAAAATTCTCTGAGCAGCATAGCAAACCCCCCCATTATTTCTGAAAGTAAACTTTAAGAATAAAATTTTCATACCAAGGTACGTTAACATATCTCCTTCTATGTGAATATTCTTTATGGGTAGTTCATGTCTAGTGGCATCCAGGGCAAGCGCAAAGCTTTTGTACTGCTCTTTAAATTGCTCACAAACAGGAACGAGGGTAGAAAGTATTTCTATCTGAAAAAGATGAACCATGAACCAACACTTCTTCAGAAGCAGCCAACTTGTTATTAGAGTCGGGGCTCAATACAAAAAAATAATTTACAAAAATCCCCAAGTACCACTCTGAAATGCTCAGCAACGTAACCAGTAAAGCGTTTTAAATATGATACATTGACTGTAGTCAACAGTGCAGTCACCACACTACAAAAGGCCACAGATGCAGAGGAATGTTCTCTGGATAAAGGATTACTTCACAAGTGAGCTTGTTCAAATACAGCAAATGCATAAACTGCAATAAAGCCTACCTGTGCGTCCAACGCTTCATCAAGTTTCTTCTCTCTCTCCCTGAGTAGAATCTCACGCTTCAACTCATAGAGCTTCTCCTGTTGTCTCTCCTTTTCTTCACACAACATTAACAAGTTTTTTTCTGCTTTTTGCTCCAGCTCAGCAAGATTTTTTTCTGCCTGTTACATCCAAAAATATGCACAACTGAAGTAACGCTATGTCTAAGTAATCAACATACTCTGAACAAACAAACGTAAACCTCAGGCCAGGTCACAGAGGTCAATTAATGAATTGGAGACACAATAAGCACAGTACATTCTAGTTAAAGCTATTTATGGCAGCTGTTTACAGCAGTTTTACAGCCATAAACATATAAAGCCACAAAAATTTAACTTTCACAGATCAGAAAGCACAGACAAATTAAACAATCCCTCAATAGCAAGTTCTTCTATTTGAAACTATATACAAATACTTGACTGAGTCTCACCTTTACTCTTAGGTAAGTCAAAAGCAGAGTCTGAGATTCCAGCTGTTTCAGCCAAGCATCAGAATTACTTTCCTTCAGAAAAGGACAAAACATGCTAATCAATATTGGTGTTTCAACAACTACTTTTTCAATGTTCAAATGAATTACTGGAAGTCCAGTTTGTGCCTGGAATCATCACCAACTGTCGGCTCAGCGAAGAAAGTTGGGTTTTTAAACAATGCATGTTAATTAAATACATCTTTTTGTTCCACCACTTTTTAGAACGTTTTCAGCAGGTTTTTGCAATACTGGTAGAGAACTTGAAGTTTCAGTGCTATGTTGAATGAGACCCCTACATAAGGCACTTCAAATTAGGTGCAATCAAAGTCAGTTTTCTAAATAAAAGTGTCAGAAAATATTTAAAGGTAGCATGATATAATTGAAAAGGATGGAAAGGAATACAAAAACAATCCATTTGAGGAGATGGTACAGTTGGAGCAGATTCTTTACCGCAAGAAACGGAAGCAAAGCTTCGGTCAGCGTTGACACATTTGATACGAACAGACAACCTCTGGCTTCTGCCAGAAGGCTTTAGAACATCCCAGGACCTCAAAGTTGTTATCAAGATTAAAGATAAACAGAAAATCTTCATTTAACACATTTCAAAATAAATACATAACAAATGAAAGCAGTGAGACTCACCTTTTTGGGGCGGTTCTGACGTGTCTCTTTAACTCTTTCGCCAGCAGATTTTGGAACAGGAGCCTTTTTGCAGACAGTTTTATCTGTATCGCAACAAAAAAAGTTATTGCTCTCTTCTATCAAAGTGTACAGAGCAGGTCAATGCGGGGCACGGCAGCTGGACTGCTGAGAACCTGGCACTGGTTGAAGACATTGACCCTGACAAACTCCCAGTGTACCCTTGAGATGGGAAGTTGTGTGCACTGAGTTTGGACGCGTTTGCGGAACCTCCTCCCTCAAGATCCGGAGGGATGAGCCCAGCCAGAAGCTGCTCAGTGTTACCCAGTTAGAACTTGAACAACAAGTGTTTAACCTACAAGCAAAGGCCACGCTACCTTCTACTACGTATAAAAGGCCGACCCTTTGTATAATAAAGGAGCCATTTTTGAGCCACTTTGATCACCACTCACATGTGTCGTGTCTGTCTCTACAACGACAGGTCAATACACCATCAGGTTCTTCAAAGGCAAACATATCAAAATCCTTACGTGTACCAGTAAAGAACGCTTGTGCTCTATTTCTGACTCTGATGATACTCATGTGATGTGAGTCTTTAGCTTTAAGTGGCAGTTACAGAAAGGTGTGATACAATTTCCAGAGGGCTGGTAATCTAACACCCAGCTGTTACAGAACAAAGACTTGAAAGTACTTTGGCCTTAAATATTTATCTTAAACAAAAACAACAGAGCACCCAAAAGACAGTAAAAATCCAGAGGTTAATTTAAATCCCCAAAGTCTTAATACCTCTGTTTAAACACTTGAAGGAACAGTAATCATATTTAACAAACTCCTTTTGGGAATCTAAAAGAACACGAGGGTCACTAATCATCAAGTTACACCATATACATAAAAAATAATAAAACAAGAAATTGAGTACGCATGGGAGCTTACCGTTAATTGCGGAAAGATCAAGGTCCGGGCGACTAACTTTATCCCCATCTAATAAAGTGGACTGCAAGTCACCTTTCTCAAAACTACTCTGATTTAATGAGCTGGAGACAACACCTGTAGAAAGAAGCTGTTATCAACCTAAAAGAATTAGAGCATGTTCTGCACAAGTTCACAATTACATATCCTCTCACTAACGTGGCAAACTTAGGCTTACCTTTACGCATTTACTTTATACACACCATTTGTGTACTCCCTAATTACCTAGAGATAAGGTAGTTCAGAATGTTATCCTCCTAAACACTTCACAGTTCAACAACACTACTCAGATGTGAAAAAAGGAATAATGTTAGTTCCTCAGGGTTTGCAAGGCAAGTTCAGGTCTTACCAGACAATCCTTCTGCAATTCTTGCAAAAGAAATAAAAGCAGACTGTTTTGTAGACAGTGATTTCCAGCCTTTTACAGTGGTTTTATTAGAAAGATTAAATATGAAAAGCGAGGCAATGGTGAGGGTACAGCAAAAAGAGTAGTTCAAAGCCTTGTACAGAAGGCAAGAGATGTGCTTATTTTAAACAACCCAGTTACTCAGGTCTGCACTAGTTTTCTATCACAAGGTCCCGATATGAGTTTAATGCTCTTGAATTTACTATCGTAATCCGACATTGAGTTTCTTAATCCCCTTTGTATACAGATAAAAACCGGCAGCAATAGAAGTAACACAAACTATCACCTCTTAACAGCTTTTTAGAGTTAAGAATCCCACAGGTTGGAAACACAAATTCACAAAAGAACAGTTTTTAAATCCTGATAAAACCTACCAGCGGAAGTTTTACATTTCTGAGGATGAACTGCTCTTTTTTTAGTCGCAGCAGGCGGTTTAGCAGCAGACGCTGAAACGGAATTCGCCGAAGTTTCCTGACAATCAAGAGACACGTTCAGACCGCACACACGCGGTAACCGCCACCAGCCACGCATCTCCCTTCCTCCTCGAGTGCTGCCAAGAAGCAGCCACAAGCCCAGGGGGTCTCGGCGCTTGGCAAGTCAAGTTCCCACCCCAGCCTGCGCCCGGTACCTCACCAGGGCTCCCTCCCAGCCCCCGCAGCCATCGTTCCCTCGGGTCGCGCCGCCACCCGGCCGCGCCACCCTCCCGCCGGCTCCGTCCCCTGCCCGAGCTCCGCAGCGACCCGTCCGCTCACCTTCTCGGAGTCCTTCGCACCGTACTGCAGGTAGCGGGACTTTACGACTCTTCCTCCTGAAAAGAAGGAGCGAGGAGAGCTCAGCCGGGCCCGCCGCCGCCGCCCTTCCCGCCTCCGCCGGAGGAGCGCGCTCCCCTCGCCCCGCCGTCACCTTTGCGCCTCGCCCCCGACGCTTCCTCGTTCGCCGCCGCAGCGGTGGAGTCATTCGAACGCACCGACATCCTGCCGACACCGGGCGGGAGGCGACAGCGGCACTGGGCGAGGGCGGCCGGGCCCCGCCGCCCCGTTCGAACGGCCGCGCACGCGCCGCACCGCCCCCGCGCGCGGAGATGGGGGAGGAGGAGAGGGCGCGCGCCCCCCCGGCGGCGCGGAGGGACGGGAGGAGCCGTCAGCGCCAGCCCAGGGGATCCCCCCGGTGCGCTCCCCTCGGCGCCGGGGTACAGCGAGAAACGACGGGCCTGGCAGCGCCTACGACATGGCTGACCCCAAGGCTTCTGGCGGGAGGTGGCCGCTCTCTGCGGCTTCAGCCGGCGGACCTCAGGGTGGCGTTCCCTGAGGGCAGGGATCCCCTGCGCTCCCCCAGCGCTCTAACAGATCCCTTGGGAAGGGCGGTGAGTACGGGCAGCGCCGCCACCTCTGCAGCAGGAGCCCTCACAGCGCCGGGAGGCGACGCTCCCAGCCGAGAACGGCACTGGGGCTCTTTGGTTTTGACAGGAATCCGCCCACTCTCGCCTCAGAAAGCACCTGGCTCCCGACGAGCGCCCGTTCCCGGAGCTGTGTCGCCAGCCGCGGGCTGGGGCGAGTCGCCCGGGCCGAGCACCAGCCGCCACAGCCCTGAGGCGCCGCTTCGCGCCTCCCGGCCCTGCGCGTCCCACGGTCCCGGCGCGGGCCGGGCGCATGCGCGGCGCTCAGCGGGCGCCGCCCTTTCCTTACCCGGAAGTTGCGAGCGGGGCCTGTGGCGGGCGGAGGGGCCGGGCGCCCCCACCGGCTGAGGTAAAGGGCGGCGAAGCGCGGCCCCGCGCCCCCGGCGGCCGCCCCCTCCTCTCCCTTTCCTCCCTCACCGGGTGACTGAGCTGTGTGAGGGCGACACCGCAGAGGGGCGGGGGTCTCGCAGCGAGCCGCGGGGCGGGCGCGGGGCTCTCTGAGGGGCTCGGCCGCTTCCCTCAGGGGCCTGGGGGCCGGGAGCCGCTGCCGAGGGTCGCCTCTCGGGGCGGGGGGCCGCGGCGGGGGGAGCGGGCTGGCGAGCCTGGCTTCTGGGCGGGACGGCAGACGAGTTGCTGGTGACTCGTTTGGTATCTGGTGTGGCCGAGGAGCTGGACGTGCCCTGAGGGAAGGGACATGCCTCTCTCCGGCCACGGGCAGGGGAAGGATCTCGCCGTTGTTAACCCCCGTCTGGTGCTGACTGATCTTCCCACCGCGCAGCCTTCTGCTTTTCCACGGGGTGTTAACTCTCGGTACGAACAGCCTGTAAACTTTCGTGCAGATATCTCTGCATCTTTCAGAAAAAAATATTGGTTAAAGCCCCCCGGGTTCTTTCGTTTCTTTGTTTTATTTTTGGGCAATATCAGCGCTGCTGCTGTGCCGAGGTGGTGACCGTCGTTGCCCAGTTGATGTGTACCTCGAGCTGGCTGTATCTCGGCAGTGCTGGGTCGTTCTGGTAAGTTTGGTGGTGTAATGTCTGGAAAGTAAAACTTTTGCAAGCTGAGATCTTCTTTTTTTTTATAGGTTTGTAGACTAAAAATCGCAGAGGGCTGTCCTGATTCATCCCTGTCGTGACCGTACAGTTGATAGAGGTATGTGTGATCCGAACGTGAGATGACTTCTCAGTATGATTTCAGTCTTGTTTTCTATTGCTCTGTAAGCGTTTTGGCAAAAAATCTTACCCAGCTTTATATGCAAGTCCTGTTTGTGAAAAGTGAGAAGTGCTTCGGATGCAAATGAATTCAGTGTTCTTTGATTTCGCCTTCTGGAAAGGGGTGGCAGCGGAGCAGAGATGATCTCAGGCTCCCGGCAGATGCAATTAGCCTTTCAGAGATGTCATCAACATCCTCCCACGGTACTCCTAGAGGTGGATTGGTATCGGTTTGTCTGCCTGGCTGTTTGCAAATAAGAGTTTGTCATGGGTAATTAGGAGCTCTCTGATTTCAGGTCTGTTACCTGGAATACACGGCTGAAGTACTTGCCCTAAAGTAACAGTGTGAGGTAACCCTGCATTCCAGTTTAGTACGTTGCTGTCACACCCATCGAGTCGTAGTAAGTCTTTGGTGTCTTTAATTCAGAATTTTGCCAAGTAGAAATGCGTTTACTATAGGGGAAGCAATATGGGGAATGTCTAACACATAGATATATTCATATCAGCTTCAAGATTCATTGTGGCTCTTTTTAGAAAATAGTTAATCTTGATTATTTTTGTCTTTGAACTAGCAATGAGATTCTTTACCTGCCCTACAAGTAAAGTCCAGTAATACTGGACTTTTCCGTAGGCTATTTCCTTAATCATCAGTGGTTAGTTATTAGCATAATACAGTAATGTGATGAAACTGTTTTTGTAGAACCGTACAACTCGGGTTGTTTGTTGTGCTTTTTTGTGGTTTTTTGTTCTGTTTTGTTTTTTGTTGCCCTGCTTGAACATTTGTCTCAACAAAAAGCTTTTTCAGTAGTCGAATGTTGCAGTTTCTGCAGTGACAGGGCAGCTGTGCGAATGGATAGTTTAATCAGTGGGAAGACTCATAGGTTTGTGTTTTTCTGTGGAACCTAAAACGCTTCTAGAACTGAATAATTTAGCAAGAGTAAATGCAGCTGATGAAAAATTTAAATGAGGTTCACCTAGAAAGTAATGCTTTGTACAGACTGATTTTTGTGACAAATAATGATTCAAGCATTAGATCTCTTGAACAGTCCTGGGTATGAATAGCTGTTTGACTCATATGCACGTAGTTCAACATTACTTAAGCTAAATATGGCCTTTCCTTTGCTGGATGGTCAAATACCGTGATTCGCATGCCTTACGCATTTAAAAGGAAAAAATTCCCCAAAGATGCAACAGTATTAGCTATCTCAGCAGTCAAGGAAGAGTGAAAAGTTATGATTCAACTAAAAGTTTGTGGTTCAGTACATCTTTGTGAATCTGAAGGCTGAAAGTGTTTTTTAATCTCATTTCTAAAAAACAAGATCTACTTATGTCAAGGAGAAGTAAAGCCTGAAATGCTGATAAGGTGTTTTTTTTTTTTTTTTAATAGATGATCTGTGCTCTAAAAGGGCTAGGAGTATATTTTGGAAAACGACAATTCATAGGTTTAGTCTCTAGTATATCGTGTTTTCTTGATGTATCAAGTGACTTCAAGGGTGGCTCGAGGAGTTCCTTTTATCTGGGCTTTATTGTGGTGTTTGTATCTGATTACCAAACGAAACTCAATGCAGATCCCAGAAAAATATGCTCTTCCTCTAAAGACCAACAGCCTTTAACAATAAAATTGTTTGTAAAGTGTATTCTTGACGTGTACATTCAGCTGAAGACACCCCCGTGCTCCATTTGATATTTCTTCTAGTTCACGCAAAACTTCACTCTGAAGTTTCTTAAGAGAATTTCTTGTCAGCGTAAATGCGACACAAGACCAGTGAAATTTTTACTTCCTTTGCTGACAGCTGCAATGCTAAAATTAAGAAAACTATAGAAGGTGATAGTCTCTGAGGTTCCTTGGGCTTATGTTGCCCCTAACATTCTCAGTTGTCTTGCCTTCATTCCTTGTTTTCTCAGCAGGGCCATATTTTCATTTCCTCTGAGTCGTACGCAAGTGTACGTCTGTAGCCCTGAGATGACACTTTTTTTAAGGTAACATGTTACAGAGCTTTAATGTCACTGTGAGCCTGATAAGGTATCCTTGTCCTGAGCTGAAGCTGTGCATCTGAGTCATTAAAAGGAGGCAGAGGTCTGCATCCTTAGGGGGTTTGAGGGTGTGGATTGAGATCAGGGTCTCAGTGGCTGTGGGGAGTAAAGAGAAGGTAACTGAGCAGGAACTGCCTGTAACGAAAGTAATTTCTTTGACTTTTTCCTGCGTTACGTTGCATTACTTGCATTGCAGCCCAGCTTCTCCTGTGTTAGGCAGCCTGTGGCAGTAACTTCTCTGGCAGGGTTGATAACAAAGAGTAGTAACAAATGTGTTGTAAATTTATGTGCTCCATTCAGTACTACTCCTTTCTGGAGTAGAAAAAGCCAGAGCTTTTTGTTAAAGCAAAGCAAAATTGTTCAGTCTGGCGCAAAAGTTAATGACCAAGAAACATATTGAAGTGTTACTAGGATGCTAAGCAATTTTCAGGTAATTTACAGAAGTCTGAAATACTGGAAAAAAAAAATTAGTTAACTAATGGCAACTATGTGTCCCTGTGAGGTGAGGAAAGACAAAGGTTGAGGTCTTTGCCTTACCTGTAATGCACAGGTGATTGTGGAAATTTTAGAGTGTCTTTTTAGCCCATCATCCTGCTGAAATTCATTGCCTTGGAAATCAAGGATAAGTAATAGCTGAATGATTTTGCAGTTGCTAGATCTTTGCAGTTTGATCAGTCAGAGCGATTTCTTTTGGGAATGGTCGTTGGTGATTCTGGTATTCAAGAATATTAGAGGTCAGGTACTTGTGACGTGTTTCTACTTTTGTGTTGAAAGTCACTTCAGTGGTAGAAGCTTGAGTCTTTCAGTTGGAGGCATGCAGCTTTGGAAATGCACGTGAAAATGTGACGAACTGGAATATTTTAAAGTTAGTCCTCAAAGATTTTGCTGTAATGGTAACTTTCCTTTTTTAGCTTCACTGTGATTCATTGACTAAATATGTGGCTTCAAATTATGGCCTTATTTAAGCTAAACAAACACCCTCCATTGATTGGGGCAAAATTATCTTCTAGTGTTCCACTACATTATTAAATGGACGATGTTGGCTTTAATGCCTATTTACAAAATCTGCTGGCATAATGGAGACTTGAAAACACCATCGAAACTACCATATAGAATTGGAATTTATGGTTTTCTATTTCTGCTAACGTCAGAGCAAAAAGTAATATTACAGATTGCTGATAAATTATGTAACCTACTACATTTCTTCTGCAAAGTATTGTAGTTACCTGAAATGCTGCCCTGCAAATATAATCGATTCTTCAGTAATCGGCTAAATAATACAGCCTCATGTTCACTTACATTGTTGTTTGATAAACCCAGTGGATTTTTGATTTTTTTTTCATAAGCAAATGGCAGTTAGAGTTAAAAGCTTTGCGTATCTAACCTTTTTGACTTTTTTTGTTGCCTAGCTTGCCTAACTCAGTGTTTGCGTATACAAAACAGGTTGATGGTGGAAAATCATGTTTTGCTGTGTTTTGTCGCTGCCAATGACTGTCCTTTATAAATTTTGAGTGCTGTGAAGATGCATACTTGTGCTACAGACAGCTCGTGAAAAGTCAAATATTTTAAGGAGAGCAGGAAGGAATCTGGAGGTGAAGCCTAAAATCAGTTGATGTGCACCTAGTGCCAGCTTCTGCCTCCCACTTATTAAATCCTCTAACGCGCAGGTTGGTTTTTTCCAAAGCATTGGAAAGGGGTTTCTTATAAGGAAGGGTGTTGAGGTAGTTCTGCGGAACTTCCATCAACAGGAAGAATTCAAAAGTGGTGGTTAGGACGCTGCTTCCCTGAGTTGGCTGGTTTGCATGCTGACCAGTATGGTTTCGTTATTACCTTCTACTCCTGTATTTCTCCTTTTTCTTCCAGTGTTCTCTGCACCTGAATTCAGACTTGTGCTTCCTTAATGAGCCAAATTATGTTGAATTAATATTTCAATTACTTAAAAATAGTCTAAATAATTAGCGATTATAAAATTAGAAGGAATTGTAATCATCTGTTCAGACCACTTGAGATAAATGCAAGTGTGGTACCTAATTAACTTCTCTAAGAGGTACATCTGTAACTGGGGACCAGCTGTTTTTCAGCAGTCAGTCCTCATTGTTAGTTCAGTTTTTGCAGTGTAGGGCAGCCTTCTGGTGACATTTATCTCTTTCATTAGCTCGCATTTGTCTAGCTTTGAATTCCAGCCACTGACTTGTATTACAGCTTTGTCCTCCAGACTGGTGATTGTTACCAAACTCTGGTTCCCCATGCAAGGACTTAAACTGATACCAGTCTCCTCCCTGTGTTTCTCATAGACAAAGCTTCTGGAGTATTTTGCTGTAAAGGGGTATTTTCTAACAGATTTATTGTTGCTCTTCTTATCTCAGCTTCCTAATTGAATTTTGGATATGTTCTAGATACAGTGTTGGTCACGTGTCTTCTGAGTACAAGGGTAGTATGGCTGCCTAACTAAATGTTTGTTTGATGGTTGTCTGGAGATTACATTCACTGTCGTACTTGTGTGTTATTTTAGAATACTCTGTTTAAATGATTACTTGCTATGGTTTTCAAACCTATTTCAGGGTAGCTCCTATTCCATCACTCCGGTATGGGTTGTTTCTTGGTTAAATTTGAAGATATATATCTAAAAACTGAGCTGAAATTTGTTTAGCAACAGCTTTCTTGCTCCTGTACTACTGAACTATGTAATTGACCAAACTTTTTGATTACTTACTGCTTTCTCGATCTCTCCGATACATTCTTTATCAGTAATTTTTTTTTTTTCTAGAACCATCATGAAAATGTTTGCTTTGATGCCAGGAATCCAGTTTCACTAGATTGTCATCCTCAAGTTGCTTGATGATACCCTGTCCTTTGATGAACACGGGGACACATTAGGTAACCAACTTATGATCTGTTCAGTGTATACTCTTTTGCTTTTATGTTTTGACTTGTGGGTTGAGGTATTGTTTCATATGAAGCTGGAGATCTGTCTCTTTTAGAACAGTATTATAATCGAATAAATTTGATATCTTTTCTAAGTTGTGTGGTGGCTGCATAGTTTAGAAATCATGGATACATTCAGATTGATGTCTGCGTGTTGCTTTGTCAGAAGTCTGTCCTCTTCAGGGAGAGAGGTCTTTCTTCAGTCACACACACCTGAGCAGACACTACGAGGTATTGCCTTGCTGCTTACTGTAACCAGCCTGGGTTTTTCACCGGTAGCGAAGAGGCCGTCTGTGTTCCGGTTTCCTCTCTGGAACGTGTAGTGTGGGAGTCTTGAGCAATGTACCAGATATTTCGTGGTGGCTGACATGAGATGAGGTTAGGAAATGTGAGTATGTGAGTAAAGTCAGAAGTCAGCACCTAGGTTCAGCTCTTCTGCATGTCCAAAAAGTTGGTGCCATGTTTCTTAGGGTGCTGTTTTGGCAAAAAAGCTTTCTGAGGGGACTTCCTCTATCATACCAGACTGTGTGTCTGAAACTAATTGCTGGGGGGAGAAAAAGGAAGTCTGCACAAGACTGTCTCCCTTGAACTGCCTGAGCTAACTTGAATGGAAAATGATCACTGTTGTTCTTTTTTTTCTGTCTGTGCTCCAGATTCATCTTTCCCGTGAGCAGCAGTCTGCTGTAAATTCTACTATATGTTAAGGTCTTTGAGATTCTCTAGCTTAAGACTGTTTTACCGCTGCATAATTGCTTCGGGGATCCTTCTGACTTATTAGCTACTGGTCAGTGATAATGACAGGAAATGGAGAGGGGCCTTGGAGCTTACTGGTCCATCTTTCTGTATGACTGCCCTTAATGAAGAATGAAATTTAATGAGGGGAAAAAAAAATTTCTCCAAGGGATCATACAGCTTGACCAGAGATGTGCTGTGGTTTGTCTTGCTGTCTGTGGCTTGCTCAGCCTTCCTTTGGATGAGTAGCCACTAGAAATGATTTGGCTTGGATAACAGTCTTTTCTGTAAGCTTAATATTCAGAGTTCCCTTAGAGCACAGCTCTCTACTCTGAGGCGGTTCATGAAGCAGAACTGCGTCATGTTTCTGTGAAGTGATTCATTGCTTGCAGTGGAAGTGGCAGCCTCCAACTCTTCTGATTTTAATTGGAAATGATTGCTCTCTGTGGCCTTTTGCAAGTTCCTGTGCAGTTGTTTAGTGGCAAAAAGCGACTTCATTGGCACTTCTCTGCCTCTTCTTTTTTTTTAATACACACATATTCAGCATGTAAGTGTATAATTAGAACACTTTGTTCTTGAAACAAAAATTGAACTGATTCTGGGTCTGAAGTGTTACAGCCTGTTCAAAGGGAGTACTTCATTCCCCTTTCGCTACCCGTTGATAAGCTAATAAACTGTTGAGCTAAAGCATGTAAGCAAGCCTAGTCCTGGCGATCTGGATGTACTGAACTGCAGTTGAGAGAAACATCCCTGGCAAAAGCACAGTGTTACTAAGCCTAGAGGCCTTTAGACTTAACAGTAAGGAGGAGTTTAACTTCTGTTGACTTCTGCATCGGGGTGAAAGGAGGAGAGAGCAATCAGAATGAGTGATTTTTAGAGACTCGTGTGAATTTTCAGAAACTCAGGAAAGAGTTGATGTGATAGGTGTAAAAGCCTGTGAACTGAATTATTTTGAGATCTTGTTAGCTGAACTGAAAAGCAGTTGCAGTAAGACTAGTTGTACTTTGTTGCCTAAAATGGAAGGTAAAAACCATGTTCAAACCAAGGATGTGGTTGGCTCAAGTGAAATTAGCAGTCTCTCGTCTGAGTAGATTGTGTACGTTCAAGAAATCACTACCGTGTGCAGGGTTAGAAGCGGTTGACAGCGGTGTTTGCACTGGTTGGCTGTAGGCACCATTTCCTTAAAGTCAAGGGAGGGTAAATATTGTACCTATCTTGTAGCTGTCCTGATAAGAGATCACTTGGGGGAAACAAAAATTGTGGCTCTTGGTGTCAGAACCATCTTTCTCCTTGCAGCTACGTCCTGCTCCTTCTGCCGTGTTACGTGGCTGTTCTAAACTCTCATTGCTGATCTAAGAAACGGTCAAATGCTGTTTCTACCTCAAGCTGCTTGTGCAGCTTTAAGGGAGGATTTATGTGGGAGGATGAAAGGATGTTTGTGTAGCCATACAGCGAACCAGATCAGGGAAATCACCTGGGTTAAAACTAACCTGGAGAAACAAGGAAGTTTTAATCTGGACATTTGTCCCAGCTGAAATTGCTTTGTGGCTGTTGAAAGCTGGAGCTGCTGGAGGAAGGGATGGCATAGGACTAAAGGAAAAGTGAAAAGGGGGTAGATATTGGGGCAACTATCCACTCCGGGGGATAGGCTAAGCAGACTGTTGGTATCACTGATGTACATAAATAGTGCATTTGTTCTTTAATTGATAATTTGACTATTTAATAACTTTATTCTTGTTATTCTTTTAGACAATGGGCACTGCATATTAAGCAGGGGTGGAAGACTGAAGCCCATTTGGGGACAGAATGAGTTTAAAAGATGCTGACAGTGCAGTTTGCCAGGCAAAGGCAGCCTATAATCTTCAGATTTACCCCCAACTCTCAACAGAAAGTGCTCCCTGCTGCAAAGTGACAGCAACCAAGGACAGCACATCTTCCGATGTTATCAAGGATGTGATTAATATCTTAAACCTGGATGTCTCGAAACATTATGTGCTCGTGGAAGTGAAAGAATCGGGCGGTGAAGAATGGGTACTTGATATAAATGATTCTCCTGTTCATAGGGTTTTACTTTGGCCTCGTCGTGCTCAGGATGAGCATCCACAAAAGGATGGGTACTACTTTCTTTTGCAAGAAAGAAACACTGATGGGACCATCAAATATGTCCAGATGCAATTGCTTTCCAAGGAGACGGATGCTCGACGATTGGTTGAAAGGGGTTTTCTTCCTTGGCATCAGGAGGACTTTGATGACTTGTGCAATCTCCCCAACTTGACGGAGAAAACGCTCCTAGAGAATCTCAAATGCCGCTTTCTAAAACACAAGATTTATACTTATGCTGGAAGTATTTTGATTGCAATTAACCCCTTCAAGTTCCTGCCCATTTATAATCCTAAATATGTCAAGATGTATGAGAATCATCAGCTTGGGAAGCTGGAGCCTCACATCTTCGCCATTGCTGATGTGGCTTACCACACGATGCTTAAAAAACATGTTAATCAGTGCATAGTTATATCGGGTGAAAGTGGGTCTGGGAAGACTCAAAGCACAAACTTCTTAATTCACTGCCTCACAGCACTGAGCCAGAAAGGGTACGCAAGTGGTGTGGAGAGGACTATTCTGGGAGCCGGACCAGTTCTGGAGGTAAATTTATGCTAGAGTTGCCTTCTGTGAAAATTGTTTCTTCAAAACTTCAAATAACTGCTGTTGAATACTACTCTTGAGTCACCTACTTGGTTTAGGCTTTGATACCAGTAGACTGCATTGGTATTTGGCCGTGTTGCTAGACTGCTTCTGATCGATTTTCCTTAATTCATCCTTCCGTTCAGTTGACTTCCTGTTGCTTTTAATTTATATTTGACTTAACTTTCCACCACTGAACACTAATCTTCTGGGACAGAGGTTACCTGTGTTTTCAGTCTTAAAGTTCTGAGGGCATTTGAATCAAATCGGAAGTAAATGCTTTCATGAAAAGATTGTTCCACTGCAACATTAACTGCTTAGTGTTGTCATGCCTTTGTGTGTCAGCATGTCCTGCAGCAATTAGATGAACTCGCTTTTTGAGGGAGTGATTTCCTTTCTACGGTTGTTTTGAAAAAAGCAACGTTGTTGAGAAGAAAGTGTGAGTCGGTGCTGACTTCTAATGGGTACAGCCTTTCTAACAGAAAGCAAAACTAAACCCGTGAGAGGGTACAGCTTACCCTGCGTTGGGTCACAACAGGACAAATTTAAACTGGTCTTTTAGACTTCAGCCTCTCCCTTTTACTCTCCTCTGAAAGGAAAAACTCTGGAAGCTTGGATAAACCTTGAACAGCAAGGAGGTGGAACACAACCATTGTAATTTTTCACTTTTAACATTCTGAAACGTAACACTTTCATAACAAAAAAGTAAGCTTTGTTTTTAAGCTGTTAGGTAAAATGTGAAAAAACAATGAAGTTAAACGTTAAACCGTGCTGCATTTATAAATGTGATCTGAAAGCTCTTCCATAAAGAATGAGGAATAGCTGCAAGTTCTTCTTTGACTTGCTTTCTGCTGCTTGAAAGAAGAAGTAAAATTGCTTGAGGTTTGTTGGCTGCTGGAGTTCAAGTTTGCAGTTCTAAACAGAAAACAGGAAGGGGTCACTGTGGAAAGCACTGTTTGATCAGCTGATCTTGCTGCCTTTTGATAAAATTAACTGTTTCAGATCCCAATCTACTGGATGTGATCAGCTGTGTCAAACCAGGGAGAGAAAGCAAGACCTTCTTGTGGGTTTGTCCATTGAATAAGAAAGGCACATATCCCTGGATTCAAAATTAAAATCTAACAGCTTTGCTGGAGTCACAGGTGAATGTTGTGTATGTCCAGGAATGTTCATGAAGAAATATTTGGGTTTTTGCTATGGTGAGATTGGTTGTCATAACTATTGCAACTGCTTCGGACTTCCGCCCATCATTTAGTAATGCATTTCATGAGAAAATAGTCTCGCTAGCTAAGACATATGATGACCAATTGAAAGCTTAGCTTGCAGACTTGCCAGATGGTTTCTGACATGGCTGTTGGAGTACATGTTGTCTAAAATTTGAGACTCTTTTTCTGAAATTCTCAGAGAAACTTCTGCTTCAACTTCTTTGAGTGTGTTTGTCAGTCACAAATTGGTTCGGTGTAAACTTGTTCTCCTAAATATTGCAACAGGTAAAGGAATAACAAATATAAAACAATGTGTGAACATCTGAATCCTGACGCTTTCAGAACTGAATATATGTTTTTGTATTCAAAGTATTGACTTGAAACTCAGAGGCTAACATTTGTCCAGGCTGAAATAAATCCCTGAAATATCTGTAATTTTGGCAGAACTCTGTTTAAGGCAGTGGGAATGTACTTCTATGTTCACGTGACTGCAGCACACATTAAAGAAAAATGATGCTGTGGTAGGTTTAGAACATAAGTAAAATCAAACTGCTCTACTTGGGATACTGCAGAGTGGATTCAACGGGCAGTGAAGCTTCCATGTTTCCCAGTATGGATGCTCTTAGGCAATTCCAGTCAGTAGAAGTAATTTAAAAAAGAAAATAAATCAAATCTTGGTCTTGGGAAGGAATGCACAGAAAGCTGACTTTGCCCTGTGGAAGTTCAGCTGATCACAAATTCTAACAGAAAAGTTGGTCCCTTCTAAATCCAACTGTAGTGACTCATTTGGGTTTTTACTTAAGGGAACTAAAGTGGTAAAAGGGAATTTTTCTAAAATGGGTGTTTCAGGGGACTTTTTGCATGAAAAGTTTTGTAGTGTGCCTAAACAGTTTGAGAATGTTCTGTTTAATTTTGAAGTTTTATTTTGAGTCCTCTTGAAAGATGAAAATGTACCCTTGACTGAGGTCTGTTTCCCTGACTTTTTTTATTGTGTAGAGTCTGATTGCCTTTTGGCTCAGAACTTCCCCTTTTTAGTGACCTCTTATTTTCCTGACACCTAAGTGAAACGTGTCTGTTTATAGGCTGAACTTTCACAGAAGTTCAACAGGTTGGAGCAAACGTTTCTAAACCAGGGAGGTGTTACGGGGGTGGATTTATAATTTTATCTTGGCATACTTAGTGAACCTGCAAACGTACTTCTACCAACTCCTGTTTCTGTGTTGTCTAGCCAATCTCTCTTCAAATCTGTAGGGAATTTGCAGATAAACTGTTGTTAATATTGTAGTTCTAGACTCTGAAGAATGAAGTTATAGCTGTACCATGCGAGGAGATTTGACCTTGAAAGTTGCTTGATGTTACCTTCTCAAGCATTTGCGGAATGAAGCACGAGGTACTGAGACGGTGTAGCTAAAAATGAGAACGGGTACAAGCACAATCGCTGTCACATGTGCCAGTGAAAGGACGGCTGGTCACGGATCACTCTCTGATCCTCAGATGCTTCTTGCTCAATCTCAGCTCTGGAGCCTGAGCTGTTTGTAAGATTCTTTCTTGGGGATCTAATGAGCGGAGATAACTTGTACTGCTGCTCGTTACGTTGGGCGCTGCCCTCGGCTTTCTAGAGGAAAGGAATCGTGAAGGCCAGCTGCTTCCACGGGCCGGTGGTGCTTCGGCGTAGCCTAAAGCCGTGGCTTGTGCTGGGTTTTAATAGTTCATGAGACCTAGAGTTGCCTTATCCGTGTAGGAATTGCTCTCAGGTTATATTTTTGTTTCCCCAGGCTCTAGTGAAGAGCAGTTTCCTTAAAACTGGCAGGAAGATAAAAGACAGGCTCTGTTTTAAGATACTCCTGACTTTTCCATCCTCTCCTAAAGGTAGTGATTAAAGTACAGTTCCTTGACTTGCAGTTTTGCCTTCTTGTATTGACTGTCATTTCATTTACTCACAGTTGAAGCCCTAAGAATGAATTTACATTTGGAAACGATTTTTAGGGTCAAATTGAGAGTAGCAAATCAAACTGTTTCTTTTACAGAGTCGTGAAGGTAATTAAACCTTTCCATTCACCCTTAAGAAGTTTCCAAGAAGTCTTTATTTTCCTTTCATCAGGGGAAAGTGTCTTACAGCATATGTTTCAGGTATAGAACGTACAATGTGCAATCTAAGACTCTGGACTTATTTTGGAGACCTAAAGTTAACTTTTCAGATTCGTCAAGCCAATTAATTTAATAAAGTGGCAGAAAATGGAGCGAGAGGGTGGGAGCATGTACCGAGGGACCTAGAAAGAGGGAATTGGAGCTTCCTCTTCTGGCAGCAGAGCTGCTGTTGGCTTGCTGTCTGTTGTTCAAGTGTAACCCTTAGCATCCTGGGTTTGCTACAGAAGTTATTTTCTCAGTGTGAGGAAAGGTCTCTTTCCTCAGTAGTGGAAGCTAAGGAGGGTGGGACAGGTGGACATACTGAGCTTGTCCTGACTTTTTCATGTGTTACTTTGAAAAGGGTTGCTTATTTCCATTTGGAAATGTTCTTGAAGCTTTCTTAGTGGCACTGAACCATTCTTGGAGAAGAATTTAAGCCCAAATAAAATGGAAAGTCCAAGAGGAAGCATTCATTAAGTGGTCTTCTAAAGAAGGCAGCTGTAAATATGAATTAATTCATATTGATAGCACAGTCAGGTGGGTGATATTTTCTAGAGCTTAGCACGTTAAAAAGCTGGTTAAATTTCATTGTGGAAAGTACGCTTTTCTGCTTTACCGTTCTATGGAAAACAGAGTAGAGCGGTTTGCTGTCAACTCTGTCCCATTGTGCTTGTGGTTTTGGTATAAGATGGACTTTAGCTGAGTGGTGCTTCAACTCTGGTTTTCATTTGTATTGGCCATAAAAGCCTGCATATATATTTAGTGGGTGTAGTCAGTTCTATTTAAGGGAGCGCTGTTGTTTTGAGGCTACTATCTGCCTGTGTTTGTTTTAAGAATCATAATCAGAGGAGGAATGGAACTTCCTTTTCCCATTTCGTTCTATGTTGCTGTGTTTTTTTGGTATAAAAGTGTCGTTGCCTACTTTTCCCTGCTGCACTCCTCTTTTGGGGGGGAAAAATCGCCTTGTCCCTTATACAGCCGTATCACGTGGCTTGCGGAGACTTCCCCAGGACATCACACAGCACGTGGAGTCACAGAGTGGCCCCCAGCACTGCAGCATCTGCGCTGATGAGCGGACGCCGCAGCGTGTTTGTGGAGACCACTGCCAAACTCAGCTCAGGCCTGGAGCGGTCATTTCCTCCTCTAGGCTGTAGCTTGAGCCTACGATGTCATTTGGCACGTTAAAAGATCGGTCTGTGCGGTGGTGGTTCTGCCATGGATTAGGGTTTACATGGAAACTCTGATAGCTTTTTCAGATTTTGGCAATGCTGATGGAAGAATTCAGTGAGATGTTTAGTTGTGCTCCTGAGGTGGACGGCAGGAGCGTGTGTGTGGTTTGAGGATTTCTTCTTACAGCGAATGAAAGGAGGATTTGGCATTTTTCTGAATCCTTTTAAAGCTGTCACTGTTGTGGGAGCTTTGAGTAGCAGACTCCAGTTTATGACTTGTGCATTCCAAGGTAAGAGGATGGGTTGGATGACTTCCTGACGCCCGGAATAGGCTCTTCCAACTCCGATTCCTGCTGGCCTTGGTTGCTATTTTTGACTCGCCCTCCTTTTATACAGCCAATGTTCTGCATTGGAGGGATTTCAGTTTAGTTTTTTGGTTTTATCTGTCTCCTCATGGCCTCACAAGGGAAAACAGTAAATGAGTTTGGTTATAGAAATAATTATTTCTCTTTAACTGAAATTGTCTCTTGTCCCCTCACATCTTCTGAATTTATTTTGTAAAGGCATGGAATGGCTCTCTGTAAAGGCAAACCAGGGAGATATTTTTGTTGAATTTAGCTAGAATTATCAGTGAAAGATGCTTTCCATGCAGAGCAATGGCTAGGTAATATGGGATCTTAATTCTTATCTGTAATCCTCTTTTTTTTTGTAGGATAAAGCTACTGTAGATTAAAGATACCGAACTGCTAAATACCAAAATATTTAATGTTTCAGATTTTTGTGCCTTGTGATTTTAGACAGGAATATCGCTCCTTATATAGTTAACTCGTCAAAGTATATTGAAGAATGTGGTAGCAGTGATTAAAGTTAAATGTTACCACAAAAAAATTCGCCGCCCGAAATGTTAAGGGACTTGGAATGTTCTTTAAAAGGTTGTAGATGTTAAAGGCCCTTATGAGAAAACCCATTCAGTACATGAAAACTTTCCTAAAAACTGATAATATTAGATCAGCTTTTAAGAATTTGCTGTGTGCTTTGACTAAATACCAGACACATGAGATCATAAGAGTCTTTAGTTTTAAACTGTATTCATTGCTTACATGAGTAATCACTAAGAGAAGTTTCTCAGGAAGCCTGGCTTATGGGATTTCTTAACTCTATAATGCCAAAATATTCATTATGGAAAAGTGATGCGGCAAATATAGCTACGCTGAGTTTTGCTTTCTTGAATGTATCTGGTAAACTGGTGGTTAACTCGAGGCTTAAGTTAGAAAACCTTTCTAAAAAGTAATTTTTCCGGAATCAATTTGCAAGTGCTCGGTTCTGCAGCCTGGCAGAGTTCAGCCCAGCAGGTTTCTTAGGGCACGAAATGGAAGTTGGCTCGTTGGTGTTCTTCCGAGAGCCACGGTGGAGCCACTGTTCACGGGAGGACTCGATCTTTTGATTTACAAACCAGACCGTTTTCTGTACTGGTATTACCAGACTTCCCTTGTGGTTTGGTGCTGTTTGGTAACTGTAAGGAGTTGACCCGGGTTTGATGTGCACATCAATGTGTATGCAGCATGGACTCTTAAATAAATAAAATCTGGGTGATAACTTGTTGGATAGCAGCTACAGAAAGATATTGGTGACTCTGCTCAATGCTTGCTTAGAAAAATCAGACTGGAGATGTTGTTTGGGTGATACTCCATGTAGCGTGGGCTCTAGAAGTGAGAAGGCTGAACTCCCCCGCAGTGGTTTGTAAGCGCTGCTGGACACAAATCCTCTCGCTTTAGAAACCCACCAACTTGTCTGAAGTTACAGCAGAATCACCCTGTGGGTTTTCATCCTGCATAGAGCTCCTCTCGGTCCGAAATAACGGTTGTCTGTTCACCAGTCTGTAAGAAGTTTCTTGGATTCCCTGCACACCAGGTGACCGGGAGTAGAAATCTACTCGTAAGAGAGTTTTGGAGCTTCGTTTGAAATAGTGATCCAGGTGTGGCACCACAGTGCAGCTGCAACCCTTAAGGTGATTTAGAGAAAATGCGTGAAAACAAAGAAAGAGAAAAGAGTGTCAATGTAGAGACAATATGACTGTCGTGAAATGCACCATAACTGAGCAGTTTTATGGGTAAGGAGTTTAGCTCTGGTTTGTGTACTGTACTGCGTGTCCATCATTCTCCGGATACGTGTATGTGGAGGAAGAGGGTGGCATTTTTGTGAAATCGTTCCACAAATGTTCTATAGTAGGGAAGGCGGATTTCCTAATGAATGCCTTAATTGCTTGAAGCTTTAGGAGGAAATATCTGTGGCAGGAATTGTGGGTGAGTCTAGACCGAACTGAGTATTTTTCCAAACGATTGCATTTTACAGTTTCTTATCTGTGTTCTGGATTGCCTCCTGCGTGTTAGAAGGATGACAAGTTTCTCTCAAGTTAAGAACACGTAGATAAGGATTGATTAAAATTCAAGACGTTCCCAGTAACTAACTCTACTGCACTTCGCGATATAATAAGTTATCTTTCTAGTTCTTAAGTGTGGCTCATGCATTATGTGTGTACTAGAACCTATCAGAGAGCTCGTGGTACAGGCAGAAGTATTAAAGATGCATCATTAGGGTTTGTGCCGTATCTGTTTTTTCCCCTTTCCTAATGCCTCATGCCGAAAGTCCGTTTTTCGGTGGTGTTTAGTGGAGTTGGCTGGCCAGGGAGTAGGATGCGGTTCTGTAAACAAAAGTTTTTCTGTTTGTCTTCCTCCTGTTTTTTGAATACACAACTTTGAAAATTTGTGGGCTAACTTTATAAATGAGATCATAACGTTCCTTTCTCACGTAAAGAAAAATTGTGCTCGTGAAATTTTTGAGTGGGAGCAATGCGTTAGGGAACAGGATGCAGTTTGTGACTTTTCTAGGGGAGAGGCAATTTCAGGGTAATTGTGCTGTCGTCTTTCTGCTGAATATCCTCCCTAAGGTCGTGAGTGTTAGTGACTGAGGCTGACTTGCACTCTAGCTGTGATTACCTTGCCTGTACTCTTAGCAATCTAAATATATTATCCCCCTCTCTCATTCCCTCAAATTTTGCTGCATGGGGCAAATAATAAACATCTAGATCTGTGAGGAGCAGTGGAGGCTTCCTGAGCTGCCTTTTTGGTATCGGTGTTTGGAGTTTGTACAGCAAGCTCCCAGGAGCCCGAGCAATGAACGGAAAGGCTTGAAAAGCTGTGTTGGAATATTTCATTTAATTCAAAATTGACTCACTTTGCTTTATTACAGGCCTTTGGAAATGCAAAAACGGCACATAACAATAACTCCAGTCGTTTTGGAAAGTTTATTCAAGTCAACTATTTAGAGAATGGTGTTGTCCGAGGGTAAGTACGGTAGGAGCTTCTTCTGGGGTTGATCTTTGCTTTTAGGAGTTGGTGACGAATCTGTAGTCTTTGCGTTCCTTGTCAAATAACTCTTAATCTTAGAGGAGATAACATGTTGTTCACGCTCTGCATATCTTGTTTCTGCTTACAGCTTTTCACCAGCACTTCTCTAGCTTTGTCTGTGTCTTTCCAGTTACGTCTCCTAAAACAAGCATGAAGATAGATGTTTCTTAGGTGTTTCAAGTTTTTGGTTTAGACTCCAGATAGCGACTAAGCTGTTCTCTTGTATATTTTAGTGCAGATTGCATTATTTGAACTGTCTTGACAGTTGCTGTCTTATGTTTTGCAAAGTCTTTTCTTTTGCCCTCATGCTTTTTATCTTTTTATTTTGCATCTCCTTAGGGCCGTTGTTGAGAAATACTTGCTTGAAAAATCTCGTTTGGTTTCTCAAGAAAAAGATGAAAGGTAAGAGACTAGCACAGTTTATGACATAATTATAATCAACCAGGTCGAGAGTTTAAGAGCATCTAAAGTATACGGAATAAAAGAGAACTCATTATGTTTTCATGAACAATAAATGTATTGATCTTGTAGGAACTACCATGTCTTTTATTATTTGCTACTTGGAGTTAGTGAGGAAGAGCGTAAGGAATTTCACCTCAAGCAACCTGAAGATTATTTCTACCTCAATCAGGTAATGTGTGACAGGGATTTACCAATGCGTTGGTAAGTGCTGTGTGTGTGTCGTCTTAAAGATGAACGAAAGCAGAACACGTTATATACTTGTTTTCTTGTGGTGTTTGGGCTTCGTTCTTGGCCTTTAATTTTGCATCTCTCTTCACAGCATAACTTGAAAATTGAAGATGGGGAAGATCTCCGACACGATTTTGAAAGGCTGAAACAAGCTATGGAGATGGTTGGCTTCCTTTCAGCCACTAAAAAACAGTGAGTGGAATCTTTTAAGCTTTTGTAACTGAGAGCTAGTTCGTGTTTCTGAATTGCAATAAAAGGGGTATGTGTTGGGATCACGTTTGGTCTAGCAGGAAGCAAGGAGAGCTGAGTATTTGAGGGTTTACAGACAAATCCTCAAGGCAGAATTAAGTCTGCTGACCTGTTACAATGAACTCATAAGCCAAATTCTTAAAAAGTCATTTTTTCTTCCTTAGGATTTTTTCAATACTTTCAGCCATTCTTTATTTGGGCAATGTTACGTACAAGAAGAAAGCTACAGGTCGTGATGAAGGGTTGGAAGTAGGACCTCCTGAGGTGTTGGACATTCTCTCCCAGCTTTTGAAAGTAGAGTATTTCTCTTTGGTTGTAGCATTTCATACGCCTTTTTGTCGTGCTCTGCCTCAGCATTTTACTTGAATACCTTGGTGCCCGGTTTGCTATATGTAGATCTGGTTTATGATATTTATGGTATTATGGTATTTGTCTTATGGGAGGGGAAATGGATGAAATTGGTGAAATTATTTGGGGTAGAGATGGAATATAGCCAGTAGCACGGATATAGAATCATAGAGCTAAGCAGAAATGAGTTTAGTGGAGATGTGTTGTTTGCCACCATAGAGACATCGGAATGAACGAACCTAAGCTGAGACTAATTTAAAGAAGTTGAAGAACTTGTAAAGCTATTGATGAATAATATATGTAGCTATTGTCAAAGAGCTTGGGCTTCTCTGAGGAAGCTGCATGTCTCCTGTTGCTATCAAATTACTCGTTTGGGAGCTTGAGGGTGACAGTAACTCTTGTTCTTCCTTGTTTTGAAGGTTAAGCGAGAAATTCTAGTAGAAGTGCTAACAAAAAGAAAAACTGTGACTGCTAACGATAAGCTTATTTTGCCATATAGTCTCAATGAGGTAAGAGAATACCAGCAGAATGATTTTAAATAACTGAAATGTGCTATTTTAGATTAAAAATGCTAGTGTGCTACACTTGGACATTTAGTAAGGGATGTTTGGGAAGTCAGAAGTTAGCACTGAAAGAAAATGGTTGTATTTGTCTCTGCTCGGTTTGTAACCTTTGAGTGCCACTGATCTGACATAGAAATGCTTTTTTTTCAACCTGGTGCTGAACATTGTTTCATCTTCAGGCAATAACAGCTCGTGATTCAATGGCAAAGTCCTTGTACAGTGCCCTGTTTGATTGGATTGTCCTGCGAATTAATCACGCGCTCCTTAATAAGAAGGACATGGAGGAGTCTGTTACAGTAAGTTTCTCACAAAAACAAGTCTTTGTGTGTTTAGAGCTCACAGGCAATGCTGTAGATGACACGTTCAGCTGTCTGGGGTAAATTTCCACGGTAAATTTCTTGGTACTACTTAATGGTATCTATTTTCATAATAGACATAACTTAAATGTGCAAAACTTGCGTATGGCACAGCGCTGTCGGGGCTTAACTCGCTGTATGGCAGATTGCTTAACTAGATTTCCACATCTTCTTTTAGTGTTTGTCCATTGGTGTACTTGATATTTTTGGATTTGAAGACTTTGAAACCAACAGTTTTGAACAGTTCTGTATAAATTATGCAAATGAGCAGCTGCAGTATTATTTCAATCAACATATTTTCAAACTGGAACAGGTAAGAATCGGAGTTGCTAAAACAAACTCTTTTTATCACGTGCTCATACATTATGCAAACGTAGCCACTATTTTGCAAAACCCCATGGCATAATTTTTATAATTTGCTTCAATTTATTTCCAGAAAGCTTATTTTTAAATCTCTTGGTTTGTTATTGCTTGTGATTGTTTGAAGGTTGTAGCTTTGCTGTATTGAGTGCTCTACGTATAACTAACGATAGCGGGATCTTTTTAGCGTTAAGTTTCTGCTTGACTCCAAGAAACTGAAAAGACGTTCAGGCAGTCCCAGACAGAATTCAGATGAAACTATAAACTTTGAGATTGAAAGTCTGTAGGCGAGATATTCATTTCAGGGGATTTTTGTTGTTGTTGTTGTTCCCTCCCCGCAATGATAGGCGAGGTGCTTGTTTCAGGGTTTTGTTTTAATGGTTGGGAAGCAGTTTCATTTATTTTTGTCAGTTTGTAAATATTTAATAACCAATCTTTGCTTCTCCCACCTGATTGCATTTAGGGTGTAGAACTGCCTGTTGATGTTGGCAGGAGCTCTGAAATCCTGGTATTACTGGTGCATGTTGATTTACTTGCTGGCAGACGGTAATGCCTTACAGAGCTAACAGAGCCTCTTCCTAGACTGAGGTTTGAGGGATTTTTTGCTCTAGACTTTTTTTTTTTTTTTCTGGTTTGTACTGAAGTGTTGTTCTTGGGTCACTGCTGAAAGAAAGAAGTCATTCTGTAGTGTATAGGATTTTGTCAACAACGTGGAGATAAATTTAAACAAGTATTTTGCAGAGAAGAAAACAACCAAACATACAAACTTCGTATGTAAACATAATGCTAAAGTCCCCGTTCTGTAACTTAGGACAGAAATGGCTATCCTGGCTAACTAGAATAAATAGTGACATTGTTTTCTTTTTTTTCTAATGTCATTTACCCAAATAAGCTTAATCCTTGAATGACCCATTTCCTGTATCTCTTGCGGCATGAGGGCCCTCAGGGAGGATCTCTATATCTTTTTAAAGAAAGGCTTTTTTGTCTGTGGAAAAATGGCATTTCAGTTTTGCAATGTGAAGTAGACACTGAGCAGTCTGTCATTAGGCAGACCCAGTTCTACCTACTTAAAATAATCCCTTTCTTATCGCCATCATCATATGGAACAGTGTGAGGTGCTCTTTGTCTTTTGTTAAATATAAAACTTACTTAGTTAATTTTCTAGGCAGTATCTTTTTTTACATTAGTACCTTGCCATTAGTTATTTGGGTTTTTTTTTCATGTGGGCATTTACATCATTAAGAAAAACTGATATTTTTGTTCTGTATCATGATGGGAAGCTTGTCCTACCAAGCATTTGATGCGTTGCCGTTTTGGCAGAAGAGCTTCATGTTCTCCTGTCGGAGTACTCCAAATTTTCTGAACCTAAGCAAGCAACATTGCTTCCTTAGGGAAGTGCTGCTGTTGCTGCTTTGTAAGGCTTAACTGCCTGCTTTGGGACTTCTGTTATTTCATCTGTCAGTAACATTTGGAAATTCTGGAACTTTATATTAAATATTTGTCATTTCCAATAGTATAAGAACTGTAAAAGATGTCTGTCTGTCTAGGGGTTTAGCATAATGATGTAGCTGTAATGTCTAACTCCAAGTTTGTAGATGGCTGATTGCTGGGAAGGCGCAGCAAAACATTCGTGTCACTGTTTTGTTTTCTAAATAGTTTCACCCCAAGCATCTGCTGTCGAGTGACTTGCCTCGGTGGCCCTTTGATCTGACCCGATACCCCTGCTGTTCTCTTCTTCTTTATAATTCTTCCTTATTTTTGTTTCTGCTGCCTGAACTAACAAACTCAACTTGCCGTAGCTCTTCGAGGATGTCTTTTAAGCACTTAGACCGCAGGACATTAAAGGTCAGGGCACTGTACTGATGAGGGAATTTTCTTGAGCTACACAGGAGGAATATAAGAGTGAAGGGATCACTTGGCACAATATTGACTATACTGATAATGTGGCCTGCATTCACTTAATCAGCAAGAAGCCCACTGGCCTCTTCTATCTTCTGGATGAAGAAAGCAAGTAAGCAACAAATGTCTTCTGAACAAAAAAAATGTGTGGCAGGGAGGAGGGAAGGACTGTGCAAGGGAACAGAAATAACAGCGCTTTAAAAAGGAGAGGAGTGTTGTGGGAAGCAAAGGGTCAGCTTGTGACTGCGATCTGCACTCCAAGGTGGTGGTGGTACAAATCGATGCTAAAATTGAATTTTGGATTAAGCAAAATTAGAAACTTGTGTGATTTACCATGGAATTGCAGTTAAAGTAAAGTGCATGTATGTATGTCTGTGGAACATTAAGTAGCAAATGTTGTAATGTGGTGCTAACTAAACTTGACTGGTGAAGTGGGAGGAAGCACCGACGTACACTTGAAACCTCAGAATATTCTACTGTGTGTGGAGCTGTTTGATTTTGATCCAGAAATTGAGCCCACCTCTAAGATTCAAAGCAAGTGTCGAAGTCTCAATAGCTGTTCTTGGCTCTCACACCTTGCACCGCAGTCACCGTGCCTGTATCTGAAAAACAGCTGACCTCTTTTGTCTTGTGTTCCTAGTTTTCCACATGCCACCAACCAAACTCTGCTTGCGAAATTCAAACAGCAGCATGAGGAGAACAAGTTTTTTGTTGGAACCCCGGTGATGGAGCCCGCTTTTATTATTCGACACTTTGCCGGGAAAGTTAAATACCAGATAAAAGTAGGTGATAGATCTGACGGCTAGAAAAAAAGTAATAATTCCTTGCCTTTCTGATAGTTTTTGTCAGTGTGGAAAATTTGCTGGGAATGGGCTGGGTCTGTCGTGTCCTCAGATGTACTTTAGATATTTATTATTTTTTTTTGGTGCTGGTGTGGACTGGAGGATAATGCTCAGTGTAGTGAGAACTGTTTAGAACACTGAATTATTCTGAATAGTGATTGATACCTTAGGTGAAAACACAATTTTCCTGAGAGCTCGTGATTCAATGTCCCTGTTTTGCAGGATTTCAGAGAGAAAAATATGGATTACATGAGACCAGATATTGTTGCTTTGCTACGAAGCAGTGACAGCGCTTACGTTCGGGAGCTCATAGGGATGGACCCTGTGGCCGTGTTCCGCTGGGCGGTTCTGCGCGCAGCCATTCGAGCAATGGCTGTCTTTGCAGAAGCTGGACGCCAGAGAGCTCAGAAGACTGCAGGTACGGTATGAAAAAAGACTCTGGGAATGCTTTCAGATATTGTGCAGTTGGTTAGTGCTTGTAGATGGAATTAGTTTATGGCAAAACCTTATCATCCAGCTGCAGTCTTGGTTTGACTTGTGAAAACGAGTTAGCGTTCGCGCACCAAAGAGATTGTCACTGTTTTATCTGGGATCCTTCAGGCCTCCTCCCCCGCTAAGTGCACCGTTTCAGCAGGCTGTGCCAGATTCCAAGTCCTATTTGTAAAAGTTGTGGAAGATGTTACTAGTTGTAGTGCGTGTGACCTTCTTATCACTAGTCAGAAAACCTTTTCTGAGCAACTGCGGTTTACTTTCTAATAGTAGGAAATTTGGGAAACAAAGTGGTCTAGTTTGATAGCTAAAGTACTAGACAAAAACTCCAAGCCCTTGGAGAGTTATTTTGCTTGTTAAAGCTGCTGGTGGGGTTTTTTTTTTTTGTCTGTTGTGCTCATATCTTTGTCAAAATTCAACTTGGTGATTATTTTGCAACAGGAGTGGTACGTCAAGGACCCAGAGTTCCTCTTGGAGAACTCCAGAGATCAAATACACCAAAAGAAAAAGTTTATCGGTGAGAAACATACTTAATTCGTGTCAGGGAGAATGCCTGAATTGCCGAGTTGCATTTTCGTATATCAAATGTCAGCTAGATCTTTCCACAAGGATAGCAAGTGTTATGTCTTCTGTCTTGTTTTGCTTGGCCTTTTTAATTCTATCAAAACAATACTCTCGCTTATTTTATGCGAGACCCGGTACTACCAAAAGCTGGTGACATAGCCTCAGCTGCATTTACCACTGGGTTTTTGAGTTCTCTGTCTGCGCGTTGTATGTGTTGCTCTTAGCACTGTGTGTTCCTCTGCAGCCAGTCTGTAGCACCCCAGGGTTTGCAGGAGCACTCGTGGTTTTTGCAGCCCTGTGATGTGATTAGGAGGCCGGGCAAGTCCTGCCAAACTGCCTCCGCATGTTGCTCTGTGCAGGCACATTTGCCTTTCTGTGGAGTATTTAGGTTTTATACATGTTCCTTTTGCAGCCACTCAGTGCTTGATTTCTCATTTGATTGTTCTGAGGATTTTGATATAAATGCTTTTGAAGACGTCATTTCTTTTTACGAAAACAAGAAGTAAGTAGAAAGAGGCCTGAACTTAAAGGCCAGGGAGGCACATTCCTGGGCAGGCTGACCTTCTGAGCATGCTGTGTGTCAAAGTGAAGCCATGAAGTACTTGTAAAGTAGTGATTTCATGCTGCTTCATGTTTACTTCATCCTGGACAGTCTCTGTCACTCGCAGCAGCTAAGAACTAAAGATACAATTTGGGTGAAAGGATTGGTCGTAGTGTAACGTATCTGTTTCCCTGTGATACCTCAAAATAAAATCTTGCTATTCAGAAATGTTCAGAGGTACCAAGGGAGGCAAGTGTCTATAATAATGTTGCTGCCTCGGTGAGCAGCTCAGAACGGTGATAACATCTGACAGTCAGAAGTGATTCTTACACTTCTGTTATTTTTGGTTTGTGCCTCTCTGGAGAGTAAAGAAGGTAAGTTCTGTGCCAGGACACAACGCTTCACAAGCACGGTGCATGCTTAAAATAATGGAATTTGCCACGAATTGGGGACCATCCCAGCTTACTTTGAAAAGCCAAATGTGTGAGTAGGTTTGATATGGAAATGAAAAGAATTCAAATATTCCTGTAACAACTACATTTTAACTTTTCTGAGGTAAGTCTGCTTAAGCAGCCTCAAAAGTCAAAACTTTCTATAAAAATATTTACTGCTTGATCCTAAAGAGAAGGTATCTGAAAAGGCTGCTTAGCTTAACAAAAAGGGTCCTTGCCCTTTAAGTACATTTTGCTAAATTACCGTAACGTTTTCTGAACTGATGGCTCAAGAACTTACATTAAAAGGTAGAATTAGAGAGTAAGTTTAGTACAGCCCCTGGTAATTAAATTTTGGGGCGCTGACAGTAGAAAGTGCTGACTTGACACCAGAATCGTTCATGCCTGGGAAAAAGTAGTCTGGGATTGACCCGCTGCTGTTCAGAGCACACTTGGTGATGGGATCTCTTGGGTTTTTAACTCCCTCTTTTCCCCTCTCTCATGGCTGTATCTTTGTTTGCCGTCTTTGTTTTGCTGTGAATCATTTTAGAGACATGTATGAACAAATCATCGCAAGTATAAAAGGACTTCCATGGCAGGGTGATGATCCCTGTAAGCTGCTTCGGTCACTCAGTCGACTTCAACACCGCTCCCACTTCATGTGAGTTCTGGTGCTCTAAGTATTGCTTTGAAAGTGCAACAATAACCAAGCAGTCCATGAAAAAATGTCCTTGTCCCAAGTTTGTCTTCTGCAAAAAACTAAACAAGACAAGAATAAAATATTTCCTTCTAAAAACTGTAAAGGTTATAGAGAATGCTGTGTTGCTTCATTGCATTAGTTGAAAGTTGAACCTACTTTCCATGTAAGCTTGCTTTAGAACCCAAATATGTAGTACAAGCTTCTTGCTGCCAAAGGTTTGACAATGAAAATCTCTCACAAATTACAACTGAAATTCAGGATGCGAATGCTGTGTGTGTTCCTGGGTTAAGACTCTTTACGTGTGCACACTTAGGCATGTGTAAAAATCAGTCTGTGGCCCGTTGTGTTACGCAGAAATGTAAATGGAGCGGCACAGAGGCCGATGTTGTCGTCCTGTGAGCGATTAGGTACTTCCGCAGGGGTTCTGGTGCAAACAACAGTCACTTCTGAACCAAGTGTTTTTATCTGATAGTGCCTCTGTATTGCAGTGAGAGCTCAATGACTGTGTAGTTGGCTAAATGGAATAACTTGCCCAAAACCAGCCTGTGCAACAGTCCTGTTTGTAATAGCTTTAGCTTTAGAGAAAATGTTTCACTTTTGGAAGCTTCCAATACCTATAGAGTTTATTTAACAAAAAATTCTTGTTGCGAAGCAGTTTGCATTTCTTGCATCAGTCACTTGTAAGACACGTGCATGAACACACCCTGATGCTGTTGTGCTAATCTTCTTCTGTCTTTCATCTTGCCTCATAAATTGCACTAACTTGTGGCTTGCTGAAATAATCAAAAATTGTGTGTTTTTTCTTAAATGGTCTTTAATATTTTAACAGGAAAAGCAGAGGTATCAAACAAAAGCAGATCATTCCCAAGGTAAAGTTATTCCGTAAATTTAGATTTCTTTTGGGTTGTTTTGTTTCCATTATGAACATTCATCTTGATTGTCAGAACTCACTTCACAAAATACTGGTTTATAGTATAGGGAAGTTGTGTCATTTATCCTCTAAAACTTCCTTTTTGATAACCTAAAGGATAGGTAAATGTTCACCTTTATAGAATTGCTGAACAGGAAAAAAATACGTGAATTGGCATCTCTTTAATTAGACTAAAGATACCATAAATACATAAAGCCATTTCTAATCAAGTCACAGAAGGCCAACACGATGATGATGTAATTCACCTTGTTCACTCTTGGGATGGGGCAGTGGAAGAGCTTCACTCTTAGGGAGATGCTTTGGTCCAAACCCCAGTAGTCGCGCAGTGTCACGTGGCATTGGATGTGGAGCTCTGGGTAGTTGGTTTCGTTATTTACTCATTTTGATGCAGACAGAAATATTCCCCCTGCAGTTGAGAGACTTGCACTTTGTTAATTATGAAAACTTTTTTTTCTAGAACTTGCTGGATTCCAAATCTCTGAAGCTCATAGTAAGCATGACTCTGCACGATCGAACTACCAAATCCCTTTTGCACTTACACAAAAAGAAGAAACCCCCTAGCATAAGCGCGCAGTTCCAGGTGAGCGACTGTTGTGGTGGCGAACGCAACCTTACGTCTGAGGGAGGAGCAGAACTGCTGTCAGATGCAACACGAAATGCTGGTACCTGAAGAAAAACGTTTCTGAATATTTCGTTTCAGGCTTCACTGAATAAGTTACTGGAGACACTGGGTAAAGCTGAGCCGTTCTTCATCCGTTGCATCCGCTCCAATGCTGAGAAGGTAAGGCTGCCTTGAGAGCTGATCTGACTGCTCAGGACTGGAGTCTTTTAGGCCTGTAATCTATCTCCTTCTGCTTGTTCACTGTCTTTCTTTATGAAGGTGACGGGTAACTGGGGTGTGAAAACACAATATGAATGTGCTTTCTGTGCTAGACAGAAACAGGACTCTTCAGGCATTTCCTAGTTGTTGGCTGCTGATCTTTTTTAGGAGGAGATGCTTTTTGACGAAAGCTTGGTGCTTCAGCAGTTAAGATACACTGGCATGCTAGAAACTGTGCGAATCAGAAGATCCGGCTACAGCGCCAAATATACGTTCCAGGTATGTGAGGAACTGGAAGGGCATTATGTTTTCAGAAATACCTGCTCTTCTTGAAAAAAGCACTGCCTGAATCTTCTGTGTCTGTCTTCTTATGAAGCTCATGTCCACTTGGCATGAGCTGCAGAACCTGCAGGGCAACAAGTTGTGGTCTGAACTACTGGGTGAATCCTCTACCGGTAACTTGTTCTACTTGTTGCATGAAGGGGAAAGCATTCTGAGTGCTGTGTTGCAAATAGAAGGAATCAGTGCTGCATATTACTGTGTCTGTATGTGAATTAGTTTTCTATAAAATACTCGGTGTGTAGCTTTATAGATCACATACAGGTGATCTTTACCGTTAACTGGAGGCTGAACAAAGCCTGAATTTTACAGAGTAGGAAAAAATAGCTCAATTTGGAGTGAGAGTTAAGTACTTTCAAGCCATTCTAGCTTAGATGTCGTAACTAGATTTCTAAAATAAAGCTGAAACTCTAAACTTGTGGATTGCCTTCTTACTTCACTCTCTTGCTGTCTCTGCTTTTCACAGGAATTCATAGACCAGTTTCAGGTGTTGCTGCCCAAAAATGCCAAAGCCTCTAAGGAAGACATTCGTGCTTATATGAATAAACTAAATCTGAATGAAAACTACTATCAAATAGGGAAGACCAAGGTCTGTGACACTTTCCATAAGCCAGTAAGAAATACTGATGTACGCTGCAAAACTTAGTGCAGTTCATGCGCGGGTGTTACTCTTCTGTATATTTTGCATTTACTTTTTATATGCCCTGTCAGCTCCTGAGGTTTGGTTCAATAATGAGCATTACTGTTCTCATATTTTAGCTTGTGGAGATTGAGCCTCTGCTGGAGATAAGGCTCCTGTTAACTGTTTGTTGATGAACTTTTCTTTACCTGAGCAGGTTTTTATGAAAGAGGCTGAACGGCAAGTACTACAGGATACACTACACAAAGAAGTGATCAGGAAAATCATTCTCCTTCAGAGCTGGCTCAGGATGGTTCTAGAAAGGAGGCGCTTTCTCAGAACACGGCAGGCAGCCCTTGTTTTACAGGTATCTTTGAGAATTGCCGATCTTCTTCTCCTAACAAACGAATGAACCCTCTCAAATAACCCCACCCACCTTCAGATACCCTCGTTTTACTTTGGAAATCTCCCCTCGTAGGCTTGCTGGCGTTCCCGTTGCGTTAGGATGGCGCTGCAGAGGAATAACGCTGCCGTTTACATCCAGTCAGCATGGCGCAGGTACAGGGAGCGGAAATGCTACCTTCAGCAGAAGAGGAGAATTTGTCTCCTGCAAGCCATGGTCAGAGGGCATCTGCAGCGTAAGAGGTAAAGGAAGAGGAGCAGTACGATGTGAAAACGTGCATTTTAACCACGTAGCTCCTTGGCCTCACCTGCCAAGCTTAGTTTCTGCGTGATGCGTAGAAGTAGTAGACAACATAAAGATAGTTATTACCATGTGATAGTGCAGTTGGTATCAAATGGCTGATGATGTGTGCAGGCTGGTTAAGTGCTTAGTGCCTGAGCATCTTTCAGCTGAGCTGCGCTGCTGCGTGTCAGTCCTAGTGAGCAGAGCTCCCTGCAGTCGTCCTGGGACTCCAAGTGTGTTTGTGCTATGTAGGCTGCATTTAAACAGTTGGGTACTTTGCTTGGCCTCTGGGCATTAAATATTTGTGTGTTCATCTTGTAAATTCTTAACAGGTTTCAGAAAATGGCTGTGGAAAAGCAAAAAGCTGAAGAAAAGCAGAGAGAACTTCAGGAAGATCAGGACAGAGAGAATGATACGAGCAAGGATGAGCCCAGCGAGGCAGCAACAGACGAGTTGCCTGTGGAGCACAAGTCAGAGCTGGATCAAGCTGTTGGGGATGGAGATCGAATTCCAAATGAGCAAGCCGAAAACCTGAGCTCTTCTGAAAAAGCCCCGTTACCCCAGAAGAACATGGCAGAGGGCTCTGAGAAAGTAGCCAACAGCCGGGAGAAGAGAGAGTCTCGCCGGCAGAGGGGGCTGGAACACAACGAGTTACAGAATAAGCATGTCCTGTTCTCCTTTGAAGGACCACCTTTACCGTGCCCTGAGGAACAAACCTCTTCTGAAGAAGCCCTGGAAACTGTTCCAGTGTCGAGGAAATCCCCAGCACAAGATACTGTTCTTCAAGGAAGCAGTGAGGGAGAGAAAAGTCCAAGTGAAGAGCAAGCTCCTTCCGATACATCATCATCAAGCGAGATAAAAGAAAGTAGTTCTGTTCCTGAACAACCACGAGCACCAGAAGCGGATGTCAAGGCAGTTGATAGAATGAAAACGCAAGGGAATCAAAATAACCAGATAAAAGGCAGCCAAAGCTTTAACTGCCCTGAACGGCCGACAGATCTTGCCCTGAATCTTCATAGTACGCTGTCTGCTACTGGGAGCTTTCGAACTCCAGCTGACTGCTGGGTGGCAGATAAAAGCAGCAAACGTCTTCTTCAGAAGGCAAGCAAAGATTTGGATAGTCCCACTTCTTCCCAAATCCAGAGATACGTGGATGACCCCGAGAAGCTAAAGTACAAGAGGGAGAAGTGGAAAGGAAAGAGACAGTCTGATGCCGGTCAGAATGACGTGCTGAGTCAGTCTTTGGATGAAAGAACACGTGCGGATAAGTCTCCTCAGGATCAGCTAGAGTAAGGGCAGCTTTCTGATTATTTTGACTTTTTCAGAAAACATATCTGTAAGATTTAAAAATGGATGAACTCCTGAGAGCCCGTACACCTGTCCATGCTCTGGGAGAACACAGAGCTGGGAACAACTGCAGCTTTTTCTTGGCTCCCAGTCCTGCAGTTGTATCTGTATGGGTAGAATGTTTTCAGAAGCTCACAAAAGATACAAAGCCTGCCTCGCTGAATTGAACTGGAGAGTCAGGGCTTTAGTTCAAGTAGTGTCTAAAGTTTATTTTCGTGTCTTTTGTCCGTCGAAAACAAGGTTTTAGTGACCTGCAGTTTGCAGGCATCATCCCTCTGATATGGCAGGAAATCTGACACGCTCACTTTTTTTACCTCTCCAGGACGTTTTGCCTTTAAAAGGGAGTTGCAAGAGTTGATCGTGATTCTCTTTCAGGCGTAACATTGATATCTGTGTTATTTAAATGGTGGTAAATATTAAGAGACTACAGACTTTTACAAAATACATATTCTTAAACTAATCTTGTAACATTGCAGAAAGAAGGGGAGTTCATCTTCGTTAAGTGATCTCTCAACACTGGCCCAGTCTGTTGCCATGAATCAGGTACTGATGCTATTGTGCATATTTATACTTAATTATCCTGGTTTATAAATACTAAAGATTTATGAATAATTGGCTGCAGTGTGTTCCTTTCAGGTTGATTTTTTTGGCTTGATATCCATGTAAAAGAAATTGGTTAGCAAATATCATATAACAGTTTGAAAACTTGATTCATAAACGCACCATTGATCAAAACATTAAATATACATGGATCTTGTATTAGTATGCTAAGAGCCACTGGGTAAAGTGTTTTGTCTTGATGAAACGAACTTTTTTCCACCATTTTTTTTTACTCAATATGTAGTTTTTTGACTCCTCTACCACAGCAATCACCAGATACAGTAGAAGAAGAAAAAGGCAACAAGAAATACCCTGTGCACAAGAAGCCCAGTGACCTCTTACCTACCTCGGATGCCGTCGTTTCCGTGCAGCCGGCGAGTCAGCAAGTAGATGCCAAGTAGGTATTGCTCGTGTGACTGGCCTGCCTGTAAGAAAATGCAAAAAGGAGCTTTTCGTTGGTACTTGAATTGGGCGTCTTGAGACCGATTGTGTACAGGCACGTGTTGACATCAGCTACGCGAGTGGCTGCGTTGCTGCTTCGTGTTGCTGTAAGCGTGGGGGCTGGCCCTGTTGAGGAGCAGATTCTCTGCTTCTTCCATAACACTTGTCATTGAAACTTTTTTCTTTTTTAACTTCAGAACCACCATACAGGCTCAGAACAAAAGTTCAGGTAGCGTGCTGTCATCCAGACCAAGAAATAAGGCACCAAGAGAAATGCTTAAGAACCCAACAAGACCGTAATACATACAAATAAAAAAAAAAATATAATGCCGTTTCCCTGGCCTGCTCCTCCAGCTTCTGACATTCTGCAGCTTCAGGGGCTTCCTGAGCCAGAAATGGGGTCTTGGATGTGTGATGCGCTGTCTCTATGGGCGTTGAGGTAGTGTTCTCACCTAGGACGTGTCAGAATGTCCAGACGTGCTTTCAGGCTGCCTTTCCGTTTTTCTGCTGCTCAGTTTTTCTGCAGGTCGGACCTCAGAGGAAATATTCGCAATCGAGGTTAATGTTATTGTCGGGATGAGCTGTACTGTTAAAAGAGCCTCTTCTTGCAGTAGAGCCAGCTTCCATTACTAATGTGACAAACTTGTGTCTGCTTTTATGCTCAGGTCTGCTTTTAAAAGTCCTTTGCGTAGACTTTTGGGGAAAAAGCCAGACAAGAAAATTCCGAAGGAGAGTCCTGATGCGATCGATGAAGGAGATGGCCTCTCCCTTGTATCTTGTGTCCTCTTTCCAGAAACAGGAGGATCCCAGAAGGTTTCAGAAGGTGAATTTCTGTGACTTAATCCTCAACTAATAGCCATTTTCTTCTGTAATGTTTTTGTATGGAAACAAATTCTGTAGAATTCAATCACCCTGCTTTAATATACAAATTAATTCCTTACCCAGCTTCTTCTGGACAGCCAAGTTGCCACCAGGCGGGGGAGCGCCACGTGAAAGAGAGCAGTAAAGCAAAGAAGAATCGTACTATAAAGATAAGCAAGATCTCAAGCGTGTCTCAGAATTGGCGAGCTTCCATGGTCCGTGAGATTGCGAACGCCAATGAACTGAAGCATCTTGATGAGTTCCTCCTGAACAAGGTAAAAGGCGCTCAACTACGAGAGAATTTATGTCTATGTTCACTGTTTGTGTGGCATTTTAAAAACTACTTTTCTAGGTGCAAGTTTGTATTATGATTTAAAGCAAAGGGGAATTGATTTGATAGCTTGACCAAATCAGGTCTGCATTAAGGCCCCTTCTGTTCCTTCCTTTGAGTCTCTGACTGCATTGTATTACATTCAATTCTCATCGCCATCGTGCTAGGTCTTTGTTTACAAAAAAAGTGGGCAGCAAAAGTTGTATTAAAAAACCAGGAGTTGTAAGGAAATGGGGAGAGTTCTCTAGAGCTGAACTAGCAGACTCTCTCCTATTTTTATCATCATCACAGTGCATTAAGAAGTGTTGTTTTAAATAATTGGGACGGTTATAGGTGACTTAAGACCAGCAGCTGAAGCTTAACACTGGTTGGATGTTCCTGTTTTAGTGAAATGTCATGCAGACGTATTTGCCTTCTAGATCAATGACTTGCGCTCCCAGAAGTCTGGTGTCGAGTGTTTGTTTTTTGAAGCCACAGAGAAGTTTAGAGGAAACATCAAAACCATGTACTCTGCTCCTGTAAGTAGTAAGTCTCAATGAAATTAAAAGTTGGTAGGTAATAAATAAATGGAGTGTGCAGTTTAAGTGCTTGGCCTCCATCTTTTTAACAAAGCACTTCGACAGTTCTTAGGATAGAATTCAAATAGAATGTTGGACTTAAAAAAGACCATTTTACAGTTCTGCTGCAATATTAAGCAGGCTGTTTTGTTTCCCTGTTCTCATTCACTCAGCTGTAACTTATTTTTAGAAACGGATGGATTTTGCTGTCCTCAGCCTCTTAATGTTGCCGTGTTTAAACAGCAAAGAGGGGTGCCAGCAGCTTTTCCAGTATTCTTCCAACACTGCCTCGTCTCAGCCAAGTGCCGTTCTGCAGTAGGGAAGCGTGCTCACTTGGTTCTGTTACAGGCTGTTACCTTTTGCTTTAATCCTGAGCGTGCTTTCTCACCTCTGAACCTGCACATGTAAAAATACGAAGCTGTCTTAACGGTATCCATAAAGACTTGTCTTACGAATTATGTTTTTTCCTTCTCTAGAATGGACAAATCCATGTTGGCTACAAAGATCTGGTGGAAAATTACCAGCTTCTAGTTACAAATCTGGCCAAAAAAAGGGAAGAGAAAGAAGTCAAGCTGGTCTTGAATCTCTTCCAATCCCTTCTGGATGAATTCATCAGAGGATATACAAAAAAAGAGGAATCTGAGCAGCCCAAGGTATAAAACTGACCCTGTTACTAGCTTACAGGATGATTAAAAAACATCACTCTCCTAGGATAAGGAACCTCTGTTGCCTCAGAAACCTTCTCTGTAGCATTCTTCATTATTTTGGAAACTTTCCATACTTGAATCCTGCGTATAACAAATTCTGAATGCCGATACACCTTTTTGCAAATGTTCGTTATTTTACTGTTAATTTTTTCAGAATCTTAGTGTTTGCTTATCTTCTTTGGTGAAAACTTCAGAGTTGTGTGAAGGTTTTAGAGATGAAATTGCTTTGTCATCAGGCAGTGAGCTCAGCTGATTTTTAGGAAGTTGACAGTGTGAGCTCAGACAACCCTCACATGAAGCTGAAGCTGCAGTGTAGTGTCCCAAATGTCTGGAGGTGAAGTAGAGTCTGGGAAACGGAATAGGAAAAAAAGGGAGTGGAATGTCTGAATTTCAAAGACTAATGCCAGTTTTATATTTCACTGCAGCAAACCAAAGCCCAGAAGAAGAAACGAAAACAAGATCGTGCAGTAAGTACTTTTCTTTTTGCAGTAATCTAAGTTCTCATCTGTGTTCACCGTATGCAAAGAAAAACACCCCTGAAAGAGCCTGATTTTGTACTGAAGTTCTGTTCTCTTTGCATGCTGAATCACTCACCTTTACTATCAAGATGTGACCCAATATAAATCAAAGATCCTGCTTATACAGTGATAGGTGGTACTCAAGCATTTTCTTTCTTGTCCATAGCATCTTGTAGAACCTAATGGCTTTCCCAGTCACGGGGCTGTTTAATGCAAAACAACTACTAAATATTAATAACAAACTGTAGGTGGTGTGCTGCGCTGATGAGCTTTAACCAAGGTGGCAAGTCAGCTGTGAAATGATGCAGCAATTCCAGTTGCCTTAAGATGGAGTGAAATTTGGTTTCAGCGTCAAAGGCGTCAGCTGTAATTGCACGATAAGAGTGAAAAATCTAAGCAAAGGTGTAACTTTCTTCCGGTATCCCACCAGATTGAAGAACACAATGGCCATGTATTCACAAACTACCAAGTGAGCATTCGGCAGTCGTGTGAGCACTGCTCGTCCTACATCTGGCCCATGGAGAAAGCCTGTCTCTGCAGCGGTAAGTGAAAGCTCCTCGCTCCTGCCCCTTGCTTTACACTGTGTGCAGGTCGCTTGTCACTTCGGTTGGTACAGGTTATGTAATAAGTGAATAAGTTACGATACTTAGCTTTTTGTTTGTAACAATTGCTCCTCTCTCTAGTTTGCAAGTTGACCTGTCACAAGAAATGCATGTCCAAAATCCAGAGCAGCTGCACGTCCTGTGGGAAAAAGGTAAGATCTGGGATGCGGTGCCGTGGTACTACAAGTCATGCGTGCAAAGTGCTGCCTTTTGTCCTTAGCAAACAAACAGTGGACTGAATAAAAGCCGCTCAAATGTTTAAGTTTGCTTCTCTGCCTGCACATAGTCAGAGGCAGGCCCTGCAGTTGCAGAACCATAATATTCTTCTAAAAGGTGATACTCGAGCTGATTTGGGAACTCCTCCTTAAGAGCATGTGTGCTGTGTTGGACAAACTGTTAAAGAAATTCTTCAATGTGTACTATAAAGTTTCTTTACTGCTGCCCCTCAGAAAATCTGCCTTGTGATCAAAGGCTTGTAGCAAACTAGAATAAAACACTCAGCTTTTGTTTCTGGAAGCACAAACTAATTGTAGCACGAAACAATGGAATTTTCTAGCCTGGCAACAGGTATTCACAGCGTTTGACCTTTATCAATTCCAGAATGAACAGGATGCAGAACCACGTCATTTTGGAGTGTGTGTGAGTTCCCTGACCAGTGAGAAAAATTCAGTGCCCATTGTCATGGAGAAGTTGCTGGAGTATGTGGAGATGCACGGCCTCTACACTGAAGGCATTTACAGGAAATCGGGATCGGCAAATCGCATGAAGGAGCTGAAACAGTTGCTGCAAGCAGGTCAGGCAGTGTTGTCCTTTTGATTTCTTTGCATGATACCCCTTTCCCCTGCAAGTCTCTTGCACTTTTACAGTGTTTTAAATTATTTGTGTGGACTGGAAAAAGCTGCTTAGTACATACAAGTGACTATCAGCAGATTTTTTTTTTTTTTTTTTCCCCTTCTGAATTGCCACTTGGATTCTGTGAACAGGAGATTTGAGGGCTTCTAATCTTACTTCTCTGGAGTCCCATTGTGTACATCAAAGGAACAAACTGCTCATAATAAAACATTTCTTTTCAGATCCACATTCAGTGAGACTGGAGAATTACCCTATCCACACTATTACGGGGATCCTCAAGCAGTGGCTACGGGAGTTACCAGATCCACTGATGACATCTGCGCAGTACAATGATTTTCTCCGAGCTGTAGGTAGGTGTTAGAAATGTTTGAAGCGAGGTTTTTTTCTTCACCTTATTATGTCCTTGGGAGAAGAACCTCTGAGATGCTCGTGTTGGCTAAGCAGCTTCCTTCCAGTACATTAGAGCAATGATTTCAGACATTTCACATAAAGCACTTCCCAGGGAATTTCTCCCCTAGCTTTTACTTAACCTTGCTTTAGGATTCCTTTTTTTGTTGCGCAATGTCACTGTACAACTGCCCTTTCTGAAAACAGCAAGTGTGTGAGTGGGTTTCCCTTTGTACAGTTTTGTCTCCTCTCCTTGATGTTCTGGACTAATCTAGCTAGCTGGATAACTCAGATCTTTAGATTAATTTAACTTCCGTGGGAGTAATGCACCCTAGATATCGTTGGGAGATCTTGATGTGTCACTTGATTGCGCACAGCAGCAGCATCTGAAAAAGCAGGAAGATTGTAATGCCGTGAGGGATAGTTTAACATGCAGTTATACCAGTTGGTAAATGAAGTGACAGTGGGACTTGTAAGGATTTAATCTCTCTGTTGCAGACAGCTCAAGACAGTGTCAGTAAGTGCTCGGTGCCTTTCCACTAGCGTTGCACAGCAATTAAGATCTTGTGCTTTCTCCTCTTGTGCAGAACTACCAGAAAAACAGGAGCAACTCTGTGCCATTTACAGTGTCCTTGAACAGCTTCCACAAGCAAATCATAATACCTTGGAGCGACTCATCTTCCATCTGGTCAAGTAATGAGTTTAATTACTTCATTTGGAGAGAAACTCCCTGTGACTTTGTTGAGTCCCTCTTGGAAGCTTTCTGCAATCTTAAACCCCGCGAGTGCCAGCGTAGGGCTTGTGCTGCTGGTTTAGAAACAAAAGAATTGGAGTTGATAGTTGTGCTTAAAACTAGACGCATGCTTACTTCTGCAGTCTGGTGTATTTGTATAAATCAGTTAAGGGCAGCTTTGAAGAGAAGGCAGATCAGAAAGCCTTGGTGAGTCACCTGAATGCCAGGATTTGTACGGATGGGCACACAGCGACCTGAGGGTGTTGGGGTACGTGGTAGGGACCACGTAAGGATTGTGAATGCTTGCACGTGTGCTAGTCTTGGGAGCAGGGCCTGCTTAAGGGGCTGCTCTTCTCCGAGGAACTTGAGAATTTCCTGCGTGACCCTCTGCAAATAGGGAAAAGGGACTTTGAATGAGGATTTTGAACCAGATACATTTTGAGAGGCCACCAAACTAGCTTGACCTGAGTGGCTTCCTGTTCCTCCTCCTGACGCATGAAAATCTCTACTTAGCAGGTATGAAATAATTTGAAAACTTTTTTGAACTGCTGTACGTAGTTAGTGCCTAGAGGCCTCCTTACCTGTGATTTGGGAATTCTGGCAAAGTGTTTGGATCAGACTGCTTGTATTCTAGAAAGGTTTGCTTAAAAAAACCCAAACAAAAGCTTCTTTTGTTCTGAACATTGCATTTCAGAGTGGCTTTGATAGAAGATGTCAATCGTATGTCACCAAATGCCTTGGCCATTGTTTTTGCTCCGTGCCTCTTACGTTGTCCTGATACCTCTGACCCTTTAACCAGCATGAAGGATGTTTCAAAAACAACCATGTAAGTTTTAGTAGTCCCCAAGCCAGGACAGGCATTTCATCCCACCGTGCTTGTCCCCCGAGCTTTAATAGCATGAGGCTGCTGAATAAACTCTTGCCCTTTTGTCCAGGTGTGTAGAGATGCTCATAAAGGAACAGATAAGGAAGTACAAGATAAAAAATGGATGAAATAAATCAGCTGGAAGCAGCTGAAAGCATCGCTTTTCGACGACTCTCGTTGCTTCGGCAGAATACGGTAAGTGTTCAAAGGAACCACGCCGTCCGGCAGAAAGCATCCCAGCAGTTTCTTGGGATGTGCTACTTATTTATCCTGTCCATCCCATCCAGTAAGATAAGGAAAAGGATTTGAACTTGCCCAAAGCCGTAGGCAGGAGCTAAATGTACGGCTGCGCTGGAGTCTCTCTGATAAAGGAAGGGGGTGGGGATCTGCTCTTGTAGCGGTCAAATTCTTCTCGTATGATGAATCGGTAGAACCAAGATTGCTGAGTCTCTTACATGGCAAAGGAGTTCCTTCACCCCAGAGATGAGTGGTGGACGGGAATATGCTGTGTTCTGTTAGAGCAAATACACTTTTTGGTTTTATTGTGCTGATTGAAGCAAACCAAACTGACTGGAAGCTGCATATAGTGAATTTGGTTTTCGTCTCTCTCTAGCTCTGGCCTGTAAAACTTGGGTTTTCTTCCCCGTATGAGGGGATGCTGGTATGTACACTGCCTGTGCTCAGAGTGCATGTTGGCTTTGTTTCTTACGGTACTATTGCATGACTAAAATACTTACTTACACGTATTGTAACTTGGGTTTAAATACTCTTTTGAACAACTGAGACTGCATGTGTTGGTGCAACTTTCCCCCCCCAGACTACATGCAGGGCTGCTGAGCTGGTCTGTCGTGACTCTGGTATTTTAAAGACATTCTGAGTGTAACTTGCATTGGATATAAAGCTGTTACTTAAAAGTGACTACTAAAACTAAGCTGACGTTGACAAATCAGATTACCATGTTTAAAAAAAGGTAAAAAAAAAACCCAGAAATTGGGTGAATAGAAATTTTTTTATTACTTTTAAAAACATTTGTATGGATAACTAACAGCTTTTCATCAGTTTCATCAGCCTTTCACTTGGTCTACTCATTTGTCTTCCACCTTGCAACTAGTAGTCGAGACTTGTGTAGCTTCTTTGACTGAGAAGTGTTACACATCTATTTCTCTGGCAGAGTAAAAGCTCACAGGTCAAAGGAAATGACAGTGGCAGCTCAGAATTGGACTCACTGCATGAAGAGGAGGAAGTTTCCGAAGCCGATAATCGGGAAAAGGAGATCCTCATTGATCGCATACAGTCAATAAAAGAAGAAAAGTAAGTCACCCTTCATCCCTGCCGTTTGCAGTTGGAGGTAATACAGATAGTGAAGCAGTACAGCTTTAGTCCAAAATGATCGAGTTAACTCTGTTCTATAAGCCTTTAGGAAGGCGAAAAGGAAAATACAAAGGACTAGCTGAGAGAAATGCCCTGAGAATGAATATTTCATGACTATATGCGGGAAGGTTTACCTCCGAATACGAGCTGCGTGAAGTTGCTTGTATCAGAGACGTTGTCTTGCTAGAGTGCTACAACCTGTGTTTTGATGTAGGGAAGATATAACTTACCGGTTACCTGAGCTTGACCAGCGAGGCTCTGATGAGGAAAATGTCGACTCTGAGACCTCAGCGAGCACAGAGAGCCTGCTTGAAGACAGAACAGGGCGGATGGATACCGAAGGTCAGTATTAAGGTAGTGTGTGCTTTTTTTTTACTATTCTACATCTTTCACTGCATACAGATGCTTCTGTCAAGTTAGATTTTGATGCGTGCTTTCAGTATCTATGTATCTTGTTCCTTTAAAGCAATTCTTGGATCGCACTGCCGTGCTCAGAGCGCCAGTATGCCTGCCAAAGACATTTGCAAAGTGCCTTCTCTTTTGCAAACCTCTTCAAGTTCTCCTTCTGCATCCTTGGCTTCAAGACGCAGATCGTTTTTAACACTGCCCAAGACTAAAGTGCCCCGTCGAACTCCAGTGATGCCAACAGCAAATATAAAACTTCCTCCTGGGATTTTCAAATGCACGGAATTCCCGGGCGGGATCTCAGCTGACCAAGAGTCTCAGGTAATGGTGAGACGCAGGGAGCAGCCGGCGAGGCGAACTGATAAAATCCACTCTGTGTACATTGCACAAGGGTCTGCGGTGGCCCACGCTCAGGAACTCTTGGATGAATATGAACCGACAGCAAAAGTGAAACGGAGGTTTTCGGACCCTTACTCTCCCGTTCCCTGTGCGGAGAAGTGAAACACTTGGGCTGTCTGGACTTTGCAGAAGTTGACTGCAGCCTCGGCTTTAACCCTTCGAAGGCTGTGAACTTGTTCATGGTTCTTTCAAGCGGCCGCTGGGAAGGCGGCCTGGAAACGTTACAGTACTGTAAGGGTTGAGCAAGGTTGTTTAAAACAAATACTCTTCACTTTAAATTAAAACCCTGCGGAGACAGTAGAGCGTGAACCTTATGTGGAGTAAAATACATGGTTTGAGTGTACAGCAAAAACAAGTCCCCTCGTTTGCTGCCGTGCCTTTTTCCATTTGCCTTACGATGGGCTCCAACGGGACCAACAGCGATTTTGGGTCAATGTGTGTTGCCTTAATGTTTTTTTTAATGTTTGTATGACAACTTTCTGTGCGGTTTACACAACTGTTACTGTTGTAATAGCCTTAACTGAGACCAAAATATATAAAAACGTTTATTAATACATTGCACTTTTTAAAAATACACGTGTTTGCTCCTCAATGCCTGTCTTGCCTACTGAACGATGTCTTTCAAGGGAAACCTTTAATCGCAATCTCGTGGTTTTGTCAGCGCTTCGTGAGGCACGAAGGGCCGGGCCGGGCTCTCACCTCGGGGCGTTTTGATGCCCTCGGAGAAAATGTACAACCCAGCCCGCAGCTGTGATGCTGGACGCGCTGTGCGGAGCTGCTTCGCCCTCCCATCTGTGCCCTGAACCCCGTGAGGGCGAGGGGCCACCAGAGGTGCCACCAGCCCCGGGAGGCGCCTGGAAGCGGCGGCCCCGCGCCCGCCCCGCTCCCTCCTCAGGGGAAGGAGCCGCCCACCTCGGGGCTGCGGTGGGGCAGCGGCAGCCCCGGTGAGCTCTGTGGCCAGCTGCCTGCGTCCCCCTTTCGGTTCTGGAGTGTTCGGGGTTGTTTTTGTGGGGTTTTTTTTTAATAAAACGGCGCTGAGAGCCCCGCCCTGCGCAGGGCCCCGCCCCAAGATGGCGGCCGGCGCCCGGAAGCGGCCCTGAGGCACCTTCCGCCGGCGACTGCCCGCCATGGCGGCGACGCGGCTGGAGCTCAACCTGATGCGGCTCCTGAGCCGCTGCGAGGCGCTGGCGGCGGAGCGCCGGGACCCCGAGGAGTGGCGGCTGGAGAAGGTGAGGCGCGGCCCGGCCCCAGGGGGAACGGCGCGGGGCCTCCTGCCTCTCTGCGGAACAAACGGAGGCGGCGAGTGCTGCGGGGGGTTAAAACTGCTTTTTTTATCTTCCTCCTCCTCAGTATGTGGCGGCTCTCGAAGAAATGCTGCGGGAGCTGAAGAAGCAGCCCAGGTGAGGCGCCGGCCCGAGCCCCGGGGCTCTCCCCTGCAGGACCCCGGCTCCCGAACGGCCCCTTCCCCGGTCGCTGAGGGAGAAACTTAAAATCATAGAACGGCCCAGGCTGGCAGGGACCTTAAAGATCATTTAATCCAACCTCCCTGTCATGGGCAGGGACGGCTTCCCGCAAAGTAGCCCCGACCCGGCCCTGCGGCTCCTGGCGTGTCCTTGGGCACATCAACCAGCCCAAAGAGTCACCTGAGCAATAGAAAATACTCATAACTTCTGCTTTTCCTATTATTTTTCAATTCCAACAGCAAGCCAGCCCCAGAACTGCTGAACGAGTACTCTCGCAAAGTGGATTTCTTAAAGGGACTTTTAGAAGCTGAAAAATTGGTAAGATCTGCTAATTCAGCTTGAGTGTTCTCTGTTCTTGAGTGTTCTCTTAAGTGTTCTCTGCTTATATTCGCCTTATTCCCTGGTCCTTATGTTTGCCTTTCTGTCTCTGAGTAATACTTGTCAAAATCTTATCAGGCAGTCCTTGTAAAACTGTGAATAAACGTATTCCCTGTTTGCATTTAGTTAAAAGGGGGTGTTGTACGAAATCTGAAATTTCTTTTCTCGTTTTCAAAAGCAAAGTACCGCTTGCTTACATCCCTCTCGCTCCTTGGATGTTCCATATGGGGGCTCCCTGCATCCTTGTTGGTCACGTACCCAGGTGGGCTCACGCAGGAGAAGGTGACAGTCATGACTTTTCCTTGCTTTTTCCCACTCACAGTCATCTTCAACTGAAAAGGCTCTGGCAAATCAGTTCTTGGCCCCTGGACGTACCCCTACAACCACCAAAGAGAGAACCCCGGCTACTAAAACCGTTCACCTGCAGACGAAGGCTCGTTGCACAGGCAAGATGAGGAGTGAGCTGCTTGGTACAGTACGTTTTGGTGCTGCTGTTTCTTTACCACTGCTGCATGGGTTGACTGCTGCTGCATTCGGCTGCCTTTGGTGGCCGTGCCTCAGGTGTGCCCCAGGCTGGGGAGTCACCTTTTCCTGGTTTGGATAGTCTAAATATTAGCGGGCACAGGCTGGAGGGGACTGTCTTCTATCCCTAACCCTTTGTAATCTCCTGTTTTGTTTCTTTCTGCCTCTCAGGACCCGTTGGCTATCGATGGTAAGTTTAATCTCTTGTTTCCTGTTAGCTTTGGTTCACCTGAGTCTTACAAGGAGAGAAAGAGGGAGGTCAGGTATTGGAGATTGGCCAAAGTGGCTCAAGATAGCAGATTTTAAGAATAAACAAAACCAAAAACGCTAACAGATGAAAGCCTAAGTGCTATTATCAGTATGGTAGTAGAGACTTGCAGGATCCTATTTCTCTAGAATTCGTACAGAAACAGGCATTCCAATTGTAGAATTAGCAAGGACAATTTATCTTTTATCATTGTTCCTGTTCTCTTCTGCTCTGAGCCCATCACGTGATTTCAGGTCCTTAGAGTAAGCGTGTTCCATTCTCCTTAAATATCCAGCCACGTTATTCGTGTAGGGAACTGGTGGGAATTAATTTGCAGTTTCCATAGCTACTGCTACAGTGGCTGGATCTCGGCCAGTCTAACGTGTCCTGAAAAAGAACACCAAGACACAGGGGCTTAAGCCGTGCCCTCGGGGATATGACTCATCTTGTTTTTTTCTCTCAACCGTACTTTTGATGTTAGGTGTTGTCTCCTTTTCCCTGTGGAAAGCAGGTAGCTGTTTGAAATCCCTGAGGTAGAGGGCCAAGTTAGGATTTGGACATCTGAAAACTCCCTTTCAGGAAACTTGTTTCTTCAGGCTGTGAATGCGTGAGAGTTTATAACATCCTAAACCACAAATTCAGCTGCCTTTTTTTTTTTTTTTTTTCAGATTCTGAGGAGTTAAACATAAGGAAGAGGAGGTAAGTTAAAACTTCTCATTCTGATGCTCTTGGGAACTACTTTCCCAGTGACCTTTAAATCTATTTGATGCTTCTGTTTGGGTGAAGCGCCTACTGGTAGAAAATTACATACGACTTCAGCTGACTTAACTGTTGTTGTCTCACTGGAGTTGCAGAGTCTGGGGAGACCTTGGGAGACTGACCCACAGGAAAAGTACAAATACCAAATTTTTTTTCCCCCCTGTGCTCTTGCAGAGGTCTTGCATCAGATGAAAAGCAGTCGGCGGTCGAGCTGGATGCTGTGTTACAGCACCACCAGGATATGCAGGAGAAGTTAGCTGAAGAAATGCTGAGTTTGGCTCGCAGTCTCAAAAACAACACTCTGGCTGCGCAGAATGTGATAAAACAAGATAACCAGGTAGAGCTAAACTCTCAGTTTTGCAACCCAGAAGGTTAAAGTACTGCTGTGTTAAATACTACACGTATAACTTGATTCCAGATGAGGTTGGAGTGGGGAGACTTGGAGGCAATACCTCTCTGCCTGCGTAGAGCCTTGTCTCTGTGGGCAGAAATAGGGCTCAGAACTTTCAAATGTGAGTTTGAAACCGCGTGTTCTTTTTCCTCCCCAGACACTATCGCATTCTCTCCGGATGGCAGACCAGAACTTCGAGAAGCTCAAGGATGAATCTGACCGCCTTGAACAGCACGCAAAGAAATCAGTCAACTGGCTGTTGTGGATAATGCTAATTGTAGTTTGTTTTATATTTATCAGCATGATTCTCTTTATCAGAATTTTCCCCAAACTAAAATGAGACTTTTTGTTTTTTCAAAACTGCCAGAAGTGTAGTTGGAAAGCTCAGCTGGTGCGATGACTGTCAGCAACCAATTTCTTTACCACCTTTCACGTCCTTAAAGAGAGGCTGTCTGAGGCCTACCCTTGCATCTCTGTCTTGTCCAAGGGCACAGGTGCATCCCAAAAAACATTCCAAGGCAAGGAATTTCCATTCTTGGATTCTTCGTGACTTTTTTTTACTTAGTGAATATTGTTGCCTCTTGAGGGGAGATGAAGGCAGCAGTTTAAGCTGAGCTGCTAACAAGTTCCTTAGTGGACAGATGACACGATCCTGGTTTTAATGTGGTTCTGGCAGATGTTAGAACTCCTAAAAGACATTTACTCAGTGCAAATATAGGTACCAGTCCAAGTCTTACCATTTTTCCTGTCTTTACAGCTTTACTGTACTGAACTAGGACCTCACTGCCAACGGGATGTTTAAGTACAAAGTTCCATATACATGCACAGCTGTAGGGGGTAGGAAGCGAACGCTGCTGTCGAGTTGCTTGCCTGGCTTAGATTCAGAGAGTGTCACCAGGTAAAACTGTTCTCAGGCTCACCTTCTTCCCAGATGGCTCTTTGGGACTTTGGAATTTTGCAATCTTCTTCAGTTTAGACTTGCTAGAAAAGGGCTGAAGTTGCTTGCTCTTGCAATGTTTGCTTCCCTTTTTGTATGTGCAAATGTTCTCACTTATTCATTGTCTGTTCTGTTGATGTTGTTGCATCAAAAAACCGCCGTGACCCTGGCACCGCAGAACTGTACACACAGTCCTCTACGGTAACACAGACCTCACCTGTACAAACATTTTTGCATTGTAAGATGAGGGCGAAGGAAGCTGGTGTCTTCAAGGCAGAAATAAAATAAAAAAAATATTTTTAAATTCAGCCTTTACCTTTTGAGAAAAGTTACTGTGGTCAGAGAGTGTTCCTGTCAGACTTCTGTCCTTAAGAGCAGAATACAATAAAGCAGAGGTGAAAAACTAGGATATTTTTGAAACGCTGCTACTGTGACAGTGGAAGAAGCATTTTAAAGCTTATGATAAGCTGAAAGCAATTCTGCATCGGTGCTGGTGCTTGCAGGGTCTCCCAGTGGAACGTGGGGGTGTTCAGGCATTCAGGGACACACCAAGGGGCAGCAGATGAGCCCAAGTGTCCTTTTGCCGGTTCTGTTGCCGCTGGAGCCACTAGATGGGGCGTTCGGGGTGAGGAAGGTGGGGGAAGAGCTGTTTGTCACAGCAACCGAGGTCTTTTTGAAAATCCAACTGCCGCTTGGAACGCGTCCCAACGCAGCAGGCTCTATTTCGGAATTGCTGTTTGTTCTTCACAAACCCAGACGGTTTTTTACGTAACGTACCTAAAGTATTTCTGTTGGTTTAACGGGATGTCTGCAGTTCAGCGTGCCATTCCCTTCTGGATTACCAGATGAGGGATTATACTGTGAAGCGCAGCTTTTTCTTCTAGCCACTCACCTCCGCGATATTCTCTTTCTCTTCACGCAAACTTGTTGCTTACCTTGAACTTCATAGAAATTCACAGTTGTAGCGATCCACTTGTGGACATTTCTACTTGTCCCAAAAGTTTTTCTTCAGCTGCAAGGTTTGACATTTCGCTGTGCTTCGTAGCGAATGTGGTGTCAATGAATTATTTTTTAATTCTTATTACTTTCCCTTCAGGCATTTCAGTGCTGAGCTCTTCTCTTAGAGCAGAGGTTGAATGTAGCGCTGGAATGTTTTTTGCCATGATACAACATTAATACTTCATCATCTATAACATTTTCCCCTTTATTATTTGGGGTTGTTTTTTTTTTTTCCCAGCTTGCAAAAGATTTGGTGCATCATTACAGACAAGTCTAAAGCTGAATTTTGCTATCGGCCCAGGTGTTGGCTATAACTTTTTGGCACTTAAAAATTAGAAGTTCAGTTGGAAAGACCTGAAAGGGAACTCCCGGTGAGAGCTTGCCCCCAGGTAAATATCCACCCCTCCAAGTCAACAGCAGTTCCTTTACAATGAAGCCTGCTAGGCGATGAGTTCAGGAACACCTGCTATTCCGCTTTTGACCGTTGACATTTTGTGGGTGTTTGTTATTTTGAAGGATCAACTGCCAGAACTGAGAGATGGACTCCTGTAACTACCAACACCTTTTGTGCTATCTCGTGTGACCGTTGAGCACAGTGCCTCCAGCGCTGCACCGAGCTTCTCGCTACCTCTGACCTGGTGGAAGAATGTTACCTTCTGCCCTGGCAAACCCAACGGATTAATTGCCTCAGTGGCCAGCAATCTCCCAGCGCGCAACGGTGGTTTTGTCAATTGGCAGTTGGAGCCTTTGCTTTTCTTGAGTTCGTTTAGTAATTACAGTCATTCAAAACCACTTTGAAGATGGGTCCGAGTAGTATTTCGAATAAACAACCGCTCAAGGCTTTGTGACATTCCAGAGGAGGAGTGACAGTCCTTAGTTGTGACTAACGTACGGAGGGGGGTAGCTGCACGATCTGCTTCAGCCCTCGGCTCCGTTCCGTGGCACGGGGCTCTGTGCTTCTCTCTACAGAATAATGTGATATATATAGAAGTAGCTTTCTGTGAGACTGGCAAACACGGTGAAGGGAATATTGCTTAACTTTCCCTAAAGCTTGGGAAATCCAGATGGAGAGATGTTTATCAGGCATAGGGCTGGGCCTTGGTTGGCTTCTTGGCAGACTACCTACTTTCAGACAGCAGGCTGAAAAAAATAATAAATCGTTTGGAGACGGGTCATGTCAGGCCAGGGAACGCACCGTTTCAGAGCCTGGCAGCAACAGTAACTGTGGGTCAGTCTAAGCTTTTCTGGCAAACTCCCTTGGTGACAAAGACTCCGTGTATTATAATACTTCAAGTGTTGTCTTCAGTCGCAGCTGGATTTGGTGTTTTGGAAGGATAGTTTACGGCAGGTAGGCTGTCAGTACGGCTGCACGAATGCTGTGTTTGATGGCTCCCGTGGCTGGGTAAGCCCAGCTTGTTTTGGGCGTACGTTCCCCAGGTTTTACGTTGTGAGGCTTCTGTGTATCGGTGAGCACCATTCCAAAACTGGCAGCTGTTGTGCCAAAAGGGTGTAGCTTGTAAAAGGGTGGAAACAATGGCGTGGACAGAGCAGGGTTCTGCTCCTGACTGTCCACCGTGCGATACCGGGCAAGTCACCTCGATTCTCGTGTAAACCTGACATGAAACCTCAGAATCCAAGTCTTATGATGAATAGTTACAAGCATGAAAAAAAATTTTAACTGTGATAATGTAAGAGCAGAAAACAATAATTAAATTTCTTGATTTCCAGCAGGGCGCTGGTGCCATTGCAGGGTCGTAGAGCCCAGCACAGGGCTGGCTGGTAGCTCTTGTCCTGAGCTGCCACGTTGCTGAGGCTCGGTGAGCGCTCGCCGTGTGTTCCCACTGAACAAGAGTGACATTAAAACCCGACTTAGCTAAATCAATACCACCTGTCACATGACACTGCCGTGACATTTCTGGCATGAGCGCTACCTCCTAATAGGAGATGGAAGTGGGAAGCAGCAGCAGTTAGTGAATAATGGATCAGATACGCTTGATTTGTAACATTTACAAAGAAAGGGCGTGTCTCCTAGCTACAGAACAAACTGGTTATCAACACGGGAACTAGAAGTTCTGTGTCCACGATGCAGAACAGGAGATAAAGCAGCGTGGAGCCTACAGTTAAGCTTGGTGGCCCCTCCGAGTTTGACTCCGGATCAGCAAAAACGCGCGTTAATGTAAAGAAATTATTAAAAGAAAAAAGAGATCAGGGGGGTGTTTAGGGGGGGGCGAGCTGTAGATCAGAACTGGTGTGGCCAGCTGGTGGCCCGGAGCACGGCGTGCCCGCGCTACGTGTTGCAGTGACGCTGCCGCAGCCGCTAACTAGCGCGTGGCTGCTGGTGGCGAGCAGCAAGGCTGGCAGCCCCGGAGGAGGTTGCGCGAACGAGACGTGGCACTGGTTTTAGGTGTACTGTGAGGAGCTGTAGGAAAGAACGGTGGGTGAGGGGGCTGGAGGGGCCCGAAGGGCAGATATTGATCTGTCACACCGCTCTGCGGCCGGGCCCTGCTTGCACAGGTTGGGAACGCTGACTGTCGCGTGGTTCTTGTAGCCACGAAGAAAAAAATCTAGGTTCTTGTGAGTCAAAAAATTTGGATGCTGAGTTTGAACATGAATGTTCTGACGAGGAAGGGAAAGGAAGTCCAACACCGCATCTGCCTCTGTGACATCCGAAAATCAAACCGAACAAAACCAGAAACTGGACAAAAAAAGATAAAACGAGGCGGCGCCGCAGTTGGCCATGGAGAGCTGCGATTTCCTTTGCCTCCTTCGTCTCCAGTTGCTTTGAACTGCACGTGGCAGAGAGATGCCCTCTGCCATTTTCACCTCGGGCAAAAGTTGCATTTGTGAATGTAACAATAGAATTCTCCAGAAGGATCTGACAGTGTTTCCTGTTTCGACAGCAAAAAACCCAGGACATCTGTCCTAAGCACGTAAAGCGACCGGATCTTCATCCTCTGAGCTCTCTCCGGTTGAGAAGAGAGCAGTCACTTATCGGATTTGGTGTGGACGGAAGGAAGGGTAAGAAAGGAACTCGGTTGATCTGTGACGTGAAATATTTTCTAATAAGAGCTTTGGCAAATGGTTCTGTGTGACTCCGGGCAGGATGAGATAAATTTTCCAAGATCAGCTATCCTGTGTTCTCGACTTTAGGTTTAGTCACCGAGAAGTTCATTCCGTAACCTTTACAGCAACATCCTGCCAACGATGCGGAGACTTCGCTATTGTTGGCTTCAACAGCAACTCTTCCGCATCTTCAAAGGACAGGAGGCTGAATAACGTGCACAGGGCGCGGTGAGAAACCCAGGATCGGGGAAGCGTGTTTGATGGATCAATAAAAATAGAGCAACCTGAGCAACGGGGTCACTATTCACCCAGGCAGTTGCAACCTGTTGTTAAGAAAAGGCCGTTATTGCACGGTGGGCGAGGCAGAAAGTGAGAATTCTCTCAGCTCGGCCTTCTGGCCGGCTCCGTGGCTTTGGCTCACTGAACTGTTTTTCAGCTGGTTTGTGCTTAAACCAGAATTACTACCAACCTACCTTCTCGGAAGGCTCCTTTTTGGACAGCTCTTTTGGGGGGATTTCAGAAGAAACAAGGCTTTGTATGTACGTTTTCTGCATTACCTCGTGATGCACTGCTCTCGTACCATCTACCACTTTTACTGTCTGTTATCGCAGCTGAAATGCCAAAGAAGATAAAACCTGAAGTGTGTTTTCATGAAAACACCACAGTGGGGGGCCACCGTTTGGGTACCAGCTCTGAAAGCACAATAAAAACTTCTGTCATACTGATTTTCAAAAGGAAAAGATCCCTGCCTTCCAAACGCACAGAGGATTCTCTAAACACGCTTGTAAATTTTTATAAATTTTGTCCTACAACAAATAACCTTCAGCAGGTATACACTGTTCAGGTGTGTAATTATAGATAATTTTCTGGATCAAGGAGAAAAAACATTAAAGGCTGGAAAACCAAATATTATTGCAGAGTTCCATACCCATTTTCATTGCCTTCCCTGGCAGCTGATACTTAGGAGATTTATTTAAGTAAGGAATGGACCAAAAAAAACAGTAAAAAACATGTTTGTGGGGTCTAATAGGTAGAGATGTGGAAATTTGCCATAGAGGGTATTTATCTTCTTAGGAGAATTCAGAAATAAACCCCAGCAGTTTACAAGTGTCACAGTTCATAGTAGACACTTACCAATGCCTGGTTATAAATTACTTTAACTAAACCGGGAAACATCGGAGAAGGGGGAAGAGAGAAATGCGAATGTTGTTGAAGAAAGGAGCCATATTTAATATATCGAACTAGTGATTTTTAGTAGTTCTTTGAGTCAGAAATTAGAGAAGAGCCTGCAGTGTAGCTATTAGGGGGAAAAAAAAAGAAAAAGAGTAAGCAGGTGCTGGCGTAGTTGTGTAGCGCCCACATTGCTACTGGTGGTTTATCTGATTGCAAACCTAATGTACCGTAGCGTGATGAATACGGAGCAGTGACTGTACAGGAAAGATGCTGGAAAGATTGCACCCTGATGTTCCTAATCAGTAATTAGAGACTAAAAATAGTATTTTATGGAAAGATGATAAATCTGTAGCCTTTAATCCTCCTGTGCCAATGTGTAAGCTGATATCATTATTACATGAAAGGCAACGAGAACATAAGTGAGGAAGCAAAAGCAGGTTGCTATTACAGCCACATTATAAATTCCACAGAGTCCAGGCTGTCTGGGTGATGTTTGGCGCTGTTTTATGCAAAGCCCGTAGTCATAAAGCCGGTTAATTTGCAAGCAGAGAGCACGTAGTTTTGTTGTTTCCATTCCTCAGCTGCCCTTACTTCCTGACAGCATTCTGCGGGGAGTCGGGTCCCGAGTCTGTTCTGCACCTGAGGGCTCCGGGCAGGAGCGTACCTGTGAGAAACCGGCAGCGAGAGCGCAAACGAGGGGGGATTGGATCCTGCGATGGCAGCTCTGACCCACCGACAGCCTGAATCAACGGCGAATGTGCTCCGCAGGCACCCGTCCGGGCTACGGTGACGACGGAGAAAGCATCCCCGCTTAAGCAGGGCCTTTCACCTACACATTTAAATGGTTTGTAAATGCTAAGATGTAGGATTGAGTCCAATCAGGCCTCACCCCATCCCAGTGGGAAACCTCAAAGAGTGAACCATACGAAAATAGACGTGATTTCATAGACCAGTCCTCCTGCCGTTCACGACTCTCCAATATCCCTGTGACAACTGCGGCAATTCTTTAAATGGAAAAGGAGCACAAAGTATTTAAAATAGTGCAAACTCTCCCAGTGCAAGTCAGTGTGTAGAAAAAGGGGCCGCTGGGGAGCAACCTGCGGGTAAGCACTGGCCTATTGAGCAAGAAAAGGGATAAAAAAGTGAGATTTGTTGTAAGCTGGAGGTGGTGGGGGAAAGGTTTGAAAGGAGAACGTCGAGCTTTTGAATTAAAAAAGCTTTATTCCAGCAATTTATAACTCAGCATCTTGCAGGAAAGGCTGAAAGCAAGAGCCAGATAAAATTACTCCAAGTTGCCAGGAAACGCGGTGCGTGGCTACAGGCACCGAGGGTTGAAAAGGGGGAAAAGGCATCAGCCAGCGAGTCCCGCCGGAGGCCGGCACCGGCACCTGCCAGCGGCTCCTGGGCCGGGCTCCGGCTCCCCCTCCCCGCGCTCCTTCTGGCGACTCCCCGGAGCCATTCGCCCTCGTCTGCTTCTCCCGGAGGAGGAAGGGCGGCCTACGGGACAGCGACCCGCGCAACTCCTCGGCTCCCTCCCTTCGCTCCCCTGACCTACAGAGGCCAAAACAACCCCCCCAGGCCGCTCCCGGCCCCGCCGCTCCCCTCGGCCGCTCTCCCGCCGGCCCGGCCCCTCTTCCCCCCGGGCCGGGCGGGCTCTCGGGCCTCCCCTCGGCGGGGGGCCGCCCCCGGCAGGTGGATTCCGCCGCCGCTCCTCCCCCGGCCCGTCCCGTCCCCTGCCCGGCTCCGCGCCGCCTCTTGCCGCCGCCCCGCTCCCAGCTGACGGGGGCAGCCCCTTGTTTACTGGCCGGGGAGCAGCCGCCAGCCCGGCCCGCGCTGGAAGGGGCCGCCGGAGCCGGGGCCGAGCGCCGAGGGGCAGGGAGGGGCCGGGCGCTATAAAGGCGGGAGGGGGCCGCCGCCGCGCTCCTCCGGGCGTCTTCCCGACCATGCGAAGCCGGGCCCGGCCCCCGCGCCCGCCCCGCGGCCTCTGATTCGCCCCCGCCGGGACGCGCCGAGTCCGCGGCGGCTCCGAGGGACGCGGAGGATGGCACCGAGAGCGGCGGCGGCGGCGGCGCTGGCCGTGGCCGTGGTGCTGGCGGCCTGGTGCGGCCGGAGCCGCGGCGAGAGTGAGTAAAGGGGGCCGGGGGCGCGGCCTAAGCGGGCGGCGGGGCCCGGGCGGCGGCGGAGCGGCGGCCCCGGGCCGGGGGAGGCGGGCGGGCGGCGCTGGGCCCCGCCGCCGTTACCCTTTGTACCTGCTCGGGGCGAGGTGGCGGGGCGGCGGGGGGGGGGGGGGGAGGCCGCCAGGCCGCGCCTCGGGGCTGGCGGCTCGTCCGGGGCCTGCGGCGGCGGGGAGCGGGGCCCGGAGCCCTCCGGCGGGAACGGCTCGGGTCACCTTCATCCCCGCGTTCGGCTTTTTGGGCCCCAAACCGCGGAGGGGAGGAGGAGGGCACGGCGGCGGCCGAGATTGGAGCGGGGACGGTGCCGGGAGCGGCTGCAGCTCCCGGGGTTTTGGTCCCCGGCGAGTCCCGAGCCTCCCGGGGCCGAGAAGGGCGAGGGGGTGGCCGAGCCCCCGGCGCCGGGGAAGGGCCCGGGTGCGAGGGACCGGGGTCGGTGCTCGAACGGGGTCTTGGGAAACACGAGGGACGGTGTCCGGGGGCGTTGGAGGTCGCAAACTCACTCAGCCCACGGGCCTTGAGCCTTTCGAGGTGTTCTGGGTGGGTTTCGTTAAATAAACTTCGTTGGGGGAATCCTTCTAGGTCGAGGTTTTAGTTTTGGGTTATGTTTACAACAGGTTTGGGTTTTTTTAATGAAAGGGGGAGCATTGAGCTGACCGGCTCCACCAATTGTCTGTCCCACAGACAGCCCCAGAGCCTGCCTGTCAGCTCTGCTACCGGGAAAGGGAACAACAGGAGAGTTGGTTTAAGCGCGGACAATGCAGCGATGGGCGTTTTGGAGACGTGTGTGCTATTCGGGGAATAAAGCAGGACATACCCTTAAGACAGCCTCTCTTTTCCAGCAGTCGGACAAGTTCTATATTTCAAAAATACCCCAGCCTCTTCCTCGTACGTATTTTTACGTGAGGAGCTTTGAAAGAGCCCGGTGGTACGGTTTTAACTTGGGAGGGTGAGTTCCAGCTGGCAAGCGTGTACAAACCTGCCCGTTACCGATAGGGAAATGGAAAAAGTGGTTGACATATAGCATTAATAATAAATACACACACACAGCTTTGGTCTGGCAGTTCCTGATTTGAAAACATTATTATTACTGCTGTAGTGAAGCTTCTTCCTTATTTATCTGTTTAAATAATATTCCATTTTGTGCGTTGCAAGCGTGTTTATGATCTTTACTCCCCGGTCTTCGCTGCGTTACTGTGCGATGGGGAAATACGCTCGAGGATCCACGGATGGAGAAACAGCAGCAATGTGCAAGATACCAGAGTAAAGTCTGGGGTGGAATGTTTTCCTGTCGAGCACACAGCACAGATACGTTGCAAACCGTTTCGCGGACAATTTGGACGATAAGGTCCCTAATTCAAAAGGCTTCCAGCCGCTTTGGCGTTTGGCCCCGTGTTCCGAGCGCGATCCGATGGGGCAGCGCTGCGGCGCGGCTGGAAAACAACGCGCCAACGCGAGGGCCTGCGTCGGCGTGGCTCGGAGGGTAAATGTGTGTAGGGTAGTTGCATAAGCAAACAAGTTGTTCCCTGAGCAACGGCACCGGTGAAGTCTGCTTTCTTGGGGATTTGTGTCCTGCATTCTCTACAAACATGCCCTGCGGTAACGCTGCTCGCCAGCGACAATGTCCCCCCACGTGTGAGCCCAACCGTGCGGAGTTTTTCTTGTGCCCCTTATCTTCCTCTTCCCTTTATCCTTTTAGCCGGTATCTGGCGATGGGCTGGGCAGGCCATAGGATGTGTGTAGGTGGCTCCTACTGGGCAGACAATTTAAGTTCACACTTAAGTTGGCAGACAATTTAAGGCAAACTGGGCAGACAATTTAAGTTCGCGCTTACAGCGTCCTTTGGATGGAGACGCCGAGTTCTTCCTCCTTAACCCATCCCTGGTTTTCCTCAGTCTTTTAGTAATGTGTGAGAACGCTCCTTCCTCTTTTATGCGTGACCGAAGTTAGTTGGTGAGTTCAGAAGTTACTGGGAGGAGCAGAAGCAAGGGTTAAGGAAGGGAGACCCGACCTGCGCGTAAAATGAAGACGCGCGTATCTTGTTTTGCGAAGAAAAGCAGGTTTGTGTGTTTTTTGTATCCCTGCGTCAACATAACGCAACTTCTTGAAATAAATCTCGCACATGACTCACGCACGTCAGTTCATTAGCCGTGGGATTTGGGATGGGATTTACCTCGCCTAGTTTGAGGCATCTACCAACTGAGCAACTTACCTTGGGTTCCTTTTGTGATTAGTAGAAAACTGAACAAGGCAGTCCCTAGAGTTTAGAGCACGCTTGCTGCTCTTCTGAACTCTCCACCTCAATTGGGGTGTTGCAGATCTCTCCACCTAAATCACCAGGTGGGACAAATGTCACTTTCTATTGCTATAGTAAAGCCTTTTAAAATCATTTGCTTTTTAGTCGTTATCTCTGGCTCCTACAGATTTTTTTGGGCTCAAAAACTCATTAAGAAACTGGTCTCTTGTTCCACCTCAAGCCAGTGTTAAATTTTGATGGTGGGAAACTCAGTCTGGAATGAGATTTTGCTTCGAGGAGTAGAAAGAGTAAGTGCAGCAGGGCAGAGCTGTACCAAAACTAGGCAGCGACTGCATCTATCAGCTCTCCTGGTGTGCCCTCGTGCTGTTTTGAAGAGAAGGAGCCTGCTGGCTGTCTCTCTGGCTGGTCTGTAAAACCCACAGGCTTCCTGGAGGTCAGTTTTGGGGTGACTGTCTCGCGGGTTATGAATTATGTTGATATTGGCAACGTGTAAGACCTGTTCCTGCTCCCTTTCAAGTGCTGAGGGTGTGAAGGTCTGTCAGTGCCGACTGCTGCCCGTTCCCCCGAGTGATCCCCCGGGGCCCTGGGAAGCTGCCGCTTCGCTTCCTTCTGCCTTGGCGTGGGAAGCGGAGCCGCGTTTTCTGCTTAAATATTTTGAGTTGAACGAGGAGAGCCTGATGATACAGCAAACCCGGCTTTGCAGGCCAGGCTTGACCAAAGCGAGTGTAATTTGTCTTAAATTTCTTCAGTAAAGTAGGCAGTGAATGCGCTAAAAATGCAGAATTAACAGGTACCTTAAATGATTCGGGCTCTTTCTGTGCGGTGCTGCGTTATCCTGGTCTCATTGTTAAAGGTCCAGAGGTGGGAAGCAGTGAATCATTAAGGTTTGGTATCCACGTGGTTTGCTGTAAACAAGGCTTAAGTTCCATCTGTTCCCCTGGTTAGACTCTATCTTGAAAATTAACTTCTGACATCAGAGTTAGTTCCTCCATTCAGTACTTGAAAGCTGCTCCCAGACTCGTTCGTTCAAGAGGCTTTAGCATCCGGAGATATGGTTGGTTGTTTTTAAAATGCCTGGCTTGCAACTCTTTGTCTTGGGAGTCTGATGAAACGTGCCTGTAGTGATTTTTTTGGTGTGATTTTTTTATTTTTTAAGTCGCTTCGACTGGGTTGGTACCTCGGGGTGGAGGAGTGTTTCCTCCCGGGCAGCGCAGCGCCGTGCTGCTGGACGTGGAGCCCGCTTCTGCTGAGATTTAGGAATTTATGTTCGGTGGAGATTTTGCCAGCAGTTTAAACAGGAACAGCTTTGGGCCTGCTGCTGGAGAGTCAATTTGAGGGGTTTATTTTCCTGAAAGCTGATTAATGGGTGTTTTGAAACCAGGTTGTCTGCATGGTAATTGACTGCTCAGCTTTGCTCTCCTTCTTCGGGGATCAGACCTGCCCCAGCCTTCCTACTGAATTGCTGATTAATTCCCCTGTCCCTGCAGAAGAAATACTGTCGAGAGAAGCTGTGGAAAAACACTTATTACTTTGCTTAAAACTGCTTCTTGTTGTCTTGGTAACAATAAATTTATGGGGTGATTTAAGCAGCTACTGCATGAACAGAAGACACAAACTACTGAATAGAATTCAGAAGCATGAAAAGATCGAGAACCATCCACCAGAAGAGCGTGGTTTGTTTTGGATATTCTTAACTCCTCCTTATTCTCCCTGATCCTTGACGTGGTCAAACAAAAAGAGCTCAGATACCGTGGTGGCACTTAGCACTTAAAAACTAAACTAAAGCAGAACATGCAAAACAGTTCCTAAGTGTGATTTTCTCTAAATGTGGAAAGAATCTCTGTAAACCCTCTTAATCTTTGTAGGTTTCCAGTTCCGTTAACCCTTTGTTGAGTTGTTGATTTCGGAAACAAACCTGGAATTTGTTTTGAATTCTTCCCAGGTTTCTCTGCCAGACTGACATCCCCGTTGGACACTGCCCTCGGTTAACAGGGCTTGGAACCCCTGGAGCACCTCAGACAATGCCCCAGTTGACTGCGGGGCTGCTGCTCGGCTTCGAAAGCAGCCGAGTTTGAATAACTCGGGTCACCTCCTGGTTTGCCGGGGTGTGTGGAATCTCCTGTCTGGGCTGTGCTGGCAGCGCTAATTACACATCACGCATTCTGCATGAGAGCTGGTGAAAAATGTAAAAATAGTTCTAAAAAGCAAACAGCTGATGGGTTGTGGATGTGTGCTGCCAGCTCTTCATGCCGTGATTTAACTCTTCAGAACACTTCGCTCTCACTCCCAAGCTTCACCTTTCTCTCAGCTTCAGCTGAGTTTGCCTATTGAACATGCTTGGTCAAACTATTTGGCTGTTGTAGTCTTTTGTCACCTTCTCGGCAGTCTCCGGTGGGAGATGCCTTTCAGGATGGGTCGAGCTGAAGGCGAGAGAGGTTTATAACCCGCGTGGGTGTTGCATTTTCTGAGGAGGTAGGAAGATGTTTGAGGGGCTTTCTGGCTGTTTGGACCAGGAGCAGCACTCCCTGTGTTAGCAGGGATCTCTCGAAGCCCGCAGTGATGTGGGTCAGGTGCACAAGCAGTGTCATTTGACTTCGGAGTGCAGAGAACCAACGTGTTGGGTTGGGAATTTGTCAGATGGTTTTAGCTGCGCTGCTGTCTTGTACGTTGAATTTCAGTGCGTGAGTTTGTCTTTCTGTTGTTTCTTCTTTCATGAAGAAACCACCGGCCTGCCCTGTCACACACGTGCTTCTTGGAAATACCTTATCTTAATTATTTGAAACACGTATTTAGAGTGCTTAAACTGAATCTCTTGCTCTCCCAGTTCTTTGGGATGTGGAGCGAGAGAACTTTCTGACGTACTTGCAGTTTGGATGCAGTTTTTCAGGGGGCAAAAAGGTGGCAGCTAGTTGGTCATCAGATTTCCTTTCCCGCTTTCTAAAAGTACACCCTCGATCTTTGAGGCACTGTCTGCGCTAGCTTTTCCTTCCAGAAAGCAATTTATGAAACAACTTGGGTATAGTGCCAAAAAATCCCGTTGGGCAATAGCGTTGCTTCAAACCCTATAGTAGTGTTGCCAGATTTATTTTTTTTTTTTTTTTATTGCAGTGGAGCAAGTTTCTGAATAATCGTTAAGATGTTTGCATAGAATTTATTTTTAACCCGCACAGCAGTGGTCTGTGTAAAACTACGAGGAGTCAGACAATTGTCATTATTAAACATCTGTCTCTGCATCATTTTTGTAAGGCCTGATTGCTGCTGGGTGATTTTCTGAAGCTCTTGGTCATTTTATAGTCTGTGAGCTTTGCGTGCAGTGATGAAAAGGGATCCTGTGCCCTTAAATCCTAAGGGGGGGGTGCGTGCGGGGGCTGCCCCAGCTGTAGACGGAAAGAGAGAATCCTTAAAGTGTAGGCAGTCTTAAAAATAATTAAAAAAATAACAACAACTTAAAAATAATCCACCTGGACGGGCTGGGTATTGCCAAGCAGGTTTGCCTTTCCACAGGCTTTTCTCCTTGGACATGGCGCTCTGGCTTACGTTCCTGTGAAGTTTGGTTTTAAAAGGGACTTTCCTTGTGCTGTGCAGGCCTGGGGCTTTACGCTTCCTTCTTGATTTCTTACCTGTGTTTAGAGTGAAAGCAAATATTTCCCTATTCAAATTTTTGCTTTCTGTCTTTCCCTTTTTCTGGCGTTTGCATTCGTATTATTCCGTTTCCCTTCTAATTTACGCTTCGTGTAATTGTTCGCTTTGCCGGTCCTTTGGGTTACCGCTTCCGCTTAAACAAACTGTCTGGAGATTTGCAACCTTGAGAAAATTAGAACAAAGACGACCAAACCCCTCATCTGAAAAGAACGCTCGGGGCAGAAATCAGTAGCGCGGTGAATTACTCCTGCCCGCAAAGTCGGGGCGGGAGCGCAGGCTGAGCTCCGGCACGGCTGCTGTTCCAGGTTTTTCTGCTCTCTTCCGAAGCTCTGCCGTTTCCTCGCCATTATTCTTCTCCTATCTTCCCCTCCCTGCCACCGTTCTAAATTACTTCCTCTAATCCACTGGCATTAATTGCACAATCTGAGATGAGGTAGGTGTGTCGCTGGCAACTATCTAAAGAAAACAGACTCGGTCGCGGAGGCATCTCTTTCTTTTGTGAACGCCAAATGACGTCTGAGGGCTGGTGCTACAACTGTGGCGTTACAACTGGAGCCAGAAACTCAAGATGGCAGAAAAAAAATGATGAAATACTCTCTCCGTGCTGTTGTGTAATCCTATAGCAGGGAATGTTCCCCATGGTGCGTTTCTTAACACGCGTAGCACACGCAAGGACCGGGCTGTGTGTTCTCAGTGTGGCTGGGGAATGGGTTGAAGCTGGAGAGGGGTCGGTTCAGATCGTACGTGAGGAAGAAGTTCTTCCCCATGAGGGTGGGGAGACCTTGGCACAGGTTGCCCAGAGAGGGGGTGGAAGCTTTTAAGGCCAGGCTGGATGGGGCTCTGAGCAGCCTGATCTAGTGGGGGCTGTCCCTGCCCATGGCAGCGGAGTTGGGACTAAATCATCTTTAATCCCTTCCGACCTTGACAGTTCTCTGATTCTGTCTGTCGTGGTGCGCTTGGACAAAACCCGGTGTTTAGAAAATTAATTCAGTTGCGTTTTCTTAAATAAATAACGTTGTTCTCCTGCCTTCCAGTTTGCAGAAGCATGGACATCCGCAACAACCTGACCCGGCTGAGCTTGCTGGAGAACTGCACTGTGATCGAGGGCCACTTGCAGATCTTGCTGATGTTTAAAACCAAGCCTGAAGATTTCCGTGAGCTCAGCTTTCCTAAACTGACTATGATTACAGACTACTTGCTGCTTTTTCGCGTGTATGGCCTGGAGAGTTTGAAGGGACTTTTCCCCAACCTCACTGTGATTCGGGGAACTCATCTGTTTTTTAACTACGCGCTGGTCATTTTCGAGATGGTTCACCTGAAAGAGATCGGCCTCTACAACCTCATGAACATCACGCGAGGCGCCGTACGGATCGAGAAGAACAACGAACTGTGTTACTTGTCCACGATCGACTGGTCGAGGATTTTGGATTCCGTAGAAGATAATTACATCGTGGCCAACAAGGACGACAAAGAAGAGTGTGGAGACGTGTGTCCGGGAACTGTGAAAGGGAAGAGCAACTGCCCTCCGACGGTGATAAACGGCATCTTCATTGAGCGCTGCTGGACCCACGATCGCTGTCAGAGGGGTGAGTTGCAGGAGTCACGTGTCTCGGCTGGGGGTTTGCTCTTGGTTTCCAACCCGTCAGATCTGTTGGAAAGCTAATAGGTACCTGTTAATTGCTACCTTTAGCACAGGTTCCGAAAAGCAAAGCTTAAACTTGATGTTAGGTGATGAGTGAGCCTTTTGGGATGAGGTTGTTCTAGCAGTTCTTCCACCTGTGTGAATAACGTGTCTAAAAATGATGGGTTTGGTTTCTCTGGAAAGTTAGGAACTGCCTAGAGCTCCCAAGTTTAATGGGCTGTGAGGGTAACGGCTGTCTTGTGTAATACCCAAAATGGTATTATTATTGCTGGTGGGGCTTGGGTAGAGGATTAAAGATCCAGATTGGCTGAAAGGCTGCAGCAGGAGGAAGCGAAACAGCGGGGAGTAGTCTTTATGGAATAAACCCAACTCTAGGAAGGTGCAATTACGTTTTTACTGAAGCCTTCCTGCCATAAAAAGGCGTAAGGTGTGCGGATGAGTGAGCAACGTTTGCACAGCGTAAGAAGCCAGAGGTCAAGTCAGACTTGAAGGGAAAAGGAGGAGGAGAGAGGACGTGGACGGGGGTTGCCCGTAGCAGGAGTCCTGGGGAGGGTGAAATAACTGGGCTTTGAGCTGGGGGTTTGGTTCAGGGGAGAAGGCACATTCCCAAAGTCAGCTGCTGTTGCAACCCCTGGACTCCACTTCTTAAACTGCGTTAGGATCGCTTTTAATTTCATAGGCACTTGTGTTTTCCAAACTTGGAGCTGAGCTTAAGTTTAGTTTTAATTATATATTTGCTTTGATTTATGTTAAATCGGACTGGCAGGGAGCGAAGTGAATAGGGGTAAAACTGACACATTCAGAGCTGTCTGTCTCTCTGGAGGCAGAGCATCCGAATGAAGCAGTGTGTCCTGAGACGAAATTAGGAAACTTGCGGGCTGCAGAGAATTTCTTGCCAAGCTTTAAAGGGCAATTCTGAGTGCTAAGTGCCAAATTTGAGAAGGAATTCCTACCGCTATGCATAAACTAATGAAATTAATGTGGTTTCCCCTCGGCTACTCCTCACCCCCAAATCGTCTAGCTTCCTTTTAAAGAAAGTGGTTATTTTTTTTTTGTCGCCAGAATAACAGGGTACGAGCGAGAAGATGGAAGCGTGTGTGCGCGTTCCTTTTTTAAAATGAAAAATAAGGTTATAAAGCGTTTCAGTTTGTAAACTCTTTTGGCATAAGATTAGCAGCAGCACCGAAACCTGGTTTCTTGTACATTCATGCTTTATGTTTGATGCTATTTCATAAGGTTAAAGAACTAACTGAAGCTTTTTCTGTGGCCGGAGCGTTCATAGTATCTCCCATCCCTGTGGATTTTCTGGGGCTGGAATGTCTGGTTTCTCTCCTTTACGGGATTGCTTCTTTCCATGAAACCTGCAGGGGATGTCATATTTTACATCAGGGCAGAAATCTCTGCTCTGAACCTCTCGTACAAATTTGTTTGCGATCCATTTGTTAGGGGATACCCGCGTAGCATCACCTGCTCTCTGGGCGTCGTTACCGAAGGAAAACACAGGCATGAGTCCGTTTGACTTGAATTCGGAATCGAAATTTGAGTTTGAAAGTGGTTTCTGAAGTAATCGCGTGCAGATGCTCCTGTCTGGCTTGCTGTGGTCCTTGCAGAAGGTTCAGAGAAGCAGTGCTCCCGCGTATTTCGGCTGGAGCTGGTGTGTGTTTTCAAAACCACTCCACCAGCCGCGCTTATCTTTGTTTTGAACGCTAAGATTTGCACTTTTATTTATTGGTAGCTGGTGTTCTCAGCCGGCTGGTATCTGTATTTTCGTGCCTTGTGACACCTGCCTGTGTGCTTCTCGAGTTATTTTAACAGCCTGAGTGGTCTTTTAGATCCTTTGGACTTTTTGGAGAAGCCCGTAGCCGTGCAGCGCACACGCATGCTCACTGTGGCAGAGACTAAGTGACATTTATTTAGTGAACCTGTTGGTGGAGTCGCTGGGTTCTCTGTTCTCGTGCCAGCCCTAACGTATCCTGAGCGTGTGTAATTGTTTTGTCAAGATTGCTAACGGCTGGTGTGAATTGTGCTTTGGCTTTCCTTAGCCTGAAGAGCCTTAAAGCTCCCGGTACTGAGGGTATTAATGCCGGGAAACCTTTCCCTCTGCGTTTTTGCAGCTGATCTGGGACTCTTCAGCAGCCAGCGCTCGGCTGGAGTCTCCCCTCTCTCTGCTCTTAAGAGTCTTGTCCTCTTTTTATTTTTGCTCCCTGTCTTTTAACCAAACGCTGGAACAACTGTAACAATTCCAGCATCATTTTCCTGGTGGAAGTTTGGGTTTGCGCCGTGTTTGTTTGAACGCAGGTGGTTTGTTTTAACTCACTTTATTTGTACCCCTGGTTTGTTTTCCAAAACTTGGTGTAGAATCTCCCTCACTTTTCTTTTGCATCTCTGGGTGGGAAGTTGCTGCTGTCTGGGGAGATTTCGTTCGCTGTTTTGTCTACCGGAACAAATCCTTAAAGAACGTGTAAATATTGATTCTTTTGATGTTACGGAGTGTGTGTCAGTTGACAGAGACGAGTCCCAAGCTGACGAGCTTTTTCCAGCTAAGTTTTGAGTCTCGCTCGAGAAAATCAGGAGCTGGGCAAGAAGTTGGAGGGAGCCCGTGTGGGAAAGATCCCGCAGGAGGGTCTCGTGTGAGCGGGGAGGGAGCCGGTAACACGCGGCGTTGGGTTCTGCGTGTGCCCCATCTCTTGTACCCCAGTCCCCCTCCCTGCTCTCCGCGATCGCTTCCTTCACGTCCCCTCCGCCACATCTCGCATCGATCGCGCCTCTCTGAGATTTCTCTATTTCAGTCGGCACAGATAGCCCAGCTAACTCCAAAACTAACTTTCGGTTACAGCCTGCAATTATCTCCGAGGCACGCATCCAACTCTCTGAATCATCCTTGCAGCTAGAACTCCAGCCCAGAAATTTTTTTTTCGGTTGGCGATAGCGTGTTCAAGACAACAAAGTAAAAGATCTTCTTACAGACGGTAGAGCGAAGGTTGTGGATGAAACCGGTTGGGAGGAACTGAAAGGATTTGTGGGGCAGCTGCAGGCTTTGAGAAAACGGCTGCGATATTGAGGAATCTGCGTCTGAGCGTGAAGATGTGTAGGTGGATACACCACAGACTGAGATTGGTCAGAATGTGTTTCCTGAAAGTTTTCTTCTTTTTTTTTTCTTTCTTTTTTTTTTTTTTAAATTACTTGTGTTGGTGTGAAAAGCAAGTGGGTTCAATTAAGGCCAGCTCATGTTATATTTTGGGTAGGAAGGGAAATATGCAGTCTGTTTGGAATTTGGGTCTAGCCTTATGCTGTTTGTGGCAGCCAAGTGCTGTTCCTGTTCTGGAGGTTTTGTACCTTTTCAGCCCACATTTTTATAAGTTGTTTTTTGGGTTGTTGTTTTTTTTTTTTTTACATACATGCTTACTTTTATTGCTGTAAAAACGTGGTTCTTGGTACGGTGCAGCATGTTCATGCAGAGAGAGTCTTTGCTGAAGAATGCAGACAAGAAAAATGCTGGAAATGCCACGTCCTAGACCTCAGTCGAGATCTGCCAAACATGATTTTCATATTTTGCATTTTTTTCCACATAGGGTTTGGGGTTTTTTTTATGTAATAAAAGCGCTATATGTCTGTCACTCCGCTTGCGGAAGGAACAATTCCCTCTGAAATCGGATTTCCTGCCAGCTCTCTTTGCAGTCGGTCTTCTCTGGCCGTACATAATTTGATGCCCTCTGATGGTTTTGACAGTTTAATTAGAAAGGTGGGTTCAGCTTTTCGCTCGTGGATTGAGTCATCCAGAGGGTAATAGGTGGGAAAAGTGGAATAGCCGAATAAATCTGCCCAGGAAAATGCTCTGCAATACCAGGCAGCGAATGTTGAAGGGCTGCGTTCTTGGAATATAACGATGGATATCTGAAATAGAGGCTTTGTTCCTCAGAGGATATGTTGAAATTCAAGTTCTGCTGTTCACCCTGAATGAAACCTTTGTAGGAGTCTGTTATCTGCTTGATCTTGGGACCTCACGCTACCAGGAAATTTGAGTTATTAGGAGCGTGGGTCATGTCAGGTTTGTAAATAGACTCTTTCTTCAAGCTGTTATCTTGCTTTGTGCGATAAAAACAAAAGTTGTGTCTCTCAATTAGCGCAGTCTAGAACGAGTTGCAAAATACTGACCTCATGGAAAGAAGGTGGAAAGTGGAACGATTTGGGCCGGCTGAAGAAGGCTCAAAACAGAGCAGACAGAAGGGATCGACGGTCTGGAGTAACTCATGTGCAAAGGAGCTGCCAAAGGTACTCTATGAGAATCGTAATGTTTGTCCAGACTTCTTACGAAAGCAGATCTAGGATAGAAGAGAATCTCTCTTTAATTTTCCTATGATTTATCCAGGGTCAGTTCTGGGACAGGTCGAGGGCAGGTGAGGAACTGGAGAGAAGCTTTCGCAGCTTGCTTTGTTCCCCAGTGCAGGCAACACGACGGAGCACTCCGAAAAACACCGCCCAGCCTGAAGCATCGTTCAGCTGCTGCGAAACGGCACCGAGTCTCTTTAACGAGACCCGCGGCAGGAGAAATTCTGCGACCGCGAGCATCTTCGAGGCGGGTTTGGGTAACCAAGTGGAGAGGAGCGCGTGGGAAACGTTTTGTGGTGTTTACGGAGGTAGAAATATTACTTAGCAACAGCTTCCTGTGATTTTTGTGTGCTGGGAATTTCTGTAACCGTAAGCTTCGTTTTATTACCTTTGCATGGGAAAGGGGCCTCGAAGCGCCCAACGGGCTTCGCCAACCTCAAGGGCAAGATATTTTTAAAACTTCAAACACAAAAGACGTTTTTCCAGTTGCTGCCGCATGAAGTGGAAGTGCTCCTTTCATTTGGAGATCTGATAAGAGCTGCCTTTTATTTTATTTTATTTTTTGTTTTCCCCTAGCTCTGACAAATGCCAGATGGAAGTTGACACCCGATAATCTCGCCGGGGCGTCTGTTCTGAACCTTGCCAAGCGACGGCTTTAGGGAGCGCGTGTAGCGCTTGTGGTTGGGGCCATTGTGATGCTTGCGAACGGCCAGACATCCTAAACTGATTCGCTTTAGCTTATTAAGAGTAGTTGAGAGATTTATGGTGCTCAGTGGTGTGATACAGCCCAGAATTGGGGGGAAAGGGGTGGAAACAACCGCTCCATACAAGTGGCTATTTAAGAGTGTGCTTCGAAAAGACCGGACAAAACTTGGGGCTGTGCAGAAGCGTCTCGTCAGGCTGTTCCCTGCCGGCCTGGGATGTCACAAGCCTGCAGGGTTTCAATACTTAAAGTCTCAACTTGCTGAGAAACAACCCCCCAGCGAAGCTCCCGTGGTGTCACCACGTTTTTGTTTCTTTGCTTCCTCACTGCTGCACTTCTGCGTAAGTGCAGGGGGGTTGGAGATTTTCTTGCCCCACCACGCAAGGCTCAACAGCACTAACGTTGCTGGGAGATGTTTTGAGATCTCGGTTGGATCGTCAGTGGTGACGTCGACTGCTTGCGGTTTCCAAGGGTACTTCGGGGGGGGGGGTGCTTGTTTTTCCCACTTGGAGAACAGTTCCAAGTGACCTTATTTGCTGAAGCAGGGGAACCTGCCGTAGCTCCGTGTCAGATAAAACACAGCAGACTGCCTGCCCTTGGCCAGCGCTTGGAAAACGCTGTTGTCTGGGCACGGATGTCGGAGCAGGAAGTTGCAGAATGTAAGAAAAAAAAAATAAAAAAAATACGGAGCAGCAGAGTTAACAGGTGTTAGCAATGCATGAATGGGAGAGCTGCGAGGGGTTCACCTGGTGTGGTGTGTTTGCTCGGGGAGGAGGAGACTCCTTTCATTCAGAGTGAATCCTGCTCAGCGTCGAGGGTGCTTTGGTGCGAAAGTGAAGATAAGGAACCGGCCGGCTTATATATGCTGAGTTTTCCTCCCTTCGCTCCTCCTTAATGAAGGCAGAGCAATGATTCTGTATTTTGAACCCTGAAATTTCTAATTAATTGCGAAAGTATTCTAAATCAGGTGCAGCTCTGACGCACCTTCCCGGGTTTGGGCGAAGAGAACCAAATAAATGGGAGCTGTGTGTGATGGTGCAGCGTTCTTTCGGTTTATGGTGAAGGAACTGGAAATCTTTGTTGTAGGAGGCTTTGCAGAGATCGTGAACCGTTGAGTGCGTACAAAGAAGCGTATTCAGCGTGTGTGAGAAGACCGACCGAAATATGTCACTTGGCAAAGCTCTCGCAAACGTCTTTCTCTATCGGGAATTGGATTTGACAGGGATTGCCTCCGTAAATACGTTTTGGTTTAAAAATAAGTAAAATAAAAAAGACACCATAAAACAAAACGCAAAAAAAGTCAAAAAAAAACGCCAGGTGTGACCGGTGCAAAGATTGTTTCCAACTGAAAGGTCGAGGATTTTGGGATCGTTGATTTATTACAGAGCTGGTGAATAACCAGCCGTGTCCTGGAGGAAGCAGCACTAACCCCGCTCTCGGTTTGTGACAATGGCTGGTTAAAAGTTCAATGATCGTGCTTCCCAATTAGATCCTATAATTGTGTGCGAGTTCCGACTGGAGCGATGTGAATGAACCTGCTGGGATGGTTATGCTGCTTCATTACAGCTGTCGGTTAACTGAAAAAAAAAGAAAAACCCACAAAACAACCCCCAAAAAACCCCAAAACGCCATCCCTCGGGCAGAGGCTGGTTGGGGGGGTACAGGCTGGGACCATCCGGCTGCTCGGTGCGCGCTTGGAGTTATTTCGGTTGCTGCTTTGATCCAAAGTTTGCGGCTGACGTTGCGTAAGCGTCCCAGGCAGCGCCCGCCGAGAGTCTGTAGGTTGCAGCTGGGGGCGTTCATGGCCTTGGTGGGGGTTTTTGTGCCGAGGGTGCTGGGGGGCACGGCGCCGGCTGCGCTGACGTTGTTTGAGAGTCGTCAGCGTTGCCATTAATTTGGCTCGTGACATGTAAAGCAAACAGAGAAGTCATTTTGGCTCTGCGTGGTGCTTAGACGTCGGCTAAGTGAGTATAATTGTTTTTATTTCAGCCTGGCTTCTTTGTGAATATTTAAATGAACTGAAAAACCAGGGAAGGAGGCTCGACACCTGTTTGTGTCCACAGTTTTCAATGTGGAATTTCCTTCTCCCTTCTTCAAAGTCGGGTCAGAATCACTGTTGAGAAGAAGGACACAGGCAGGGCAAGAGGATGCTCTGAACTGGCAAGAGGCTTCTAGGTCAGTACCCTCAGTGCAGATTCCTTCATTTGAGAATACACTCTCTGATTTACCTGACTGGAGGCTGCCTCCTGGGGGCCTGAGAGGTTGGAGGCTCTGAGGAAGAAGGTGTTTCAAAGGAAATCTCACCAAAGAGTTGGAAGGACGGTCTCATTTGAAAAGCGTTCGGCAGAATGCTACAATTAATTTTCTCCGACACATTTTCAAAGAGCTTGAGGTGTGTGGCGCTGGCATCGCTTCGTTGCACTCCAGAAACAGAAAAATTATTTTAGTCTTGTGTATCGGGTTAGAGGTTCCCTTTTTCAGGGATGTCAAGAAATACTGCTCCCTTCCAACGGTAAATGTGCCGGTTTCAGCTTTTGCAGCCGTCAGCTCCCAGGGTGTAGTCGCCGAAGCACTTGTTCAGCTGGAAGCATAAAGAGGGTGATGGGGATTTAGCAAAACTGGTCGAATTACTATAAAATTTGCAAGGTGTCTTTAGTTGGGGAAGAGGAATTTCATTGCTCTGTTCAGAGAACTACCCTGAAATGTTGTTTTCTGTGCGGTGTGAAGGCTTCTGGGATGTACATATTTTCTTGTTGGTCTCTTGGGACTCCTACAGAATTGCTGCTGCTGCTGGTATGTGGCCACGCTGGAATTTCAGGGCCCTGACATGATGAGCTGAGCCCGAGCTCAAGTTACAGGGAGAGACTGATGGGTTTTAAGTCAGTGCGCAGAGCTAAAGCCGTGGGGGTTTAATGACACCGCAGCACGCGGCGTTACTGCGTTGATTTTATTCTCGCGGCAGTCACAGCGAAGGAGCCGTGCGTTTGGAGGGGGAGATGTTGGGGAGGTGGAACATTCTTTTGTGGCAGGACTGCCCGGCAGCTTGCACGGCACGAAACGGGGTTGCCAGGGTGCCAGCCAATGTTTTTTTCCCCGAGTCGATTTGAGGAGGGCCGGGTCTGACACTGCGTGGTCAAGGGAAGGGCTGTTTGGTGGCTGCGGGAGAGCTGCTGAACCTGGTGGCTTCGCTTTCGGTGCTGCGAGGGAGATGCCATTAGCTCCCGAGCTGTTTGTTCTGAGATTTTACTAAGAAACCTGCGGAAAAAAAAAATAAATTAAAAAATCGAGTTCCAGCTATTGCCCTGAACTGAGCTTCTGGAAATCCCTGGGGCAGAACCTTCAGACATCGCGCTACAACTGTCGTATCAACAGCGTTTTGTGGTTGAGAAAGTCGTAACGAATGCTTGCCCTTGGGGGTGGGCTTGAACCCTGCTGCACCGTTGAAAGGTGTGATTAGAAAATCATAGCAGTGACACAGGAAGCTTCACCAGCGTTCCCGAGGACTGAGATGCGTGTGGGCATCACGGGACACCGAGCGTTTTTCTTTACCATTTTAAACTTCATGAGGCATCCACGTTGCACTATGACACCACATTTAATACTTCATGAGCAACGAAAGTATTTATTAAAATTTGAGTGTCAGGCAGGTGTATTGCTTGCCTTTTCTGCAAAGACGAACCAATTCTGCTCTCTGGGTAGAGGAAACATCACAGCGGTGATTTAATGAAAGGAATAGGAGTCGTTTTTTCTGCTCTTCAGTCTTTTCCGGAGGTCACCTTTCTGAAGCGAGGCTGATCGCGCGGGATGTGCTTCCACAGCTTCAGTTCGGGATGAACGAGTCCGAGAGTTCCCTTGCAAGCCCCCCTCAAAAGCTCCCAAAAGCCACAGAGGAAATGGAGCTCCTCGTGTCTGCGAGTCTCGCCCAGTGGAGCCTTAACTCGGCTTAAAGGAATAAGACGTTTGTTCTAAAACTGTATTTGGAACGAAGCCTTTAAAGCTCAATAAACTCTCTCTGTTCTTTCAATTCTGTGGGGTTTGGGCTCGGGGTGTCTGCGCGCTCTGTGATCCCTGCAGAAGGGAAAGCGTAACGTGCGGCCGACCTGGAGGCTTAATGAAAAAGCACTTTTGTGGAAACTGGGGCTTTATCTGAGCAACTTCTCACCTCATCGGCAAGTTTCTGCAGTTATTAAATTAGCAAAAATGTCACGTGTAGATTACCTTTCCCTTTTCTCTTCCCCACTCCAATAACCGTATCGCCAGGATTGCCCAGATAACTTGTGTAGGGTTTGTCTGCTCTTTTGCTGCTTAGAAATCACGTTTCTCGTCTGCACATCTATTAGGACTAGGCATCTGCATCAGACGTCGGTTTTTGTTCTGGGGAATATCAGATGTTCTCCTCGGAGCCTGCACACTGTGTGAATTTGGTGGGCGTGATAAGGAAAACGTCCTCGTGTTTTGCGTGGCTCTGTTGGCGAAAGGAGGAGATGCTGCGTGACGGTTCTTGTTGATCGGCACCGGGGAAGAGCGTGTTGTTTTTCCACATGCTCTAATCTGCGATAACAAAAAGAACTCCAGATTGTGTTTTCAGGTCTCTCGGTGCGCCGATTTGCCGGTGACTAACCGCGGCGGTGATACATCCATCCGCCCGAAGCCTCGCCTGAAGCGGCACAGCGTCCGATACGAGCCGTGCTTTGACGCCGGAGGACGCCGAGCAGGACTCGGCAGCAAACGGGCAAACCTTTCGCTTCCTACAAACCGTTTTGCAGAGGATCGCGCGCTGGGCCTGGGCTCGGGTACCACCGATCCCTCAGCTCTGCCCTTGGCCCCCTGGGGGGTTCGGTGCCCCTCGATGGGTGTCGCTGATCAGAGCGATCTGCTCGTGAGCTCGACTTCGGTGACTGCGGGAAGCACCTCGAGGCAGAGTTTAACCTGAAGATGTGTTCAGACAAACAGCCGTCAGAAATATCTTGATTAAAGCGGTTGATCTGGCCCTGGACAGGCGGATGGACTGGGCAGCATCTCGAAAACGTCTCTGCCTCCCTTCCAGTTTGAAGATTGCTTTCGATGACAGCAGCTCTGTGCCGAGATCTGAAACCTCCGTCGTTTGCTTAAGAAAAAGATTCGTTGTCTCCGGAGAAACTGATACGGCTTCAGGTTCCTTGGAGGGGAGAGTCCCAGATCTCTGGGTGTAATGTAACTTTGGGAGATTCCGTTCTCTCCTTTTTGGGCTGGCAAAGCTGGTTTGGCGTTAAATTCCGTCAGATTACAACTTTCTCTTGCACAATTTGCAAGGAGAAATAGATTAATAGCCTCTAAGGGTGGCTTGAGCAACGTAGTCAATGGTTTTTATACTAATCTATAGCCATTTGTTTTTCCTTAGGGTTGTATTTGTGTGGCCTTTGGTCGTTTTTATCGTTTCTGACTTGGCACCGTGATTAGAGCGCGGAGGCACGGCTCGCATCCTATAGATGAAAAACTGGCCGGATCCGTGTGTTTGTAATGAGAGCCCGCGGAGCAGACAGCTCTCTGCACAGAGCTCAGCTCCACAGTTTGTGGGGGGCCACGTATTGTTGTTATACACTGAATTACTCGAAAATGGGCTTTGCTGGTATGCCGAAGGGCAAGCAGGAAATAAAAATACATTTCATAGAGAGGTCTCGATTGCTTGGCTCTGGGACTGCAAGCAAACAGGATCTATTTCCGTAGTGCTAAGTAAATTCTTATACCTAGAAATAAACTGTGGAGAGCACACTTAGAGCTTCGGGCAGAGAGAAGGGTGTGTGATTTAGTGGGCATGAGCTGATGAGGCCAAAAGTGACTGGAGTAGGTCAGAGAACATTGCGTGGGTGCAGATAAATCCGTGCACGTGTGCGCCTGGCAACGAGACACTGCCTGCACTTCCCACAGCTCAGGTACGATTTTGGAAGAAAAGAAATTTCTGGGAAAACCGTGACACCTCTTAAATGACTGGAAGACGGGCTTTACAGTATTTACTTGTGGATGTATCTGCGTGGGGAAATGAACGTGGTAGCAGCAGGATGTGTGTGTCAGCCCTCTGGGGAGCCCCTCTGGCTGCTCCCGTGGGGTCCGAGTGCTCGGGTTTGGTTCCTGCCGGGTTGGCTGCTGCCAGCCCGGGCTTGTATTGACGGGAAAAGTCATCCTCCAGATATTTCTCTGCAGGACTGGCCTTCACGCGATCCTTTACCTTTCTCCTTACCCTCCCTGGGGGGCGAGGTGGGAAGGGAGCATCTGGAATAAGTTACGTTCTGTCTTTCTCTCTGCTTCTTCTCGATATTTTCATCCACAAGCGCAAATTCCGTTTCAGTATCCGTGTTTACAATTCATGACTGCGCCGTGAAATCTGCCCAGATTAAAATCTTAACCTCTGTCTGACATTTCTGTGCGGATCGTTAGTTATCAGCTTAATCTCCTCGTGGTTAATCTTATACTTCCGCCCATTTCGTTACCTTCCTCGGGTATGGACAACTCCACTTCCCTGTTTGCTGGAAACTTTATGTCCTTTTTGGTGGACATTTGCTTTCCTTTGGGGTGTCCGGGTTACATTTTACACGTATTTTCACGTAACGTATCTAAAATGCCATCTTTATCCCCACGCAGCTGAGTGTGTCAGTTTGGCTTTCGTTCTTTCATGCCTTGTTTACTGCAACATCCTTCTCTGTGGCCTTGAGCAAAGCGATCTTACCCCTCTCTTATCTTTGCAGAAAGCAAAGGTTATGCGTTTTGCCTCATGCTTTGATCATATTGATCCTTGTTTTCAGGATGGGGCCTGTAGGTAAAAGTTATCGCTTGTCTTAGAGCTCTGTTTGGAAAAACGAGGTGGACCTCGTTCTTAGACTATCACCGTGCGTCGAAGCGCTTCTGCGTGTCTCCGTGTTTCTCGGCAGGGCAGGTACCAACCCCTCTGCTTCTGCTTTATGGCTTATCCTGATGCAGCATCTTCTCTCATCCAGCACGAAGCTGCCACCACCTTACGCAGGTCAGTTCATGCTGCCCATCACTAAGTAATAAACGGGTCTGGTGAGGAACTGGCCCCCAGCCCCGCGCTGAGACGGTGACCCGGCGTGCGAGCGAGGCGGTTCGCATCTGCTGGTTCCAAACACGCCACGGAGAGAGACTTCGTGTGCCATTACAGTTGGTTTTAGGACATCTGGGGTTGCCCGGACCACCTCACTGTGCTCCTCCTGGGTCACGTGAGGGAGCAGCTTTGATGCGAGTAGGTTAAAGGGAACCGGGATGTTTTCAAGATGCTGTACGTCGGAAAGAGGAATATGTAGTTAAATATTAACGTGGAGCTTTCACGAGGCTCCCAGGTGGCGTGTCAACCGTCGAATGAGAAAAACAAATCCTTAGGTTGTAATAAGGATTGAAATTTAACAACCGTAACAAAAAAAAGCACCCTCGTAGCCACGAGTAAAATTACGAGCAAAGCTTTAAAGAAAATTTCTCCAAATTAACTTCAAAGGTTTTGGTCTGGATTACAAATAATCCGTTCTGGTGTACGGAATCGAGTATAGTATGAGGTGGCTGATGTCTGAACTGTAAAATTAACTCTTCCTTACAAGTCTTCACGTTCCTCAGAGATGGGGTACACTGAGCGTTTCTGCCCCTTTTTGTAGCGAGAGAGATTTCGCTTAATGGCTTTTTAGCAAATTCCTGTCAGAAACTTCTGGCCTCCCAGTCCTCCGGTACCCGAGGGACAGGGGTCGGTGCGGTGGCTTCTTCATCATCGTCAGTTATAGTCCATCGAGGGCCCGACACGAGCAAAGCCCGGAGTTGGCGTCGATTTGCGCTGGGGCGTGATGCCGGGTGAGAGCTGCAGGTTTTGCCTGAAGACACGGTGGCATTTTTGGGACTTGCTTACTAAAGAAAAAGCAAGCAGGCAAGCGGAGGTTGTTTTTTGTTTGGTTGGTTTTTTCTGATCCCTTATGCTACGCTAAGCTCCCGTGTGATTTCGAACACAAAGTACAAGGAGCAGGCTTGATCTGCTTGCCAGAGAGTGGCACAACGGCGGTGTTGTAGACCCTGGGTAAAGTATCTGCAACTTCTCGTCCCTATCCTTGTGTGCACTTAGTGACACTTGTCCTGCCTTTGACTGTGCTGCTGTGTTTTCAAATCAAACGGCGTGTTTTGGTGTTAGGAGCTTGACTGCCAACAGTTTAGCCAGACCTCTGCAAGTTGTTTTTACCTGCTTGGGGAATCGACCTGATTGAAAGGTGCTGGGAGAGTGAAAACAAACGTAGTCGCGAGGTTTAGTTTTTGTTGGTTTTTTTTTTCCGGCTTCGTCCCCATGCGTTGCTCTAAGCTTGCTTCACAAGGGCGTTACTGCCGTGGCGTTGACAGCACACATGCTGCTTCAAATGCAAGGCAGAAGAGTGTTTCTTTTCTATGTGGCCAGTGTTGGGCACACCCGAGTGGGCGCCGTCCCCTTCTCTGTGGGCTGGCAGAGTTGGGGTGGCAGAGGAGAGCAGGCGTGAAAACCTTCAAGGGAGAGAAACAGAAAAGTTGTGGATCCATTGCAGTCGATGCCTTCCTCCAGGCTTCATCGTATTAAGATGACTTAATATATTAAAGTATATTTATGTATTATATAAATAAACCTGTGCGTATACGTACGTGTGCGTATATGTGTGAGTTCCTCTCGGTAAGTTTTCTGAATTCCTGGGCATAATTCACGCAGGAGTGTGTTTCCCCGTTCCCAGAGAAGCGCTGCTGCAGCAGTTGTAGCGCAGGAGGTAGCTGGTTACTCCCCAGTCTAAACAGCCGAGGGTTGGCATGGAAGAGCCTCAATTTTTAGAGAGATCTCCCTTTATCCGCTCTTTTCCTCTATCACCAACAGAGCTCAACCTTTTCCCCCCTATCTCCCTTCAACCACTTCTTTTGGTGACCCCCGTCTCCTCCGTTATCGCGGCCGGACGAGGTGGCACACAACTCCGAGCCCTTTTATCTCTCCTCAGCTCACGTTTGCCGATCCTGACAGGTCCTCGCCCCAGTACCAGCATCTCCACAAGTTCTTGCTTTGGCTGCTGCTCTTGGCAGGGAGGATGCGTCGCGGGAAGCAGCCGAATACCCGGGGTTTGCAAATGGCACCGGTCCCGTTTGGGAATTTCTGAGGCGTTGGCTCGTAGCTCCGAACGAGCACGTAACTTGTGAAAGGGTCGGGAGGCAAAACAAGCTTTTTCTTATCCTCGCCGATAGACGAGATAAGAATCCTAACGTCCTGAGAAATGTCAACGGGACGAGTTTCCTTTACGTTTTAGCAACAGCGTGTTGTTTTTGGAAGTCACTGTCTATGGGAAGGGAGGCACCTGCAGTTAATTTTATCTGTTCCTGTGTAAATACAGACCTCCTGACGTTCCCAACTCGCAGTTCAGTGGGGTCGTGGCATTATGTACTGTAGTGTCTTATTTTATAAATAACACTTTAATTTTAGTGCTGATTGTAAAGCCTTGAATTGATTTGGCACTTGCTCCTTCCCGCGTCGGTGCTAAGAGCCGGAATCCTGTGCGTGGATAACAGCAGTCGAGTCGATGTGCTTTGGGAGGGTCGTTTCTTGGATGTCTTTGGCGTTGGGATAAATGCCCTTAGGGCAGTCAAGCCCTGGGAACAAGTGACATGAAGTTTGCTCAGAAGCCCTGCCATATATCCTGCTTTTTGCTTGGGAACTACAGGCAGCGTCAGGCGTTGCAGACGGTCTTTTCGTAGAAACGCGTTATTTTTGTGCTGTCCCACCTTCTCTATTTATTTTGTAGATTCAGGAGGGTCTGGGAGAGCTGCTGCTGTTGGTCACCGAGGCGATCAAGAGTCCTGGTGCTCTTTGCAGTCCGGAGGAGCTCTCGAAGGTTGCTCTTCCCAGGCACGTTCCAGCCCGGGGAGCAGCTTTCCCCGTGCGGCCCAAGAACCGCGGCGGGTGAGGTTTAGGGTTTAGGTTTCTGCTCGGTGCTGGTCTCGGTGACACGAAGAAATAATTGAAGGACATAAGCCACAGTGCGGTGGGGTTGGCAGCGCCCTGTTTTTTGTGCAGCTGCCCTCTGACAGCCCACTCTGAGAGGGAGTTTCACATTATACCTCCTCTCCGCCGGTCTATTTAATTTTTAATAGCTCTTTTCAACCTTATGATGCACTAATGCACTGGGATTAGGCGTCACCTTGGTGTGTTCAGATCAAGTAAATGCTCACAAGAAAACAGGTAATCATGAGTCAAAAAAAAAAAAAAAAAAATTAAAATTCTTCTCTGAATAAGAAGTGTGTTACAGAATTATGTAACAAACACTGCCTGAGGACTCACTCAATTTGGAGTCCTTGTGACAGGAAGAGAATGAGTTGATCTTGAGGAGAAGCGATTGAGTACAACGCGCTACGTACGTATAAAGTGATTCAATACATCGTTTTATAAGGAGACGAGGTTCGCATGGATTTCAGCAGCGTGGATGCCGCTCAGCACTTGCAGAAATTCAGAAAGCAAGCGCAAAGCCCGTGGTGCTAAATTAAGATCACATGCTTGCAACACACGCTCAGAGGAGCTGCTGCCGTGGGCGATTAGTCGTTGGGTTTCCTTTTCTTTCCTTGTTGGTTTTGCTTTTGTTTGGAACCACAAGAACCCGTTCCTACAGAGGTCATTATCACGACTGTACAGTTGGGAAATCAAATTAGAGTTCCCTCTGCAGCTGTAACTCAAGTATTACTGTGTGTGCGTGCAAGGCTATTCCTGCATAAATTCATGGCAGATAGTGCAGCCCTTTACAGTAAGGAAAAAGCAAACAGGGAAACGCCGAGCTCTCCGATACTGTTTCTGTGGGGCTCTGGCTTTGAATTCTACGCGTGTGCACGTCATCTAACGTTACACGAACCTCAGCGCTGGCACCGAGCGGGGCGTAGCGCGGCCAAAACAAGCCATTTTCAGCTGTGTCGATGCCGCGCTCCTGCTGGCTTCCTCTTGCGTTTTTCTCCTGGTTATAAATACACCTCGTGAATTAAACGCTCGCCGTGAGAAAGAAAGAAAGAAAAAAAAAAAGCCTACTCCTGCAATAGCTGGTTAAATTGCGTTAGCCTGAGGAGTTTGGGCAGAGAAGGGGGAAGGGGTGGGAGGCAGGGCTGGCCGGGGAGCCCGGTCTGGGGCGGCTGGCAAGGGGTTAAGGCGTGTTTGCCTTGTGCAGATAGCGGAGGGCTGGATGCCTCCCTGCGCAGGCAGCAAATGCATTGGCTGAGGTCGAGGGCGGTTCTCCTGCCACAGTTGTTTTCTGTCCTGGACTCGGTTGGATCTGGAGCCTCTTAATTGCCTTGGCTGTAATCAAAACACAGCTCGCGTCATTCATGAAAGAGGACTCGGCGCTGCGAGGCCGGTTTGCTCCTCACTCGTCCGGCGGCCGAGAGCAGCGGCTCGCTGGGGACGGGGCTGGTGGCCCCGCGGTGGCCCCGGCTGCCCCACGTTCACACAGATGGGGCTGGTTATCGCACGGCAGAAAGATCACATCGATTCATGACAAGTCGGTCCCAAAACCATGTGGGAACGTCTGTCCCTGTACAATACACGAGCAGCGTCTTGATGCTCGTACGTGCGGTTTAGAATTTGTTCCTAATGAGCTGCGTGCCTCTTATCACGCCCAAACCGCCATCCCCTTGAATACTGAGTTCAGCACACCCAGGACGTGGCTATTTAAACCCGTAGGACCAGCATTTAATTGCTGTTTAATCCCAAAGGAACAGCAGAACGCAGAGTGATTTTTATCTTTTTTTTTTTTCATGTTTTCCTGACCATTCGCTGCTGCCGTTTCCTCAGCAGAAAGCAAGAAATGAGACCTAACACCGATATTTTTAACCACCCTTGAGCATTCAGACAAACAGCTTAGTGCTTACTTGACTTGGCTGTCCAATGTGGATCTCCTGGTTACCTGTGTTGGCTCGGGAATGTGTTTACGGGCTCGGTGTGTTTTGTTTCCACCTGAAGCACAGGGAAGTGGTGAAACGGGAGCGATCCACAGAGGTAGAAATTCCTTTGCGCTGACTCTTGCTGCCTTTTGTCCCCCCCTCAGCTGGGCCTCAAGCAGCATGAAGAAATGTCAGTTTGAATCTCTAATCAGAAAGCTTTGGAAAACGCATTGTTTCCGAAGTCTCTGGAGCCGCTCTAGCTGGCTCGTTAAATATTTATTCGGCCCTGGAACAACAGGTTTGAACCTCGATGTCTTTCTGCCCCATCCAGGGCAGATAGTTTACGCGTTTCGCTGTCTGTCCGCATCGGGAGTCCTGTTCTCAGAGACCTGCTGAAGAGGTTTCGTGGCTCTGATGGGCAGCTTGGCCCTGGTGCTGGTGCTGAAGCCCCTTTTCCTGCAGCAGCTTTTACGCTACAGGGTGGTGGCTTCTGCCCCTACATCCAGAACAGCCGTTCCCTTGTCTCCAGCCAAGATTTATGAAGTTCCCTTTTGACTTTCTCCTCTTCTGCGTGGGGATGAAGGGGCAGGCACCGCGTTATCCAGAAGTCCTGCAGCATCGACCCTACGTGTGTCTGCGCCTCCCTTACGCCTCCTCGGTTGGTACCAGCTCGATCCCGTTGCCCAGAGGTGAATCTGCCTGAGGAGCGAGAGCTGCTGGAGGCTGCAGAGCTCCGTGGCAAGAGGGGGTGATGGGGTTCACTTGGCCAGCACACACCTATTCCGTGTTGTCCTGCAGGGAAAGCGTAACGTGGCAGGAAAAACAACAAACAAAATCCTGTCTGACCCATCCAGAGTCTCATGGCCTGCGTGCTATAGTGATGATTATAAGGGAATAAAAAAAAGGTGGTGAAGATTTGCTGGGGAGGTTTCTCCCTGACTTTCAGGCACTTTGTAGCTCGCGTGCTTTGCTGATGTCAAGGCGACATCTCGTCAACGTCTTGTCTAATGAGGATTTGCACAAAATAGCGATTGACAATTTCTGGTCTTGAGTGCTTAATGGAAAAAAAGCTGTTGCCTTATCTGCTTTGCTTTCTTCGAGCTGTCTCTTAGACATCAAAAGCTCGTAGAACAGGAAAAAGAGAGACGTTAAGAACAGTTTAAAAATAGTTTAATTGTGTCTTCTAAAAACCTTTGGAGTTGAGAGTTTGAACGGTTTCTGCCCTGTGAATATTTGCAGCTGAGCGTGAGACGTGTAAACAGGCGCAGGACTTTGAAGATTAGTTTCCGTGACAAATTGAAAAAAATAATTGCGTGACGTAACGTTAAATAGGTGCCGCGTGTCACTGGGTGTTTTGCAGGAGGGTCGACTTCTGCAAATCCCCTCTCTGCTTCCACCGGCTCCTTGAGGAACAAATGTCATCCTTTGAATATTTTAAACTTCGTAGATGTTAAGCATGAAATAGACCCTGGGAAAACACCCTTTTGTGGGAAGCGCTGCTGGTGGACGCCGTGACTTGCGCTCCCAGCTCGCCCCAACCGTTCCCGTGTGCGTTTGCCGAAGCAGCTCGCTTCCCCGCGGGAGGTAAATATTCCTTATTTCTTCAAAGGATTTATCAGGCTGGAAGGAACCCGAGGTTGCTCATCTTTACTATCCCATCTACTGCAGCTACGGCTGCTTATTCCAAGAATGGCATTAACTGCTTAACGCACTTAATTCCACAATCCTTTAACGTGGGGCGGAGCGCGGCGGAGGCGGATTTTCTGCCTAACCACAGCTGGGCATTCGATCCTCACAACATCGGTACCACATGCTGCTTATTTGAGTAAAACTAGAGCGTGTTGTGCTATCGATCTGCTTAGCCAGGAATTAAAATTAGTGTTGTCACCCCTGTGTCTGGGACCTCCCCACATAAAGCCCCTCCTGCTTCAACACTGAATATTGGACAAGAAAGCTGGGGAGGTGTTGAGGCAGATGGTGTTGAGTCAGTGGGAAGTTACTTGGATCACAGCAGGACTTGGCTCTTGCCTTCCGTCACCGAGGGCGCTCGGGCAGGACGTGAGGACCCTTTTGGATGTGCCCTCAGGTGAGACCCTCCTGTTTGGTGAGAAGGTGATGTCTTGTTCTGTATCTTGGTGCTTCAGAGCTGCAGCCCAAAGGCTATTTGTCGCCGTGCGCAGAAATCCAAGCCCCCGTCCCTGCTCTCAAGTTCTTCCTTCTGCTGGTTAAATGGCTGTGTCAAAGCCGTACTGGGCTGCGGCGCTCGCTCTTCTAGCAGTGATTTCTGCTTTACTGTGTCTTTTGTGACTCGAAGTTCTGGGTTAAGCAGTTGGATTTAATTGGTCCAGCCTCGTTTGAACCATTAGGACCCCGAGTGAAGGTGCTGGGCAGCAGTACTGTCCTTCCCTGCAGAGCTTCTCTGCGTTTGCTCGGCCTCCCCTCCAGCTCCGCGCTCAGTGTTAGTCATGGTGTTCGCTGGGAGCTGTGCCGCTCCTTGGTTTCTGTTTCAAAGCCCAAACCACTCATTAAAAGTATTGTGAGGCGCTAAGTAATGGGCGATTAAAAAGTAAACCATAAAAACCTCAAGCAGTAACACTCGTGGGTGTCCTTCTGCTGGGAGAGTCACCCAGGAGCTCGTGCCGGGTGCCAGGGCAGCAGCGTTCTCCAGGGAAACCGGTGACGGGTTGATGGACAGCTAGGAAGCAAATCCTGATCAAGCCGAAGGGTTATGTAAAAGTATTGTCGGACACGCGTTATTTGCGGCATTGCTGTGGGAAGCTTTGTTTCTTAAACTAAGGAACCAGAATCTTCTGGCTGAAATGAGCTGTCCCAGGCTGGGAAGCTCTTGCTGTGGTCTCAGAATAACGTTGGAGTCACCAAAGCTCTCCTGGAGCTTTGTGCTGCTGGGCCAAGAGGAGAATTTAGTTTTCTCTTTTGGAAGATAAGCATTAATGAGATGGAAGGGTGACTAACAACAGTCTTCCAACACGTTATTAAAATGTGCAACGTACAAGGAAAAGTAGAGCTGAGGCAGACGTCCGCGCTTCCTGGATGCTTCTTGGAGAAGGACGTTGCCAGGCCAGGCAGGGCGAAGCGTGGTTGCTCAAAAGCCTTTCATGGTCGTACATGGTTGGGTCGTCCTGTGGTCCTCAGCTGCCTTTTGTCTTCTCTCTTCACAGTTTGCCCACCTGCCTGCAAGTCCCAAGGCTGCACCTCTGACGGTCAGTGCTGTCACAGCGAGTGTCTTGGGGACTGCACGGAGCCCAACAACCCCGAGAAGTGCGTGGCGTGCCGCAACTTCTACCTGGAAGGCAAATGCGTGGACACCTGCCCCCCCGGGTACTATCGCTTCGAGGGGTGGCGTTGCGTGACCTTCAGCTTCTGCCAGGAACTGCACAACAAATGCAAAAACGCCAGGGAGTCGGGCTGTCACGTTATCCACAACAACGAGTGTGTCCACGAGTGCCCGTCAGGGTACATCATGAATTCCAGCAAGTAAGTACAAGTGTCTGCAGGCGAAGGAGTCGTCCTGCGGTGTTTGTGCTGTGCTTCCCTCTCGCTTGGGCACGGGGTTTGTGTTCTGTGTCAGGATCAAGAAAAGTTTCCGGCGTTGGAGTGTCTGTGACAATTACCTGGTCCTACTTTAATATGATTTGCAAACTAAGACCTTGCTAATTCGAGCCATTAAAAGCAGACAGGTCGACCTACCGCGCGCGGTAGTTTGTTCTTCCCTCGGTTTCCCTTGTTCCCTCTCAAGTCTGGAAAAAGTGGGAGAGTGAGAGAAGACAAGGAAGAGGAGCATCCCCAAGCGGGAAGGGTCTTTCTGTAATCAAGTGGGACAAGGGAGCTGGGCAGGGGGGAGGCTGGAGCAGCCCTGCTTCCCTCCCCCTCCAAGGCAGCCCTTGGGCTAGAAAGCCTTGCCGTTGGGCAGGCCGGGGAGAAGCAGTGTCTAATGAGAAGAGCGTGGTGTGTTTAGAGTGGATCGTTCTCAGAATATCTGTCCCTCGTCCCTGTAATTACTGGCATTGAGCAGGTTCAAGCTGTGCCAGACATAAGTGGACGATGTAACAAACAAGCTTGGCAAGAACCAGAGCAGGGAACAGCCGTTCTGCCTCTTCCCAGGGTTTTTTGACAAAGGGATTAATTTATGTTGCTGGGCTGTTTATCACTGAAAACTTTGTTGTTTGTCCTACAACAACATCATATATTGTGATGAGTCAGATTTCCGATGAACGTTGGTAGCTCTGCGCTCTCCTGTGTTCGCTCCTGCCATAATAATTTCAGGGAATTTGCTCTTTTCATTGTATTTCCTGTTTTGCTTTTCCAAAGAATGACCTAGCAGCCCCCAAACTAGGTGTGCTGCTTGCGTGACAGCCGACGCTGCCTCTCTCCAGGCTGCTGCAGACCCTCACAACCCTACTCTGTACTTTTTCTTTCTCCGAAGTAGTTGGGAACACATTCTTGTGGTGGTGTGACCAGGGCAAGCAATCAGCTCGCTGCCATTTGAGAAGTATTTCCCCGGAGCACAAAGCACACGCTTGCCTTTTTTTTAAAGCGACTTTATGTACAGCCCTTCACCAGAGGATTCCCCGGTGAACAGCCAGCTCTCTGCTTATCAATTGCACGTTGGGTTCACGATCTGGGCATGGAGACAGGGCCTGGGTTGCTTGATCTCGAAGCCCCTGGTGCGTAGAGCAGTGAGCGGCGAATGGGCTGTTCAGAGTGGTCAAAATCCCTTCATTCAGGTTTCTGTTCTGTAGGAAGGGGCAGAACAACGAGCACTTCCAGTGGGGAAATGGCAATTTAAAAAATTCCCAGCAGTTATTTGGAATTCCACGTGCTGCGCGCTGCACGTGAACCCCGTGGCTTGTTGCCAGGACACCGTCGCTTTGAATCGATGGCTTTGCTTTTGGGAATTGCTGAGGATGCCCCAGGTGACAAAACCCATCCCGTCTGCATCCCCGACTCTCTTTGTTTTGCAGCCTGCACTGCACGCCCTGCGCGGGGCCCTGCCCGAAGGTTTGCGACTACGGGAAGGAGAAGACGATCGATTCGGTGACGTCGGCCCAGGAGCTTCGGGGCTGCACAGTTGTTAATGGAAGCTTGGTCATAAATATCCGTGGAGGAAGTAAGTTGTGCATGAGGAAGGGGACAGGGAGCGCTGGGTGGCAGAGCAGTGAATGTGACACCGTCCGGGAGCGTTTCTCTCTTGCTTTGACCACTCCCAGTCTGAGGGCGATTCAGAAAAATAACCTCAAGGCAAAGGCTCCCGTGACATCCACTTGGGGTTTCTTGCTGACTGATTTTTCTAAGGGCTTGGGAATTAATGTCAAAGCAGTTCTGTGTCATATGTTTGGGCTCTGGTATCAGTGTTTCTCTCTGTGGTATCGGAATATTAAAACCAATGTTTTCCTCTCCGTAGATAATATAGCGGCCGAGCTAGAAGCGAATCTTGGCTTGATAGAAGAAATCTCAGGTTACCTCAAAATTCGCCGGTCTTATGCCTTGGTTTCTCTTTCTTTTTTTCGTAAACTACATCTGATCAGAGGAGAAACACTAGAGGCTGGGTGAGTTCTTTCAAAAGATACTTTATTTTAATGCTTTGAAGTGTAAGGAGTGCCGGTGCTATCAGGGCCATTTGTATTGGTAAACAGTTCCGAGGTTATTTTTAAATGTTCCTCTGCCCGTGGCTTGTGGCCTACCAGGGAAGATACTTGCATTCATTTTGCTTTGCTCTCTGGAGTAGTGCATGAGAGGAAGAGTTTTCAGTGTATATTCCCCCCATCAATGCACAATTTCGTTCTCCGCTTTCAGGAATTATTCGTTTTATGCCTTGGACAACCAGAATCTGCGCCAGCTCTGGGACTGGAGTAAACACAACCTCACAATTGCCCGAGGCAAACTCTTCTTCCATTATAATCCCAAACTGTGTTTGTCGGAGATCCACAAGATGGAGGAGATCTCTGGGACCAAGGGGCGTCAGGAGAGGAACGACATAGCCCTGAAGACGAACGGTGATCAAGCCTCATGTAAGAAAGCCTCAGGACGCAGCGAGACTCACGTCGTTCTCCTTTTCCTCTGCTCACTAACCTCATACTCTCATTTCTCTCATGGGGTGTTTTTCCTGGGCCTGTCCTTGTCCTTTTGGTAGAGCGCCGGCGAGGTGACTTCCCGCGTGCGGGTGGGCAGCAGCAACACTGTTGGTAAACCATGAGTAAAAGTACTTGCAGGTTCTCTGTCTGGCCGGGAGCCTCCCTTGCTGGCTTTGCTCTTCTGAAGTTTGCTCTTTGTGTGCTCAGCTGTGAGTTTTTCAGGGCTGAGTCTATTGATGCGTCTTTCTGACGAGTTTAGCGCAGCGTAACCTCGGTCCAGCCGGGGCCTTTGCGTTACCGCTGAGTACCTGATTCATAGTCCTAATCTTCTTTTCCCATGGCGTGAGGCGACAGTACGCGCACAGAGTAAACACAGCAGAGAAACAGGATTTCCACCCATCTCTGGAGCCGTGTGAGGAAATTGCTATGACAACAGTCAGAGACATTTTTTTCCAACAATTCTTGAGATGTTTCTCGGAGCTTTTTAAGCCACCAGCTTTCTTCAGGAGCAGCGATAAGGCGATGGCTGGGTCAGCACGGCTAAAGAACAAACAGCGTCGCTTTATGCTCTGACTAAAGTCGTGCTCCTGGAGACGTGGCTTTGCAGACACTGATTTTGGCAGCGATGCTGCCGCAAGCACATCCCTTGGGCACCCCCAACCCTGCTGGGTTTTTTCCCCATTCGGTGCCACACACAATCCGCTTTCCCCGTTGGTGCCAGTAAAACTCTTCTGGGGCCATAGGGTGAACGGGACTGTCGAAGTCAGGTGCAGTAAAAAAATAGCGAACCACTTCTGCTTTGTTGTTCTTGGGTCGGGTCCCCTCTCTGCTCCGATTTGTTGTCTGGCTCCACAACGATTTACATGCTCAGGTTGACGCATTAGATGCGTAAGCAGGTGTTGCCACCAAACCCCTCAGCATTAAAATAAGTTTTCAGTTCCTTGCATTTCAGTTCCTCTTGCAGTGCAGCCTGCATTGTGCCGTGGTTGCCTGTTTGTCCAATTCTGCCCCTGTTACACCAGTGTAGCTATTTGTGAACAGACTTAGAAAGTGAAGATCTTTCAGCTGAATCGGTTTCCTGGTCTGGTTTGCCCCATATCGGCACGTGCAGCTGTGTGGGCGCAGTGGAGAGAAGGGAACGTAAGGACTAAACCTAAAAATGGGTGGGACTGGTGAGAAAACCTGCAGCGAGCCGTAACCTCAGGGCTGTGCCCGCTCTTACCCAGGCAGAGAGAAGGAGGCACAAGGCATCAGCTGCCCAGCAAGGTCACCTCCTCCCGTGAGACACTCGCAAGCTCTTCCTCCATTTGGGAATGACACTGGATTTGGGGTTCAAGCCCAGCTGGGTCAAGGGGGTGTGCACGGCTCCGGGGCTGGCTGGGTGCTTTGTTTCAAGGCAGCCGGAGGAGACGATGGCGTTTCTCTTCGCCACCTTTAACTGCTCTCTGCTGAACCGGTCTCCCTGCCGCCCCCCCACCTTAAACCACAGGGTGCCAGTGTGTTTGGCTTTCTGTTTGTTTTTACATTTCAAGTCTGGTTTTCACATTGGCAACATCCTGTTTACCAAAAAAAAAAATAGAAAAATAAATAGGCAAAAAAAAAAAAGCCCCCTTGTTTGTTCTGGATGTGGTGCCAGTGAAATTAATGTTCTTCCTCCCTTGTGCAGCTACTGCGGGAGTGGCAGATCCAGTCCGAGCTGCCCAGTTTGCCCTCTTTGGGCTGCTCGGACATGCTGGAGCGTAACGCGTCCCTCGAGCCTCGGAGCTCCACCCTCCCGTGTGTTGTCCTTCCCTGCTCCGTGCAGAGGGACCCCGCTACTCTCAGCCGAGGCTGCGGGTTCACGAGCGTCGCTTTTGCAGCCTCTGCCTTCCCTGCGGACCGTGTTGTGGGGTTCAGCTGTGTAAATCACCAGGAATTTTAAAACGCGTTGCCTTTAGATTTCCCACTTAGGAGAATTTAGTTCAGCTCCTCGACAGGGTCATTTTCATAACATGAGGGAACTGGCAGGAACCCTGGGAGGTCGTCTGTTCCAACCCCTGGCGTGCGGCAGGAATAGCTTCGGAGTAAGATAAAGTTTTAACGAGCAGCTTTTCTCAGTGCCCACGTTCTCGGGTTTATCTGTGGAGAACACAAATTTCTACGGTAATTAAAACTAAAAACCTTTAATTTTTAGCATTAACAAAATTATTGTTGCTTCTCTTTTGTTGCAGGTGAAAATGAATTGCTGAAATTTTCTTCCATTAGAACTTCTCACGACAAGATCCTGTTGAAGTGGGAGCCGTACTGGCCTCCCGATTTCCGTGATCTCCTGGGGTTTATGCTTTTTTACAAAGAAGCGTAAGTGACCCGCCCTTAGGTTACAAAGCAGTAGCCATGCTGGGCTTCCACGAAGGGCAGTTGGCGTTGAAGAGTAGATATTAAACCTGCTGTGGGCATAGCTGTTCGGTTTCTGTGATTGTCTGGCTTCTGATTTTCATAAAGCTTAAAATAATTAGTCTGGATTTAGTTGTTGGGATCACCGGTGGAACGGTACCTGATCTGTGATGCTGTTAGGAGGCTGGGTTACAAAGCTCCCTGTGCTTCATTCTCAGAACCGTACAAAAAGGCATTTACACCGTCTCTGAAGCAGCAAAGGATTATTCAGTGATTTCTTTAGAAACGTTGGGGTTTTAAATTGAATTGGGATTGAATTCGGATTCTGGGAATTTGAGGGTTTTCTTTTTTTTCCTCTAAAGTCCGTACCAAAACGTGACCGAGTTTGATGGCCAAGACGCCTGCGGATCAAACAGCTGGACGGTTGTGGACGTTGACCCACCCCCGCGGTCAAACGAGCCCAAAGCCCAGGCCCAGCCAGGCTGGCTCCTGAGGGGCCTGAAGCCGTGGACCCAGTACGCCGTGTTCGTTAAAACGCTGGTCACCTTCTCAGACGAACGAAGAACGTACGGCGCAAAGAGTGAGATCATCTACGTCCAGACCAACGCTACTGGTCAGTAGGATTCAGTTCGTGCTGCCTTGCAAGTGAAAGAGCAAAACAGACCTGAATAGTTGTCTGCCTGGTGGTCACGATAGTCCCGTATCCCCTGAAACTTTCCGCTGCCGTTGCGGCTCTGCTGTGGCAGGGAGGGGTTCCTAAACAAGCAGAAGGGTGTCTGTTCCCCGTGTAGGGAGATGGAGCCAACGTGTGCTCCTTGCATCGTGCTCGTGTGGCCACGTGTAAGGGCTGGTGTGCGTCGGTGCGTCCCGTTGGGTGTCGGTGGGGTGCTGTGGGGAGCAGCGCCCGTCCCCGTGGAAGTGGAAGCTTGGCCTCTGTTTGTCCCTGTCCTGCAGAGCGCTGGAAGTGACCTCTGTCTCTCTTCCCACCCACGCAGTTCCGTCGGTCCCGTTGGATCCGATATCTGTTTCCAACTCTTCATCCCAAATCATCCTGAAGTGGAAGCCGCCCTCGGAGCCCAACGGGAACATCACGCACTACCTGGTGTTCTGGCAGCAGCAGGCAGAGGACAGCGAGCTCTACGAGCTCGATTACTGCCTGAAAGGTGAGCCTGTGTTTCTCTCTCTGTGTCTGTCCTTCATGCTCTCTCAGAACTGTCTGGAGATTTTTCACGTGCTTCGTGGAGCTCTGGGTGCCTGTTCTTCAAGACTGTTCAAGAAACAGGCTGAGATGCAGCTGTGGTTCTCCCACTGCTCAGTTACATTTTACATGAGGTACAATTGCCAAGTTATGTGCAAAAGCTCTCCAAAACTTTTTTTTTTTTTTAACAAAGCAGTCAGATATTTTTTTTCCTTTAGGGATCTCCCTTCTGCCCTTGTTCCTTTTAAACTGAGTAATAAGTTTAATAACAGCTATGGAGATAGTAAGGGAAAAAAAATTCAGTGCTACTGGAGGTCAGTGGCCAAGTGCATTTTTTAAGGCATCCTGTGCCCCCTTTTGGAATTCTTTGAGAGCACCGAGTGTCACTGAGGACTGCCCAGATCTCACCTGCTGCCCTGTGGTGCCGAAACTGGGATGAACTGGGGCAGAATTTCATCTGACTACAGCAGCACCTGGGCTCTGTTTCAGAGGTAGCAGAGGCCTGCACAGAAGAAGGAAAAGTGCTTTGGCTTGTTTTCAGAAACCACAGGATGCCCAAATTTCTTACAGATCTCGTGTACCCCAGCTTTGGATCTTTGTAGGATCAATGTAGGATCAAATCTCTGCTTCTTCCGTGTCGAGCGTGAGTGATGTTAAAATGGTTTTGTCCGTAGGATTAAAACTGCCCTCAAGGACGTGGTCTCCTCCTTTTGAATCTGAAGACCCTCAGAAGTATAACCAAACTGAAAATGAGGAAGTCAGTGGAGAATGTTGCTCCTGTCCCAAAACAGACTCTCAGATACAAAAGGAGCTGGAAGAATCTGCTTTCCGCAAGACGTTTGAGAACTACCTTCACAACGAGGTCTTCGTTCCCAGGTACGAATGTCAAAACAACATTCCCCACGTGGGCAGGGGTGGGGAAATGTGCTTGATCACTCAGGAAAAGCGTGGGACTGGCCGTGGGTGTGCTGCCGGTCTCTCTGGGCTTCCACGAGTCTCTCTAGTCCAGCCGTGCTGGGGACCGGTGAGAGCTGAGCACCTGCGACTGGTGTTATTACAGGTTTGGAAGATCCTGCTCTTATTTCTTGTCTCAGAATTCTCCTCGGCTTGAGGGTGAAGTGAGAATTCTTAACAAATAGCTAAATGCCTGCAGCTCTTTTAAACTTGGACGATGCCAAAAATAGCGGGTTTGGTTTTTTTTTTTCCTGTCCTCAAATTTTGTGGTCTAGCTTTTCATCCAGTTGAAAAGAAAGGAAAAGAAAAAGGGAAGTTTACCGTGCCACAACCTTGTCCTTTAGCGCGGTATTTGCGGTCTTCCTCGCACTTAGTCTGGGAAATACCTCCAATACCATGAGGAATGCAGCTGCTGTGGGTGGCAAATGTCCTGTTTTGAATGGCACACGCAGTGTCACATTAAGGGGTGTTGAATGTCTTCACACTTCATACGCAACTCACAGAGGAAGCCCTGGGAATCAGGTTAGAGCCTGCAATGATTGACCCTCTTCACCGTCGTGCATTTTGTGCCCTAAATTTACTCTCTGCTTACTGCCCTTAACTAATAAACATTTATTTGCAGCTACTTGACAAAAGCTGCGTTGCTGCACTGAGGGTTTTTGGTCACTGGGGGTGTTACCAGGCAGGGTCTCTTCTTCGTGAGCCTGTTTCCTGCCTGCAGTTGCCACCTGGAAACTCGTGCGGAGTCGCTCCTTTTGCTCTTTCGGTGCTGCTGGTGCTGATGAGAAGGACAAGTTTCAATGTGCAAAGTGATGCCAGGACGCAGAATATTCAAAAGGCAGAGGAGAACCAAGCCATGTGCAAAAGCCCAGCCCCTCTTGATGTAGGCAGACAATTCTGACAATCTGATTTCTTTTTTTTTTTTTTTCTTTTCAATTCTACTGTGCAGCCAGCCCAGGATGCTTCTCAGGCCTGTTTCTGGGGTATGTATTTTAGGAAGAAACCAATCACCAGGATGTGCCACCTTGTCAGCCTGCTAAGGAAGAAATCTCCGCATCCCCAGGCTAACTAATCCTTTTCATACCAGCCCCGTTGCGGTTGTAAGCCAGCGGTGAAGGCTGACAAGCGCCCTGCTTGGCTTTTCCGACAGGCTCGGGCTGTTGCAGCGTAAATCAGAACTAGTTTTCCTGTGAAAACCGTGCCTGTTGCCTGCTCACGGGGCAGCCTGGCTGCAGCCTGGCAGCGGCACGTGAAGTGTGTTTGTCTTCAGGTGCTTTTTCTGTAGCTCCTGATAGTTTCTTGACCTCTCCTGAGGTACTGTGTGGACTCCCCTTGAGCAAAGAAACCTTCTGCCAGTCACGGGGAGGAATCTCACAGCTGAGGCCGGCAGGGAATGTGAGCCGGCGGGGGTGTGGAAGGCAGAGCGGTTGAGAAGTTACTCCCCCGATGACTTTGCCTCCTTGTTTTCCATGTGCCGTTCTTCTCCTCCTGTCCTGTTCCCAGCTCTCCGACCCCTGTGCAGTGTCCGGTCCTCACCAGGCTCTGCCTTGGCCCAGGTCTGATCTCACCTGCCTCACTGAGGCTGTTCCTTCGCCCGGTTCATGAGCTGCTCTAGGAGATGCTGCCACCATCCTGCGGCTTCGTGTGCTCTGGCACTGGTGAGGGAAACTAGAAGCTGCTTCTTGCCGTGCCCACCTTCCCAGTCAGAGCCGGTGGGGATCTTCACACCAGGCGCTTTGTAACCCCCCTTTGCAGCTGAACAAAGTGGCCATCAGAAGCTGATGCTTTGTTTCTTCTTTCCTGTGTTACTCGCTCTTACGCTGGAATGAGTTTTGCACAGACTGGAGCAAACGGGTGATCGCGCGCCGCAGCGGGTTGCCCGGGGAGGTGGCGGAGTCTCCATCCTTGGCGATACTCCGAACCTGAACGGACACGGTCCTGAGCAGCCTGCTCGAGCTGCCCCTGCTTTGAGCAGGGAGGTGGATTAGACAATCTCCAGAGGTTCCTTCCAACCTCAACCGCTCCATGATTCTGTGGAAAGATTTCAAAAGTCATAGAAGTCCTGAGAGGCAGAGGGAACTGAACGGCTGCGGTTCAGGATGTAACCTCGTGTGTTCTCTCCACCATCACTGCTCAGACGAAGCAGTCTCGCTCCTGTCTCTGTCTCTGTCCTCTCTCTCTGTCACACACGCTTGTACCCTCGCAAGCACCAGTGGGTTACAGAGTGAACAAGACCTGGGAAATGACTCACATTTAAAGTCACTTTTTTCCCCTGGGTTTTCCCAGTTCAATCCAGTTAATTGTACAGACAAACGCATAAATGCTTTCGCCAGCACCAGGCAGGCCCAGCTGTTCCTGGGCTGGTGTCAGGTGTGTGGATGAACTTGGCTTACGCTAAAAAAGGTGGGTTTTTACACCCCTGGCCCAGGCCGTGTTGTGTGTGATGAGTTGTGGCTTCGTCCTTCTGTGAAGCTCAGAGACAGGAGGAGGAGAAGGAACCTGAATCTGAGTATTTCCCAGGGCAGTTCATCGGAGCTACCGAAATGGCCCAGAGTCCTCGGGAGCGTGAACTGCCCGGGAACAGCTATGGAAGGACATCAGATGTTTGAAAATACAGAGAATTTGGCAAGAAAAATCCTGCAAATCCAGGATAATAAACTTGGGAAGGTCGGGCTTTACAGCTTCAAAAGTTTTTCTTGCTTTGTTACTTGAGGAGGGAGGAGTTATTCTTGTATTTTGCTCTGTGTTGCCTCAGTGGTCAAATTACTGTTTTACTTGCGAAAAACAAAATTCCCTTAAGCACCAGGAACAGCTGAATCCACACTTTGTAAACAGTGGCGTGTAGCTTTGCTTTTAAGTCCAAACAAGGTTCTGGTTTGACCGTGAAGGATCCTTCCGAAGGAGGGAGGTGGCCTGACCCGGTCCTGGCTCTCTGAACTGTGCCCTGGTGTCAGGGGACGCTGCAGAACGATGCGCAAGCTGAGAAAACAGCAGCTCCGAAAGGAGTTAATTAGTAAGTGGAGAGGGAGAAAACAAAAAACCGGCGTGTGCCTCGCTCGGCATCCCGGGTTTTTTCCCTCAGGTGGATGAACGTGCTTACGTCACCGCGTACAACCCGGTGTTTAGTTTGAGGAAATCTCCAAATCTGCTTTGCGGTTTGCGTTTGCCGTCGGAGGAGAAATAAGAGCAGGGGACGGAGCTGGGGGCGGCGGGCGAACCCGCCGTGGTGCCTGCGGGTGGCCGATCGTTTGCCCGGTAGTTGGAGGGTGACAGTGGAAAGTTCAGTTCGGCAGCAACGATTTGCTTCAGCAGCTCGTTACATTTTTAGAGACTGGAGATGCCTCAAGTGTGGGTTCAGCTCAGGTCACTCTTTGTACCCTTTAATAGCTGCGCACACATGCCCACACAAAAAAAGATCATCATCCCCTTAAAATACACGGTCCGGTTTTCAGATGGCATTAATTCCTTTTGTGTAACCGAATGCCGTTACTGATTCGCCACCTCGGTTGGTTCCCAACCTGAAATTCCTCGTGGCAAACGCGTGGCGGGACGTAAAGTGTTGGAACGAGGAGTTTATTCTGGGACTTGCTCCTTTCTTTTCTTTTATCTCCCCAAGAAAATGGTATTTGTGACCGGTTCTTAATTCTGCTGAATTTGTTCTGTTTATTTACTGACAAAAATTGACGTTAAGGTTGGCGAGTGGGGCTTGCTCACAGACAAGGGAGTCGACAGGATCCACACGGCTGGTTCTGCTTTCACGACTGCAAAAAACTGATTCTCAGACTGAAGCGCTGTAATTCGAGGGGCGGTTTTTGGTCAACAAAACTGCACGACTCGTGCGTGACCTGGATCTGTGGGTTTTAAATGTGTTCGCAGGAAAGAAAGTAATAAATTTGGTCTCTCAGGAAAAGGTTAAAATCATCTCTCTCTGTCTGGGCTCGGAGTGGCAGATGTGTTCCAGCGAGCTCGGAAACCGGTCTTAGGCTTTTATAAACCAGGTTTGTGACCCTTGGCACACGGGGCACATCAAGGTCGTCGGAGTTGGGGGCTGTGGCTCGACCTTGTTTGCTCGGAGCTGGAGCGTGCAGGAGATGAACTCGGAAGCGTTGCAACACCCCGCAAGGCAGCCGTGAGGGGAAGTTCTGTTCGGCTGGGAGGATCTGGAAGAGCTTGAATTCTCAAGCAAATACTTCGAACTCAGATTTGTGGGTTTTTTTAATTATTTTTTTTCCCCTTGCATGAAGTTGTGCAGGGAGAGAGCCTCAGGGACACACAATGGTTTTTTTAAAATTTAAATTACTTGCGTTACGGTGGGTAAGACAGATCAATTGTTTAAAATTTTAAAAAGCCCTGAATTTCTTTGCCGCGTTGCAAACATGAGGCTTGAACGTGGGTTTTCAGCGGCGCTCTGAGCTCTCCCTTTTTAACTCTTGCTTTTCAGATGAACGTGTTTACGCTGAATATAGCAAATAACGTTGTCACTGATGTTATCTAACAGGCCGTCAAGAAAGCGAAGAGACCTTGGCTCTGTGGCAAATGCCACCGTGGTGATACCCACCGTCGCGTCCTCCCCAAACAATTCTGCAGCAGCGCCCGAGAACGCAGAGGAGCAGAAACCTTTCGAAAAAGTGAAGTCGAAGGAGTCTTTGGTTATATCAGGCCTGCGGCACTTCACCGGCTATCGCATCGAGCTCCACGCCTGTAACCACGACGCGCAGGAGTCCCGATGCAGCGTCGCGGCTTATGTCAGCGCCAGGACCATGCCGGAAGGTAACTGTCCTCCTGAGCTTGGCTCTGCGCTGGTGACTCTTCCCAAAAAGCTGCTTTTCCCGGGGGGGGCAGCTGCCACGCAGCCACAGCGTGCAGGGCCGGTGCTGTCTTTGTGTCCTCATAGGAAGGGATGACGGATGAAGTCATGAATTTTGCCAAAGACCTGAAATGAAACTATTATTAATCACGAATTTGGTTCTAGCTAAGGCGGATGACATCGTCGGCCCGGTTACCCATGAGCTGGTTGAAAAAAATACCGTGCATTTGAAGTGGCAAGAACCGAAGGAGCCAAATGGTCTTATTGTGCTGTATGAAGTGAATTATGGACGTCTCGGGGAGACGGAGGTGAGGATTTCCACTCGTCCCGTAGCACAGCACAGCTGCACAAGTAGCTCTGCCTGGGAGTCCAGAACTGTTCTGTCTTTCTAAAGTCCCCACGTACAGGATGTTCAGTCCTGTCTGGTTTCCTTGTGCATGAAGCAGGGTCGTTTGTATCCTCTGTAAGTCTTGCTGGGGGCGACGTCAAGAAATAAAAACCCACCGGTGTGTTTGCAACACAGGCTTATCTGGTTTGCCAACGTTCTGCGTGGGGTTGTTCTTAGGAATTTTATTTTTGCGGAAAGACGGAAACCATACATTGAAATTGAGGTTGCGTAGAGAAACGACGGCAGTGTCGAGCAGGCAAAGAGCTGGTGGGCAGCGCTGCTGCCAGCGCCAGGGGCCGGGAGGGCTTGCCAGCCCCGCTCGGGTTTCAGGGCTGAGGTCTCGCCCAGCACGTGGCGTTTGCTCGCGGTAACCTGAACTACTAAACTGTAAAACACAAATCCGGGACGAACCACTGGGTTGGGAAAGGCCTGAGTGTGTGAGAGCCCTATTGGTGTGCGTTGGCCAGGCTGGGAGGCGAGGTGGGAAACCCGTTGTGCTGTTGCAGAGGTAGCGTCACGCAGCCTTCCTCTTCCCTCCCGCCGCAGGAAGCCCACTACTGCGTTTCCCGGAAGCATTTTGCCAGCGAGCAGGGCTGCAAACTCCGAGGACTGCAGCCGGGAAACTACAGTGTCCGTATCCGAGCGACGTCCCTGGCTGGAAACGGCTCGTGGACAGAACCGACCTATTTCTACGTGGCTGATTATTGTGAGTTCATTTGGTTTTCAACGTTTAATTCTTGATGGAGAGCCAGGTTGGTTTTGGAAGGGGGGGTTTGCAAGCAGCGTGCAGAGAACTGCAGGGGGTCATAAAATAGTTACGAGTCTGTCTGCTTCCAAGAAACTGAAATGACTTCGGAACGTGTGGCTTTTCTTCATGAGCTCCATTCTGACCAGCCCCATGTTCTGCATCTCACATAGCCTCTCGTTTCGTCTTTGGTTCAGTTTAGTCAAGGGGGAGTTTTTACTGAGAAAAAGGCTCGGATTTTGGACCTGTGTAATACCTCCGGCTCTCTCTTTCTCTCATAGTGAATGCTCAGCCTAATATCGCTGTTATAATTGTTCCGATTATTTTTGCCATAATAATTGCTGGAATCATTGGAGCTGCTTATGTGCTGGTGAAAAAGAGGTGAGTGCAATTTTGTGTTGTTTTTACCAGAACAAGCAAAACTTACATCCAAAGGTTTTGTTTGTCGTGTTTATTTTCTGATTTGGAGAATGGTTGTAACACTAGTTTAGGAAGTTGGAAATTGGGACGGTTTCTCTTTGCTGCCTGCTTTGGGAGGGGATCAAACTGCCTTCGCTGGTGTCGAGGGCTGCAGATTACGCTGAAGAATTTGTGTTTCTCTTCCAGACAAACCGAAGGACCAACTGGGCCGCTCTACGCATCCTCTAACCCCGAGTACGTCAGCGCCAGTGACGGTGAGCACAGTCAGAGCTTTCTTCTGCAGTTTATTTCTCCTGTAGTCATTGGGACAGCGCAGCAGTAGGGGACTGGCGTTGTCTTGTTGGAGTTGTCTTTTTTTCCATATTTATACCCGTAGTATCCCGTGGCAGCGCTGAACAAGGCTGCTGCAGAGCTGCCTTCCGAAAGGTCGATGCTCAGTTCAGAACCGTCTCCCTCTGCTCCGCAGTGTACGTCCCCGACGAGTGGGAGGTTCCGCGGGACAAGATCACTCTCCTGCGGGAGCTGGGACAGGGCTCCTTCGGCATGGTGTACGAGGGGATCGCCAAGGACATCGTGAAGGGAGAGCCGGAGACTCGCGTCGCTGTGAAAACCGTCAACGAGTCGGCCAGTCTCCGCGAGCGCATCGAGTTCTTAAATGAAGCTTCTGTGATGAAAGGGTTCAGCTGCCATCATGTGGTAAGCGCTGCCGGGTGCCAAGCAAGTCCGTCGTGTGACCGATGGTCCCTTAGCGCTTCCAAAGCCTGACGTTGAGATTACGGAAGCAGCCCGTGTGCTGAGGCAGTTGATCAAAAAGAGCCGGGACCTCTGCCGGCGTCGCTTCACTTTTGCTCTCCCAGAACTTCTCAGTGGGACGAGGCTTCGTGGTGCTGCTCTCGGCTCTTTTTCGGGGGGGTGTTGGCTTTGCTCTCACTCCCTCTTTTCACAGCCAGGGTGTTTGGGCACAGCCTTGAGGAATTTCTCATTTATTTTCCAGGTTCGCCTCCTCGGAGTGGTCTCCAAAGGGCAGCCTACTCTGGTGGTCATGGAGTTAATGGCACACGGAGATCTGAAAAGTTACCTTCGCTCTTTGAGGCCTGATGCTGAGGTAAAGACAGGAGAGAGGGAGTCTGCTGGGCAACACAATAGCTTGGTCTGGGTTTAATACTTCTTGATTTCTGGTAGAATAACCCCGGTCGTCCACCACCGACGCTGAGGGAGATGATCCAGATGGCTGCGGAGATCGCGGATGGCATGGCCTATCTGAATGCCAAAAAATTTGTTCACAGAGATCTTGCGGCTCGTAACTGTATGGTCGCAGAAGACTTCACCGTAAAAATTGGAGGTGTGTAGCGTGTTCTCGGAACATAAACCCCCCAGCACCGTGGTTTTTCATACCTCTTTGGACTTACAGCCAGGACGGTGGGATATCAGGGCCAAGGGAGCTCTGTTTTACTTAAAGAGGGCGAATAAAAGTAGCATTTAGAATCGGAGCTGTCCCTAAAAGTTTTAACTCTGGAGTCTCTATCACAGCTCTGGAGGAAAAAAAAAATAAGATGTAGGAGAAGGAAAATGTTATGAATGTTAATCGCAAGGTGACAAATGACTGCACGTCAGGCCATCGGAAGCTTACGGGGTTGTGTGAAAACAGCCCGGCCTCAGAGGGGGAGTTCATTCTTCTGGAGACGTTGCCCAGTAGAAGCAGCGTGGCAGGAGCGGTGTTTAACGCATCCCAATTGCTTTCCTCAGACTTCGGCATGACCAGAGATATCTACGAGACGGATTATTACCGGAAGGGAGGCAAAGGGCTGCTGCCCGTGCGCTGGATGGCACCCGAGTCGTTAAAGGACGGCGTTTTCACTGCGTATTCCGATGTGTGGTAAGTTGCACGCGGCGATCCCACATGGATTCCAGCTCCCGAGCTCCCGATTTAATGCATGTAGTTTAAAGTGTGACTTGCTGACCTCCTCAGAGTACAGACAAAACAAAACCCACTGTTTTGAAACCCTCTTCTTAAAAATGTAGATGTGTTCTTCTAAAGTATGTGTTCTCCAAGATAAGACTATCGCTTGTAGATGTCCAGGATGTTTTCTCCTGACCAGAAGTCTTCTCTCTTCCTTAGGTCGTTTGGCGTTGTACTTTGGGAGATCAGCAGTTTAGCCGAGCAGCCGTACCAGGGACTCTCCAACGAACAGGTGCTAAAGTTTGTGATGGATGGAGGGTACCTGGATCAGCCGGACAACTGCCCGGAGAGGCTGTAAGTGGGAAAGCAGGGCACCAGCGACCAAGCCGCGCTCGTTAGCTCAAGCGGGGCCAGCACAGGTGGCCCCACGTGTGGCACCTTTAACCCCTTCTCTGTTGGGGAGGAGCAAAACAGATTTTAGTGAGTTGCCTCTCACAGAAAGTCAACTGACAGCTCCTCAGTGGTCCAGGAATTAGAGCCCTGAGCCAGCCTGTTTCACTAGAAACCAGCCTGGACCTTCACAGCCTGAGTTACGGACTCATGAGGAGGAAGGACAAGAGCACAGGAAAAGCTTAAAATACGAATAAGCACTCTGTCAGTTGCTCAAACAAAATGTTTTTCCTCCGCTCCAGACTGGTGGGTGGCCCTTGGCTGATGTCACGAGGCAAAGCCTGGCCACCATCTGCAACCACGTGGCTGCAGAGCCTGGAGAGCAGCCTGTTAATCCCGGGTCTGCTGAGGTTTTCTGTAATTCATCTCTCTAGACTATGTAAATACTCTTGAGAATTACAACAGCTTTTTAGCGCTGATTTTCAGAAATCCAGTTTATGGCTAATGAGGAGGGAGAGGCAGGCGAATGCTGTGCCGAGCCAAGAGCTGTTTGTCGCGTCCAAGGCCTTCTCCTTTCTGTTCCAGACCCGTTGCTCCACTTCAAGTACAAGGCTAGGCAGCCTGCAAGGTTAGGGAGAAAAGAGGGCACTGTGTGAAGACAGTGAAAAACACCTCCCCGAGATTACAAACCCGAGCCAGACGTTCTCCTGCGCCGGGGTTAAGGGTCGTTCTCTGCAGCTGCTCGTGACGTTTGCTGTCTGGAGGTTACTGCCTCCCCAGCTCTGCCGGCGCGGCTGCACACCCCGATGCTCCCTAAGCTGGTTTTCTCAGAGCAATTGAAAAAAATCCCGTTACCGAGTGTTTAACCGGAGCCAGCGCGTTCTGACAGTGGGGTGTCAGGAGCCACTGCTGAAGCAGCGCACAGCGACCAGGAGCAACCTGGTAACCCCTTTCCCTCGCCCGCTTCTGGCCAGACGAGCCCTGTCAGAGTCAAAAAATAAACATATTTTGTGAGTATCCTTGTGGCAGAAGCCTGCCATCCGGGGCGTTTGTCTCTCGTGGCCACTTTGAAACTTTAGTTGTACGTGTAAGTTCTTTCTCCGCTGTGCCTTGATAACATATGACCTCTTGCCGCAGCCTTTCTTTTAGGTGCGATGTTTACAGGACCTCTGTCCTCTGCACAGCCCCCTGTTTTCCTTGAAGTTTCAGGAGCTTTGTTATCTTGTAGGCTGAGTTAAAATTAAAATCGAATGAATTAAAGAATTGTGACCAGGCTACGAGTGTGTGTGTGTGCGCACACAGAATATGAGAACTGCAGCCCCGTTTCCTTTGGAAGCCGAGTTAAGAACAATTGAAGGAATTGGAAGGAATTTTGAATCTAGGCAGAAATAAAGAAGGAGTGTCGGGATCTATCGGCAAATGCGGAGGCTGGAAGGAGGACAAAGAACTCAGAGTGTCGGAGGAGTAGGGTGGGGGGTGGGTGGTCTGTGCTAGCCCTGCCCACGTGAAAGTGCTTCTTGCTCCCCCTGACTCTTGTTTGTCCCGACGTAGGCACAGCCTGATGCAGATGTGTTGGCAGTACAACCCGAAAATGCGCCCCACCTTCATCGAGATCATCGAGATGCTGAAGGAGGACTTGCACCCCAGCTTCCACGAGGTCTCGTTCTTCTACAGCGAGGAGAACAAACCTCTGGAGACGGAGGAGTACGAGATGGACTTCGAGAACATGGAGAGCATTCCCCTCGATCCCTCCTCGTACTCGCAGAGGGACAAAGTCCTGGGCCGGGACAACGGACCCTCCATGGCCCTCAAGGGGAACTACGAGGAGCACATACCTTACACTCACATGAACGGTGGCAAGAAAAACGGGCGGATTCTCTCCATGCCCAGGTCAAGCCCTTCCTAACACCTCCTGTTCGGCCCAAGGGTTGTGTCTGCGTTTTTTTTTTTCCCCCCCCTCCACAAATCTCAGGACTCTCGTTATTGCTGCCACAGTGTATGACACCCATCGACAAACTCTTCAGATTTTTAATCATCTTATGATTAATACTTGTTGGGTTTTTTTGCCAAGTTGACTGGTTGTCAGTGGACTTATCTGTGAACATAAATGGAAGAGGTTTCCATGGCTGCTGTCCCTTCTGTAACCATGGTTTCAAAACAGGAAGCGACCGTGTAAGCGAAGCTGAAGGCGAAGCGTCCGCGTTTGCCAACAGAAGACGTGAAATCTGCTGGTATCTGAGCTACGGCGTTAACGGCGCGGAACAAAACCTCTGCAGGGCGAAAAGCGTTTCCAGGAGAATTCCAGGCTTTCAGGCATCCCCTTCACTACAGCTGAAGGATTCAACACATCGGTCGGACGCGCCGGGTCCTCAGATTGACCAATAGCTGCTGCTTTCGTACTTGTTAAATGGGTTAAATCCCAGGGGTGCGTGCGTGCGTGTGTGTGTGCGCGTGTGTGTGCAGTATATATCCGTGGGGTGTATCTGTATAGCAAAAAATACACTTCTTGGTTTTGTACATAAGTTTTGTATGTTCTCACGGAAGCTTTCCTCTTCTCGGAAGTGTGTACTTATCTTTTTCTTTTTTTTTCCCCGTTTCCCTGGAGTGACTGAATCCGAAACAGATTATTTTTATACTAAGGACTCTTGGGAGTAGGTTTTCTCTCATTAACAAATGAGGAAAATGTGCTGGGAGCCAAAGGAGCAGAAATCTGAGATTTGTGGGTACTTTCAAGACCAAACGAAGTAAGAGTCCCCTGACCTGAGATACGGAGTTTTCTGTCCTCACGGCATTGAGTATATATATTGTTTGTTGTAACGTATTTAAAAACGTCTTTTAGTTTAAATTTTAACTTCATATAAATTATTGACTGTTCATGATCCTTCGGGGAGGGGAGAATTTGGGGGATTGTTTGGTCTTAAAGTGGTCCAAAGATTTCAGAATGAACTAATTTTAGCCGATTACCCTTTTAGGAGCGACGAAGCACATGTTGAGTTTATACTTGACAAGGCTTTATAGTACAGTTTCCTGATGTATACGATGCAGTCAGCTGGCTCCACTCGAAGCCCCGAGATAAAGTCGATGGGACTTTAATTGGTTGTTGGAGGCTGAAGGACACCAGAACATCCCGGTCCCGAGTCCTGCTGCTCCTCTGCCCCCGTGTCCCTCGCCTTGCCTCCCACAGCCGGAGAGGACGAAGCAAAAAAAGAGACACTGAAGCCGCTCTGAAGCGGGGAGAGCGCGAGGCTCCTGGCTCTGCACGTGAAGCAGAAGCCGGACGTGACTTCGGTTGCTGCCGCTCGGGCGCGTGGCCTCGCGCTGCCACAGCCCCTCGGCGTTTTCCCGAGCTCCCCGCGCTGCGTCCCGCCGGCTTCCCGGGACGCCCGAGTCGGCCGCCGCTTTCAGCTCGTCGGGACGTCAGCTTTCGTCTTCTGGACTGTGCTTTGTTTCGCTGCTGTTTGCGTAAAAGGCAGAGCTGATTAGCCCAAGGTGTTAGAAAATAGTTGTGAAACTAAACGTGTCTCGTGGTGATGAGGGAGTGTGCTGGCAGGGAGAAGTGCTCAAGCAAGAAGTGGAGGGGTTGGGTGTCGCAGGCCCGTGTCGTACCAGGGGTGGTTGTAAAAGGAGAGAGAGATGCTCGGTCCTCTGCTTCTCCTCCTGGAGAAGTCCAAGGGCCAGTTTCTCCTCTCTGCCGGGACAAAACGAGGTTTTCCCGACTCGGTGAGCGTGGGGGTGCTGAGCTGCCCTGTGGTGTTTTATTCCAGCCCGGGCGGTGCCGCTGCTTTCTCCCTGTAGTGGGGTGGGAAGGGGCTGGAGGCTGTCGGGAAGCTCCTCTCCGAGCCCCCGGGGGTTGGTGCTGCCCCAGGGAGGACGACGGCCTCCGCACCCCCAAGAGCCGTCGGGCCTTCGCACCGCTGGAATCCGATCGTTTCGGCCAAAGGGGGAGGGTGCAGGTTGCTCAAAGTGAGATGGAAAATACACAGTCCAGACGTGGGTGAGAACCTTCAATTTGAAAAGGCCTCGTTTACATTTCTTCTGCTTTACAAAGTAGTAACTGTTTAGCAGCTTGATACTACACTGCAGGAAAGAAGACATATTCTCACACTTTTCTAAGGAAGAGAAGTTTTTCTTATTAGAATTTTTTTATTTATTTTAATATATAAAACACTGTAAAAAAAAAAAAAAACCAACAATTTGTTTTCTTAAACACACAGAACATGTAAATTTGTATCCGTGAAATCTTGGCAGGTGGATGTGGTGGGATTATTTTTGTCCTGTTCTGGTGCAGTCTACCTCAGTGTTTCTTAAGGATATTTTTAATACTACGCACCTCTCAACCTGTTTAAATATTCTGGTCTGGACCTATTGTGGATCAGGGAAAATCAATATCAGCTGATTCCAATACTAGGGACCATCCTGCGAAGGGAATGGGTGGGAGAGCGGCTCCTCACTGTCTGTTGCTCAGCTGGGCAGTAGTGACCAAAGGAACCGATTCACGAATTTGGCTCTGATGTTCTGGCGTCATCCTCTGACTGTTGTTGTGATTTTGTTAAAAAAGAACGAGCGAGCCATTTAAATGTTTGGGCTTTAGCGAACCAGCGAAGGGAGCAGAGCGCTCTGTGCTGGAGCAGGCTGTGCTGGTGCAGAGCAGGGACCGTGACGGGCCCGTGGTGTCGGAGCTGAGTTGGGGCATCTCGGTCACGGCCCTTCTCGCTGCACGCCGGCAACCCCCAGTCCTGCCGGGAGGGTCCGAGCTCCTGCAGCAAACCTTTCCCGGCACGTCCTTTTGATAACATTTAAAATCGCAGCAGCCGTTAACTGTGGGAAAGGAAGATCTTTTGTATAAACAAGCGTTGGAACCTTGTATTGGATGTGGCTTTTCAAGGCAGTTGATATTGGTTGGCCCTGAGGACACCTGATTCGCAGCACTCGGATCACTCAGCGAGGGGACACGTGTCTGGCTTTGCGGACAGGCCGCCCGTTCACGTGGCTCCTATTGTCATCCTCACTCTGCACCAACGCGGGGCAGTTGTTTATACCCGATACTGTGTGTAAAGATTATTTCCAGTCATCCTTTCGACGTTGTGCCAGGGCTGAGGAAAGGCGTCTGGTGAGGATATCGGTTTTCTCCTGTTTGAAAACAACCAAAACGTAACGCTAGTGGTTGCCACTCGTGGCTCTTAGAGATTACACTCGCTTAACTGTAGAATTAGGAAGAAAAAATGAACATCAGCTGTAAAGCCCAGCTCTCACTTCTGGAAAATCTTACTCTCAGCCCGCAGCCGACGCTTTGGTCTCTTGCTGGAAGATCCTCGCCCTAGGGATGCCCGAGTCCCGCGTTTGGATCTCGCTGATCCCTGTTCAGAGACGCGGGATGTTGCGAGGGACTCCCGCCCAGGAGGGCGTGCTGGCCAAGGAGGTGCTGTGCCTTCTTCAGGGGAGCTGCCGCCCTTGGCTCCAGCAGGATCCCCGTCAGGGTGACTATTCCACAGCAGGAGCTCGACCGCTCGCTGCTGCTGAGGAGGACCCAAGCGATCGCGCAGGAGAGCGGGTAGAACAGCTGGAGGAGGGCAGCCGTGACCGGCGGGTGGGACCCTCGCTCTCTTTTTGGGGTAGTAATTGTCGGAAGGTTGGATCCTGCCCTTCAGGGTCGGAGAGTCATAGAACAGAATGACACAATCATTTAGGTTGGAAAAGGCCTTTAGGATCGTGGAGTCCGAACTCCCCGCTCGCAGCACAGGGCAGTGGGACGGGCTCTTCAGCGCGTTTGGGAGCCGCTGGGGCCTCTACGTGGTTTGGGGCCAGGGTGGGTGCCGCCACCAAGCCAGAACTCGCTGCCTGCCTTGACTATCTCTAAAGCTGGTGAAGGAGGAAGTAAAAAGAAACAGCTTTCTGTGCTCTGCTGGGTTTTCACCAAGCAAATGTTCGAAGCATGAGACTGGAGAGGTTTCTCAGAAATGTCCAATTCCCTCGCCACTTCCCAAACGCCTCTTGCGAATCTGGTACTTCTCTTGCAGTCCGGCGCGGCAGCGCAAAGCTTGGCTGCTGGGTTAGAAACGTGTCTTTCTTGGCTGCTTGTAAATACTCGGTGTTGTAAAATAGAAGCGCTAATAACATAAAGTCTGTGCCAGCGGTGGGCTGGGAAAGGTGGTAGGAACTAGATCACACTTCAAGGAGGAGATTTTCTGTCGATCGTAAAGCAGCTGTGTTGGTGCGGAAGAGGCTGCTCTTAGGTTGCTAAAGGGTACTCTTAATTTATGGGTGGGACACCTCTTTTATCTTCACTTTGTATTATAGCGATGGGACACTTTGCTTAATTTTAGTCTGTTGCGTATAACGTTGGTATCTCTTTGGAAAAATCTCAGCGTCGCTTACGGTGTTACCGACCTAACGGCGGTGAAGGCAAATAGGGAGAGCCAGGAGCAAGGAGGTGCCGCGACAGTTATTCTTGAGCCTCGATTCTAGGGGAGGGCGAGAGGCAACCGAGTTCCCTCTTCATGTCACTGTGATACGATTTCCTAATACCAAGACTGGAACCTCGTTTTTTACAAGTGGGAAAGTAAAATATCTTTGTGCCATACTAACCTCGCTCTCAAGGCTGTGCTAGGTGCTCCCGCAACCCGCACGGGATCGGGTCAGAGCCTGGAGTGAGCAAGAAACTGCAGATGAACCCTCGGATCCTCTCGCTGTGTCCCTCGAAGCTGCCCGGCGCCGCGGGGACACTCGCGGGAAGCCCTTCCCCTCCGCCAAGCGGCCGATGCCCCTCGGAGGTTCCTGTGCGCACGATGCAGGGAAAGGAGCTGTTGAATGGAATCAAGAAATACTTTACTTCAGAAAATACGTGAAATTCAAAATAAGATTAGTTTGGTATTTGTATGAACTTAGTTGAATTTGGCCTTTTTATTACCTTCTGCTTGGCTCTGTGTTAACTCTGCTTGGGTTCTGTATGTGAATGTTGGTGTAAGAGCATTAACACGTTCAGCCCGTTCTGTTCCCGCTTGCCTTGTTACGAGCATCACAAGAGTGAAGCCAATCGTATAATTGACTTTTGGAGGAACCTGACTGTTCAAAAGCAATTCTGAAGCTACCGTTTCTGGCCAATCTGCTGTCATTAAATGTGTATTTCTTTTTAAAATGAAATCGCTTGTCCTTCTCGAAAGTAAGCACTTACTCGTGCAGTTTCAGCAAATTAACTGCAGCACAATGCAAGCTACAAGGGGACAGGTAGAGAAATGACTTTTTAAATATTGTATAATAAAGTTAGTATTAACTCCTACAGTGTTGCTGATTTTTTCCAACAGATTTACAACCGGTAGTCGTTTTGTTCTGAGTCCAGTGTTCCAACCAATGGTCCTAAATTCCCCAGCCCAGAAAGTTCTCATGGGAGCAGGGTCTGGCTGGGAGCACCTGGGGTGGTTCTGGTAGCGGAGTTTAAATGTTTAGAAGTTTAAATGTGGGCACAGGTCCTCGCTGAGCTGTCCCAGCCCCAGTTTAGTCCCAGCATCACCAGTAGATGTTGAGCTCAGGACTAATTACCTGCGATGTCCAAGCTGGAGTTGATACCAAAGCTCTTCCGGTAACCCAGATTCTCCCAGCGCTGTCCGGCAACGCTTCTGCTGTCATCATTTCCAAATCCTTCTCCCGTAACCGCGTCCCATGAAAACGCGCTGGTGGGGAGTTCTGGAAAAAAAAAAGCCACTCTGAAATCTGAGCAGGTAGAACGTGATTTGAAAAGGAGAAACATTTCCTTCAGTTTGGGCAATGATTTTATCCGTATCAAAGCAGTGCTCTGTGTTTGAGGGCCCACAGGGATGGGGCCAGTGGACGTCGGCTCGGTCAGACGCAGCCCAGAGCAGGTGCTTCTGCTGGCACCTACATCAGCTGAGCACTTCCAGTTACCTGTTAAGGGATGCTCTGCAAAGTCTTTTGCTTTTCCTCCCATTTAATCTCGCTGGCCCCACCTTTCTCTCTGCATATCTAAGGTTCCAGAATACAAATAGTGTTGCAACTACTTACTGTTTGAATTAAAGGATCAAATGTGCCACGATTTTATTTCATTTTTAAAAGGAAGAGGAAAAAAAAAAACAAAACCTACCCCCTGGGTTTATTTTTAGAATGTTTTCTTATCTAGGAGCCAAGCAGCAAGACGTACAGAAAATACCTTTGCCTATTAAGAAACAAAAAAGTCTTGCTGTGTGTCAGAATATTGAACAATTAACTGTTTATATTAAAATTTGAATAAATTACCCAAGAATACCTCTGTTAATTTTCTGTCTGCTGTCTGTGCAGCACTCAATGCTGCTTTACCACAGAGAAAGCACTAAATCCGTAACTTGGAATAAGCAACACTTTCAGTTGCAAAATGAATAGTGTTAAGAAAACAAACAAACAGAAAACAACCAAAAACCAGATCTGCCAGTTATAGGCTTGTGGTCTGAAGCTGGTTTAACAGCTCTGCCCGACGGCCTGGGCGATTCGTGCTGGGCTCAGTCCTCGCCCTCGCGTTCTCAGCAGCCCGATGCCGTCAGATAAACGTTGGGAAAGGGATCCCTTCTGCCCAAAACAGCGAGAGCTGCTTCTCTGCAATGCACTTCTGTTATTTCCACGTGTACGGATCCAGTTTCCTTCCCTGTAGGTAATGTAAAAAGAAAAATAAAAATTAAAAGTCCAAGGATCTGCTTCATGCCCGTCCTGCGGCTGAGCAGAAACCGCGCGGAGCTGATGCCACCTAGTGCCTCCCTACGTGGGACTGGACAAGGCAACCGGCCGGCCCCGCTCGCTCCGCGCCTCTTTGGGGCACACGGAGGAGCTCAGCTGGACTTCTGCCCTTTTCTAAGCCCACCTGGAGTTCTCTTACCGTGGGAGTGATGAGATACAAACCGGTATCTTAAGACGTTTTGGAGTTGCCTCTTCTGGCACGGGCTTGTTCTCTCGGGATCCTAAAAGGCTAAATTAAGCAAAGCCGCAAAAGCTGAATTTGCTCTCACGAGAGGTTTGCTGCCTGCTGGGCTCTCTGGGATGCTGTGGAGAGGCTGCTGAGGCTCTTACCCCTCATCGCCCGCCCAGGCTGCCTCCACAGATCCACTTCATTCACGCTCAAACCATGTCAGACCCTGGGCAGGAGGACGAGATCTTGTCCTTGTTCAAGCCGAGGGTAACTCACCTTCGCATCAGCTGGAGCAGCTGCCTGGTATTTAGGAGCAGCCCTGATCTCTGATACTGATCGAGCTTTTGTGGACTTCAGAGAAATTAAACCTTAATTCCTCCTTGCTCTTGCGGTTTCCTGGAGCACGGGGTAATTGCTATTCCAAGCGCTGCCAAAGCTGCGGTCTCTGAGTAATTGGAGTGCGAGCGGATCTTGTTCTGATTAGGGCTTGGCTGGGGCTGGCGTGCGCTCAGGGCAGCGGGATGAGGAGCGTGTGCTGCTCAGCCCGTGGGGTTCTTTGGGAAGGAGCGCGTGACCGTGCCCGAAAACCCGAGCCCGGGCCGTGCTGGACCACGCAGGGCAAGGGCAGGGCCAGGGGATCGCCCCGCTTGCTGTGGGAGCTGACCTGTCCATCCCTCACCTGCACCAGGACTGTGGCAAGTGCAGGCGTTTCGGTGTTTTCTTATTGTGTCAGAGTGAGACCTCCTGGTCTTTGGGGTCTCTGTTGCTGCGACAGCAAAGGCAAAGGACTCGTTAACGGGAGCTCCGCATGGGGCCTGGCCGGAGGGTAACAAGCGATGGTGCAACGAGCCGGCGGGCGCAGCCCCCGTGTGCCTGGCTCACCCAGCACACACCGAGCGGTTTTTCTCTGAACGGAACAGGAAGCAGTTTGCGGCAATTTCTGTCCTCACACCCACCGCTGGTTCAGCAGCTCTCCAGGCCCTTGCTCCGGGCGCTTTGGGGTGCACGGCCTCCCCCGGGTGATTCTGCTGGACCCTCCCAGAGCTCCAAGCCCCGCAAGGCTTGGACCAAGCGTCAGGGCAGCACCGGGGCTGCCGTTGGTGGGACTGCAGCACGGGAGAGGCGGGTTGGTTTGTGTCGTCAGAAAGGGGAAGTGGTGAGATGGTTGAGCCAGAGATCCTCGTGAGCAAACCAGCCGTGCGACTGCTTCTTCCCCGATGAGTCTCCGCTTCTCGCTTTGCTCCAGCAGCTGGAGAAGAAGCCGGCGCCCTCAGGAGCAAATGCACGCAGGAAACCCACCAGAAAGATGTCTCCAGCCCTCAGGGTAAGTCACTCTGTGCACGAGCTCCAGCCCACAACAACGGTGTGTCACTCATCTTCCTCAAGGCCTTGTGAGGAAGCAGCTTGTCTTGAAGCCAAAAGTGCTGGGTTTCGTTCCTCAACGCACTTGAAGGCAAAACATGGGCTGGGGAGTCTCAGCCTGCAAGGTGCTTCACTGCTGCAAGCGAAGAGGGGACAAGGCGGGGGTTTAACCCACCGTGGGTCCCCGTGGCTGCCTCTGGGGTTGCTGAACACCCGACGGGTGCGGCGCTTGGCTCCTGCTGCTGCTGTGCCACCGCTGAGGGTTTGCAAGGACGCCTTGGCACTGCCCAGAGCTGGGCCTGGGCTGGGGACAAGAGGGATCCACACCTGGGTCCCCCAAATCCTTCCCCAAACTGCCCACTCCAGAGCTGGCCACCTGTGTTATCGGGGAGATCAAAGCCCAGTGGATGTGGGGAGGGTTGCGTTGGGCAGATTACACTTCAGAGTTTGTGGCCAGGAGAGGGAAATGCTCTTCACCACCTGCCTTTGCACAACAGCAGCCCGGCCTGGGCTCCGTGCCGTGGAGGTGCCCGGTTTGGAAGATTCCCAGACTGACTGGGCTCTGCTCAGCGAGGCTCCAGGCGTGAGCTGAACAGCAGGGAGAAGGTTTGGTCTGGCCGAGGAGCCTGGCAGCCACAAGGGGTAAAACTTGGCTTCTTGAGCCTAATTGAGGGGTTGGGAGCAAAGTTTGGAGCCAGTCTGGGCTGCGGGGCTGGTGCCAGTCAGGAGCAGTGGGCTTGTGAGGCCTCGGGGTGGGGAGTTTGGTCTTTTGGGGCAGTTTGGAGATAGCTCCCACCTGTGTCCCTGCGTGGGAGAGCTGAGAAGGGCCTGGAGAAAGGTCCTTGCCAGGGGATGGGGACTTGCAAGCTGATGCTGATGGTGCAGACGGGCAGGGTCTCGCACCTCCCGTTGCAGAGGCTCCCCCATGGCACTTGAAAACGATGCCAAAGGTGCAAATATTGAGCCTGTGGTCGCAACTCTTACCCTGCGTTGCAGGTGACGCCTATCAGGTGAAGGTTCCACCCCTGCAGCACAGCCTTAAAGGTGATGGTTTGTCAGGCTGCCAGCTGAGAGTTGTGAATGGAGTAGGGAGGGTTTGGCAGAGAGGGGAAGGGGGCTCTGGTGTGGTAACAGCTTGTTTTCTGTTTCTGTCTGTAAGCCTAGAACAGCAATCAGGGGCTGTGTCTGCTCCAGGGCCACTAATCTTCAGGCCCCGCTGTCGGAAGTCACTGACCCGTCACACAGGTGGGAACGCCAGAGACAAGGAATTTTTCTCTGGCTACAGCTTCCATCAGCTGATACTTCTGACAAAACACTTGGCTTCTCCACTCCCCCCTTGGCAGCCCCTGGGCTGCAGCCTGCAGCGCTGCCTTAGACCGCGCTGAGCTCTGCCGCGCTCGGTGCTGTCGTCTCCTGCTCGGGCTTATACCTTGCCCGGAGCTCAGAGGGCTCCCAAATGTCAGACTCGCTGCTCAACCATTCCTGGCCATCGTTTTCGAAACGCTGGAAGAAGAGGTGGTCCTTTAAGCGAGGTAACGGCCTGTGCGTGGGGAGAGCGGTCTGAGCTGTGCGTGGGGAGCTGGGACGTTGCGGGGCCGTCGGGAGAGCCTGTCCCAGACATGCAGGTAGCAAAGAGCGCTGGGGTTCCCGAGCAGAGCTTGGTGCTGGGCTCCTCTCTGCAGGGGACACTGCAGAAGCGTTGGTTTAATATTTTTCCTTCTGTTTTGTCGTCTTTTCAAGTCGTATAAATGCTTGTAGGAGCTGGGTAATGGGTTAAATATCAGCCTTCTGGTTTTGTAATAAGTTTGTTTCGTTTCTGCCAGCGAGCTGGAGGTTGGGGTGTGTGCAGACAGCTGTCTCTGCACGGCTGCCGGGCAAGGGCTGAGCCTCATGTCGAGAGTTTGGGAAAGATTGCTCCAGTCTTTCACAGCGGGCTGACAAGCAGAGTCCCTTCGTTCAGAGCACGGCCTGAGGCAGGGCAGGTTGTGTGGCACCGGCTGGGCTCCCGGAGCCTGGCAGCAGGGAGAGGAACTGCCGGCAGTGGTGTGAACTGGCCTCCTTCCCGCGACTTGGAGCAAGGGAGGGCAGCCGGCCCTTTGCAGTCGCGGAGGTGCCGGGCACCGTTGTCCTTGCCTGCAAACGCTGCTCTCAGGCTGATGCTTTGGGGTGCCTTCATCTGTGGCATTAGAGCTCTCGATACTTTCTCTCCCTCATTGCTTCCCCCAAACCAGTTCTCTTCTGATGTAGATGTGCTGGAGACCAAGATCCAAACTCAACAGCAAAAGGAAGGTTAATTCAGAGCAAGAGGCAGGGTTGTGCAGGCTCTGATTTGTGGCTTGCCTGAGCCTCAGCCAAGACACCCCACTCCAGCCTCCCCAGTGCCAGGCCTGCTGGGGTGGTTATGGGCTCACGGGGAAGGCTCAGGTGGGCTAATTTCTATAATAAATAAATCAGCTGCACAGCGCTCACGAGCACCGACTGCTTTGGAGAGTGTCTCGGTAGAGCCCTCTCCCCTCAGCATGTTCTTGCGGAGCAACCTGTCCCACTGGGGGTTGGGTTGTGGGTACAAAACTGTTGTGGGTCTCTCCTGGCACTGACTTTTTACTCCGTGGCACTCGCCAATCTGCCTGGGACCTCCTCTCAGTCGCTGGAGGAAGCTGCACGGTGACCCTTAGTTTGTGCCTTGGAGAGCATCAGAGGCCCGTCAGCTGAGGACAGTGCTGGCTCCCTACTCCCCTGGCCCTCCCTGCCCAAAACCCAGGCCCCAAATGCAGCGATAAGGCAGCAGCTCGCTGTACAGCGTGTTACGGTGTTGGACAGCTTATCTGCTCCCCTCCTCCAGCTGAGGCCGCAGGAGCCAATCCCCGCCGCGGGGCCCAGAGCGGGCGAAGGGCTGCACTTCATCTGATTTTGGCACAGCGAGTTTAGCACTTGCTTTACAGAGGTTTCACCCTATAGCTCTGAACCTCTTGCAGGGCAGTTCATAAAGGGCAGCTGGTGCGGGACCAGGAGGAAGAACAATCTTTTTTTCTTGTCCGTGATGCTCTCTGTGGTTTTCCAACAGTCTCTACCTTTGATTGCTGAGAAATGCCCAGACACTCTGGTTTTTCTCTCCTCCTGGGATCATTTCACGTAGCAGAACTGAGAGGTGCCTTTGTCCTGCCATGTTTGGTGTGGCCTTTCCCCAGTGAAAATGCAGAGAGCGTTTGACACTTGGAGGGTGTGAGCTGGACGGCAAGAGCCTCTGATGTTTGCCCCACCGGCACCAGCTTGGCTCTGGGGTCTCTTGGGGACTCGCTGCAACCCGTGCTGAGCGGGGTGGGTCCTACTGGCAGAGCTTGTTCCAGCGTTGGCTGCTCTGGTGCCATCTCCAGCGGTGACACTCGCGGGTATGTCTACTCCAGTGACCGGCCAATCCAAGGGAAATCTGCAGAGGCAGTCGCAGGAGGGAGGTTTTGACTGTAGGTCTGAAATAGAAATATTTAAATATTTGTTGGGCCTTGCATGCAGTTACAGCAGCGCAGGGTTTTCTTCCTTGAGAAAAGCCAGCTCAGCTGCCTGATCCCACTGTCCCCCCGGTATCAAAACCCCCAGCACTGTCCCATGCAGTGGATGCCGCTCACTACTCTCCTCCTCCCCAGGCAGGAGCCCAGAATCATCACGTTTTGTCACTGGGAAGCTCTGGCAAAGCGCGGCAGAGCCTCACGCGTGTGCAGGGACCTGCCCAGCCCAGCCAGCGATGCTTCCTCCCAGCTCTGCCCTGGGAATTCCTCCCATGAGGCTGCTCCCTGCAGCAATAACCTTTTATGGTTCCCGTCCAGAGGCGAATTAAGCAATTGCAATACCTAATCTGCTTAACGTTCTCCTAAAGCAAACAGTGTATGTTCTTGCAAGTGTCATTTTGTCATCCCATCTCCAGCTTCAGCTGAGAAAAGGTGCCCAAGGCGCTGAGACACCCAGTCCCCTCACCACCATGGAGGGTGGGTCCTTCCAAACAGCCTTGGGTGCAGAGACAAGGAGATGTGAGGGGCTTCAGAGTTTGCTGTGTTTGCTGATAGATGGGTGACCGCCTTCAATCGTGGCATGTTCACAGCTCCCCAGACCTGCCTCCTTCCTGTGCTTGCTCCTTCCTTGTACATCATGTCGGAACCCAATGCCCAAAAGTGGTTTTTTTCCCCATAAGCCCTCCCAGAACCTCCCCTGCCCAAGCTGCCTGCACAGCTCAGCTCTATACATGGTGCCAGCCCAGCATCAACTGAGGCGTTAGATGTGGGGAGCCCTGAATTGTTGTGCCCAGTGCTCACACATTGCCTAAAATGGTCTCCCCATCGCTGTAGCCCCGTGCACGCCGTGGCCGCTGCCGCCAAGCTCACCAGAGGCTGGCTGCAAACCTGATTTATCGTGTGTTGAACGGGAGTGTCTGAAGTCTCCGATGAGGATATAAGTCGCTTGGTGTGCCTGGAAGGGGTCTGCTGACTGCAGCCTATGTCCTGGCCAAATCCTGAGCCCTGCGTGGCACAGGCAGAGCACAGGGAATGTTTTCCAGGCCTCCAAGGAGCTGATTTTGTTCCAGGGACTTCACTTCAGAGCTGCAGGCTGGAGCCTGGTGCAGGCCCAGAGTAGCCTTGGCAGGATGGTGAGACCCTGCCTGGAAGGAAAACAGCTCCTTATTTTAGTTAAACCTGTGGGCCAGGGCTCTAGCCTCTGTCATGCCACGGCGTTTGTCACCTCCTTTTTCTTCCTTCCTTGTACAAAGGGAAGCACCATTTGTCCTGGGACCCTCCCCACCTCCTGGTTGCTCCCATCGGCTTCTACCTTAACCTTCATCCCAGGCTGTTTTGGGGCTTCAGTGGCTTTTACCACCCGCTGACATCTTTGGCTGCTATTTCCTACAAGCTCATGCCAAAACCTGCACTGGTTCATATGTGCGTTCGCTTCAAAATGCTGATTTTTATTGCAAGCTCAAAAGAGGCCATCCAGGTGCATCTGAGGAAAATGTTCCGTAGTTCACTAACTCCCTGCCAGTTCTACGGAGTGAGCATTATAGATGTGGCTCAAGGACATCCTGGGCAGGAATTTGTCTAATTAATTAAAAATGTCTTGTGAAATAAATCCTACAACCTTACTAGAAAGCCTATTTCAAATTTTTCCTGTTCTCATTGTTAGAAACCCCTTAATTAAAATAATGCCTTCGCACAGCGTCTTCTTTCTGTAATATTTATAGACTCTCGCTTTAAATTACCACATGCATTTAAACACACCAAATGCTCCTTAAAACAGAAAATCTGGCATCTGCAGCGTGCAGCGGGATCCAAGGAACAAACCTCCAAACTCTCCCTCACGTTTGCTGCTTTCTTTTCTAGCTGGCACCGCCCAATTTCTGGCTGCATTGCGTAGCATTAAAGCCCACAGCAGGATGCAAGGTTTCCAAGAGCGTGGGTTTTTAACAATATCTTCCTCACATTAATGTTTTTCTACTTGGCTCTCCTGGAGTACGACGGGATTCTAGCAGCTTCTTGATGTGTTTTTTGGTTGTGGGTTTGGTTTTTTTTATTTCCCAATGGATAGATATGTCTCTTTAGAGTCTGTTGCTGTTGTTTTCTGCATCTTTCGAGATGCACCACGGTGCTTTGGCCAACAGCCTGGCTTTTCTCCATTGCCCTCAGCCGTATGTATCTCGAAGGAATAAAAGGCCTCCGTGAGTCATGCGATGGTTTAGAGATCGTGGCTAACGTTTACTGTGTGTCTCGTTACATAGGAATGTGCTTCGGTCAGCGAGACCATCTATTGTACCGTGAAGCGCGTCCAGACCTTGTTTTTGTTTCTCAGTGAGGTATCGGATGGTGTAAACACACTCAGGTTCACACTTCCTGAGCACTCTGGCGTGGGGAAAACCCACACGAGAGCCGGCACCAGGAGAACTTCAGGCTCCTGTTATTGCTCTGCATGTGCAGTGTTGTCTGGAGTCACTAATCTGCCTCCTGTTTGGCCTCCCAGTGGCATTCTTCATTTCTGAAGGATGAAAATAAAATCACTGTTCGTATTTTTAGTCATAAATTTCTCCTTTGAAGGCCCACAATGTCAACAACGGGCCTCAAAATGGGCTTAACTCTTCTGGTTTACTGTGGAAACAGCCTCTGCAGCACAGGGCATTGGCTGGGATGGTGTAAGCCTGGTCTCTGCCCTGCATGTGCCATGGCTTGAGGGATGAGGCTTCTGCTCTCAGGGGATTTCTGCACCATGTTCCCACAGGATCAAAGCTGCCAAGGTCCTGAGACTGCCTGGCAGTGCCTGTCTGCAAAGGGTGAGGGAGCAGAGGGTGATGTGGAGCACTCCAGTGCTGCCTAACGTCACCTCTCTGTGCGTGGCTGATTTGACTGCGTTAGGTTACCTGCTGTGACCTTCTCTGTCTTGCAGGGTCCGACTGCAAGCCATGCTTACGGGAATTCACTGACCGCAGCACCCCTGCTTTGGAGTATCCCAACCCCAAGGGCTTCCTCCCATCCCTGATCGCTGAGGATGACACCTTCTGCACCAGCATGGCTGAAAAGGCAAGTGTCCTCTTTCCTCCTGCTACCACCACACAAGGCAGGAGCCAGGGTGGTCGGCACCGTATTCAGAGGGGCTGCAGTGGGATAAGAAATGGGAGAAAGGGGTACCAACCCAGACTATCAAGGAATATAAGGTTATATTGGTTCTTGGATTTGTGCACTCGGGTTGAGCTGTCTCTGCTTTTGCAGGAAGACTCGTCTTCCACAGAGATGGATGTCCCAGCAGCGGATTTGCACAGCAGCACAGAGGATCTCCTCTCAGACTCTGCTTTCCATGGCACAGAGTATTACAGGGATCTGGGAATCCTGAGCCCGCCTGTTGCCGAAACAGCACCGGAGATGGCGGCGCAGCCAGAACAAGCAACTCAGGCTGTGCCTGCCATTCACTTATTGGAAGAGAGACCAGGGGCTCTCCACGAGATGTCTGTGGACGTTGCTTTTTCCAATCCTGTTTCCTGCTCGGTGCGTTACGGCGAAGCCGACTGCCGTTTTCTGAACAAAGGCAGCGTTTGCTCCTGCGTGGCGGTGCCGGAAGATGGTACTGGCATTTCTGAGCGTCCTCCAGACAGAGAGCTGGACATGCAGGAGGCCAAGAAGTCCTTGCCCACACTGGTGACGTCTATGTCTACCTCTCGGAGGCACAGCTGGGAGACCCCCTTATCACCCGTGGACTGCAAGCGCAGGTACGGCAGGGTTGTGAGCAGATGTGTGAGATGTACAGCACAACGATGCTGCATGAGGCTGGAGTGATCCCACTGTCCTGAGCTGTGACTGCTACCGGGTGGTCTCCCTTGCTGGTCACCATCTGCCAAAGCAGCTGGACGCCTACTGCTCCTGTTGAGTGGGGTGTGGAGGAACAGATGCTAGGGCAGCACCAGGCTCTAATGTCTCCTTGGCAGTAGGAGCATGTATCTCCCTGTCTTGCGGCCAGCAAGAGGATCTCTCATCTGGGGAGAGCTCGTTTCTGTCCAGAGAGAAACTTGAACAGCATCAGCTGCTCTGGTGGCCTCCATCCTCTGGCTGAAAGAGAACTTGAGGGATTAAGAGAGCTCTGTCAAATCCTTTTTCTTCTTGTCTATGAGTCAGCTTGATGGGGCCGGGGCCTGCAATCGCCACAGTGTCCTCCAGCCCTCTGTCCTCCGCGCAGCTGCAGAGGAGAGTGTATTTTGCAGCAGAATGCTGAGCTCTGGCTGGGAGCAGTTTCCAAGCTTGGCATTGCTGCCATCCTGTGCTCCCACCACATGAATGCCTCAGGCTCCATGTTCCTACACACCCGCTTTCCCTGCTGACAAACGTATTGATCTCTCCGATGACTGGGAGTTAGGTGCAAGCCAGCAAGGACTATTTTTATCTCTCCTCCTTATAAGGTACCCTAAAATTATCTCAGCCTGAAATCTTGGCACTTCTTTGCCAAGCTCAGACTTTGGTTCTCAAACCTATTCCTGCTCCATGTGCCACGGATCATTCACAGTTTATGCTGTGTAACAGGCACACGAGCAACAGCGGCACAGAACGGCTGCCGGTGTCGGGGACTTGTTCAGTCCCCTCGCTCTGTGATTAAGCACGTGCGAGCACGGGGCCGGGGAAGGGGAATGCGCCCTGCCGTCCCCTAAGCAAATGCTTCCTGAAGCCTGTCTGGCAGCAGGAATGAAGTGACAGTGAGCTGCAGACAGAACCCATGCAGAGAGTAAGATTTTCCACTGAGCCCTATCCATCATTTTGCTCCCCAGTTGTTGGCATTGCAACAGCACTTGGTGTTCAGGAAACCGTGGGGCACTGGGGCAGCTGGTCTACCCCTCATTTCCCAGAAAAAGGATTTCTTTTTCCTTCCACAAAGCTGGGTCCCAGTGGGAGCAGGATTTATGACATGCCACCACAGTGATGATTCTATAAATGACAGCATCTGCCATTTCTAAACGTGCAGAGGGACTTGCCTGGCATTGCAGCTAACAGGAGAGTAGCTCTCATGCAGGCAAGGTAGGCTGCTGTCTGGGTGGCTGCAGAGTCTCAGGAGTTGCTAAGAGATCAGTGAGAGCCATCCAGTATGAAACATCCCGGGTGACCAAGGAGCTCGTGGACTCCCTGATGGCAGCCAGAGAAGCTGTTTTTAACCAGCTCATGGCTCAGTGTCCAGGCTGACGCTTTCTGGCATTCCTTTTCCATCTGCCTGCTGTCATGACCCTCCTTGACCCAGCTGCCTGAGCTCTTTAGAACTGTGCACACAAGGCTAGGATGCTGTAGGGGCTGTGCCATGCCTGGCACAACCGGACAGATCTGCTGTACTGGCTTGTTCCTCCTTCCTTGAATTAGGTTCAGCCTGGATACCACAGAGATGGGCAGTGACCCAGAGCAGGAGGATGTGGAGAAGGAGAGCCAGTCCTGCCTGCAGCCTCACGTGTCCCTTCAGCTGCCCAAAGGGGAACTAGCAACCTGGAGCAGCGGTGGGGGTGGCACTGTGATCAAAGTGAAGATAGAGCCGTTGCGTCCGAACCTCATGGTCAGCCCTGGTTTGGAGGAGCCGGTGAGTGTACAAGGGCTCTGTGTGTGCTGGCAGCAGAGCAAGCTGGGGGTGCAGAAGCAACACTTGCAGGCATCAGCTGCAGGCTGGGCTCCTTCGATGCTGGAGTTGAACCAGGATGTCTGCAGGAATTGCAGCAAGGATGGACTTCCTCTGCTCTGGGACAAAAGGCCTTGGGAGCCGGCTGATGCACAGCCCTCTTCTCCCATAAACATAGTTGGAATTTCCCTTGCTGCAACCTGTGCTTTTTGCCTCTTGTCCTGTCACTGTTCATCTGTAAGAGAGCCTGGCTCTCCCTCTTCTATAATCCTCTGCTAGGTAGTCGAAGACAGCAGCATGCCCTCCCCTTTCACGTGGCTTTCCTCGGGGAAGTTCTCTGGATTCAGTTAATATTAAAAGGATGGTTGTATCTCAGCATCCTATAAGAGTGAGAATGCCTCAGAAGGTTTCAGCCACAAGTGTCACTTGCTCCAGCCTCCCTGGAGCCCACACCCAAAACCAACAAGTCTATTCTCAGTGATATCTTGGGTCTTGATCTAATTCCGTGCTCCGATATGCCACAGATATTAAACCAGGCAGCAAGGGAATCTGCCCTGGGGCTCCCAGGCTGGGCACGCAGGGCGGAAAGCCTTGGAAAGGCAGGGATGGTCACTGGCACTACAGTCGAGATTCCCTACCTTACACCAGCCACGCTGGGCCCTGACGGAGGCTCCCCTGGTGTGCTAAGGATCAAAAATGTCCACAACTTTTTACTTCTTCAGGAATGTGGCAGCAACAGGAAGAGACTGAGGTCAAGGTCTGTCCCATCAGCCTGCGAGACGGTTGCCTGCCCTCAGATACCTTGCCATTTCAACACTCCTCTTCCAGCTGTGGAAGGTTGGTATAGGCTATATATGTATGGTATTAAATGAGTTCACAGAATCACAGAATGTTAGAGGTTGGAAGGGACTTCAAAGATCATCTAGGCCAACCCCCCTGCCAGAGCAGGATCACCTACAGCAGAGCGCACAGGAACGTGTCCAGACGTTAAAAGTCAGAGTGGGAGCCTGGCAAGATTAACGGGGTCCAGTCGCATAGCTTGCAGCAGGGTGCTCTGCAGAGACGAACGAGGATCCCTGCTGAGTAGTTGTTTTGTGTTGCAGGTGTTGAACCCCCTGCTCTGGAGATGCTGGAGAAGGACCACGTGTCCCCAGACCACGTGTAGGTATTGTCAGTCCTGGCTGTTTTGAGATGGCAGAGATTCCCCAGTAGATCTGAGCTACTGGAGATGCAATAGCAAAGGAGATCCCACTCCATGCTGGGGCACAGCTGAGTAGCTGGTGATAAACCAGCACCAGATGCTTTAAGGGGTGCAAAATGTCTTTGCAAGGACATTTTCTAACCTCTCGCTTTTCTTTTGCCCCATCCTTGGTAGGCTAATTGTCCAGCAGGTGCTTCAGGAGCTGAAACATTATCATGGGTAAGTGTGTCTGGCAGAGGGATGTGGGTGGGGAGGCCATGGGTCTGCCTTGAACCCACCTGGCAGGCGACACTTGGTCTCTGAGGGGCAAATCCCCAGTGTACCAGAATCACTGTATTCTACCAGTGAAACCAGATTAAAATTGCAAGATGTAGCATTTCCCATGCCTCTTCTGTAACTCTGAACACGTTCCTGCCCCATCTCCAAAGACGAGCCTTTCTGCTGACCCAAAAGTTCTGCTCTTTTGTTCTTTGCTGGCTGACTGATGTCTTCTCCCTGCACAGGGCGAAGCAGAGAGCTTGTGTGCAAGAAGGCAACGATTCCTCCCAGCAGAACCTCACCTGGTTTGAGTTCCTGTCTAACGAGTAAGTCAGACAGACAGTAACCCACGCACTTTCTGTTTTCACAGCAGGCTGATTTCAAGCCCCCCACTCCATCTAAGCTCAATACAGCGTGCAGGATGCTGGTATTTTCAGCCACGATCGGGGCCTCATGGTGCATGGCCCTGAGCAAAACCACAGAGACAGTCAGAACTTGCATAATTAATTTGAAAGTTCAGCTCCTTGTTTGCAGTTGTCCCATTAACAAATGACTGACGCTGAGCCAGATCCTCCAGGAGATGGAAAGCTCAGAGATGGGGTCCTGGACTAATGTGTGAGATGAACTTCATCAGTAATCTCATTGAACTTGGCCAGTTAATTTCCCCTTTGTTAAAACATTTTCGGTCTTGTTTCAGAAATGAGGACAGTGGAAAAAGCGATAAAGCAGAGAAAGGCACGAAGGTGATGCGACGTCTGAGTTCCCTGCGGAGCCGAGTCACCGGGTCCTGGCAGAAGGATAAGGTAAGGGAGAGCTGCTGAATTTGTGGAAGATATTGTTGAATTCTTCAAGCAGAAAAAGGGGACCTGACCCCAGGGTCCAGTTGGCTGGATTGCTTTCAGAGGCCTCAACATCAGTCAGCAGATGTGCTGTGACCTCTAATACAATGCGCTGGACAGTGACCCTTGACTTTCAGCCCACCTTGCTCCAGGGCACCTCTGGCTGCTCTCGTGCTGCCCAAACACAAGTTGTGCAGACCAGGAGAGGAGGGCTTTGGCCAGGTGACCTGGATCAGCCACCCTTGCAAGGAGGAGAGCCTGCGGGGGCACAAACACGTGCTGCAGTGCTGTGTCCTGCCCTTCAATCACACGTGGACATGGACTAGAGGGGCTGACTCGAGCCTTGGGGACGCATTTTAATGGATCTCTGTTTTTTCTCTCCTTCCAGGGTAAGAACAAAGAGCAGCCAAAAGAGAGAGAGAAAGAGACAAAGGAGCCAAAAGAGAGGTGGAAAGAGATCAACGGGCACCAGCTTGTGCCAGGGGTTTTCTCCAGTTGCACCAGCTGCTCACTGTGTGCCAAACCTCTTGTGAATAAAAGTGGTCTGCAGTGCCTGAGTGAGTACGGCTGTCACTGGCTCTAACCCAGCCTGGCCACAACGTGCTCCCCAGCCTCCCCTCCGACCCGCGCTGCCCGTTCCCCCGCTTCCATCAGCCTCGTGGATTGCTTCACTTTCCTGCCTGGCTTGCCTGGGCCCCACCACCCTGCTTGGCCTTGCTTGGTTGTTTCCCCAGATAGGTTAAACAATCTCTCAATCCTGCCTGGCAATAGTTTAATTCTCATTTTCCTTGGCCACTTGACTGTTTCCTGCCCCTTTTCCCTAAGGAGGATTCTAGGTCAATTTTTCCTTGATTTTTTTTTTTTTTTTTTTTTTTTTTTTTCCCCCCTCACAACGTTCTGCTTTGCCCCAGCAGATATCCCTGCTGCCTGAGTGAAGCTGGGTCTTTTAGGCTGTTTTTCACAGCTGCAGTGGTGTGTCAGCTCAGCATCTGCCCTGTGCATGGGCATGGGGATTTCTAGAGCATCCGAAATTTTCTTAACTAACACAAAAGTCAAATGGTGCCTCTCAGGACCTGCATGGATGTGATGTGTTGCTTTTCAGATGTAAGAAGAGCACAGGAATGGCAGCTGCTCCTTTGGCAGCGTGCATGGGGCTCTGTCCTCCCACTGCATTCACTGTGGTGTTGCTGCATGGCTTGGCTGACAGACAAACCCTGTCCTTCCTCCTTGGGGCAGGTACTCAGGGCACTGGAGAACATTTTACTTCCAAGGGATTGTCTGTGGGCAGAGAATATCTTCTGGAAATGAGAAAATTGCTCTCTTTCTCTACTCTGTATCTTCAAGCAGTGCTCACTCTCCAGTAAGGGTCTCTCAGAGGCTCTTAAGGTCAGTAACACCTTCCTGGGGTATAAAAGATGTGGCTGCCCTTAGACATGTGCTGTGAAAAGTGTATTTTCCCTTCAGGGAGGGCAGCTGGAGGGAAATTGAAAAGGACCACAGGCCCGGCTGTTAGTGAACATTTTCCAGGTGTCACAGCAAAAAGTAGGAAGCAGGGACCTGAGTAAGAGCAAGAGCTTTGTGGATATTTAGAGAGCGCCCAAATATTATGGGAAAAGGCAGAGTTATGCCTTGTCATTCCTGCCTGAGGAACCTCCTAGTAGAGGCTTTACAAAAAGCCTGCACGCTGCTTTACAAAAAAAATACCTGGACCTGAGAGGATATGGACAGTCCTTGATCCTCAGTGCACCAAGAGCTTGTAGCTGTGCTCCTTAGGGTCTTGGGAAGTCTGAGGTCACTGCTTGTGTGAATGATTCTTCTTTGGACAACTGCTATGGGGATCTGTGATCTGGAGCGCAAGGAGTTGGAGCTAGCTGTCAAAATGGGAGTATGGCTTGGCATGGCATCGTGCATCACAAACACGGGGGGATTGGACATGATTTACAGTAACTTTTACCTTGTTTCTCAACCCTTACGTGAATCTGTGTTCTTGAGTCTTGCTAATGTTCAGGAGAAAAACTCTGAGGTGGCTGAGGAACTGGTTTGTGTTCAGGACCCTCTGACATCTCCTTTTTTTCACTGGGCTGCTCAGCGATAACGCTGCCCAGGCTAACGTGAGCGGCAGGGCAGCAGAGCGCGTTTTTGCGTGTTCCCTTTGCAGTGGCTTGAACTGAGGCTGAACAACTGGGCAGGGGCCCGAGATGTTCATTACAGTTAATGGCCTGTCTGTGGTTGGAGCTGGATTGGGACTTGCTGTGTGACAGCTGTTAGCCTGATAGTGCCTAGATTTGGGTTATGCTGGGCTGAAACCTTTGCAAGCTGCTTCTGGGTGGCGGAGTTAATCGTTGATATCACTGGGTCCCGTTAGTGCCACTAGGAGCAGAGTGCATGATCTCCTGACAAGCCACTGACACGGCCCTTGAAAAACCATCTTCAAGGCCACGGTGCAGGCAGCCCGACTTTACAGAAGTGTGAGCTGCTCTCTCAGGATTCAGTCTGAGCTGTAGTTGCTGCCAGGATCTGAGGATATTTGGCTGCTTCTCCTGTTTTCTCATAATGAACTCACATTTCACCATCTATATGCTTTGGCCCTCGGCCAGCTCTTGATCCATCTCATGGTCAGGTGCTGCTGTTTATGTGATCTCCGTGGTATTTTTAACTGCAGCACCACCGCGTGGTAATAGACAAAACAGACTGATAGAAAAGATGGTGCTTAAAGGAAGGGGTGAGATGAAGCCAGGGTGGGGAAACGATTAGGAAGCCTGAGATCTCTTCAGAGTCCAGTAGACACAAAAAGTTTGGTGGCCTCCACGGCTGTGATGAAATAGAGGAGCGAGAGTTCTTTTTATTAGAGAAAGTAACCACAAGAAGATCTCGTTAATTCAGAACACGGAATCGTTGTTCTGTTAGAAATGCACAAGTGAGCTGTGAAGGTGGGCAGCCCAGCTGGTCCTGTGCATGGGAACTTGTTTCCCTCTCCTGTAGGAGAGTTTCTGCAGCTCCAGTTTCGGAGTCTCACAGATGTGATGTTAGGAGCCTGGCAGGGATGAAAAACAAAGAGGAGTGATTGCAGGCACTGGCATCTCGACGAGTGGCCACCCAAAAACTTTGCTGTTATGTAAACTTCGGGCTGTGAGTCTCTAGGTTTATTGTTCACCTGGAAATGGAGAGAGCTCCTTTTGAGCCTTTGCTGTCAAGGGTGGAGAAGGTTCTGTGCCTAAATTAATCCTCTCTTATAAACATGCTTCCAAAGTTTATGCAACAGGAGTTAGATAAGTCCCAGGAAAGCCCTGACAGGAGGAGAGCTCTCCAAGCAGGCTGTGCCCTGGAGGCGAGCCAAGGATACGCTGTGGAATACAGATGGCAGGAGGATTGCTTCCCTCTTAGCGACTGGAGCTCGAGCACTGGGGCAGAGGTGGTCTTCTACATCATCTTTAGTTAAGTTACAACTCCGTTACTTTACAGGAAAGATAGAGCCCTGGCCCCCATAGGGAGGTTGCATCAGCCATCCCTTTCAGAAGGAAACCTGTAGCTGACACCAAAGCGTTTGTAGGCTTCAGACAAATTCCTCTTCTTTAAGAGAAGGTTCTCGTCTTAATGAATCTTCCTGACTATTACAGGCTGTGTTGGACACCAGACTGTCCACCTGTCCCAGGCTGCTGTAACACAGACTGGGAGTCCCACCTGGAACAAATGATTACTGACAGAAATCCAAATAAAGCAGGCAAAACCAGAGCGACTGTGATAGGCTCTGGGTTAATGCGTTTACAAGCCAACGAAGTAGGATCTAAAGCAAATGTGAAAGTGGCCTGCACCACTGGTTTCAGAGGAAACGCTGGTAGAGCTATGAGTCTGCTGACACAGAGCTGGCTCTGCCCAACTCAGGAGGTTTTAGAAAAGGAAGCTGAAGAATATGCTACACTCAGTGCTTCTCCTTTTCTGCTTTTCACTTTCGTTTCGTACCTGGAACACCTGCAAGGCGCTGCTCTTTGCATTCCCTCATAAAAACTTAGGATCTTGTACACTTGGCCTGACATATGCATAAGGCTGCACAACAACACTCTACCTGCAGCTCATTTGGCGAGAAATCTTTTGTTACTAGAGAATTACACAGGATTAGAAAGTTGGTGCTGTTCTCTTCTTTGCAATGCAAACCTTAGCTCTAAGCTACAGAGTCTTCCAGCTGGTTGCTGTGCCAGATTTTTCACGGATTTTGTGGAGATGCCCTGAGGCCAGCCGCACAAGCACAGCGCGTTCTCTCCGTGACAGCTGTAGTTGGGCAATGTGCAATGCTTTACTTTTCTATTATAGCCAAGCACAAAGTTTGAAGTGTCTGAGGATTAATCTGTCACCAAGTGACAACCAGCTGTTTACCCCCAAACCGCTTTATTTAATGATTATTTCTCTGTAGTGCTGAGAGGCCCCAGTAAACAACCAGGACCTCATTGTACTTAGGCTTGGACAGAGGCAGCACCGAAGGGAACATTTCTGAAAAGCTTGCAACTATAAGACGAAGGGAAAAATAAAATCGATTCAACAGGTCACAGTGTGGAAACCGGAGACGTTATTGGTCCCACGGTAGTCTGGGATTTCAGCACGTTCCCAGCCCAAACGGTGGCCGGTTCTTTCAAACCAGCGTGGGAAAGCTGCAGGGTGGGTTTGGAGAGGTTGTAATTGCGTACGTTGCCTTTTCAAGCTCGACAGGCAACTTGGATGTGTGCCATTTAAGATATGACAAACTTGTGGTGGGGATCAGTATTGTAAATCCTCGGAGGGAATCACAGAGCAGGAGGTAAGGTCAGGTCATGAGTTCTCAGGATTTTTCCTCCCTGCATGAATCCCTTCAGCAGCCGGGTGCTGCTATTTGGTCAAACCCTACTGGTGTCAGGCAAAAGGTTGTTTTTCCAGCATCTTAATCCCGCCGTAAAAACTTCAGCACGTTTTGAATGGCAAATCTCACGGGGCTTTTTTTTTTTTTTTTTATAACGTATTTATAGTAAGTGCCGGGCGCTGCACAATCACGGCGTTAAAGCTGTCACTGGGGATGCCACATCCCATCCGCTAAGGGCCCGGTTTTGCCTTTGTTGCTGCCGCAGCCAGGCGCTGACGGGAGGCAGGTGCCCTGGACGTCCCCCGTGGTGTTTAGAGCCGCCGGCCGGGGCAGGGAGCGAGCCGGAGCGGGGACTCTCCTCAGGGGGAGAGGTCCGGCAGCTCCCGGCCCCGTCCCAGGGCGGGCTGAGGGGCAAAAGGCGGCCGCGCCCGCCCTGAGGGAGAAGCGCGAGCCCGCGGTGGTCGCGCGCTCCCTGAGGGGAAAAGGGCGGGCTGGGCGCGCTCGTGCCCGGCCCGAGGGAAAAGCGCGGGCTCCAGGGGGTCGCGCGCGCTCCCCGAGGAGGAAGGGACCCTCCCCTCGGCCGGGCCGGGCGCGCAGGCGCGCACCCGCGTCTCCCTTTTGTTTCCGGGACACGGGGGGCGTTTCCTGTTGCTGTGGCGGCGGCTCCCGGGACCGAGAGTGCAGCCGGCGGCTCCCCGGGGAGTCCGGTAAGAGAGCGGGGTGTCAGCGCGCCCGCCGGCTCCCCCGAGCCTCGGCCTCCGGCTCCGCGCGGCGCCGTTCGCTCCCGGCCTCAGCGAGCTCTCCCGCACCGGGATCTCCCCGGGGCGAAGGGAGGCCGCGGCCCGGTGCTCGCCCGCCCGGTGCTGGTCCCTGTGGCGGGCGGCCCTCCCTGCTCCCGGGGGTGTCCGCGCTCAGGGGTTTCCAGCGGGCGGAGGGCGGCCTGCCCGGCCCCCCCGCGGCGGGCGGTTACACAGGGCAGGAGGAGGGGAGCCGGAGGCGAGGCAGGGCGGCGGGTCCGGCCTCCCTTCCGTGACAAATCCCGCGGGTTTCGTAGCCCTCCCGACCCCGGCGGCTCGGGGCTTCACCTGCGGGACGGGTCGTGGCTTGTGGAGATCCAGGCGTTGTCTTAGAGAGCTCTTTGAGGGGCTGAAGGGCGGCCGTGTGCGCCGGGGAGCTGAGCGGCAGGAGCCTGGTGTGGGACGGGTTCGCTTTATGCCCCATCTGGAGTCTGAGCATCTTGGGGCTTGTGATCTTGAAATCCTGCTCCTCCTCGGTTACTTACATACCTGTGCTGTGGCGGTGAGAAAAGGCAGGATTGTACGTAAACACACCTTAAATGTGTTAGGAAAAAACCCCAAAACAACTCGGTGTTCTTACACACAGTTGTGATTGACCCATTTAAGGTATTCCACGGCCCTGGCACGTTAGGGAGAGGAGGGGGAGATCACCTCAGGTTGTGGGTTTAGCTCATCTGTGCTTTAAAGGAAGCCCCGGTAGGGGCCGGGAGCGGTGATGGATTTTGGAGGAGGTGGGAGGAAACGGGGAGTGATCCAAACAAATAACTTGCTGAATGTTTCTGGGGCCGTGTTTGGTTTTGCTGCTTTAATAAATAACCACAGTTTCCGAATATTGTTTGAAGGCTTCGTGCTGTGGTTTTGTTATTGTTGTAGCTGTGTGTCACCTCTGTAAAAACAAGAGAAGAACTGGCTGCTTCTCCGTTCCTTCTCGCTCACCTCTTAACAGGGAGTTTTGTAGGTGGCTTTTTTATTTGGCATGTAAAAAAAATCGTAAAGTTGTAAGATAGTAGTTTATATTTGGTACGTCAGAAATATTAACCCATGAAATATGGCTCTCAGACAGGAGCCATCAGACGTTGTGTGTTTTAGTTCCACCTAATGTTTACCTATGAAATATTTTAAATACCTTTTATGATTGTCATAGCTGCTGCTTCAGTTCTGTAGCCTTCCAGTAGAATGGGGGAAGGGATCAACGTGAGAGGCTTGAAATGGTACTCGAGTTTCTTTTAGCATAATATGTTGGTTTTCCTTTGTATTGTTTAAAAACCAGAAACATCAGTTGATCTCTCCTTCGGTTTGGGTTTCTGTGCTTAAAGAAAACCCCGAGGCTACTAGAACTTGCATTGTTGGGAATGTCACAACTCCACCCCCCCATCCATCTAATCTGATATTTTGACAATAAAGCCAGATACAGTGAGAAAGTCATTATAGGTTGTTTTTGGAGACAAAGAGGAATGCTTCACCAGGGAAGCCGAAACTTGATAATTTAGTGTGGCTCTCTCGCGTGGACTGTCTCTGCTTCAGAATGTGAAGTATCTCATCACCCTTCCAGTTTTTGCTTTCTGTCTCTGCATAATTAGGCAAGAGCAAAACAAGTAAACACGGATCACCAGAGCAACTGGGACAAAGTTAAATCTGCTCGAGTTCCTGAAGATACCTGACCTGAATTTACCGAATATAGAAACTTCTTTGTGTTCCACTGAAACTCCTCCTCTTTCCTGAGGAGATTTATCACAAAGTCACTCTGCTCTTTCTGGAACTCTGTAGTTGTCTGAAATGTTTCCCAGTTCTTGGCTTGTGTATGTCTATGTATAAATTCAGATTTTATGTTCTATATTAATCATTCATATGCGAGTTGTTTCCAGTGTCAGTTCGAGAGAGAGGAATTGCCTTGTGTGGTGTAAGGGTGAGGAAAGAGGGAAGAGATTCTTTTTGATGTCTGCAGCATCGGACATTCGAGAACAGAAGAAATATTAATTTCACAAGAAAACTATTCTGTCCATGGCTCTCTTCTGCCAGTTGGATTTAATAAGTGGTTCATACCTTGGCGTTGAAATAGTGCTTGAACTCCTTGTAGCATTAGAATCATGGTTAAAAGGTGTCCCTGGCTGAACTGTTGAAAGTGGGGGAGTTTATTAATCTGTAGCTTAAAATTAACACCAAAACTTGCTTGAGGAACAACAAAAAAAGTCAGCAGCTCGATTTTAGATTAATCACAGCATATCCATCTGTTAGTTGTACTTGTTTGCAAATGGCCTTTCAAGAGTTATTTTACTGGGCAGAACCGTTCCCGACCAAAGGTCAGGGTCATAATACCCATAATGTCTGGTGAGTCATAGATTTGTCCTGGAATCCAATTGTGGAGGACAATTACGGGACATTGCCAGTGTCTGACCCACTGGAAGGTATTCCAGCTGGGGAAAGAAGTGTATTCGTGTGCCCTCTTCCAGCTGGGTGCACTGGCCTCTTGCATACCGTGAATCAGCGCTGCGCTTTTGGGCATTGTAATGTGCTGTCCAATAAAATGCTCTGAAGTTGTAAATTGGTTTCGGCAAGGCTTTGGGAAAGCATCCCTTTAATAAGGGAATTATATCGGATATTGGTTTCATTACCCTCAATTAAGAAGAGGAACCAAGTTCTTAATCTGAATAAGGCTAAATGCTACTGGTTACTGATGGTACATGGAAAAATATTTGTCAATTTTGAGTTTATTGGTGCTTTTCTTCTTTGGCTGGCCCCCTGGGTTAGATAACTGTTACTTCTGCACACCTATAGCAATCCTTCACATGTATCTCTGCTCTTAAATTATCAGTCGCAGTGTGTGCAAGTTCCTGCCACTTCTTCGCTCTGTCCCTCATTCTTCTCTCTGCTGTCTTCTTGACCCCTGCAGTTCTCTAGTCTTCTGTTCAGAGAGGCTGTCCAGAATAAAGAATGCAAAGAGATCTGAAATGGAGACAAAGGAAATCAAATTCACTGGTACCCAAACGCTTGTTCTCATCCTTACTGGGAGTGTACTTGGTTCAGCACTGCCTACAGGAGTGTGTCGAATGGGGAAGGCTGGAGTGTATTTTATAAAATGAAGTATGAAACAGTCTGATTTTTCTGTCAGTTTTCAAAAATGTCTTCTCTGGATAAAAATAATGATGCTACTTGGCAATCATGAAATTGATTGCGTTTCAAATAGCCTCTTAGAGAATCAGGTCCTTGGATTCAACTACAGTTTTCTGAGACTTTTCTGTAGGAGTTTCCTGTTTTCTAGCGTGTTCTCTCCTGTTGCGTAAAGAATCTTTCAGTGGCGTAGGAAATACATTATGCAGCACTATTGGAGATGTCCACTGATTTTAACATTTGTAGATATTTTAAGTTTATATCCCTTTTACAGTTATCTTAACAAGGTACCCGAGCGTTTGAAGTAGAATTGGTCCTACTAATCATTAATCAGAAAAGAATTATCAAATGTAGTCACTGAAGATATGTAAATGCCAGGGAATATGAACGTCTGGTTAAAGTTTGATAAAATGTTTGTAGATGACCATATTATACATCTCTAGGAAGGATTTCAAGGCAAGGGGCGGTGTGGGCGCGCAGTGGCGGCGTGAACGCTTCCTTCCGCTGGTCCCTGTTCCGCCCCGAAGGGAACCCTTCTGTTCTAGACTCGAATCCAACCCCGCTTCACGCCATGGAGATGTTTTTCTATTTCCTTGTGGCTTTTGTCCTACAGCTTTTCTCCTTTGACTCAGGAGGAAAGGGATTTCTGTTGTCAACTAGTCCGTTGTTGTTTTGACGTGTCTTTTAACAAGCTCTTCATTTTTCAGTGAAAGGAGGAGACTTTATCAATGCTGAAATAGCTTATGTATTTGTTATTCTCCCTGGTTTTAGCAAGTGAGTAATTTTGATATATTTTTATCATACACCTGCAGAGGCATGTACACTTGAAATTAGATACAGGGCCTTTTGTCTTCTTGCGTGGGGCGTGGTATTGGTAGAGATATCACAAATATGAGAGAAGTTATGGGAAGTGATTGTTCTTGTGGATATTTTTGTGTGGCAGGCACTCAAAGTGCAGCATTTTACTCGTATTTCCCGTACTTGCGGAAGTTGCGTAGCATGTAAGCATCTTTCAGGTCTGTTTTTATATCTATTAATTTATTTGTGTTTAGGGCCAAGTGAGAACGGGAGCAAAACGCTTTAGAGTTTTGCTGTAATTATGGAAACCAGAAGTGAGCATTTTTCTGTGTTAGCCAGGAGCCTTGGAGCAGATCACCAGTCTTGGCGCCAGGCACGAGGATAGTTCTGTTTGGATGAAGAGACCTTAAATATTTTTTCGTCTACGCTTTAAACATAAACAGGCTTTTCTCTGGGAGATGCAGTGTTCATCTTCCAACTTCTGCTCTATTTCTCTTTTTTCTTTTAAGAAACGAATCCTAGTTTCCTTTACTTTCTGAGTTGTTCCTCTCCTGCTTCTGCAGGACAATCATAGAATCATTTAGTTTGGAAAAGACCTTTAGGATCATCAAGTCCAAGATCATCATCTTAGTGTCTCTTAGTGCTTTCATGTGTGAACTGCATTATCTATGGAAGAAGCTTGAGTATTTGGTATAAAATCAGGAACAGAACATTCACAACAAGGGTTCTTGCTGAAAGACATGAGCTTACTCCGCATCTCTTTCAAAATCTTTTATGTGTCCCTCTTCCTCTCCCTAGGTGGGAATGACAGGAATTACTGAAGACCCTTCTTTTGTGTGTGTTTCAGATTGTGCAGTGAATGTCCATAAGAACTGCAAGAATTTACTGGCTGAATGCAGCAGTATCAGACCCAAGGTGGGTTTTAAAATCTGTTGTTCTTTTGTAATAACAGCGCTCAAGTTAGTAAATTTAATCTAAAGCGAGTGTTACAATTTGCATCAGGACAGAATCTTCCCCTCCATCTTCAAGACGTGGTTATTAACTTGTCATTCTAGTAATTAATGACGGTGTAGGTAGGAGAAAATAAAGTGAAACGTTTTATTGCTGTACTGAAAACTACTCACCATTGCTTGTGTCTGTGAGAACTGTGACTAACGCTCAAACTCATCGTTGCCTTTGGTGCATTGTTGAATTTGTCGTACTCTGAATTCTGTGCCACCCTATTTTACTGGGTTGTGCCATTTCAGAGCAGAAAGAAGAGTGTGAGAGGTGGGGGGAAATTTGCTTCTAACAATTGTCAATTATTTTTTAGCTGAGCAATGCAGAATAAGTGATTTCTCATTTCTGAACTGCGATGAACTTTATATCTTGCGAAGCTGTTTGGTTTTTATCTGTGTCACCGTGATGCCCGTGATTGCATGTGAGGTCACAGGCTGGTTTCAGATGGCTGTCTTATCTTTTTTTTTTTTTTTTTTAATTATTCTGGTATTAGGTTTGAAAATCGCTTCCTCCTCCTTCTAACTAACTATACGTGAGGGAGTTTTAGTTTGTTTTAACCTGCAAGTGTTGATGATTTCAGAGACTGATAGCAGATATGGGAGTACCACGAGGGGGGAGAGAGAGAGCAGAACGGCTCAAACCTGGGCAGTTAGAGGTTAGAGAAGTGCTTTCAGCTATTGGTGATTTAGAATGGAACTCTTCTGAAGGCAGAAATGTTCTTGTGGGGTTTTTGATCTATACTTTTAAACTTCTCAAGACGTTGGGCATTTTCCTTTTAAACTGAAAAATTCACTTGCTCTGGTGCTTTTATTTCCACTCTCTACCATCTCCCAAACTGTTTGGATCAGCCCCGACAAACCACTCCTGAAAAGAGCGAAGGGGGACTGGTAACACAAAGTGAAATGAGGAACGAAATCAGAAATAAGATCCTCAGAGCGAAGCGGGACTCCCAAAAAGCTGTTTTGTTACAGACTATATTACTTTATTTCTTTGCATCTTCGATAAATTAACTCAACGAATTGTAACATCCTAGTGCTGAAAGGACTGGAAAGTTGTACAGATTGTCACAGCTGCAATTTCAAATGGGCAGGCTGAATTTTTGTTGATACTGACTGGGCTAGTTTAGTTAGTATTGCTGTAAACTGAACTGCAGCAAAGTGTGCGTCTGTGTAAAAGGTTTGCTTTCATTTAATAAATTATTTATTTTCATAGCTTTAATCCAGCTGTAACTTCATTTTTGGTTCTAATTCAGTCGGATTTGTACTCGGTTGTGCTTAATGTCTGGATGCCGTTCTGAAATGTGAAAAATTCAAAGCTGTTTCTGTTTCAGATCTTTTGTACTTTCAGTATACAGCTTCACTGCCGTTAGTGCTGTGTGCTAGGAAAAATATGATTCAGTTTGGACTGAAAGTTTGGTCTGTATGTGTAAGAATATTGTATTTTTTTCCTATAGCAGAAAGATTTGCAGCACAGACCTTCTGGATCTCCACAAAGTTCGCCCCAGTGCATTTCCCCAGGTTTGTACTAAAGAATGATTTCTGTGCTCAAGGCTTATCTGTTCGATTGTATTTTTTTCTTTAATATGTTTTAAAGGCTATACACAGTGTGTTATTGAAGTATAGAAAAGGTCTCTTTTAATAAGATGGCTTCATTTTTTTTTCTATTGGGAATGGCTTAGAGGCTCCTAGCAATCTCCTGTGTGTTTTTATCTTTTTATCTTTTTATTTTTCTTTATACCTTCTTGCTGTGTAACCTCAAAATATCATGGTGAAAAGGGATCAATAAGCTAGTTTTTCATTGATTGTCTATTCTCTGGCCTCTGAAAAGACTAGAACTGTGAACTTTGTTTTACATCAGATTTTCATAATTGTCTATTTAAAACTTGCCTGCAGCTAGTGGTTGCTAGAAATCTCTAAGACAAGCTAGCACTAATGGTCTGAACATAAATCTTTGTTGAAACGAAGTGGGAAAAGGGATCTGGTAGACCAAAAAAAAAAAAAAAAAAAGAGGAAAGAGCAGCTCTGTTGCAGCAGAGGCTTTGAAATACCCTTTTGCTACTGGAAAAGACCATCATGGTCACAGGTATATGGTTTAAATGACATTTTAATTTGTAGATGGTACAAGGTCTGCATTAACAGAACAGGCTTCTTGGCTCTCAGGTGACCGTAACTAGAGCAGAATTATTTTCTGCCTTGGAGTCAGTCTGTCTGTTTGCTTTGAGGGCTGTAAGAAACACAACTGGTGTGAATGTCTGAGTGTTACTGTGTGCGTTTCGTGTGTTTTTGTGAGGTATTGTTCCACTTGGATTGCAAGGTGTGCTTCTTTATGACATGATTCTTACCAAGAGGTAGCGCAGAGGGAATAGTAGTTAGAAAAGGGTAAGTGGCTCTTTGCCTTACTGAGAATGGTTTTGTGCATTTAGGGGAAAGTGCAGAGGCTAAAATAGGAAACAGTAAGGAATAATGAAAATAGGAAAAGTTGGCTGTAGGGCTTGTCGTTGAAACAGCTCTGTGGTATATAGTCTGGTCTGGTGCGATAGGTTAACGACGATCGATAGGGACTCTCAGCAGTGTGCAGACAGTGCTAATTGAACTCAGAAAATGGCTTTTTGTCGGTGCAGACTCTGCTAGGCAGCCAGTGCTTATTTTTCCGTAGTCAAAAGCAGAAGCTGGAACTTAAAGGAACAGCTGATAGCACGAGCATTGTATGTCTGTACCCCCAGTATCACACTGCAGGCTGCAGCGCCCAGCAATAAAACCCGAAGGTATCGTGTCCACGTAAAAGAGACCTACGTGGGAAGAAAGGTATAAACTGTATTGTTGGTGGTTGCTCCCCCATTCCTCTCCCAACATTTTGCCTCTGAAGATACCGCTGTGAAACAGAACTTTGTTCTAGGCTTGTGGACCCCACAAAGAGAATTTGATGGCAGATTATTTCAATACTTGTCCAAATGGAAATGAGAGGACATTTATTATTAAGCCTTTAAGAATTACACCTTGTCGTATCTTGCTAATGCCTACTTAGTCTCCTCTTTTGGAACAACGGGCTTGGAGCTCATCACTTGAAGATGGGGGAAGAGGGCTCAGTTTACCCAGTTTGTTATAGGTTGAGAATGTACTCTGTGTGTAGCCAGCAGATTACAAACCAGAACAGGTTTTGGGAAAGGAACTTCCAACAGGAAAAGATGTGGCCATGTAATTCCTATTAAGTGTTATTGATGAAGCCTCCCCTGCAGCCCTGCTGTGGTTTTAGTCAACTGCTTCAAGGAAGGTGAAATGAGAGACGAGCAGGTGTAGACTATGGGATGTCAAGAAATGCAGTAAAACCTGTTTCGTAAGGAGAAACATGAACACCTTGATTGAGCTGTGTTCGGGTGAGCGAGGCAGAAGTAGAGGGAGGGATGGATGTTGGTGGAGGTGCACTGAGGAGTGCAGACTAAGGAAGGGGAACTTTTGGGGGTGGGTAGACATCAGTGTTGTTTTAACAAGAAAAAGTGTAGCTTGGTGATGTGTAAACCTTGGCTGGAGCTGTAGACAAGAGCGTGGTCCTGAAGCAGCCCCCCAGACCCAGCACTGGGAGAGGAGTTTGGGCTGGGTGTAAGACAAAGGTTGCTCACAGCAGCAGAGTCCTGGGTTCAAGGATCCAGGAGATCTCTTCCACTCCCATGTCCTTAAAAGCCCTTTGGCAAAGGGCAGCTGCAGACCTTGTCAGTGATAAGTTTAAGGATTGTCTGGCTGATTCTTCATCTCTGACTTCTCTGAAGTTCCTTTTTTAAAAGGATGTATTTTGTCTCCTCTTCCTTATCACTCATTTACAGACATTAGTGCTAAATGATTATCTCCATTTTTTATAAGTCTATTACAGTCTTCCATGTATTGTGTAATAGTGATTAAAGTTTTAAATATCTTTCTAGTTCACAGCCTGCCTAGATTTAAAAAGCATTAAAAAGCTGCAGTATTAAAATTAAATTTAGCTCCGGTATCTGTTATGTTCAGTGTATGTGCATGCAGATATAAATCCCTGTGTAGCAGTAAGCGTTGCAAAGAACTTGCGGTTTTTTATGTGATCTCAGATTTTTCTTGTTTGCCATGAAATGTTCTGTGCCCTTATGCGGTAGGGTGTGAATAATTTGTGTGTAGGTTCTAGTGTTTTACTAAAGGAGAAGATACTTTGCAATTTCCACACTAAATGGGCACAGTAGGGACCAATTTCCTGCACTTCAGACCTGCTGATTTAGCCAATACAGTAAGTTAAGTGGCAGCTTTACATTTCTAGAAGGATCACAGGTAGTATAAAAACGGTGCATCTCTGGGGCCACGTTACTGTGCCAAGTCTGAGGGCAGCCGGTAGCGAGCATGGGGAATACAAATTCAAAAAGCAGCGGCAGGAGCAATGCGATTCCAGCTCATCCCGAGCTGTCTTTTTGTGGTTCCTTTTCAAGAAAATGGAATGAGAATGTTTTTCTGGACAACGAGCTCTTGACATCCAAGATCCTGTCTGTCCTCCGGCCGCATTCGGAGAGAGGTTTGAGAGCAGGCGAGCTGCAGTGTACACCTCACTTTCTGAGTACCAATTCAATTTTTGCCTCTCTAGCAGCTTCTTTGAAGGAGCAGCCCCGAAGTCTTCTCTTGGGACCGGATGGCACCCCAGTACTGTCACGGAATCTCGGTATGACTATCGCCCAAAGAGGAAATTCTCAGTCTTCATTGAATACTGCAGGAGCTGTTAATAAATTTGGGTGAGTAAACGGCTTCTTTTCTCGTTCAGTAGCTTCTGCTGCCCACCCCTACCCTCCCCAACGTGAAAAGAAAAACAATCGCAGGGCTAAAGCAAGAACTCGGATTGGTTTTCAAGCTCAAAAGAGATTTATTGAGCTTTTAATGCTGCAGTTAATTTCCCTGAACAGTATGCTTTTTTTGTTTGTTTAAATCACCGTGTCTTTAGCCTCTCCGTACTGCCATGAAAGATATCAACTAGGGCAGTATTTGAGTATCTCTGCCGAGAATCTGGTTTTCATGGGTATATTTGTCTTCAGACTTGTTGAAATTCAGGAATCTCTTCTGAGTTCAGTTACTCCAGCTTGTGCTAGTTCTGACTAGTGTAGGAGATGGCAGAGTTTTAAATTGCAGGATACCTTGATTAAAATAGCACACAAATTCAGAGCTGCCTGCTCTTCTAAGCAGTTGCTTACTTTTTATGTGCCACGGTTATGCTCCCTCCTCAGTGAAAGTGCCTTTTATGCTGTAAAGGGGCTATGGCTTGTCACTAGGTGATGTCTTCTTCAAATATCGTACCACAAGTTGCATACTTGCTCGTGCTGCTCTAATGAAAACTGTAATATTTCAGTGATGGAGTTGCTAAATTGATTTGACTGCTCAAAGTCGGAGTGCAACGATAACTTCTGTGTATTTATTTTAACTTTATTGCACTGTGGTTTAGGAAAGATGCTTGTTAAAGTAGTTGGGTTTATTTTTATTTTTTTGTCAGACAACTTAAAAACATGTTAATGTTCTGTTTTGGTCCCTTGGTCTCATTTCTTTGGCCATTTAGACTGATTTCAGGAGACATGGATGAAGGGGATTCAGGCTTTATAAAATTTAAGCAGACCTCAGATGATGTTGTCTCACTTGCACCTTCAACAGCAGACTCCATTTTTCTGGAAGGTATGGAATTTCTGTGCTTTTCAGGATTTTTCTTACAGTCTTAAAGCAGCACCGAGATGTTTTTACTCTTGCTGTTGTTGTTAATGATGGTACTGAGGAATATGGTGGGAAACAGTTTAATAATAATTGAAATTAAATGTGTTTTTGGTTTAGATGCATATTCTGTATCCCTTCGAAGTGAAATAGAAACAGATGCTCATGAGTTTGAGGCAGAGTCCTGGAGTGTTGCAGTGGAACAGCCTTATGCAAAAAGGCAAAAGAAAGACGTTATAAAAAGGCAAGATGTCATTTATGGTAAGAGGATTTGTTATTCTTACAACTTGTTCTATTTCGTAGTGCCACTGGTTTTGAAACAAAGCAGAAATCATTTTTACTGGCTCCCATTTTGACTTGTGCTTGAAACCTAAACCTGAGTGAAGATTTTCAAGTCTGTTAGTGTGCACAAATCCTACTATTAATGGTTTTAAGCAACCTGTATTTTTTAGTGTGCCTGTGTAAGCAGCAGTGGCCAGCTGTACAATTAGGGAATTACTCCACGGCAACTGGGAAATGTCGTTAAGTAAGTAGGGTCAGTCACTGGTTGGTTGGGAGATTAACAGGGCAAATTTAAGAGTCTCACATCAGCAATGCAAAGACTGTGGTGAAGGTGCTACAAAAGGCGGTGCCTTTCAGAGCTTGTTCTTTTATATCTCACCAGTCACTGTACAGCATAGAAATGACTTTTGATTTATTTTTTTATTTATTTCCCCTTGCCCAGAACTAATGCAGACTGAAATGCACCATGTCAGAACACTGAAAATAATGCTGAAGGTCTACTCCAAAGCCATGCGAGAGGAACTGCAGTTCCCAAATGCAGTCATCAACAAGCTCTTCCCCTGTGTGGATGAGCTGCTGGAGATGCACGGACAATTTCTGCTCCAATTAAAGGAGCGACGAAAGGAATCCTTGGAGGAAGGCAGTGACCGAAATTATATAATCCAGAACATTGGAGACCTCTTGGTAAAACAGGTGTGAATTGAATTCTACCAACGCTGTCGACACAACATTCTAAAAAGCAAACTGTGAGGTTAAAGTTATGTTTATGTAAAGATGGATTTATTGAGTTTATTATTATTATTATTGAGTTTAAGATTATCTTCCCAGTGTGATGTGTGAGCGTGACTCCCAGGAACATACCTGGTTCCAAATAATATTAAATATCCATGAAATGTTCTTTGGGCATGTGCATATGCATGTTGTGGGCTATGTGACTGCTGAGGGTATAGTGCTATTTTTCATCTTTTTCCAAAAGAAGAGTAGCATATTCCTTGTGTGCACGGCTCTTGTGCATTTGATGCCCAGCTTCTTGGCTCTGACCAAGAAGGAAAGTTTCTTTGAACTCATTACAGCTTTAGCACCTGTTCTGCTATGGCGTGGATGCAACAATTTCATTCATATATCATGCCCTTCAGCTTTTACAATCCTCAGTCTTTTAAAGTACAGAGGCCTAGAAAGCCTTAAAAATTCTCATAATTACAACCATCATGTCATGTTTGGTTATATTGTGGTATTTCAAGCTGTCAGATGTCACACAGCATAAATCTCTTCTTTCTGGCACAGAAGAAATTGAAAATATTGAAGAAATATCTCAGAAATCAGTTACCATAAATTCCCTATTAAACCTGGGTCTTGCAGTACGTTTACCTTTAATGATTTGTGTCATTCATTCTTGTATTTCCAATTAGTTTTCAGGTGAAAATGGGGAGAGAATGAAAGAAAAATACGGTGTGTTCTGTTGTGGACACAATGAAGCTGTTAGTCACTATAAAGACCTGTTCCAAAGCAATAAGAAGTTCCAAAACTTAATAAAGGTAAACAACAGCCAAAAGTCTCCCACTCTAACTGTGTAAAATATACCTGACTTGGGTTTTATTTTGTACTTGAAGATCTCTTCCGTTTGAATGAGCAGGATTAGAGGCATGTTCTCGTCATTTGATGGGTTATTAGCTTCTTCTATTTTAGACTTTTCGAGGTGTTTGGACACAAAGCCACAATTGGCAGGTGTTAAATTTGAGGCAGGCTCTTGAGAGCACACAGGACTGGGGAACAGAGGATTTGTTCTGTGCACGGCTCTCTTGCAGACTGCCCTGCTGCGTGGCCGTCTTTGTAAATTGACTTGGCAATAAATTAAATCAATCATAAATCCTGTTGATGAACTACAGAAAAAGCGGGTACTTTTAGTCAAGTTTTGCCCATTATGTCATCTTTCCAAAACCAGAAGATTGGCTCCAAGGTGGTTTGTTGATTTGCTGTACGCTGTAATGTGCAATTAATAGGAAGGGCTGAGGAGACGTGGCCAGGGTGAAAGCCTGTAACCTGAATCTCGGATGGCATTGCACAGTCCTGAGTGTTCTCATTTTCCAGTCATCAGTAAGTGATACTGGGTGAACTTTCCACCATAGCTCTGTACTTACAGCCCTTCTTAACGAGGTGTCTCTAAAAGTGAGCACCCTTTACTTTCAAGGCACTAAAAAAGTGACCAGACTTTAAAAATACGTAGCCTCAGTCGTTGTAAAGAAAGACCTCGGTGCTGTATTCTGCTGTCAGGTTTGTTCTCCACCTGCAGTCAGACTAACTAATGGGATTCTGATGCTTTGCCATCTTCCCTTTCTAAACAGAAACATGTTTCTGTAGATCAGCCTACAGGCAAACACTGAGTTTATTCATTACTGACCTAATTTGGGTGTTGGGTGGTTGGGTCTGGGTTTAAAAATGTAGTGCTTTTCTCTATATTTAGGGACTGATCCTGTTATAAAAGGCAATCAGTTAGCAAATAGGCAGACACTTCAGACTGGAAACTTCCTCTGCTTGCCTCCAGACTTGGTTAACAGTAGTTGAAAATAATACCTACAATATTTTCCAAGAATAAAAGAAACTTTCTTAATGTTATCAGGAGTTTGGCTTTAGTAAAAAGAGTGCTACTAATTTTGTGGTGCTATGACTGATTGTACAGAGGTGTTTTGGGATGGAAAACGTGTGAGTGGAGAGGCGAGGGGAGTTAGAAGAGCGATAGGCACAATGGATGTGCTGAGTCTGTCTTGTTTTCTAGAAAATTGGCAACTGCTCCATTGTGAGGAGACTTGGTGTTCAGGAGTGTATCCTTCTAGTCACACAGCGCATCACCAAGTACCCGGTCTTGGTGGAACGCATCATTCAGAATACAGAAGGTAGGTTGTTTAGTCTGTCCCAGAAGACTCGCAGTTGCCTGCTGATCCTTTTACTCCCACGTTTTGCATGTTCTTTCCTCAGACAAGGAGGGGCAGGCTGGTACCGCCGTGTACCTGCTTTCTTCTTCGTTAGCTGAAGATGCTGTTAGAGATGCAGGTTCAGATCGGTCTCACCTCATCACAGGGTCAAGACGAGCTTCCGGTCTGCAACCACAAAACCGTAGTAGTTAAACCTGTTGGTTCGTTAGAGATTTACAGCTTTAGGATATTTGATTTTATTCTTAAACTTAACCTCTTAAGGAATACTGCTAGATGTTCAGTATGGAACCTTCATGTTACGGTACGTTTGGGTGGCTCCTATCTTGCGTTCCAGAGTTGAAAATGTGACTGACTGCTATTCTTTTTCTCGTAGCTGGAACTAGGGATTATGAAGAGCTGACTCAGGCCCTTAGTTTAATTAAGGACACGATCACTCATGTAGATGCCATGGTTAATGAATGCGAGAAGGGGCAGCGCCTTAAAGAGATCATGCATAAAATGGAGCTAAAATCATCTGGAAAATGCAAGAATGGGCTTTTCTTCCGGAAGGATGACATGGGACAGAGGCGGCTTCTGCTGGATGGGATGCTCTACTGGAAGGCTGCATCAGGGCGACTCAAAGGTAAAGGACCGGAAAGGGGAGAAGTTCAGCTAGGAAGCAAGATATTTATTTATTTTTTGTAACTGTTTATTACTGATCGATTGAGTATAAAATAAGATGACAATAACCTGCCTGTTTAATGGGATATTGGAGGAAATAGCACTTGTTCTATTCTTGGCTTGTCCAATAAGCATCTCTGTAATGGTGCGTGCTAAGTTCCTTATGCTGTTTGCTTATTATCTGCCTGATCTGCTTTCCAATTCAAGAGGGAGGTCTTTAGATAAATGACAAAGGTTTGAGTCATACTGGCTTAGTCTCCTGTGGAAAGGCATTATCTTGTGCGAGCTCTGGTTCACACTTTGAAAAATTGTGTCGCGTTAATCCCATGACGCCTTCGTTCTGCGTAATGTCTGTTTTGCCAGAAAATCAAAACGGTGTCCATCAGTGAATGTCTTAACAGCTTCATTGTTCAGGTGTTCAAGGCGAAGCTTCGGTGGCGCATAAATTGCAGCCAGGAGCAGGTGGTGCGGTGAACGTCTGCAGTTCCAGAAGAATCTGCTGTTGAGGGAGACGTGTTCCCTCGTGAATGTTTGAGCCAATGTGTAGGATGCCCGTGCAGGGGTTTTCGAGCTTTACATCAGCTCTGTTTGTATTGTGCTGGTTCTGCACGACTGCAAGCTGTCTGTGGGCAACCCAAGAGGAAGGCAGTAGCAGACTCAGTATTGCAAATGTTGACGTGCTGTTCCCTGACCCACAGGAAATTTAACTCAAGTGATTTATTTTTTTAGTCTGGACCAGTCTTTCTGCTTTAAAATCTTTTTTCTTTTTTTTTCTCTTTTTTTTCTGTTGTTACTGTAGATATCCTGGCAGTCCTGTTAACTGATGTACTGTTGCTCTTACAAGAAAAGGACCAAAAATATACATTTGCATCAGTGGTAGGTATTGTTCCCCTTATTTAATACATTCACTCGGAGTATTTAAGAAAGTGACAGTAACTACGATAGAAATACAGTTAGAGATGTCATGTACCTGTTATGGTGGGTTCAGGAGGAAAATCGAATTAATAAACCAGCCAGAATATAACACAATCACTTCTTCCAAAACAGTTCTGATACTTGTTGAATCCCTCGTGCTGTCTCCTCGTGCGAAATAGCGTTCCCTTGCATCAGCCAGTTCTAGCTGCCACATCACCGTTTGCTGGGGACATGGTAACCGTGGTCACAGTAACCCAAGATTTACTAGGGGCAGAGAACTTTCCTGAAGTAAACGTAATAAGCGCTAAATGCGAATGCAATTACTGCAGCACTCTAGACACTCGGTGGATTTGCTCGCTTTTCCAGGGCATTTCCACAGGCGTCCTCAGAGCAGTTAATTGTGTACATTTTGTCCTGATCTGGTTCAGCTACGGCTGTAAGAGAACCAGTAGCAGAGAAAGTATTTTGTGGGATTGTTTTCTTGGGTATTTTTGTGTTGGTTTTTTTTTTTAGGACACTAACATTAGAGCTGAATTCTAATGGCAAAAGCCATTTTGGTGACCTCAGGGCTGTAAAAGCAGCTGCTTCTCGAATTGCCCTTCTAATGCGTGGAGTGGGGATACTTTCACAGATCAGGATGGCTGGAAGTTGTTTCTTCTTGAGCAGCGTTAGGCGAATCTTTGAACAGCGCTTCGTTTCATGACACTGATGCTGATAGAATAACTCTGCCCCGTTTTCCAAACGCGTCTGAGCTATGAGCAGAAGAGCAAGTTCATAGAAGGGAAAATCACCCTGTTAATGTAAAGCGTCTCGACTGTTGTGGCAGTTTTCTGTGGCTGCTGTTGCTTTGAGCCAAGTGTGAGTAGGTTACAAGGAGGCTAAAACATTGTTTCCAAGAAATAAGAGCATGGTGGGTGTTCTTTGTCAGTGGAGCTGTTCCACTGCAAGGTCATGCCCTGGTTTATATGTCCTCTGGTAACTTTTTTTTCTCCTGTGAGCACGTATCATACAGTTGCTGATGACAGAGATTTTTTCCCTCCAGTAACATGCTCTACAGTTGTAGACTGATGAGTTTTCCCATCCTTTTATGTATGTAGTTTATTTGAGATTTAGATATTGCTTCTCCCTAGATAAAGTAAGCAAATGAGAGGAACACATGAATCTGCTCAGGGATCCTGTTTTTCCAGTGACCTCTGTTCGTGGCTTGAATTGCAGTACAGCTGCTCAGGGAAGCTGGCAAAGCCCAGTGCTCTGACGTCTCACAATTCAGTTTTCTTATCGTCGCTCTGGATCGTGCTGTGAAGGTTCAGCAGTTACAGAGAACTGTTTTCTTCTGGGGAGGATCTTTCTAGGCTACGTATGTTGGTCCTATGCTGTGTGAAGCATTGATAGTGACTAATATCCCTCCTGTAAATTTGTTTTCATTGCAAATTTCATTGTTTTGATCTCTGGTTGATGAGTACAAAATGAATGTGTCAAAAGTATCATGTGAAGAGGCCATAGCAATAAACTTGTGGTGGCTCTGTACGAGTAGGAAGACAGGGGGAGCTAGGAAGCAGAAAACCCTAAAGAAAATATGTAACGTAGTACAATAAACTATATTTTGTTTTACAGGACTCTAAACCACCAGTTATCTCATTGCAAAAGTTGATTGTAAGAGAGGTAGCTAATGAGGAAAAAGCCATGTTCTTAATTAGTGCCTCCTTAAAAGGACCAGAAATGTATGAAATTCACACAAGCTCCAAAGAGGAGAGGAATTCCTGGATGGCACACATCCGCAGAGCTGTAGAAAGGTAACTTATGAGTGAGAGCTAGCGGGCTTGATTTGTTGCTTCTCTGTCTTTTCTTAACAGGACTCACAGATGTGAATTTATCGTAAAAATCCATTTGACTTTCTTTGTAAGGCTGAAGCATGCAATTCTGTTGGCATTCATTGGGAAGAAGCTACATGTAAAGATATAATAAAAACCCAACCAAAGACTTTATTCTGCTTTTTTAAAAAAAATAAACTAAGAGATTTGTTTGCTTGTGTCAAATGCAACAGGGCTTTGGACAAGGGAGGAAGATGGACACACAGGATAAACCACATCCAAGGGAAAGCCTCAGGTTGAATCCTGAGATGATTTTAAGTTACCTAGTGTGTAAATCAAATGTAGATCTGTCTCTCCCGTTTTACAGCTGTCCTGATGAAGAAGGAGGAACATTTAATGAACCTGAAGCAGAGAGGAGGCTGGCTGAAGCAAGAGCTAAGTTAAAAGATTTTCAAGGTAACGACTTAGTTATATATTCCACGAACTGCTCCTCGGCATCGTTTGTGATTTATGACCATCGTATTCTTTGATCACATCATGTGATCAAGTTTCTCCTTCATAAGTCTTTCAGAGTAATGCAAGATTATATAGAAATAGTTAAGTTAAACGAGTCTGATAAGCTTTGTATGCTCCGCGAGTTTTCCCCTTAACTGTTAATTACATCTCTGTGTTTGATGCTCCGACCATAAAATGAATAATAATCTTCCAAATGGAACATTATACTCTGGCGGTGATCAGGAAGGCAGAACTGAGTTTGTTTCTTCCTTTAGAGCGTTTGAACATGAAAGATGACCTGATTATACAAAGCCTAACTGAGAAGCAACAGATCTATCTAGAAATGTCTGAAATGAATGGCTTTGAAGACCATTCCCAAGGATCTCGATCAAAGCTCCTTCTACGGGGGGATATCTCAGAAAATCTGCAAGGAGAGGCAATTTTGAAGTCCGCAGTGACAGAAGGTAAATGCAGTGTGGGAATGTGTATGCAAGGGTGAGGATAAACACGTAGGATCTAAGTACAGATCCTGAACGTCGTCCCGTAATAACATATTACTTTTATGTGACACTGGTCAGACTTCCTTTTTCTCAGAACCAATCTGCAAGACAGGCAAAATGCATCCGTGGTCTTAGGTGGAGGACCTCCTCACAGCTTAGGGGTTTTTTGACTGGTAATGATCAACCAGTGGAATCTTAGGATATGTCTATTCAGATGGGTAACTGGGTGCTCTAATAATACACTAATTCTGAGTTATAATATTATGTGAGGGTTATGAATTAAAGTAGCCTACCTAAAGATAGTGTATCTAGGGAAAAAAAAAAGCACAAACAGAATTTTATTTGGGGAAAAAAACCCAAAAACCGAACATTCAAGGCTTGCAATATGAAGAGCCTGTTGTAAGGAGCTAGTCACGAAGGACAATCTATCTGTACTGCAGGGAATTTCTCAAACTGCCAAATCTTGTAATATGCTTGATGGTTGAATTCGTTTCTTTAGCTTGTTAGCATGACGCACTTGACTTGCTGCATAGCCATGGCTGTTTACATGACATATTCTCCTCCTTCCTAGCTGAAAATCTCCAGAACCTTATCTTTACCCACTTTGGCAACGGATCCTGCCAGCCTGAAGATGGCTCTGGGCTGGGACTCCCCAGGAGAGCAGAGACCTTTGGTGGATATGACAGTAGTCCCTCAATTTCCAATAAAAGTAAGAAAGGGGCCCTTCAGCTTTCCTCTGAGCTTCTTAGCTATTTAGTGTGTTTCTGTGTGCAGAGAATAAGAACAATGAGTTCAGTGAGGCTCTGATACAAGGAATCTTCCCCAGGCTCTAAAAGGAGGATAAGAGCAGATTTCTAGCACATGGTATTTGTGTGTTTTGTCTTTGGCTTCTGATACGAACACTAGAGAGCAGAGTAGGGCTCTCAGTGTTACGCCAAGGGCATTACCTTAACCCGTACTTCCTGATTGCCACATGGAATTTTTGTTCTAGGAATTTGAATTCAGCTGCCCGCTTTTATTACTGAATCGTGAAAACCTTTTTTCACCCTTTTTTGTATCCGCAGAGTCGTTAGACGGTTACTGAATGCTTAGATAATATTAATTGTCTTTTTGGCACAGATGATTAATCGGTTAATGAAACGAGTGGAAATACTAGATGCTATTTATCTCCATTTTTGCTTCGTGCATGTATTGAATTTATTTCACTGGGTGTTAATCTCTAGAATACTTTCTGTTATCTCTGAAGGGCTACATATGTCTGTGGTAGTGTAGGTGCTTAATACAGAACGGTTTCCATTTCCCCCTGCCTTCTCTCACACCAACAGTGGTGCTGCTTTGAATAGATTTTTTTCTAACAAGCATTCCATGTTACGAGCTTGCAATTCTGGTAGCCACAGACGATTATTTTCATGCATACGTTGTGGTTGCCTCACTTAAAATAGTACAACGTAATTTGAACTTACTCTCCCTATTTATCTTAACCCGCTCCGCTCATTTTCGTACTTTTTGGAGCAGTCCTACTTGTCACTGTTGAGTCAGTGTGGAGAAAGCCGTGCAGTTGCATATTGGTTTTAACTTCAAAGTCACCTTTTTTTTTCCCTGACCCCTCTGTTGTGCAATCAGTTTTCACAGGCCCTGTGCTGGTGTGGGCTACTCATTCTCCACTCTTCTTTCAGGTGGTAGTTTTAGGAAGAACAGTGGTGGTGACCAGAGACAGTGGGAGTGGAGAGGCCCTGCAGTAAGTTCAGATGTACAACTACATGACCTCCCTTCTGACCCAGAAGAAGGATCTCAAACCGTATGTTGGGCTTGTGTATGATTTTCGTGCATTCTTTTTTGTTCCTCTTCATAATAGTGGTGCAGAACAAATCTCACAAAGCTGAAAGCTGTAATAGCTGGTAGGGCTGGACTGTAACAGAGTTTTGGCTGTCAGATTCCTGGACTCTGTTAAGGCTCTTTTGTGGGGGAAGTTGATAACTTAGCACTTGAGAGGCTTGACTGTTTTTATATTTATTTGCTTGATGCCGTACCATTAGTGCTGGCTTCAGTCACCATGCATCTATTTCAGTGTATGGGAGTAATCTCTGCTCTGCTGGTAAACGCTCTTCCCTCATGAGATTGACCCCTTCCAGCTTGTTCTGGCAGCACTACCCGTGCCCAACAAGTGTCTCTAGTGCACACGTTCGTTTTGTCTTTTCTACAGAGTGAAGTGACGAGACTGGATGACAACAGCGGTGTTCAACCCACCATAGAGTCTCAGGTATGTTACTTCTGCTGTCAGGAAATCTAATGGCAAATAGCCATGTTATAATAACAGCGTGCGAAAACAGAACAAACCCACCAACAAACTCGGTATTTTTGATGTATGTAGAGCCACAAGCAGGTTAACAGCCTCTACCTTGTGATTCTAACAAACTGGGAATGCAGAGCTAAAAATCCCATTAGAAAACCGAGGTGGGTTCTGGGTGTATAGCTAACCATTTTACCGGCGTTGATGGCAGGATTACGTGTCCTCAGCTCGCTGACAAAACTTGCCCCCGAATCTCTCGGGAGCACTAGAGCTGTGTAGTGATTCAGTGCTGGAACATGGGAGGACGTGATCATTAAATAGCTCACGTGAAGAAAACTGATGATGAAGATTGCTCCCTGGAATCCCAGTGCCATTTGCTGGGCCCTGATTTACATCTGTGCAAGACTAATATACTGAAATTCGTTGTGCCTGTGTGTTGCTCTGTTGACTGTTCCTGTGTTAGAGTACTCTCGTAGCTGCGCTTCTGTCGTGTGCGGTTTTGCACAGATACCATTGACTGTGTTCAGTTTAGAAAGAAAAAAAGTCTAGTGCATCAGAACAGAACTCTACGGAAGTGTCTAATGTCTTTCCTCTCCTTTTCAGCTTGTCCAAAGGATACAAACACTGTTGCAGTTACTCTTCAGTCTCCAGGTAAACCACGATTTAGTATCCACGAGGTTTGCTAGGCGTTAAATGTAGGAAAATTTATGCAGGTGTGGAGAGGAGCTACCTTGAAAATATCCCCTAAAGCTAGAGTGAAGTGCAGAATTTAAGACCTGGGACTCGAGGAAATGAGTGCTGTGTCTGGTATTTTGAAGGAAATGTTACATCTGTTGTCTTAAGTAATTGCTTCCTTCTTCCTGCTCCCTTAAATGCAGTCGTTTTGCTACTTTGAGCTCCCTCTGCTCTCCGCGCTCAGTTCTTAAAATTGTTGATAAACACGTGTGCATGTATTAGTTGGTTTTACTGTAACCTTGTAATCACCAGTATTGTGACTGGATTTAGAGTAATAATTCTAGGTGCAAGGAATGTTCATTTTGACATACGTAAGCAAAACTTCCTTGCTTAACCATCTTCAATACTTGGTCAGTCCCGATGGGCTGACCAAGATGGAAGTTAGATCTGCTCTTGAAGACAAAAGTCTCTAACCTGGTAGGTGCTGTTGTCTTTTGTTTAGCTGTGTGTGTTTTTTGAACCCATGTGCCTTACGCTGAGCTTATTTCCCCTCCAGGCAGTGATATCGCAGCAGGACAGCTACATCGAGATGCAACGAGCCACCATGGTCGACCGGGAGAAGCAATACCGGCTGCAGTCTACACGAGGCAACCTGCTGCTAGAGCAGGAGAAACAACGGAACTTTGAGAAACAGAGAGAGGAGCTGATGAATGTGCAGAAACTTCAGAGCCAGCTGAAGCTGGAGCAGCAACGCCTGGAACGGGAAAGGGGTCGGCAGCAGAGGGAATTTGGCATCAGGGAAGCTCAGCTGCAGGAGCGTGAAGAGGAGACTCGGCAGCTGAGAGAGAAGTTGAATCAAGAGAGGGAAGAACTCGAGAGACAGCGAGAGGCTTATCAGCACGACCTAGAGAGACTGCGGGAAGCTCAGAGAGCAGTTGAGAAAGAGAAGGAGCGTCTAGATCAGCTAAGGAAGCTGAAGAAGCAGAACACAGTGTCAGGCACGTTCTCCCCAGAAATGGGACAGGTGAGGAATTAATTTTCTTGGAGTTTTACTTCCGTTAACCTACTTGGCTTTGACTGAAGGTTACCCTTTTTGCAGCACCAACCCATGTTTGCTTTTTACTGGGCTCCTTAAACCATCATGTGACATAGCTGGTGATGGCTACTGTCAGAGCTTGGCAGTTCTGCCCGTGTCTGTGAGATTCACCCAGACATTTGGTAATAAGAGTATGTTTTTGAAAAAGATAGAGAATAAGTTATTTTTAAACGTCGTTCAGGGTATTTTTAGTACAGGCACTGCCCCGTTGCAGGCAGGCGATCGCAGAAGGTGTGCTAGACTGGTGGCATTTTGTACAACTGATTTCTAAAAACATTTCCTGTGTTTCAAAATGTGAAGGTTGGGGACCTGATTAAATTGGCTCATCTGTTAATGTCCTGCAGCCCCGCTTTCTGTCCATCCTGTCACCGCCCAATGCGTCATGCTTTTGTGTTCCTTTTGCGAGGTGCAATGTGAAGCAGGCGGGAGCTGCTGAGGTTCTTTTCAGTGGTCAAGGACTTAGAATCTTGCTCTGCCTTGTGTTTGCAAGCATGCTTTGGCCTCCATCTAACCTGTTGCATTTTTCACTAGAAAATGCTGTATGTGTTCAGGGCTGAGAGTGGTCACTCCTCACTGTGTCTGAGAGGGTGCGAATACCCGTTTGACTTAGAATGCCTTTTCCTTCACGTAGAGCCAGATGCTAAGTCATTCTGTTAGCTTCAATGGAGAAGGGGTGGAACCATCTCTACCCGCCTTGAAAACCTCCGTGAGAGTCAGCGTCGCTGGGATGGATTACCTGGAGCGGCCAGACTTGGTTCGCAGGGACAGCACCACCCTGGAGAATCGTCCCGTTCTTCCGTTGAAGAATGAAGTGCCAATACATCTCCTGAGCGCGACGAATCAGATACAGAAACCGGCTGCGGTCCAGCAGCAGATTCCTACAAAGCTGGCCGCTTTTACGAAAGGAAGCAAAGAGAAAGGTGGGAAGAACAAAGCGTCTCATAGGACAGACAGTTCAGGTGAGTGTATTTAAATGGATTTCTGGTCTCTGCTGGCATCCCAGGGAGACAGAATACTGCAGTTAAACCTCTGACTACCTATGGGGAACCCAGAAATGAATATGCTACAAATCGTTAGTGCGCTTCCTGCAGCCTAGGAGCCTCTTAAAATCCTTAAATTAGGCGTTACAGGTGTATACTGTTTAAATTGGAAATAGCGTTGAAAATGGAGTTCTGTATTCCAGCAGGATACAACGATGGTAAGAGGTTGTAAACCTGGATGTAAAATCTTCTTTCCTAACTGTAGTGCTAAAGGAAAATTGTGAGGGGAAGCTTGTTTTGCATGAGTGAAATGTTTTGAGGCTGGCTGAACTTTTCCTCACTGTCCGGAGTTGTAATGACATGGAATGCAATGCCTGTCTTAGCACCAGTTGGTCATTAAATACAGATTTCTAGGCCAGAATTGAGAAGCTCTGTGTGTTGTAGAGTTGAAAGGGGTTGATTTGGCCACAAATAGAAGCAAGTAAAAATACGGTCACCCTGTCCTGGTGTAATTGCTGCTTCTAACTGCTGGGTACGAAAGTAGTGATCTTTGCCAATGACAGATGCTGTAAAAGCCACTTTTTTCTCTACAGCTTGGAATAGTCTCACTGACAGCTTAGGAGAATGACCTATAATTTTAAGTTACAAAATTATCCTTTTAGTTCTGGCAAGCCCATCACTTGGGCCTACACTCCTATAGCAGACTCGGGGCCAAGCCTGCCTGGGGAGAGGGGGAAAGTCTGCTGCACATTGTAGAAACAACATGTCTCTGTTGTGCCTAAATACAGTTGCAAACTTGCTTATGGTTTTGCCCCTAAATGAAGTCTAATATCCTCTTACCCTGAATACTGAATGCTGGTGAGTAGGAAAATAAGGCTCTAATGCCGCATCTCCCCCAAGTTTATTGTTAATGGCTCTTACATAATGGTCTCTGCGGTGGAAATGTACTTAAAGGCGTTTTTCTGGAATTTATATGACAGGTATAAAAGACAAATATATTGGTCTCTGTTCTCTCATGAGCATTAGAGGGATGCGTGCTTGTTATGTGGATCTTAGCATAAAATGGAACAAGACTTTCTGTACCAGGGGCTAAATACTGTGTATTGAATTTGGTTTTCGTGATGTGTGAGGAATGTGCACTGAGAGGAGTTCTTCGGATCCAGAGTAACCGTTTCATGAATTGCTTTTATTGTTGAAATTAAGAAACTTGACGGGCCATAACACCAGAGTCGGTGCACTCTGCTGCTGAGCAGCTGTGAGACAGATGCAGAGCAGCAACAAAAGTTCATCACGGTTCTGCGTGTTAAAAGCAGCACAAACAGCCATTGCTATGTGAATGCTAGGGACAAAGACTTATTTTTCATTATTTTTTTCTCTGCTGTGCTTTATAGTACTAGGTTTTAAATCTGTGGTTGTCAGGGCTGCTAGTAACTGAATTAGAAGTCTGCAAGGAAGAGAAGAGAGAAAGTATTCATGGTCTAAGATGCTGAAGAGAAAATTAAAGTAACTTGCAGCGGAAGCACCAGCTCTTGGTGGTGTCGCAGCTTCCTCAGGTGGATAAAGATGTCAGTACGGTGGGCCCCACCGTGAAGTAGTGACGTTTGTGAAGCCCTGCTAGCCTTACTAATTTGTGAAATCTTTTCTTTAGCATCTGTTGATCAGAAGCAGCTGCTTCCCCCCAGGCTTGTTGGGCGAGAGGAAGGTGTCCTGAGGGGCAGGCGGTCAGCAAGTCCGGTCCTCCCAAGCAGCCAGACTGCCACATTCCAGCCAGGTTTGTCTTGATCAACTCGCGTGTCCGTGCAAGTGCCTCAGGCACTCTGTGCAGTGCCATGAACACGTCTTCTTCCATTTTTTTTCCTCTAGAATTGTGTGGCCCTACGGATGCTCAGCCGGAAGCACTTTCATCTGCCTCAGCGAACCTATTCAAGTCCAATAATGTTCACGTTCAGACCCTGGTGACCTCTCAGCCGAGTCTGTTAAATGTGCAAGATGATACCAGCAAAGAAGATGTAATTTTCTTCTAATTGTTTCCATTTAAAGATTAATCTTCTGAACATACTGTTTCAAGAACTCAGGCCCCAGTGCTCAATGTGACAGAGACCCGACATGGATGTCTTTTCATCTCTGCCCCGTTACTCCTAGCAAGGACCAGACCAGGATTACTCTTCTACTTTGCTGGCTTCTCTGCCAGCAGCTCAGAATGAGGGCACAGTAGTAACGATTCGCTTTTAATTCTCCAAACACGGAAATGTATTGACACGTGGCGTGGGTATATAAATTCAGAGCATATTAAAATGATGCCGCTGATTGTAATGCGCTCGTTTCAGAGAATGTGCACTCCTTGCGGGCACCACCTTGTCAATTGTTATGGCTGATGTTGAGCCACCCAGATTTTTGTGTAAGAAGTTTCGGTCGTAGGCCCCAGAATGGCTGCAGATTTGTAAATCCGTTTTCCCAGGTCTGTAATGGGTTATGCTGGTGGTGTGTTGGTAACTAGTTGACTTAGCAAGCCAGTCTCCTTACCAGGCCTGGCAGTCGTTACCCGGGCAGAGGAACCAGACTAGCATCTGTTCCTGTAGTGAATTCGGTGGAGCCGCGTGCTCAGTGACCGGGTGCAGCGGAGGAGAGAAGGTGAGCTTCTTAGCGGAGTCTTCATGGGTCAGGAGCTCCACCTGCTTGTGGAGGAGAAGGACGAGTGAGAATATTGCAACGGTAATGAAGAGTTGGACTAAATGCACATTTCGTTGGCCGTGAGCTCGCGCTGGGATACCTGGCTCCTCGGAGGCGCCGGCGGGGTCTCCACGTTGGTGAGAGCGGCACAGGTTCCCGAGCACGACTCACGAGTTGGTTCAGAATGAACTCAGAGACTCGGATTTTGCTCTTTGCTGAAGACGTGTGTAAGAAGCATTTGCAGTAATTTATTGTCTTGTTTAATCCTAAGTTTTCTGCATCTTTCGTTTGTCTGTTAACTTCTTGGGACTTTACTCCAAGTACCGGAAGATACTGAAGCTGCTGTTACTGCAGAGACTTCTCTGCAGCGCTGTTAGGAATGAAGGGAATAAGAACTGTTTGGTTCTAAAATTAAAAATAAAAGTGAAAAAATACTCGTAGCTAAGCCTGTGTTGGTTTAGCTGCTTACAGCTAAACCAGCTTTGATACCTCTTGTTAAATGGGTCAGTTTGTAATCATGGAGTGGTGATGACGTTAAGTGTTCTGCTCAGAAGGCATTATTTCCCTTTGTAGTAATTTGCACAGTCATTTTGTTGTTTTGTATTGCTTCATTGTCTGTCTCAGTTGTTTATCGCGCACATCACCTGAGGATGTGTATTCCAGTATATGTTGAATGTGACCAGTCAGATATATAGTGCACAGGAGAGATTATTTAGGGGGTATTATTACAGAATTAAAGAAATCAGTGTCTCAGAGCTTAAAAACGTGGTTAATATCTTTCAGAACATGATTGGTAATAGCGTTTTTCATATCTTTAACTCTGGTGTAAAGTGACTTTTAGCGCCATTGGATGGAACGCCCGGTCAGTTCTTCATCCAGTCCTGGGGCAGCGGCATTCGAACGGCAATTTGACGCTGTCTCGGTGGTTAGGCCCTGTGTGACATCAGTAATGTTCTTTAAGACTGTAACTTCACTTTGTTTAAAAGTTTTAAAATTATTTCAAGTCATCACAGTGCAAGAAACATGATAGATTTTCAGCAGACGATACAGAGCTTATTTTCAAGTGGTGATAATATGAGTTATTGTCCTGCGACAAATTGAAAAAGCCAAATTTAGTGGTCGAGGCAAGAGGGGAAAGATAAGCTACGAATTACTGAATTGGTGTTAGACTTGCTGTGACACTGCCTGGGTGTAAGGGTCTTTCTCTTGGCTAAGTGATACCAGTGACCCTGAGCGCAGCGAGAGGAATCACCGGATCGCTTGGCCTGTTACCGCACTGGTGATGCTTCCCCACTCCCCAACAAATTATTACTCTGAAATCAGACACACTTCACAACAGTACCAAAGGCCTGCTTGGTAAATCGTCGGCGTTGCAGAATTTTCACGGGTGCCCGGTGTCTGGATTTGCAGAGAGCAGTATGGGGGGTGTGGTGATATTTGCGTTGTGGTGATACCATGATGACGGCGGTTAGAACACAGTTCTACCCTAAATTCATTTTTTGCATTCCTGAAAGCTACGTTGGAATGTGGGGGAACTCTGCTTAAGATTAATGCATCTTCTGAATAAGCCAGCAGGGGAGGTCCAGCAGCTCTACAGGACTGGTTTTTCAGTTGCTGATGTGGAGGCTTCAGTCGTCTCCGATACCCGTGTAATTCCTCCTGTGAACGCGCAGCGAGGCAGCAGGAATGCACAGTATGTTCTCTCCTTCGTGCTGTGGTTTGGGCCACTCCTAGCGAAAAACTTTATGCTCCCGTTGCCTTAAATTACCGGGGTTGGAGGAGTTTTAGCCTAAAGTGAAGTTGCACCAGTGGAACAAACCACCTCAACCAGAGAGGGATGTGTCAGTTTGGAGATTTGAAAACAATTTTTGGAAACGTTTATTTAGTTTAATTTTGTGCCTGTGCTAAAGTACGGAAGAGAGTGTTCTATGGACTGAAGGGCTTTATTTTGGCTACTTTGTGCAGTGAATGAACTCAGATATAGAGCAGTGACACATGTGGAAAAGAAAGTCTGCAGTGAGGTCTCATCTAATGTTTTTTAAGTTAAAACTGTTTTAATACTCATCAGCAGTGCTTCGAGTAAGTTATGGCTGTCAGCAAATGGCCCCAGGGCTGTTACAGGCTAGGCTGTTGGTTCAGCACCCCAAAAGCTCCTTGGAATGGCTGTAGCTGAGAAATTACCTTAAAAATCACTACCTGTCCTCAGTACACGTGTCCAGCTGCAGCTAGCTTTATGAAAACTGTTTCCAGCCTCGACAGAGGCTGCATCTCCTTTTGCTTGGGTCAAAATCATCTAATGCCATACTAGGTATGCGTGTGGCTTCCTGCTCGGTACCGTACCCAGCGTGGAGAAGGTTTTGGAACTGGCAAATGCTGTGAGCTCTCACTGCTGTGCAGAGTTTACCATACCAGAGTATGGTAGAATTGTTTGTAGAAGGCTGAGGGAAGCAAGTCAAAGACTTTTATGTAAGTGGAGAATGGCTCATCACTTCTGCAAAACTGAAATCTGTGAAATTGTTCTCAGATCGCTCCGAGTGAACGAGTTTTGGACTCTTTGCTCAAATCTTGTTCCTAGAAAAAGTAACTCTTCTAGGGAAATTAGTTTGCAAAATACTGCTGTGTCCTGGGCTAAGTAACCTGCTATCGATTCTGAGTCATGTCCTCTCCATTTGACTTTTTGATTACTTCGGATAAAAGTTCCCTTTTCGGTGATGTAGGAGGATTAGACAGTTCAAAATTCTGTGCCTCCCAGGTGCCTTTTGGCTTCTTTCTGAGCTGGGGTGTGGAGGAAATGACAGCACGAGCTTTGAACTGCCTTCTCCTTTTTGTGTCACGGCCTTAAAATTATTGGCATGTTTGTCCTTCGGTGTCGTGGCGTTGCAACGTTAGAGGCTGTTTCTGTGGTTCTCATTTGCAATTTTACCGCTGGCGTGAAGGATCCCTTCCCATCTGGAATACGGCCACGCTGTATTTCGGACCGAGGATCCCTCCGCGTTCGCTGGTCCTGAGCACATCTGCCTGTGTCTTGTAAAGGCTTCCCTAGTTTTCAGCTGTGCTGTCCGTGGGTTGTAGCTGTGGCATGTCCCACAAATTGAGACCGCAAATCATTTCCCAGCGTGAGGCAGAAGAATTGGTATTTCTAGAGATGCTTGCTCATCAAGGTCGTAGCATTCCTGCAAAGATAGGAGTTAATTCTAAATAATTTGCGGACAGTTTCGTCTTTCTGAGTAATAGTCAGATGATCCTGCGTACGTGGAACTTGGTGTTTGTCATTTGCATTTACAATGGAAGTTGAAGCTTAAAACTAGGAAAGGATTAAAAATACCTATTTCGTTTCACTTCTACTTTCAACTCTGCGGAATAGGAGCTGAGGCTCCTCGGTGCTGCTCAGTGGAGTCCCTGTGTGTTGTGCCCCCGTGCAAGGGAGTTTGGAGCGTTTTGTTGTCTTCCCCAGCAGTTCTCGCATTTGCAAGAAGACGCCAGGTTACGCGTGTGCTCTCCTTGCCTGACCTTCTTGCTGAATAGGTGAAAGAAAAGCCTTTTCCCCTGCTCTCTCTTTCAAGGCCAGACCCAACATCTTCGTAACCGGCGGCGGCTCTTTTATCATTTGCCATCGGCGCGTTATTCATCGGATACCGTTCGTGTGAGCTCCGGTTCGTACCGTTTTGTGCCATGTTTATAAATCGGTTTTTTATATTTTTGTACTGAGAGCAATTGGAGCACTTTAGAAAAGCTTATTTCAAATTCCATTTCTGTTTGTGCGTGGAAGGAAGTCTCTCGTGGAAGTAGATCCTGTTGGCGTAACCGCGTGCATCTCCCTCAGAGCTGCGAACTCTCTTGATGCTCTTTAGTCTTAGGTCTGGTTTCTAGGCCCACCTTGCACTGTAAAGATTTAATAAATAATCATGGTCCATGGTTAAATTGACCATTTTGTTGGGGAAGCGTTTGGTTTTGTTTTTTGTTGGGGTGTAAACATTGTAAATAATTCCTTTACTGTTGATACTGCAGTAGCTACATCTTTGTAGTCTTTATTTTATTTGTAAAGTTGATGTTTAAATGTTAATATTCTGTTGAATTGTGCACTCTTGATTAATTGTAAACTTGATCTTAGCACACCAAATGATGATTTTTACAATGATTGCAAGGTTTCTCCACTGAAGGATTTCAGAGCTGCAATAGGACTGAAACCAACTTCTAGCAATAAAATAAAAAAAAAAACCAAACTTGACTGCCTTTATATCTCTATATATTTATTTATTATTTTTCTGTTTCAACTGAGGATCAAAGCAGCAGTCGCTTCTCACGTGCTTCTCATTTTCTACCTTGGACAGAGATAATGTGCCAAACAAACAAAACTGAGGGTTTTCCAAAGGGGAGGACGGAGCGTAGGAGGCGTTAAGTGGAGGATGCTAATAGCTGCAGCCCTTGCCAGTGAGGTGAGCCCCTGTGTAAAAAATCAGCTGCTCTCAAAATGTCTAAACTCCGCGTACTAGAGAGTGATTTAACCAAGTTGCTTCTATTAGAACGCAGGTACTTTGCGTGGTGCCAGTCTGAGACATGCCTGGCTCTGTCCCAGACAGTATCGGTTCCCTTTTGGAACACGTATAACAAAAATAGAAACTTTCTCCCTGGTGCTCGTGCCAAGTTGGCAGCCCTCGCTCCCAGCGCCATCCCGTAGCCTCTGGCTGGTGCGGCGCTTCCCAGCTCCGGAGTCAGCAAGTTGTGTTTCCTGGTAAAATCCCCGCTTGTGGCACGCTGGTGAGCTAGCCCAAAAGCTGTAACTCGGGTAATTCCTAGAGATTAGAACAGATGGAAAACCAGGGCAAGAATTGAGGCCCAGATCGGTGCTTTCAAAGGAAGAGGTACGGTTTTTCTTGTCAAAATCCAGCGTTGCGGTGCTGAGGAAATCCCACAGCCAGTTTTGGACGTGATGGTGCCAGTGGTGCCATCTGTAAATCACTTTGCACAGCGATAAGTCTCGATCTGTAGAAGCATCTTTGGAAGACCCAGGCTCTTGGCTGGGAAGGCCCAGTCTGCGTTTTTCAGTCTCTGAAGCGCAGTTAACATCTGGCTTGCGGCACAAACTGGAACTCAACTGGAAAAACCAAGTTTTTCTGCTTTTGCAAAGCATGTAAATACTCACAAACTCGTGGGCACACCACTGTTGAAAATAGGACTTGGTCTGTATGGGAGGTGACAGACCGCTGTGTTAGCAAATGAAGTTTTAAAGTGTGTATAAGCTTTTTGCTTGCCCTTCCTTTAAGAATATTTTTTTACATCTGCTTCTGCTCTGTTCAGGTTCCAGGGAGCTGAGCCGCGGTGGCCGCTGGAGGTCACTGCCTCTGTGCGCTTCCAGACCTCGCTGTCCTCGCTAGAGCAAGGCGAGTAACTTCGTGTCCGTTTCTAAATGTTTTTCAGCAGCAAGAAGTGGAATTGTAGTGATTTCATGGGGACAGCTGAGAGGGATGGTCTAGGACAGAACTTAAGAGGAGCTGCATCCAGAGCAGTGGGTTTAAATTTTCTTTTCCAGTTGCGCTGTACCCTCCTGCAGCCGTAATCATGGGTCGGAGCAGTGGGAATTGTTTCTAGAAAGACAGAAGATCCTGGATCAGGGAGATCCAGCGTTAGCATGGCCCAGAGGGATCCCTGCGGCAAAGATTCCCGCTGGGAACTGCCCGGCTGCAGCAGCCCAGAGCTCAGCAGAGGCAGGTTGAAATCTTGGGCAGAATTTGCATCTGTTAGAAGTTTGGTGCTGCTGCAGCCACGGGTGTTCAAAGGCGTGTGGGTGTTTCTGTGTTATGCCTCAGTTCTTGCGGCAACAGCAGGGCAGACATTCCTTTGGTGATTGCGAACACCTTGACTGACAGTACCATTGATAACGCTGTCGCTGGCCTGAGAGACACGTTTTTCACAAGGAGGGTGTGATTTCAGGAGAGGGTGTGATTTCAGGACGGGTGGCGATGCCTTCAGAGCTGTTAACTTGCTCATACCAGTATTCCAGCAGCTCCACCCTGCCTTGTCTCCCTTTCAAATCTGTAGCTAATTAACCCGAAACCCAAACCACATTCTTTCTATTCGGATGAATCATTCTGAGGCCATAGGCAATGACCAGCTTTGTGCTAAACCTTCCTCTTTCATGTGGGTGAGACGCGGCTGATGGTTCCCAGACGTGCATCTGAGATTCATCGCCGAGCCAGATGCTCGAGGACAAAGAGGCACAAAGGATATTGGCTCCGTGGTGTGCTCTGACAGTGGGAATGTGCTGGTTTCTGCCTTTCCCTTTCCTCAGCCCTGTGACTCAAATCCGGTTCGATTTCTCATCCCAGCGATGGGGCCAGCCCGAGGCTCAACAGACGAGGGATGCGGGGGGAGCTGTCCTTGTGTGGTGCCTTATATTGTTTGCTCCTTCTGAGCCCGTGGGATCTGGAAGAGGATAAAAGCCAAACGCTCTTGGAGCTGGCAGTGTTGGAGCGTGCGACACACGGTCCCTGGCTCTGGGACAGTGGCGCATGCGCAGGAGGCCCCAACAGGGCAGGGATCGCTTTGTCAGGGTGCTCCGTGTACACAGGAGCAGGAAAAATCCTGGCTGAGCAGCACAATGTCAGTGGCTTCTCCCATGTCGGAGCAGCAGCTGGTGCCTTTTTGCCGCATGGGGCAGAGGGTGTTGCTAGACGTGAAGCCATCACAGGTGACTGCATGTGCTACACAGATTTTATTCAGGGCATTTCAGAGAGGTGGATGTGCAATGTCCTCTTTCCCTTCTAGAATATCCGAAGTTACAGGCAAAATCACACTGTGTGTAGTTAGTGCTTTGCTTCTCCTGATTTGTCATCGCAGCAGCAGCACGTACTCCTGTTCCTTGCTAAATGCACAGTGGGTGCGTTTGAATTATCCATATCCAATCTTAGCCAGAAAAGGGAATTTCTCATTATTACTGTGCTGGTTTTTTTTTTGCAAGTAACAGCACTGACCATCCACATGCCTTGGCACTCTGGCAGCGGGGGCTGCTGAGCAGAACACGCATATGAATGCGAGAAGCAGCACCGTTCGCTGAAAATCGTCGCTGGGTCTCTGTCTTGTGGCCAGGAGAGAGGCGGGTCGGTCTGATGGTGTGTTTCTCTGGCTATGGTGACTTGCAGGCTTTGTGTGAGAAGAGGAACATCCCAGGTGATGTCACACTTAGGTTGGTTTGGCTTTTTGAGCCTAGTGATGTGTTGCTTCTTCCAGATGTGACTGTGTGCTGGGGTCTAGCTGCTGCAGCTGGAGCGGTGTGGCCACGAAGCGAGGTTCTGGGCTAGCAGGAGAGGCTAGGTTTGAACTGTGTTGAGATCTTAAATTCTGTCAGTTCAGGAGGATTTCTGTCCTGGTAACCAAATTCACCCCGAAACCAAATTCACCTGAACCCCAGTTGGCCTCAGTCTTCTGGCCCCAGCACTGAAGCAGCATGTGGATCAATGCAAGGGAAATGTCAAACTGGGAAAACAGGTCTGTTGGGATGATATCAAGCATGCACGAGAAAAAGGTGTCTAGCTTTCCCCAGGGGTGCTCCCTGCTGTGCCGAGAGCTCGTTCCTGCCGGGAGGAGGTGGAGCTGGAGGGGCAGCACGGGGCTTTCTGCCAGATGAGGGAGGATGAAGGCAATGAAATGCGGCTCTGGCTGTCTTTGTTGCCAGCAGTGGGGAGCCAAGCCCAGGTGTGCTCAAAGTGCCGGTTTTCCCTGAGAGGAGGTTAGCTGTAAGAATAGTTCGAAACCAGGACGTAATTCACAAGCTGCAAAAAGGCTTCAGCAGCAGGGCTGCTCACTCCTGTAGCTGAAAATGCCAAGAGTGTGGCTCGGATAACAGCCCAGCGCCAGGAGCGTGAGGCAGACAGAGACCCTCGTTTGCTGGAAGCAACTTTGTCCCTGGTGCAAAAGGCGGATGTGGCTGGGAGCCAGCCTTTATTGCTTGGCAGCGTAAATAAAACAGCTGCTGCTCAGATGGCCGTGAATGAAACCTCCGCTCCTCTGACTTGCTGAGCAAAGTCGGACTTTGTCCAGCCCTCAGCAATAGCTGTGGGTAGAGTAAAGGTGAAGCAGCTCCTTGCTCGCTAACGGCGATGGTGGCTTCTAGTCCCAGCTGTGTCCCGTGCTGTGACTTTCCCCTGGGCTGCGGGCTTGCTTGCCTGCCTGCGCTCGCGTGTGCGAGGCACGGCCGAGCTGGAAGCTGCCCCACGCTCCAGCTGCCGGATGCTTGGACTTGATCCTAAAGGTCTTTTCCAATCTAAATGATTCTATGGTTCTGTGCTGCTGCCTGTGGCACGCCAGGACAGCCTGGCTGCACAGGCTATGGGCTCGTCTCCCTGCAGCCTGATGCACAAGCCTCCCCTTGGGCTGGGGGAGGGATGGAGAGGAGGCACAGCAAGGGTAAATGAGAAAAGGCCCTGCCCGGGGACTGAAAATGGCAGAGGCACCAGAAAATAGGATGGAAATTAAGCCAGTTTATCTGCTTCAGCCACCAGCAGCAGGGCAGCTCTCTTCCTTCCAGTCTTGCCAGTTCTTGCCTACACTAGCAGCTGGGAAGGATTGTGACATTGATTTATTTACCCCTGAAACTGAATAATGGATCAAACCCAAACCATTCTTCTGTGATGAGACAGTTGGCTGCACCTTTGGTGCCCGTTTCCTCTGACCATGCTGATTCCTGTCTTGTACCACCCTTAACTGACCTTTTCCTTCCCAACTGCTGCCCCCAGCACCACCCAGAGCCCACAGCCCTTGGGGAGAGAAGGGGCAGTAATTGCCTCCGTTCTTTTTGGCAGTAAGGAAACCCAGCTCTGCAGAGAATGACCAGGTAAGGGCAGAGAATAGCTTAATCTTTGGAGTTTTAAACAGATTTGTGCGTCCTTTGCAAGAAGGCAGCACAAGCCCTGAGCTTTCCAAAGGCTCCTGTTACAAAGACATAAGAAGATCTGAGCCCTCAGTGGCTCATGAAGGTTTGGACTCGAGCAGGGAATGCTCTTTGCTAATTTTCTAAACATTATCTCAAGTGTGGGCTAGGAGAACCTGCAGCTTAAACATACAGAACAGGCAAGGGACACGACGGATTTTGTCCAGATTTATTGAACCAGCTCCAGGCTGAGTAATATACACACACCACTGCTGTATAAAAAAAAAAATAAAATAAATGTACAGAACCAGCCCATGGGCAAAGTACTGTCACACATTAAGACATTTCAGGCAGCTGCAGTCACAGTCACAGCAGACAGCAGCCCAGTCCAGAGCCTGCTGCCAGTTACTTAGGAGCTTCCTTTGTCCTTTCTAGTAAATATCACTTAAACCAAAATATTTCACGAAAGAAGTAAAAAATATTCCCCTGGTTCCTGCTCTGAGATCACATGAGTTAGGAGAAAACTTAGAAACCTTTTGTGATCTCAAGGGACAGCACAAGCTGCCAGCCCAAGGAGGTGCCTCCATGCTTGTCCCCTCCGTTGTCTGAACAAAGGGGATTTACAGAAGCGGTTCAAAGCCAAAGCTGCGTTGCCGTGAGCTCTGCTGATGCTAATGAGATCCGTGCAAGTGCTGGCATCCAGTTCACAGACTTGCTAGGTAGGAGGAGGCGCTCCCACTGCCCCTGTCTTCTGTCTGGATCCTCCCTGAAGTGAGACGCTGGCAAAATCAGGTGTGAAGCCTGTAGTGCAGAAGAAAGAATCGTGAGACTAGTGTGCAGCAAACCCAAGAACACTCCCCAAGCCTCAAAACCTCAAATGCTGTTATCATGGAGTGAGTGCTGCGTATTTCCCTCTACATCCAGCTATTTTCTATAGATGTTGCAAGGTATTTTATTGTATTAAGTAAGTTCGTTTGGGTAGTACCTCTCTTGCAAAGGGAAAAGAAAAATCCTCCAGGGATCTGTGATTCACTGGCATCTTTTTCTGCCAAGAGCCTTCAGAAAGCTTTAATTCCAGTTGCAAATTTTCAAAAAGTTAATCGCTGTGTAGCAGGAAAGAAATGGCATGAAAGGGACACCAGAGAATAATTAGAAGTGGAGAAACCCTGTGTTTATATGTAGACAGGGCTTGTCTTACAAATGCAATTACCAACCATTCTGGGACTAAATCCCAGCTATAATCTTGTTCTGGCACCGGCTCACAGCCCTCGCGTCCCACAAGACATTTGGGTGCCACTACCAGATTAACTGTGGCACCAGGAGGAGGAGGCTGTGCTAAAAGCAGCAGCCAGTCCCCCGTGGCACCGCGAAGTCTGTCCCAGCTCCCGCAGACAGCCTGCCCGCTAACGTAACGATCGACTCCGCGAGCTTTACCAGGGGTGACACCCAATCCTCCTCGCAGAGAGCATTCCCCAAAATCTTTGCACAAGGCCAAGACTCAGTGGAAGGGCTAGGATGCCAGGTTAAGTGTCTTTTTATTTATATTAATCTCCCTGCAGCATCTCAGCACCTAAAAAGACGTTGTCTCTCATTGCAGGGTTTTCTATCCCAAACTACCAGCCTGGCAGCGTTTCAGGAGCTGATGCTCAAACAAGGCTGTTCTCTATGACAACACTAGTCCGGATCCATGTGCATCTGCCCCTCAGATTTTAACCCATGTGCAGCACAAAGTTATACAGAGGAGCTCTGGGCTGATCCGCAACTATTTACCTTCCAGGTTCTTCGCCACAGCGTGACTCAGGCAGACAGGTACTTCCAGGTGCTGACGAAGGCGGTGGGGATGAGGGAATAAGGCACCGTCGTGACGCTGCTCCAGGTGTCGGATGATGGGTCGTAACAGTCCAGCGTTTTGCAGCGCTGAGCCCCGCAGTAGCCCCCCACCACGTACAGTCTGTTACCCGACGTAACGGCGCGGCAGCTGATGCGCTTGGCGGTGACGTCCCCGAATTTGGACCACTGGTAGGTGTCACTGTGGAAGCGGTAAGCAGAGCTGGCGGAGAACTCTGTGTCCCCCCCCGATGACAATGATGTGGCTGCCCACCACGGCGGCAGCCGTGTACCGCCACGGCTGGGGGCAGCTGGTGGGCACCGTCCAGCGATTCTGGCAGGGGTCAAAGCACTGCACCTTGGGCAGCTTCTCCTGGTTGGCGCTGGTGCCACCGAAAACAAACAGCTTCATCTTGGCTCCCACCACGGCAGCGTTGCTTACGCCTTCTCGGAGAGGAGCCACCAAGGACCACTTGTCCAGCTGCGGGTCGTAGTGCTCCACTTGCTTGAGAGAGACAGAGGGAGAGGCTGGGAAGGCACCGCTCACTGCTGTGTGACCCCCCACCACGTACAAACAGTGGTCCAGCTCAGCGGAGCCGTGGCCAAACCGCGCCACCAGCATGGGAGCAGCTTTCGCCCACTCATCGTGGAGGGTGTCGTAAACCCAGACGTCCTTGGAAGCGCCGTTCTCGGAGCCTTTGCCGCCGGTGATGTACACTTTGCACCCGATGGCGCAGGCACTGCACTCTTTACGAGGGCTTGGGATGTCGGCACGAGGAATGATCTCGCTGGTTTTATGATCCAGCATATAAATCTTGTCGCACATGAAGGTCTGGCCACCGAGCAGCAGCAGGGCCTGGCTGACCTTGCGGGGCCGGGCACAGCACCCCGTCACAAGGCCGTCGTTTTGCAGGATCTTCATTTTGCACCGTACGGCGTCAGCCACGATCTCCTCCCCCAGCTTGTGGCTGGTCACCAGCTTCTCACAGGCCACTTGCTTCCGCAGGTAGGACTCGGGCAGGAGAGCCAGGCGGACGGAGCGCAGCAACTCCGGCAGATCTTCGTGGCGTCGGGGCAAATCGTAGCGGATCCAACCTATTACAGCTTCATAGACAAGCGTCTCGTCCTCTACCTCTAGCTCTTCGCTCTCCACCAGCTCCAGCAGCTTGTCTTTGGGCAGGCGGAGGAAGTCTTCGGTCTTGCAGAGCGAGGTGAAATTGGCCAACGCCATCCTCCAGGACAGCTCCAGCAGCCGCTCGCAGCAGTGGGCATCGGACAGCAGCAGCATGTTCAGACAATTCCCAGGGTAGAGATTCTTCTCCAGAAAGTCGGCCGAAGCATCCCGAATGTCCTGAAACTGCAACATGTCCCCAGCCTCCAGCAACGACTCTGCGTTCTCCTCATTAATCAGCACCCGGGCCGAGTACGCGTAGTCCAGGAGCAGCTCCAGCACCTCGGGATGGAGGGAGTTGTGGAAGTTGACTTCGGCGTCTCTGCTCTCTTTCAGGCCCCCGCTGAACATCGCGTCGAAGTAGCGGCTGCAGGAGGCCAGGACAGCCCGGTGGCAGTGGAAGGCCTGGTTCCCTGCTCGCAACACCACGTCGGTGAAGAGGTGCCGTTTGCGGAGCAGGTTGAGGTGGGTGAGGAGGCTGTCGGCGTGGCCCGGTTTGTGGAAAAGGTGGATGTTCATGGAGCCGGAGCTCGAGCGGGATTTCCGATTCTCGTGGCTGCTGACCGACATGGTGCTGAGGCTGCTCTGCGAGGGAAAACCGGAGAGTCAGCAGGTAAAGCACGGTCACGGGGTGCGGGCCCGGCAGGAGTGCAGCGGGGGCCCGGGCTCGGCAAGGGTGCAGCTGGGGGCCGCACCGGAGGGCTGCAGCGGGGAGCACCGTGCCGGGCCGCTACGGGGAGCTCGGAAGGGGTTGTCCCGCAGCCCGAACCGGGACACCGGGCGGTCCGGGACCAAAGGCCGGTTGCAGCGCACGGCTCCGCGTGGCCCCGAGGTGCGCTCCTGGTGCCGATCCCACCCCCCCACCCCGGCCCCGCGGTCCCGTACCTGGCTCCGGGGCCGCCGCCCTCCGCCGCGCTCGCCGCCCGCTCTGCCGCCGCGCCCCGCCGCCGCCGCGTGGCCGCCCCGCCGCCGGCCCCGCCCCCCGCCCGTGCCCGGCGGCCAATCAGCGGCCGCGGCGCGCGCCGCTCGCGCTTTGTGAATGGGACCCGGGGCCGGGCGCGCGCATGCGCCGCCCCTTAACCCCTTCCTGCCCGGCGGCGGCGGCGGCGGCGCGCCCGGTGCCCCCCGCTCCCGGTGCGACCGCGTCCCTCCGCCGTGGCCCGCCCCACCGCTCCCCCCGGCCCGTATCGGCTCTCCGCGGGTAGGAGCAACCCCGCCTCCCGTAGCGAGGCTTAGGCAGACGAAAAGGGGACGGTGCAGCCGATGTGACGCTAGGAAAGCGTGGCTGGAGCTCGGGGCGGGGGGGTCACCCCGCCATAACGGGGCCGTGAAAGCGGGAGCTCGGGGCTGGGATCAGCAGCTCCTCCGCTCCCGGCCTTTAGAGCTCGGCTTGCTGACGAAGGGAGGTCACGGCCGGGACAAAGCGTCCCTGCTCAGCAAATGTTTTCCTGCACGGGGCGAAGCAGGAGCCGAGTTGGGCCGATGGCCACAGCAGAAAAGAGAAAAATTTAAAACTAAAGGAAAAAAAAAAAAAGCAGGGTTTTGGGAGGATCAGGTCTGTCTATGCAAGGTCTTGCACTAAAAAAGAGCCCCGGAGAGTCCAGCAGCCACCACAGGTGCTTAAATAGGTGTATGTGGTGACCAAAAATATGAACTTCAGAAGTTCTGAGTTACCAGGTTTTGCTTTATCTTTGCAGTTTTTCCTGCACTACGCAGGCTGCAATTTAAAATTGCATAATGAGGAAGTGGGTGATGTAAATGCAATTAGACCAGTTTACAGCATCTTTTCTCAACGCTAAAATTAAAAGCGTGGTTTAGCATTTTATTATTTTGGCATCCGAGGTGTCTATAATTGGTTGGGGTTTTTTTTTAAATCACTATAGTTACACCTTGTCTCCCAGTAACCAGGAGTGTTCTGAAGGAATGGTTTAATGAGGTTAAGAATATTAAAAAACACGATACTGCAGCTGGTGAGAGGGCTGGGCAGTAACAGCTGTCCCCAAGGACCTGGGCCTCTTCCAGATACCACCTGCCCACACTCAGAGTTGTAACAAAACCTGTAAATCCAACACCAAATTCTGAGCACAGCCGGGAAGGCTTGCGCTGGGGTACTCTGCAGGGTGAAGGTCCAGATAAACAGCAAGGACAGGGCGAAGGATAAGGAGTATCAAGACCTCGCTCGCTGAACACAGGCAGGACATAGTTTCCCGTGTCGGTGCCAAAAACAAACACACAAAAAAAGGTCAAACCCCCTGGAAACGCGCTCTGTGCGTTGCAGGGAGCACAAGCACCGCGCAGACTAAGCAGAACTGGTTTCAAAAGAACCATTTCCATGGCAGTTAGTCAGGTGCTCTGAATTATTTCTGTGGAAGGAAGGCCGGTAACGGGTGCAGAGCTGCCGCTAACGCAGCACAAACGCGCTCTGTCGCCCCGGCGCTGTTCAGAGCTTTCTAGAACCAGATAACGTGTACCCAGGTATCAAAAAGAATGATCACTCAAGGCCACCTTTGAAGTGTTAATCCCATTTATTATTGGCACCGCCTAGAAATATAACCATAAAACTCATCTTGGCATTGGTTTGATTGGTCCTTTGAAAAGTGATTAATTAATCTGCTGCCTTTTTTTTTTAAAAAAAAAACAAAAAAGCAACCGTCCGCTGTGGAAGAGCTCCACCCCGTGGCAATCCGTAAAGGCACAACTGCTGCTGCTGGTTTATCCAGAAAGTCTCAACTTCCAGGATTTCTCCTTCAACGAGCAACACGGACGAAAAGCAGCTTCACAAGGCACTGCTCACAGGTGCCGTCTCTTTCCCCCTCTCGCTTCTACAGAATTCTAAAGGAACACAACCGTCACAGACAAAATAACCGCTTGCTCCTATTTGCACTTGAGGGATCTGCATTGGGCTCAAACACCGAAATATCCGACGGAGAAACTTCCACACTAGGGATCACCTCTCTGATTCAGGTGAGGCACCAAGCGCTGAGCCCAAACTCGCAGGAACCGTCCCTCAGAAGTTTTATGTGATGGAACCGTGGTTACTTCTCCACCAAATGCTGACTTTGTGGCCTTTTAAGTCACAGTGAAGACTGGAGGGTTACATCTGTCTTTTGGGACAGCATAAGGAAGGAGGGAAGTGACTTCCCCCTCCCCCTCTATTTTACTAATCTTAGGAGATTTCTTGATTTTCAAAGAACTTGCCTGAAAGATTTCTCTGATGAAGAGTGGTAACAATTGTTAACTGTACACAATCTTCTCTGTAATAGACGTCTTGGCTACGCTCCCAATTCCAGGATGTGTGGAATTAACAATCATCGACACCCAGGGAAGTTAAAATACACCCTGCCTCACTAAAGGCATTCTTACCATGTAAAAGTTGGGCTCCTGAAGCTCAGTTATGGTTTACACAGAATTTTCTCCTCTGGATGCTTGGTAGATACCAATCAGGGAAGATATTGTTCCCAGGAGACCTACTAACCACGGAGGAAAGCGTCCAGCCCAAAGAAATCCCGGAGGCAGCCAGTGGACTGCGTTGCCGAGATCTGCCATGTCTGTGAGGATGCTCAAAATTTCAGCCTTCACTTGGCCTTTCGTTTCCTTTCGCCTCAGAGGTGAAGACGTACTGTTGGAAGCAAAAGTAATATTGGGGATAGCCTGTAATAGTAATTAGCAACAGCTCACAAACGAGAACGGGTATATTTGGGTTACGTTAGCAGTGTAGCCAAGGAGGGAAATCATACCCCTGGCGCTGCCTCAGCTTTCTCCTTAACTGGAACAAGATTCTCAGGGATCTGAAAACAACACAACAGAGTTATTTCTCAAAGGGGAGGGTGCTTCCTCTAGCGCTAACTGCATCCGTGAGGAAGAGCACCCTCCTGCAGCCACGAGCATCCTTCGTTTCAGTCCGTCCCCTCCTTACCGCAGGATGCCCAGGAGCAGAGAGAAGGCCCAGAGGGCCGTGCTCAGAGCCCACCACTTCTGAGACCCGACGCGGACGATGCCGGCATCGGCCGCCCACGCCACGTGCTCGCAGGGGTAGTAGAGCTGGTTGGCCACGTTGCAGAGCACCGACAGCCCCCGCACCAGCCCGTCCTCGTCCTGCGGGGAGCACACGGGGAACAACGCGCCTTGGCGCCTGCGGCGGAGCCAGCGAGGCCGCCGGCACAGCCCCCCCGGCCCTGCGCTCACCTTGGGGCCCAGCCCGTAGCCGCAGCTGAGGCTGAGCATGGCCAAGTCGTCGAAGAGGCGCAGGGCCGTGCGGCAGGCGCTCAGCTGGGCCGAGGCGGCCAGGAGGCTCCCGGGCAGCCCCGCGGGCGAGGCCTGCCGCCCGGCCAGCGCCCCGCCCGCCAGCTGGCAGCCATAGCACAGCGCACGGACCTGCGGAGGGCACAGCCCGGTGAGGGCCCGGCCGTACCGGCAGGGCAGGGCCCCTCCGGGCCGCTCCCGCCACTCACCGCCCGGTCCCGGCCGCGGTAGGTCTCCAGCGCGGCCACCAGGCCGCCGAACGCGCCCGCCGCCATAGCAACGCTTCCGGGTTGTGACGTCGCGCCGCGGGGGGCCGCCGGGAAGGCGGCGGAGCCGTCGCCATGGCGACGCGGCCCAGCGCCTGCCGGGGCCTGGAGTCTCCGCGGCCATGGCGGGCAGCGCGGTGCCGGCCATCCCCGCCCCGCTCACGGGCGTTTCCTTCTTGAAGGCGTCCCACGTTCAGCTCGGGGCTGAGCGCCAGGCGCCGGGCAGCGCCCGCCAGTCGTTTTCTCACGCCCAGTTCCCCCCGTTCTGGGGGTTTCACCGGGCGGCGCCGGCCCCGCCGCCCCGCAGCGGGCAGGTGCTGGGCCTGGCGGGGGGTGACGGTGGAGAAGCCGGCTCGGAAACTCGCCTGGCCTTTCCAGAGAGGTCCCTGCAGCCAGCGGCCCCGTTTGTTCCCCCGGAGTCTCGTGTCCGCATGCACACAGATCCCCCCATCGCCGTCCTCGCCTCAGAGACGAGGGAGAGCTTCCCCTGTCCCCGCACGATGCCCTGTCAGGAACCCCCCCCTGCCCAGCGCCAGGAGACGGGGGGATGACATTCCTTGTGGGGACAGAGAGAAAATAAGGCTCCCTCCATCCACCTACACCACCTCGTACCCAGCACACGAGGTCCAGCCCGCGGCTGGGCCCTGGCGCAGGGGTGAGCTGCTGCACAGACCGGCTTGGGTCGGAGTCACGGTGTGAGCAATTAAAGCCGTTAGAGCTGTTGGGATATTTTGCTTTCTCTTTTAAGAGCCGAGCCAGTCTGATGCTCGTAAAATGGGTTAATAGCACGACTAGAGCCACTCGCCAGCCAAGCTGTTGCTGCGCAGCTTCTCCAGCTCTCTTCTACTCCCGCTGTGTCCTCGGGCGCTGCATCGCTTCTGGTGCGCGTTCTGCGGTTCTGCAGCTCATCTCGCTGCAATCTGGCATCAATCGCTTTGCATTTCACCGGACAAGATAGATTCAGTAGCACTGAAATGCCAAAAGAGCAGCTGCCTTGAGACTGCAGCTTCAATATCGTCCATATTTCCTTATAAGGGTAAATGGAGCATTTTTAGAAATAACACCGTTTGTTTCCCCCTCTGGCTGCTTGGCAGGGTGTGTTCCCACTATTAAAGGGGAGGGACGCTCCTATTATCACACTTCTTACCAAGCACAGTTTCAGGGTGAATGGGGTCCACCTGCAAAGCCAAGTGAAAAGGTAATGGCGTGGTTTTGGGGAGGATTGAGACAGACTGAAGGGCAGCACCTTCCCATATTGAATTCTGTCCTGAAAGGGGTGGGATCAATGCATGTGAAAACCAGGTGGATGGAAAGACAGAGAGAGGAAATAGAGCTTGTGCTTTAAGTGGCTGCTCTATAGCTCTCTTGGCTTCCCTTCAGCACGTGTCTTCTGTTAAATTTGGATATCCAAGAAGCAGTGGATCTACGAGCGAGCAGAAACACACCTACAGCGCCCCAGACAAGAGGACACCCAGGTATCAGCAGTAGAACCTGGTGGACATCCCCAGGAACTGCTCTTTCTGATGAACATCGCTAGTTAAGCTCAAATCTGATACCTTGCAGGGTCTATGACAAGGAACACGCTGCCTCCCAGATCCACCGCACGAATCTGCAGCTGGGGGATGGTTGCTCCAGGTTCTCCACCTCGACGTCAGAGCTCTTCCCAGCACACGATCCAGGTAGGGCTGGTCTGTGACACAGAGGCAACATGCACAGTCCCCTACTGAGGTTTATAATGAGCTGTACAGTAGGTTTCATCACTTGGTTTTAGTGATATAATTAAAGATACATTGCTTTCATAGAATACGTATACAATTTTGTACTTGTTTTATAGCCTTTATGTACTCAGCATCAGTGTCGTCACTGTGAGGCTCTGTTTCATCCTCCCTCCACTTCCCGGGCAGATTAAATAGCTGTGTTCATTCCTGTGCTCTGTGGTGTGGGGAGGATCTGCCGTAGCTATAAATTGTTCAGAGACTGGAGTGCTCTGACATCCTTCACTCTCGCTTTTGCCAGAACCTGTAATTACTGCCCGCCCAAACAAATATGCCTCATTCATCCCCAGAGGTGATGAAGACCCCGAGAGAAATCAAGCGTTGGCAAGAACTACGACTACACAGCTCTCCTACCCAGAGGTCTGTTCCCAGTGCTGCTGTGTGGGTGTTTCTCTGGTGGAGACCCTCTTTTCTCTTACAGACAGTACTCTGGCACCTACAGGCAGTGTTGTTGTCCCTTCTTCCCTCCCCACCCTGAGCTGTGCAGGGTGTAATGAGCAACGCGGTGCCTTTCCCAACTGTTTCTGGTAAAGCAGCTCTTGCGTTCTCCAGCCTGACAGGTGGAACCTCCCACTGAAGCCTGACTTGCTCCTTCAGAAACATCGAAGCAACGTTTGCTTGGGAGCTGAGCGCCCGGGCTCTCATTTCTTCAGCACAACGCAGCAGGCAGATTACCAGCCGCCCCGCCAGAGCCAGAGGGTGATGACAGACAGCAAGTCCCACCGTGAGAGCCACAACCCCTTCAACTACCACAGTAAGGCCACTTTGCTGAGGCTATCTTGGTGCCAGATGAAGACTGCTGAGGTTCTCCGAGCTCCGTGCAAGGGATGGCGATGCCTGATGCTCTGGGAAAGGAGGCAGCCCAGGCATCTCGGGCCGGAGTCTTCAGTAAAATGAGACTGCTACCCCACTTTGATGCCCGTGCCAGCCATAGACATTCACTGCCATCAGCAGTGTTTTGCACGTTCAGGTGACGTGAACGATTTCTGGGATGTGAAGCAGCGGCTTGATGTTTCTCCCTCGCTATGTTTGTTTTCAGAAGTTGTTTTGCGTTTGTATTTGGGAGGAAGGAGAGGATTTTGATCAAAAGCTGTGCTTGTGCAACCTCCGGAAGGGATGTGGTTAGAGCTGGTCATGGAAGGCATTAAGAAAATCCTGCTCTGACGTTGCCTCCTGTTTCCGATGGCCAGTACTCGGCAGCTAAGAGAAAGGTCCCTTCATGCCATGTATCTGTTTTTAAGCCATTTGTTTTGCTAAATGTGGAACAGACCACATTTGAATTGATCTTTTCCTCGGCCCCAAACTTCTGGAGCAGCTCCATAACTAGCATATGGAGTGATATTCCAGTAACTGCCATGTGGATTTCTTCATTTACCACCTCGCCCTGAGAGCTGTTTTCTGTCTGGGCAAAGGTTTTCAGCAGAGTGCTGACAGCAAAGCCCATCCTTTCCTCTCGTTAATGGAAATGCTTGTAGATCTGCGACTGCAAGTCAAACTGCAAAGCTTTTCTGATGTTGCCTCCTAATTTACTGGCTTGATTTTAATTTTTATTTCAATTCCATCTGTCAGCAGATGAAGGTTCTGTCACAACCATGCGGGCCACGCTGGTCCCACACAGCCAGCAGAAACAGCGACTCTCCGAAGACATGCTACAGCAGGTAGAGCCTTAATAGGCTTGGATTTACCACGGGGAGGCTTGAGGAAGCGGGTTTACACCAAGTGAAGCTGTAGCCTCCCCGTTAACATCATCAGTTCTGATGTGAGCTCTTGAGCTGCCCGGGGAGGGTAACCTCTCAGCTGGTAACATGGGGCTCAGATGTAAGGGCTGCCAGGTTCCACGTTATCACCAGCCCCATCCCCGTGTGCTGAAAGCTCTTCTCTCTCCTCAGATCAAGTGCTCACACCTGGGGCTACCCTGCAGGACACAGGACCTCTTCAGGACTGAGCAGAAAGAGTTCACGCCCAAGACCAGAGGCCCCGCAGAAATCCAGAAGGCGACCTCCCGAGTGAGCTGTGTCCCGCTGGGAACCCTGAAAAGATACTGTCCCCAAAGGAAGGTGCTCTTTGCACCATAAGGTTCTTCCTTTTCAGTGACCACTCAGAACTTGCTGCACTGTGGACTGCCCACACGTCGTGTTACCTGCTGGCCACCCTGGTGCTCCGCTCTTGGCCTCTCTGTGTGTTATCACAGGGAACACTTATTTCTCAAACTAAATGAGGACACAAGAAGGTGTTGTGACAGCAAGAATAAACACTGGGAGATCAGCCCAAAGACGTGGGTGACACATCTCTCTGGATTGCGAGACCCACCGAGTGCCTCTCAGCAGGCGCTGGGGTAAGAGGAAACAGGTGGGGTAGGGGGAAGCTCAGAGCGAGGGCAAAGGATCAGAGGCAAAGTGAGAGGCTGGAATATTCCCTTATTTTCTGTTTGGATTTTGGTGTCAAGGCCTGAAACCAAAGGTCAGTGAACAGTAGGGCAGAGAGCTGGTTCTGCCCGGCTTATGATGAGTGGGCTGTTTTCCCAGAGGTGAGCCATGTGTTTCTGTTGCGCTGGTAAGTCACGTGATTTTCCTGAATGCTGAGCTTGCACTATCTCTGTTTGTGATATGGGTATTTTAAAGAGGGATCAGTGTGGGCTGGCTGGCCCCCTCCCTTGGGAAGCCAGGGGAGCCGGGTCAGCTGCTGCCTTGTCCCAGCTGCCACTTGACAAGCTCTTCTCAGCCTTTTGATGCAGACTTGATTCACATGTGCTGTGAGTCAGCACCAAAGCATTTGAGCATGGGTTGCTAAACCATTTCCAACTGCTGCAGTCTGTGTGTGAACAGTGGCTGGGCCCACCATCCCTCTGTGCTTTCTCTTGGGGATTTGACTCTGCATCTCTCAGGAAAGGGACAGTCTTTGCTCCAGGAGTACTTCAAAGACACCGTGTACTCAAGTCTTGCAAATGCACGCAGGTACCTCCCATCAGTATCTCATGTCCCTATGTTGCAAACACCTTGATATAAACATCTTGTTTGCATCTTTTGGTGCAGTAACGGGGACTTGAATCTGCTACCAGTCTGCCCCATTACTTTTCCGTGACCCCGAGGTGGCTTTGCCACCCGTGCCACTGCAGGAACAGCCACAGTTCACTGAGGATAAATGGGGAACATCACGCATCAGGTGGAACCAGGTGGCTGGGGAGCTGTTGCTGAGAGACCCCTGTGGTTATTCACTTTATTTTTTGGGTGGATTTTGATGCGACTTCAGACACAGAAACTACAACTGGCTTTCAGGGTAAGAGTCTTTGCTTTCTAAGCTCCTCTCCCGCCCCTTCCAGCAGCGCCCCAAGATTGCCTGAAGGGGGAAAGGCCCAACAGCCTTTCTTTGATTCCCCCAGCTATCTGAAATCTGCCAGCAGGACTGCTGGTGCTTGACACCCCTCCCTGCCGATGGAGCCACCGGCACGTACAGTGGCAGTCTGTGACTCAGAGATAAGATGAAGTCATGTTATTTCTCGATCGGTTTAAAAACACGTCACCCGTCTCTGCGGCCGCATCCTCAGCGCCGCATCTGCCTCACATACACGAGGTCAACGCTAAAGCGTCGCCGCAAAACAGCGTCTTCGCCTAGCCCTGAGGAAGGTTAGGCCTGCAGGGTTCAGCCGAGGATAAATTAGGGGATCTTGGTGCAGCCTTCACTCTTTCCTCCACTCCCTGCGGGGCTGTACAGCTGCCCGTCCTGCTCACCTCAGCCCAGGCAGGGACCAGCCTCCTGGAGCTGCCGGCTAAGCACGGCCGGCAGCGATGCAGCTGCCGGGACTGGTGAGGACCTTGGCGGTGGAGCTGGAGGACAGGCGACCGTGGGGCGCCTACGGCAGCGGGGAGCTGCTGCACGGCTGGGTGCGGCTGGAGCTGCGCGGCGTGCTGCGGCTGCGGGCACTGGAGGTGTGCGCTCGCGGCCGCGCCACGGCGCGCTGGTTGGAGAACCGCAGCGTGGGGCTCAACACCGTCTACTGTGACTACACAGCCTACCAGACCTTCCTGTACCGCCACTGCCAGCTCATCCCCGGTAAGCCTGGGGCCTGGGGGTGGCTCTGTGCTCCAGGGGGTTGGGTTGGGACCCCTTTGGGCTGCGTGTGTCCCCTCCGGGAGGACCTCTGCCCTGATGGGTGCTTGCCAACCCAAGCAGGGTTGTCCCTCTTGAACACCCTCTTCTCGTCTTGGCCGAGGGTTTCTGTGCTGCTGGTTTCTAGGAGAGTGCCTGTAAACTCGGCGCTGGTGAGCATGAAAGAGTTGTGGCTTTTGTTCTGTTTGCAGAGGGAAGTGTAAATAGAAGTGTCTGTTCACAAGTGTGGAAAGAGCACTTAGGAGTTCAGTAAATATTTGTTCTCAGTTTCCTGATGCTGGGACCGCATGCCCAGCTGGCACGTTGCTTAGATCCACTGCAAGAGGACAAACCACTTGAATTCTTTGTGTGGTTGGGATGAAATGATCCGGAGCCGAGGGATACGGGCCATCTCAGCTGTCCGTCCGCTCGTTAACTCTGTCTTTTCTCATGAAAGTGCATGTCTTTCATCTTCCTATCCAATTACAGTGTTACAGTCGTGACTCTGGCTTTTTTTCTCCCGTTTCCCTGCTTCTGGTGGCCTTGTTATTGCTGTGACATGGTGCCGTGTGCTGTCCAACCCCAGCGGTGGCCGTGAGATGTCACTCATGCTGAGGACATGTCTACTTCCCTGGCGAGCAGGCAACCTCGCCAGAACTTGTGGGCTGGAATTTTATTGTCTCTGTCCATACACAGATTCCTTTCCTGCTTTCTGAGAGGGAGGGCCGCACACGATCACAGGAGGATTTTAAGGGAGAGAGGGCTCCAGAGAAGTGCTGTTCTTCAGCCAAAATCGCTTCCTTCGGATCCCGCTGGGTCCTGCTCTGTCCTGCTCTCTCCCATCCAGGACTTTCCTGATGGCAGCTGGTGAGAAGCTTGCTGAAAACGTGCCATCATCTGAAGGTCCCTGTGACTGCTCCCTTCTTATTCTCGATGAGATCAGCTGTGGCTGCGTGGTGTTTAAAAAACGCAGGTTTTGTCATGGTAACAAGGCAGTGCAGAGGAGGGAAGCTAGGCAGAGATAAGAGCTCTCCCTTCTGCTCTCCCTGGAGCCACGAGTTTATCTGCAGTTTCCTGGCAGGGTGGCGAGCGCTGGCACTCGGGTGCTGCACTGTGAGACAAGAAAAAGAGCGAAAGAGAGATGTTCAGACTGTATGGCAGGGCCTTTAAATGGATATTGTGTAATCAGAGTAAGAGAGCAAGACACAGGGGTTTAAGAGGCAAAGGCAAGGCAAGGAAGGCCCTGGACTCTGCAGCAAGAGGTGATGTGAGAGAGCCCTAGGAAACATAAAGGCTTCTGTGCAGTGATCCCTTCTGTCTGAGGGTCCCGCAGCACTTCCCGGAGGTGCAGGTCCTGCCCAGGTGAGAAGCAAACATCTAGAAGCCATTTTATTTTCATGGAGACATCCAGGAGAGTTACAGCATGTGGGATAAGAGCGTACCAGGGCTCTTATTCCATTGCAGGGTGGACCTCGATCAGCACCTTAATCCTCGTACCTACGCAGCAACACTCGCAAATCCGGCAGGGACGGAGCTCGTTCCTCGTGCCAGGAGCGTGCGCTTGTGCAAGGCTCCACGTTGTTCCGTCTCATCCCCATATTAGGTCAGGGTAGAGCTGATGACTCGCCTTTTTACCTGCTGCGTTCCCCTCTCTGTGGCTTTCCAGGGACCCTTTTGTGGCTCCAGGGTCGGCGAGGAGAAGCCACCAGGTCCAAGCAGTGGGTCAGGGAAGGAGAAGCCCCTCCTGAGCCGGACAGGGTGCCAGCTCCTGTTAGGACTGGCTTAAGCCTGGCCAGACTCTAGGTGGGGCTGAAGAGTCGGAGATCTTTCCTGCAAGGACCTTGGCCTGAGTTTTAGCTGCGTTTGGGCACCCAGAAGCATTCTTGAATGGAAAACCCTCGGCTGTGGCCCCACAGCCCCTTCACCTGGAGATCCCGAGAGAAAGGACAGACCCTCTCCCGGCGCTGAGGTCCCAGATAGGTCAGAGAGGGGCTTCTCACCCCACGTGGAGGCAACAAGGGGTAGCCGTGAACATCTCGTGCAGCTGACACGGGAGGGAGGTTTGCAGAGCTCATCCCGTGGGTGATGGCTGAGTCACGGGCTGAGGGGTGTGCGCTGGGCGGGAGGAGGAAGATGCTGAGCGCAGGATGGAGCTGCCTCGGCCCTCTCGGGACCCCACCAACCGCAAATGTCACCGTGCGTTGAGAGCCCCACCACCACTAATGGCACCGTGCATGGCAGGAGGGACACCAGGCACCTTCCCAGAGCAGGCTTCACCTATTAACTCGTGCTGTGACGTGCCTGCCTTCCTTTTTTCCCTCTCCCTTCCCAGCATTTGCTATGATTCATGTCTATTCATGGTAGCAAACGGTCCTGCATAGAAAACACGGTTCCCTTCCCATGGGGAGGGAGGCAGACAATTCCAGTTAGCCTTCGGAGACAGCTAAAGCGTTAGCCTTCGGAGACAGCTAAAGCTTTGCAAGGCTTCAGCCCAACTCATTTTCGGCAGCTGAGATCAACCCGATTCAGCACAGCAGGTCGTGCCCAGCAGGGCTGGGAGCAATTCGAAAATCCTCAAAACTTTGACGGCCAAATGCTGAGCAACATTTTTCATGCCTGTTTTGTCTTATCCCCTGCCTGTGCCCAGGGTGGAGAGCTCTGGTGCTCAGCAAATGTGACAATCACGATTCAAGTGGAAGTTTCTAAAGCTGCATTAACCCTTTGGGGAGGGCGTAGACCCCTTTCTCCTCCCTCTTACAACATCTCAGGGCGCTGCTAGTGGTGATATCTGCCCTGAGAATCACTGGTCGCCAATTTTCATGCTTTTACCCTGGCTGAGCACCGGGGATGGAGCCAGTCTCCACGCCGTGCTTGCCCACCCAGGGATAATTAGTTGCTGGGTTTGAGAGCGGCACCACGCAAACCCTGGTACGAGCTGGTAGAAAACCAGCGCTCGCCTGGTTAAAGAGCGCAGGGAAGATGTATTGCTCGCTCTGTAATTGCACAAGCTGAACCAGAGCCAGTTCTTGATTTCTTAGAAATAAGCAAAGCCGTGTCCCAGACCAGTTTTCCCTTCGTCGCCAGTTGGCCTGGCCATGCACGGAGCCCAGATCCAGTTGCAGCCTGTTCCCACCCCTGGGAATGGCGCTTGGGGAAGGAAGGACGTGGATCCGCGTACGGCCCTTGGCTCTCGCCCGCTGGAACTGGACCTTAAAGGTCTTTTCCAATCTGGGCAATTCGGTGAAAAGGGCTGCTGCTCTGAGTGAGAAATCCCCCGAGTCAAGGACGTAAATGGGATAGGAGCTGGAGGGGGGTCTTGAGGGGGCACTGAGCAACACCGCAGCGCTCAGGGGTTATCTGCGTCCCCCCGGGGCCACGTTCCCGCGGTCCCTGCATCGTCGGGATGTCGCGGAGGAGCTGCGCACCCACGCCACGATGGGGACACGCACCGCCCGCACCCTCCCACGCTCCCCGCGGAGCCGGGAAAGGGGTCGGGGGGGGCCGGCCCGCACATGCTCGCTGCCTTGTTTTGCAGAGCCCGGCGGGGCCGCCCCGTCCCGTCCCGTCCCGCCCCGCCGGGGCCGCCCCCGGGCGCGCCGGGCACTTAAAGCGGGGAGGGCGGCGGCGCGGCCGGGCTGTGCCGGTTACCGGGTTGTCGCCATGCTCTTCGATCGCCTCAAACGCTTTTTTATCGTGCTGGAGGGGACGGAGGGGGAGGCTCCGGTAGCTTTCAGCCCCGGGCAGGCGGTGTCGGGCCGCGTGGTGCTGGAGCTGGCGGCGGCGGCGCGGCTCGGAGCCCTGAGGCTGCGGGCGATGGGCGCTGCCCGCGTTCACTGGACCGAGTCCCGCAGCGCCGGCTCCAGCACCGCCTACACGCAGAGCTACAGCGACCAGGTGGAGTTTCTCAGCCACCGGGACACGCTGCTGGCACCCCCAGGTACGGCGACCCCTCATCCTACTTGTGTCCCCCCTTCCCCGGGGGGGGCACCCGCGGGTGCGGCACCCCCGGCTGCTCCGATCGGCTTCGGGAAAGGCGGTGGAGCTGCATCGGAGACCCCAGGGGCTGAAATAACGCGTGTGTGGGGCAGCCTGTGATGCCCCCGGCTGCTGGGTGCACGACACCCCAACCAGCTAAAATACGGGTGCCTGGGACATCCTGGCTGCAGGGTGCAGGACATCCCAACCGACTGAAATCTGGGTGTTTTGGGCACTCAGGACTGCGTGCATGGGCCCCCCCCCGGACACCTCAACTGCTGAGAGTGCCCCAGGGTGTGCAGCTGGACCCCACTGCTGTGCAGGACACCCCGGTTAGGGACTGCCCCCACGCAAGGCTGTGGGTGCTCGCTGGCACCCACAGGAAGGTCCTACGGGGGTTCAGGTGCTTGCTTTGAGCAGGAGGGGTTGGATTAGTTGATGCCCAGACGTCCTCTCAAATCCCAGCTGCTCTGTGCAATGCAGGCAGGATGGGGGTGCAAACCCTGGGGGGGCACCGGGGTGCTCTGGGCTTGGTTGGGCACCTCTGGGTGAGAGCCACAGTGCGGGGTGGCTGCAGGGTGAAGCGGCGCCAGCCCAGGGAGGCCGCCCAGTTCTCCAAGGACATGCTCCTGGGTTGTACATGCCTGGAGACACGTGGAAAGCAGAGAGTGCCCGTCACCCGTGGGATGTGCCCGGCTCTTGTCACAGCTGTGTGACTGCTGCTGCAGCTTAACCCTGGCAGAGATATTCCTGTGCCGTCGTGCTGCTCTTTTGCTGCGTACTGTACATCTCCGCCACCGATTTGCCAAGGGAGGAAGTTCTGCGGGAGGGAGATAATCGTCTTAAATCTGTTTTGCCCACAGACAATGGTGAGGTCACCGTCCTGCAGGCAGGAAGGCACGAGTTCCCCTTCACCTTTCAGCTCCCCGAGTAAGTTGATGATTTTTTGTTGACTTCATGCAAAGGGGGAGAGGAGCGTCTTGGTGGTGACACAGGCCCTGGGAGGGGGGACAGGGCACCTCGAAAATGAGATTATTTCAGCAAAGCCCTTTTAAATTGCTCATTCTTATGCACAGGACCCTGGCTACCTCTTTTGAGGGCAAGCACGGCAGCGTGCGCTACTGGGTGAAAGCCAAACTGCGCAGACCTTGGTTGGCGGTGAAGAAGGCAAAGAAGGAGTTCACTGTGATTGAACCCATCGACATCAACACGCCGGCGCTGCTGGTGAGCTCTCCTCACTGTCTCGGGGCAAAAACTTCCCCAGGAAGCCCATGGGGATGGTGTCTCCCTCCCCTCTGACATTGCAATGTGGGTCTGGTTTCCCAAGGGAATATTTGCCCCCCTCCCTTTACCTTGTGCCCTCCCGCGTTACCTGGGCTGGGCAGAGGTCGACTGTGCCTCGGTTCTTGGAACGACATTGCAACAGTGTCTTGCATCAGATGCTTAAGAAGTTGCTGATGCTCCCCAGCAGGTTCTCAGTGCCAGGGAGGTGCTCGCTTTGAGTTTCATTCCTTCTTACTAAATAGCTTAAATATTTTCTTTTCTCCAGGCTCCCCAGGCAGGTGCTAAGGAGAAACTTGCTCGTGCCTGGTACTGCAATCGTGGCCAAGTTTCCGTGACTGCCAAGATTGATCGAAAAGGCTACACCCCAGGTGAGACACGTGCTGGTGCCCTTGAACATCTGTGGGTCCTGGCGTAGACCTCAGAGGGGAGGGGATTTGGGGTCAGTGTAAGCTGGGCTTTTGATTTCTGGCCTGAAATGGGTTGAAGAGCTGGAGTGTACGCACCTGATGTGGGCAGCTCCCTCAGGGCTGGTCTCTGTTAGATTAAACCTTGCGCCTGCGCAGCCGGAGAGCGTGACCAGCCCTCGGTGATCCTGTGCAGGAATTCTTAAGGCAAGACTGGGCTCCTTCTCCTCTCTTCCAACATGTGCATCTGTTTTGGTAGGTGAGGTCATCCCTATCTTTGCTGAGATCGACAACTGCACAAGCCGAGCGGTGGTGCCCAAGGTGGCCATCATCCAGACTCAGACCTTCATCGCTCGGGGCACCAAGAAGCAGAAGAAGTCGGTGGTGACCAGCATCGTCGGCGACTCCATCGCAGCGGGGAAGCGGGAGGTGTGGCACGGGCGGGCGCTGAAGATCCCACCAGTGGGGCCGTCCATCCTCCAGTGCCGCATCCTCCAGGTGGAATACTCCCTCAAGGTGAGCGGCCTCGCAGGGAGCGTTGCGGGCGGCTCAGCTCCGTGTTGAGCGTCCTCCTTCTCACCAGAGCTCTGCTCATTGTCTCCGCTTTGGGTTGGTACAGAGATTTTGGGGCTGGTGATTTGTATAAGGCCTTGGGTTCTCCCCATTGCCCCTCGTGCACAGCACAAGGGCTTGCACAGGAACATCTGCATCTCCCTTTGCAGCCTGCTGCGAGAATTCCCTCCTTGCCAGCTTGAGCCGGTGCTCTGGGGAAATACCTGTCCCCCTGGCCTGGGAATATATCAACAACTAAGCTTCCCTGCCGTCTCTTGCTTCTATAGGTCTGTGTGGATATTCCTGGGACATCCAAGCTGCTCCTTGAGCTGCCACTTGTCATCGGAACCATCCCACTGCACCCGTTCGGGAGCCGCACGTCCAGCGTCAGCAGCCAGTACAGCGTCAACCTGGACTGGCTGAGCACCATCCCGGAGCACCCGGAGGGTGAGCATCTCCCTCTCCTTGGGATCTGTCTGGGCTCTGCAAGCCTTCCTGGTCAACTCACTCTGGCTAGCGAGGGTCGGAGCAAGTTCTCAACCTTATCTCTTGCTCCAGGACCAGCTTTTGCCTTTTTGCTTGATTTTTTTGGTTGTGGTGCTGCACCTCCTGCATTCCCTCTCTGGCAGCTGGGAGGGTTTGGGAAATACTGGATTTGGAGCCCTTTTACCTGCGTTTCTCCCATTAGTGGAGAGTGTTTCCTCTTCCCTGATGATTCTCTTCTCTCTGCAGCTCCCCCCGAATACTCGACAGTCGTGTCCAGCCCCGAGGCTGAGCAGAGCCTGGCTCCGCCGTGCCGCAGTGAACTCGGCGACATCATGGAAGGTCCCTTCTTTGCCTACATCCAAGAGTTTCGCTTCCGACCACCTCCGCTGTATTCAGAGGTACTGAAAGCCCCTGGGCTGGGAGGGCTTGTGGAGCTGCCTGGGATGTGCCCGCTGATGAGGTTTTTGACTCTGAACTTGGCTTTGCAGATTGATCCAAACCCCTCTTCAGACAACATCCGTCCGCGCTGCATGACCTGTTGAGAGGAGCGCATCAGATGCGGTTGACAGTGTGGCGATGATCCCTTGGGGTGAACGCTTGCACCCTCGCAGCACTTCGGTCTGGAAATGGGGACACGGCGGCCGTGAGACCAGAGCTCCTGCAGCGCCGAGACGCCGGCTCTGCTCTCTGGCCTCGGCTCCTCCTGTGGTGCCTGTCCCACGGACCGACACCAAGCCTGGTGGCGTGGACTTGTGTGGTAGGAGAACACGTGAGAGCCCGTGGTGTGGGGCAGCTCCGTCTGTGGCTGGGCAGGACGCGAAGGCTTAGTAACTGCCCCAGGATTCGGAGGTTCAAAACGGGGGATATTTGGTTTCCCCTTGCCTGCTGTGGCAACTCTTGTCATGGAAATCAGGAGCTGGGATTTTTTTCTCAGGATTTTGAGAGAATATTTTAATCTTGCTCGGGTTGGATTCCCATGGTGATGCAGGTGCAGCCCTTCTCCTGCAGCAGCTAACCAGGATTGCAGTTCCCTGAGAAAGTAAAAGGCTTTTTTTTTTTTGACCAGATGAAGCAAGGGACTTTGCTGCTGATAATCTTGCCCACAAGCCTGGTGATGCCTGCAGGGGGAATGGTTTGAGCTAGTTACGAACACTGTAAAGGCACCCGTGGGCTGTTACCAGGGCAGAGGACTTGGAATTTATGATCTGCAGCAGCATTTGGTGCTGTTTACCAAGAACAGGAAAGCTGGTTCCTGTGCAATGTGCTGAGGTGGTTGATAAACCAACCCCCAAAGTGTGGTTCCTCCACGGGGCTGTTGGAGCTGTGGCTCTGGCATCTCCGGGGTGGCCAAGGAGATGAGAAAAAAGCCTGGTCCAAGGCTGATGGGAGATGTGAAGTTAAAATGATTCCTTCAAGGCCAGGAGTCCCGCTCAGGACGGGCTTGATCCTGTGCCTGCAGAGGGACCGGTGGCCCTGGCGCAGTGAGGACACAGCAGCAACTGGGTGTTCCAGCAAGGACGGCTCGAGCGTGCCCGCTTGGGGTCCGACCCTGAGCAGAGTTTGGGTGCTGAGGACCTGTCCATTCCCTCACTGAGACAATCCTGCCCGCGGGGCTGCCGGCTTCCCCGCACACCCCCAAAGCCAAGCGTGCCTTAGCCTCCGCGCCGGGGCTGCGCTCTGCTCACCGGGGATTGCTCAGATGATTGATTATTGTTTTTAATTTTATTTTTTTTGTATCTGTGAACACTTTTGTAATGACCACCCTTGTCTCTGTTCTTTTTTGTACGACTTTTTGTTGGGGAATTTTTGTTGGAAATAAATTCTTTGAACTGTTGCCTGGATACTTTTCTGTTGCTCTCCTTCTGCTTCCCCTTGCCTGGAGCCATGTGGCTGTCGGGATGCGGGAGCGCTCCCTCCCCTCGCTTCATCACCCTGCGGGCACCCAGCTCTACCCTGTTCCACTAGATGAACTGGGATGAACTGGGTCACTTGGCCAGGTTGGTCTTCCATGCAGGTTTGGCCCTTTCCCCCATCACCAACTTCAGCACGGCTGCGAGCGATCTGGTTGTATTTTTCCATGCTCGCTTCCTATTTGAGCTGTCAGGGGACAGATTTCCTCCATCGTGAGCTGCTCCTGCGGTGGCTCAGCAGTTCCCGAGAAGGGTTGGGATGAGCCCCGTGCTGTGCCAGCAGGGAGTGGCTGCTGGAAGAGCAGGGAGGCTCCTTCACCTGGGTTGGGATTTGGTTTTTAACAGCATTTCTGTGCCCCACGTCTCCACTGAACGTGGCAAATCTTGGTGCATGCAAAGCAGGGCTTGAGTCTGGCCCTTGGTTGCACCTTCCACAGGCTGTGCTGCTTAAAAATATTGCTGTTGAAAGTGTAATTTTTGTATTTTCTTTCCTTTTTTTTTTTCTTCGTTGCTGTTTGCTGAGCTGCTCAGGCACTCGGCTGCAGCCCAGTGAGGTAACTCATCCCCATGCGTGCCTGCAAGAGCCGGCTGCTCGTACAACCTGTATTCAGATCTGGTTTTTATTTGGCATTCCCGGCCGCACTGAGTAATCTTCCTCGGAAGAGGATTAACCCGCCTCGCTCGCAGTGAATTTGTTTGCATCCTGACCGGGCCAGATGCGTGCCCAGATCCGCCGCTGGCGGTAGCGGCCGTCGGTGCTGCGCGGCCTCGCGGCGTTTCGGTGACATCAAAGAGGGCACAAACCACAGCGCTGCAAGCCCCCTGCGTAAGGATGCCTCAGAAAGAAACCCTGTGATTGTCCCCCCCCCCAGGCACCCTCTGCCACGCTGCGGCCCGGCACAAGGGAACCATTCTGTGCCGGCAAAGCCGAATGGCAGAGAGAGCCGGGGGCTGCCGGTCAGACCCCGATCATCTGCCCCAGCCGCACAAGGGGACGCTTATTCCCAGGGACGAGGGGGAGGAAAGCTGCTGAGCCCCTCGTCCACCCCGCTGCGCCTTTCCGGGAAAACGCGTTACTTGGTGACGGGGGTGGCCGCGGGGACGGGCCGCGCCGGGTCAGGGAACCCAATGCCGGTGGGCACCGCTCCCGGTCCCCACGTGGATCTTTCCAGCAAGAGTTCTTGCAAAGGCCTCCAGGTTTTTCTGCTGAAGGCAGACAGTAGCGGCGGGGCACGGCTGCTCTGGATCTCTTGCCAGCAAAGGGCTGCACTCCTGACTCCCAGAGGGGCTAAAAATACCTTGTCTGGGTATTTGGAGCCGGGGTGAGGTGCAGACCCCCCCCGGGTGGTGCTTTCACAACCGCTGGCAGTGCTCCCTCCAACCCTCGGCTGTTTATCTTCCCCGGCTCCAAAGTCCTTTTAGAACAGCACGAGGTGGGTGTTGGGGCACGGGGGTTTGCCGGGGGTCTGCTCAGCCGGGACGGCCCCGTGCCGTGCGCGGCGATGCCGGAGGAGGAGGCGCGTTACGCAATTACAGCGCCGGGAGTATTTATAGCTCTTGGCCCCGCGCGTTGGAAAATGCTTCCCAGACCACCCAGCAAAATCTGCTCCTCGTGAGGGGGCACAGAAACACCACCCACCTCCTCTGCACCACCACCCCCCTGGCTCTGCTCCTCTCTCTTTTCCTTTTTGCCCTTCGCCCCCCAAATATGTGGGACTCGTCTGCAAGCTGGGTGCTGGGACATCCCCACTGCAGCTCTGGGCTCTGCAGGGTGCTGGCACCCCCACCCTCCACCTCACGGCCCCCTTTCTGCAGCACGTCGGGGGCTGCTCCTACTCCTCCAGCTCCCCCCATCTCCGGGGGATGCTCGGTCCTGGCACGGTGGCCGTGGCCTTGGCTCGAGGCTGTTGTCCTCCAGCGGGGACCAGCAGCGGGGGGCTGGCGTGGGCCTGTTGCGGGGCGGGTGACACAAGAAGCTCACAGCCGTCCTGGCACTGGCAGGGACAGAATGTGCAGATTATCTGTGCGGCTGCTGCCTCCTGTCCCCGGCACCCATCCAGCTCCCAAAACAAGCCCTGCCTCTCCCCACCCCAGCTGGGCCGAGCCCCGCGGAGGAGCTCAGCTCACCCCAAAACACCCGCCACGGGGACAGCAGGGGCTGGTCTGTTGGAGGGGGCCAGGAGGGTTGTTTGTCGGTGATGGCAAATCTGGATTTTGCCCCAGTGGGGATGCCCCACTCTGTCCCCACACGGGGGACAGGGTGGATGCTCTCCCCCAACTCAGCATCTTTGCAGCCAACGGGATGCTGGGCGAGCACCCAGGGAGCACGGGGACCTCCTCATCCCCGGGTGCTGCGCCAGGGGGTCCCAGAGCACCCCAGCAGCACTGGGCTTTGCTTTTATTTTTTTTCTCCAACCTTCAGAGCCACTTGACAGCATCTCCGGCAGCAGAGCTGTGCCGGGGAGCAGCCGGGCACCCCGACATGCCAGGGCGGCACCGCGGCCGCCCTCCGCCCGCTGACTCAGCCGCCTGTTTGCCGGAGCCGCTCCCACCCACGGAAAACCGCAGGCAAAGTCCCCGCATCCCTGCGCCGGGGCTTTCCCCGCCGGCTCAACAGGAATCACAGCTTTTTTCCCCGGAGCCACAGCTGGGCCAGCGCAGGGGAAAGACCAGGGTCGCTTTATACCAAAAAAAAGCAGGGTCTGGAGCGGGTGGATGGTCGTGTGGCACGTGCCACATGCCCATGTCCCCACCGAGCATCGTACCGGTGCGAGTGGGTATCACGGCGCTCAGCAAGACACCCCATGAGCCCCAACGGCGGCGGGTGCTCTTGGTTTTCCACACGCCGTGGGCTACGAGGGAGCAAACCAACCACCTGAACCTGCAATATCAAACCCAACCCTTTGTTTTTCTGGGCCCACACATCTGGGGGTCCTTCGCCTTGGTGCTGCCTGGCCCCTTGCGCAGTCACTGCTCCCTCCCTGGGGCAATGGAAAAAATTTTTATGACTTTTTTGACTTTTATCCAGTTGTTTGGGAGCAAAGAAGGAGCCGGGCGCCACGCACAAACATGTCTATGTATAAACAGCGGGGACCGTGCCAGGGGACGCAGCCGCTGGCGCCGGGTGCCAGTAGGGACCCTCCCCACCGAGCTGTGCGTCCCCTCCCCCAGCGGGACGAAAATATTTTGGCTTTGTTCAAGAAAAAAAAAAAACAAAAATCACTAAAAAATATAAATAAATCCCCCCTCCCCTCAAATCGTCTGACTGCGGCGCGTGACGTGTTGGCACACAAATAGGGTCGCGTGGGGATGGCGCTGGCCCAACCGGGGACGCGAGTCCCGCACCGGCACACCAGGACAGTCCACGCGGGTGACACGGCCGTGCCCGGTGACAGGGACATGGCGCGATGGGACTTTGCTCCCAGCGCCGCTCCCAGCCCCGGCCGTGTTTGCCATTGTTCCTGGGTGACACTTTCCTGCCCGGCGTGCTGTGCCAGTCCCCTGCCAAGTGTCGCATCTCCCCACAGCTAAAACCTTGCTCGCGCGGGGCGTTGGGCGCTGGGGAGGACACGAACGGGACAAGGAGCAGAGATTTTAACCTGATTTCAGCAAAAAAACAGGTGCCAAGCCTGGTTTGGGGGAGAAGGAGCCAAACCAGCCGGCAGGGGTGCCCAGGTGTCACCGGGAGCTGGCGATCAACCCCCCTCCCCATTCCTGAGCCCAACTGTTTTTAAATGGGAGGGTTTATATGGAGCAGGGAGAGGGATTTTGTGTAAATGCCGCCGTATCCCGGCTCGGCGATGGAAGCAGTGATAACCCCGGGGGGGTCCCAGCCGGGAGGGCGGCTGCGGCATTGCTGGGCGGTCCCGGGGGGCCCGAGCTGGTTCTCTCCGCTTTCCCGGCGGTTTCGCCTGCAAAAATATGAAGCAGAGTCCGTCTGCTTGCAAAGAGCCGGTAAACACGGGGGGGGGCTGATCTGGGCAGGGGGGTGGGATTGCTCATGGTCCTGTATTTCTTGCTGCAAAGCTCCCCTGGGTGCTTGCTCCGGGATCAGCCCTTTCCCTGCGTGCACGGGCGGGAGTTTGCTGCAAAATAAAGGGATTTTTTTTTTTTTTTTTTTTTTTGGCGGGGGGGGGGCCTCTCTGGTTCCTGCCCAGCCAGCTGTCCTTAGCTCAACCCCGGCCGCCTGCTCGAGAAAAATATGTTTACGCCGCAAACCTCTGGCTCCGCTGCCAAGGGGAATGCGTGCGCCGATAAGGGCACCACGTCCTTCCCTTCCAGATCACCCGATAGCCGGGGAGGCGGCCGCCCGGCTCCCAGCCCCTTTGTTTTATGATTTATTTTTTTTTATTATTATTACAAAGTTTCGGTTGGAAAAAAAAGTTAAATGAATTCAATAGCCGTGGCTTTGCTGTGCCAGGCTGCTGCCAAAGCCTGGAAAGCTTCGGCCGTGCCAGAGGCTGCGCCGGCCCCGGCGCTGCGGGCGCCGAGAGCAGCCATCCGAAAAGGTTAAAACTGCAGAAAGAAAATATTTCCTGCCATCGCCCGGGTGGCTCTCGCGGGGCAGAGGGAGAAGACGGTTTCCAAGCGCTTTTCCCGGATGGCGTGCCGGGGCAGGCAACATCCCGGCAGGATTTTTGTGGAGATCTGAGCCCCGAGCCCCTCGTGTGTGTGTGTGTGTGTTGTGGGGAAACCCAAACCTGAACTACTCAATTTTGATGGTGCTTCGGGTCGTTTTCCGTTCCCACCCGGGTTGAGACTCGCAGCGGGCGAGCTCAGCCCCACCGGCAGCAGGATGGAGCCGGGGGGGATGCGGAGAGGCCGCGGGGCCCCTTGGCAGAGCCAAGCGCCAGGTTTGTTGTTGTTGTTGTGACACCCGCGCCGTTGCGAAACGGCACCGAAATTCCCCGCGACTTTCCAAACGAGCTGAGCCCGGCCACGGCCAGCAGCCGGCTGTCCCGCCGTGGTCCCTGCAGCCCCCCCCCCCAGCACCACAGCCCGTGATGTTCAAGAAGTTTTTATTTTTGAGGGGAGGGAGAATGCCAAAAGCTTTTCTTAGGCAAAACTTAGTCCGAGTGCAGAGGATTTTCTACCCCGAGGATCCCAGCTGGGGGAGGTTTGCGGTGCTGGGAGGGAGGTGGATGAGCTGCCTGCCACTGGGTGAGACACAGCTCTGCTTAAAGAATCAAGTAATAATTAAACAACCCCCCTATATCCTAGGGATCAGTTTGTTTGCTTAGAGATTAAGTCGAAGCAGCTCCCAAAAGGTCCCCTAATCCCCCCCGGCAGCGGATGCCATCGTGTAGGTGGTGGCAGCGATGGCTTTTTGCCCGGCGAATAATCCTCCTCCCCGCCCCAGCTCGTGGTTAGGCTGGGCTCAAACACCTCGCTGGGGCTTGCTCTTCTCCAGGCTGGGGCTCAGAGCGGGGAGAAAGGGTGCAGGGTGCTGGGAAAGGGCTGGGAGAGGGATGGATGGGCGAGGGAAGGGGCCAGGAGAGGGATGGATGGGCGAGGGAAGGGGCCAGGAGAGGGATGGATGGGTGAGGGAAGGGGTTGCAACCTTCTCCACCACCCAACCCGGTTGCTCTGTGGGGCTGGGAAATAAATTCAACTCCTCAATCCAGGAGCAAAATCCCAGCCTGGATCCTCAGGGATGGGTCTCGCCCTCCCCAGGGTCTCGCCCCCCCCTCCACAAGAGCTGATGTTTCTGGTTTTCCTCTGGTGCCAGCTTGAGTTTGCATCCTCCAGCTCAGGGAGCCCAAAGCAAATTGCAGGATGAATCATGGAATGTTTAGGGGTGGAAGGGACCTTTAAAGGTCACCCTGCATCATCCGGGCTCCTGCACTCCCCATGCTCTGAGCATCTTCCCATGGCTCTGGCTTACTGGGGCTGCGGCGCTGAATTTTCCGCTTATTTTGCTGCTTTTCCCAGAGCTGTCCTAGAAGGTGTCACTCCCCCCCCCGTCCCCAACCCTCCCTCTGTTTGGTGTAACGAGCTGCCTGTTCTCAGCTGCTGCAGCAGCGATGCCCTGCGGCGTGTCTGGGTCCTGCGTGGGGTTGGCTCCTGATGGAGAAGCCGGGAAGGTCACGTCCCGGCTGTCAGAGCTGGCCCGGTGACCGTCCTCGGGTCGCTGGGCTGAATGTTGCCCCCAGAGACTCATTTGGAAAACAATCCTGTGAAATTTAAACTAATTAGAAACTCCTGAGCCACTCACTCAGTACTAATTGGGAAGGCCGGCTTAATTAGCTTTCCCCAGCACATTGCCCGTGGGCTCTGCGGGCACTGGACTCCCAGCAGAGCACTGGCCAGCTCGGGACGTGTGTGGGAAAGGACGCGCAGGTTTGTTGCGGGGCGGTGGGTTCCGTGGGGGCGCTGGGGGGGTCTCCCATCCCCCTCCTCTCCCTGGAGTGCAGGAATCGGGACTGGCTGTCCCGGCATTAACTTATTCAGTGAACAGGAATGATTAAACCGGCGGCGGTGCTGGCCGGCGCGTTCACTGGTGCCGCTGAGCCGTGACCTCGCTGCCACTTCCTTCGCTGCTCCGGCACTAAAAATGGGGACTGGGGCCGAGACCCAAGTGCGTGTGCTCGCCCGGCCGGTACCCAAATAACCCCTTGGCGCCTGGCTGACCCGGTGCGCCCTGACGGTGAGCCCAGCATTGCCCAAATCCCAATCAAATCCCTTAATCTCCTCTTTCCAACTGGGTTTGCAAGGCCGGGAGGATGCCGGATCCCCGGCTTCGAGCCGATCCTCGGGGTTTTGGGGAGCTGGGGAGCGAGGCTGGAGGCTGCTGGGATGGAGGGACGTGCTCTGCCGGACGCGCCGTGGGGACGCGGGGCTGGTGCCACCTCGTGGCTCTGAGACGCCCCTGGACGCGCGACGCTGGATGTGGGTGGGCACCAAGCCTGCTGGGACCCCCAGCCATGGGGACGACACCACGGCCACCGTCACCCCTCCATCCGCAACTGGCCGGGGTCGAGCGGGGAGCAGGGAACGTGTCAAAACGCACCCGTGTGCCGCCCCGGTTGCGCTTCCCGGTGCTTTATCGCCGGTCAGCGTCGTTTCCGCCCGCGCCGCGAGCCTAATTTTGGTGAAAACTCTTGCAAAACACAACCGAGGAGGCTGAGCCGTACGGCTGCGGCAGAGACACCCGCGCTGCCTTCCCCCAGACTTCCCCGTGCTACTAACCCCATTTATTTTTATTTTTTCCTTTATCTCTTTTTTTGCGCTCTCAGCAAGTTAAACGCCGCCGCCACCCCCAGCCCCTGCGCGTGGGGCGAAGCCACAAACCGCTCTGCATCTTCAGCAGCATCCCCAGGTCTGCCCCAGATAGGGCCCGAGGCGGCAGCGCGGCCCCACATGGGAGCGTCTGGGGGGCTCTCCCTGCCCCACGTCACCCATAGTCCCAGACCCGCTGACTGACAGCATCCTCAGCTCGAAATCCTTGCTGTAATCTACCTGGTCAGGCAAAGAAAGCTGTCTCAGTCCTGCTGTTTCATGCATTTATTTTGATTTTTAATTTTTTTTTTTTACATTTAATTTTTGCCTATTTTTAAACTTTTGCATATTTGTAATTTTTTTGCATATTTTAAAATTTTTGCACGATTGTTTTGGATTTTTTTTCACTTTTCTTTTTTTAATTTATTTTTTGCGCGAGGGTTTTTTTGAGGGTTTTTTTTGGGCACATTTGTTTCCGTTTTGCAGGTAACTGGTGTTCGGTGCCGGCACCGTTTGTTACCCCATCCTGCTGGGGCGATGCTGCGGCAGCCAACCGGGATGAAGCTCAGCCTCTCCTCCTGACCTGGCCAAGGAAACATTCTCGATCCTGGCCGGACTCTGCAACCACCTTCCTCGGGGTGTTCATCACCGGTGAATATTTGAGGCTGGGAAGTGGCCAAATCCTGACCCCGTGCACCGCCGCACCCAGACGCGTCACCTTCCATGTCCTGGAAACCAGAAAACCCCCTAAAAGTGGCGGCGTGACCACGAGGCCCTGGGGTGTGTGCTCGGCACCCCGTGGGACCCCCCGTCACGCCCCTCTTGCCATCCATCCCCATCCTGGTCCGGCACAGGCTACGGCACCGACTTCTCCGGCGACGGGTCCCATCCTTCCTCATCTCTGATGATGACGGGTTTGTCGGAGATGAGCAGGGCGATGGGGACCAGCGGCTGCCGCCGTCCTTCCTCCTTCTCTTCCTCCTCCTCTTCCTCGCTGGGCAGGTGGCTGGTGCAGCCGGAGCTGCCGGATGGTGGAAATTCCGCAGGACTCAGCGCCTCCTGCCTGCGGTAGGCAAACTCCAGCTCCTTCTCGCAGCCCGGCGGGCACGCCACCACCGATTTGTCGCCCGCGGGGCCAGGCTGCGGCGTGCCGGGACGCGTGCCGGCATCGCTCATCTCCTTGCCAAGATTCGGCTCCGGTATCAGCAGCTCGGCTGGGCTGAACCTCTCCGAGGGCTCCACGAAGCCTGACCGGGGCTGGCCCTGGGGGTCGGATGCGTTTGGGGTGGGAGGGTTCTGTGCTGTGACCGGGCGCCGGCGTTTGCCGCCGTGCGGGATCCTGCACCTCGTGTCTCACCTGGCTCATTTCGGCGGCCGAGAACTGGACAGCTTTGCTGCCCAGGGGCTTGGGCAGGGGTGGCAGGAGGAGGCGGCGAGCCCTGGGGAGAATGGGGTGCTTGGTGAGGGGTTGGGTGAGGGAGGAGGTGGGAGAGGGGCACAAGGCGCCACCGTCACCTTTTTTTGCTCAGCTGGTAGATGGTGGCCACGGCGGGGAGACTGAGCGAGATGCCCAAGTACTTCAGGTTGGATTTCCACGCTGCTCCCTGGGGACCTGGAGACGGGCACGGCTGGGTGGTGGCGTGTGTGTCCCCGGCACCCCGTGGAGGGGCACGGGAGCCTTTCCAGGGCGAGTGTGAGCGCCCCATAGAAAGCACCACACGGGGACTGGACAAGGGAGGGGATCTCCAGCCATTACCCAGCGCCTTCGTCTGGAAGTGCCACCGAGGATGGCAGGTCCCCCCACTCTCCGCCGTCACCTCCTCAATGCCCACCCTGTAGGTGGTGCCAGGCCGGAGGTTTTGGAGGGTGTAGTTGGATGCTGTGGCGTCCACTTCAGTGTCTGAGCAAATGATAAAAAAGGGGTGTTAGTCCAGCAGCACCCTCCTCCTCCTCCTGCCCCATGGGGACGGGTTGGGGGAGGCCCCACGCACACATCATGTTGTCCCCCTCGGCTGTGTGGCAGATGAGGTACTTGGCCAGCACCCCGGGACAGGCGGCACGGGGGGACGGGCTCCACCGGAGCACGACGGCGGCATCCTCGGCGCTGGCATTGATGGGCACTGCTGGTGAGTCTGCACGCGGTGATGGAGAAGGGTGTGAAAAAAACCCAAACCCTCATCAATAGGGCAGAGTTTTGAGACACACCCCTTCCCCCTTGTTGTTGTTAAACCGGACGCAGATGCTCCGTGGTTCCGGACATACCGTTGCCGGCGTAGTGGTGTCGCAGGGCGAAGGTGGCCCAGCCCCGCGCCGGGGCCCAGCCGTGCACGGCGAGGCGGTAGCATGCCGGCGCTTCCAGCTCTCCTGCCGTGGGAATCGGGGATGTTGGTTAAACCCCTGCCAGGATCCAGCCCCGGGCTGGTGGACAGGACAGGTCGGGGGCTCGGGGCGCTCCCTTGCCTCTCTCCACGTGGATGCTCTTGGCAGGGAATTCCCGTTGGATGCAGGTGCCCCGTTTTGGGGCTCCCAGCAGCGGCTGATGCTCAAAGCAGTAGGCAGAGCCGGAGCTCGGTGCCTCCCACCGCACCGACACGTTGCCGCCGGCCACGCTGACGTCCTTGAAGCCAAAATCTGGGAGAAAATGGGGAAGGATGCAAGGGCTGGCTGGGAAAACCAACTCCCTCGGGGCTGCTAGGGAGCTCGGTCCTTCTTTTGGCACAGCAAGTACCTGTGCCCGGCTCCGCTGGCACCCAGAGCTGCCGTCCCGGTCCCGGCCCCGCGGCGTTGGCTGCGGTCAGCAGGATTTGGTACTCGGCTCCGGACAGGGCAAGGCTGTGCGTCGTCACCTCCCTTCCCAGCACCGCCGTCTGCTCCTCGCCACAGCCGCACGCCGGCATGCGGGCGCGCACAGTGTAGGTGACATTCCCTTGCTCCCTGGGGGCTGGCTGTGGGGAGGGGGGTGGCTCAAGGGGGTGAAATAGTTGGGGGGGGGGACACCCAGGAGGGTCCCCCAGCGGTGCCACCATACCTGCCAGTCCAGCCGCAGCACACGTTGCCCATCTCTCCCCAGTTTGCCCAGTTGGTAGCCCAGCACTGGGCTCGCCAGGATTTCTGCAAGGGGCAGGAGCCCACCTGGGTTATTGGGGTTTTCGGGAGCCATTGGGGTCCCACCCGCCTCCTCTTCCTCACCCGCCGGAACGAAGATGGAGCGGCTCCAGTCGCTCCAGTAGCTGCTCCAGTGGGGAAGCTTGTGCCGGAGCTGGACCTCGAAGGCATCGACACCTCCCAAGGCGCAGGTCACTACAGAGGGGTAGTAAGGTCAGATGTAGGGGTGCCCCCCCCCTTTTTTCCCCCAGTGTTTGGCCATTGGGACATATGGGGAGGGCAGTGCAGGGCGGGACCTGGGAACATCCCCAGAAGGTTCTTGGCCCCTGCATCCCCGCAGGGTAAACTGACCTGCGTCCTTCTTGTCCATCACTGTCTCACACATCACCTGTGGGGAGAAGCGGGGATGGAGTCACCCGCCCAGTAAAACCAGTGTGTTACTGGGACATGGAAGCAGATGCTACCCCATGTCATCTGAACACCCCAGGGGCTGGGAGACCCAAACAGGGTGCAGGGGTTTCCAGGAGGGTCTCCTTGCTTTTGGCCCTGCGACCCTTGGCAGCAATCGAGAGGGGTTGGGGGGGTCCCTGGATGCAGGGAGGGGGTTTGCTGGGGACAAGTGTCCAGATTTCATCTGTCGTCATCATTAGTATAATCTGGGGTTTTGCCTGTGTAATCCCCAGGAATCGCGGCCAGATCCTGTTACGGCCAGCAGCGGGATCCCGCGGGGAGGACGGGGCAGAGCCGATAACGCCACGAAACAGATGGGACACGGATGGGTTTGAGGCGGGGGGAGGACACGATGGTGTCACCAAGCCCCTGTGCTCCCCAGGCTGCCACTGACCACCCCATCGGTCCCCACCAGCTCTGGCAAACGGCGTTTTTACCTGTGTCCAGACATGGTCGCCCACCTTGCGGAAGCGAGCCTCCCGCTGCGGGGGCTGGCTCCCGCGGTGGCACGGTGGCCATGGCACCTGTAGCCGAAGGTGGCCACCGGTCTTGGTGAAGGACACGCCAGTGTCGGGCGGATCGGGTTTGACTGTAAAGACGAGACAGTGTCGTGGTTTTTCGCGTCGGTGCCCAACCCAGCCCCGCCAGCACTTACCGGCATTGTTGAAGTTCAGCGTGAGGTTGGGGGTTCTGTGGACGTGGCCCCCCCAGCTCGCCTCCACCCAGGCCGTGGTGTTGCTCAAGACGTAGATGTGACGATGGTTCAGGGCGTACGTTGTCCGCGCCCCCACCTTAAACTGCCGGCACGTGCCGCGCGACGCGAAGCTGCCGGAGGGGAGCGGGGTCGGATGCGGATGGGCTTAGGATGCTCAAGGCACACGTCCCCATGTGTCCCCCCAGTCAGGATATCCCCGCTGCAGAGCTCACCAGAGCGTCAGGAGGTAGGAGGTGTTGCTGGCAGGGCCGAGGGGCGGCCAGGAGCAGTGGAAAGAGGAGGACTTGCATTCCTTCCAGCAGGAGAAGCCGGGGGCTGCGGCGGTGCCTGCGGGAGAAGGCAGCATCTGGGAGGGTCCTGCACCCAAACCCCCACAGGCTGGGCGAGGCCGGGATGGAGCATTGATGTGTCCATCACCGGATCACCGCGTGGCTCGCCCAGGGGATCAGAGCAGCAATGTCGGTGACTCTCACCCAAACCCCACCATTTCCCTCCTCTTGGGGACACGGTGCTGGCCAGTGTCGCTTGCCCTGGCTCCTGCTCGCTGCCGGCAGAGATTCACCTGGCTTTACTCCTTCTCTGTGGCTTTGGGTGAGCGTCACCATCACAGCAACAGCTCCCTGGAGCCTTATCACCCCCCGAATCACTCATTGAAAGTTTTCTGAAGTTATCTCTCATCTCCCGCTGCAGCACTTACCGCCCCACACCAGCGCCGCCAGCAGCCACCCCAGCATGGGCCACCCGCGCTGCGCCACGCCGGTGCCGGGGCTCCGTCGCTCTTCGCGGTTTCCCACTCCCCCAGCACCCAGCGGGTGCTCCCACCCGGCTCGGCGGCGGCGGCCCCTGCGCTTGGTGTTTCCTCTTCTGCCAGCAACTCGCCGAAGGGCAGCCGTTCCCAGGCAGGGCAGAGCACGAGCTGGGGTTACGTGCCTCGCTTTTACCAGAAACAAAAGAGAAAGCAACCAAAATACCCCCCTTTTCTGCCGGCGTGCTCGCTGGGACTCGACTGAACCCTTCCCCGCGTGCCCCGGCCACGCTGCGCGCCCCAGCGCAGCGAGAAGCGCAAGGTAAGCAAAAGCAACTTCTTGGGGTTTTTGGGGTTTGGGGTTCTTTTTTTTTTTTTTTTTTGTTGCAAACTTCGCGGCACGGTTTTGCTCCTCTGCTCGTAACTGGGTGGCTTGCTCCGAGGTTGGGGTAGTTTGGGATTTTCGGCAGCTCTTGCGGAAAGCAGAGCCCCTGCGCCCATCGCTCTGGCGGTGAACAAAGCCCCAGTGAGGCGGGAGAGTGCGGTGTCACCGAGATGGCCGCGTGACGGGGTGGGTGACCCCGGGACAGCGGAGCCGGGTGGCACCGAGGGCTGCGCACAGAGTCCTCTTGTTCCCGCAGAAAGTGTCGCCTTGTGTGGCTCTTGCCCAGGGCCGGAGGGTGGTGGTGGCAGGAGCGTCCCTGCGCCAGGGCGGCACTGCTGGGACCCCTCTGTGCGGCTCCCACGGGTATGGCCTGGCGTGGGTGCAGAGGGGAGTCCCCTGGCACCTCCTGCCTTCCCTCCTTGCCGGGTACCCCCTCCTGCCCGTCCAGGTGGGGGTACGCTGCACCACGTTGTGCCAAACTGAGCCGGGCCAGGCTTTGCCATGCTGCAGGGTACAGCAGGACCGTGCCATGCCTGGCCGGGTTGTGTCAAGCCACACTGCACCAGGCCATGCTGTGCCAGGCTGGGCTGTGCTGGGTTATACTGGGCAGTGCTGGGCTGCACTGGGCCATATGGACCATGCTGTGCCGAGGCAGGCAGACTGTGCCAGTCCCGTGCTGTGCCGTGCCAGCCCCAGGCCGTGCTGTGCCAGGTCCTTCTAGCCCTGTGCCACGCCAGGCTGGGCTGTGCCGCGCCAGGAAGGTTTGATCTGCTCCTTTCCGTGCTGTGCCAGCCCCGTGCCGTGCCAGACTCTGCCGTGCCGGGCTGTATCGAGCCGGGCTGTGCCAGCCCCAGCCATGCCGTGCCGTGCCGTTCCGTGCCAGCCCCGGCGGTGCCGCAGCGGTGCCGCTGGAGGGCGCACCGGGCGCACCGGGCGGCGGCAGCGGGGCGGACCGGGCGCACCGGGCGGAGCGGGCGCAGCGGGAGGCGACGGCGGCGGGATGGACGAGCCCAGCATCCTGCGGCGCCGGGGCCTCCAGGTGAGCAACCGGGCACGGGGAGCGGGGCGGGGGAGGGAGGGAGCCGGCCCGGAGCCGAGCCCCGGTGAGCCCTGGGTGAGGTGCGGGTCTGCGGGGAGTGGGTGCTGCGGGGGCGGCGTGGGTGCTGCGGGTGAAGGTGTGCAAGAAGTGGGTGCTGATAAGCGAGAGGTGGGTGCCGTGGGTGCTGCGTGTGCGAGAGGTGGGCGCTGCGGGTGGGAGTTGGGTGCTCAGGGCGGCTGTGCCAGAGGTGGGCGCCGCGGGTGGGAGTTGGGCGCGCATGGGTGTGAGGGGTGGGTGCTGCGGGTGTGCAAGAGGTGGGGATGCGTGTGACAAGGGGGACAGGACCAGGCCACCCAGGACCGGGAGCAGGGCAGAGTGTGAGCCCCAGCCACATCACGGGGTGCTGGGGGGGGAGCACCCGCTTGTGCAGGGGCTGGGTGGGAACGCTGGGGTCCCTCCAGCCCCGCACACGACGCCAGTCCCTGCCAACCCGCTGTGCCAGCACCGGTTTGCCCTTCCAAGCAGCCACCCCCACCCTGTGTTCCTGCTCCCGGCGGGCCCATGGGCACCCATCCTCCCTGCCCACCCTGCACCCACTCCCCGCAGGATCCCCAGCAGCCGCTGCCGTGCTTGGAGGGGTGACAACCGCAGTCCCCCGCCCCCGGGCTTGCAGAGCTGACCCTGATTTTCTGGGCGACCTCACGCCTCGGTGCCCATCTGCAGAAGGGAGCTGTAGGACCTGGGGGCCCAGCCCAAGCTGTCGGGGTGGTTGGAGGATGGCGCGATGCTGCCTTCATTCGAGCTGGCAGCTCCATGGGGTGGCTGCACTCCGTTGCACGCTGCTCAGCCTGGGCAAGAGCCCCACACAGGAGCTGCCTGCCCGTGGAGGAGCCACGGCTGTGGGATTCGGGGCTCTTGACGGTGGGTGTCATTTCTGGCAGTCCCTGGAAAGAGCAACACAGTGGGGCCATGGCTGCATGCCCACATGCCCATGGTGGGTGGGTGGGAAGGGGCTCGCACCAGGGAGCTAATACCAAAGCACTGAGCGGCGGTGCTGTCCCTGACCCCGTCCCCGATGCCATCCCTGATCCCTTTCCCTGATCTCATCACCGATAATGTCCCTCATCCCATCCCCGGTGCCATCCCTGATGCCGTCCCCAATCCCATCCCTGATCTCATCCCCGATGCCATCCCCGCATGGATCAGCTGATGATTAATCCTGGCTCCCACCAGGACCTGCTGATGGGAGATGCACCATACTGAATGGTGGGTGCTGGCCCCATGACGCTGCCCCACATTGTACCCTGGGCCCTCAGGGTGATGTCCCCCCTCCCTGGGATCTCAGTGTGGCCTGAGAGCCCCTGTCAGCAATGGGTGTTGAGTGTCACAGGACCGGTCTGCACCCCCAGATGGATGGGGAGGCTGTGCCATGGGGTGGAAGTGAGGGTGGGTGACGAGGGTGTCTGTCCTCTGTCCCACTGTCCCATCTGCACACGGCTGAGCAGCAAAACCCTTGATATCACCCTCCTTTACCTCTTCCTCTGCTCAGAGGGCAGATGGCTGGTGGCATAGCCCCAAGTGTGGGTGGGGATCCGGGGCTGGGTGAGAGCAGGGCTGGGGGAGGGTGCTGGAGGGGTTCCTACTCCATGCAGGGACTCCTCACCCCCTTCCCCAGCCCAGGTCTGGGGTCACCCGCTGCTCCTGGATGCATTGGGACATCCACCCCGAGCACCCATGCCGGCCTCTGGCACCCACGCCACCCCAGGGCAGACGCACACCCGTGGGCCCCGGGGCTGCGAGTCTCTGTGCGCCCAGGCGTGATGTCACCCGTTGCCATGACAATGCTGCTGCATCACTGCGTCGCAGCACGCCCCAACCTCGGGGATTTCCGCGGGGGCTGTGTGACGTGGGCGGGAGGAAGGGGCATGGGCACCCCAGGAGAGCGTGGGGTGCAGGGATGCTGCTGTGTACCCCTACACGGGTGGCAGCAGCCCTTGGGGGTTCCCTGCCTGTGTCATGAATGTGTCTAAGCTGTTTAGGGGTACTGGGGGGCACTGGTGGTGGGCGCGGGGTCAGCATGCACACCTGCTGCATGTGCTGGCGTCCCAAAACATGCCAGGGCGTGCTCCATGCCCCTCATGGCGTGCCGGTGGGATCTGTGGCACTCTCGGTAGCGTGGCCGGTGGCACACGGGTGGGCACCGGGGCTGTGGCAGAGCCGACCAGTGCCCACGACACCGTGAGGATGGCGTGGGCCACCGTTCCTGCCCACTGCCCTTTGCCCTGTTGCTCCATCTGCGAGCAAACAGCTTTTGCAAGAATATTCCCAGCCGGAAAAATAAACAGTGTGGGGCCGCCGGCTGCTCCCCACGCTTGGGATAGTGGGGAGAGGGTGGGGGGCGGGCTGCAGCCACCACCCCGGAGCCATGCTCCAGGCAGGTGGCTTCATGCTGCTCCCTCTCCACTACCCTCATGCTCTTGTTCCTCATGAGGCCACCGGCCTTGGGGACTTTGTAAGGAGATGTCCCCCCATGCTGACCCTGGGGGGGGTGATTTGTCACCCTCAGCCGTCACAGCAGAGCTGCGGACAGGGTGAGCAGGCACCGATCCTGTGGTGACAGCCCAGTACCAGGGGTCAGCTGCAGGCAGCGGGGATGCTACCGAGGTGGGGGCTGGCAGGAGTCACACGTGTGGGAACCCCCTGACGCCCGGGGCCACGCTCTGACCTTTCTTCTTGCATTTTCTCGTTGCAGAAGGAACTGAGCCTGCCGCGCCGAGGAAGAGCGTAAGTCCCTGAGCTGGGCCACCGGGGACGTGGAGTGGGCTGTCACCGCGAGGGATGTGCTCGGGGACCTGGCACTGTGGGGGGGCAGCGGGAATGGAGGTCAGATGGTGCCAGAATGTGTTTTGCCCAAATCTGTGGTGGCATCGCTGTGTTCTCTGATAGTGGAGGGACCTGATTGCATGTGTGCTGGTGTGTAGTGGGATGTACTGGGGTGTGCCATGTATTGGGGTGTACTGGGGTGTGTTGGGGTGTTCTAAGCGGCATTGGGGTGTACTGGGGTGTGATAGGAGGCTGTTGCAAAGCTGCACTGGGTTTGTGTGTTGGGCTGTGTTGGGGTGTACTGGGGCTCTTCCGGGGGGCTTTAGGGTGTTGTGGAGGTAACTGAGCGGGGCCCTGGGGCTGTCGGAGGGGGTCACAGGGCTGTGTGCTGGAGGACATAGTAGGGGCTGCGCTGGGTGAGGGGCACCGGAGGGGTCCTGGAGCCGTGCTGGGACTGTGTTAGGGATGCACTGGAGCTGTACTGGCGTTGTGTTAAGGATGCTGGGGCTGTACTGGGACTGTTAGGATGCACCGGAGCTGTACTGGGGTTGTGTTAAGGATGCTGGAGCTGTACTGGGACTGTGTTAGGGATGCACTGGGGCTGTACCGGAGCTGTGCTGGGGCTGTGTTGGGGCTGCGATGTCTCAGCACCGGTAGCGCCCCGGCACATCCCGGGAACGGTCCGGGTCGGGGCTGCGGATGGACCGGGCCGGGATGGATCGGGTGCGTCGGGGGCTGCCGTACCGTGCCGTGCCGCAAGGGCGGGCCCGGGCCCGTCGGGCCGAGCCGGGATCCTCGGCGGGGCCGCCGCTGCCGCCCGCGGGAGCCGCCCAGCGCGGGGGCAGCCGGGGCGGGGCGGGGCGGAGAGCGGAGCCGAGCCGAGCCGAGCGGGGCGGCGGCGACGGCGGCGGCATGAAGTCGCGGCGGGACAGGCTGAAGATCCCCTCGCTGACCTTGGAGTGAGTCGGAGCCGGGTGGGGCGCACCGGTACCGGCCCCGGGACCCCGGGGCATCCCCGTCCCGCTGCTTCCCTATCGCGGAGCATCCCCCATTTCGGTCTGTCCTCACCCCGGAGCGTTCCCCATCTGGCTGCACCCTCATCCCGGTTCATCATCGTCCCGGAGCATCCCTTGTCCTGCTGCACCCCCACCCTAACCCCTCCTCATCCCGGTCCGTCCCCATCCCGGTCCATCCCCACTCCAGAGCAGCAGGTCCCAGCCCTTCCTTTGGCATCCACAGCCCCAGTTCCCCCCGGTGATCCCACCACCACCCCCCGGCAGCATCAGACCACCCGATGTCTCCCCCCACGCAGCCTTAGACCCCGCAATATCCCTGTTGTCCCCTGCACTCCCCTGCAGCTCTTCCCCACTCCCCTCTCCCGACCCTGCCTGACCACCCCCAGCCCTGATCCCCTCGCTCCAGCCCTTGTCACCTCTCTGGTCTTGGCCCCTCCGGACCCTCTAGCCTGGCGGGGGCGGCTGTGCCACCGGGATGCCCACCGGCACCTACTGACACCACGCCGGCACGTCTTGCCTTGCAGCTTGTCTCCGAGCAGCCAGAGCCCGACGCTGCTGAGCCCCTGCAGCCCCTGCAGCCCCTTACTAACCCTGCACCCCTGGAGGTAAGACCCTCCCCAAATCCTCCTGGGGCACCGCGGCCGCTAACTCTGGGGGAAGAAGGAGGGAGAGGTGGAGATAGGGGCAGCAAGGTGGGTCCTCCTCCACCACGGATGCCCTGGGGGACCCCAAAAGTGGTGCTGTCTTCTGCAGGGCATATGGGGCAATGTGCCCAGGGTCTGTGACCAGCACTGTGTGCCCCAAAAGTGCCTTGGCTATGCTGGTGGGCTCCATTTCTGCCACCGACTGGTCCATTTTGGGGAGCCCTAATGGGAACACTAGGCTCTGAGCATCCTTGTTTTGAGGGAAGGATTGCCTCGAAATCGAGCCAGGGCATGGCACCCTGATGAGACCAGGGTGGGACTGGGGATAGCACCTATACCCCACCTGGGAGACCTCCCTCACCACCTTTTCTGCTTCACAATGGGGAGGGGGTGTGGGGGACCTGCTCCCCACCCAAAGTGCCACAAGCCCTTTGTGGTGCCCCACCGAGTGCTGCCGTCATGGAGACAGGTGGCTGGACCCTGCTGTGTGTGCTGGCTGTGCTTTGTTCAGGGGACAAGGTGCAGTGGGCGTGCTGACACCTGACAGTCACACCCTGTCCCCGTGCCCTGCCCTCTGGCATCTGCAGGGCAGAGCCTTGGCCTGCCTGGCACCCATGGGTGATGTCAGGTACCTCCCTCTGTCTGCTGGGGAGTGTGGCCAGCACCGGGTGAGAGGGAACCGTCAGGGGGGCTCAGCAACAGGGAGAGGCATCGGTCACAGGGAGGAGTTGGGTGCTGCCTGCGCACGGGGGTCCCCGCTGCCACTCTCCCTCTGCCAGCCCCCCTCACCACTCTTCACCTGCAAGGCCTGCAGCACGTGGGAAAATGAGCTCGGCCGCACAGCCGCTCAGCCGAGACCTCGAGGATGGAGTTTAGGGGATGCTCGTGGTGGCGACAAGGACAGGGTCGAGGACTGGGAGTCTGGCAGTACCCCTGAGTGCTTCCCTGTGTTGGTGTCTTGCAGCTGCCGGGCAGGTGGTGATGGGAAACACGGTGCTGCCACGATCGGTGCTGCAGGGCTCGGTGCTGCCCTTTTGCCGAGCTGAAACCCTGCCCAAAGCCACCGATATTGGGATTTTGGGCCATGGCATGGGCTGGTTGCCGCCCAGCAAACGTAGTGATGCCACCCAGTGCAGCTCGGGAGGCTCTGGTGACCCCGGTGTGCTGTCTCATAGGGTTTTGTCACCAGCACCGAGAAGGATGGGTGTCACCGGGTCATTGCTCGGGATCTCCCTGATTAAGGGTGAAAACCAGCGTGGGAGGGAGGCTGCCAGGGTGCTGCTGGGAGGATGCCCTCCTCGAGCACGGTGGGTGATGGGGTGCTGTTAGGGGAGCATTCCCCCAGAGGGAGCCCCAGGCTTTGGGGCCACCCCTGCCGATTTGGGGAAGGGGGGGGAATTCATGCCCCTCGAAGGCATCAGCGGCGGATGCTGCGTCTCCATGGTAACCCTGACCCCATTTTGGGGTGCTGCCCCGTCTCTATGGTAACCCCAAGCCTCCATTTCGGGGTGATGTCCCATCTCTACAGTCACCCTCACCCCGTTTTGGGAGTTGTGGCAACCCCGAGCCCCTTTGGGGTGACACCCCATCCCTATGCTAACCCTGACCCCCACTTTTGGGGGCTGCCCCGTGTCTCCCGTAACCCCGACCCGGTTTGGGGGGCACAGCCGCGGATCGGCGCTCTCTCTCGTTTCTATGGTAACCCCCACCCCATTCCTTTCCCCCCCACCTCCTTTTGGGGGTGCTCCCCCCTTCCACCCTGTCTCCATGGAAACCCCGACCCCGTTTCGGGGCGCTGCCCGTTTCCATGGCAACCCCGGCGCCGCCGGGCGGGAAGGGGCGGGAGGCGGCGGGAGCCCAGCCCCGGCCCCCGGTCCCAGCCCCCGGCGCGGTCCCGGTGACGCCGTTCGGCCGTGCCGGTGAAACCCAACCGGGCGCCGGCGGCGCCGAACCGCCCGCGATGTCGGACCCGAGCTGCTGGGGAGCCGCCCCGCCCGGTTACCGGGGCCAGCGGGCGGCCGGTGCCCTGCTCCAGCGCTCCAAGAGGTACCGGGGAGGCGGCACCGGGCCGGAGGGGGAAACCGTGCACCGGGCTGCGGGGCGGGCTTTGCACCGGGAGGGCCACCGGGTGCGTGTTTTGGGGGTGGTTTTCACTGGGAGAGGCACCGGGTGCGTGTTTTGGGGTGGCTTTGCACCGGGAGGGGCACCGGGTGCGTGTTTTTGGGGGGCTTTTCACCGGGAGGGGCACCGGGTGTGTGTTTTGGGGGGGTTCTGCACCGAGAGGGCCACCGGGTACGTGTTTTGGGGGGCTTTGCACTGGGAGAGGCACCGGGTGTGTGTTTGGGGGGGGGCTTTGTGCCATTAGGGGCACCGGGTGCGTGTTTTGGGGGGCTTTGCACCGGGAGAGGCACCGGGTGTGTGTTTGGGAAGGGCTTTGTGCCAGTAGGGGCACCGGGTGCGTGTTTTGGGGGAGCTTTTCACCGGGAGGGGCACCGGGTGCGTGTTTTGGGGGAGCTTTTCACCGGGAGGGGCACCGGGTGCGTGTTTTGGGGGAGCTTTTCACCGGGAGGGGCACCGGGTGCGTGTTTTGGGGGTGGTTTTCACTGGGAGAGGCACCGGGTGCGTGTTTTGGGGGGGCTTTGCAGCGGGGTGCGTGGTTTGACGCGGGTGCTTGGGTTGGGGGATGCCGGTGGATGGGGGGAGTGCGTGGTTTTGGGGGGGCTGTGCCCCGGCGCTGGGATTTGGGGAGGGGGGAGTGTCTTTGTACTGGAGGAGCACACGAAGGTGCATGGTTTGGGGGGGCTGTGCATCGGGGCGTACACACCAAGGTGTGTGGTTTGGGGGGGCTCTGAAGTGAGGGGGCATCCTCAGACCCCCGAGGTCCCCGGCGTGGGGGGGCTGTGTACTGGGGGATGCGTTGCTTGGGAGATCAGTGTCACGGTGGGGTGCGGAGTTTAGGGTCCCGGGGCATTAGAGGGTGCAGGATTTGGGGTGCTGTGTACCAGTCTGGGGGGGGTGTGGGTTGGGGCTCTTTGCTTGTCATGGGGGGGGGTCGTTGTGTGCACAAGGTGGGGGGGGTAAAAAATACCCCTGTGAGCACCTGTGCTGTGGTGGGCATCACACTGATGGGACATGTCCCATGAGGTGACACGTCCTGAGCTGGAGTGAGGGTCCCCAGGCTGCCTGAGGGGGTGTGGGGGGGGCCAATCCCCTGCAGCCAGCTAGGGCTGGAGTAAGGGGGAGCAAAGCAGGGTGCAAAGGGCTCACTGCCCCTCCAGCAGTGGAGCTGTGGCAACATCAAGGGCAGCTCCATAACCCCAGGTCTCCAACTGCAACATCAGCTGTGACCCACACAGGTGGGTGGGACGTGTCCCCAAGGGAGGTGACCAGGCAGCACTGCCGGCCCTAGGAGGGGTGCGATGAGCCCCCACTGAGCCCCGCCAGGTGCGGGGAGTGGAGGCTGGCACTTCCATCCAGCAGGTTTGGGCTGCTGTAGCCACTCCAGGCATAAAACCCTTTCATGGCTTTATACAAGAAAGGTGTTTAAGACACTGCAGAGGCAGGTGGGGGGATAATCCCATTGTGAACGTCTTTTGATATCGCTGTGGGCTGGCGCAAAGCAACGCGGTTGCTCAGCAAACAGATCCATCCCGCACCGACCCAGTCCCGCTTCACCTGGGCTGCGGGAATTACCGGCGCTCGTGCACGAGAACCCTCGATAAATAACAAAAGGGGTTTTCCAACCTGGTGGGGGGCCTGGGAGAGATGTGTAATTGCAGAAATGATCTAGGCAGTCATCTGTCTCTGGCTGAGCGCGGTGAGGCTGTGATTCTCAGGAAGGGCAGAGGATTTGCTCTTCTTTCGTCGGTATTCCTAGAATTCACGGCGAGAACCGGTCTGGCCTATTTTACAGTGGGCAGAAAGCATATGATGTTATTTAAGGGGATTAAGAAGGTCTAATTTCCCGTGGGGGGGATGCTGAGGTGGCTGGCGCTGGGCAGGACGGCCAGCGGTTCGATGGCTGACGAGGCTCTTCCTCTCCGTGGATGCTGCCCGTGGCTGTTCACACCTCGCACGCTGCAGAGAAACGTGCCAGCAGATGTAACAGGTACCATTTCCTACCCGCTACCGGGAAACTGTGGCATGGGGACACGCAGGGATGCGTCCCAGGGTGCAGGGCGGTTTCTTTAGGCTGTTTTCTTGCAGTGCAAGGAAATAAGTCGATACCCAACTCGTTACCCTGTGAGGATTTGGGATTTTGCCCTTGGGAGGTGCCTGGCACGTTGCTTGGTGTTCCAGGGTGGGTTCAGAATCGCAGCCGCTGTGCAAGGGTTTTGGCTGGGGCAGGATAAGGGGCCAGAGTGGCTCTGCGGGGTGATGCCAGGTGCTTGGTGGGGTTGGGAAGACGTGGTGGGACCGTGCGTGGTCCGTGGCAGGCAGTGTGTTGCGTTTCACCACCCAGACACCAATCCCTAGCCTCCTCCATCCCCGGAGGCAGCCGAGCCGTCACAGAGGAGAAATGTCGTGGAGAAACTCGGGATGGAGCTGCTTTGTTCATTGGGTTCTGACATTAAACACAAACTTCTCCCACTGGAAGCTGTTTTTTTCCAGGACGTGGTGATCTGCCATAAATTTCCAGGCACATGAGTGCCCTGCGCCCGTTTTGGGGGGGATGCGGAGGATAAAATGTCGCCTGCGGCCACATGAAGGAGGGAGCTGGGAGCGCCGACTCGAGTTGTGCTATAGGTCACACAGCTGGGAGCGGAGCTGCCTCCTTGCCCTTTGAGACTGCTCCCTTATCAGCCCGACTCTGCCCTTGCAGCCACCACCGCCCTGCACCCAGCTTTGCCCCAAACCGCCGGCGTTCTGCCTGGCATCCACCTGGGCTGGCATCCGAGAGGCGATGCTCTACCCTCCCGGGTGGGATCCTGCGGTATTTCCCGGGGGTGGCAGCCAGGTGGGTTAGCACGACCCTCGGTATCGCTGGGTGCTGACTCCTTTGCCACCCAGCGCTGCTCGCCCGCATCCCAGCGGAGCCGTTTCCCAGTGAGGGACGTGGGTGCTGCGCTGAACGCCCGGGTCCTGCTCTTCCTGCGGCTCCGGGGAGGCAGCCTGTGGGAAGCTGCTGGTTTTTGCTCCCTCTCCTGCCGTGTTGTGCCGAGGCTGGGTGCTGGTGTGGGTGCTGGCAGGCGGTGGGAAGGTGCCGGTTTCTCCTCGTCGGCAGCCTCGGGGCGGGTGACACGTTATTTTGCTCAGGGCTTTGGGGTCACGCCGGCTGTCGCACGCTTTCCACATCCTTTGAAATCAGTCAGCAGCGCCGAGGCAGCCTCAGCGCGGGAGATGCTGACGGCGATTTTCCACTCCATTTTTGGTACCAAATGTGCAATTAGACGACGGAGGCAGCGAGGGCAGAGGCCCTAGCTCCTGCCTTCGGGACTCAGCAGCTCGTCTCTTACCCCGAGGCTTGGTCCTTAGCCTGAGGTTTCCGTGCGGTGAAGGATGGGAACCAGCTGCAGAGGATGCGTCAGGCGAAGGGGGGTTAAAGTGGCGCAAGATGGTTGCGGAGCCCGAGGGTGGAGCGCGGAAACAGGAAACTGTCGGCCTCCCTCCGTGTCACCATTACTGGAACTGGCTTCGTTAAAGGTTTGTTTTCACTTCCAAAATGAAACCCAGCAAGGAGGAGCACGCCCCGTGTCCTCTGCGATGTCCCCCCACATACACAGATGCACGTGCACCCTGGTCCCCGCGGCAGGACTGAATACCGAAGCCGGCTGCTCTCTGTACCCCTCCTGGTTAATAACCCCCCTGCTTGTGCCGCTTGGCTGGCGGGTTTGCTCGCGGTGCCTCAGTTTCCCATCCGGCACACGGTGCCGCTGGTGGTGAGAGGCTGTGGTTTGCCAGGGGTGGGTGCTGGGCTGCAAGTTTGCAGCTGTGGGTGCTGCAACGGGTGCTGGAGCACAAAAAGCAAATGGAGGGCCAGGCAGGGTGAATGGTTGGAGGAGGGGGGAAGGTTGCTGGTCCCTCCCCAGCATCACAGTGCTGAGCAGGAGGCTCTGAGCCCTCCGAAACCACCGCAGCTCCGTGTGAGCTGAGGTTGGGGAGCAGCCAGGGACCCCTCATCCTGGGCACAGGGAAGGCACAGCCAGCAGAGGAGGGTTTTGGAGGGGCCCAAAGCAGCTTCCCCAGCTGCCAGCTTGGCTGAGACCCTCAGTCTCAAACAGAAGAGTTGGGGCTCCTGGTTTTAGGGTGGGAGCAGGAGGAACCCCACGGGAAGGGAAGATGCTCGTGGGACGTAATAGGGTGCTGTGGAGCTCTGACCAGGCACGCAGAGCTCTGACCAGGCACATGGAGCTCTGACCAGGCACGCAGAGCTCTGACCAGGCACGCAGAGCTCTGACCACGCGTGCAGAGCTCTGACCGTGCGTGCAGAGCTCTGACCAGGCACGCGGAGCTCTGACCACCCATGCAGAGCTCTGACCAGGCACGCGGAGCTCTGACCACGCGTGCAGAGCTCTGACCGTGCGTGCAGAGCTCTGACCAGGCACGCGGAGCTCTGACCACCCATGCAGAGCTCTGACCAGGCACGCGGAGCTCTGACCACGCGTGCAGAGCTCTGACCAGGCATGCGGAGCTCTGACCACGCGTTGCCAGCGTCCACCACACATCGGTGCCACCTACACCCGTCTAGAGGGGCAGGCTGTTGCGAAACGCCGTCCTTTGCGCCCTGGGTGCTGCATCTGCTGTTTGTTTCTGCTTTTGGGATCCGGGGAGAATCTCTTCGCTCCAGGGTCATCCCCTTGATTTTGCCGGGGTGCAACGTGGCGTTAAACAATATCCTTTAATTAATGGCATCCATGTGGGTTCCCGTTCCCAGCCCGGTGAGGAAATTCAGCGTTGCCTTTGCAGAACTGGCAGCCCGAGGAAGTGCAGATAGAGGAAGGGGAAGGTTGTCCTCGTGCCGGAGCTTCTGCTCTGCGCTGTGGGTACCTGCAGTTCCCTCTCAGCAGAGTGAAAGAGAACTTAAATGAGCTTAATCATATTTTAAATGGGCTTGAAGTGGGGAGAGAGGGGAGCTGCAGCATCCCTATAGGCAGGTGGGCTTTTTGAGGCTGGGTCGCGCTTGTGAGGCAGCTTTGGGGCTTGGAGAAGGGCTGGAAGGAGAGGGAAGTGAAGATTCCTGCAAGAAGGGTTGAAGACCTGAGTTGGGAGTGTGGGAATGGAGATGGGGATATGGGGATATGGAGATGGTGAGATGGAGAAGGTGATACGGAGACCTGGCGCTTGCTGACCAGATGGAATCACAGAATGTTAGGGGTTGGAAGGGACCTCGAAAGATAGGAACCGGGGGGTGGGCGGGGGGGGGGCATATTCCACGCGATGGAAGCGGTCGGGTTGTGGCTACTTGGCATTTCCATCGCTTCCTCCTTTTACATCCCTTTTTCCGTTCCCATTGCCCAAGGGGCCACCAGCCTCTGCCCTCCCCAGTGAATCAAAACCAGAAGTCGGTGACCTGACGAGATGGTTCATCATTAAAAATAACCCCGTCGGCCTGTCCCTGGCAGCGTTGAACTGGGGACAGCTGTTCCCTGCAAGCGGAGATCCGTACCCGACGGGTTGGTGGCAGCCGTGCCTGAGCCTGTCCAACCCTGCCTGTCCTTTGCAACCCCAAATTAATTCCCTTTTTTCCTTCCTTAGTTGCCGAAGCAGCAATAGGAAGAGTTTAGTGGTGGGGACCCCCTCTCCAACCCTCTCGCGGCCTCTCTCCCCGCTCTCCGTGCCGACAGGTAAGGGATGTCCCAGGGGATGGGTTGAGCGTCTCCCAAAATTACCCCCGTATTTTGGAAGGTAAATCCATCTGCTTCTGTGGCACCCGGTGAGCAGCAGCCGCAGCGGGCTGGCTCTTGCCCACCAGTGCCTCTTCCAGGAGGGAGCAGCTTGGGAAGCGATTTAACGAAGCGACTTAATCCCCTTTTCTTTCTCTCCACAGCCGGGAGCAGCCCCTTGGACAGCCCACGTAACTTCTCCGCCAGCACCTCCATCAACTTCCCCTTTGCTCGCAGGTGAGCTCCTGGCAACCCTCCTCCTCCCCCAGGCCATTAAGATTCACTGTTAATTACAATTCACTGTTCTGTTGGTCTCAAATGATTTGTTTTGATATTTTTCATGTGCTTTTTTTTCCCCCTCCCTGATTTTGGGTCTGGTGGCGTTTGCTCTGCTGGGACTTCTCCCTCCCACCACCCCAGCCATGCTCCTCGGACTGACAGGCAAGTACCGGGGCTGCGTTTCGGGGAGATGTCTGCTCCGCATCGTCACAGCCCTTTTGCATCCCCGGGTGGGAGATTTTTTCCTTGGGACTCGTGTCTCTGCAGCTCTGGGAGCTGAAATATTCCTCTTCCCATCGCACCATCCCCAGCCACAAGCTCAGCCCCTGTTTGGACCCGGTCCCGACGGATGCTCGGCATCCCAGGACGGATGCCTGCGCTGCTCCAGACGCCAAAATCGTGTTTAACTAATTAATTAATTGCACGCATGGGGGCGGGTGGTTGATTTTAACCCATCGATTGTCGCGTGGAAAAAAGCTAGAGGCTTTCTTTGATGCTTGTAACAATGGAGAAAAGACAAACCGCCGGCTTGCGAGCCCGACGGTGGTGACGCCGGCGCCGGATCCGGCGCTCTGCCAGCTCCCACCGTCCTTGACCTCGTACAGGAAACAGCGGCGGGAGGTTGAAGGGCCTCGTCTTGACACGGACGTTGCCCTGTTCATTAGAAAAGTCTCCGAGAGGAAACATTCACTTACGTACGAGCGGTCGCCTTCCTGTTTATGACCCGGCTCCGCTCCGCGGTGGCCGTGGTCTCAGGATGCATCATAGGAATCCTGATTTCCCCAAGAAGAAAGACCCAGAAGGCTGAATTTTGCTCTGATTTAAAATGCAGATTCCCACATTTTTGTTTTTTTTCACTGCCCGAAACAAATTTGCCACCTGACCAAGCCCCTTTGCTCGCTGTCACTGTCCCCGTGCACACCGAGGTTGCAGAACAACCCCCCCTCCAACTGCAAACCCCTCTTATTTCACCCAGTTTCAGTCCATTCTGAAAGGAGGTTTCAAGGCTTTTATTATTCAAGCCAAACCCGCGTCCTCTTCCCCATCCTTGTTCCGTTGATGTTATTTATTTGCATTTAGATGTTTGGGGGGGGGTTTGCATGTGTGGTTTTTTTTTTCCCCTGTATGTAATTGTGCACGTTTGCGCTCGCAGGGCTGATGGCAGAAGGTGGTCACTGGCTTCGCTACCCTCCTCTGGCTATGGGACCAACACCCCCAGCTCCACTGTCTCGGTAACATTTGCGAGAAGAACCCAAACCCCTTGATTTTGGGTGAAATATCTCCCGAGCCCCGCGACAGCGGTTCCTACACACCTGGGTGTTAGAGCAGGTCTTGTAGCCGCGGCATCTCAGTTAGCTTCTGCGCAGAAGCCACCTGAGGTGCCGCGGCTACAAGAGATGGGACTCAACGGAGTTGGGTTGAGTGGGAGAGGAGGGAGGATGTTGCCCAACAATGTTTCCAACCTCCTAAGATGCCCCAAGGAGAATTTTCCTTGCGAGCTTGCTGGTTTCCATCGGGAAGCACGGCTCCGTCTCCTGATTCCCTGCGTCGGTCCTTCTTTCCAGTCGTCCTCGTCCTCCCAGGAGCGCCTACACCAGCTGCCGTACCAGCCCACCGCCGACGAGCTCCATTTCCTTTCTAAGCATTTCCGCAGTACGGAGAGCGTCACGGACGAGGAGGGTCGCCACTCGCCCTGCCTGCGCCCACGATCCCGGAGCCTCAGGTACGGCAGGATTGAGCCTCTGCCCTCGCCTGAGCCGTTCCTGGGACCTCCTGGTCCTACCAAGCCTGTCCCAAGGTGTTGACCCCCTTGTTAGGGAGCGGAGAAGCTGTGGCTTGAGGTGGTAGATACCCCATCCCTGGAAATATTCAAGGTCAGGCTGGACAGGGCTCTGGGCAACCTGATCTGGTTGAAGATGTCCCTGCTTGTTGCAAGGGCTTGGCCAAGATGACCTTTAAAGGTCCGTTCCAACTCAAACCATTCCCCAATGGTGAGACTGGTGAACCTTCCCTGGTGAAGGGCCTGGAGAATAAATCTTATGAAGAGTGATTCAAGGAGCTGGAACTGTTTAGTTTGGAGAAGAGGAGGCTGAGGGGAAACGTCCTCGCTCTCTACAACTACCTGAAAAGACGTTGTAGAGAGGTTGGTGCTGGTCTCTTCTCACGTGTTATTAGCGACAGAACAAAAGGGAATGGATTTAAACTGCAACAGGGGAGGGTTAGACTGGGCATTAGGAAAAAAATTTTTCACAGAAAGAGTAGTCAGACATTGGCACAGGCTGCCCAGGGAGATGGTTGATCCCCATCCCTGGAGGTGTTTAATAGTAGTTTAGATGTGGGGTTGGGGGAAGTGGGAGGAAAATTTGGAGAGACCATCAAGGTGGTGGCTGTAGCATTGTGTGAGCTGACCCTACGGACACACTGAGCTCTAAAACCACATCCCGTGCAAGGAGCCAGTCACGTTTCCCCTTGTCCAGCACCAGGAGCTTGTGTTTTTTACAGGGGATGTTTTGATTAAATCCTCTTTTCCCAGTGAAAAAGCTCCCAACCCTCTTTGCACCGGAGGCAGAGCCACAGCCCTGCGTGTTGCCAGCTGAAATTTCATTAAAATCAGATTAATTATCTGTAGGTGGCAAGGTTTTCACCGAGGAGGTGCCAGCACTGTGGTCGACACGGCAAGGGCTGAGCTGGGTCTGGCAGTGAGCAGCTTGGGTCTGGTTTTAATTATTCTTAACGAGTTGCTGGCTGCCCCGGCGACTTGCTTTGCATAACGGGATCACCAGGCAGGGGCCTGAGAGAGGCAGTGCTGAGTGAGGCTAAGAGAGAAGCCTGGTTTAATGAAGGTCCCTGTGTCCACCACGGGGTTTGGTTGGGTTTTGGGTTGTTTTTTTTTGCTGGTGAGTTGCAAAAAGGGCAACGGCGGTGAGAAATTGTGGGATCCAGAGGAAAGAAAGGATGAGCTCTCTCTTCAAACTGACTGATCCTCTCAGCTCTGGGTTTTCAAGGGACTTGAGTTTGGAGACCTGACTTTGCGGGAGGTTAACCCAGGGACCTCCGGATCCATGCACGGTGCTGGAAGTGCTGGCCCAAGGCTGGTGGCTTGGATGAGCTTTAACTGCTTGGGTTTGGGAGTTAGGAGGAAGGAACAAATAGTTCTCCAGGGATAGAAGCTGTTTGCATACCTGTAAGTGGACCTTGTAACTGGTTTCCTCCCTCCACAGCCCTGGACGGACGAGTGGAACGTTTGATAATGAGGTTGTGATGATGAACCATGTCTACAAGGAGCGGTTCCCCAAGGTAACTGCTGGGACTGGGGAGGACGAGCACGGAGTCCTGACAGCTCCTTCTCCAGAACAACGTCTTCTCCGTGCTGGAATATAGATACATGGGTAGATATGTCAGGGCGTGTTGGAGGGCACTGGAGATGTGGTCATGAACCAGGGAGGCAGGGACCTGCAGGTCTGCGTCATCTCTGGAGACTTTGGTGGAGCTTTTCCAGCCTGCTGGAAGCTAGGTCCCGTGTGGGGCCAGGATGTGCTTGTGGGTGTTGGAGCTGGGGGAGGTGGTAGCGTGTGATCCTGGCTGGTCAAGCCCAATGGATCGTGCGGGGACACACATTCCTGGGCATCACTGTCCATTCTGCCTTGCAGGCCACAGCCCAAATGGAAGAGCGTCTGCAGGACACCATCACCAACTTCTCTCCAAGCAGCACTCTGCCGCTGGCAGATGGGGTGCTGGGCTTCATCCACCACCAGATCATCGAGCTGGCCCGCGACTGCCTGGCAAAGTCCCAGGGAGCTCTCATCACCTCCCGCTACTTCATGGAACTGCAAGAGAAACTCGAGAAGATGCTCCGAGATGTGAGTACGAGGCGGTTCCCTGCCCAGTGCTGTCTCCTGAGGCCACCGGTAGACGCCTGGCTTCTGCCTCCTCTCTGGCAGGCTCAGGAGCGTTCGGAAAGCGAAGAGGTGAAGTTCATCGACCAACTGGTGAGGAAGCTGCTGATCATTATCTCCCGTCCTGCTCGCCTTCTGGAGTGCCTGGTAAGACCTGGCACCTCCTGAAGTGTCTTGACATCTTCTCACCACCTTGCCTGGTCCACCATGGGAACCGCTGCTCCTCACCATCCTGGCCAGGCTGCAGCAAGGAGCTAAACCTATTTCTAGCATTAAGACCACCTTTACCTGGGGAACGATGCTAGAAACAGGAGCAGAGCTTTCTCCTGCGAGCATCCAGAGCCTGTTCCCAATTACAGGTGTCTTCTGCAAGGCTTAGAGGAAAGGTTTAACTTCACAAAGTCTCGCTCCTCAGCTGCGCTTGGTTTTTCCCCATCCAGGAGTTTGACCCGGAGGAGTTTTACCATCTCCTGGAAGCTGCGGAAGGACACGCCAAAGTTGGCCAGGGAATAAAAACCGATATTCCCCGATACATCATCAGCCAACTGGGGCTTGTCAAGGACCCGCTGGAGGGTAAGGAACCGCTTGGGTTGGTGGCCCCGAGGTCTGCAGTGGGGTGTGGACTCCCAGTTTAGTCATGGGTGAGGTTGAACGAGCACTGGAAGGTGGCAGGGGGACCAGCAGGGCTGAGCTGGTGTCATGAGGTGGGTCACAGAAGGACCAGGACAGTGTCCAGGTCTCCTGGCCAGCCCCACATCCCTCGTTATTGCTCCCAACATGTTCAGCAAAGCAGATTAAGCTCAAGAACGCTTAATCCATAGGAAGCCATGGCCTTGGGGCGGGGGAGCCATAATCCCCAAAGAACACGGGAATGACTACGGAAAAAAAAGAGAATTATATAAATGTTTAACCTCGTGTTGAACCTCTTAACGCCATGACCTCAATTTCTCCATACGATCACTCGAGCAAAGAGTGTGGCTTAAATCCCCGCGGGATCTCCGAATTTGGAAGGAGGGTGGTTGGTGGGAAGTTATTTTGGTGGGGTTTGAGCATGAAGAAAGTGAAAACCATCCCTGTCTTCTGCAGAAATGGGCCAGCTGGATCACTTCGACAGTGGGAACACCATCACGCCGGAGAACGATGATGTTTGTGAGGTGAGGTCCTACCTGCATGTCCTATCTGCTGCCTCCAGCTTTGTTCCACCTCACCTCACACTGAAGGTCCTTGCAAGCAGCTCCTCTACTGTCTCAGGCTGGGAAATGCTAATTCGGGTTGTCCTCAGGGGTGACCAGTGTATTTGAGTGTTATATTTCACAGTCCTTCATCTGGCTTCTTGGGTGGACAGAGCTCAGAGTGGGCTCTTGGGCTGCAGAGCATCTTGGTGTTCTGGTTTGGGGTTTGCGGTTGGGGAGGGCTCAGGGAGGGATGTCTTCTGGCAGCGAGGAGCACTCAGAGGTGATATGTGATGGTGCTTGGTGAATTCCTGCCTGCTCTCGGAGCGCCGGCACGCTGGGAGATGTTCAAAACCTCCTCTGCCTTCTTCAGAGCCAGCCTTCCGTCACTGCTCCTCGGAGGAAGCCCTGTGAGGGGGACTTTGAGACCATCAAGCTGATCAGCAACGGGGCTTATGGGTGAGTTGGGAAGTTCCTAACACTTGTCTCCATCTGTAAACATTTCCAAAGTCCTCCCCGTCTGAGCCCTGCAGTGCTGCGTGGTCAGTGCCGGTGGTTGGAGGCCGCGTTGTGAGGTCCAGCCGTTTCGTTGTCTCTCAGGGCCGTGTACCTGGTGAGGCACAGAGAGACACGGCAGCGCTTCGCCTTGAAGAAGATCAACAAGCAGAACCTCATCCTGAGGAACCAGATCCAGCAGGTGTTTGTGGAAAGGGACATCCTGACTTTCGCGGAGAACCCCTTCGTGGTCAGCATGTTCTGCTCCTTCGAGACGAAGCGACACCTCTGCATGGTGATGGAGTATGTGGAAGGTGAGAACGGGATTCGGGCTGGGTGGTGCAGTGAGGAGGGGACAGTATCAATATCCGATCATTGAGGGCACCACCCAGACATCTTCTGCCCTGCTTTGCTCCAGGGAAGCATGAGGAGAGAGGTGTCCCTGCCCAAAGCAGGGGGGTTGGAACTAGATGATCTTCAAGGTCCTTTCCAACCTTAACCATTCTAGAAGATGCTTTTGAGTCTTACCTCGATGAAGGTGGTGGCCATGCTCACCTAGGAGAGCATTTGTGTCCCATGCTGGGGGGTCAGTTCTGCTCCAAGGAGGGATGGGAGGGTCTGGCTGGGAGCCTCCCTGCCTTCTCTGAGCCCCTGGTGCTCAGGAGGACCCATGTCCTCGCAGGGGGGGATTGTGCCACGTTGCTGAAGAACATGGGCCCCCTGCCTGTCGACATGGCGAAGATGTACTTTGCTGAGACCGTTCTCGCGCTGGAGTATCTCCACAACTACGGCATCGTCCACCGGGACCTCAAACCTGACAAGTGAGGACGTGGGTCAGGTCTGAGCAAGGACAGGGTTGGGTTTGGGTGGGAGTGGGAGAGGGACTGGTCCAAGCCAAGAGGATAATGCAGAATGAGCTCGTGGGTTTTGGTGCCCAAAGACCTTGCTCTGTGCCGTTGCACCAGGACCAGAGGTCCTGGGGTCCGGCTGGTTCTGCTGAGGTCTCCCCAGAAGCAGCCAGCATCATTGTGGGGTATCTTGTCCTCTCGTGCAGTTTGCTCATCACCTCCATGGGCCACATTAAGCTGACGGACTTTGGTCTGTCAAAGATTGGCTTGATGAACATGACCACGAATCTCTATGAAGGGCATATGGAGAAGGACACTCGGGAGTTCATGGACAAGCAGGTATGAGTCCTGCTCCGCTCAGCTGGTCTGGCCTTAGCGGGGACTGGCATAGCCCTGGGACTTGTCGCGAAGGTCGTCGCAGAGATGTGAGCCCCTGCTTCCCACGCAGGTGTGCGGCACTCCCGAGTACATCGCCCCGGAGGTCATCCTCATACAGGGCTACGGGAAGCCTGTTGACTGGTGGGCCATGGGCATCATCCTCTACGAGTTCCTGGTGGGCTGTGTCCCCTTCTTCGGAGACACCCCCGAGGAGCTCTTCGGGCAGGTCATCAGCGGTGAGTGTCCGGGGCAGCTTTGCTCCTTGGTTTGCTTTCCCAGCAGTCATGTCTCATCCTCCACTCCTACATTTCATACTCAGAGGAGGCTCCTCAAGCTTCGATTTCCTGGTTTGGGAGGATGTTTTCTTCTGCTGCAGCTCCTGGGGGACTTTCCTTTTACCCAGAAGTGACTTTTCCTGGGACCTCACATCATCACACCCCTTGTCGTGTCCAAACTCCCTTTCCTTTTTCCTCACAGATGAAATCATGTGGCCAGAAGGGGACGAGGCTCTTCCCACAGATGCCCAGGACCTGATCATGCGGTTGCTGAGACAATGTCCCCTGGAACGCTTGGGCACTGGTACGTGTGGGCTGGCAGGGGTGGGACCTGGAACCCTAATTCCTGTTAAGCCATTTTCTGGTAGCAAATCATGTCCTGTCAGATTGAGGATGCTCAGAGAAGGTTATCCCCGAGAGGGCAGCACAGGGCTCTGGTCCATCCCATTTTATGGAGGAGAGGCTGTGCCATTGGGACTGGGAGCGGGAGCATCCCAGACCCTGCCCTGTCCCCCTGACATGATTTTTTTGCTGGGCAGGGGGTGCGCACGAGGTCAAGCACCATTCCTTCTTCCTCCACCTCGACTGGAACGGGCTGCTGCGGCAGAAAGCCGAGTTCATCCCTCAGCTGGAGTCAGAGGACGACACCAGCTACTTCGACAGTGAGGCGAAATCCATCCCCTTTCCCCCCTTTTCGTCCCCATCCTTACCAATCCCTTACCCCACCTGCAGGTCGGATGCTCCCACAGGAGATGGGCAAAGGCGGTTGATTTACAACCGAAGTCACGAAACATTTTCCAGGCTGCTTTACCAAAACCCATACTTTCTCACCCCAAAAACTCCACCGGGATTTGGGACCAGTGCAGGTCCCACCAGTGCTGGCAGGACCCGGTTTTTTCGGTGACCCTGTCTCCTCCGGCTCTTGCTTTCAGCTCGCTCCGAGCGGTACCGGCACTTGGATTCGGAAGATGAAGAAACCAACGACGAGGAATCCTCCGTGGAGATCGGGCAGTTCTCCTCCTGCTCCCATCGCTTCAGCAAGGTGCTCCAAGCCCTCCTCTGGCAGGCTGGCACGGTTGTGCCGAGCAGCTGTGTCCTGGCTTTGGGGGTTTCCCCAATTTCTGACGGCTCGTCTCCCTCTCAGGTGTACAGCAGCTCCGAATTCCTGGCGGTTAACTCCAACCTCAGCCTCTCGTCCTCCGACCAGAGTCACGGCGAGGACAAGGAGGAGCGGTGGGACAGGCACTCGGGTGACGAGGACAGGAGTCGACCGGCGGGCACGGAGTCGCGGTGCGTGGTGAGGCGGGGGATGCAATGCTGATGCGGGCGTGTGCCGGCACTGAGGGTTTGTGTCAGTTCTGAGGGTTTGTGCCGGCACCGAAGGGTTGTGCTGGCACTGAGGGGCTGCAAACGTATTGGTGGGACTTATCGATGGTGCCGCATCAGCTCAGTGCCGTCCCACTCGCCCATTTTCGGTCCTCCTGACCCTTCCTGCTCCCCTCATGCAGGCTCCGCTCCTGGACGTCCTGCAGCTCCACGCCGTACACCTCCCGGCACGAGCGAAGCCGCAGCCCTGCCGTGCTGCCCAGCACCTACAGCCTGGACACCATGCCCAAGTTTGCCTTCTCCTCGGAGGACGAAAGCCCTTGCGTGGCGTCCTCCAAGCCAGAGAAACCCAAATTTGTGCTGGGAGAACCTGACGTGGGGACCAGCGGAGCAGTGAAGCCAGCGGCGTTATCCGGTGCGTAGGCTGCGGGTGCTGGTGTGGGATGCTCCGAGGAGAGCTGGGGTTCTGCATGGCATGGAGTGGCTTCCCCATGTCCCCAAACTCTCCCTCCTCCCATCTGTGCAGCTGATCTCGTCAGCCTGAACCGCATCCGCCTCCGAAGCAACAGCACCGGCACCAAAAACTCAACTCCCAGGGGCTTGGAGCCGGGCGGGGGCCGTCGGCTCAGCACCCAGAAGGATGTGCCAGACAGGCAGAGAGCCTCGCCGGGCAGCCGCGTCCCCAAATCCGCCTCCGTCTCAGCCCTGTCCCTCATCATCACGTCAGGTCTGTGCACTGCATGGTTTATCGTGCCAGTCGCCGCGTGGTTTTCCCAGGCTGAGCCGGCTTCTCCTGCTTGCAGATGACTTGGGTGGTGGTGCCCTGATGAGCCCCATCTCCCCCCACTCCCTCTCGTCCAACCCTTCTTCCCGTGACTCGTCCCCAAGCCGAGACTCATCCCTCGCCATCGCCAGCCTGCGGCCCCCCATCATCATCCACAGCTCGGGCAAGAGGTACGGCTTCACCCTGCGAGCCATCCGCGTCTACATGGGCGACAGCGACGTCTACACCGTCCACCATATGGTCTGGGTACGTGGTCTGCCGGGCGACGCGTTTCTCAAGGAGGAAACTTTTGCATCCCAATAAAACCTCGGTCTTTGGATTTTAGAGCGTGGAAGAGGGGAGCCCTGCTCAGGAAGCCGGGCTGAGAGCAGGCGACCTCATCACACACGTGAACGGCGAATCGGTCCTGGGTTTAGTTCACCGGGACGTTGTGGAGCTCCTGTTGAAGGTAAGAGAGCGGAGGCTGCCCCGCTTGTCCGGCACCAATGCGTTAATCTGGCAGCTCCCCGGTGGCTCTGCTGCCAGCAGCTGAGATGAGGGTGGGTTGGGGTCCGGTGCTTGGATCCGTCGCGCTGCAGCGATTCGTTTTCCATCCCTCAGAGCGGGAATAAAGTAGCCCTGCGGACCACGGCGCTGGAGAACACCTCCATTAAAATCGGCCCCGCTCGGAAAAACAGCTCCAAGACGAGGATGGCCCGGAGGAGTAAGAAGAGCAGGAAAAGGGACGGCCAGGACAGGTGGGAAGTGGGATAAAACGGTGTTTGTCCCAGTGTGTCCCATACCCGGGGGGGTTTCTCCGGCTCTCCCATACTGGGGAGGCCGGTGGGGTCCGGTTGTACCGGCACCGGCTCAGCAGACTCGTGACCACCAGCTTTAAGGAGAAGCCGAAGCTATTCCTGCCCCCACCACCTTTGTGTGTGTCGTCCCCCCCGTCCAGGAGAAAATCCCTTTTCAAGAAGATCTCCAAACAGTCGTCGGTCCTGCACACCAGCCGCAGCTTCTCCTCGGGTCTCCATCACTCGCTGTCCTCCAGCGAGAGCCTCCCGGAGTCCCCCACGCACAGCCTGTCCCCAGGTCCCACGACGCCCTGCCGCAGCCCCGCTCCCGACCTGCCCCCAGGTACCCCAACCCGCGGCAAAAGTTGGGGCTGGGGGGGCCGAGAGGACACACGGACGTGAGCTGCGGGCACGGCGGGGGTGCCCCGTGTCCCTCCGTGACCTCTTTCTCTTTGTGCGGCAGATGCTGCGTCGCCGCAGAGCACCTCTCCCTCCTCCAGCACCCCGACGTCACCCGCTGGCCACGTGCGCCCCAGCTCCCTGCACGGGCTGGCGCCCAAACTGGGGGGGCAACGCTACAAAGTGGGACGTCGCAAATCCACCAGCAGCATCCCCCCCTCGCCCCTCGCCTGTACCCCTTCCTCCTCCCAGCGCCCGCCTTCTCCCCAGCGCTCGCCGTCCCCCCTCCCCGGCTACCCCAAAACTCCTCATTCCTTCCAAGGCAAGACCCTGTCTCCCCCCACCATCGTCCGGCAGAGCTCCCGGCCCCGCAGCGCCGACTGCCCTCGATCCCCCCTCCTCAAGCGCGTCCAGTCAGCCGAGAAGATCTTCGCGGAGAAGAAAACAGCCGGCGGACGCAAGCTGGGGCTGGAGATGGCGGCGATGGATGGGGAGGTCATCGGCGAGGGCGATGTGCCCACATACCCTGGGGAGCACGGTTATCACCCCGCCGGCTGCCGGCTCGGCGAGAGGCACGACCGGGACCAGGAGATGGTGGTCATGCGGCGTTTGAACCTCTCCGAGCGCCGGGACTCCTTCAAGAAGCAAGAAGCGGTTCAAGAAGTGAGTTTCGACGAACCGGAGCCGGTGCCGGCGAGCGAAGCCGGCGGCGAAAGCGAAGCCGGGCAAGGCGCAGCTCTCCGGTGCGGCGGCACGGACGGCTCCGAGTCGAAGCCGAAACCCAGCCCGGTGCCGCAGATCGCGGTGCAGGGTTCCGAGAGCGACGAGCAGGAGCCGGTGCCGGCGCCCGAGTGGGAATGCCAAGGCTCCTACCCCATCGGTGACGCCGAGCAGCCGGACGGCAGCGTCTCCTCACTGCGGTGGGATGGGTGCAAGCAGCGGGACGACGGCGCCCGCCAGCACCGGAACTGCGGGGAGGGGGCAACCGGCCACCGGCAACTACCGCGGGTGCCATCGGCACGGGGCCAGGAGCTGGCGGGGGCTCAGCTCCCGGCACCCCACGGCAACACGTGGAGCAGCACCGAGCACGCCTGAGCCCCGCGCCGGCATCCCGCCACCTCCAAAAAAACCACCCCCTGGGATAAACGACCCCCGGAGCCATTTGGGAGGTGGGCGCTGGCCGGGCTGGCTGCGCCCCGGTACTTCATTCCCCCCTCCCATCCCACCCGCCCGAAGGTTTTTTTTTGTACTCCCCGAAAGATGCTCATATTTTTATAGAGACGCAGGAGCTTTTCCGGCGGCGGCCTTTCCCCGTTGGCAGGGTCCCGACCTTTGTGTATAGAAAGGACTCGATGCAAATATTCGTGAATTAATTTATTACTTTTTATAAGCTAAAGGGGCAGTACGGGACCGTCGCAGGGGCCAGCTTGGCCCCAAGGGGGGGTCCCAGGCTTTTCCGTGCGTCCCCCAGCCGGATAATACACTATTTTCTAACCTTGCAAAGACCCACTTGTTTCTCCCCACTTTTTAACTTCAGTTGTAGCTGCAAACACCTCAAATCTCCTAAAAAACCCACCAAAACCAATTGTAATGTTTAAAATTAAAAAAACCCAACTGAACCCACAGCAACATCCCCCGAACGTTGGTAGCCCAAGCTGGGCTGCACAGGGGAGGTTTTATTTGCATGTGTTTCATCACAGAATGATGCATATGGTTCATCTTATAAGCACACACTGGATGTAAAGATTTTTTGGGTTTTTTTCGGAGCCTTTTGAAGTCGCCCGGCTCCATCGGCCCTTCCAGGCAGGAAAAGCAGAGACCAGCCCACCGGGTCAGCAGTTGGATGCAAATATTGACAGGATTTCTAGAGTTGTTTTTTTGCTCTTTGCATTTCTTCTGCCACCGCATCCCGCCGTGTCCAGGCATCCATAAAAAGACAATATTTCTTTTTTTTTCTTTTCTTTTGTTTTTTTCTTAAATCCCAACCCGGCGAGCACCTTGTGCTGCCGCTTCTTCGTTTGTCGTTCGAAAATTTCACCCCTCGTCGTGTTTTATCCAACAAACTACGTCTCAACCTGACATTTCCCCCCCCCTCCATTTTTACTGTTTTCTATAATATTTGATAATGCATGGACCAGCTTTCCCCCCCCCTGCCCCGCCGCCGTTTGCCATCCCGGTGCCGGCGATGGGACGGGGACCCTCCCCGGTTTGCTGACCCCCCTCCTTGCCGTCGGGGAATTTTTGGCTGGAATTTTCGGCTGGATTATTTTGTGCACGTGCGGTTTGTGCCAGGCTCCGCATCCCGCTTTTCCCGCCGTTAAACCGGTGGCCCCCCCCCCCAAAAAAAAAACCACCCGAGCAACTGGAGCTGCTTGGAGTTTCCTTTGCTGCTTCCTCCGTCGTCTGTATGAAGGTCTCGAGGTTTGGGGGGTGACACCGGGCACCCCCTGCCCACCGGCACCGCGGCAAGGGGGGGCTCGGCCGCGCACCGTCGGCGTGGATATGATGGGAAAAGAATTTTGAATGGAAAATGTCATAAAAGCCAAGAGGACCGTGTGTTCCTGCCCAGTGCCCGACTCTGTTCGTACCTTCGGGAAGTTTTATGTTGCATTAAAATTGTTCGTCGCCATGAGCCGTGCCCTGGTGTCTGCAGCTGGGGGTGATGGTCGGGGTCACCGGGGGCTCGGGTGTGCCCGGTGGGAGGGCTGGTGGGACGTGATCGGGCACCCAGCCCGGTGCCAGGCCCGGGACTCTATCGGGGGTGCCCAGTGTAGTCCCGGTGCAGCGGCTTAGGCTTGCTGCGGTCCCGGTACAGTCCCCATGCCCGGTGCAGCCCCGGTGCCCGGTGCAGCCTCTATGCCCGGTACAGTCCCGGTGCATCCCCATGCCCGGTGCAGCCCCTATGCCCGGTACAGCCCCGGTGCAGCCCCATGACCGGTGCAGCCCCTATGCCCGGTACAGTCCCGGTGCAGTCCCGGTGCAGCCCCTACGCGGTACAGACCCGGTGCAGCCCCATGCCCGGTGCAGCCCCTATGCCCGGTGCAGTCCCTACGCCCGGTGCATTCCCGGTGCAGCACCATGCCCGGTACAGTCCCGGTGCAGCACCATGCCCGATGCAGCCCCTATGCCCGGTACAGTCCCGGTGCAGCCGCATGCCCGGTGCAGCCCCTATGCCCGGTACAGTCCCGGTGCAGCACCATGCCCGATGCAGCCCCTATGCCCGGTACAGTCCCGGTGCAGCCGCATGCCCGGTGCAGCCCCTATGCCCGGTACAGTCCCGGTGCAGCCGCATGCCCGGTGCAGCCCCTATGCCCGGTACAGTCCCGGTGCAGCACCATGCCCGATGCAGCCCCTATGCCCGGTACAGTCCCGGTGCCCGGTGCAGCCCCGGTGCCCGGTTCGCGGTCCACACTCGCCGCCAGGGGACGCCTCCGCGCTCTCCGGCAGCGCCCAGCTCCGGTCGCCGCCGGCAACACTCGGCTCTTTCCGGACTCGCTCGGGCGAGGGGCGCGGCCCCGATGGTGGCCGAGCGCCAGGGGAAGGGGCGGGGCCGCCGAGCCTTCGGGGAGGTTCGTTGCTCTCCGACATCTGTCGGGTCTTTCCGGGGCGGGTTCGGGCCGTTCCGGCGGCGTTCGGGCCTTTTCCCAAGCTGCCGCCGGGCTGGGAAGCAGGAGCGGGCTGGAGCCGAGCGGCGGCGGATGGGGCCGGCGGAGAGGTGGGACGGGGAGAACGGGAACAGGGAGAACGGGGACGGGGAGCGGGATCGGAACCAGACGCGGGGCCTGGCGGGCGGGCGAGCGGGCGGGCTGGAACCCGCGGTGAGCGCTGCCCCTCGGCGTGAGGCGCCGCGGGTGGGAGCGCGTCTGGGCCCAGCCTCTGCCCCCGCCTCGCTTGGGGCAGCGCCGGGGCTGTCGCCGTCCCCTCCCCGGTGCTGCCAGCGCAGGGTGACCCCCTGACAGGGCAGTGTCACCCCCTCCCGGGCCAGAGCTGTCACCCCCTCTCGCTGTGGTGCCGGGGCTGTCTCTGTCGCCCTCCTTCCCGCTCCCCGCAGGCTGTCCCCATCCCCAGCACAAGGGGCTCCGTTCTCCCTGCAGCCGGGCCGGTGAAGGGACCCCCCGCCTTGGCCCCCGGGCACCCGCCTTGGGTGGCAGAGCTGGAGAGGAGCGGCCTGTCAGGGCTCCGGCCTGGGCTGAGGGTTTGGCCCCCACCGCGGTGCCCCCCGGCCCGCGGCTTGGCCCCCCCCCAGCTCAGCCCCAGGAATGCGGCTGGATGTGTAGGGGTCCGAGCTCTGCTGCCCCCCAAACCCTGGCTGGATGTGTGGGGGTCCGAGCTCTGCTGCGCTCCAAACCCTGGCTGGATGTGTGGGGGTCCGAGCTCTGCTGCCCCCCAAACCCTGGCTGGATGTGTGGGGGTCCGAGCTCTGCTGCACCCCAAACCCCAGCTCCAGCCCAGCTCTTCCCAGTGAGGTTTGTGCTCCGTGTCCCTTCTCAGCCCCTTGAAGAGGAACCTTCCCGTGGCCACGTAACCCCAAAACTGAGGGTCTGCGTTCAGTGGGGCAGCGAAACCTGGTTTGGAAAAACCTGTGTGAAACGAGCTCTGGGAGAGCTGCGAGGAGCCGGCGCGGCGGAGGGACGGACGCCTCTCCTCCGCGTTGATGCGTGGCTCTTCTGTCCCGAGCGGCTCTTGGAGCCACTGGGGAACTGGCCCTGTGACTTTCTCCGTGAGAGCAGAGAATGGAGACAGCTGAGTAAATATAGCCTAAATCACTGCTTTCCTGGCCATTCCCTCGCCCTTCCCTAACATGCTGCCATGTCCCCGAGGCTGGGTTGGCCTCTGCTCGAGTCATCGGCTCTTCCATGATGTGGGAAAGTCCAAGCCATGGTTTGGTTTCTTTGGTGACTCTTCTCTGACGTGGGCAGATCGTGCTTCCATCTGCCCGTGCGGTTCGTGGCGAGGCTTCTGCCCTCCTAAAAGGTGACCGCTCGCCCCGAACCCTCGTTTTATAACTCGCTGGAACGAGGTTTTAAGCACGCAGGAAAATCCTTTCTGCCCGCAGTTGGGTCTCGCTGGACAAAGGCTCTGGGTTGGAAGAGAAACCGCGGCTCAGCTGGAATGCGGCGAGGAGCAGAGCGGTTTGTGGAGCCAGTTTGGAGCCGTGGCAGCGCGCCGGCGCTTCGCTCCGAGTGCTGGGGTGTGTTTACAGTGAAAAAGAGTATTTATAATATCGAGGGCTCTTTTAATTCCTCTGGGAATAGCTGGAGCCACAGCTTGGGCCTAAAGTAAGCGAGTAATGGAAGATAAAAAGCAAACAGAGGAAGGGACAGTGGGTTTCTCAAGCTGGAGGGTCTTGCCTCTCTCAAGCAATACCCAGATAATGCTGCCCTGCTAAATGTGGTTCCTTCTCACCTTGTAGGTGACCTCATGCGATTGCTGCGCTGTGCAGAGCTAATAAATTGTCATATAGATTCCAAATACCCCGGGGAATGTGATTTTAAGCAGATAAGTTAGCGAGAGCGGTTGGATTTTTTTTTTTTTTTTTTAAAATGTTCTCGGGTTTTTTTTAGCACTGTAATTTTTGAAGGAAGCAGCCAAAATGCAACTCCTGGGTTTGTTGCTGGAAAAAAAAAGAAGTCCCTAAACCCAGCCCTGTGAGTGCTCCTAAAATGGAAGTAGTGTGTTCCTGCTGCTTGGGGGCTGGTGGGGAGGGAAGTGGTGGTGCTGGTGTGGGGGGCTCGGTCCCTCCCCGCTGGGCGCCAGCCAAGGGAAAGGCTCTTGTGGGGAGGAGGAGAAAGTCCTTGAGGTGGGTGAGACAGGATGGGCTTCAACCGAGGTGAGAATGATGTCAGGAGAAGCCGTCGGACCACTCCAAATCTTCTCGGACTACTCCAAGACTTCTTGTGCTGTCTGAAGGCTTCTTCACCTCTGGTTGCATCGTCCGATTTTCACTCTTAATTTTGGTTAAAGGAGAGGTTTGTTCTTGTCGTTTGTAACCCATTAACGTGCAGTGTTTTGCAGTTCAGAGCTTGATTTGGTGGTATTTTTTGCTTGCTGAGGATCTGTTGTAACTTGGAAAGATTAGAGCTGTGTAGATTCTTGGAAGCGTAATCTTCTTTTGAATATTTTTATGTGTTCTTTCACCTCACTGGAGGGGAAAGTAATGCTCAGGCTCGTTTCGAGTCGAGCTGCACTTTGAACTGCGTTTGGAACTGAGTGAAAAAGCACAGGAACCACATTTAAAACATTAAGATGCTTTTATTTATGTGCCGGGCACACGCAGGAAAAAAAAAGAAGAAAGACTCGTAATGTGTTTTTTGTTTCAAACCGATGTTTTAAACAAAGAAAGTATTGACAGCAGTTAATGAATCGAGGGATTGTTTCTGGGCGCCGAGATAGATTTACCAAAGGTATTTAGATGTCTGATGCATGGGATTTTTCAGAGCAGCCCAAGCGAGCGCTTGCCAGCGCGGACACGCGAGGTTCCTCTCTCCGAGAGCCGAGCGAACCTGGAGCCGGGCCCAGCCGAAATCTTCTTGGCGAACTGCTCCCTCTCTCCCGCGCACGCAGGGCCCCGGCTCGGAGGTGAGCTGCCAGCGAACAGGCTCGTGCCTGTCCCGGGCTGTCGGTGCTGCCTTCCCTGACTCGCCTGCCCTCTGAAGAAGCTGTTTCAGGGCTTTGGCAAGCGCCTGCGTTCCCCCCTCCCCGGAGTCGGTCAGCTGCTCCCCGTGGGGCTCGGAGCCTTCTCGGCCGTCCCACACACACGCAGCTCAGCCCGGGCAGCCGCTCGCTGGGTCCGTGGCAGGACAAGAGGACAAGTGTTTCCCCTGGAGAGGAGGCACCGGCACTAACCCGTGTGGATTTGGGCTCCGGGTTCGTGGGGACTCGTTGCCCATATGGGCTGAGCACAGGGGAGGCAGGTGAGGCTGCTCCAGGAGCCAACTGACTGTGTTATTTGTATTTTTCTCGTGTGCCTGGTGACCTGCTGGGACACGGAGGGTGGCACAGCGCTGTGTCTCCGCGTTCCCACCGCAGGGAAGGAGACTGGAAGGAGTCGATGGAGCAGGAGCCGTGGGAGCTGCTCTTTGGAGAGACTCGGTGCTCCAGAGCGACTCTCTCCTCTTCCCACCCCTCCGCGCAGCTCTGCTTTTAAAAGCTACGGAACAAGTTTGCCAGGACTTGAGCGTTTTGTCCTTCCAGCCTCTTCGGCTGCACCGGCTTGTCTGAGGCGCCTGGAGTCGTCGGGGCTGGGATCTGCGGGTGGAAGCTGGGGAGGTGCCCGCGGGGGAGCATCGACCCTGCCGGGTTTGGGCTCTGCTGCCTCCGGGCGCGTTACAGGCTCCGTCCTCCCCGGGAGGAGCGGGAGCTGCCGGCACTTTTCCCGGCTGGACGGTGCCTCCGGCGCTGCCGACTCGGCTCCGTCAGACCCTGAGAGGCAGCATTCAGAGGGGCGAGGGGTAGGCAGCTAGCCGGGTCATAAATCTCTCTTTATGTTCTAGATTATGAAGTAATATTTTCCTGGCTGGATTTGGGCTCTGCTGCGTGTTCCCTGCAGCCACTGTGCTGGCGTGGTGGCAGCTTGCACGGCGACGTACCACTTCTCCTGCGAGCGCCCCCCGTCTCCAGGGTCTCTCCGTGACTCCTGCAGCCTGATGTTGCTCCTGGAGCTCCAAAGAAGTTTTCTAGCGACCCAGATCAGGCTCAGTCCTGTTCCTCACCCTCCGGAGCCTGGCTGCAAGCGTCTTTACCTCCCCGAGGGCAGCGCCTGCTCATTCACGGCTGGGACGCTTGCCCGAGCTCAGGCAACTAGAGCGGGCCCTGGCTGCTGCACAGGTTTTGTGTGCCACGACCTCTCTGTGCCTTTCTCCTTTGTGAAGGGAAGGAACCCGCAGCGTGGTGCTGGGCGGGAGAGCTTGCCCGCAGAGAGGTGGAGCTGGCTCCTCTCGGGGTGCTCGCACCAATCTCGGACTTTCCGATAGCGTGCAGGGGTGGTAGCACGTGCAAGAAGAAAGAAGGGTTTGTAGCTGATGTGAACCGTAACGCGTTGCCGGCCCGCAAGGGTTATTTTGAAATCCTGCAGCTCACCAACGTTAGTGCCTCTCGCGGAGCCCAACCAGCGGTCGGAGCAGCTTTGGCTTCGTGCCGCGCTCGGTTGTTGTGCGTTGACCCCGCCGGGAAGGATGCCCTGGCTCCCTCTGCCTCCTCGCCTCCCCCTGCGGAGGCTCCGGCAGTCCTGAGAAACGCCTTCCTGCTCGCTAATGGTTTTCAGATGAGACTCTGGAGTTTGAGCTGGGGTTGGTGGTTTCTGGGCCAAAACAGCTTGAACCGTTAGTAGGACCTGCAGCGTTCCAGCAAGCCCAGGGTGTCCCTGGGAAGGCTGGTTTCTGGTTGCCCCAGCGCCTCGTAGCTCCCGTCCTTGGTTGCGTGCCGTGGCTGCGGGAACTGTAGCGCTGGGATTTGCCTGGGGGAGGTGGAAAACTGGCCCGTGCGGCCGGGAGGGGATGGGAAAAGAGGACGTGCTTGGCTGGTGGGAATGCCCCTGCTCATACATCCCTTCAACAACATGTTATAACCCAGGTTTGTTCTTTTTGGTGGATTTCTGGGCAGGGCAGGCAGAATGTTCTTCAATTTCTCGCCGAATAGCTGAAAGGCAGTTAGGAGCTCTAAGTAGACTTGAAGGCTTATGGAGATTATTTTAACTCCTCTCACCTCCGTCTCTGTGAGAAGAACCCGTGCCCGCACTTGGTGCTGTTGCTGCTTTTTAGAAGTTCAAAAATTTACTTTGCTCAGAGCAAAGCTTTGAAGTGCTGCTCTGTGGGAATGGCAAAGCATCTCGAAAGCCTTTCGCTGAAAGCTTGGTTAACCTGCCTTTGTGAGCAGCCACCTTCAGAAGATGACTTTGTGGGGGATTGCGTGGGGAGATGTAAAGGTGAACTGTGAAATTTAGACGATTTAACAAGGAAAGGTTAAATCCTTTTGTTTCGCTCCTATTGAGGGCCTCCAGCTGGTGGTTGCAGGGTCACCCTTTTCCGTATGCAAAAGTTCCCACATAAAGGCTGTTTTGTCCCTCTTGTCCTCTTGTTTGCACAAGTGCTGTGAGGAGGGTGAGCTGAAGAAGCAGGAGCAAACGTCTTTAAGATGCAGAGCTGGTGCCTGGTTGTAGCAGAGAGGAACTGGCACTCCTGCCCGCAGCCGCCGGCTCCTCTCCTGCTTTTGGGAGTGTAAACTGGAGTTAGCGTGTCCTGGTTGAATCCAGGGCTCAGCACCAGCTAGTTGGTAGGAGAGAAAGGAGTCCTGCCTCTCCCAGCTGCTCAGATGAACCCGTTGTCTGAATGTTGGAGCCTCTGGAGGGTGTGGGGTGCCTGGCTGTGCAGTGACAAGTTGTCTTTTCTCGTTGCAGGCACTAGGAAGGGAGACGTAGCGTGCCACGCCGCTCTGGGCTGGAAGCCCTCTCTGCTTTTTGGCCTTGGACTCCAAGAAACCTGCTTCTTTTTTGGTGAAGCGGCCCCTGATCTCCTCTTTCTTCGCTGCATGCCCGCTCACCAGTGCTGGATTATGTTTGTCTCCTTCTCCCTTTGCTCCATAATTTGGTTGAATCGAGGTTTCAAGCTTAGGAAAAGGGGCTGCACCTAAGCACGCCGGGGCACCCGGACCAGGCTTCTGGGGTGCTGGGTTCACGCAGAGACGTTCAGAGAGTGCTGATGGGGGAGAGCTGCCTCTGAGATCCCTCCTCTCGCTCCCGAAACGCGCCGCCTCGTCGTTCAGAGCACTTCTCCCCTCAGCAGAGAGAATGGGCAGCACCGATGGGTTCCAGTACCGTGCGCTCTACCCTTACCACAAGGAGCGGGAGGAGGACATTGATCTGCTGCCCGGGGACATCCTGGTGGTGAGCAAGGGAGCCCTGCAAGCCTTGGGCTTTAAAGACGGGGATGAGCAGACCCCGAATCAGATCGGGTGGATCCTAGGGGTCAACGAGCGGACCAAGCAGAAGGGCGACTTTCCTGGCACGTACGTGGAGTACGTGGGACCCGTGAAGATCTCCGTCCCTTCTCACCGGCCCCGAGTGCAGAGACCCCTGCCCGCAACGCCGGGGACCAGCAGCTGCCGACTGCAGGAGGCTCTGGAGCAAGGTAAGCCCTGCTCCGTGCCGCCTTCGTCCGGGAGACCTCGACTCCCTGGAAAGCAGTGAAGCCCTTGGCTCAGCAGCACTGGGTTTCGTGGGCTCACGCTCAGTCCTGGCTGAGAGAAAAGCGCGTTGTTCCTCCAGCTAATCGATCTGCTTAGCAGAACCTCTTGGGACGAGCTTTGACCCACTCTCAAGATGCTTCTCCCTCTCTGACCCATGACCAGCAAGGAGCCTCGTGGTCCTTGGTCCCTCTCCCTGCTCCTCTGAGGGTTTTGCCCCGCTCCCTCCCTTTGGGAATAATTCCTGACCTCTCCCAGCCACCTCCCTGCCTCTGAAGCGCCCGGAGCGTCGCTCTCTGCCAAGAGCCGCTCAGCCCCGCTGAGACACACAATTACTTGTCTCTGGGCAAGAGGAGAAAAGTCGGGGTCTAAAAGAGTGCTTCCGAGAACTGGAGCTAATTGCTTGTCTGCCTGGCACCCGTCCCTCCCCGCGGATCACAGAGCTCTGGCTGGGGCTGGGCAGCTGCCCTCGGGCAGGGCATGGCCTGTCCCGCACCTACGGCCGCCGGCGCTGCCCCTGGCACGGACCCGCTCGGGCAGAGCCGCCGTGCCTCAATGCTGCCCGTTGAGCTGCGGCAGCTGCCTTCTGTTTGTCTATTTTTTATTATTTTTTTCCTCCTAGGCACATAAACCTTGTGACAGGGCCCCACGGGTGTTCTGAGGTGGCAGACAGGGGTGACAGCCACGCTTTGCCTTCCCGTGCCTTGCAGAAGACCTTGTGGTGGTGTACGTGGGAGGAGCGGGGTCATCCCTTTTTGCTTGGGAGCCACGGCTGTCCCGTCAGATGCTCTGTGAAACGTCTCTGGGTTCTTAGGAATCGAAAAGAACCTCCAAAACCAGGGTGGTAGGGCTGGTGCAGCTTCCCACAGCTGCCTCCCGTGCTCCTGGAGCCGGAGGGACAGCCCCGGGAAACGTCTTTGCAGGGTGGGAACGCGGCCGGGGCCGCGCATTTGTGTTGGCAGCGAGAGCCCCTGACCTGAGTCATCCCGCTCTCAACCTGCCTTTCCAAGAAAGCAGCTCCTCTTGGGAACCCGGGACATGCTCTGCGGTGGATGTCTTGGCCTTGCCTGCATCCAGCCCTGCGTTCCCTCGGGGGGTGTATTTTCTGCCTTCGTGGGCTCTCTCCTTCTCTTCTTCTCAAGCGGAGCTCAGTGGAGGTGTGTCCGCGTGCTCAAAGCCGCTGCCCTGCGCAGGGGTGAGGAGTTTTGGGATATGCCAAAGCTCCTCACGCAAAAGACACGGTTGGAAGAGAAACCAAAAGCCAGCCTGTCTGCATCCTGCCCGGGGATGGAGCGGAGCGAGGGTTGAGTACGAGGGTGCCAGCTCTGTCCTTTGTGGGTGCATCCCCGCAGCCAGCCTCTGCTTCGGGCGCAGCGGGGCAGTTCAAACACCCAAAGCCATTTTACACGCAACCTGCCGGGATGCTGGTGGGGAGACGCGTTTTTTTTGCAACTGAGAAACTGCCTTTGAGCCAAGCCCCTGTTATTTCTTCGCGGTCTGCACTTTGGGAGGTGCTGAGATGCCTCCTGGCTGCCCCACGAAGCTCGTAGCTGCTGCGTTTCTGCCCTGTTCCCCAGGTCTGGCAGGGATCTCCTCGCTCCCCGGTGTCACACGCAGATGCCACGGCTGTCACGCAGCCAGGGGAGCAGGGCTGGCCCCGAAGAGCGACGAGACCCGGCCGCTTTCTGCCGGTGAATTTACGAGCTGCCGGTGTTTGCCTTCTGCAGAGAACGCGAGCGGAAAAATGCGGCTCGGAAATATTTCCGCCGCTGCCCCGGCCGTGCTGTGAGCAGCCTTGTTCGCAGTGGCCCAGCCCGGAGGCCCGGCAGGATCAGGAGCCGCTGCTGGCTCTGGCACAGGCTGCCTGATAAAAAAAGACAAGTTGCTGCCTGCTGAAGCAGCACATTCCCATCAGAGCCACGTGGGCAGCGCCAGTATTTACTCTCCTTTCAGCTCTTCCCAAGGGTCAGGCTGGGAGCTGCCAGGCTGCCAGCTCGCCTGTGGCTTCGCCACCCCGACCAGCACCGTGCTGGGCCCCCTCTGCCTGGGGGCTCTCTCTGCTGGGGGATTGCCCCCCAGCCCCCTGGGCACTTGCAGAATTACTGGGTGCCTGCTCCGTGCGCTCCCCTTTCCGCGGGTGCGGGAGGCTCAAGCCGGGTTGCGGCGTTCCAGCTCGCTGCGCCTCGTAAGCGAGACCACACCGGGCGAGTTCAGGTCAGACCCGTGACAACAGGGCTGCGTTTCGCAACGGGGAGTGGCCTTTTGGCTCCGCTTCCCCAGAACGGAGCCCGCTGGGTGCGCTCGCCGACCCGGGGCTCCGGGTGCTCTGCCCGGTGCTGTGGCCCGGCCCGGAGGAGCCTCCTGCACCAGCTGGTGCTCGGTTGGAAGCGAGACAGGACCTGGCACCGCTCATCCTTCGGCAAACCTCCCGCTGGCAGCAGCCCGGCCGGGCCTGCATGCTCCTGCCCCGGCATGCGTCACCCCTCTGGCGCGGGGGAACGGGGGTGCCCGGAGCTGGGACCTCAGGATTTTCTGGACCTGGCAGTGAAATGCCACCCGTCAAACCCCCAGGAAGCAGCAGGGGGGGATCCCGTTTCTGTGCCCTGTAACAGCTTGCACGGAGGGCTGGCGGGGAGGGGGAGACGGAGGGCTGGTTTCCATGTTAAACGAGCAATCAAGGGCAGGAATTTGCTGACATGGCGTTCTGTCTGAATCGCTGGATTAATCACAGCTCACCACCACGAGCGAACTCCCTGGCCGTGCTCCTCCGCCAGCCCCGTGCAGCCCCTGTGCTGGGCAGGGACCAGACCCAGCCCGAGCTCCAGTAACCCCTGCGCTGCCTGCCTGGGGTCCCCGGGGCAGAGGTGGGCTCTGCAGGGAGCTGTAGGGATCCCCCTGCGCATGCTCTGTCACGGGGCTCGGTGCAAGGCTGGGCTTGGCGAGTGCTGTGCTGGTTTCTGGGCCAGCTCACGGGTTCCTCGCAGCCTCCGTGCTGGTGTTTGCGTGGGCCGTGGCCTCACGTTCGGCCGTGGTTTTCCTTGCTGCCGATGGGAGCAGCTCTGGTTGTGCCCCAGCCCTGCCTCAGAGCGTTCGCTGGGGGCTTCTGAGCCGGCGGGCTGACCCTTTCTCTCCCTCCCTCTCCCTCAGGGTCTCCTCTCCCAGACTTGCAGGAGCAGTTCAGCCCTCCCGAGATTGCGCCGCCGCTGCTGGTGAAGCTGGTGGAAGCTATTGAGAAGAAAGGTAAGGGGGGATGCTGAGCGCTGAGGCACTGTTACCCCCCCCCCCAAAACTCCCTGATGAGGCCAGAGGGGGAGCAAGCTGTCTTTAAAAGCTGTTGGCGTTGGGCTGAGCTCCATGGGATATGCAGGACACGCAGCTGCCTGCAGAAGAGGAGGCTCCTCCTGCTCCTCCCGGGATTGAGCTGCTCTTCCCCAGAATGAGGCTTTACCTCCCTGCACCAGGGCCAGGGTGAGGGTGCTGGGTGTGCACACAGGACATCCTGGGTGGCTACTGGGGGTTTGGAAAGTACTTCCAGCCCCTATCTGTGCTGTGGGGGAGAAACAGGGCCGCTGGACCGGGTGTCCTGGGGACCGAGGGGGCTGCGGGAGGTTGGCTCAAACGCCATCCAGGCCTGGAGAGCCGCGCCACAGCCGTTGCCGGGCTGGCACCGAAATGGTGCACGCTCTGGGAGCTGCAGGGCTCGCAGCTAACGGCAGCGTTCCCGTTTCCGCAGGGTTAGACAGCGAGATGTTGTACAGGACATCTGGCTCCGAACTGAGGCAAGCGCTGAGAACCGGTAAGAACCAGCTCCGCGTGGTGAGGAGGCGAATCGGCTCAGATGGAGGAGATTAGTGGATGTGACAGCGCCAGCAGTAATGCAATCCAGGCCAGGCTCGCCTGTCCCCGGCAGTTCCTGACTCCCGGCACGCTGCCTGTTGGGCTGGGCTGTCCCCGTCCTGACACGTCCCCGTCTCGCGTGGAAGGGATGTGGGGGGGGAGGAATTTCTGCCGGCGCCCGTGGGCTGGAGCGAAGGGACGTGGCGCCGGCTCGGAGACTCGCAGGCGGATGAGTGAGCCCCTGTGCTTGTCTCCTGCTGTCTCCTCAGGGTGCCCGGCTCTCGGGGTGCTCTGTCGAGGGGCTGGTGGAGGCTTCTCTGGCTCTGTCACACCACTAATAAGCAGGGGAGGATCTTTCAGCTGAGCTGGGTGGCGGGAGCCTTGGCTCCGTTCTGCCGGCAGCCGATGTCTCTGCTGGGGAGCCTTCGGAGCTGTCTGCCTCTCGGCTGGCCTTGGACCTCGTCCAGCACTGCGCTGGCTTGTCCCCTTCCACAGACCTTCTCCCAAACCCCAGCTACGTGGTGCCGCTGGCTCTGGCTGCGCTGCTTTGGGACAGACTGTGTGTGCCATGCTGAGAGCCCGCACCTGGCGTTCGTGGGATGGCACAGTTCGGGGGAGACATTTTCCCTGCCGGGTTCACTGTGTGGCTGGTCAGTCTCTACCAGCAACAGGGAACAAAACTCTCACCTGAGTCGCGTGAGCCCGGGATTCCTGTGGCAGAGCTCAGGGCAAGCGGTGTGGGCACCCAAAATGACCTCTATCCCCTCCTGAAGCGGGGGACCTGCCTGTACTCCCAGAGCCAGCTTATTTCTGGGGTGCTTTCAGGCATTTACTGGCATGTGGGCTGCTTGGCTGCCCTGTCCCGTGATAGCTGGTGCGCGGAGGTCTGCGGGACGAGCGCTGGCCGCACCGAAAGTGCCATCCGGGTGCCGGGTGCTGTGGCCACCACCCATGGGAAATGTGTGCTCTGGCAGATTGGACCCTGGGCGACCTGGAGCCCTTCGACGTGCACTCCCTGGGCGAAGCGCTGCGAGGATACCTGCAGGACCTGCCCTCCCCCGTGGTGCCGGTGTCTGTGCACGGAGACATCCTCCGCATTCTGCAGGGTAAGAGCCTCCCCTGCCCGCGCTTGGGAACAGTCGGCCGGGTTGGGTGGACGCATCTCAGGGTATTCACATAAGTCCTGTCCTGACGGGGTCTGGAGCACGGCCCCTGGTGCTGACAGTGCACCCACGCTGCGACGCAGCCAGAGCACGGAGAGCGGTGCTGGCTGTCCCAGCCCTTCCATCATGTCTTTTTCTCTCCCCAGAGATCCCTCAGCCGGAGAATTGCCGGAAGCAGCTGCTGCTGGCCCTGGAGTCGCCTGCGGTCCCGCTCCAGAACACGCTCACCCTGCAGTTCCTGCTCCGGCATCTGGGGAAGGTATCGCAGCAGGCCGAGAGTAACAACCTTCACCCTCGGGCCCTGGGAGAGATCTTCGGCCCCCTTCTCCTCCGGCTGCCTGGCGCCAGGTACGTGAGGCTTTTGAGTTCCAGCCGTGTACAGAGCGTCGGCCGCTGTGCCTGCCAGGGTGAGGAGTTCAGCCCGTAACAGCAGGTCTGCCCACGGCCCCCGCCTCGCTGCACGTGGGCTTGAACTGCTGGCAGCAGGCAGAGCTGGGACTCAAAGCCAGGGCAGAGCCTTTGCTTCTTTGTCGGCCTGTGATCTGCTGGCAGCTGGGATGAACCAGCTGACTCTGGCAGCCCCTTTGGCCAGGGAGCATGAGAGTGGCACCAAGTTCTCCCCCCACAACTGCTGTTTTCACTTGGTTCCTCTCTCCCTACAGCCCAGAGCTGAGCCCTGACTTCTCCGTGCTGTTTTTAGAGACACTTCTGCAGACAAAGGAGTTGGAGCCAGAGCAGTTGCCTCCAGGTACTGAGATGCCCCTTCCCTTCTACCAGGGCCCAAGGCGCTGGCGTTTGTGCTTCGTGGGTGTGGAGTCTCTGCTCCTGTGAGCCCGTTGCCGATGGCGCTTCTGTAGCCCAACTGGAGACCAGCTTGAGGCGTTTGTTTGCTGCCACAGATGTGCCTGGAGCAGCTCCTGGCAGCGTGGTGGCCAAAGGGGCTTCTCAGGAATCGCTGCAGGGAGAGGGACTCAGCGCTTCAAGAGATTGCCTCTGGGGAGCTGAGCTGGGGCTCGGGCTCACCCTGCTTCAACCCTCTTTCTCTTACAGCCTTGCCTCCAAAACCTCCTAAGCCAAAGCCCAGCGCGGCCAGCTTGGCCAACGGGAACAGCGTGCCCTTGCAGGACGCCGAGTGGTACTGGGGTGACATTTCCAGGTAAGGGGGTGGCGAGCACCTCACATCCTGAGTGCCCTGTCCATCGAGTCATCGGGGGGAACTCTGATTGCACCTCACAGACCATGACAATCGTGTTCCTCACAGGGAGGAGGTGAACGAGAAGCTGCGGGACACACCAGATGGTACCTTCTTGGTGCGCGATGCCTCCAGCAAGATCCAGGGAGAGTACACGCTCACGCTCAGGTAGGAGTGATGGGGCCCCCCAAAAGCTTCTGCTGTTCTGGGGTGGAGCTCTCAGCACATGTCCCCATGCTACAGCTGCCTGGACACCCCAACAACGGGCTGGTGTAGGGTGCTGGGGTGGTGATGTGCCCTCTCCTCTCCCCTCCCCACTGCAGGAAGGGAGGCAATAACAAGCTGATCAAGATCTTTCACCGAGAAGGCAAGTACGGCTTCTCAGAGCCCCTGACGTTTGGCTCAGTCGTGGAGCTCATCACCCATTACCGGCACGAGTCGCTCGCCCAGTACAACGCCAAGCTGGACACCAGGCTGCTCTACCCCATCTCCAAGTACCAGCAGGTGAGGCCTGTGCTGCAGGGACACGACTGAACCGGGGCATTTGCTCATTTGTGCCCAGCCCTTCGGTAGATGACAGTGTCCCACCCCTTTGGACATTGCTTTGGGGGGTGATGAGCATCCTGCAGAGCTGGTGGGGTTTCGTGGCACCAGCTGCCCGGCCAGCGGGCTGCTGTAGGGCAGGAGCATGTCCTGACTGAGGCTGTGTGTGTGGCAGGACCAAGTGGTAAAAGAGGACAGCGTGGAAGCTGTTGGGGAGCAGCTGAAGGTCTATCACCAGCAGTACCAGGACAAGAGCTGGGAGTACGACCTGCTCTACGAGGAGTACACGCGCACTTCCCAGGTACGCAGGCGCCGCCTTCCCCTTGGGCTGCCCTGACACCCCTGATCACCGGCAGCCCTGCTGCCACGCACAAAGGGGAGCAGAGATCAGGCACCCCCTGCCCATTTTGTCCTCTCCTGGACTTGAGGAGACTCCCCAGAGAAAACACTTCGAAGAGGGAGATATTTTGGCTGCAGTGAGGACAGTGCTGCTTTGGGGAGGGGGTTGCGAATGGCAAGAAACTTGCTCCCACTTCCTCAGCTCTCCCCTTCCTTTTCAGGAGCTGCAGATGAAGAGAACAGCAATCGAGGCCTTCAACGAGACGATCAAGATCTTTGAAGAACAGTGTCAGACACAGGAGAAGTGCAGCAAGGAGTACATCGAGCGCTTCCGGCGGGAGGGCAACGAGAAGGAGGTGCAACGGTGAGGATGGCGGGTGGTGGTGACCTGCCCTGCTTGGGGAAGGGCCCCGGGGGCTGGAAGGATCATCCCGGCCCAGCGCAGAGCCCAGGCACGCACAGTCCATGTCTCTCCAGCAGCGTTGCTGCGGACTGGAGCTGTCAGGCTGCCTCCTCCGCCTCCTGCACTCTGGCTCCCAGCCTGAACCCCCCCTCTTTCTCCCAGAATCCTCATGAACTCGGAGAAGCTCAAGTCTCGCATCACAGAAATCCACGACAGCAAGATGAAGCTGGAGCAGGACCTGAAGAAACAAGCCTCGGAGAACCGGGAGATCGACAAGCGCATGAACAGCCTCAAGCCAGACCTCATGCAGCTGCGCAAACTGCGGGACCAGTATTTGGTGTACGTTGCGCCTGCCCCCGCAGAGAGCTGGGAGTGGGGCCCTGCTGCCCCTCAGCCCGGCCCGGGAGCGATGCAGCTGGTTCCTGGAGGGCTTTGGGGCTTGTGGAACCGGCTTGTGGGTTGCTGGGTGCAGGCGTGAGCCCTGCGGCGTGCAGCCAGGGGACATGGCGGTCCCTCAAAGGCGACGGCTGCTGCCCTCTGGCGATGGCTGCGCAAGAGGTGTCTGGCTGGGATCGGGACTGAGCTCTGCCTCTTCTTCCCCAGGTGGCTGACGCAGAAAGGTGCCCGGCAGAAGAAAATCAACGAGTGGTTGGGCATCAAGAACGAGACGGAGGAGTGAGTGTCCCTGCCTGCGCGTTGTGGGGTGTTGGGGGGGCTGCAGGAGCGTGGGTTGAGCAGCAGGTTCTGCCTGCTCTGGGCTCTCCAGCGAGTCCTGTCTGCCTGCTCGGGGGCCGAGGACATGAGAACATCTTCCCTGCTGGAAGGGGTGGTGGCAGCTAACAGCAGGAGGGGAGATGTGGGGGGACCACGTGCCAAACCGAGGGCTTCTGACCCTGTCTGTGCTCGGTTGCAGTCAATACTCCATGATGGACGACGAGGAGGAGCTGCCCCACCACGAGGAGCGAACGTGGTACGTGGGGAAGATCAACCGCTTGCAGGCGGAGGAGATGCTGTGCGGCAAGCGGGACGGCACCTTCCTGATCCGCGAGAGCAGCCAGAAGGGATGCTACGCCTGCTCCGTGGTGTGAGTAACCCCCGCCCCGTGCGGACACAGCGGGATGGGGCTGGCGTCGGCCGTGCTCCCACGTCGCTCTGCTCTTCTCTTCGCCGGTAGCTGAAGGCTGGTGGAGGTGTCGGCTGCCAGGCTGGGCTTCCCCGAGGTCTCCCGTCTGCCCCAGCTCCTCCTGCCAGGGCCAGATGTATCTCTGGGCTGCTTTGATGATACCCACTCGTGCTCTGCTGTCCCTGTGGGCACTGACCTTGTTTTTGACCTTGACTCCCTTCTCTCCCTGGCAGGGTGGACGGTGACACCAAGCACTGTGTGATCTACAAAACGGCGACCGGCTACGGGTTCGCCGAACCCTACAACCTCTACGCCTCCCTCAAGGACCTGGTCTTGCACTACAAGCACACGTCCCTGGTGCAGCACAACGACTCCCTGAATGTCACGCTGGCTCACCCGGTCCTTTCCCAGCCGCCGGCCAGATGAGCAGCTCCTGCACAACACAACAGCTGCCTTCAGCTTCTTCCCAGGGCGCTGCTTTCTGGCTCTGGACTCTTGCACCCTGTATAGTTGAGTCTCTGTGCTCCTGCCCCTCCAGAGCCTCCGAGATGTCTGTGACCGTTCCCAGTGTCCCTTTTGGTCGGTAGCTGAAACCCGTGTTGGCTGATGGGACAAAAAGAAAGGAAAAAAAAAAAAAAAGCTGGGTTGTTGATTCCCAGTGGGCTCCAGCCTCCAGGAGGTGGGATCCGGTTGTGATTGGATTGCTGGGGCTGAGCGCAGCCCTCTCCCCTCTCCCGATGAGCCGGTCAGATCCCTTTTTCGCTGGCAGGTCACCCCGCTACGCATCACTGTAGAGCTAGGTTCCCAGTTCCTCGGCACTACAGTGTTGGTCACAGCACCACCCAAGCGGCCGTGAGCGCTGCCTTGGCCGAGGAGCTCCCTGCCTGGATGCTGGAGGAGGCTCCACTTTGTCTGTTCATTCTCCGCTGTCACTTCCCTCGGCGATCTTGCAGGCTGCCGTGGTGTCCGGTACGAGGGGTGCTGCTCTTCCCTGCAGAGACTCATTTAGAAAGGAGAAGCCCCATCTTCTGCGGGGCTTCTCGGCCGAGGGCTCCGCGCCGTGCCCCACCTCGCTGTCTTGTTCTCTGGTGTCATAACCGCCTCTTGAGTGTTGCCGTTCGGGGAGGTTAGCAACGAACCTCTCACCTTAGTTGTGCCAACTAAGCTGTGAAATCCACGTTGGTACCCGTGTTTGCCCCGGCGGAGTCTATGGGATGCACGGCTCGTTTTTTTCCCAGCTGTCTTCGGTGAATCTTCGCAAACGTAACCCGTTGAAGCTAACTGTAGCTCTGTAAATAACGGTTCTTTTTGCAATCGGCTGCTTACCCAGTACTGGTGTTCGCTGAGCCCCCGCTGCGATACGCGAGCGCGTGGGCAGCAGCTGACCAGGCTGTCGCAGACTCGGGTCCCGCCAGCTGAAGCAGGAGGGGGCCGGAGCCCGACGCGCGCTACGAGCCCTACGCGAAATGAAGGACCTGTCTGCCGCGGGAGGACGGTATCTCCGCTGGGCCGAGGGCCTTAGCGCCTAGAAATGTATATGCATGATGTCGAACTATGTATGCAAAGCACTTATAATCGTGAGTACTGTACGGGGACTTGGGGTGGAAGAGCTGGGGGTTACTGTAGTGCCACCCGTCGTAGTGGGATTTGTGGTTGAGTTCAGAGGGCTCGAGGGCAACAGAGGTGGCCCTGGAAGAGCTTAGAAGCTGGACTTGGGCTGAGAGTTGAGGACATTTGCTTTACTGGGTTATCCTGTCTGCCTGGCTTGAAGAAAGTATTTGCTCTCCTCTGGATTTGTTGGAGAGGCTCCTTCCCCTTTGGAGGCTGCGTCCTCACGACGGGCTGGTGGATGCTGTAGGCTTTGCTGCTTCTGTTTTGTGTTGCGACTCGGGCTCTGCCGGATCTGCGGGGTGCTGCATGCTTCGTGCTCTGCCTGCTTCCTCTCCTCGACACGCCATCTGCGTCCGGGACCGTGCTGTCCCTCGTCCCCCGGTCAGCTCTGCTGCTCGCCTCGCTCCAGGCTGGTCCCCAGATCCGTTTGGATGTGGGTTTGCTGGAGCAGCCATCCCATTCCTGTTGCTTGTGGCAGCTCTGCTATGCTCAGCTTTCCAGCTCCCATTCCCTGCTCTGCGTGCCCTCCCCAGGCCCTGTTTTTTGTTCTGGTTTGTTGGTGTTTGGCACCTGGAGGATGTGGGGCAGCAGAGCCGTCCCTGACCTGTCACAGCCCGGGCACCAAAGTGCCACAGAAGGGGCAGGCGATAGGTCGGGGCGTGTTTGGCTTTGGGCATCCCTTGGGGAAAGGCTGTCACGGATAATTAAGGGAATAGTTTAGGCTCAGACACGTGAGAGATGAGAGCACGTGGGAGTGGGGCAGGGAGCCCCGGTGCTCATAGCCCCCTCTGCAGAGCCCTCTCTGGGGGGGCTGCACCAACACCCCAAAGCTTTCTGCCGGTTGTGGTGGCACATTTTCAGTCTGGAGACTCGGTGCTGCTCCTGCCCCCGTCCTGGGCTCATCCCAACCCACGGGGCAGGATGCTGGAGGGTGGGATCCTCCAGCTGCTCACCCCACAGGGTCCCCGTCCCCTCATACCCCCCACCAGTATGAACTTGGGGCTGTCCTGCCAGGGGGTTTTGCTCCTGCTCGTGCCAGGGCCTGCCAAGCGTTTGGGAGAGTCTCGCCTTCAAGCCATTGCCTGTTGACGCTTCGCTTGGTGCTTGTCACTGCTCTGCTGGCCAGGGAAATCCCAGCTTCTCTTGACGGTGTTTTTTTATCCTTTTGGCTGAATTTCTGCTGTTCTCCCCACGGGGGAAGTCACAGTCACCCCTCTCCATCTTCCAGCACTGCCATTTCTGCCTGCCAGCACCGCGGCTGGGGCTCTGCTCGCCAGCGAGGAGGAAAACGCCCTTCCCCAGGGCTGCCTTTCCCCAGCGGTGCTTGACTTGACTCCCCAAAACGCAGCTTTTCCCCCCGTCTTCCCCAAACCCCGAGCTCCCCGCCTGCGGCGCAGCTCCCCCGGAATAAGCTAGTCGTGATTTGTCCTTTTGATGCTTTCGCTCGTGCTGTTTCCGCCACCGGATCAACCCGGTAGCGACGTGTTTCAAGGCCCTGGGCTGCGCTTTACTGCTTGTGACTCCCCCCACACCCCCGTGTCCCCCAGCCGAGCTGGTCACCCCCTTCCCGTGGGGGCACCGGGGCCGTTCCTGCTTCCTGGGGCACCGCTCGGGTCTTGTCCCTCCGTGTCCCGGTTCGGGATGCTCCCCTGTGTAACCCCCCCTCGAGGGCTCTCGCGCTCTCTTTGTGCTCGGAGAGGACGTGGCGGCTGCGTTGGGCGCTCCTGAGATATTTTTTTTTTCGTTCCTAGGTATATGCAATAATTAATAACTTACCACTTCAGCTGTTCGTTACCAGCAGTAGTTCTCTATGCTCTTTCTGTTGATGTTTACTAATGTAAACCCAGTATTTGTTACTGTAAGAGGATTTTTGTACGGTACTTCAAAAAAAAAAAAAAAAACCCCACCAAAAAAAAAAACAACAAAAAAAAAAAGAAAAAGAAAGAAATAAACAAATTAATGAAACGGCTCTGGGGATTTCGGTGGGAGGGGTGTTACGCTGGGGGAGCGGAGGCGGGAGGGCGGAGGGGTTGGGTGCAGGATGTGACCCATCGCCCGGCTGCTGCTGGGCTGTGCCAGGACTCTGCTCCCGGGGGTTTTGCAGGGTTGGGGGTGGGGGGAGCCAACCCCGGGCTAGCAAGGAGGTGGCAACCAAGCCCAAAAGGGCAAGAACTGGTCAGAAAGTGGCCATAACCAGCGGGGCAAGTACGGGGGGTCTTCATGATCAGCCCCAACAGCTTCCCTGGGCGGGTTTTGGGGAGCAGTCGCAGCTCACACCCGGAGCTGCCAGCCTGGGGGGGGGCTTCAGCAGCTGCACCCAGCCCTGGGAGGGGGCTGCAGGGGGGACTCGGCAGGCTGGGACTGGGATCTGGCAGGCAGCCACCCCCCCCAAGCGTGGGCTGCTCAGGGTCAGGTTTCTGTCACCGACTCGTCACAACCTGTAGGGAAGCGTCAGCTGCCGGAGGGGCTGCAGTGAGGAGCTGCGACCCCAAATACCCCAGTTCAAGGCTGTGACACAGCGGGGACGGGGTGGCCGGAGCCAGACAGCCCCGCCTGAGTTGGTGGCGGCGGCGTCACATGAGGAGGCCGGTTGAGCGGGGCAGGAAGGGCGCGCGGAGGCGGGCGCAGCCAGGCTTTAAAAGTCCTCGCGGGGCTGGGCTCGCCTGCACACCACCCCACCGTCCCCCATGGCCCCCGCGGTGCCGCTGGCTCTCCTGGCGCTGGTGACCCTGCCGGGGCTGGGGATGGCTTTCCCCGGCTGTGACTACCCGGCCCACCTCTGGTGCAGCTCGCCGGAGATCGCCGTCGCTTGCCAGGTCAGAGCCGCCGCCGCCAGGGCTGCCCCGGCCGCTGCCAGCACCCACAGGGCTGCTCGGCACGTGGGGACACGTTCCGCCACAATGGCGAGCACGGGGACGGGCACCCGACTGGCGAGGAGGGACGGGGAGCGTGGGGACGGCGTCGGGGCATCACCCGGCCGTGGTACCTCAGTGCCAAGTGCCGGCTCTGAGCGTCGCTGTGGCACGGGCTGGCCCCGCAGCAGCGGGGATGCTCAGAGCCCCTCGCGCTGTGCCCGCACCACGGAACTCCCCTGCACCCCCGGGGAAGCGCTGTGCTGCTGGGGACCCCGACCCCTCACTGGGGGCTGCTGGGGACCCCAACCCCTCCCTGGGTGCTGCTGGCACTTCTGCTTTTTCAGCATAAACCAACTTTTTAACTTGTTCCACCCTGAACATCCCCGAATGGTGACCGTGCTGCAACAGCGGGTCCGGCAGAGCTCTGCGAGCCCCGCGGGGCTGCCGCCACCACCCGCCAGCGGGTGTTGGGCTGTACCCCCACCCAGGCACATCCCGGCCCCACCAGATCTGTTTTCCCCAAAAATATTTTTGGGGAAGTTCCCGTGGAAAGCCCCGGCGCTGACGGCACATGAGCTCCTGTGGTTGCGGGAGGCCCCGGCTGCTCTCACTTCCCTCCTGACCTTGCACACCCTCATCCCCCTCCTGCCCCACATCCCAGGAGCTTCGCCTCATCCCCTGCAAATAAGAGGAGGGGGCTGCAGCTGTATAAACTCCCCCCAGAGCACCCCAAAACCTTCCCCCACGCAGGCAGAGAGCCGCTGCGCCAACCTCTCGCACCCAGCGGCCGCCCCCGTGGAGGTGAGCCTGTTCTACGAGAGCCTGTGCCCGGCGTGCCGCTCGTTCCTGGTCCAGGAGCTCTTCACCGCCTGGCTGCTGCTGCCCGCCGAGGCCCTCACCATCACCCTGGTGCCCTACGGCAACGCCGTGGTAGGAGCCGGCCCGGCGCGGTCCCGCGGGCGCTCGCCCCTGGTGCCGCCGGCCCCGCTCAAACCGGTTGGTCCCGCAGGAGAGGAACGTCAGCGGGAAGTGGCAGTTCCAGTGCCAGCACGGCCCGGAGGAGTGTTTGGGCAACATGATTGAGGTGACAGTGACAGTCCCCGTCCCCATGGTGCCGGCGTGGAGGCAGTGGGGGTCCAACAGCCCCTCACCACCCGCCCCGTCCTTGTAGACCTGCCTGATGCACGAGGCCCAGAACTTCAGCACCTACTTCCTCGTCATCTTCTGCCTGGAGTCGGGCAGCTCCGTCACCAAGAACCTGGAGGCCGTACGTCCCCCTCCCTGTCCCCGACACCTCGCTGTGGGGACGTCCCCGTCCCCCTGACCTCCCCCTGCGTGCGTGTCCCCCCCTCCTTCTCCCCGGCAGTGCCTGCAGATCTACGCCCCGCAGCTGGACGGGGGCCGCATCGCCGCCTGCGTGCAGGGGGACACGGGGGCCGCCCTCATGCACCGCAACGCCCAGCTCACCGACGCGCTCGACCCCCCGCACCAATACGTGCCCTGGATCGTCATCAACGGGGTGCGGCGGGCGAGGGGGAGCGGGGAGGGGGGTCAGGGCACCGCGGGGACCCCCCTGACCTGCCCCATCTCCCCCCCCCGCAGAAGCACACGGACGAGCTGCAGGCCGAGGCCCAGGACTCGCTGCTGGGGCTCATCTGCCGCCTCTACCAGGTAGGACCGAGCAGCTGAGGGGGATGTGGGGGGGTCTGGGGACACGTCCCCGTCCCCGCCAGGGCTCTACCGGCCCCTCTCTGGCAGGGAGAGAAGCCCAAGGCCTGCGGGGGCTCGGGGGCCCCGGAAGGCCCGGCCCGCTGCAGGCGCTGAGCGACGGCGTGGGAGCACTCGGGGAGCGGCGAATAAAAAGGATGGTTTCGGTGTTAAAACGAGAGGCTGCGGAGTGGTGTGTTGCGGGGCTGAGCTGGGCGAGCGGGAGCCGACCACCGGGGCCCCGGGCCCGGTTCCTTTGGGCCCCGCGGCGGCGCCGGTGGGTGTCATGGCGGCCGCCTGTGCCTGTGTAGGTGTCATGGCGGCCGCCTGTGCCTCCGTAGGTGTCATGGCGGCCGCCTGTGCCTGTGTAGGTGTCATGGCGGCCGCCTGTGCCTCCGTAGGTGTCATGGCGGACACCGGAAGCGGAAGGCAGCCCCTCATGGTACGCGCCCCCTTCTTCCGCGTGCCGGTTGCGGAAGCGCGCGGCGGTGAGCGGGGAGGGGGGAGGGGGAACCCCGGGGGGAGCTGGGGGCGGGGGTGGGGGGGGAGGGTCGGGACCGGTCAGTGGGGGTCCGGGGGGCTCTGGGGGCACAGGAGGGGAACGGGGGGTGCCCAGGGGAGTAACTGGGGCGGGTACGGGGGTGACTGGAGTGAGTGGGGGGGCGTCCGGCAGCGGGGACTGGGGGGTGCAGCGAGAGTAACAGCGTTACAAGGGGAACTGGGGGGACTGGGGGGCACTGGGGGGCACTGGGGTGACGGGAGGGGTCTAGCAGAAGGGGGCTGGGGGGACACAACAGGAGTAACAGGAGCACGGGAGAACTGGGGGGGCACGACAGTGCTAACTGGGGGCACAGCGGTGCTAACTGGGAGAACTGGGGGCACAGCATCAGTAACTGGGGGCACAGGGGAAGTGGATGGGCACGGCAGTGCTAACTGGGGGGGCACGGCAGTGCTAACTGGGGGGCACGGCAGTGCTAACTGGGGGGCACGGCAGTGCTAACTGGGGGGCACGGCAGTGCTAACTGGGAGAACTGGGGGCGCAGCATCAGTAACTGGGGGCACAGGGGAAGTGGATGGGCACAGCAGTGCTAACTGGGGGGCACAGCAGTGCTAACTGGGGGCACGGCAGTGCTAACTGGGGGGGCACAGCAGTGCTAACTGGGGGCACGGCAGTGCTAACTGGGGGGCAGGAGGAGCTGGGGGGGGGTACAGCATCACTAACTGGGAGGGGGCACAACAGTGCTGACTGGGAGGCACAGAGGAAACTGGGGGGACACAGCATATATAATGGGGGGCACAGGAGTAACCGGGGACACGGGGTGACAAGTAGGGGGTGTTGCCTCAAGGGGGATGACTCTGTTAACGGGGGGATCCATCCCCACTGACCCCCGTGGCAGGGGGCTGCCGGGGGCTGGCGTCTGCCCCCAGGATGCTGACGTGGGGCCGGCGGCTCCTGGGCTACTGGAAGCCGCTCTTCAGCGGCCGCCTGCTGCTGCTGACCAACACGGCGAGCTGCGGCGCGCTGCTGGCCACCGGCGACACGCTGCAGCAGGCCTGGCACCGCCGGCGCCACCCGGACACCGAGCCCCAGGTGGCCCGTACAGGTGACCCACAGCGGGGACCGCGCATGAGCCGGGCAGGGGGTGCAGGGCAGCCCGAGACGTCCCTTAATTCATCCTCCTGAAGAGGAGGGAGGAATTAGCGTCCACCTCCCCGCTCCTTTTGTGCCCAGACCTGGATCCCCTTTCGGGGGCTGGCCCCGGGGGAGGTGACATCAATAATTAACCCGTCGCGGGGGCGGTGTTGTGTTGCAGGACGCATGTTTGTCGTGGGCTGCAGCATGGGCCCGCCGATGCACTACTGGTACCTCTGGCTGGACTCCGCCTTCCCGGCGCGGGGCGTGCGGGGGCTGAAGACCGTCCTGAAGAAAGTCCTGCTCGATCAGCTGGTGGCATCGCCCGTCCTGGGCGCTTGGTATTTCCTCGGTACGCGGCGGCACCCCCGTCCCCGCCTTGTGTCAGCGGCGCGGAACCTGCGCTGCCGGTGACGTGGTGCGGTGACCCTCCCTCGTTGGGTGGACGTGGCGTTCCCGGAGTTCCCTCCCTCTGGTGCCAGTGCCGCCCTTCCCTCACACAGTGTTTTTTTTGGGTTTTACTGGGGTTTTTTTTGGCAATTTTCAGCGTCTGGCAGAGCTGAGACGGTAATTCCCAACCACGCACCCACCCCCCAGAGCACTCCCATCGCTGCTGATGTCCGTTTGTCCCCGCAGGCATGGGCACGCTGGAGGGTCACTCTCTAGAGGAGAGCTGGGAGGAGCTGAAAGAGAAATTTTGGGAGTTCTACAAGGTAAATACAGACCCACCCCCCTGAGCTCTCCCTCCCATTCCCAGTGCGTCCTGGGGCCCGGCAGGAGTCTCCTGGCTGCTCTTTCACTCTCACCAGGCCGACTGGTGCGTCTGGCCGGTGGCTCAGCTCATGAATTTCCTCTTCGTCCCACCCAAGTACCGGGTGGTTTATATCAACGTGGTCACGCTCGGCTGGGACACCTACCTCTCCTACCTCAAACACCGGGTGAGCGCCGGCGCCGCCGTGTCACCGCGCCGCATCTCGGCAGCCTCGCGCTCAACGCGGGTTTTCTCCTCTTATTTTTCTTTAGCCTGGCGGCCCCCCCAGCAGCCAGCAGGACTCACCACGTGAGAACCAGCGTGGGGTCGAGCCCTGAAGCGGCGTTTTTCTGAGGGTCCCGCCCGCGGCAAGTGTTTTTTACCAGGCGACGCGGACCGACCCCCCCCCGACGAAGGCGACGGCCGGAGATCGCCGCGACCTCCGCTCGCTGCAGCCTGGGCGCATCTTGCCGATGAACTCCTCTCCCAGTTGCGAGGGTGGGGTTTTTGAGTATTTTTAACCAATGTCGTGGCGCGGGCTAGCGCGTAAACCTGATTTCTTCTTGTATTCTTCCACGGAGCCCGCGCTGCCGAGGCGAGGAGGGGCCGCTGCAGCTACGCTTTGCCTTCAGCGCCCTGGGGAAGGTCCCCAGCACTTTCCTCTCTGCTGCAGATGTTGGGTTTTTTTCACCTCCAAGGCAGGGCTGGCCCCTTGCTCCCCCGCAGCACCTTCCTCTGGTCTTCAGTGGAGCCTCGTGGGTCCCTGCTTTGCTCCCTGTGTGGCTGCTCAGCAGCGGGGTGCTGCCTCTCCGCTCTCAGCGTGGCTCCTCAGCCCTTTCCCTGCTGCTTTTTTAGCTTCGAGCCGAAGGAAGAAATCCCTCGGCTCCCCCTCAACCCGCCGCCTCGGCTCCTTCTCGCTCCACCTCGCACCCACCTCCCCGGCGTCGCGCGTGGGCTCCGCGGGGCTGTGCTGAGGCCACCCCGGTTTTACAGAAATAGCGGCGCCGCCGCCCGCTCGCCGCCGGGTTTGACGACGCGGAGGCGTTGGGAGGATTTTTAAGGCAAAGGTTTTGCAGGATTTGGGGCCGTGGCCGCCCTCTCCTCCCAGCACCGCGGCTCCCTGGGGGAGCCCAACACTCCCTTCGTAATTTATTTGCGGCATCGATGAAAACAGCCTCCCCCTGCAAATATGATTTATTTTTTTGAAAGCTGTGCCGTAAGGCTGTCCTGGTCCCTCCTGCCACATGGCCCCAGGGACACCCGCGCCCTCCCTCCCACCCGAGGCGCAGCAGGAGGCACTAATTAAGAAATCAGATCAGTTTTGCTCCTCTCTGGCGACGAGCAGGGCCAAGGTTCTCGACACCGAGCAGAGGGACCGTCCCGCTGCCCCCCACCACCACCTGCAACAACCCCAAGGAATCGGTGCTCAGCATTGATTTATTTCTTCACAACATTTCTTTAATACAGTGATTTTTAGGAAATTGTACTCTTTTTTTTTCTCTTTTTTTTTTTTTTTTTTTCTTTTTTGACACTTTTGACATTTGTACAGTACAGTGTAACTCTTCCAGAAGTAAACTTCACAAAAAATAGGAGGAGGAGGGGGAAAGGGAAGAAGATGGGACTGAGGTCTGGGGAGAAAAAAAGGAGGAAAAAAAAAAAAAAAACCGAACCAAAAAACTGTAAAATAAAGACAACAGCGCTCCGAGAAAAATAAATAGAGGGCAGCAAGACCTCCGGGTCAGTTGCTACAGGAATATCCACTGATTCACAGTCTCCACAGAAGCACGGTACTACAGGAACACACGAGCCGCCGAGCACCTCGCAGCAAATTAGCGACGCTCCTCCGAGCCCACTCGCCCCCCTCAAAAGGGCTAAAACTGGGTGGGGAGTCCACAAAGATCCCCCTCCCCAAATCGGGGCTAATTTGCTACAGCTTGCTTGGCTGGGCTCGCTCATGGATTAAGTAATTATTTAAATTTATTTTCTTTTTAAACCTTTAAATAATAGACTTTTTTTTTTTTAAAAGTGATATTCACAAGCAAGGTTACCACACTGAGAAAAAAAAATTAAAAATAATAAAATTAACGTAATAATAATAATAAATGCACCAACACGGCCACAGCACAGCGGGGTCACGCGCACAGCGTCACTTCCTACACCTATTTACAAGGTTTTTTTTTCTTATGTACAAGGAGGAAGACGGCGGGAGCATAAATTAGCATCTATTTATACAAATAAACAAGAGATAGGAAATATCCATCCATTGGGGGGGGGGGGGGTGAAAGCCGGGCATACAGAGCCCCCCAGGAGCTCCTTTGGGCAGGTGGGACCCACTGCCAGGCTGGGGAGGGGGGACACGGGGAGTCCCAGCTGGGACGTGAGGGTTGGGGGGGTCTATCACAGCCCCCCCACACCCAGGGCAGGGGACCCGTCCCTGCTCCCCGGGGAGGGAGGGGACAGGGGGTGACAGGAGCTGGGGGTGAGCAGAGAAAATAAATATTTCTCAGCGATTTCAAGCAGAATGGGCGGGGGGGGGAGTTTTCTACCAGCCCAGGCTTAAAAATAAATTAAGGGGGGGGGCACAGCCTAACTGAATTTGGGGGTGGGGGGGCTCCTAGAGGGGCCACAGCCCTTTCGGAGGTATCAGCAGCAAAACCCCCATTGGGACCCCCAAGAAGAGGGGCTTGGGGGGGGGGTAGGGGTGGGTGAGGGGGTGATGGGGGGGGTGCACTGACCGGTTTTTGGGGCGGGGAGGGGGGGGGGTCGGCCCTAGCAGGCACAGTCCTGGTGCGGGGGGGCCTGCTGGTCCGTGAGCTGGGGGCCCTGCTTGGCGCCGGTGACGGCGGGGTCGGCCGTGTCGAGCGACTCCGACATCTTCTCGCAGATGATGTCCACCAGCCGCTCGAAGGTCTGCTTCACGTTGATGTTGTCCTTGGCGCTGGCCTCGAAAAATTCGAAACCTGGAGAGGCCGGCGAGGAAGGGGACGGGGAGGGGGGGACACAGACATGACACACACATCAGCGCTGCAAACCCCCCAGCCCCGAGGTCGGGAACCTTTCGCAGCTCCTCCTGCCCTCGTTAATATTTGAAGGGATGCACCACTCGATTTTCCCCGCTCTGGGACACCCAATTTTCCCCCACCTCAGGGACATCTAATTTTCCACCCCCCCCAGCACCTCAGCGGCTGTAACAGAAACCATCATCACACCCCGGCGCTTAATTACACCTTTTTTTTTTTTTTTTTTTTTTCTCCTGAGGTGACACGTCAGTGCTGCTGTCACAGCAGAAGAGTTACACCAAGGGAATTAAACCCCTAATTAAATTATTTATGGGAAGATGCCCCCCTCCCTCCACCTCGCCGCTACTCACCCAGGTGCTCGGCGAGCTGGCGGCCCTTCTCCGAGGAGACGACGCGCTCGTCCTCCATGTCACACTTGTTCCCCACCAGCAGGACTTGGGCGTTGTCCCAGGAGTAGGTCTTGATCTGGGTGGACCTTGGGGAAAGGCAAAAAGGGAGATGACGGTTTTGGGCAGGGAGGGGGGAAGGAATGGTTTGGGTGGGGGTCCACGCGAGCGCTCACCAGTCCTGCACGGCGTTGAAGGACTCCTCGTTGGTGATGTCGTACATGAGGATGAAGCCCATGGCGCCGCGGTAGTAGGCGGTGGTGATGGTGCGGTACCGCTCCTGGCCGGCCGTGTCCTGGGCGGGAAGGGGGACACACACGATGCAGCACGTCACATCCCTCCCTGGGGACGCCACCACCACCCTGGGTGGCAGGAGGACACACATCCCTCCCTCCCAGCATCACCTTCAGCCCCACCAACCACCCCCCTACCCACTCCCACAGCGTTGGGGACACCCCGAGGTGGTGGGGTCTCACCCCAAGGAGAGGGGGTCTCACCCAGATCTGCAGCTTGATGCGTTTGTCGTTCCGGTAGATGGTCTTGACCTTGAAGTCGATGCCGACGGTGCTGACGAAGGCGGGTGTGAAGGAGTCGTCGGCGTACCGGAACAGGAAGGAGGTTTTCCCCACGCTGCTGTTGCCGATGATCAGGATCTTGAACATGTAATCGAAGTTCTGGTCCGAGGACTCCTTCTGCCCATAGCGGGAGTCGGTAGCGGACGCCATCTGCAAGGTGGAGGCGGGGGGGGGACAGACGCACACAAGCGTTTTGTGACCATGGGGACGGCGGATGCAAACGCTGGAGCCGTTTCCCACCGACGCGGCCGCAGTGAAGTCACGTTTAGGGACGGGTGAGCATCCCCAGCGGAGAGGCGTGTCCCCCCTCCCCACCCAGAAGGGCTCTGCTGGGCCACCACCTCCCGTCACCTCCCCACCCTGAGGCGTCTGGGGTCAGGATGCTGGCGGCGGGGGGTTGCAGCCTCTCCTGCATCCCCCACCCACCCCGCAAAATGACACCTGCAGCCGTGCCCCCCTCCCCGTCGCGCTGCCGCACCCAGCCCGGCTGTCACTTGGGTGCTGGGGGGGCGGATGCACAGGGTGCTGGGGGGGGGGTGTTGCACAGGGTGTTGAGGGGGGTGCACAGGGTGCGAGGGGGGTTGCACAGGGTGCTGGGGGTGTGCAGGGTGTTGAGGGGCGTGCACAGGGTGCTGGGGGGATGCACAGGGTGTTGGGGGGGTGCACAGGGTGTCGGGGGGGGTGCACAGGGTGTCGGGGGGGGTGCACAGGGTGCTGGGGGGGGGTGCACAGGGTGCTGGGGGGGTGCACAGGGTGTCGGGGGGGGGTGCACAGGGTGCGGGGGGGGGGGGTGCAGAGCGCTGCGGGGAGGAGGCGCGGGCTGCTGCGGGGGGGGTGGGTGGGTGGGGAGCTCAGCTCCTGCCCCTCCTCGCAGGCCCGAGCCCTCCGCACCCGGCCGGTCCCCGGTACACCGAGAGAACGCCCCCTGCCCCCCCGCCCCCCCCCTCCATCTCCCACCGCCTCACAGCGGCGGAGCGCGGCCCCCCCCCGCGCTGCGCATCCCCCCCCGCCCCTCCCGCGCTGCAGCCGCCCCCCCCGCCAGCTGCCGCGCAGCACCCCCCCACACCTCCCCGAGCAGCGCCCGCCGCCGGTACCGGGGGGTGCACGGAGGAGGAGAAAGAGCCGGTGGAGGGGCGGGGGGGGGGGGGTCCGTGAGGAGAAGGGGGGGGCCCGGGGGCGCGCGCTCACCTCCAGCCCGCGCTCGCGCCGCCGCCGCCTCCTCCTGCAGCAACTGCGGCAGCGGCGCGCGCCGCCCCGGCGGGTGCAGAGCCCGGATGACGTCGCCGCGGGGGGGGGGGGCAAAGGAGGGGGGCTGGGGCGGGGGGGGGGGGGGGAGATGAGGACGGAGGGGAGGTGGGCGGGGCGAGGGATGCAAATGAGGGCGCCGTGTCAAGGAGGGGAGCGCTGATTGGCCGGCAGCGCGCCGTGATGGACGGGCGGCGGGTGCCGCGCGGGGAGGGGCGGGGAAGGGAGGGGTGGGGACCCCGCTCCCCCCTCCCCGAGGAGGTGGTGGGCGCCGGCCTCCCCCGCGCGGCGCGCGGTGGTGCGGTCCGCCCGCGGCGGGGGGCTGGGGGCTGAACCATCCCCTCCGCGGGAGGGGGGGCTCCGGGCGGACCATTCCCCCTGGGAGGGGGGGGGCGAACCCTCACTGCCTTCCCCTGTCACAACACGACCCCCTATCGCGACATCCAGCGAGGCCCGCAGACCCCTTCAGGCCTTGCAGCCTGGCCCTTATTCCCTGACAGAGCCACCCGGCCCTGCCGTGAGGCCCGGTGCCCTCAGCGGGGCGGGGGGCACACGTTGGCAGCCATTTTCCTCCTGTGGCCCCACGTCCTCCCTCGCCCTGAGGTGGCTGAGGGGATTAGGGGCAGGCAGCATATGGCGGCCCCACAGGAGAGTGACGAGGCCCCGGGGCAGCAGCACTCCCCAGCCTGCCGGCCTTGCCCTGGCCTAGGCCTGCCCCCGCCCTGCCCGAAGCCCCTGGCAGCATGGTGGACCCCAGGGGTTCAAGGGCATCTGTCCCAGTGCGGCCCCTCGCCAGCGCAGGGACTTGCCGAGGACACCACAACCCGCGAGAGGAGGGATCAGGGGCCCCCTGGCTCTCTGGGACTCTGCTTGGAGCTGCCTGGCCACAGCACCCACCGCAGGGACACGGCCAGAGCCCCTGGGGGCAGCGGGACTGCCCGTCCATCCGCCGGGATGGAGCCAGCCCCACCTGCCCTGGGCACGGGCTCCACCACCCGCCCTGGTGCAGCCTCTCAGCCAAACGAGGGGTGAAAAGGGGTTTTTAAACCAGCTCCTGCGAAGAGCCTGGGGCCAGGTCTGGGTGCAGCGTGAGGCCGTTCCTCTGGGAACACAGAGCCTCGTCCGGTCTTTATCAATCTGCCGGCACACGGCCCCACTCCATCAGGAGAGGCGGGGGGATGCCAGCACCCACGGGCGAGGCAGGGGTGGCACGGAGCCACCCACCAGCCCGTGCGGCACCGAGCACCCTCAGCCAAGCCCTGGAAACCAGCGGGGCTGGGAAAGGAGTATCCAGCTCCTGCGGCCCCATTGCCGATGGGAGAGCGCGGTGGGGCCGGCGGTGGGTGAGAGCCGGCCGGGCCCCGCGTGCCAGGGCAGTGCCACGGGCGGGGACGTGTTTGCAGATATAAATCACCGTTGGGAGCAATGCGGAAGAGCGGGCAAACGGGCTCTGCGCCGCGCCAAGCCGGCGATTAAATATTTACCTTAGCCGGTTGTGTTTGCCCGTGATGGATCGACGTTTCCAGGGAGGAGCTTGCTTTTGTTCAGCCAGGGAGCAGGGCCCTCTTCGTGGGGCCACCAGCCACGCCAGTCCCTGGGGACATCGTGCCCGGCAAACACAACCACGGCTCCTGGGGCAGCACCACGGGAAAGAGACGTTTATACGATTCGCATTTTGGGGGGGAACAAACCAGGTTTAATCTCTGGAAGGTGAAGGAAGAAACCGAAAGGACCCCAGGGGGTTGCAGCACCCACCGGGGCCCGCAGTGCAAAGTACAAATGCAGCATTCTGAGTGCAGGTCGCAGAGCAGGAACGCGTCGCTCTGCCGCGGGAACGCGTGTGAGTGCGCCGAGGTGAGGCTTGTATTAAAAAGTGAGCTACAAAAGGCTTTAAAAAGTGAACCCGTCCCCGAATAAATAAACCACCGACTTGTGTCCGTGCCATGCTCCCAGTGCCTGGCCACGCTGAGGTCCCTCCTGCCAGGGGCTGTCACCAACACCCTTCTGCCTCACCGTCCTGCCGTGGGGCTGCTTTTCTGCGAGGGGCTGCCCACAGAGAGATCCTGAAATGATTTTGGCTGTGCCTGGTGCCGCGGGGGACCGCTTCCCAGCACGATGTCCCCAGGGCTGCGACAGGGCGGGAGTGCCATATCCCCAAGCCCCTGTCTGAAGGGGACAGGGACCTTTCCCAGCAGGTGGACACAGGGGTGCCAGGCAGGAGCAGGGGACAGTCACTGGGAGAGGACAAGCAGCATCCTAATGCCCATTGGGACCTGCCCAGCTCCTGCATGAAGAAACGTTTTGGGTCCCGGCAGCCACCTCAGTCCCTACGGTGCCGGGGGTCTCCGCTGCCCCCAGCGCTTTGCAGGGGCAGCTCCCAGTCCCACGTCCCCGTGGCAGTGAGGGGACCCACTGGCCGATGCCACTACGTGCCCAGGGGCAGGAATGTGACGTTGCCTTCCGTGTCCAGACACAGCCCCTGGCTGCCCTCAGGCCCCGGCACCGAGCGCCCACCGCCAGCGCCACCGTCCTTCGGCAGCGTCCCCTCGAGCGCCCGCCGGTTGTCCACATCCCTGAAGTGAGTGACGGGCAAGTCCCGGTCCCTGGGCCCAGGGGACAAATGCTCAGTGTCAGCCAACTCCGAGTCGTCTGTGGCCGGTGTCTTGGAGCCGCTGTTGTCCTCATCCAAGGGGGTCTCAGCCCCCTCCGCCTCCGTGTCTGACTCACCCTCCTCTTCCTCCTCATCCTCCTCCTCCAGCGTCAGCTCAAACTGGAACTTGTCAATGGTGGCGGGGGAGGTCCCAGGTCCCTCGGGTGGTGGGGAGGGGCTGCGCGGGATCATGCTCTGGTACCATTCCCGGTTGTCCTCCAACGTGTCCAGGATCTCCTGGGCGTCGGGGTGCACCAGGTCGGCCCACGTCTCCCACAGCGGGTGGGCAATGAAGTCGATGAAGCCCACCTGGGGGGGAAAGGCAGAGCTGAGCCCCCAGCCTGGCCCTGTGGGCCCCCCCACTGGCCCCCTGGTGCTGCCCCACCTGGGACTTCTCCACGGAGGCGGTGTGCTTGTCACACATGGGGCTGATCTCCATCCCCTTCTCCCGTTCCCGGTCGCCTTGGCGGAAGAACTCCACCATGATGCGGTCAGTCCACTGCCGGTAGAGCTCCAGAGGCTTCGTGGGGTTGCTGAGGTCGGCGCAGTGCACCATGTTCTGCAGGACCTGTGGCCACAGCCACCGCATCACCTACCCGATGTCCTTTGTCCCCCAGGGCCACCACCCCTGGGCCAGGAATCCCCTTGGCTGTGGCCAGGTGGGGTTGATACGGGTGGTGGCATCAAACAGGACATCCCAGCAGCGCTGACTGGAGCCATGACTGATGGCTGCAACGCCAGGAAGGTTTCCCCACTCGTGTCCACCGCACCCACCTGGATCCGGTCAGAGTAGTTGTCCAGCAGCAGCACGCCCAGGCTGGTCACCTTCTTGGTCTCCACCATGGTTTTCAAATCCGCCAGCAGATTCATGTGCTTGGACATGTCCGTGGCCAGCACCTGGGCAGGGCAAGCCAGGAATGAAGCTCAGCCTGACCCCACCTCAAAGCCCTCCTAGCCCGGACCCTTCCCTCTGGGGTGGTCCAGGGCCCCCATACCATGTCGATGACCATTTTGCGGAGTGACTGCCTCTGCTTCTTGCTCAGGTTTTGGAAGATGTCACAGTTCTCCTCCTGCAGAAGCTTGAAGCCCACAGCCAGGTGGTGGTTCTCCAGCACTGAGGCGTCGTTGTACATCAGTGCCAGCTCCGAGTCTGCGAGATGGCACCGGTCACCCCAGGATGGCTCCTGGACACCGGGGTCCCCCGCAACCCCCAGCTCCATCCCTGCACCCCGGCTCACTGGTGTTGATGAGGAACTGGTTGGAGACACCAGGGTGGTCGACATCATGGATGGCACTGGCAAAGATGGCAGCCATGATCTCCAGGTCTGTGAAGACAGCCTAGGAATGGTGAAAAAAGGTGTGTTATGGCACTGCCAGACACACTTTGTGGCCTCGGTGGCCTTGGGTGACCAGGACTCACCTCCAGCGCAGGCGTAGAGAGGAGGACGTGGGTGGACTGAGCCACGTCGGCGGCGTGGATGTTGTTGTGGTAGGCCACGTCAGCGTGGTAGTGGTCCTCCAGCGTGAGCATGTAGGTGACGAAGGTGTTGACGGGGATGCGGAAGGTCTTCATCAGGTCGCGCTCCTGCGGGGAGGTGGGAGGTGGCTCGTCCGATTCGGGGCACGGGGATGGGGACATCCTGTCGGGGTGCTCACCTGGAAGATGCTGTACATGATGACCGTCAGCGGGCGGTTGCCTGAGTACTCGGCGATTTTAAACATGTTGAGCCCCCATTTGTTGGTGTCCTCCAGCTCCTGGGGACCAGAGGGACAGAGATTCATGCGGGGCCAGCACCGGGGACCCTGCAGCCAGCCAGGTCACTCCATGCTTGACCCCACCTTGGCCAGCAGCCCCTCCTGGTCCGTCCGCACGCCGAAGCGGGGGACGCCGGCGGCGGCGAGGCTGGAGCCGTGCGTGAGCTTCCTGACGCCGCTGATCTGGGACATGGGGCGCTTCCTCCGCTCCTTCTCCTTGTCCTTGGCCAGCGCCGAGGGGATCTCCACCTCGTGCTGCTTGTCTGGGTCAGCACAGGGTGGGCTGTGAGTGGGGCGGGAGCCTCAATTTCCCCCCCAACCCTGGCATCCTCCCCGTCACGCCGACGACATCAGCTGGCGCAGGTAACACCGCGATGCCGGCAATGGGGGGGCTACATGGGGATACCCCGTGCTTTCTCTTGACCCCCTGCAGCCGTGGGACCCAAACCCTGCCCTGGGCACCCCCACCTCAGGGCCATAGGGACAGCCCCAGCGTGCACCAGTACGCACCAGTATACACCAGCCAGCACAAAGGCTGTGACACCCCTCAAGGCAGCAAATCCCACAGGGACCCCTTGGAAACCCCCACCCTGCTCCCCCCATTTGATTTCTTTGCAAGAAGCAAGCAGGACCAGCTGCTGGGTGCCACAGGTCCGTGCAGGTATGAAGCCCACCCTGCTGCCGGCAGAGAGGTGACACCGGCCGGCGTCCCCGGGCTGGGGGCGGTCCTCACCCAGGAAGGTGCTGGAGATGTACTCGGAGACCTGGTTTCCTGAGCGACTTGTCTCCGAGAGGTGTGTCAGCTCCCGGTTCAGCATCCTTTTGAACTGCAGGCAGCGGGCAGGGGCTCAGCGAGGCGGGGGCAGGCAGGACCCCCAGCTGCCCGTCCCGGGGGAGTTCTGCCGTGCAGGGTTCTCCGTGCCCCTCCAGGGTGATCAGGGACCCTTACCTTGTTGGAGGCCATCTCGCTGACCGAGTGCCTGGTCTGCAGCGTCTCCAGCTGGTCCAGGCACCAGTCCAGCTCCTCCAGGGTCTCCCGTGAGAGCTTCTGGTGGGCATCTTCTGCTGGGGGCACCCGCTGGGTTGGCAAGGGATCCGTCCACGCCGCAGGGGGGCACGCGCGGGGTCCCAGCTGTAACACCCTGGCCCCAGCGGGTGGCTGTGCCGTACCGAACCGGGTGGCTCACCGGCTCTCCTGCTCACATCACCCCTCGAGCGGGGCGGCCGGGGGCACCGGGGGATGCGGGGACTCCCGGGGCAACAGGACTCAGGCCCGTCACACCCTCCCTGTCACACGGCAGTGCCAGCACGCGGCGTGCCATGCTGTCCCCGGGGTGACGGCCAGCCTCGGGGCAGCCGAGCTCCCGCGGGGCCTCGCTCGCCGCCTGGGTTTTATTAATGGAAGGTTTGACGTCAACGGGAGCCTTTCCACCGCCGCAGCAGCGCGAAGGGCAGCCAGGCGGGAGGAGCTGCCGAAAACCAGACATGGATCCCAAAGGGCAAAGCCGCAGCTCTGCTCCGGGCGTGGGGAGGCTTTGTTGTACCTCTCCTCAGGGTCCAGTGGGACCCATTCCTGGGGATCTGGGGACAGCCAGCTCCCCACAAGAGCATCCCACCCCCCCCGGCACTCACCAGCGAGGCTGGCCTTGCTCCCAGAGGGCAGGCTGTTGCTCGATGCTCGCCTGCGAAACATGGGGGGGTGCATGCTGAGCTAACGGCCCCCCAGAGCGGTGTGTTCCCCTTGCCATGGGTCAGAGCCCCACAGCTGAGACCCTCGTCTGACCCGCGGCCGACTCACTTGATGCCGGCACGGTCCTGGAGGTGCGTGAGGTTGCTCCGGATGGTGCGGAGGCTGGCCAGGACCTGGGAGGCGAGAGGAGGCTGGGACCAGGCAGACCCCTCCCCAGGACACCCACACCGGCACTGTTGTCCCCTCCTCACCCGAGCGTAGGGATGGCACCCACCTGGGCGAACGGCGTGACGATCATGTCTTCTCCATGTCTGTGGGAGCAAAGGGAGAGTGAGCCTCCAGGAGGGAAATGGGGCTCCCAGGGGACCTGAAGGGAGGACAGGGGGGACACTCACAGGTCGCTGGCAATAGAGGAGTTGCGGGACATGGCTTTCGGGGACAGGTCATAGTCGCTGTCAGAGCGATAGAGGAAGGACTCACGGCGCTGGCCGTGGGAGAAGGTGCCTTGGAGGACCAGCCCCGCGCCCGGGCTGGCCTGGGGGTCCAGCGTGCCCCGGCCTGGGGGGCCATTCTCCAGGTCAAAGCTGCAAAAGGAGAGGGGACAAGGCTGGGGTGGGGCAGGTGGCCCCGGGAATCTCAGCTCACGGGTGCAGGGGGCACAGCCCGGGGGATGCTGACAGGTTTGCTGGGGTCTCTGTGCCACCGTCTAGCTCAGCCCAGCACACCCCGGTTTGGTGGCCCCTGCGGTGACACCGGCCACCCCCAAGCCAGGCCCTACGGGCTCCTTCACGCTGATGCTGAGAATGAGCACAACTCAGTGCACAAAGACTTGTCAGCAAGGTCTGGGGACACTGGCTTGCGAAGGCAGGTTGTCCCATGTCACCCAGGTGGGACAGGACCCTGGCTCCAGAGACGCTGTGGAGGGCTGGCTCTTGCCCATCCAGTCCCCTTCCTGTCCCCAGCACCACAATCCCCGATTGCCCTAAGTCCTCAAAAGTCCCAAAGCCTCCATCAAGCCCAGCTCGGGTCACCCTGTCCCACAGCAGGGACAATGTCCCAGCCATGGCACAGAGCCAGGGGACATCGAAGGACGCGAACTGCCTGGAAAGCCAAGCCCTGGCCCTTGGGGACATGATGGTGGCAGCCTGAGGCCACCCCAACTAGAGCCACCTGGCAGCCATGCAGGTCCATGGGGGTACAGAGAGCGTGGGGACAGAGATGGTGACCCTGCAGTGTCCTTGTTGTGGCTGCAGCCACCTCAACCCCCCCGTCCTTCTCCACTGGCCCCAGGGTCATGGGAAAGGCTGCACGCAGGGATGCAGCGAGGGCCACCAGCCCCCATCTCCTCCCGCAGCCACCACTGCCGTGGGGACGAGCCACCCCAGAGAACTGGGTGAACTGGGAAAGCGCGGGTGCTGCCAGTGCCACCCCGTCCCCATCGCGCCGCCAGCACCTACCCGATGCAGGAGTGCCTCCGCGATGGGCAGCGGCTGCTTGGCAGCATCTCCCCGCTCCAGCAATGCCACCGGCAGCCCCAGTCCCTGTGGTGTGGCCGTCCCCGGCAGCGCCAGCCAGGCACCACGTCACACCATCCCGTCCCGCAGCCCCTTGTTTTCCTGCTTCGCGTCCCCGATGGTACCGGGGACACAAAGCCCCATTGTGGCTCCGATGGCCCCGCGGGTGATGCCCGAGGCCGTTCCCGGCCCTGTGCCACCACCTCTGACCCCACTGCCACCCCCAGGGGAGAGCCACGAGCCCCCGGGGTGGGTAGAGGGGACGCGAGCCCCCGTCATGGGGCTGGTGCCGAACTAAACCCTCTCGTTCTGGTGACGGGCTGTTGGCGTTGATAACCACCGAGCAGTTCTGGATGGTTGGGGGGGTGGCCAGGAGCCACTATAAATAGATGCTGTTTGCTCCTCAGGAGGGATTTGCTGATCCCGTCAGCACCCACACAGGTTGGGCCAGCACCCCGTGGCATGAGCAGGGAGGCACCCCAAAACAAACCCTGTGTAGCTCCAAGTAGGAGAGGGGGCAGCGAGGTGCTGGGCTGGGCTGCAGTGGGTGGTTTGGTGAAAAAAAAAACTCTGCCCCCCCTCCCCCCCACCGTGGGTCACACCGGCCAAGTTCCTGCCTGGCCATGGCTGCAATGAGTGTGCCCGTGCTCAGCCACGCTCAGCCGGCAGCTCCCCCCTGCCTGGCTCAGCCCCGGGCCATGCAGGGACCCCCACTGTCCCCTGCTTGTCCCCTACATCATGCCGTAGCACTGGGGGGTACACACTGACCCTGTCCCGGCAGCGCAACCCGGTGCCTCCTCCCACCCACCCGGGGCTGAGCACAGCCCCTCGCCGGGGACCCACCGGCGTCCCCCACCCCTTACCAGAGGGGATGCGCCACGGTGAAGCGCCGCTGCAAGCGGATGCTCTGGTTCATCAGGAGCTTCCTGAAGAGGACGGGGGAATTGCGGGGGGAATTGCGGGGGGACGCCGCCGGCGAAGCCCCCGGCGAGCGGGGAGCCACAGGGAGCATGGTGTGGCTTGGCGACCCCCAGAGCGGCGGCGAGGCCAGGCTGCCCGCCGGTGCGGAGCAGGAAATTGTGCAGCCGTCCCAGCCCCGGCCCCGGCGGCCTCGGGAAACTTTCCATCCCCCTCCCGCCCGCGCCTGGGAAATTAAACAACTGTCTGGCTCCGGCAGCCGGCACATGGAGCGGGTCCCCGCCGGCCCGGTGTGCACCCGGCTGCCCGGGCACGTGGCTGCTGGCTGGCCCCGTGCCACCGGCCAACGTGCTGTCCCCGAGGTGGCAGCTGCTCCCAAAAGTACAGGGGTGCTGTGCCTGGACATGCAGCAAAATGCCACGCCGAGCCCCGAGTGACCTGAACGTATGGAGCAGCTGTGCTGTGGTGCCACCAAGGGACATGGATGAGCCTGGGGTGACTCAAACATGTGGTGCAGCCATGCTGTGACACTGAGGGACATATGAGAGTCAAACTCTCTCCAGGGCTCATGTCGTGCCCCCAGCCCCTCCTTGCTGCTGTACTGAGCTCCTTCCTGGGGTTATGTCAGGGAACAGCAGGATAAGACCCAGCTGGTGCCAGTGGCACTGGCGAGGGAACCGCTGGCCCAGTCATGGGGGCTGGCATTTGCCCAGCCCGGCACCAAGGCCCTGCCAAGGCTGCTGGATGGATGGATAATGCCACAAAAATGTCCCGCTGTTGGCAGGGATTCAGGAGGGAAGGCAATAGGCCCCCCCCCCACCATAGCAGCACCTGTGAGGACCTCAAAACCCTGGTGGAAGCTCAGAAGGGAGTGCACGCACACGCCGTGGGGACATCAGGGCAGAGAGAGGCTGGGACAAAGGGACGTCAGGGGACGGTGGGGCAGAGGCAGAACCTGGCAGCCAGCAGTCCCTGGGACAGCTCAGGCAGGACTGGCACCAGGACAGCCAGTCCTCATCCCCAGGACACCCAGTCCCTGTCCCCTCCCAGGCTGTGGCTGTCCCCACCGGACACGTGTCTGCGCAGGTGCAGAGGGCGAGTGACACCGGAGCCAGATCCCTCGGTGATGCCAGCTCCATGTTGTCCCCGCAAGCTGGGCTGGGACAGGCACAGAGAAGGGGAGGAATGGGCCAAAAATAACCTTGCGACAGCACAGCCAGGTCCGAGCCACTGTGGGAGAGATCGAGGTCACGTCTAGGCAGGGCCAGGCCAGCCCTTTGGTGGCAGCTGGCTGGGACAGGGACTGGGGATAAGGATGGGTGATGGTGGGGGTGATGAGGATAGAGGTGATGAGGATGGAGGTGATGAGGATGGGAGTGATGAGAATGGAAGTGATGGAGAGGAGGTGACAGGGACAGAGGTGATGGGAATGGGGACAGGGTGATGATGGTGGGGACAGGGACGGGGGCGTTGGGTTTGGAGGTGATGGGGACGGGGGTAACGGAGACGGATGGTGATCAGGATGGACACCTCGGGACAGAGCAGCGGCAACAGTGACAGAGGGCTTTGTCCCAAGTGGAGCGGTGCCACAGCAACTGCTGTCACCGGGTGCTCTGCCGGTGCCGGTGCCCCGGTGCCGCTGTCCCCCCATCGGTGCTGAAACCGGGAGCGGCACCGACGGCAGCGCCCTGCCCGGTAACGTCCTCCGTCCCTGTTCCGCACTTACCGGGGGGGGCTCGGACTCGTCGCCGCTGCTGGGGCCGCTCTCCTCGATGGTGAAAACCACCCGAGAGCCCTCGGGCTCGGGGCACCGGGCCGCCTCCGCCAACCGACAGCCCAGCGGCGGCAGCAACGGGCTCCCGGAGAAACGCCGGCGGACGGCGCCCACCGCCGCTCCCGGTCCCGTCGGGGCGGCTTCGGCGGCGTCGCGGCAGCGCTGCGGGAGAACGGGGCCGCGGTGAGGGGCGCGGGTAGCGGTACCGGAGAGCTCTGCTGGGTGCTGCTCCCGGTGTCTGTGTGTATGTGTCCCCTCCCCGTCCCGCAGCACCGGGGGTTCCCTCTCCCGGGGATCCCCCCATCACCGGGTGCCGGTAGCGCGCGGGCTCCCCCTGCCGGGCCCGGTGTCGCGCTGCACAACGGGGGGACCGGAGGAGGGAACCGGCGAGGGTGGGAGCGCGGAGCCAAGGGCACAGCCGGTGCATCGGGAGCGGCTCGGTCCGCAGCGCACGGAGCCGCCAGGACACCCCTCGCACCCCCTCTCCTCCTCCTCCCGCCGCCACCGGGGGGGGGGCCCTCCACCTCCCCCGGGACCCCGCCGGAAAAAAAACTGAAGCCGGCGCGCAATTACGCAGAGGTGAATAATAATTAACTGCCCATTAAGGGGATAATTAACTCCCACTGAACGCCGCCATCCAGGTTATTGCTGCCCGGGGGCCCGGCGCTGGGACGCTCGTACCGGGGGGACACCCCGTCCCCCTCCCCGGGGATGCCCCCTGGTCCCGTTCCCCCCCGGTGCCGGTGTCGGTCTCACCTCCGCGCCGAGGAAGGGCAGCGCCGTCCGGCTCCGTCTCATCGCCGTTCCTGCGGGAGGAGGGAGCTCCGGGAGCCGCGGCCGGTGGGGGCTCCGTTGCGGGACCCCCCCGGGGCCGTGGCTGCCCCCGGGCCTGAACATGCGGGTTCCTCCCACCCGTGATTTATTGGCACCGGGGGCTCGGCCGTGGCCGCCGCTCGGGCTCAGCCCCCACCTGGTGTTTCAGGGCCCCAAACCGGCCCCTCAGATCAGCCCCCCCTTCCCCCAGTGCCCCCCCCGTGCCAGATGAGAACGGGCCACCCAGGGAACGTGGGACTGAGACCACGGGGATGGCCCCCCCCAGCCCACAGCACCCACCGAGCCCTGAACCCCCCATGACACATCAATGACCAACCACGGGCACCCGTTACCCACTGGCCCCAAGGAAATGGGGCGCACGGGAGGCGGCTCAGCGCCCCATCCCCTGGGGCTGAGACCCCCACGTCCCGTCTGGCACCGGGAGCAGCTTCAGCCCAAGCCCAGGGGATGCCGAGCCCCAGCGTGGGGGTCCGTGCTGCCGCCAGCCCCCCACCCTCGCCCGCAGCCCCTCACCGGCTCCTGGTCCTCGCCGTGTGCCACGGTCCTCGCAGCGTGCCGCGGCCTCGGCCGAGTGCAGCGGAGCAGAAGGAAGGCGACGTGCGTGCCTGGCCGCGCGCTCCCTCCCATCCCACCCTGCCGGGGGGGGCCGAGCGGCCCTCATCACCCTACGCACCACCGCATCGCACCCCGCACCCACCCTGCGCTGCCTCGGGGCCTTCCAGCCCGGCACGGGGGACCCCGAAAGCGGTGAGGGCCTGCCCTGGGGACCAGGGTTTTTCCCCAGGCGGGGTGCAGAGCACACGGCAGACGGGAAACCAGAGCCAGAGCAGCAGCTTCTTTATTCAGCAGCGTGGGGAGCTCGTGGGGCCACAGCGCGGGGGTCACCTGGGTCCGTGTTGGGTGATGGGAGACTGCTCTGTCACCTTGCTCTAGGGACAAGAGAGAAATGAGGGTGAGCACCCACCCTGTTGCACCCCCCACCCCTCCCGATCGTCCCCCCCGCCACGCACCATGGTCACCTCTTCCAGGTGGCGAAAAGGGGGGGTCTTGCGTCGGCGCAGCCGCACCAGTAGCAGGGCTGCCCCCGCCACCAGCACGCAGACGAAGAGGCAGATGACGACGACCTCGCCGGGGTTGGGCTTGGCGGGGGGGTGCTCTGCACGGGCAAGACAGGCTCCTTGTTACCCCCCCCCCACCCTGAACCACTAAGCCTCGTGCCCGGCCTCTGAGCATGGCGGCAGCAACAGGGGGATCAAGACCAGCCCCAGTATCTCCCTCTTGGCCCTCACAGATCCATCACCCAGATTCCATGTCAGCCCCACCTGTAGGGGACCAGCCTAGGACCCTCTCATCTGCCCTCACGGGGGACTCACCACAGAGCGGCTGGGGAAAAAAGGGGGAGCTTTTAATTCTGCCCCCCCCAGAGAGGATGGGGCAGCCCAGAGGGGCCCTGGCCTCACCTGGGGACCAGCAACCCAGAGTCCCCCTGCCCTAACCTGAGGAGGGGTCTTGGGGGAATGTGGGGCTGCTGTGTCCATGGCTGTGAGCAGATCTGGGCTTGTCCCTGCCTGCACAATGCCCCCACCCCCAGCTTGACTCTCACCTGAGCTGCTAGCCACGGTGCTCTTGCCAGTGGCCAGTGTCATTATGGAGCTGGTGGCCAAGGTGCTGCTGGGACCAAGGCTCCCAGTGGGGGCAGGAGAGGACCCAAGGGTCCCAGGTGAGGACAGGGCTGGCGTTGCCGTGGAGTTGGATGGTTGCCCTGTGGCTGTCGAGTTGGATGGTTGCTCCGTGGCCGTAGAGTTGGATGGTTGCTCCGTGGCCGTGGAGTTGGATGGTTGCTCCGTGGCCGTCGAGTTGGATGGTTGCTCCGTGGCCGTCGAGTTGGATGGTTGCCCTGTGGCCGTGGAGTTGGATGGTTGCTCGGTGGTCGTGGAGTTGGATGGTTGCTCCGTGGCCGTCGAGTTGGATGGTTGCCCTGTGGACGTCGAGTTGGATACGTCTGTAGGGGTCAGAGACAGTGTCGTGGTCGAGATGTATGCGGGTGTCGAAGGCACTGCTGCTTCCGTTACGCTGGGGGAAGGTGATGATGTGGCTGGGTCAGATGAAGATGTTGGTTCTGCTGGAGATGTTGCAGATGTGTTGGATAAAGACGAGTTGGATAAAGGTGTCGTAGACACTGGACTGGGTGTCCCGGTCGAGGACGATGCTGTAGCTGGGTCAGGAGGCGCTGTAGGTGCTCCTGTGTTCACGTTGCTGGATGTAGGCAACGTTGTGACTGGGCTGGACGGAGGAGCAGTGGTCATCCCTGAGCCAGAGCTGGATGTTGACACGTTGGGTGTCCCCGAGACGGTGCCTGTGGTCAAGTTGGATGGAGATGGTGACACAGACTCTGTGCTCTTGTTACTGCCACCATATTCTCCTGTATCTGAAGCTTGGAGGAGAGAGGTGGTCAGCAACAGCACGGCAGGGCCCTGGGGAGGGGGGGAGGCAGCAGTGCCTGCCCTGGCTCCCAGCCTTGTGATGCTCTTTTTCCAGGTGGTTTCACCGTACCCAGACGACCAGAAAACCAGGAATTAGCCAACATGGGAACCCCGAAATCCAGGGTCAGGAAGAGCCTCCCAAGCTGTTGTGCACAGAGTAGCCAGGGATGAGCAGAGCAGTGGCAGGGGGGGCATGTGCCAGGGCACAGGGACATGTGCCAGCCCTCATGGCACCCACTGGACCCGCTTGGGATGAGGCTGTGAGGGGCGCTCTGCCGTGGCCTCGTGGAACACAGCAGCGTTTGCCGGGCAGCGCGGGCAGTGCCATTATCTGCCAAAGTCCTGTTTGCACAAGAGGAGGAGCAGGTCCAGCCTAGCCCCACGCAGGTCACCGGAGCCAAATGCCCCATGGCAGGGCCAACACCCAGTGTCAGCACTCAGTGGGGACCAGTGTGGATGGGTGCTGGGGATCCCCACGGCTGCCAAGCCCACCGAGGTGGGTCCCACCCAGCTCCACCTTGCGCCGAGATGATGGTGAGCCCGCAGCCAAGCACCCGGTGTTAGGTGCCAGCTTCTGAGACGGGCAAGTCGAGGGGTGCAGGGGGAGGCTTCTGGGTTCCCATGTTGGAAATGGGGGGAGCACAGCAGAGCACATGGGGTGCCGGGACCCTTTGCCCCCGGAGCGCCAAGGCGGTGCTGGAGCACCCACGCCACCGCAGACGTCAGCCGGCCCAGCCGGTTTGGCGGCACTGGGGCCGCATCCTGTCCTGGGGTGCCGGCGGCAGCGGGAGGAGCTGGGTGCTCCCCTCCAGCCCAGTGAACCCCTGGGGGAGGAACGGAGGGGGAACAGGCCCCAACAAGGACCCACGGGGAGTGGGTGCAGCCCATCCCCTGTGCCCCGGCTGTCCCAGGCTTGGTTGGATCCAGCCTCACTGTGACCCCCGGGACCCCCGCGGTGATCCCAGCCTCGGGAGGGGCACACGGATGCCCCCCGTCCCCCCAGTGCCCGGTGACCCCAGAGCAAACCGAGTCCATCAGTGCAAAACACGGGGGAGCACTGGGACGGCCCCCCCGCCGGTAGCTCCCCGGTGCCCCCACATCCCTCTCCGGTGCCCCCGACCCCCCTGGTGCCCCGGTACCTGCAGCCAGCAGGGCAGAGGCGCAGCAGAGCAGCAGGACGAGCGAGCCCCGGGCCATGCCGCCGCCCCGGGCTCCGCCGCCGCCCCGGGCCGCTCCGCCGCCGCCTTTATCCGCCCCGGGGGAGGCGGGGGCGACCCCGCCCGCGGCTCCCTCTGCCGGCCCCGGGACGAACGGCAGCCCCGGGACCCTGCGGAACACCGCGGGGCTCTGCCCTCCGCGCCCCGAGCGTGTTTCCCACCCTCCTCCCCGCTCCCAGACCGAGACCACCAGGAGCCTGTGTCACCCCGCGGAGGACAAGGGTCTGGGTGGGGACACAGGGACATTGCAGGGGGAATGTGGGGACAGGGAATCTGGAATACAGGGATGTGGGGACACGGGCATGTGAGGACAAAGAATCTGAAACATAGAGGTGTGGGGACATGGGGACAAAGGGATCAGGACCATGGGGACGGTAGGACTTGGGGACAAAGGTATGTGGGGACACAAGGACATAAGGATGCTGGGACTTGTGGATGTCAGGACACAGGGCACGCAGGGATGTTGTGACACCAGGGAACACGGGCATGTGGGGACATGGGACACTGGAGGCAGCCGCAGGGACCTGGGGACGCCCCGTCTGTCTCCACGCCGGGGCGGCACATCCGGGGCGCAGCATGGCCGCGTGGGGGAAGGCGCTTCCTCCCAGCAAACCGCAGCCGGCCCAACACCATGCCGGGACCCCGGAGAGGCCATGGCTGTCCCCCCTGCCACCATCACCCAGAGCAGGACTCCAGTGTGCTGGGCCCCCTGCCAGACCCTCGGTGTTGGCTGGTCTGGCCTGTTCCAGCTGTGCCATGTCGGGGCCAAGCTCCCTGCCACCAGTGCCAGTGCCCCCCAAACAGGTCCCGGGAGAGAGGGTCCATCCCTTGGGGACAGAGGAGCAAGGACTGGCTCTGGCAGGTGGGGACGCGGAGGAGGAGCGATGGCGGCGCCAGGAAGCCGAGGCTGGTTGCCGAAGGCTGGGGAGGAGCTGTGGCGGCCCAGCCCGGTGTTGTGGGGTGACCCAGTGTGCCAGGGCAGTGGGTGTGTGCGTTTAGGGGGGGGGCTGTGGGGCTGGTGAACCCCTCTATGGAGGTCCCAGCTGCCCCAGGGGGTCTGGCAGGACCAGCAGCCCTATAAAGCACGGGGTTCCCTCCTCCCCCCTCACAGTGACCCCCCCCCAAGGGAGCCCCGGTAACCCCAGATCCCCCCCTCCCCAGGGGAGCCCCACAACACCCCCTCAACCCAAGAGAGGCCCCCATCATCCAACCCCCCCATCGCCTCACAAGATGCGCCCTCCTAAGCTCGAAAACCCTCTTTTTACCCCCCACCAGGGATTCCCAGAGCCCTCCTCCCCCCATATCCCACCCCCCCCAGCTCCCCCTCACCCCCCCAAACCCTCCTTTCCTCCCCCCGCCCCCCCCCAAAGATGGCAGCCCAGCCCGCGTTTCCTTCCCGCGCCCGGCTCCATCCGTCCCCCCCCTTCCCTCCCTGGTCCCCCCCCACCCCCGGCGCAGCAGCAGACAGCGAGAGGCGGGTCTCCGTGTCGCGGGGGTTTTACTGGGGCCCGACTGGAATGTTGGGGTTGGGGAGGGGGGGAAAAAAAAAAAATGGGGTCCGGGCTTCCCCCCAGCTCCCCCTCCCCTTTCAGTCCGTTCGCGGGGCGGGCGGCCCCCCCCTCCCCTTCCACCCCCTCCCTCCCCAAGTCCCCGGTGCCCCTCAAGTCCGTGCAGCGGGGAGCGGGGCGGCATCTCCCCCCTTTGGCTGCCCCGGGGGGGGGTCAGTAAGCCGGCACCTGGTGCTGGTGCTGGGGCAGGAGCTGGCAGCCGCTGTTGACGTGGCTGAGGACCTTCTGCTTGAGCTGGGCGACCTGCTCTCGGAGCAGGCTGGCGGTGGAGGCCAGCTCCGTGTTCTGGCTCTTGAGGCTCTTCACCTTCTCCTCCAGGCGGGAGATCCTCTCCAGCTTCCTCTTGCGGCATTTGGAGGCGGCGATGCGGTTCCTCAGCCGCTTGCGTTCCGCCTTGATGCGCTCCTGCGTGTCCATGTCGATGGGGGAGAGCGGGGGGCTCTCCCCGAAACTCGGCACCTCCGGGACGATCTGAGGCTCGTCCTTTAAGGGAGGGGGGGGGAGGAGGAGGCGGCGGGGGGAGCCGCGGGGGAGGCGCCGCGAAGGGGCCGGGGTCGGCGGCGTAGCTCACGGCCGGGTAGCTGCTGAGGTTGGCGTAAACCGGAGGCTCCGGGGCCAGGCCGGCGGCGGGCAGCTCGCCCGCGCTGCCGCCGCTTCCTCCCCCGCCGCCGCCTCCTCCTCCTCCGCCGCCGCTCCCCGCCGCGCCGCCGCCCAGCTGGTTCTGCTTGTGCAAGTCCTCCAGCGCTTTGACGAAGCCCTCGGCGAACTCCTGCTCCTCGGAGGCGGCCGCTTTCGGGTAGAGGAACTGGCCGCTGGTCGGGGTGGTGGTCACCAGCCCGTTGGACTGGATGATGAGCCGCTCCAGCTCGGGGGACGCGAGTTTGAGCAGCCCCAGCTCGGCCGAGCCCAGCAGCCCCGCCGCCTCGCCGCTCGACGTACCCGGGCCCTTCAGCGCCGCCGCCGCCACCTGCTCCGGTAAGGCCATCCCGAGCGCGTCTTTCTTCATCATGCTGCCGGCGGGGAAGGGCAGGAGGAGCCCGCTGCTACCGGAGGACGGGGCGAAACCGCTGCCGAGGCCGCTCAACACATCATCATGGTAGAAGGGTGTTTCCATCCTCCTCCCCCGCCCGGCTGCGGGGGAAACGGGGCCGGGACGGGGGGGGGAAGGGAAGGGAAGGGAAGGGAACGGGGCGAGCGCCGCGCCGAGGGAAGGGGGAGGGGAGGGCGGGGGAGGCGCCGGTGGCACCGGCCGCGGCCCCGCTCCCTGCGCGCGCGCACACACGCGTCTGCCGCCGCCGCGGCCCCCGCGCCCCTTTATATAGGCGGCGCCGCGCGCGGTGACCTCACCGCGCCGCGCTCCCATTGGCTGCAGATGACGTCCTCGCCCCGCCGTCTGGGTTTTGCATAAAAGGGGGCGTGGCCTGCCGCCCCGCGGCGGGGCGGGGCGCGGTGGGCGGGGTGGGGGGGGGAAGAGGCGGGAGCCACGCCCACTCCCGGTTCCCCCGGCGACCGGCGGGTACACGGGACAACAGCGCGAGGGCCCCTGGGCTGACGTCAGGACGGGGGGAGGGGGGTGGGGGGGGAGGGGGGAGGGGTGGTCACGTGCCCCCGCGCCGCGCGCCCCGCCGGGGCTGATGGGCACAAAGGGAGGGGCGGGGCGGGCACCGGGAACCGAGCGTCCGGTACCGGCACCGGGCACCGGGACCAAGCGCCGGACACCTGGTACCGGCATACAGGAACGAGCACCGCACGCCTGGTACCGGCACCAGGACCAAGCACCGGACACCTGATACCGGCACCGGGACCGGGTGTCGGGTACCGGGTACCGGTGCCGGGCATCAGGACTGGACACCGGGGACCGAGCACCGGCACCGGGCCCCGCCTGTAGAAGTGCGTCATAAATAAATAAATAGATAAATAAACACAACGGACTGGCCTCGGTAGGGCCCTTCTCGGGGGGGGGGAGGTCCCCGGTCACACCGGGGCTGTCCCGGTCCCTGTCCCGGTGGGACGGGGCTGGCCGCGGCGCAAGGCCTCCCCGCAGCTCAGCCGGTCCGTTCGTCACCGCCGTGTCCCGGTGGCACGGCGGACGGTGGGGTTTGCCCAACGAGAACCAGTGCGCATGGCAAGCGGCCAACCCCGGTTTCCCGGGCGGTCACGGCTCCGGCTGGGCCAAGCGCGGTGACACGATGGGTCAACCGGGCCCGGCCGCCCCCGTTGAACCGGCAGCGGGGAAGGAGTTAAGCCGCGGTGGCGGCGGCGGCAGCGGCGAACGAACGTCACGGACGTCACGGCGGCCGAGCCCGCGGGCGGCTGAGGGGGTGGATCGGCGTCAGCACTTGACGTCACCACGGATAACCCCCCGCGCTGGCAGGATGCGGCCCCCGCGGTGCGAGCCGAGGGGTCCTGGCCAGACCCAGGCCCGCGCTAGCGAGGGCGATCCCTCAGCCGCCTCGGTCCTGGGCTGCGGGAGTCCCCAGTGGGACCCCGTGCCGGCTGTGCGGCTGCCAGGCTGGCCCCGTGCCCTCTGCCCTCCCGGTGTGGGTGAGAACTGCCCGTCCGCTGTGCCCGTGGTGCCCGACCGACCGGCACCGGGACAGCATGGCACTGTCCCCCGCTGTCCCCTGGCCCAGCGAGGGTGCTGGTGCCGATGGCTTCGCTGGGCCGGGCCGTCGAGGATCTCGCGAGTGAAGCCGCCGCCGTCCCCGTTTCCGCTGCAAACCCGTCATTAGGGGTGCGGCCGGCGGCAGGACCAGCAGGTTCAGACTTTCCGTCCTGGTGAAACCCGCCCGGCGAGGGACAGGGGCTGGGGAAGGGAACACGATGACAACAGGGACCAGGGAAGGGGTGCAGCTCCCCCCACCCCGCCACCGCACACAGACCCCCCACCCGGGGACGTACCCCTGGACGTGGCTGCCTGTGCCCCACAGCACCCGGCATGTGTGTCCCCAACAAACCCCCTGTAGCAACCCGGGACGAAACGAGAACCGGCTCTGGCCGTAGGTGCTTTAATCGGTCGCAGGGAGGAACCAGCCGGCCCCGGAGGCTTCCCGGGAAGAGCAGCTGGCTGCCGGCCAAGCCGTGGCTCCAGCCAGGCCCGGCTGCCAGTAAAACTCCATCACCCCCCGGCGTCCCTCCCCGAGGGTCTCAGCACCCCGGGGTTCATCTTGCTGTCTCCTCCACCGTGTGCTCCCACCCCGTGGCCACTGATGCTCGTCCCCAAACCGGAGACACCGCAGGTCATCTCGCCGGTGGCAGCCCGATGCCCGCAGCGAGCCGGCAGCTTCATTTTCTTAATGAGCCTTTAATGAGAGTCATGATTCAGCTGCCCCTTCCGCCTCCCGCGAGGAGCACGAGTGGGGCAGTTCCTGGAGCGGGTGTCAGCGCCACCGTCGCCTCGGCTCGGGGGCCGAAGCTGCTGTTCCCGGAGGCGTTGGAGCCCGGCTCGTCCCCGCGAGCACCCACTGAGTCACGCTGTTCCTCGCCACCTGCCAGCTGGGCTATATTTACCCCGCAGCAGGCAGCGAGGATCTCGTACGAACCCACACCGACGGACCCTGGCGAGCGGGGCCGCGTTTTGCCGGAGCATCCTCGCGCCTCCCAGCACGGCGGGTCCCCACGTGGCTCCTGCTCTCCCTCTTCTCCCCACGGGATCATTCCCTGGGTGCAACCAGCTCCATTACACCATCGGGGCCCAATCCTGCTCTGAGCCAGCCAAGGTGCCACCGTTTGACACCCGCGGCTTCGCCCAAGGACACGGACTGGACCCGAAGCGAGATGCCCACCACACCGTGGATGCACCCATACTCCCAGAAAAGAAGACCAAGCAGAAGAGCGTTTGCCACGCCGGGATTTGCACCGCAGGCACAGGGCACGCAGGGGAAGCCGCCTCTTAGTCACCGCCGCGGGGAAGGAGAGAGGAACCAAATCGGGAAAACAAGAAGTCTCCGGCCGCCAGCGCCTGCCCCCAAACCCGCGCCAGTTCCCAAGGGGCTGGCGCTGCCCCTGGGCGCCTCCAATGATCAAACTGAAGAACTAAAAAAAAAAAAAAAAAAAAATAGAAAGAAAGAAAGAAAAACACATTTAAAAAGGAAAAAGGAGGAGGAGGAGGGTTTGACGCGTATTTTTAGTTGCTTAGCGCAGCCCTGAAATATTTCGGCGGCCACTCCCTCCGCGTCGCAGGCGGCTGGTGTGTAACTATTCCTGTGCTGCCTCCCCGGCGAGGCACCGGAGTTCTGAGTCACCGTGGGGCGGACGGAGACGCCGTCGAGACACGGCCCCGGAGCTGCCACCAAAACACGAGGGGAAAGGAGCGGGCAGGGTTTCCACGGCGGCCTTTTGCCGGGCTGTCCCCCTGCGTCCCCCAACCCAGCCCGTCTTTCCGGCGGGGACGCGTTGGCCCTGCCAGGCTGCGCACACCCACCCACGCCGGCAGCGAAGCTCAGACCTTTTTCCTCCTCTCTGGTTGTTGCTTTTATCTCGCTCCTCCCTGTTTTGGGTTTGTTTGGGGTTTTTTTTTATTATTATCTTTTTTTTTTTTCCCAGCTGTGGCTCGCCTCCCCGTGCTGCCACGGGGCAGGGACGGAGCACACGACGCCTGTTTTTGGGGTGGAAAGGCCCAAAAGCACAGATGGAGCGTTTTATCGATGCCCGGGCTCGATGCTGCTCCTGCGTGGAGCCGTCTTCCACCCCACTTGCTGCCGACTGCCCTCGCCGGGGCAATCGTGGGGCCTTCACAAGGGGGTGCGTGGTGGCTCCGGTCAAAAATATTCCTACAGAAGTAGGAAAAAAAAAAAAAGAAAGAAGGGTGGGGGTGGGGAAAGGCAAGCCGGGAAGGCTGCTAAAGCCTGTGGTTGTAATTAAACGAAAGCAGAACTTAACGAGCTCCAAGGCCTGATGGTAGAGTCTTGCCAGGAGATAAGACGTGCTTGGAGGACTCTACCCTGAGCCGAAGCCAAAGGTCCCATTGTTGCGGCGAAGATTTATCTGCCCAGAACAGACCTTAAATCCAGGCAGCGCCGCGGTCGTTTCCTTTTTTCACCAGGGCGCCCGTAACGCGCCGAGTTTCTGCGGCCGGAGGGACTCGAGAGGGAGGGAGCAGGTTGGGAAAGGAAAGTCTGACATGGGGCTCAGCTTGGGCTTTGTTAAAATGCCACACGGGCGTTTACGACCGAGTTTCCAGGAGGGAGGACACGCACGCCCCGTTCCCGGGATCGGCTCCTCGGCAGACGCGCGGCTGCTGTTAGAAACTCAAGGTTTTTGTTCGTCTGCCTTGGGGATTTTGTTCCCGAGGACCAGGGCTCGAGCGAGGGTTCCGGGGAAGCACCGGGGTCAGGCGGGGCTCAGCGCCGTCGCGGACAGAGAGAGGGAGTCGTTTTTGTAGAGGTCGGCGGTTTATTCCTACTCGCCACTGCGCGCAAGTTCTAGAAACGTTAGAAAAATAAGTATATATAAAAGCACGTACGTTCTTCCCTCGTTTGCGATACGGCGGCGATGGCAGAGAGTAGGCTTCAGGGGGAGAATGGGTCGTGAAAGAAAAACCAGGACAACAAACCAAAAAACCTGTCCAGAACAAGTCAACAATATCAGCTTTTCCCCTAAAATTAAGCTATTTCATCCCTTCAGGGGGTTGAGGCGTGGCCAGAGCCTCTCTCTTCCCCTCCACGCATTCAATTCGGATCAGCCGGGATATTTTGTGGGTGCGTTTTGGTTGTGGGAGCCCGGAGCCGAAGACTGGACCTGGGAATTCACGGGAGCTTTCTTAACCTACAGGGACATACGCCGTGTCCCCGAAGGAAAATAATCAGTGACTAGAAAAGGGAACGACAAGTACAGGTCGTGAATTCAATCCCCAGGTACCAGAAGAAATGAGCTTGAGCAATTTTGTCGCAGATTTCAGGACTTTGCGTCGCGGAGGGAGAGAGTTCTCAAAGTGGGGGGGGGGAGTAGAAATCAACAGCTCGGTTGCTTTTTAGAAAAAAAATAAAAGCCATGAAGAGGAGAGGGCACACCAGCCTTCAGCAAGAAAACACAGAACCCCCCTTTCCTTTAAAGGAAACTTCTAATTTGAAGTCAAATTAGTAATATGCAAATTGGGGAAGCCTCATTTATCACAAAGCTCTCTTGGAAACCCTCGGAGGCCAGGGCGACGTTCATCCCCGGTTCTCCTTTAAGCCAAAGGAGAGAGACAGAACGGACTGGCCAGAAAGAGAAGTAATAGCTTAAAAGTTTGTTGGTTTTTTTTTAGAAAAAACCCCAAACCCTTAAGACTACTCACGTAAAGACAGAATATCCTCAAGTTCAGTGTGTTTAAACCGAAAACACTCGCATCCGTTACAAATGCAACAAGTTTCAAGTATTAAAAAAAAAAAATATAAATCCAAAGAATCCAGAAAGTGTTTGCCTTCGTTCTTACACCTCTGTGCAGGATAATCTTTTAAACTAAACCTGATGAGCCTGAAAAATTAAATAGCGCTTCCACTCTCAGGAGAAGGCAGAACTTAGGCCCTTGACCACAAATGATGATTTTTTTCTTTCTTTTTTTTTTTTTTCTTTTTTAAATCTTTCCAACGCCTTGCTGGCTGCAAGGAGCGCATCGCTCCGCTTTACCAGACTACACGGCGAGGGGCTTCCAAACTACGCGATTCGGGCACCGATCGACTGACGGGAGAGGAGAAAGGGAACTGCTTTTGAACACGTCGGCAATCCTGAGGTGATAAAAACCAAACGGCGTCGCGGCGCCGTCCCCGGCCAGGGCGCAGGCGGCCTCTCATTGCTTCGCCGATTGCCTGCCCGGCTTTTTTTCCTGCTGGCCTCTTCCGCTGCCCGGTATCCCTCGGCCGCGGCCGCCAAACACACCTACGGGGCAGAAGGAAAGAGCACGGGGTGTCATCCAGCAACTCCACAGTTATTTAAGTTTTTACCCAAACACGCCTGTTTTCTAGTCTCGGGAGCAGAAATGGACTTTTCCATTTCTCCCTTGTCAGATCCAGGCCCCCTATTTCCTCATCCCCCTTCACCAGCAAGTTCAGCGACACGTCCCCGGCGTGCCAACCCCTCCTCAACTGGAGTTAACTTCTGAAAAGATGGAACCAAGGAAGCGACACTGCGTTTTAAATTCGGCTCAGGTTCACCCCCCAGACAGAAAGCAATTCTAGGCAGTGATTTTTATCTCGGGAGGCCAAGTGATGAAGGGACGGCGGATCTACCCCTCCAGGCACCTCCGCACGAAAGGCAGAACCCAAAGGAGAGCCAGTGCGGGCACGAGGCAGAAGAGCTTCTCGAGAGCCCTCTGCTCTGGTTGCTTCACCGTAGAGACGTGCCCAAACCAGAGGCCAAATGAAAAAAATAATAATAAAAAGAATTTCCTCCTCGGGATGCTCGCAGGACTCCGGCTGCTCCCGGCGAAGCGACGACTGCCGCACTTCTGAGCTTGGCAAGCGGCGAAGTAAAAGACGAAGGATTACCAGTGTCAGAAACAATAATCCTTTCAACTGTGTGCACAATTATAGCTTTACTTCTGCCTGCTGGCCTCTCAACAAAATTGTCCTGCCATTTTTTTTTTTTTTTTTTTCCCCTCTCTCCTCCTTCTTCTTCTCCTCCCTCCTCCCTTCGTGTCTCGGTAACGAGAGCCAAACCTTTTAGCTAATTAGCAAATGCCGAAGCTTCCCTTTAAAATATTCCATCAGCGAATTTAAGCTGCGCATCAAACCAGCGGGGAACTCCGCCTCGAGCAGAGCTCGGCCCCGCTCTCCACAAGGTGGATATTTCCACAGCAGAGAGAAAAATATTTCAGCTAACGCGTTTGTCCAAATAACCGTATCCAAAAGAGCTGTTTTGCCAAGCGCTTTGGACGCCGAGAAGGGAATGAGAGAAAATAAAGGCGCCTTCAGATTTGTAAAGGTCACTTTCGCAGGCTCGGAGCTTCCAGGAGGTAGCAGGGGCAGCAGAAACTCCAGCTTGTTGGTTGTTTTGTTGTGTTTTTTTTTTTTTTCTCCTCCACAGGAGGAGACGCCGCACGTCGCGCGTCCTGGCGTGATGGCCCCAGGTAGATCCCAGCCGTCCCGCCAGGATTCCTGGCGTAGTCAAAACGCGGGCGGCAGCTCGTTAAGGGCGCTCCGCGGGGAGACTTTGCCCGTCTCGCCGCCGTCTCGGTCCCCGGGGGCTCCTTTTAAGATCTGAAGATTTCCCCAGGCTGAGCTCAGTTTTGCTGCAGCAAGGGAGGGCGCTCAGGATGTTAAAATCCTACTCCAGGCTGAGGGTGTAGCGAGGAACCCCAGGGCCGAGCGAGGTGACCGCAGAGCGAATCGCCAAGACGCGGCAGGAGGAGCGAGGAGGGAAGGAGAGAAACGGCTCTTGGGCTTCAGCTACAATTTGGGGGAGAAAAGAGCAAATACATCCCCAGGCTGAAGTGCTCTGAGCTCATCTAACCTTGCGACGCGGGGCAGGGAAGGAAGAGTTGATGATCTCTTTCTCTGTAAGTGGCGACCTCCCCTTTTTATCAGGGACAGGAATTGTTCTCATCGAGCAGGAGGAACACAAGCCCACGGATTTATTTCTTTTTTTTTTTCCAAAAATAAATAAATCATCGAATCAGGAGATCAAAAGTCCCATTATAACGGGAGAAAAGATGATGTTTTTCTCTCACTGCCACGCTGAGAGGCCAGTCTATTTTCAGAGAGAATAGCCACTTGTTTCCCTCCCGGACTCGCGAAGACACTGGTTTCGCAGGGCCAGGAGGGGTAGAAACAGCCAAGCTCAGACTCTCTTAAGCTCCTGCCCAACCCCAGGAACGAGGAAGGCACCACCCTGGCACGATTCCTTTCTATTCTTTGGCAGAGGCTGCCTTCACCAGCGAGGCAGCACGCTCGCTCGCCTCGATCTCACCCAGGAGCGGCTCCAGCCGACACGCGATCCCGGGTCTAAAGCCGAGAGGCGAGAGGTGAAAGCCCTTGGACGGGAGGTGAAACGGCAACGCAGGGACCCCGCTCGCCCTCCTCCGAGCTGAAAACTCGGCGGGATCCTTACCTCGTCCAGCACCTCCGACACCGCGGCCCTTCTGCTGCTTCTGCTGCTGCATCCCGCCGCGGCCTCTGCCCTTGGACACCACCTCTTCCTTCACCATGTCAATGATCTCGTCGGGGATCCGCAGGTATTTAATCGTGCTGCCTCGAATGTAGCACTCCGGCATCCTCCAGAACTTGTCTCCATCCTGTTGGGGAGCAACGCGTTAGGCTACAGAAAAGAAATCTGGTGCTTTTCTATCACCGTGGGGGGGGCACTGGAACGTTCCCAGCGGTTCTGGAGAGCGTTGACAGCTCCGCCAACCTTTTCTGGAAGGTTTATCTGTAACCAGCTGCACAAAAGAAGTGTGTTTGTGGGTTTTTTTCCCTCTAAAACACCTGGCCTTACAACCTGAGGGGGGGCAGGGCACTCAGCCACTGTTTCAATTTGTTCCACAACTGCTCCTAACACAAAAATAAAGGAAGAAGAGGGTGAGGGAACAAGCACCTTCCCTTCTCCTCCGAGAAGGGAATCGAAAGCGGGGCGAGGGCGGCGAGTTACACACAATGGCTACGAACAACCAGCTCTGGCAAGAAAAAAAAAAACAACGCAGCTGCGGCACAGGCGGAGGAGGCAGGGCCGGGTTTCTCCTCCAGCAGCCTCAGCTGGGAGTCACCTCGCTCCTTCGCTCCTCCGGGGCGTGGAGGGAGCCGGCCCGGCTGCGTGGCGTGCGTCACCAGAGCACGGTAACGGCAGCTGTGGAAAACAAGGAGCTTAGAGATTATATGTATCTTAAATTAAAAAAAAAAAAAAAGAAGTCTCCAGGTGGCCAGTTACGGAGCAGCTGTGTCTGTATGTTGTTTTCGTGCAGTTTTGGGGCTTTTCTAGAACGTGACCCACGAGGGCTTCGCGTACCGAGGGCGGCTGCGGGAAGAGGAAAGGAGCGTCGAAGCTGAACAACAACAACTCGGCCGCCCATGATGTCACCGGGGAGGAGGGACGGGGAGGGGGGGGGATCCACCTCGCCCCTCTCCGCCGCGGCTCCGTCAGGGTTTGGCAGCAGATGGGATCGCTCGAGCCCAGCGCTCCTCAAGCCGCAGCATGTGGACGAGGCATCTGTCGTGTCCCAGAGGAGTGGGTTAAACGAGAACGCCTCGTTCCTCCTCTCCCGGGATAAAATAAGGCGGTTTCCACCCCCCTCCACCCCAGCCCAGGAGTTATTTGGGGCAGCTCTGCCTGTACGGGCAAGTCCTTCGAGCGCAAGACAAGGCAGAGGGAACCAGCCCTCTTCCAAAAGACACCCAGCAAACCCCACCCTGCCTTGGGTCTGCCCGGCTGCTCCTTGGCTCGGGATGCAGGAAGGGATGGAGCCAGGCTCCCTCGCTTCCTCGTTCCGCCCTCCCCGGGGTAAACAACCACCGCCTCCCCGGGCCGCCGCCGCCTCCCCGTGACATCTAGTGGCCAGTCCCCACCAGTGCAGCTCCGCCAGCGGCTCTAATTCCGCTTCTGGAGGCGTGTGGGTGTTTTAAAGGCAGGGAGAGGCACAGGGGATGAGCCCGTTGTGCGACGGGATCCCTCGGAGGGAATAAAAACCCGAGTGACCGCTCCTTCGGAAGCGAATTCTCGGGGAGAAGGACATCACGCGTGCCGCGGGCAGGGATCCGGCTTTGCTGTCCTTTCCCTCCTCCTCATAGCTCCCTCCTCCCGCTAAATTCGACAGCGGTTCCTTCCCCTTCGTCCTGCCACAGCTCAAGGGGTACCCACAAATTTATTTCTACGCCCACTGCTCGGCCTGTCTCAAACCTCGCTCCAGATGTCGAGCTCTGTCACGCTGACGCGAAAACGCGCCTCCCTCCCGCAGCGACAGCGCTCGAGCTTTTCCTGTCGTGCAGACAACAGGTACTGGGAGGTTTTTTTTGTGGAAGACAGAGGATTTCTGCCAATCTCTCCCACGGAGGTTTCAGGGAAAGAGCAGCATCCATCCAGCTGCCGCTTCCCACAGCGCAAGGCAGGTAGGAACAAGACCAGACATTTCTAACCGAGGTCAAAACCTAAAAAACAGATCCCAATCTTCTGGAGCAAGTTTGGCCGAGGGCAAAAGTACCAGACGGCGCGGATAAACAACAGGCTCCTCCGTCCTGATGCGGAGGATGAGAAGGGTGAGAGACAAGGGAGTTAATAAAAGTTTGGGCGGCGTTTGAAGCAGACCTCGCCTCTGACAGCACGCCCCAGGCGAAGGCTCCGTTTTTGGGAAACCCGGCTCGGCCTCGCGGCACGAGGTATCGCGCCCCGTTCCCCTCTCACGGGGGAAACACCCACACCGACCCCCACACGCGACTGCACCCCTTCATTACTGACATTATAAATAACTACGTTAAATTTTGCATTTCAGGGGGAAGTCACGCTTCCACGGGAGTGATGGTCTTTGAGCAGGTTGGGCACCCTCGGGGACCCTTCCCAGGGCTCCCCGGTGACACGGAGGGCGGGTGAGCCCTTCCCGGGGAGGAGGGGGACACGGGGGGGGGGGGGGTCGGGCCTTACCCGGGAGGTGCAGATGACCTCCCGCAGGTTGATGTTCATCCAGTTGTCGCAGCTCACCAGGTGCCCGTTGTACGTCTCCCCGTTCTTCAGCTCCACCAGCTGCAAAAAAAAAAAACGGGAGTCACGGCGGCCCCGGGATCAGGGACCGGCCCCGGGATCAGGGACCCGCCCCGGTGCCGCCCGCACAGCCCGAGGGCTGCGGGAGCGGGGCTGGGCCGCCCGGTACTCACCATGGGGTGGTTCTGCGCCGTCTTCAGCAGGGACAGGGGCAGCTGCGGGAGGAAGAGAGACGCCTCAGGCACCGCCGGGAACCGGGACACCCGCCGGGAACCGGGACACCGGGCACGGCCGCCCCCCGCGGCGGACAGAGGCGAACCAGGCCCTCCCCACGGCTCCGGCTCCGGCCCCCCCCCCGCCCCCGAGCCCCCCGGGCCGGGCCGGGCCGGCCCCGCCGCCACTCACCATCGTGCCGGAGCCGCCGCCGCGCCGGGCGCTGCCGCTCAAACCGCCCTCCCCGGCTCCGCGCGGGGCCAATCAGAGCGCGGCGCGGCCCCGGCGGAGCCAATCAGAGAGGGGCGCGGCCCACGCGGGGCCAATCAGAGCGGCCGCGCGCGCACGGACCTCGGGCCGTAAAGCAACGCCGTGGCGCCCGGGTCGCGCGTTTACGACAGCGCCGCAAACGGGAGAGCGGGGGCGGGAAGGGGCTGCGCGCGCCGGAGTCCTCTGCGGCCCCTCCCGGTACCCGCCGGTCCCGGCCCCGGTTCGTGCTGTCCCAGGCCCTGCCCGCCCCCCCCAGCACTGCCACCCCGGGGGGAGGAGAGCCCCGCGCGGATCAGGCTGAGCGCTCTGTAACGGTTCAACCAACTTCCGCGAGGGCTCCTCGCAGAATCCCCCCGGGCCCGGAAGGCACCGATTAACGGTCAAACGGCCCCGGGCTCAGCCCCCTTCCCGGGGCGTCCCGAGACCTTCCCGCCGAGCGACTTCCGCTCCGGCGGTGGAAGCGGCGGCTATGAGGCGCTCTAGCCGGCTGGGCGGAGCGCTCTCTGTGGTACCGAGGGGGCGCTCTAGCCGGCGGGGCGGGGCTCTCTCGGTGGTACCTTGGAGGGCCGCTCTAGCCGGCGGGGCGGGGCTCTCTCGGTGGTGCCTTGGGGGGGCCGCTCTAGCCGGCGGGGCGGGGCTCTCTCGGTGGCGGGGCGGGGCCGCGCGCTCAGTGCGGGGCGGCGGCGGGACGGGACGGGACCGGCCGGAGCCGCGATGGAGAAGCCGCGGCGGGCGGTGGTGGTGACGGGTACGGGGCGGCCGGGGGGGGGGCTGTGCTGGGGTGGGAGGGGGATATCCTGGTGTGGGGGCGCCGTGGGGGACCCCCGCGCTGGGCTGGGGGGGCGGGTGGTGCGCTGTCCCCTCGGGGGGTGACGGAGGCCGGGGGGGGCGGTTCGGGGCTGCTGTGCGGGGCCAGAAACGGGAGCCCTGGGGGTGGAGGGCAGGGTCTGGGGGGGCTGTGAGGGGCGGGGGTGGGGGGTACATTGGGTGAGGGGTATCAGGAATTGGGGGGGGTGCAGTGAGCGAGGGGTATCGGGAGCTGGGGGGTCGCAGTGAGGGGTCTCAGTGACTGGGAGCGGTGTGTCGTTGGGTGGGGGGGGGCTTCACAGGGGCTTTCCTAACGCTTTTCCAGGTCAGGGGGTCTTTGGGATCCCCTTCTTCCATCCCTGCTGCCCCCCAGGGGTTGGCTGGTTGGGGAGGGAAGGGGACAGAACCTCTCCAAGAGTGGGAGAAACAACCTGGGGGGACACGTTTGCTCGCTGACCGCCCCGTCCCGAGCCGTCAAGGTGTCGAAGCCGTTACCGAAATCACCCCCGCAGCCCGGCAGAAGCGCCTCGGGGAAGAATAAGCGGGGGAATGAAAGGCCCCGGCGGCGTCGCAGGCGAAGGCTTGTCAGGCTCCTTTCCCCGGGGTACAAAGGCCGGCTTGATTTGTGGGGAAGGCAGTTCTGTGACAAATGGGGAACTCGGTGAAACTATTCAGGTCTTCCCCCCCCTCCTCCCCTTCCCGGCAGCTGAAGTCGAGGCCGTCTGAATAGCGGGGGCGAGGGGGTTCGTGCTCGTCGGTGCGCTGGAGCGGTTTTAATTGGAGGCAAAGTGTCTTTGCAGAGAACAGTTGCGGAGAGCGAAGAAGCAGGTGGTGAATTCCGGCTTCCCCGAACCCGTAGCTAGCGCTGAACGGCCGTGACTAAACAGAAATCTTGCGTCAGTAAATACTCTGCCGCTCGCCGTACTTACCTCTTTCCCCCCTGGTTTCGGGGAAGTCTGTTTCTAAAGCGAGCGGGTTATCTCCTCGGGTCTACCCGTAGTTGATAACCTGTTGCCGGTGCCACGCTCGGCTCCTTTTCAAAACTAGCAGCGGCGTTACGTTCCCCGGTTGGTCGGGAGCGCGTGCTCGCCGAGGTTAAGTATTATTTGCGCGCGACTTCTTTTTTAGAACCGTTTAAGGAGATAATCCCGTAAAGATCTCGGCAGCTGGTTTACTGCTAATGAGCCTTGGAGGGCCCTGTCGTGGATGCGGAGGAACCCCTGGGCATGCTCGGTGGAGTTTGAGGCCGCCGACAAAGTTGCTTAATCTTCTGCGAAAGAGATAACACGAGGGATCTGTGGAGGAGATGAGTCAGAGGAGCGATAGCCCACGGTCGTGTTTGTGCCAGTTCGCGTTCGGCTTCTGAGGGAAACGTGCGTGGGCACCTGTAGGATTTCAGCCTTCCGGTGGCTCAATGGTTAAGAAGATGTCTTTTATTTCTTTTGGAAGGCTCTTAGGGTTTCCTTAGGAGTGAAATCTAGCAGGTCGCGCCTGGTTGTTTCCGGGGAGTCACGGAGGACATCGCGGAAGCGTCCGAAAAGGCATCTGATTATTCGGTGTGTTCGCCCGTGCTGCGGTCGTAGCTTGTCTTCGTGACACTAGAGGTTTGCTCGCAGGAGCACGCACCTACGTTTAGCTTCCGTGGAGACCTTTGGAAGATTTATTCTGGGGAGATATCGACACTGGTTAGAGTGAGATCCATCAGCCTGGACGAGGCAGCGCTGCGCGGATTCCTGACGTCGTCGCGCGCAGCGTAACCTCAGAGCTACCGTTGAGAGCAAATAGAATGTTTCCATTAACGTGTCATATAATATTTGTGGTCCCTCTCGGATCCTTTCACGAGTTAGACGGAATTTATGTCTCCTAATTGCATTAGGCTCGTACATAGGGGAGCTCTGACATTTTAAATTAAAGTATATTGACGCTGCACCCAGATAAATGGCCTAACCTTTGTGTGCTTGCTCAGGAGAAGATGTTATGGATTACTAGTTAACTCTGAGTTACTCATTAGGAAGTTTAGACGTGACGAGTAAGTATTTTTGATAATGCTATTGTAACCTTTGCTGCTTGGCATAGGGGAGCATTTTGTTGATTTCCTCGTGAGGCAGAACTAATCCCAACAGAGATCTGGGTGAAGACCCGTGTGGAGAAGAAACACCTGAGGCAGGCTTGTCCGCGTTTGTGGAAACATCTGCTGGTGGCTAAACCAATCAGGAGTAGAAAATCCAATAATGATTCTCCTTCTGTGGCACCAGTCGACTTATCTGTTAGAAACAAGTTTTTCTAACCTGATCAGGAAGGAAGAAATATCCTTCCCCGTGCCTTCTGGGGATGGAAGAGTTTCTTTTGACACAAGCTGTTGTTTTCCTTCAGGGTAAAAGTCTATAGTTCAAACATTGTGGAAATCTCTTAATTAGTACTGGGATAGAAAGCGAGTAGGGGTTGGGCACTGGGAGCAGCGGGTTTTCTTTCAGGATGCGTAAACCAGGAGAGCGTGGAGCGCTTTGCGACTCTGAAGTTTAGTCGAACCTGCAAGGATGACTTCGTCACTGTGGATTTTGACTTCTCTTGCAGGGTTTGGTCCGTTCGGAGAGCACGCTGTTAACGCCAGCTGGATTGCGGTGCAGGTAACCCTATCACTTTGTTCTTAGCGAGTTAAAGCAGAGAGCCGTGGCCGTACCGATTCTAGTTTGCGGCTCTTTCGTAACTTGCCTTCCCAGTTGGAAACTGGGACCAGCTCGTTGCAGATACCCAGCTGGTCAGCTGGGTAATGTTTGATTCGCTTCTCACTCCCTTAGTTAGTAGAGTTTAACGAGAGTGAGTTAATGTTGCTGAGGCAAGTTGGGAATTCGTAGGCTGACTCCCTACACTTGGAAGGTGTTAAATGGGACAAAGAGCCTGGAATCGTCCTCTGCCCTAGAGGATTCGAAAGAAAGCAAGAAACAAGCAAACCTGGAAGATTATTTAAGTTTTTCTCTTGGCTCTAGCTAGAATCTGGGCAAGCAGGTTCACCTTTAAGCCTCATCGGTAATGAGACTTCTGCCTGGTATCCTGTGGACTCAGAGTGTGTCAGGGCTCTGACTCCAGAGCAAAACAGGAGGCTCGGGGGGATCAGGAGGAGTGTTTTGCTCCTCCCAGCTGAGAACCAGCGGCAAGTGATGCTCGGCCGAGGGAGCTGGGCCTTGCTGGGGACAGGAGCGCACGGGGAGGATCGTGGCCGAGCGCATCGTGCCCACTCTGACAGATCAAGCTGGTGCCACTTGTAGCTGCGTGTCTGCACGAGCGCGCTCGCCCGATTGATTCACAACCCTCAGACTCTTGCTGAATGCGCAGCTAAACCGAGGAGTTGAGGTTGCTTGCTGTAAAAACATCAGCTAGGGAGGGTGCTGCCACATTATCCCCCTGCTTCCTTATTTGTCACTTCTGGATGCGGTTTATGACAAAGCCACTGGGAATTCGAGGCTACCTTTTAGTACAGTTGCCCAGGGAATTAAATCTATTTTTCTCCCTGAGACATCTCTCTTCCCTTCAGAGCGCTGAGATTAATATCTTCTTTAGAATGCTTTTAAATTAAATCACAAACTCTAATCAATTACGGTCTGCTAATGTCCAGATGTCTAATGTGTTGGCTGGTGTGAGAAGACGAAACCTTTGCCTCCGAGAGGCTTTTAGAAAGGAATAGGTTTGAGTAAGGGTTTGGAATAGATTTGAGTGGGGGTTTGGGATAGGTTTGAGTGAGGGTTTGGAATAGATTTGAGTGAGGGTTTGGAATAGATTTGAGTGAGGGTTTGGGATAGATTTGAGTGAGGGTTTGGAATAGATTTGAGTGAGGGTTTGGGATAGATTTGAGTGAGGGTTTGGGATAGGTTTGAGTGAGGGTTTGGGATAGGTTTGAGTTAGGGTTTGGGATAGGTTTGAGTGAGGGTTTGGGATAGGTTTGAGTGAGGGTTTGGGATAGGTTTGAGTGAGGGTTTGGGATAGGTTTGAGTGAGGGTTTGGGATAGGTTTGAGTGAGGGTTTGGGATAGGTTTGAGTTAGGGTTTGGGATAGGTTTGAGTGAGGGTTTGGGATAGGTTTGAGTGAGGGTTTGGGATAGGTTTGAGTGAGGGTTTGGGATAGGTTTGAGTGAGGGTTTGGGATAGGTTTGAGTTGGGGTTTGGAATAGATCTGAGTTGGGGTTTGGAGTAGATCTGAGTTGGGGTTTGGAATAGATCTGAGTTGGGGTTTGGAATAGATCTGAGTTGGGGTTTGGAATAGATCTGAGTTGGGGTTTGGAATAGATCTGAGTTGGGGTTTGGAATAGATCTGAGTTAGGGTTTGCTTGGTTTTTTTTTTTAAGTTTTGGGGGAAAACGCGAGCTGCGTGTGTGAAAAGGAAAAAGAATAATAAATGACACGTTGCTGAAATGTAGTAGCGAGGCTCATTGATCTGGTTTGTTCTTACTGGCGTGATGTTATTGTAAACAAGCTACTTTTATTCCAGAGAAGAGAAACAAAAGGGTATTGTGCTCCTGGCCCGGGAAGAGCGGTGGGTGTTCGGCTGCCGCCGACAAAACCGAACCCGAGGCAGGATTCCCATCGAGAGAAACGCCGTGGCGTTTCAGCCCGGCAGCTCGAGGCGCCGACGGCCGCGTGGCCGAGAGGTGAAGCGGCCGCGTGCGTTTTAAATTCGTTTTAGGGGCTTGGGGGTGCTTCGAGAGGATCCAACTTAGGAGAGCCGGTGGCTCGCCACCCGCCATCCCTCCGACTCCTGTTGAACGGCTCGCGCCGGCTTCTAACTCGCAAACCCGGAGCCCGCAGGCGGCGGGGAGGATTTGCCTGGGGAGGATTTGCCTTTCCTTACCCCGTCGCAGCCCCGAGAGGCCCAGACAAGAAAGGAACAGCATGCCTTTGAGCCCATGCGAGTTGGGCATTGTGCGAGTTTCAGACAGGGGACTTCACGGAGCGGAGTGGACACAAAGGCGTGTCTGAGTTTCTGAATCCCAGACGGTGTGATCTGCATTTTAATAGAAGAAAAATCAATTAAACAATCTTTGGGAAGCCTTCCTAGCTTTAGGGCTAAGCTAGTTCTGGTTTATTACATCTTTTATGAGCCTGCATCCCGAGGATAAAATTCTCTGCTTTGCTTTCCAGTCCTCTCTTTGGTTTTTTTTTTTTTTGGCTTCTTGGATAGAACGTGGATACGATGTGGCTTTTCCCTCTGACTGCAGTGAATTTCTGGTAGAGCTGTTTGTTTTTTGAGAGCTAAACGATTTTTACACGTGGGTACCTTTAATGTAGCAACCTAATAACGGGAAGATGAAATCTTTGGAGGCTTTTACGCATGGGGGAGAAATTTCTGGTGAATTCGGAGCGAAGAATGACTTCTTTCTGCTTTCTCTTTTTTATTTTTTAAGGCTTACAGCCCCAATGTTCCGTGTTAATGCGGATTTGCTGTTCCGCGCTTTAATAATTTCGTTTGAGGGATTTTTTTCAGCTGCATTTGCCTCGGGAGGCACCTTCCTTTCGAGAAGAAGTTGCCGAATCTTTCTGTTCGTTGCCCTTTCTTGGCCTCCCCGGTGTGACTCGGGCGCAGGCACAGGTGTGCCCCGCGGGCTGCGAAGCTGACGGGCTCCTGCCTTCATCCTCCCGAAGAGCTTCTGGCCGAGGAGGAGGAGGAGGAGAGGTCAGAGTGCAGTTTGACATTACTAAGGACAATTGCTGTCAGGGTGTCTAGACAGACCTGATAAGGATATTAAAGGCTCACAAAGGCGACCATTGTTGAGGGGTCAGGGAATCGGTCAGACGCCTTCGTTTTTCTGTGCGTGTCAGGTATACAAGGCTGCGGGTAATAAGTTGTCTGGGGGCCAGCGTACATCTTCATTATGGAACGGAAGCGCGCGAACGCCCGTGTTTGGTTAAGAGGGAGTCGCGGGTTTGTAAAGCCCTGCCTGCGCCAGGAGGAGGTGGCCGTCGCCCGGGCGGCGCCGCGTTTCTCGCTCGCCGGGGACGCTCGTTCCGCGCGGCCGCCGAAACTTCGTGCCGTCAAATCCGTCCTTCGGAGGAGCCGCGTCGCGCTCTTTAGAGAAGGGGTGAGGAGTTCCTCCCGATTAACACGCCGCGGATCTTCCTGAAGAGGCCGGCTCGCGCTTGAATACTCTCATTTGTAAACTACTCGCTTTACTACCGCGCCGCGTCGTCCAGCGATGGGTTCGAAGGCAGGTTTGCGTAAAGAAGATGTGGTGAAACATCACTTAGCATCCATCTCCGGTGACGAGCGTCTGTGTGTGTGCCAGACGCTGATCGATACAGCGAGCCTTTAATATCGGGCTTGCCCTCGGAGCAAGTGATTTATCACCCTCGTTGCTCATATCTGCTGGTCCGTGAAAGTCTTCCTCCTGCCTCGGCTGAGTTTTGGTCACCTTCAATCTCGTTGCGCTCTCCGTGATCTGCCCCTATGAGTGCAAAAGGTTGTGTTGGGTTTTTTTTCTTAGTAAAGGTAACTACTCGTGCTGATAGCTGCGGGAAAAAAAGGATACTAAGGTGCTGCTCACGTTTGTACAGAGGAGGTACATCCTCTCCCTTAACTCCCTTGAGTTTGAATGAATTTTAAACCTAAGGAAATACACAGTTTGAAACTGAGTAAGCTCTGTTGGAAAAAGCTGATCGACGCTGCTTAGCCTGAAGTTTCCAAGTATAATCTCGGTGTTCAGAAGGGGAAAAAAAAAAAGAAAAGCTTAAGGATTGCATGAAAAAAGAGCAGCTCTCGGCTCTGACCGCTGAATCTGAACGTGAAATAGAGTCGTTCAAGAGTTTTTGAAATACTCAGTGCCAAAAAGTTTGGTCTTGATCACGGGGGAAGCTTGGATATTTGGGATGTTTTCAAGGCATGGTTTGAGTTAACGTCAGAGAGGGAGAAATAATGTGCTGCATTAGCTGAATCACTGCAGCGGTAACTGCACGATGTGTTGGGTAAAGTGAGCCCTGGAAACCCGTTTTGCATTTTGGGAGCAGGCTGGCTTGTATTTCGGGTTCTGCCAAACTAAAAAGTGAGGGGGATACGTTGAGGAGACCGTGCCCGTGTCGCCTCAGTTTCTGCCACCAGAAGCGTTTGCTGACGCTTGCGGAGACTCGGAGTCGGCGTCGCAGCCTGGTGGTGCCGTCACCTCTCGCTCAGGGCTCTTGGTCTGGAAACAAATGTGAATTTGCTCTCCAGGCCGGAGAGAGAACACCTTAAGACAATGAATTTAATCCTCCCATTCTACTTTCTCTGCATAATAGCGAGTTCTTTCAAGAGTATGACTACAGACCTCTTTGGAGTGTGGGTGTCGCTGATAACTACTGTCAGTTAAATGTTGGTTGCTTTGTCATACACACATCAGAGCAAAACAAACAGTCCTGTGGGCGAAGACTGTTAAGGCAGGTGGAGAGATGTCTTTGTTGTTACGGTTGGCTTTTGTTTTTTGGCAGTGCCGTTTGCAAGGTTATAGAGCTCGTGGTGTAAGCTGAGGTTAGTCCCTCACAGCAGACTCGCTGTGCCATTGAACCTCTCCGAATCGTATCCTCTGCTGAGCTTGTGTCTGACCGCCTCGCTTTTGTTTCCTTACGTTCTCAGGAGCTGGAGAAGCTGGGACTGCGAGAGGACGTGGATCTGCACGTCTACGAAGTCCCGGTCGAATACCAGACGGTGCAAAGGCTCATTCCTGCGCTATGGAAGAAGCACAGTCCGCAAGTGAGTGAGCGGGCGAAAAGACGGAGCAAACGGTTGAAATCCGTCGCGCTTACACCAGCGAGAATCACGGGAAGTCTCCTTTTTAACATGTGTTTGGACCGGTGGTCCCTCACTTGATTTTTTTCCTCTCGTGTCGTGAATTTGTGGAATTTTATAGCTGGGAGCAGAGCGCCCCAATTAAAGGGAGCAGTCGGTGTGAAGAGGCCGCCGCGAAGGGCTGTCTAGACAGCTCACGGGGAGCCTGTGCCACCTGCGCTGTCGTGGCAGCCGGCTCGGCTGCGGACATGCCCAACCTCAAGGTTTTACCCTGAGGAAGTGACAATTTAGGCCGAGAGGGGGTGAAGCCAAACGAATCGTTCTGTCCTGGAGCCGCGGGTTCGCTGACGAAACGCCTCATTACCGCGACGCTCCCACGAGAACTCCCGTAACGACTCCGTCCCCCTGTCCCTGGGAATAGCGGCATCTTCCGCCGCCTGGGCTTTGGTCGCTCTGACTCGTGTCTTTCCCCCTGTAGCTGGTGGTTCACGTGGGCGTTTCGGGTATGGCTACGACCGTAACTCTGGAGAAGTGTGGCCACAACGTGGGTTACAAAGGCTTGGACAACTGCCGGTTCTGCCCGGGCTCTCAGTGCTGCGTGGAAGGTGGCCCCGAGTGCATCGATTCCATCATCGACATGGACACGGTTTGCAAGAGAGTCTCGGCGCTGGGGCTGGACGTCACTGTCACCATCTCTAAGGACGCCGGCAGGTACGGGACGGGGAAAACAGGCTCCTCCCACAGCGCACGTTCCCTTTGCGCTCGTGAGACCCGTGCGATCGGCACGCTTCTCCTGGGGCTGGCCGTGCCACCTCCTTTTTTTCAGTCATCATCAGGAGAAAAAGAGAAATATTTACGTCGGGTGGGGTTTTTTATTGTCCTAGATTCAAAGTGATCTCAAACTCGCGCCACCTGGCTCGCGTCCCCCGTTTTATTCATAGAATCATAGAATGTCAGGGATTGGAAGGGACCTCGAAAGATCATCAAGTCCAATCCCCCTGCCAGAGCAGGAATGCCTAGACTATGCCACACAGGAACGTGTCCAGGCAGGTCTTGAATGTCTCCAGAGAAGGAGACTCCACAACCTCCCTGGGCAGCCTGTTCCAGGGCTCCGTCACCCTCACTGAGAAGAAGTTTCTTCTCGAGTTTAAGCGGAACCTCTTATGTTCCAGTTTCAGCCCATTACCCCTTGTCCTGTCATTGGTTGTCACCGAGAAGAGCCTGGCTCCATCCTCGTGACACTCACCCTTGATATATTTGTAAACATGAATGAGGTCACCCCTCAGCCTCCTCTTCTCCAAACTAAAGAGCCCCAGCTCCCTCAGTCTTTCCTCATAAGGGAGATGCTCCACTCCCTTCATCATCCCAGTTGCCCTGTGCTGGACTCTCTCCAGCAGTTCCCTGTCTTTCTTGAACTGAGGGGCCCAGAACTGGACACAAGATTCCAGATGGGGTCTCACCAGGGCAGAGTAGAGGGGAAGGAGAACCTCTCTCGACCTACTAACCACCCCCCTTCTAACACACCCCAGGATGCCATTGGCCTTCCTGGCCACAAGGGCACACTGCTGGCTCATGGCCATCCTGCTGCCCACCAAGACTCCCAGGTCCCTTTCCCCTACACTATTTATTGCAGGGCGTTGCGGCACCAGCGAGCGATAAGAGCGCGCGGCTCCTTCCGTCACGTGTCGCTGAGTGGGCGCTCCCTCTGTGTTTCAGGTACCTCTGCGACTTCACTTACTACACGTCCTTATACCAGAGCCGCGGGAGGTCGGCTTTTGTTCACGTGCCTCCGCTGGGAAAGCCCTACACCGCGGAACAGCTGGGCCGGGCGCTACAGGCGATCATAGAGGAAATGCTGGATGTTTTGGAGCGTTCCGAAGACAAAATCAATTGTCAGCACGAACACTGAAAGCGGGTGGAGGCTATCCTAGCGTTGCACTTGCCAGATTTTTCACCCCTGCTGCCGAAGCGCCGGGGGGGGAAACGGTCTGAAACGTACAGACCCAGAATTGGAGACTTAGGGGGGGGAAAAAAAATTCCACTTCTAGAAATGGACTGGGGTTTTGATTTGTTTTCTTTTTTTCAAATATGTGCGTTTCACCCTAGGCAACAAAGGATTCAAAAATCTCTTCTTTAAAACACCTGCGGCGACTCGTTTCTGAAGTGACTGAAGCGTGTGTGCTGTGCTTTACCCGGAGCTCGTCCGGCAGCCGAGGGGCAGCTGCTGACCGGGCTAAAACAGCGCCGAGGGAGAGGTTCTCACCGGGACTTGGCGCTTGGGTGCAAGGAATTGATAACCCGGTCTTCTAGTGACTAGTCCTCGAGCTGAAAGGTTTGCTCTCGTGTCGTTTGGGGGTTATTGGCCCAAATTTCTAGGTTGTATCCGAGAAGAGTTGGAACGGCGTGGCCTCGCCTGCTTGAAAACGGCGCGTGGGGGTGATGAGGAGCCTCCGAAATCGCTTCGCTGAAACGGAGAGATATTTTAGACGCCGATTTCTCACCCCACATCCTCCAGATACTTGTAGGGTCCTCCTGGTAGCTGCAGGTAGAAGGGATGTGTGTTGGCTTCCTTGTGCTGCGGAGCGGCAGACAGCCGGTTGGTTTCTTCTCTTTTTTTTTTTTTTTTTCCAACACAACATGAGCCGAACTTGCGCCAAATATTTCCAAATGTCTTTTTTTTTTTTTTTTGATTTGATACCACCTTCCTCGCTCAAGTCAACCGTATACCTCCTGTACAAAACACATTGTTTCGTGTGCGTGTGGAAAACAAATCGGTAGCAGTTAAATAGCTTTGCTAAAGGCCACTTTCTCCGCGGGAGATCTTTACCCGAGACTCTTGGTGCTAGCCGTTATTTTTAAGGCGAAGGCTGAGTAATTTATAACTTCCTTAGTTATAAATTCTCATTCTCGTTAAGGGTTAGAAGAGTGACGCTCAACTGGAGTTGCCACCTTGATTTGTTAGAGGCGTAAACACGCAAACGTGCGGGTTCGACGACGTTCTGCCAAATCGTAGCTAAAATCTTAAACCCGTTCCCACTAAACCAGGTTTGAAAATGAAAGTTCTGAGGTTTTTTTTTGCTTCGAATGAATATTCCGGGCTGTTTCTTAACGTCCCCCCGCCTCCCAATGGGAGGGCACAAAGTTGTGTGACCTTCCCCAGGAGTGAATTTGGGGAAAGGCGACAGGCAGACTCCGAGCGGGATTTGAGGAGGGGTTGACGCTCGTCCTGCGCGTCCGAGGCTCCGGTGAAACCCAGGTGACGTCGCCCTGGGAACGGACACAAAACTTGATAATTAACGGCCGGTCGGTCTCACTGAGGGGCCGTTTGGAGGAAGAGGTTGGTGATTTGATCCTAATACTTCTACAAATATATATATATATCTATTAGACAACCAGTTTAAAGGACCGTGATTTGAATTTTCCTAACGACGAGCGACTCTGCTCTAGTATCTCTCAGTGAGAGCTGCCGATAACTTGATATTTTTCCAGTAGCAGTCTGGCGACAGAGGAAAATTCCACTTGTAACCCTCGAGAGAGGACCGAGACTTCTGCCGCTGCGATACCTTTGCCGAAGGGACCTGCGCGCGCAGACGTCTGGGTCGCCGAGGAAATCGCCGCGGTATTTGCTTTCCTGAGCGAGAGAGTTTGCCTTCCAATGAAATATTCTTTTTTTTTTTTTTTCCGCATTCGAATACGGAGTCGCACTTGTCAGATGGTCAGCGGGCAGGCAGCCTTTCTGATTAGTAATTTATTATATTTAAAATTTTGCTGAAATGGTCGTGCTTCGGCGCGTCGCGGCTTTGTTTGCAAATAGCTGAGCTGCTTGTCTTGTAGGTTTATTCCTTTATCTTTTAAGAAGGTTTTTTTTTTTGTCATCGGTGTATTTTAGCTGCTAATTTTTTTTTTTTTTTTTAAAAAAAGGGGCGATTCACGCGTTCTGCTAAGCTCGGCGATCGATTGACGTAATTCTCATAACGCCGTTTAATTTGCGCGTAACGTAACCGCGAATAGAGCAGGAGCAGACCAACAGCTTAGGGAGGACGTAATAAAATGAAAAAATTAACCTGTGGAAAGGCTGATTTGGGGCCGCGGGGCCGGTTTGTCCTCCCCGGGGGGCTGGAGCGGGTCGCTCTGGCTCTGCCCGTCCCTGTCTCTCCGACGTTTTGCGCTTCCTCGGAGCGCGAAAGCCTCGGAGATTCCTCCCCGGGACGCGACCGAGGAGGAGCCGGCTCCAAATTCACCCGTGGGGAAGGCAGAGAGCCCGCGGGGCGACGCGCTCACCTCTAGATGTTCTTTCTCGGGCGCTCGCCGCTGGTTGAGGGGAGGGGAAAAAAAAATCTGGAGCCGGTTTCTGCAGTTGGTCGAAGGACGGCGGTGGCTGAAGTTCTGCGTGCCGGTGTTAAGTAATTAAAAAAAAAAATATCTCCTTTTTGGGAATAGTTCGGGCGTCGCTTCGAGCTGCGCTTGTGAAGCTCCCCCCGCGATCGATTCCTTAGCAAGCGTAATTTATTTTATAACCTTTTGTTTTGAGAATTAGTCCAAATTGTATTTGTGAAGGGTGTCTTGGTAGAGAAAATTTTGTATAGCGAAACTTTTTAAAAAAAAAATGGTATTAAACTAATTTTATTTAATCTGCCCTAAATTAAATACTTTTGCCTTTTTGGGAGTTGTTTTTTTTTTTTTTTTTGGTTAAACTCGTTAACGCACGGTGCTTTCCCTGTAGGCGCGTGTTTTCCGTTGGAAATGGGACGTCGGGCTGACGCAGAGCTTCCGAACGCTGACGTTTTGTCTCACGCTCGCTATCCGCTTTCTCTTCCAGATCGCCCGTAAATAGAATTTGCTAATTTGCACTCACTGGGAGACCTGTTGCCAACCACCCCAAAAAAAAAAAAAAAAAGGAAACAACACGCAAACTCTCTGTGCTCGTGAGTCGGGGTGGGAAGTTCAGGTTTGGGGTTCATCGCCGTGGGTAAAGTGGAAAAGATGGAAAATGTGGTGGTTTATTTTTCTTCCAAATCCTGCGAAGTCAAGAGGGGAGATTTAGATGAGATATAAGGAAAAAATTGTTCGCCGTGAGAGCGGTGAAGCTGCCCCAGGGTGCCCCATCCCTGGAAGGGTTCAAGGCCAGGTTGGACGGGGCTTGGAGCAACCTGGGCTGGTGGCAGAGAGGGTTCCCTGCCTGGGGCAGGGAGGTTGGAACGAGATGATCTTCAAGGTCCCTTCCAACCTTCGTGGAGGAGCAGGGAGAGGGGGCGAGAGCGTTTCGTGCGGAGGAAGGAATTGGGGAGGTTCTGCTGTGTCGGGTCTTGAGGGCGTTTCGTCCGCTTGCCGACGGCTCGGAGTAGGAACTGGCGAACGCGGCGGTGGAGTTTCGGTGACGAGGATTTTGAAGTGTTTCGGGCGTTAAACGCCGCGGAGGGTTTTGGGGAGCTCCAGGTACTCGTGAACTCCTTCGGGATGTGGTGGTCGGGAGGTGCTTCTGCTCAACCGCTTCGTGAAACGCAGCAAAAACCAAGGGTGAGCTTGGAGGTTTCTTTACCTTAAAGGCTCGTGGAGGACTTGATCCTTTATGGATCCAACTCAAGCCCTTCTGCAATGGGGTGAGGTTAAGCCCCCGTTCTGCAGAAGCTCTTTGTGATTTTCTTTATTTGGGGGAGCGGCAGCTTTTGGGAAAGGACATCAAAACCCATGTGATGCTACGGAGCGGTTCACGCCTACCTGGAGCGTTCCCCAACCTGATTGCTTCCTCCTAACCGTGGCGGTAGTTGGGAAAGGATGGCAAGGTCGGGAAGGTGGTCGGAGGTGTCGAGTGGGGTCGTGACGCGAGGCTGCAACCCGGAGCCGCTGAGCTTCGAGAGTCCTTCCAGGAGGGACCTGGCTGAGGCTGCTCAAAAGCTTAAGACCTCGCGGAAAACCAACCGGTTGCTCCGCTTTCCCCCCCCCGCAGGGGAGGGCGATCTGAAGACGAGGTGTCGAGAGGGGATTTGAGGCGGATGCTTCGGGGCTGACCCCCTCCTTGCAGGATTTGAACCAGGGCTCCCAATCTAAGGCGTCAAACTTCCCTTTTTCTCATAGGGTTTGTGCCGCATGGGCAGCGAGAAGTTGGGTGGGAAACCGCCCCGGTGGGATTTACCGACTGCGTTTTGACGTAGCACGTGAACCCTGAGGTGTCCCTCGCCGTTCTGCCGGTTTCACGGGCAATATTGAACCTTTTAGTGGCTCAGGCAGCTGGCAAAGGGGATTATTTCGGGCACTGTCGCGCTGTGCCGTGCCTGGAATAAAAGCCCCGAGCTCCCAAGCCCGGCTGGACAGCGCGGGCGCCCGGCAGTTGTGGGTTTTGTTCATAAAAAACCTGGAAAAGTTCTAATCCACCGAAAGTTTCTTCTGCTAATACCCACGTAATCTTGAGCGCGCGATTCGCCGACCTCGCGCGCGGGTTCTCGTGGGAGGAATTGCGGTAGGAAGAGCTTCTTAAAGCCAAAAATGAGGACAAACGGTGTAAAAAAATTGGGAATTCCCCCCGAACGAGAGCTGGCGCCAGGCGAACGCGGCGATCGCGGTCCCACCTCGTTATCTCGTGGGTGAAGTGGTGGCAGCTCGCGCGGCTTTTTTGACTCGCAGCATCTTTCTGACCCGCTCGGCCGCTGAACTGCCTGAAGAGCGAGCGGTGGTGGTTGAAAGCTGATGGGAAACCGGCACGTTTAGACCTAGAAAGTCCTCTTTGGGTGTTGGTTCGGGTTTTGTTTCTTGGTTTTTTTTAATTACGATTTTCAGATCCCATCCCGCGGTGCAGGTAGTAAAATTGTCGGCAATTTCTTTGTCCGCGCTTCCGCAAAGTAACCTTGTTCCTGTTGCGTCCTTTGCTTACTTCGATATGCTCTCCAGTGATTTAATAAGAGAAAATTCAGAGTTGTGAGGGTTTTCTCTGTATTTCTTGGCTCAGATAAAATATCCTTGGTGGATACCCTACGTACGCATCTTGACTTAGATGGATTTGTTATTTTTGCACCAGAAACCCTAACGTTTTGCAGTACAAAGTGCACTTTTTCTTAAAAAAAAAAACCCCACAACAACTTGTATTCGCGTCTGATCAGTGTCTTAGGTGATGAAAGCGCTATTCTGCCAAACCTCCAAAGCTGAGGAGATTGTTAATTCTTCATCGCATTAATTGAACCCTGAGATCCGCTTCTGCTCAGTCTATTTTAAGACAAAGTAGAGAAGAAGATGCCTCCCCCTAGGTAGGAATTGAATATAGGAAGTGAGACGATACACTGCCCTTAAATGAAACGTAAATACACGTTCAGGTTTTCTATTGCACCAGCTTCTTATATCGCAAATGTTTACTTTGATGAAACAGGGAGTGCCTTGTCCGGGGCCGGGCTCGCTTTTGGGGAGCAGAGCGGGGGCAGACGAGCCGTTTGCACGTCGGGTGGGTGGAAAAACTGGGATTTTGGCACTGGGAGAAACTGCTGAGCCGGTTCGGTATCCCCTTGATCCGAGGATGCTCTTCAGAAACTGCGCGGGATTGAGTTCTCAAGGGTTTTCCGACACGTACTCGGACCTGACAAAGGAGAAAACCAGCGCGTTGGCCGCTCCCCGGGTCCGTGAAGGTGGTCGTGTCTTTTCCTTAAGGTCGAGCGTCCTGTGGGGGCTCCGGCGCGTGGGTTAGATCATCGCTCAGCCTCTCGGGTCCTTTTGTCTGTCCGTCGTGGTGACACACGCCATCGTCTGTCCGGGTATCTCGGGTGTCGCCAACCTCGCGCTTGCCAGGACTCTGGGAGCTGCGATTCTCGAGCTGTCGGCGCTTCTGTTTTCCCTCGGTGTGTTCTTGCAGTGCCTTGTAAAAACCAAACAATCTCGCGTGTCACAAAAGGGCTGTGTGATAAAGGACCGATAACGTACTTTCAGCTTGCTATTGCTAGACTGGACTTTGTAACTGAGAATTTAAACCGATGTTTCAAAGCAAATAAAAGAGTTTAACTCTGACTCCTGGCCTTCTTTAACAGCCGTCGGAAAAAGGGCTTTTAAAGGTGCCTTTTGGAGAGTGGTAATTGCACGGCCGTGGGCACGAGGGAGCGGCGTGGTCGGGGTTATCCCATTCCCTGAGCACCTGCTGCTGGCAGACGATGCGGGTCCCCTGCCCTGTCCCCTGGGGGTGGATTTCGGAGTGGGAACAGATGCTGCCCAGGCTCGTTCTCTTAAACCTCAGCCCCACATCTTGGATCTTTGTATCAGTTTATTCAGAGGAACATTTGGAAGTGGGGTTTTTTGCCATCATCTTTTATGCACGCGTGTTTCTTTTCTCTGTCGTGTTCTCTCTCTGTACTTTGAGGTAAGTTTTCCAGCCCTCGCTCGGACCACGCAGCCTGACGGAGCAGGGGGCGCCCTTCTAAGCAGGAATATCGATGCAGAATTTGCTCGATATAACTGGTGTTAAGGTAGAGAGGCCGGGGGAGCGTGTCCTTCCCCTGGTTTGGTGAAGCCTCTTCGAGGTGCACAGCAGCACAGTTAGCTCTTGAGAGCCCGTAATCTCCAAAGCTTTGGGGAGCAACACCTACTTCATGGTTTTCCTTTGTGAATTTGAAACTTAAGCGTTTCACGCCGAGCTGGCTGGTGCTGGGGGGCAGCTGATGTCAGAGCACGAGGAGCTCAGGATCACAGCTCCTCCGATGGGCTTCCTCAGTTTCCTTCTTCTTCTGAGTTTTGTAGCCACATCCTGCAAAGTCCCCGTTGCCCAGTGAACCCTAAATCCTTACGGTCTTTTCCAGATCTGTCGGTTAATAAGGAATTTCTGCTTTGCACACCCTTTGCTGTTCTCACTGGGCTTCAACGGCAGCAGCAGTTCTCCCCCTCTCCGTAGACACAGTCTTAACCGAAGCGGGTTTCAGCCACGAAGCCTTGTGGGACGCAGGAGGTGACCCGCTGGCAGCAGAAATTGCTGTGATTCAAAGCAAATCCCTCGCAGGCTCCCCAAGACACTCGGGAACCCGCTGTAAAGGCATTTTCTAACCGGATTTCTTTGGTCACGCTCCTTTTCCGGAGGAAGAGCTCCCTCGAGGATCGTGGGAAGATGAGCAGCGTGTCTGGAAAGCCGCTGGGGTGCATCGAGCTCCAGCACCAGCTTCGTGCTGCTTTCCTTGAGAGCAAATTGTTAACCCTGGAGCTCCCCCGAGAGCATCTTCTTGCTGTGCCGGGCTGCTTCATCGGCGCTCCTTTTTGGGGTGAGACACGACCTGGCTTCGGCTGAGGCTCCTACCCCATTCCTGCTGCTACTGGTCCTGACTGAGAGCAAACTGGGGTGGGCGGGGAGCGCTGGTGCCACCAGATGGTGCTGCCCTACAAGCCGGCCGGCTCCCCAGAGAAGGTAAAACGCTGCGACATCTTCCCCTTGGTCCTGGGGGGCTTCTTTGTGGTCCTTAGGGAGCATCACCAGTGAAGCATCGGGCCCCTGCGACGCGGGTGTTGGGGATTCCGAGTTCTCCCCTCGACGGAGCAGGTTGGATGTTGTATTTATTCCCGCAAAGCACGGCTTTGCCAAGACTGAGGGCTAAAGCCTGGCCCTGATTAAACCCCAGAAGCAGCCCAGCTGTACCGAGGATGGGGCTTGGGGGAGTCACGCGGTGGTCCCACCCCAAAAGCTGGGCTGCGAGGATTTACCGCACCCCTGGTCGGGAGAGTTAAAGTGGTTTGAGGCTGGAAGGGGGGATTGGAAAGGAAAACTTCACAGTTCTTTTTGGATCTTTGCTTTTTTTCTCTTTTATTTTTTTTAATGTCCTAGCTCTGGGGATGTTTTCTTCTCCTCCATCTGCTGTGGTGATCTCATCAAGTTCTCCAGCTTTTCCTTGGCGGTTGGGGCACGGTGTTGTTCTGCTTTTATTACCCTTGCTGATACCCAGCGCGTGATGGGCACGAGGAGCTTTGAGCTCCTCCTCGAACCTGTGCCAGGACACGCGCTCCCTGGGGAGCACGCAACTTCTGATGAGATCACTCTCACTTTTCTTCACTTTATACGGCGATAAGCTTTTTTACTACGAGGGTGATATCATGCCGTTGGGTAACCCATGTGTCGGTGAGGTCATTTTGCAACCGGAGCTCTCCGGAGGGAGAGATCGAAGGTTTTGCTGCTCGGCGGCGAGAAACCTCGTCGTGGAGCATCCCTCTTGGGTTCCTTGGCTGCAGATCCAGAGAGCCGGGGAGGAGATCTCTTTGGTGGACTGGCTCCTCATAGATCTTAATTATTTCTTGCAACAGCCTGCTCTGTTCGCCTTCTTTTCTTCCCCTCCCTACTTCTCCGTACCCTTCCTAAACGAGGTGGGATTTTTGGGCGGTGTCCATCTGGCGGGCTGCTCGCCCCCCCGCCTTTTCTCCCCGGCTTGCAAACCCAAGCTGACCTCCAGCAAAGGTGCCGGAGGAGCCCACCCTTGCGCAGCCGCTGCCGCGGGGCTCCCCAGAGCTTCAAACCAGAAACTCGCAGCTGCGGAGCTGGCGGAGGGGAATGGCTGGAATTTCCTGCCCGCTCCGAGCAGCCCTCGCTGCCTTCGGCAGAGACATGTACGGGCAGGTCCCGGGTCAGGCTTCGCGGCTTCTTGCACCCTGGGCTGGGTGCCTGGGGATGGATGAGCTCCTGGTACGGTGGAGAATTCCTGCTATGAGCTTCCCATGCCAGGAATGATGCTCCGGGTGAGTTTTTCCCCGTGCTGAGGCTCCTCACGGTGGCATTTCAACCGTGCGTTTCTTTCCCTGCCGCTTGGAGGTACCTCGTCGGCTGGTTCCAGCCTTCCAGGGAGGTATAAATGGATATTCCTCACCTACGGGTGGGGTTTTCTTGGAACATCACAACTCAGGCCTGGGGGAAAGTCACTTTTCGCCGCTTCTCTCCAGCTGCTTCCCACCGCGGTGGGTGCTCGGGTGCAGGAGCAACGTGTGCCGTGCCCGCAGCCCTTCCCTGAGTCGCGCTCCCGTAACTGATTCCCTCCTGGCGGGCACGGAAGCCTGGTCCATGCCTGGGTTCACAAATAAATTTATTCCTGTTGGAGGTTAGCCTAACAGCAACCTCACCTCCCTCTTGAGCAGCTTTCATCCTCATGCCTCATTCACATTTGTGCCTTGCACTAAAAAACCCGAAATATCCAGGCTCTTAAAGTCCTCTGGTTTTAAGAAGCTTTCTGGGTTGTCCTTCTCTTGTAGCAGCATCTCCTGAGGTTTCCCTTGGTGAAGGAGATGCTGCTCTGCGATGTGCGTAGGTCAGATTTGATTTCCTTAACCTATTACTGTTAAATCTGTCTGTCCGAGGTGTCCGTTGCAGGCGAAATGCTCGTTGCAAGCAGAGAACTTGATCGTGTCGCAAACGTGCTGGAAGGGAGGTGGGTGAGCGTCTCTCAAGCCCAATTTCCATTTTCTCTGGTTGGATTAGAGTAATTCCCCGGACTGTCCGGGCTGAGGGAGCTTGGAATTCAAATTGATCTTTGACCACGGGTGATGTCGAGGCGAAAATATCTATGTCCAAGTAGGGCAGAAGTCTCATTTTTGTCAGATGCTGTAAGCTTGCAGCAAAGGAATTAAAACGTGACTCCCACCACGATGGGGCGAAAGCCGCTTTTTGCCCACCTGATTGATTCTGTTTGTGTTTTATTTGGAAATGTCTAAAGGTCGGGAGAGCTTCCGCTTTGCCAATTCATCATGACGATGGCCGGCGCTTGGAAAACACAGCGTGTGGCTTCCCAAACATCCCAGCCTCCCGTCTCCCAGCCCTCTGCCCCCATCTCCGGACCTGAAACGGGACGGGGTGGAACAAATCCCATCCGTGATGTGACCGATGGACCACCCCAGAGGTCAACTGGGTTCTTCTCCTGCACCGAGGGTTTTTCTCACCCTGAATTACCCCTGAAGCTTCTTCCAGCCACCAACTTCCCTAGAGCCCAAGCCCTAAGGGCTGCGTGGAGCTTCACGTGGTGGCAGCGGATACGGGAAGCGTTGCTGCTCTTCCTTTTTTAGCCTTTAGCTGGAAAATACACCATGACAAAGCGTTACGTGCCTCGCCTGCGGTAATTTGCAGGAAATCTTTCCTTCCCAGCATCCAACCTGTTCAACATGAGAGATTTAGGGGAACACGGGGGGGGTCCCTCCCGTTTCAGCGCCGTTGGCCTCGTGGTGGGATGCTCTGGGTGATGGGATGCTGTAACCTCACTCTGGCCCTCCCAGGGCTGATGTGCACCCGTTTTTGGGTTGGTGAGGGAGAGCTCTGCCTTTTGCTGAAGGCTCTTGGCACCTTTTTTGGGAGCTTTTAGCTCAACAGACACGAGGAGCTGATAAGACTGAAGTTCTGGCAGGCAGGCAGCACTTCCCCTCTTGCCGCTCGCACCAAAACCTACGAAAACGACCGAGGTTTCTGCAAGCAACTGTGGGGAAGTTTCGTGTTTTTCGGGGAATCGAAGACCTCTGGGGCGTCCCCCATCAGCACCCCAGCACCTGGGCGGGGAGGAGCAGGGGGGGCCAGCCCCACCCTGGCCATGATCACATCAAACTGGGGAAGCAATGGAGTTCGAGGAGCCACGAAGCCCTGGTTGTGGGTGGCCGGGTTGGGGCTGGTCCCACAGTCCTGCCCCGTCTCTGGTCCTGCTGGGTCAAGCTCAGGGTTCCGGCGGGGCTGCGCTTGATGGGGAAGTGACTGATGTCTGTGTTCCCCTTGTTTCTTTCCGCATTTAACCTCAGCATTTGCAAAGTGGCTTTTTTCCCCGGTGCTGGCTCAGCGCTGGGGGTGGCAGCGAGCGTCTGCCCTGTCCCACCACCCCTCCCTGCCGATCCCCTCGTGTCTGGAGACGGGGAGAAGACGAAAAGCTTCTTTACATCATTCCAGGCTCAGCAGAACATGCTCTGAGCTTTTCCTGCACTTTCTAGAAGCTTTTCCAGCCATTGGCTTCCATGCGATGCTTTAATCACCCAAACTCCCTCCTGCCTCTTCGTCATCCTCAGCTTTCTGAGGTCCCACGGCCGAGAGCTCCTATTAATTGACGCTCTCGATCCGTGCTGGGTTGGTGAGAGCTGCCGAGGGATGCGGGTCGGCTGCACCACCCAGAGAGGGACCATCCCGCTGGGAAGAGGCGCTGGATAAATCCGACCTTCCGGTGCCCAACCCGATGTGCTCCTGGGCTCAGCGAGGGCCGGAGGAAACGTGGGACGCTGCTTACGCACGGGGCCGGGGCTCTGCAACCGCATCTTGCAGCCTGGAGAGAACACACCGAGGCGTTTCATCACAGGTCGCTCGGCATTCCCAACGGCTGCTCTGAAAAACACAAGTTTTACGGCTGTTGCCAGATTGTAAATCTCTGACTTCCAGCGCTGGCGCCTTTTGAGGGAGGGGGGAAAAACATCCGGCTTCAGCAAACTTTGATGCTCTCTGTGCGTCACTCGCGGACGGGGCTCGTACCACGCAGCGTGCCCACGGTTATAAAATCCATTGCAAAAGCAGAACTTGAAGATTTAGGGGGTTTGCCGGGTGTTGCCTCAGGGCCGGACGATGCGGTTGCTGGCGGGGCAGGGCCTCTTCCTGCGCCGCGCGGCTCCGGTTCGGCTTCGGACGGGCACGTCTGACCCTTGCAGAGGGGGGAGGGTGCTGGGGGCCGGGCTGGTGCCTGCTGGGGACCCCAGAGGTGTTCCTGAAGGGCTGCAGTCAGCTGATAAAATCTCCAGCTTGGTGCTCCCGGGAATTCCCTGAGGATTCCACAGCTCCGGCTGGAACAAAAGCACCCGCTGAGGAGCCAGCGCCTGGACCGGCTCCCCAAAAAGATGCCCTGGGGACCGGGGAGCTCATCCGAGCGCGTTCTCTGCCCGGCTGCCAGAGGGACGAGTGACGTGCCGCCTGTGGCCACAGTAGGATTGTCCCCAACTCCGTGTGGGATGAAGCGTTTGAGCTAAACCTGCCCCAGAGGTTCCCTGTGGGGGTTTCTTTCCAAGCTGGAGGTTCTAGACAGAGAAAGGCAGTGTGAAACAGCCCAAAGTCACTGGGTGGGCTCCTCCTGCCCCTTCTCCATCCATCTGCTGGCGTGGTGGGATCTGGAGCAGGGCTGAGGAGCCAGAGCTGGCCTGATCCCCTCCACGTGATGCTGCTCATGCTGACAAACTTCTCCTTTCGGGTGTTTTAGGGTGAGACGTTTGGTCTCGGTGATCCCCTCAGGCAACCCCCTCGAGAAACCGGGTGAGAAACCCCTGAGTAATGCTGGAATCAAGGAGGAGCAGGGGGTCAGGAGCTGTAAATCAGGTGATTACCACAAGCACGTCCATCCCGTGGCAGGAGCGCAGCGGAAGACCAGGCGCTTGGCTCGACATCAGGACATTTGGGAACCCAGCCGGCACCAGGGGAGACCTTCCCGTTGCCTTGTTTGACCCAGGGCTCCTCATCCCCCTGCTCACGGGGGTTTTTTTATGGTCAAAGCATCCCTTGGGAGTAGGCAAGGGATGGGTAGTCCCGTGCCCGGCCTCTGGTTTGTTCGCACCACGGGTTTTCTCACCCTCGTTCCGTCACGGAGCTTCCGACCGCACGTGGGTTCGCTGGATCGGCGCCAGCCCGGCACGCCTGGCTCCATCCTCACCGGCTTTCTTTCGGGCTGCCCGGGGATGATGTAACCCCAGCCGGGATTGCTTCAGGAGGGACGGGACCTGGGCAGAGCCGTCCCTCCGTCCCCAACTTGCACAGAGAAGCCGCGGCGGCGAGCCGGTCTGCGCTGGTGTCGGCCGGTTTGATGGGACCGGGTCCAACGCTGCTCCGCTCCATCCATCGTACACGTGCCGGTACGTGTCGAGCTGCCCAGTTTGTCGCTTCACCCTGCTCCCAAGGGGTTTTAGGGAGGGGGCTGCACACCTGGCTCAGCCCCACGCGGGAGCGGGGACCCGTGTGCTGATGGGAACCGGCACGAGGGGATGACCGAGCCTTGCCGTGGCGCTGCTGGCACATCACCATCTCCCCGTCACCCCCTGCCACCGCCGAGACCATCGGATTTCGCTGAGGGACAGGGGAGGCGAGGGGCATCCCCCTGATGGGGCAATCTGACGGGAAAATTGAGGCAGGAGGGAAATGTTTGTGCCTGAGAGAAATGATTACCTCTCTTTTGTTTCCACAGCCGCAAACCAGCTTGTTGATCACCCGGCGTCTGAAATCCCAACCGGAGAGGAGCAAATTCCTGCTGGGTGTTGACTCCGACAGCCTGGGGAGGAGGAGGACGGGGGGGGGGCGGGCAAAGTTCGGCCCCTATAAAGCCAGATCTGGTCCACTTCATTCATTTCCCCGGCAGCATCGCCGGGAGCTGCTCGTCCAGCCTTCGCCAGAGAGGTTCGGCGAATCGATCCTCGGCTGCCCGGGCGATGCCGAGGGTGCCGCGGGGCGTCGGAGCTGTCCTCCCCTGCCTCCAGTTCCTGCTGCTGCTCTCCGGCGTGGAGCTGAGACCCCCTGCCTGGGACGAGGACCGGCTCCAGCTAGAAGCCATCAAAAAGGGGATCTTGGAGAGGCTGGGGATGCCCGCACCCCCCGTGATCCGGCACCCGTTGGACCGGGAGAGCATCGAGAGAGCGCAGCGGCTCTACCAGCAGAAAGTGGCCGAAGTGATGGGCAACCGGAGCCGCGAGAAGGAAACCGTGCCCGGGAGCCGGCACCTGCATCGCCTGACCCCAACACGTAAGTGACACCCCTTGACCCTCGTGTGAGTGTCCCTGAGCACATACACGGGTGCCCCCAAACGTGTCCCCGCTCGGGCATGTCAGCGTGTGCTGGGACATGACCGGGCATGAATCGTGGTGGCCGCAGGGAGGGGCCACCGTTGGGGCTGTTTTGCTTCAAATCACAAAACCCCGGGATGTTTGGGATGGAAGATTTGATCGTGGTGCTGCAGGGGCCCGGAGTGGGGTTCAACATGGTTTGGGGGGGAGTGCAGGGGAGGGAGGGAGGGAGGTGCTGTCCTGTGAGCACCCTTGAGGGACAGCAAGCAAGTCCCCCAAGCTTGAGCCACAAGTTGGGGTTTTAGCCAGATCTGGGGTGATTTAGGGAAATATTCGGGTCGCGCTGCTTGGGCTGGGGGGAGGACAGCCAGGACATGGGGTGGAGGTAACCCCGAGTGGGGACCTGCTCCAGCACCAGCTGCCGCCCCTCGGCAAGACCCTCCCGGGAGGCGGCGGGTCCTGAGTGATCTGAGGATGAGGATGAGGCTGAATCTCCTGAGCCTCAGCATCCTCGGGGTTTGGGTGATTCCCTGGAGGTGGTGGTTCTGCTGCCTGACGGGGGCTGGGCACAATTTTTTGGTGATGGGGTGGATTGCCAGCTCTTCCAACAACTGTCCTCCTTGTCCCCACAGTGCTGCGCCAACCGGACCTCCCCCAGGGACACCGGGAACCCCGTGGTCCCTACCGCTACCATCTCCTCCTCTCCCGCACCAAGGCTTTCCACCGGCATCTCCAGGTGGTGCGAGCGGAGCTGAAGCTCTTCAAGCAGTCACCAGCATCCCTCGGGGCGTCCCCGTTCGACACCTTGGTGCTCCCCCGGGTCGGCATCTACAGGCTGGGGGGGGATGACGAGACCCCCCAGCTTCTCCATAGCCAAGAGCTGGACCGTGATGCCCCAAGCCTGGACCTCACGGCGGCCGTCCAGCCCTGGGCTGCCGGTCCTGAGGACACGCTGCGGCTGGAGCTGACCTTCACGGCCGATGTCTCCGCCTTGCTGGCCACCTTGGCGGACGAGACGCTGGTCCTGGAGGTGGAAACCCACGAAACGTCAGGTCGGGGGGCCAGGAGAGCCCGCGGGCTGGAGGAGGAGTGTCGGAAGAGCGACGGGAAGTGTTGCCTCAAGTCGCTCAAGGTCTCCTTCCAGGAGATCGGCTGGTCAGACTGGGTCATCGCCCCCAACAGCTACTACATGAGGTTCTGCGAAGGTTCCTGTCCCCACAACTACAAGCCAGCCAGCGTGCACGCCCAGATCAAAGCCCGCCTGCACTCCCTCTCCAAAGCCACCCCACCGCCCTGCTGCGTCCCCGCCGACTACGACCCCATGGTCCTGATGCACTACGACGGCGAGGGCAGGCTGGTCTCCACCCTCTTCGAGGACATGCTGGTCACCAGGTGCCACTGCGCCTGATGGCATCACCTCCAGCTTAGACCCAAAAGCCAGATCCTGGGGCATGAGACGCCCCAGCTCTGCCACCTGGCTCAGCCCCTGGGGTGAAGTCCCCCTCCACAAGCCATGAGAACTCACTCCCCTTCTTCTTCCCTTATTTAAAATCATATTTTATTTGGAGCCTTCTCACTCCAGGCAGCAAGAAGGGGCTGGGGTGAGTCTCCCCACTCCATGCCCCAGCATCACCTCTTCCCTTCTTAGAGACTTGCTTATACAATCCTTTTATTTATTGCTAACTTATGGTTTTATAGCAAAATTCCTTTTTGGGAAAGCATGGGATTTGGGCGTTTTTTTGTGTGTATTTGCATTTTATATATTTCTATGAGAAATAATGTAAAAATGTAAATTAATAAAGTGATGGGAACGGGGACTCTGGTGGCTCGTACTGCACAAATGGCTGAGGGGGCTCTGACTGAAGCCCCTCCGTGGGTCACCTCCAGCTGGGGGTCCCACACCTCACACCCTCATCCCTCCCTCCTCGCAGGTGACTCCAGACGGACCTCAGCAACAGACCACGAACTACACGGGTCATTTAAGATAATTAAGTCATTTAATGGGGCACAGTGGGGCATCACAAGGGCTGGAGCTCAGGGGACCCATGTAGGAGCTGGAGGGGGACACACCCAGTGAAGCCCCAAGCTGCCGGTCCCCTCGGGGTGCCCAACCTGGCAGCACCGGGCTCGGGGTGATCTTGCCAGGAGCATTAAAATAAAGAGTTTTTTTGCTCTGTTTCCTAAATGGGCAGGTTTAGCAGGAAAACGGGGGGGGTGGTGTGTGTGTGTGCAGGTGACAGCAGGGCCAGTCCTGGTGCCCAGATGTCCCAAAGGGAAAGGGGAACTGGTCACCTCATGGCCCCCCCACTCTGCCAGACAGCCCTGGGGGAGCACCCCCACACGTGTCCTTGGCCAGGAAGGCTCCGGTGTGCCAGCCACCGGCAGATGCTGTGCCAGGGTGTCCCCACAGCTGGTGGCCACGGGCCCCAGGAGGAGGTGCCAACCCTCAGCCCTCACCCCGTGGTGGGAACTGGGGTGAAGGAAGTGTTGGGGGGGAGGGAGATAAAAAATAACCCTCCTTGAGAAAGGCGTCCTTGGCAGGATGCGTGTGTGGTGACCACGCGTGTCCCCGTCCCATGGGGAGCGCCGAACCCCGTCCCCTCTGGGCTGGGGAGCACCCAGGGGAAGCCCTGGGAAGAGGTGTGGGCGGGAGCCAGAGATTTGCCCCCCTGGGCCCCCCCCAGCCCCTCACTGGTCAGGGGTGATGTATAAGTTGTCCTCCCCGAGGTGCTGCATGTTGGCGTAAATGGGCTGGTCCCCGGCGGTGTCCTCGCTCTCCAGGAAATAGTTGTCATCCACGGGGGCCTGGGGGCTGAGGGGGGACAGAGGGGTGGGATGGGATGGGATGGGATGGATGGGGATGGATGGGATGGGATGGGATGGGGATGGGATGGGATGGATGGGGATGGATGGGATAGGATGGGATGGGATGGGATGGGATGGATGGGATGGATGGGATGTCTGGGATGGGGATGGAATGGGATGGGATAGGATGGGATGGGATGGGGATGGATGGGGATGGATGGGATAGGATGGGATGGGATGGGATGGGATGGGATGGGATGGGGATGGATGGGATGGGTGGGGATGGATGGATGGGATGGGGATGGGATGGGATGAGATGGGATGGATAGGATGGGATGGGATGGGATGGAATGGGATGGGATGGGATGGGATGGGATGGGATGGATAGGATGGGATGGGATGGGATGGGATGGGATGGGATGGGATGGGATGGGGAGCCTCACCTGTCTCGCTCCTCTTGCCATCCTGGTGTCCAGCCCTGCGCACGGGCCGAGGTGGTGCAGGGACTCACGAAGACATTCTCATAGTCCGGCGCAGTGTTGGTGGCATCACCGGTGCCGATCTCAGCAGCCCGGCTGATGTAGTGGGGCTGCCCATAGGTCGTGGTGGGCTCCTGCTTATCCCACCCCACACTGATGTCGGTGGCCGCTTTCCTCCGCCGGTAGCAAACCACAGCGGCCACCACCAGCCCCACGGCCACCCCGCTGGCAGCCGCGGCCAAACCGGCCACCAGCCCCACGTTACCCCAGCATTCCTGAGCGTGGAAACCAGTGACGTTGATGAAGATTTGGTGGGACGTGAGGCACCGGCACTGGAGCACGTTGCAGTCGGGCGCGGAGCAGGAGCAGGGTGCTAGGATGGTGCTCACCACGTCGCAGCGGCACGACACGTCCAGGGAGCTCAGGTGGGCTTGGAAGGCGGTGGCAGGCACGGCCCGCAGGGGGTTGCCCTCCAAACTCAAGCTCTGGAGAGCTGTGGCGTTGGCGAAGAAGCTATCGGGCAGCTCCCGCAGCTGGTTGTGCTGCAGCTGGAGACGCCGCAGCCCCTGCGCTCGGCTCAGGAAAGCGTCCGGCAGCTCCCGCAGCCGGTTGTGGGAAAGGTCCAGCTCCTCCAGCTTTGGCTCGACGCGGGACGAGGGGCTCAGGGCCTCGATGCCGTTTTGGCTCAGGTGCAGCTGGGTCTGCCGCTGGAAGAGCCCCCAGTCCAGCTGGGAGCACTGATGGCTGCTGTTGGTCAGAACCAGCTTGGCCGGGGCGTCTGGCGGGATGGTGAAGCAGGGGGACGAGGGGGCCGCGGGGCAAAGCAGCAGCAGCAGCAGCGTTAGGGGGGCCGCAGGGTGCCCCATGACCCCTCCACCCTGCCGGGAGCCTGGGTGGGAAATGGGGGGGTCACCAAGACGCACCTGAGCACACCCCCACGCCCTCCCAGTTTCCCCCTACCAGTGCAAACCAGTCTGGTAGCCACCCAGCTCCCCAGGCAGGGCAGCACCCGGGGGTCCCGGTGGGTGGGGGTTTGCCCCCCCCTTGCCCCAGCACCCCAACTCGCCTGTGCTCCGACCGCTGCTCTGCCCGGCGCAGGCGGGGGCACGGGAAGAGGAACAGGCGGGTCCTGCTGGCCCGTGTCACCCTGCCGGGGCGTAGCCGGTCCTGGGGAGGGGGGCAGAGGGGCAGCACCCTCCGCCCTAGCACCCCCCAGACACCCCTGGACCCCCCGATCGTTTCCTGGGGTGCTGCAGGGCTCCGACCCCGGGTGCTGCTCCCTGCCCGAGGGGTCGGGGGGGGGATCTGCCGGCTGGGGGACGGGGCGGGGGCTGCCAGGGACCCCCGGGCACACGCGTGGGTACATGCAGGCGTGCACACGCGTGTCGTTGCGCAGTGGGGAACGCACATGGGTGTGCACAGTCGCCGCCCTCACCCCCTAATTCAGTGGGTTGCAGCGGGGAGTGGGGAGGGTCAGGGCGTTAATGATGTGTTGGGGCAATTAGCGCGGAGGAGGTGCGGGCAAGATCCGTTTCCCCCTCCCCGGGGTCCCCGAGCCCTCCGGGGCTTTGCTCGGGGTCCCCCGTGGGCTCCCGGCGCGGGTGGGTGTTCCTGTGTCCATCCCCGTCTGCCCCCCCCCCCGCCTCCTCCGTGTCCCTCCGCGTCCGCGCCCGCCCCCTGGTGTCCGTGTCCCTCCGTGTCCCCGCTGTCACACCCGCGTCCCTGCGGCCGCCGTGCCTGTGTCCATCCCCTCGTGTCGGTGTCCATGCGCGTCCACGTCCCTCCGCGCCGCCCCTCGTGTCCGTGTCCCTCCGTGACCGCCTCCTCACGGCCATGTCCCTCTGTGCTGACCCCTTCGTGTCCGCAGCCCTCTCTGCCCACGTGCGTGTGTCCATCCCGTCTCCGTGTCCCTCCCCTCGTGTCTACACCCACCCCCTCGTGTCCATGTCCCTCCGTGGCCACCTCTCACGTCCGCATCCTTCTATGTCCACCCTCTCGTATCTGCGTCCCTCTGTGACCACCTTCTCACATCCATGTCCCTCCGTGTCCACCTCTTCCCACCCGCATCCCTCTGTGGCCACCTCACCCCCACCCACCCCCTCGTGTCCGTGTCCCTCCGTGGCCTCCTTCTCACATCTGTGTCCCTCTATGTCCACCCCCTCACGTTCATGTCCCTCCGTGCCCACCTCACTGTCACCCACTCCTCGTGTCCGTGTCCCTTCGTGGCCACCTTTTCACATCCATGTCACTCTGTGTCCATGTCCCTCCGTGCCCACCTCACCCCCACCCACCCCCTCGTGTCCGTGCCCCTCCGTGACCACCATATTTGCATCCACCCCTTCTCACCCGCGTATCTCTGTAACCACCTCACCCGCCTCTCGTGTCCGTGTCCCTCCGTGGCCACCTTTTCACATCCATGTCCCTCTGTGTCCATGTCCCCCCGTGCCCACCTCAACCCCACCCACCCCCTCGTGTCCGTGCCTCTCCGTGACCACCTTCTCACAACCGTATCCCTCTACGTCCACCCCCTCGCGTCTGCGTCCCTCTGTGTCCACCCCTTCCCACCCGCGCCCTTCCGTGCCCACCTCACCCACCCCCTCGCGTCCGCGATCCCCTCGTTTCCCTCCCACTCCCCGCCGGTCCCCACCACTTTCCCCTCCGCTGCCATCGCCCTTTTAAGAGCGGCGCCCGCCGGCGCAGGGGGGGGGCGTTGCTGGAACAGCCGCGCGGAGGGGGGGGAGGCGGCGGCGCGGGGACCCCCGGCCCGGCGCGGCGGTTTCAAGCTCCCCCGCGGGTCTGCGCGGCCGGAGCCGCCGGGGACCGGGCGACCGGCACCGGGGATGGCGGCGGGAAACCGGGACCGGGCCCGGCCCCGCTGACAACCGGGACCCGCTCCGCCTACCCCAGCATGTACGCCAAGGGCAAGGGCTCCGGTGTGCCCTCGGACGGCCAGGCCCGCGAGAAGTGAGTGCGGCGGCGGCGGCGGCGGGGAGGGAGCGAAGGGGTGGAAGGAGGGAGAGGAAGGAGGGGGGGGGGGGGGGGGGGGAAGTTTTGTTGTGGTTTTTTTTTTTTGTTTTTTTTTTTTTACCGGGGATGGAGAACGGGAGGAGGCGGGCGGACCCCCGCGGCCCCGCCCCGCCGGGAGCCGCCGCGGGGGCAACGGGAGCCGTCGGGGTTCGGGACACCCGGTGGGAACGGGAGGCGCTGGGTGTCCGTCCCCCCCCCCCACCTTCCTCCTAGGGGGGACGCAGCGGGATGAAGCCGGTGGGCGTCGCATCCCCTCGGGGCACCGGGAGCCACGGTGTGTGTCCCCCCCTCCTTAGCTCCGGCAGGTGCCCCGGGGGGGGGCAGCGGTGGCCCTCGGGGCCACCGCTGCCCCCCCCCGGGGCACCTGCCGGAGCCAGGAGGGCTGCACCCCACCGGTGTCACTCGGCGTCCGCGCTTTTGGGGTCTGTCGTGGAGGATGGGGGGGTTGTTGTCACTTGGGGGGGGGGCAGTCCTTGTCCCTGACACCCCCTGTGTGTGTCCCCCCGCAGGCTGGCGTTGTACGTCTACGAGTACCTGCTGCACGTGGGGGCTCAAAAATCAGCTCAGACCTTCCTCTCGGAGGTAAGATGGGATGGGGGGGGGGGGGGGGGGCACACATACAGAGGGCACCCCCCTTGCTGAGCCCATCCCTGGGGTGTCAGGCCTGCGAAGGTGATGCCTGACCCCCCCCCCCCTCCCCTCCCCTGTCTCCGCAGATCCGATGGGAGAAGAACATCACGCTGGGCGAGCCCCCTGGCTTCCTGCACTCCTGGTGGTGGTGAGTTGGTCGGGGGGGGGGGACACACACGCACGGAGGGATGAGACCCCCCCTTTATCCTGTGCTGATGGGCTGGGGGCTTGTGCCCCCGCTCCCCGCGCTGCCGCCGCATCTCCTCGTACCCCATAAACTGCTTTTCCCATCAGTGATTTTTAGGGGGGGGGGAGGCTCCGCCACCCCCCAGCTTTACATCCCAGTTACGCCCCGGCCCCTCCAGATGGATCCAATTTGGCACCAAGCGTGGGGCGCCGGGGGAGGGGGTCCTAGCCCAGGGCTGGACCCCCCGCACCTAGAGTGAGAGGGGGTCCCAGTGAAGCACCCCAGGGGGGTGATGGTGATGCTTGGGGGGGGAGTCTTGTCCTGATGTGGCCAGGGTGGGGGGGCTCAGTGGGGTGCAGGATGCGCCATTGCCAGTAAACAAGTAGTTGGTGATTTATGGGGGGGGACACACACACACAACAGAGTTGAGGGGGGGTCACAGTTGGGGGGGGTCACACGCACACAAGGCGCCTTCCAGGTCCTTAACCCTCCTGCTGCCGGCCCCCCCGCCACTGCACCCCAAATCCGAGGGGACACCCGGCAACGCAGCTGCGGGGGGGGTGTCACACGCACCCACGCACCACCGGCCCCTCCGCCGTCTGGGGGTGGGGAGGGGCGGGCGGCGGGACCCCCCCATCCTGCCCGGGGATGCTGCAGCCTGATGTAAAGTCCCAGGAATTTGGGCTCCGGCCGTAGCGACCGTTTCCAGGGAAAACAGGCGGCAGCCGGGAGGCCCCCGCCACGCCGGGGGTGGGAGGGGGGGGTAACACAGCCCTGGCCCCCGCCACGCCGGACACACACACACACACACAAACACACACACACACACAGAGCCCCCCCACCCCATCTGTGACACGAGTGTGGCGGGGCTCAGCTGGCAGGGGTGGGACGTGGCACACGGTGGCCGGGAGCAGTGTGACAGAGGGGGATGTACCTCCGGGGGGGGTCCTGACCCACTGTGTCCCCCCTCCTCCAGCGTCTTCTGGGACCTGTACTGTGCCGCTCCCGATCGCCGGGAAACCTGTGAGCACTCCAGCGAGGCCAAAGCCTTCCATGACTACGTGAGTACCGCGGTGCTGGGGGGGGACTCTGTGCCCCCCCCTCTGTGCTGCCTGGCCCCCTCCTCACCACCACCGAGCCCCCCCCAACCCGTGCCGAGGCCGCCGGCGGGCCGGGGGTTAACGCTGGCTCTGCCAGCCCCGGCCTCGCCAGCCTGGGTGACCTATTTTGCAGGGCGGCGCGGGAGGGGGGGTAATCCCTGGGGCCCTGGCTCAGCCCCCCCATTCACACACCCAGGGACCCCAGCGTGCCCATCCCCCCCCACCGCCCCCCCAAGGGACAGGGACCCTCAAATCCAGCCCCGTCCCACGGCGGGGGGTAAAGTCACGGCCTCTTGCTTCTCAACTGGGGAGGGGGGTACTGTGGCAGGGTTAGGGTCTCTCCCACCCTCTCATCTGGTGCCCTTGGGGCCGCCGTGGTCCTGGGGCTTGGTGGGACACCCCCCCCCCACCAGTGGGATTCCCCCCTCCCCCCAGCCTCCACCAGTAGCTCCACTCCTTATCGGTGCCAGCCTGCGGCGAGTTAATCATTGGCACAAAGTCAACAGCCCGGCGGGTGCCCAGCACTGCGGGGCGGGGGGGACACGGTGGGGGGAGAGCAGGAGGGGAACCAGGCCTGGGGTGGTGGGGATGGAGGAGGGGGACACTGTGGGGGACACACTATGGCCGGGGCTGGTGCGTGGTCCCAGGGGTTCAGGGCCCGTGGTACCCAGGGATGCAGGATGCAGTGGGGTCTGTGGTACCCGGGGATGTGGGATGCAGTGGGGTCCTTGGTACCCAGGGATCTGGGATGCCGCGGGGTCTGTGGTACCCAGGGATGCAGGATGGTCTGTGGTACCCAGGGCTGTGTGATGCTGCGGGGTCCACGGTGCCACGGGATGTGGGACGCTGTGCCGTGCAGGCTGCTGCGGGATGCTGAAGGCTGTGGGATGCCGTGGGACCACGCGGTGCCGTGTGGGGTGCCGTGGGATGTGGGGTGCTGTGGCATGTGCAGTGCTGCGCATCCGGGGGTGCCCTGGGAAGGGATGCGGTGCTGGGAGGGGGCGCAGGATGCTGCTGTGCCCGTGGTGCCGTGGGACGCGCAAACGTCACCCCCAACCCTCTCCCCATCCTGCCCCCGCCCCAGCACCCTCGTGGCTGCTCAGCACCCCCCAGCAGCCCCCAGCTTGGGGGGGGGGGGCATGGGGGGGGGTGACCATGTTGCCCTCTGGGATGCCCGTGGGTGTGTGTGGACGCGCGTGTGCCTGCGCTGGCACTGCGGGGGCTGCCGGGGCTGCAGCAGGACCCCCCCCTTTCTTCACCCTCACCGCCCCCCCCTCCCTATTCGTCCCCCCCCCACGAGGTGCAGAGCTGATTTCCATGCTGGAATTAATGAGGCTGCCGGTGCGGTGACGCCGGGGACGTGGCGCGGGTCAGGCCGCGTTGCCATGGCAGTGCTGGCTGGCAGGCAGCGCTGGGGACCGCTGCGGGGAGGGGGGGGGACAGGGGGGGAGAGCCCCCACAGCCCCCATGCTGCACCCCACGGGGTGGCCAGCACCCCATCCCAATGCCAAACGGGCCCCACGGGGTCAGTCGGGGCGCCCCGGTGTGTGCCCCTCGCTCTCCTGTGGGTGCTGCTGTGCCGGACCCCCCCAGGGTATGTGAGGAGACCCCCCCACACACACACTGTGAGCATCATGGGGACGGTGACCCCACATCACTGAGGGGAGTGGTGGCAGTGGCAGAGTCTCGGTGGCCCCCCCGGGGTGCAGCGGGGTGGGGACACCCCATCCTGTGCCCCCCCGCCGGTGTTTCCTCCCCCCAATTTTCTCCCTCCTGACCTTGAGGCTGCAGCAGGAGCCGAAACTCCCCAACCTGTTGCCATGGCAACGCCGCTTTGCATCCTCAGTGATGGGGGGGACGAGGGGCCAATTCGGTCCCTGCCATGGGTGGGGGGGAGCAGTGCTGTCCCCCTGGTGGGGCTGGAGCTGCGGGTCAGGCTCTTTCCCTGCGCCGTGGGGCAGCAGAGGAGGGGACAGGACCTGCAGCCCCCTCTGCCTTGGCTCTGTCCCTGGGGGGCGACAAGACCTGTGCCAGGCAAAGGCTGCCCTGGGGCAGCTCTGTGGATGATGTGTTGGCCCCACGGCCGTGGGGTGATGGGGACTGACCCCCCCAGGGCAGCCACTGACCAGGGACCCATCCCCTGGGCCCTGCTGAGGTGGGTGAGGTGGGGGGCACCGTGGTGCCTCCGCGATGGGCTGCCTGGTGGGCTCTGTGATGAGCACCGTGATGGGGTGTAGTGGGACCGTGGTGAACTTTGTGGTGGCTCCATGATGAGCTCCGTGGTGACCTTGTGATGAGCTCCGTGGTGACCTTGTAATGAGCTCCGTGATGGGTTTCGTGATGAGTCTGTGATGGGCTCCCTGATGGGCTGTGGTGGCACCGTGGTGACCTTCATGATGGCTCCGTGATGGGCTCCACGATGAGCTCCATGATGGGCTCCATATGGGCTTCATGATGGCTCCGTGATAGCTCCATGATGGACTCTGTGGTGGCTTCTTGGTATCTCTGTGATGAGCACCATGATGGGCTGTTGGCGGAGCCATGGTGACCTTCATGATGGCTTCGTGATGAGCTCCGTGATGGCTCTTTGTGATGGGCTGTGGTGAGGCTGTGGTGACCTCCACGATGGGCTCCGTGCTCTCTCCCTGGTGGGACCAAGAGCAGGGTGCTGGGGGCGGTTTCGGGATGAGGGAGGGACCACCCCCAGCCCTCCCAGTGTCTCCAGTCCCCCAGCTGTGCCGTGCTGGTTTTGGCTGCCTGCGCAGACTCCCGCGGTCTCGTGAGGGGTCCCCGGGGCCTGATCCTGCAGCTGGTAAATGAGGCTGGGGGGGTCTCAGGACCCTCCCAGCAGCCCCAGGACTCCCCCCCAGCACCGTAGCCATTCTGTGGGACAGGGACCCCCATTTGAGTGCCCCTGAGCTCCTTCTGTCACCCGTGTGCCTGATGTCACACATATCCCACACATGACCCATGTCCCCCCCTCCCGACTCACCATCCTCATCCCCATTTCCCTACCAGCAGCAACTGGGGGTGCCCCTGTGGGGTCACCCGTGGGGCGCCCACCTCGAAACGCGGGACCCCCCCATCTACCCACCAGGCTGCCTGCAGGCTTGGAGAGGGGGGACAGTGGGGAGGCGCGGGGGCCCCCCGGGTGGAGGGGGCAGCATGAGGGCCCCCCCCCGGCTCCCTTCTCCTCCTCCCCTACAAATTGAAACCAGTTGTGGCGGAGGGGCCGAGCCGGAAAACCGGCACATTCCTTCCCTTAACAGCTCCCCTCGGACGGGGCCGGCAGGCGAGAGGGGCCGGGGCCCCCCGCCCGTGCCCCCCCGGCCCAGCCAGCCCCCGCGGGGTCCCCCCGCGGCCCCCCAGCCCCCCCCAGTTTGACTGGGAGGGGAGCGTGCTGGGTTCTCCCCGCGCTGCCCTCTTGCTCGCGCGGGGCAAGCTCCAATGGGTTGGGGGTCTCCGTGGCTGCTGGGGGAGTTTGGTGGCTACTTTGGGGGGTTCAGTGGCTACTTTGGGGGGTTTAGTGGCTACTGGGGGCTTCTCAGTGGCTGCTTGGGGACAGGGTGGTCCCAAGCCATGAGTGTCCGCCAGCCCCGGTGACCCCCCCCCACAGTGGCATCCCAGGGTGCTGGGGTGGTGGCAATTTGGGGGGGGGGGCTACCAGGGGATCCCCCCCCATATCCCAGCACTGAGCTCTCCTCTCCCCGCAGAGTGCGGCGGCGGCGCCCAGCCCGGTGATGGGGAACCTGCCCCCCGGGGACGGCATGCCGGGGGGGCCCATGCCCCCCGCCTTCTTTCAGGTACCAGCCTGTCCCCGGGGCTGTGTCCCCCCAAAACCCTGCCTGCGGGGAGCGGGGGGCGGGCGGGTGGCTGCTGGGGGACGGGCTCGGTGGTCCTGGGGTGGGGATCATCCTGCTGCGTGTGCCTGCGCACGCGTGTGCTGGGGCACGTCGGTGTGAACGTGTGTCCACGTGTGGGTTCATGTGTGTGTGTGAATGTGTGTTTATGCATGTGCATGTACGTGTTCATGTGTGTTGTTGTGTGTTCATGCTTGCCCACGCGTGTCCTTGCATGTTCATGCGTGTGCCTGCACGTGCTCGCGTGTTCCCGTATGTACTTGCATGTGCACGCGTGTCCGTGCGTGTGCTGGCGTGTGCGTGCGTGCGAGTGCACATCCCTGTGCGTGCACACGCGTGTGCTTGTGCCCGTGTCCCCGCAGAGCTCTGCGGGCGTGCGCACGACACGGACACGTGCGCGGAGGGCTTGTGCGGACGCGTGAGCACACGCGTGTGACCCATGTGCACGTCCCTGGGGAACCCACTCGTGCTCCCCGGGGCCAGGCGCAGGCGTGTGCGTGCCCTTAGCGTGCGCTCCTGCCCTGGGGGGGGGTTACAAGCCCCCCCTTAACACCCTGACACAGCCAGATCCACCCCCCCCCAGCTCCCCCCCCCCCCGCCCCAGGCTGGGACCAGCCCCGTGCCCACCCCCCAACGCCCCCCACCGGGGTGCATCCTCCCCCTCAGGGGCCGCTGTGCCCCCCGCCCCCCCCGGCCCGTAACCATGTTTTATTTCTCTTGAAGGGACCCGCGGGCTCTCAGCCATCGCCCCACGCCCAACCTCCGCCCCCCAACCCCGGTGCCCCCATGCTGGGGCCGCACAGCCAGGTAAGGCTGGGCACAGCCCACCCCCCTCCCAGTGCCCGCAGGAGCGCCCAGGCCCCCCCCCAGACCCCCCCCCCAGGGTGATGCCAAAGTTTTGCCCCCCTCCCCAGCCCCAGCTCACCCCCCCTTCCATTCCCTCTCTTGCAGCCCTTCATGTCCCCCCGTTATCCCGGCGGCCCCCGGCCCCCCCTCCGGATGCCCAACCAGGTGAGGTGGTCGCGGATGGGAAACCCCCCCCACCCCAGCCCCATCTCTGAGTGGGGAGGGGGGTCCCACAGCCCCCTGACCCCCTGTCCCCCCCACCTCTGCAGCCCCCCGTGGGTGTCCCCGGCTCCCAGCCGCTGCTGCCCAACGCCATGGACCCGGCCGCACGGTCACAGGGTGAGTTGGGGGGGGGTTTCTGTCCCCGTGTGTGTGTGCCCCCCAAACAGGGTTGGGGGGCTGCTGTGGGGGTCTCACGCCTGCCCCCCTCTGATCCTGTGCAGGGCATCCCGGCATGGGGGGCCCGATGCAGCGCATGAACCCCCCGCGAGGCATGGCCGGCATGGCCCCCCAGGTGAGGGGACACGGAGGGGGGGGACAGGGACTGGGATGGGGACAGGGTTGGGAACAGGAGAGAGGAGAGAGGTTGGGAACATGGAGAAAGGGGGATGGTGACAGGGGTACAGGAATAGGGACAGGGTACAGGGATGGGGGTACAGGGATGCAGGGATGGGGACAGGGATACAGAGACAGGGGTTTGGATACAGGGACAGGGACACAGGGACAGGGATAAGGATGCAGGGATACAGGGATGGGAACATGGATATGGGGACGGAGACAGAGATACAGAGACAGCGGCTTGGATACAGGGATGGGGACATGGGGACAGGGATGGGGATACTGGGACAGGGATGCAGGGATGGGGACATGGGGACAGGGTACAGGGATGCAGGGATGGGGACAGGGATACAGAGACAGGGGCTTGGATACAGGGACAGGGATAAGGATGCAGGGATACAGGGATGCAGGGATGGGGACATGGGAACAGGGATGGGGGCACAGATACAAGGACGGAGACACAGATACAGGGATGGGGACACAGATACAAGGAGGGAGACACAGATACAGGGACAGGGACACAGATACAGGGACAGGGATGGGGACACGGGTGGAGGGGTGCAGGGACAGGGACATCCCTGCCGACCCCCGGCTCTCCCTGCAGACGTACGGCAGCGGGATGCGCCCCCCCCCCAGCTCGCTGGCCGGCCCCGGCCTGCCCGCCATCAACATGTAAGGCCCCCGACCCCCCCTCTGCATCCCCCCCACCCCGCAAGTGGCCGGGGAGGGGACACTCAGGGCCCGGCAGGACCCCCCCTCACTTCTCGCCGTTGCCTTGCAGGGGTCCCGGTGGCCGCGGGCCGTGGCCGAACCCCAACGCCAACTCTGTGAGTGACGGGGGGAGGGAGATCCCAGAGTGGGGGGGCCATGGGGGTGCTGGCTTTGTGCCCCCCGTGCTGACCCCCCCCCCCCAATATTTTCTCCTCCAGATCGCCTACTCCTCCTCATCCCCTGGCAACTACGTGGTGAGTATCGGGGCGCACTCAGGGTTGGGGGGGGGGGCCAAACTCGCTGTGGCCCCCCCGACACATCTCCCTCCTCTCCCCCCCCACCCTCCCAGGGTCCTCCCGGGGGGTGGTGGCCCCCCCGGCACCCCCATCCTGCCCAGCCCCGGAGGTGAGTGTCTGTAAGGAGCGAGATGGGACGAGGCGTGGGGGGATGTATTTTTTTGGGGGGGGGGGTGTGATTTTGGGTGCCACACTCACCCTGCCCCCCCTCTTTGGTGTGTGTGTCCCCCCCCCTCCAAGACTCCACCAACTCCAGTGAGAACATGTACACCATGATGAACCCCATCGGGCCCGCGGGGAACCGGCCGAACGTGAGTGACGGGGATGGGGGGGGGGGACGAGGGGGGGCGAGGAATGACCCCCCCCTCCCCAACATCACTCACCCCACACCCCCCCCCCCACTTCTCTTCCAGTTCCCGATGGGGCCGGGACCCGAGGGGCCCATGGGGGGCATGAGCGCGATGGAGCCGCATCACATGAACGGCTCCTTAGGTGAGCAACGCCCCCCCCCCCCAAAAAAAAATACCTTGAAGGTGTCGTGTGTGTCCCCCACCCCGGGTCCCCAGCGCCGCTGCGGTGTGTCCAGCGGTCCGTGAGCTCCATCTGCGGGCGGCCGGGCTCTGCGCAGCCCCCCCCCGCTGCGGGGGGGACGACACACAGCGCGGGGAGGGGGGCACGGACACGGGTCGGGGGGGGGTCACTGATGAGCTGCTGCCGTCCCTGCAGGCTCCGGGGACATGGACGGGCTGCCCAAGGTGAGTGAGGGGACCCCCCCCAAGAACTGGGACCACCCCCCTGGACTTTGACCCCCCCCCCCCCCCCCCCATGCACTGGGATCCCCCTGCTTATGTACTGGGACCCCGCTTACTGGGTGTCCCCCCCATGCACTGAGACCCCCCCCCCCCCGCTATGTACTGGGACTCCAATTATTGCTACTCCCCAATGAACTGGGATTCCCCCCCCCCCTATACTGGGACCCCCATTTGTTGCTCCCCCCTCCATGTGCACTGGAACCCCCACCCATACACTGGGACCCCCCTCCCCAAGCACTGGGACCCCATTTATTACCCCCCCATGCACTGAGATACCCCCCCCCCCCCCCCACGCATGGGAATACCCCAGGACCCCATTTATTGCCCCCCACCATACACCAGGACCCCATTTATTGCCCCCTCATATTAGGATTTCTCCCCCCCCCATACCCTGGAACTCCATTTATCGGGGCCCCCAATGCATGGGGGGGACCACACTATCCCCCTCCCCACCTTAACACTTTTCCCACCACCCCCAGAGCTCCCCCAGTAACTTGGGGGCCCTGAGCAACCCCCCCGGCACCCCCCGGGACGACGCGGAGCTGAGCAGCAACTTCTTAAACCCCTTCCAAAGCGACAGCGTAAGGAGGGGGGGGGTGCCCGGCGGCGAGGGTGGGGGGCCCGGGGCGGGGGGGGGCACAACAGTCGGGGAAGATGATGAGGGGGGGGGGGGGGGTATCACCAGCAAAGCCCCCCCATGGAACCCTCCCCACTCATGGTGGGGGGTTCGCCTCGGCCGGGGAGGGGGGAGTTGGGGGGAATTGAGGAGTTGGGGGGGGGATTGGGAAGGTGGAGGGGGGGGGGGGGGGGGGTGTGCCCCCCCCCTCAAGCCCCCCCCCGACCCTCGGGTGTCTCCGCTCTCTCCAGTACTCGCCCAGCATGACAATGAGCGTGTGAGCCCAGCGCCGCGGCTGCCGACAGACGCCCACCGGGGGGGGGGGAATAAATAATAATTAATAATAATAATAATAATAATAATAATTACCAGGCACCCCAGCAGAAGAAACAAAAAAAATTAATAATAATGAAGAGAATAAGTCACACAACTGCCCCACCCCGGGGTAGGGACCACCCCAGCGCTGGGAATTTCCCCCCCCCACATTGAAACCCCCCCTCCCTGGGTGGAGGCGAGCGCTGGGGTTGGGGTCTGGCACCGGAATGGGGGGGTGAGGGCGGTGTTGGGGGGGATTTGGGTGGTTTTTCCTCCCTCCCAGGGTGGTGCCAGCCCCCCCCCAAGGTGTGGGCAGGGAGATCTGGGGGGGGGGGGCGGTGTGTGTTTCACAGCACCCCCCCCCCCCCCCCCCCCCCATGCTGCCCAGCTGGGGCACATGCACTTCATGGCAATTACTGCAATTAGCTGCAATGCTAATGAGCAACAGCCCCCCCCCCAGCCCGGGAGGGTGTGAGCCCCCCCCTCCCAGTTCTCCCAGTGCCCTCCCTACTGGGAGTTGCCCTCCATCCCAGGGTGGGGGGGCGGGGGTCCTGCAGCCATTCCCCCCCCCACCCCAGCCCTGCCAAAGCCTGGGGGTGCTGGGGGGGGGTCCTGTACCACCAGCACAGCCCCCCCCCGCCCCAAGCCAGGGGCACCCCAGGCTGTGCTGATGGGGTGGGGGGGGGGGGACAAGCCATACACCCCCCAACGAGCACCCGCTGTGCCCCCCCCAAGCGCTCTATAGGGCAGGCCCCAGTGCAGAGAGCAGCCCCCCCCCCCCACCCTAAGGGGGGTTCCCCGGCCCCCCCAGCCCCGTCTGCGTGCTCAGCCAGCACTGTGATCCCCGGCCCCCCCTCCCCGAGCGCCAGACTGGGCCCCCCCCCCCCCCCCCCCCCCCCACCAGGGACCACTTGTAAAACTTTAATATGAAGGATTTTTTTTTTTCTGTGTAGTTTTTTTTTTCCCCCCCACCCCTCTTTTATAACGGAAAGGACCTCAAATCCCCCCCCCAAAAAACACCCTGACGGCTCCCCCCACCCCAAAACTGCCACTGCACACCCAGGCCCCCCCCCCCCCCCCCTGTACAGCCCCGGGGGGGGCCCCGCTGTGCCCCCCACCCCCCAATAAGGGTAGCGCCCGCTGTAGTCGTTCTGTGTAGGGACACCCCCCCCCCCCCGCCTTGATTTCTATTCCCCAGAGCCTTTAGAGCCCCCGTTGCTTATCAAAACAAAACAGGGGACACACCCCCCCCTCAAAAAAAAAAAAGAAAAAAAATTAAAACCAAAACAACAACAAAAAAAGAAACCCACCGACCTCCCCCAATCAATAAATGTAATTTGATTTTTTTTCAGAAGGTGCCGGTGTTTGGCTCTTGCTTTGCTGGGGAGGGGGGAGAGGTTTTTTTGGGGGGGGGGGGTGTTTGTCCCAGGAAGGAGGCACCGAGGGGGACACCGAGGGGGACACGCTCGCTGTGCTCCGGGTTTATTGACGGGTACAAAGCTTCACAGTTTCGAGTTGGCGTCGGGGCCGGGCAGCACCGAGCGCTTGGAGGGTGGGGGGAGAGGAGGGGGGACATGGACACCCCCCTCCCCACCACACCCCAAATCCACCCCCCCTAAAAAGCTGATATGAAATACAAAAAAAAAAAAAAAAAAAAAAAAGGCACCCGAGGCCGTTAGTCGGCGCCGTCGACGTGGAGGGGAGCGCGGGGGGGGTCCCGGCCGGGGGGTGCCGGGGCAGGGGTGCCCGTTGAGCTGAGCCGGCGCCTTTTTGGGGGCGAGGGGGCAGGCGGCCCCCCCGGGGCAGGCGCGCTTCGGGCTGGGCGCCGGCCGCTGCATCTTGTGCTCCAGCAGCATGTGGTTCTGGGGGGGCAGCCCCAGGCAGGCCCTGGGGGGCGAGGAAGAAAAGAAGAAAAAAGGGGAGGGGGTCAAGGATGGGCACCCCAAGAGTGGGGAAAGGGTAAGGGCCACCCAGTGGGGACATTGTATTGGGACACTCCCCCCTCCAAGGGTGCTGGGACCTCCCAGGCATCAGGTACTGGGAGCCACTGGTGCTGGGATCCATCAGGTGGGGAACTGGGAAATGCTGGTTTTGGGCAGTGGGATCCATCGGTGTTGGGGCGCCCCGGGCATCAGGACCTGGAACCCCTGAGCCCTGGGACCTACTGGTGCTGGGACCCACAGGGACTGGGAACCACGATGCTGGACACCAGGACCTGGCGGTGGTGGGCAACCCCCTGGGCGTGAGGTACCGGTGGGCATCAGGCACTGGGACCCACTGGTGGCACCAGCACCCACCCGGTGTTGGGCACCAGGACCTACTGGTCTTGGCACGGGAACCCCCTGGCATCGACACCCTGTCTCTCTAGCATTGGGACCCCTCTGCAGAGCCTTGGGTGCCACCAAGGACACCAGGATGGGTGGGACCCGACCCCCGGGGGTACCTCAGGATGTTCTCGATGCAGCTGCGCTGGCGGAACAGGGCGTTGACGACGGGGGTGCCCTCGGGCACCAGCGGGGCCTTGCAGAGGAAGGCGACGATGGAGAGGACGCTGTGGAAGCCCTGGAACTCGGGGTCGGCCTCGGTGCAGAAGGTGACGCGCTGGCACAGCTCCGTCAGGATGGCCAGGTCCAGGATGATGGGGCTGGCCAGCAGCGAGTCCTGCAGGCAACCGAGCGGGGTGAGCCACCCCCGCGGGGACGCGCCACCCTCCCGGGACACCCCGGTCACCCCTCGACGCACCTCGCACGTGTTGTGGATGACGATGGTGTTGGTGCCACCCATCATGATCTCCGACGTGTACTCGTCCAGCGCGCGCTTGCTGTCCCCCACGTAGGGGACGTACTTGATCACCACCTGCAAAGCGACGTGTCCCCACCGTCATCACCCCCATCGTCATCGTGTGTGTGCGTGTCCCCAAGCCCCCAACTCACGCAGTGGTCGGGCTTGTCCTGGGGGCCATAGAGGATGGGGTTGGCCTGGACCGTGTCGTCCACCACGTTGCTCTTGGAGATCTCCTTGGAGCGGAACTGCTGTGGGGCTGAGAGGTTCTTCCCGTCGTTGTTCCCCAGGTGGTTGTAGCTCACGATGGATTTGGTCTGCGTAGGGGGTGCAGGCAGGTCACCCCCTTGTCACACCCCCCATCACGGGGAGGTCCCTTCTCCTTGTCCCGACGTACCTTGAGTCCGGCGCCTACCAAGAAGTCCACCAGTACCGACTTGAGCTTGGTCTGACCCGACTTGAAGTCGTCGCCGCAGATGAAGACGTGGCGCTGGGCGGCCAGCTCCACCGCGCCCGGCACGAACGTGTTCTGGGGGGAGCCGTTGATGTAGGCGCAGCCCTCCAGGATGCTGGCCACGGCAAAGAGCGTGGACGGAGACACCTCCAGGCCTTGCTATGGGGACACAGGACAGCTCAGCACTGCCGAGGTGGTGGTGTCACCCCACCACCCTGGCCCCCTCCCCTGTCCCCTGACCTCGATGGCCCGCAGCAGGTTGTCGGCGGTGTCGTTGAGCCCCGGCACGACGTCGCAGAAGCGCTCCGTGTTGGCCGTCCAGAGGACGATGACTTTGTCCACCCCGCTGGTCTCCTTGAAGTCGCGGATGTCCCTGCGGATCTGCTCCACCTGGGACGCCACCGAGGGGGACACATCAGCGTGGTGGCTTCCCTCTGCCCCGTCACTTATGTTCCCCCACCACTGCCCCACCAGGACCTGCTCAGCCATGGACCCGTGGAGAACGTTGTCCGCTCGCTCCTCCTGGTTGGCGGCGATGAACTCGGGGATGTAGATGGAGGGTCGGGGCTTCATCTTCTCCAGGTGGGGCCAGAGCTGCTCCTGCAGTGGCCAGTCCAGCACCTCCGCCCGCCGCATGGCCTCCGCCAGGTTCAGCGAGGAGATGTCCCAGCCTGCAGGACGAGGGGTGACCCAACCGCTCAGGGCCCCCCACCCCACTGCAGAGTGTCCCCCTCGACCCCGCTGTGGCCCACCTACCATCGAAGACAATGTCGTTGGGGTGCACCATGGGCAGCAGGTCTCGGAAAGGCACGTAGATGTCACCGGTGGGGCCGGTGCCCAGGCAGACGGTGGAGGCTTGGAGCAGGGAGCCATAGTAGTTGGCTTTCTGGGTTGGAGAAGACAAGAATGAGCCACCAGCACCCCCAGGCTGGGCGAGGGGGAGCTGCAGACCACCTCGGCAGGGACACGGAGGAGATGGGGCTGTAGGACCCGGGTGCAATGGGAGCAGCTGAGCTCTGCCTCACCCTCCCCGCCACGGCCACGGGCCGGACACCCACCTTGCGCCCCGTCTTGGTCATCCAGGAGAGCCCCAGCTTGTTGGCCAGCACGGCCGCCGTCACCGTCGTGCCGTTGTTGCCCCCCCAACCCACCAACATCACCCCCAGGCGTGGGACCTGCCGCCCCGTCCGGAAGGTGAAACGGGTCGAGCACGGTCGCACCTATGGGGCAGAGACAAGGGGACGTGTGGGGACGAGCAGAGCCCCCATCGAGTCCCCCCGGGAGCCCCGTGCCCGCACCTTGGTGACGCCGTTCTCCTTGCAGACGTGCACGGTGCTGTACGTGTACTTGGCCTCGATGAAATCTTTGCTGTACGTGACGTCGGGGCTCTCCACGACGAACGTCTCTGCCATTGTTCCTGGAGCTGGAATTGGAGGAAATGGGTGTCAGCCCCGCCGGCCTGGCACGCTGGACCCCCCCGGGCCCCCCGCCCTGCCGGGCCAGGCTCCCGGCCAGGCTGTGCCACCCGTGCGGACCCGCTGGCTCCTGCCCCGCGGCCCCCCCCGGCGGGGTCTGGCAGCGCCGACCCTTCCCACCCGCGTCCCGGCTCCCGCCGCTGCCCCGGGACAAGCGGGGAGTGGGGCGGGGAGGGGGTGATCGCCCCCCCAGGACCTCGGGGAGCCCCCAGCGAGGCGGGAGGGCGCAGGGACCCCGTGTGGCTCGGGGCGGGCAGGAGGATGACCCTGCTGTCCCCTCCCCGGGGGTGGCAGGGGGCGCAGGGGACCAAGGATGCTCCCAGGGGACTTGGGGACGGGGTCGTCCCCTCTCCCTGGGATTCGGGGACAGGGGCCCGGCGGGTGTCTCTGCACGCTGGGGTGGCACCCGGGACACGGGGACAGCGCTGTCCCCGCTCGCTGAGGGGCTGGGGATTTGGGGACAGAGGGACAGGGGCTGTCCCGGCACCGCGGGGTGGCACTGAGGACACCGGGACAGGGCTGTCCCCGCCCGGGAGCTGCCGGGGACACGAGGGGACACGGCCACGGCTCCGTCCGCGCTCCCGAAGGACCAAACGCCCCCTCCCGGAGCCGCCCCCGCCCGCCCCGCGGACACTCACCGGGCCGCGCCGGTGCCGGTGCCGGTGTCGCTGTCGGTGCCGGTGTGGGTGGCGGTGCCGGTGCTGCCCCGCGGGGGATGATGCGGCCGCCCCGGCTCCCGCCGCTTAATCGGCTCCCAGGACCCGCCCCCCCCCCCGCCGGCCCCGCCCCTCGCGCCCCCCCGCCCCCCCCCGCACGTGCCCCGCCGCCACCGGCACCGGACGCTCCCCCCCGACCCCCCCCACGGCCCGGACCCCCCTCCCGGGGCCACCCGCCCGGCCCGGCCCCGCGGCAGGTGCGGGGCGACCCCGCCGGCGGCTCTTACCGGGAGGGGGGGGGGGGGGGCGGGGGGCGGAGGGGAGCGGCCGCTGACCCGGGAAGGGGAAGTGGCGGCGGGGCCGGGACCGGGGCCGGGACCGGGGGTCCCGCCACCGCCTTCCGGGTATTGACCGTCCCGGGCCGGCGGTTTCCTGCGGGGCCGGGACCCCCCCGCACCTTCCCACGGGCACCGGCCCGCCCGCCGCTCCCACGCTGCCGCCAGCCCCCCCCCACCCCCGGCACTGGCACCCTGCGCCCCCCCGCCCCGGGCACCCCGGCATCATCCCGGCACTGCAGCCCCCCGGCACGGGCACCCCGAAAAAGTCACGGTAGCCCAGCACCCTGCACCCCCCATACAGGCACCCCAGCACCCTGCACCCCCCCGAGAATGGGGACCCTAAGGGTCATGGGGCCACCCTGCACCCCCAAATAACCAGCCCAGCACCCTGCACCCCCCCCCAGAATGGGCACTCTAAGGGTCATGGGGCCACCCTGCACCCCCAAATAACCAGCCCAGCACCCTGCACCCTGCATGGGGCCACCCTGCACCCCCCCCTCCCATGGGCACCCAAAAGACCATGGCGTCAGCACGGCCCCCCCCCCCCCAGCAGGAGCACCCCAAAGGCTGAGGCACCCCATTTCCCCCCCAGCACCCCATTTCCCCCCCCAGCACCCCATTTCCCCCCCACCATGGGCAGCCGGAGCCCCCGGCATCCCAACGCCCCACACACCCCCACACATGGACGCCCAAAGTACCACGGCGTCAGCGTCCCAAGTCCCCGCTCCCCCCGGCGAGGGCACTCCAGCACCCCAGCTCCCCCCCACCACGGGCACCCCAAAGGCCGTGGCGGCGTCACCTTGCAGCCCCCCCCTCGGTGAGCCCCTGGCGGAGCCCTGGCACGGCCGCCCCCCACCCCAGCCCGCGGCCACGCCGGGTGTGAGGCCGCACCCCACATGTCGGCCATGGGAGCGCTGGCCGGGGGCGAAGGACGGGGGGGGGGCCCCGGCCGCCTTTCAATGAGCAGGCCCCGCTTCAAAGGAGCCCCCCCCGCCCGGAGCAAGAGCAACGCCCGGGCGGGCCCCGGCCCCTTGCCCACCCTCGCTCCCCGCAGACATGGCGAGGACAGCTCTGGCCCCCGCCATCGCCACCCACCCGCCCGCCCGCGGGCCTGGCTTCGCGGTGGGGGGCACGCGTTGGCATCGTCACCCCTCGGAAAGGGACGGGACCCACCAGGGCCGGAGCCCAAGGCAGGGGGGCACCTGCCGGGAGCGGGGCGGCCGCGGCGGTGGGCACGGCGGGGCCGGGGGGCCGCGTCCGGCCCTTGGGCCATGGAGGAACAATGATCCCTTGGTGCCGGGCTGGAGGACAAAACGAGCCCCGCGTTGGAATGCCAGTGCCTCAGCAAATTATTGAAACAAAAATAACATTTCTTTGTACAATAATCCTGGGGCGGGGAGGGTCCGGGCAGCGCTGCCAGGGGCCCAGAACTGGTATTTTTCCACTGCTTTCCTTTTTTTTTTTTTTCCCCTCCTTTTTTTTTTTTTTCCCCTTTTTTTTCCTTCTTTTTGCCCCCCCTCCCATAACTCCCACCATTGTTCCTTCCCTCCGTCCCCCCCCCCCTCCTCTTCCCCAACTCCCTTCCCACTCCTCCCACGCTCGGCACCGCATGAGCGGGGCTCCCTTGTTTCCCCCCCAAAAAAAAAACCCTCCCCAGCTCGCCCAACGCGTTCCATGGGCCGCCAGCCCGGGCCGCCCGCCCAGCGCCTTCGCTCCCCAGCTGCCGGGGACTTGGGGGGGGGGGGAAGAAATAAAAAAAAAAGAAGAAGATGCTGGCGGGGGGCCAGCCCGAGCGGCGCAGCCATAGCGACCGTCCCGCTCCCCCAGCAATGGGGACCCCCCCTGGCTTCCAGCAGAGCATCCCCCGGGATGGGGCATCCGGGCCACCCCGCCAGGAACCCCCTGTTGCGACTCAAACTGCCCCCCCCTGGTTCGTGATGAGCAGCGTCGGGGGGGTGAGCTGCTGGGGGGTGCGGGCAGGAGACCCCCCCCCCCCAGCAGGTCAAGGTCAAGCAGCCCCAGATTTATGTGTCACACAGAGCCCCGTCCGGGTTTTCCCTCCCTTCACGGTTGGTTTTTTCCCCCTGGTGTAAAACAATCCCCTTCGTTATCTTCGCCAGGCTCCTCACCCTCTCCCCCCATCACCCCCTGGGTACCCCGGGAGGGAAGGGGGGATTCGGGGTGGTCGCGCTCGGCGGCGGCGGCGGAGGGGCTGCAGCTGCTCGGTGACAGGGATCAGCGCCATCAGACCATGGCAAGGGCAAATTATTCTAATGAGCTTCCTCCTGTAAACGAGCCACAAAAAAAGCAAAAGGTGCTCAGGAAAAAACCCACGGGGGCTTTCGCCACGTTTGGAACCCAAGCGGGACACCGGGGGGGGGGGTCACCTCTTGCCTTCCCAGCCGCGCGTGACCCGAATTTCAGGGCAACTCGTGCTTGATAGGGCGCGAAGCGACACTTTTCCCCGGATACGGCGCCAAGTGACACTTTTCCTCGGAGTGACCTGGATTATCAGAGCCCGAGGGCTCCTCCTGCACCCGCTCGGCCTTGGCACTCGCAGAGGGATGCGTGGACGCGGCCCGAAATCGATGCTGGTCCTCGTCCCCCCCCCCCCGCTTCGCCGCGGTCTCGCGTGCAGATAAGGAGGCAGCGGCAAGAGCCCGGGGCTGGCGCTGGCACGGGGGACGCGGCCAGTAAATTTCCACTGGGGCAGCTCCCAGTTAACGAGCTCTGTGCGTGACCCCGGCCGGAGCTGCCAGCGGTTGAGAGGAATTCCCCAGGAAAGCTGGGACGGGAGGGGATGGGGACCCTTCCTGCGTGTCCCCCCCCCCCACCCCGCCAGGGCATGTCCCCAGGGACAGGATCCAGCCCCAAGGGGTGAAACTCACACAAGTGAGGAATTAAAGACACTGGACCAGGGGCCTGGAGAGGAGCAGCTTGGCTCAGAGGGGGCGTTTGAAATGGAAAGGCCGATGATTTGGGGGGGTTGGGAGAGCATCAGGAGGCACCTGGGTTCTCGCTTCCCCCTGCGTGGGTGCTCACGCTGTTGTGTCAAGGGCAAGGTCCGGGCTGGTGAGACATGAGCAAGCAGAGCCCTCCCTGTTCCCCCACATCTTTAAAAACAAAAAAAAAACCACCAAAAAGCCAAGCCAAGCCATCTGCAAGACGTTATTTGATCGCTGGATTATTCTCGCCTCCTCTGTATCTCGGAGGTAGAATCCAGAATCCCGCGCTAAAGCCAAGCGAGCTGCAGATGAACACGGGCTCGTGACGCAGCCGGGTGGGTCACGCGAGACCCAACTGCCGCCACTTGAGCTCTCAAGAACCTTTGCCTCCGATCCCAAAGCAGGAGAGCAACTACGGCAGGAAAACAGCAGCTCTTCAGAGGATATTGTGCTACCGAGCAGTTGTCAAGAGTTTTCACCCTCTGTTTTATTTTGCCAGCAGCAGACTCAGGGCTGGAGCGAGCAGCCATCGTGACAGAAGAAAGAAGGGACGAGGTCTCACTGCAGCCCCGACGCAGTTTGTGCATCCCGAGCTTGAGGCGGCTGATTCAGAGCCGTGGGCGGAGGTGGGAGCTCCAGCAGCGCGGCCGGGCAGCAGCGTCCGCGCCAGCCTCGTGCCCACCTCCAGCTCCCCACGGACGTGACTCACCCCGACGCAGGCGAGTTCGGACGTCAAACCCGGCTCAGCTCGCCGGGAGGGGATGCGGCAGCTCCTTCCGCAGGTGAAGAGCAGCTGAGGGGAGAAACCTGAACGTGGTCTGGACCCTTCCCCAGGAGCTACGTGCCGTCACCGTACGTTGGGGACCTCCAGCACCGCCGATCCCGAGGGAAGCGGCCACGACCTCGCTCGCCAACGCCAGCCCCAGCTGCCCAGGGCCACGGACTGTGCTCGTAGGGCCCCCTCTAAACCCTCGCGCCTCTTAAAAAACAGCTTTTCCCTCCTAAAAAATTGCTCCCCAATGCCACCAGAGCAGGAAGAGCCCCAGAGCTCCTGCAGAGACGCCGATCCCACGGGAGGGACCAGAAAAGCTTCATCAGAGAGCGAGGCTGCTCCAGGGCCATGGCTCTGGGCAGCAAGCGGCTCCAAAAAGGACGAGCTCACACCTTTTCCCTTCTCCTGCTCCTTACCCACCGCTCCGACACTTTAGTTCACTCAACCGACCGGGTTCCTTTAAAGTTTGCTGCTTCCAAACTCCACGCCGGCCATTTATCACCTTTGCCTTTCGAGTTTTCTCGCAGTTAAAGCAGCACTGAAAAGAAATACACAACCTTATTGTCCGCCTTGTTTTCCAATACAGTGAATTTATTATATGTTGCAAAATCAGCATTCAGCTTTTTAGTGTACAAAAAAGACACTAGCTCTTAAGAAAAAGATTAGGAAAGCTGAAGACTATGCCGCCTTTAAATTGTAACATTTTGGCAAAGTGAAAAGCTCTTTTTTTGTAAACTCCAACTCCATGGCTCAATATAGTTTTATCCACAGTACAATATTACAAAGTAAAACACAGTATCAATAAGTTAAGATCATACTTAATCACCTAGAACTGGTTTCTATTAACCCAAAAAGCACAAAATTCGCCTAGCTTCGTAATCTCTAAAAAGAAAAAAAAAGGAAAAAAAAAAAGGAAAAAAAAAAAAAAGGCAGATTCGACTACAATTCTTTAACACAGTCCAAAAGAAAAGTGAAGCAGAAAGTTGTTGAATGCTAGTTGGGTCTCACAGTTTGGATACTCATTAAATATTCTCAGTTTTTTTTTTTATATTCAAATTTTAGAAGTTCCAGAATATACATGTAAATGTACACAATACATCTTTGTATACAACTCTGTTTGCAAAAATATCTTATAGCAGATGTATAAAGATCGAGATCCATCTCTATCCCCCCTCCCGCCCCTCCCCAAAGCAACAACAACGAAAAAAAAAAAACAACCCCCAAAAAACAACCCCCGTTCAAAATATTAAGGATCAGGAGAAGTGTTTCCATGGAAGAATTTACTCATCCTGGATTTGTAGCTGCTGCCTCTTCTGACACCCAAGTTCCGGGCTCCTCGCGCGCCGCAGCCGGAGGTGACGCCCCCTCCCCGAGCCCCCCACGCCGGGAAATTCAGCCGAGGACGTCGAATCCGGCCACGCCGGCGGACGCGGGGCCGACGCGAGGCTCGAGCTGTGGCGTCGCCGCTTCACGCTTACGAAACGCGCTCACCCACCGAGCGCGAGGCGCCGCCGAGCAGGAGCACCGAGTTCTCCGGACGAGAAGCTCCTCGCCTTTGCCCTTCGCGGATTTCCCGGCTTTGCCGGCGGCGGCAGGCGGGCAGCGTCACGCCGACGCGTCGCGCCCACGAGGAGATGGGCTCCAACCTCCGGCCGCGGGGATCTGGAGAAGAAGAGGCGGCGGCGAAGCGTTCCTCGAGCCCCGGGTGCTCGCTGGGACTCGCCTGGCGAAGCTCCGACCCTCGGGCGGCGAGATCTCTTCCCCGCCGCGCGCCGCTCCCCAGCGGGCTCGGGGGGGTTGCAGGGCAGGGGGAGGCAGCGGGGGTCTGCAGGCCACAGGCGGGGGCTGCCGGGGTGGTGACGCGCGGCTCGGTCCCCGTCCCTTCAGCCGTCGGGTTTGGGTTGAAGAACAAGCTGGGAAAGTCCTGGTGGGAGGCGGCAGGGAGACAACGCGGGACATCGCGAGGGACAAAGCGAAGCAGTGGCCCTGGCCGGACAACGGAGCAAAACCAATCTAGCCAGAATGGAATTATTAATTAATTTTTTTTTTATATATATATATATATATAGCAGATGGACCCACTTTTTTTTTTTCCTTTTCTTTTTTTGGGTGGAAAAAAATAAAATACTCCTTGTGTAAGAACTGTTTTGTGTTTTTTTTTTTCCCCCCTCCTTAACTCTGCCATTCCGCTCCTTCAAAGGGTGAAAGACTCTTCAGTGCAACCTCCAAGGGAAGGAGACGCCACAGGAAAGTAATCCTTTACTTTGAGATAAACGGAAGCGGGAAGAAGTCAAACCACACAGGCTGGCAGGATTAAAAGGGGAGAGGGGAGAGAAAGAAATAGCAGAGTTAAAGGACACCTTTGTGCTTTTTGGCGTGTTTCTCACACCCCGGCCATACTCTTAAAATAATGTTCCCTTCAAATCCAGAAAAAAAACCGAAAAAAACCAACCCCAGAAAAGAAAACCAACCAAAAGCAGAACAAAAAAAAATCCAGAATAAAGACCACACGGAGGAGCTGGCTAGATAAAGCACAACAGTGGAAGTGACCCGCATGGGAAAACGCTACCTTGCTTCTCTCACGCTCGGGCGCCTGCTCTGAGAATGATTTTTTTTCTGCCGCCGCTTCTTTGGAAATACACAAAAACCCGAAGGAGAAAGCATCGCCTTCGCCCGCCCCCGCCTCTTCGGGGTCAGAACAGGTGATAAAATAACTCCTCTGGGCAACCGCCCCGTGAGCGTTCGTAATACTGCAGTTAAAGGTTCCGAAGCACTTGGTCTGAGAGGAAAAGGGAGGCACATTTTTAGAAAAAAAGATGCTTTTTTCATTTGTTTTCTCCTTATACAAAAATAGACCACGGTCTCGTTTAGCGATTAATAAAACCGGCTGCCTTGGTATAAAATTATAAAAGTCAAAAGACAGACTCAATTTTTTTTTCCCCCAGCACTGTTAACGCGGGCAGACCGGAGGCGCTCGTGCCGGAGAGGCCACTGCGAAATGTTTACACCCGCTGCCTCAAAAAAAAAAAAAATAATAAAAAAAAAAATTGGGTGCTTTTTAAATTCATTTTGTACGTGAAGGATCCACCTCCGGGGGCTGATCCCCCTCCTCCTGACACGACCACCTCGAGAGAGCAACGCACCGGAGACGACAAAAGCGGGAAGGACCAAGGAGAGCTCGGGGAACTCGGTGTATTTCACGCGGTGCCACGGGGAGCGGCGAGCTCGCGGGCGAACGGTCGCGGGTGCCAGAGCAGGAGGTGACCCAGCAGCGTTCCAGTTCCTCCCCACTCGACGGACAGTTTGGAACCCAGTGGACCCGGGCCAGGGGTAATGACACTTCATGCCAAACGTTCATCCATGAAAACTACTGATTCTTAACCTTTGGGAGCTTCGTTCACTTTAGGCAATTTTCCCTTAAGTGTCAAACGCTGGCTTCGAATAAGTGGATTTTTCTTTTTTTTTTTTTTTTTTTTTTCTTTTCCTTTTTTTCCCTCATTTGTTACATCCCGACCTTCAGAGAGGCTAAAACTGGAGAGGACCACGCCGGGCGCTGGGCTCGCGACCCGGCTCAGACGCGGACACGACGGATTCAGCATCGTGAGGAATCCCCAAAGTTCTTCAACCACGAGGAATTAATGCTCATCTCTGAAAGGAATCTAGTTGTATAAAAGGGAACGTAACGTCCAGGTGACTTTTTTTTTTTCTTTTTTTTTTTCCTTTTTTTTTTTTTTTGTTTTAATCCCTACCCAGTCCAGATCAGCGCCAGCTAAAACTGCTGTTGGTCATACTCTGCTATCAGTTTTTTGATGTGAGCCAGTTTGTTGTGGAGGTATTCGCAGCGGTTCTTCTCTTGGCTGTAATTGGGGTTAGTCTGCAAAGAAAAAAAAAAAACAAAACAAAACAAACGAGAGCGCGGTGACGCGGGGCAGCTCTTCAGAACTCGGCGACACCGACGCTGAACCCGTCGGGCCTCAGAGCACGGATGTAACAGCACGGAACGAAGGTTTTCTAGCAGGAGGAGCAGACACCCATTCGAAACGGGCCTCAAACCAGGCGAAGAACAAAATCCCTTCTCATCCAGGAGCGTCCCTCGAGCGAGGCTCAGCCCGACCCCGAGCGGCTCAGCTTGCAGCGAGCATCACCTGCCCTTTGGCCCCGCGTCCGCACCGAGTCGTGCGAGCTTTGGCAGCTTTAAAACCAAGATGGACTTGGAGGGAATCTCTTCAAAAAGCTCCTAAATCCCTCAGGGATAACAGGGATATACTTATAGATTTTTAAAAAAAAAAAAACCCCAACAAAAAAATCCAGTCCTGGGTTATTCATTCCCCAGCATTTCCACCTCATCATAAATCCCTCCGGTCAGTAACTGTTGCTTTATATGTTGTATGAAGAGGTGGAAAGAATCCCGGGTGCTCCCCTCCAGAAAAATAACCCAACAAAAACCAAGCGCGCCGAGCCCTGCCGGGGCCGCTGCGCCCGAGTGATTCGCGCTCGAATCGCGCCCCGCGCCCCGGCAGACCTCAAGGATCCTGTTATCACTCAGCCCCGGCATCGAAAACACAAACTGTTCTCTCCTTGACGGGATGAAGGCACTCACTGAACCCGTTTCGTTCTCGTGCTCGCCCCGCCACTAACGCCACCGAAAGCTCCCCAGGATCCGAGGAGCGGCCTCGGCTCGCCCCAAACCCTTCCTGAGTCGGGAAAGGGATCACTTTTTGGAGGAGCCTGAGCTGAACAATGATCTGCCAGAACGCTTCCCAGACCCAGCTGTGGTTTTCTTCCCCACTTGGCAAAGACCCATCTCTTTCAGTCACACCAGGGACACCACCCAAAAGGCTTTTTTTTTTTTTTCCTCGCCAACTTATTTTCACTTACCTTTTTAATTTTCCGGTATTCCTGTAAGATTTGATCGTGGATGGTCTAAAACAAAAAAAGGGAAAGACAGCTTATTATCTTCAAAAAGAGCCAACCAGCCTGCGCCCTACTGCAGCAGGCGGGCATTCACCGATGGCTCAGTTCACACGTTTCCTTCAAATACTGATCAAAAACCACCCGTTTTGTGACTTTCCCCGCGAGATGCGATGCCTGCGAGCCGCCTCACTGACTCCAGCCCTCTCCTGGTGCTGACACCAGAAGCATCAGGCCACGAGAACTACCTGTAACAGGCACCTGGGCTGGAAGGATAACTGACGTTTCCTTCACAGCTCAGACTAATTTTTCCCCCCGAGATATAAAAATAAATCGGTGAGGAATCGCTGCGTTTCTCGAAGGATGTTTGAGGGAGGAAACGGTGCTCAGTACAAGGGGCGCGCTGTAAAAATCTGTTTACTCTGCTCAACGAGACTTACTCTCTCTCAAGATACCGAATGGTTAAAGCTCCTTTAAAATCAGTCTGACAAGTCAAATAAGGCTACGATATTAAGATCAAAGATTCCAGAGAAACAGATGACCCCGTCCTAAGTCCCCTTCCAGCCCCGATACGCTCCCATATGTGTGAATATGAGTTTTTTGGCCGGGATACACTAATAGCTTCCAGCAGCTTTTGGCTAAAGACGCCAATTGTCTCACTGAGGCCTTTCCTTGTCAACAAGTACCATGATGTGTGCTCCAGCTTGAAAACGAAAGAACACAGAGCTGTTTTAAGAACAGGCTACAAAGCTGTCAGCTGTGTGCACGTCCTGCAGCCATCCACCAGTTTCGGGCTCCGGGCAGGACGTTTCCGACCCCGACCCACCCAGCACAGCCCCGCGGGCGGAGCGGCTGAACCGAGCCGCGGCGCCGCCGCTTCTCCGAAGATGTTTCTACCTTATATTCTTCGGAGCCCTGCAAAAGCTGCTTCAGCTTGGCGTCTAACTGCGTAAACCGTCGAGTTATCCTCTCTATCCGGGCGTGCAAGTCTCGGTACTCGTTGTATTCCGCGTTGAAGTCGTTTTTGTAACTCTGACGCTGCTCCGAAGAGGAAATGGCTGCGTATTTTCTGCGGGGAGAATAATTCAGTGAATCGGTTTCGTAAGTCTTCTCCCCGGACAGCAAGAGCACTGCAACGCCAAAGCCGGGGTAATAAGCCCACCAGGTGACTGCAGGGCTCTTACAATTTGCATTATGGTAGCCCAGAGGTAACCGCCAGCGTTACTGCCTTGACCTCTGTGTAAAACAAGACAGTGTCTGCTCCCAAAATCCTCTATCTACGCCAGATAGGGTGGAATATGCAGGTACAGCAAAGCCCGGGAGCAGCTGAGGGTGTAGGAGGGCGTTCAGATAGCACCGCTACAGCTTTTCTAACTCCTGCTGTCCCACAGAACACGGAGTTCTGCATCTGTGCCAGACCTTGGGACAGCAGGAATACGGTGCTCCCAGTGTTAAAGAGCCTTTAAAGGAACACAAAAAGCATTCAGCTATCGCTGCAAAACGCTCGCAGCACGACTGTGTGGTGAGCGCGCGAGGAGAAGCCACGTCGAACAGACTTGACTCCATTTCCACTACCTCCTGAAGACTCAGCTCGCCAACGTGAACACGAGCTCATGTTTAACAGATGAGCCTTTGAGGCGCGCTCTCCAAAGCTATTCAGCTCGACAAAAAGCCATTAAACACGATATTTTGCAGAAAGCCCAGCAGCCAGCCCTCTCTTGACGGCAAAACTCATCCTTTCTGGGGGTGATGACTTCCATTTGCCACCTCGCTCTGTCTGCAACAGCGCTGGCTCCGTGCACGAACACGGATAAGCTAATGTAGGTATCAAATCGAGGGAAAACTTTCATTTTATTAATCTAAACGTGCACCAGCCTTCAAGAACCGACTCCTTGCTAAGGGCTGGTATTAGTAAGCTTCTATACAGGATACGCCTCTATGAGATAAGGGTACAAAACTTCTGTCGTCATGACCAAAACGTCCAGGACCGCTCTTACTTAAGGAGCTGAGCATCAAAGCGGTCAGACTGTACCAAAAGGCGAGACAACAGACCCTACAGGAGTTCACAAACCTGACAGGAGCTATTTGGGGATGGGTGAGGAGCTGCAATGTCCCCTTCAGAGCAGGGATCAGCACATCTGCTCCGAGAAAAACCACCGCAGCTGCTGAACGGCAAATGCCGACTCTGTTTGTGCGGGTCGTGCAGCCCCAATCGCAATTTTTAACCACGTGAGAATCTTACGGATCCTCCCCTCAGCTCCAGGGATTGCTCCCTCAGAGCCAGGAGTGGATGTCGCCTCCTCCTCAGAGTGATCACAGCACGGCCAAACCACATCTGATGGCATTAAACCCCAGCCCGAGATGAGATGTGCGCGGGGAACATCCCCCCCAGCTACGCTCTCTGGCTATCGCAGAGCTCGGTTTGCACCAGGTTTGGGGTTTATGCAGATTTCTGGCTTTGTGCAGAGGGATTTTTGTGCTCCGGCAGACAAGTGCATTGTTTCATTAACCTCCAGGGGATCTGATTAGAAAGTCAAGAGGTGAACCAACTCACATCCTAACCCAGGGGTTACAACCTCCCCGAGAAAAATATTTCACTAGTTTATGTAGATAATCTTGGCTCTCAACAGGGGAAGAATTAGCTAACCTCTCAAAATCCCTTCTTGCCCTGTCTTCCATAACATTAAAGCAGATCATTTCCTTGCAAAGTTTCCAACTGCAACATGGAGATGTTTAATCCTTCCAAACCCCTTCGAGGTACACAATGTTTCTTGAAGTACTTGAACAATCGCTTTACAGGGAGATAACCTTGAACTCCGCGAGGAGGTAAAGAACAGTTTAGTCTCAGGAACTATCTGCAATGTTGGATTTACTCCTCTCTCTTTCTTTTTTTTTTTTTTTTGAAACCCGCCTCACAAAGTTCTATCAAGTAACAATAAAGTTCAACAAAAATCCCCAGCACATTGTGATTTTCAGCTTGAAACATGATCCCAAAGTGATGAAGCAACTGATAAATATACTTACAATAAATAATCTGGCATTTCTGAAGTTGACGTTTGTACACTAGAATTATTGCATGTTCCATTTAAACCTGAAAGAATAAAAACTCGTTTATAGACACTCTCAAACTTTAAAGCTCTGCGCTATTCAACTGCAAATTCATCAGCTTATCTGCAACGGACGGTTTTATCGAACTCTGAAGGATTTCTGCTTTGCTTTGTGCTGGCAAAGATAAAGGATCCACAATAAAGTGGCTGAAACTTCAAGGCTTCCCTAACATTTGTCTCTCGGCAAAACAACAACATCAGCCAAAACGCCGAGTGGCAAAAACCCCCTTCATTTAATGGGTTTATCAGCGCGGTTTGCAGCATGGGATAGCGCCGACGCCGCCGCTGCCGGGGCGCAGAACAGATTTACGAGGCCAGACGAGCAGGACAGAGCAGAGCAAGGTGCACATCCTCGTCTCCCGCTTGTACAACGACACAAACTCCCACTATTAATACTCCAGGTTCCGATTCCTGTTATTAACACCCCACGCTCCCCCAGGCTACAACAGAGAGTTTATAAGACGTGCGGTTTTCTTCCTCACGTCGCCCCGCAGACAAGTCAAAGTGCTCTCTGCTCTACGAAGCTGAAGAATCACAGAATGTCAGGGATTGGAAGGGACCTCAAAAGATCATCAAGTCCAATCCCCCTGCGAAGCACGACTCAAGTGAGGCTCAGAAGAGGATGGTTTTTTAGGGGTTTAAGCGAAAAGACCAAAGAGCTCAGGAGGAGCAAGGTTCTGAACGGAGCCCACCCTCAATCTAAACCAAAAGTCTGGGGGAAGAAAGCAGCCGGAGAGAGGTCTGAAGAGGGATGAATCGTGTATTACGCTGAAAATCCTCCGCGAAAAGTCAACTGCGCCCACGAGCAGGCAGCAAAATGAGAGCCAAGTGGAGAAGGCTGCGAAGGACTGAACTCAAGTGCTTCGTGAAAGCTTTATTTCCTCTCTGCTCTTCCTTCCGAGCCTGGTACTTGGGGCAAGCAGCGCCCTGACCGCGCAGCCTCCCCAGACACGGAGGGAAGGACCGACCGAGCGGCCCTTCGCTCCCCGGCACCACGGCTTCACAGCCCTGAGCGACCGCAGCGAGCGCCACGTGCCCGAGTAATAAGCACAGGCATGTAAAAGCAAGAACCTAATTTATACTTCTTTTTTAAAAAATTCGATCTTTCTCTTCTCTGCGGGTGTTTGCAGACAACTCCGCTTTCGTCCCTACCTGCCCACCAGCTGGAAGATGGGGAAGGAAGGAAGAAAGTTTGTTTTGCTGTGAGTGCCACCTACTGACTGAGCAAAGGGTCCCACAGGTCCCTCCGCCGCCTCCGAAAAATCCTCCCAGGAGAAACTCTGCTTCCGCCAGCCCAAGGGGAGGCTGCGAGGCCGGAGGAGCAGGGTCAGCGAAGATCCCGAGCTGGGCTGCGGGAGATCCGAGCGGGCACCGACCGCGTCCTGCTCGCGATCGCTCCAGTAGCAGCGGGGACAAAACCCGGCTCCGCCTGGTCAGCCAGAAGCCACTCGGTAAAAACTGTTTTTTAAAGCGAAGCAGAAAAGGTGGTAAAGGGTCAGCGACTCCAGCAAGAAAGAATCTGAGGTATTTTGGTATTCGTAAGAAGCAGCGATGAAAACGGGCATCTCGAGAGCGGGCGTGTGCGCATCTCGGCGCTGCCGTTCAGGTACACGGGGAACAAAACCAACATTCACAGGAGGAGAAAAAGCAAAAAAAAGCCAGGATTGGTACAAAAGTAAGGTCAAACCAGAGGAATTATCCGAAGGGTGCGGTTCTGTGGCACCACACAATGATGAGAACCATGGAATAGCAGTAAAAAAAAAAATAAAAAAAAAATCAGCATTGATCACAATGAATTTTATGGTCACTACAAAGGAGAAGGTGAGAGCTAAAGTCATATTAACTCTGATGCCCTCCCTTTCCAGGACTTTGACAAATTAGTTTCGGTTTCAATTCACAGCCCTTTCTGAGCCAAAAATGGGATGATTTTCATGCCCCAACTTAGAAAGCAGTAACAGGACAAGGGAAAACAAGCTGGATACAAGAATGTAACAAGGGATGCCGCGTTCCTGGGGGCTGCAGGGGAAGTCCCAGCGCTCCGGGGAGCTGTGACAAAACCTGAAAAACTCCAGCAGAACACGCGGGAGCAGCAGGCAAAGGGAACGGGGTGGTTTAGCTGACATATGTTCTCTAACTCCTGAGAGTCCGGAGAACTGACGTAGGGGGTTTGATGGAACCGTTTTCATCGCATCTCAACGAAGAACAGATTCAGTCCTCGAAGAAAGAAATTCAGGGCGACAGGAGGACGCCCCAAGGAAGCCCTTTCGGGCTGAAGATGCCGGTTGTCTGCTGCTCCGAGAGCCTTTATCGCAAGCCTTACCTCTCGTTTCTTTTGTACCCGAGTATTAAAAGCTTTCAGGACTAACTTTTTCATTACCGAGTTAAAAATCAATACAACAGTCATCACGACACCCAAGGCCAGCAGAGGAGCTGTAAGCAATCAAGCAGCGCTGCCTCATTTTTTTTCTCCCCCCCCAAACACATCTTGATGTCTGCCTTCCCTCCCCACGCATTAACACGGCTTTTAATTTAACGAGGAGAAACACGACACGGTCCGAGGCAGCTCCAAACAGCGCGAAAGGTCAAACAGGAAAAACCTGATACCCTCTCCCGAGAGGAAGAAGCGTGTTTGCGGATTTGTAGGCAGGGCCCGCGATACTATTTCGTTAACCGCAGGCTCTGCAAGCGGACGCTCGACCTCCTGCCTCGAACGAGGAGCAGAAACCACGCGCAGCCCCGCATGGGCATTATCTCAGCGCGAGAGAACCTCTCGGACCGTACGTACCTGTGACCTGTTCCTGGGGAACACTAACTAAGTCAGCGTTTTTTATTACTTCACAGTCCTGCTTCTCCTCTTTGCACTTCTCGTCGTTTTTCTTCTCCTTCCTCTCCTTCTCCTTGTCTTTGTGCTTTTTGGATTTCTTCTTGCTTTTGACGTACGAGCCGCAATTGTGCTTGCTCGTTTGGGGACAGTCTGTCGGCAAAGGGTGAGTCAGTCTGTCAGCCGGCTCCGGGTTCTCACAGTCTCTGCCGTTGTGAGTCAGGTCGTTGCTGACATCCGAAAGGGGGTCGTGAGGCCTCGGCAGCTCCAGCGCCGGGAGGTTGGAGCTGGAGCTCCCCGACTCCGGGAGAGCCGGCGGCGGCAAGGCAGGAGGGGCAGGGGCAGGAGCGTCCTTCCCGTTGGAAGAATTCAGCTTCCCGTTGAAGGTGGGTTGAGTTCGGTGAGCCAAATGCGAGATCCTGGGCTTTTTGTTGGCCAGGGGATCGATAAACTCCAGAGGTTGGGATCGTTTCTGGGGAGGGAGAAAGAAAAAAAGAAAAGAAAAAAAAAAAAAAAGGGAAAAGAGTCTTGAGAGCAGGATTTTGGGTGCTGTTAACCACTAGGTGGTGGTGCAGCACCAGAGAACCAGGGAGAATCTCCCACAACAAGAGATTTCTGCCCAAAGGGAGCTGCCAGCAAGTGTCCCAGCTCAGAGGCAGCTTCTGGACACAGGATCTAAGGCCACCACGTCCTACAGAAGCTGATCCACCCCAGGCTGCTCCCCAGCAATCCCAACAGCCGCTCTGGGGCCACGGCCGGGTGGGAGAGCTTACGGAAACCCACCAGCACGTCAGCAATTCGCTCTCATCGTGCCCCAGGTCAAATCCAGCCCTTCAGAAGTAAAATCTCCTCCCCTGTGCCAGCCATCTAGCAGAGAGGAGCAACAGCCACGAAAACATCGGTTCTCCTGGTCCTGGCACAACATCTAGAGTGCCTAAAAGGCCCTGCGACGGCAAGATGTGCTCAGACCTCTGGAGCCAGGAGGGATTCACAGAGTTGTGCGTTTTCTTTTCCAACTGATTTAACCAACTCAGTAGTCGACAACTCAACCCCTGCAATCTCCCTCCTTCGTCTTCTCAAGAAAGAGGCATTTCCCAGAAGCGGTGAGGAAGCGTCAGCCATTAAGTCCCTCAGAATTCAAGGCAAAAAAAAAAGAAATTTGCAGTAGTTTCTTGACTCGAGTGTCCCTTTTCTTGACCCGAGTGTCCCTTTTTTTACAGTAAGTGCAGAGAAGCGGTTCCCAGCTGTCCCCATCAGCCAGGACGGGTGGTGGCAAGGCTCGGAGAAGCTCTGGGTGCCCACGGCTCCCAGCAAAGAGCTGCCCACGCACCGCGGGTCCGCCTGGGGAACCTGCACGGTGGAAGAGCTCGGCTGTCGGTCAGCAGAAAGAAGAGCTCAAGGCAGAGCCAGAACTACAGCTGCCAGGCTCAGCCCAGCCCGAGCCGGCCAAAAATCACCTTGGCCGGCCATCAGCGCAGCACTGTGTGCCCGCCTGGCAGCACGGGGGCTGCAGAAACTCTGAGGAAAGATTATTTAGTGCCCAGAGGAAAACAAGCGATAGCTCTGGTTATTTCTTTTGGAGATCTTATTGTTTTCTTTATGTCTCGGGCAGGGCCGCGACGTGTTTGCGAATGGAAATTTTGTTCCGTCCCAGAAACGCGGCTGGATGCACGGCTGCTCTGCCAGGGAGCCACCAGCTCCCCCCCAAGTTATTTTGTTGGGTTTTTTTGCTATCTCCAGGGGTCTGAAGGACACTGCTCAGCAGCAGGAATCCTTCCCACCCGTCGGGGGTGATGACAGAGAGGAGCTGCTGATGCTGCCAGAGCTCAAGGGGCAAGGACAGCACGTCAAACCGGCTCTGCAGCCTCCAACTGCCTTCCCAGCACCGTCCATCTCCCCAAAGGAGGGGCCCGTCGCTGCGACTGCGAGTCTCGGAGCAGGCGACAGACCTAAGAACCGACGTCTTTTTCTATCCTTTCTCTGAGGCCAACAAAGAACAGCTTCGCTTCTTTGGTTACGAGGTGGCACGCGCACGCGGTCCCCGCTCTGCCGCGCTTCCTGCGCGTCACCGAACCCATCGCCTCCTTCGCCTTCGTCCCACAGCTCGACTCTCCCAAAGTATTTGCCGTTCCAGCCTACCAAATCCCAGCCCTCCGCTGGGACTGCAACCATTAGCGAGCATCCCTTCTCTAAATAAAAACTAAAGCTACAGAATGTGAAAAAAAAACCCTAACAAATGACTGCTTACAGTAAAAAGCAGCCTGGGGTTTGCTGTGTGACACAAGCCACGTTAGAAGCAGGGCTGGAAGCATATTCCACGTTTGGTTGCCCGTTCCACTTGCCTCTCCTAAATCCAAACCCATGGACCACCCTAAGTTTCGACTGGGTCATCTCAAGAGACCAGAAACATCCCCTATGGACTTTTGTGTCAAAATACGTACAGCTCGAAGCGAGACGCTTTTTTCAACCTACATTTTTTTTCCCCCAGAGTCAGGTTAAGAAAAAACACGAGCCCAGCAGCCTCTTCACAGCACTGTGCCTTCCCAAGGTTAACTCCGGCGAAGGGGATCGGTCTTTGTTCCCCAGGAACATGCCCACAGCAGAGCAGGAGAGGATTTGGGATTAGTTACCTGGCAAGCGAGTCACCCAGCTCTTGTTCTCGACGGAGAGAACTGCCTCGCTCTCGCTGCCAGGGAGCACATAATTTCTTTACCTGCTAATATTCTTTGCCACTAATCCTCAGCGCGTCTGTCCAGACAAGTAGGCATTACACATTCCATTGGCAGGAGGAGAATAAATACTCGACTTGTCTGGGCTGACCCACGGCAGCGAAGGGAAGTCGGCGTTTCACAACGCCGGCGAGCAGCGCCCGCGCCGCGAGATACCGAGAAGAACCGGGGCCTGACTGCGTTCAGCACGTCAGCGAACGCGGCTCCTCCGCGGTTCATTATGGTGGAAAAAAAACAGTCAAAACGTGCCCTCCGCAGCTCCCTGCGCTGGCGTCTCAAATCAAAGAGCAGACCAACCCGCCCCGGATCCGTCAAGGCAATTAGGCTGCAAAAGGTCAAGGTTTTTAATAACTCACCCGTGTTTGGATGCTACTTATTACCGCTTCGTTCCAGTCAATTACTAGTAATGAGTAAAGCACAAGTGCGCTCTCCCAGGAACTCCAAGAGGGACGTAGGCACCGCGGAAAGAAATTCAGCCCTTAAAACTCAACTTAAGACGCCCTGCCAGAGATCCTCCCTACAGGCCATCACTGAACCACATCCAGAGGAGAAACAGATGCCAAGAAAACCCAGAATTAGACTTTAGCCTAATAAGACAGAAAAAAACCCCCGACAACCAACAACCTGTTGACCCAGGAGCCTCCAGGAGAAGGCGATGACTGCGCGCGGACAGGCTCAACGGCTCAGCCCGCACCTACGTCCGGCGACCAGCCCCAGCAGGAGCAAGTGGAATGGGGTTTGCTGGCTCCATCCTAACCAGCCCCGACCTCCCTGGGGAGGGCTCACCCACCTGCGGAGGAGAGCTGGAGTTCACGGTGTCTTTCGGGGGACTCAGGGAAGGCGCTTCTCCTTGGAAACCGCTGCTGTTCTGCGGCTGACAGAGCTTCCTGAAAAACAGAATTGAGGGCCCTTCAGATCCCGCGCTTGACGAGCCAACAGGTGGCATTTCCAACCTTCCTGCGGAGCTTTTTGTGGGCCCAAACGTTGATTTCTTGAAGATGCCGGGAAAGTAGCTCGTTCAGGCACTTACAGGTCCAACCTCAGACAAAAATCTAGGAAGAAGAAACTTCTACAGGAAAATACTAAGGAGCAACATATGGTAAATTGCTTCTCTCCCACGATTTTTGTAATTCTCTGTGAATGGAGATAAAAACCTCGGGCCGACTCCGCCGGTGGTGTGGCAGGTAGGGAGGAGGCAAGCTGGAACTTATTTTCCAACAGTTTCATCTCTTTTCTCTTCAACTGGTGACCTAAGTATTGCAATAAATGAGTTACAACCTCGGAAAAATAATCCCTATTCAGATTATCAAAAACTGGCATCGAGTTTTAAAGCGTACAGGATACCTATACCCTGGCTATCGACTGAAATGCGGCTCAATAAGCAAGGTTTTATTTAAGCTGATTTCTGCTGAGTTTGCCCCAGTGAAAATCGACTTGGCGAGACAATCCAGAGAGCGAGCGCACTGAGAAGGGGCCAAAACTCAAGTTCAGACGTTGAGCAAGAAGTTCTCCCACTCGTTAAAACAACATCTCCCAGCAGTCCTCTTTCAGAAGCGAGTCCCTCCAGGTCCAGGAAAAGCAGGATTATACCAGGCACCGTTACAGCATTATTGGCTCGCTAAAATTTACATTTAGGGCTTCCTAATAACACTTTTAAATTGCACCGTGCGAAGCAGAGCAACTCTGGTCTGTGTTTGCAGTATTTGACAAACAATAGAAACCTCTTGGAGGAGGAAAAAAAGGAAGAAAAAGCACAATGCAAGTCATTCCAATCACGTAAGCGCGTTAATTCACATTCACGCCGGGTATCTCCGCTCCCCCCGGCCCGAGGGGCTCCCTAGATTTCAGAGTCACCAGCTTTGCCCTACTCTCCTGCCACCAGCCACACTGCCCACGTATTGGTCACCCAGGAAAAACTACGGTTGCATCAAGCTGCAGCTGTCAAGCTGAAAAAAAAAAATTATGTATTTTTGGGGTTGAAGGTTTTAATAAAGCAGCTCCACAGTTGCTTTGTCACCAGTTGTAAGAGCCTAAAAAACCGACGTCCAAATTGTCCCACAAGAGGCTGGAATCGAGTTTAAAGCACACGCGTTTTTCAAACACGGGGAAGGTTATTCCAGAGATAGAGCTCAGGACTTTTATAAGGTTTTCTTTTAACCCGAGCTTGAACCTTGGGCCGTAGCGCACATTTAGACGCCCGCAGTTCCACCGCTGTCCCGGCTTCCGCTGCTGCTTTGTTTAATTTTATTTAGAACAATCTAAACAGCCACGGAGCGAGTCAAGAAAAGCGCTCAGAGACTGTGAAAACAGGAAGGGGAACAGCGATATTCCAGAGAGACGGCAGCGAAAGTGGCTTTTTGGATGCGGTTTGACAAGACTGAGCAACCCTGTCACGTCTCCTAAGGTGTGGATTTTTAAAAAAAGAAAAGAGAATGGGAGACAAACCGCTTTTCAACTCAGCAGCTCCTCTAACAGAGGAAAAACATCTCGCTACAGCGGCGGAAGGAGGACAGAAGACACGACGCGAAGAAAAATAAGTCTAACGGGAGCACTGCTGGATGCAGTTTCCATATTTGCAGACGAGCTAATTATCGCAGCCGCTGAACCATCGAGCGGCAACCGGACCCGAACACCGAGAGGACGTTGAACAATTGGCTGGATCCAGGCAACCGCGCGGAGCGCCGCAGCCCGCGACGCGGGGCCCTACGTCTGCTGCCTCTGCCCTTTCTGTCCGTGTTTTTTTCTCCTGTCTTCAACCCTACGTGTTTTTTCCATTTTGTAGCCTCATTACCTGCACTGGCTGAGCGGGTCTTTGTTTGTACAGTCGAATACATCCTTTCCAGGGTCTATTTTTAGACCTTCGCATAACTGAACGCCACAATTCTAGAAAAAGCAGTAAACATGGCTTTCTACGGGGAGAAACGAGCCTGCTTTTTCTTTTTTGAAAGCCATAAACGTTGCGTGGCGCTTGTATTTTTCCATTTAATTATAATTCGCCATCAAGGCCATTTAAACGCGTTTGATTTTACTTCGGCACGCCAAAGCACGTGACGCGCGAGCTCGCGTCGGTTTAACAAAGTCTCATCCCCAAGCCAACTGCGCTTTCAAATCATGGAAACTCTTCCAACAGAGCACGCTCTGCTCCGTCTTCACCAAAAGTGCAATAAAATAAGTCTCAAAAACAAGTCAAGCACAAGCTCTGCCCGCATCCCAAGATCAGTACAAACACACCGACAACCCAGAGAGGGAAATATAAACATGTGGAGCAGAATTCTCCTTTAGAAACCAGGGAGCAACGTTCTCTTTCCCTCCTGCCTGCCAGCCAAGAGCTTCCAAGCTTGGAGGCTTTGCCTAAGGAAAAAGACGTCTGGAGGAAAAAAGTCTTCAGCAACCCGAAGGGCCAAAGCTTTCACCTCAACTGTTAAGGGCTGTTTTGAGGAAGGAGCCTGACAACAGGTATCCCTGGGACAGTGGGGATCGCGCTGCAGGGCAGCAGGACAACCAGCACGTGTTTTAGGGGACTCACCTCTACACAATCTCCTTGTGTTTTGTTGGGGTTTTTTTTCACGCGTCCCTTAATCAAATCTTAAATCTTGCAGGGCGACTGCGATGCCACCAGGATTTGGTGACGCAAGAAAACTTGCCATAAACGAACATCCAAGTAACACCACAGAAATGAAGCAGCAAAGTCCCCGGCGCAAACAGCTGGGGAGGAACAGGGACATCCCCAGGAACAGAGCACGGACGTGGCCGCCCGGTAACGTCCCGCTCCTCGCCTTCAGCAAATACAGGAAGCCGTGGCCAAGAAGATATGGAAAAAGGAAAGGTGGGTTTAGCTGGACACATTCGCCTTAATCCGTTCATCTCCCTGGATTTGAAGCCACCATTAACTTTTAACTCTTAACAGCTTTCGTTCCCTACCCAGGTTTTTTCCCCCAGCTTTTGGGATAAAGGTTTAAAGGCAACCTGGGGCAATTTGAAGAGCGCATCCACTTTGATAGTCAAGGTCGGTCGACTTCTACAGCTGCCTGGATGATAAACAGATTTACTTTACGTTAACAGAAGTCAAACATTTAACTTACCGTAGTTCTACGGGCTTCGGTTACCCTGATTTATAGCAACTGACCTGGCCCAGCACTGTCAAGCTCCAGATGATATTACAGAGAAGACGGGATAATTACCGAACAAGGATCCTCTTCAGCAACTGCTGATCCCCTTCCGAGTAGCCAGGCCAGTCCTTCTGCACTTCTTTGTATACACAATCTTTCAGCGTGAAAGTGCTGTCCTTGGCACTCAAATTTGCCACCTGCAACAAAAGTAATTTACAGAAAAAAACCCAACCTGTTAGGGTTTAATTTTCTTACTTGTTCTAACAAAAGAGACAAAAAAATCTCAACAGTCTAAGCGCTAGTTGGTGTCAGAGAACAAGGAGAAACTTTATACTTAATTTCCTAATTATTTAGATGATTTAATCAAACTCTGCCTTTTCTTTTGCCTTGTCATTTCAAGTTTAAGATGGATTTCCACAGCATACCCAGTTTACTGGGAAACAAGCCCTATCGAAAGAAATTATTCAGCCTGGACAGTTTGGAACGGTACAACCCCGGGTCATGGAAATGCCTGGAACTAAACTCTAATGGGAACACACCTGTCCGATAGCCGAACCAGCGCAGCTTATTAGCCGATAGCTGAACTCCCGTGGCGATAGCTTAGTTAACAATTGCCAGAAGATAATTCTCTCGCCAACGCGCCGGCAGGACCGGCGACTAAGCGACTTTCTCAAGGAGCCGCGAAGAGAACACCTGGCAGGAACAAGGCAGTCGGGAGCCTGCGGATCGCACGGGGTCGCCGCGTTGGGATCATCTGCTGGGTTTCACAGAGGGGAACTTTCCCACTCCAGTGCAAGAACCAAACCCTGTGATTACCAGTTTATAACCCGGGGCTTTACAATAAAAGCAGTGCACCTCAATGAGCTGGGTACACTCGTGGGAGGAGCTTTCTGACATTTTCTTCGATTCTATCGCGTGGAGTTTCCCCACAAAACCCTGGACGGTGCCTACACGGAGAGGAAACGCTGCTGGAAGGGGCAGAATTGGGTTAGAATGGAAACAACTCGTTAAGAGCTATCCTGCTTTCATCAGTCTTTCCACGGCTGGACTGAAAATTTAACTTCTTGCTGCTGGTGACACATCCCAAAACCAGAGCGTTAGCACAAACCCCAATTAAATCTTTCATAGATACCACCTTAACGAACCCTTCTGGGGTTAGCAGAGCACTGCAAGGTTGGCAAGAAAGAGCTTTAAATCTGGTTTTGCAGACGGGCCAGGGAGGCAGAGGTGCCAAGCGCTGTGCCCGCGGGCAGGCCGACCGGCCGGCAAAGCCAGCGACCGCGTCCCAGGCTCACGGCTTCAGCCGCTCGGCCTGACCACCGTGTTACCCTCGAAACTGGGAGATGCTTCTACTCAGCCGGCTGAGATACCGTGCGGCGGTGGAAGGATTAGAGTTCTCCACCGCTCGCTGCCTTCAGGAGGATGGCCGTGCTCAGGAATTTCTATTATCCAGTACGACAGCCTGAGAAAAGCACGTATAGGAGTGGAAAGCCTTGAATTAACTGGAGATGCTGTTAATTCCTCTGCTTTTGCTTCAGGGAGACTACAAGCTAGTATTAAATGCAGAGATGATTTCTTTTTTTTTTTAAAAGCAAAAAGCTGCAGAGTTAACACAGCAAAGCTCTCCCGATAAGCGAAAAATAGAAAGCGCAGTTATCAGTTTACATGACGAACACTTTGTTTTTCCTTTCGGTTCTGTCAGCTTTCCAAAACCCTGAGCCAAAACACAGGCAGAATTCGAGCTGTGTTTTACATTTAGATATCCCAGTAAACGTGCCCGAGAGACAAAAGCAAAGCCAGGTTCTTCTTTCAAAAAAACAAACCCAAAAAACTCTCTTGATAATCTCTCCGGTTGCTGCTTCTTTCTGCAGCTCAGCAGGGCTTGGAGCCCAGGCACGAGAACGACGACTCCGATTTTCTCTGCGCAGAGGCTGGGAGCTGCTACCTCCTTGTTTTGCTGGTGTGGGACTCGGCAAGCTCCACCCCAAGCCTCCCAAAAATAGAAACCTTGCAAAATGAGGCAAAAAGGCCAGCAGGAACGCAGAGTCCTACGAGAGATGCAAGAGCACAACGAAACCCACACCTAGACATATTTAGACACGTCGCTTTAACGCAGCCTCTAACTTTTAGCTTCTCTGTGTCTGCTCGGAAGCCCTCGTAGCGCTGGAAAGAGATTAAGTTTACGAGCAATATGTTTACAGCCAAATAATCAGCATTTAGCCCGGGCGGGCTGACGCTGCCGAACGCGCCCCTCTGCCTGCTGGGCGTTTGCGAGAGCATCGATAAAAGGTGATTATCAGAAACGACATTTCTAGCATTAAGCCTATTTGGAAGAATTCAAAAGGGTGCTCCAAAGAATTCTAGCGCTGCTGGAAAACTGAGGGCTACAAGGATTAAGAGCTAGGGAAGGAGCAAGCTGTGCCAGCAATAACTCAATATGACCTGCCCCGTACCCTGGGGCAAACTAACTCCTCGCTGTCTCCTTTTCAGCTTCAGAAAGGAGTAAAGAAAAAAAAAAACAAAATAAATATCCAATACAGAAGAGGGCAGCTGCAGCATTTAAATAAATATCCACGATGCCAGAGCAACAAAGGTATTTACTGCAATTCCTAAAATGGCACCTTCGACGTGACTCAAAGTGTTAAGAACTGATTCAGCCTGGAGACAGCTTCCACACTCGGCAGACAAGGAACACGCTTTGCAAGAAGCTGCATGATCTTCACCCCTAACCAGCTGCACCTCCGAGCACGAAAGGCACGGGTGGGTCCCAGCAACCCGGAGAAGATGCAAAGCTGAGTGGAGATTTTTTTTTTTTCCCCTTCACGTGGGAAACGTTAAGCGCATCAATACAGATTTCAATACATGGGCGTAAGTGTGCCCTTATGCCCACGTTAATAAAAATACATTTATAGGTTGTAACACGTCAGGTAACTCTCCCCATGACTATGTAAAAGGTCTCCTCTTAAGTGACTGCTGGGGTGAACCAAAAATCACACAGCTTCATGTTTACACCTAAACGGAGCCGTGCGCACGAGAGGCTTCTGCTGTCTCGGGCAGAACAGCACCGTGAGTCGCCAACTTGCGTGGGACACGGGCGTCGGGGACACATTTCAGCTGCAGCTCCGAGATACACGCGCGACGCTCAGGCTGACACAGGGGGTACGACCGCGCCGAGAAGACGCTGCCTTTACCTACGTCGTCGCCTTCATCAGAGTACAAACCTGTTGCAGAAGGTTGTCCAGCAAATCCTTGTCCTGCTGAGAAAGTCCATCCTTCTGCAATCTGAGAATAAGTTCAGGTTTCTTATAAGGCTTTAGTGCCAGTAAGTGCACAACCCTATCTTTGAAGGGTCTCTGAGAAATCGCACTATTGCCTCTCTTTATTGCACTGGCAAGGTTGACTGGCGTTGGGCGCTTCCTGGAGGGAACAGCATCGGAAGCTCCTGGTGCAGGTTTACGCACCTGAACCTTTTTGCCTAAAATGAGACGAGAACAGTGAACTGCAGCAGTCACACCTTGCAAAGGCCAGCGGTCTGCCAGCGCGCGCACCGAGTTCATCACGCCACCTCGAGCGCCCGGAGAGGACGACGAAGGACAAACACCACCAGCACACCCCAGCCGCGCCGATCCGCCGCCGGAACGGGCATCCCGTGAGCTTTAGGATTCACGACAAGCTCGTCACAAGCAAACAGCAACACCAAGCTCTGGAAATCTGAGTATTACTGGCCACAAGCTTGCATAAAGCTCTCTTTGTTTGCCAGCTTTTCATTTATCCCAAGTGCATGTATCCCCATGGTTAATCTAGCCATTCCCCCCCACCCCCCTCTTCCATGAGAAGAAAATTCTGCATTATTATGTAGAAGAGTCAAAATATGGAGTGGAAAGACCAGAACTGGTCAACGAGCGGCTCCCTGCTGCTGATCTCAGCAAAAAAAAGCTCCTCCAGCAGATGTTTCTGCTTTCAGAACAATAGGAACTTTATGGGACTGGGTCTAACTCCCTTCCCCCCGCCGAGCCCGGGCACATGAATGGGGTCTAACGCCGATGCATTCGCCTATTCATCGGCGTGCTGGCTACAGAATAACCCCTCCACGCTGCAGTAATAACTGCTTCGCCCTCCGATTGCGCTGACGTGAGAACACGAAGCTGTCTCAAAAGCTCATCTCAAGCCCTCGCGGGCAGGTTCCTCATCTCCATCCCAAACGTGGCTCTTGCTTTCTGCCGGCGTTACACACCAGGTCGCTCTTCCCATTCCTCGTGAGAAACGACTCGAGCTAGAGCCCTCACGCCAGCCCCACATCGCCTGCTGGAGCGCAAATCAGGGAATTTCACTATTTTGAATGCAGGAACAGGTCACAAAGGCAGGCTGCTGCTGCCAAAGGCGAAACCAGCACATTGCAAAGGTGTGGGTTCCCAGGCCTTAAAAGGTGGAGATGCAATCGATAACCCCTCCGGGTCAAGGCAGTGACCTTCCCCAGGACAAACACCATCCAGCCTTTCCTGCAAGAATTCTGGAGGTTGATTTCAGCGTGGCAATTCTCCGCTGCTGGGAAGCAGTGTTTGCAACTGAGTCATCTGAAGGTACTGGTGATTGTCTGCACTGTTTGTTTTACTGAAATGCAGATTGCGTAACCGGGTCCCCATTTCCTGGCTTTTTATTACGCACGGAGCTGATGCAAGTAAGTACAGCCCATGGTAGGCAGGGCCGAGGTAAGGCGAGAGGGAGAAAAACAGCAATTCACACGTTAACCCAGAATTCAGAGGTCAGTTCCAGAAATGGGACCAGAGAAGACGCATCCACTTTCCAGAACTCCCTTAACTCTCGCCAGGTCATGAACAGCAAAAAGCACGTTGGGACGTTTCCACTTGAGGCTGGAGCCAAAATGCGCAATGATAGGAAAAAAAAAAACCCAACAAACCCCTAAGTTAAGCCAGAACATGAAGTCTTTCAAAATATTTACCCCTGTGGGTGTATGTATAGATGTATACACACCCACATCTAGTGTCTATCTCGGCACACGCAGCCCCCTGCAGACCCATCGGTATCTCTCTCCGCAGACATTTGTTCAAGTGTCAGGGCACATCTATAGTGCTCTGTCGGTGTCCGATTTCAACATTTCACATAAACTCTCCCACATCCGAGCTGCCTGGAATGACTCCGCTGACGTTTTAAGTGCTGAGCTCCGTGTTCTCACGGAAACGTGAGAGCCAGCCCGCTCCCTCCAGACCAGCCCGCGAGCGCATCAGCTGATGGTGCTGGCACGACGCAGACGCGCGTGTCCCACCGGAGAACTGTCCTTGCCCAGGTTCTTCCCTCGTGGGCCAGAGCTCTCCTCCCCTCTGAAACGCTGACATCTCAGAGATGCAGCACACATCCCGCTCTGCTGCTTTTTGCGTGGCTGTAGCTCCATGTCAGAGCTGTAAATGTTTCAGTGAGAGTATTTATAAATCAAAATGTTTCGCCCTGTATCTTTCCGGGAAGCAATTTGCTTTGAGAATCTTCTCCCTGATGAGCCCCAACAATTTCACCCACTTACTGTAATGTTCTCAAGTAGAAGCTAAACAAAATAATCTTCTAGTCTACAGGAAATTGATGCATTTCCTTCCTGATTACTATCTTATTTCTCAGCTTTGAGCATTTGGCTGATAAAACAATGAGTCAGGGGCAGTTCTACATTTTGCGACTCGCCATTCTCATCACAGACATCCTCCGAGAAGAAACTGGCTACAGACCACATGGGCTGCAGCAAAAACAGCTGGCTCAAAAAAATGATGAAAAAAAAACCCCAACCCAACCCCAAAAGTGCTTTCTGGTTAATATTTGTGCCCTGAGTTTGTGACCAGGCTGAGGTTAAGCAGAGATCTGAGCCCAAAGCCAGGTCCCTGCAGGCTCCTTCTGGAGCCCACTGACGTTTGCCACATTTGATCTTTTCCCCTAAGATTCTCCTTTCCTTGTCCCAATAAGGTGGTTTAAGGCTGCTCGGGTCTCTTGTTTATCGAGACTCGCGCTCTGCCCGCACCCTCAAGGGCAGGCACGCAGCAGCTGGGTGACAACAGGGCTGCGACGTTTTGGTCGACTCCGCCAGGAGCATGGGTGCTTCCGACGGATCCGCAGCACGCTCTCGGCATCGCCGCGTGACAAACGCGAACCGACGCCAGGGAGCGACGTGCCCGCGGGCAGGCAGCCCTCGGAGGCCACGCAAACACCACCACACGCGTTCCAGGGCGAGGATGGAAGCCGTGAAGAAGTCCCAATGCAAGGAGAGCAGCGCTTCAATCAACCAGACACCCGTAAGGAGCCACCAGGCTCACGGTCAAGCAAACAAACGCCAGCGTTTGACTTCGGGAGACAGCGAAGAGCCCCCCCAAAACCAAGCTGCTGCTTACCTACGTATCTCCCCCCAGGTTTAATGACGATGGCGCTCCGGCTGCGAGTCTCCTCCTCGGCCTGTGCCATGCTTTGCCTCGCCTTCTGGTAGGAATCGTCGGTAGCGCACACCGTGATTTTATCCTGGATGCTTCCAAGGCAGTCCAAATGGATATTGCCATTGCTGCAAAAGAAACGCGAGGGAAAAAGATGCTCCTGACACTGCCAAGAGGCACAGCTCCGTCAGCGGGGAACGACTGAGGTTGCATTATCTCAGCAGTAGGAGGGGACAGAAAGAAGCCGAGAGGCAACCAGATTTTTCCATCGGTGTCTCTCTACCCAAACATACACATGCAAATAGGTCAGAAAGACTCCAAAAAGGAAGAACGCGTATTAAGTTTTCGTCAGGTTTGTTAGGGAAACGATTCTACAGAAGAACACATGTAAAAAAAGGCGCGATTTTCTTTTGCTGCACCACTCACCTGGACACATACTGCTGGATGCAGTCGAAACTCCCTTGAGGGCTGTCCTTGCCGATATTTGAAAGGTAAAACGTGAAGGTCCGCACTTCCGCGGGTCGATCGGGCCTCGGAATCGCGATGTGCTGTTTGGAAGGAGAAAAATACTGGTCACGTGGGCAGCCCACGCTAACGCAACGTTCGATTTTCCCCGCAGTCGCTGTGCGAGTAAAGCTACGAGTAAAGCACGTGGGTTACGCGCAGGAGACTGGGAAGAGCAAGAAGCTACGAGGATTCAAATTCAAACGACGTGCCCTGGGAAGAGAAGGTAACAGAGGGAGACAGATGTGAAGAACAGCTGAAAAGCCAGCTATGCCTGTGACAGAACAGAGATCTGAGCCCGCAATAATCTTGTTCTAGGAATCTGACCCAAATTCTACCGATTCAGGCTCAAACCAGACTTGCTACCAACTGTTTATACTCAATTTAAAGCACTTGAGGCTCGTTTCTTTAGAATTAGTGATCCAGCACTAAACATAGCAACAAGCCGGGTCACTAGGTAGCATGCTTATTCTTTTTTAAGAGATTATAATTCCATAACGAGATTTCATGGCTCACAGTAGAGTGTGACGCTGCTGCTAAATTAAATATTTAATCAAGCATTAAGTGTGCTCCGCAGACGACTCTGCGGCAATCCGCGGCAGAGAAAATACCCCCCAGCCATTCATTTTTCCAAGGGGAAGGCGTTTCCTCCCCTCTGCCTCCAAGATCCAACATAAATCTCGGCATGCGAGCTCTACCATCGCCTCGATATTTGATAATTAAGATGGCTCCCAGGAAAAGGAGGCAGAAGGACCGTCGGCTTCGAACTCTTTCAGGGCTGCGCTCCACCGCGCGGATTTATATTTGCCCAGATTGCCACACGCACGCACGAAACCCACACGCCCAGCAAACCACCTCGTGGCACCCACAGCTGCCCGCGCTCCGCCGGAGATCGCTGCCGGCACGGGAGGGTTTCGAGGTGGTTTCCCGTTGACCTCACGCGTCCTGCGGCAGCCTGGAAACTCGCGCTGCTCAGCCACGGGGACGTTCCGTAAAAGCGGCACGAAACGCTCGCGCGAGCCCCTTCCTAAAGGCCGGCTCTCCTCCAGCCGGCCCTCGAGACCCCGCCGCCCTCCTCGTGAAACAGTGAGCCCAGAAACCCACAATTTTTTCACAAAATTCTCCCCCACTCGGTCCCGAGACCCACATCCAAAAAGACTCGGAGCGGATCTGAGGGGGACACGGGCGGCCTCGAGGCCGGTTATCTCGCCGGCCAAACACACACCTCGGCCTCGAGCCCTTAATCTGTGCCGGCAGCCTCCGCCCCCACCCAGCACCCAGGACGAGCAAAATTCTCTTTGGCTTTTAAAAGAGCCGAGAACTTGAAGTTACACAAACAGCAGATGTGGGTATTTTCACGGCCGGCGCCGTTAAGTGGCCGGGAACGGGGTGAGGAGGTAGATGTGCAGCTTCTGGCGGGTAAAATCAAACCCGGAGGATGCAACCACACCACATATTCACACCAAAATAATTGGCTTCTGGCTCCTCGTTTACTGCTGTAAAAACCCAGCTGCTCCAAGAGCCCCGGCTTTGGCACTTTTGTCGAGTTTCTGCAGCTTCTTCAAAGGACGTAGAGCGAGGCAGGAGCCAGAGAGTCCCTGTGGCGTTAAACGTTGCTCGACCCAGTACTGAAAAGTGCAGCGCATGCAAACCGGCCGTTATCTAGGAATTATTTTTAGCTGAAACAGAAGGTTTCTCAAGCCACCAGATCAGCGTGGTAACTGCTTTGAGGGAGCCCTAATTTTGGTGCCGAGCATTGCACCAGTAACCATAGACAGCTTAAAAATAGCTCGGGACAGATGTGACTTCTGGTTGAGTTGTTTTTTTTCCTCTTTTCTTCTTTCAAGTAATATTCATCCGTGTACAGCAGCAATTTCACCTTCTTCTATTAATACCAGCACAAGCTCATCCCAAGAAAGAGGGGAAAAAACATCATATTTTCCAATCACGTAGAAGTTCAGGCGCCTTGTTCCTAAAAGCTGCGTGAACATACGTGGATTTGGCACCTGCAAGTTGGTTTTTTTTTTTTTCTTCTCCCCAGTTCAGTTCTTTCCTTACTCCTCCCCGCAGCGAACACCTGCAAATTTGACCCAAAGCTCTAATTCTGCAGATGCTTTTACCAGAATAGAAGCAGCTTCGGTGTCTTTTGTGCAGTTGTTCCTAACGCTTTGGCACCCCAAGCTCTTAAACTCTATTTGCACAGACACTGAAATAAGAAAAACGCTCAAGACTCAAAGTGAACTTCAACTCTCCTAGAAAAACCAGTTTGTGACGAAAAAACTAAGCGCTGCTTTTAAGGAATGTGCCGACAGTCCCACTTTAGCACCTCAAAGCAGAGTAACCTCATTACAACCTGGCTCCTACTACCAAAATTAAGATTATTACACGGATGAACCGCACTGAAAAAGTCATGAACAAGACCAGCAGCGCTACAAGGAAACGCAGCCCAAGGCAGGGATTGATAAAAAGTGCACGACTGATAAAAACTCTTGCGGGATTCGATGCAGACCAGGATCCGTGCAGGAGGTTTTGGTCCCGGCTGTTTTATTTTGGGCTGGAACCACCGACTCCTCCTCTGGGCACCCGGGCGACGGAGCTGCTGCCTCGCTGAGCCGGGGTTTTGCTCCTGCCCAATTCCCTTCCCTGGTTAATTAAAGCATTAAGCATGAAAGTTGTTTTCTGTGCGTTAGGAGCGGAGAGTATCCTTGACAGCAGTCACCAGACTCACACTGGGAATAGGTTAAAAAATAAACCAACAATAATAAAGGACAGACGTGGGCACAGTAATTTAAAGGCTTCTAGAAAATCAGGGAAGCAGCAGCTTGTCTCAAACTCTTCCGTTCTGCCTCTCCCAATGACCAAGCACTTGGAATTTTTCCTTCTCGCGAGAGGGATATTTACACAGAATTAAAATCTCCCGTCGCCGGACACTGCTTTGAATCCCACCCCGACATTCGCGGCGCGTTTTGTACCCACCGCCCTCGGGACTTCACGGGAAATCTCCTCCGTCGCAACGTTTCTCAGGAAGCTGAAGGGGCAGGTGACAAACGGGGGAACGGAGGCAGAGAGGAAGAAAGCGCGTTCCAAAAAGAAATAGCTGAATAAACACGCTTCAACGGCACAAGCCCAACTGGAGGACTGAGATTTCCAACATCGCCTTCGCAGTCCCGCTGCCAGGGAGCATTTAAATCCCCGCCAGCGCCTTCGCGCCGGGCACAACCGAGCGCTCCGCTCCAAACCAGACCGCGCCGCAGCGGCCAGCTTCTCGTCATACCCAGGAAAAATAATAATAAAAGGACAAAGAGCTCTTTCTGTCTGCCCGAACCGAACCGGAGCTCGCTTTCTGCAAAGCCCTACCTTCGGCCTTTGCTCGCCAGGGCAGCTAATGAAACGGCCGAGGAGGGGGAGAGCAGAGGTCGGCGATGAGCCGCCGGCACCCTCTGCCCCCCGCCCCGCTCCAGCCTCCCCGTGGCACCGCCGGACGCTTCGCTCCTTTTTGCGTCCGACCCGGGCGGTGATTCCAGGTGACTGGCGGCTCTTTCATCAAAAAAGCTCCTCTCTGGAACTCGAGAGTTCAAGTGCAATCAAGGGCATGAAATATTGATTTTTAATTTTTATAAGGAACCGCGTAACCTGATCACATTTTCAATTTTATGTAAGAAACCACCACATTTTAAAATAAGGTATTTAAAAAATTATTATAAGGAACTACATCCTTTTAAAATAAGTTTTCTTTTGCTGAAAACGCCCAGATCCACGCCAAGGAGAGCTCGGCAGCTGAGGCCAGGGGAGTGTTTTAAGCTGCTCTGATTCATTTTGCCCCATTTCCTTCGAGGACCAAGGTTAGATAAGAGGCATTTCCACAACTTGAGCATCTTTGCAGGAAGAGATCGTCGTGGATCCTCGCAAGGTGCTCTCCCAAGAAAGCATCTGCAGCCTTTTTTTCTTTACTACATGCAAAGCCGTTTGCGACGGCTCACGCCCCCTTAAGAGTTTTCCTTCTGGTTTTGCCAAACTTGAGCTGCAGATTTTTATCGGGGCTTTCACGCCGAGCTTTCTGGGAAGCCTGATCGTAAACAAAGTACAAAAAAAACCTGGAAATTGCTCCTTTCTTTATTTTCCCAGGACAAAAAAGGGCTGTATTTTTCCTTCTTAACTTAGAATAACAATCCCATCTTTCCTGCTACATTTTGTGGGAGTACTCTGCGCTGCCAGGGAGGCTAATATCCCGAGATAAAGTAAGGCGAAAGCTGCTACACCTCACTGCCTACTTCTAATTCAAGCCTTTCCAAAGGTTTTACTGTGCCACCACGATAGAATTAAAAAGTTACTTACACACGAGTTCAGATTCTTGGGGGTAAATTAAAAATTCCCCTTTCTTATGCAGAGCAAAAAGTAAAAACACGCACCTTTTTGTATCTAAAAGGTGCGCAAAATGCCATTTTTCAAGTTCATGGAGGAGTTGCTTTGCTTTACCAGCAACGCCGCCAACTCCGTCTCAGCGCCGTCAGTAACTGGCAGGACAGACGGTTTCAAGCGTCTATAAATATCTTGGGGGAGTTCAGTCACCGGAACAGAAATTAAAGAAATAAAACTCTTAAATATATATATATTAAAAAAAAAAAACCCCAAACTACTTTTGGCACTCACAGAAACCGCCCCGTTGTTCAGAGGGGCTCAGCAGCTAAAGCTTCAGGACCTTTGCAGCAGCCTCCGAGCGTTGCCACGGGCAGTAACTGGTACCGGGGACGTTTTGCACCGCGTTTAGCGGGCTCAGCCCGGCGTTCCCTCGGCACACATGATGAAGGGAGTGGAGCATCTCCCTTATGAGAAAAGGCTGAGGGAGCTGGGGCTCTTTAGTTTGGAGAAGAGGAGGCTGAGGGGTGACCTCATTCATGTTTACAAATATATCAAGGGTGAGTGTCACGAGGATGGAGCCAGGCTCTTCTCGGTGACAACCAATGACAGGACAAGGGGTAATGGGCTGAAACTGGAACATAAGAGGTTCCGCTTAAACTCGAGAAGAAACTTCTTCTCAGTGAGGGTGACGGAGCCCTGGCACAGGCTGCCCAGAGAGGTTGTGGAGTCTCCTTCTCTGGAGACATTCAAGACCCGCCTGGACACGTTCCTGTGTAGCATTATCGAGGCGTTCCTGCTCTGGCAGGGGGATTGGACTTGATGATCTTTCAAGGTCCCTTCCAATCCCTGACATTCTGTGATTCTATGACATGGGTAGGTTTCCAGGGATCGATCGCTGTCCCCACCTCCCCACCGCTGTCAGCCAACGGCCCCGGTTCCACCCCGCGGCGCGGTCTTCAAAAACCTCAATTTCCCCACCTGCAACGCTACGGGTTGAGGAAGGTCAGAAAAGAGCCTCGCTATGGTTTGAGGAAGGTTAGAAAATAAAGAGGGGGGGGGGAAGTTTTTATTAGAGAAATAATCCACGTGATAACGAGCAACTGCGCTTTCCTGGACCACAGCTGAACTTCAGAGCTCCGAGAAATCAGAGCATCGTTCTCTGAACTGGAACAGACAGACACACGGAACAAATACCTCACTCAGATTAATTGGGCAAAGCCAGCAAAGAACTTTCCAACGCAGCCCACAGGCAGACTTACCCCTTGGCTTCCTTGAAACTGGATTACGGGCTTTGATGTCACAGCATCCTACAAAAACAAGTGGGGAAGAAAAAGAAGAAAAAGGTTACTTTAGAGAAATTTAAAGCACCACCATTCCCCGCCAGAAAACAGCTTGACTTTTCACCTGTGCTTTTTTTATTAACAGAGGAGGTTCAGGGAAACACACAGAATTCCAAGTGAGAAAATTCAAAGTGATTCTACCCAGGAACGGGATGAAACCCTAACATCACCCCTGGTTAAACAACTCCCTTCTTGGAAGCCGTTAACCCAAAAAAATCAGCTCCAAGATGACACCCGACGGGTCACGCTTAGTCCTCCCTGACCCCACATTTCAGGTCCAGACCAGCTTTAGCTCCGTCTCTTCTGCGCTTCTGTAAGTTCTGAGTTAAACAGAAGATATCCGAGGGGAAAATTTATTACAGTCCCTAGGTCCGAGAACATGCTAGGCAAATTTTTTTCCAGCAGAAAGCTGGCAATTCGTCGGAAAAGCAAACTGCAACTGCCTTGCAAAACCCTGTTGTTGCCCATTTCAACCATCGGCCTCTCCCTCCGCACGGATTTGCTCCCAATTTGAAGAAGCTTCACCCCTGCTGGCCCTGGGCCCCTGCAATCTGCTCAAGACACCAGCACCACCACATTTCAGCGCTTTTTTTTGGTTTTTTGCACCCCACGATCGCGCTTTTGCTGTGATTCGAAGAGATGACGACGGAATTCAACCCCTCACCTGAGGTTTCAACTATGGGGAAAGACACGGAACGCCAGAGTCACGCAATCCAAGCCGCTCCGAGCTTTAAATCTCTGGGGAACTGCGGCTGCATCGCTTTTATTTCCTAAGGCGCATAAAGCGTCCCGAGACGCACTGACGGACGCCCTCCCGCACCACGGGAGCTGCGGATCCCCTGGTGAAGCCTTCCCAAGGGGCAGAAGAAATTACAAATGGGTGGAAATGTCGTTCAGGAGCCAACGTGTTGTCACATCTATGGGAAAACCGCCAAGAAGAGCTGAGGAGACAGAGTCCAAAGGGTGCCTTCGCACTGTCCCTCTTGGCGTAGCAGCTGCCGTGTCTCCCGAGGATGTAAAGAATCAAGAATCACATCGACTTCCACCGCTACGGAAACAGACGTTTGCGTTTAGCAGCAGAAGAGTTAACGCTCTGAGAGCCCATTAAATTCATCATCTCCTGTAAAACCTGTCCAAGTGCTTACAGCCCAGGAGTGAAGAACCCTGGGCTGCAAAACGCTGACATGAACAAATAAAAAAAAAAGAGAAAAATATCACTAGCACGAAATTATCCTCCCGGCACAGACGAATAAGCTCACACCAAGACAGTCCAATGCGATTCACCAGATCCCCATCACACCCGAGACCGTTGCGAGAGATTTACGGCGGTGGGTAAAGCAAGAGTACGCTCGAAGGCGACAGCGCTCGCTCCGCGTTGTACGGCAAGTTTTATTAGACCCGAGACAACCTTTACGAAGAAACAATCAACAACATCTTGCTCTTCGTACAGAGATTCCTTGAGTGCCACGACACCGCATACCACAGCGCGCTGTTCATACGCGGAGCGGCCAGCTTTGTGCTCACGGTGCCGGCGTGTACCGTGCAGCCCGTCCAGAAACTCCTAGGAACAGACTTGAGCTAACAAGCATTCGAAGCATTAAGAAAATCTGGATTATTTTTAAAAGAAATAATAAAAAAAATAAATCTCGACGTGGATCTCTTAAAGCCAGTTACAGATTTGTGAGGTCCTGCAATTTATTTTGGAAAATTACTCTAGTGGAATTAAAAAAGGCAACGCGAAGGGTGTAAGTGGAGCAACGAGGCGGTTACAACACAAACGTACGGTTACACAAACCAGGACCAGCTTTAATTACAGAACTTATAAATTCCCTAATCTCCGTGCAAAATGGTTTGTAGCTAAATGCGTAATCTCAAACTCAAAAACGAGCGTTCAGGTGAGTGAAATGGCAAACCTGAGATTTCCTCGAACCTCGGCACCCCGCAGGTCCCGCTGCCCGTGCCAGGGGCTGCGACGTTGGCAGGACCGTGAGCGTCATCCCTCCCCACCCGGCCCCGCTGAAGGGTTTGTGGGGAGGAGGTGGGTGCTGGAGGGTCACTGCACCGACCAGGCTCCCCTTCGGGGGAAAGAAGGGGCAGGGTCTTGGCTCCTCAGCAACATGAGCCCCGTGCCCCCACGGCCATCGCGTCCTGCCGCTGCCCAACTCCTTGTTGGAGAACGCTCATGGAAGAAGAAAACACAAGCGCAGGCTAACCTCATCAAGGATATGAATTTAAGCACTTCTATTAGGCGAAATTTAATCCCTGCATGGACACCTTCATTCAGAATAGAGCAGATGAGTGAAGCTAAACCAAATTAAAACTGTATTTCGATTTCTTTCTTCAGTTCATTTGGCTTCACTTGCCTGAATGTTCTTGTACGGACAAACTTCCCAGAAACGCTGTCCCACCTGCCTTCGGTGGGCGCACGGTTCCTTCCCTTCCCTCTTTCTGTCTTGCTTTCTAATTAAAACAAACCATCTCCCAGGCCCTAGGAGGTCTGTGGTACTGCAGCGCGTGCAAATCCGCATCCTCCCAAGCACACCGACCTACAGGATCGAGCAACTCTTGGGTAGATGGAGGACACCAACGAAACCTCACCTTTGTGCTCACTGAAGAGGCAAAACAAGACAGATCCCTCTGAGCAACTGGGCCACCTGCACAGCCTCATCCTCCAGCTAACGCGTTCCAGCTCCCCGAGACTTGTCGTGTTTCAGAATAGCTACTGGGAGCTGATTAAGACCAAGACAAAAATGTAAGCAAAAACCCAATGGCTGGAATGTTTTCAACCAGCCACCTGTCGGTTCAACAGGTTCTCCATGGCTGCCAGGTGCCAGACGTTCACCTCTGCAGTTACCACTCGCCCACAGCGGTGACGGAGCCGTCGAAGAGGTTTGAACACGACCGCTGGGACGTGCGGGACCGGGGGACAAGGGACAGCCACGCAAGGATAATGGATTTCTAAGCCACACATACAAGCAAAGCCCCTTTAGACCCACTGGAGGCGCACGAACGGCCTGTGCCCTGCTCGCCAATGTTCCAGCAGGACTGAAAGGTCAGCACATCGTTACCACGTCTTCACTGCTCCCTAGCTCCTGCAATGGATCTCGAAGAAAAGGCGTCAAGCGTCCTCGCAGCTCGCAGTAAGAGAAAACGAACTGTTGTCACAAACCCGAGAGTCTTTCCTGCAGCCGAACTCGCCAGCGCCCCAAAGCTCCAGCAGGGTAACGTCCAAAGGAACGCCCGAAGCGCCAGCGCGCGGCCGTGCTGCTCCAAGGTTGACCCAAACTTCAATCGCCAGCTCCCCCGCATCCGCCCGACTCAAAACCAGACCCTGAACAGATCCCGGTTACGTCAGGTGGCAACCCAGCATTTTATTCCACAAAAATTCCCTTATTTGCTCTCGGGACTGCGCCCAGTTCACTGCCCACCAGAGCTTCTGCTGCGCTCCTCAGGCACGGCGGAGAAATAAAGCAGTGAGCTCCAAACACTGAAGCTCTGCTCTGGGATGCCAACACCAACCAAACCCCCCAGACACAAGTCCTCCAGGTACCGTAAAATTATTTAAGAAGTCATGAGGTTAAATGGAAAAGACCCAAGAACTTGGCCTCCAAAGGTCCTACGAGGCATTCAGCTTTTACGAGCCTTTATTATGCTCATCTTCACCCTCTGCCTTCCCTGGGTTAGAGCTGGGAACCCTTCACACACGCTCTGGAAGCTCACAGAGATGGTGGCAACACGCAAACTGCTCCTCGCGCTTAAAATACTCCACATGCAGCACGTGGAGGCTTGAGTGAAGAGTAGGAGGAACAAGAAAGCGTCAACAAAGCACACAAAAATCCAAGGTAAAGCTAAGAAAAACACCTTGTCGGGTATGATCAAAGCTGGTTCGAGGCTCTAAAAACGTTTTGTGGAAGAGCTGGATGGGACATTCCTACACAGAAGCAGAAAGGACATCTGAAATCCTCCGGTCTAGTAACCGGCTGGAAAACTTCCCCATTTCTTCAGGGAAATTGAGATAATTGGAGAATACATTGTTTGGAGACGTTCCGTTATGCATTTACTGGAATTCAAAGCGGGGGCAGCGTTACACGGAAAATATTTTGCCTATACTTAGCATCAGTTGTGCTCTTGAACGGTGAGAGTCCCAAATGCAGGGCAAACAGAGCAGATGAAAGCCTCCCCTTATTTATGTTGGAACGAGGGAATTATTTTCAGAACTTAAAGCTCCTTGCAAACATTTAAAATTAGCAGCAAGAATTCCCATAAACACACAAACTCAAGGATCCTGCAAAGCCCAAGGCTGGCACTAGCGGGACGCTGCGACCCGTCACGTGCAGCTCCGGCCAGGTGAAGCCGCTGCACCTCAGAGGACACTTACAAAACCGAGCAGGAATCGCTTAAAATTCATCCATTTCGGACTTGCTAACACCCTAAACTCAAAGTTCCTCTTTAATTCGTCGGTTATGACTCGTCTGCGTTTCTTTTGCCCAGGCGGCGCGGTCCAAATATAGCGTACGCCCTCCTCTGCTTTCTCCGGCTTCTCAGCAGAACTGGGCAAAGGATGGAAAAAAACAAAAAAAATAGAATTAAAAAAAAGAGTAAGATCCCAATCCTGGAGGATACTTGGTTCAAGCAGACCTGGATGCTCGAGAGAAGGCGTCCTGCAGACTTGAACAGAGCTCAATAATTTAGATTTCCACTGAAGGTTTTCATTTTAAACACGCCGCGCAGACTTGGTGAAGCACAAGCCAGACCAGGAGCAAAAAAGCAAATATAACCAGTGTCTCGTGGCGACAGACTCACAGGACACACTTCGGAGTCCCGAAGTTCATTAGGAGCAAGATGTGTAAGTCCCAGGGGAAATAAAGACCTTTGAACGTACCCACAACTCCAGGTGTCTCTGTGCGAAGGTACCGGCAGGCAATTAGCCCGAGCCGGCCCAAGAGAGAACGGCAGCGTACGAGGAAGAGAGGAAAAAAACCACATTTCTCCCAAGACATCCCACTATTTCAAGGCTTCTATTTACCTCCCACCAGAAACACAGCGGTAAAAAGCCTCCTGAATATATTTTTTTTTATGTCACGTCTATTACTTACGGAATTAAAATACCGTCTCCCTGCAACGCAATTTCCATATCTGCAATTTAAGGCTTCCCGGCAGCCTCGTTTGAAGCCGAAGACACCAACAGACTGCAGATGGGCTCGAGTCTGCCGAGACTCCAAAATTACAGATCCCACATCATTTCTGTTGACCTAAACTACAGAGCCTCCCAGACCTTTTTATACTACATCAGCCTCGGAGACAACCTACCAGTTTTGCTATTCAAACACAACATTCTCAGGGCGAGAAGCTTGGAAATTCCGTGTAAATCCACAACTATAGAGGCAGAAGTTTTTGCTTTCTCGAGGCGGAGAGAGAGGTCCCAGCAGCCACGGTGAGGAAAGCGGCCGCGGGGACGCTCCTGGAGGACTCGAGGTGCCCCAGCATCCTTCCACCATCGCAGAGACGGGACCTGCAATTAACCCACGCACCCATCGGGTCACTCCTCCTCTCTGAAATTATCCCGTTTATTACGTCGATGAGCGAAGCGTTGCCAAAGAATAAAACCGCATCTGTCTGCCAGGCCCATTTCCCCACTTTTCTGCCCCTTTCTCCTCTCCTCAGCATTTAAAAGGAGTATTTGTTTGGGGCAGCAGCTTTTTATACAAAGAATTCTTTCAAAAGGTGCTTCTGACGAGGGTTTAGGAACTGGAGGTTCACCCAATTGCTCCGTGAACTGTAGTTTGCGTTTATTATAATGATCATTTTCCTAATATGCATTAATGGATGTGAGTTATCGCTGCGATATTGAAGCACCAACGAATCCCGGCCACGACACGGCGCGAGCGGCAGTAAAACGATAAAGAGCTTCCACGCCAGCCAAAATGCCAAGCTGCACATTTTCAGGTTTTTAATTGCTAAACGCGTACCGGCTTCCCTGTTTATAGCTGCACAATTTTAAGTGAGCTGTGAGAGCACAAACATCACCTCCCCAGCACTTTAACTTCCCAGGGAGAGAAACCAATAGTGCCCCTAGAAGACAGAAAACAAGTTTTATTGAAAACGTCAGCTGCAAAAAAAGCCTTGACATGACCGAAACCGTGGCCGAGTCCCAGAATTCCGACATTCCCAGCTCCTTAATACGGAAATATCGTAAGGTACAGGCTGGGACATCACCACAAACCCGAGCGTCAGAGATACTGTCCCACCTGAAACACAGAAAACCACGGCCGCCGAGCAACTTTGGAGAGGAAGACACATGATTAAGTTAAAAAAAAAAAACAAACCAAAACCCAGCCCAAAACTGTAGCCTAATCAAAATGCTTTGTGCCTGCAACGTAAAGCAGCAGCTCAGTCCCTAAATGGGCAATCGCTTGTCTCAGCAAACCCGAGAGCAATTAAACTCCCCTGTCATCAAGATGTCACCCCACAGGCACGAGAGCTGAGCCAGCCATGGAGCCTGTTCTCTCACGCATGCCTGGAGCCTCTGATCTCGTCTAATCCAGCCTAAAAAGCTCCTCCTGAATAAAAGGCGCCGTATTTGTGGGTGCGGGTCCGAGCCGCAGGATTCAGCCGGAAACTTGAACCCAAAGGACCGAGCGCCGCGTCCCCGGGCGGGGGGCAAGGCGACGAGCCTCCCCGCCGCACGGCCGCCCCGCAACGGGCAGGTTTCTGTAGAGAGGAGCCAGGGGAGGGGACAGAGTCAAACAGTCCGGACCCGGCCAGCCAGACACCCGGCCTCGCAGCGACAGGTTGCGGCACGCAGCGCTTCGCCAGGATTTTCTTTTTTTTTTTCATTCTTTTACGGTGCTGCTATGAGAGCGGTCCCCCAGCTTTTCAAACTCGTCCGTCCCGAGTACGACGCTCCTTGGGGGAACCTCATCTTTGAGAGCCTCCAAACAATTCGAGCAAAACTCACTCCAGCGACGTTTTACACACAGGGTGGCTTAAGTTTTACGCTCAAGCCTGGTGAAAACCTTATTTTTTTTTTGTATTTTTCCAACTTGGTAACTTCAAGTAAAACTTTCCAGGCGTGCTCCAAAAGGCTGCTTCCTAGCGCAGAACCAAACTATGGTTTTTTTCAGATCCCACATAGGCAGAAAACAAACCTTCCAACTCCAAAAGAACAGAACCCTCTGACACCAAACCCGATACTCCGATCACCTTTAGCACCAGACCGCAAATCTTGCAAACGGCAGCTGTGCTACGGGAGCTCCCGCTCGCTGCACACGCTGAAAAAATCCCGGGACAAACCGCACGGCGCTCGCGATCATTAAGCCAAGATGTTTGGCCAGCACGAGGTACAGTAGTTTTCCACTAGAAAGGCAAGCTGCACACATATACACAATTTAGGCAATGCCTTTCAGGAAGAGAGTTAAAAGCAGGCTCAACTTCTTAGAGAAATAAGTCAAGTATCACCTCTTGGTTTTGAATTTACTCTGAAAGCTGTAGGAGAACGTGGCTCCAGCGAACAGAGCAGCATCGATCGAACTGATTCCATCCCACCAGAATTTTGCAAACCTTATTCCTAATTTTCTCAGCAAATAAGTAAACTCTTTTCCAGGAGCGACGGGACGGATACAGAATTGTTCCGTAATAAATACGAACACAGGCGCCACCTGAAAAGGCTGCGAGGATGCAACGGGTCGGTCTCCAGAGAAAACACAAGCTTTGTTTTTGCAGACAACAGCCCTGGGACTTCCAGAGGGCACCGAAGAGTTAAAGCCACCTGTCCCCAGAGAAGGACTCACCATTTGGGGACAGGTTATTTGGAGAGAGACACCTGGAGAGGAGAGCAAGCCCCAGGGACACACCTAGGTCCAGCCCAGCTCATTTTAAGAGCCACGACCCTTCGGTTCCGAACACAATTTCCTTTTCCGAAGTCCGGTCGGTCACCAGACCCCGTCGCTGCCGCCGCTTCCCCGAGGTCCCGCGTCACGGCGCGAGGGCAGCGGTACCAGCAGCTCTCCAGCCGGCCCGAGCGGGGAAACTGCAGCTCCGCAGGGTGGGAGGTCAGAGGGAAGGTGTCTTGGAAGAAACGGGAATAAATCAAAGATGGATTCGCAGCATCGAGGGCCCCCGGCTCCCAATTAACTCGGACACGGTTGCGCCTCTCCAGCGCCGACGCCGAAGTCGGGCTCCTTTGGGAATCCAAGTTTGGAGCCTACAAGCACATCTCCCAGAGGCACAGGGCTCCTTTTTTTACCTTGTGTTTTTTATCTTCGCTTTTCCGGGCACTTAAGGGAGACCTGCTCATTAAGTCTGGCAGGAGAAGCAATAATCATCAAGTCTCAACTCTTTACGCCTGACACGGGAGCCTGCAGGACGATTATCTGCAGTTTAACCACGACCAACTCCCCCCCCCAGTTTCACTATTAACAAGACGGGGTTATTTAGTGAGGTTTTACTGTCAGAAGACCAACTCCCACGAATTCCAAAGGCTTCCGAGGGAAAGGCTTTTGGGGGAGAAAGACCCTTCGCATCCCTGGGCAGCTTTCGTGTCTAGGATAACTGTTCAGAGCAGTCTGGTAACCAATTAAAAATAGGTGTATAATGAAAAAATTATCAAAACACAAGACATCGTGCTCTATTTTAAGTGCAATAACCCAGGAGGTCTCCGTCCCTCCAAGCAAAAACCCTGAAGTTTTGATGCAATTATTGCATCTTCTGCAAAAAGTTTCATTTCTCCACGTTGGATTTTCATCCCAAAACGGTGTTCCAGACCCTCACTGAGAACCAGCAGCCCCTTCCAAACTTTTCTAGTTTTATTAGCTCTGCAGTCTTGAATCAAAACTTTGCTTTTATTTGAAGGTTCTTACCTTTAACTCAGGGTCTTGTCCTGTTCTCCCCGACCCAGTCCCTAAGCCAGGAATTCAAGTATCCCTTCCCCTTCTCCACAAGCACAGCAGAAATCAGCAAAATCCTGCACAAATGGGTATTTTTATTATCGTTTTTCCTGAAGGGATTTTTCTTCCGCAGCTCAGACTAAAAAAAGGAGTAGAAGGTAAAACCAGGAAAGCCTAAAACAAGTTGAAACAACATTTCCCACAGCGCTCACGCAAAGATAACGCTGGCAAACTCATCGCAAAAAAAATGAAGCAGAAAACCTACAAGTTCCATCGTTCTGTTACGGGCAAGAGATTCTGTGGAGTTGGGGGAAAAGCGAGATTAATGCATCCCAAAGCCCAGCCCTTTTTTTTTTTAAAAAATAGCCCTTGCTTATACAGGAGGCAAGTGAAAAATAAAGAATTTAAGTGTGCTCGTACAGCCTGAATCTACCCCTTCTTCGCCGAGCGGTGTACGTTTTATCTCGGCTAAACCTGTCAGGAGATACAACCACCCGCTGTAAGGTAAAGAGAGGGAAGGAAAAAAGGAAGGTAAATATTGGGATTTCTAAAGCGCAGGCAAAGGAAAACAAACCCTCTTAGATTTGCTTTTCGAACACGTGCGTCTGCTTTGAAACGCTGTTTCCGACGCGAAACACGGGCCTGCAAAGAAGTTTCCTGTTCGGCCTCCGTGCACTGGAAATACTAATACACAGAATAATTGTTAAATATTCTCTTAGTGAAAGCTCAGCAGTGTGGCTGCAGCACCTGCGCTGCGAGATGATTTAAAGACCTCGGAGTGGCAAGAACCCCACGAAGACATCCGTGCCCCAAACTCGCTGGGTAGTCGCCTCTGGCACCCAACGCCGCTGGGTTTTGCGGCAGAATTTTATCGTAGCCATCAGATGGTCTTGTGAAATTGGGAAAGGACCGAGAAAAAACAAACAAAGACGAGCAGAAGGAAACCAAATCACCCCCAAATTCCCAACTCTGCTAACGGTGAACAGCAGTTCTGGTTTTCCCTAAAGGCTTCACTTGAACAGTTTTACAAGCCAAGAATTGTTAAGGGGTTTTAGATTTTCTCAGATTCGTATTTTAAAAGCCACTCCTCTAGTACAAGGCCCCTCGAGTGCAGGTTTCTGTGTTTCCCCTTAAAGAAAAGGGAGATTTGCTGTTTCCTAGACGCTGGAGATGCGGCCACCTCTCAAAGGAGACCAAAAAAACCTTGTGGAAACGCTGAGGAAAACAGTTTCAATCACGGAAATCACTTGGCTCACCATCGTCCGTCTTAAAACCGGCACTTGTCACCGATGAGCCTCTCTGGAGCACTGCAAGCCATGCCACTCCGCGTCTGTTTTGACACCGAAATCGGGTCTGTGAAACGCGAAGACGGAGGCAATTTTGGCCCGATTTCCCAAAAAGGATGGCGGCAACCACCCAGCCTTTCTGTTCCCGACCCTTCCCACCCTCAGCGGGCTCAAACTTGAAAGGTGGATACGGCAGAAAAATGACGGTTTCAAGAAGCTTCACTGAAGAGATTTGGAATTAGCTACTAAACACAAGGAAGACCAAGACGTGTCCCCCCTCGCTGCTCATTCAGCGCGGCTGCACCCGGGCAGGGGTGAGACTTCCCCGATTCCCAGTGCTCAGAGCACAACCTCCACCCATCACCGCTCACCGACTCTTCTGGCCAGTTAACGTCTGTTCTAAACGCTCCTCCTGTCTCAAGCTTCACACGCTATTCTGCCAAAGTCCTTTCCTGAACCCGCGTGGGTGGGCACCTGGAGCCGGAGGAGGCTTGGACCACCACAAAGGTAACGGAAGAGACTCCCCTCCAGTTCTCACACTAAGGTTCCCCAGCCAGGCATCTTCCACGACAGCCAAAAAATCATCATTCTTCACCCAAGACAAGAGTTAATCATTCTTTTTCCTAAACTGTCACCCTACAAAAGCTGCTTACAGACAACTCTGTTTCTTTACCTTTAGCGACTACAAAGGGCCCATTCCCACAGACCTCAGACGTGGATGACAAGGTCACCCTCACGCTCAGAGCTGAGAGAAATTAAATAGTTAAAAGGAAGCTTTTCCATAACTGGCTGGACCAAGTATACGCGCTACGAATGCGTTGGGTTCAGCTTTTGCACTGCACAAAAGCCTCAACCATCAGAAGAAAACGTTTCCCAAATTAATACAGGAAAGTGTGGCACGACAGCACACCTTAAACAACTCCCCCTCATCCTCATCATAAATAAAGTTTCCGTAAGGGATTGAGACACCCGGGCTCTTCCACCCGAGGCTGAAGACCAAGCTGTGGAAGTGAAGTGGCGACGGAACCAGATTTAGAGCCGAGACTTGCTCCGTTTGCTCTGTCAGAAGCTTCCCTTCTGTGACCTTGCACAAAGCCCATCATCTCCGAGCTGAAACTCCTCCACCTGCGAAACACAGCTGATATTTCCTGGGTTGTGCGCGGAGACACCATCACTTCCCGCGGGTCTTTAAGGAAGAGCTGGACTGCACCGGTACCTCCAACCCAAAGGTTTCCAACCCTGGCATCCCTGGACTTTCGCAGAGCAGCAGCAGATACATAAAGAAAATTGAAGTGTATAAAGAACAGCTTAATGAACCAACTTGCCATCCCAGAAAACATTTTTTGGACACAACAGCTCAGGCAGAATCTTAAAAACACAACCTTTAAGCTATACTGAAAAGCAAGAATTCATTTAAATACCACTAATGCAAGAATGCCGAAGTATTCCAATAGTGCTAACTCGCCCAAACTCCGTCTAAAAGAAAGGAGTAAGGATACTCTTAAATTACACCAGGTCGATTTCACTGAACACCGAGGCACTCCTGCTCAGACTCCAAGCACCGCTCCAATAATAGTCTTATAAAAACGCTGAATGGGTACAGTCAGCTAGAGCTCTCAGTTAAAAATAAATACTTTAAATTACTTCCAACATACCCGCTTTACTGTGTTCCTCACCAATCTGCGGGTTTCCAGTTTTTAAAGCTATTTTTCTTTCACCCATCAGGTCAAAAAGCTGCTCAGACAGAAAGAGAAGCTGGTTAATTACAGCCAGAGAGCTGGCTGTGCGCAAACTGCAGCAAACGCGGTTGCAGAGAGCTTGTGGGGAAAAAAGTAAAATAAATCTGTCAGTTTGGCATCTTAAGCTTTCTGTGTAATGAACAGATAATTCCCCTTTTCAGACCCAATCAAGGTAACGTTGCTTTTACAGCCGAGATGCTCCTTCGAGCAGCTCTGCTACGTCGGGCCGCTCGTGCGGAGCGAGACAAGACATTTAACGTGTTAAAATTAAAGCAAGCGATTAAGCACAGCAACACAGGGTTACAACTTATAAAACAGGAACAGTGAAATATCAGAAGCTGACAGTTGTTTCTGACCTAGTTTTAACTGGAGAACAGTCAAGGAGCCGAAAAGACCGAGGCGAGGCTGAAGGTGCTGAAATTCCAGTACCGGAGCGTCGAGTGCTGGGGAACAGGATTAGAGCGAGAGCCCTCAGACATTCAAACCAGCGACAGAGCGTCCCGGGGAACAAGGAACTGAAGGCTCCAGAGCTCTAGTTCAATGGCAAGTGACATCCCGGGGAAGAGGGACGGGAGGGTTTAGGCAAGGAATCACGGAATCACAGGAAGTTCGAAGAGGAGCTGCGGGAGCTCCTGGCCGCCTGGCTGGCGGGGCAGCAGCAGATAACACCAAGTTCTGAAGCACAGGAAGAGATCTTTTTATTTCTGGAAGATATTTTAGCCCTTCTGACAGAGGGAACGTGCTGTCAGACACCTGTGCTCGTTTGCATAACAAGAGGAAAAATTACAAGCCCATCATGCAAGTGCTTGGGTAGGGAGAGGGATGGGGAGGAAAGTCCAGCCACGCCATCCCAGCGAGCTGTTCGCCCTCTCCACAGTCAAATATATTTGCACCAGGCAGCTACACGCTGGTTTTAAGCCTCATTAAGAAGCAGTATGTTGCTGGCTTGACGTGTCAGATTTTTAAATGACCTTTGTACCTAGAACAGCGTTACCAAGCTGCTAAGAACAGGGGGGAGGGGGGAAAAAAAAAACCAAAAAAACAACAACAAAAAAATCTGTTTCCATGATTAGAAGAGGTACATACCGGCTGTTTGCATTTATTTTCGTTCAAAAAATAAAAAACCAAAAGCTGCCTCCCCCACCTGTCAGTAAAGCCAGCCATAAAAAGAGCAATTCTGTGAAGGGCAGCTGTGACGGCATCGGCACCGTGAGCCGGCCTTAACGTCAGACTTATCGCACAAGGTAAACAGCAGTGACGATGAGTTAATGAACAACACAACCCTAAGGCTGAATTTTAAAGTGTTCTCTCCACTGCAATCTTTTCGTGAAAACACGGCGATTCCAACTCACCGAGTTTGCTTAAGGAAGTCTAATTTATTTTAGGGCATATTAAGCCATCGGCGCTGATTCACTTGTCTACGTGCTCCTAAGAGGGCTTAAACGAGCTGCTGAAACATCAGGGCGATCCTTATCTTCCCCACACCTTCACTACTTTTCTTGCAGGAGAAAAAAAAAAAAATATAGAAAGGCAATTTAGACATCAGATCGACGAACTCGCCCAACCATCCCAGAACAAATCTCACCCAACACACACACACACACACGCTGCTGAGCCCAGGAAAACAAGCCCGGACCAGTTTTCTCCCTGTGCCCAACTCTATCCTATTGACACTTAAAGGGAAGCGTAATTACTAGTCTGCCAAAGTTCCACTTAAGAATATCTTCAGATGTTCCTCACGGAGTCGGAGCCAGTCCTGCTGGAAGAGGCTGTGATAAACCCAAGTCAGCAGAGGCAGGATCCTAAAGGGATCCCAGGGAAACGTGTCCACCAACACCCACCGAGCCAGATCAAGGCCAAAAGCTCAAGTGAGATGCTCAGGGACGGCTTCTTTCGGCTTTCGGGTGAACAAAGATGCTCCAACGCCGACCAGGACGCCGCACATGCAACCCAACAGAAACTCAGCGGGGGTGATATCGCCTACCACCCTCCCGGGGGAGCCAGCAATAAAGTCATCACAGCTTTTTATCCTGAGCAAAGGTGCCCCCCCCAAAAAAACCAAAATATCCAGCTGAAGGTATTGAGCAAGACAACCTCACTGATCTTCTGCCGTGTCACAGCCTCTCTGCGTTACGCGCCCTCCGCTAACAGCCTCCTCGCAAACCCGCTCCTCCAGGGGTGCCCGCTCGCCCCGACAGAGAAGCGAAGGCAGCAGCTGCCCGAAGAAGCTGCCACCAAGTTACACCAAGTTACTACTCCCTTTCCTTCGGCGAGAGGCACAGAACCCGCACTGTTTCAGCCGCGTCTTTATTTGCGCTGCCAGGCTGGTCGGTAACAAACCTGCTCCAAAAATAAAGCGACAAACAGTGAAAGAAAGAACACACTCTTCTAGACTGGCAAAAACCTACCTCCGGAAAAACAAAAAAAATTCAAAAGTCGTATGTTTCTTTGCTCCCCGCAAGGACACCTGTGGAAGTTCAGGTTACGACACACTCCAAAAATGAGCACGAAAAAACTTTCAGATAAGAACAGTAAAACCACACCAGCTCTGCCGACTCTTTAAAGAGGGATGGGCCACAGAGCTGCAAAAAGACTCCCTGGGTCCAAGCCCAAAAGCCCCGAGAGATTTCACACAGTAAGACAGAGAATCTGTCCACCCTGTCGAGAGGGAGCCGAGGCGGTTCATCTAATTCATACATGCAAAAGAAGCGGCACGGCCACCGAGCCGGCACTTAATTGTCTGACCAGAGTTTTTTGGTCTAAATATAGCAATGTGCCCAAGTTCGAGTTAGCTGAAAGGTTTCGCTTTCTCAGCTGAGCCCGTCTGAGGTTAGAAGAGAAGCGCGCTTCTTCCTGCTGTCAGCGCCTGTAAATTTAAGCCTTAATGACAAGCAAAAGGCCTTTCCGTCGAGTTAAACGGCCTTAATTGTGCGAGAGAGCTAAAACCTGGAGCGAGACGCAGGCGGCACCTACGCCAGATACGCGTCCAGCGCCAGCGACCGCAGAGATCCAGGAGGAAGGTCACGGAGACACGCCTGACGCCATAATATCAAACCTTCTAGGTAATAAATCTGGGGGTTTTTTACCCCTCCCTTCACGTTAAGAAATCAAAATCGGAAGTACTCTGGATCTTAATGCATTACGAGCAAAGCCCTTGAACAACTCACAAACTGTCTCAGAATCGCCCCCCTAGAAAAACGTTTGCAATCGGGTTTAATTCCACGTCAACATTTCAAACAGAGCTCGGATAGGCTCTTCGCGTTCATAAAGGTTAAGTATGTTTTACTTTATCCATCACTACCTCCCCTTTTCCATGTCCACACTTCTAAAGATTAGACAAAAAGCCGCTTCCCTGGCAAAGCCGAGTGCTTCAGGACTCTCCCTCAGCGCGGGGCCGCTCCAAAGACTCGGGGCTGGGAAAACTGGTTTATTACAAGACACTTGCCCAGCTGCATCGGCCTCCTTTGGAAAACCACACTTGGTTTCTGGAATAAAGACGGGCATCGTAGCCCAGCTCAGACACTGCACGGCGGCCATCCTCACCTCTTCGACGGAAACAGGGGACACGGAAAAGGCAGGAAGCATTTCACGTCTCGCAGCAGGAAAAACAGCAGCTTCCCTACCAAAAAAAAACCCCGAACTGACCACAAAAAGGGAGTAAGAACACAGGTAAGCGAAGGTTCTTTTTTATTATTGAATATCTACTGGGAGATAAGGAAGCAGAGCGTGTGACCACGACCACTGCGCTCCCCCGGCAAGCAGGCGGAGGGCAAGCAGCGAGCAAGGTCACTGTCACAGGTGTCACTGAAAGCACTTTTCAAAAGAAATTGGTCAGCAGAGCTCCTACGCGCTTCTTAAGAGACTATTTATGGGAGCAGAAGTTGCTCTTAATTCGGCGAGAAGCAGCACCAGAGGTCACGATTCGGGCTCTGACGGCTCAACATCCCTGGAAACGCGAGCAGGTGCCATCGGTATTTTCAAAAGTCTATTTTAATGACACAGAAACCGTCGTTTCGGAGCAAAGCGCTGCTCGGCTCAGGCTGTCTGAAGGCAACGAAGAATTACCCCATGCCAGAAAGGCTGCTCCACTCTCTGACCCACCTCAACCTCTCCCACCAGCTCCAGTCCCCGCACACCAGCGCCAGTCCCCGCACACCAGTTCCCTTCTGAATCACCGCTTCACACCTTCGTTTGGGGACGGCGTGCCGGAGCCCCACAAGCCAGGGAGCTAGCGAGTCGCCGCCACCTAATCGGGCCTGCCACACCGCACCTCCGGCGGGTGTCAGACGCGCAGGGAAGGACTTCAAAGGACCAGCAGAGCTCACGCTCTCCCTGTGAGCAAGGGCTGCTCCCTTCTCCAGCCTCCGGTGGAAAGGTGAGCCCGGCGAGAGCTGGCTCACTCGCCTTATATGGCTTCCAAGGCACAGTTTCCGCTTGCCCAAGCTCAGGCAGGGTGGAAAAATTTGCTTCCTCGCTACCCCGCCCATCCCGGGCTCTGAAAAAGCATCCGCTGAAGCCTGGATCTGAAAGGAATGGAAGAATTTACACCGACGCTTGCACGGAGCTCGGCTCGCTGGAAGAGGTAAAGCCAAGGCTTTGGCACCGAGCTGGATCACCTCAAACACCACGGGAGGAACGGCAGCCCAGGAGCTGAAGCGCAGGCACAGACAGAAAAAGTCCTAACCACAGCCTTTCTTCTTTGCACACCATCTCACCAATTTCTTTCTGCTCAGAATTCAGCGAACACGGTCTCAGCCCAGGTTTAGCCCCTCTTTTCTGCACAAGATCCATCTCCAGCCACCAGCGGTTTGTCTTTGCTTTCATCTGCCAGTCACCAAATGGCAGAACCCAACTCACCGACAGACACGATTCTCTCAGAAAGAGAAAAAATGGTGCCAAAGGAGCTTAAAAAAAACCCCCAAGTTCTGCCCAATTCCCTTGTTCCCTTCTTTTTTGGGGACTGGGAAAGACAGAAACACAGCCCGTTTGATTTTCTCATAGAACCCGGGAGCCAAAACCAACTGAAATCAGCGCCGGAGCTGGAAAGGTACAACAAAACTCACACAAACATGAAGTCTAGACACTAAAATGTGGAAATATGATTCAAATAACCACAACTGGCACATAACGTATTGATTGCAGTCCCTCACGCAACAGGCCCTCAGTGGGTAAGAACACAGAAGAAAGATTAAATTAGCGTCTTCCACCTCGGCTGCAGAAAATATGGATCCTTTGGGCACGGCGCTATGGATTCCGCTGGCATTCCTTGCGTCCTGCTGGGCTTTTTGCGAGGTTTTTAAGTAACGCGTCCGCTCTTGCTAAATAATGACAATTAGCTTAAACGGTCCTCGCAGCACCGATCCCGTACGAAGGGGGCGCCGAGGGTGCTGAGCCGCTGCTCTTACCAAGGCACGGCCCATCAGCTACACTACGAGGGTCTTGGAGTCGTTGAGCTGAGCAGTTTGTACCTAAATCCTACAGAGGTTTAGGCGCCTCGCTGGTTTTAGGAAGCTTCACGGTACTTGTTAACTACCACCACGAGCCTAAAGCCTGCGCCGACCGTGAAACCCAAGGGCGTGCTCCGACTCAAGCCTTCACTCGAGAAACGCACCGATCGTCCTTCAAGACGCCGGCTCCAACCTTCTCGCCACCACCAGCCGCTCTCCCGCGGAGCGGCGCGCCCCAGGACCATGCCCAGAGCCTCGCCGGCTGGTTGTGGGTTCTGTACGCAAGAAGGAAGAGTAACTGGTGGTGGCAGCTGGCCTGAAGGGACTCTGAAAGTAAAATCATCTTGTTTTTTCCACAGATGCCTTGGGGTAAAGCATTCCCTCCCGAGGAAAGCTGCACAGAGGGAGGGCGAGGGGTTAACGGCAAGATGGGGGAAGACTCAGACGTGGTTGGAGGTGGGCAGCGAAGTCAAGTCAGCTCACAGGCGGTGACCTCTTTTTCCCCACCCCGAGTTAAACAAATGCTGGTTTCTTTAAATTAAGAAAGGCACTAGTCCAATGTAAAGAAAGGAGAGACCAAGCGCACGGAGCGGTGTTTTTTCTAGGCTGCCTTCTCGCTGGAGCAACGCGGAAAGGATCGGGTTTTGGAAGCCCGGTTTCCCAGCGCAGCGGCGACACACGGCACCACGCTGCAAACCAACCGCTCAGGGGCTCACGGGGCTCTTTGCGATATAAATTGTTTGGAGAGAACAAAAGAAAACAAACACCTACAAAAAAAACCCCAGTGGAGAGGCAGTAGTAGGTTACCACAGTGTGCAAAAGTTGCCTTATGGACATGGGGTGTTTTTAAGCAGCACGAGCTACTGCAGAAAACTCTTCTTATCAGCAAATCCAAGCTCCGTTCCTGGATAAAGCACCCAGGTCAAGCTAAGGCATGTTGAATGCAGAAGCCCAGTTTTGGTGATGTCTCCTCTGTATCCATCCTGTACAAAATATTAGCACAGTTCAGGTTATCAGGCTGTTATATTTTTTTTTTCATTAGCGTTAAGTTCACTCCGGATAATGGTTCCTCCAGAAACAGCATTAACCTTAATTATTCAGAGGTAACTTGATCTCACCCTTCCTGACATTCTGCTGCCGAGCTGACGACCGTTTCCCCCCTCCACCTCCACCTCTCATTCCCCAAAACCCGAAGCAAGCCGGGATATTACGGGCCCATATTCACAAACTGGGGCATCTGGTACAGGAGCCCAGACACACGGCATCTCTTCAAAGTCTACCTAAACCCGGGCAGCCACTCCATCCATTCAAACGCATTCTCTTGCGCATTAGCGGCAAAACCACTAAGTCAGCCAAAACGTATTCTTCTCCCATGGATTAGCTGGCACAAATCAGCGCGAGCGTGACGCACGCGGTCTGTCCCTTCCCATTTTTCAACACGCACGAACGCCAGGGATTTGGAGACGCTCCGCAAGTTTGTGCTTTACAAGTTACAGAGTTCAAACCGTTTGAAACGGGCGAAATCGCTGAAGGAGCTAACGCCGGTCGCTTCCTAACGAGACCTCAAATGATTTTTCTGACAGAACTCCCCCTCCCTCCCCAGTAATAAAGGCTCTTGTGCTGTCCCAACAGAGTCGGCACTTTGCAAGGGAACTATTTCAACAGCCACCAGCCCTCTGCCAAGCAGCGCTATGACACAAACTAACTCAACAGGACAGAGCACTTCAGAGAAGGGGAAGGGAAAAAAACCAACAAAAGCCACCAAAAACCCCACACAAACCCTGACGCTGGAGGATCACTCGGGCTCTGCGAGTTGACCCCTGAGCACACGCCAGCCAGGGAAGCGGGCACTGGGAGAGGGACCCCTGTGAGGAGACTCGCCTGCACGTCGCCTTCGAGTAAATGTGCCTCAGACAGAAGCCTGGAATAAAAACCAAACCAACAACCAAATAAATCAAAACTTTTCTTTCTCCTTTTGCTGCTGTTTTGGTGGAATAAGAAACCAACTACAGAAGGCGCTGAAAAGGAGCGAGGGTTTCACCCTCGCTGGATAATGAATACAATCGCCAGGATCCAGCTGCTAGAGCCATCGAGACCAGTGCCAAAACGCTCCATTTGCGTTATCTTTAAAAAAAAAAAAAAGCAACAAAACCCAAACAGGCCCAGCCCCAGCAAAATAATCTAAAGGGGTTAATCTTCAAGCTTGCTTCCCTCAGCGCTGCTAGAGAGCGAGAAGTTATTAATGCCCAAATTCAACTTCTGCCATTAACGGTGTCGTAGGATTTGCTGATAAAAAGCAGATCACGTTTGGGGAAGAAATTAAGCGGCACCATCGGTCACAAGGATTCCGTCACGACCTTTCTGCTTTCCCTCGGCACGTCACCGATTAGACCCACTTCTCTAGTCCGCTACCACCGGCACGGAAAACAAAAAAGCGAATCCCATAGCAACTGTACGTCACTCGGGATGTAAATTACAGACAATTCTTTGCCGTGCAATTTGAAAACTACAGAGATGAATCTATAATTTGAGCAGATCCAAATGGTATACGGTGGAGAGAAAAAAAAAAAACAAGCCTAAACAATTGAAAGGAAACTGCCATGGGCCAAAGCATTCCTCACGCACAATGTTCAGCATCTCTCTGTCCCCCTCCTTCAACGGGGAGGTGCCACGCTCGGGTCAACATTAAGAACATTTAGCAGGAGCGGAGCAGTTCAGGGTGTTCTGCAAATCCTGTCCCATTTTTGCTGATGGCGAGGAGGAGACGTACGCGCACGGCGAGCTTCCTTTCCAGCCAGCCTCCTCTGATTCATTTAGTCGTGTCACCGACTCATGTTCCCGATGTCGTAACAGCTTCAATTTTGACGGGCTACAGCATCAGTGAATTAAGAGGACAGGAAAAAACAGGTTACAGGACGGGAGGAATGATGCAAAAGGCTTTAAGATAATTCAATGAATTTTGATTCGAAAGCCGGATTGTTCTCCTCCTCCTGACACCTGCAAGCAGCTTTCAATTCCCAAGTCGGCATGAATACGCATTACCCTAAAGACCCTGGAACGACAGCAGGAGCCTTCATTTTGTACTCGGTTCTTTAAACGCTGCAAGATGAAGGCGTCGGTAACAACCTGCTCGAGAAGCAAAGTCTGGCAAGGCCCTTTCAACGAGTGAGGGGTCGGTTTAACCCAAGCCTTTGAGAAATCACTTCTGTCACGTTCGGTTTGAGAAGAGAAGAGAGCTTGGGAAGCCGCGACTGCCAGACCCCTGTTCGGAAATTCAGCTCGGCCGGTAGAGCCCAGCGACAACGCGCGGCGGCTCCCTCGGCTTAGCCCCTGACAAATATTTGTGCACCTGCCAAAGGTCAAATCAACCAGTGGCTCCGGTTCAAAATACTCCCTGTGGCAGGGAGGTGTGGGAACAGTGACCGGAGCAGGGATGCTACGACCCTCCTTCCATCCTCCTACAAGCACCAGGCGAGCGGGTAAGCCAGGACTAGGGCTGGTGGCCAAGCTGAGCCTGGCTAGGTCAACACATGAGCTGCAGATAACGGAGAAAGTCGTGCAACTGCAGTCAGCTCACGTGTGCAGCTCCTCAAGCCACAAGTTTTTAAAATAAATACGTGGAAGATGGGAAATTCCCAGGTATGGATTCCAGGAACAGCCCCAACGCTGCTTACATGCCATCGGCACCTACATCACGGCAGCGTGAGGAGACGTACCCGTGGCTGAGCGACATTTGGGTCCACCATGTAGCAGGAGTTCCTACTTACCCCCTGTGCAAAAAAAATTGAAAAAAAATTAAAAAAAATCACGTGAAAAGCAAAGGATGAATGCCAGGGCTGCAGACACAGCTCGACACAACATCTTGTCAGGTGTGGAGGGACAGGGTCCAGGATAAAGTATGAAAGAGGAAAATCAGGCGAGGGCAGGAGGAGTTTCTTTGTACCTCAGCATGGGCAGCGAGAAAGCTGGAGGCAGACCAAAAGAGACGGGGAAAAGTCGTGC